>JARFIW010001325.1:8856666-11510833 GCA_036346225.1 Platerodrilus igneus | reverse complement strand
GCCCACCTCTAGCTACAGTGACGAAGAGGTAGAAGACATCTACAAAGATATCGAAGACATATTAAGATACGTAAAAGGACATGAAAATTTAATAATTACGGGGAATTTTAATGCCGTGGTAGGTGAGGGTAGGGAAGGAGCGGTAGTAGGTTTATTTGGTTTAGGCACGAGAAACGACAGGGGAAATAGGCTGGTAGAATTTTGCGACAAGAACAATTTAATCATCACAAACACATTATTTCAACATCATGCTAGAAGACGTTATACATGGAAAATGCCAGGAGATGTAGAAAGATATCAAATAGATTACATTCTTGTTAGACAACGGTTTAGGAATCAAGTAAAAGACTGTAGAAGCTACCCAGAAGCAGAAGATACTGACCACAACATCGTAATTATGAAGACCGCACTTAAATTTAAGAATGTAAAAAAAGGAAACGAAAAAAGGCACTTGGATTTAGAGAAACTAAAAGATAAAGATATTCAAGAAATATTCGAAAAAATGTCAAATGAATTGCTCAAAGATATCGGGAAAATATCTGATACTAAGGAAGTAGAAACAAAATGGAATAACATTAAATCCAGCCTAGAGATGGCGACCAGAGATATTCTGGGGTATACACAAAAA
The DNA here is from genome assembly GCA_036346225.1 of Platerodrilus igneus. NCBI lineage: Eukaryota > Metazoa > Arthropoda > Insecta > Coleoptera > Lycidae > Platerodrilus > Platerodrilus igneus. Next base: position 11,510,205 of record JARFIW010001325.1, on the reverse strand, counting down.
GAAAATAAGTAACCATGGATAACAAAGGATATCCTGAATTTAATAGAAGAAAGACGAAAATACAAAAATAAATTAGACGAAACAGGAAAGCAGAGATACAAAGCCATAAAATGGGAAATTATTCGAAACTGCAGGAAAACTAAAGAACAATGGATTGATGAAAAGTGCAAAGAGGTACAAACGAAGATGGAAATAGGAAAGACAGACGAAGCATACAAATTAATTAGAATGAATTTTAGGAATATAAAAACGTATAGCAAAAATATAAGGGACGCACAAGGTAACGTCATCATAGAAAACGTAGAGAAAGTGGGTAGATGGCAAGAATATATAGGGAATTTATATGCAGGAGAGGAACTAGCTGCATTAGAACAGGAATCGGACATTGAAAATGATGAGTTGGGATATCCTATACTTAGAGATGAGTTTGAATTAGCATTAAAGTGTCTGAAACATGGTAAGGCGCCAGGTACAGATAAGGTGCAAGCAGAAACTCTAAAAGCCGCCGGACAAACAGTAACGGAACGTCTCTTCCAACTTGTAAGCTATATGTATGAGACAGGCAACATACCCAAAGATTTCAAACGTAGCATCATAGTAACTATACCAAAAAAGAAAGGCGCGGATAGATGTGAAAATTTTCGAACAATAAGTTTGACAGCACACGTGTCAAAAATATTAACTAGAATTGTACAAAGGCGAATGGAAAAACGGGCGGAAGAAATACTAGGAGAAGATCAATTTGGGTTTAGGCGAAACAGGGGCACACGGGAGGCTATTTTAGCTCTGAGAATGATAATGGAGAAAACAATAGAAAAAGGGGAAAGCATGTATATAGGGTTTGTAGATCTGGAAAAAGCATTCGACAATGTAAATTGGAAAAAAATGTTTGAAATACTCAAAAAGATTGGAATGAGTTATAGGGATAGACGAATAGTACACAGATTATACAAAAAGCAAACAGCAGTAATAGAATTAGAGCAGGAACCTAAGGAAGTAAACATTAGGAAAGGGGTAAGACAGGGATGTGCCCTATCCCCATTGATTTTTAACTTGTACATAGAAGAGGCAATGAAAACTGTCAAATGCAGGAAGACATTTGGAATTACTATGCAGGGACAAAAAATTGATATGCTTAGATTTGCAGATGATATAGCGGTATTAGCGTCTAGCAAGGAAGAGTTAGAAGGTGCTCTTAATGAAATGGAAACGGTTCTAACAGAAAGATATGGTATGAAAATTAACAAAACTAATATGCAAAGGTGGGGAAAATAAATCAAAAACAAAAATACAAATAGGTAACACGTACTTACAAGAGGTTCGGGATTTCTGCTACCTAGGAAGCCAAATAACGCAAGATGGAAAAGCACAACAATATAAAACAAAGATTAGCACAAGGTCGTGCTACATTTGACAAGAAAAAGCAACTACTGTGCTTAAAGACCACAAACATAAAAACAAAAGATTGCTTAAAACATATGTGTGGAGTACAGCACTGTAGGGCTGTGAAGTCTGGACAGTAGGAGAAACGGACAAGAAAAAGGTAGAAGCCTTTGAAATGTGGTGTTACAGACGTATGACGAAGATATCATGGACAGACAAAGTTAAGAACGAAGAGGTACTAAAAATGGTAGGGGAAGAAAGAAATATGTGGAAAACGGTAAAAAAGAGGAGAGATAGGATGATAGGCCACATACTACGGCATAAGGGAATAGTGCGGAATATATTAGAAGCAGAGATAGGAAAAAAGAGAAGAAGAGGCAGACCTAGGTTAGACTACTGCACACAGATAGTAAAAGATGTAGGCTGTAGGGGTTTCAGGGAGATGTGTAGGCTAGCCCAGAATAGAAATCAATGGAGGTACGCATCCAACCAATCTCAAGATGGATAAAATAATGACGAAAAAATAAAAATAACTGTGCTTAAACATGATGATTATTATAAGTAGCTACAAGAATTGGTTGGACAATATTCTCGAATAATGTTAAGTGTGTGAAAGGATTTACTGGAAAACCATTACTTCAGCAAATGTCTAAGTGTTGGGGAATCTTGGTAGCCACAGGTTGCTTAACCCCCTTCACTGAATCTCGGTGAAATAGGGCATAAAATTAGAGAACAATAGAAGGGGAACGAGCTGTATACACATGCTGTGTGAGAATTTCAGGGAACTATGTAGGCTAGCTCAGAATATAAATAAATGCAGGTATGTGTCCAACCAGTTTTGAAACGGAAAACCTAATGACGAAAAAATAAGCGCAGATAAATCTGATGATTAGTATAAACAACTTGTTTTTGGTTGCGAAATATCTGCAACTAATGATGACTGTGCGAAAAGATATATTTGAAAATATATTAAATCGGTAAATGGTTAAGTGTTGGGGAAACTTGACAGCCACAGGCTGCTTACCTCCCTTTACAACCACTGAAGGTCGGAGAAATAGGGTATATAATTGTAAAATAATAGAAGGTGACCGAACTACATATTGCAAGAAAGAACAGCGCCTATGAGGAAAAACAACAAACATAGAACAAGAAGAAAATTGTTGAAAGCATATGTGTGGAGCACAGCACAGTATGCCTTTGAAATACGGGCAGTCTGAAACGCAGACAGAAAAACGGTAGCAGCTTTTTGAAATGCTGTGCTTCAGCTGTATGAGGACGATAGCATGGACAGACAAAGAAAATAACAAATAGGTTATAGAAATAGTAGGGGAACAAAGATAGCTGGGGAAAAAGATAAGAAAAATAGAAGGGCAGAATACGTTCTAAGGCATTTTTGGGGAATAGTATTGGATATATTACAAGCAGAGATAGGAAAAAAGAGGTAGATGTAGACCTAGATCAGATAGTTATAGATGCAGACTGTGTAAATTTCAGGGAAATCTGCAGGTTAGTTCAGAATAGGAAACAATGATGATACGCGTCTAACCAGTTCCAGGACTGAAGACCTAATGATGATGATGATGCATATGCGGGTAATTTTTTATTTAACGTCAACGGTAATTAGCCAAAAGACGTTTAGTATTAGATTTAGTACAGAAAGTGGCATATGCTAATTTATAATTTTTTTGAGAGAGAGGAATAGATCGCAATAATGTCAATAATTCACCAGGCAAACTTGAAAGAAGGTACGAATGCTTTTCGATGTCACTTAAATGTGGTTGTTTATCTACCAAGACATCAAATATGTACTTGACGGTTTTAATGCTTTTAGGGTCATTATCAAAACGTGGTAGAGTGATCTTTAGTAATTTATCACTCTAGGTGCACAAACACTGGCTTTCTAGTAATCGAGGTACTAGCCGGCGGTGATACCACGTCAGCAGTAAATATTTCTGACTCTATTAAAAGAATAGAATAATATTCATCATCTACCTTTTGACACACAATTTCTAAGGCGCTTTGTAATTCCGGTTTTGTGTTTAAGAATACACCGACATACATTCCAGTAAAATCTTTGGAAATAGATTCAACGATTCAAGATTTCCACTTAAATAATTTTATTGTTAAGCAGCATTGTATATACCTGTATTAATAAAATATAACATAGATACCCAAAAGACTTTTATTTGATGAATTACGACGGATAATTAAATAGAGATAATAATTTTAGCATTATTAATTCAACAGAAGAAATTAAAGTTAAGAAATAGTTTGGAATTTTGCTAACTAATTTCAGCAAATATCCAGACGGTCAGTTATTGCGTTCCGTGCCTGCTCGTGAATATTTTTGTTGTTACTTAAATAAATCTTACATTTCTTATTTCTTTTACGGTTATTTGAGAATTTAGTAACAATTACGATTCATTAAAATTTCAGTTTTGTTTATCTTACGCGGCATTATTGAGATGTTGCAGTTTGTATAATTTTATGCGAAAACTTAAACATCACCTTACGCGTCGTTCATCTCTAAGATCGCTTCTCACGAGAATGCGTCGACCACATTTTTTGAGTGTTGACAGTAGTTCCGTTTGTTAGAATAAAACATAAGTTCTTGGTACGAATTATCTCAAAACAATTACTTCGTTTGCGGAAAATTAAAAATATCCTATTTCCTATATAATAAGGAGGTATATAATTAATGTAAGGTTTGGTGAAACATTGAAGAAAATTGTAAAAATCATGGGACTATTGGTTGCGTTTTTTCAGCTATACCCTTCACAGATGCCATTGGTGTTCTAAATTTATGTAGCTCATCTTTCTTTACAATTCAGAATTATTATGCTTTGAACTAGGCAAGTCGAATACCTAAAAGTAGACACTTTACATTTTGGCTGGAGATAAATAAATGTGCGTGTTGATATTTCCCTATTCACTCAGGTAGATAATCCTATATATTCGAATTAACAGTATGACGTGCCATGTGTTCAAGCAGATGTCGACTACAAAAAAAGTTGCTGTGACTTAGCCGTGACTTATCAGAACCTTCAAGATCACTCTGTGATAAGCTTGCGACGGAAACGTCATAATATACTGTAGAACTTGCTATTTCTTTACTGGATCGTTTTGCTGACTTATCTCATGAACAATTGGATCTGGATTCCTTTCTGTAAGTTTATAAGGTTACTGATCGCACAGTCGCATATGTTACAGTGTGAAATTGAACTTACTTCGCCCAAGTCTTCGGAAATGTGCTACGTACAATGACGTAGCCGGAAGAAAACGTAAATATACCTGGCTAACTACTAATGCGGAGAGGGGAGGGATTCCTAGCAGCACAAAAATAAGATATCGCCAACGATTTTCTATTTACAATAAAAAAACACAAATATAGAAATTTCTATCGAAACAGCAAAAGAAAATTAACTAAGGTTACTATTTAATAAAACAATTTTACTCTATGGACAAATTTACTAATTGTTCCACAAAGTGTGCAATTCGTAGCTAACATGCCATAAATCTAATCAGTACCAAAAAGTATAACGCTGATAGACTTTCGTATAAGCGGATGGGTTAATTAAAAAAAAACATTAAATTTAGAAACTTTTCTAGTAAGGATTTTACCATAAGTTACCATTTGTTATAACTCTAATCAGTTAAAAAATAATACTACTGATACTTTCATATAAGCAGATGGGTTAAGTACAAAAAGCAAAAGCATTAAAGTTCGAAACTTTTCTAGTAAGGATTTTCCCAGAACAAACATTCGCGTATCGAATTTCAAATTGGGTTTATCCCTGGGCATGCTAGCAAAGGAAAACAAGTCACATACATGTGTCGGGATACTTATCTTGTCATCCATCGGCAGCAAATTGACACACCATCGCTGCGGTAGTCAGCAACAACCATGCTACTACCGTAATTGCAACGGCAGTCTACATGCCAGAGCAGTTGATCTACATCAAGGAATAATCGGGCAACGCAACAAGCAATTTTGCCTCCAGCTAAGAGTAAATTTACACATTTGATAGAGGAGAAACGTGCATCGCATTTGGAGTAATAGAACGAGTAGTTTATACAAGTGCATCAACGCACAAGTTGCAGAATCAAAGTTTAAAAGGAGTTCAAAATAACACGAACTCGAAAAGAAAACATCCGCGTTATCCAACCTCGATTGAAACTGGAAAACATGGTTTACCGGAGAATAGTAGGATATATTATTTCGGCAAATCTTTAGATGGGAAACCCACTAGTACGCAATTATACGTTATGGAAAGATATAACGCGCTCTAGGATAACTAATTGGATATTGACTAATTAATTGTAGCATAAACTTGTCGTATCAAAACAACTAGATTTACGTTGAGAAATTCTTAGAAAGAGTATTTATTATTTATTATGCGGAAGGATTTAACAATAGACATGGAATTTATACAAACGGATAATGAATTAACAAGGGATTTGAGTTGAAAATTATGGTAGCGCGAGCTTATCTGAACAGGTACAATATATCGGGTATTGTTGGAGAATTTAATACTAGAAAAGGAATTTATGTATATAAAATAACCAATTATTGCCGAAAATGAACGTATCAAATCAAATGTGACAGCTGTTATTAGTTGAGTGTTTCAGTATTAATTGTCCTATAAATTTTGCTTACATAAGTTTAAAGTTACGCCACTGTTTAGGTGTGACATTTTTCCCTAATTATATTTTGTATCAGATACACGCAGGAATGCATTTACCCTGTATTCAGTTCCTATTGATTGCTGTAACTATGTAAGTAATTTCTCTGTTCTATTTATTTTTTAAAGAAAACCATGTTTACAACGAAACGACTGAGAACAGCTCCTAATACTTTTGCTAATTCTTATTAATTGACGTAGTTGAGTATACTAATTGTTTTGCGTAGATTTTGGTATACTGTGTAAATCCTCAGTGATGTTCTAGATAAATGTTTTTTTTTGAGTTGGTTTTCCTTTTATAGAATGTTGTTCTCTTAAGGTTTTGTAAATAAAATTTTTTTCTAGAGGTCTCTTTTTCCTTCTGTGTGACCCACCCCACTCTACGACTCACCAGCTAGCGCGGTCTTCTTCGGATTCCTCTTGTTTAGTTGCGGTACTTGATGCGGGTTTATACTGTTCCTTTGCTTGCTGTATTTTACTTTTCTCTTGCCCGCACGGATTACCATAACACAGAAAAAATTTTGTCTTTTAAATTGTTCTTATACGTGAAATTTTAATTTGTTTCTGTAATAAAAACATGAAAGTAATTGTTATAAAATTAGATTTGTGTGACAGTTTTAAAGATTTTGCCTAGATCAAATTAGCTTCATTTACCACTGCCATAAAATTGCCCTTTCTTAAATTATACGGAGTCGTCTTGTAGCATTTTAAACACATTTAAAAACACTTCGATTTTCTTATCCGTTGGATTGGGATACCCAACTATTTCCTCTACTGAAAAATGCCTAAACAAAGAACTTGTGACAGCTTAAATCGATAACAGAAGAGCCTTCAAACTTTGTAAGTCCAATATAAAATGTTTGACTGTTTTCGAGAACAGTGTTGAATAAGAGTGTGGTTTTTCAACAAGGATGTCATGTGTCAATACGGATGATAGCTTACACTAACAAAACGATATTCTTTAAATATTTAAAAGGCTTCAATCTAAATTATACTAATAGAATTGGAGCGATTTGTTTAAAAAATATGTGGGCGTACACTTATATCGTATCGATTGTGCGGATTTATAAATTGAGAGCATTCTTTTGTAGCACAACGGAATCTTTCTGGAGATGGTTTAGCATAAACACTGAATTTAGTTATATTCGTAGATGCTCTCTCTGGATTTGAAAGCTCAGCAAGCGCATGCTGCCCTGGACCAACGAAAGCTTAAAGCTTTCTCGCTGTGCACCGTCAGTAGTATCTAAACCGCGTTTTAGACTGTTTCTCGGTGGGTTTTGCTCACAATCGCGTGAATACCTTCAACTTAATATTAAAATTAAATTTAATTGCAGCATATTTTTATATAGACAAAATTAAATATTGACATTAGGACCCGAATTTTCTCATTTTATACAGTTTATATTTTTTAAATGCTGCAAAGGTGCTCATTGTATTAGTTTAAGATTTATTTCACGTTTTACGGAAAATTATATATTTAGAGAAAAGTTTTCAGATCTTCCTGAACGTACGTACGTTTAATTAATAGAGGGGAAAGTCCCGTTTGTGCCACTTCACACAAGTTGTCGCAATACGTTCAATTAAAAAAACAATTGGAATTTGTCAAACAATTAATTAAAAACATTCCAGGCTTGTTTATCTTTTTATAGCCAATAACGAATTTATACAGTTACTTAAAGCTCTGCCAGTGATTAATAATTCGAAATTCGAAATCAAAGCTGAGCTTTTATAATATATCTCTGTGTAATTAAGAGCATAATTTAGTACTAAAACTACGTGTTCAGCATTGGTACACCTACTTCCATATAACGAAGTGAATGTAAACGTGATCGTGAGTGCAAAACATTTTCAAAACTTCCAATTTACGGTTCGTAATATTGGTTGGTCGGTCTGTGCTTTAGATTTCCCTGTTCAAACAAAGTTTGGAAAACATTAATCATATAAATGTTTCCAGTTCGTTTTATTTTTTTCCGAACTGTAATCAAGTTAATGTAGTCCCTTGATTAAATAGTATTGATTAGCTGCTTTAGTAAAAACTCAGCAAATTTTGAAACTGTTTAGTGAAACTACATTAAATTTTTAATTAAACTTCAAGTGCTAAATCTGTTGTGTGTTTAATAACGTTTTTCGGGTGTGATTTAAACGAGAACGTCAGAGCCTTTGTTGCGTTTATATTGTGACATATTTCTTTAATAAAATGGAAAGATATTTGTTTTTCGCTTTGGGGGTTGTGGTGTACAGCAGTATCTTAGGTAAGTTACAGTTTAATATATGTCAGTATATTGTTTCTACTCAACTGTCTGTCTGCTTATTGTTGCAATATGCTGAAATTGTGTTTAATGGTAATTGCACCTGGTTTTAATAGCAACCGTTTAATCAAAACTTTATCATATGGTGTAACTCTTCTGGAATTAGTGATTAATCTTAAGATACCTATAGTGTGAGCGATTAGGTAGCTTGGTAACGTTAGGTTTTCGGACGCAGATTAACTAGGCTAAAAGGTGGAATTACATAATACCTTACAAAAAGTTTGAACAAAAATAATAAAGAAAAAGGCACTGCTCCTCGATAGTAGCACATATCAAATATGTAAGATACATGTAATATCGGTAGAGTTGTTTTATTAAAATATATCTTCATGCTATAAGTGAAAACTTTTCAGTTTAATCTATGTATGAAGTACTTAATTTATATTCTTGAATTTCAGTTGTTGTAATTAATTGAATAATAATTACTTTGGGGTTTTGGGCAATTGCATTGCTTCATTAATAGTACTTGCTTAAAGTATTGGACCTACGGATTTAAATACATTTTGCGGTTCAGCAGACAAGACTAGCTAAATTTTATTTTCACTTTGTTCAGGCGACTCAAGCCATATGTAAACATCTTTCTAACTTCCCTTAAAAATAGTATCCCTTTTTCTGGATATTGGTCGCTTGATTACTTAACCATTAGCATGTTGATTACTCCCCCGAACAAGGTTGTCTTGAGAATGAAGTTAAATATGAAGTTGAATAAACATAAGTCTATTCTATCTTGGGAATGTCTTTAAATATAACGCCAATTTTTAATAAGTTTAGTTATGGGACTCACATTTTGACTAACTCAAACTTTGGAGTAAAGTACAGGTATAGCTAAAAATCAATTAACGCATATTCTATATTATAAAAATATTTTGGGCATTCTTACATTAGAGCTTAAAAATAATAATTGGTACACGTGTTTTTAAATGTTCTTATTAAAAGTGGAGTTATTACCAATATATTCTAGTTGGTTGTTTAAAATTCCACATTCTTTCAAAATATAACTTAAGAAATCAATGTTAGAAACAAAAAAAATATATAAAACGGTAAGGTTCGTAAACTAGATAGGTTGGTACCTTTATACCTACCTATAAAAAATATTGGGTCAGAATAATTGTAGGAGAGCAATCCTTAAAAATATACTTTCACCCGCGTTCTACGGGTTCAATTAGGGCATTGGTTATATCTTTATAATTCACTACATTTATGTCTGGAGCATTAGGATTTATGAATGCGTTCTTATTTGCTCTCAAACAGGTAGGGATGGACTCGGGCTGGGCCGGGCCGGACTTTTAATAAGCCCGGCCCGGCCCGACGCAGAAAAGTGACCGGCCCGGCCCGAGGCCCGACCCTAAATCAGAACGGACGATCCGGCCCGGCGAGCCGGGTCGGCCCGGCCCGAAACTTCGGGCCGGCCCGACTTTCAGTCAGCGAATGAGAAGATATTTTTTCAGTTGTGTTCAACAAGTAACTATCACTCTTTTGTTTGATTTAAGAGTATAATGATTTTGAGTTACAATCAAGATACTGGTAGAACATACCGTAGTATATCATTTGATTTTTGATTCTTTAAAAACTCCTAGAAATATGTAACAAAAGTACAGAATGTTTAGCAATGTTCAATGTATATGAAATTGTACGCTTAACGTACCTTATAACCTTTATCATAAATTTGCGTCCGCTTTATTTTCTCGTTCCTGTTTTAAAGAATCTTACTAAAATTACCTACTTGATATTAGAGAGTTATTGCAAACTTATTCCAAGCAGACTTTATTAAAAGAATCTTCAAATAAAGTATATTTTATTAAAAGTTTGCATCCAATTTAAAGGAGTAGTATTGCAAGTGTTTCTCCTTTACTCTTTATTTTGACATATATGTTTAGTATTTTATATCTATAGGTTATGTTTTGAAAATGAATAAAGAATTAATCTCTTTTGTGATAAGATGACCTATAATACATGTTTAACTATTAAATAAACAAATGAACTGTTGCCTACCTAGCTCGAATTACTTTCTCCATGCCAGGCAAAATTACTCGTTACATGTTTAACTATATTGGAAAAGATCAAAAAAATGTATTCACACAAAGATGAACCTTTTTTATTATTTAAGTCTTTTATTTCCCACTAATTCGATAACATTTGTATGTGTTGTCAAAGCGTTTTCACGGAATACTTTTCGAGTTTACTTTAAGACACTTTTTTACTACTTCCCAAGCATATGGCATATCTGTTTTCAAAAGTATTTTTACACCTTTCTTCTAGGAAAAGCATTACAAAACAGCATCCTCGTATTTAGAGCGTTGACGTTTTCGTGTTATGAACTTGGACATTATATCTCTAAATTTAATTACAGAAACAACAATATAAAAAAAAGTTTAGCTTCATAATATTTATACAGAAAGCAGACAATTAAATGTAAGTTTGTTACGTTAGGCATTTGGTATATGTCAAAATTAAAGGCGCCTTAGATAAAAGCATTCCTTGCCTGTATTTAAATTAAATGAAGATGTTCTGTATTTTAATAAAGTACAAACATTAAAGGTGTAATTGCGTATGTGTAAATGACAAATAAGGGAAAACTTTATTAAAAAATTGATAAAATGAACGTTGCAATAACTTTATAGTGTTTTAGGCGGTAGACATAAACTATATACGCGATGTATAATATCGACGTTCGCCGCATGATTGAAATTTGAAGTATATACATATACATAATATAAATCGTACAAACTTTTGAACTATGAATAAGTCACTTAGTTTGATGTTCCTGGGCATTTTTAACTTGCCTAAAGTACAACATAAGGAACATTAAATAGAACTAGATAAAAATATTCAAGATAAGAAGTGAGTTATAATATCGCGTCTCCTTTACACTAAACAAGACGAAAAACTGATTATTAATACACTACGTGAAAATATAATTAAGAACGTTTACCTACTCAATGTAAGATAGAAGTGAAAGGACGGTGGAGTATCTACTTGTGCGTTTTTCGGCCCGAAAAGTTCGGGGCGACCCGAATTGTTTGGCCCGGCCCGACCCGAAAAAAGATAGGCCCGGCCCGGCCCCGGCCCGAATAAAGTAGTCAACGGCCCGGCCCAGATTCGTGCCCGAAATCTGGCCGGACCCGGGCCGGGCCGGCCCGAAAGCCCGAGCCCGAGTCCATCCCTACAAACAGGATACTTCATAGTTGTCTTCATCTATTATTTTTTGTAAACTTACGAGAAATTGTTTTACAATCTCAATTTCTTTGTTTTGTTATATAAAAACTTGACAATGACAAAGTTTTCGAGCACTAAACGGTCTTTTAAGTTCCGTTGCTGGTGTTGTACATTACTATAATTTTCTACATCGTTTTGCCGTGCCTCCTATTCGACGTTCCTAACATGAAATTGCTTATTTTGTACTAGTTTAATTATTACTTCTACTCGTTGGTTTTCTACTTCTTAGCATTTTTCATAGGTTTCTCCCCATTCTCTTGTTCTTTAACTTCTGCCACTACTTGCTCTTATGTATTATTGATTCCTGCATTGGCATTTGTTATATCAGTTAATGTAACTGCTTTACCGGTTGACACATTAAGTTGTGTTCTTTTTTAGGCATAGTATCTGATACTCTTGTCTCTTTAACATACTCAACGAATGTCTCGTGTCACTTCGAAACAGCATCTGTTTCTGTGTGGTCAACTGTATCTGGGAGTCTTTTCAAAACCTGTTGCTTATCTAGGGGAAATACTCCACAGGCACAAAATCCAGTTTTAAAATTTGTTTGTTCAGGTTCAGATATGGACTGCAATCTTATTTTTAAAAGAAAAGGAACATGGTCGATGGAAATTATTTCGCGATGCCTTTCTGTCCAATCTAAAAAGGTGTTTCTCCAAGCATGTTTTAGAGGCCTTCAAGTGGCTGACATATGCGTGTCAAATTAGCTGGAAGCAAAATTTAATACTATTTTCTTCACACTTGTTAAAGATATTGATAGATATGCCACTAAGTAAATTGACCTCAATCAAAATTTTTTTTCTATCTGCTTCTTTAGGTATTTAGGTATGGTAACGCTGTCTTCAAAAATGAATGCATCAAACCAACCACTTGCACTTCGATCATAAAATGTAGTTGTAAATCCATTAAAAACCTATGTCTCATAGAGATGGACATCTTTATAATAACATGTAACAATTTTATTTTCGAATTGATAAATCTCTTCATTAAAGGTACAACAAATGTTAAAACACCTTTATTAAGTAAAGTCGTAATACGTTTAACAATTAAATTACATATAAATAGCATCTTGAGTCGTTAGTCTATTTGTTTTGGATGTCGGTGTGCTCCACAGCCACTCGCACGCGCGTTGAGAGGATTAACAACCCCCCCCTTGGGATCCTCCCATCATGCGAGAGCGCGGGACAAGCACTCGGCCATAGATAAAAGCAGCAGCAACATGTATAATAAAAGAATGAATGGCCAGTGACCGGCGGGTCGGTTTAATTGTGTGACACACTTTCTGAATAACGGTTGGTAAGGTATACTCGTTATTATAGTATCTAATTTGAAAATTTGTTTAGCGCAAAGAAAACTTAGGAACGCAAAATTTAGGAACAAAAATTTAGGAACGCAGATTTAGCAACGCAAACTAAGATTACAACTAAGATTAGACGATGAACGACTACGCTACGCAGTTTAGGCGACAAGAATCTAGAATTTTGAATCAACGTTAAAAAAAACCACATCATTTTAACACGTGTATTTAGAGGATGGAATGCAGATCTAATTAGTAGGAGGCCGTTTGTTGCTCCGAGCCAAGATACTACTTTGATTTGATATTTGCAGTAAATTCCGCACGACGATGCACTTCCCAGTCCAGTAGAGGAAAGCAGTTTTGTCTGGTTCGTAGTAGCTTTAAGAAATTCTGTTGTGCTTCATTCTGAATGCACGTTATTTTGCTTCGATAATTAGAAATACGATTTTGTTATTCACTTCATTTGTTACTAGGCTGGATTTTCCAGTATCAAATTTAAATTTCATTTAGTTTAATGTGTAAGTAACAACACGTTGCTTCAGCATAACCTAACAGCTGTTGTTACGTCACTTGTTTGTTTGAAATATGCTGCTGACACTTGTATCATCGGAAGCAGATGTTTAGTATTATATTACTACCACCTTTGAAAACGAGAATATCCTTGTGAACATTCTTATTTAAAATGATATTAGCACATTTAACTTAACGAGAAAATTTTGTTTTTTTAATTTGTTATAATGTAAATTTGTTATAATGTAACCGACCGAATCAGATCTGAATGGGTTAGGAATTATTAGTGTAACCAGTTACACTTTGTAGTAATATATTTGATCAAGAATCAGGGTGATAAACCTTACGTTAATTTTTTAAAGTAATACAAATAATTATTTAATTTTTTGCATTGAATTTTATTTACAGAAAAAAAGATTCCTTCTAGTAAATTATTAATCCAAGCTTAAAGTTTTTTATTTTGATCAAGTATGATCAAACTTAACAACCGAAAAGCAATAAGAGTTGAATTTTGATGCCACCCTTATGTAGAAAATATTCCTTTTGCAGTTTTAGGCATATTTGAGGGACACAAACAGTGTTCCCATTTTCTATGTGACTTAATTATTATTCTTTCTTACAGGAACAGCGTCTTATTCTGTTAAGACAGGTTTTTGTTAGCGAAGGCGATCTTTTTTCTTTGGGTCTCCACGTCCGCCCTTAGAAATATGCTATGCTATTAACATGAATTAATCTGGACTTGGTGGCGCCTGTTTGTTTTAGTTTGAGTGTGACCACCCCCAACAGATTTCGACTTACCCCCCCATTGCTCATAGCTCTACCCAAGGAATAGACCCCTAGTTATGTCGGAAGACTTTGTTTTGCTGACACCCAACTTCTAAAGTCAGATATATGTATTAAAAAGAGAAACGCTAGTAAATACCAATAAAAAAGTTTCACTGGCACCCATGCTCGGGGCTTGCCATATATTTGATTTGAAATAATTCGTTACACTGGCACCCACGTGTGAGGCTTGCTGAGCCCATTAGAAAAAGTCGTTACACTGGCGCCGGCAACGTTTGGGGCTTCGAAATTTGTTTGTTCATAATTTGATTAGCTTCGAAATTTGTTTGTTCATAATTTGATTAGCTTCGAAATTTGTTTGTTCATAATTTGATTTACCTCGAAATTTGTTAGTTCAAAATTTAATGTACTTCGAAATTAGTTTGCCCAAAATTTAGTTTGCTTCGAAAATTGTTAGTTCAAAATCTATTTATGCTGTTTATGCTCCCCAATGCAATTTTGTGGAAAGAATCAATAAGACAGTTGGTACTGCAATTCGTTCATACGTAGAAGATCATGATACGTGGGATAAAGAAATATCAAAAATTCAGTACGCAATTAATTCAGCAAAACATGAGTCCACCAACTATTCTCCAAATTTTTTAGTCTTTGGTCGTCAGGTACCCTTAAGTGGAAAAGCTTATAATGATAATTTTAAACCTGGTGAGGATGTTGATGTCGTCTCCTGCAGTAGACCTTCTTATGTGTTAGATCGTCAACTTTTGTTTGATATTTTTGGAAATGTCCGTGAAAATTTGCATGTAGCTTATCAACGTTCGAGTAAACGCTACAATCTTAGAAGAAGAGACATTTCATTCCGAGTCGGAGAAAGAGTTTGGAGAGCTAATAAGGTACTCTCGAGTGCTGGTGATAAATTCTCCGCTAAGCTAGCTCCAAAGTTCGTTTTGAGTAAAGTTCGAAAAAAACATTCCAATTTAGTGTATGAGTTAGAGAATGAAGATGGAACAAGAGCAGGAAATGGCACGTAAAGGACTTGAAACCCGTTGAAGCTTTGTATCCAAATGAAAATGATGATCCTGACGATTAGTTCCGGTCTGGTCATCTCTTTGATGTTAAATAATACAGTAGTGATTTGCTTTGTTTTGTTCCGATTTTTGATTTAGTGTCGTTTCACTAATTTTGAGTATTTTGGTTGAAAAGTGGAATAACTGGTTAAGGATTTTGTAGGTTTTGTAGGTTTGAGGTGTGCATTGGTGTGCACACTGGTCGTTTTGTTCGCGCGTTATTCGGAGATGTGTTTAGAAGATGTCGTTGACAGATATCTTTTAGATGTAGAAGTAGGTGGGCTATGTAAAGTTGTTAGTCCTGATTTCTACATATCGAGGTAGAGAGAAGATTAAGTTATTCTTTCCCTCGTTTTGACCGTTCGAAATTTTTTTGTTTGATAAGGTCAAAAGTTTGTTTGGTGAGCTTCATCAATTGGTCCATCACTAATGGGATCTGTTGTTTGTTGGAAATTAGTGATAGGATAATCAGTAGGGTGTAGGAGATTACAGCCCTATCTGGTTCAATTTTGTATTTGAATTTGTTAAGTAACCTTATGGTTAGGTTACCTTCGTTTTGATTACCTCTTTGTAATAAAGTGATGATATTTTGTATTTGAATTTGTTAAGTAACCTTATGGTTAGGTTACCTTCGTTTTGATTATCTCTTTGTAATAAAGTGATGATATTTTGTATTTGAATTTGTTAAGTAACCTTATGGTTAGGTTACCTTCGTTTTGATTATCTCTCTGTAATAAAGTGATAATATTTTGAATGGTGATGCTGTTTTGATGTGGAAGCATTCCCTTTTTTTTTGTAGATAGAGCTAATAGAGCTCCAGGAAGCGAAGTTTTTTTTTGTGGAAGTTGAGATAAATTGTGAAATGTTTGGTTACAGTTAGTAAATACTAGCCTTGGTAAGAATGAGAACCTCTAGTTGAAGGATCATTTTGAGTTTGATTTTAATTAATTTTTTTCCGTGGAGTGTTTGACTTTCTAATTTGACCCCTCCCAATTTTGATTTATACCGATTGTGACTCCCCGATTTTGTCTCCCGATGGACGTCAGGTACACGTAGTTACCAACACACTCGAATTTGTAAATATTTGGCTCCCTCGTTTGAATAAATTCGTAAAAATAGTATTGATAGTTAGGATGGTAGATAAGGCTAGTATATTTTAAAAAAAATTTTTTTGTATTTGTTATACTTAAAGTTTATTCCTTGAAAAAATTTTTTTTCTTTTAGGAAAGGGGTAGTGTAACAATTTTATTTTCGAATTGATAAATCTCTTCATTAAAGGTACAACAAATGTTAAAACACCTTTATTAAGTAAAGTCGTAATACGTTTAACAATTAAATTACATTTAAATAGCATCTTGAGTCGTTAGTCTATTTGTTTTGGATGTCGGTGTGCTCCACAGCCACTCGCACGCGCGTTGAGAGGATTAACAACCCCCCCCTTGGGATCCTCCCATCATGCGAGAGCGCGGGACAAGCACTCGGCCATAGATAAAAGCAGCAGCAACATGTATAATAAAAGAATGGCCAGTGACCGGCGGGTCGGTTTAATTGTGTGACACACTTTCTGAATAACGGTTGGTAAGGTATACTCGTTATTATAGTATCTAATTTGAAAATTTGTTTAGCGCAAAGAAAACTTAGGAACGCAAAATTTAGGAACAAAAATTTAGGAACGCAGATTTAGCAACGCAAACTAAGATTACAACTAAGATTAGACGATGAACGACTACGCTACGCAGTTTAGGCGACAAGAATCTAGAATTTTGAATCAACGTTAAAAAAAAACCACATCATTTTAACACGTGTATTTAGAGGATGGAATGCAGATCTAATTAGTAGGAGGCCGTTTGTTGCTCCGAGCCAAGATACTACTTTGATTTGATATTTGCAGTAAATTCCGCACGACGATGCACTTCCCAGTCCAGTAGAGGAAAGCAGTTTTGTCTGGTTCGTAGTAGCTTTAAGAAATTCTGTTGTGCTTCATTCTGAATGCACGTTATTTTGCTTCGATACGTAGAAATACGATTTTGTTATTCACTTCATTTGTTACTAGGCTGGATTTTCCAGTATCAAATTTAAATTTCATTTAGTTTAATGTGTAAGTAACAACACGTTGCTTCAGCATAACCTAACAGCTGTTGTTACGTCACTTGTTTGTTTGAAATATGCTGCTGACACTTGTATCATCGGAAGCAGATGTTTAGTATTATATTACTACCACCTTTGAAAACGAGAATATCCTTGTGAACATTCTTATTTAAAATGATATTAACACATTTAACTGAACGAGAAAATTTTGTTTTTTTAATTTGTTATAATGTAAATTTGTTATAATGTAACCGACCGAATCAGATCTGAATGGGTTAGGAATTATTAGTGTAACCAGTTACACTTTGTAGTAATATATTTGATCAAGAATCAGGGTGATAAACCTTACGTTAATTTTTTAAAGTAATTCAAATAATTATTTAATTTTATTGCATTGAATTTTATTTACAGAAAAAAAGATTCCTTCTAGTAAATTATTAATCCAAGCTTAAAGTTTTTTATTTTGATCAAGTATGATCAAACTTAACAACCGAAAAGCAATAAGAGTTGAATTTTGATGCCACCCTTATGTAGAAAATATTCCTTTTGCAGTTTTAGGCATATTTGAGGGACACAAACAGTGTTCCCATTTTCTATGTGACTTAATTATTATTCTTTCTTACAGGAACAGCATCTTATTCTGTTAAGACAGGTTTTTGTTAGCGAAGGCGATCTTTTTTCTTTGGGTCTCCACGTCCGCCCTTAGAAATATGCCATGCTATTAACATGAATTAATCTGGACTTGGTGGCGCCTGTTTGTTTTAGTTTGAGTGTGACCCCCCCCCCCAACAGATTTCGACTTACCCACCCATTGCTCATAGCTCTACCCAAGGAATAGACCCCTAGTTATGTCGGAAGACTTTGTTTTGCTGACACCCAACTTCTAAAGTCAGATATATGTATTAAAAAGAGAAACGCTAGTAAATACCAATAAAAAAGTTTCACTGGCACCCATGCTCGGGGCTTGCCATATATTTGATTTGAAATAATTCGATACACTGGCACCCACGTGTGAGGCTTGCTGAGCCCATTAGAAAAATTCGTTACAAACAGATATGCTGCTTTTTGAAGAGTCTAAAAATCTGCCTGCATGTTTTGCCGAGCATCATCGGTAAAATTCTTTTCATTGCAGTTTACGATGTTGGCAGCAGAAATGCCTTCTAATGTTTCATCTAAATGGTGAAAATACTGCTGAATTACTCTTTTTGATATGACTGCTCCCTGCTGTTTAATATTTTTACTCAATCGTATTGAAAGTCTATGTTGATGGCGTGTTATAAACCCGCATATCCATTTGACACTTGAAGTATTGTCGCGGAAATTCGTTTTTACTTTTCCAACCTGGTCTAAAAATCTTTTAATAATATTTTTAAGGTCCTGTGTCGTCAAAGAATATCCCCACCTTTTGCAAACACTGGATTAATTGTTATTTTCGTCCCTCTTTGTACTAGTATAAATTCCTTTATACCTATCGTACAAAGTGAATTTAGGAACTTGGTATTTCTCAGATGCTGCGCTTAAAGAAAGTACCATTAACTATTTTACGAAGATCTCTCCCTGCGTTGGTTTTCGGGTAACCACAATACTTTGCATTCCACTTGGAATGCTTTTTTTACACATTTTGCCTTTTTCTTAGTAGAGCCCATATAGAAACTGTAAATAAAAGTATAATGAGCTAATAAGCTAGATAGATAGATACCTATCTATCAGAATTTGGGGACTGCACTGTCAGAAGTCAGGAATAATACTGTCCGAAATTAGGAATTGTGATTTCCAAAGTTATAGCACAAGAGTACTATTTTTATATATCCGTCACAACAACAAACATTATTTTTTGCTGCTATAAGTAAATGTGATAAGGCCAATACCTAACTCTAGTACCCCTTTTCCCAATATACTCCTTTTACATATTAGTTTTGCACTCAGCGTAAAAGTATTACAACATAGATCCTACTAATCTAATCCTCTGATACACGCGTACCACTTCACGCTTCAAAATCAACTGTTACTTCCAACTAAACATTAACGGCACTGAAGCGTTAGATGAGATCATCATCGATAGGAACGTAACCAGAATCGTTTCGAGTTAACCATTTAATATGGTTACATGTCCGGTAGTGGTGAACGTCGACTGTTCGAAATTAATCAGCGAAACCAAAGATACTGCGTTTTGCGGTACAATTCACCAAACTGCATGTCGTTTTTGTTGTGGTTTACATTTGTGTCGGTATTAAAACATTAGTGCTCGACGTGTTTAAGCATCCTATAGTGCATATACACGGCGGTGTCCACAGAAATACGGAACATAGGACTGTACTAACATTAAAAAGAGGAAAAAACGAAGGGTATAAATTAAAAGAAGATAGATGAAAATTTATTAATCGAAAGGCAGATACTGAACGCATCCTAACATAATTCAAGGTTGTTTAACAAAAAATGTTTGACATATTTAATCATTGCATTTCAATAATAAAAATAATTCTGATGTAAACGAGTAAAGTAATTTTATATTTTAATAGTTTTTCTAGGCTTTTTGAAAAAATTTGCTGAAGAATGTAAGTTGAAGTTTAACTGTTACATATTTGATAATAACAGTAATTGTAAGACATTCAAAATGGGTAAGATTGTTTTAGGATATTTTAATAATTTACTCATTTGAAAATGGTCCTGTAGATTCTGCATTCACACTTATTTTTCATTGTATTGGAAATAAAGATACCAAGAGAAACTATTTAGCTATTTTAATACCAGTACGACTTGTATTTCACACAGAATCTTCTGTAGAATTGTTCTTTATCAGCTCTTTGGCTGTAGTTTTTAAACAGTATAGCCTTTTCTATATTATTATGGGATTTTATTTTACGAGAATTTCTAGTAAGCGAATAGAGCCCACTGCAAGTTCTGATGGAAAATGGCCCGAAGTTGAGGAAATCTCAAAGGCAAAGCGGCTAGTCGAACTATATGCTCTGGGTGGAACATGAGCTGTGGGTCGGGGTTGGATTGCGACCAAAAATATGAAGAATAAGGCGCCACCGAATTTTTCTATACAAAGAAGACTTACTTAAGTCCCTTGTACAAGGCGAATGCGGAAACCTTTATTCAATTACCGCTATACAATTTATTATTGACAACATAATCCCTAAAGTTTCTTACCTTATGGCTCGACTTTGACCATTATACTTCACTGCTACACCTGTGAACAGATTAAACAAAGAATAGCACTGTTTGTGCATTTATACTCAAAATTTTAAAATTCAATTCGAATCAACTTTCATTCATTCTAATTAAAAAGAATAGTCTTGATCAAAATAAAAATCTATTCCTCTTGTATTCAGTTAACTTGCTTTTTACAAAACATCTTTTCAGTTTTTATACAATTTTGATTAATTTAATTCATGAAAATTATTTACAAAGGTACTGGATATAATATGTACCATCCAGTTTAAAATGTGGTCATTTCTATAAGAAATATCTAGCCAAACTTTATTTAAAAATGATTAAGCCTGAAGTTGCTTTCTGAACAATTACTTACAAATAACAATATCGGTTGGTTTGAGTAGATCTATCATAACCTCACAATAAAATATTCCAGTCAGCTATTACTGAAATAGTAAACATAGAAGTTTAATTTCTAATGGTTCGAGCAAACCATGTATCAAATAATAATATCTATTTTCATAAATTGGAGAATTTACTTTCTCTATCACATAATGACATCTTCCGTAATTTCAATGTATTAATAAAAGATTTAGAAATGAAAAATTTTCAGGTTCCTGTTGCTTAATATGAAAAATATATATAGTCTGTCCTTGACCTATTTTGAAGTTCAAATAACTTGATTAAACAAGAAATTATCTATCTACTATATCCATAATTCAACTAACATACGAAAACAAATTTACATACCAGATGTTCATCTGACAGAAAAATACCTGCTAGACGTCTTGCATCAGCATTTAAATAAAGGAATCTCCAATTCATTACAAGTAAATTTGCTGCTTACTGAAGCTCCAAACTACATCACGGCATCCATTTTAAGTAATTGATACTCATCAGATCCACACTCGAACAAAGCGTAAATTCTTAAATTTTCTTCTCGTGCATTTATTAAATTTACGTTAAACAAAACTTCTGTTAACTAAAGGTTGCATGTTTTTTCAAAGCTAAACATCATTTCCAATTTTTATATCATTTACAAACTGCATATTAATTAAGGTTGCGTTACGTATAAATTAAAGTTACGAATATTATTTCCAAGTTATATATTATATCAAAAGTTGAATACTATATCGAAAGTTGCACTGAAAAATCTTTACT
The DNA here is from genome assembly GCA_036346225.1 of Platerodrilus igneus. NCBI lineage: Eukaryota > Metazoa > Arthropoda > Insecta > Coleoptera > Lycidae > Platerodrilus > Platerodrilus igneus. Next base: position 11,488,556 of record JARFIW010001325.1, on the reverse strand, counting down.
TAATATGGTTACAGAATCAATTCTACTTACTGTCAACCACCGGCCCTTCAACCAAAATAATTTCTCGTCATCTGCCAGCTGTTTTCCAGCAAGTGGACAACAAAAATGAGCTTCGGAGACGACATTCTCTCCTGAAAACAACTTTAAATCGCACGTGCTTCCAACACGTAGATACTTCAAACGCCATTCTTCGGGTTCAAGGAACAATTCGACTTGTTTTCACCGCAGCTGTATTGGAAGTGCCCATATCACGCGGGTTACCGCCTGGCAACAAGATTAACCTTACAATTGCCTAACAGAGGGAGCTCTAGGAATGACAATAAATGAAAAGTTTATTTTGTCACCGTATAAATTGAATTTTAAATTGAATTGAAAGCTAATATTTCATTGGACAATAGGTAATATTTATTTAGTGGATTGTGTAGCATTATTATGCATTATATTGTTTTTTATTAAAAAAGATTAATTATATGTACACATCTTGATAGGAAATAAAATCGTTACAACAGCATTTTGATAAATTTCTTTTACTGTAGTTTACAACAAGTCTTTTTGTTTAATTTAAAATATGAATTATTATTCAGCATTTAAAAGTTCAAATACTTAGGGTGCATTTTGAAGAAAGTTGCTGAAAGACTGCTGCCTTTTCTGCCCCGTATGAAGATCGAACAATCTTCAGCTGTAGCAATTTTAGCAAAATTGTTAAATTATTTGAAAAACTGGAAGGTTCTTAAAAAATACAAGTACGGATCTTATAAATATGCATCATATCAGGAACTTGTAGAAACAAATGCTGAAAAGAGAGCACATTTTGTGAAGTATTGATTGAGAGGTGCAATCAAGATACCAATTTTGTAAAAATATTTGCTTTACAGGTGAGTGTTCCTTTACATTAAATGGCACTCCAAATCATTAAAATCGCCGATATTGGAACACTGAAACTCCACATTTGTATATCGCAGGTTATACACAAGATACCCAGAAAGTAAATGTGTGGGCTGGAATATTTACGAACCAAATCATAGGTCCATACTTCATCCCAGGAACCCTTACAACAGCAAAATATTAGGATTTGCTATTGCTAATATTTTACCAACATTTAATAAGATTGCACCGGACGATTGTATAGTTTGCAATCAGCATAATGGTTGTCTGGCACATAATTCACATATAATTAAGAGTCCTTTGCATACATTGTTTCCAGAGTGCTGGTTTGTAAGAGATGCATCGATATACTGGACCGCACGTTCATCACCTGACATAGCGCGAATGATTTCTTTTTATGGGCATGCATTTCTTTAAAATTATATTCAGCATCACATCATCCAAGCTTGCATTCTTTGAACCAGACCATACGACGGGCTTGTAATAATATTACACTGCAGGTGTTTGTATATAATTAGGGACATTTCTATGATCGTCTTGATCATTGTTTAACTGTAAATGGAAAAATATTCAAACATTTGCTGTGATTCTATCCATTTTGAATTCATATTTTTGATTTTATAGTTATGTGGTTAACGTTTTTTATTATTTCATAAAATTCCAAATTTCCGAAAATTTAAGACAATTTACTAAAAGAAAATCTTAAATAATATATTACCTGCTTTTGTTCTTGTACTTCAAATATTAAAATGATTACAACACAGTAGTTTGTATTTTGATAAGACATAGTTGCTATTCAGAAATTAATAATGTTCTCACAGCTAAGGTAAAACGTTGCTTTTCTGGAAAGCATCAACAGGTTCGGCAACTTACAATGTATCATTTTTGAATTGGGGTATGTAGCTTTTTTCTTTTTTCTAACATTAGCGACGTCTTATGTTCCGCATCTCTGTGGACACTGAGTATACAGTCGTGAAAAAACTGAAATTACGAATCCAAACCAAATTGACGTTAAACCACCGTGATCATAAGTATTAGTTTGGGGAAAGTGATTTGTAAATCTTTCAGGGCATACTGCACACTAATCTTTAAGCTAATTTATGATTTAGTTTCGGAACATTTTCCTGACAACCCTTTCTAAGTCAATTCTCTCTCCAAGTCTTTACTTTGCAGATATTAAACAATTGTTTTGATACGTAATTGCCTTACACGTATGTCAATAAATCAAATGTAGTTTTTCGTCCATGTGCCATATTGAAAGTCATAGACTACCATATGTAACATTTGATTGCAAAATTTTACTAAATGTTAGAAATTAGAGAGAAATGTACTCGATTATATTTCTCTCGCGTTTATATTAGCTTCTGTCAAAGAAACTTAAAATTCAAATTATAATGTTCTGCTTAGCAGTTACATATTTATGCAAACTAGGAATGGAAAGAACAAGCAACTAAAACTATTTACGCGTTTCATTAATGGAAAATGTCTTTAGTTGTACGTAAATACCAAATAAGTAGATTAAGTAGGTTTCTACTAGAACAAAACCACCCATTTTCCCATGTATTTTCTTATGGAAAAATCTAAGGTCTATTCTGGTCATTTTGTACCGTACATTGAATTCCCCATAACAGTCTTAAAAATCCTCGTCGCATACATCTTTGATCGTAACACAATAAAATCTATCATTATTTTCGTCGTTTATTATACCCAATACTTTTGTACCAAGCATTGAAATCCCCTTAAGGAGGATCATAAGATCAATTCAGGTCACTATTCAGCCCAACATCCTGACTAGAGGAGTCCATTACTTTTATTTTTTAAAAATAGGATAACACTAAACTATATAAAATTTTATTGAGGATAATATATTTACAATCAATATTCTACATTTGTAGTAAGTATTATATTTCCTCTTGCTCCATAATTGAATAATGTCCGACAGGTAATGTTGCATATGAACCAGGAAGCAAGTGGCGTTTATCATCATGTGGGCTTAGAGCAATCTTCTCCTGAACGATGGTGTGAACTTGATGCTTGGATGATTGGATTAAATTCTGCGTTACAAATATTTCCTTATAATCTTGTATACAGTCAACATAATCCTCAAACGTAATTCTATTCTTTATGACAGCTCTATTAATCCCTCTAATTTTCTTTGTAACACCAAAGTCCATCATTTTCCAAAGACTGCATTATTCATTAATTTGACTAAGTTCTTCTCAAATTCATTTCTTGCCTGTTTACGAAGTTCGGTATTTAGGTCAATGTAAGATTTTAACCAGCAGCTTTGCTTAAATTTTAACACTCGATGAATTGCAGATAGTATAAGACCATTCGCCAAAGCTTGTTTCAGATTTCTATAATGGATCACATATCTTCTTTTAGAAATTAGTGTGGACATTAACTAGTTATTTTGTGTTTTCGATACAAGTGGTTCTCCAGTTTTCGGATCAATATGTTCAGGACAGAATGGAATGTCCTTATGCAAGTCATCGAGTGTTGAAATTTCAGCAAAGCTGCTGGTTAAAATCTTACATTGACTTAAATACCGAACTTCGTAAACAGGTAAGAATTGAATTTGAGAAGAACTTGTTCTAGTTAATGAATAATGCAGTCTTTGGAAAAACGATGGAAAATATACGAAAACATTGTAATGTGAAACTTGTGAAAAATTAGGATGGAAGATATGGAGCCGAAGCTAGAATATCCATCCCGCTATTTAAAAACGTCACAGTCTTTGATGAAAACCTTGTGGCGGTGGAACTTCTCAAAGCAGAAATATATCTTAAGAAACCCATATAAGTCGGCATGTGCATTCTCGACATAGCCAAGTTGACTATTTATTATTTTCATTATGGATAAATGAACTCCGCATTTGAAGATGGATGCCAAGTTCTCTTCACGGACACAGATAGTCTAATTTACAAAATTATAAACCTAGATCCCTATGAAACCATGAAACGCGATTGCAACATCCTTTCGATACTTCAGACTATCCTACACCTAACAATTATGGAATTCATTTGGTTAACAAGAAGGTATTGGGGATGATGAAGTACGAAAATAGTGGACGGCTTATGACCGATTTTATTGGTTTACGATCTAAGATGTATGCAACAAGAATTTTCAAGACAGCAGAGGAAGAAGAAGCTGAACTTTTACGAGAAGAAGATGAAACTCATGGCAGCCGAGACTTTGGTGTTACAAAGAAAATTAGAGGGATTAAAAGATCTGTGATAAAGAATAGAATTACGTTTGAAGATTAAGTTGACTGTATAGAAGATTATGAGGAAGTATTTGTAACGCAGAATTTAATCCAATCATCCAAGCATCAGCTTCACACCATCGTTCAGGAGAAGATTGCTCTCTAAGTCCACATGATGATAAACGCCACTTGCTTCCTGGTTCATATGCAACATTACCTGTCGGACATTATTCAATTATGGAGCAAGAGGAAATATAATACTTATTACAAATGTAGAATATTGATTGTAGATATATTATCTATAATAAAATTTTATATAGTTTAGTGTTATCCTATTTTTAAAAAATAAAAGTAATAGACTCCTTCAGTCAGGATGTTGGTCTGAAAAGTGATCTGAATTGATCTTATGATCTTTTTTATGAGGATTTCAATGCTTGGTACAAAAGTATTGGGTATGATGAACGACGAAAATAATGATAGATTTTATTGTGTTGCGATCAAAGATGTATGCGACGAGGATTTTTAAAACTGTTATGGGGAATTCAATGTATGGTCCAAAAATGACCAGAATGGACCTTAGATTTTTCCATAAGAAAATACATGGGAATATGGGTGGTTTTGTTTTAGAAGTAACCTACCTAATCTACTCAAATATTTATATGCGGAAATAAACAGGAATATTAGAAGTTGTAGAGACCGCAAGACATGAGTTATTATCAGGTTTATACTAAACAGCTAGCAGGTGTTCCTTTACGTTCAAATATCATTTGTATAAAAGTAATATTTGTGATAATTGAGGTATACATACCCTTTTGCATACTAGCCTTAAATTCTATTACCAAATCTTGCACTCTTGAATTAACGTATAGCAAATTCATTATTCTGACGTCGATTATAGCATTTAGAAATCAGTGCCAATTTAACGTATTAACACCGTGTTCAGCCGAGAATAGTTAGTTATTGAATTTAAAGTTAACTCCGGCTGCTTAATAGGTGGAGATATTTCAAAATTAATTCAGATAATTTAAAGCTAATATAGCGCTTATATAAGCAGGTAAACATTTCTCGACATTGTACAATATTTACAAATACAAGGGAATGCGAAGATAAAATGAATATCTAGTTAACTACAATTTTTAACCAAGCATCTTCAACGTAATTTACAAAGGAATTCGTATCTATACAAATCTACTCAGCCATCTTGTGCTGAAGGCATTCTGGATCAAGATAGATGAAGAGAAATAAGAGAAAAGGAAGGATGTCCACTTCTGCACATCCCATTCAAGGTAGAGGTAAAAAGTGCCCACTTTAAGTGCTTTCGATTCAAAATCATTTTAACACGGTTCATTTTAATTTGAGTAACTCAGAATTTTTTTACAAATCAAACATGGTTTTTTATCATGGCACATTGTTGACATAACCTAGTTTTTACTGTTTAAAATTGTGTTTAAGTATATGTAGAACTAATTTGTGCTGCTATGAAAAGGGAAAATATTAAAATAATATTGGTTTGTACCATATTCTGCGAAAAGCTGTCCAATATTGAATGCTTCTTTTTTAGATTTTGTTAGTTGATAGTATTGGTGAAGTTTTCTATTCCGAAAAATTTCATCTTTCGCTAAGGATAAAGAAATCAGGGAGATTGTGTATAAAATCGAAAATATGTTGAAAGAACTGTTCAACTGTATTTAACAAGAGGTTTCAACAATATTTGCAAATGAACAAAGCAATAGCTTAGGAACTAATAAGTAGGTGTATATCTTGTCCTGCATCAGTGACGATTTTATGTGTGTACTTTGCAAGCAGATTGGGCAACTCTGGGTTTATACCATACACGTGATTCTCCAATGCTTTACCTGAAGGTACTACAATGGCCTAGAAGCGATTTTTGTTACCTAAAAAATATTGCCGAACCCTTGCTGTTTCAAGTAAGGTTGGGGTCTTTAACGCGCGTGACAACACTCACACACGGGACCTTCATTTTACCTCTAATCCGAACAAGGGCGTATTTTTGTGAAAAATGCTCGCCTAAAATTTTTCAAGAGTACCGTGTCGGAATTCGAACACGGGACCTTAGGCACAGTAGTCACACGCATACCAACTACATCACGGAGCTGCCACTTATCTTTTACCCTAAATTTGATTTTCCAATGCTCCACCCGAAGGTACACGCATATCAACTACGACACGGAGCCGCCTCTGGGTTTATACCTTCCAACAATTCTGGAAGACAAAACATTTCTGCTGAATAAAAGTTTTCTGATGACAGTGTAGCATTTAAGTAATAGTGAAACCTTTCGGCAAAATCCAGACAGATTTGGAATATGTTATAGTTTGGCCTATTTAGTTTTACGTAGAAAACTAAAATTTATTTTGAGTATAAAACAGAAATTTTTATACTGGCCTTCAAAAAACGAAATAGTAACCATAACCTAAAAATGTTATGAAAAGTGTCAAATTTCACACGTAGTTGGCGCAACTGATGGTTGCCATGTAAGAATTAATTAGCCAGTGGAAAATGATATGCCCTATGTATACCGCAAAGGGTTTCATAGTTTACTTATTCAAGGTGTAGTTTTACCCAATCGTTTATTTTAGGATATTTCCTGCGGAGAAGTAGGTTCTATACGCAATGCCAGAGGTCTATATCCTAAAGCAGTTGAAGACGAAACACATTTTGGGAGCAATGTTGTACTTGGAGATTCAGCATATTCATTTCTACATTAGTTAACAATTCCTTTTCAGAATAACGGATGGCTTACAGAAGAACAATGCCAATTTAATAATAAACATTCTACAGCAAGACTGGTAGTAGAACACAGTTGTAATCTTATTAAGGGTAGGTTTTGCAGACTGTTGGTGTAGTTTCAAACTTGGATTTAAATTTGGTATCTGAATGTATAGTGGTAGCTTGCATTTTGCATAATATATGCATTTTAAGAAAAGATATCACAGTTATCATGCTGCCAAATTTAGAGGTCAATTTGCAGAGTGATTTTTGCTGCTTAACATATATAAAGGACGTTTCAATAAAAGCGCAAGATTTCAGTGTTCAATAAAACATGGTTTTCTGTAGCAAAGTATTGAAATATTTATTGATTTAGAAAATATACATTTGGGAATTATGTAAATAGCCACCACGGCTTTGCTGGCATATGCGTACTCTTTCGACGCAATTTTCAATAACTTTATTGAGTACATGTGGTGGTATTTTATTGATACAGCGTTCAATTTCAGCTTTCAATGCTTCGATGGTTGCAGGCTTATTTGCATAAACCTGTGACTTCAGATAACACCACAGCCAGAAGTTTAAAGGCGTTAAATCTCAAGAGCGTGGAGGCCAATTCTGGTCACCAAATCGGGAAATGACACGACCAGGAGCAAAGTTGTGCAAGATCCTCAATGTTTCACGGGCGGTATGACATGTGGCACCGTCCTGCTGAAACCACATGTCGTCAAGATCAATAGCTTCCAAATGAGGCACAAGAAACTGTGTTATCATAGCACGATAACGTTCGCTATTCACCGTTATTGCATTTGCTTTTTTGTTTTGGAAGAAAAACGGTCCAATTATTCTTCCAGACCATAATGCACACCATACAGTGACCCGTTGTGGATGCATTGCTTTCTGATGATTCAATCGTGGATTTTCTATGCCCCAAATGCGACAGTTTTGCCTATTAACGAAGCCATAGAGGTGAAAATGGGCCTCATCACTGAAAATGATTTTGTTTGCAAAATCAGCTGGTTGGTCAAGGATCCAACTGGTGAATTCTCTTCGCTGGACATGGTCTCTTGGCAGAAGTTGTTGAGTCAGTTGGATTTTGTAGGCATGCAGCTGTAAATCTTTCGTCAGAATTCGCTGAAGAGTGCCTATTAAAATGTCCAAATCTTGGGCCCGATGACGAATTGACGTCTCTGGCCTTTCTGTCATACTCTCGTGAACTGCCGTGATGTTTTGTTTTGAACGACCTCTACGAGCTCGTATCGTGTGTTTCACATCACTAATCGAACCTGTACTTTTGAATTTTTTTATTATTCTTTTTACAGTAGATGAATTAGGCACATTATTTCGACCGAATATTGGTCGCACTTTACGAATAGTGGCAATTAAACTTTCACCAGTTGCGTTAAACAGTCAATTCTCAATGGCAGCCGGTTATCGGACGACCGTTGGCATCCATCTGCACAATTCTCAACAAGTCAGGTAGATGTTCAGAAAAGGCGTCTAATTTAAACTTTAAGTTATAATTAAGCAATAAATTAAAAACTAAAAGGAATCTAATACGCGTCAATAGGACACGCATTTAAATTTGTAAAATAATTTAAAATAATTTAAACGAATAGGGTCTGATCTTTTGCATTCAATAATGAGAGTATCCGCTTGCTTCAAGCACTGCTAGTAATTAATGATGTGAAATAGAAAAACCAAAACTGAGCTTATATAAATATGAATCTGAGAAGTTTCAGAATGCATTTTTTTTTCGTTGCGTTTCCAACTTAATCAGAATTACTCTGCTAAAATGAACAAGCTTGTTCATTTCAGCAGAGCTTATATAATTTTATCATTTGTATTTACAAACGTAGTTTCGTACTAAAACTGCGCGTCCAGCATTAGTATACCTACTCTAATAGAACCAAGTGAATGTAAATGTGATCGTGAAGGCAAAGCATTTTCAAAACCTCCAAAATTGAGTTAATAATATTGATTAACGGATCTGTGCTCTACATTCTCCTGCTCAAGCAAAGTATGGAAAACAATCAAATATATGATTCTCATCATTAGGTTTTCAGTAATGGAACTGGGTAGACGCGTACCTTCATTGTTTCTTATTCTGCACTAACCTACACATTTCCCTGAAATTTTCACTGTCTACATCTTTCACTATCTGCGTGCGATAGTTTGTTCTAGGTCTACCTCTATCTCTGTTTTTTATATCTTTGCCTGTAATATATTCCACAATTTTCTCCAAATGCCTTAGAACATGCCCCATTCTTCTATTTCTCCTATTTTTTTTGCTGTCCACAGATATTTTTCTTTCCCTACTATTTCTAAAACATCTTTGTTATTAACTTTGTCTGTTCATGCTATCATCATCATACATCTCAAGGACCACGTTTCAAAAGGGTTCTACCTTTTTCTGTTTACTTCCCCAACTGTCCCCATTTCATAGCTTTACACTGTTATGCTCCGCACATGTGCTTTCAACAATTCTTTTCTTGTTTCTATCTTTGTTGTCTTCGAACATAACAGCTTTTTTCTTGTTAGACACAGTTCGATCCTCCTTTTTTTTTTTAAATATATACCTTATATCACGGATATTCAGCTGTTGGTTGCTCAAATTTTATGGGCAATAAAACTCTCTTCCTAATTGTGTTATTTCGTATTATCCTGGTAGCGTGGATCAATAATCATACACTCCATTCTTTTCTACAAATTCAAGCAACTTACTTGCTAAGCCGTGTTTCTGGTGGTATAACTCACAGGAATGCTTTAAAATGTATTTTGCTTTCCCAAACCAGCAACAAATTCAGTGAATTTAATTATCGTATTTTGTTTTCATAATGACTTGCATTCTGTTTTGCCGTTGTCGCCTGTATAATGTATATGTATATGTATATATATTCGCTTGCCTTTTCAGAATATTTTACACCAGAATCGGTGGAAATGGTGTTATGTTTTCCTTCCATTGTTTCAAATTCCAACTTTAAAAAATCACTTTCTTACTTATTCGACTTCGCTCTCAATTATTCGACTTCGCTCTTCGATACTTCTGTTATACAACTTCCCGTGAGCGTTGTAAAGTCGCACTTTTAAAATGCGTTCGTGTTAGTACAGTGTAGTTAAGTTGTTCCAGCCCCAGCCGTATTTCCTAAGATGGTACTAAAAAGAAGATAGCTCCAGGTACAATATGTTTTTCTGTTTGCTTTATTTTGTGTTACTGTTTTGGGAGACAGACACTAGCTTTGGATTGATTCCGCAATAAACTGCAGACGTTAACGCACGCTCACTACCCGAACAATTAGGTACTTATTTTTAAAATTTGCTATTTAAAATTTTAATGCGTTTAGAGCGCTTTTCTACGGTTTGCTTTTTACTCTACAAATTAATATGAAAGTTAACAACTAGCTGTTTAGAAATGTTAAGATTACGAAATACACTTACTACAGCAAAATTTTTTATTTACTGCATTATTATTTCATTATTTCTTGTACATATTTAGGGTTGGAACATATTGTAAGTATTCTTATATTTAGATAGTAAGATGTAAATGTAAATTGACGCTTTATATACATCACGTTGTGACGAACAATTACGTAAATGTGTTTTCGATGTTTGTAAATATTCATGGGACTGTATGTTTTCCTACATGACCGTATTATAAATCCTTTGTTAGTTAGGTTTTCAATTCTTTTCTTTCTTGGTCACCCACCCCATTCTTCAACGTTTTTGAGCTAGTCCAAACTCTGATTTTTTGGAGTTCGATCAGTCCTTGTGTTTTGTTGCGGTATTCGGTGTAGGCGATTTTCTACTACTTACTGTGATGCGTTCTTTCTTGTCTGCATAGAATACCGCAACAAACGACATCCTTCTCTATGTATTTGTAGAAATAAAACGATTATATTTGTGGTTTTCAGTTTAATATTAATAAAATTAGAAAGTAAAAAGTAAAATTCTTTAACCCTAAACTTTGCATCACTGCGAGCGCCGCTGAAGGCGAAAGATAGCGGGGCGCTATAAATCGCATTTTATTACGATCAGCGTCTATGTTACTACAATACATACAGTGCTTTTTTATCATTTTCACGCTTCTAGTCTATTATAATAAGACAATGACTTCATCTGTGTAATCCCATCTTCTGTATTGTGCTTATTTAATGTCTAGTTAATATTTTGAAACAAAGTGTGCCGGTTTTCTTTTCTGATAATTGCTACAATGTCTATTAACTGATGCCATATTGCATAAAATTTATTCTATCAATGCTTCAAAATCTCAAATTGGGGATGCATACGTTAACAAATTCACGTTTAATTCATTAATCTAAAGCTTACTGAAAAATGGAATTCATTCAGTATGTAATTCTGTAGTTATGATTGCTTTGTTTGCATTCCTGTGGCTTTATAATATATTTACAACCATTTTTATCAAGTTTCTCTATGTATTTGCAGAAATAAAACGATTATATCTGTGGTTTTAGTTTAATTTGATTAAAATTACGAATATAATTGCATATTTTTGTTATTAAATACTATTTTACATGAACTTGAGAGTCTATAGGGTGCTTCACCAACAAGTTAGTCCATTCAAGATTAAATATTAATATATATATATATATATATATATATATATATAGTGAATAAGATGAAATACTAACTTAGACTTCTATACAAAGCCCATCGAGCTAGTAATTGAAAGATGGAAAATATAAGGTCTTGGACAGGTCTTGAACCTGTATCCTGGTTTTGCCGGAACCATGCGTTTACCAATTACGCCACCGAGACCGATGACGACAATTGGGAAATTTATTAAATTAAATCGTGTACACGACGATACATCAACCTAACTTTTAATTACGTTTGGCATTTTTGTCAATCATATCTGACATTGTCAAGTTTTTGACTTATGTCAGTAATAGACAGGAAGCTACGCTCAAAATTATGGCAATAAGCCAAGTATTAAATATATAAATATTTTAGGTAGTTAATTAATCTTATTTAGGTTCACTAGGAATTGTTGCCAGTTGGTTCTGTGAGTATTGTAGGATGGGGTTATAAAGAAGGTTCGTGGTGGGAGATTTGGTAGTATTTTGAATGTTATAGGATTGTGATCGCTGGTTTGGATTTTATGGGATACTTTCCAGGTGGTGATGATATTAGCGGCGGATGGAGTGGCTATTGTGACATCTATATTGGATTGTTGAGTATAGGATTCCCATGTTGGGATGCGAGAGGGGATGCTTACGATTTGCAGATTGTGTTGGAGGATATGATCTTCAAGTAGGATGCCTCGTTCATCTGTGCTGTCGTTAAACTACAGGGTCGATCTGGCGTTGGCCTCCGTGCAGATGATTGTGAGTCGGTGTCGTATTATGTTAAGTGCGTTGTCGATTTGTTGTAAGTGTATGTTAATGTCTTGTCCATATTGAAAGTAGGAGGAAATTAGGAACAGGGAGCCGGTTTTCAAATGGATTTCTATTGTGGTTGTCTGGTTTGTGGAAAGGGATGGTATGTAAAAGGCATCTATAGTCGGATCTGTGATAATTATGGCCGAGGTAAGGTTAGGTCTGATGGGGAAGTATGGTTGTATAATCTAGCATACGGGGGATAGGGGTCTTTGGGGTGAGTCATACGTCTGTTTCCTTTGTAAGGGTTTAAAGTCCATAGTTTATGTGTCTTTTACAGATGTCTAGGGCTTGTTTATAAACTGGGCAATAGGGGCTAGTCACAGGGTGATCGTGTGGTTTGTTCATTCTTAGACAGTTCGTGCAAGTGCGGCCGGCTGTTGTTGGTCTGGTGCAGTCTCGTATTGTGTGCTGTCCGGAACACCTGCCACAGGATGCCTGGGACCGACAGACCTTCGGTGAGTGGTCGAACCTCTGACAGTTATAGCACCTGATGACGGATACCAGGTGTCAGGTTCGGCAGGCCTTGTATCCTATAAACAGGTGCGCGTGGTTTGTGAAGATCGTTCTAAGTCGAGAGGAAACGTTGATGATCATATTGTCCGTGTTGTCTGTTTTAGGTCTTCGTACCGCTACGTGTATTTCGTTTCTGTACTGGTCTTCAGGAATTAGGTTGTGAAGGGAGTTTTGCGTGAAAATGAAATTTAGGACGTCGATGTTGGAAGTTTCTTTGTCTAGGTCAAAGATTATGAGCTAAGGTTGTGTTGGGGCTGGGTCGTCGACAGAACAGGACTGTTGGTTCAAGGTTGTAATAAGTTTAATGTCTGAGGGCTTGTCTGTTAGGATGGTGACGGCGGTTTTGGTAGGTCTGATGTTTCTTATGTTGAGATTGGGAAGGGACGATTGAAGGTTAGTTTTTATGATTTTTAGGAGAGCTGAGGGGGTCGTACCTGAAGTGGTCGGTTTCAGGATAATTAATTTAGAGGTTAGTCTTGTTGAGGGAACGTGTTGGGAAATTGTTTTGGATGATGTTGCGGCAGCGTATGCAAATGGGGTGCAGTTATTATGATTTTTAGGAGAGCTTAGAGGGTCGTACCTGATGTGGTCAGTTTCGGGGTAATTAATTTAGAGGGTGGTCTTGTTGGGGGAGCGTGTTCGGAAATTGTTTTGGATGTTGCGGCAGTGTATGCAATGGGGGTGAAGGCAGAGGTAGATAGTTGTGTGTCAATGTGTGTAAGTGTTGAACTGAGCTTCACCTTTGTTAGATCTCCTATTGATTTTTCAGCTGACTGTAATTTGGTAATGACAATGTCGTGTAGGTGTGAGTTTTCTGTGGCGATAAGGGCCAGTTTTTCGAATTTAGCGATGAGGTGTGAAGCATTCGGTTTGCTGAACTTATTGCTGTCTTTTAATATGAACTCAGTAATGTCTATTTAAATGTCACTGATTCTCTTTAAAGTTGATGTTGACAGTTGTTCCGTGTTGAAGTCTTCTTCTAGTGGTCGTTTAGATTTAGTGTCAGAGACGTTAGATAACGCTGAGGAAGTTCGAGATAGCGGAAGTGGTGAGTGTAACATCATGAAGGATGTTAGCGCTTCCACCGATGGTGGAGGTGGTGGGGGTGCTAACGGTACTGTTGGTCTTGTTGATATGTTTGAAGTTGCTGATCTTGGTTTGTCTGGCTGGTCTCTTAGTGGCATGTGTTTTCAAACGAATGTTTGTTCGAAATTATCGCACACACACATCTATTTTCAACGGACTACTTTAAGCGATTCTAAACGAACGAGTTTAGGAACTGGTTCACAACTGGTTACGAGGGTGTTTCCCGTTAAATATCGGGTTGATGGTGGTTGTAATTGTCCCGGATATACGGTGTTGTTTACCTTAAAAGTTTACACACTTGCACAGGTGGTTTTGTTCACAGTTTATGCAAAAAAACCGAATAGTATATTTAATTTGGTTAAATTCCCTTCCGGGGGTAATAAGTTAAACTATCTCACCCTCGCAATGTAATTTGTCGTTTAGAATGATTTTATTATAATAAACTACAATACAATTTCAATTGAAATTAAATGATCAATTTAAATAAATTAAACTGTTATCGGAGCGATATGAATACAGGTCTTGCTCGTTCGACGATACGTGCCTGGGTGTCGGATGTTGAGATATGCGCCGCGTGCGCCTCGTGGGTACATGCTGTTGTCCGTATAATATAAGTAACGGCCGCTACATTTGCGGTCACGTCCCCAATGCTCCACTCGAAGGTACTACGTTGGGGTTAAACGCAAAAAAGTACTTCTAATAAATCTGACTTGAAAATTAATTGATCATAAATAAAATGTATAAACTAAAACTAAAGTTAGGGGTTAATAATGGTATACCTAGCGTTGGCTTTGCAGTGTGTTTGATCAACAAGACACAACCAAAAAGTAGAAGGGGAGGGATCCGAATCGGATAGCAAGCTGACAGCTTTGCTTACCGGTGCGACCTGAAGGGTCGACTTAAACCTGTTTTCTACCGAAAGATTGAAATCAGCAACAGTATCTCTAATTAGCTAGTAGTACGAGAAATATACTAGGATTACTTATCTTCAGATACGCGGTGCTTTGTTGCAGTGGATGTTATATCCAAGGCTTTTAGAAAAATCCAAGTTTAGTGTGATTGTTAGATGGACAAAATAATTTTAATAAATGTTTTTGCTCTACACTGTATACTTTTAATCTAATATCCATTAAAAACCTATGCATATTTTGAGCTTTCCTAAAACCGAGTATTGCCGATTTGATTGGATTAAATGTTAATCTATTCTTTTTGCAAAAAGTAATTACTAGATCACTCATAAAACATGCACGAAGGACGCAATACATTTTGTATTAGTACGCTTCATTAATCAAATCTTTAAACCTGTTATTGATAACACTCTATTCGCGTTGTGTGAAAGACCTTTTTTTCTCTTTATACTAAAATATCTCACCTAAGAATTCAGACAGTATGAATGAATTTCGCTGTATACGCTCCTCGTACTATATCATGAAGTAAACTCAATAAACCCTTGTCAACGTGATGATTTTCAAAAAACTCTTTCAACGGGAAAAGTACCCATAATATAGCGCACGCAATTTTACTCTATTACCGGCATCCATGTAATTCGACGACACTCTGAAATGAACCAGTTTAATATTCCTTGTGAAGTCCGACATTATATTAAAGCTTCATATGTAGGATTGAATTTAGGTGCGAGACATCCGCAAGCTCCAATCAGAACGGAAATTATGTGCTTGCTATGTCGAGTATATCCCTAATAACATTTGGTCCGTGATAACCTGTTAGGGATACAGAGTAGAGTTAATGCACTATCTACCGGAAAATAAAATTACATCAATTATCAAATCTATTAAGCAACGAGGACTGAGGCGTATATGAATGTTGCACGAATTCGATAAAGTTGCTTTCGGTATGTCACGCTAATTAATTGATGAAGAAGAATTCAGTGAGTTTGAAACTCCACGAATAGGAGATGTTACAGAGCGAGGTTTAAAATATTCAGCACTTGTTTTATCCCCTTTTGCA
Source organism: Platerodrilus igneus (assembly GCA_036346225.1). Classification (NCBI taxonomy): domain Eukaryota; kingdom Metazoa; phylum Arthropoda; class Insecta; order Coleoptera; family Lycidae; genus Platerodrilus; species Platerodrilus igneus. The sequence continues at coordinate 11,472,772 of JARFIW010001325.1, read as the reverse complement.
CTTTGCGTACTTTTTTATTTGTTTTCGTTTATCTTAAATTGCTTTCAAGTGCACATTACTATTTGAAGAGAACGAAATAATTGAGTTCAAAAGTAGTTGAACCAACGATAAGACTATCAAAAGTATAACAATACAAAAAATCCTCGCTTAAGGTTGTCTCTTCATTTCGGAAAGCTGATACCGGAAAGCTCTTAAAATACCAAATCAACAGTTCTATGCTGGAAAAACACTTCTAAGACGAACACTTAGATTTTGGTAAACACTCGTCGAAGTACGAGCTGTAGATAAATAACAAGATGATTATTATGCCATCTAGAAAAACTTCATATGAGTTGAGGAGGGCCAAACAAGTGCTTTTGAGATATAAAGTTACTTTTATTTTTCTAGACAACATCAAGTAAGAAGAAGCTTAGATTAGACATAATCAAAATTGTTAACATAAATTTATAAGCTAAAATAAATATTCAAAACCCAATCTGTACAGAGGATCTCCTTATTAATTTGTGAAATTTTATAAATTAAATTTTTATTTGTAAACATAGTCAATACTAAAAAACCAAGATAAAAGTAAAATTTGTATATATATATATATATATATATATATATATATATATATATATATTGTAATGTTCTACGTAATATCCAAGGTTAGGCGCACTGATTTACCACTCATATTAATGATATGTCTAACTTAAAACTGATGATAAACGAGATCGTAGAATAATTATTTGCTGAACTTATATCGAATGCTATTTCCGTGTGATGGAGCTTTTGAGATTTCAAATAGGTGTTTAAGTAATTTTATTTAAGAAAATAAAAAGTAATTCCATTTGAATAAGCTTCTGTTGATTTTGTTTAACGTTTATGTTCACTATTTAATGGACACTACTGTTCTTGAAAGTAATATGTACCATAATACCTAAAATATAATTCATTTAGCATGTTGTATTAGAAATAAGTAGTTATAGGATGTAAAAATAATGTTTGTTTACAGTATTTAACTCTTATGTTCACTATTTAATGGAAACTACTGTTTTTGAAAGTAATATGTACCATAATACCTGAAATATAATTCATTTAGTATGTGGTGTTAGAAATAAATAATTGTAAGATTAATGAAAATTGTAAACCAAATTTAACCATTGACAAATAGGACTTAAGTGATCCAAATGAAATGTTTTGTAAAGAGTTAATAGATCTGTTTGTGATAGTTGATCCAGTAGGTAGTATTATAAAAATTTTGTATCGAGTAGGCAAATAGGAATTTTTAAAAAGATCTCCTAGGTGATAAGGTAACAATGTAGAACTTGATAAGGGACTTGTTAATTTTTATAAAGAAAGAATAGATGTGTTTTACCTGCTCTGAGTTTTTATTAAATTATTTAAAGCTGAAGTTATTTGAAAAAGTTTTAACTGTGAATTAAAATAAGCCTTGTGCAACGGGTAACAAGTTTCAAGGGTTTATACAACCATTTGAGGCCGAAAAAATTATTTGCTCCAGTCAAGTGAAATTTGTACAGCTTACAAGCTGATATGAATTGAAGTAAAAAAAGTTCCAAGTATTTCCAGAGGATTCCTAATATTATGAACAGTGTTCCAGCAGTGGTAGTAATTTGAACGAGTTCCTAGTTAGATCGCCGGTTCTGAGTATAATTCTTCTATAACATTCTTTTAGTATCCCTAAAGCCTGAAAATAAGGCGTAAATTTTTTAAAATACCAAATATTAAAACTTATTTTTAAACAGGTATTGTGCACTTCAAGTTTTGGTAACTGTAAGCAGTCAAGAGGTCCATTCTTGTAAACACAGGCGACTTCATTGGAATTACAGGTATTTAATAAATTAGTTTTTATAGTTGTAACACCTAAAAACTGTAATACTGATTTTTATTTATTTATTATTTATTATTTATTATTTATTATTATTATTATTTTATTATTTATTTATTTAATTTAAGCATTCTGAGTTTTGTTTACGCTATGAATAAAATTGCTACTATGGTCACACCCACATCTATAGCGAGTATATTTAAAAATAACTAGATGGTGCTTTGACTGGCAGTGGTTATTATATATGCATACAGTTTTGTACCCACACTGTTTGCAATTTATAATTTTAATTTATTTAATCCTGAGTAAGAGTTTCAAAAAGCCGTGACATATATTGGTTCACATATATCCATTTATAGATATATATATATATATATATATATATATATATATATATATATATATTGTAGTGGTTTTAAAAGGTTAAATTTAACTATAAACAAAGCAATTTGAAACACCTTGTATAGAGGAAACAACCAGAAATTACGTGCGAAATTTATTCCAGTTAGTTCATTTTTAAGTAACAAGTATTAACAAAATTTTACAAATAATGATTAAAATTTAGTAGGTTTGCAAAAAAATAAGTCGTAGAAGCCAATGCAATTAATTTATTAATTTAATTGAGTTTAAATGAACGGTTATTTACGTATAATATGCATAAAAGCATGAAAAATCAATAATACCAAGGTGAAACGCGTTGCTAACACATAAACAGCCGTTGGATATAAAATAAGCTGAAAAGTCAGCTCGTAGAAATGTTATTTAAAACGTTCGTTAAAATTGAACACCTGCAGGTTTTCTAAATTTTAAGTTCTCCTTAATTTGTGTAGATAACAAGCAAGTTTCAAAGAACATTAATAAACAACACTCGCCAAGCACGTAATTTGGTCCACATGGAGTGAATAGAACGCGGACAGTAATATCGATTCTCTACTACTCAAACAAGGTTAGAAGGAAACATATGATATGCATAAGCAAGGGATAGCGTTAATATAGGCGGGATTTTTAAGGCGTCAATGCATATACTATTGGTCGATATCGTTAGTTGTACAACAGACAATCACGGGGATATTTGAAGTCGGGTTTATTGGAAAATATCGTAACGACGCGCTAAATTTCGGGGATTTCGAAAACGGTTGAAACAAAATTTTAAGAACGTGTTATTTTAAATTAGATTTTCACGGTAAGAGTGGCCAGGAGAGGTTACAGTCGAAGCATATAAATACTCAATGAATTAGCACGGCTGGCTCTCTTTTAACGTCGTTCTAATAGTATTTACATCGCTTCAAATACGAGTTTGTAAGTATAAATAATTTTAAATTAAATAATTCAGTGTTGGCCTCATAAGTTGATACGCGAATAAGTGTCGAGTCTAAATTTTAATTTAAGGTGCAACATTGATCTTAAACAAGCTCGTGAAGTGACATGAAGTAATTAAACGTATATGAAATTGAATTTAACTAAAGTACGCGGTTATGAAAGAAGAGTAATTAATTTGGATTTGGAAATGGGATGTACCGTGGAGGCAGCGCATGCAGCACAACATAAATAACGTTCTTCTACAAATAGCTAGAGGCGGCCAGCAGAGCAGAGCGAAACAACTAGACGCATCGTCAATGGAGCAGAGATCTTCGAGAAATTCCAGGTAACGCTTTAAAATTGTTGTTGTTATAAACTATGAAACTATGAATATTGTTTGACGTGTGAAAGTGAATTTTGAAGGTATTGTGCATTATTTTGCGTATTGAAAATAATACGTATAACTAACTATATTAGGGTATTTAAATAGAAATCTAAAGGTATATAAAGCTTGTTAACGTTCCATCAGGAATTTAAAATTTTTATTGTTACGAGTACATGGGGTTTTTGTTTGCAGTCAGCGTATGCAAGGTAAATAGCATACATTATTCATAATTAACTGGGTTATCATGAGCTCACCATACTCCAGAGATTACGTAAATTTAAAATAAATTATAAAGAAAGAATGAAAAATAAGATATTATTCAGGGCCCATTTACTCCGGGTACATTCTATGTGTTTGATAATTTAAGTTAAAATACAGGACATTACAAAATTAGGATTTATAGAGGTGTTGTAACTTGATCACTGAAATGTGGATAATAATGGATTTTATTTGTAAATAGTGAAAAATAAATATTGTATGATTGTTGTATTTTGTGGTTTTATTGAGTGTGCGTGAACGATGCAGAGCATAATAGTGAATCTAGGTATCCAAGAGGAGGCCCAACTGAGCTAGCCTGGGAACTGAAGAAGAATTAAAATTAAGAAGAGAGGAATCTAGGTAAGAAGTTTTTTGAATTTTTTATTTTTGGTGAAATTTTCGATTTTTATATAAATTAATTTTTGAATCTACTGAGATTCCTGAGGGCAAACACGGCAATTTATGACGCCCAATTTGTGAGGCTCGAATCCTGAGTAAAAACACGGCAATATATATATATATATATATATAAATGTGATAAGGAGGTCTCAAGAGGTTATGTAGTACCACATTCTGCAAGAAAATAGATCCAAAAGTAAAATTTCCTAATATTTAATTTTTATCCTGTATAATATTTTTAATAAGATAAGCGTATTCCTTTAGTATATCAAGTGAAATCCCATGTAAAATAACATGCTCTAAGTGATGTAATTTACCAGTTAAAATTAAGCCCAATCAAGCTTTCATTGATCAAAAAATCCGTGTGTAAATATCTATTTTCTAAAAAATATTTTAACACGTTATTTCATTTATGTAGACTAAAAAGACCGTACAATAAGTTTGAGGTATAAGAATTTGTTTACTTTAAGCATACTGAATAATTTCAATGTCAAATTATTTTTTATAAAATATCATTCAATACAAGATCTATACGGCAAAAGTATAAAAATCCGTACTTTTCCAACAGCAAAATTCAATAATGCATTCATTCTGTTTAAAAATATTTAATAAACGTAATACAATGTTTTGAAAGACAAATAGTTCCAAACCTTTCCAGAATCCGTTATATTTACGTTAACAAAGTAATTATCTTTTGCGAATGAACAGCCCAATTCGCGTAATACGATAACACCGAGAAACTAGATAAGACAACAAGTTTTAATGGTTATATAGAAGCCCCTAAAATTAAATAGGAGAGAGATAAACAACTATTGCTTTAATTCGTTAATAAAGAATGGATGATCGACATAAATTTAAACTGGCGGGCCATTAAAAATAATGAACACGCAAAATTGTGGTTTATTGTTACATCACGAAGATATGTACCATTTAGAATATGATCGAAATTCGAGAAAACATGACGTATTAAAAATGAATTTATATAAAGGACAAGATTTAAACATAAATATTTCGACATTAGATCATTAATAGATACCTAATGAACAGCTTTTTATAGAGTAAAACGACATTAAATTATTGCTGCAATATAAATGATAAGTTATCTTAATGCAAGCTCACCGGTTATTTTAATCTATAAATGTAGTTTTGAAAACTGACAATTCAACGTATGAAGATTGAGTAAAATGGAGATCTAAAATCGGAACCAGGAATTATTCAATGGCGTTAATTCTAATGGATAGCAATTACAAGTAAAGACAGGTGGTCACTAAGATATGAATACCAGTACGAATTTCACACTTCAAAACGCAAGTATACTTTTGTTTTAAACCTAGAGAGACAATTTGTGTATTATTAAGTAGATTACGCTAGTATAAGTTTTTATTTTGTGTATAAAATTTTTTTTAAGAATGGATAGTTTGATTTTAGCAATTTTGAGGTTATATCTAAAGGAAATTTGACCTTTACAAAAATTTGTGCTTGACGTCGCTGATCAGATACACTAAGATGGCGTAATACATGCAAATTTAAATTATTCATAAAAATTTTATAGAAAATTTTGTGACTCAGAAATTAAATGTTTTGGGGGTTTCTGATTATTAACATGGATTTGGTGAAGACTATATCATTATGTATGTAGTGAAAAAAATGTTGCTTCTTTCTAATCTTAAGCTGTAAATTTCAGTTATAAGCATTATTTGTGTGTATGAGTAGATGCCTAAGATAATGTGTGTACAAGAAGGATGTTTTTGAATATATCAAGGATTGTTAATAAAATTTTGTTGAGATTTCTTACCTTCATTTCATTTTCATAAAATCCACGGAGTTATTTATCACTGATTTAGTAGGAGAATACGGGTAAAATAAGTTAAGAATTCATATCATATAATTATATTTTTTCAATTAAAAGTCAATTCATCTTTATAGATACAGGACGATTGTATCTGAATATTCACAGCAATATGTATATATATATATATATATATATATATATATATATATATATATTACTCATTATTCAAAAGATTATTTACACACAAGTATAAAAACCTACAAATGTAATTTATAACTTAAGTCTAAAAGTAATATTTTGTAACTACTAAATATTAATATAGGGTTTACCTAGTCCAAACATAAGTATTCCGCGATCCTTAAAAAGCCTTTTTTAATGATCAAATTATCTAGAAATTTTACCACTAAATAGTCTGAAATTATTCATTCAGAAATAACATGTATACACAAAAATCTTCTGCAGGCTTAATCCACTTAAAATAATTACAACACGAAACGTCTTTCTAAAGAAATGCATTTATTTTTATATTTAAATTATGCAGGATTCAAATGGTTGATTAACTTCATCTCCATATTGTACCATCATAACTGCATCGGAAAATTAATTTTCAATTCTCGGTTTGTAACTACATTTATCGTGAATTAATTCCACTATTTTTCTTCCAACTTGAGTTGCTCTTATTTTAATAAAATTTATCGTTGGACGTCGAATTTTACTCCACAAGTTTTAACAACACATTGTCTTAACAAATATTTCAAACATCTAACGTGACCTCGCACGTAATTTACGTTACAACTCTTATTTGACAAATAGATTATCATCAAGTGCATTTATAAACAGACTGTTAGTAGTTGCCCCTTCTTAATTATTTTCTAGCGTTATATACTGAAATGATTTTACGTCATTAGCTTCCCGAAACTTCTATACTTCTCTAGTTGATATCACTCATATTATATAATTTCATAGAAAATGTTGTTAGTGGCTACCTTACGCTATCTAAATCTTTTGTCAGTTTTAATTTATTAGTTGTTTAATTAGTGTGGTTACAAAAAGAATGAAAATGCTCATCGGCAGTTTATCTCGATTATCTAATCTAATTTATTGTCATCAAACGTCTTATTACATATTGTGGTACCGCTAATTAGAGTGTTCATTCATATTCTGTCACCTGCTTATTTGCATCGTTCATTTGTGGGTTTATCCTCGCTACCGATGAACTAACTAGAATTTAGAAAAATCTAGTAGAAAGTAGTCTCGTTTGAAATTGGAATTTACGTTTCTCATTAAAACGGATTGAAATGCCGAGAAAAATAAATGCAGTGTTCCAGCTCTAATGCATGCTTCTTGCAAATATGAAGATATACTTTAATGTTCACAATATGCAACTTGTTATTAAATGGTATATAGTATTAATGATGAGGACGAATATTTTCATATTAGAACTCGTTTTTCAAGGTGATTTATTATCAAGGAATGATTTGTATTCTCGCCAACATCTTAACTTACATAAACATTACGTAAAGATACTATTATAAAACTTTTAAAAGTACCACAGGAGTACTATACAGAATGTTGCTTAATAGAAATTAAGTACTAAAAATTTTTAATTTCCTCTAGTTTTGGATTGTTTTATGTACAGAGTATGGTGCTGAATAATCCCTATATGACCTCTTTATCACATCAATACACACATACACACCCACACACACACATATATATATAAAAATATATATGTATATACATATTGCTGTGCAAGCAACATCTCTTTGGAGGAGTTAAAAGAACGCTGTGACAGCGGTACAGCAACGGGAAATTTGATATTATTATCTTACCTTCCTTTTTTTTCTTTGCCTGGTCAGTTTAACGGAAGCTAATACGTTTGTAAATGTGGTTGGCAATTAACTGTTACGAATAATTTATTGAAAATCAATATGCTGTGAACTCTGACTCCAAAATTCGATTCTAATTATCCCCAGCGCAAATAATCAAATGAGAACTTATTCTAAACTTAAATTGCGAAACATTCAATCATCTTTATCAATTAACAGATAAAGAAATGTAAATGTATACTTGCGAAATCAAATAGCGCTTATCCAGCTCGTAATTAACGATATTAAAAGCTTCTGATTCCATTTTATATTGACGTCAAAATCTCAGCGTACAAGTTGTTCATAGTATTTCAAATCTCCATTTAGAACATCAGTAAGCAAAAGTGCATTTTCTTTACTATATTTTATATATTTTGTATATTCTTTATTATATATATTATTTATTATCTTTATTATATTATATAATATATATATATATATATATATATAGTACTGATACGGTAACAATATCCCGGTGCGCCCTTTTTGTGAAATAAAAAGGTTAAAATTATTATTGTCAATTTTTGATTTTTCATTTAAATTTTAATTACCTTGGCTAGCTCAGTTTTTAATTACGCACGAAGCTAGCAACAATACGACACACAAAGTTTTTAAACTCTTCTTCTACTTTAAGTCAAAACACCATTAAACACAATTACTGTAATGTTTTCAAAAAATATTTACAATGTATTGAACATTAAATAGCACTTTTTTAATAATTGAATGAAAATCTTTTATTTATTATCATTCCAAAAATTATTCAAAAAGTCAGCAAAAATCTCTCCTATTGTTATTATGTAAATTATTAAAAGCCCTATAAACGTTCAATAAACTTCTTTCATTATTCCCGTAAATTATGACGTCAATTAATAACGATTTTTGTTGACCCATGAAAGCAAATCTTTAAAATGTTAATATAAATAAAAATACAGCGAAATATTCCCAAACAAATTACAAAAATATTTATATTGGCTAACCTGCTATCTCCAGTTTACATAGTCCCAACGTCTGCATTTTTAATTCTGCTTCCCCTTCATGAATTACTCGATCGTCCTTACCAAACTTCCAGGAAGAATCCAGTGGTAAATAATAGGGCAAAATATTTACTAAATCCAGTAGTTAATTATTCAAGGTTCCCCATATCGATTCCAGTAATTGTTTAAAGTAGTTAATATTTGTTAAATGTCCACATCAAATCTCGTAATTATACAAAGTCCTTTTGTTAATGTAGAAATTAGAATTTAATTTATAAATAACTTTTTATTTTTTTACAGGATCAAAAACGACAAAACCTTTTTTAATGTTGCACTGTCATATAATTTATTATTTAACAATTAAATCCCTTTAAATTTATTCACGTAAAAACTTTGTTCTGGATGATGTGTACTATACTTCAATTCATGGTAAAACTGCTTTGTTTACAAATGCGGTTGTATATAAAGGTTTCGCTTATTTATTGACAAGCTCATAGTTCAATCGATTGCGTTTCGTACGTAAAATTCTTGTGTACAAAGTTTTGGGATATTCCTACGGTATTTTGATATATATTAAAATTGACGCTCTGATTTCGGCACGTAGCATTTCCAGTTAGTGTATTTATTCTCTTGGATTTTCATATTTCTAGATCACGTAGACTATTGTTTGTACAATAAATTTATTGAACTTTGATTATTATCACCATGCCGTGTTTGTTTGCAATATATCAGGTGTTAATTTTCGATTTCTAGTCACGTAGACCTTACAATTTGTGTATTAAATTATATGCGTTTTATATTTTATGCATTTTTGAACCTGCTTGTTTTAATTAGGATTCTTAGCGTAATGATGCGTTATTCATGCGTGTCGTGTTTCAGCTTCCGTTCATATTATTTTACGACTTGCGAGTTTGTTTATTAAAAATAAATTTTCTGAAATATTTTTCCTTAACTAAATTAATTACGATTATGGTTTAGACACAGGGCGTTGTCATTTACTTTTTAGCCTAATCATCTTGTTTCTTGTTTTCTTCAGAAAACTGTTTTGTTTTCTGAGCTCTCATGTGATTTATATGAAGTGCGCTATACTATTGGTCGTAACTACCCCTAAATGATTTTCTTAACACAGCAATATATATATATATATATATACAGGGTGTCCCAAATTGAGTAAGATATCATGGGTATCTTTCTTATTATTAATGATAGAGATCTGCTTAAATGGGTAAAGTTGTGTCATTTGGATAGCTTATTTAAATTCCGCATAGATACATTCGAAATTCCAAACGGTTTAGAAATTATTTAAAAAAAACTGAAAACTGCCAATTTCTTGTAAGTCGAATATTTTTGTTATAATAAAAGATACGAAAAAATGTTTCTTATAAAAGTTACTTAGTTCAATTGTGTGCACTTAAAAGTGATATTAGAATTAAATTTAAGATGGCGGTTATAGAGATATTAGCATCAACTTTCATATTTTAAATGGACGCTGTATTGGATTTTTAGATGGTTAGATAGCATATTTTTTTTCTCTTTTCAACGATGTATCACAACATATGTTTAAATGAAAAAATTTACTGAAAATGATAATTTTAATTTTTTATCAAGTAGGCATCATCAGATTTCTCTTAAACAAATGAAATTATAACAAACTGTCATGTTGAATTAGTGTATCTGTTGTACTAATAATTGGCATTTGTGTATTCTCTTTCCCAGTTATAAGTTGTGATATACTTATTCTATAAAATATTCAAATGGTAAATTTTTCAACAAGCGAACAATATCATATGTTTTATACATACATAAAATGTAATAAGAACAGTCGCCTTGCTGCCGAAACATACTTAACAACTTTCCCGAAAAAAGACAGCCAAACATTAAAATCTTTCAAAGATTGGACACAAATATGCAGCAGTATGGATGTTTAAAAAACCTACTTGAAACATAAATGGAGACATTGCAGATGAGCTGTTGACACTGGCCTGTGTGGAAGCTAATCCAAACATTTCAACACGGGAAATAAAAACCCAAGTAAACGTATCCAAGTCTCAAGCATCAAGAATTTTAAAAAAGCATAAATATCACCCTTACAGATTTCACATTGCTCAAAACTTACAACCAAACGACTCCGCAGATCAACATTTTGCAGATGGTTTATCAATCAAGTTAGGGAGAATGATGATTTTATCAATCGCGTTTTGTGGACCGATGAGTCTTATTTTTCTAACTGTGGAATATTTAATCGTCATAATGAACACTATTGGGCACAGGAAAACCCACGCATAACAGTTCCACGCCGCAATCAAATTCGATTTGGATGTAATGTTTGTTGTGGTATATTGGGAAACCGTTTACTTGGTCCTATAATATTCGATGGAACCTTAACCTCTCAACGTTATTTGGAAATGCTTCAAACATCTTTAGAAGATTATTAGACGACCTACCTTTGGCACAAAATAATTAAATTTGGTATCAACAAGATGGCGCACCTCCACACAACGCTAGAGATGTTATCATCTACTTAAGTAACCGTTTTGATGGCAGGGTAATCACGACCCACACACCTGTAAAATGGCCGTCTAGATCAGCAGACTTAACACCCCTGGATTTTTATTTATGGGGCATTTTAAAAGATAATGTATATGGAAGTAATTTCCAGTACAATAATGTAGATGAACTACGGGAAGCGGTTATGCAGACAATAAACGGTCTTAATGGGAATACATTAGGACGCGTAACAAAAAGTGTTCTAAAACGTTGCCGATTGTGTTTAAATATTAACGGTCAACATTTTGAAGAATTGCTATGATTTATTAGTTGGTGTTTAATGTTATTCTAATGTTTTTTTTCGTTTAATTTGTTTTAAAACTGATTTGTGTTGATACCTACTTGTTAAAAAATTAAAATTATTATTTTCAGTAAATTTTTTCATTTAAACATATGTTGTGATACATCGTTGAAAAGAGAAAAAAAATATGCTATCTAACCATCTAAAAATCCAATACAGCGTCCATTTAAAATATGAAAGTTGATGCTAATATCTCTATAACCGCCATCTTAAATTTAATTCTAATATCACTTTTAAGTGCACACAATTGAACTAAATAACTTTTATAAGAAACATTTTTTGTACCTTTTATTATAACAAAAATATTCGACTTCGAAGAAATTGGCAGTTTTCAGTTTTTTTTAAATAATTTCTAAACCGTTTAGAATTTCGAATGTATCTATGCGGAATTTAAATAAGCTATCCAAATGACACAACTTTGCTCATTTAAGCAGATCTCTATCATTAATAATAAGAAAGATACCCATGCTATCCTACTCAATTTGGGACACCCTGTATATATATATATATATAAGAAATTAAATTTTTTCTTGGGTATTAAGGTCTAATTAACTACGTAAATATTCAATAGGATGGTTTATTTTTTATATTACACTCCAAACGTTTTGGCTGAACATATTAGCCTTTTTCAATGGATATTCATGTCTGAAAGTAGAATTACATAACTAACCAAACTTTTTTATATATCATCATATTTTTGTTTGATGCAAACAGTTTCTTACCTCAAATATAAGATTACCAATAATTAAGTTGCCTACACAATCATTTGGTTTCAATAATGTTAATCCATATCTTGCTAGGATTATACAAAACAGTTTAAAAATTTTTTATTTATGTACACTATTTGGTTGGTATACATTAAATGATTCTTATATATTTTTGTAGTACAGCTATATGTGTTATAGCACAAATAGTACTAGAGGAACTTGAAACAGAATGTATAAAGCATATTACATATCCAATAATTTTATATCTAAGATATGTGGACGATTGCATATGTGTAATACCAAAGGATAAGTGCAATCACATATTAAATGTATTTAATAATTTTAATAAAAAAATAAAGTTTACAATTGAAAGAGAAAAAAACGAAAAACTAAACTTTTTGGATATGACCTTACATCGTACACATAATAAAATTAGAACTTGTTGGCATACTAAAAAAACTTGGTCGGGTAGATACTTAAACTATAACTCCCAACATCCGTTAACGCAAAAGAAATCGGTTATAATAGGCTTGGCTGATAGGGCTATAAAATTGTCAGATCCGGAATACAGGCATGAAGCTATAACAAAAGCTAAGAACATCCTAGTTGCAAATAATTATCCACAACATCTCATAAACAATATTTTCAAAAACCGTATCATAAACTATTATAATCGCAGCCAAATAAAAAATTTAAAAATAAACAATCCTAACATAAAATACATAACCATGCCATATATACCAAACCTATCCAAAAATTTTCAAAAATTACTAAACAAACACAATCTTAAAATAGCCTATAAAGGAATCAATCTAATAAATAAATGCTACAGTAAGCTAAAAGATGAAACACCTCAAAATAAAAAAACTCATACAATATATAAGATACCATGCCAATTAAATTGCAAACATGTTTATATCGATCAAAGCATACAATACCTTGAAAGCAGATTAAACGGACACAAATATGATAAAACAAATAAAACAGCTTTAACTAAACACGAAGTCCAGGAAAAACACAAATTTAATTACAACGAAACAAAATTTTAAAATTGAACACAATAAAAGAAAAGAGAGTACCTAGAAATGATATATATATATTAAAACATCCCACTGCTATTAATGACCGCTCAGATGTACAAAATCTAAGTAAAATATATCACAATATCTTAAAATAAGGGAAAAAACCAACCAAAAAAAAAACCCACAAAAAGAAACTAAAATAAGGTTCAAATTAATATATCCTATATGAAAAATAAACATACATAAAAGTTTACCTATAAATAATGTTAACTCAATGTGCAATTGATAAGGACAAACTAAAACATGCTGATATTAAATATTTCAACTCATTTGTTATCACACAACACCTTAACTAACACAGAGTAATTTATAGTTTAGAAATTATTTGTGTACAAATTTTAATATTACCCTGTACTAAAATTCAAAAATAAATACAAAAAATTTTTTAGCACTTGACAAACAGCCATATAGCTGTACTACAAAAATATATAAGAATCATTTAATGTATACCAACCAAATAGTGTACATAAATAAAAAATTTTTAAACTGTTTTGTATAATCCTAGCAAGATATGGATTAACATTATTGAAACCAAATGATTGTGTAGGCAACTTAATTATTGGTAATCTTATATTTGAGGTAAGAAACTGTTTGCATCAAACAAAAATATGATGATATATAAAAAAGTTTGGTTAGTTATGTAATTCTACTTTCAGACATGAATATCCATTGAAAAAGGCTAACATGTTCAGCCGAAACGTTTGGAGTGTAATATAAAAAATAAACCATCCTATTGAATATTTACGTAGTTAATTAGACCTTAATACCCAAGAAAAAATTTAATTTCTTATATTATCATACTGAAAAGTCAAGAATATCATCATTTATATATATATATATATATATATATATATATATATATATATATTTGATGTGACTAGAGATCATCAAAATATCATCTGCATCATTTGGTAAAGATATGACGCCACAAACCCGAACAAATTTCAAGAAATTTAGAAAAATGCTTGAAGTACGTAAGTATTCATTTTCATAGAGAGGCGTATTTGTTAAATCGCCCAGATAAATGTATCAAAACGTGATTTTAAAGATTTTCATTCTTAATGACGAAGTAATATTGTTTATAGGCAAATATAATGGTATACTTTGAGTGTAAAAAGACCTTTTTTTAAAAAGCTTTATCCAAAAAGTACTCAATTGTGTATACGTTTAATTACGTTTTTCTTTCAATGCTAAGCATACGTTGATATAAATGCGTATTTATTTAAAATATCACTCAATATTCAAAGAAACTAGGAAAGTGTAGTTCAATTGAAAAACGTGTTCAATGAACCTCTTGAATAATCCAATACTTAAATGAAACAGAAGGTGAATGAACAAATACCGTAGAAGCGATAAGATAAGGAATGCAAACGTACATCCAATTAAGGCGAGTCAAAAATAAATTAGTAAAAATAAGATTATTGCTGTCATAAATTTTAAGTATTGATAAGATAAGGAACGACGTCAATTAATTAGAATATATAGATTCAAGAAATTTCCCATCAAACGAGCGCTTATAAAGATCGATATCTGGTTTATATAATGATGCCTTTTTCACAAAGTAATTCCCATTTTTGCAAGAGTAGGAACATCCAAAAATGTCACTACAAGCATGATAAAAGCCCCAGAAGTTAAAATACTACGTAAGCAGGTATCAAAACATTAATCTAAATTAAATGATATTAACTGTGAACTCTTAAACATATACGATGGTTTAGTCCGAGACTTGGATAGTACAACACTAGACCACTACCTCTCAGATGTTCAAGCCAAAACAGAATTTGGAAGATCGGTATAGTTTAATAGAATCAATTAGAAATTAGATATACTTGTTCGTAAGAAAATTTCAGGTAACACTAAAAGTATCAATGTTATCTCATATCATAAGTTTTATGATAGAGTTAAAAACCTTTCCAACACAGAATTTACATCGAAGGAACTACATTTGCTAGGTTTAGGCTTGAAATTTATTTCTGTAGTTCCATCAATGAATTTGACATAAAACTTCTTGCTATTGAACTAGACGTTAATATTGAACAATTACCCCCAGGAATAATAGATAAATCAAATTTACTTAACCAATTATTTTGTTTAATTTTTACTTACAATAAACATAAAATCAATTAACATAACAAAAACTTATATAATACACTCAAAAATTTAAAACATAAGATAACTACCAATAATCTAGTTTGTTCAGAAGCTGACAAAGGGAATTGCTTGGTTCTTCAAACCAATTCAGATTATACCGGGTTATTACAAATGAAATAGACAGTTTGGATAGGTTATAGAAAGTTTATTTTTGAAAAGTTAAGATTATTACTTATATGATTAGAAAGAAGAAATGATTAAGTTTTTATTTAAAATTTTTACAAATGTTCAATGTGTGCACTTTTGGTAAGACGACAGTTATCAACACGGTAGTCGAATTCTTGCCACACGCTATTAAGCATGTAACGGTCAACTGTAGCAAGAGCATTTGTGATACGTTGTTTAAGTTCGTTGATATCAACAGGAAGCGGTGGTATGAAAACCTTGTCTTCTACATAACCCCATAAGAAATAGTCGCAGGGCGTTAAATCTGGACTATGAGGTGGCCACGGCTTAAGCACAAGGTTTTCCTCACTTGCACGGCCGATCCATCGTCTAGGAAGATGTTCATCCGGATATTTTCTGACCTGTAAGTATGCCAGTGAGGCGGAGCTCCATCTTGTACAAAAACGAAGTTATCACTATCTTCCTGTAGTTGAGGCATTAACCATTCGTGTAACATGTCCAGATAAATTACTCCGGTTATTGACACTTCGTGATAGAAGAACGACCTGTAAACCTTTTCACGAGATAAAGCGCAAAACACGTTAACTTTAGGGGAATCGCGTATATGTTGTAAAGTCGCTCTTGGGTTTTCTGTGCCCCATATCCTTACATTATGTCTATTAACTTTTCCACTAATGTGAAAGGTACATTCGTCACTGAAAATTAGGCGATTAAAGAATGTGTCATCATTTTCGAGACATTGTTGCATCTCCAGACAAAAATTGTTACGTGCGACTTTATCACCGGCATTTAAACTTTGTACTAACTGCAATTTATACGGTTTCATTTTCAAACGTTTGCGCAGAATTTTCCACACTGTAGGTTGAGGAATTTGCAATTCTAAACTTGCTGATGTAGTCGATTGTCTTGGACTTCGTAAATAAACATCACGAACACTATCGATTTGTTCTTTTGTAACAGGAGATCTTTCTTTTACACAGACATCCACTATTTTCGAAACGTTTATACCAGTCATAGATTGATTGCTTTGTTGGTGGTGTTTTACCGTATTTTGTTCTGAAATGACGCTGCACAACAGTAACAGACTTTGTTTTGGCTAATTCAAGAACACAATAAGCTTTCTCCACTTTAGTAGCGGCCATTTTGCTAGACTGGTCGTTGTTTTAACAGCAGTACCAACCTAACAGTTGTACCAACATAAACTTTAAGAAATTCCCTATAAACCTATCTCGCTTACTATATTCAAATACACCAGTCTGATTTTTTAAAGGCTATCCAAACTGTCTATTTCATTTGTAATAAACCTGTATTAGTAAAGTTGAAACCTTTCTTAAACATAACAATTTTATTAAACTGGAAAAACCCTTAATGTACCTATTAATAAAACCAAAATATTAATTAATAAATTCCAAGACATTTTTAGTAATAATAATGCTCCAAAAACTTTAAACTCCAGCAACCCCACTGTGCCACGCCTGTATGGCCTTCTAAAAATCCACAATTTTGAAATTCCAATAAGACCAGTAGTTAGTTGCACTAACACTCCTCTAACAATTATAGTTTTTTCGTTCTAAATTTATTTATGTCATTGACAAACTTCAAACCTATCACTTCTATTAAGAAAACCCATGATTTAGTCACTAAAATACAATTCTTAATCTTACCCGAAGATTGTATCATGGTTTCCTTTGATGTTACAAACTTGTTTACATTAGAACCTACATCTGAAACCCTTCCAATCTCAATGCAGACCTTGTCATTGATTTTCTTAGTTTATTAAATCTTTGTTTGTCACAGAATTTTTTCTCGTTTAATAATAATTACTATCACCAACCTGACTCCTTAGCTATGGGCAGTAGCTTGTCTCCAATTTTGGCAGAAATCTTTATGCGCAATTTAGAAAGTAGCATTTTTTAAACTACAACAATGAAATTTTACATTGGTTTCGTTACGTAGATGATTGTTTGGCCTTCATAAAAGGTATTCATGATACAGCAAAAACTATTCTAAGAAAAATTAACACGTTACACCAAACCATTAAATTCACCCTAGAAATTGAATCTAATACCAAAATTAATTTTCCAGATTTTACCCTACATAAAATTAATTCTAAACTAGAATTTAAAATTTACAGAAAGCCAACACAAACTGATCCGTCCATATCCAATCACCCCTTTGAACACAAAGTGGACTTGTTTATATTAATCACGCATTAAATTTACCTATTGCTGAAAATGAATATACAGAAGAAATGACAATTTTAAAACAAATTGCCTAAATAATGAATACCACCCCAATATAATCGATAAATTAGTTAATAAGATAAAACGAAATAAAACATGTAATTCAATTCCTTTAACAAATACTATAAGTCCAAGTGCATATATATGTGTTTACCCTGTTTCGATCAACATATCTAATCAATAAGATTAAATAAAATTTCTCAAAATTTGATAATATTAAACTAGCTTATAAAACCAACAATACTCTTTACAAACTTATTGTTAAGAATAAGGACAAAACAGATAAGCTTCAAAAGGGTGGCATCTATAAATTGTCTTATAGTACTTGCCCATCTAGTTATATAGGCAGAACTTGCAGACACCTAAAAATAAGATTTTTAGAACATCTTAGTAAACCCCAACAATCAGCATTCGGCCCCCATCTGAAATTTAATAACCACATGTTCAGACTTTCCATAGACACCAAAATTGTACATCATATTACAACAAAAAATTTTACTAGATTAGATTTTATTGAAGACTTAGAAATAGAGAAAGAATTACTAAGCAACCCCCTATGTTTATTTATATAAACCTTACATTCCCTTATATAAAAGGTTAGACTAGTTTTTTCTTTATAGCCTGCAAATTTGGTACCCATTGGCCTTATCATTTGACTAAATTTTCTTACTCCATTAAAATTCATATTTTTAATATAAATTTAGTCTTAATTACATTTTATTGTATCATACATTTTAATAACGTACAGCTTGTAATATTACATGTCTATATGACATTTGACATTTGGCATGTTTTAATTTATTTATTTTAATTTTGATGGTAGATTTCTCTCCTACAAGTAGGCTTTTATATTTTACTCTACATTAATATTTTATATTAACTTTTTATGCTTTTGTAGGAAACAATACTGAAGACGACTAAGTCTATAGTCGAAAGCGCTCTGTTTTTAACTTAATACACGTTGACCATTTTTATTCTTTTTAAGTTTTCTAATTAATTAGTATACCCTGAGGTCATAAAATAACAAAGTTCCGAATGTTGTATCACACACTTATGGAAAACAACCAACTACATGATTCATAATTGATTTAGAAAACTCCGGATGCCGACATAATATGGAGGCTTGCCCAATTGAAGTCAAGGACCGAATGAGTTGTTCGATACTCATTTGAAGGTCAGAATGCAGTAGAACTAATTACAATATATCACGTAGTAAAATACCACATCTCTAGTTGTAAAATTATGTATTGAAAGTTGACGGAAAGGTGTTTTAATTGTACATAAGTAAGATTATTTGACATACGTTAAAATTGTTTTAAAAATGAAAAATAAATGAATGATAATTAACTACTGCAAGATAAAGTTTTTAATTTAAACAAAAGCATACATGGGATTATAATGACAATTCTGATTGTATCTAAAGGAAAAATTTTAATGATTTAAACGATTTTTGACAAAGTGCTAAACAGTGGTAATAACAAAAGCCAACATAATTTACACGGTAAAATGAAAATTGCATTGTTTTAAAATTTCAAAAAGGACATTGATACGTTCCAATTTTGTTTTTAAAATTTCCCTGGTTCATTCAATACGCTCTCGAATAAATTCCTTAACTCAAATCCCTTTTTCTTTTACAACGAAAATTTATTCTATAAATTAAATAGTCTATGCTTTGTTTTAGGCAACCTTCAATTTGTTAAACCTTCCGATAGCGTATAATTACTTCTTATGTGTTTTCCATCTAAACATTCGTCTACACAGTGTATTGAACTATCCGATAAAACCGTGTTTTCCAGCTTGAATCGCGTTTCGATAACGCGGATGTTAGCTGGAGACTAAATTGCTTGTTGCGTATCAAGATTATTCCTTGATGTAGATCAACTGCTCTTGTATGTAGACC
Organism: Platerodrilus igneus; assembly: GCA_036346225.1. Classification (NCBI taxonomy): domain Eukaryota; kingdom Metazoa; phylum Arthropoda; class Insecta; order Coleoptera; family Lycidae; genus Platerodrilus; species Platerodrilus igneus. Next base: position 11,452,912 of record JARFIW010001325.1, on the reverse strand, counting down.
GCCGTAGCAATTACGGTAGTAGCCTGGTTGTTGCTGACTACCGCGGCGATGGTGTCAATTCGCTTCCGAGGGCTGACAAGATAAGTATCCAGACACCTGTGTGTGACTTGTTTTCCTTTTCTAACTACTCAGGGATAAATCCAATTTGAATTAGATAGGCTAATGTTTGTTCTGGTAAAATCCTTACTAGAAAAGTTTCGAACTTTAATGCTTTTGCTTTTTGTACTTAACCCATCTGCTTATACGAAAGTATCAGCAGTATTTTTTTTTTACTGATTAGAGTTATAACAAATGCTTCGTATGGTAAAATCTTTACTGGAAAGGTTACTAAATTTAATGTTTTTTTTTTAATTAACCCATGCGCTTATACGAAAGTATCAGCGTTATTCTTTTTTGTACTGATTAGATTTATTGTATGTTAGCTACGAATTGCGCACTTCGTGGAACAATTAGTGAATTTGTCCATAGAGTAAAATTGTTTTATTAAATAGTTTTGCTGTTTCGATAGAAATTTCTATATTTGTGTTTTTTATTGTAAATAGAAAATCGTTGGCGATGTATTGTTTTTGTGTTACTAGGAACCCCTCCCCTCTCCGCATTGGTAGTTAGCCTGGTATATTTACGTTTTTTTCCGGCTATGTCATTGTACGTAGCAACATTTTTATTTATCAGTTAAGCTCTATGATAATATTTTGTATGATAGTATTTAAAATTAGAGCAGAAAGTGTGTACAAGTTTGATACTTCGATTGAGGGGTTGCAGACTGAGGCGAGGTTTTGCCATTATATAAAAAAAATATTAAAGTAACTGATCAGATTCGTTTAAACCGATTTAGAGGGGATATTGAGGTGTCGATCGTATCTTGACAAATTTCTTATACCTAGGGTGCACTTCAAGTTCTTAAATCAGCTCTTAATTTTAGGGCGATGTTTTAGCTTAATCTGTCCAGAAATTTTCAGGTCTGAATTTTACAACTGGCAATTATTGAAGTAACTCTTACACGTTCTGGTAAAGGTCTTTATTATCGTATTAGCCTTAATTTATGGATCATGGCTGATTTTAGTTAATTGAGGTATTATTGCGCATCCACGCGTTTCCCTGGTGAAGACCTTAACAGGCAGAATACGTGTTAACTGTCCAGAATTAATAATAAAGTAGTTTTGTTATTGCATTGCTTCTTTTAGCCCTTCCAAAATTCTTACCGTTCGTTTCCGAATTGACTTCAGTACATATTCAATATAGTGAAATGTCTATTTTTATTATGTATTATTTTCTCTTATAAAAAATAATTATACCCTCCCCAATAAAGGCAAAGAAACTCGCAGAGATAACTACGTAGAATCTTATTACAGATGAGATGTGGTTTTCTGTCAAAGGTCCTTTATGGAGTCCTCGGTCTAACTCTGAACTCTAAATTCAGCGGATTTCGATGAGACACAGGGGGGTCTGTAAAAGGACGGATTTGCCAGGCGCCACTACACCTTTAAATGTAACATTTTGTGATAGAAAAACCTGAAAGGAAAGTGCAGAAACCTTTCAAAGTATTAACACATTGGTTGTTACTAGCGTAACAGTTAGTACCTGTACTAAATGCATAAATATATTAAAACAAATTAATGGAGACAGCTGTTTGCGTCTCAAAACCAACTAAGGGTACTTATGTTAGGATATTCTCTGGATTTTAGCATCACACTACATTCATCTCTTTTAAATCAATCTCACTTAATGAAAATTACCAAATTGATTCAACATTTATAATAAAACTGAATAAATACTCTTTTGGTTTCATAAGACAGGTATGTACAAAATATTTTAGCATCATAAGCAATTTTCAAAGTTATAATTATCTACTTTTTAAATAGTCAAAGATTAGGTTTCCTTTTATAACTTAACAGCTAATAATTTCAAATTCCCCAAGAATCAGATCTGACAAATTGGTTCACATATGTTTCTAGTAATTATTTAGTTTTTTTAGTTGAAATAACAAATGACTAAATAAGTGCAACATTGAACATCTAAAAATTCAAGTCGCTGAAGGTTAAATTATTTTAAATCTGTTAACAACACATGCAACTTGTTTGTTAAGCAAACAAGCCCGTAGATTTATTCATTTAAATTTCACCCATTGTTTTCTTTTTTGTATTATTGCCATTTATGATAACCACCGAACAGATATTAATATTATAATTTAAATCTTCATTCAACAAAATATCCTTGACGAAATGCTCTAGCAATATTTTTCAAAATTATCTAACCGAACGTAATAAAAAAGAATATTAGATTTTTAATCTAACCACTATCAATACTAACGTTATCGCAACTTGTCATTATAAAATACAAAATAACTTCATCATCTTTGTACGTTACCGATATATAAAATCCTCGTCAGCCTTTTGTATTTGATACTTCATCCTCATAGCATGTTAAACTAACAGTTGACACTAAATTTAATATTCAAGTTTCACCAAACGAATCTTCAAACAGTTGTTGCCGTCTTGCATTTCCATGCCACGTGTAAAACGCCTAATTTGGTTCCACCATTTTGTGTTGCTAAGGTGGACTTTTTTTAAATGTGGGAATTTTTACATTCTGTTATCCAAGTTTATATTATTTTGTTTTATCATTTGATACTTTTCTTTCTTTACGCTAGAATTTAAGGTTTTATGTGATGAAACTTATACATTAATTACATACCATTGATAAATGCTCTGTACCTGGAGACCTTCTACAAGCACCTAAGGAATACGAAAGTCACATCGCTTCCTTTTATCAGCCATGCATGCTCGTTTCGTGTTACGACGTGAATGCGCGTTCGATTGGAAATCGATGAGCATTAGTGATGAACTCGCGCAAGCTCATTGAACCAATATCGATGCGTTCTGATTCAGGATTTTGTTATGAAATACCCCGTATTTTTATTTTTAACTGTGAGAATATTCTTTCAATTTAATTTCGCACCGATAAAATTATAACTTTACTTTGAACTATTTTAGATACAGCATTGACACATTATTCTAATAAATGGCAAAAAATTATGTTACAATAGTGATTAAATTTTGCTTCAGAAACAAAAGCATGCTTAGAAAGGTGCATTAAAACAAAATGTAAAGTTGTCAATATATCTAAAGTATACAAACTGCACTTAAAAATTGCAATACGGACAGATGTATCAAATCGCGAATGGTGAAACTTAGGAGAACTAAATTGATTAAAGATCAAATGCAAATATGTATAACCTTTAATAACAAAATATTGTTTACAGCAGATTTTACGTTTTCAGCTTCGAAACTAGAATTAAAAAGGGTTTCCACTGAGGGAACAGAAATGAATTGGTTTAGAATTGAACACCCCTATTGAATCATTAACCAGATTATAATGATTCGTTGATATTTAATCTGTACATCTATGGTTGAGTATTTTAGAGTTGCTGTTAGTGTGATCTCTAAAAATAAATGTAACTTCGGTGTAGTGAAATATCAAAAGCTGAAGAATTCGTAAATCGAAATAGTAACTATACTGCTTAAAAATCAGTTTTGTGGAACCTTTTACTGTATATTTAATTAAATTCAGATGATTAACGTTCATCATTTTGCCATTGATTGATTACAACGTTTTATATTGTGTTTAAAAGAATTTTTCTAAAGAATTTCCTAAACGCGAAACAAATACCTACCTAATTTTTTAAACACGACACAGAACATTTTTGAAACTCTCAAAGCATTTTGTGCTGTACACTGTGCAATTTTCCATTAGAGGGTAGAAGCTTTTGTGACATTACTTACAACAACCTCTTCAAGAAGTTTTTAAAGCGTCTATCAGTAGTTAAATTTAAAACAATATTTATACTAAAGTTCTCATTCTATTACAGTGGCTGTAATTTCTTAACCAACGTACATGATTAACATAATTTGCGTGAGTAATGCCGCGACAGCAGTTGTCGCTATTAAAGATATTTTAATGTGCGTTTATTATATAAGCATCAATAAGATATAGCATCCGCATTCATTAGTCGCACGCTAAATTTGTAGCAGGAACTAGTGGACATGAATGACGGATCCCGGTTTGAAATTGCCGCCACTATGAATAGAAACACGTCAACAAATTAATTTTATTGAGCAGTTATCTTACAATACAGTAACTTGTTAACCATTATTGAAGAATGCCTTTGTATACCGTAGTAAAAAATTGGCCTGCTAATGTAGGAAGAATCAGTTCTTGCTCAGAATGATTGTAGGAAATTTATTATCTAAGCTTTAATGCTATTTCTTTCATAAAATGACGTATTATAATTAAGAACTTAATTTATTTCCAATTAAGCTCAAGTTCAGCTACGTTGAAAGTGCATTTAAACCAGTAATAAACTCTTTTTGATAAATGTATAACTTGAATTGTATTTCAAAAATTGTAACACGCGAATAATCTTTAAACCAGACTCTATTTTAAACCATGAACTTTACTTATAGGCAGAGCATAGCTCAGAAGTGCCTTAGTAAAGAATAGGGAGTTAGTTGCCTTTTTTCAAACTTTCTTGCTCTCAAATATAGAGAAAGTACACCAGAATATTGCATATTACTGAACAAATTAACAGAAAGGTTATAAACATTTTTTAACCAGGGATCTTGTTCATACTGAAGTGAAATTTGCAAATTTTGTAGCAGTGTAAAATCCTGCTAATATCATTATAGGTAGGCAATCCTAATTACGGAGCGTATACATCTATGGTAGTATACAGTTCTATTGCGGGTAGAACAAGTTAGAACGGAGTAGGGATTCGAGATCCGACGGCGATACTCGAGGTCGTCGCGGTTTTCTGGTTCTTGTTGAGTTGAACTTGCAAGCATGATGGGGATTCGAGAAATCGGCTTCTTAGTAAGAATTCTTGCAAAGAAGCGAGTTCGATTTAAAAAAGTTTTACGTAACGAAACTTACAGCAGGTGAGATATCTTTTAAATAAAATTTTGCTAATGAAGTATTACAAATTTTAGCTGTCAGTTACGGCTGAAACAAATAACTATAGTTATTTTAAAAATTAGATGACTAAGGTACCGTCTTGAACGAAAGAGGTTTCCCAGTTATCTAATGGCGTTGGCATAAATTTGGACTTGATTAAACGGAATTTCAAATAACAGGTGACGAATCCCCAAGTGCGAGTGTGGAGAGCAAAGGTTGTTGATACTTTACAATTCCATGTTCATCGCAAGGGTCAAGTCGAGTCAAGGACGCAGCTGGCGGTTAGGTTTGGCTGTTTGCAGGCAGATGATATTGTTTTCCTACAAATCAAGTAATTAGGTAATTATGACTTTCTTATCTGATCGGGTTTGGAACAAAATTTATTTAAACAAAGTGTAAACTACAATAATCTTTATTCGTAACTTACCCCATGATGTTGTAAACATTCCTGGACGTTTTAAATTAATTCTATTTTAAAATTGTTAGTAAGTTACCTGATGCCTGCTAGATAATTTTAATACCGGTATCAGTCCACATTTACTTGAAATTAAATTTGAACTATAATGACCGTTACCTAAATTTAACTTCACTTTGAAAATATAGCAACTTTGCATAAAGTGCTTTGTACACATATTTTGTATTAACAAACAGTGTAACACTCATGAGGTTATGAGTTCAGACACTTATCGGCGCATTTAATTTAATTGTAAATGATTTAACGTAATTTAATTTTTTTATTAATTGTATATAAAATTTTGACTTATGAAAGTTTAAGTCGGTTTGTATATAGTTTTGCTGTTTGAATCTTTTCTTAAGGAATTAAGGCGAATCATGCTTATTTGTACATATCTTTTCTTGTACATATATTACAAAAACATTAGAAATACTTTGCCTTCCAATTTGTTTATTTATTGAACTGGTGTGTTTGTGACTTAGTGCATTAAATGGTACACTACTGTGTTAAGCTATACAGGTCATCCCACCCCTAAAGAAGTTATTAGACGTTTTATGCTCTTAAATTATTATAGCTTAGGCTATGTTTTTTTTGTAAGCAAAATTAGTGTTTTGTTTAGATTCTACCATACTTAGGGAGACGGAGTTTGCAGCCAGTGCAGCAGTCCCGAGGTATTAGATATATTTTTTACTCCCTTACAGATAGGTGTACCAAGGAGTAGACACGTGGCGCCCAACCAAAAGATATTTATAGCGAGCAACGTTAACAAGTGACACCAACGAAGTTGATAGTAATTTTATTTGGTCTCACATTTAAAAAAAAATTATTTTTTAAGGTAGCCAGGACATTAACGCATGCTAATACAGTAGTGATCAGTTGAATTTTAAATTCAAAAATTGAATATTAAGAACTAAACGAAGAATTTATGCACTGACACCAAGTTCATTAAATAAGACAAACATTTAGAAATTATTTTGATACATGTATTTTATAACTATTGCTTGTGGTATATTAATATTACATTAAAATTTTTTTTCCGAACTACAGGTCGCGTAGGTAGCGTGGTGACTATTGGTGTTTTGTGGTAGAACCTCTGATCCCTAGAAATAGAGATTTGGGAGCACTAACATAAACCAATAGAAACTGAAGATTATCCTCGTGTAAAAATAGGGATCATCAAAAATAACCATTTCAAAAGGCTATAACCCCTTGATCTTCAACCTACCCTATTTTGTGGTGAATTTTTTTCAAAATATTCGAATATAATTAAATGAACAAGCGAGTCTTGTAAAATAATTATAAACAATCTGGTACGTGGAATATTCCTGCGGAGACATAACAGTTATTAATTGATTGTTAGAGTTGGAGGTTTTTTTTAAAAAAAAATTTTTTGTTGCATAAATTTGCGTCCAGTTGTTAATACTGTTTGAGGGAATTGTTTGTTAGTAATGGCATGGATAAATTGTTTGTCTACAGACGAGTTATCGTGGGAATGGGCAATTAGGGGAAAAGGCAGCGACGAATTGAAAGCTGAGGAAAAAAGAAAAGTATTGCGAACGTTTGTTTCGAAAGAAAAAATAGATCCAAAGAGAGTAGAAAAGTACCCGGAAATGAAGTTTGATTTAAGTAAGCAAATCCAATTTTGTGAAACTGCTATAGCAACAATACGGCAACCAGTATTGGATTTTGTGGACAAACCTACTAAGCTGGTTCATAAGAGAATAAAGGCAAAATTACTACATATAGGCCGTAGATTGGAATATATGGAGGTAACCAAGGATAACCAACAGCAATGGGATATTTTAAACAGTAAATGTTTAGAATACTTGGACTTGTTAGAGGACATCGATGCTGAAGCAATGTTCCAAAACGACTGAAGAAGTTATTAGACGTTTTTTAAATTATTATAGCTTATGCTATGTTTTTTTGTAAGCAAAATTAGTGTTTTGTTTAGATTCTACCATACTTAGGGAGACGGAGTTTGCAGCCAGTGCAGCAGTCCCGAGGTATTAGATATATTTTTTACTCCCTTACAGATAGGTGTACCAAGGAGTAGACAATTTCCATCGTCCCTTTTAGACATATTCATTAGAGAAACGTAAAACATTATTTCTTGTTGCCCAAGAAGTAATGTTTCGTAACCATTTCTAACTTTAGTATAACATGTATAAGTCAGTTGGTTGGCTTTAGTAAATCGCATTGGAGTTACCACGTTTTTAGAAAAATATTTCAGTTAAGCTGGAACTACTAGATACAAAAAATTTCCTAAACCTGTTATAGGCATTCTAGTTTGATATAATACACGCGTGCTACAAGAAACGGTCCAGATAAAAAGAGAACCAAATGGAGAAGACCCTCGTAACCTACAAATATAAGACTATGGCTGTCCAAATCAACTACTGGACTATTCTTAGTGGCATTAGCAAAGTAGTGATCTTCAAAACAAACTTCAATATTCAGTAGTGGAACTGCACTTGGAAATGAAAAAGATATAAGCTTAGAGAACTGTACATTTCTGCATAATGACCAATACGATGAGTAAGATGCTTCAGATAATGCTAACTGCACATCTGACATTTAACACTAAACCGGAAATTCCGCTTTTTACGCGATTTCAGTTTTCAATTACAGGCGTCGGTCAAGTTTATTTGTAGTCCTGGACTTTGAAAAACACGCAGTTTATAAATATTTGCATGCGCCGAAAACAGCAATTCATGCAGTTGTTATTGACAAGTCGAAGCGATGATGTACCATACTTAAAACATCCCTAGTAGTTAGATTATATTGCGACGTATCCCTTTGTCACTATTTTTGTTTTAAGTTATAAATATTAGCCAAACATGTTTGCAATCCCAGGTGTCCTTGAATTTCTATTTTTATATATGTATATATATATATATATATATATATATATATATATATATATATATAGGGTGATTCAGGGTGTACTGAGTTTTAAAAGTCATGCAATACATGTAAATATCATTAAAGTTAGAAAACCAAACAATTTCACCATAAAATGGGAGTAACTCCGCAATTAAGCAAAAAGTCAATAACGAGCACATTGTATATAAATTACAACTAACTTTAATTCATGAAAGAAAGCTTATCTTCGAAAATCACATCATATTTAGTAAGATAAATAACTTGTACAACGTATAATGCATTTTAAATTAAATATACAAGCATAAAACTGAAAAGAAATACGCAGGAATAACGGCTTAACGCAACGGATTTTATTGAGATAAATACGCGATTAATAAAAGAAAATAACCTGGCATGTTAGCTATAAACAAATCTCATTCAAAATATCAACGCAAGTTATGTATCCCCGAATTTACCTATATATATATATATATATATATATATATATATATATATATATTGCTGTGATTCGTCTCCCGTTTTTCAATTGCCCACGATCTGTGCCAAGAATTGCTGTGATTCTCTCGTCCGTTGAATCTCTTCTGATAATCGCCTCTTGACTGTTTCTTACAGCCTCGGCTGCTCACCTAGTTAAAACTTTCATCCTCATTCATAAAAAAAACAAACACATTCCTACCACAAACATCAACGTTAACTCTATTTACGTTAATATTCACAATACATTAAAATTTCAAAATTAAATTTCAGCATAAATTTCAGCATCATAAAATTTCAAGTTCAAATTTGTCATCATTTTAATTTGTATCCAGAATTAGAGTCCTTGTAGGATGCATACTAATTAAGTAAACAATATTTGCAGACCTGAGTCTGAATAAAAGGGAGCATCTCCAACCCCTTTACGTTAATTTAACAGGTTAGTCTAATTGAGCTCAAAGACAGACCCCAATTTTCATCATAATTTAAAACATAAACTTGATAAATACTCCTTTCTACGTATACAAGAAAATTTTACCTTAAAATTCAAAATTTGTTGTTTATACAAATTTACTACTGTCCATCTTTATCAAACAAATTATAAAGATATTCAACACACACCAAAACATCTAAGATCGAACAACAATGCATAAGTTACCTGAAGGTTAATGCACTCGTGGCTCCAATGTACATCGTCCTTGCTAATCCCACCATTCCAGCTGGGTTATGTTTACGTCCTCGGATTTCTGGCCGCCTTTAAAATTTTTCTACACCACCATTCGTCTAAAAGGTTTCAGGGCTTCTCAGGAACTCATCTATGTACAACCAAATCTTGTTTTGTGGATCCAATCACGTTTACGAATAACACTTGATTACTAACACTCCCGAAAAACAGCAATGAAATTCATAATACTTTCACGCTATACTAAAACTGCATAATTCTATTTATTTATTTATCGTTACTAATTTGGATAATTGGTACAGTTATACCCGCAAATATAACTAGACTTTATTACCTTTATCTATCTTCTATAAGTGCACTAATGCATAGTAACTTGTATCGTAGCACGTAATCACCATGTATTCTGCTTGAAGTATCGAATAAAATTAAAAATAAAAGAGAGCTAAACTCCTATCAGCACGGGTTTATATAATGGCTCGCTTGCAAGTCGAATTTGTCCCGCGACGGACGATTTTCAGAAATTCGCATTCTATTTTCCCTTCCGATGGCTCGGCACAATGATTCTTCTGAAATTTGCACTCGTCCGAGTTGAAATCTAAGAAATTTACACACGCCTCGCAACACGTCCGCGAACAACTAATTAATTTTACATATAAATTGTTATGCTTCCACTTTCATGTTTGCATCTTATTTCAACCTTAATCGCCAATCTAGTCTGTTCGTTCTATCTACAACCTGTGCTCTTGTTTTACATATTTCCCCTCATTTAACTACCAATGCATTCCCTCTCGCTTGTCATTTATACCACAAACTTGCTTTCTTACTTGCACTCATATAGCTTGGAGCTTATCGACTATCATATACATCGGTATTTTTGCAGGTGTTCTGAGTTCTAATACGCTGAAGTCTTTTACGTGACTTCCCCACGTCTTTATAATTTCTCGATAACTTTAGTACTTGGAAAGATTAAATTAAATACAAGTTGAACATTTTAACTCGGCTTCTTTTTATAGAAAGCGTCCAGTGACTAATCTAAACCCCTTGTTTTTAACGAAACGAATAATTTTTTATGCTCCATGGTTTTAATAATGCGTATTATTTAATGAAATTCTACATTACTTCCTTCTACACGTTGATTATGATTATATACAAACCCTACATTCTGATTGAATGATTTAAATCTACACAGTAGGCCTTTAATTAAGCGTTCTATTTTCCACTGCTTTAATATACACGGTGTTTAACATTATCTAAACAATATAAACCGTATGTTTAGAAGTAAATGACGAATTTATCCAACATGCCTTTAAATGAAGCGTATTATTACCCAAAGCTTCCTTATACACGGTGATTAAAATTAAAGGGCTACCACCATGCAATATAATTTAAATGATTTTATAATACTTACAACTCGTGATACTTTGATACGTCGTTTGGAGCGATCGAAATCTTCAGGACACGAAGTTAAAAGAAAAGAGAGCCGTGCTACCTCTCTATAATATTTATCCACTTCGAATGTAACCTCTCCATACCCACCTAACGCGAAATCCCCATCTACAACAACACATTCTTAAAATTTTGCACTCAACCAATATTTAATCCCGCGAATTTCAGCACGTCGTTATAATATTTTCAGAAAACAACGCTACACTATCCTCGTGTTTGTTTCAAGTCAAACTAACTATATTGACCAATCGTAGACCTACTGACATTTCACAAATCTCGCCCATACAACCGTTGTCTCTTGCTTATGCGTTTTCTACGTCTCTTTCTAACCTGGTTTGAGTGGTACAAAATCGATATTTTTTTTTATTTGCTATCTACACCACGTGGACTTACTACGTGATTTAAATAACCCCTCATTAGTATTTCCAGTGAACGCATGCGACGGTTTACCCAATATACGTAGAATCTTTATGTTTATCTACACGAAATAATTAGAATTTGACATTTAAAGTTCTGCAGGTGTTCAATCGTAACGAATGTTTTAAATACAATTCTCAGAGTTGGATTTCACCGTATTTCAACCCTACTGATATATTTGTTTGTTAGCAACGCCTCTCACCTTGGTATTATTGGGTTTTTACACGCTTTTATGCATATTATACATCAATAATCGTTCAATTAAATTCAATTAAATTAATAAATTAATGGCATTGGCTTCTACTATTTAATTTCTTTGCAAACCTACTAAATATTTATCATTATTTGTACAATTTGATTAATACCCGTTACTTAAAAATGAATTAACTAATATAACTTTCGCACGTAATTTCTGGTTGTTCCTTTATACACGGTGTTTTGAAATTGTGTCTTTTATATTTATTTTTGATCTTTTAAAACCACTATAATATATATATATATATATATATATATATATATATATAGAATAATAGAATCTAATAGGAATTATTAGAAATTGTTAAATAAATCATAAGTCAATTGCAACAATGTAATACAAGGATAAACCAAACAGGTTATTAGCAGTTCATGAGAACGGATATGCAACTTTGTATCCGAGACGACAGTGATACTGCAGGTGGCAGGTCACAGACGGTTAACATACCGCAATTACCTAGAAATAAGATTGTTACAATGTAATAAAGTGTAGAATTAAGAGTAAAGCAGACATGAGATCTGCAAGTTCTTACAGCCATGTGAGGTGACAGGATATTATAAAAAGCCCGGGAGCTCAAGACCCGGCAGTCAGTTTTCGAACTCCGTACTTCGTTGTTCAAGCTACTCAAGTGAGTCAGTCTGAGTACTACAGCTTTTGCATTGTTGTTTACCTAGACTACTTGCCCTAGTAGAATTAATTAACCAATTTTGATTTAGAGTTATTTTATACAGTTATTCAAAATTCCATTATAATTTCTGTTTAAGATAAATAAATTTGTTAAGAGTTTGGAAACGTTTTTTAAAAACATCGCTTCAAAGGACCGATCCATAACTGGCGCAGTCGGTAGGATGTCAAAAGTGCACTAAGAATTCAAAAATCGGAAGACTGGTGAACAAGAATTTCAATTCGCAATTTTAACAGAACCCAAACAAGGTTGGAGGAAGTACACGCATCGAACGAATCCAGCAAAACAAACCAACATGGACGAGATACAAAATCGATCGAGCCCACAAAAGAAACAGACGAAGAAATTAATGTATGTGTATTTCCTTAAAATCAAATTGATTTCACAAACTATAATTGATATATGCTAGTTTTATTATTTTATGTACAGAATTTTATCCTATGCCAATATTTTTTTGAAAATAGTTTACGAAGAGAAATTATTTTCAAACAAGAATCTATTTTGAGACAGTTTATTTTATGAGACTTGAATTTTAAAGAGATTTTTTTTTTAAAAGCAAAAGACACTTGATTTTTAAGAGTTTTTACAATTATTAAAACAAACCAAAAAATAAACCAAAAATAACTGACGCACATTCATTAATACCAAACGTAACCGAAGTACGAATAATTATACAAATTAACTAGCGCGATACAAAAACGCAACGTTTAATCCAGCAACTGAAAACAGAACGCAAATTAAATCCATCATCCAACACTAAAAACAACTGCGCGATTCTTATAAATTTGACCTCTATCATACTTTATAAATTACAGCAAAGCACTCTGCAAATATATCAGTAACTTAAACCATTGTAATTAAAAACCAGCGTGCAAATTAATACAATCCTTACATAAGATAAAACATTATTCATCACGGAAACGATTTACTCCAGACTTAAAAAACGATTATGTAAAGAAATAACTTTTAGTACCTTTCTATAAATTACAGAGACGCATTTGCATTACGATCTATAAATAATTAATCCATCACGAAGTAAAATAAAGCGCATTGAACGAAAACTATTCATCACCACGAGCAAACCTATAGATAAATTGCATTACGGAGACGCTATTTATTCCAGTACAATACTAAATAAAGATAAATGCTCATCATAAAAACTATAATTAACCCATATTAAAACGCGTATTGCAAACATTAAACCTACATTACGGAGAGATACAATTACAAGACGCGCGGCATAACTGAATACGGAGATATCTAAAAATAATCAGACGCAACATTTATGCAAGCAAGTAACGAAGTAAAAAAGCGAATTATCTAATTCCTACACCAACTGAAAATAACACCTTTCAGAAAAGTAACTCCAATAAATATAATTGCATATTATACAGCACTTACGCAATTAAATGACCAAGAGACTAAATTACATCTTCAAGTAGACATAACTTTGATTAAATTACAAAGATAAAGTGTAACAAAGTAATTAACTGAAAACCTGCGAGTTATATTTAGAATTCAAGGAGACCAGACAGACGAACTATACGTTTATGCAGTTTAATTAAAACCCACGGAAAAGATATAATTACAATAGACTGATAAAATCAACAGAACTGAACGAAGACAAAGCCATAACTGACGCAAAACATACAAAATGAAGTAAATACCCAGGAAGCAAAACTCAAGTAGAACTCACGATAAATTAACGTCCGCGAGATAAAAACAAGCGAATTTAAGGCTACAGCAATTAAACCGACATTATCGAGTATAAATCCCACAAATTCGTTACTGCACCGTGTAACCAAGTACAAATAACAGCAATTACGATTCTATAAATAACCCGACGCAATCTAAACTAGAAATTAATAAATCCAAACCAAAAATAACAATACAAATAACGAAATAAACCCCAATTTTTACAAAAGTTGAAATTACCTAAAAGCAAAAGCAACCCTTATCCAAAATGAGTGGAGATATGAAACTTTACTTGGACACAATTTAAATCTTTTGTTGCCAGCAATCCCATCTCGGGAACTTTATCGGAGCAAACGAAATGTTCCTGAAAACTTTCTACAAACCCTGAGATAAGGAAAGAAATTCATTGCTTTTACGCCTGATAATAAGTAAACTGACCGGAAGGGTATTAACCTTAATTGCCAGTAGGGACGATCTACAGGAATGGCAAGACTTTAAACAAATACTAATCGCATATTTGGGAGATCAACGTAACATAAAATGCTTGGTACGAGACCTGATAAACCTGAGAATGGAAAACAACCAATCCCCATATCAATTCGGAATGAAATGCCAAGACGTGACAAGTCTAATCCTAACGAAATTAAAAATCGAAGAGTCCTATCAAAATATTCGACATTTAAAAACAAAAATGTATGACGAAGTGGCACTGGAAACATATAAACGCTTTACCAGAACGACTATCAGATAAGATAAGATTCCAACGTCCCCAAAACCTAGAAGAAGCCATAAACCTAGTAATAGAAGAAGAAAATGTAATGTATTACCGCAACAGACTTTACAACCCCAACGCAAATAAAAGTTATTCACCAATAAAAACTATACAAGCCGCGACACAAACAATCCCTCAACAAAAATTTACACCCTTCAACACACAAACAAATCAACCGCGAATTAATAACCCAAATTTCAACAATACGAGTTTTAATAATCAATATAAACATTTTTCAGTACCAACGTTTAACCCAAATTTTACGAAACCCGCATTCCAACCAAGATTCAATCAAAACCTAAATCAACAGAGACCAGCATTTAGCGCAAACCCCAGTAGAAATACACCAATGAATAATAACAGACCTAATAACTATTATAAACCAACACCAATGGATACCTCATCTGGTAACACCAGACAAAATACAAAAATAACACATATCCGACCAAACCCTCATCAGAAAAGCAATTTTATATCGGAAGAACTATTTCACCAAGAACTAGAAAAATTTGACAATGACTAGAATAATTACATTCAGCCCAGTACGAACGATTAATTAAACCACGCAGAAACTTAGAACTATAATTGACAGACCCAATTAACGTAGAGGAATTACATTTTAACGAAATGGAAATAGACGAAAATTTAGAAAACGATTACAACCCAATAGAACATGACAAAATGTTAAGAGAAAATTTAAGTAACATCCGCTTTAATACCGACATCAATCAAGAAGAGCAAAGAGCAATTAAAAACTTATGTTTTAAATACCGCAACATATTCCACTGCGAAGGAATACCCCTAACATTCACCAACACAGTGAAACGTAATATCGAACTAACGGGCAACAAGCCAATCTTTACAAAAGCATATCTACCTCATGCGAGCCAAGAAGAAGCTGACAGGCAACTAGCAAACTTATTAGAACAAGACATAATCCAGCACTCCAACTCACCATGGAGCAGCCCCGTGTTAATAGTACCTAAGAAGTTAACGCAACCGGAAAGAGAAAGTACAGAATGGTAATAAACTACAGAAAGTTAAATGAAAAAGCGGTAGATGACAAATATCCACTACCAAATATAACCGAAATTCTAGACAAATTAAGCAAATACCAATATTTTTCAACATTAGACCTAGCATCAGGATACCATCAGGTAGAAATGGAAGAAAAGGATATATCAAAAACAGCCTTCAGCACACCTAGAGGACATTACGAATACAAACGAATTTAGATAACCAAGTCGCAGAACGTTATGACAGCGCAATACAACAATTAATTGAGGTTCAAAACGACATAAAAACCATAATCAGCAACCAACTATTACTAACCCAATCAACGATTATAAAATTCAACGAAACATTGAGAAAGTTAGTAAGAAACCAGGACAGTATAACCAACCGAATACAGACTTTTGAAACCAACATGCAAACTACCGTGATAGGCATGCGCGATTTAATTAGATTTAATACAATATTTACTCAATTAATATCAACCCTTGCTTTAATTCAACAAATTTTAGCAACGTTAGAAAACGCAGTAACATTTGCAAAATTAAATACCCTACACTCACTCTAGTATCATTGAACCAACCGATTTATTAAAAGAAT
The DNA here is from genome assembly GCA_036346225.1 of Platerodrilus igneus. Classification (NCBI taxonomy): domain Eukaryota; kingdom Metazoa; phylum Arthropoda; class Insecta; order Coleoptera; family Lycidae; genus Platerodrilus; species Platerodrilus igneus. The sequence goes on along the minus strand of JARFIW010001325.1, from coordinate 11,436,584 downwards.
TAATAAGAATTAGATCATTTATAACTAACAGTAAATTACCTTTTGAAGTAACAGAATCAAACATTCTAATATTTGAAAAAATAGCTATAGTCAAAGGCTATATTAAGAATAATGAAATAATGTTTTTAATAAAGATCCCGATAGTAAGTAACAATAATTCTGATAACCCTCAAGAACCTCTTGTTGTTTGATAAACTACCATCTGGACTAGGTCAGTCATATTAGTTTTAGTTTCAACTAAATAGAGGTGCAAAAAACAGTATATCACCTACCCGGAAAATGGTCCAAACGCATAGGGTATTATTACTTAAAAGTCAAATGCAAAGATTTTTCTGGTGCAATTTTTACCTCGTGGCTCGGGTCCAACCCTGTACACTTAAATTTAGAATAATCTCTATGAAAATGGGCCAAAAATTTGAGAATTAAATTTTATTTCCGGTAAAAAATTTTACTGGGACAACTTGTTACGGTATACAGTGCCCACAAGGGAGAGAACAACGAAAGTAACGTAAGTAGTCTGCACCGACTACCACAACAAAAAAGGAACAGAAGAGAATGCCGTGCTAACTAAGCAGTCGTAGATTGGGGGACATAGTAAAAGCAAACAGAACCCAAGACCGATTTGTCCCGCCGAAATAGAAGAAATTAACGGTCAGTAAATAACAGGAAAATAAAATAAACAAGGACGTTTGGCTGTTAAAACACTATAAATCAATCCAATAGGATAAACAAATATCAATAATAATAGGAAAGCATAAAAAAATAGCAACACACAGTAATAATACAATAACTAACGTTTCTTATTAAACAAAACAAATAAACTTAAAATAAGTAATTTCGTGCGTCCATTACAGTAAATTATTGTGACGTGAACACATTTAGGAACGCAAAAGAGATATTCTATTTGTAACGAATCAAAACAGAAACCTAAAGTACAAATTTTTATCCTGCAGAACACTGGCAAACTTTTTAAATATTTTTGTATTTATCATGAAACCTCCATAAATCGTTTACCTTTATGACTGATATGAAAATTTTTAGAAATTTCATGTTAACAATAGTAATTAAATAAAATTCACCTAATTGTAAAGGCCGTACACCAAACAAGAGTTATAAGAGCACATAATGGACAGAATCATTGTTTAGGTAACTACACGCAGACATTTTAAGTTTACACTTTTGCGGATAGATTATTATAAAAGAAATAAAATAGAAAAAAATTCCTAACAATAATCGACAAGTGCATTGGCCTTTTTGGTGGTATTTTTAAATCTGTCCACAAATCCTAATAAGTTATACTTAATAAATAAGAGTAGAAATTTGTGTAGTTTATGTATACACAAGCCTCTCTAAAAGTATGCATACTGACCTCCGTAACACAGGGTGGGGCACTGGAACTTCCCACATTTTAATAACTGGCTGTGGGGGAAGGGGCTACTCCACAGGGGTGGGGTTGGTCTTGTTTGGAGGTGTGGATGATCTAGTTTTCAGTAGTAACCATGCCGTGGACTGGAGCGCAACGTGCGTTTGTTATCGAGAGCTTTATAAAAATCTGTTATTGCGACACAATGGTCATTCCGCACGCGGTACATTTTGTCATCGTCTGCTAGTCTGCCCGACCGGAAAACTTTTTTGTGTTGGGTGAAGAAATTTAGGGAAAGTGGATTCGCACTAAATGTGAAGAAGAAGGGCCCTGCTGTGACCGTCAGAAACCCTGAAAACATCGGCAGAGTTAGGGCGTCGATTGAACAGTCTCCAACGCGTTCTGCGCGAAAACATGCTGCTGCTCTTTAGATTTCGACGAGAACAGTGAGGCGGATTTTGCATTGTGAACTCAAGATGCTCCCCTACAAAATGATGATTGTGCAGGAAGTTGTCCCCAACGGACGGGGGCGGCGTGTGGAATGATGTCAGACGATCCTTCGCGAAGTGCAATTTTGTGGAGTAGCGACGAGGCTCATTTTCATCTTTCAGGGTGTGTTAATAAACAAAATTTTCGCTACTGGTCAAATAAAAATCCTGGACAGCTTCACGAAACACCTCTGCACAGCCTAACAGTTTATTGTGCAGTATCGTCCATAGGCATTAATGGGCCTTACTTTTTTGAAGAGAATGGCGTCATCGCTACTGTTAACTCAAACCAGTACTGTGCCATACTTGAGAATTTTCTCAGGCCTAAAATCGAAGAATTTGGTCAAGAGCATGATCCACACAGCTTCTGGTTCCACCAGGATGGTGCTACAGCACACACTGCCCGTCGTTCACGCACTATTTTTCAGAAGATGTTCCCTGGGAAGGTGATGTTATTGCGCGAGACGGTTGAGTGGCCCCCGCGCTCTTCAGATTTAAGCCCATTTCGATTTTTATCTGTGGGGTTACCTCAAAACCGAGGTTTTTAAAGTTCGTCCTAGAACCCTGGATGACCTGAAAACTGCAATTGAAGAAGAACTCGTGCATATAACTCCCGCCACACTCGAGAAAGTCATGCGAAACTTCCAAGAAAGGCTCAATATGTGTGTCGCCCACCAAGGCCATCATTTAAAGAATATTATTTTAAAAACAGCTTAAAAGAAAACTACATTATATATCCTTTTCTGAATATATCATTTAGTTTTGTTTTGCCAGCTTTTTCAAATGTGGGAGGTTCCCGTGTCCCACCCTGTACAATTACAATTCACTTGCAATTTTTGTTCCGGTACATAATATAATTAAATAACAAATACAAAATTTACATGTGTAATCATACGTATGGAATATTGAATAATAAGAAAAAACAGTGTATCGACACATGGATGAACCATCACACTGATCCACTCGATACACACATTGGTGGTACACTATAATAAATAACTAGTAGGACTTATTCAGTTATTAATAAATATAACAATTTAATATTATGATAAGTACTTCAAAACTTACGAATAAGATCGATGCAACTTGCGTCTGCTAAACATAGAACATCTACTATGCGTTAGTAAGGAGTAACCAAAACAGGTTGTTTATAGTAAAGGGGAATCACCTATACTAGTATCTTATATTAGTAATGAGTCTAGTGGAAATTTTTAATACAGCCTAATCATCAAATCCAAGCGCAACGTTACCACCTAGGCACACAATTTTAACCAGCTGAAAATAAGTTCATATTAGCTACAAATAAATTTAACTTCTCTTACAAATCTCAGTAATAAAACAATAAAAAGGAAGAAGGCGTGGAAATTGCTAGTTTCAATTCAAAATTCGATAAACTTGCACATTCGGGAACGCCGTATAGAGTGGAATGTGAAGTCCAGTTTTAGAAATAAATTATGTCAATACCAAAAGTTACCTATCTAATCAATATCGGGTTTGATAGCAAGACCTTGGGACGTATAGAAAGAATGTGTAACAAGACAACACTGGAATCCAGTTTAAAGAGAGACCTTTCGAAATTTACATAAGAAAATACTTTCGGAGAGTCCACTGCAAATATTTTAACAACGCTATAATAAATGGTATCTATTTGAACAGGTAAGGATGGATTTGAAACAAATTTATAACAAAAGAAATAACTATTAGGTCTCTTATCTGTTTAAATTGAATTATTAAAATACAAAATATTACCATAACGTCTCCAACCATTTTTTTTACAAAAGGTGGGAGTGAAAGTTCTGCAATACTAGAAAAGGCTAACTGTAGAAAAATATACACAAGTGTGAAATTGGATGTAACAAACTCTTCACACCGAAAATTGGTACCTATACCCCCAAAACTGTTTCTAGCATGTGATCTATCATTTTGATAAGCTAGTAGGCTTGATTTAATTTCTGATACGTTTTATACCCTGAGACTAACTCTTCACCACCAAAATTACCATTCTGTCGAATTAGTCTTGGTATTGTGTTTCCTTCCAACAATGGCTTTTTCAATGGTGAGACATCATACCAAAACCAAAAAGCGCCACAAATTAACCCAATATTGCGTTTATTTTAAATTAAAGGCCTCGATAGAGAAGTCGAAAAAACAGACTCATACCATCTCCTAGTAATAAAAATATCTGTAGGAATCAATACACTAATTCCACGAAAAGCTGATTTTTATGGTGAAGAATTGATACCAGGGTATACAATTTGACACAAATTAAATCTAGCCTATCGACTTCTGAAAAATAATAGGCCACTTGCTTGAAACAGTTTTGGGGGTAGGGGGGTACGAATTTTGGAGTTGAAGTATCGACCTGTGAAAATTTTTTACAAAAAATAAAATCTAAACCTTCAGGTTGTACAACATGATACGTCACGAGTGACAAACATTTTTGAGAGTAGGCGCTTCCCATTCTCGAATTCCAGCTAATAGAGAGTGGTAATAGGTTAAAAAAATCCTTGCGAAATGAAATCTAGGCCTTCGGATCTTGAAATTTGATACGATTCGTGCATAAATTGCTTTTACGGGTGGAATTTTCAATTTTAGGTGATGAATGGGTAATCCTAAATTAGAAATTCATCCACAAATGAGATATAGGTTTTTTGATTGTGAGAACTGATACTCCGCATACATGTCAGTTTGGAAGTGGGTTTTAAATTTTAGTGATGATTCTAAATTAAAAATTCTTCCGCAGAAATAAAATATAGACTTTTAGATTTTTAGAATTAATGCTTCATGTACATAAGTCATTTTAGGAGTGGGTTTTTAATTTTAGAGGCGTAGGGGTGTTCCTAAATTAAACATTTTTCCAGAAAGGAATCTAAGCCTTTGGTTTTAGAGAATTGGCACTTCACGTGCATAAGACATTTTTGGTTCGGGCTTTCAAATTTTAGGGAACAAAGAGGTGATAGATACTAAATTAAGAATTCTACCAGAAATGAAATCTAAGCCTTTGGATTTTGAGAATTGATGCTTCACGTAGTTAAATTCTTAAACACTAACATTTTAACATAAAGGAATGTGACCGTAATTTACCCGGCGACCAATCGCATGACGGTGAGTTTGAGTTGGATAGTTCAGCGAAATCCGTACGATGGTGTGTCGCATGGCGGCCAATAGCACGGCGTCAAATTGCTTATCAGCGAAGTAGATAAACACCATTATAATACTTATTTTTCGATTTCTATCATTGTCCTATTATAAGGTAGACCCGCGATAATATTTCCCCATATGCGTATATCCAATGGAAACCTTTAGGTTATTTCACACTTATATACATTGCAAAATGCTTTAAAAATCTTCAGATACTATCATAAACATAACAAAATATTAAGCGATATTTATATTAAACCTTCACCTTTGCAATCACTAATTCCTAAACACAAAGCTACGCTCAATCACTTACTAAAGTTTGGATAAAAGTTTTGGAATTAGATTGCTCTTTGAGTACGCTGGTTATATCAATCTGCCGAAGAATTCCTGAAACAATAATTTTTCACCTCCACATATTACATTAATTCTTACTTCGCAGTTCAGATCCAATTAATTTCTAATGTATTAAATCCTTTAAGCGTATAGCGCTGATTAATCAATAGCTCTTGATTTAAAGAGAAAATTAATTACAAATTGAAAACGAACTCCTGTATATTTGATACTTTTATGCTTTCAATGTAACATCATCAGCTCCTTTCACGATACACAGAATTACCGCTGCTTTTGAGTGTCGATTTTCAGCGCAACAACCACATCGCAGAAAACCACTCCCCTCATTAGGTGTATCATTGCTTTTTAACCTTTTAGCATAAAGCGTTTGTGGGGTAAAGTGAACTTGTTACATAAAAAGGAATATTTTGAAATGAGGGTTATTATAGAATATTAAAAATAAAGTGTGCGCAGTTGTAGCCAACAATTTTGTTTGCTCTTGTAAGTGAGAAGGGGAAGTACGAAATATTATTACATTATGTACGTGATGGTTGTACATACAGCTGAATACGTGCCCTTGTGTTGGAAGCATTGTGTTCGATAGATTTACACCATTCTTGAAAGATAAACACGGTGCAAAAATATTGAAATGTATTTATTATGGTGTAATGTGGTAAATGTATATAAACTGAGGATCTTCTAATCGCTTAATAAGCGGACAAACTAGGATTTAGGCCCACTTCAAAATGACATTTGGAATTAGAGCAATATTCCTTTGCAGCTAAATACTTACGCGAACAAATGTATTGTTTTAATAAATTATAAAATGATGGGCGGTATTAAACAAACGCCAGCAGTGGTTTTTTTTGTAGCCTACTTCTTAGTTCCTGGTGGGGAAAGAGTGCTACTGCTTCCGCCGGCCGGCAGTCACCACTCAAAAGCCATGTCTACGTTACAGCAGAAAGCTCAGTGTGTGATTTGGTTTACTCAATCGAGTTTAGGGAACACAGTTCAGCGTAATTATCTACGTGAATATGGCGGTGATGCACTTATTAATAAAACTATTCTGCAGTGGTATAATCACTTCCGGGAAACAGGTAGTGTCTTAAAGATTAAGCCACAGGGTTGGCCTTCAGTCTCTGAACAGAATGTGGTACGGATCCGTACATCTTGTATTCGTGGCCTTAAAAAGTCATTGGCAAGGCGAAGATTGGAGTTGGGAATTAAGTCTACCGTGTACAAAGTGATGCGAAAGAGGCTTAAATTACGTGGGTATGAGATTAAACTTCTGCATGAAATCAAGCCCAATGACAAAGTGAAGAGATTTAATTTAGCAGTATTAAAAGTGTTAGTGCCACTGATTATGGGTGGTTTGTTTGGTTAAAAAGACTTCATTTAGGAAATCGGTAAATTTTTGAGGGTAATTAGTGACTAGGAAGTTTATGTTAGGAAGTGGGGAGAACGGGTCAAAGTTTGTAAATTGCTTGAGATTGATTTGCAGTAGAGAAGTTAGGGGACGGGAGTATAACAGGTGTTGTGGGGTTTCTAGAGATTGATTGTTGCAAGGACAGCGAAGGGAAGGAGTTAAATGGAATTGATGAAGTTTATTACGGAAGTTACCATGGCCGGACAGAAATTGCATTGTAGGGGGATTAGAGAAAGGAATGTGTGGAGGGATGTTTGTGATATCAGGGAAGATATCAAATGTATATCTGTCGGTGGTGGAGTGGGGCCAATGATCTTGTCAGGAATGGAGTAGGGAGTTATGTATTCGGGATTTTATGTCAGTTTTAGGGAGAGTACGGTTTTCGTCATAGTGAAGTGTTCTGTCGTGTAATATGATTGGTAGGTTATGTTTGAGGTTTCGGATTTGGAGTGAGGAGTTTAGTTGGATTTCGATCGGAGGGATTTGAGGCATGGTATACAAGGACGCTGTGGAGGTGGTTCTGTACGCTCTTGAAGTGTAGAGTAGGAAAGGTCTTATGATCGTGTTGAGCGTACGTCTGGAGGAGGGGGGTGTAAGCGGGAGCCAAGAATCTACTGCATATCTGATGATCGGAATTATGATGTGGTTAATGATTAGTCTTCGTGTTGGATCGGTGATGTGGACTGACTTTGGGAGTGCGTGAAGTAGATTACGGAGTATGATTTGTGTTTTGGTTCGAAGTTTGGAGAGATGGGAGTTCATTTTTAGGCGTGTGTCAATGTGGAGTCCAAGGTAGGGAGCTGTTGTTGCGAGATAAATTGGTGTGTTAAGGATGTGTATCTTAGGATTTCGGTTTGGGCTGAGGTAGCCTTTGAGCAGGAGCATTTTTGTTTTAGATGGGGAGAGTGGTTGTCTGTTTAAAGAGGACCAGGATTCAATTGAATTAATTAGAACGGCAGCGGTGGATTCTATAATGACACGGGAGTTGCCGTAGATAAGGAGGGCTACGTCATCGGCGTAAGCGAAGGTGGAGGTGTTTGGGATATTTAGGTCTAAGAGAGGATTGATTGCGAGGTTCCATAGGGTAGGTGATAAACGGGAACCTTGTGGACATCCTTGGGTGAGAGGTTTAGTAACCAAGTGGAAATTGGAGGTTAGGATGGCTGTTCGTGATGAGAGGAAGTATTTTATTAAGAGGTAAAGGTTGGAAGGGAAATAAGCTTGTTTAAGTTGATTAAGAAGATTGGGTCACCAAAAGAGATCGAAGGCTGAGTAGAAGTCGAGGAATAAGGAGACTACGTATTTATAAAGGGATGTTTGAACCGTTTGAATTAGGGAGCGGATTGTACGTTCAGCGCTATGCCCCGAGCGAAAGCCGTGTTGGTTGGGTGATAGTGAGGAATGACGTTCTATGTGTGAATTTAGTTTGTATAGGATGGTCTTTTCAAGGAGTGCAATAGGTCTGTAGGATTTGGGGTTTTCGGGAAGTTTATTGGGTTTGAGTATAAGGGAGATGGAAGCATATTTAAATGGGTCAGAGAAAATCCTAGAGGAAAGGCATTTTTGGAATAGTAGGTGTGCGCACTCTAATGAGGGGCTAGGATTTTTGTAGGATCAGGTTGTTGATGAGGTCTGGGCCGGGGGCTTCATGGGGGTTTAGTTTGTTAACGAACGCATCTAAGAGGGAGAGTTCAAGGTCTGCATCTGGGTCCGTGTCTGGTTGGGTTAGAGTGTTGTCAATTATGCGTTGTTGCGGTTGGGTTGGTACGTCAATAGGAGCCGAAGGGAGATTAAACACTGTTTGCTTAAATGTGGAAGGGATTGTAGTTGAAATGGCTATAAAGATGTGTGTGGGAGCAGGTTTGATCACTTTACGGTACGTACTCCAGGGATTTGTGTGTTGATAGTGAATTATGTCAAGGTAGTGCTGTTTTCTCGTGGTGTTAATGAGGATTTTGTATTGTCGTCTGTCAGTGGTATATTTGTTAGATAATGTATTAATATCAATGGGGCCTGCATTGGTACGTTTCGCTCTTTGGAGACTGTGTCTAGTATTTGCAAGTGAGCGTATGGCATGAGTAAGTTGTTGTGTCCATCACGGCGTTGCTCTTGAGATGTAATGTTTCCGTGGGATAGTTTTAGAGGCAGCTGTTAGGATATTGATGGTTATTTCGTTAGCGTGGGAATGAGGTGTGAAGTTTGCATGGGAGACTGTTGAGAAAGCGGGGATGATTGAAGCTAAGGATTCTAGAAATAAGGGCCAGTCTGCTTTTCGAGTGTTAAAGGATTGAATCTTCTGGTGTATTCTGGGGGGAAAATTGCGTAGAATATCAAATGTAATTGGATTATGATCACTGGATTGATGGATGTGAGAAACTGTCAAGGAACTAATTAGGTGTGAGGCTGGGGAGTTGGTGAGCGTAATGTCGATGTTGGATTTGCCGTATTGGGATTCCCTAGTAGGGATAAAGGATGGGAAGTGGATTCGAAGATGGTGTTGGAGTGTAAAGTCTACTAAAGTAGTGCCGTTTTCGTCAGTAAAATCGTTAAACCATAGTGTGAATTTGGAATTGGCGTCAGTAGCTATGATGATTGATTTGCCTCCAATCGTGGGGAACATAGATTAGTAACTGTAAACACCCTATTCGAACAACATGTTAGGAGAAGATATACCTGGAAAGCGCCAGGTGATAGGGCTAGATACCAAATAGATTATATTTTAGTTAAACAAAGATTTGGTAACCAAGTTAAAAACTGTCGTAGTTATCCAGGGGTTGACATAGATAGCGATCATAACTTAGTTAAAATGAAGTGTAAACTAAAGTTCAAAAAATTGAGAAAGGTTAAAAGAGAGGAATGGGATCTAGGTAAGCTTAATGATAGTAGGGTAAAAGAGGAATATAAACAAGTATTAGATAATAAGAGCAAAGAGATAGCTGTAGGAGGGAACGTAGAAAATAGATGGAAAGAAATAAAACTGACTGTACATGATACAGCAACACAGACTATAGGTAAGAAAAAAATAGAAGCGAGAAAACCCTGGGTAACAAAGGAGATATTAGATTTAATAAAGAATAGAAGAAAGCTTAAACCTTTCAGAGAAGTGGATAGTGAAAGTAAGCAAAAATATAATACAGTTAGAAATAAGATAGTACATGAGTGTCGAAAAACTAGAAATAAATGGATGGAGGAGAATTGTAAGGGAATACAAGATGATTTGAGAGTAGGTAAGACAGACAGGGCTTACAGGGCAGTTAAAAAGTTTTTTGGGGAAGATAGGAAAAAATATAATGGTATTAGAGACGAGAATAATGAGCTTCTAATAAATAAAGTTGAGGTAGCAGATAGATGGAAAAGATATTTAGAAGATTTATATAAGGGAGACGATATGGATGAGTTAGAGAACGACCAAGAAGAGGATGTAGAAATAGGGTTCTCAATATTAAGAGAGGAATTTGATAGAGCTGTTCGGAATCTTAAACTAAATAAAGCGCCAGGGATAGACGATATTCCCGCAGAATTAATAAAATATGCAAGTCAGAAAACCTTAGACAGATTATATGAACTAGTAAAAGTAATATATGACACAGGTGAGGTTCCAATAGATTTTGAAAAAAATATTATTATCCCAATCCCAAAAAAGTCAGGAGTTGATAGGTGTGAGAATTTTAGAACGGCTAGTTTAACTTCTCATGCTTCCAAAATACTAACAATAATAATTAAAAATAGAGTAGAAGCTTTGACTGAGAATTATTTAGGCGATAACCAATATGGTTTTCGTAAAGACAGAGGGACTAGAGAACCGATACTAATGATTAGGGTAATTATCGAAAAAAGGTTACAAAAAAATAAAAAGACTTATTTCGCGTTTGTAGATTTAGAAAAAGCATTTGATAGGGTTAATTGGATTGTTATGTTCAGGGTTTTGCAAAAAATAGGAATCTCTCATAGGGATAGAAAAATTATTTACAGTCTATATAAAAACCAAAGCGTAGTAATTAGATTTGATGAAATAGAAAAGGAAGCTAAGATTAGAAATTGTGTTAGACAGGATTATATACTGTCTCCCTTGATTTTTAATTTTTATATTGAGGAAGCTTTAAGCTTAGCTGGAGAGAGATATGAAAAAAATAGAAGCTTTTGAAATAAAAATAGAGTAGGAAGGCCTAGACAAAGCTATATTAGTCAAATTATTAGAGATTTAGGTTGTGAAGGGTATGTAGAAGTTTTTAGATTAGCACAGAATAGAAAATAAGTTAGAGCTGCGTCAAACCGACCTTAAGTAAGGTCGAAAACAAAATGATGATGATGTGGTCTAGTTGGTGTTAATAAGTATTAATGTCTGTTCTGTATTGGAAGTAAGAAGAAATGAGAAAAACCGTGCGTAATTTCTAGAGAAGTTCAATTACGGTAATTTGGGGGGTGGATAGTGAGGTGTGGTAGGAAGCGTCAATTAGGGGGTTTGTAATAATGATGGCGGAGGTGTAGTTAGGGTCAGGCGGGTTAGGGTGAATATAGGTGCGGGAGTTTGGTGGGGTGTTAGGAATTTTGTGTCGGACTAGATAAGGTTCTTGGACTAGGGCGATTTGGATTTTGTGTTCTTGGAGTATGTGGGACAACTCTAGGGTGGCGGCGCGAGAGTGTTGGAGTTTGATTTGAATTGTGCGCAGTTTGGTGTGTGAGTGGTGCGAATCTTGCGTCCATTTGCGTGAGTGTTGTCTAGAACCCATAATCTGTGCGTAGTTTAGTCATATAGAGAGATTGCTTATAGACAGGGCAGTCGGGACTTGTAACGGAGTGGTCGTGGGGGCGATTACTGCGGGAACAGTTAGTGCAAACGGGAGCAGTGGGGGATTCTGACATGATTTGGAAGGGTGGCTTCCGGAGCAGTGGCCACAGGTGGTTGGGGATCGACAGGTTTTTGCAGAGTGACCAAAGCGCTGGCAATTAAAACATCGGGTAACGGAAACGAGGTCTCTGATTCTGCAGGATTTGTAACCTATAAAAGTATGGGAATTTGTGGTAAAGATAGATCGTAATCTGGGAGAGACGTCTAGAATTACGTTGTCGATGTGATCTTTTTTTGTCCGACGGATGGCAATAGAGATTTCTGTTCGGTACGTGTCTTCAGGAATAAGTAGGTCTAATGAATTCTGTAGGTATATAAAGTTAAGAGCGTCTGTAGATGAGATCTCTTTGTCTAAGTCAAAGATGATGATTTGCGGGAGTTTAGGTTTAGGGAGATGTACACTGCAGGAATTTTTTGTGAGAGAGGAGATAAGATTAGTGTCAGTGGGTTTGGATGTACGTATGGTAACTGAGGTTTGGGTAGGTCAGATACTTTGAATACTAAGATTAGGAAGTGAGGGTCGAAGGTTAGTTTTTATGACTTTCAGGAGCTCAGTGGGTGTTGTATCGGATGTGGTGGGTTTTAAAGTTATGATTTTGGAGGGTTGTTTGGTCAAGGGAGCATGCTGTGATAGCGGTTGCTGAGAAGTAGCGGCGGCGTATGCGGCAGTGTGTGTTTGAGTTGGCGTTTGTGTTGTTACCTTGTCTGTTGCTTATAGCTTGGCATCTAGGCATTGTTGCACTGCTAACAGTTTCGCTTTGGAGATCTTGTATTTCTGCACCGCGTCGTTAGCAATTAACGCAGTTTGTTCAAATTTCTGTAGTAGAAAATTTGCGCAGGTTCGATTGATCTTGTTACGATCTTTAAATACGTAATCAGTGATTTCACGTTTTAGAGCACTCATGCTATGTAATAATGATGGGTCAGATTTGTCTATTTCTGTGTCATGATAATCCCTTAATCGTTTACTTGGGTTGAAACTCACTGATGATGTTTCAGATCTAGTATCTGATATCTGATATCTGATATTATTTAAAAGTTCCCATTAATTATAATTTAGTTTGTGGTATACTAATTGGTTGGCTGCAAATGTAAATTATAGGTGGTCGGTTCACTGGTCTACACTTTAGGTTTTCGAGCTTTGAACACAAAATAAAACCTTGCGAATTAACTTTACAGCCCTACTTTACGTGCACAGTCGACGACAAAGGTAGGGGCACAAATCCCTTCACCAAATCTTCAAGAACCCCGGTTGTCAGGAATTATGGATTCTAAGGTCTTAAACACATGTAAATAATATAATGTACGGCTAGTATGGGGTCTGGCCTAGGTATAGTCCATAATAAAATAATTTATCTATCTATCTATCTAACTTTACGTATGGTTATTGTTTAAATTTGTGTCCAGATTGCAACGAAAGTTTATCACTATTAATCAGGAGTGTAAACTGAAAATACTACTTTAAAACGTGAAAACAGCAATGAATTGCGGAGCTCACGCGAACACATCCGTACCTTTGTATGTCCTACACCTTTGATTAATACTTAAAATCCAAAATTTTAGATATACGTTAGTGTTTAAATAATGAGAAAAATAATTTGCAGCCCTTATGATGAAATCTATATAAGGTGCTTTGCTTGCTCGTTTGAGTAAATTTGTTGTTCTCTTTTGAATACGCACTGACGCTATATCTTCATAATTGGTGGCATATCAGTGCACATATTGCATTATAATAAAATTTTCGCACCACGAACTCGGTCTTAAAACCGCTTAAGACTGGGGAATATCATTGTGTAGACACACATTTTACGATAGATGGCAGCTCTGTCATAAGAACTATTAAACACGAATTTACAGTCAGTCAGTGGAGTTTAGTTGCACTATTATAAACCAGTATTTAATTACCTTGTCATAAACGAGCTTACGTTATCTTTTAAGACATGATAGAATTCGCAGATATGCCTACTTAGAACTTCCTTCGAGAGCCCTGCGTATACATAAAACAAGGCCACTAGCATTCAACTTTATTATTTGATTTGATTGTACATTTTATTTACAAGAAATGCATTTTTTATTTTAGCGATCGTTGTTTCATTATAAATTAGTATTTATATTATTTTAAAATACACTGAGTGTCAATTGAAATATCAATCGTTTGCAATTATTCCATTATGAAAAAGTAAAAAGTAGGTTTAGTTTTTATTACTACTAATTGCACAAAGATATATATTGTCGCTAAAACGCAGCACTATATGTGAGTCATTTCTCTGATTTATAAAAATGAGGAACAACCAAATTGCATGAAATATCACTATAACTGCATATTTAGACCTAAACTTTTGTTGATGTTACTTGTATGGCAAATTTCAGTCATATTTGCATTACTGCGTTACAGTGATTGTCGGTACTAATTTAAATGAACCAAAACCAAAATCGGCGTGACTCAGTTTTTCTTGACAAAAAAATTGATTCAGTTAACATAACAGTTGTGTGGATGTAAATGCAAGATATTTCTTGTTGACCGAACAAGTAGAATTTATTGTTTTGCTGCTTGATAACTAATTCACACATTTCAATGCAATTAACATTGAACATACTTTGTTTACGTGTTTGATGTGTAACTTTAGCAAGACAAGCAAAAAGACCTACAATATTTACTCATTTTTCCCAACAAATTTGGTTTTTACTTGAACGAAATAGAAAATAACTGCTGCAACAAAACTACAGATTTACGCTATTTGTAGGTAGTATCAATTTATTTTTAAGAGTAGTAATACATTTAAACGTAAATTCAAAATATTTCAATTGATACACACTGTAAGCATTGATACTAACTAATTGAAAATCGAAATAATACCTATACCGGTCCTATAGCTCAAATCTTACAGACAATTGCAATAGTGAAAATAGTGAGTATTGTTGTTTTTGAAATGGGTAAAGGCAATTATAAACCAAGAACGCGTGCAACTAATAGAAGTAGAACCAAACGAACCAAAAATATTCAAGTAACAAAAGCAATAAATTCTGAACTAAAAACTATCAAATTGCATATGAATAGGTAAATATCCTAAAATAATGAAATAGTCAGTGTATCTCGATTTGATGCGTCAATAATCCAGAGAGCGGTACTACATGTGTGTAAAGTCAGCACCTCTTTTTAAAAATTGTTCCAGGTTGTTCTACCCTTGTACCACATGGTTCCAATTCGACTTACAAAAAGTTAGCCAATAGAATAAAAGAGGAAAATGAAGGGTATGCTTTACTCTTTTCGATATAGTCCAAAAATTGATTTTGGGATATCCGGTGTTGATGCGAGATTCATACTTTATAATTTATATAGGGCCACTAGGCGGCCGCGTCCCCAATGCTCTACCCGAAGGTACTACATTCGGTTTGTTGGCGAAAAAGTATTCTTCCGTATTTTCAAGAATCGTTTTTCAGGCGGAGTTGTCCTTTTGGAGCAATGTTTGGAACAAGTAGAACACTGTTCAACGAGGATCAAATCTTTGATTTGTGAAAAAAGGGGTGCTAGTATTAAAATGGGGTTTTTTCGGCTTATTCGAGAAATCGTTTGGAATAAAATAATATTGATTGGGAACAAAAAAGCACAAGGTTAGAACAATTTGGAACAACTTTCAAAATAATAATTTTTAACAAACGGAGTGCTATGTTCACACACGCCGATTCTACGCTACACATATAACATGGGGGTATATTTTTGAACACTTTTGGATGCTCTTTCTATCCTAATGTATAAAAATGCTAAAAAAAGTTTTGTATCATGTTTAAGAGGCAAGGTTAGTTTTCGCGTTTTGCATTGGAGGTCTACGCAAAATTTAGAACGCGAAGACAAAGGAACACGAATAAGTATGCAAAAATTTGAAAGTATAAAGTACTTTATGGTATTAATTTTTTTTGTATAGAATCGCTCTTCCTAATATCGACGCTTTATTTCCGGACACCCTGTTAGGTTAGTCATGCAATGTATTTCAAGAAAGCTGTAGGACTAACGATACGTTAGTTTTCTGTCAGTTACCGGCTGATGTTGATTTGATTGACTTGGAATCAGTTTGGAATGAGAGCAACATAAGTATTCCAAATAGCTCTTATGATTCTTCAAACGTATGGGGAACAGACGCCGAACTTAATGAGTATGTGAAAATCCCTAGTAATATTCATAATATTCTATATAGAATTGCGGCGGAGAAACTTACAATTGAAAAAGAGCCTCTACAGTATAAAGTTGAAGGCAACAGGATTGTGGACATTCTTACATTTAAAACGGTAATTACAATTAAAGGTTCGATAAATACAACACCGGAAGCGGGGTTTACTAGACACCACCGGTAGTTGGTAGCACTAATCTTATACAGATTTTGGGCGCGCTCATCCACCAATGACGTCACCAAGGCACAATTTCTAGTGCATAATAATCGGAAAAATATATAAAGTTCAGGCAATATATTCTAAAGCAACTACTCACATGAATATGCCTCTGGGTTAAAGTTGGCTTCTATTCCAAGTCCATCAGGCTACGGAGGCCCTGTTGAGGTAGATAAAGGTGATACGCCCGACGCTCTTCCAACGCGTTCGGACCAGCAATCAGGGCTCCGCTCCGAGGTGATTAAAGATGGTACTTGTTCCGGTGCTGTCTCAGGCTCATTCTCGGGTCGTGCAGTACGGTATGCCTAGGTGGCTTCGAATTTCTTCCTACCTATGCAAGGAATGACGGGAATACCAGGTAGAAGGCAACAAACAAAGACAATTAGGCAAAGGACATTTACATAGATAAGATACGGCACGATACGATACCCCTAACGTCCACACTCCTTGAAGATTCTGGCAAAACAGCCACGTTTGAGAGCGTCGCGGAAACTTGTCCCCACTCTTTTGTCTTTTACACGTCGGCGCGAAGTTATTCGTCCAACCCTCCCGCGTCGCTCGATCTGCGCAAACTCACAATGACGCAACGGAAGTACGCGCCTAGTCTTTTAAAAATTCCGCGCAACGCGCAACGCGTACATCAAACTTAACCTAATACAATGTTTAAGTGCCAATTGGCACGTAACAACATCACTTATCTCTTGCAGAGGTTACTGTTTCTTGCAGACTCATGCGCGTGTATGCATTGCAAGTAACTTGTTTCTTGAGAAAGAAAACAGAAATGGCTGTAATTAATTAACTGTGAATAAATGAGCTGGCGCGTCTTATCATTTGAGTAGACTGTATTACGAAAGATAACAAAATGTGAACTTTAGATACGAGAATTTGTATGCATGTGAAAGACAAACAATAATGTTACATAAAGTCATTCACCAATATTGTTCATAGTGTATTGTCCTCTTCATTGTTGCAATGACCCCGGGAGAGTCGGTTGAACACACTGGTTACAAGGCACTATTGTTCATTGTCTGTATAGGTTGCCCGGTAACTCGACATAACCGTTCCGGTCCTAGGTCGGAAGAAGAGTCGCCGACAAACTTGATAAAACTACTTTCACACGCGTTGCACTAGAAGAGGCGCAAGCGCACCGCACAGTTTTGTTCCACAATATAATTTCAAAGGATTGGTATTCACTATGATAGTGACATTAGTATATATTGTAATTTTTATTTAAATTTTAGGCAGTTATTGTCGGGCAGAAAACAAAACAAGTTTTGTATGTTTGTGTTCGGAATAAATTTTGTATAATTTGTAAAAAACATGCGAATGAATATCAACATGTCTGTTTTAAAAATTGGGAAGGAAGATCGACATCAATGGAAGCATATGTTATTTTACTGTGTTAATTAGCAATGAATCGCCATTGTACATCGAGAAAATAATACTCGATGACGATTTGTGGACAAAAACAATGGCTTCCAAAATTAGTCTTTTTATATAAACTGTATTTCTCCGGAAATCGTACGCGGGAACTTAAAAAAAGGACTAAGACGTGTTGATACCGATTATATAAGGAATGTTCAAAAACTGAAACAGTTAGCAAAGTATAATATACCCTTCAAAATTTCAATCATATTTTTAAAAATTTTATCCTTTAGAAAAAAAGAAAATACGCTTAGTGACTATTGACGTAGTGGACTAGGCCTACATGGGGTATACCACTTGTAAAAATATCGCGCCTAGTACCCTACCTCTAATCGCATATATTTTCGGCGTTTGTATTTTAGCGAAAGGTGGT
Source organism: Platerodrilus igneus (assembly GCA_036346225.1). Taxonomy (NCBI): domain Eukaryota; kingdom Metazoa; phylum Arthropoda; class Insecta; order Coleoptera; family Lycidae; genus Platerodrilus; species Platerodrilus igneus. Next base: position 11,418,806 of record JARFIW010001325.1, on the reverse strand, counting down.
GTGGAAACGGGTATGGTTATATAGAATGATTATGTGCAAAATAGAAATCATATACGGGTGTATTATATCGAAATTCTTGATAATATCAGTGTACTTTGTTATTCTGTGTATGCCTATGGATGTGATAATTTGTATTTAATTTATGTATTTGAAACTTGCTAATGTTTCTGTTGATTTTGAGAATATATGTTCAACTATACTTATATATACCTAATAATGGGATTATTTATAAAAATGAGGTCTTTGGGTTGTTGGATTGGTCGAAAATAGACGAGCTCTGATTAGCTAAAATCCTATCAGTTTTCAATTTCCAATTATAAATAGAATGGTCCATTGCTACAGCATCACGATCATTTTGTTTTCGACCTTACTTAAGGTCGGTTTGACGCAGTTCTAACTCCTTTTCGATTCTGTGCTAATCTAAAAAGTTCTACATGCCCTTCACAATCTAAATTTCTAATAATTTGATTAATATATCTTGGTCTAGGTCTTCCTATACACTTCTATCTTTTTTTATCTACCTGGCTCTACATAGATAGTAGCAACCTGATAGTGGTTAAAGAACTCTAACATGTTTACATGATTCCCATTTATAAGGAAATAAAATATTACCTGGTTATCCCATCCAAAACTAGAATAGTGTTAAATTATATGATATGGTAAGGCTTAAGCAACGAATCGATACCAACATGCCAGACCGCTAACTAATTGTAAGTTTTGTCATGGTGAGATTTAGTTAACTGATTTTTTCAACCAAACTTCGTTTGGTTAATGAGATGGTCTAGTCTGTCGGTCGGTCTGTCTGTCTGTCCGTTGCACGGTTCCCGTGATGTTACAAGACATATAATATATGATTCTTATCCAGTTTTTTACGCTGAATACGAATACGCTATTCACTTTTCGATATTTCAATTATTAATCAAGATATTCGACTTTAAATACGAATTTTTACACATTACTATTTATTATTTTTTTCGCGTACAATTAAATTTCAAATGGTTGATATTTAACACAAAGGTAAGTAATATTTGTTGAACTTAATGTCTAAGTTTGGTTGTGAGCCATACATGCGGCTTAGATTCTTTTTTATTTCTTTATTTATTTTCGTTTTGTTTTGTTTTCGAACTTAGCGCCGGTTTGATGCAGCTCTAAATTCTTTTCTATTCTGAGCTAGTCTATAAAGGTCTACAACCTAAATCTCTAATAATTTGACTGATATAGCTTTGTTTAGGTCTTCCTACTCTATTTTTATTTGGTAGTCTATAATCTAAGACCCTAGTCCTTCGTATCTTAATTGGTGCCCTATCATTCTATCTTTCCTGACCTTTAATCGTTTCCACATAAAGGGTTCTCACCTATCCTTCTATAAATTTCCTCATTTGTTACTCTATCTGTCCAACTAATCTTTAACATTCTCCTATAACACAAAGTTTCAAAAACTTGTATCTTTTTCTTATCTACCTCTTTAATTGTCCAAGTCTCACTACCGTATAGTAAAACGCTCCATACGTACGACTTTACGAAACTTTTTCTATTATCTAAACTAATACCATTAGCTATTAGTAAGTCTTTCTTTTTTAAAAACATTTTTCTAGCTTGAGCTATTCTAGCTACTAATCCCTTCTGCTACGTCCATCCTTTGTAATTATACTAACTAAATAGCAAAATTCGTCTACCTCCTCTAACTCGGCATTATCTATTTTTAATTTTGGTTTAGAACTAGGCTGTAACTTACTTGTCATTATCTTTGTCTTTCCTGAGTTAATTCTCATACTATAGTTACTCTGTACTATCTTATCTAAAATATTTAAAAACTCTCCTAACTCTTTTCTAGACTCTGCTATAATGGCTATATCATCTGCAAAACGTAACATGTCTATTTTCTGTCCCTGTGCACTAATACCTATCTCTTTTCTCTCTCTAGCTAAGTTTAAAGCTTCCTCAATATAAACATTAAAAATCAAGGAAGACAGTATACAACCCTGTCTAACACCATTTCTAATCTTAGCTTCCTTTTCGATTTCATCAAATCTAATTACTACACTTTGATTTTTATATAGACTGTAAATAATTTTTCTATCCCTATGAAAGATTCCTATTTTTCACAAAATCCTGAACATAACAATCCAATTAACCCTTTCAAATGCTTTTTCTAAATCTACAAATGATTTTTTTTGTTTTTTTGTAACCTTTTTTCGATAATTACTCTAATCATTAGTGCCTCTGTTTTTACGAAAACCATATTGGTCTTCATCCAAATAATTCTCAGTCAAAACTTCTACTCTATTTTTAACTATTATTATTAGTATTTTGGAAGCATGAAAAGTTGAACTAACTGTTCTTAAATTCTCACACCTATCAACTCCTGACTTTTTTGGGATTAGGAGAATAATATTTTTTTAAAATCTATTGGGACCTCACCTGTGTCATATATTACTTTTACTAGTTTATATAATCTGTCTAAAGTTTTCTAACTTGCATATTTTATTAATTCTGCGGGTATATCGTCTACCTCCATCGCTTTATTTAGTTTAAGATCCCTAATAGCTCTATCAAATTCCTTTTTTAATATTGAGAACTCTATTTCTATATCCTCTTCTTGGTCGTTTATCCGTATTGTCTCCCTTATATAAATTTTTAAATATCTTTTCCATCTATTTGCTACCTCAACTTTATTTATTAGAAGCTCATTATTCTCATCATTAATACCATTATATTTCTTCCTATCTTCCTGTTTTCTAAGTTTCCTCATATAGCCATCCCTTTGATCTTATTATCTAATACTTGTTTATATTCCTTTTTTTACCTCACTATCATTAAGCTTACCTAAATCCCATCCCTCTCTTTTAACCTTTCTCAATTTATTGAACTTTAGATTACACTGCAATTTATCTAAGTTATGATCGCTGCCTATGTCAGCCCCTGGATAACTACGACAGTTTTTAACTTGGTTTCTAAATCTTTGTTTAACTAAAATATAATCTATTTGGTATCTAACGTTATTACCTGGCGCTTTCCAGGTATATCTTCTTCCATCATGTTCGAATAGGGTGTTTACATTGCCACATATCCTGACATAAAACGGTTTTTTAATTAAAAATTTCGACAATATGCACGTATTTAGAATTCGTACCAAAAACTTTATTTTATACTATAGTTGTCCAACACATTGATTTTCAATAAACTCAGTTTTACTGTAAACTACTGCAGAAGTCAACTTCTCTGACAAATTTTAATCTTCGCCGTCAAACTTCAGAGTATGCAGTAAACAAATGAACAAATCTTAATACTAACAAACTGCCACACTAACAAAACTTATATTCTTGCCAAATTTATAACATAAACATTACATTGTACCACAAAATCTCAAACAAATTTCACATTACTCGATGCATAAAGCACAACCACGGCATTTGTGTTAGTCATTCTATTGTCGCTTTTTATTGATGGTGCCAATATACATAATGTCACAACTGAAGCGTCGCAGCCGTGCATTACCATTAAAAATCTATTTTTAAAAAATTTAACTTGTTCATTTTCATTTATACACATGCACCTAGGATCACTATACAAAAAGAATTAGAACAATAAACAACACACAAACAAATTTACAGCTCCTGCACGAAAGAGGACATTCTTGAAAAACCTATCCAACATGCAAAAATACACATGGAGTCAGAGACACCTAAAGAAAACATTTTTCATAAATTTTGCCTGTCCATTCTAATCTACATAGCCAAGAAAAAGATATAAGAAAATCAGAGTATAGAACTGTATACAAAAACACATTGCAGCGCTCGCATAGAAAACATTTCTAAATTAGATTATAAGAATATTGCTTGCTCAATAATTTTGCCCATATATAAATGTGTTCAAAATATCAGAAACTAATAAATACTTTACCACGAATATATATTATTCAACGAAAATTGAAAGCGTAACTATCAATTTTTATTGGTGTAAGATATTGATCAAATAAGCTCTTCTGGGACGTTCCTTAATGCGGTGAGTTGCTAAGAAAGGCTTTTTATAAACCATAAAACAAGCATCGGCAGGGCCTAAAATTTTAATTTATACCTAAGCACCTTCAAGGTTTTTATTTTAAAATAACAATAAAGTCTAACTAAATAATGCTTTGTGAAGTTATTTACTAATTATTAAAACTATAAAATCTAATTCATATTGAGATTGCTTGTTGTGCATATCTAACAAAAGCAAACTATTAATAACCGTACACAATATCATTTGTCTTATTATACTCGGTCCACATGGAGTTGAATAGTATGTCCAGCTAGCTGTTAGATTGACTATCCAATGAGCTTTAAACACTATTGCTCTGGTTTGATACACTTACCAACGATCATCGTTCTCCCTTTTACATTAACGGATGCAGAAAATGCTTGATGCAGTCACGTCTAATTGCGATACACCCACTTTCATAAAAATAGCCTAGCGACACCTTCGTAAAACTTGGTGAACTGTTGAGAATGTTCCCGCATACCGACTAGTTTAAATCCACACTGCGCTTATGGAAAATACTTCTGGCACAATCATAGATAGGAAAATTCAACAAAACAATTTATTTTGGTGCATTTCATAACAAGAAAGCATGCTGAAGATGATGGTATAAAAATTACAACAATATTTTATTTAATTCAGCTATAAACAAATTCCAAAATGTTCAAAATTAAATTCACAATTTTGATTTTTATGTCATTATCTTCTTTGATTTTTTTTTAAAACCAACAGCACTTCCAAAATTTAAAAAAAAAAGTTGGCCTATCTAAGAATGTGCCAGAAGAATAAGGAGAGAATTTCCCCAGTCTTAAGAATGTTTCACTAACTTTGTTTCTAATTTACGAACTATAATAATTATAATTAATAATAACGCGAAGTAATTTAAATAATACAGTTCAAAGCCTTACATAAAGCGCGTTTAATAAAGCACGTAAACACATACATCCATGTAAGCCCATTTGGTCCCGTTCCTAATGTACATTGCACTTTGATGTACGATTTCAGTGTTCTACAAAAATTGATGCACTTTTCCACTGTTTATGTATGCTTAGTTAGGAGCGGCATTCGAACAATGTTTACTCGACAATGGCCATTTTTGATTGTAAGATAATGTCCGGTGTTTTTAATACAGTCCTATATTGTATTGTGCACATATGGACAATACGATAAGGTATATTATCTAGCAGGTGGGCCGTGTCCGTTAGACAGATAGCGAATGTACGTTATCTGTATATAGCAATTTTTTTTATATCGCGAGTGTGGCTTTATGAATTACATAATCTACGCCTATAAACACCGAGTTTTATGCGATAAAAATGCTTGAACTATACGTTTTCCCACAGGTAGATGATATCGAACTAGAAAAGGGACCGATTGTCTTCCAACAAAACGGCGCGCCACCTCACTATAGCAACCGTGTCCGTGATGCGTTGAACTTGCGTTTCCCTAACAGGTACACTGAGAAAAGGATTTCGTTGCTTCAACTGAAAATTAGTCGATTCAATTAGAATTTTTGTTTGTATATAAACAATGATCTATATGCATTAAATAGAACATAATAAAATGTTGGAAAACCGATTTTGAAGCAAACAAACCTAAATTTGCACCACAATAATTATGGCATTTACTCAAATCGCTATTAATGTAACTTGAATGTTAGGTATCGTTACTTCAATTGCTTGTAGGTTTGATTTGAATTATTTAATACTTTTATCAAATAAACTGTTTTGTTAAATCAACACGTTGAATATCCCACTTACATATAAAAATCATTGAAGCAAATACTTGAAAGGGTTTGTAGCATTAAAACAAACTATTCAAATTTTTCAACTAACCAAAAAGCGTCATTGGTTTAACTAACCCATATGTTGAGCAGATAATAATTATTAAGCTAAGTGGCTAATATGGTTCAAGTAATAACATTTTTGGTTTAATCAAACTTTTATTGTGTTGAATTGAAACATTTAGCAGTCAAATCAATCATTTCGTTGCGTTGTTCATTGTTTAGAAATAGAATTAGTTTAATCATTCAAGGTAGTTTGATTCAATATCCAGCTTGATCGATTCCGGCTTAATGAAGTTATTTTAACCATTTTTTTTAATACAACTTGGCGATCAACAAATAAGTTTGTTCATCCCTAACAGATTTTAAAAACATATTGATTTAAAATAACTTCATTCAGTCACATTATCAAGTTGTATATTGAATCAAATCTCACCGTGAATGTTACATTAACCCTAGTTCATCCTGCATAATTCTCAGTATAGCTTCCACTTCAATTTTATAAAACTGACACTGATTATTAAAAGTTTGTTTATTCCTTGAGGTTGCCATTGATCTTTGAAGTTATACGTTCGCTTATATAGTTGAATGCTAAAAACAACGGTATTTAGTTATGGACAATGAGACCAATTTATAAGTAGGTACTTACGTGTTTTTAAACGAAGAGATTTTGCTTAAACATAATACAGCATACTAAATTTATCTTCCATGTATTTTTACAGTTAGTTGAAATACTTTTATGGAAACTAACACAATAAACAATGCGAAGTAACGCTTGACGCCATGTTCACGTGTCGCAGTCGAAAGGTAGCAGTATATTAAAGATATAATGTGCGCGCGCAGTACAACCAATACGCAGTATCGGACACTTACTGAAAACGATTGGAGTTCAACAAATAACCCGACGTTTGATTTGGCAATCGTAGTTTATTTAAATCAACAAGCTAGAGTAGGTTTGTTTCAATGTTAAATTAGTTACAAAACGTGTTCATTTGACACTTTTTTCAGCATTCATTTAACTAAAATGGATTTTTTTCAACATTAATGTAGTATTGGACTAAAATATGAAATTTGTTGACAATATTAGTTTGTATTAAATACGACTGATGTTGAATGAAATTCATTTTTGCATTCTTTTATTAACCAACTGTTATTATGCATTCAAACAAACAAATTTAAGTCAACTAATTTTTGATGTTAGTTTAACCATCTACAAGCGGTTCAGTGAATATAGTTTCGTTTAGAACGACTAAAAAATACTTGATCAAATGCTTTACTCTTCAAAACAACAGTATTGGTTGTATCAACCAAATCACTTTTCTCAGTGTAGATTGGTAGACGTGGGTCGATTGCATGGCCACCAAAAAGCCCAGATCTGACTCCACTAGATTTCTTTTTTTGGGTTTATGTATAAAACATTGTTTATTCCGAGATGATCTGTGACATTGCTCATTTGAGGGAGAGGATTGTTGCAGCTGTAGCAACCGTCACGTCTGATATGCTGCTGAATGCCTAGAAAGAAACTGATGATCTATAGAAGTGGCCAGGGCAACAAATGGTGCACATATAGAACTTCATTAGGTATCCAAAAAAACTTGAGAAAATTCTCTTTAATGCTATATAGGTTTAATAGCTATTATTTTAACTTTGCTGTGTTCAAATAAAACCTTAAATCAAGGAGTTCTTTTATAAACTCCCTGTATATAAAACCTCGTATCTCATTACCTTAAAACCATCCACTCTCAAATGATTTTACTCCTTAAACAAACTCCAACCTATACAAGTCTGACCGCGTACTCCACACCATTGTTTATCTATTGTCTATCTCAATTCTGAAAACTACACATAGCCATGTACAAATCTCTTCTTCCTTAACTATTTACAATAAATTTTCTTAACTTAATTTAACCTCACTTTATTAAAGTAGCCTCTTACAACGTTAAGGGAAACCCCTCCAAATGATACATTTTAGGTCCCCTTCTGTACCAGAGAAAATCTCCCTAAACTCATAATCAACGAACTGGGCTTCTTGCTATATCCCCTTTATTTTAGCTATCCGATTTGTAATCACCTCTCCGTCCCTTTTTCTATTGTAGTATGTTTCATTTTTTAAAGAACTCCTTTAAATATTTTTTAGTGGATTTCCTGATGACCACTAATGCGGACACGTACTGGAAAACATGCATCACATTCAAAAATAAGGTTGTGTGGTGGAAAAATTGTATCCACTTCAGCTTGAAACTCATGTAATGTCAAAGGAATTAAAATTTAATAAAACTAAACCTACAGCGCAACGTTTTTTTTTAAAGAAGCTTTAAAGTTGCCAAAAGCGTTAGAAACTTATAAAGTTATCTATTACTGGTTTCATGTTTACAATGCGCGTTCAAATTAAATCTGCAGCACTGCAACTTTGTACAAATAGCCTTTGAAATGTTATGTACTGTAAAAATGATATTTGACGAATTTTTGTATATATATCAACACAATCGATAATAAAATTTGTAGTCATCCTGTAAGTAGGCACATTGTATTCAAACAAACATTCTGTTTAACAATGTTTTTTCTTGTAATTCATAGATATAACACTGCCCAATGTTAAGACGCAAAATGTTTCAGCCTTTTGAATAACGCACAAGGGATTCTCGATATCCCTGGGAAAGGTAAACATTCCACAAACCGTAACCGCAATTCCTGAAACATTAAAGCGGTATATAGCGTTTCCGATGAGTTTGGCGAACACATTTTCCTTGAATATTTTATGAATAGACAATATCTTGATCATGGGATGTTTTCGAATGTATCCAAGTGTTACTTACATTTTCACATTAACATTTTCTCAAAGAAATAAGTGCAAAGCAAATAATTACTTTGGTTTGTATGAAATTATACTTGCTTCTTCTGGAATAAGAATGAATACAAAGGTCTGACAATAAAAATGGTGTTATATAAATTTGGTGTAGGTTAGAAAAGAATAGTCTGCCTAATATATTTCTATATCAGAGAATTCTTGGTTTGTGATGAAGGCGAGACTTGTTTGATCTTGGCTCAACACAGGCATGCGTTTTCCTAGATGGTTTTTTTTCTCTTATAGGCGAACAATGATTACAATTATGACTATTATACAATCTGCTTCATTATAGAGTTCAATTTTAATACGTTAAGAATAAGATACTACAGGCCCCTAGCTACTTGTAAGTTTTTAGCTACCAACATTTGTCCCACCAAAATAGTCTTCTATAGTCATAGTATAAATATTTTTAATAACTTTAATGTAATTGTGAATACTAAAATACGCATTTGTTTTAAAATGGGTTTAGGTCTTAATTATGTAACAATGTAGCGATTGCACTGTGATGTAGCTTATGTATCATTTCATGCAATTAGAAACTTCACGTGGTTACTATAACAACGCTATATAAAATGTTGAAATTTGCTAGATTCTTTAGCAACCATGCGGTTGGAGAGGGTAATGAGTTATGCTTTGACAAACGTGCATCTTTCTTGCCCTATTGTAAATTTTGAATGGTTTACAGCAGCGCTGTCCAACTTATCATAGCCCACGGGCCATATTTTCTTCACCAAACATTTCAGGGGCCAAGAAGGTTGATAAATGAAAAGTCAGTTTATGTTAATTAAAAAATATTTTATTTATACTAAAAAGAAAACTTTAAAATATCCGTAATATATTAACGAGAACATTGTGGCCGTAATTGTTTAGCAACAATATCTTTTATGTCCACATCAATATTTGTGGTGACAAGTCTAATTATACCTTCAAGAGTGGAATCTTTCAAACTGTTTCTATATTTTGACTTTATATATTTCATATCGGAGTATGCACGCTTGCAGATATATGTACTTCCGAACATTGATACAATTTGAAGTCCAAAATCTCTCAATTTTGAATATTTCTCTTTATCTAAAAATTTGAATATTTCTATTCCAGTTACGCCACAAGATGTAAAAAATGGGTCAGCCAACAGGTCGCATAATTCTATTTGATATTTAAGATCAACGAAGTTGATATCAATATTAATTGGATCACAAAATAAATCAATAGACGGTTTAAGAACATAAAATTGAGAAAATCTTTCATTGAAATTTGTAATTGGCATATCCAATTTTCGTAGAAATATTTTAAAATTCGCTTGTATATTACATTCTTTTATTTCCTCATAGATCTCTTTGCAAGATTTAAAATGAAATAAATTATTTTGCTTTAAATTAAACCTTAACAATTTTAATTTGTTTCTAAATCCAGTAACATATTCGTAAAGGCAACACACAGTTTGATCTTGTCCTTACAAGAATTCATTCATAATATTTAAATAAGTCCGTTAGGAAAGCAACTGAATAAATAAAATTTTTACAACTAAATTTGCTGTCAAATTATCATCGACGGCAATTTCTGTGAGAAAAAGATGAACTTCTTTTTGATGTGTAAAGAATCTCCTCAAGCACTTTCCAGCACTTAACCAACGAACGTTACTATGTAAAAGCAGATCTCCATACTCAGTTTCCAATTCACACCAAAAATGTTTTAAATTTTCGGTGTGTAAGAGAGCGGTTTCGCCGCGAATTAAATTACTAATTTTGCAAACCTTGTCCTTTACGTCTTTAGTTGTAGGGCTAAACCACATAATGCCTCCTGATGGATAATACAGTGTAGCATACGACGTGTTAGTCCTTCTTTTTTCAAAAGTCCCGCAAGCCCAAAATTTTTGCCCGTCATAGCTTTAGCACCGTTACAATAGCAGTGCACTTGCGAAATCCGTCAGACTGCTCTACTGCACATTTTAATTGTATGTAAATATCTTCACCTTTTTTTATTCCGTGTAATGATTGTAATTTTAAAAGTTCTTCTGAATAATTATAGTTTTCATTTACAGTTCTTATAAAGATAAGCATTTGACTTGTATCGGAAAAGTCTGTGCTTTAATCCAATGCTACGGAAAAATAACAGCAACTATTGATTAGGTTTTATAATTTATTAGTGACATGCATGCTAATCTCGTTTACACGTCGGCATACAGTGTGGTGAGAAAGTGATGCTGTTTGAAATTTTCCTACCATTTCGTTGTCATTAAATGCTTGAGCCTTTTTTCTGGCACATTGCTACGTACCTAGACGAAGCCGGAAAAAAGTAAATACCATACTAACTACCAAACGCGGAGAGTGGGGAGATTCGCCTACATACCAAAAAACAAAAAAATAATGTACATCGCCCACGATTATCTATTAACAGATAAAAATATATAAAGGATTCTGCACAAACAAGCAAAAAGAAAGTAAATTAAGCGTTACTATTTCAAAGCAACCAATTAGGTGATATGAACAATTTAGTACATTAGATACGAAGTGCGCATCTCGTATTTACACAAAATAAAGTTAATCAGTAGCAAATAACACTGTGAGAGTTTTTGTCAAGTGTTTTTAAAGTTTCACCTAATAATTTTTAAAAAATAACCAATTAGTAAGAAAGAATTAACGTGCGAGAGCTTTTGTCGAAGGTTTTTAAAATGTCACCTAATATTTTTTGTAAAATAACTAGTCAGTAACGCGAATAAACGTATGCGTTCTTTTGACAAGCATGTTTAAAAATAGTACATCGCACCTGTAGAGCGATAGTATCGACTAGCAGCCACAAACAATAGTTCTACGATATCACGTTTCTACACCAAACGTGATACGGAATATGCCATAGACACACAAAAGAAAATGAGCAGCATACCTGTAGGTGTCCAGATACTTAGCTCGCAAGTCGTCGGGGGTGAGTCAACACAGGAACGCCATGGTCGTCAGCGTACATTTACTCAGCTACCATAATTGCAGCAGCAGTCTGCGGACAAAAGTAGTTGGTCTACAGACAATAGCAGTTGTTCTACATAAAGGAAGAACCCATTTGGCCCCCAGCTAAAAAAAGCTAAAAAGAGAATCTGATTAAAATGGGTACGCGCGGGGATACTCGCCAATACACGCAAGACACCTCCTAGTTGTCGAACAGAAAAAACAAACGTGCATTGCTTTTGAAATACGGTGACGAATACTGTGGAAATTATTTTGACATACAAGCTGTAGAATCAAATTCAACAATAGTTCAACTAACACAAATTCGAACTGCAACAAAGCGCGATTGAAACTGGAAAACCCGGGTTTTATCGGATAGTGCGCGATTTTATTTCAACAAGTCGGTACATTGGAGCACTAGAGAAAACCATTATACGGCGTTCGTAAGGTGTACCAAGATAACGGATACCTAAAAACAGGATATAACTATTAATTGTAGCATAAACTTGTTTTCAAATAAATAAGTTCAAAATTAAAATTTGTGGAAAGCGTATTTATTATTGTAAACAGGATGTTATTAAAGAATTTAAGAGATTACCGGATACTTAACACAAGGTTGTTGAGGACATTATGCCAGAGCGTGTTTATTAGTAATTATGTTGAAAATAAACGTAACAACATTTTTTTGATTAATTCTCCATCCAAAAATGGCTTCTTTGCTTTTACTATTTCTAAACAAACTTCAAACGATGCAGCTACAAATGCTCCTTGAAAATTTGATTCTTGCTTAAAATAATTCGTTTGATGATCCAGCTGCTTTTTCATTTTCTTTATTAGTGGCATTTTCATGTCTCGCGTGTACGAATGATACTTTTCTCATGCATGGAAAGATAGTGGCGTTTCAAGTTATATTCTTTACACACAGCTATGATTTGCAAACATTCCAAACACTGTGGTTTACCACTCTTGTTCAGAATAAATAAATAAATAATCTATCTCCCAGCGATCTTGAAATTCTCGATTTTCGAGGTCTATTTTTCTTTTATTAGTAGCACTCATATTCAATAATTATTTTAATTAATAAAGAAATATGAAATTAAGTTAATAATATTATAACACAGTCACTCCTCAACAAATTCTATACACGACTGCACCCGCACGATTGCATGAATCAACCAAATAGCGCAGGGCAGTAGTCGCATCACGTGCGCCAACCATAGATAAACAACAACCAACCACAAATATAATATGTAGCGCTAACGTTGAGCCAACAATCAGCAGACGCTAAACGAATTGCTGCTGTATTCAGCCAGGTTAAGTGAAGTTACGCAAACTAAATAGTACCTACTTTTAATTCAAATTAGATTTAAATTTTCACATAGTAAAATAATTTTAATATTAATAATAATAATTTAGTAACAAATTTATTCATAGTAAAATGTTCTCGAGGGCCGTAAAAATAATTTGGCGGGCTGCATACGGCCCGCGGGCCGCCAGTTGGACAACCCTGGTTTACAGTGTGCTGATAATGTTAGCTGTAGTGTACTGCAGGGGTGTTAACTCGTTCCAAAACAAAATTTACACGAGCTGCTCGGCAAACATTTATAATGTTTTTTTAATGTTTTTTTCAATATTTATAGTAGATTCTTAAACTATTTTCATATATACAAATTAATCTTTATATTTGTAGTGATCTACAAGTACTTGGGAAGCAGTACCCACAATATAAGTGTGTAACATAGTCTTTTATGTATAGGCGTTAACGTTTGTACGGAGAGTAGCTTTTTCAACAAATCTTGACCATTCCTCAGTTTCCTTGATTTAGGATTACAACAAACGTATTTAAAATATAGCGAGTGGGAGTTTGCAAACGAAGAAATTAAGGCGATAAACCTTAAACTAACCAGAACGTGCTTTAGGTTCATTATTCCTGGAATTATAATAAAACAATTAAATTAAATAAAATATTCACAAACAACTCTGACTCATAGAGTGTCCTGGGGCAGAGCAGCTATAAAGCAGGGACAGTATAGCGCCGTTTTGTCTATGTCTGATCAGAATAATGCATCACAATGTAAGCGTGTTTGTACGCTAAAAATGATTGGTGGGCCCCTGCGGTGCGACATATTTGGATGGGCTTGATTTACAGATTACAAAAGCTCTATTAACTATACAATAAGAAACATACAGAATGTTACTTGCATGATTTCTGGCATGTTCTCTAAATAATCTAGAACAATCTGGTAAAGCAGAAATTGCGCCGATGGGCGTTAGTTAGTTCAGTTCTAATTGAAGCTTCGTTTTCAGTATTACGTTTTTATTCGAGCTATAAAGTTATAAGCTAAATTGGTGGTAAATATTCTTAAAATAAATTGCCCTATGTGAGATAAATTATTGTAATGATCGGTGTAAATTTATTATAATGATCGATATAAATTATCGATATAAGTTAAATATAGTGATTGTTGGTATGTATTAGGAAGATAGAATTGTAGTTTTCAGAAGATAATACTTGTTCTGTTAGCTATTACTAATAAATTGCTGTGAATGCTTTAAGAATTTCACTGTTGCTAGTTGTTAAATGTAATCAGTTGATAACAAAGAACTGCTGTGTCGGTAAATATAGCTTTTGTTACAATACTAAAAGGTCATCATCATTAGATCTTCAGTCCTGGAACTGGTTAGACGCGTACCATCATTGTTTCCTATTCTAAAGTAACCTACAGATTTCCCTGAAATTTGCACAGTCTGCATCTATCACTATCTGATCTAGGTCTACATCTACCTCTTTTTCCTATCTCTGCTTGTAATATATCCCATACTATTCCCCAAAATGCTTTAGAACGTATTCCGCCCTTATATTTCTCTTTTTCCCCAGATATCCTTGTTTCCCTACTATTTCTATAACCTATTTGTTATTATCTCTGTCGGTCCATGCTATCGTCCTCATACATCTGAAGCACAGTATTTCAAAAGGCTGCTACCGTTTTTCTGACTGCGTTTCAGACTGCCCGTATTTCATAGGCATACTGTGCTGTGCTCCACACATATGCTTTCAACAATTTTCTTCTTGTTCTATGTTTGTTGTCTTTCCTCATAGGTGCTGTTCTTTCTTGTTAGATACACTTCGGTCACCTTCTATTGTTTTACAGTTATATACCCTATTTTTCCTACCTTCAGTGGTTGTGAAGAGAGGTAAGCAGCCTGTGGCTGCCAAGTTCCCCCGACATTTAACCATTTACCGATTTAATATATTTTCCAATATATCTTTTCGCACAGTCAACATTAGTTGCAGATATTTCGCAACCAACAACTAGTTGTTTATACTAATCATCAGATTTATCTGCGCTTATTTTTTCGTCATTAGGTTTTCCGTCTCAAAACTGATTAGACACGTACCAGCACTTATTTATATTCTGAGCTAGCCTACATAGTTCCCTGAAATTCTCACACAGCATGTGTATACAGCTCGTTCCCCTCCTATTGTTTTATAATTTTATGCCCTATTTCACCGAGATTCAGTGAAGGGGGTTAAGCAACCTGTGGCTACCAAGATCCCCAACACTGAGACGTTTGCCGAAATAATGGTTTTCCAGTAAATTTCACACTTAACATTATTCGAGAATATTGCCCAACCAATTCTTGTAGTTACTTATAATAATCATCATGTTTAAGCACAGTTATTTTTTTCGTCATTAGTTTATCCATCTTGGGATTGGTTGGATGCGTACCTCCATTGATTTCTATTCTGGGCTAGCCTACACATCTCCCTGAAACCCCTACAGCCTACATCTTTTACTATCTGTGTGCAGTAGTCTAACCTATGTCTTCCTCTTCTTCTCTTTTTTCCGATCTCTGCTTCTAATATATTCCGCACTATTCCCTCATGCCGTAGTATGTGGCCTATCATCCTATCTCTCCTATTTTTTACCGTTTTCCACATATTTCTTTCTTCCCCTACCATTTTTAGTACCTCTTTGTTCTTAACTTTGTCTGTCCATGATATCTTCATCATACGTCTGTAGCACCACATTTCAAAGGCTTCTACTTTTTTCTTGTCCGCTTCTCCTACTGTCCAGGCTTCACATCCGTACAGTGCTGTGTTCCATACATATGTTTTAAGCAATCTTTTCCTTGTTTCTATGTTTGTGGTCTTTGAGCACAGTAGTTGCTTTTCTTGTTAAATGTAGCACGACCTTGTGCTAATCTTTGTTTTATGTCTTTTGTGCTTTTCCCATCTTGCGTTATTTGGCTTCCTAGGTAGCAGAAATCCTTAACCTCTTGTAAGTTCGTGTTACATACTTGTATTCTTGTTTTTGATTTATTTTTCCCTCCTTTGCATACTAGAACTTTAGTTTTAGTTTTGTTAATTTTCATACCATATCTCTCTGTTAGAACCGTTTCCATTTCATTAAGAGCAGATTCTAACTCTTCTTTGCTAGACGCTAATACTGCTATATCATCTGCAAATCTAAGCATATCAATTTTTTGTCCTTGCATAGTAATTCCAATTGTCTTCCTGCATTTGACAGTATTCATTGCCTCTTCAATGTACAAGTTAAAAATCAATGGGGATAGGGAACATCCCTGTCTCACCCCTTTCCTAATGTTTACTTCTCTACGTTCCTGCTCTAATTCTATTACTGCTGTTTGCTCTTTGTATAAGCTATGTACTATTCGTCTATCCCTATAACTCATTCCAATCTTTTTGAGCATTTCAAACATTTTTTTCCATTTTACATTGTCGAAAGCCTTTTCCAAATCTACAAACCCTATATACACGCTTTCCCCTTTTTCTATTGTTTTCTCCATTATCACTCTCAGAGCTAAAATAGCCTCCCGTGTTCCCCTGTTCCGCCACAACCCAAATTGGTCTTATCCTAGTATTTCTTCCGCCCGTTTTTCCATTCGTCTTTGCACAATTCTAGTTAATATTTTTGACACGTGTGCTGTCAAATTTATTGTTCGAAAATTTTCACATCCATCCGCGCCTTTCTTTTTTGGTATAGTTACTATGATGCTACGTTTGAAATCTTTGGGTATCTCGCCTGTCTGATACATATAGCTTACAAGTTGGAAAATACGGTCTGTTACTGCTTGTCCAGCGGCTTTTAGAGTTTCCGCTTGCACCTTATCTGTACCCGGCGCCTTACCATTTTTCAGACTCTTTAATGCTAATTCAAACTCATCTCTAAGTATAGGATATCCCAAGTCCTTATTTTCAATGTCTGATTCCTGTACTAATGCAGTTAGTTCCTCTCCTGCATATAAATTCCCTATATATTCTTGCCATCTATCCACTTTCTCTACGTTTTCTATAATGACATTTCCTTGTGCGTCCCTTATATTTTTGCTGTACGGTTTTATATCCCTAAAATTCATTCTAATTAATTTGTATGCTTCGTCTGTCTTTCCTATTTCCATCTTCGTTTGTACCTCTTTGCACTTTTCATCAATCCACTGTTCTTTAGCTTTCCCGCATTTTCGAATAATTTCCCATTTTATGGTTTTGTATCTCTGTTTTCCTGTTTCGTCTGATTTATTTTTGTATTTTCGTCTTTCTTCTATTAAATTCAGGATATCCTTTGTTATCCATGGTTTCTTATTTTCTTTTTGTGTATACCCCAGAATATCTCTGGCCGCCATGTCTAGGCTAGATTTAATGTTATTCCATTCTGTTTCTACTTCCTTAGTATCAGATATTTTCCCGATATCTTTGAGCAATTCATTTGACTTTTTTTAGAATCTTTCTTGCATATCTTTATCTTTTAGTTTCTCTAAGTCAAAGTGCCTCTTTTCGCTCCTGTTTTTCATATTCTTAAATTTAAGTGCGGCCTTCATAAGTACGATGTTGTGGTCAGTATCTATATCTGCTTCTGGGTAGCTTCTACAGTCTTTTACTTGGTTCCTAAACCGTTGTCTAACAAGAATGTAATCTATTTGATATCTTCCTATATCTCCTGGCATCTTCCACGTATATCGTCTTCTAGCATGATGTTGAAATAATGTGTTTGTGATAATTATATTGTTCTTGTCACAAAATTCTACCAGCCTATTTCCCCTGTCGTTTCTCGTACCTAAACCAAATAAACCCACTACCGCTCCTTCCCTACCCTCACCTACCACGGCATTAAAATCCCCCGTAATTATTAAATTTTCATGTCCTTTTACGTATCTTAATATGTCTTCGATATCTTTGTAGATGGCTTCAACCTCTTCGTCACTGTAGCTAGAGGTGGGCATGTATACTTGTATTGTTACTGTGTTTACCGGTTTAGATTCTAATCTAACCATGAGTACTCTTTCGTTCTTTTGTAAGTAATTTTCTACGCAGTATCCTATCTTTTTCCGCATAACTATCCCCACACCCAAATTTCCTTCCTCTGCTCCTGTATAAATTACCCTGAAGTCTCCACTCCAAAAATCCCCCGCCTCTGGCCACCGAACTTCGCTAATCCCTACTATGTCTAGTGATAATCTATTCATTTCGATTTTTAGGTTCTCTAGCTTACCTACTTGCTTCATACTTCTAACATTCCACGCTCCGACTCGCAGAATGTTTCCGACTCTCTTTCCGATCGCATCCTCCGAAGTAGTCCCCTCCCGGAGATCCGAATGGGGGACTATTTTAACTCCGGAATTTTTTACCCCAGAGAATGCCATCATGTTTATTACAATTTAAGTACGCTGTGTACTTGGGAGATAATGTGGTGGTTTTCCGTTGCCTTCCACATCGCGGTAGTGTGTCTTAGACTGCCATACCGACCCCTATGGTCTCTGCCAATCTAAATACCGAAAGAGTCGCTGCCCTCTTTCGGGGACCTGTTTTAGTCTGGTTCCTCACTAACGACCCTACTACTTTGGTTGGACCTGTAGTTTGGCTATTTAGCTCATTAGAACACGCAAGCCATTTCACCTGTCCTATTAATTTAGAACTTCGTCAAGGTGCAGGTCCATTCAAATGGACTAAAAGGTATAAGAAGTTAATGTATCAACCTTTCTATGTAGTCCTGTTAATTTTTTCCTTCTATATCTTACTTGGTATAAAAATATCAGGCGCCAAATAGTCAAAAATCAATTTTTTGCTGCAGCTTTAGGCGGCAGTTATTCCAAAAGGGACAATTTGTAATTCAACACTAACAAAAAATATAAATCAACTAACTACTCCTAGAATTCATATTTCATTGGAAATTCCATTATTTTTGAATCTATTATTAAACAGAAAAATAAATTGAAGGTACCGAAAAGACGTCAAAATCGAATCAATGAACTTTAGTTAGTCGTCTACTGAAAACTTTAAGTTTTGATATCTAAATGTCGGAAAGTTATCCTCGTGTTCTAAGTATTAAACCTAAACTATTTCTACTCAATGAGTGTATAAGTTAAACTTTCAGTACATATTACTTACATATGTAAGAAATTGTCGTGACATTCGTTGTTGCTTTAAAAATAATCTCTACTCAATTAATCAAGAGGTGGTTTGTTAAGACGTCGGTGCTGATATTTTTATTTTATCTAACACACTTGAACATTTTTGATCCTTAATAAAGGTTACACCACATTGGCTTCACAGCTTTATTTTAATAATTGATCTTAAAGGCTTTCTAATCCTTAATTGGAGGAATATTTCCCTTCGTAATTTTGCTGGTAAGTATGAGATGACAAAATATAAATGAGGTTTTGAGGTCCCAGCACTGCTAGGAAAATAACTTATAACTTATTAATGTATTTTTCCGCATGGGCGTTTTCTCGCGCACTGGAGAGTGTGCGCTATTGCTTTAGCATATAAAGACGAGCGATATATAGGCGAGGATTTGCGAATCTAGAGGAAGGAGCGCAATTAATTCAGATTACTCCGGGCTACTACAGAGGAGACACAGCTAGCTGCGTCATCATACCCTTCTTTATCTCTTAATATGTTATGCCCTTCCTGTTTTAAAAATTGCCGCAGTACAATGTTTCAGTAATTGGTTCTACCTTCACTTAACTATCTACGTAAATAAAGGTGAACTGTTTAAGGATGCTAATTATCGTATTTTCTAGTATTGAAATTTGTGCAATACCACTACATCTTCTGTACATCCACAATAGCGATGGTTTTGTCTTTATGCATGACTAATTAAGAAGTAATAATTTGGTTCCCAATATGAGACGCCAAATGATTACTTGTCAATCAGACAGGTATGTGGTAAATATAATTTGTAGCGTGGTTGCACCGTGGGCGTAGTGATGTTGAACGAATTTCCAATATAGAAAGAATAATGATTAGCAACATTAAATAGCTAATTCTTATTCATGTAGATACTGAAACCTTGTATTACGACAATTTCCATGTGAATATTGACGACTTGGTTCTCTGACGCGTACGCTCGGTAGCATGGGTAGAATGTTCTTTATTCAGCATACGGCATAGATGTTGTTACCCTACAATGTTGAAACAGGGAACACATAAGGTATTATGAGATAAGAAGGGGTAGGTATTACACAGATAACTACACTGCAATACACGCACTAGCTGTTCACTGTATCTGTTCGGTAATGTAGTTCAGAGTAATCTGAACATCGCGCTTATTCCTAGAAACTTGTAAACCCTAACCAATGTATCGCACGTCCCTATTGGCCAAAGCAATGACGCACATTTTTCGAAGTGTGAAAAAACATCTATGCGGAAAATACATATAATAAAGTATAAGCTATCTTCCTAGCCATGCCGGGACCTCAAAACCACATTTATACTGCATCGTGACCTTATTTACTAGCTAAACTACGATGGGAAATAAACTTCTAATTAAGTATTGGCAATTACGTATGATTATTTATTAAAATAAAGTTTGTGAAGCCAATGAGGTGCAACAAAAAGCTAAACGCACTAAAACAATGCCTAGTGAAATGTGGATTAAGTCGAACATTACGAAAAAAAAAGAAAAAGTCCAATGCACCTACTACAACAAAGTGGGAAGTTTCGTTCAGTACTTACATCGTCGTCACATTCTCCAGTTCTGACAAGATTGTGGGAGGTACACTCACATTTGTCTACTCCTTGTAACGCGTACACTTAATTTAATTGTAGGTAATTTAAGGCATATAGTGTAGCGGTTCGGTATAGGTACCGCCACTAGCACGGCGATTTATTTGAACGTATCTATTTAGTATTTTCCCAGGATCATCGCTGTTTCAAAATTACTATATAATTGACGGACCACATGTTGTGTATAATAGCTCAATGAACCTGAACAATTGTTGTTTTCTAATACTTTTACCATTCAGCGTCATACGTTCAATTACACCCTGATGAATGGTTTTTGTTTATTTTAAGGTTCCTTATAAATACTAGCGCGCTTTCGTTTTCATATTCCATAACTAACTGTCATAAGAAACGCCCCTGACTGTACCTGCTAATTCAACCTATCAATCTATTCCTTTAAAGCACGTTCTACAACCCTGGAAATAAATGCTTATTCAACATCCTGTATATTTTGAATTGTACAACTATCATCTTATGAATATAACCATTGCTTTTGTAATAGAACAAAAGTTTATTTATCAAAAACGTGGCTCTCAGAAATGTTATTCTAGAAAATATATTGGATTATTTACAATTGGTGATTTCCAAAGAATGCATTCGTTTTATTTTTAAATAGGAATACGAGTTTTAATAACACAAGATTCATTCAAAAGCACTTAATAAGAGCAACTGTAGTCAAATTTGCCGGTTTGGTTATATAACAACGACATTTGAAAGTGTTTTGGTAACACATGTTAATAAAAATATGGGGATTGCTTATCTTTTCGAAATTTCATTCAATTTCAATCATGCTCTCGGCGGTGAAATACGCATCCTCTATAGGGTTAACATCGTTCTTGTTTTCAGGGGCAATGCACCCATTTTTGCGATTGAACTCAAATCTTGCTGGATGCATTGGTAAGTCCTGGAGCATTAATTCATACTAGAAAAGTTTTCTTTTTTAGCTCGTCGGCATAATTTTACGTCCTTAGTCACAGTCCCATTTGGATCTTCACCGTAACCACTAAAAAGTTTGTTACTACCTCCCGAAATGATTCTGCCAAGAAAATTTTCGTCTTTTCTGACACAATAGAGGTACCTAATACGATGACATCGTGTAATGCTGAAAGAAAGTTTTGGTTTATAGTTAGTGAACCCAGATCGATGGTTCTTCTTGCAGTTGCTGTGAAGATTTTGCGCTCTCTGTTCGTGTATCTACTCTTGGCAGGGAAGCAAATACAATTGCAGCTAATGTTCTACCCTTTTTTATGTCTTAGTGTAATGCTGTCGGAAAAGAAGCAAGTCCTAACGTGGCTGAATGTCTCTTTCAGGTTTTTCTTGCTGATGATTGTAGCAATTAAGTTAAACTGCTACCGCATATGAGTTTTGTTTCTTTCTTATGGGACCTGTTTCACACACACTACTACCACGCATGCTGGCGGCCAGAGTGCATTCCGACAGTCATCTGCTGGTGATCATGAAAATTACGTAAGTAATTTGTTTTCAATTTAGTCATAAACGGTTGCATAGCTATGAGAATCAAGATTTAACATCGTAATTTTGATTGCAATATGTTTTTTTATTGTGTGGGTTACATATACCCCATATCAAATATATATAAATTTAAATGCATTTATTATGTCTTAGTAATAGTATGCTACAATGTATTAAATGAAGGTTATAATATTAAAGGTTAATCAGAGTTCATATTAGATATGAGAACGGAAGCAACTACTTTGTATTCCAGACGCAACCTGATACTACAGGTGCAGATACAATGAACTGTAATAAAGCAGTTTTAATTAAAACATTATTTAGAATAAGACATTGTATGTTTATCAAGAATTAGCAGACGTGAGATCTGCACTTTCCCACGAAATTATGCGAAATCACGGATTACATGAATACTGGAGGCTCCCCTGATCGTCAGTAAGTTTCAAACTTCATAACTTTAAAATTGTTGGTAGTTCAAGTTAATCATTGGTAATTATTAAAATATTAGCTTTGACAATTTTTGTCAACTAATTTAAGTCACGTTAATGAACATAACGTACAAGTTGTTATAAGAAGAAGAAAACCATTTTTGTAATTACTGTTTAAAAATAAATATGATAGAAGTGTTTTTGGAAATAAATGTTTTTAAAAAGAAGCTCCTAAAGGCCTAAAACCTATATTGTGTAATACCGAAAAAAAATTCTTTAGGATAATTTGTCCTATATGAATTAATATATCTGTCGCGGGCTGATTTTGATATTCGTTATTTTATTTGCTTATACCACATGTTTCTGTTGTACAAATTATAGCTTGTAAATAACATGTATACCTGGATACCGCCAGCTTTTTCTTAAGTAAGAAAATTTTGCACACCCTGACTCATCCCACTCTCTGCTTTTGTAGCTGGCCCGATTTATCTAGATTCCAGTTACTGTTTTTCCTTTTATTTACGTTTCCCCCGTTTTCAACATATAATACTAAAAAAATTTTGACATCACCTTAGCTGGCGTCTATATCTATGCAATTGTATAAGAAACTTGCCTGCAAAACCGATTTATTCTGCCGATGGTAAGATTGCATCCTTTGATGACGAACACATCACGATAATCGAGTCCATCTATAGCTGACAAAGTTTTAAACTCAAAACTACTGAGAACCGATAATTGAAAAAAAACTGTACAGCAAACACAACAGAGGGTCGCTGATATTGTAGTAAACACGTTCCAAAAATGACCTATTGTGTCGTATGAAAAATGCACGTAATATTAAAAAAAAGTGTTTGTAACGATCGTCTTGTAATATATCTATTGCATCTATTATAATTGAATAGGTGCCTAACATTGCATTCAAATTTCACTTTGTATTCTTAAAATTTTAGTGGTGTGTACGAGCAATTATGTTTTATTGTATATAGAGAATGGGAAAACAACGTATTTTTATGCAAATTTAATATTTTTTAATGAAGCCATGCTTTAATTTCGTGTAGAACTGACTGGGGCCAAATAAAGTGCATGTGATATCATTGGTATTGTTACAATGTGGAAGCGAACACAAAATTACTTGATAGATACAAGTTCACTTCAATTAAACAGTACTTCAAAGAGCTATGGTTAAATTAATTACCATTATCCGCCAAGTAACTACATTAAAATATTTTCACAATACGCGAGCATCATTGAAAGCGATCCCTTGAATTATTAAATGCAACTATCATGGATTGCACTTCACAGCACTGCATATTAGTAGTCATAATCGTGAGTAAATTGTGCTGTGGGTTTGAAACATATTTGCACTGTCGTTATTACATTTATCTAATTGAATTTAAGCACGCCATTTTTAAAGCTCTATCGTGAAGTTTAAACAGTAATTTCATTATGTATAAACGTTAATGAAAATCGTATGATAAAAGTTTTCATTAGTTCGTAAAATGCAAACTAACTTTGTAGAAGCTTTCACCATCTTAAAGTAGGGTTTCGGAAAATTAAGGGCATGCTGATTAAATTTTCCCTAGGTTGCAATGTTCTTAACTTTGTGATATATGTATGGCATCCCTACCAACGCCATCCGCTTGATCTTTTTATTACACCATTGGTCAATTGCTCAATGGCATTAGTTCTAATTAGAATTAAATTTAAAGTTTTAGAGTACTAGAATCTTTAAAAGCTTAATTGCCGCAACATTTGTGTGCTTTAACGTATAATCTACTCCTAATACATGATGAAGTCCATCGCATAGATGAGCATTCAATTTGATTAATTCTATCTACGTTCCAACTAATTATTTTTAAATTACAGTGTGAAGGTATGAAGTGTAAATTAAATAGCAGAATTGAAGGGTGTTCTTTTACGTATAATTAAATAATTTTAGTATTCCACTCCTTTGCTTAGAAATTTTTTGTGATACCTGGTTTTCTCTTATATAAGTTTATAGACTAAACTAGTGTCTACGTTTTATCCATAGATGGTACTGCTATCATTACTTGTCATCGAAAAAAGCAAAGATGACTTTACACACTAGCACTACTAAATGTAAAGTTACTTCTAGATTATTAATTGTGCCTATTATTAAACTTTTTTCTTTCCTAAGTACACAAACAATACAATAACATACATCGAAGCCGATTTGGGCAGTGATGAGAGTAACAAAATTTTTCGGACAGGTACTTCAATCCAGTGCCGTGCGGTGTACTTTGTCAGTATGATGCAAGCCTTCGAAATGCCGCCTCCATATTTGTGATTAAAAAAAACTACGGAAAAATGTGAAAATAATATATTTATATAATATATTTTCAAACGTAACAATTTTCTATAATTAAATATAAACTCGCATAAACTTGAACATAAACATACATAGACCATAATTTCACTCTAAATTTTTTCAAATTTCTGAATAAGAGATATATGGCCAAGAGAAGCAGCTAATGTACATTCAATAGAAGTTAATGCCAGATTTGTAAGCTTTGACTGACTTATGGAATTGCCTAAATAGTTTTTTATTAATTTTAATTTGGAAAACCTTACTTCTCCACTTGCTACAGAGACAGGTAGTCTTAATAGAATTCTTAGTGCTATACAGGTGTTAGGATCTAATGTGTTTAACTTATTTTGGTACAAATAGTTAATGACATCGAGTGCTTTTATTGAATGTTCTAATATGCGAGATACATCACGTAATTCCTCTTGAAGATCATTCCCATTTACATCTGACTCATGGTCGTCCGAAAGAAATGAATGGAGGCTAGTGCAATGATTTTCAAGTATTTCATCAGTTACATCTCCGAGTTGGAAAATGTCGTATACAAACTGAAAATTTTTGTTGTGGGTTTCCAAAAGGGTAAATCGTTCATTTAAGGAACTAAGTGTTATATTCGAAATATAATTGAAAGTTTATCCTAAATTTATCTTCCTCCGTTAAAGGTTTGTCCGCAGCTTTTCGTCAAATTGACGTTTTTTCTTTCTAGCTCTAACTTCACTTTCGGTTGGAAAATCAGTGCTACATTCAAGATTTTCAGCAATTTCATTAGCAGCAATTCTCATCTGTTCAAATTCGAGTTGCCCGTAACTTTTCACTTTTTCTATTGTTTCCGCTAGCATCCTTGTGCAATCCGATATATTCATAGTTCCAGACTGCAATAGCTTCAAAACTGAATTAATTGCAAATAAAATGTCATGCCAAAGAATTACACCGCATATAAACTTAAATGTTTTTATACTTGCTTTAACTCTAGTTTCTGCCTGTTTTCTATTATTTCGAATAATGCATAATATATTTCACAAAATTGATGCCGCAAAGGTTTTAGTGCATCTATTCTGATTGCCAACTTAGTAGCACTCAGTGGTTTGAGAGTTAAATGTGAAATATGTTTTTTCAGCATCTCTCAGCGCTTTGTAGAACCAGAAAAGAAATTATAAAGTTCTTGAACAACAGAAAAGAATGTTGTTGTTTCTGTAGAAGAAGTCGCTGCATTCATTCACAACTAGGTTTAAAGAGTGACATGCATAAGGAACATACAACGCCCGCGAATACTTTTCAAGGATTCTGTTTTGTACACCGATTCTGGCTCCTTTCATATTAGTTCCGTTGTCATTACTTGTTTTGACAAGACGTCACAAGACGCTAATGCGTTTTAGAACTGCACGATTGGGAGTAGTTGCAGATATAAAGAAGGTGTTTTTACAAATCAGCCTACCTACTGACGATCGAGATTTTCTGCGTTTTTTGTGGGTTGACCTGGTCAACTGCTTACGTACCGGCATAGAAGAGTAGTTTTTGGAGTTTGCTGCAGCTCGTTTTTGTTGGGAATAACTATTCAATATCACTTGGAAAGGATGATGGGACGTTCTAGCTACTCGAAGGACGTAGTAAAGACAGTTTCTACGTAGATAATTGTATGATTAATGTCTCTACCGAGAAAGAGCTTAACACCTTTATTCGAGAATCGACCCAAATCATGGCCGAAGTCCAATTTGAGTTGCGAAACTGGGAAAGCACGTGTTTTGTGGAAGATAAGTCAGCAGAAGTGCCTGTGCTTGGATTGACTTGGAATACGTATAAAGATTCTTTTAAAGTTAGTGGCGAATTTGTAGAATCATCTGCAGATTTTAGTGGGGGTTGTACCAAGAGGCAAATTCTTTCCCTTGTACAAAGCATATTCGATCCCATTGGATTTACGTGTCCAGTCACGCTGCTTTCAAAAATTTTACTTTGTCGGATTTGGGAAAAGCAAATAGGTTGGGATGCTCCTGTGGAATCTGAGATAAAACAAAGTTTTATAGCGTGGGTAGATGAACTTTCATTCCTTAAACAAATTGAGATACCTAGATGCATTCACGCCACACGAGAAGAAGCCGAAAATATAAGTTTTCACGTATTTTGTGATGCCAGCAGCGATGCGGCTGTGATTTGTATTAGATTTGAAATGAGTGGCAAAGTTTTTGTTTAAATGGTATCTGCCAAATCAAGAATAGCACCTCTTAAAAGGATGACCATTCCACGATTAGAATTGTTAGCGGCAACGATTGCTGCGCGTTTATGGAAAAGCGTTCAAGAAAATTATGAGGTAGAAACAGAATGCTATTTTTGGAGCGATTCTACAACAGTACTTTCATGGCTACTTTTGTATGGAATCGGGTGAAGCAAATTAAAACATTAACACCTGCTAAGTCGTGGCGAGGTTGTTCTCCGAAATGTTTATTGGAATCTGAATGGTGGGAGGGCCCCAAGTGGCTCTACCATTTTCCAAATGTTGTGCTTGACCACCATCCGCATTATGACGAAGAAGAGATAAATAGCGGGAAACGAAAGCTTGTAATTACCTCAGTGTCAACAGAGGTTATTTCATGGTATCAGCGATATTTTTCAAAATATCGACAATTTGTGAGGCTGATTGGGTGGATCTGTCGTTTTATACGTAACTGTCAAAAACGACGTTTGATTAAAATTGACGTGCTGTCTGCCAAAGAACTATCAGTCGAAGAATTTGAAAACGCAGAGATGCGACTGTTGCGACTAATTCAAAATGAATCCTTTAAAGGACTAACTGATACCAAGATAGTGACACTACAACCGTTCTTAAACGAAAATAATGTAATTCGACTGCGGAGTCGCGTCTCAGAAAGAGACGATTTTAAAGATTTTCGTTATTTCATAGTTTTGCCGGGAAGTTATCCGGTAGTGGAACGGTTGATTCACGACTGTCATGTATCACATAGTCATGTCGGTGTGCAGGGTCTCGCGAGTTTATTGCGAGAACATTATTGGATTCTTGGGGGGTAGAAGGCCACTTAGAAGTGTAATATCAAAATGTACACGTTGTAAGCGTTACCGCGTAAAGCATTTTGAAGCCGAACCATCGCCGTTACCGTTAAATAGGGTACAAGACACATGTACGTTTGAGATAACAGGAGTAGATTTAGCGGGTCCTGTCTTTCTAAACGATTCATCAAAGGCATGGATTTGTCTATTCACGTGTGCGGTGTATAGAGCCGTACATTTAGAATGCGTAATGTCCCTATCCACAGACAGTTTTGTGCAAGGTTTGAGGCGGTTTGTAGCACGTCGTGGTCGGCCCAAGATTATCTACAGCGATAGAGGAACAAATTTTGTAGGATGTGCGAACTCTTTTAATAAGTTGAATTGGGATGTTATAGCAAAGTTTTGTGAACAACGGAGGATACGAAGGAAATTTAATCCTGCTACAGCCGCTTGGTGGGGCGGATGGTGGGAACGGTTAATTGGACTTTTAAAGCAGTTGTTAAGAAGAGTTCTTGGTAAGGCTTTGTTATCGCTTAAAGAATTTACCACCGTCTTGTGTGATGCCGAGTCTGTTGTGAATTCGCGGCCGATTGCTTACCTGGCGAATGATCCATCGGAATTGGTTTGTTTGACTCCAACGATGTTTCTTCAAGATCTTCGAGAAAGCGGCGTGCCTGACTGTGATCAACTAGACTGCAAGTCTTTTAATAAAAGAATACGCTATCGGCAGCGACTGCGCGAAGTTCTACGATGTCGGTTTCGAGACGAATACCTAGGTAAACTTCGACAAGTTTTCTATAAGAAACCAGGTCCATCAGTTGTAGTTGGCGAAGTGGTTCTTGTAGGAAATGATGATAAAAAACGATTCGACTTGCCTTTGGGGTTGGTAGTAGAGATATTACCCGGAAAGGACGGCAAGGTTCGTTTGGTACGTTTAAAAACGTCGCAAGGACACATGTTACATCCACTGCAGCGGCTATTTCCATTGGTATGTTCCAGTGAGGACATACCGGATCAGACCGTCAAACTCGCTCCTAATGTTCAGGAAGGGAGTGAAGTCAACTGCGAAAATAAAGAAGATCCGTTAAGGGTCACGCGCAGTGGTAGAGTTGTGAAACCGCCGTCGAAGTTTAGTTCAACGTGAGTGTGTTTTGTTTTGTCGTGATCATTCACGCCAAGGTGGGAGGATGTCGCGTCATCACGCTTGTTTAGTTATTATAGTTATATTTGTTAAGGGTAGGCGGAGAATAAAACAAATAGTAGTAGTTATTGATTTGATTGATGTCATGTAAAAATTTGTATGGTATCCAAATAAAACTTTAGAACTTTAATTGATTATTTCAAACCCGACACAAAGCGGCGATCAACTTTGGAGCACTAAGAGAACTAACACGGGTAGTGTTTAGTCTTGCTGGTGGAACACAATACGATAACGTTAATGTTGCGCCCGCATCGAACGGTTGTTCTAAGCATTTTTGCAAAATGCTTTAAAATAGTGAGAAATTTAGAAGATAGTCATATTGCCCTATGGTAAAATATTAAAATGTTTTAGTGTAGATAAGTGTTGCTAAAAGTCATAAAGTGACACCTTCAATTTGTAATTATATCATATTTGTGAAGTTTATGTTCTAGTCTCAGAATTGATCTATTAACACTTTTGGACAATATTCTTGAACCAGAAAAGAACTAAGTAATTTGTTAATATTTGTAACTAAGATGAATTATTTACAATAAAAATAATGCATAAAATGTTTCTAAAAACACAAATTAAACTATTAAATTTTTACCAAACTTATGCAAAACAGTTGGCACTACAATTAGTATTCAGTATAACTCACCTTCTGCTTTAGTGTACATGATACCCTAGAGCTTGTTCAAAGTAGACTTCTTGCAGAGTCACTTGATAGCATATTTCTGTATTTTCAAATTGTAGAAGCAGCTTTTGAAAACATGCGTTGTGCAGAAATGGAGATGAGAGTAATACTTAAACTATCCCTTGCCATGAATGCCAGAATCGAAACTACTGTTGGATTTGTACTTCACCATTCTAAAATATATTTACTGTACTCGATTCTTGGATGCCTGAAGTATTTTACAAATTTTCTGTTTGAGTCACGATGAGGAGAAATCTTTGTGGACATTATCCGGCATTTTGTTATACAAATAATCTAAATCAAAACCGTTGTTCGCTGGAACAATATCATCTTCTTCCTTGGTAGGTATATCGGGTAGATCGAATTTTTAAAAAATTTCCTTGAATTTTTGTATGGCGCGAGTTTTTATTTCTTTTCCCAAACAAGTTAAGTTGATAACCCATTCTTTATGTCAGGGATGGAGCATAATGCAGCACAGTATGAAACGGTAGTTCTATATAAATATAATGTTATCCTAGTTAGGTTTATGTATTAGGTATTTGCTTGGTGCAGAAAACCAGTATTTAAGGGGTGTTGTTATGGTAGGTATGCACGACCATATCCGCGGGATGAGGAAATTTCAGCCAGAGATATAACGCGTGAGTTGTAGGTAAACGCGAGAGTAGTAGGGTCTTGAGCATCAAGTTTAGTGGATGTATAGATTAATTCGGGAGTAAATCTCGTAATTAAATTCATCTATTATGTAATTAAGAATACACAGGAAAGTGTAATGTGTATATTCAGTTGCCGGTAGTAATATAGTTGTTTGTGCTAGCATTATTAAATTCATCGTGGCATGTTTGATATGTTCTCATAAGGTGGCTGCGACTACGCAGTTATTTTGGGTCAGCAAGTGAAGCCTGAGATCCTCAACGAGAGATGCGCGCTGCCTATACCTGCAGTGAGTTATGTTGATGATTTAATCGGCGCTTTCAGTATTGGGTGTAGTACCACCAACACAACTGTAATTTTTTTGTATTTACCATAAGGTTAATTTGATATTTTATGCAGCGATATTTGCGTTGAAATAAATTTGTGTTATTTATGATGCAGTTGCGGTAATTCTTATTAGCACTCCGACCCGAAACGAGATTATAAAAGTCATCATTGCAAGTACAGCCAATTAGTTTTGTTGTAGAAAATGAGTATTTTGTCCCGTGACCCGTGCTGCTCGGTAACCTATTAATAATAATTCTTGGTCAATAGAAAATCTTTCACTTTTGTATCCACCTTCGAAATGATTTCCTCTATTTTATTAATTTATATATTAAAACACACTACTACACCTGGTGCAGTTGCGTACTTGTCTTCCTCGAGAGTATCGGAGATTTTCTTGAAATTTTTTAAAGAATTTTGCAAATTGCTCTAATATTTGCCATTCCCTTTCTCAAACAATCTTTGACATTTAGGAACAAATTCAAATAACATTTCACTTTCAACATCATTGATAATATATCCTGTGTTGAATTCCATTACGTTGGAGCATCAAACACCAGAGTTATAAAAGACGGAATAGTTGCTAATTCTCAACAATTTTTAAATTTCAGTTAAGGTTTGTACAAATCTTTTTTTATTTATCACATTATAGGAAACTCCGCGCGCTTCTGCAATTGTATCATTAACTTCTTCTTTTCCTAATCCTCCTTTTTCATCTTCTGCTTCTGTTTGTATTTCGCTTTAGTCCAACTAACTCTTCAAATGTTTTTTCTAGCGGATCCGGAAGCTTCAGCTGTTTTAACATTTCCTGAACACCAGTTTTAAAATATGGGCAATGCATACGAATTGCTGATTGATATTGTTGAACTGTGAAGTCACTCGGATAGTTCCAACATAAAAATAGCGTAACTAGCAATACTATCAAGAGTGATTCTGACCACTTTTTCCTGTAGACTATATTCTTGTAAGGTTTTTATTAACAACTGAATCTTTTTCTTGAAGAATTTTCGTTACCCCGATTTGCAGTCTTTTGAATCTTAACATGACTATGCGTTTTGCAAAACATGCGAGACTGCAAGTCAAGCCGGGACTTCTTGCGTAACGCGAGTTACATATCCCCCAAATATATATGTATAATTAAATAGAAATTATTAAGAATTATAAAGAAACTTAATTTAGATTCAACATTGTAATTCAAGGATAAATAAGAAAAGGTTATTGAAAGTTCACAAGCAAGTTGTGAGAACGGATGTGAATACGTTGTATTCCACACGTAAGTGATACTGCATGTGCAGGTCACAGACGGTTAAGAAACCGCAATTATTAGAAATTAAGATTGTTACATTGTATAATGAATAGAATAAACAAATAAGCAGACATGAGCTCTGCAAGTTCCCACAGAAATGTGAGGTGCAGGGACAACATAAATACCGAGAGCCCTAAATCAAATCAGTCAGAACTTGAGTATTTTAGCTTTTACATTGTTGGCTGCTTAGGCTACTGACCACAATTCATATTCAATTATTAGTAAATTTCGACTTAGTATAATTCATATAGTTTGTCAAAATTCCATATGTAAATACTGTTTAATAACTAAATTTTTTACAAGAAGTTTTGGAAGAAGACTTTTTAAAAAGGCAGCTTTCAAGGCCCGAAACGTTACTCGCATTCAACACTAACACTAATAGTAAATTAGCATTATTCTTTGTAACAGCTTCTTTAATTAGAATAAAAGGATTCGCTCATAATATTTATTACACAAGTTATAAATCTATCCGAGGTATTATTGTTTCGATGTTTAATTGCAAAAACATGTGCACTAGCGTCTTTACTTCTTTTCCAAGATACGCTCAAACAAATCAACTGGTTTTAATTACTAAATCTATACTGACACGAAACTCCTTCATTGTAAGGAAATGAGCACATAAGCAGATTGCGTTGTGAGAATATACCTCTCAGATAAACGTGGACTAAGGTCATTTGCATTTTAGACTGACAGTATCATTTTGAACAACCTCCGAGATAATATCTTATCCTGAAAAGGAATTGCTAGAAAGCGTATTACTTAAAAGGTCTATATCTGGAAGAGCTGGAAGGTGACGTTCCAATTTTATTTTAAACTAAGGCGTTTTGTCACAGGACCGCAATCTATTATTTCTAAAACTTTTATTGCAGACTTTGTAAAATGCTTCAATGTAGTTAAGCTTTTGTAGCTTAAGAACTCTTAGCCATCATTTACTTAGTTTATATTGAAATTTCTTGCCAAGTATTTCGCTTTATTGCCTTAAAGTAAATTTTTCCATTTCGTTCGCTAATTAAATCTAAGCGATAAAATTTATTTTAAAGCTAGAAAATTTGACCGCGCGGTTTATTAATATGAAGACATATAAAACTTGTAATTTTTTCTAATCTACTCTGCTTATATACCTAGACTGGTAGACGTTTATAAGTATTGTGGTTTCAATTACTCCTACGGTAACTCTAAGATTAACCTGCATGTTCGTATATTTCCTTGTCTGGCTATAAATTGCACGTTCACGTTCAGCTAAATTACACAAACTTATTTGTAATGTTCAGAGTCCTCGAGCTTTCTGGAGAATGTTCTCCGTAAAGGAACTTGCTAGTTTATTTACAACACGTTAATAAATTTTCCTTAATTTTTTAATTACCATAGGATCGCTAAATTTACTCATAACCCCGGCATGGGTGCCATGAACCTATCTTTTCTAATTAAACTCGTAAGTAGTAGATAAAACAAATTAGGTCGTATTATCATATCTAAAGCCGTTGTGTGTTACAATAACGTTAGTGTACGATTGCTGTTCTGGTTGAGCAGACAGCTCCGAATTTTTTGCTATCAGCCAATTAGCTAATTTGGTGCAACCTTCGAGTCTCTATTTTATGCCAGTTGCTGCAAGTCAACATACTAGGTACAACCTAAATCGTTTATAATTTGCTTAAGATATTCAAGTTATGCTCTAACAAAACGCTTTTTTTTAGCATTTACCAACTGGCATCAATCTCTCCCCGCTCTTTTTCCCCATAGCTCATATTTTACAACCATAAGATGCTACACTTCATACAAATATTATTAACATTTTTTTATTATATTTAGGTTAACGTGTGAAGTGAGCAAATTATATTAGTGGAAAACTGCTTTCTTTGGTTGCACAATTCCTACTACATAAGCCTGATAAATACAGAACATCTTATCCTTACTTTCTTTGCATTTCCTCCCTTCTCCTGATCATCAACTATGACCTTAGCTATTTGTTTTTTGTAGATATTTGCAATGAGGTTTCCGTTTTCGTATTTCAATCGTATCTTTTGAAATACTACATACATCTTATTAAATTTGAAGTTACCAAGTATTTTTTCTAAACCTACAAAAGCCAAATATGTCAGCTTATTCTTCTTTATTTTACCTTCTATTAGTACTCATTCACATAGCGCTGCTTCTACTGTATCGTTATTTTTTCTAAAATCTGATCTTCTCCTAGATCGCTTTCTACTTTTTGCCATTCTTCTGTTAATATTGCGATCTAAAATGTTTGGCACATATCTCTTTAATCTAATTGTTCTGTAATCTTCACATCCGTCGGCTTAAGCTTTTTGGCTATCTTCACAAGAGCACATTTCGTAAAATCGGACGACGATATTTTACTAGTTTCATATACCTTATAAAACAATATTTGTACTGAAAGCTAATAGTGGTTTGACAGGTACTTTACCTGTTCTTACTGCTTTGTTGGCGTTTAAATCGTGTAATAGCTTCTAGAATTCCAAACACAAAATTGCGTCTTCATTTTCATCCACCTCAACGTTGTTTTGATTTTAGTACATCAACCTTAACTCATTTCTTCTATGTAGATTCTAAATATAGTCGATCCACTATTTGCCTTTTCCTTACTATTGCACAAAGGTTTCCATACTCGCTTAATAAATTGGAAATGCAGATTTTGCATTTGCGCTTTTTAGCGTCCGCGTATCTTTCAATAATACATCCCTCTGCAGTTGCCTTGCATATATTATTTATTTTATTTTAAGTAGCTTAAGTATCATACTCCCCAACTTATCTTTGTAGTTCTTATATTTTCTACGCTGATCCAGCAATATTAATATTTCTTCTTTTACCCAAGGTGTATTACTATCTCGTCTGGTTTTACAAAGATTTTTTTCTGCTGATGCATAAATTTATTGTCCTATATTTTCTGTTTTTCACTTACTACTACTCTTGTAGTTACACTATTCGACAGTCTTGTCCCAAATCTTGTGGTCAAGCTAAACGGTGGTGGTCATTTCATCATGACTCAGTTGTAAACACTATTTACATCTGTTGCTGGATACACTTTTATTTATTATCTAAACCATATTTTTCATATAATATAGCCTATCTGGTGTCTACCTCTATGTGCTGGTTGCTTTCATGCATATAATCTAGAACGGCAAAATTATACCTTGTGCAAAACTTTAACGAACCATTCTCTTCTGTCACATATTTCCTCCTAATCCTCATACCGTAACAATTTGAGCCCTATTTTTTTACCAACCTTAATATTTCAAACTCAAATTAGTATCATATTTTAATCTTCTTTAACACATTTTATTGATTCTTCTATTTTTTCAAAAGTAAACTCTATCTCTTTATAATCATAGTCAATTATCGATATATAAACACACCTTATTCATTTTGGTGTTGATTTGGAATTATTCTTAATTAGAATAATCCTCTCACTGTTTTGTTTGTAGAAATCTACCTGTTGTTCTTTCTGTACAGTAAAATTCTATTCCCTTTTTTTCTTTATCCGACACCTGGGTCAAAAGTGCTTTTTTCCTTTCATCGAACTTCAATTATTTTGCCAATATCTGTCTCTGACTTGAGGTATTAAACATCCTAATATATTAAAATTATTTAGATTTTTAATATTCCACGCTACTATTCGTAGAGTGAAGGAAATTCTGTTCGAAGTTCTTTTAGTGGCCATTTTTTTAGCAGCCCTCACTGGGAGAAACAAACGCGGGATAACGTTTCTTTCGGAATATTTTACTAAAGGGGGCGCTGTCATAATTCTCAGAATTGTTCTTTTTTATCTTAAAATTTATAATACAGGAGTTTCGCGTTTCTTTCTGCATTCTCATGACGTTCAGGATATTAATGGCTTAGGCTTCAAATACTAGTTTGCTTCCATAGCGTGAGTGTGTAATAAATTTTATATTTCATCATCCGCACTACTGAAAAAATGGAATTTTTATGGGACATCTCTTCGGGTGGCCGTCTGTAACGCGTTATGGTAAATAAAAGCCAGAAGCAAAAAGGGAAAAACTAATCTTAAATGGATAAACTAACATTGAAGCACCCTAAAAAATTCCGAGTTCATTGATAAAAGTGTTGAGTAATAAAGATGTTGAAATAAATAGTTGGTGCTATTAAAATCACAAACTTAAAAACCACAAAATAATCGCTTTACCTTTGTTAAATACATATTGGAACGGAGCTTAGTGTCATATTTTACTTTAAACCGCAAAAAAGTCAATCTAAATATTTATTTCAGCAAACTTTGCTAGTGGAACCATGGCACTTTAAGAAAGCCTCAGAATTATGAAGAAAAACAGTGAATTTATTTATATACATTTCAAATACCGGAGAGCGTTTTTATAAATTTTTGTTAATGAATTGGAATATGTAAAGAAAATCCCAGACACACTTTAATACAATGTAAAAACTCAGATGCTGAGGTGTGAAATTCACGTTTATCAGTTTGCAGATGCAATTTAGTCATTTGAAACAATATGTTACAGTGTATTTATTTATATTGCTCAACAGAAGGAAACATAAACATTAACCTGAGTAAGACACACGACGCTACAAGTACTTTTTCATTCCATAAACCCAATAGGAAGATTGCACGTAAGAAAAGGGGGAAATTAAATGACAATAATTACATACGCAATTCGCAATTAGGTAATAAGAATAGGTTTAGGTGTATTGATACGAGAAACTGATACCGCAGGGGACCGCTCTGTGTGGGGTGGTATGAAACAAGTTATAAGTTAAGGTGAAAGTATAGAGATCTAAGATAAGAATCTCGACTTCTCGCAAGGAGAATCTTGGCGAGCGACTTAATTTGTTGAACTATGCTAGCAAAACGCAAGGTAGATTTCAATTCACGGGTTCGTTGAACTAATCTTGCTACGACCAATTCAAGAAAAGGAGTTAGAAACCTGAAAGATTTATCTATTCAATAGTTAGGATTTGATGGTGTGTTAGCTATAGAGATTTTCTGTTGTTAGATAATCTAAGAAATGGTTGCACGAAAAACATGGGCGTTATTGGATAATCTAAAATTAAATAGTGCGTTTAACGAGTTTTTTATGGTCAGAATTATTAATTATGTATGTGTCAGTTGAAAATGTGTATTGGTTACGTTTCCGCACTAGACAATTAATAAGAGTGAAAGTGATTATTTTGTTGAACGATGATTCGCAACGGAAAAGTATTGGTTAAATTTAAGCATAATGATACCATTTTAAAATATTAAGGAACATTTAGGTATTGATTTTACCTTATATGGAATGGACAATAAAAGGATAGAACAAAAAAGCATGCATGTAACAGTTTTGTGTGTTTGTTATTAACGACATATCCTTAGATTAGGATTTATAAATGCCATGTAATTTAATATGGACAACGAGAAATTTTGAAGTCTAACCATTTTGTTTATGGCTTAGATTTAAGGACTTTTGGATTTTTTTTCTATAGCTATACTTGACCAGAGTAGATCTAGGAACTATGTTTTTTAAGTATATTTGTGGGTACATTGAAATTATTTAATGTTAATGGAGCGTAAGCTTAAGTTGATTTATATTTGCATTTATTTATGAACTAGGAAAGATTTAGGATATAGCAAAATATACCTAGCTACACCGGTAATGGAATCTTTTTTTGGAAGAATCATTTTATTTTTTAATTTATTTAATGTGACAGAAATTTAATAAGAGTTTTTAAGATATTTGAAAGGGAACAAGTGAGGGGGGGGGGTCTATGTGGAATAACAGTCCTGTGGCAGACAGTTTGACGCTATTTAATGATGACAAGTAGAAGAAACCTTTCGGGGTAAGTGATAAGTATAACGCAGTTTTGTATTTCAACGATTTTATTTATTAGTTCTATTTCATTATTATTTTTATTTTGAACTCTTTGATTTTGTCTTGTAATTCACTATTAGCCGATGCACCCTTGTATTGTTACGAGGTCCAAGTTCCTTCAGCGCAAATCAAAATCAAAATTTAGGGGTGGTTGCCATTTTAAAACAAAAACCTACATGCTATGGCACTAGTTCGACTCTAATGAAATTAGTAATTTATTTTTGGTCAGATATTCTAACTCATTTGGTCAAATATACATCTGACACTTCAACATTGCCTAAGGCATAGAATAACTCATAATTGCACCGTAGGAAAAAATTAGTGTAGTTCTTAGTAGGGTAAAACTGGGGCGTCTGGCACTCCTCTTCTGCACTCTACGTTTTTCCCACCATTGCTAATGTCCTAGCTGTTACTTTGACAACTGTTAATTTGACATCTGTCACTTTGACAACTATCAGTTTGACAACTGTCATTTTGACAACCGGCCTTTTTAACAGATGTTACTTTCATAACTGGCACTTAGACAATCCGTCACTTTTTCTTATATCACTTTGACAATCCGCCTTTTTTTCCTTACGTCACGATTTTTGACCTACTCTGTATATACCCATTTTTGCTCTATCCTGTATACATTTCCACGTAGGTACGTTAAAAAGTTCTTAGAGAAAAAGCTTTTATTGATTCTGGGCACGAACCCGGGCCACCTTCATGCAAAGCGAATGTCTTATTTACTAGACTGCCCAGTCGATAGATATAATTACTTGTACATCCCTTAGTATTACTAAAAGTACAGATTTTATTTCTTAATTCTAAGATTAACTTAAAAGCACCTTATCCCTTATTTTATATGAACTAACCCTGTATATTTTATTAACGAGCTCCACTAAGTCACGTAATTCTCAAAAAATACGCGCTAAACGTCTGCATCGGGAAACAGACACTTTTGGACTAAAAAACTTAAAGTTTAACCTTCTTTTAATTTACTTTACTTCTTCCACGTAATTACGGATATTACTCTCTGCTATTTTCATTCTTTTTTCTACATTCTATTTACCATCCAACGCCTTCCGCACTTTCACTTCCACGTTCTGCCTTTCATCCAACGTCTTCCGCACTTTTACTTCCACATTTCACATATTCTTAAAGCACATATTCTATATTAATATAAAAATTAAGTTAAAAGCACCTAATTGCAAATTTTATATAGACTTACCCTGTATATATTTATTAACGAGCACAACTAAGTCATATAATTCTCAAAAAGGTATGCGATAGTCGTCTGCATAGGTCAACAGGCACTTTTAAATTGAACAATTCGAGGTAAGTTTTTTAATTACCCCACTTGTTCCACGTAATTACGGACATTACTTTTGTCATTGATACTTTTACATTTACCTTCCACTTACTACCTTCCAGCCAACACCTACTGCACTTTTACTGACACCCTATTACTTCCACATTTTTACTTTCACACTTTTACGTCACAGACACCACTTTTTTAGCTACGCCATCTTTCGACTACCCAACCCTTCACTTTTTAACGATATATTACCTAATAACAAAAACGCAATTAAGAATTTAAATTTATTAAATTTGAAATCTACATCTTTGACAATAGGTAAAGAAACTTTATTATAATTTTATTAAATATATACTAGTACTCACTGGTATCTCCTGAATCTGGAATACTTAATCCTCTAAATAGTTGCGTGTGCGGTTGTCTTACACCCACGTTTTCTAGGTACTGGTTTGGATGACAAAAATTTTTTACAATAACGTCAAATAATTCGCATTGCTGCTATCATTAAGTAAAAAGTTACACGGTTCTCGCTGTTCAAAACGACGTTAACCCACTCTTCATCTGTTATGTTTTCAGCTACATTTGTAACAAATTTCATTGCTAATAAATACAAAGTTCTGTCGAGCACATGTGAGACGATAATCTTCGTGTAATGAACAGAGACTTGAGTGGTTTCTTCTCTGTCGCAGTTCTTTGAAACTTGGAACGTCAAATACTTAACTTAATTTGTTAAAAAGTTATCATAATTTAAAATATATCCCTTACTTTATGATAACCTTATATTTCTATATTTTGAATATGATTATTTGGCAAATATTTAGACATAATCTGCACCTTTTCCAATCCTTTCACATAGAAGGTAGCATACGGTTGTATAATTTTTTGCAAGCATAGCGTCAGAAAAACTGGTGAT
Organism: Platerodrilus igneus; assembly: GCA_036346225.1. Classification (NCBI taxonomy): domain Eukaryota; kingdom Metazoa; phylum Arthropoda; class Insecta; order Coleoptera; family Lycidae; genus Platerodrilus; species Platerodrilus igneus. Next base: position 11,378,759 of record JARFIW010001325.1, on the reverse strand, counting down.
AATTGGCTTGTTGATGAATTCCCCAGCTAATTCCATGCAAGTGCTTCCGGAGCCATGTGTTGTGTTTCCTAAAATCTTCACTTAATTAGGTAGAGTCTAGAAACATCTTCGTGCCATACTTCGTCGTTTACCACATGAAACACTGCCACTTCTTTAACGAAGCATTCGCTTGTTTTATACTCGAGCTAACTTATATACACCAAATCAAATCTGTTGTGTTAATCCATCTTCTACCCCACCCAACCATGCAACCAGTAGTTCCTCTCCATGGTTCGTTCCGTTCTCGTATAACTTTTTCCACTAGGTACGTGTCGGGTGCTGTAGGCTCAATACTCTCGCCATAAAAACACCTAGGATTGGTTGTCCTTCCAAATTTTCAAGTAGATAGGTTATTGGTATCGTGTGTTGCAACAATTCAACAATTCAACAATTTTGAAATGTTTCGTGCTCCAGTTCTGGTAAAATTCTCTGTAAAATACAGCTTTATATTCAGAAAAAAAGGGCTATTTCACCAACCTTAAGCAATTTTCTTCTATTTGTTGCATCACTGTCAGCGGCATGAGGTTTTATTCCCTCCAAACGTTCTTCTGCTTGCACGGACGTCATTCAAATAGACAGGTGCTTGTTGTTGCTATATCTTTCCGTAACTTTAGGTAAAAGTTTTAGCCATCTGTAACTTTCTTGCAAGTAGAAAGTCTTGCAGAGTTTGTTTTTTAATTGTTCTGATAAGACGTTCTGTCATACAGGCTTTGACTACAGTGTATGTAGAATTATTATTTTATCTTACATTGTTGCATACGTTTTTTTAAACCAGCTGTTATAGAATTTCATACTTCGTCCGTTTGTAAATTAATTTTCCTTGCAATATCTTTGTTCTAGCATTGTTTTCAGTATATTTTTCATTGCATTTGTAACTTCTGGAGCTGTTTTACTTTTTAAAAATCTAGGTATTGCGTACTTGGTAAAGCAATCCAAACCGATAAGTATATATTTGTAACTTTTATTATCCCGAATCTTCATTAATTTTTGTTCTGTAATGTAAGCAATATTGTTAAAACCTTTACCCTTCATTCTGTTACCAAATCATTAGAAAAATTTTTACAACCTTCTATAGAATAATTAATGCAGATAACGTACAATAAAAAATTAAATAACTATTGCAATTTTCTTAATTTTGTGCCCCAAGATGTGCTGTATTTACTTCACTAAACACATTTTAGAATTGTTTCTCACGAACATCTTCTAAATATAAATCTAATGAGTCTAAAGTCTCCTTCTTATATACCCGGTTACATTATCGATAGTCTTCGTATCGATACACATTTTGGCATAGGAGAGATAAAGTTTGCAGTTAAGCCATATCGCTGTATGCTTGTTTAATATTGTACGAATTAGACTAATAATTTGCTCCTTCTTTAGATGGAAAAATTCAGGCACACCGCTGCAATAGGTGTCGACGATCTTTACGCAATAATAGCTAACGAGGTGATTCTTAAACGTCGTGCTAATCATTTGAATAGTAGCGTCTCTCTCGGTGGTAGTAGTTCGAGCATTCTTAGGCCTATTGCTCCGTAGGTAACTACCATACGCAGGCTTAACCACATCGCACACATTGCACCGGATGCTAATCCGCTCTTGTTTGGAGGTAGATTCTGCAACCGCCGACAAAGTCGAGCGGATATCCTTCGATGTAGTCGAGGTTGCACCGTGCTACTCGACCCGGTGCCTTTGTAAGTTATTCATGACTAGTAAAGATCACGGGCTTTGCAATTATGGTATTTTTCCCACCGATAAAGTTGTACGTATTAACTCCGGTGCAGATAAACAGAAGTCATCCAGCGCATCTCAATGCATTCCTAGGGCACTTTCCCTGGTAAAATAGGTGTGACAAGGTTTGCATTTAAAAAATTTTGCTATATTCATTTTATATAAAACAAAAGTCGATCTGCAAGACATTGATCAAACTTGCTGGTGAGCGTTTAGACGTTGATAATAACTAATTATTTACACTCGCGAGAGCGGGCGCACATAGAGCATATAAGAAACCGAAGGTTTCCGAAGACATCCAAACAAGGTTAAGGATTAAGTAGAGGAAAATACGAAAGTAATAGACAACTTTTGCATGTAAACACGCAAGCACAACAAAATATCGTTTTTAATACACTTTGTACGAATCTTCTTTATTCGAGATGATACATTTCCTGTAGTCCCTTTAACAAGTTTTCTAATTAACGTCTGTTACTTGCGCCTTACACAAAGCGCATATGGAGTGTGTATATTTTCATTAATATTGTCCAACCCTTCTATCCAAAACCTATTTACATCAATGTTATAGCTTTTACGTCATATCAAGCAGGTACGTATTTTCGAAAGCTTCCCCCGCAAATTACTATTAAAGACCGTGCATATTTCTCTTTCCTAACAAGAAATTTGCCATTTTTGTATTAATTTATCCTCATACTATCCACAATTTTGATGATGTTAATAATATATTTTTATTTCTAGGTGTTTATCGTGACTTGAACTTAATTGTATTTAAAGTAATTATATTTATTTTCAAAAGTGTGTAGTTTCTGCATAACAATTTTCTTATTAAAGAGGGATTAAAACTATATAATGGAATCGAATCGGATTATAGTACTTAAAGTCATTTGCCGGACTATACCGGACCGTAGTGGGGGCCATTTCGGGCCACTGTGGGTAGGCCATTGTGGACAATTTCGCGACATCGTGGACTATTTGGGTCATTTCGAGATATTTCGGGCCACTAATACTGTTTCTTAACCAAAGTAGATATAGATGTAGAGTATAATCGAGCACCTGGACAACCGATTAAATTCCACTATCTGATACCCTATCTGTCGATTATTGGCTGAACTATGTGTTTGGTATATATTTGATCGCTAACTTAACAAATTATATTTTTGATCTCTAATTAAAACGAGCTATAATACCTTAATGGCTTAAACCCGCACAGCTACTAAAAGTAACCTACCACATTTTTAAAAAATCCACATTTAATACAATACAAGTATGTAAAAACTACACTTGCTTGCTAAGTCGATCATCCCATGCCAGAATTGGATTCGTCACATGTCAAGGTTAGCAGTGCCACATGTCAGGGTTGGCTTTGTCGTATGTCGGGGTTGGCTTTGTCACATCTCAAGATAAAACAGCTATGAAATTGTTTTTGTATCTATTATTAAAAACAATATGTTTTTAATACAACTTTATTAAAAAATGGTACATACATAAAATGAATTGTGAATAAAGTTGTTAACAATTTCTGTATACGGATTGAGCTATGTCCTCGCTGCTTCTTTGAATACATAGACCCATTTCGGTGACATAATTTTACATCTTCCAGCAAAAGAATGTAAGTGCATAAGAAATTATTCTTACGTCCAGGCATAGGCCTAGTGTTTGGAGCGTAGGTTCGGGATTTGGGGTAATTTGGGATGCCTTTGATGCTCATTCTGTATGGTGATACCATTAAAATTAATTTTTAGTAAAACCCTCTAACTAACAATATGCATCTTTATTTCCATTCTCCGCTCCAACGAGTAAAAACATAGCAACGCATGTTCGCAGTATATGATTACTGCCGGTTGTTGTAACTTAACGACTTTAATTCTTATTTTCAAATTTACGTCTACATCATTTTCTAGCCAGTAATTAAATATGTGCAGCATGTGCAGATTTTCGATCTGCAAAATATAACCGACTTTGTTTCCATGTAGATTTTTCTAATTCTACCAATAACAAGTAGTGTTACTCCATCTACTTCCTCCAGCCGAAGATGTGGCATTGTCTTTATGTGTTCGTTTATTTTTTGTATAGCAATGTTTCTATTACAGAGGAATTCGAATTATATAACAAAGTCAATCGAGTTATAATACTTTAACGGCTTAAGCTCGTACCGTTACTAAAGCCAACTTTATGATAATTGTCAGGCTCGTCCTAGCTGCCAGATTTTCCAAAGAAATAGACGCAGTCAAGTGCAATGTTAAATTGCGATGGAGTTTCCGAAAATATTTCTCCATTTATTGTTTCGCAAACTATGCTAAAAGTTGGCTGACACTTGGAACCATTCATCGCTTTCAAATCCCGAAAAATTTCTTACCTTGCTGCCAAGCAAGGTTAACCAAATTTAATGCAGGAAAAATATTTTTATACTGGCGTCAATACAACAGCTTATTTTCTGCAACAAAATTTTTGAACTTGCTGGAATCACAAATAATTACATAACTTTTAACAACGGACAAAACGGCATTGAATCAACAGCGCTCACTTGCACTTCAAGACACCCTAGTCCCATTATAGAAAGGTCAAATTGTTTGCAATTTCCTTTACCTTCTTACCCTTTGCTTTTCCTAAATTAGGTAAATTTGGTGAGCGGTATGGTCCGTTATGACAATTAGTGACCGCAATTAGTGTATAAACTTCTTTTGAATTTAAAGTGTGCCGCGCAAATACTTTATTAATGCAGCATCTGTATCGCCGTCGGAGAATTGGTGCGTAGTTTCAATGCAGTGCAGTCGCACGAACAATTAGTGTGACAACCGCATAAAACTTTACCACTAATGGTGCACCGTGATGTGACTTTATAAACGATAATACATCTTAACAATAACAAATAAGGACGGTATATTGAATTTTAATTGTTTTTTATCCATTTATTTATTTTTGTATATGTGTCATACACATTTGCTGTCTAGGGCATACGTGTCCGCTTACGTAACTGGTGGTCCTTCGAAATAACCTCAAACCTGTAACCTAATCTTTCACGTAACAAAAAACATACCTCAAAACTTCACCCCATTGCAACTTCGTCAGTGCTTTCGACTTTGCGCGAGTTATGTATTCCCCAATCTATGTATAATAGAATAGAAGTAAATAGGAATTATTAGAAATTGTTAAAAAGATCAGTAAGTAAAGTGCAACAATGTAATACAAGGACAATTAATAAAGTTCATTAATAGTTCATGAGAACGGATGCAATTCTTTGTATCCAGACGATAGTGACACTGCAGGTGGCAGGTCACAGACGGTTAAGGTACCGTGATTATCTAGAAAGTAAGATTGTTACAATGTAATTATGAATAGTATGAATAGAAATAAGCTGACGTGAGCTCTGCAAGTTCCCACAGAATTGTGAGGGGCAGGGACATTATAAATAGCCCGAGAGCCCCAAAACCCGGCAGTCAGTCAAAGTATTCAGCTTTAACATTACAGTTGCTTAGACTACTTAAAAATAGTACAATTAATTCTTTCTTTTCGACTTAGTTAATTTAATCAAGTTTGTAAAATTCCACATTCATTTCTGTATTAATCAAATAAATTGTTAAGAAGTCTAAAAGTAGTTTTTAAAAACACAGCTTTCAAGGCCCGAACCTTAACTCGCGTAATCGAAAGAATTTTCTAAAATATAATTTTTTGAAAACACATTGACGACAAAACGCTAAAAAGAAATAACGAGACATTTACGATTGGCGCATGAATTTTTTGTGTCTTTAACAAAGCGTGAACAAGCATTTTTGGAAATGAATTTTTTTGAAGAAAGCTTGGGCAGATCATGTTTCCCATTAATTTCTAAAAATTAATAAGTTACTAAGGATTTGTTTATTCATTTTCGTTAATACTTTAAACGGAGGGTAAACTTGACACGCGTTTTTAAAAGTAAAACATTTCGAAAACTGTTAGATGGAATAGGATTGCGTTTAGCGCACTAAGGTAGAAGAAACGTGCACTATTAATTGGGTAAAAATTTTCGGTAAGTGCATGCTCACTTTACGCAAGTTTAGCTTAAAATTTCAAGATGGCTATCCAGTGAGTGATCTACATCAAAAAGCTTGCAAATTTAATCTTCAGAACGTGATACAAAAATTACTACTACACGAATAGTTTGGGACTACTTACTTAGATGGTTCTTTTTATGTTAAATCGTTAAGGAATTTTAGGAAAAACAAAGACTTGCTTGTTTACGAATACCCTAACCAACACAAACGCGACGACACTATCGACCTTGCGGCCGAAACTGTAATCTTAAAATACCTACAAAAAAGACGTAGCTATGCTTTTAAAATATAAAGCTATCCGGCACACCGACCGATGGCAAAATAAATTTCTAATTGCGATTTTACAACATCTATTAAGAATCACTTTCATTGAAAGTTGGTAATGATTTTAACCTCATAAACTAAAAGTTCCACTGTCATAAGCTTTTATAGCCTTTCGCGCTCCTAAAAAGCACGGATAACTGAGATAACCTTAGTTGATAAGGGTTTTCGGTTTAAAAGCTGACTGCAATTGACCGTAAGAGGGTTAGCTCATCTAAAAACAAGGGCTGGCTTTACAACTACGTAGGCGGTCGTTTTATGCAAAAAATTTAATTTGCCTTTGATTGGCATTTTGTGGGGGTCACTTTTGAACGTATAAAATGGTAATTTGAAATAAAAGCTTTTGTGGAATAAAAACTTTTTTGCATGATTTAGCTCTGGAATTTCAAGAATGCTTTCAACAATTCAAACTGAAAGGTTTTGCAAATAAACTCGTCAATACTTCTTTTTACGTATAGCTTTTCAGCAATTCGATGGATGCATGAAAATAGAGTTATATCTGGGGAATATTGTGTGTAGACATTCTTTCTCTATGATATTGCATGTTCTGGTATTAGGTGTACTTTTGCATGATGTAGATTTTGGTTAAAGTAATGCTTCAGATTGATATCGAAATACAAAAAAATAAAACTCTATAAACATGTACCATAATTTGTGTGTCGTGAACTTCTTAATAATGATACACTAAAAGATGTCAGCACTTTTATTTAATTTTTGCTAATAAACTTCAATTATATACCAATAGAACCAAGGTGGGTTGTGATATATATATATATATATATATATATATATATATATATATTATAGTGGTTTTTATATTATTAAAAATAAAAATAAACACAGCAATTTCAAAACACCCTGTATAAAGGAACAAACAGAAATTACGTGCAAAATTTATATTAATTAATTCAATTTTTAAGTAACGCGTATTAAACAAAGTGTTTAAATAATAATTAATATTTAATAGCTTTGCTAAAAATTAAATGGTAGAAGTCAATGCCATTCATTATTAATTTAATTAGAGTTAATTGAACGATTAGGGATATATAATAAGCATAACAGCCTGTGAAAACCCAAGGTGAAACGCGTTGGTAACAAACGGCTTAAAGGAGGGTTGGAATACCATGAAACGAAGCTCAGAGAATTGTATTTAAAACGTTTATTAAGAGCGAACACCTGCAAATTTTAAATGTCACGTTCTTATAATTTGAGCAGATAAACATGCAGATTCTACGTATATTGGAAACGGGTAAATGTTTTAGCACGAAATACGAAACAGAATTATTTAAAAATCACGTCGCTAGTCCACGTGGGTGTAGATAGTCGATAGTCAAGAATATCGATTTGTACCACTCAGACCAGATTAGAAAGGGAAGGATAAAACGCATAAGTAAAAGACACTAATAATATAAGGAGGGATTTGTGAAGCGTCACTAGATCTACGATTGGTTGAAATGTTTAGTTTAGTATGAAACGAACAAGAGCTTAGTGTAGCGTATTATTCGGGAAAGTTTATAACGATGTATTAAAATTCGTGGAGTAAGAATGGGGTTGAGTGTAAATTTGCGAGAACGTGTTGTTGTAGATAGGGGATTTCGGATGAAAGGAGGCTGAGGAGGTGGCAGCCTAAGTGTATAAATGATTTTCGTGAACGTAGTAAAAGCCCTTAAGTTTTCGACCGCTCAAACGTACATATCGCAGTATCACAAGTTGTAAGTATTACAAAATCAATTAAATTTATTACAAGGTGATAGTCTCGTAATTGAATACGCGTTTAAGTGTGCCGAAATTAATTTTAATAGAGATATTATCTTTAATTATAAACAACTCGTGTCGCGCTTTAAATAATGTGGTGCGAAGCTTCAAATTAATGAAGAAATAATTTAAATGGAATTTGGATTTGGTTACACCAGGGAGGCCGCGTTTGCAGTTCAATTGAGATGGAATTTTTCTAGTAATCGCTAGAAACGACCTGCAGAACGAACAAGAAGAAATAGACGGCATCATCCTCAAAGCAGAGATCTACTATAAACTTTCCAGGTAACGATTTGAATTGTGACCTTTTAAAACTGTGAATATAGGGAGAATGCTAGAGTGAAATTTCTAGGTAGTGTGTATTAATTACGTATTGAACGTAATACTTGTAAAACTTTATTATGGTAGTTAACTGAAAAGTTGAAGGTTTCTATAAAGCTTTTAAACGTTCCATCAGAACATAAAATTTTTTGTAAAGAGTACATGGCTTTGTTTTGTTATTTGTTTTAAAAGTATGCAAATGCATAATTACTGGGTATTCTGAGCTCATCCCACCCCAGAGTTTAGTTAGAGTAAAATGAATAAATAAATTATAAAGAAGGAATTTAGAGAAGGTATTATTCAAGGCCCATTTACTCCGTGTACAATTTCTGTGTTTAATGATTTAAAAATAAAATACTGGACATTATGAAATAAGGTTTTTCTGAAGTGTAACGGGATTAATGGAATATGGACATTATTGCATTTCATGTGTAAATAGTTATAAATAAAAGCTTGTATGTTGATTGTATTTGAGGTTTTATTGCTAGAGTGTGTGTATGATTGAGAATATGCGAGTGAATTTAGATACCCGAAAGGAGAGCCGAATGAGCTAGCCGGAAGCAGTTGAAGAAGGCCGTTTAACCGAGGAGGAAAGGAAAACGGGTAAGGATAATTTTTGTTGTGATTAGGTAATTTTTGAAAATTTCGTTTATTGTCGAATATGAAAAGTTTATAAAATTTTTGAATATATTTTTGTATCGCAATTGCTTACCCGAGATCCACGGCATAAATTTGACGCAAAATTCGAGGAGGCTCGAGCAATTTAAGGATACATAGTAATATATATATATATATATATATATATATATATATTTATATATAAATATTTTAGATAATTCATTACACAAGGTAAGTTGATAAGTACTATAGCATTACAGTGAATAAGATGAAATAATAACTTAGACTTTTATGCAAAGCCCAAATGATCATTTCAAATCGAACTAGTAATTGAAAGATGAAAATATAAGGTCTTGGACAGGACTTGAACCTGTATTTATTTATTTATTTATTTATTTGTTCCAACGTTTCAGTAGTCTGCTACCTGAAATTTAAGCAGAACTGGCTTCCCCACAGAAAGTAACCATCATGTGTTATGTGTGTATGTGTGTGTGTGGGGGGGGGATGGTTGTGTGTATGTGTGTTGTGTGTGATGTTGGGCCATGTTACGTTCCCCCTCTAGGACCAAGACCATCGGCAGCCGGATATCCCAGTCGTCAAGGAAGAACGCACAACGGACATTGACTTGTCAGTCCGGACTATCGGCAGCCGGAAATCCAGATGTTGAAAAGGCAATGGAAGCGTGTGTTTACGTGTTTGTGTGTGTGTGTGTTTGTGTGTGTGTGTGTGTGAAAGAGAGAGAGAGAGAGAGAGAGAGAGAGAGAGAGAGAGAGAGTTGTGTGTATGTGTGTTGTGTGTGATGTTGGTATCCGTGTTACGTTCCCCCTTTAGGACCAGGACCATCGGAAGCCGGATATCCCAATCTTCAAAGAGGAACGCTCGACGGATGTTGCCTTATCAGTCTGGACCATCGGCAGCCGGAAATCCAGATGTTGAAAAGGCAATGTAAGTGTGTGAATGGTGTTTTGTGTTTGCACAGTATATAAGAGGTGTTTTGTGTGTTTGTGTGTGTGTGTGTGTTTGTGTGTGTGTTTGAAGTGTGTTTGAAATGTTAATTTGTGTTTATGTTTGCCCAGGCTACTAAAAGGTTGGAATGAATTAGTATAATTTTGTACATGTTTGAACTTATACTATTACATAAATAAAAAATTAGGTTCTTTCAGAGGAAAGGATTTTTTTTGCTGTATTGTTTGCCTCGGGTATGTGTAAGTTCTTAAAATTTAGCGTTTGTTAAAATGAAAAGAAATTCCCTATTCTACTACTTAAAATTAACTTATACTACCACTTAAAATTAACTTATACTACTACTGTTGGTTATTATCTGTGAGAGACAGGGTTGCTAATATGTAGAAGCATGCAAATGCTACATATTAGGGGGTTGGATCGTTTCAAAGTCGGGTTAATGGTTTGATCTTGTTGCTTCTGGTCTTCAAGAGCAGAGCTCTTGGAATTGCAGGAGATTGGTCTCCGGTCTCCGGTGCAGAGCCTCGGTCCAACGAGAGATGGTACTTTTATGTCTCTATCCGGGTAGTTTTGTTTGTGCCTTTTATCCGTCAAAATAACGTTGGTGGATGAGTGCCGTGGTTTTTTGTGTGAGTATATTTAAGTGTGAAAAGAGGTTATCGTTCCAAATCATCTGGTGTAGGATCTTGTTTAATAATGTTTGTCTATGTGCGTAGAGGTACGGTTGTAAGTCATTACACTCAAATACTATATGTTCCGGTGTTCCTATTTCTCCGCACGTGCATATGTTGTTGTCAACTAAGTTCATGCGTTCTCTGTATGTTAGATAGGGTCCGTGACCAGTTAGGTAATGAATAAATCCCCGACTGGGCACCAGGTATTTGGCTTTTAGGCGGTCTTTAATATTTGGGATCATTGCGAATATTCTTCTACCGGTTGTGCTTTGATCCCATCTTGTCTGCTATTCTGCAAGTATGTAGTTCTTTATTTCCGTCTTTGTCGTGGGCAGTTGGTTTGTGTTTAAGATGCGTTGTAGTTGTTGGTTGTCATTGTGTGTAAGATTGTATATTGCAACTCGCTGTTTCAGTACTAGGTCCAAGAGCATAGTTCCCACCAGTACATGGAGTACATCATGTGCGGTAGTCCCATAAGCCCCCGTCAGTCGCAGTAAAACACTTCGTTGTGTACTGTTAATTTTTTGTCTAGGTTTGATTGTGTTAAGGCGATGTCCCCACGCGCTCGCGGCGTATGATACCATAGTACCGAGCACACTGTTGTGATATAGCCTTACGCAATTAAGTGGTATCTTATAAGTCCTTTGGGCCAGCGTTGCAATGTTCTGCATTGCAAAAGTTGCACTTGCACAGACGGTGTTTATATGTACAGAGTAATTTTGTTTTTCGTCTAATGTTAAGCCCAGATATTTTGTGTTTTGTGTCCTACTTATATTTACACCATCTAGTTTGATGGTGGGGTACCTTGCCAGGGTTCCCTTCATCACAAGGTATGTAGTTTTTTGTGGTGTTATGGTCATTTTGTTGGTTTTGCACCAACTTTGTGTATGGGTAAGGGCGATGTTAGCTTTACGTTCGATTTCACCTGTAGCCTGGTTTTGCCAATTGTCGTTTAAAAGGAGCACTTTTGTAACGAGCCGTCAATAAATAATTAATCGTGATCAATGATCATGCACCCCATAGTTAATGCGCCACCAGCTACGCAATATAATTTGATATATTTTACATCAAACTTTCTTACGAATGATATAATGAAATAATTATGTATCGTCTTAATAAATGTTTCAAAGAATTAATTAGGTATAGGAAATATGTAGCAAATTTATACAACAAAATCAAAATTTAAACTTATTGTGTCACGTAATGGGCAATGGGGGATGAAACATGTATTTTTCAGTTTCACTGAAAAACAATATTACCTAGGTATTTAAATTTAATGATATACAACAACACAATATGTATGTACATGCCTAACACTAGATACTAAAAATAATAAACGTTATTTTGTCAAAATCTGAAGCGTTTTTAAGAAAGTGCCCATAACCCAGGAGTTTAGACATAAAACTTTTGGCAGATACATGGATAAGCATGTTTTGATGTTTTCTTATTATTTAGTCTGCTTTAGACAATAATCTCTCAGTAAAAACTGATGTAGTTACACTAAAAATGTCTCTGGCCATTTCAGTCAGTATAGTATATTTCTCTTCAAAATATTTTGTTGACTATCACACCGCGGAATTGATACATAATTTTCGAATTCTTCTGAATCACGCTTTTTAAACCTTTCAGTTTAATCGGTGTTTTTTCTTCTTCAGTAGAATCCGAATATTGAGGTGTAAGAAGATATTTTTTTCTTATATTTATATTTGCGGAATAGTGCGTTAAAAAGGAAAGAAAGTACTTTTTTAATTCCCTGCTCCATGTCGTAGCTACAAACAATTCTACTTTATGTCTGAGGTCTATAATTAAGACTGTACAATACACTCAATTTGTAAGTCTATAATGTTTCAAAATCTTATCCCTCACATTTTGAAATGCCAACAGTATTTGCTCGTCGGTTTGAGATCGGTCCGTTTGCTTATTAAGGTACTGTGCTTCTACTTCTAATTTGTCAAGCAACATATTTATGCTAACGATTACTGAGGGCAATGCCACATATCTGTTCACTCAGTTGTTCTGATAGTATTTTAAAAATTTTCAGAAATTTCTATATTGGCTGTAAAATCAACCACTCATCCTCGCTCAGTTGATAGCATCGAACATCACCATGACATAAACATATAATGTCATTTTTAAGCTTTAATGCTACATCTAGTATGGTATACATTGAGTTCCATCTTGTAGCCACGTCAAGCACGGGTGAAATTTTAGTAAAAATTCCTACAGTTTGACATGTACTTCGAAACTGAAGCTCAATTGTTTAATCTTTTATAACACTTCTGATTCTACAAATGGAATTCATTTTTATAACTTCCACGCTACTTTCTACAAACCTCTCCAAATCTGTCAGTATCATCCTCATCATCTGCATCCTCGTAACCTATATTTAAGGTATTCAGCACATCTTGTACAGCGAGATTCAAAATGTGTGCAAAATATCTAAAGTGCTGATTGATGTAATTAAAAGTTGGCACTAGAAGCTTGAGTTCTTGCATGAGGGTAGTATTTGCTGACATTTTGTCGACAGCTATACCCAGTATGTCGATTCTATGCCGAAGTCTTAAACTGTTTTAAAATACATATCAGCAACAGACATGCTTGACATGTCATGGCACGAATACGATAATTATTGATTGAAGTTCTTAATTTTTGTCTATAAAATGAGCTGTAATACCCTATTAACATTTTTCGCTTATGACAATCTACCCATCAATGGTAATAGACATTTTTATGTGTTTGCTTATTAAACTGTCATGACTTTCTGTTTAATATCAAGAAATGTAGTAACATTCTTTTTTTTTAAGATTTGCGTCCAGATATTTTAAATTTAGGTTTAATATTGCCAAAACAGCTTCGTGTAACTTCATCACCAAAAAAAGAAAATGGAAGGTGCTTCAACGCCATCCAATCAACAGTTGTGTTCGTGTCACAACTGTTTATCTCTTCCATTTTCTTTGTCGAAGACGTCTGAAAATAATAATCTAGTTACTGCATTCCCATTTCAAGTATGATAATTATATTTTTCTACGTCCGTTATAAAACTCACGTTTTTTAAAATTATTTTCCGTTCATAAAGTATGTGATTATTGAATCGATCAAATGGCGTTAAAAAAGTGCCCTAGCGGTTCATTTTTTCACGCGTTTGCGTTAAAAAAAGAGTCGTGGCGTGTTATTTTTTAACGCAATTAAAAATGTTTGTGCAGACGTAGTATGCTTTGAATGCTTCGCTCTATGTTATCAATTAATGATCTAAACTGTCAAAACTCTTATTAGACGATTTGAGATAGCTACCACTGTAAAAGATATTATTTCTTTAAACTCATTAAATGTTGACAATTAGAATACTAATATAGTACCTTTAACTTCACCTTCAATAGAATTCATTAATGTTTAGAATTGTACATTTAATATTAGTGTTACTAAATAAAAAATAATGAATGACGATTTTATCCAATTTATTTATCAACGGCCGTAGAAAAAATTTGGTATGACGCTCTTGAGTAAAGTAACTTTTTTCACCCGTAGGAATTGCGACACTCACCTTCGGCTCGTGCGGTCAAATTTTCCTACTCGTGAAAAAAGTATTACTTTACTCACTTGTTGCATAAATAACTGTTTTACACTTTTGCATTAAAATATCAACTTTTCAGTTGTCACTTTTAACGTCAAACTTGCATACTTTTTCCCTAGCGAAAAAAGTTATTTGTTAGTGAAAAAGGATCTTTTTCTGCAAATCGACTAGATACTTTGACACTTCTAATAAAATTTCTTAAAGAAAATGTATATATTTTCGTAGAGCACAGTAATGAATATTTCCTTACAGTTATTTTCAAGTTTGACAATTCAATATATTTTTACGTTTCCATAGTTACGCAACAAATTTACATAGAATTTCATGGCACAATTTATTTATAAATACAATTAATTATTTTTAAAATTAAATGATGTTTTAATTATTGTCATTTTTAACGATTTGCGAAAAAATAGTATGTATACTTCGTAGTAAAAACATTCTGGGACTCCGTGTTGTTTGCCTGGGTTTGCACATCTGTAAACAATCTTCACATCCTCAGAGAATTAGAAGCGTTTCCTACTTGGTGCACAATATACTAATTCATTCCATCCCTCTTCGAAATTGTAACTTTCTGTCTTGTCAAAGGATCAAAAGCAAAAGTAAAATATACTAGGTGATCGGATGTTTGGTTGTTAGGTGGTTGCTGTACACGTTAGGCGGTTCCGTGGCGTAGTTGGTATGCGTATGACTACTACGTCCAAAGTCCCGGGTTCGAATCCCGACACGGTCCGCTTGAAAAATGTTAGGCGAGCATTTTTCACAAATATACGCCCTCGTTCGGATTAGAGGTAAAATGGAGGTCCCGTGTGTGTGCTGTGACGAACGTTAAAGATCAGCAAGGGAACAGCAAGGGTTCGACAAAATTCAAAAAATTTTTACGTAAAAAACTGGTTTCCTGGCCAATGTAGTACCTTCAGGTGGAGCATCGGAAAATCAGATGTAGGGTTGCTAATCTGTCGTAGGTCCTAGGACAAAAAAGTAAAAATTCCACCTTGATTAATACTTGTTTTGAATGAAAATTAAGTGTAAAATTATAATTGTAGCACTCCATATGATGAAATACTCATATACTAGATTATACCGGTTGTTGGATTTGTCCGGCAACAAACTTCTGCACGCATATAATATTTACAGCTTCTTGAACGAAATTCATTTTGAACTAAATTATGACAAAATACTTACAGAATCCACAAAAACGTTCCTCCTAATTAAATATCTTCTTATTTTAAATTGACATCAAATTAGCTTACACGATTTTCCATATATAAAATCCTCATTTCAAACAGCAATTACCAAAGTTCATTTTTTGCTTAAATCTTTCTTTCGATTATTTAATAAAATTTTTAAAATAGCGTTATATCGTTGCTTAAGCCTTACCATAACATATAATTTAACACTTTTCCTTTTTGAAGCGGATAACCAGGTTATGTTTCATTTCCTTATAAATGATAATCATGTAAACATGTTAGAGTTCTTTAACAACCATCAGTTTGCTAATATCTATGTAGAGCCAGCTGGATAGGAAAAAGATAGAAGGATATCGGAAGACCTAGACCAAACTATATTAGTCAAATTATTAGAAATTTAGGTTGTAAAGGGTATGTAGAGCTTTTTAGATTAGCACAGAATAGAAAAGAAGTTAGAGTTGCGTCAAACCGAGTTTAAGTAAGGTCGAAAACAAAATGATGATGACGACGTTATATTGAAGAATTTTTCCTCTTCATTGTAATTAATAATTTCTATTTTTT
Source organism: Platerodrilus igneus (assembly GCA_036346225.1). NCBI lineage: Eukaryota > Metazoa > Arthropoda > Insecta > Coleoptera > Lycidae > Platerodrilus > Platerodrilus igneus. The sequence continues at coordinate 11,362,987 of JARFIW010001325.1, read as the reverse complement.
ATGTAAGTTACGTTTAAAACAACACTTCTATAATCATTGTAACAATGTAATTATTAAATTACACTATGATTACTGCATACTTCACAAAGCAACATCTCGCGACTTAATTCAAAATACCAGTTGGCGATCGAATTTAACAATCGATTGAATCCTCGTTTTTAATAAACGCTTCTTTATATATCTAAATTATTCATTTCCAGAAAGTCCTAGAATAGTATGGGACATTGTAATGCGAGGTGTCCTAGAAAAACTCATTAGCGTGTAAATTCGTGGCCTTTATTACCTCGTAATCGCGTTCCACTTATTCGTGACGCGCACTGCTTCGTCTTTATTTAACACCCAAAGTTAATGTGTCGCATCGCTTCTCTCCAACAGTGAATACAAAAGATAATAAGTAACTGTTATCAGTTATTTCAGGGATTTTGCGGGTTTTTCAATGATTAAACCGCTTCTTGGAATAAACGTTTCATTTATTAATTAGATATTCTAAATATATATGATTAATATTCTAGAGAATTTAAAGTAATTAATATAACTTTAATTGCATTTTATTGCAACATAGGATGCATTTTATATAAATAGTTGCTTTTATGACAAAACGTGTTTCAGTACATAAAATTTATTAAAATTGGGCTTTTAAGTACACGTCGACTGTAATTTTTATGCTAAATGCGTAAAACCAATACTATTCTATGCTATTTACAGCAATTGAAAAGCATTTTTATCAAAAATGTGTTGATAATTAATAAGTGAAAATAAATGGCTTTGTATTTATCTTAAAATGATAGATTTGCGTTCGCATTGAATGCGTTTTTAGGGTATTTAAAATTAATTATTTTACATATGCAACTTACGTTACTTGCTATGTATTTACAATAAGCTTATATAATACAGGACGAATATTTATACACGCGCAATTGCATTTTTCGCCTATACATCAATGAATAAAAGTACGCTTGTATTATACAGGGCGTAACCATGTATTACCAGAAATTTCATTTTTTCGGATTCTTTTATAGCTTGGTAGGATTTATTTGTAGAATTTGGGTTTCAATATGACTTCTCGTGACCCTTTATGATGTCTATATATATATATATATATATATATATATATATATATATATATATATATATATATAGTTAGACTTAACGACCTCTGGTTTAATTCTTTTTGCTCTTGGGTACAAACACAGTTTCTGCAATTAAATGTATACTTACAATAGTCGACATTGTGTAATTACTGGCATATGTAACAGAAAATATTTTTAAGAAGCTATTTCGAACAATTATACAATTGACAGTTTCTGAAAAATTACATAAATTAAAAACATTTGTATATAAACATGTAAACTAAACTAGAGTAGAACTATATTTAAATTATGAATATGCTTTATGGTAAATGATTATGAGTGGGATATACTAGTAAATGATATCTGGTTTGCAAATGAATGTGTTTGTCTATTTGCAGTGTCTCGCATATTGTATATGTATGTTTGTTATGAATGTATGTGTTTGGTAAGATTTGTTTTGTTGTGTTAAGTTATGTGTGTGTGTGCGTGTGTGTGTACGTGTACGTATGTGCGTGTGTGTATGTTGAGTGTAACTACATTATTTGTCAAAGGAACCCAAGTTTTTTTTATTTGTTTAAAATTTTTTTATAGAATTTTAGGTATTTTTTTCTATTTGGGTGACTTGAAATTGAGCAAGTAAGTTTGATATATACCCCAGAATGGCCATCATAATTATCTAAGCTGGATTTGAATTTATTCCATTCTGTTTCTACTATCTTAGTATAAGAAATTTTCCCGATATCCTTCAGCAATTCATTTGACTTTTTTTTCAAATCTTTCGTGGATATCTTTATCTTCCAGTTGCTCAAAATCAAGGTTCTTTTCCGTTCCTTTTTTCAAATTTTTAAATTTAATGGCGGCCTTCATAATTATGATGTTGTGGTCAGTGTCTATATCTGCTTCGGGGTAGCTTCTACAGTCTTTTACTTGATTTCTAAACCGTTGTCTAACAAGAATGCAACCTACTTGAAATCTTTCTCTATCTACTGGCATCTTCCACGTATGTCGTCTTCTAGAATGATGTTGAAATAATGTGTTTGTGATGATTAAATTGTTCTTATCGCAAAACTCTACCATTTCCCTTGTCATTTCTCGTGCCAAAAACAATTAAACCTACTAACCGCTCCTTCCCTACCCTTATCTACTAGTAGGGCGAATTAACCAATTCTGAAAAGAAAAAGACTCCCATTTAAATAACATTGTCATCTTAAATTTGACTCCCATAAGCAATACACATGCAAAAAATTGCATAAATCTGATATTTCGCACAATAGTTTTCTTCGACTAAGCATCTTTTGGCGAAAATCGCAAATAATTTCAACATTTGCAGCGAATTCGCACACTTAGTAGCAAAAATCTGCACAATAGTTTTCTTCAACTAAGCAATTTCTAGCCCCAGGCATGGCTAATTTAATTAAATTCTAATTTACGCAATTATTCGCACATCGGCGAGGGGTCAGCACCCCGATCTGGCACGGATCTTGTTCTCATCTGGACCATCTACCCTTTAATCGGCAAATATTCGCCTAAATTTGCACAATAGTTTTCTTCAAGTAAGCATTTTATAGCTCTAGGCATGGCTCGTGCTAGTCATCATAAAATTTGACTCCATAAGCAATACACAGGCAAAAAAATTGCGCAATAGTCATCATAAATTTGACTCCCATAAGCAATACACAGGCAAAAAATTGCACAAATCTGATATTTGCACAATAGTTTTCTTCGACTAAGTATCTTTTGTCGGCGCCCTGATCTGGACCGTCGGACCCCCCGGCATCCTTCCCCAGGACCGCCGGATAGGCAAATTCTTCCGCTAATTATTTAATCTTTTAAACTAGCTAGTCATCATAAATTTGACTCCCATAAGCAATACACATGCAAAAAATTGCGCTAATTTATTTAATCTTTTAAACTAATCTAATTACATAACTAGATTAATCCATTAACCCTAATGCTATCTTTTGCAAATTAAATTTTTATTTACCACAATCCACCGTCGGGGGCCCCGAGTCAGATAGGCAAATTCTTCCGCTAATTATTTAATCTTTTAAACTAGCTAGTCATCATAAATTTGACTCCCATAAGCAATACACATGCAAAAAATTGCGCTAATTTATTTAATCTTTTAAACTAATCTAATACATAACTAGATTAATCCATTAACCCTAATGCTATCTTTTGCAAATTAAATTCTTATTTGCCACAATCCACCGTCGGGGCCCCGACAGGGGCACCAGATAGGCAAATTCTTCCGGATTAAGCTGATTAAGAGTCAATATAATTACATCAATTAATTATTTATTTATTAAAGAATTACATAATAAAAATACAAAGTCGTCTTAAAATTGACTCCCATATAACAATATGCATGACAATTTCTAAATTTACCTTAATCATGGCTTGGGATGCAGAGATGATTAAGAGTCAATATAATTACGTCGATTAATTATTTATTTATTAAAGAATTATATAATAAAAATACAAAGGCATCTTAAAATTGACTCCCATTTGAGCATATGCATGGCAATTTTTAAATTCATCCTCATCATCTTAACACACCCAGATCTTCACCACTACCACACAAATCAAACCACACCAAAGTTTGCCGAAAAAGGCACCAATTTTGACTGTGACATCACAGTAGTATCATCTACAGGAATGCATCGTTAATCTAATACAGACGCCAACATTACGCAATAAGCGCAAACAATCGGTTACCATTCTTTGCCACACAGGTTTAACACTATATCATTTAGCACAAATTTGTATTTTATATAATCCAAGTTTACAATAAGTATTTTTGCACGCATTTCGCACAAACATTTATAAAATGCAACTTTAGGCCTTCTTCTATCACCAGTACCAATTAGCAGGCCAATAAACTAAAAGACAGGTATCCGTTTATTAGCAAATAGGCGTTCAAACACAAGCAAATTATTTTTTGATTCAACCAGCTCTTAGTGGGAGAGGGGAAAAAAACTTACAGCTTATAAATGTATTATTATTAACAACCCATTGGAAAATAACAATAAGCGGTAATACTGTTTATTCGGTATAATAATCATTAATAGCATAAATTTGCATGTGGTTAAGATACATAGATCGAACAAAAAATTCCGCAAAAATGACAAAATGTTAATTTTCAGTCTAATTCGAAGTCTATGTTCACTGTCACACCGACTTTACCCCTGCTAATCATATAAACTTTTTTCTTACTATCAATTAGCTCGCTGAAGGTTTTTATGCCATCAAGTTTTAAGTAGTTGAAAAAGCGTTCTGGTAAAAACACAAAAAAATCATCGCAGACGCCAACATTTCGCAATAAGCGCGAACAATCGGTTACCATTCTCTGCCACACAGGTTTAACACTATATCATTTAGCACAAATTTATATTTTATATAATCCAAGTTTACAATAAGTATTTTTGCACGCATTTCGCACAAACATTTATAAAATGCAACTTTAGGCCTTCTTCTATCACCAGTACCAATTAGCAGGCCAATAAACTAAAAGACAGGTATCCGTTTATTAGCAAATAGGCGTTCAAACACAAGCAAATTATTTTTTGATTCAACCAGCTCTTAGTGGGAGAGGGGAAAAAAACTTACAGCTTATAAATGTATTATTATTAACAACCCATTGGAAAATAACAATAAGCGGTAATACTGTTTATTCGGTATAATAATCATTAATAGCATAAATTTGCATGTGGTTAAGATACATAGATCGAACAAAAAATTCCGCAAAAATGACAAAATGTTAATTTTCAGTCTAATTCGAAGTCTATGTTCACTGTCACACCGACTTTACCCCTGCTAATCATATAAACTTTTTTCTTACTATCAATTAGCTCGCTGAAGGTTTTTATGCCATCAAGTTTTAAGTAGTTGAAAAAGCGTTCTGGTAAAAACACAAAAAATCATCGCAGACGCCAACATTTCGCAATAAGCGCGAACAATCGGTTACCATTCTCTGCCACACAGGTTTAACACTATATCATTTAGCACAAATTTATATTTTATATAATCCAAGTTTACAATAAGTATTTTTGCACGCATTTCGCACAAACACTTATGAAATGCAACTTTAGGCCTTCTTCTATCACCAGTACCAATTAGCAAGCCAATAAACTAAAAGACGGGTATCCGTTTATTAGCAAATAGGCGTTCAAACACAAGCAAATTATTTTTTGATTCAACTAGCTCTTAGTGGGAGAGGGGAAAAAACTTACAGCTTATAAATGTATTATTATTAACAACCCATTGGAAAATAACAATAAGCGGTAATACTGTTTATTCGGTATAATAATCATTAATAGCATAAATTTGCAAGGCGCTTAAGATACATAGATCGAACAAAAAATTCCGCAAAATGACAAAATGTTAATTTTCAGTCTAATTCGAAGTCTATGTTCACTGTTGCACCGACTTTACCCCTGCTAATCATATAAACTTTTTTCTTACTATCAATTAGCTCGCTGAAGGTTTTTATGCCATCAAGTTTTAAGTAGTTGAAAAAGCGTTCTGGTAAAAACACAAAAAAATCATCGCTTTCAACAATAGCACGATCCCCATACTTTGTTGACACAGGCCTGACTCCTAAGACACGATATTTTTTATCTGTGACAAGCTCTGAAGCACTTATCGTAGTTTTACACTTCATAACAGCATTTAATTTTGCAAAATCCATATTATATGAGCTGGCAAATAAAGAAAATAATGAGTTAAAATTAGGGCGGAAATTTAAATATTACAATTAAATCACTTATGAGGTAAGACCGAAATATAACTTTTAAAAAATGCGAAAGACATAATTCCGCGTCTTGATGCAAGAATAATAATTTTAAAATAAAAAAGACTTACCTCCTGCTTGCACCTCGTTCTTCTGAAGTTGAAACAGATATTTTGAAATAGAAACCCTAGACCAATACTTATATGAATCGACGGATCCTTTCCAATCAACATAAATCCTGTTATAAAAAACACGACCGTCGACTTTGATACCCTTTCACCGAACGCAGTACTTTCATATTGTTTATGGAAAATTCGGAAATGTTTCTTAACCTTAAGGTATTTTTTGATGAGTTTACATTAAATCGCGATAATTACGTGGTTTTAAATAGAGGTATTGCCAAACTAAAGCTGCTAAAAATACATATTGCAAACAGTCTTTGAGAAGGATTCGTACTTTAGATATGCGTAAATAAAATTCAAACTGTAACAATATCTAAACCAAAAAAACGCTCTGTATTTAAAATGAAATCTTTCACGTGAAAAACGCCATGGTAATTACATCACATCCTGATTTTTCCCATTTTCATTAACGCTTCAACAGGATTGTATTTGTATGAAATTAGAAGCAGCGCGTTTATTGGAACAGAAACTCGACCTGCTCCCAAATTATATTAAACCTGATTATATTATATGTCATAATTCGCGAAGAAAATTATATTCAAGCGAAATAATAGAAATCACATTTACAGTATTTTTTAAATGATTGTAATTATGCCAAATCACCATAAATAAAACCAATAGACTCATTTTTTAGCAATATTCTACGTCATTAGAATGTAAACAACATACTGAGCAATGTCATAGTCATTTACACTTATTAGAATGTGAGTGGAATATTTTGGATGACAGAAAAACAAAACCCATTCTATGCATTACGATACATTACTCGTACAACCGAATTGGAAAAAAATTTAAAAAAATTTACGAAAACCACAAATTTTCTGCAAACGATGACGAGCGTGAGTTATCAATGTTTATTTATTTTCATGCTAATTATACGTCCTCATGTCAAGTTCAAAGCATCGTTAATGAAATTTTTATTACAGTTCATTTAAAATGTTGATACAGGCCATTTTTTTGCAATCGAGTGGTATAACAAGATCAATTAGTACGTCATTTTAAAGTATTCTCTTTATTAGTCCTAAGGTATTTGTAAAACAACGCCGCATCAAATCCTGATAATTACGTGGGTTTAAATAGAGGTATTGCCAAACTAAGCTGCTAAAATACATATTGCAAACAGGCTTTGAGAAGGATTCGTACTTTAGATATATGCGTAAATAAAATTCGAACTGTAACAATATCTAAACCAAAAACGCTCCATATTTAAAATGAAATCTTCCACTTGAAAATGCCATGGTAATTACAACAACATTTCATCATCTATTTACATCGTTATAACATCCGGATTTTCCAAATCATAGTTTAAAATCTTGTTTAATTTGGTGAATGTAAAACTAATTAAAAAAATCCTGGGTTGTAATGTATATAAATGCGAGAAAACGGAAGTCTAAATCAGTGCAGTTACAGGTTTATCTAAGTAAAACGCGAAATCTTTGTTTACCATCGTCCAGTTTGAATCTGAAAGGGTAAGTACATTTTTTGTTTTACAGTATTTAATATACCGCTTGAAAATATATAGCATTTTATTTGCTTGAATTAAATACTAAACTGAAAAACGTATCATTTTCTCAGCATGTTCTAAACCGCAATTAAACGGCTCCTAGTACAATAATTTATTAAACAATACATTATAACCGATTGGAAATCCTAAATGTACATGATTCATCTTCGAGCGCTTATTCATAAATAACCAAACTATGAAAACTTAAACATATACGTATTTAAAGCAAATCTGTTGTGACAAGCCATCCAAAATCCATTAATGCCATAATATTTAACAAATAATTCACGCCCTTTGTTGCGTTTTTCGCAATACTTTTCCACTAAATAAATATCTGGAGTATTCGTAATCTGCAGGAGCTTCTTTGAATTTTTTGCTGCGATGTAGTGTCACCCTTTTGTATGCCACAAACTTTTCGTACACCATCTTAAATTAACTGAAGATTGCGTTTATTTGTAATAAAATTGTTAAAGTCCGTCATCATGAAACTTTGGATTGGGACTAACCATTAGCAGCTTCTTTTATATTTATATACTCGTCAAAATTCTTCCGATACCGCCCCTTATCCAAATCAAAATCTTTCACAATAGTTATAAAATTATGTTTTGAGTCACCCCAACACTGTAAACACATCTCTTTAAATTTTGGATATGTCATGTCGCCGCTTATATGATCAAGAAAGATATGGCGAAGGTTTGTGTCATCCTGTTTCCATAATGCGATTACATTGGCGTTATCTCTAAGTCTATGTTTTAAGGCACTAGCGTAAGTTTGACATAGGTAGAATGAATCTGTTGCTTTATGTCTCCCAAACGAGAAAAATTGTGTGATTTTGCCTTGCTCGTTTGCAGGTATATCATCAAAAACCATAATTGAATCTTTTTTGGTATCTCCGGGTTCAATCAAATCGTCGTAATTTTCAAACTCATGGTAACCAATTACGTCTATAAGAGGCTCAAATACACTTCTTAACAATTCGTATTTCGGTTGATATAAACTTTTCGAAAATACATAGGCATTTTGGAATCTAAGACCGTTCTCGTGCAAGATCAGAGATATTAAAGCGTTTGTTTTTCCACAACTCGATGGCCCCGCGAATACAGCTCGTATGTTAGGTGGGAACAAAGGTCCATGTTTACCAACATCCTTTGCACTAGAAGTGGTAAATTCATCATAATTCTGCACAGGTATTGTAATTTTTTGTTTCGCAGTCGTCATATTGCTTCGAATGTGCACCTGCTTTTGTTGCTGTTTGCGGTGATAGCTTAATGTCTCTTTCGGTATATTATATTTTCTGCTGATGGAGTAAATAGTTGATTTACCCAGTCGAACTTCTTCTATAGCTTTTTCTAACGCTTCTTTACTGTATCCACTATTTCGTCTTCTTATGTAATTGCGAACTATGCTAACCAATACTGGCAGGGTCAATTTCACCCTATGGGGCAATTTCACCCTATGGGGGCAATTTCACCCTATGGGGCCTATGGGGCAATTTCACCCTATGGGGCAATTTCACCCTATGGGGCCTATGGGGCAATTTCACCCTATTCTGATGGAGATAAATTCGCTCTAAAATAACTAGAACTTATTTACAAAGTGGGAGATGCACACCATTCGACTGATAAAAGTAAAGTAATTGAATCAAATTAATTCATCGCTTTTATACAATTTTATAAAAAAATATACGCAAAATATTTAACTGTGATTAAATCTATTAACAATTTCCGTAAACGGATTATATTCAAACATGGAGTCACGTATAATTAATGCATAAGCCTTCATCGACGATTCAAAATTTCTTGAAGCTTCTAATTCCATTCTTACATCGAGCAACTAAACCATCCATCTTGGAATATGGTATCAGGCTTCCACCCGGTATGTGTAATAGATTTTTGTTTCTGATTCATCCATGGATACAAATCCTTAATAAAATACGACTTACAAAATAAAAAAACATTTTCAAAGCCTTAAAACAAATTTGACAAATTTAATAGTCTTTTAGGTGTTTATGAATACAATTTTAGTTATCAGTCTAACACGCTTTTAATTTTAATTTTATACTTATTAATATCTATTAATAAACTAAACATTAAACGCTGTACTTCTCTTTTATGAGGCTGTAGTGGAGCATGCACTGTGGTATCCGGAATCTTCGGAAAAAGACTCTTTCTCAAACATTTGTGCTAGCGATAGTGCCCCGATTACATCGTCGGTGTATTGATCGGGGTGACATGTAATTATCTCCAGAATTGTATGATAATTTGCCTTGGTGCAGTCATCAAATAGATAACGACTTGCGATAAGTTTGCTTTTTCTTAAAATTGTATTTCGTTCATCATCTGTCACCTCGATATTTCCTCCACGATATGCATTTATTATATCACCAATAAACGCCTCGTAAAATGTCGAAAATCCTCGACTACTCAACCCTCGCAGCTTGTAGCTTATTACCTCGCTCATCCTGAATATCTTAAATACTTCGCTTTGATTCAAAACAATGACATTTCGCCCTATCGCAATTTCCATATTAAACAAATCCTCTTCATGCAAATCATTTCCTACTAATGCGCTTTTGACGTTCGATGTAATGGTTGTCAGTTTCAATTTAAACCCATAAGCCAGTTGTAATTCAACATCATCTATTCCATCGCTGAAACCATTTTGCATAGCATTCTTTGCATCTCGTGCAAATTCTCTAACTCTAAATTCAACTTGAAAGCTACATAAATCGGACCAACCATTATACCCCATTTTCATTCCAACATTTCCGCATATACATCTAACACAATCAATTTGTATGACTGGTTGTAGATCACCATGTAAATCAAATCCTACTTCCAATAAGTGAGGGTGAGATCGCTTCCATCCGCTTAAGGGGTAGTCAGTCTTGCTTACCAGGGTGTTTGGGTTTAATTGTGGCACATCACTTGTTACATCAACACCCGCGAAATCCATGACTTTAACTTGAATAGTTCGAAGATATTTCGCAAACTGAATTTTTAGCTTTACATTTCCCGTCTTATATATTGAGTGGTGGAGGTCATGCGCCAATCAATTTTAAACCTGTTTAAGTCGATCGACAGATTTAACTAGTGGTATTAAGTGCAAGTCTTTACAGGAAAAAACATGGCCCAAGGCATAATTAATTATATTATCGCGGGTTTTCCTGAGTTTGTCATTGACATACGAGTATTTGGAAAGTATGCGCGGACTCAAGTCCAACTTGTTTAACATTTGATTAGGCGCTCAAATTAATCGTGTTAGGGGTAATATGACCACATGACCACATGACCACATGACCGCATGACCATATGACCACATGGCCATATGATCGCACGAACCGTGACTATATAACCCATGATGCGCAATTTATAGGCATACTATCGTTGACATCTTACAGTACACCTCGGTTTAAACCTATAAAAGCGAATTCATTGTAATAATTAAATTCTTTTCGTTTTGAGATTGCTAACATTTTATTTTTCAGAAATAATGGATTCTAAAAAGGTTTTCGCATGCAGCAGTTGTAACGCAACTTTTACTAGAAAAAATAATATTAAACGCCATTATGAGAAACAGCATAAAACAACTAATCGTTTAACATCAAGTCAACCTTCAACGTCAGGGGTTAAACGCCGAGCAGATGTAAAACCTGTTGAGTCGGCCGTGAAACGCACTAGAGTTGGGCCTGTTGTTATACGGTGCGATGTTTGTGACATAGATATGCCTAGACATTTGTTTGCAGCTCATCTGAACACCAATTTACACAAAAATGCTGCAAGCCGACCTGTAGGTGGTGATAATGTTGTGCAGATAATATCCTCTGCATTCAAAACACGTATTGCAACTTATAGATTGCAAAATGTGAATGCTACTGACAGCATCCTGCTGTTTCTGAACAAGAATCTTGAGCAGTTTGCACGCTTGGTTAACGATAAACTACAAGTCCATACAGCATTTAAAATCAATTGCCAGCTGTATGGGCTTTATGTGAAAATGGTTGGTGGGCAAGACATTAAAAGTTTTAACACTAAGAACGTGGTTGTCACCCGGTCCACCGATCTGAGTCATGTATACCAAAAACTATCCGAGGTGCTAAAAACAAAATCTGAAGAGTTCCAGCATCGGGATTCGGGATGGTCTATTCAGCGTGTGCTGTACCTAGATATTAATATTAGCAAGTACTCACCCTTGCGTGGATCATCCTACATCACTCTACCTAAGTGGATCAGAGATAAAAAAGCCGTCATTAACATCAAGAATCCTGACTCAGCCTGTTTCGCCTGGTCTATTACGGCCGCTATCAACCCCATAGTAGTTAATAATCCTAGTGTCATATCAGCATACCCGCACTACAGCACGCTACTTAATTTTGATGGGCAAATTTTTCCCATGCCCATTAACAATATTCCTCGGTTTGAGGACTTAAACGACATCAGCGTAAATGTATTTGGTGTTGAAGGCAAATCCATTGTGGGCCCATTGCATTTTACAGCTAGAAAACGAGCTAAGCATGTCAACCTTTTGTTTATCCAGGCTGGTGATAAATCTCACTATTGTTGGATAAGGAATTTAGGTAGGCTAGTAAGCAAACAGCTGTCAACAGATCGCCATTACAGATGGATTTGCGATGGGTGTCTTATCTTTTTTAAAACTGGGGACCAGTTGCGACAACATTGTGAACATGATTGTGGTCATGTGGCTACAACCATGCCTAATGCTGCCAACAATCTTCTTAAATTTAAAAACATTCATAAACAGTTGCGTGTGCCCTTCACCATTTACGCTGATTTCGAGGCGGTACTCAAACCGATTAGTTCTGTCATGCAAGATTCGCAATCCTCTTATACCAACAAAGTCCAACGGCACGATCCATTCAGTTTTGCGTACTATGTTAAATGTTCGTTTGATGAGAGTCTGAGCAAATTCGAAACATACAGAGGACTTGACGCTGCCAACGTATTCATGTTGAAGCTTCGGCAGGATGCACGAAGATTGGGCAAAATACTTAAGACGAATGTACCGATGACACCACTGAATTGTTTTGAGAAAATTTTATTCGACCAGTCACATGATTGCGGAATTTGCAAAAAACCTCTTGGGGACCACAAAGTGTCGGATCATTGCCATCTCACAGGAAAGTTTCGCTTTCCAGCGCATTCACAGTGTAATATTCAGTATAAGGTGCCAAGCTTTATACCTGTGATATTGTACAATCTGAGTGGTTATGATTCACACTTTATAGTACGCGAACTTGGATGTGATTCCGAAAGTGTTAAAGTTATTGCCAACAGTTCTGAACGATTTATTTCTTTTTCGAAATTTGTTAGACTGCCTGACGATGACGATGATAACGAAGACGGCTTTAACAATAACGACTTTGACAATGACGATATTGATATTGATGACGCTGAACAATGTGGTAAACGTTGTGTACAACTACGTTTTATGGATTCCTTTAGGTTTATGGCTTCCTCGCTGGACAATTTGGCAAAGAATTTGGAGTCTTCACAGTTTATGGAGGTACGCCGGCATTTCCCCAATAAACTAGATAGTTCATTATTAACTAAGAAAGGTGTATTTCCATATAACTATGTCACAGATATATCTGTGTTAGATGAAGAATCTTTGCCGGTAAAGGACGCTTTTTACAATACTTTGACAACATCTGGTATCAGCGAGGAAGAATACCAGCACGCCAAAACCGTTTGGAATCACTTTAACATACGGACACTAGGACAATACAGCGAGTTATACTTGAAAACTGATGTTCTGATGTTGGCTGATATATTTGAAAATTTTAGAAATGTTTGCATCACTACATATGACTTAGATCCATGTCAATACTTGACATCTCCTTCGCTAAGCTTTGATGCAATGTTAAAGTACACAGACATACGTTTAGAGTTGCTGACAGATATTGACATGCATCATTTTATAAAGAATGGTATACGGGGTGGGTTGGTGCAATGCAGCGATAGGTTAGCCAGTGCTAATAACAAGTATATGGATGATTTCAATCCAAACGAATCGTCATCATTCTTGGTATACTTGGATGCCAACAATTTGTACGGGTGGGCCATGTCTCAGTATCTACCCAAAGGCGGTTTCAGGTGGTTGGATGAACAAGGTATAGACTTTGTTCGTCAAAACCTTATGAGTATTCCCACCACAAACAATCAAGGGTATATACTGAGCGTTGATATGGAGTATCCAGAATCTTTGCATGACGAACACAATGATCTACCGTTTTGCCCTGAAGTAGGAAATCGCACTACACCAGTTCTAAAACACCCAAGTTACTTGCAACGCTTTGCAATAAGAGACAGTACACGATACACTACAGAAACCTTCAACAATGTCTACGCAATGGACTAAAGCTGACAGCCGTTCATCGTGTATTACAATTTGATCAATCTCCGTGGTTAGAACCGTACATTAACTTGAACACAAGTCTCCGCGCTCGGGCACAGAATACTTTCGAAAAAAACTTTTTCAAGTTGATGAACAACTCAATTTTCGGAAAAACCATGGAGAATGTGGACAAGCGCGCTGACATTAAAATTGTAACCCGATGGGTCTCTGATGGCAAAAAGTTGTGTGCAAGTAACTTGATTGCTAAACCTAATTTTAAGAATTGTACCACTTTAGAAGAAAATTTGGCAATCATACGGATGAATCGCGTTAAAGTTGTTTATGATAAGCCTATATATGCCGGCTTTGCGGTGTTGGACTTATCGAAAAGTCATATGTACGACTTTCATTATAGCGTAATGAAGCCTCTGTATGGATCCAAATTGTCTCTTCTTTACACCGACACTGACAGCTTTATATATAGGGTTGAAACGGCAGATTTTTACGCCGACATTTACAAACACATCGACTTTTTTGACACTAGCGACTATTCCCCGGACAATAAGTACGGTATTCCTTTGGTCAATAAGAAAGTTCTCGGTAAATTTAAAAATGAGTGTAATGGTGACTTACTTCTAGAATTTATCGGTACACGGGCAAAATCATACTGTATCGTAACGGAAAAGGATGTGATTAAAAAGATCAAAGGAATATTGCGCTGTGTAGTGAATAAGTTTATTACTGTAGATGACTTTAAGGACGTTGTGACTAATATTAGTACGCCCTTATGCGTACGATGTTGTGTATACGAAGTGACAAACACCAATTGTATACACAGCAAGTGAATAAGATCAGTCTGTCTGGGGAGGAAGATAAACGGTTTGTGATTCCCAACAGTACGCGTACGTATGCGTGGGGGCATAAAGACATAGACAAATATTATTTTACATAGTATTTAAGTAAATATTTGTACAAACTTTTAAGTATTTGTTGTTATTAGGTAAGTATAGAATAAGTATTTTTAAACTGTACCATATTATTTGGGGTAATGTGCACCTATTATCATTAGGCTAAGCAATTTTGTGAATTTGAAGTACTATTGTTATTAATCTAAGCATAGAATAAGTGTTCAGACAAATCTATCTATCAATTATTGTCTTGTTTTAAACATGGGATTGTTATTAAGTTAAGTGTTTTATGTATTGTCGTTAGAATGAGTGATATTTACACATCACTAATTATGTTTTTCACGTTTTAGTTGATGTTCTGTTGCTTGGACAAAGTGCTGATTGGACTTAGCCCCTTGCGAGTAGAAGTAAAGGGATGTATTTTCTCATTGTTGTAGTGGACTAGGCGCTCAAGGTATATATTAGAGACACTAATATTTTCTAAATCAATTGATGTCATCTTTATGCAATGTCACTGATACATATCTCGAGTGGATACCACATTAAAAAAAGTGCTTCTAGTACACTACCTCATGGGTGATGTGGAAAAGTGTACGCAAATAATAAATACATCTATGTTTAACATATTACTAACATTTTTCTCTGTTTTAGACCATACACAATTTTTCGTTTGGCATAAGGATGCTGTAGGCTGAAATATGGTATATTAATTTCTTTTGCAAATGGATAATTTTTTACTTAATGCTGTAATTGTATGTATTGTACTATTAATGTATTGTATATCGAATAAACTGTATAAACTATTAATTACATTTCATTACATTCTAAAAAATATGGTTAGTGCTATAAACGTAATAATGAACTCGAAATGATAGTTTGCAAATGCTGTTAAGTCATCCCTAAATTATTTGCAAGCGTTTGCATTAGGTTTAAATGGATGCGAAAACTTGTACCACAATATTCATTAAATACACCTCTAGAACGGTTATAGATATATATTAACTACATCATTATCCAAACTAATGTTTTCGCTTTGAGCTAGCACTGTATTTTATTACGCGTGAAACCTGTCTTTAACAGAAACGTATTAACAAATAAAATTGTTTTGCATATGACACATTGCCATTCAACAATATGTTTTTGCAAATTTTATTACACTAAAAATACTTTATCCACAAGCAGGTTATTAAGCCTAGTAATTATACTGGTGATAGAAGAAGACCTAAAGTTGCATTTCATAAATGTTTGTGCGAAATGCGTGCAAAAATACTTATTGTAAACTTGGATTATATAAAATACAAATTTGTGCTAAATGATATAGTGTTAAACCTGTGTGGCAAAGAATGGTAACCGATTGTTTGCGCTTATTGCGTAATGTTGGCGTCTGTGTTAGATTAACGATGCATTCCTGTAGATGATACTACTGTGATGTCACAGTCAAAATTGGTGCCTTTTTCGGCAAACTTTGGTGTGGTTTGATTTGTGTGGTAGTGGTGAAGATCTGGGTGTGTTAAGATGATGAGGATGAATTTAAAAATTGCCATGCATATGCTCAAATGGGAGTCAATTTTAAGATGCCTTTGTATTTTTATTATATAATTCTTTAATAAATAAATAATTAATCGACGTAATTATATTGACTCTTAATCATCTCTGCATCCCAAGCCATGATTAAGGTAAATTTAGAAATTGTCATGCATATTGTTAAATGGGAGTCAATTTTAAGACGACTTTGTATTTTTATTATGTAATTCTTTAATAAATAAATAATTAATTGATGTAATTATATTGACTCTTAATCAGCTTAATCCGGAAGAATTTGCCTATCTGGTGCCCCTGTCGGGGCCCCGACGGTGGATTGTGGCAAATAAGAATTTAATTTGCGAAAGATGGCATTAGGGTTAATGGATTAATCTAGTTATGTATTAGATTAGTTTATTGATGTAATTATATTGACTCTTAATCATCTCTGCATCCCAAGCCATGATTAAGGTAAATTTAGAAATTGTCATGCATATTGTTATATGGGAGTCAATTTTAAGACGACTTTGTATTTTTATTATGTAATTCTTTAATAAATAAATAATTAATTGATGTAATTATATTGACTCTTAATCAGCTTAATCCGGAAGAATTTGCCTATCTGGTGCCCCTGTCGGGGCCCCGACGGTGGATTGTGGCAAATAAGAATTTAATTTGCAAAAGATAGCATTAGGGTTAATGGATTAATCTAGTTATGTATTAGATTAGTTTAAAAGATTAAATAAATTAGCGCAATTTTTTGCATGTGTATTGCTTATGGGAGTCAAATTTATGATGACTAGCTAGTTTAAAAGATTAAATAATTAGCGGAAGAATTTGCCTATCTGACTCGGGGCCCCCGACGGTGGATTGTGGTAAATAAAAATTTAATTTGCAAAAGATTGCATTAGGGTTAATGGATTAATCTAGTTATGTAATTAGATTAGTTTAAAAGATTAAATAAATTAGCGCAATTTTTTGCATGTGTATTGCTTATGGGAGTCAAATTTATGATGACTAGCTAGTTTAAAAGATTAAATAATTAGCGGAAGAATTTGCCTATCCGGCGGTCCTGGGGAAGGATGCCGGGGGGTCCGACGGTCCAGATCAGGGCGCCGACAAAAGATACTTAGTCGAAGAAAACTATTGTGCAAATATCAGATTTGTGCAATTTTTTTGCCTGTGTATTGCTTATGGGAGTCAAATTTATGATGACTATTGCGCAATTTTTTTGCCTGTGTATTGCTTATGGGAGTCAAATTTTATGATGACTAGCACGAGCCATGCCTAGAGCTATAAAATGCTTACTTGAAGAAAACTATTGTGCAAATTTAGGCGAATATTTGCCGATTAAAGGGTAGATGGTCCAGATGAGAACAAGATCCGTGCCAGATCGGGGTGCTGACCCCTCGCCGATGTGCGAATAATTGCGTAAATTAGAATTTAATTAAATTAGCCATGCCTGGGGCTAGAAATTGTTTAGTTGAAGAAAACTATTGTGCAGATTTTTGCTACTAAGTGTGCGAATTCGCTGCAAATGTTGAAATTATTTGCGATTTTCGCCAAAAGATGCTTAGTCGAAGAAAACTATTGTGCGAAATATCAGATTTATGCAATTTTTTGCATGTGTATTGCTTATGGGAGTCAAATTTAAGATGACAATGTTATTTAAATGGGAGTCTTTTTCTTTTCAGAATTGGTTAATTCGCCCTACTTCTACTACTGCATTAAAATCCCCCGTAACTATTAAATTTTCATATCTTTTTATGTATCTTAGTATGTCTTCTATATCTTCGTAGATCGCTTCTACCTCTTCCTCACTGTAGCTAGAGGTGGATATGTAAACTTGTATTATTACTGTATATACCGGTTTAGATTCTAATCTAACCATGAGTACCCTTTCGTTCTTTTGGAGGTAGTTTTCTACGCAGTGGCCCGAATTTCTTTACTCTGATCCTGTATGAATTACCCTAAAGTCTCCATTCCAAAAATTCCCCGCCTTTGGCCAGCGTATTTCGCTGATTCCTACTATGTCTAGTGCTAACCTTTCCATTTCAATTTTCAAGTTCCCTAGCTTACCTACTTGCTTCATACTTCTAAAAGAATACTTTATTCAAAGTAATTTGTCGAGGTCAAAAACAGTAATTCTTAATATTTTTCAATAATTCAAAGTGAAGAATAGCAGCAAGAAGCGAAAGTTATCGGTTAGGGTCACCTGTATATTATTATTCATCTTCTCCTAAGGGTTATCAACAATATTCGTTGTAGTGACTACCGTTTTACCCATTTGATGATTTTTTGAATGGCGGATCATGAAGCGCTTTTACAAGATTTTGCGACGCAGACTGCAACGAAAATTTTTTGCAAACAAAAGTATGGGAAACATGAGACGAGCGTACTGCAAATGGAGTGAATTATTTTAAGAGATCAATATGAGAAAGATTTATTTTTAATATTGCTATGAAATCGGGTGTATAGGAGAAGGTGCACTTTATTTGACCGTTGTTTTGTAATATCAACGAAGATAAACGTAGTTTTAAGATAGGTTTACTTATGGTTGCTTACGCAATTTAAATTTGCCCATATTTCCAATTAAATTATCAGTCTGGGTTGCTCAATTGGAAAAAGCTTCTTAATCTTCTTTGGGGATTAAACCACTCATAGTTTTTAAAATTATCTTTATTAACGTTTCGATCCATAACCTAGGATCGTTTTCAAAATAATAAAAACTTCAAGTTTGACATTTATGACATAAATTGAAGGTGACTTTGATTTATTGATGTTTGAAATATTTGGTTTGAGTACACTAAGCAAAAATTTTTAAAGTTTAAATGAATAATTGCCTTCAATTTGTGTTACGGCCTGGGACCGACTTTTTTAGGTAGCCAATACGCTTAACGTGAAATCAGCTGATTAATTTTTATTGTAAAAATTCAATAACTTGGGAATTGGAAAACATTTTTTAACATGTTTCTATTTATACAATTTAGAGGATCGTTATTAAAGAAGTGTGCAATTGCATTATTAAAAGGCTTAAGTAGTCGTTTTTTTATATTTATTTTGAAGGGGAAATCATTATGATTTAGGCTACCTCTTTGGTAGATTTTAACATTGTTCTGAGGTAACCTTATGGCGGGTTTACACTTGTCAGATACCAATGTTGTTCTATGAAGGTTGTATATGGATCTGAGGCGACCCTATGGCGGGTTTACACTTGTCAGATACCAATACTGTTTAACGGAGATTGTATATGGTTGTGAAGTAACCTTATTGCGGGTTTACACTTGTCAGATACCAATGCTGTTTTACAGGGGTTGTTAATATGCTTCATCATCATCATCATTGGATCTTCATCTCAAAACTGGTTGGACACGTACCTGCACTTATTTATATTCTGAGCTAGCTTCCCTTCTACTGTTTTCTAATTTTATGTTTTATTTCACCGAGATTCAGCTTTCAAGCATAAATTGAAAGCTGACGAGCCAAAATCCTGTTGTGGCCTTATATTTTTTATGCTCCACTTACCAGCTCGATTTGAAATAATCGGTTATGTTTTACATAAAAACCAAGTTTCAATTTCATCTTATCAATGTTGTTGTTTAACATTAGAAGAAGTGAAGAAATAATTATTTTAGTATTAAAATTCATGTTTCCGTGTACAACTACCTTTATATCTGTATTTAATGGACGACTTTAGTCTGCAATATGAGCTGCGCTAAATGTTTACATTTGACGTAGCGTCAAAAACGTGACACTTATTAAAAATGTTCCGACGGTAATTAAAATTAAATTCATGTTGTTTACGCAATTTAAATTTCACAATCTCTTTAACAGACGACATGCAAGTACAAACTGGAAGGTTACAGATTCAAATGTTGATCCTGAAGTTGTCGAAGCGCATGAATTAGGCGGCAATTTTTATTTATTGTGACATAGAAGTAAGCTTACCAACGCAACAGACGCAGGATCTCAAAACAAAATTTAAGAATCTTTCCTCGACTGTTTCAGTTAGTAGAGCATTAAAAGACTCTCCTGCTTAAGTAGAAAATATATTAATATTAATTAAATTTTTTAAAGTACAATATTGACAAATGAAAACTAGAAAAAAATGAAAATGTGTGCAGTATAAATCACATAAAAGCATATATAGAAGGTACGAAAGCTTCAACCTACATCCAGAATAAATTTATGTTGAACCTCCAGCGTCAGCGTACTAACACTACCGTAATTATTTTTTTTAAAGTATATCTTTTAGAAAGATACGTGTAAATTGCCCCTTATTATTTGAATGTAAGGGTTTTTTTGAGATGTATATTTCTGTCTAGTTTTCAACGAATTCGACGAATTTTGTTCACCCTTCTCCCGTAACTCTTCACTGATTACGGTCATAATCGGCCATCCACATGCTACATTTTCTAATCCAAATTAAGGTTGTGAAAATTTGCGAACAATGGCGTACGTTACACTCGTTG
Organism: Platerodrilus igneus; assembly: GCA_036346225.1. Taxonomy (NCBI): domain Eukaryota; kingdom Metazoa; phylum Arthropoda; class Insecta; order Coleoptera; family Lycidae; genus Platerodrilus; species Platerodrilus igneus. Next base: position 11,342,244 of record JARFIW010001325.1, on the reverse strand, counting down.
AAAGTGTCTTATCCAAATGCTTGGTTAATTTTATTGGCCGCTGCTGTTGCATTTAAACCTTTTTAAACTAAAAAAGGAAAAGTGTTCCGTTATTATGGGTTGACAAAATTTTTCGAACTTTTTTATAGAATTCTTGAAAATTATGTTAAGCCAAATTGTAAAAATAAATGTAAATTATCTATCAGAACTAAACGAAAATAACAGCACGAATAAACTAAGGCCCAGTTGACCAAAAACCCCGATGCCTTTGAAATTTAATAAATCGGACAATTCGTATACAAATGACTGATATTTAGTTAAACTTCGTAAATTACATTATTAGAAAAGTTTTACTACAGACGACAATTTTAAAGTTAGTTCTAGTAATCGGAACTTGACGCATTCTCATATACTTTTATTATATAAAAGTATTTTTAATAAACTTATTTTTGTTTTATACAATTAAGGTGTTTGTAATTAGATGAACGCTATGTAATATGTGAAAGCTCTAATAGAAAACACTTTTCTACTTCATAATTTTGCTTGGAAACATATTGAGAGCGTTATTGTAATGAATCGAGGTAATTAATTGGGTCATACTATTCAGTTAACAACGGATCGTTACTTCAAACCAGGAAACACTATTCGTTAGATACATGTGCTTTTAAATTTTATACCCGAGCAAATATGTCTCGCAAAATCAACCTTTCCACACCAAAAGCGCTATATTAACTTCAATTCAATCCTTGATTGTAGTTTCTTCGGAAATTACGATTACAGCGTTGGTTTCAATTACACAATGTTATTAAGTCGATGATTATTGATAACTCTCCAGTGCTTAAATCGTTACGCTGAAAAATTAATTGCATTGCGTTCAGTCAATGGTGGATTTGATGTAGTATACCACTGAAGCGCATTCATGGGATTAAATAATTTCACAGTACTGTCATTCTTTTAGTTTTATCGAAATTAATAACGATCACTCAAATTGTGTGTTTAAAGCTAATCAATAAACTTTTGTTTAGTGCATGTCATGTTTGATGATATACCCGAATGCAATAAAAATTCCAATGAATAAAGCTTAGTATATTCCATAAACTTTTGCTACGATGTTGTTTATCGTAAATCTCTGAACTGGAAAGAAACACACGATATCCTAATTTCAAAAGTAAAGTACAATTTGTACAAAGTTGTAACAGTAAAATTTGTACAGTTAAGAAACGCAAGGGTAAAACTGAAACAGAAAGGACAATAAAGTAAACAGGTTTGTAAAATTGTTCCCAGAAGACCCAGGTAATTTCATGTCCAAAAAGGGAATTGTACATTCATGCTCTCTTTCTAGAGTAAACTGTATGTGTTTGTTCAAGCTATTAAAGATTTTTAAAACCGCATATATTTGATTTTCAGGTACAGCACAAATCACATTATCCACATACTTTTTTATAGAAGCTGGAGACGTGGGTAATTGTGGAATAACCTCGTCAAATAGATAATCCATTATTATTGTGACAACTATGGGACTGAGTGGTAAACCTATAGATGCTCCGAATATTTGTAAATAAAATTTGTTGTCAAAAGTGAAATTTAACTTAGTATGTTCAATGTAGTATTTAACACTTCAGTTTTTATAAGTTAATGTATTTTATTTGAATGTGACATTGATGTTTGTAATTTTGTAGCACCCTGAGGAAGATTTAAAATTAAATCGAAAGCTTGGTAAAGAACACAGAGATTTTAATGTACCTTTATGAACGTAGACCTATAAACCCGTTACTGCACTTCTTATTGATAATAATTAAAGGTCGTTACACATAATAATATATATATATATTGCTGTAATATCCCCTTAGTGGGGTCGTCATATTATTTCTGCAATATCACGTGTCCTTACGTTGAGCGACCTATTTATTTTAATTGCTATAATACTAAATTAAATTATTGAACCACCATTTTAATCTTTCCTACAGCTTGTGATTATTTCCTCCTCCAGCTGTTTCTTAACGTTGCTATCAACTGGAGTTTATCATAAACAACTTTATCGACCAATGACAAAATTCAACAAGTTACCGCCTTTGCGAGTTATCTCTGCCCTACTTAATTTGTGGCTCCTACTCTGTACTATTTCAATCTTATGACCTCGGCTAGCATATATTTGTAATTATAAAAATTCAGTAAGTTTGGATCCCATTTAATGAAACTAATGCTTTATGTACAGCTTTGACGTTATTTACAATACATTTTCAAATTAATTCACCTTTATAAATTTCATTTATCAACAACCATTTAATTTGTACTAAAAACCCAAAGTCACCAAAGAAAACTCATTATCTTTACCAACAAATGTAGAATATTCTAAATCCGTTTTCTTATTATTATTTCAATACGTATTCAACCCTTTGTTGACTTGTTTACAAGCATATAATATTTAGCCAATTTGATATTAAAAATAAAATAAAATTCTTATAGAAAACAGATGCCTTATAACTAACAATCTGACCTGGTTTTATCTTTTTACGACGACGCTTCCATTGAAATTAATCTTCCCAATTTTTCGATTCCATTCAACTTATCACCATTATGGACCAACACCATTAAATTATAATTTTATACTTTAATCATTCTTGCCATAGACTTCAAATTTGTAATTCGTTCACCCCTATACTTCAAGATTATGTTCTTCCTTTCGCCTCGACATTTAAATTGTTTTATTGTAATCTTTCTTAACATCAAGCATTCTGGCCTATTTTCCTCAGACCTCGAAGCCCTATTATTTTTATGTCTTAGTTTACGATTAATTCATAAAATAATCCTACTTACGTTTTAAACGGTAATTTTCATATACACACTCATTTATTTCACTTTGTATCACTTGTTACGTATTATTCAGTATTACTGGCAATGCACTTGGGCCTTCATTGAGTTCAAAACTGACTTTCTTATCGCGGTGCTTGCTAATATAATTTCGAATCCCCACTGCATCCGTGGTGTGGTCTAGAACCTGTCGTTTGCTTCGGACCAATCAAATAATTTCATTTCGAATATTTTCTGATGTAATGCTCTGCGTTCGTTCATAATGCCCACCTGCCTGCAGGTGTCTTCACTTATCAACATGCTGTATTTTGATAGAATAGTCGCCTTTCCATAAACAACTGATGCAATTTTACTTTAAACTTTCATTGTTTACATGCGATTCACGCAATTTTTAATCATTTCTCTTATCAAAATCTTTAGATCTTTATACGCATTATATTAGCTACATGAAACTCTATTTTCACATCCGTATTACTTAATCGTCTGAGACTCTTTTCTTAATGCGTGTCTAATTATACTTTATCATTTCTACGCGTGCTTCCACTGAAAAATATTCTTATTCGCTTTACTTATATCAACTGAACACTATCTACAGGGTATTTAATCTTTACCATCCGTTTAATACTTGTATTTCACATTCCTACGCCAACTATGCGTCTTCCTATGTCTTTCCTGCGTCGCCCAAAACTATTTCTACTTTGTACACAGGGTGTTTCCTACTTACTATCTACTTCTATTTCTTACTTATTTCCTGAAATAACTACAATTTTCTGCTGCCTATTCTAATTACTCATTCTCTAGTGACCTTCACTATGTCGTGCACCCTTAAACAACCCCTTATCACAGCATAATTCCCCCAAATTAAAATATAAAATTTTATATCAATGTCCATTTTTGTTGCCCAACGTGAACTTAAACTCACATTGGTATGAAATTATTATATTTTATTTCCATATTGAAATTCAACCTTTTCATTATTAATCTCATATTTACATTTTATTTATCCCATACCTATGTCCTATTATACTATACTATTCCTACCTATGCCTATTCTTATGTTCAAATCCTATTCTATTTCTCTATGTATACCTATTCATAATTTATTTTACATTTCCTTTTATCTATTCATCTGTCCTTGCATGGGCCAATTCAATTTATTTATTTTCAACTTCCCCCTTTTTCACTCTTAAATCTGGGTCCTTTTAATCTATATTTTTCAATCCTATATTTATTATCTATCCTATATCCTAAAAATCTAACCCTACTTTGAAAAAATTCACACTTCCTTAAATTCAACCTTAAACCTGCTATATCTAATTCTAATATTATTCTCTCTAAATGTACGTAGTGTTCCTCTACACTATTACTAAATATTAATATTTTATCCTTATAGTGGATACTAAATTCCTCATACAGTCCCAAAATATTCTTGATCACATTCTCTAATGCATCCGTGCTCGAGGACAAACCAACCGGGACCACCCTAAATTGGTATAATTTTCCTTCTACCGAAAAACCCGTATATTTCCTTGATTCACGCGCTAATGGAATCAAACACAATGAATTCTTTAAGTCTAATTTGCTATATATTTTCTTATTACCTATTCTTGCTAATATGCTTTCCATCGTTGGTGGACAATTGTATTGCGGCTTCGTTCGCTTATTTATCTTTCTTGCATCCAAACATAACCTAATGCTATTATCATTTTTCTTCACGACGACTAATGGATTCACAAAATGTGTACTGGAGTTTTCTATAATGCCTTCACGTAACATTTCCTCAATTTCTTCCTTCACTCTATTCCTATATGCTACTGGAATAGGATATATCTTATTGTTAAACGGTTCCTCATTAATTACTTCTAACTTGTGCACATAACCCTTGGCAATTCTCGACTTTGACCCAATTAATTCTGAATGCTTATTCAATAATACATTCACCCTATTTTTTAAATCATCTGGACACTTAATCTCTTCACTTTCATTACCCCCATTATTTATCTCTTCACTAAACTGATTAATATTTACGCAGTCATCTTCTATTACTATATTCCCCTCTTCATACCATTTAATATATTTCCCATTACACTCAATCTCTTTGCATTCCGCATTTATCTTCAACCCCAACTTATCTATCATATTCATCCCAAATATAACATCTATCTTCAGTCCAGGTACCACCATGAACTCATTTTCCCATATTCTATCCCCCATTTCACATCTCAGAATTACCATCTCATTTATTACACTAAATCTCTTATTATTTGGTGCCACTAAATTACACCTTGCTATCTTTATCGCTTTATCCCCCAATTTCTCTCGTTTAACAAATTCTTCCGCTACAAGTGATGCCTCTGCTCCAGTATCAATTAATACTTTAACCATTTTATTTTCCACCTTTAAATTAATTATTGGTAATAAGTTTCTCTCAAGTCTTCCTAATTCATTATCCATTTCATATTTAATAAACTCGCGCTGGTGCTCATATCCGTTAATCCGTAGAATTTTCCTTGGTTCGTCCGTACTCAAAAATCCTGATCTCGCGTCGAAGGTCCTGCCTGACTCATTCTTCCTGTATCTGTGCAATTCGTGTTCCTTAATTCCACACTATTAATATTTCTTGCTGGTGTCCGTCGATCATCCTTTTCCCGCCTATTCATTACTCCATTGTTTCCCTCATGATTCGTTCTCTCTATTCGTTGCCTTGGTGTCTGACCATTATCCCTGTTCTGCCTAAAATCATTATTAAAGTTTCCATAGTTCCCCCCCATTAAAATTTCTTCCGCGATCATAATTATACCTGTTCCTTCGATAATTATTCCTAGTCTCATCATTCCTTATGAAATTCGTGCGTCGATCCCTAAAATTATTTTCCCTTTCATCATCATTTTCCAAATCATCATATCTCTGCAAATAATCAATAAACGTGTCTCTATCCACTATGTTTTGCGTCGTTATGTATCGCTTTACTTCCGCATTAAAATGACTTGCTAAATACTTTATAATAATTTTATCTTCTAAAGGAGGATCCAATTGCTTCGCTACAGTAAATTTCTCAATCGCATATGATTCTCGCGTTATCCCTTTCGCCAAATCGTATCTTCCCATAATTAAATCATTTCGAATTCGATTTTGCTGGTTGTCATTCCAGAATTGACGTAGAAATTTGCTTTCAAACTGTTCAAACGTTTCTATTTCATCCTCAACTAGATTGTACCATTGTTTAGCATTCCCTTTTAATATTGCCCTAATTAAATTTAATTTGATTAATTCATCTGTGTATCCCTGTATCAACATTTTAAAATTTTTCAGAAATATCTTAGGGTTTACTTTTCCGTCCCCGTAAAATTTCGTAAATTGTTCCATTGAAAGATTCGTGTGCATTAGCTTAATTGGTTCCCTATTAAAGTTTATTGGATTGCTTTTCAAATTATTTATCTCTTGATTTATTGATCTGAATTCCGTTTCGCAATTTTCTTCAATTTTATTTAACTTAATATTTAAATTCTTAATTTTATTGTTGGACTCACTTTCGAACTCTTCTCGTTTCGTTTTGATTAAAGAAATATGATCCCATAAACCGTCTATCTCCTCAGAAACTCTACCAACTCTCTCATTCAATTGTGCTTTCATCTCCGCGATATTATGGTTTGCTTCTTTCAGTCCATCACTAAGATTCTTAATTTTACCCTCCAATTTCTCATTGTTTTCATCCATTTTTATTTTAACTGCATTTATGGCTTGCTCACTCCTATCCATCTTTTCATTCAATGCCATTAAGATATCCAACATCTTATTTTCTTGTGAAGTTCGCCTCTCTTCACTAGAACTGGTTTCCTGAATTATAACGCTCTCCTGGGATCCTATCTCTACTCCTTGTTGTCTCAAAACCTCCCGTGTTTCCCGTATTTTCTTGTCCATTATTATTAAATTTATATGCTAAACTTTTTTAAATACTAAAATTTATCTAACTTTAAATTACTGTACAAATTTCACTATTGTTAATTGAAGCTTTTCAAATCCCCGGTTTAGTTTAATTAATTTATATAAAATCTTACAATCGTACTTTAAAATTTATTTTAATTTAATTCGCCCCTCTTAATTTCAGTTTATTATGACAAAATTCAACAAGTTACCGCCTTTGCGGGTTATCTCTGCCCTACTTAATTTGTGGCTCCTCCTCTGTACTATTTCAATCTTATGACCTCGGCTAGCATATATTTGTAATTATAAAAATTCAGTAAGTTTGGATCCCATTTAATGAAACTAATGCTTTATGTACAGCTTTGACGTTATTTACAATACATTTTCAAATTAATTCACCTTTATAAATTTCATTTATCAACAACCATTTAATTTGTACTAAAAACCCAAAGTCACCAAAGAAAACTCATTATCTTTACCAACAAATGTAGAATATTCTAAATCCGTTTTCTTATTATTATTTCAATACGTATTCAACCCTTTGTTGACTTGTTTACAAGCATATAATATTTAGCCAATTTGATATTAAAAATAAAATAAAATTCTTATAGAAAAACAGATGCCTTATAACTAACAATCTGACCTGGTTTTATCTTTTTACGACGACGCTTCCATTGAAATTAATCTTCCCCAATTTTTCGATTCCATTCAACTTATCACCATTATGGACCAACACCATTAAATTATAATTTTATACTTTAATCATTCTTGCCATAGACTTCAAATTTGTAATTCGTTCACCCCTATACTTCAAGATTATGTTCTTCCTTTCGCCTCGACATTTAAATTGTTTTATTGTAATCTTTCTTAACATCAAGCATTCTGGCCTATTTTCCCTCAGACCTCGAAGCCCTATTATTTTTATGTCTTAGTTTACGATTAATTCATAAAATAATCCTACTTACGTTTTAAACGGTAATTTTCATATACACACTCATTTATTTCACTTTGTATCACTTGTTACGTATTATTCAGTATTACTGGCAATGCACTTGGGCCTTCATTGAGTTCAAAACTGACTTTCTTATCGCGGTGCTTGCTAATATAATTTCGAATCCCCACTGCATCCGTGGTGTGGTCTAGAACCTGTCGTTTGCTTCGGACCAATCAAATAATTTCATTTCGAATATTTTCTGATGTAATGCTCTGCGTTCGTTCATAATGCCCACCTGCCTGCAGGTGTCTTCACTATCAACATGCTGTATTTTGATAGAATAGTCGCCTTTCCATAAACAACTGATGCAATTTTACTTTAAACTTTCATTGTTTACATGCGATTCACGCAATTTTTAATCATTTCTCTTATCAAAATCTTTAGATCTTTATACGCATTATATTAGCTACATGAAACTCTATTTTCACATCCGTATTACTTAATCGTCTGAGACTCTTTTCTTAATGCGTGTCTAATTATACTTTATCATTTCTACGCGTGCTTCCACTGAAAAATATTCTTATTCGCTTTACTTATATCAACTGAACACTATCTACAGGGTATTTAATCTTTACCATCCGTTTAATACTTGTATTTCTCATTCCTACGCCAACTATGCGTCTTCCTATGTCTTTCCTGCGTCGCCCAAAACTATTTCTACTTTGTACACAGGGTGTTTCCTACTTACTATCTACTTCTATTTCTTACTTATTTCCTGAAATAACTACAATTTTCTGCTGCCTATTCTAATTACTCATTCTCTAGTGACCTTCACTATGTCGTGCACCCTTAAACAACCCCTTATCACAGCATAATAATATATATATATATATATATATATATTTAATGCTGTAATTATAGGGTCGTTTGGGGGTAGGTTAAGTCACAGGGGTTGTACAATAAATAAAATCAACTTCCAGTTAACAAAAGCACATAATTACAGATATCATAAGAGTAAATAGGTCATTATATATATTGTTAGTTGAGAGCACACTGTATATAAAAATACATGGAATTAAAATGCATAAGAATATAGAAATATCCAAGAGTAAGTACAAGTTAAGATAAGATTTGAAAACGCACAAAATGCAACAAAATTAAATCAACGGGAAACCTATATGAATTGGCTTGATATATATTTAACAAGTGCGTTAAATATATCATCGTATACGCAGTCTAAATTATGCATTATTTGAAAATCGTACGTGACATAAAGAATTACATTTGTTCAAAAATCCAATATTAACTAGGAAATAAACAAGCACCAGATTATGTCGGTTTAGATTAGAATAAGTAATAAACAATAAATACGTAATCTAATAAACGGAAATTCGTGGGATTACTCAATTAAATACCATGGTAGGTGAGTGTAATACGTGACAACTCTAGCATTCATCCGAATATTTGAACTAAACAATTGGTAAAATTCCCGGAATACATAAAGATAAAGACAAAATGTGTCGTCTCAACACGTGAATGAACGAATGGAAAACAAGAGATGTACGGCTTTAAATACGATAAGAATTGAGTGACGTGTTTAGTATACATTTTAAACTGGGCTACGACGATACTCTGAAGTGCTAAATCATTTATGTAACCAGTGAGACAAAAAAAAATTAAAATCATTTTGAAAAGTGTACAAATTGTGCAACGGGGAGCCGATCTATTATAGACGTAAGTAAATAACGACTTCATAAAAATACATTTCTAACAAATAAAACAAGGTTCCTGTTAATTACCTCTGGTTAATTGTTTCTGGTTAATTACTCCTGTTAATTACTCCTGTTTATTACTTCTGGTTAATTACTTCTGGTTAATTACTTCTTGTTAATTACTTCTTGTTAAATACTGACATGGAAAACGTTGTATTACTGTCTTGTTAATTACGGACATGGAAAATCTTTTTTTCACTGATATTCAAATTGAATCTTAAATTGGATTAACTTATTACTGGCATCTTAATACTGGCTCTAACACTGAAATTTAAATAAGATTTTAATAACGATTTGGATAGTATTTTGGTTTTGATGTCGACTTCCAAATTCGACTATAAATATTCAGACTGGGTACGAAAGCTCTTGGGGGATGCAGAGGAACTACAGAACCATTTCAGGTTTGCGATATTGATATAATTTATTACTGAAAACTGTTTTAATTCAATATTTTTCGTAGTAGTTTTATTGATCAATTTATGAAAAAGATAATAGGCATCTTGAAACGTTTTAAAAGATCTCAAAATATAAACAAGAAGGCTAGTTTTGCTGGCTTCAATTTCTTAAATCTGGAATATGTAAATATTCTGAAAAGGGGAAGATTTTAAAAGTTGTAAATATTTAATCATTATACTGTCTATTGTAGAATTGCTTTATTTAATTGAATCAGCTATTTGAGGCAAAGAAAATCCATAACTTAACATTTCACATCATAGGTGCTTGATTGATCAAAGGGACAAATAAAAATATCATAGCATTTTATGACATACCAAGTCGTGGGGCTAAATATAAATAGAAATAACACAGCATTTTATGACGCCCATCGTAGGGGCTCGTTGATTATAATAAGAGCAACACAGCATATTATGTACACCCAAAACGTGGGAATAAAAATATCGTAGCATTTTATGTACGCCCAATCGTGGGGCTGAAATATCACAGCATTTTATGACATGCCCAACCGTGGGACTAAAAATTAATAAAACATCGTAGGGGCTGGAGTAATATCACAGCAATATATATATATATATATATATATATATATATATATATATATATATTTATATCCCTTTACTCAAGCCGTCATAAAAATGCCCTGAATCTTGCTGCTGAAATAGTTCGGATCGCTAATTCGAGCCCCACTGTTGGGTCGACATAATAATGCCCTGAATCTCCTTTTACTCAAGCCCCAGTATTGGGCCGTCATAAAAATTCCCTGAGTTCTCTTAGTACAAACTCGCATCTCTCAATTTGAACGCCATTCTTGCTCTGAACCCTACCTACAGAACAAAAACTTCTCTTAACTTACTTTCGACTTCAATATTTATTTTATCCTCTGAAGATGCTACTCTTCTTGCACGCCAAAACTTCTAGATTTTTACACTGCTTAAAATGCTGCTTCCTCAGGGATATCCACCACGGCTTCTCAGCGGCTCTTTGAAATATTGCCCTACTATTTGAAGAAAAAGAACTCGACTACACAAACTTATCACCATTTATTCCAATAAAAAAAATTCAATACCAAAAAGGTATTCCTTCTATTATTATAGAGTCTCCCCTAGATTACGTAATAACCATCCTCACTTTAGAATAATTTCTTTTATAACACATTTTCTAGCTTTAATAATTATTGAAAGTAACTAGGCTTAACCATAACCTTACTTTAAAACACTGGTCTAATAAGAGCTCATAGTAAACCTTTTTGAACGTGTGCGAAATTTTATTTTGCACTGAAAAACAACTAAAACCCATTTACCTTTTACATAAGACGTTAATATACAATTATTTTATGATACGAATTTCGACCTCAACATACTTTGAAATAATTCATTATAACTAGTATGAAATCAATTTTTTTGTCCATTGAATTCACCAAAATACACCCCCAAAAGCACAGAATGTCATTACACTAAATGATCACAACAATAAATGTTTTGCAAAAATATCAGTTACCTGGAATGTAGCACAAAGAGGTATCTGCCATTATACCATCGCTAACCTCAACGACTGCACGTACATGAATCACCCCAAGTTGATTCACACCATTTGGGACAGCAATCATCTATCAAACTGTTATTTCTCAAATCTACCATAACTCCAATCTTCTACACATCAGCTAAGTTCCATAAACGTCCATTATTCCATTCGAATGATCAGCAAGCATCAACCACCAAATTAAGAAAGTAATTTTTACTTACAGTACATCACGCTTCGATTTTTTAAAATATATTTCAAACACAATTAAACTGTTATCTCTACAATACACCAACTTGTGCACCTTGAAATAATTTCAATAAAATATCAAGACTCACTAGTCGCCTAACTCATGTACTAAAGTAGTTCGAAGCTTTGATGAAATTTAACAGAGAGGTCGAATGAAACTTATGAGTTTGAATGAAATTTATCAGAGAGCGACACACCTTTCCACGGTGATTTATATAGACCAAAATTTTCCTCTTTTCGCCTTCCTCCAGGTTCCTTTCCGAAAACATACCACTACTTCAAACAAGCTTTCCGAGTAAATTTGTACAACGGTTCACAATTCTCACAAACAATCCGTACAAACAACAGTCAACCGTCGTCGATTCCAAAAATCGTATCGTTAACTTTCAACAATTCAGGGGAAAACTGACAGCCGTATGCTAACCGTCTCGAAAATCACAGAATTTTGAATACAAAATAAACGTTTTACTTTGAAAATCTAATTAAAGTTACAACGCCTGTCGAATTCGTTGAAATCCCTCGCCAACTGATACAAACACGCGCATCTAAAACACGCCTCACCAATACACGTATATACAGTCACCACGCTCTATCTTATCTACAAAAATGTTCTATCTTCTATTTTGTACCCTTCCTATTTTCCCCATGCCAGTTAACAGTTTATTATGTCTTTGTCTAACCCGTATTATATATTTTTTTCCCCAAGTTTACAAGTATAATAATATTCTAACAATATCTACCCTTTTTCGAATATCATCTATTTCCTTTCTATATGTGCACTTCTACAAACTATCTGCGTTTCTCATGTTCCTTATACAAGCCCTTGTCTCTTCATGCCATTTCAAAGTCAATGCACACCTAAACTTTGTCTCACCCCAATACATGTTAAAACACGGTCTCTCTATCTAATATCGATCCATTTATACAACCTTCAATACTCTACCTCAAATAAACTTGTTGTTCGTTTGTTTATAACGATCCTAAGCGTTTAACTAGAATCCTTGAAATAAACTATCTTTTCTCCTTTGAAATTAATACCAGAAACATTTTTAACGTTCTCCTGTTGCTAGAAATGAATTGTTTGCTGGCAGGTTCTTTCTTAGAACCTTTAGTCGTTTAAAAGTTGTTTTCGACAACACTTTTCTAGGTTAACTAATATTAAAGCTCTACACTATGCTAAATTTATGTACACTTTATGCAATTAAGCAATGCACTTTCCTAAATTATTAATTTTTACTATACACAGAAACTGAAAACTTTCGTATTAAAAAACCTACAAACTACTTCTTTAAAATTATAAGTTTTTACCCTACGCTTTACAAAACTACGTGTCCTACCTAATATTCATATTTACAGTTATTTTACACCGACGCAAAAATTAATCCTAAAGTTTAATGTACATTGTAAATTCTTATACTAACGTTTAGAAAAACGTCCTAAATTCTAATTGATTTTCATAGTCATGGTTTTACCCAGCCATAAATAATTATCCGACCTATCTATCCTCCATTGTACCCTGTAAATCCACAGTAATATATATATATATATATATATATATATATATATATATATATATAACTTATTTGAGTATGTTCTTCAAGATAAAGAACTGCAGATTTCAGGCACATACAATTAACAAATGTTAAACCAATCGGCAAATATCGCTTGTTAACGTTACCAATTTAATCGAACTTCATGTTTGCATTCTAACGCTGCTTCCCTGTAAATTAATTATAATGCGGGCTGACTAACCAAACAACTCTTCATGCACCGCGGCAACAATATCTATCACTTCAACCATCAATAATCAGGAATAGATCCTTCTAATTATTGAGAACGCCACGTCGTGTTTGACGTAATTGTTATCCGGCGACACCAGACCACTCGGATTGTAGCCAATTTTGTCGAGCTATTACTATACACACATAATAACAAAGAATCAATTGACGAACATGTCCATCCGCTTAAAAGAACTTACAATCTCTCATGCGCACGAGTTATCCGTTGTATGACCAGGATAACTTATACACCAATAAGCTCGCATTTATATCGAATACAATTTCTAAAGGGACGTTTACAAAAATTTAAAAGTACATCTACATTAACTATAATTCACTTTCTCAAACAAATATTTAGGCGTTGGTGATTGGTTTATAAATGAAAGTGGGTATTTCGTATAATATATTGCTGTAATTATAGGGTTAATTTAGGGGTAGGTTAAGTCATTGGAGTCGTAGAATAAGCAAGGAAAACTCTCAAGTAACAGAAGCAAGGAATTATAAATATTAGAGGAGTAAATGGGTTATTATAAATATTATTAGTTGCGAGCACACTGTATATAGCAGTACAAACGATTAAAACACATATCCAAAAGTAGCTACTAGCAAATGTAACGAAACGCATTGAAATTAAATCAGTGAAAAACCTGCATGAATTGGATAGATAAACATTTAAAAAGTGTGTTAAGATATTATCGTAAACGCACGCAGAAATTATGCATTATTTAAAAGCGTACGTGATCTAAAAGAATCACAGTTGTTCGAAACTCCAATTTATTAGGAAATAAACAAACACCAAATTTATTCTATTTAGATTAGAATAAGGCCAACAAACAATACTACGTGATCGATATGAACGAAAATTCCTGGGATTTCTGAAGTAGATGTGAGGTATAACATTTAAATTACGTGACTTAGAGCACCGCGTCATGCAATTAAAATACATACAATTAGTAAACTATTCAAAATAACAAGTGATAATACGCTTAGCCTCGCCTAGCACGTGAAGCCAACGAATCACAAACAAAAGAGGGACGATCCTATAAATATCTTGAAAATTGAATAACAAGTTAGTATACTTTGAAACTGGGCAGTTACTATACTTGAAAGTGCTAAATATTTACGTGAATAATAAATTAAATTAACAGTGAAATTCTAGAGTGTATAAATGTGCAAAAAGTGCCGTACTTCTGAGACGGCTCTCAATTACCATCTGAATTACAAACTCAATTACCATTTTAATTATCATCGTGATTAACATTCGAAAACTACCATTACCATCTTAAGTTACAATCAAAATATTGATACGATTCCTGTTAGAACTTTAAATTACGAGCCATTACGATCAGAAATACAATTTTGGAGAATGCTGCCTGTACAAGCAAATTAATGGTAAATATTCTATTGCGGAAATGAAAAACCTTTCATTGGAATAAACGCACCAATAACGATTTGGATATCGACTTCAATTCTTAGGAGCACCTACAAAATCACTTCAGGTTAGAGATTTTGATGACTTATTTTTAAAACTGTTTTATCTTAAATATTTTGTATATGATTTATTTTTAAACTGTTTTATCTCAATAATAATTTAAAGTGTAAGAGCCGACAAATTGGGGTTTCTTGTGTAAATTTATGAAAAGCATAGACATCTTGAAACGTTTCAATAGGTCTATAAAGGTAAATAAAAAAGCTCGTTTTGCTGGCTTGATTTTCTAGAAATTTGACAGATGTATATGATTTAAAAAGGGGGAAAATATTTAAAAGGGTTGTAAATATTCAATCATTATACTGTGTATTGTAGAAGTGCTTTATTTAATTGAATCAGCTAGTCGAGGCAACAGAAAATTATAAATTAACATTTTCACAAGTGCTTGAGTGGTATTGGGGCGAATATCACAGCATTTTATTGCACCCAATCGTAGGGGCTGCAGTAACACAGCAATATATTTGAAAACCTTGCCTGTAAATAGCTTGGCAAACTCAAATGCTACAATACTCCCTGTATGTTTGTTGTGGTTTGTTTAGCATTCTTCTTAATCTTCTTTGGGAATGAAACCACTCATAGTTTTTAAAATCTATTTTATTTACGTTTCGATCCACGACATAGGATCGTTGTCAAAATAATAAAAACTTCAAGTTTGACATTTATGACATAAATTGAAGGTGACTTTGATTTATTGAAATATTTGGTTTGAGTACACTAAGCAAAAATTTTTAAAGTTTAAAAGAATGATTGCCTTCAATTTGTGTTACGGCCTGGGACCGACTTGTTTTAGGTAGCCAATACGCTTAACGTGAAATCAGCTGATTAATTTTTATTGGTGAATTTTATATAAATTCAATAATTTGGAAAACAAAAATGCTACAATATATCGTTGATTCCTTGTTTCTATCTTACTCATTACAAAATCGGAATGTTTTTATATACTTACATCGCTTCTAGAACCTGGAATTAGTCACGTGACTGCCTGCTTTCCTGGTGCCGACTATAGAACTTTGTTAGCGGTGCACTTAGTACGGGAAACCTATTTCTTTGTAATTATTAACTGCTAAAAAATACAAGGAGTTTCCTTTCTACCAGGTTGCTTGACAGTCCCTCCGACCTCTTTCTCTACATTGTGTTTAACTGATTTTGTGTACAGCCACACCCGTCTCTCCGCACGTCTCTGTATCTTGCACAATGCGCTATTGTTGCAAGCTAAACTAATGCTTTGAATACCCATGCTTATAATTATGAAATACATCGTGTATTTTCTTATTAAAGTAATGAAAATATCTTAATATTGATTATTTAATATAGGGCGGTCCAATTCATGTGCCCTTAATTTTTTTAATTGTACCATTTGTACGTAAGAAACCCTGCCGTTACTAGTGAGAAACCCTGTATATGTATTTAACTAACTAGTTTCATGTTTGGTCTAAAAATGCGTATAACATAACAAAATGTCCATCAGCATGATAACTATCTGTTGAGTGCACCTACTGATTAATGTGTATATGGATTTTTCTCACAGATGCACATGTAACACAGGGCGTAGTTTTTACATTGCGTGTAGGATTTGGTTGTTTTAACAGATTTTAGTCGAATCCCCACATAATCTCAGTGACATATCATTAGTATTCACCCTTATACTAAGGAGTAATGTTATTTAAGTTGCTCGCCTAGTTAGAGAACGCGCACCAACAGGATGGTAACGGGATCCATATTCAAATACACCCACAAACTAATATTTGCGTATTTAATGTACTGCAGGTAAAAGGCAGATTTATCTAAGCAATAGATGAATTTTAATTTGAATTTCTGTATAGTTGCTGGATACTACAACGCCATTAGCTTTGTCTGGTTTCATTAACATGAGAAAACCGAATTGAAACATTATGTAGCAGGAAGTCATTGTGTTGTAGAGATATTAATCTGGACTTTGCGTCCTTCAAATAAGCCAACTGAAATGGTCTATTGTCACTAAAATTAATTAAACTTACTTATACTTAGGGGATGAAGACTGTATAAATGCTTAATGAGGCTGCTGCTTCTCTGAAATGGGTTTGATTAACAAACCTCACTCCAGCGCAGATAAAAACAAAACCCTTGCATGTTAGTAAGAAAGACGCTCAAAGTAGATCACCCTTGAATGCAACTACAAGCACCAGATCGCTCTTGCACAAGTCAATTTAAAACCACTTTTTCTCAGAAGGATCCTTTTTCTGTTTTTCGGTACTTGAGTTTGCCATAAATAATTTGTAATTTCATTCACTGCATAAAACTATTCAGTTTTTATGCATCAGGAAGCACTGATCCAGAAGTATTCTAACTTTATCATACACGAGTTCGTCTCAACATAGCTTACACATTATTTTCCCTTCAAATTACAGTGCTTGCAGTATCTGGGGTTGAATTTCTGTTTTCAGTTCACGCAGCTACATTTTCTTGAGTGAAAAGGTTTAAGTAGAAAAATAAATCACGGTCTTTTTCGTTCACGCTTAGGTGTGAATAGTAAATAAAAGATGTGAATTAATAGTTGATGGTAAGAAAGCAGGGCTGTTGTATTTTATTTCGGACCACGCAAGCTTTCTAGCGAGTAAAAAATAGATATATAGCTTTCCTTAATTTCGTAGATGGATTTTACTTTGCTCGGATAGATATACATTGCTAGTTTTTTACACATTTTAATTATTTTGTCGTGCGTGCTTTACAACGCGTAAGCGACTTTGTTCTGGAATGTGTAAATATCGTTATGAAGTTATTTTGGAGTTTGTTAATAATGGCTGGCAAACTTTGGTCGCCTTGGGTATAGAGGCTTGGGTATAGGAGGTTTGTCGTTAAGTTTCACGAAAATGGTGCAGATTACTCGATTTTTTTTGGCAAGCAAACCAAGTTGTTAAATTGTAAATAGAATGGCTCAACTTAAACATATTTTTGATGTATATAATGGCACGGATGCTAAATACAGATGATTATAAAATTCAACTACTTTAGTTGGAATTGCGCACATTTTCAGTTGATATCAGACCTTAAAAATTTTACTTTACAAATAGCCACGCCGGAGATCTATAAAAACATTACTTCTCTATGAATTAACATTATACTGAGTATAGCCAAATTTTACATAAAGTGTCATATTATCAAAACAAGTTCGATTTATTAAACAAAAATTCAGTCACAATTGAGGGTATCTTTGGAATTCAGTAACTACCATTTCAAAGTGTCGACATTACACTTCTTTTCTTCAAATGCTAACATGGTGTCATGGGTAGCTAATTTTATTGCGAATTTAACCGTCTACTACAAGTGTGGCGTTCAATAAGTTAATTTTCCAAAAATATTGATTAAACGAAAAACTTTATTTCATATTTGTCCTGCGTTAAACTTCGATAACCACAGATGGTAAAGATAGTGGACGTGTAAATATGAACAAAGTTTATATAAGTGAACCTTCAAGTACTTACCAGTAATACTTCAAATTTAAGCGGCGGCGGCAGGACGAGAACTGTCGACCTTGTGCGGAACTGAAACGTTAATACCTTTATAGCACCATAGCTACCATCACACCAGTCTTTCTTCAATTGTCGTCATAACACAAAGTGGTTGAAGTTTAATCGCGGTAAAACTCATAGATTCTCCAATATACACGACGGGAGGGATTGAGCTGCAAGCTACACCTTATGCGATAATTAATGTTATTTTAACTCTAATAGCAAACGGAACACTATTGTTATGACACTCTAAATACTTATAAATCAAGTAATATATTCAAATTATTGTCCGTTATCTGATAAAGAGATGTCTTAATTAATGAAACTGTTAACTACGTCATGTAACCATACATGAGAGGAGGGTACAATTTCCACTAAAATTCTCATTTGCCGTTCATCTACTGTCTGGTCTATTTACCTTAACAAGTCGCTTGAAATGCTTTCAACTTTGGAAAGTGATGCGACCACTATAAATGTTCCCTTCGTCCAACTCATCTCCTTCAGTATTTTTCTAATTAATGTTTTTAACACCAGAAAGGTTGTTTAAAGTTTGGAGTTTTCACCCACGTCTAGTATATATTCAAAGCCTATCACCACTTAATGTAGTTTCAATTCGACCTGATGTATTCAACTTGTCTACACATTGCGTTTCTTCACAATTTTAGACGATTGATCATTTGATTGAAATTTCTTGTGGATTAGTATCGTTGAATAGTTGACACACTTTCGCATAATTTGTCTTTCGATTTGCATAATCGAACATCCTAAAAATTTCTATTTTTTCCATTTAAGTAACTTAATTCTATACAAACAAAGTTTCATTAATATCCAACCTAGAAAATTGTCGAAAATAAGATACGGTATATAAAACTTGTTATTACGAAAAAAAATACGAATGCTCTCAATTTCAAAAACGCAGTGAATACAAACTATAGTTTTCTTGGGAAATAATATACCATATTTGTCATATATTCCCATAAAATTAACTATCTAATGACACTTAGCAGGACCTATTTTGTCCATATTGAACACTTTTTTGAAGCAATCAGAATTGGTAAGTAGCTACTGTAATTTAAATACGCAATTACATACAGTACTATAAACATTTGTTTAATATTATTACTTTTAAGAAATCATTTTTGTGTAAATATTACTCTACTTCCTTTTTTAAACATATAATGGCCTATTTATAGAGCACTGAGGGTGATCGATTGTCCGTTTATTTGTCAACTACAAATTATATTTACGTTTTAGACATTTAAAAATATTTGTCAGTAACAATGTATTAAAAATTGATGTGGTATCACGTTCAACGTACAAACTATATTTTATTAAAAATAAGAATAACTCAGATTAGAAGCAAAACACCACAGTCAGTTTTAATGAGTATATGTCGGTACGATAAACTGTAATTGAAAAGTACATGGAAAACCATGGTATGGTTTTCAAATTCATTTAAATAGGAAAATACGACATGAAAAGGTGGAACGACATGAAGATATAATCAACTATTTTAACAAGGAACTCAAGTATAACTTTGTTTAAATCTTTAGAAAGATTTTGACACATGGATGTTTTTTCTTTGTGAATGATTAATTTAAGATATCTTTCCGGTCAAATTTCTAGTTCTTTTGACCATTACAAAAGGTTTTTTTAAGGGTTACTGATAAGTTACACTTTTCAACCGGGTTAAACAAGGGTATTCAAATTATCCATAACCCTCTCTAAAAGAAAATTCTTGTACATGGTGAATTACTTAAGAAAAGTTTTGGGAGTACTTATTATAAACAAGGGTTTTGTGAACCCTATATTTTTATTTAGTAGTTATTAAATATTGTTGTTGTTAGACTTAAGTTATATATTGCATTTGTAGGTTTTAGTGCTTGTGTATATGTATTGGTTTGGAAAATGTCTGATGAAGAAATATGTTTGTGGATATAGCAATCATTATTATTTGTTTATTCGATGATATTATAATTTTGATGTTGGAGTCTGGTTGTTTAATTTAATCTGTGCTAGGAGCACTATACGGGCATCTTTAGGAGATAATTCACACCAGATATTGGCTCCAATGTCAGGACAGTACGCAGCTACTTTTATTGGTGTCCAAATGTGTATGATCGATTAAGCCGTTGGTAGTTAGAATTTCTTTTCTCGTAGGATTTGGTAGGAATTTCCTCAGTGTAGTATATCTGATTTGTTTCCAGTAAGATCAATAGAAAGAAGTTTGTGTGGGATTTAGAGCTGAAGTGGTAGAAATTGGTTCTCAAAATATGTCTATTTGGAAGATCCGAAAAAGGAAAATCTTGACGTAAAGAAGATACAGATTGTAGGATATGCTCGGGAATTGAAAATGTTGGTTCTTTTATTGAATTTAATAAAAACGCAAAAGAAATTAGTAAAAGGAATGAAAGAAGTTTTAAAGAAATGAGTGAAAAATATGAAAAGAATGAGAAAAACTTGCAAGAAATTAGTGAAAAACATAAAATAGGTATCAAAGACATTAGCAAAATATAAAGGAAATGAATGAAAAAAGTTTCTAGGAATTGGGTGAGAAATTTGATAAGAATGTTCAGGAGTTAAAAGAAGAAAGTGAAAAGAATTAAAGAAAATTTAAAGCGTTGAGTGACATGATGACTGAAAGTTTAAAAGAGACAAATAAAACCATACAGGATATAAAATTTGAAATTAGAGGAAAACTAGTCAGATTGTGGTAGATATGGATGATATTAAAGAGGAAATTGTTCAAGTAAAAACGAATTAGGGGGCATGTGAGAAAGATACTAAAAGAAAGTTTAAAAATTTAGATCAAAATTAAACAAAATGGAGGAAAGTTCTCAAGCTGGATTTAAGACATTTAGAAATGATTTAGGAAGTCTTAAAACAGATTTAGGCAATAGAAAATATTAAAAATAAGGTGAAAAATATTAATGTTGTGGAACCCATTAGGTAGAGTCCAAACAGCGTCCCTTTGAAACGATATTTAAAATTTTATAGTGATAACAATCCGAACCCTAAAATATTCCTAAATAATTTCAAAATTTTAGTACAGGGTAGTTGGGATTAACAGATCAAATTGAACATAGTATAATTCATGTTAAACGAAAGTGCGGAAATCTGGTTTGGAGTTATTGAAAGTGAATTAAACTTCGTTAAAGATTTTGAAAATAAACCTTTAAAAAACTTCTGGGAGATAACCAACAATTTAAACTGAGGAACAATTTAATCATGAGCAAATACAGTAGTGATCCTGGCATAACAAAGGAACTGTATGCAATAAAAAAAATCAGTGTGACGGAACAACTTGATCCTCCTTTAGAAGATAAACGAGTAATTAAATGTTTAGCGGGATATTTCGAAACAGAGGTAAGGCAATGCATTGTCTACAGAATATAATAAACAGGGGTGTATTCTTAGAATACCTTCAAAGGTATGATGAAATGGTTCAACTACAGAGGTTGGAGACCAGACCTAGGAGCTGGCCCATAAGTTTCTTCAGATATCAGAGAAGCAGTGGATCTGAACATTACAATGGCAGAACTTCTATAGGGGAAACTCCAATAAAATCAACTGGGGTCAGAATAATGCCATTAGGAAAGACAGGAGAAGGAAAAATGAGTCCCAAACCGGTGAGAATAGGACCGACCCATGGAGGTTAGAATGATGAAAACGCACAGAGAGAGGGCACCAATGGAGTAAATAACAGGACATACGCCGAGACGGTGAACAGATCAAGACCTTTAACAGCAAGGCCGGATTTCCATTAAGAAGCAAACCAAGCACATCCTTAGAAATTAATCAGTATAAATATCAACGTGAATTTATAGAATTTGATTTACAGGGTGATGAAAAATTAAACAAAAACTTATTACCTACTCTTAATTTAAATATAGAGGATACAGCTATATTAATGTTCTTATAGATATTACTAAAGATAACACTCAAAAATTAAATAATGAGTTGATACAAATTAAAAAAAACGTAACTTAGTAACACCGAACTTTAAGTATATATAGCATGACAATCTTAGGATGTGAGTTAAGGAATATAAAACTTGAACACGAATTTATGGTTGTAACTGGATGGGAATGGAGGCGATTTTTAGGATGGACGCAATTGATAGATTAAAGTTGATAATAAATGCAAAGGATTAAAAGTTTATATGTGGTAAATAATATATTAAATAGGATGATGAAGTAAATGTAGAAGTCGAGAAGCGCTGTGTTAGTTTGAATTTATATGAACTAGTGGAAGAAGTAAATGAAATAGATGAAGTGAGTACAGCAGTGGGAGAAGTAAACGAAATAGAGGAAAAAGTAAAGGAGGTGCAGGTAGAAGTAAATGAAGTAGAGTTAAAGGGTGTTGAGGATCCAGGTAAGGTACAAGATGAAGTAAAGTTAGCGTTCATTGAAGACTCCCAAGATTGTGAATTGAAAAATGAAGATTTGGATATTTCTACACGTTACGAAGTTAAGATGGAAGAATTTAAGGAAGATGGGATTAAAAATAAATTGAATGAAGGCGGTAAAGATTTAAATGAGGGGATCAACGATAAAAATTTAAATAAGGATGAGAGAAATTTAAATGATGGTATTTGTAAGAAATTAAGGACTTATTTTGTGAATCAGGTAATTGTAGTATAAAGAAGCGAAGTTTATAAGAAATTAAATTCAAATA
Source organism: Platerodrilus igneus (assembly GCA_036346225.1). NCBI lineage: Eukaryota > Metazoa > Arthropoda > Insecta > Coleoptera > Lycidae > Platerodrilus > Platerodrilus igneus. The sequence goes on along the minus strand of JARFIW010001325.1, from coordinate 11,319,169 downwards.
TGAAAAGTATAAATCAACGTTATAATAAAAAGTATAGTTGTCCTACGTCGGTAGATAGTATTTTAGCGAGATTTGGTACTAAGAAGGTAATTTTGAAGATTGATTTAAAGAATTAATTTTCGAGAAATTGCATAAAGGATTTTCGGTAGACGGGTTTTTTTGTCGAGTGAAAGAAGTCCCTTTCTTTTGGTTTGTCTATGGGCGCAATAACATTAGCAGCAGCGATATGAAACCTCTGGATCACATAACAAAATTTATATGCGATATTTCGTTAAAATAGTTATATTTCATAGGAGAGTTCTCTACAATGTTTTTGTACTTTGTGTGTCGAAGAATTTTTTTTTGAGACTGAACTTGATGAGACCTTGTGTGAATATAAAAGAATAAGAAATCAGGGATGATGTTACGATAAGCTAGGTTATGAAAGGGTGGAATTGGCGGAAGTCAATTTTAATATGAGAGTTTAGGAAATAACAGAGTTATTAGAGATAAACACCACTATGATAAGAGAATTTTGCTTGTGTATTATAAGTCTAAGTAAATAGGGGTGTGTAGTAAGTAGTTAAAGATCAAAATAAAAATTATTTATCAATACAAAAACATGTCGCTTAATGTAAACTATTCGAGATTGATTTCTAATTTTATATTTTAATTTGGGGGAAATGATGTACTAAGAGGTCATATAGGGGTCATTGGGTACCATATCTTGTACATAAAACACCAAAACCGTAGAAATTTTTTTTTATTACCTTTCAGTCTAGAAACACTCGGTATATAGTACTTTAAAAGGTTTTGTAATAGTATCTTTAAATATTTTAATACGTAGGTTAAGAATTCTGTAAAAATACAAATCACCCCATGATATTAAATACCGTTTAATAACACGCTGCGTATATTGAACATTAAAGTGCTCTTCCTGAAACGTTATTAAAAACCAATTTATCATCTTTTGCAACTTCATTTTCGTAAATATTTGTCGAGAAGCGTGGGGTTTAGCTTGAAATACTGTATCTTTAATTGAAAAGTGTACTATGTTCTAGATTGTTCGAATGTTTAAAATTCAGTCCCAGTAAAATATAAATCAACTTGTATATATAAGCAGGTGGCAGATAATATGAATGAACATTCTAATTAGTGAAATTGTAAAGAACGATAAGACGGTTAACGGCCTAATGAATTAGATAAGGCAGAGGGACACAGACTATTACAGATTAGCATTGGCATTCGCTCAGTAAAAATACCAAACAATATTCTGCTTTTGCGACCTAACAAATTAAAACTGGTCGCTAATTTAGATAAGGTTAGAATTTTCCAGAAATACTAACTTAGTAAAGATTATGCAATATATAACCCGAAAATAATTAGAATGAAGTCAGTTACTAATGGCCTCTTTATACAGCACTGATGAATGATGGATTGCCAGTTTATCGGTCAACTACGAATTATATTTACGTTTTGGTATGGTTATCAATGAATTGAGTGATAAAACGTTTTGAAAATGGGACGACATGGAAAATTAATCAACAATTTTGAAAAAGAACGCAAGTATATCTTTATTAAAATCTTGAGAAAGACATTTGTGTGCCATAGTTATTTTAAGTAGGTTGAACTTGTATAAGATTTTGGCATGTAAATGTTTTTTCTTTGTGAATGGATATTTCAGATTCGCTTGAGTCAAATTTCGAGTTGATTTGACCATTACAAAAGTTTTTTAAGATTACTGATCAGTTACACTTATCAAACGGGTTAAACAAGAGTATTCCAATTATCCATGCCCTTCTCTAAAAATTTTTTTTTGTAAATGTTGATTTACATAAGAACAGTTTTGGGATTACTAATTATAAACAAGGACTACCTGAACCCTATATTAATATTTAGTAGTAATGAAATATTGTTGTTTGTAGACTTAAGTTGCAAATTGTATTTGTTGGCTTTAATACTTGTGTAAGGAATCTTTTGAAAAATGTTTGATGAAGAAAATCGTTTGTGGATGTAGCTATTATTATTATTTGTTTATATGAGGATATTATAATTTTGATGTTGTAGCTTCGGTGTTTTATTTAATCTGAGCTATGATATATATATATATATATATATATATATATATATTACTCAAATTTAGACCAGGGTAGAAAATTAATTAATCACATTAAATAATTTTAATCACCGTCTATAAGGTAGCTTTGGGAAAAGGTACGCGTTATTAAAACCGTGAAGCATAAAAACTCATTCGTTTCATTAAAAATAAGGGATTTAAATTATTTACTAGACGCTTTCTATAAAAAGAAGCAGAATTAAAATGCTCAAAAGTAACCGGTATTAAACAAAATGTACAAATAATAATTAATATTTAATTAGGATTCACTAAAAATTAAAGGGTAGAAGTCAATCCCATACATTATTATTTTATTTGGAGTTAATTGAACGGTTATTAAGGTATAATAAGCATAAAAGCCTGTGGAAAGTCCAAAGTTGATAAACAAATCGCTAATAGGAAGGTTAAAATAAGTGGAATATCCCAAATCGTAGAAGTGTTATTTAGAAGTATTACGATTGAACACCTGCGTATTTTTAAAAGTCACGTTTTGCTTAAATTTTGTAGATAACAAATGGTTACAGAGAATGTTGGAGAAACCGTCGCTTAATATTCACGAGAAATGCTAATAAAGTGGGTTATTTAACAGTCCACGTGGATTGAAATAACCGATAATAAAGAATATCGATTTGCACCACTAAGGCCAAGTTAGAAAAAGACAGATAAAATGCGCAATGCAGAGACACATATAGTAAAAGGCGTGATTTAAGCAACGTCACGAGGAAACGATTGGTTGTAATAAGATGCAGATATGAGAGGTGTAAAAATAACATTTCTGTATAAAATTTAATTAGTTGTTCTCAGACGTTGCGTGCCGTGTGGAAAATTTCTGAGATTTAACTGGCGCGAGTGCAAATTTAATAAGAATCACTGTGCCCCACTGTCGAAAGGGAACATAATATGCGAAATTCTGGAAATTGTCCGTTTGCGGGACAAAACCGACGTACGGGCAGGCTCTTATATAAACCGGTGATAATATGAGTTTCGCTCTCTTAGATTTTTGAGTACTCGATGCTTTAAACAGTGCTCTTAGATTTTCAATTTTGATTCAATATTTTAAACAGTTTGCTCTTATATTTTTGTGATTATTGAATACTTTAAAACAGTTTGCTATTTACGTGCTACGATACAAGTTAGTATGCGTTAGTGCACTTAGAAAAGAAGATAAGGTAATAAAGTCTAGTTATATTTGCGAGTATTACTGTACCAATTATCGAAATTAGTAACGATAAATGAATAAACAAAAGTATGCAGTTTTGGGTATAGCGTGAAAGAATTAGGAATTTCTTTGCTATTTTTCGGGGGTGTTAATAATCAAATGTTATTCGTAATCGTGATTGGATCCACAAAACAAGATTTTGATATACTTAGATGAGTTCCTGAGAAGCCCTGAAACAACTTTAGATGAATGGTGGTGTAGAAAATTTTAAAAGGCGACCAGGAATCTGAGGACGGAAACATAACCCAGTTGGAATGGTAAAATTAGCAAGGACGATGTACGTTGAAGCCACGAGTGCAGTAACCTTCAGGTAAATTATACAATTTTGTTCGAACTTTGATGTTTTTGTGTGTGTTGGATAACTTTATAATTTGTTTGCTAAAAAAAATGGACAGTAGTGAATTTGTACAAACAACAAAATTTTAATTTTAAGGTGAAATTTTCTTGTTTAAGTAAAAAGGAGTATTTAGCAGTTTAAGCTCTTGATTATGATGAAAATTTGGGTCTGTCTTTGAACTCAATTAGACTAACCTGTTTGATTAACGTAAAGGGGTGGGAGACGCTCCCTTTGTACTCAGACTCAGGTCTGCAAATATTGTTAAATTAATTAGTAGACATCCTACAAGGACTTTAATTCTGGATAAAAATTAAAATGATGACAAATTTAATCTTGAAGTTTTATGATACTGAAATTTGTGCTGATATTTAATTTTGAAATTTTAATGTATTATGAATATTGATGTAAATAGAGTTAACGTTGATGTTTGTGGTAGGAATGTGTTGTTTTTTTTTATGAATGAGGATGAAAGTTTTAACTAGGTGAGCAGCCGAGGCGGAAAGAGTAAAGAGGCGATTATCAGAAGAGAATCACAGCAAATCGTAGCGCCCAAAAGTGAGGCTCGAGTTCAAAATAAAATTTTTGTGATTTTATTCTAAGAAACTGGCGAGGCTTTTTGTACATTTCACAGCAATATATATAAAAATTTAAATTTTTTCTTGGGTATTAAGGTCTAATTAACTATGTAAATATTGAATAGGATGATTTATTTTTTATTATACTCCAAACGTTTCGGCTGAACATATTAGTCTTTTTCAATAAAAGGTCAAGAATATTCTCAATTATATATATATATATATATATATATATATATATATATTGTTTTCCATGCGTATACGATGGTTGACGGCTAAATACTCCTAGTACACCACACTAGCTCTTTTGAGTGTGGGTCTTAGAAATTTAATTAATTAAGAGAATACGAGATTCTAATTAATTCTCTGACAAAGTGAGTTTTTGATTCTCAGGATCAATGCTCAACTTTATGTACAAATTTGTTTATCTTTTAGACAATAAAATTTTTATGTAAAACAATGTCTGATAATAAATGCTAATTATCCTCCACTATTTACAAAACCAAAACATATTATTAATTTTTACATTCGTTTGATACTCGGTAACTATAGAGATTAACAAATATTTAAATTAGAATTCAAGAACAAATATCTCACGTTGAAGACCTTTTTAAAACAACTTATTAAAATTTTGATCAATTTTCAAAATTGAGAATAACATGTAATTGGAAAATACCCCCATGAAGCAATCGATAATTTGCCTTTTTGACATCTAATGTTACTGAAAAAGATAGCGTATGTCTAAAAGGAATCTTATGTAAAAATAAGATATTATTGTCAAGCAGCACCCACTTTTTGGTGACATGGTACATAAAATACAAACGCACCGGGCTCAACAATACATGCACGAATTAATTTTTGAACTAATGACAAAGTTTATTTGTTTCTGTTGCGCCTGAATGATTTTTTTGAGCTGAACATTTCATTGACACTTTAGTACAGTCAATGACTTGGGTTTAGATTTTTCTGGCTTTTAGATATTTGCTTGTGGTGAATTGTTTTTTAAGCGGTTAGTATGCACAGTGTCATTAAAATTCTTCAACATTTCTGTGCTGCAATATTCTTTTGTAGAACAAATCACCTGCTTTTCTTTGGTAACGCTCTGAGAGTTTAAATATGATATAAAAATTAAACCTTCCCCTTTCATAATTTTTAAAACACTTGTACTTTAAACTTGAACCGAAATCCTAAATGAACCTTATTTGACCATATTCAAATTCAGAAAGTTCAATTTTAGAAAGTTTCAGTTATATGTACAGGTTGAAATTTTTATGTCGTAACCAGACGCTTCTATATACTATTATGGATTATCAGAAGCCCTTGGATTTAAAGCTACAGCGGAATTGTTAATTTGTTATTGAACTACGTTATTGAATACTAGGCACGAACGTAGGTTCTTCTCTACCCCATTACGATTTACTGAGAATTTCCAAACGCGGTGCTTGCTGAAATGAATTCTCACAAAATATAAACTATAGCTAGCTAACAATCTAATTAAATTATTCTAAGAAGCTTTTGTGTTGTGTTTGCTATTGTGTCGATTTGTTAAATGATCTTGAGTGCCAGCTTCTCCAGGGTGAGGATGCTATGAATTGTTTCCTTTCTAGATTGCGTTTTAGTGAAGTCTCTTAAATCAAAGTTGTTTTCTTTCAATATTCGTAGTCTAAAAATTTTTTGGTTTATAAAATATTTGAGATATTTCTTAAATATTAAACATAAAAATATTGCATAAATATTCTAGTAATATTTGGTACTATTTGGGTACCAATTTATAGTAGTCAAATACACTGAGTATTGTCTTGAAGGAGTTAAAATTCTTCTAAGTTTTGAAATAAAACATAGCTTTGAAAATTTTTTCTTCTATACAGCAATAGGAAATTTCAAATTTCAAGGATCGCAATATCATCCTACCGACAGTTTCCCATCCACGACGACTGCTTTTTCACTCGGATATATCTGGTGGCATGTTAAAGAGCTTTTAAATTTAAAGCATCTTATTGATATAAAAAATTTAACGTCTTTGGCAAACTGTTTACATGCTGAAATAAACTACACAATATACGTTTATTTTTACGGGGATTTACGAATATTCTGAATGTTGTTTTGATAACAAATACGCTGCTAGCAAGAAAGAACAAATATTGATGTCAACTCCCATACAATACAGGGACTATTGACTTTGTTGACATTGCCTTAAAGGTAACTTGAGCTTGAGAAATTGATTTTGAAGTTAGTTGGTCTTTGTAGGTTTACACAAAGGAATTACGTTTGCTTCACAAAAAACTTCAGTTGAACATCGTAAATTTAAATGCCCGATGCAAAAGAGGAAATTTCGCTGTGTCAATCCCTTAATTACTCGAATTTGCGTTTTCAGCAATCCTGCCAAATAAATCCCGAGTTTTCAATTTCCCTTCCTTTTTAGCGTAAAACGCAGTTTCTTTATATGGTATAAGAGAAAGACCAGACAAATTCTCGGTGAATAACTATGTGGGCGTTCGGTTGTTAAATATATCTTTTGTGAGAATGTAACATTTTCCGTGAAAAGTATGCCAGTTTTAACATTTATTGGTTTTCCTGATAAAGCGTTTTAAATCCCACTTTTTCCTAGTAGAATAGCAATATACTTCGAAAAATTATATGATGATATTTATCATAAGTCTTTCGGTATCAGTATATTAAGGTGCTAGTAACAGCTGCGTGAAAACTGAAACTATTTATGTCATTTTGCAAAGAATTTGCAGTCGTATTATAATAGTACTCAAGGGCAGCTCCTGTTGGGAATTCTGTGTATGTATTGTCGTTCATATACGAACAGTCATAAATCTAATTGAAATTAAAACAAAAATATACGTTTACGACAAATTTTAAATTAATTCAATTTAATTATAAACTAAAATTATAATATATTATTTGTGTGTGATAGTCAAAATGTATCAAAAGGATTGCAGTCAAGACAAATCTGTAGTTAGGTTTTAATATTCGATATACTGAAACAATTGTTCATGTAAAAACCTAAACATTATAACTAAGTATCTTAAAACATTAACGGTTTAACGATTCTCAGGACCTTTCACGTTCCTAAACGTCCTGCACGGAGTTTGTAAATACGTTTACAAGAACGAAAACTAGAATAATTCAATTTCGTGAAACTACTTTGCATGATATTGCATTACTAACTAAATTGCTTTTCGGATAAGTTTTAAAGACTGTATTAGGAAGTGGTGACCGACATCTGTGCTACACTGCCAAAGTGCTTTTGTGAAGTGCTGCAACACTCTCTCCAACATATTGTGGGGAATAGCCGAGATTTATCTTCTTATTGCTTTAATTGCTCCAAAATTTCGATCGATGTTTATAGACCTAAACTATAGGATAGCCCCACAAAATATTGCGGGTAGTTAGATGAGGTGAGCGAACTGGCTATTCATATCGGTAAATAAATCATATGTCCAGAAGACATTTCTTGCAAAATGACACAGGAACGATAAGTAGTGCAGAACTTGGTCTCATCCTGCTGATATTAGAAAGTTTCTGGCTTTTAATGCAATTCCGCTTCACAGAAAGATCAGATATTTCAAATGCAGAAGCACGTTTTCGATCAGAAGATTTTGGTAGCCATTTTATAGCGCGCTGATAATATTTTCAGGTGTTCTAATCTATATTGGACGACCATCGGGTTTGATAAAGCAGATCCAAATGCCTTTAAACTCGGATTCATTTCACCATTGCTTTGCGATTTGGAGCGGCTGCATTTGCTAACCTAAGGTACGTACGAAATTTTCTTTGTGTTTCAATCACGGACTCAAAGTTTTCGAAAAATTTTTTGATAACTTACCCTGTTCTACAAGTGACACTTTATTTTTCTGCATCTTCACACAAAAAATCTATTCCTATAGTGAAGTTACCATTGTTCTTAAAATAATAATCTTGCTTTAAGAAACTTTTCTCGAAACAAGTACATTCAAATGCTCTATTAAAAACTACGACGAGTTTAAATTTTATACTTGAATTAAGTTACTTGTGAACAATTTAAGGAAATTACGTTCTTAAATTGAAGAAATCCTGATCACTTAGTTTAATTACAACACAGAAATTGATTTTAGAATATAATGTTCTTAATTGAAATGACTGTTTTTAGGTATTCTTGAAGTAAGTGTACCATCGTTCATATTCCTAAGTTAAGTACAAAAGTGTATTTGTTTGGTAGAAATGTACTCTCTTTCTTTCAAATGCGTCGTAAAATTACGTGTTCATTCCTGATTGTATATATACGTGCTACGTCGCTGTAAATGTTTTATATACGGTGTTCAGCATTATATAAAATATGGAGTGTTGAGAGTATGTTGACGCTATAACAATTTTAGGTACCTGTGGTTGTACCGAAGAGGTGATAAAAACATCTGTGGGTAAGTTAAATTCTGGAGTAACATGTATATTTAACTTGTGCTCGATTTTATAAAAGGCAAGTTGCAGTTAACATTAAAACAATCCACATCTTGTATTTTTAAATTCAAAAGTATCTATCTCTGTTCATTACTGCCAAAAACACAATTGCTATATGAAGAAAATTATACTGGAATCAATATTTTGTAATTGATTCAGGTGAATTGCTGATAATTAAAAATTAATATATTTGTGGTGTACATTGTGTAAATGGTGTGTCTCAATTTTATATTGAAATTTTTACTACAGAATAAAATGTTCTTTAAAAATAAAAACTTCTGTTATCTATTTGCTCCATACAAGGTGAATTTTTTCTCCATTATCACTAATGGGCATCTTGGAAACTGTTAGAGATAGAGAAACGCTCAAATGGGAAAAGTAAAGCCGTGTTGTTTGTCGATCTCGAATGTGCTTTCATGCTTTAGAAAAAAATTCACGGATATCGGGATATTCTGAAAAAAACAAATTTTGCATTTTTTTTCAAATTCACCTGTAGGCTTTATTATTGACGTTACAGTAATAATGTAAATATAAACTTGTAGATAGTCCTATGCTGTGGTTCAAAAATTTTATTATTTTTAGTGTTATAGATATGTACATAACCTTTATTTTTGTAATGGAATGTATAGTTGGCTATGGGTCTGTTTAATAGCTTATGTTTTATTGATTTTACTGATATACCTCACACGATGGAGTTATTTTTGCAAAAGGTGGAAATGTTAAGGTTTTTTGCTTTTATTGATCATATATTTTTCAGACTTCCCATGAAAACTATAAAACAAACCCATATACAATCGCAATTTGGATTTTAGACTGTTATTTGTGTTCTTGTACACACCATTACTAATAAATAAGTAGGGGTGGGCGATACAGGATTTTGCGTATCGAATATCGATACATATTCTATATCGATATGTATCGATATATCGAATATCGATATATATCGATACGTATCGATACGTATCAATGCGTATCGATACGTATCGATGCGTATCGATATGCATCGATGCTTATATCGATACGTATCGATATGCATCGATGCTTATCGGTACGTATCGATACATATCGATACATATCGATACATATCGATACATATCGATTCATATCGAGTATCGATATTTATTTTTTGCTGTATCGGGGGGGTCGATACAGGGGTCGTATCGATACGCCGACCCAGCCCTATAAATAAGTTCTATTTTGCTAAAATGAATTATAATGTTCGATATATTAACCTGTTATATTGAGTGCAATAAAAATTCTACTAGAGTAGCAGATTTATATGCTATTTTAGTAGAACAGCAATACATTCTATTGTTAGTAAGTGTAGGCTATGTATTGCACAAAATCGATGAACCTTTTGAGTATTGTATTTATACATTCGATATCAACAGACAAAGCTGCATTATTTCTCCCATTTGAGCGTCTCTACCTCTAGCAGTTTCCAAGATGCCCATAGTGATAATGGAAAAAAAAACTCACCCTGTATGGAAACGTGTTCATCTGTTTCGTTCTCATTGCATTTTGATAACTATGTTGTATCGTTTCAAAAAATTACAAGTGTTAACTAATTTTAATAGATCAAGATATATGTCGTGTTGAAGTACTTGAAAGTCTCACAAGTGAAGATTTAAAAGAACTTATTCCAAAATCATTATGTATGACAAAATTGATTGAAGGAAAGTTGAACCAATTAAAAGAACAGGTATAATAATTTTTCTTCAAAAACTCTGTTTATTGTAAATTTTAGAACAAAGAAAATGAACACGCGGGTAATACTATTAGCTGCTGCATCTACAGTTACCAACGTTGATTCAGAAAATACAGAAAATGAAGATCAAAGGGCGGGCGATAACACCAGAATAGTTCTATATTTTGATTTGGCTGAATTCTTGACTGAAGTTCCAAGATTCACCAACTTTGACCTAAATACATTATTACAAACAAACCCGATGGGAAAGAGGATATTGAAATATTACAAAACTTTAAAAGTTTTGGACAACAAAAGGCGATCAAGATTAGTTGACATTATAATGAAATATTTATATACATACATTATCAAAAAATATGGTTTAAATAGAATTCTTTGTCAGTATAGAAGTAAATACATATTTATTTTCAGTCGTCTTCGCCACGAAGAATATGATAAAATTGCAGCAAAAATAATAACATTATTTCCTACTGAAGCAATGGGAATAAATTATGTGCCCGCTATAAAGAAGAACAATTCAATTACTGGAAAGTCAATTCCAACCAGGGGTAAATTAGTAGACAAAGTAAAAAATTTGATATTTACTTGTGACGATTAATGTTATACTTTGATTTTGGTATTGTAAGGCATTGCTCTAATGTTTAAATACATTGTCAATACAAAACAAACCGATGTATGGGTCATTTGTTTTGGAGTTATTTTGATTTTAAATATGGGCGTGTATCTTTTTGTTCCACTTTAATGGGGCATTTAAGAGACATATATTTTTTTATTCTGGTTCAAAGAAAATAGGTTGTTTACTGTTTTATTAGTCAATGGTATAATATTCAATATTCGTTTTAAACCGAACTCAAGCATTGTGTAGTTCTTATTTTCATAAAAAATAATATTAAGTTTAATAAAATTGTTCAAAAATATTTGATTTTACTAAAACTTTAAAAATTTTATCTTTATTTTCTAAAAAAAAAAAATTAAAGTTTCAAAACATTTTTCCTTATTCTTGCTACCTTTCAAACATTTTTATACATGAAGACCACAGTGCTCGCCCAAACAATAACGCAGGACACTTTATTTTGTACAACTTCTGCCAAATTTTATAGAATGCTCTTGTAAAAAAGTAAACTGCTCATCTTCTGCCCAATGTTCTCCGGGCAGTTAAGTGCCAATGTCTTTTTTTTTAGCCACCGATAAATAGTGTCCTAGAAGAAGCTGCTGTAGAGGCTCGTTAAAAATCCGAGAGTGAGTCCAACCACGTTTATTCAATTCCACACCACCTTTATTGTATCCCGCAAATATAGCCACAAACTTTAGGAGGTGAAAGTATACCTCTAAATATGAAAAAAAGTTTCTATAAACATACAATTAAGAATGCGTTGTTTTGAGATACAGAATGACGAAATTCTTTTTATGTTTTTGCCAATATCTCTTTACGATATACTGAAATGAGATTCAATGAAATTATGATAATGGCGTAAAAAAAGTAAAATTTGGGATTTTTTCTCTTATAGCTTTCTATGGCACTGGCAGGAAAAACGTTAGGTGCATGTTTTTAATCCTTGAAAGATTCTACACGAAAAATGTATACTTGTATAAAAACTATAAACTATAAAAAACTATAGTTTTCGAGAAAATCGGCATTTTACAATGAGGTACAGATTTTGGTCTCTGATGAGGGCCGATCTGTCTTTAATGCAATGTAATTACTATATCTTATGGTATAATGCTATTTTCTCGAAAACCACTTACTTTCGAGTTCTTTACCAAATGCACATGTTTCGTGTAGAATACTTCAGGCATTAACAAACTGTAGAAGTTAAAGGGGTAAACATCCCAGATTTCCTTTTTATCTCTGTGCCTATAAAATATTTAAAAATTACCTGTAGAAAACAAATACGTGTATTTTTAAGCGTTATAAGTCCACTGAATCTCATTTCAGTACCTTTGATATTCTAAGAGATATTGGAAAAATATTAAAAGAAATAATTTCTCAACACCTTGGATATCAAAAGCGACACATTGTTATCTGTTTATTTAAACTTATTCATATTTGGAGGTATACTTACGCACCTTCTGAATTTTGTTGCTATATTTACGAGACGCGCTGTATATATATTTTTTAATTCGTATACTTATTTTAATGATAAATTTTATTTGAAAGAAATTTAAGATATTCTCAAATTGAATATTAAATACATTTTTGAGAAATATATGGTACACCCTTTTTTAAATTAACCTCTATTCAATTGGAGGTTAGTGCATTTTTAACCTAAATCTAGGATATACTTTGGGGACTCTATCCATATATTTGACTTAAGACAATTCTTGAGTACACGTAAAACTACTGTTCCTTACTTTGAAGATCTTAAAGTACTTGTTTAAAAAATACTGCTCTCTGAAAAGAATAAATACATGTATTTAAATTGAATTTAATATTTACTAGCCTCAAGATTAAAGAACTCTCATAAAAAGACAATACATTTATTTATTTTAAAACTAACTGCCACCTAGAATTCAATATATACAGCATTTGATTGAAGTAACTTATGATCTTGGACCTTGAATAAACAATGTGCTTGAAATAATACTACAGTATTTTTGCTCATATATAAAGTTACGCTATACTTAAAAAAAGATTATTATATTTGTTTGAAGTAATTATTTGTTTGGGTGTTGTTTTGACTTTATTTTTGAATTTTTAATGCGTATTGATACCTACATATACAAGTAGAGTGGCACATTATTCGATCTACCGTAGGTCATGTAGGCACGTGTAATTGAGCACCTAACCGTACATGGGTTTTTGAGTTTATATTTCATGGTGAGGTATATTGAAGCTAACGATCATGAGAAAACTTCTTAGGATGAAATTTGAGAAGATTCTAATCAACTTAAGACTATATACAGGTATATTGCAAATTTAATTAACCAACCTCTCCTGCAGTCCAACTCTTTTAAACCTTTCTCAAATTATTGATTAGAATAGCATATATTTCCGATTTTTCGATCTCCCTGTTTAATCTGTTTTGAACCCATCACAAATTGATTTTGTTTTACTGCCCGAGGATGCCCGTATTACCTTAATAGCTCATATTAAATAAAACAACGAGTGTTCAACGTCAAACATAATAATGTCAAATACTCATTCACAAACTCATTCACAAACAATCCATTGCTGCATCCACAACATGTTTCTTAAACACACATTTCCAAAAAGGCACTTACATACAAGCATTAAAATTTACACACGAACATTAATATCGTTAGTACATCTTACGTCTAAAAATAATAAATTCTTTTTTTGTCAAACTTTCCTTATGTAAATCACGCTATGTACCAAGCTTTCTAATAATCTACATGGATAATTTTAGTAATTCTTTCTTACCTCCGTAGTTAAACATAGCTGATCAGATACATCTAATACAGCTTCTTATAATAATCAAATTTAATCGAAATTCTACCTCATAAAAAATTAAAGTATCCATTTACATAAAAAATAATCTACGTACCAAATTCTTATATCTAACCCACTTAGGTACATAAAACAAGCACAAATGTTTTTTAAAAGATTTACCATTAATTATGCTGATTACTTTTCTTTTCTGTGGATGTCTTAAGACTGTCTTCTCTAAACCCAAAACGTACAGTTAAGCTTTGTACCTTCTTTCTTAAACCCATATCAGTGTGGTTCAGTTACTTTTAAAATTATTCCACCATTAAAATGCATTTGAAGAACCACACCATTTCATCCATTTATATTCAAATTTATTGCACAGGAACTTATTGCTATCAAACAAACCTCAATAGTTACTTTCAATCTGAGTTCTTTATATTTAAATAAAAATTAATTTTTGCGTTGATCCTTGCACTTAATAACTTTTAAATACATCGTTACTGACAAATATTTTAAATGCCATTCACAATTGACAATTGCCGACAAAAGAACAACTCAAAATTGTTCTCGTTCTGACTACCTAGCGGTTTATACAGTATCAACATTCTTACGTCATGAAATCCAGAAAATTCGATAAATTTCCTATTGATTTGATTAATACGGTAAATGTAATTTTAGATAAACTGGCGTTAATTGATTACATTATGTTATCTAAGTTGCTGTTATACTTGATTTATTACGTGGTAAAATGCTTTACTATAGTTTCTCATTCGGCGTACTTTAAAGAATGAATGTTAATATACCTTGATATTGCGGGTTTTACAATCGTTATCTCTTTATATATTGGTTGTTAAAACGTCTCATCGCACTTTATAGTCGTTTTATTTGTTCTAATTATGTCACCTGCTTATTTGATCCATGGGTTTTGGTACTCGATGAATAAACTTAGAAATTCGAAAAATCTAGAAAAATAAAGTAATTTTTCGATTTAAAATAAACGATTTCTTGTTTAGCCTAAAAAATGCTTTTAATACTGTTGCGAATTTGGAGTGGATCTTGTTATAAAATGAACGGAACGGTTTTTTTAATAATACTTTAAAGAGGTACTTTGAGGAAAACGCGTTTTAAATGGCACTTAGTACTTTTTAACTGGAAGATTTTAGAAACACGGGATTTTAACATATAATAAGCTGTTTTCCCTTAAGGAACGAGTTTTAAATGGCATTTAATACTTTTTAACTAGAAAATTTTAGAAACACGGGTTTTTAACTTATGTAATATGTTGTTTTCCTTTTAAGAAAACATTTTAAGTGGTATGTAGCAATGCATGATTTGCATTTTAGCGAATTCTTATCTTACGTACTATACTATTTAAAAATACCACTATGCAATATAAATAAAGCTTTCTCAGGTGCAATATACATAGTGTTTCTACGCAAATAAGTACTTAGAGTATTGGAAAATTTCTTTATTCTTCCCGGGTTTTGCAGCGTTGTATACACTGGATATGATGCTCAATAAACTTTATATGACCACTTATCACACACACACACACACACACACACACACACATATATATTTTTTGACGTGATATCTGCGTAATGAAGATGTGTTCCACAATTGGGTCGCTAGTAATTATGTCGTGATATCGACTTCTTAATAAAGATGTGCCCAACGAATTGGGTGCCAATTAAAATTGACGTAATGTTGGGCCTAGTGAATTGGGTTGTCAATAAAAATGCTGCGACATTAGAAGTGTATTGAGCCGACGTTTACAGCTTTAATAAAGAAACTGTGATATTTATGTAATGAATATGTTAGAAATACTACGAAGATATCTCTTACATTGAGAGTCAATTTTTTTCTGATTCTGAACTCGTAGCCGCCTCTTTTATTCAACAGTGGTAAAATATTTTACCTAAATAAAAGAAACAACCACCACTGCCGTTGAGTGGGACACAAACTCTTTTTAACTCAATTGGTATATTAGATCTCACAAAAATTATAGAAATGCAAATATTCAAAATTAATACCAGAAATAAAGTAAAATAAGTAAACGAAGCAAGGCAATCGCATAAAATATTTAAAATTTAATAAAGTATCAATTTGAACTACAACATAAACTGTTAATTACCTCTCAGGTATGATGCATTATTTTCTTTGACTTTTACTAAAATAAATACCTTTAAACTATACAAACTGGTGTAAATTGCATTTTGTTATAAATTATTCCCTCAATTGATATTGAATTAATGAAGTCTTAAAATGAGAGAATATTCTCCTAAAATTATTCAATACACACTACGCATTTCCAATTGTCCTTTACAGAAAACACACAATTTATATACTAATTTGCCATAGATTACAGTAGACTTGAATTATATCCAAATAAACGGTTTCCCAATATAAACGCCCTTCTCGAGCATTAAAGTACGAACAACGTTACCCACATTGATCACCCCGTTTAAAATCCACGACACAAATGTAATGAAACAAATCAATTAAAACAATTACTTTCAGTAAACTCATTTGATTTCTAATAAGTGTCTTTGCATTATTATCTAAAATTTTCTGTTGGAATACCAAAACCATTTAAAGTGAAACTTATAATATTCATTGTGACATTTAGAAAGCTTCGGGTGGTTATTAAAACCTTGAATGGTAATTTAAATGCTTTAGGAAGTAGTTAGGCTTTTGGGCGGCAAATCAAACGCTTTGGAAGTACTCAGCAACCGATATGATTCGGCTAAGTTAAATTACACCCAATATTCACTTTTTAACATTTAATTGTTAATTATTATTTAGACGTAGCACTTTCTGTATTTACATTTTACTTGCTCACTCAAAAATCAATAATTATCCTCTCCTTATACATCTACTGCTATTTATATAATTTAGTTTCGCTAACAATGTATTTGCATGAAGCAAATTTCGACGACAAGTTTCGTGTAGGACGTACACTAGACCAATGAGCTATTTCCATTTAAAATTTTCAAAAGTCTATTTGTTGAAAGGTTTGCATGTTGCTCCTTCGACGTCGTTCTCATACGTGAGATTTCTATAAAGTTTGCAACGATTTAATTGGTAATCCTCAACTCTAAACAGCAACTTTGTTTTGATAGCGTATTTATCTCCTGTTAATGTGGCTTATTCACCAAAATTTTGGTACTCTACGTCACTTATTAAAAATTAACAATAATTCGAAGTTCCCAATATAACATTTGTGCGATTACTAATATTTGCATGATTTCAGTTAACATTAATGCGTTTATTTCAATAATAACCTTCGTTGATGATGAATAAAATGGCGTTATAAAATATTACTCAATTCGCCCAAAATAAAGAACGCTTTGATGAACGTTTCACTGCTTCATACTTTCAAATAGTTTTCATCCTGAATGAATAAAGAGATGTACAACATCGTTCCTAATTTTGCTCATATAAAACGAATCTTATACATCAAATGTATTTAATAAAAATTAGCTCTGTTGTATTTGCTGAATCAGAGTTGATATTCAACCCTTATGTACTAAAATGCAAACGGTACTTTCTTCGATGTTTAATTTATTATCCCACCTCATACAATAATCGCATATTATAATAGTTTTGCTCTCGGCATTAAACTTTATTTTTAATTTATTTATTAAACCCACTCTTGTTATGCATTCAAATTCGAGTCCTGGTACTATTAAAAACCCATGTTGCTCTACATTAATCTCTATTTTCAGGATCAAAATCACCATGCTATTAATTGCAGCAAACCTTTTACTAGTTGGCGCAATTAAACTATTCTTCTTTACAGGTATCACTTTTTCTTTAACAAATTGCAATGTTGCGTCAATTCTCTCAGAGTGCTGTAATATTAGAAGTGGTTTGAGCCACTACGTTGCCAGCGGCAATAAAGCAACTGTGACATTTGCTTAACAAAGATGCTATAGGTCTTACGAAGATATCTCTTATGTTGATCGCCAATTTTCTTCTGCTTCAGAACACGTAGTCACCTTCTTTATCAAACAGTCGTGGAATATCTTACCTACATAAAAGAATCAACTACCGCGGCTATTTAGTGGGTAGAGCAAAAACTCTCCCCAATTCAGTTGGTATAATAACTCTCTCGAAAATTTTAGAAATACAAATATTAACAATAAATATCATTAATAAAGCAAAATAAGTAATCAGAGCAAATTAAATCTCATAAAATATTCAAAATTTACTAAAGTATCGATTTACAGTATCATTTGTACTGTTGATTTTATTTTAAGGATAAAACACCTTGCTTTTGACTTTTACTAAAAAAAAAAATACCGCTGAAACATAAAAACTCAAAACGCAAAAGGTCCATATACATCGTAGTGAATAAGCTTTCTTGATTTTTTTCTCCTTTCTCGATTTCTGAACGTGGGGTTTTCAGTAAATACAACTTTCACAGTGTTTAGTATGAAATCGATTTTACTCTCTTCACAAAGGCCGATGCTAATGCCTTGCTTGTATTAAGCATCAACATGGTAGCAATGCTTGGTTTGCTGTAATAGTAGAGGATGCTAAACTCTTGAGTCACGATAATTGTTTTACCTGGAAAACTGTTCTAAAACATATCTCTTATAAAATTATTGTTCTGTTTCGCATTGTTAAAATGGATAATAGTAAAGGAATATTGAATTGTTACAAGGGAAGAGTAATTGGGCAACATGAAAATTTAAGATTGGCATTTTATTCAGGAGCATTTTAGATGCTGTGGACATTGTTGAAGGTGAGTTCGTGATATCGTGACCTTTGTCTGAAAATGCTACTACAGCACAGAAAGACCGGTATGAAAAAGATTTTACCCTCTTTGCAAAGGCTGACGCTAATGCTTTGCTTATAATAACTATCAACAAAAGCTTTCCAAATTGATATATAAACCGGACGACCCGACGGCAGTCAAAGTATTAACCAGCAAGTAAAATGAACTAAATTTGTTATTCGGTTGGTTGAATTAAATACAATTAACATTTGTTAAATAGATAGAACATTTAATGTTTCTGGAATTAAATTAACGGGATGTACACAAACTAATAATAAATATAGCATAATCGTCGTGTTAATAAATACGTTCGTGCAGTGAACATTATTAATAATTCTTATTAGTGATCACTGTAACAGCACTAGGGTATATTAAGGACTCTCTGCAAATAATTGGTTCCAATAAAGAACAGTAAATTGAAGTTCGTCACATTAACTACTGTATTAATTACAGATTGTATAGCTGAATAAATGTAAGCATGCTGCACACTAAGCTTAAATAGAACTGCAGCTCTAGTTTTGGATTAGAAGGTCTAAGAAGGACGATAACAGCTGCGAACGACCTATAGAAGTAACAAAACCCCATTACAGGACTAGTTGTGGAAAAGTATGTATTATTAAAAGAAATTCTAGAAAAGATGGTGGTTGAGAAACTTTATTTCATAAAAATCTTTCAGTGTGTTTAACACAGGTATAGAATATTTTCATGAAAAGGATCTAAAAAACCATGCTAGTGGAAAGAACATGAAAACCTCATTATTTTTCTAGCTAAATACCTTAGAGAAAATATGATTTCTTGTATTACTTCTAGCCAAGCAAAACGAAATCGCTAAATGGAAGTAATTTTATGACGTAAAGCTCTGGTTTATAAAGATGCGGTTGAAACGTTTTGGAAACGGTAATGTAAATTACAGCTGCGTTTGTGTTGCGGTTGGGCATATTCTCACGTGGGTAAGCTACCGATAATTGTCGGTCACAAAGCTAAATTATACAAGTGAACCTCTTTCAAATTATGGACTGGCATGTGTTCGTATTAGCTTAAAAGCGCCACACAGACTTTTGGACGGTATTGTGCGGTATGGCTAATTGGAATTTAAAAACAAAATAGACACGGAGTTATTACAAAACCTCTCACGGTATGGTGGTGGTTTCCAATATAAGACTTTTACAAACAACATTAAACTGCTGAATGTTTAGATATATTTATTTATAAGAACTACTACAGAGGTACTTTAATAATAATTGCGGGGTGCACTTCCGGCATAAATAATATATATATATATATATAATGCTGTGATAAGGGGTTGTTTAGGGGTGTATTGAGTAGCAAGGGTCGTGTAGTAACAATAAATAGCTATAGTAATCAGAAAACTGATCAACACCCACTTGTTGTCTTCAATCGAATACCAATGCTCTGCTTAGTTGAACCAATAGTTAGTACAGTTACACTTTGCTTTCCAAAAATCATTTCGTTTTTTATTTTATATTTCTCTGCATATGCTTTGAATCTTCTCCCTTAAATACCTCTCGAATCGTGGGTTACTTGGTATCATGAATTATTCCAGAATTAAAATTAGAATTGTACCAGAATTGTACCATAAGCCAATTAGAATTGTAATTATTTCCGACGCGGATTGGAATCCAATTAGAATTGTTTACCACGCAGATTAGAATTAGAATTTGAAGCCCTATATTATTATAAATATTTAATTTAAATTAATTACCAAATTTCTACTCACGTTTTCTAAAAAAAAACCCGCAAAAACTCTTCATGTAAGCTTAACGTAATTGTTGCACAGCACTACCTTTACAATAACATAAATTTGTTATATTCTAAACTTTATTTATTTGACGCGTAGATTTCTGGTTAAAGTGACGTAACTTCTGCGTACATCAAGTGTGGACTGACTCGTCTTATCACCGCTGGGTCTTAAATAGCATTTTCTCACTACATCTGGGTTGGGTTTCCAAGCAGTTTTGCAGATTGTCGCGACCAACCAGGTTTTGTCTTTAATATTCCCTGTATTTTTGAAGCTGTTTTCTGATGCAACTCCATTGTATTTCCGTGTCATCGTGTATATTTGCGATCTTTGCTTGCCTTAACATTTGTTATTGCGCCCAGACTTTCAACTTACGTCCGTGTTTTGTATAGATAATGCTTTTGGATAATTATACAAAAATAAATGATGTAACTCTAGTACTATTTTCGTTTATGTATTTATTTATTTGAAAGTGCGTTTTCTTATCAAAGCGCAAATTGTTCCTTGTTTATCACAAGCGTAATTGTATGTGGATTTATTAGGTTTTTGTTTTATCTTTTGTGTATTTTATTTTATAAACTTGTTAAACATTCTCAACGTAGTTTAAATATATGTACGATTATTTCTCTGCTAAATACGCGTTCTATTGTTGAAAGATATGCTCACTTGCATCTTTAAAGTTAATTACGGTTTATATACAGGGTGTTAAATGCTTGCTATTTACATAATGTACGAATTACTTATTTTTCTGCTAAATAAATGCAGTTTTCTGATTCCTATAGCTATTTATTGTTACTACACGACCCTTGCTACTCAATACACCCCTAAACAACCCCTTATCACAGCATTATATATATATATATATATATATATATATATATATTTATGCCGGAAGTGCACCCCGCAATTATTATTAAAGTACCTCTGTAGTAGTTCTTATAAATAAATATATCTAAACATTCCGCAGTTTAATGTTGTTTGTAAAAGTCTTATATTGGAAACCACCACCATACCGTGAGAGGTTTTGTAATAACTCCGTGTCTATTTTGTTTTTAAATTCCAATTAGCCATACCGCACAATACCGTCCAAAAGTCTGTGTGGCGCTTTTAAGCTAATACGAACACATGCCAGTCCATAATTTGAAAGAGGTTCACTTGTATAATTTAGCTTTGTGACCGACAATTATCGGTAGCTTACCCACGTGAGAATATGCCCAACCGCAACACAAACGCAGCTGTAATTTACATTACCGTTTCCAAAACGTTTCAACCGCATCTTTATAAACCAGAGCTTTACGTCATAAAATTACTTCCATTTAGCGATTTCGTTTTGCTTGGCTAGAAGTAATACAAGAAATCATATTTTCTCTAAGGTATTTAGCTAGAAAAATAATGAGGTTTTCATGTTCTTTCCACTAGCATGGTTTTTTAGATCCTTTTCATGAAAATATTCTATACCTGTGTTAAACACACTGAAAGATTTTATGAAATAAAGTTTCTCAACCACCATCTTTTCTAGAATTTCTTTTAATAATACATACTTTTCCACAACTAGTCCTGTAATGGGGTTTTGTTACTTCTATAGGTCGTTCGCAGCTGTTATCGTCCTTCTTAGACCTTCTAATCCAAAACTAGAGCTGCAGTTCTATTTAAGCTTAGTGTGCAGCATGCTTACATTTATTCAGCTATACAATCTGTAATTAATACAGTAGTTAATGTGACGAACTTCAATTTACTGTTCTTTATTGGAACCAATTATTTGCAGAGAGTCCTTAATATACCCTAGTGCTGTTACAGTGATCACTAATAAGAATTATTAATAATGTTCACTGCACGAACGTATTTATTAACACGACGATTATGCTATATTTATTATTAGTTTGTGTACATCCCGTTAATTTAATTCCAGAAACATTAAATGTTCTATCTATTTAACAAATGTTAATTGTATTTAATTCAACCAACCGAATAACAAATTTAGTTCATTTTACTTGCTGGTTAATACTTTGACTGCCGTCGGGTCGTCCGGTTTATATATCAATTTGGAAAGCTTTTGTTGATAGTTATTATAAGCAAAGCATTAGCGTCAGCCTTTGCGAAGAGGGTAAAATCTTTTTCATACCGGTCTTTCTGTGCTGTAGTAGCATTTTCAGACAAAGGTGACGATATCACGAACTCACCTTCTACAATATCCACAGCATCTAAAATGCTCCTGAATAAAATGCCAATCTTAAATTTCTATGTTGCCCAATTACTCTTCCCTTGCAACAATTCAATATTCCTTTACTATTATCCATTTTAACAATGCGAAACAGAACAATAATTTTATAAGAGATATGTTTTAGAACAGTTTTCCAGGTAAAACAATTATCGTGACTCAAGTGTTTAACATCCTCCACTATTACAGCGAACCAAGCATTGCTACCATGTTGATGCTTAATACAAGCAAGGCATTAGCATCGGCCTTTGTGAAGAGAGTAAAATCCATTTCATACTGAACACTGTGAAAGTTGTATTTACTGAAAACCCCACGTTCAGAAATCGAGAAAGGGAGAAAAAAATCAAGAAAGCTTATTCACTACAATGTAAATGGACCTTTTGCGTTTTGAGTTTTTATGTTTCAGCGGTATTTTTTTTTTAGTAAAAGTCAAAGGCAAGGTGTTTTATCCTTAAAATGAAATCAACAGTACAAATGATACTGTAAATCGATACTTTAGTAAATTTTGAATATTTTATGAGATTTAATTTGCTCTGATTACTTATTTTGCTTTATTATTGATATTTATTGTAAATATTTGTATTTGTAAAATTTTTGGGAGAGTTAATATACCAACTGAATTGGAGAGAGTTTTTGTTCTACCCACTAAATAGCCGCGGTAGTTGTTTCTTTTATTTAGGTAAGATATTCCACGACTGTTTGATATAGAAGGTGACTACGAGTTCACAAGCAGAAGAAAATTGGCGATCAATATAAGAGATATCTTCGTAAGACCTTCTTTAAGCAAATGTCACAGTTTCTTTATTGCCGCTGGCAACGTAGGGGCTCAAACCACTTCTAATATTACAGCACTCTGAGAGAATTGACGCAACATTGCAATTTGTTAAAGAAAACGTGATACCTGTAAAGAAGAATAGTTTAATTGCGCCAACTAGTAAAAGGTTTGCTACAATTAATAGCATAGTAATTTTGAACCTGAAAATAGGGATTGATGTAGAGCAACATGGGTTTTTAATAGTACCAGGACTCGAGTTCGAATGTATAATAAGAGTGGGTCTAATGAACGAATTAAAAATAAAGTTTAATGCCGAGAGCAAAACTGTTACAATAAGCAATTATTGCATGAGGTGGGATAATAAATTAAACATCGAGGAAAGTATCGTTTGGATTTTAGTCCATAAAGGTTGAATATCATCTCTGATTCGGCAAATATAACAGAGCCAATTTTTATTACATACGTTTGATGTAAAAGATTTGTTTTATATGAGCTAAATTGGGGACGATTTTGTACATCTCTTTATTCATTCAGTATGAAGTATGAAGTAGTAAAACGTTCATTAAAGCGTTCTTTATTTTGGGACGAATTGAATAATATTTTATAATATCATTTTATTTATCATTAACGAAGGTTATTATTTGAATAAACGCATTAATGTTAACTGAAGAATTGCATTTATTTTGAAAAATCATGCAAATATTAATAATCGCAAAAATGTTATATTGGGAAATTCGAATTATTGTTAATTTTTAATAAGTGACGTAGCATACCAAAATTTTGGTGTATAAACAACATTTGCAGGAGATAA
The DNA here is from genome assembly GCA_036346225.1 of Platerodrilus igneus. NCBI lineage: Eukaryota > Metazoa > Arthropoda > Insecta > Coleoptera > Lycidae > Platerodrilus > Platerodrilus igneus. The sequence continues at coordinate 11,295,055 of JARFIW010001325.1, read as the reverse complement.
ATACGCTATCAAAACAAAGTTGTTGTTTAGAGTTGAGGATTACAAAATTTATTCGTTACAAACTTTATAGAAATCTCACGTATGAGAACGACGTCGAACGGGCAACATGCAAACCTTTCAACAAATAGACTTTTGTAGATTTTAAATGGAAATAGTTCTTTAGTCTACGTTCTACACGAAACGTGTCGTCGAATTTTTTCATGCAAATACACTGTTAGCGAAACTAACGTTAAAGCAATAAACGTGGTAGATGACGTTTTTAAAACATTCCCATATGATGGCGGGCTGGGACTTCATAGCGTGTGTTGAACGGTGCTGTGCCCCATTAGCGATTTTTAGGTTAAGCAAGGAACGAGGTGGATGACGTTAAACATTCTCAAAATGATGAATGCAAAATGGGGCTCCTTAGTATGTCCTGAACGAGACTGTGCCCCTTAGGTACTTGACTACTTCGGAGATTTTTAGGTTAGATAAAAATTAAACGTAGTGAAGAATTTATAGGTTAAGCAAAAACATGCATGTAGTAATGAATTTAGCGGTTCACCTTAGAGTTTCGCCTGCCCTTGCTTTCACCCTCTTTGCAGTAGTTAATTGAAGAGAGATTTTTGGGTTAAGCAAAGTAACGTAGTGGATCCGTAATCATTCTCAAAATGATCAATGCGGAATGAGGCTCCCTAGTATGTTCTGAACGAGGCTGTGCCGCCTTAGGTACTTGACTACTTCGGAAATTATCAGGTTAAGCTAAAATTAAACGTGGTGAAGAATGTTTAGGTTTGGCAAAAACGTGCATGTGCTGAAGAATATTTAGCGTTCCTGGAGAGCTTTATTTTGTATTAAATATCAAATAACACCAGAAAATATACGATTCGTAAATAATAATTTTTAAAGTAAAGTATGCATGAAAAATCTTGTAAAGACAAGTTGCTCATGACTGCATCACCAAAATAATTTAACAAGAATTGGCACCCGGAAATCTAGAATATAACCTCGGCTTTTTTAACGTAATTACAGCTGTTTGGCAATATATGCAAATCATGTCGTTATTCGACTCGTAATATAATGATTTTAATTTAAAACATGCAAAAAACATGTTAAGATAAGTATGTCGTAAATTTTGTTCATGGTCGCGGATGATAATTATTTTTGTATTAAATATTATATAATGTATCTTTTTTGTGTAGTAGCGGTAGCAGCTTCTTATTTATACAATTTTTTTGTTTTAACGTTCTCATCGCCACAAGAGTCCTATTAATTTTTAAAAAATTTTTTGTACTAAATATTATATATTATTTTCACTTACCGGTATATTCTAATTACATGGCATAAGTTCATATTTTTATGAAGTTTGATTGATTCACTGCAGAAACAAAACACTTTTTTACACAGCTGGCAATACTGTGTGCCGTACATTTCAATATAATGCCAGTAAAATATCTACAACACAGCTGAATGCTGAATGTAACCTAGGTTTTTGTAACTATGGTATTAAGAAATATCGATATATGCAAATTGTGCAAAAACAGGAATGTTGTTATTTCGAGATCCTCTGTTTAAGAATTAGTTCTTTGTTCGTGTTAATTCGAGAGGATTCACCATCATCGGCGTGTGTGACGGAGACGGTAGCGTTTCTTCGGCAGGTGCTGAATAGAACTGTGTCCCGTTTGTTAATTGAATAGTTGAGAATAAAGGTTAGGGTATTTTTGAAGTTACAAAACACGTAATGTTTAAAGTTATATCGTTATTTGTTAATGTGAAAAAACCAAGGTTATATGCCGTGTATTAATGTGAAGAATTTAAATGAATAATTAATGTAATAATTGTTAAACTTCAGTAACGAACGTAACGGAAAATCTGTTCATAAAAGCAAATATGTTTTCTAAAAGATATACATCTGAGATAAATATTACTTATTTCTTTGCAAAAACTTTCGCATTCACAAAAATGCATCTTAGTTAATGACTTCGGGAATTGTACAAATTATAGTCTAAATTAGAATAATATATTGATATATATAAATTATGTGGTTCTTGTTCATTAAAACAACTATTTTGCATGATCCTTAACTTAGCAGAATAAATTTTAAGTGGTGCTACATTGTCAATACATTTTATTTTCAAACTCGTTTCAATTATCGTAGAGTTTATTGCCAGAGATCATTGCGAGGTTGTTGATGTGTTTGATGCTGTTACAAAAACTAGTGGAGGGGTTTTATCAGACGAATAACTAGGTGATGCTCAGTGTCACAACATATCATTACCGATTTTGATGAATACTATAAAACGCAACTATACATCTCTGGTAACAGCGGTTGACAATATGAATGTAGATGCCGCGTATTTTGCCCAACCTATGGTATTTGAAAAAGGGTTAAAGTTAATTTTAAAGAATAAGGTAAATTATAAGTACCAACCTAATGTAATTGGCCCTTATAAATCAACGTATAACTGGGCTCCCCAAGAATTTGGCAATAGAGGGCCCAAAACAGCAACCAGGATGGACGTGTGGTTCGGATTCTGGAAAATGGCCATCAAATGATATAGATGATTATAAGAAAGTGTATATGCTAATAAAGTTATTGTTTTAGTTTAATACAATTTTTTGTATGTACATCATCTCATTAATTTGGTCTAACGTAATGCATGAGATAATGTCATCAACAATCTTTTTTATAAAAGTTAGATCTAAGGATATTAATAGAATCACATTATCTAATAAAAAATTCATTATTATTTCGCTCAAGATTAGATGATGTGATTCCATTATTATTATTTGATCTACCTTTTACACAAAATGTTTGCTGACCACATTATCACCTGTGTTCCGAAAGACCAAATTAATCGTACTTGTAATCCTTACGTTTTGCCTTTCTTCAAGGTGGTTCAGAATTTTGTACCGTAATTGCTAGGACTGATAGAACGTTTTAAAATTAGCGTAGCATTTTATATATCATTTTTTCTAAAACTTAGTAATAACGGAGATACATTCCTGTAAAGGGATGACGTTAAATCAATTTTTAAAACATTTTCCAGACGCTTTTGAATAACAGATTCATATTTTAGGGCTGCGTATATGACAATGGGATAAATAACCTTATATTACCATTTATTTCATCCTTTATGATCCTTTATGTAATTAATTTAAAGGGTGCGTAGAAACTAATAAGACAAACAAAAATCGTTAATCAACCTATGGTCTAAAACGAATAGTTAAGCTACAAACGGACACAAAGTATCCAAACTTTTAGGAACTTTTGCAATATTAGCCAGGTCACAATTCAAATATATAACAAAATAATTCTTTAGAGTCGACCAACAAAGTTGTGACGGTATGCAAATGTAAGTTAGTGAAATATCGTGTCTGTGATCTGTAAATCGAAATAACCCAATGTACTTTAGCTGCTAATAAAGTCTGTTTAAATATTTTTTAAAACACAAAGAACTTCTAATTATAATCTTAACAAAAAATAAAATTTCATCATTTTGATTCCATTTACTGTATTAAGTTTCTGACCCTGTAGTTTGAAGGTTCTAGCAATTCAGCAATAATCTTCCTTAAATTGATTGTCCTTTTTCACCGAACGTGTTGGATGTTTTGGGAGTGCTGTTTGCTTTTGTTACTTGAGCCAGAGGATGCAATTTTATTACCTGAATTAGTAATACATTTAAATGTAGTGTTGTAAGTCTGTGAATAGGTTTTACATAATGAAGATATGTAGTTTAGTGAATTGCGTGAAGGCGGTGGTTGCTTTCAACATTTGAGCAATCAATTCATGTACGTGATGTGATTCAGGATAACACTAGCACATGGGAGTAATTTTTTAGAAACATATAACAAAACAGCAGTTCTAAAACTTTTACATAGGTTGACCTAGGTCAGTATTTAAAATCGGTCCAAGAGTAAAATGCCCTATAGGTTTTGTTTAGTCAATTAATCTTTATCATTTCCTCAATTTAATGACATAAAACTAATGCCACCTTGTATATTCTATGTTCATAATGTCTAACATAACTAATTATAGGTAGTTCTTCTTTTGGCATATTGTTTATGTCAAGTAATTTTTATATGATGTGTTATTAGTTTCAAATACAACTAAATCTTTCCAATCGTTGTGTAAAAGTAAACATATCTAATTCGATAGTCATTTTGCTTTCTCCTGTATTCGGCATGTCAGTTTTCTGGTAAATTTTAAACCAAGTACATTACAAACTTTGTTTTCAAGATCTATGATGAACCTATCGTTTTATAAAATTGTTGGAGGATATCTTCCTCAATATACAATTTAAAGTATTTTGGATGGTACACTATTTGAGAATTGATTGTTTCTTTGCTGTTTAAACAGGTATTGCCGTCACTAATAAACTTACTTTCCTAATTAAATAGATGCAGACCGCATGCTTTGAAAGAATTGCGGAAAATATTCTCTAAATTAGATGTAGATTTTAAAGTAGTTTCCTAAATCGGTGCAAATGCATTCTTTCTTAAATGCGTGTAATTATTTTTAGCTTTAAAGTTTTGAATTTCTCTCTTATGTTTTATTTTTAAAGCTTGAAATCACCCACATGTAAGGGTTGCTACAAAAACATATCTACCTTAAATAAATTACAATCTAAATTAAAAGATAAAACGCAACGCTAAAAATATAATTTATTAAATTAGTTGTTTGGATTGAAACAAAATTTATATTGGACAAACGTCTCAAAATTTAAATTGAGAATAACTCAACACAAAAGCGACATAGCAAAAAAAACCAAATATACGTGCTTAACTCAAAGTGTACTAACAAGTAATCAGAAAATGGACCTTCAAGATCCAAAAGTTATTGATTTTCAATTGTTGAATAAACAGAAAAGATTTTCAAAATCAAGCACTATATTAAATTTCAAAGAAAGTACTAAATGAATAGAATATTATAACTTTAATACTATATTTTGGATTAAATCTGCAAAATTTCGTGCAAAAAAACATTTGCGGCACACTCACACAAACACACACACACACACACACACACACACACACACACACACACAACACACACACACACACACACACACACACACACACACAACATACTTACATGTACTCCTACCTGTAAGCTTACAATAACATATACATACTTATTATAATTAAATAAAAAACAAATAATTCTGACAAACCACTAGTGTCACCATGTTAGATTGTAATAAATGTTTCGATTTTTATTTGTAATTTTATAGTTGCGTTTATAAAAATGGCTACTGTTTATACTTTGCTACTCAATTTACTATATTAATTCTCACTTTAGTAAGTTCTATCTAATCAAAAGTGTACCAGTTTTAAGTTTTCCTTTTTAGTGCTTGTGAACAAGAAGTAAATAAATTCGAAAGTTTAGACAATATGAAAAAAGCAATACCTTATGTATTATGTAGGTTAACATTTATATTCAAATAATATTTGACATTTTCATTTTTTGTTTGCTTGGTGTTATACAGACTTCCTTGTAGAACATTCTTTGAAAATAAAGATGACTATTGTATTGTATCAGCTGCAAATACATTCACACTGTGTGTGTGTGTGTGTGTGCGCGCGCGTGTGTGTGTGTATGTGTGTGTGTGTGTTTGTGTGTGTCATTTAACTTGAAAAAAATATACGAAAAATACAAATCTATGCCATCTTTATTTTTTGCATAACAATTCCAAACGTTTCGGCCGTACGTTCCAGTCTTTCTCAATGGCTCAATAAACCCCGTACATTTGAAACCATTTTTGATAGTTTCCGTTTCAAGTAAATGTACGGGGTTTTTTAAACCATTCACAAAGGCTGGAACGTACGGCCGAAACGTTTGGAATTGTTATGCAAAAAATAAAGATGGCATAGATTTGTATTTTTCGTATATTTTTTTCAAGTTAAATGACACACACAAACACACACACACACACACATACACACACACGCGCGCGCACACACACACACAGTGTGAATGTATTTGCAGCTGATACAATACAATAGTCATCTTTATTTTCAAAGAATGTTCTACAAGGAAGTCTGTATAACACCAAGCAAACAAAAAATGAAATTGTCAAATATTATTTGAATATAAATGTTAACCTACATAATACATAAGGTATTGCTTTTTTCTTATTGTCTAAACTTTCGAATTTATTTACTTCTTGTTCACAAGCACTAAAAAGGAAAACTTAAAACTGGTACACTTTTGATTAGATAGAACTTACTAAAGTGAGGATTAATATAGTAAATTGAGTAGCAAAGTATAAACAGTAGCCATTTTTATAAACGCAACTACAAAATTACAAATAAAAATAGAAACATTTATTACAATCTAACATGGTGACACTAGTGGTTTGTCAGAATTATTTGTTTTTATTTAATTATAATAAGTATGTATATGTTATTGTAAGCTTACAGGTAGGAGTACATGTAAGTATGTTGTGTGTGTGTGTGTGTGTGTGTGTGTGTGTGTGTGTGTTGTGTGTGTGTGTGTGTGTGTGTTGTGTGAGTGTGCCGCAAATGTTTTTTTGCACGAAATTTTGCAGATTTGATCCAAAATATAGTATTAAAGTTATGATATTCTATTCATTTAGTACTTTCTTTGAAATTTAATATAGTGCTTGATTTTGAAAATCTATTTCTGTTTATTCAACAATTGAAAATCAATAACTTTTGGATCTTGAAGGTCCATTTTCTGATTACTTGTTAGTACACTTTGAGTTAAGCACGTATATTTGGTTTTTTCTTGCTATGTCGCTTTTGTGTTGAGTTATTCTCTAATTTAAATTTTGAGACGTTTGTCCAATATAAATTTTGTTTCAATCCAAACAACTAATTTAATAAATTATATTTTTTTAGCGTTGCGTTTTATCTTTTAATTTAGATTGTAATTTATTTAAGGTAGATATGTTTTTGTAGCAACCCTTACATGTGGGGTGATTTCAAGCTTTAAAAATAAAACATAAGAGAGAAATTCAAAACTTTAAAGCTAAAAATAATTACACGCATTTAAGAAAGAATACATTTGCACCGATTTAGGAAACTACTTTAAAATCTACATCTAATTTAGAGAATATTTTCCGCAATTCTTTCAAAGCATGCGGTCTGCATCTATTTAATTAGGAAAGTAAGTTTATTAGTGACGGCAATACCTGTTTAAACAGCAAAGAAACAATCAATTCTCAAATAGTGTACCATCCAAAATACTTTAAATTGTATATTGAGGAAGATATCCTCCAACAATTTTATAAAACGATAGGTTCATCATAGATCTTGAAAACAAAGTTTGTAATGTACTTGGTTTAAAATTTACCAGAAAACTGACATGCCGATTACAGGAGAAAGCAAAATGACTATCGAATTAGATATGTTTACTTTTACACAACGATTGGAAAGATTTAGTTGTATTTGAAACTAATAACACATCATATAAAAATTACTTGACATAAACAATATGCCAAAAGAAGAACTACCTATAATTAGTTATGTTAGACATTATGAACATAGAATATACAAGGTGGCATTAGTTTTATGTCATTAAATTGAGGAAATGATAAAGATTAATTGACTAAACAAAAACCTATAGGGCATTTTACTCTTGGACCGATTTTTAAATACTCGACCTAGGTCAACCTATGTAAAAGTTTTAGAACTGCTGTTTTGTTATATGTTTCTAAAAATTACTCCCATGTGCTAGTGTTATCCTGAATCACATCACGTACATGAATTGATTGCTCAAATGTTGAAAGCAACCACCGCCTTCACGCAATTCACTAAACTACATATCTTCATTATGTAAAACCTATTCACAGACTTACAACACTACATTTAAATGTATTACTAATTCAGGTAATAAAATTGCATCCTCTGGCTCAAGTAACAAAAGCAAACAGCACTCCCAAAACATCCAACACGTTCGGTGAAAAAGTACAATCAATTTAAGGAAGATTATTGCTGAATTGCTAGAACCTTCAAACTACAGGGTCAGAAACTAAATACAGTAAATGGAATCAAAATGATGAAATTTTATTTTTTGTTAAGATTATAATTAGAAGTTCTTTGTGTTTTAAAAAATATTTAAACAGACTTTATTAGCAGCTAAAGTACATTGGGTTATTTCGATTTACAGATAACAGACACGATATTTCACTAACTTACATTTGCATACCGTCACAACTTTGTTGGTCGACTCTAAAGAATTATTTTGTTATATATTTGAATTGTGACCTGGCTAATATTGCAAAAGTTCCTAATGGTTTGGATACTTTGTGTCCGTTTGTAGCTTAACTATTCGTTTTAGACCATAGGTTGATTAACGATTTTTGTTTGTCTTATTAGTTTCTACGCACCCTTTAAATTAATTACATAAAGGATCATAAAGGATGAAATAAATGGTAATATAAGGTTATTTATCCCATTGTCATATACGCAGCCCTAAAATATGAATCTGTTATTCAAAAGCGTCTGGAAAATGTTTTAAAAATTGATTTAACGTCATCCCTTTACAGGAATGTATCTCCGTTATTACTAAGTTTTAGAAAAAATGATATATAAAATGCTACGCTAATTTTAAAACGTTCTATCAGTCCTAGCAATTACGGTACAAAATTCTGAACCACCTTGAAGAAAGGCAAAACGTAAGGATTACAAGTACGATTAATTTGGTCTTTCGGAACACAGGTGATAATGTGGTCAGCAAACATTTTGTGTAAAAGGTAGATCAAATGATAATAATGGAATCACATCATCTAATCTTGAGCGAAATAATAATGAATTTTTATTAGATAATGTGATTCTATTAATATCCTTAGATCTAACTTTATAAAAAGATTGTTGATGACATTATCTCATGCATTACGTTAGACCAAATTAATGAGATGATGTACATACAAAAATTGTATTAAACTAAAACAATAACTTTATTAGCATATACACTTTCTTATAATCATCTATATCATTTGATGGCCCATTTTCCAGAATCCGAACCACACGTCCATCCTGGTTGCTGTTTTGGGCCCTCTATTGTCAAATTCTTGGGGAGCCCAGTTATACGTTGATTTATAAGGGCCAATTACATTAGGTTGGTACTTATAATTTACCTTATTCTTTAAAATTAACTTTAACCCTTTTTCAAATACCATAGGTTGGGCAAAATACGCGGCATCTACATTCATAATGTCAACCGCTGTTACCAGAGATGTATAGTTGCGTTTTATAGTATTCATCAAAATCGGTAATGATATGTTGTGACACTGAGCATCACCTAGTTATTCGTCTGATAAAACCCCTCCACTAGTTTTTGTAACAGCATCAAACACATCAACAACCTCGCAATGATCTCTGGCAATAAACTCTACGATAATTGAAACGAGTTTGAAAATAAAAATGTATTGACAATGTAGCACCACTTAAAATTTATTCTGCTAAGTTAAGGATCATGCAAAATAGTTGTTTTAATGAACAAGAACCACATAATTTATATATATCAATATATTATTCTAATTTAGACTATAATTTGTACAATTCCCGAAGTCATTAACTAAGATGCATTTTTGTGAATGCGAAAGTTTTGCAAAGAAATAAGTAATATTTATCTCAGATGTATATCTTTTAGAAAACATATTTGCTTTTATGAACAGATTTTCCGTTACGTTCGTTACTGAAGTTTAACAATTATTACATTAATTATTCATTTAAATTCTTCACATTAATACACGGCATATAACCTTGGTTTTTTCACATTAACAAATAACGATATAACTTTAAACATTACGTGTTTTGTAACTTCAAAAATACCCTAACCTTTATTCTCAACTATTCAATTAACAAACGGGACACAGTTCTATTCAGCACCTGCCGAAGAAACGCTACCGTCTCCGTCACACGCCGATGATGGTGAATCCTCTCGAATTCACACGAACAAAGAACTAATTCTTAAACAGAGGATCTCGAAATAACAACATTCCTGTTTTTGCACAATTTGCATATATCGATATTTCTTAATACCATAGTTACAAAACCTAGGTTACATTCAGCATTCAGCTGTGTTGTAGATATTTTACTGGCATTATATTGAAATGTACGGCACACAGTATTGCCAGCTGTGTAAAAAAGTGTTTTGTTTCTGCAGTGAATCAATCAAACTTCATAAAAATATGAACTTATGCCATGTAATTAGAATATACCGGTAAGTGAAAATAATATATAATATTTAGTACAAAAATTTTTAAAATTAATAGGACTCTTGTGGCGATGAGAACGTTAAAACAAAAAATTGTATAAATAAGAAGCTGCTACCGCTACTACACAAAAAAGATACATTATATAATATTTAATACAAAAATAATTATCATCCGCGACCATGAACAAAATTTACGACATACTTATCTTAACATGTTTTTTGCATGTTTTAAATTAAAATCATTATATTACAAGTCGAATAACGACATGATTTGCATATATTGCCAAACAGCTGTAATTACGTTAAAAAAGCCGAGGTTATATTCTAGATTTCCGGGTGCCAATTCTTGTTAAATTATTTTGGTGATGCAGTCATGAGCAACTTGTCTTTACAAGATTTTTCATGCATACTTTACTTTAAAAATTATTATTTACGAATCGTATATTTTCTGGTGTTATTTGATATTTAATACAAAATAAAGCTCTCCAGGAACGCTAAATATTCTTCAGCACATGCACGTTTTTGCCAAACCTAAACATTCTTCACCACGTTTAATTTTAGCTTAACCTGATAATTTCCGAAGTAGTCAAGTACCTAAGGCGGCACAGCCTCGTTCAGAACATACTAGGGAGCCTCATTCCGCATTGATCATTTTGAGAATGATTACGGATCCACTACGTTACTTTGCTTAACCCAAAAATCTCTCTTCAATTAACTACTGCAAAGAGGGTGAAAGCAAGGGCAGGCGAAACTCTAAGGTGAACCGCTAAATTCATTACTACATGCATGTTTTTGCTTAACCTATAAATTCTTCACTACGTTTAATTTTTATCTAACCTAAAAATCTCCGAAGTAGTCAAGTACCTAAGGGGCACAGTCTCGTTCAGGACATACTAAGGAGCCCCATTTTGCATTCATCATTTTGAGAATGTTTAACGTCATCCACCTCGTTCCTTGCTTAACCTAAAAATCGCTAATGGGGCACAGCACCGTTCAACACACGCTATGAAGTCCCAGCCCGCCATCATATGGGAATGTTTTAAAAACGTCATTTACCACGTTTATTGCTTAACCTAAAAAATCTCTCTCTTCAATTAACTAATGCAACGAGAATATAAACGAGAGCGACGCTCTAAAGAGCCCCGATCCTCATGAAGCAGAAACACAAGCGCCTCCACGAGGGCAAAACACCACAACAAAGACACCGAGGGTAAAGGCCTAACGAGCCCCATTACACATTCATCATTAAGCAAACTATCAACTAACAAAGTAACACAGACACCGGAGCCCCAGCGCTTCGCCCGCATTGGATACACCTGGGATTCTATGCTGATTTTCTGCCAAACCGGCGTATATATATGTTGTTGTGCGTCAAATTTGCCAAACCGGCCTAGCATAACTACTTATTAAATAAATTTAATTTCCTGATACATCTAGAAACGTTAGATACCAGAAACTGATATGGCCGTTAACCTGTTTTTCTTTTATATCGCTAGGAAACGATAGACGGCTTAGGGCATACGTATTTAGAGCTTATCGACATTTGTCACGAAAGATGAGTAGGTGCTTGCAAACAAAACTCTAATAAGTATAATCAGAACCCGAAAACACTTTTCCAGAATATCTTGCTACGTTTCTAACATTTAATATTTATCTAAAATTTAATTGGAAAAATTGAAGCCAAAGGTACACTTCTCCAACAAATTTATAAATCAAAATAAAATGAATAATAATATAGTTAACCGTATTTGCGTTCTAAATAAAATTAACTACCAAATTTTCTGGGTACGATATGCAAACATCAACGAAACTCCAATTTTTGTATGCTACATTAATCAATTCAAATAGAAATTATAATTGAATAGAATTTTGTATGTGTAAGCATCATTCGAAGAGCGAATTCCATCGATTCTTTTAATTGAACTAACCGTAGCATTCTATATAAAAATAATAAATTTTCGATTAGTATTATGACGTGCTTTATACTTTTACTTCCTCCTCTAATGCGATATTGGAACAACAAAACTAATTTAGAACTTTTCCTGTATATAAACCTTCTTTTCAATGATCGCAATGTTTCACCTTTTATGTTCAACTTTTCAACCAACTAGAATCACAAGCGTCCAATAAGCCTCCTTTCATGCAAAATGTGCTTTATAACGACATTTGTATTTGACAACCACATATTGTTTGGATCAGAAGGATTTAATTTTTTTAAAATATTGCACACTATGTAAACATAAACAGTGCTATATTGCACAGAGCTGAATATTACACGTGGAACATTTTTCTAATTAATACGAATTTATAGAACTTCTAGGTCTCTGTGGTAGTAACAGCATAATGTGAAGTAGTAGATGCTTCTTCATTAATTTCAATTGAAGAGGTTCCATAAATAAAAACGTAAATGAATGCATAAACCAATCTTACTTTGCATTACAGAAATCTTTAGAGACAGCTATAATCGCAAAAAAATTTGACAAAATACAATTCCCTTTGTAATGGGTACAGCTGTTCCGTTGCGACAAAACATTGCTTTACTAAAATTTTATGATACCTAGTTAAAAATATAGGTATTACGCTCAAACGAGAGTTGAAGGTAAACTCATCTTAGTACAGGCCTGGTTCAATGGAGAGCGCAGCATTGCAGAAATTTTAATACAATGAAAGACAATTTAAATAACACGAAGCGGCTTACCCTTGTTTATAGAGGTAGCTTTGCTTCTAGGCACGTTCCGTCGTCTAAATGTGCCGTAGGGCGTTTGTAAGGTCGTTGGCGGTTTCTTTTTTGCAAATTCAGCAGTGAAGTTGGTTGTTGAAGCTACAATTTCAGGAAACACAAAACATATTAGAGTAATTAAAAGGATCGGTGGGAATTCACAGGTAAACCTCACCGCATTCTTTAACACGCATTCATTGTACACGTTGATACAATAAGGTAGTTTAGAATAGATTTCTCCACAACGCACGCTTTCACATGAACTCTTCATCTCTTCACCCAACCGTCGAACATGTACTTCAAGACACGTGAAAAGACTTATTTAACGGATTACACACAATAAACTGTTGGTTCTTGACTTATAGTGCTTGTGAACTGAAAAACGCAATTTTAGGCCTCATGACCTAATTTTCAGTACAGAAATAACGATTGGAAATAAAGATTCTCTTATGTATCAAAAAATCACTTAATCTAATATTAAAATAATCGAAGTCAATAAGGCGTAGTAATCGCGGCAAAGCATCAAAAATAAAAAAAGTAAAAGTCTCTTTGTACGAGAGCTCAAGTGCACAGAAAACTTATATTAAATAATGTTGATAGGCGTCACCTGATTTCATTAATACCTTAAACAAATTACATACTGAGTTTTAACAAGATAAAGAGAAAGTACGCTGCAGCAGTAACAAGGTTAAGTTAACAAATTAGCCAGTGCTGCCGCATCAACGATACATAATTTCTAAATCTTAACCTACCAAATACGAAATTAAAGGGCAGGATATCTCTTTTTTTTACAATAAATTTTACCTTTGGACATAAGTACAAAAAGTTCAAAGCATCAAATAAATAAGATAAATGTTTCTTCACGGTTCTGGGGCTAATTAATATTTTTAAGGATCCGGTATCGATTAATAGTTTAAATTCGGCATGGGGTATTTCTATGTATGGTAGTACTAGGTGATTTCTGTTATTTAAGTTTATTAAGTTTGGTTGTATAAGAATAGGTCTATCTGGAAATTTGAGCACGAGTTTTCTTCGTCGTCCTCTTCGTAAGTTTCGTATTGTTCGTCACGTTCATAAGTTTCTTCATGGTTTGATTCATCGTTCGTACTGGGCTGAATGTAATTATTCTGCTTACTGTCAAATTTTTCTACTTCTAGATGAAATAGTTCTTCCGATGTAAAATTGCGTTTTTGATGAGGGTTTGGTCGGATATGTGTTATTTTTGTATATTGTCTGGTGTTACCAGATGAGGTATCCATAGGCGTTGGTTTGTAATAGTTATTAGGATTGTTATTGTTATTTGTCATTGGTGTATTTCTAATAGAGTTCGCGCTGAATACTGGTCTTTGGTGATTTGCGTTTTGGTTGAATCTTGGTTGAAACGCGGGTTTCGTAAAATTTGGGTTGAACGTTGGTTTTGAAAAATGTTTATATTGATTATTAAAGTTCGTATTGTTGAAATTTGGGTTATTAATTCGCGGTTGATTTGTTTGTGCGATGAAGGACGTGAATTTTTGTTGGGGGATTGTTTGTCTCGCGGCTTGTATGGTTTTTATTGGTGAATAACTTTTATTTGCGTTCGGGTTGTATAGTTTGTTTCTGTAATACATTACATTTTCTTCTTCTATTATTATGTTCATGGCTTCTTCTAGGTTTTGGGGATGTTGGAATCTGATCTTATCTGATAGTTGTTCTGGTAAGGCGTTTATGTGTCCAGTGCCATTTCGTCATACATTTTCTTTTTTAAATGTCGAATATTTTGATCGTGTTCTTTGATTTTTAGTTTCGTTAGGATTAGACTTCTCACGTCTTGGCATTTCATTCTGAATTGGTACAGGGATTGGTTGTTTTCCATTCTGAGGTTTATCAGGTTTCGTACAAGGCATTTTATATTACGTTGGTCACCAAAATATGCAATTAGTATGCGTTTAAAGTCTTTTCATTCCTCTAGATCGTCCCTGCTGGCACTTAAGGTTAGTGCCCGTCCAATCAGTTTACTTATTACCAGGCGTAAACGTAATACATTTCTTTTGTTTTCCCGGGTTTGTAAAAGGTTTTCAAAAATACTTCGCATGCTCTACTGAAATTTATGAGATGTGATTGCTCTCCATTAAAAATTGGAACAGTCTCAAGATAAAGTTTCATATCTACTCTCATTTTGGTTAAGGGTTGTTTTCGTTTTTATTCAGTTTCGAATTTTGTAAAAATTGAAATTTATTTCGCGGTTTGTACTGTTACTTTTGATTGGGTTTATTAATTTTCAGTTTGAAGTATGTTAAGTTATTTAAAGAATCGTAGTTGCTTATATTTGTACTTAGTTACACGGTGCGGTAATTAATTCGTGGGATTTAAGCACGATAATATCTGGTTAACTGCTGCAGTCTTGATTTTGTTTATTTTTATTTCTCGGACGTTAGTTTGTCGTAAATGGTATTTGAGTTTTGCTTCCTAAAAGGTTTTCGAAGTGAATAAGTTTGCGGTAATTGTTTTAATTTGCGTTAGCTAAGACTTATTTTATTTTTTTGTTGCTAATTTTATTACGTCTGTGATAGTTATCCTTTTATCCGTAGGTGATTGTAATTTTATACCGTTCAGGATATTTTCCTCTGTAATTATTGTCTCGTCACCTTGAATGGAAGTTTTTAGTTAATTAGGTTGTTCAATGTTGCCTGTTATAATTAATACAATGTTACATTATCTCGTCATCTTAGGTTTAAATATAAAATTTGCAAGATTTTAGTTTTACCATTTTGTTGTAATAATTGTTTTTATAATTTATACAATGAGGTTTTATGTCTACTTGAAGGTGTAATTCAGTCTCTTGATAAACTTATTTACGTATTTGCTTTTGTATAGTACGCAATTATGTTTATTGGAGGTATTAATACTTTTCTGAAAGGTGTTGTTTTCAATTGATATGAGAACTAATAGTTTGTGCCTTTACTTCATTAATTACTGCATAAACGTTACGTGTGATAGTTGTGTTTCGTTATATTTAGATATTGCGATGCGTTTTCACATGAATCTTCTTTGTCGTCTCTTTGCTGTACTTAGCTTTTTGTACTAAAACAGCTTTTAATACGCTGCGTTGGATAAATGATGTTTTATTCACTGAAAATTTCCGGTCCTATCTTATGTGAGGATTGCTTTATAAATTTGCACGCTGGTTTTTAATAACAATGGTTTAATGGTTTACGTTAATAGTATATTTGCAGAGTACGTTTCTGTAATTTATAGCGGTATGATAGGAGGTCAAGTTTTAAATAGTCTTTTCTGTAATTGAGTTGTTTTAATTGTAGAATTTTGATGAAGTTTAAGCTTGGAATAAATCGTTTTTGTTACTGCTTGTTTGTAAGAACTGCGTTTTATTTTCACGTTTGCTGGATTAAACCGTTGCGTTTTCGTATTATTTTAATAATTGTGCGACAGTTAATTTCGTATTAATAATTATACGTATTTAGATTTGGTATTAATATTTTGGTAATAATTGTTTTTATTGTTCAGTTTAAAACAAAAAAATCTCTTAAAATCAAGTCTCATAAAATAGTTCTCGTTTGCTTTAAAAATAAATTTTTCCAAAATAAATTCTAGTTTGAAAATAATTTCTCTTTGTAAACTATTTTCAAAAAATACTGGCATAAAATAAAATTCTGTACACATAATAAAAAAAAAATTCTCTTATACTAGCATATATAAATTATAGTTTGTAAAAATCAATTTAATTTTAAGGAATAAACTTACATTAATTTCTTCGATGGTTCCATGGACTTTGTCGATGCTTGTACGTTGTTTACGTTGGTTTGGTTTGTTGGAGTCGATCAATTTGTGTATCTTGTCCAACTTCTGTTTGGGTTCTGCCAAAATTGCGAATTGAACTTTTTGGTCACCAGTCTTCCGATTTTTGGATTCTTAGTGTCTTTTTGACATCCTACCGACTGCGCCGCTTAAGGTTCGGGCCTTGGGAGCTGCGTTTTTAAAATATGTTTCCAAAACTTAACAAATTTATTTTAATTGCTGCAGAAATTAATGTGGAATTTTGACAAACTGATTTTAACTTTTAATCTAAATAAATTAATTAATTGATCTAATGTTGTGAGTCGCCTAAGCAAACTGCAATGCTAAAGCTGAATACTTTGACTGACTGCCGGGTCCTTGAGCTCTCGGGCTTTTTATAATGTCCTACCCCCTCACATGGCTGTGGAAACTTGCAGATATCATGTCTGCTTCACTGTTAATTCTATACTTCGTTGCATTGTTACAATCTTACTTTCTAGGTAATTGCGATATCTTAACCGTCTGTGACCTGCCACCTGTAGTATCACTATCGTCTCGGATACAAAGTTGTATATAATATATATATATATATATATATATATATATATATATATATATAGCTGTAAATAACCTGTCTGGTTTATCTTTGTAATACATTGTTGCAATTGACTTATAATTTATTTAACAATTTCTAATAAGTTTCTGTTAGATTCTATTATTTAATATATAGGTAAATTGGGGGATACATAACTGACGTTGCTTTAAATGTAGTAAACGTGATTGTACTCTCTTTAGATCTAATTGACTAGGTAGAATATCGGTATTATGTATAATATCTTTCATATCGTCTAGGGTTTCGTAAATTTGTTTAGTATTTTCTACCAAATTAAAAAGCCTATTTCGCGTAAGATACTGAACAGGTTTTCTATTGTCAAAAATAGCATCCTACGTTCGTTTTGAGTTTCGCTAGGTATAATTTGTCGAGAGGCGATCTTAAAGATACTTTCGTTAGTCTTAAAGTAATTCATTTTGAAAAAGTAATTGCATTAAAAATAGATATCGTAGTTATTAGAGAGAGTTATCTGTGCTTGTTTATTACTTAAACGAGATTAGAACAATTATTACTTTTAAGAAAATGTTTCTAGTCACTAACTGTATAGTTAAAATGTAGAAATTTTTAGAAGAGAATTTAAAAAATGTATTCTTGCAAAACAAGTATTAAAGACAAAGGATACAATCAACAGTTACTATAAATACTTAGGTGTGTCTGTTTATTTTCTAAAATACACTTAAGACAGTTTTTTTTTATAGAAAACGGGAAATTGAATAACTTCACCTTTCAATTAAATGGATTTGTTTAGAAATAAAAAGTATTTACTGGCTTCTTTCTGACGAAAACGCTAAAAAAACACATATATGAGTATTTATTTATGATGTGCACTAATATTAAGTAAAGAATTTATATAATTAGGAAAGCAAGTCTTTAAACATCCGATAAAAATAAATCATTAAAGGAATCTCATAAATGCAATCAATGATTTAAGTTTGTATAGTTAGTCAAAAAGTACTCACTATTTTATTTATTGTAAGAAACACTGAAGGTTTTATTCAAAAGTGAATGATGGTGCAAATTTAATTAGAGTTTTACGAATAGGGCAATGTATTTCAGTATACGAAAATCAAGACAAAGCCCTAATAAAATTAATGAAAGACTTACAAAAATTGTATGTACAAGAAATAACCAAGTTATGTTTAATAAATCAGCAAACTTGCACCTTCTTATGTCCATTATTAGAACCGTCCAAAACCTTAGACAATTTTTCACAAACTACCAGATCTTGAAAAAACAGTAAATAGTTTTACTATTTTAGAAATTAGAACTGTTAGTATTTTAATTCATAATGGCGGACCCATTAAAGGTTGATGTGGATCTAACCTATAATGTCGGTCATTTCATAACACAACATATTTATTGTAATTTAAAAGAAATATAAATTATATGTAATATTTAAAACCAGAAAAAATAAGTTGAGGTGAAATATAAAATTTAATGCATGTTTCTTTAAAAACCTAAAAAATTGTGTCCCAAAATGATTACGGTCAATTGACAGATAAAGATGAACCTACTTTGTATCAGACGTCGTTATATAGAGGGCGAAGCATAGCACAGATTTTAATACAACGAACGATTTTGTTAACACAAAACGGTTTACCTTTGCTTATAGAGCTAGTTTCAGGTAGGTCTAGCATCCTTTGCTTCTCGGCAAACCAGCTCCGCCGTATAATTAATCCGTAATGTCGACGGCATTTTTTTTTACAAATTCCGCAGTGAAGTAGGTTATTGAAACTACAGCGTTAGGGAACACAAAAGGTATTAAAGTAGTTAAAATGAACCCTAGGAATTTACAGGTAAACTTCACTGCATACTCCATGTACCCACTGTACACATTGATACGGTTTGGTAGTTCAAGACAGATTTCTTCAAAGCACGCGTTTTCACGTGAACTCCATATCAACCCACCAACCGTAGAACGTTTTTATTGGTTACAACAATAACCATACACTCTTTAAGGTGTGTTAAAAGTTTATTCGACAAAATACATACAATAAACTGCGTGTTCTTGAACTATCGTGCATGAGAATTTAAAAACGCAATTCTATGCGTAATAACTTAATGCTTCATACTACAAAAATAAAAATGGGAAATAAAGCTTTCCTTTTGGATTAAAAAGATCCCTCGACCTAATGAGTGGTATCAAAGGGTACATGTTATGTAGCGCGGTCGCTATAAGTGTGTATAAAATATGAGAACTGCTTTTTACAAATTGATTCGGGTTAGGTCAGAACACTATTTCCTGATGCAGGTATTGTAAGTCTATTTTTCATCGCTTTTTATAAGCGAAGTCGAAATAATGCAATCTGTAAAGAAATATTTATTATCCTGTGAAAATAGTTTGCACCTCGATATTATCAGCTGTTTATCCTTTTTTTTTGAAAAAAAGAAGACAACCAATGATTTGACGGTAGAATTTGTCTGTATACGAGAAATAACTACTATGAAACATAAAAGTAATTATATCTAAAAATATTTTTTCGGGTAAATCTAATTTTTCTTGATTTTGTTCCAAATGTTTTTGATATCCTTTATAGCTAAATCTTTGTGTATGTTTCTGAATAGAGTTACACCTAAACTAATTTGAAGATATTAATCAGGTAAAGTTATACCTTTTATAAGTACTACGAATTTAAATGTACTGTTTACCTCATATATGCTTGTGTTTATTGATATTTCTAAAATTTATTCTATGAATTTTTATAATTTTTCAGTTGGGTTATTGCTTGACGCTATTATGCATCTATTGCATATTTATATTGGTCAGCGCGGATGTACTCTAATATTCATAGCATTTTTTGTGACGCCAAACGTCAGGGCAGGTTTACCAAGCATCATACCGTAATTATGTGGCGTCCCAACGTAGAGGGTCTATTAAATTTTCTGAAAATTAGAGTTCCTTGTCTTGTATGATTTTGTGGAATTTTTCTCTGTGTAATATATCTGATTGGTGTCTAGTATGACTTACAGATTGAAAGTTTGTGAGGGTTTGAAAGCTGAATGAGTAAAAATTGGTTTTCAGGAAAGTGTTTATTTCGAAGAACCAAAAAATGAGAATTTGGAGGTGTAGGAAAAACATAGTGTAGAAGAAACCCGGGAATAAAAATTAAGGCTCTTTTATTAAATTTAAATAAAAATATGCTGGAAATGAGTGAGAAAACCATGAAGGAAATGAAAGAGAATAAGAAAGAAATGAGTGAAAAGAATGAAAAGAGTTTCAAAGAAATGAGTGAAAAACATGAAAAGAATGAGAAAAGTATGGAAGAGATGAGTGACAATATAACAGAAATGAATTAGAAAAGTATCAAGGAATTGAGCGAGAAGTTCAATAAGAGTACTCAGAAATTAAAAACAGAAACTTAAAATTTAAAGAGTTGAGTGACAAGATAACTTCGAACTTTAAAGGAACGAATAAAGCCATAAAACAAATGAAATTTGAAATTCGTGGAAAAGTAATAGAAATTGTAGAGGATATGGAGGATATGAAAAAGAAATTATTTAAATAAAAGCAAATCAGGAGCACGTAAAAAGAAATTAATGGCAAGATCAAAAATGTAGATCAAAAAGTAAACGAAATTGAGGAAAGTTGTCAAACGAGATTTAATACATTTAGAAATGATATGGGAAATATTATACCAGACTTGGGAAATAAAGTTAAAAATCTAGTAGATAGGTTTAAAAGTATTCATGTTGGGGAACTTATGAGATGGACTCCAACTAATGTTCCGTTGGAACAACACCCGAAATTTTATGGGGATAGCAAACTTAAGCCTAAAATATTTTTAAATAACGTGATAATTTTAATACAGGGCAATTGGAATGAACAAACAAAGTTAAATATCGTAAGGTGCATTTTAGGGGATAGTGCAAATATTGGATTTGAACTGATTGAGAGTGAATTAAACTCTTTTAAATACTTCGAAGTTACATTTTTAAAACATTTTTGGAATGATAACCAAAAATTTAAGGTTAGAGACAATTTACTTATGGGCAAGTAGAGTAGTGATTCTCGCATGACTTTTGAGGATAAAAAGATTATGAAATATATAGCGGGACTATTCGAAACAGAGATAAGGCAATGTATCGTCTTACAAAATATTGTAGATAGATATGTATTTTAAGAGTATCATCAACGGTGTGATAAGATAGGTCAACCATGGAGGATGGAGAGCAGACCAAGGGGTCAGCCCATAAATGCATTTAGATTTTGACTAAGCATTGGACAAGAAAGGTACAATTACAGAACATTCGATAGGGGAAATATACAGAGAAGCAACTGGGGTCAGAATAATGCCATCAAGCAGGACATGGGAAGGAAGAACAAGAAATTCCGTATCATTGAGAATAGAACCGTAACCCAAGGAAGGGAAACCTGTGAAAACTCACAAACCAAAGGCACAAACCACAACAACAAGGTGGTGGTGAACAGTCCAGGACTTTCCACGACTAGGTCGAATTTTCAGTAAAAGACAAACCGAGTGTACTCATACAAATTAACCAGTACGTGCATCAACGAGAATTTATAAAACTTGATTTAGAAAATAATGAAAATGTAAACAAAAACCTGTTACCTACGTTGAATATAAATGTAGAAGATAAAATTATCAAAGTACTTATAATACGGGAGCCGAAACATCGCAAATTTCGGAGTATTTTATTAAAAACAACGTACAAAAATTAAATAATGAGTTGATACCCGTAAAGAAATGTAACTTTATAGCACCAGAGAACAGAAGGTTTGCTAATATAAATATCATGGCAATCCTAAGATGTGAATGAGGCAGAATAAATTTTAACAAGAATTCATAATTGTACCTGGATAGAGGCAATTATTGGAATGCATTTGATAACTAGGTTAAAGCTGGTAATAGATACGAATAAGAAGAGAATTATATGTGGTGAAAATATTTGAAATGGGATGATGAGATAGATATTGAAGACGAGAAAGACTGTATTTGTTTGAATTTATGTGAACTATATGAAGAAGTAAATGAAGGAGATAAAGAAGTAAGTGAAGATGAGGGAGATGTTGATGAAATAGAAGAAGAAGTAAAAGAGGTGCAGGTAGAAGTAGATGAAGAAAAGTTTAAGAGTATTTGAGGATCCAGGTTAGGCGCAAGAGAAAATAAAGTTAGCGTTGTTTGAATATTTTGAAAATGGTGCGCTGAAAAATGAAGACCTAAATATTTCTACAAGTTACGAAGTTAAGATGGAAAAATTTGAGGAAGATAAGATTATAGATACAACGAACGAAGGTGATAATAATGTAAATGAGATGGTATCAGTAAAATAATTTAAATGAGTGAGTGAGTGAGTGAAGAAAATTTGAGAATATCCGTGAAAGATCAAGTATGTATTTTGTAAATAGTGTATTTGTTAGAAAAAGAAGCTATGTTTATGAAAAATTTTGAGAATTATGAGAAATTAAATCTAGCTTACTTAATAATACACAAATTGTTTTGTTAGATTTAAAACAAAAGTACGCTTGCGTTTTGTTTTATCAAATTATCGATGGTATTCCTATCTCTATGACCACCTGTCTTTGCATATAATTGCTATCTAAATTCTAAATTCTACTGGAGTCAAATGCATCGAAAAATTCTTCGCTCAAAATTTTTAAATTTCCATTTTAATATTCATTCGTCGAAATATACTGCATCACTTTTCAAAAGTACCTTTATTTTTAATAGATTAAAATAGCGGGTGACCTAGCACCAAAGATAAATTATTATTTGTTGGACCAATAATCAATTGTCGGTGCACTCCATAAAATAACGATCTATTAGTGATCGAATGTCGACGGACTTATATTCAAAACTTCAATGATAAATTTTGAATGATTCCCTTCTCATTTACTTCCCTCCTTTATCTAAATACATACATTTTATCTTATTAACTATAATAGTTCAGCATTTCTCAACTTGCCCTGTGCAATTAATTACCTAATATATATATATATATATATATATATATATATATATATATATTATAATGTCTAAGGGAGCTACTAAGAGTTATAAGGGTTGGTTAGTACCAGGTAGTATATGCCAAACAAAAATAATCCACTTATTTGATCACATAAACCTAAAAATGTATGTTTGCCGTATTTTATGTATACTAAAATACCATTCAAATATAGTAGTTGAAATTAACTGCCAAAAGGCAATTTTAAAATGACTAAGTGGCGTAGTAAGATGTGAAATGCTCAAGGGTTTATACCGAGTTGAATATTTAAAAGCCTTTGATAGTACATTTGCCGTCCAAAAGCCGGATGCGTCTATGAATGTTCACTATCAACATGCATCCAGGGTCAAGTATAATTTATTTTGGTTTCATTTTCTATAGAATCAACGTTTGGACGATATTTGTAAACCCAAAATTATTAGTTAAAACATCGTAAAATGTGATTGGTTGAATGTAAAGATTTAGGACATATATTAGAATTTAGTGTAATTATGAAATTGTATAAAGACATGAACTTGGGTATGTGCGACACGGACTTGACTATTTGTGATGAACTTTAGGATGTAGTAGGCGAATTGAGTATCAACATGGTCGCCTTAGAGAATAAACAAGGCATAATATTTCGAAACGATTTTGTAAAAGACGTGTTTTCAGAGATATATTTCGAACAAATCTTGTAATAGACGTGTTTTCAGAACTGTGCTAATATTTTGAAAAAGAAAATAAAAGTAATTGTTTTTAAAATGAGTTTCATTGAAAAGTGGTAAAGAAATAAGCGAAAGTATAAAGTAAATAGTAGTGATTGTGCGACGGTAAAATATTGGATTTGGAGAGTGGTTAAAGTTAGAAGTCATCGGGAGTGGTTATACAGATTTGAAGTGGATATTGGAGTGTGGTTTAAGGTTAGAAGGCTATCGAGAGTGGTTATACAAAGATACGAGTTGGATATTGGAGCGGGTTAAAGGCAGCAGGAGCATTGAGCGGAAACAAAGATACGAGTTGGATATTGGAGCGGGTTAAAGGCAGCAGGAGCATTGAGCGGAAACAAAGATACGAGTTGGATATTGGAGCGGGTTAAAGGCAGCAGAAGCATTGAGCGGAAACAAGGATTTGAAGTGGAGATTAGTACAGAGGGAAGTTATAGCACTAGTTTTTCAAAATTCTAAATTTGGGTTAATCATTTCAGATATTGGGGAACAGTTAAAAATTAGAAGATACCTGGAAACAGCACGAAAAGTTGAGAATATCATTGTAAGGACGCATACGGGGACTAGGATTTTGTGCCAGGATTCACCGAGGCATCAACGGAGTATAGACCAGGTGAGTTTTTAAAATCATATATTAATACGTAAAAATTTAGTCATTTTAATTTTGGTTGAAATTTAGTTTGGCACATAGCAACTTTGATCATTTTATAAATTTTGGCATATACAAAAGTAGAGTAGCAATTTTAGTAGTAAAACAAAAGAGTGCCTTTTGGTTGGACGTAGCACATCTACTTATAACGGAATCTACTATAAGTAGTTTGAATACCCTGAGATTAAGAGTTTTATAGAGTCGAGGCATTGCAAATAAATAAGTAATAAAAGAACCAACCAAACAGTGCAAGTACGGGGGTGCATTAGGTGTGCACATTTTTAAAGTTTATAAAATAAAGTAAAAAAAGTGTTAAAAGAAGAAAAAGGGGGGTAGAATATATGTGGCAAACCCAACGTGAGGCTGAAAAAAGGCTAGATTGAATTGCAATTAGGCAGAAATAGTAGTAGGACACGGGAGCTTGAGATTAGGTGGGGCCAGTAGTTAGATATTTTTAGGCATACAAATTCAAAGACAGGCTGCAGAGATGACAGACCCAGCAATGAAACGGATTACGAGATCGGGACTGATATACGGAATTGAGGCAGAAATCACGACACTAGACGATGAACGTAGGACACAGGACATAGAACTAGACGCGGGAGGAGACATCCAGGAGACGGAGACAAGGCAGACAGACCCGGAGGTGACAGACATGGACACGGACCAGCCGACGGCACCGGAGGCAAGGGTCGCAGAAACTGCAGGGAACCAGGACCTTATACGACTCCTGATGAGTTTGCACGAAAAAGTTGAACAGTCAAATACAAATTTAACGACCCAAATGGCAGATTTACGTACGGAACAAAAAGAGTCGCGGACGGTTTTTGAAACTTCACGCACTGAACAAAAAGAGGCAAATACGTTTTTGAATAATAAAATAACGACTTTAACAAACCGAATGGAGGATTCACACATTGAACTGAGAAACGAGTTTAGGACGGCACACGCGGAACTGACGGCAAAATTGAATAATACACAGGACTATCTACTCACGCAAATACAAAACGTAAAGGACGACATAAGGACTGAGGTACACGAGAAGATTGACAGAAAAGAGGACAAATTAGAAAACACGCGGGTACAGATTCAGGGAGACATGAACGCGACAAAAACGGACCTACGGACTGAAATCAAGACACGCGTAGAGACAGTTGAGGAGACAATGGTCAGTGGGTTTACGACGTTACATTCCGAAATTCAAACGTGCGACAAAAGACATTTGACAAATTACAGAAATTTAGGACAAACCTTAGAGACGATACATACCGAAAACTTGAACACTAAGACACAACTGGACGACAAAGTCACTGTAGTAGAAAACCGGGTAGGACACGACGTAAGACAAATACATGAAAAATTGGACGACCTAGAACGACGGCGCATAGGACTGGACTACGGACAGCACATCAAATTTAACAGGGACGCGCTACCTAAATTTGAAGGACGGAAGACAGAACAGCCGATGGGATTTCTAGACAGACTGGACGAGATCGTCGAATCGGAAAATGAACGAACTAAGTTACAGATAGTAGGGGCGACATTGACAGGGAACGCGGAAAAGTGGCACAATATCATACGCAGACAGTACGACACCTACGCGGAATTTCGACGACTATTTATGGAACAGTTCTGGAGCAACACGCACCAGACCGACATACGTACCAATTTGATTACAGGACACTACAGTCGGACACACGGGACTCGCGAAGAATACGCGATAGACAAGTTCAACCAGGCACAGCACTTGACACCAAAGTTGAACGAGGACGACATCATACTACTACTTGCGGGCCACATGGAGCCGGAAGTGACTAAGATGGTTGTGGTCCACAATGTTAAAACACTGCGGGAATTTTTAGGCGTTATGAGGAATTTCGATTTGGCAACGGCACTGGAGACAAAAACACGGACTAGTCATTGGGATCAAAATCGGGGTTATAGGGATGACAACAGACGATATACGTACCACGAACAGCGACCCAACCATAGACAGGACAATTTCCATCACGAACATCGACCCAGCTACCGACAGGACTATTTTAACCACGGAAACCGAAATCACTGGGGACACGACGGAAACAGGAGACCATACTACAATAGGGAACACCGGGAAAACGACATACCAAGACAAAACAGGTACCAGCGCGACGACAACGCGGATGACGGTCGAAATACAGGGGGCGGTACACAGCACGGATATAGCCGGACGGACAGGGACGCGAATGTCCACCATATAACGACAAACGCAAGGACTCAGGACACGGATCAAATTGAAGTGGTGCAGATACACGAGGCACCCTTAGAAAAAAAAAACGCAAATTTTTGGGAGAACAAATGTAAAGGATTAAAGGTCGACGTTGTTTATAGTTTAAAAGACTTGTTAGTAAATAATTATAATTTGAAAAAAAAGAATCTTTTGTTCATTAATATTAGTTTAAATGAGTGTTTATATGTTGCTTTAATTGATAGTGGTTCACAGTTGTCGCTGGTAGATGAGAGGGTGGTGATAAAACATGCTGATTTTTTAAAAGGAAGAATAGAAGCGATTGATGGGGTTAATCTATGGTCGGCTATGAATAAAAAGTTAACTACGATTTATAGGATCATCCGTGTACCGATATTTGTAGGGGATAAAAATGTAGGGGAGGCAGAGTTTTTAATTACAAAGGGGTTGCATATAGATTTCATATTAGGAATGGACTTTATAGAGGATTTTGGAGTGAATATAGATGGTAAAGATAGGTCGATTCGAATTTTTGATAAAGATAAGTTATGGATGGTGTCTACGGTTAGTGAGGAATATAGGAATGGAAATAATATAGATAAGTCAGGATTAGGAATGGATAGGACAAGTGATTATAGACAGGTTAAAGTACGATTATGTAATATGTTTGTGAGATTAATTAAGGATGAACAGATTGGAAAAGTGAGTATTGAGATAAAGGCGAAGTTAGAAGAATTATTTAATAAATATGTAGGGTTATTTAATGAAGAGCCAAGATTGGCGAGGCGATACATGCATAAGTTAGAGGTCACGGAAGACAACGGGTTTAATACAAAGGTGTATCCAATTCCGTTTGCTATTAGAAATAGGGTTAAAGCCGAGATTAACAAGATGTTACGAGATGGAATAATAGAACCAGCGAAAACTCAGTATGTGAACCCGGTAGTTATTGTTCCTAAACCCAATAAAAGGGATATAAGGATTTGTTTGGATGCGAGGAAGTTGAATTCGATTACGAAACCGCAGTATGAACAACCACAAGGGTTGGATAATTTGTTGTACAAGGTGTACGAGATGAAGTTTTTCAGTAAATTAGATTTAAAAAATTCATTTTGGTTAATTCCGTTGCATGAAGACAGTAAGAAGTTTACAGGGTTTAGTATTGAAGGGGAGATTTACATGTTTTCTGTAGTTCCGTTTGGGTTAAGTAGTTTTTCAGCAGCACTTGTAAGGGCCATGCAGAAGCTGTTTAATGAGTATGAATGTTTCTGTTCGCACTATGTGGATGATTTGTTGATTTTTTCAAGGACCGAGCAAGAACACTTGGAGCATTTAGAAAAGGTGATCCAAAGGCTGGACGAAGGGGGCTTGAAGTTGAACGTGGAGAAATGCGAGTTGTTCAAGAACAAAGTTACATATTTAGGGTTTGAAATCAGTGAGAATGGGATGAAAATTTGTAATAAAAGGTTGGACGAGTTGAAAAATATTGCTCAACCAAAGAACGTGAGAGGATTGCGGGGATTTTTAGGGGTTCTAAATTATTATAAACGATTTATACCGCGATATTCCGAGTTGTGTGTGCCGTTGGTGACGTTACTGAAGAAAAATGAAAGATGGAAATGGACTGCAGATCGAAAGAAGGCGTTCCAGGATTTGAAAAGTGCATTTTATAAAGAGTTGTCATTAAAATATCCAAATTTCAAAGACGAATTTATTTTAAGAACGGATGCGTCGAAATATGCGATAGGGGCTGAATTGGTGCAGATCCAGGATGGAGCCGAGGTACCAATTGTATTTATTTCGAGGGTATTAAAAGACTGCGAAACCAGATATGCAACGGCAGAAAAGGAAATGTTGGCTATAGTATATGCAGTGAAAAAGTTGCGTTTTTATCTGCTAGGAAAAATTTTTTTAATAGAATCCGACAACACGGTGGTGACATTTATGAAGAAAAAGGAGTTTCTAAACAGCAGGTTGTACAGATGGGCGTTAGTATTACAGGAATACGATTTTGAAATCAAGCACAAGCCAGGCAAGGAGAATGTGACGGCTGATTTTCTAAGCAGACCGCAGGTGGAAAAAAATACAGACGTGAAGGATTGTTTAGTTGCTTTGCAGGAGTTCAGGGATGTTGGTCGGTGGACAAATGCCAAGCTGATGGAAACGCAAAGGCACAGTGAGGTGAGCTCGATCCGCGAGAGATTAACAAGCGAAAATGTGGAGGAGTACCGTGGATTTACCATCGTAGGGCAGTTCGTAGTAAAAAGAATAAGTGAGGCAGAGCTGGTAGTGGTATCCAGAGACGCGGCTGTGGAGATGATAGATGAAATTCATTTAAATTTTGGACATATCGCTATAAGAAAAACATTTTTGGTATTCAGGGAGGCATTTTATGCACGGAACGATATCGCAGTGGTGAAGGAAAGGGTTAATCGTTGCAAAATTTGTATCTTAGGGAAAGATAAGAACGTGGTGTTGCAGAATGTACCGATGAGTGTGAGCGTGAGCAGACCATTGGAATTGGTGGCGATTGATTACTTAAGCAACTTGATTACGAGTGAACAGTGTGAACACCACACACACACACACACACCACACAAAAAAAAAAACACCCACATACACACATACATACATACATACATACATACACTCACAGTGTTACATGCAGATATATACACAGAATAGTTATAATAAACATTTTTTAAGGTTGCCTTTTAATAACAATTTCTATCAAACTTTTGACTTTTATTTATTATCAATATTTTATTTACATAATACTTTTACCTCTTGTTGTATTTTGAAGTTGTTATATACATTTTAGAAGATTTATAACCAAAATAACTTTTTATGTTAATCGCCAATTTATTATAACCTCGCCTTAGTGAGTATACAATATCATTTAATGTTTATTTATCAATTCTGTTATTGTAGTACCTTTGAAAAAGGATTAAAATAAATCCGAAAGCTCAGGTTTATAAAAAAGAGTTTTCTTAAATAATCCAGCCGACCTAAAACCCACAACATTTTTAGAAAATTATATATATATATATATATATGTATTATATATATATATATATTATATATATATATATATATATATATATATTTAATGCTGTAATTATAGTGTTAATTTAGGGGTAGGTTAAGTCATAGGGGTCGTAGAATAAACAAGAGAAACGCCCAAGTAACAAAAACATATAATTATAGATATTAGAAGAGTAAATGGGTCATTATAAATATTATTAGTTGAGAGTACACTGCATATAGCAGTACAAACGATTAAAACACATCCAAGAGTAGCTACTAGCAAAGATTAAAATTTAAAAATGTAACGAAACGCATTGAAATGAAATCAGTGAAAAACCTGCATGAATTGGCTAGATAAACATTCAAAAAGTGTGTTAGAGTGTAACATCTCATATATAGGCAATCATTGTTTTATGAATATATAGGCAATTATTACACTGCTATATGTTCGAGGGATTGCCGTGATTTAAGCGCGAAAATGTAGTCGACCCGTATATCGATCCGTGCTGTCATGCGCGTGAGCTTGGAAGCAGCTGCTTGACGTACTTGATCGACCATTATTGTAGCAGATGTAGTCCGCATAACATAATCTAAAGGTGGGAGGAAGTTCCCTACCAAGATGAAGAATCCAAAGTTGGATTCATTGGAGGGGCATGTCGTCTGGTATATGGAAAACAGATAAGTAGAATGAATTGAAGACAATCCGCAGAAAGAAGAAGGTCGAAATAAAACGGTTCGTAAGCATATCAATATGGCGTGTTTGTAGGTAATAATTCCTTTGAATTTACAGCAAGCAGTTCCGCATATAGTTTCACATGTAATTCCAGCTATAAATTTCATATACAAATTTCATCTTTAATTCGTGTGAAGTCAATAAACTTTCAACATGATGCATTCCGTTGTATGGTGGTTGAGTTGCACGTGCCTGTAATCTGCAGGGGTAGTAAGTGTTTGAACTCTTTCCTTGGTGAGTACATTATAATTTGTTATATCAAATACTGACCCGAACAAGAATTAACCTTACGAGGAGGATAGATAATTCTCTAAATGATTTGTTTTGAGAAATTCAATAGATTTCTAATGTTTAAATGTATAAAACTTTCCTGAGAAACGATCTTAAAGTTATAGCATAGTTTCATACCCTAACGTGTAAAAGTTTTTCTGTTAATATAAATTATGTGCTACAGAAAATAAGTAAAACATTTGGCTTGACGATTTCTGAATAGTTTTAGTGTTTTGAATACAAGATTAGAAGTTTTGGTAAAAATAAAATCACTTTATTTAAAAGATGTTAAACAGTTTGGCTACATTTTATTGTATTATTTGTTAAATTAATATAGAGTCAATTAAGGCACATGTTGGTTTAACATCTGTCAGGTTAATTAATGGTTAATTAATAAAAGACCCCCCCCATCTTATGCCTCCGCAGGAATAGACCCAAAACTAGTCCGCGTGCTTATATAATCCTTTTTGGTAACACTATTTGGCTCTATGTCACCTTAACTGAAGCCACCCTCTGCAAAAATAACCAGAAAGTCGAAATTCTACAACAAGATATCATCGTAATCGCACACAGAAATTATGCATTATTTAAAAGCGTACGTGGTCTAAAAGAATCACAGTTGTTCGAAAATCCAATTTATTAGGAAATAAACAAACACCAAATTTATTCGATTTAGATTAGAATAAGGCCAACAAACAATACTTCGTGATCGATATGAACGAAAATTCCTGGGATTTCTGAATTAGATGTGAGGTATAACATATAAATTACGTGACCAAAACCATCGATTCATGCAATTAAAATACATACAATTGGTAAACTTTCCAAAATAACAAGTGATAATACGCTTGGCCTCGCCTAGCACGTGAAGCCAACGAATCACAAACAAAAGGGGGCCGATCCTATAAATATCTTGACAATTGAATATCGAGTGAGTATACTTTGAAACTGGGCAGTTACTATACTTGAAAGTGCTAAATATTAACGTGAATAATAAATTTATTTAAAAGTAAAATTCAAGAGTGTGTAATTGTACAAACGCGCCGTACTTCTAAAGACGGCTCCAAACAACTTCCATATGACATTCAAACAAACATTTAAATGACTTCAAACAATATCTTAATTACATCCTAATTGCCAACTTGATCACCATCTTAATTGTCGTCTTAACTGCCATTACAAGCTTAAATTACAATCAAAATAACGTTACGATTCCTGTTAAAACTTTAAATAACGAGCCATTACGATCTGAAATACAATTTTGAAGAATGCTGCCTGTTCAAGCAAATTGATGGTAAATGTTCTATTGCGGAAATGAAAAACCTTTCATTGGAATAAACGCACCAATAACGATTTGGATATCGACTTCAAAACCACTTCAGGTTAGATATTTTTGATATGATTTATTTTAAAACTGTTTTATCTAAAATATTTTGGATATGATTTATTTTTAAAACTGTGTTAACTAAATAATAATTTAAAGTGTAGAAGCCGACAAATTGGAGGTTTCTTGCGTAAAATTTATGAAAAATTATATACATCTTGAAACGATTCAATAGGTAAAGGTAAATAGAAAGGCTCGTTTTGCTGGCTTGATTTTCTAAAAATTTGACAGATGTATATGATTTAAAAAGGGAGAAGATATTTGAAAGGGTTGTAAATATTTATTCATTATACTATGTATTGTAGAAGTGCTTTATTTGATTGAATCAGCTAGTCGAGGCAAAAGAAAATTATAAATTAACATTTTCACAAGTGCTTGAGTGATATAAGGGCTATATCACAGCATTTTATGTGGACCAAAATTAGGGGCTGCGAGTAACACAGCAATATATATATATATATATATATATATATATATATGTGTGTGTGTGTGTATATTGCTGTGATATTCTCCTTTTTGCCCCTATATTGATCGTTATTAATATTGATATGAAATTCTCCTACGATCAATTGAAAGTTATTAATATTGCTGTACTATGCTTTTTGATTGGTGTCATTAAAAATTTTAGTGAAAATTCCACGAATGTTTCTTCCTTAATTTTGCTGTAAATCCCTTTAAATTTTCTATAGTTTCTGGATTTTGCTTTTCCACGGCTAGCTCACTGAATGCCATACATCACAACAATAAAGATCGTTTAACCCTTTTTTTAACTACCTGACTGTTTAAATGAAGCAATCCAAAGATTACACAATATAATGATTGATAAAATGTACAATTTTATGTAAATTCAAAATTTAGCCCCTGAATAGAACATTAACATTTTCCAAATTTATAATTTCCTGCAAGCCAGCAAAAATATCTTTATAATTACTCTTAAGTACCTTTTGAACGTTCAAAGATGATTTCCCTATTTTCGAATTCTTAAATGACCTTTTTGTTAACTCTTACAGATATATAATATACAGCAAATATTAAAACTGAAACAGTCTTTGACTAATGAAAAGTTTAAGATTTCTAACCTGAGTTTTTCTTGCTTGTCACTGGAATTGCCTCACAGTATCTGTTGTCAGTATTCCTTTATAGTTACCGTTCGACTTGCTTCACTTGATTAGCCACAATGATGGATTAATGGTTGCTTTTGTATTTTTCCCTTCGGATTTCTGGAGTAACTTTGAGTATCTTCACGTTTATTGTATATTTCCATGTAATAATTTATTTAGACGTATTTTTAGACGTATTATTTAAATATGCATTTAGAGTATTTATTCAGACGTACATTTAAATCTTTATTCGGACCTTTTTCCGCAGCTTTCTTCGGATCTTGTTCAGACGTTTAATCGGAGCCCTAAATGATTAAATATTAGTATAAAATTAAATCAATAGTCCACCTTAAGTTTAAGCGTAGAACGGTTATTGTTCTTCGCACAGATTTGGCACTTTCAATCTTTCACTTTAGCTAAATTATTGAATTTTTACAAATTGTCACTAGTATGTAAATTTGTACTTTTCATCGACGTGAATCATGCCTTGTTAAGGATATACTGTCTATTTTCGAGTTTCCTATCGCATTTATAGGCTCCACCTTCCAACGTTTTAATTGGCGTGTTCGTCGATGAAGGCTTGTATTTTGCGTCTATCTCTTGTAGAACCCGGTATTTCTCAAAACTCCCTGGTTTAGTTCTTGATGAAATGCTCTGCCGATCACGTAAACCTTCTGTATATCACAGTATTTTCTTAGAATATCCAAATATCCATTGCAATTTTTCCACGTATTTTATATTTGTGTCGTTTATAGTACAAAGCTTATCGTATAACAAACTTCCTGTTGCTTATTTGTTATTAAAAATATGTTGGATTTCTCCGCAAATGTAATATTCCTGGTCACGTATACATTTTCCAATAATGACGTATTAGAATGCGCTTACTTATTCATGCGTTACCATTTTTGAGGATGTCATTAAATAGCTAGAATGCCAGTTTGGTTATCTTCACCGATTATGTGTTTATATTGATGCGATTTGTTGCGTTTAAAACGTTATCTTCACCCGTTTCTTTCCAATTCTGGACTTATAAATTTAACTTAAAACATATTATACGACGTACACATTATCATTTTAGCTAACTGGTATCGGATTATAGAAAAATAAGCTTCTTTCTTATGCATTAAATTAAAATTTAATTTATATACAGTGTGCTCGCTATTGACCTTTTGTAAAATAGTCGATTTACTCCTATAATTGGTGGAATTGTTTGATTTTCTTAACGTTAAAATTATTTACATTTATTCCACGACCCCTACGACTTAATCTACCCTTAAACCACCCTCTTCAAAAATCACTTCTAATCACTGTGCTGCTAATGTGATACTGAGTTTCAATTAAAAAAGTGCGAAAAGGTCTAACTATTTTGTAATAACGTTCGCTTCTGACGTGGGATGCAGTCAGATTTTATTTGCTGATTGGAAGCTTTTAATGTTTTTAATCCTTCTGGGCTCTCTCAAGGGTGTCAAAGCTCGAAAGTGTGTGAACTAGCGAACGGGAGAAAAGGATTTCAGTGACCATTTTTCACAGTTTGTTGAAAAAAGTATTAATCATCAGTTTTACATTTTTCTAGAGTTTCTTCACAAATTACAATTTTTGTGCTATATTTATTACTTTGTAGGTACTTTTTATTCATCACTGTAAGTTGCAAACATATAGTTATTTTCAGTTTCTAGTTTATTTTTAAATACGGGGTGGGCCAGAAAGAATTGCGAATTTGAAAAAATAATAAAAAAAAAAACTAAATACAGTTGGCATACAAATTTTTATTTCAGTTAAAAAAGACATCCGGGAAATTCATTTCTTAAAAATAACATCATCCAGGTGTGCACCATCGCGCCGCGAACATTCCTCAAATCTGAACTGCAAATTGGTAAAAACTCGCTCGCACATTGCGCGAGGAATAGCTGCCATTTCTTCTCTGATATTGGCCTTCAACTGATTAATTGTTGCTGGGTTATTGAAGTAGACTTTACTTTTTAGGTATCCCCACATAAAAAAGTCCGGTGGCGTTAGATTCGGACTTCTAGGCGGCCATGCAATGTCACCTCGGCGCGATATCAGTTTCCCAGCAAACATCTCATTTATGACCGCCAAAGAGGCATTAGATGTATGGCATGTCGCGCCATCTTGTTGAAACCACGTCGCCCGATTATAGGCTCCAAATTGTTGCAGTTGCGGAAAGAAAAAATCTCTTAACATGGCTATGTATCGGTCAGAATTTACAGTGACAGATTGCCCTTGTTCATTTTCAAAGAAATAGGGCCCGATAATTCCGTGTGCTGATATGGCCGCTCAAACGGTTACTTTCGGCGAATGCAGAGGCTTTTGATGTTTTGCACGTGGGTTGTCTGCAGCCCAGTAACGGCAATTCTTTTTATTGACACGCCCATTTATGTGAAAATGGGCTTCGTCGGAGAACAGAATATTGTTGAAACTCCGAAAGCGTTCCAACATTGTTTCAGCAAAAGCTCGTCGTAAAATTGGATCATTTGTCTGTGTGTGTCGCAAAATGCGACGCAAAGATGTTCTGGATACCGCAAGTTGAGCTGATCGTTTGCGAGTCGATAGACCAGAATTACGTTGAACTGAAGCTCTAACTTGTTCAATTGTGTCTTCCGTTCTTGTTGGCCTTGGGCGTCCCGCAGGCTTCTGTTTGAGAGTCGAACCAGTAGCTTCGAACTTTCTGACCCACGACCTAACACACTTTCCTTCGGACACTGATTTAGGTCATGTAATCCAAACTCACGCCGAACAATAGCGCACGAATTGCTATTTTTGTAATAATGTTTAACGCAGAATGCACGTTGCGTTCCAGTGAAGTGATCCATCGCGACTAAATTTCCGAGACCCGAGCTTCTCAACCCCACCACTCGCGCGGCCCCCTCTCATATGGTTCAAACGCAAGAGTGCTTTTAAAATCGTACGCCTTTCTGGTCCACCCAGTATCTGCAAATAAATTATTTTTGAGAGCAAAATAGTACTTTAACGAATTCGGTAGTACAATGCAGTTAGAGAAGTTCAGTAAGAAACAATCTAAAAACATCACACTGCATAATGAGTCATAAGCAATTGCCAGCATGCACAACCTGCTGCTATTGAATCTCTAAACATACAAGTTTTTCTATTGCCTGTAAAATGTGAATAATAATTTCATTCAGGACAAAACTACATATATTTAATACTGTTTATCACAAAACCTATTAGACGCATTGTCATTTAATGCGAGAAGAGACGCAATTAACTTCTCAGATTCAGTTGGGAGTTTTCAGCGGTGAACTTGTATTACAATGCTTTACATTCATTAAGACACGTTCTAAATAGGCATAATTCGGTTTAATTTAATACTTAATTTGTCTTACCGTTAGCTTTATGTTTTCTACAGAGGAAACATCGAGAACACTGAGAGCATTATTTTAAATTTAGACAAAAGATACGTAACTACATAAAAGTACGTTGACGCTCATATTCGAAAGAAATGTTTGCTAAATGGTGTCACTATTTGGGTTTCTACGGAAACAGAGAAAATCATTTCAAGTATTTATAAAATAATTTAAAATTCTTTTTAACAATTTTCCCGCGACCGCCTTGTTACGTTTTATTCGTGGCAGCCACGTTGGGCGCCAAATTTATGCTACGTTGGCTTTTAGCCGTGCGTAACACCAAGAAAGTCAAGGAATGACCGGGCTCAATCGGAGATTAGGGGGGTTGTAGGAAGCAAACTGACATATAATGTACGCGGCTGTAAGAAATTAGGGACAATACCTGCAATAAAATTAGTTAAGCAAACCTGAAATAAAAGAATAATAAGCATAGCAGCATTGAAAAGTCTAAGTTATTCAGTACTTTGTAGAATGTAAATAAAACTGTTTAGATAAACTATATAATATAATCACGATAAAAGCATTACAAAAATTTTTATCACAAAGTGAGGTAATATTGGGGAGTAGCAGAAACGTTTCCTCACACACCAATTAAACATAAATCAGACAAAATGTTAACAAAAGATAAATAGATAAGACACAATTGATATGAGTAATCCAGTAGTATTGATTTTGTTTTTCTTTCTTTTTTTTTTCTTAGTAGCATACACTTCTATTGTAAAAGGTATCAGAACGACAAAGATATTGCAAAATAACGGATAGATATTTAAAGTCATATCAAGTAGGAAATAGTTCAACTTACATAAAGTCCTTCAGTAACGCTTCCTGGCAATTGAAGTGTGGGATTCACGATGTCCTGCACTAACGAAGCACTTCACCCTTGACTGTGAGGGTGTTGATGGAATTTCTTACACTTTACACTAATCACACCTACGTATTTCACTAGTGTTAGCAGCAGACATTATCATGCTGATGGAACTATGTAGCATTGATAAATTTCTTGTTAATTCTATTTCCTGAGACAATAATTTCGAAATACTTTGTCACACAAATCGTAAAAAAAAAGGTAATAAAAATTTAGAATCACGGGCTTTCAAGGCCCGATGTAATGCATTAAACCTGCTGTAACAAAGAAAAATCTAATGTTTTTGAATAACCAAATTTGCGCAAGCAATGATCTATTTTAGATACTTTGATAAAAAAAAAGGACCGCGAAACTAGATCGCACACACAGTTTAAGTATCAAAAGACAAAGCACCAACAAAAAAAACACAATGAGTAAAGCACGTGTATCACTAAGGTAAAACCGTCCGTCAAAATGTTCCGTAAACAACACGCGTGCAGGTCGAGTAATACACTTTCGCCTATAAAGCATCTTTCCTTCAAATGGACTTAGCACTACACTTTAATATACAACTAAAACCGTGTCGTGCTTGTCCATGAAAAATTCGAAAATTTATCTGCATTAATTCTCACTATTTTCAAAGCAAAACGGAAAGCAGTATTTTTACCGTAATTAATATATAGGAACAAAGAACAAACTCCAACTCAAAACACAATTAGTAAAGCAACAAGGAAACAGTATTTTGAACGTAATATATCGGAACGAAGAACAAACTACCACTCAAAACACAATTAGTAAAGCAACAAGGAAACAGTATTTTTAGCGTAATATATCGGAACAAAGAACAAACTACAACTCCTCATCTGTTCATATCCAATCGTTGTTATTCCAACCGCGTATCGACTATTATCTCGACTCGTATATTCACATAAGGAACAACATTTATATCAGCGGTTAGACAAGAACAATGCAATCCACTTATTATAATACGACGCATTCACCTAAGGATGTGTTTCAATTTTGATCACCT
The DNA here is from genome assembly GCA_036346225.1 of Platerodrilus igneus. Taxonomy (NCBI): domain Eukaryota; kingdom Metazoa; phylum Arthropoda; class Insecta; order Coleoptera; family Lycidae; genus Platerodrilus; species Platerodrilus igneus. Next base: position 11,256,466 of record JARFIW010001325.1, on the reverse strand, counting down.
AACCACACTATCGAATTGTAGAGAGTGAAAGTCGGTAATCGCGTAATATAATATAAAGGGATTATTCGCAAACGAGTTAATAAATATATATATATATATATAGAGATAGTAGTTGCAGAAATGTGTTTACGAATTGAGTAGTGTAAAAAGGTTAAGCCATTTAAAAATGCCCGTTACAGCCTTACTAGCTAATGTATCACTTAAGGTTTTCAGTGTTTTAAATCACAAGCTCGATTTTTAGCTTTTAGAAATCGAAGGTAACTAAAAACTAAAACTACAGGTTTGAAAGAATAACTGGTTAAGGCTAAATATTGCATTAGATCAGGAATTGCTTAAATGTTGAGTCATGTAGGGTTACAGAACTATTGATTTCAAAAACCTCTGAAGATTGAGAAATGGTCAAGAAAGCTACGTGAAAACTATAGAAGCACCTATTCGTTACTTGGAAGATAAAAACGAAACTCATTCGTGAATTAACAATTCTTAGTAACGTTAAAGTTTTGTAAGGTTCAATTCGCCCGGGTGAGACAGAAACAGAAAGGACAATAAAGGAAGGACCCGCACGCATTACTATTACAAAAAAATCAAAAAAAACGTAGAAATACCTGGCTAACTACAAACGCGGAGAGTGGGAGGATTCACATAGACAAAAAAATACATCGCCAACGATTTTATATTTACAATAAAAAAAAACTTTTATTTAAACAAGAAAATAAATAAATATTGTAAAGGACAAATTTTATAATGGATCCACGAAGTGCGCATTTCGTAGCTAACATGTAATTATTCTAAGTAAAAAAAAATAATGCTGATACTTTTGTATTAGCAAGTGCGTTAAAAAAAAGTATTAAATTTACAAACATTTCTAGTAAGAATTTTAACATAACAAGAAATATTAACGATGCTATTTTCAAAGCGGGTCTTTAAAAAAAGGTATTTCGTTCGTCAGCACAATGCAACTTTGATTTATCCCTCGGTATGTAAAAAAAGAAAAATTGCATACCCCTATGTGACGGGATACTTATCTTGCAAGCCATCGGACGTAGATCAGAGCAGCAACACCACGGTAGTCAGTAACATCCATGCTTATTCCGCAATTGCAATAGCGGTATACATACAAGAGCAGTTGTTCTACGTTAAAAAATAAACGGGCCTACATAAGAAGCAATTTGACCTAGTGTAGAAGTATCATTGTGCCTACGTCGAAGAACGCCACCAACTTAGAAAAGCATGGCCTACGTAAATAAGCTAAAACGAAAATCTTATTAGTATTAGTTAGAGCGTACGTATTTACCAATGCACAGGGATATAGCCTATCCAAGGAAGCGTGCAATGCTCTTAAAGTAACAATTCGTTATGCTTAGCGTGCTAGCGCAAAAAGCAGGATCAGAGTGAAAGTCAAATTAGGAAATGGACTGATAACTGATTTAAATATTTGAATAACACATGTCCAAAGAACACTTTTACCGTCGTTGTTGTACATAAATAGATAACAAATTCCGGAAAATACGAATACAATTGTAGAAAATTTATACTATTGAAACTTGCATATATTTTAGAAAATAAAATTTGTAGATAACCAAGTTATATTTGAGCTTTATACCAAACCATAAAGATAAACCGAAGTACTTTGAATTAATTTAAATGCACTAATTATATTCTACGAAGTGTTGGAAAAGTACATGCTTTAATGGTATTAGAATAAGCTTGACGGAAACAAGTCGAGTTATTTTAGTAAAACGCGTAATCAGGGGCGTCTCCTTTAACCCGTAGTTATATAAAATATCGACGCGGAAGCGTGGAAACATTTAAATAGGGTCTTAAATTAAAGGAAAATATTTATTACAGTATAATTGAACGTAATATATCCTCACCCCGCAAAATTAAAAGGTCTGGATGGGAAACAGAAGTAACGAACACACCAACAGAACAAATCACATGGAAGTTTTTTTCAGAGAACTAAAAGAAAAAAAGATAAATATAATCCGGCACGTAGAACCACTATATAGTAATAGGATGAACCAGAGAAAAAATTTTTCTAGAAAACCCAAGAAAAACCAAAGAAAAATTTTATCCGGCTAGATAGACCAATACACCCGACCAAATTTCAAAATAAAAAGAAAATGTCTCAGATATAAGAAAGGCATGGTAAGTAATCGTCGAGGGCAAAGAAGGAATGGTTTGATACCGCAAAAGTCGTCGCAGGACGAATATCTTTAAGAAAGAAATAGCAAAGTGTTTAACCTCAATAAAAGCAGCTGGTTTCAGCAAAAAACTGAAAGTAAGAAAAGTAAGCGAAGAAGAAAACTAGCAGTAACCAAAACAAGACAATATTACCTAGCTTCAAGTATGCAAAGGAACGAAAAAGAGGCTTGGAGTAAAAAAATATGTAAATGCGTCACGCTGTGGCGTCAGGAAATCGACGTAGACTGATAATCCAAAAGAGAAAGAAAGAAAGAACATTAATAGACCGAAAGTCGAGTAAATCGTAGTTTCCAAAGAAAAGAAAAGAAAGGTCTAAAAAGCACGTACCACACAAAGAGGATCGAGAATCAAACTAAGTCAGCACGGCGAAGTCTGTCAAAAATCAAGACCAACCACAGGTAAAGTCGAGTAATGTGGAACGAAAGGAATGAGGAAAGAGAAAAACCAAAAGCAACAAGTGCAAGAACCAAATTAAAAAGAAACCCTGAGAAATAGCACAAAAAGGAAATAAAATCGAATCCCAGTGTAGTTATGTGCAAGTGTGTGTGTGTGTGTGTGGTGTGTGTGTGTGCGCGCTTGTGTGCGTGTGTGCATGTATGCGTGTGTGTGTGTGCGTGTGTGCGTGCGTGCGTGCGTGTCTGCGTATGTGCGTGTGTAAGTGTGTGTGTGCGTACGTGTGTGTGCGCGTGTGTGTGCGCGTGCGTGCGTGTGTGGTTGTGTGCGTGTGCGTGTGTGCGTGTGCGTGTGTGCGTGTGTGCGTGTGTGCGTGTGTGAGTGTGTGCGTGTGTGCGTGTGTGCGTGTGTGCGTGTGTGCGTGCGTGTGTGCGTGTGTGCGTGTGTGAGTGTGTGCGTGTGTGTGTCAGTGTGTGTGTATGTCTGTGTGCGTGCGTGTGTGCGTGCGTACCCGCGCGCGTGCGTGCGCGAGTGCGTGCGTGCGTGTGTCTGCCTGCCTGCCTGCTTGTTTGTGTGCGTGTGTGTTATATCGCTTTAGTCGCCTCTTACAACAGACAGATCGTTTCGTGGGACTATTCTATAAACCGAACACGCACGGGGTTGGGTGAAAGAAAAGAAGAAAAAAACCCATCATAACAGCAAAGTAAACAAGAAATTGTTATATCCAAAAGTCAAATCCTAAAGGGCGCAACATCGGCATAAGAATCTGGGGGCTCGAGGACTAGGAGTAGAGCTTAAGGCGTTTACGTCGCCAGGAAGAAAACGAAGCTAGGTCAGGGCCATTAATATGGTCAGGATAGACGATTTTCCACAAAACAGGAATAACAGAAAGAGTAGTAGTCGCAATACGCCGTTGATGAGATAGTGGCGATGCTAGAGGTAGTAGTGGTGGTGGTATAGTTTAGGAAATTAATTATTCGTCAGGTAAGTAACCCGTTTGTTTTTAGTAGTGGTTGTTAGGGTTCAATGTTAGATGAAGGAACAGCATTGCGTAGTAGACTATCAGCGGTAGAAAAAAGCAGCAGAATCAAATAAAGCTTCAGTCGCGTGAGATAAGGGAACAGAAACAGATAGCATTTCAACGACGTTAGATAAAGGAACAGAATTAAGTAACGTTTCATGAACCTTAGGTAAAGGAACTCATCAACATTAGATAAAGTAACAAAATCTGTTAGAACTTCAGCCACAATAGGAACTGCTTTCTCGCCAACAGCAGATAAAGAAACTTAATCACATAATACTTCATCTATAATGGGATTTGCTTCCGCGACAACAGCAGATAAGGGAACATGTGCAGGTAAAACTTGCACAACCACAGCAATAGGCGTTCACTAACTTCAAAAGGACCTTCTTTGTCAGCATTATAAGTAATCGTCACTTTGGTACATCTGTTATTGCAGGCAGGATAGGAATTTCTTCAGTAGAATCATTCGGGGCAGTAGGAACAAACTCTTGAGTTGCTACCTGTAAGTTACAATTCGTGGAAGAGGCACAGAATATGTATGACACGTTAGATCACTTTTCGAACAGCTATGAATAGAGGGAATTTGGTTTCTATTCGGGGGTGTCACCGAACACCTCCGGAGGTGTTCGGTGAGTAGAGGCGTGATATCCATAGAAATGTGTACGTTGGGGGTGTAGACAAGAGGAATCTTGTGTCCGGCTAAACTACAATTCTAGCACTTGAGGTTAAAGCTCCACGAGTAATATTCGAAGTTTTAGTAATAGACGGTTTTGTTTTAAGTGAAGGGCGAGTAGCACTAGGAAGCGGGTTTGGTTAAGGTCGGATTGTAAAAGTAGTTACAGAAGTGGTAATCGTAGACATAAAAGGCGCGAATGCTAAGGAAGGTTCAAACAAATTAAGGTTGGTACTAGAAGGCGATGGTCTGAAGGTGTCTACAGATTAGTTTCTAAATTCGAATCTTTTCGCCAGAAATAGTGTTTGTGCAATAGAACTATAACAATAGAACCCTTTATAAGAAGTTGTTTGATGGGTACATTATAATTTTCTAATATTTGGTTTATGCTTTGATTGAATTATGTATACTTGTAACTGGATTGTTATGGGTGGTGTAGATGTGATATTTTCAATATAATTGAGGTTCTGGCTCTGTTTGGTTCTAAGCAAAATACAATAATATTGTGGGTTAAATGGAAGAACAGTGAGAAGTTTCACTACTACCTGAATTTTGCCCACAAGCAGTTAATTTATTTATTTTAATTTCGTTTGTATTATATATTATATTAACAAAGACCTTTATTATTATTTCTATTAATGCTAATTAGTACTAGAGGACGATGCAAATTTGAGAAGGAAGGCGAATAAGTTCAAAGACCAAGATTAGGAAGATGTAGTGAAAAATACGTTGTCTTTAGAAATATATTTACCCACTATTTGCGGGGTGGGGATATTTATACGTACAAAGTAGTGAAAAACTGACAATCAACTTCGATTAAAATGACACCAAGGACGATCAGGTTGTTTAGGAAGTAAACAATAGCACTGATATTCAGGGAAGGTAAAAATGAAGGCTTTTCATCGGCTAAAATCAATGAATAGCTAAAGGGGTTAAAAAGACTACCATATATTATTCTATAGAACATGGCTTTAAAATAATAGGACTAAGGCTTACTTTTAAGTTCATTTATAGAAAAATTGTATTTAAATACTATTACGTCTTCATGTTAAAACAAGTATGTGGTGATTTTATGAATTTACCTAATAAGGATTAATTGAGGGGTACGACCTGAAACAAAAGCCTTGGTTAATAATATATAAAATCTATTCCGTCTAGTCCTTTGTGTAATTGTTTTTATTATCATTTTTCTGTTTTTTTATTGTTGGAAGTTGATAATGTAAAGATGACTTAAAAATCTTTAATACAAACTTTCTCAAGACTGAATACAACCAGTCTACCCCAAAAATAAATATTTATATTATGGCACGGCTAAGCACATAAGGGCTATAGAACAATAACGCCGGGATCCTATTTAGGAATTACATTTAAGTACAAATCTTTCAAAAACTAACCAACATCATCATGTACCTCACATACAATAAATTTCAGGCAGCTGGGATAAATCGGGTGGTTTAGGTAAACCTGGCGGTATTCGTGATTCCAGTTTCGACCGAAGCTCTTCAGCAACCCACGGTACTTACTTATCGGATATTTTCTTTTAATTGCAACAATATTAATGGACTGTTGAAGGGAGACCGAATAGTATTGTTCTTTCATCATTTGTTTCACAGCGTATATGAATTCACTAACATGATTTTGTAATATTTGTTTCGTACGTACCTGCCCTTCCTTCTTGTACTCATAGCAACGCAAAAGTCCATATTTTTACCGTGTTTATTTTATTGCATAAGAAGCAGCTACATTCACTGCTGATATAAGAATTTGTGGTCAAAACACATGCATATCTCGACTTTATTACGGAACGGGGGGCAAAAATACACGAACAACAGTATTTGCCTTGTAATATTGATTTATGGATTTCTAAAGAAGTTGAGGAAATATTAATTACCGGACTTTGTGTAAAGTCCAATAAACTCTGATTTACGTTTGCTATATTAAGAATGAATTCAAACAGGAACTATGAATGAATAGCATATAGAGTGTATAAACATTGTAGAAACAGAATTTTGTATTTGTATTACATTGAGTCTCATAATTGAACCAGTTGGAGTATTCAATACAAATGTGGAAATTTTCTATTAGTATTAGGACTCGCTTTATATATTTCTGCGCTTTGACTCTCGGTCATGTCTGATACGGTATAAGGAACGCCACAACTAAATTAGAACTTTTGTTTGGGAAATTTCTTTCTAGAGCTTATTTTCAATACGCGTTTACTGACACTTAACAAAGCAAACTTGAGTTCTTAACTTAATTAACGCAAAGAGAACTTTAGAGTTCAGAGAAGTTGCATTTTCATTAGAAGTATTGCAACACTAGTAATATTTTGTATCGAATAGAACCGACCTACACAATCTTGTTAAAGTGAAACAGATTATATAAGAGCAAAGCACTGTAATCCATAAAGCAGAGATTCAAGAACGAGTGCTTTCCTAACCAGAACTAATTTAAGGAACGGTAGTGACCCTTTATAACAGCAGCGCTACAACGTTTATACAGCAAATACAAGTTATATTAGCAAGTAGGTCCTAAGTAAACTTTGGGTGACGTTTAGTCTGAAATTAATTGGAATCATATGGCAATAAATCTCTAATAGCATAGTTAACACGGAAACGTGCTAAGAAAGTGAAATTTCCTTTTAGAGAAGCTTGTCCAACAATTTGTGGATATATAGGGAAGAGTTTCACAACTATCAGTTGTTAAAAGAATATTTCAATGAAATCTCGTACCAAATTATAATAATCAAAAAGAGAAAGCTTGAATTTCCCGTTGTTACTGATTGACATCTACATCTATTGATAATAGGATTAAACACAGACGATATTACTTCTTGGTAATGAATATTAGTATGCATAGGCTCACACTGCTTACCATTAAGATGAACTAATTGATAAATGATAACTATAATGGACTGTACTTGGAAACTTTTATTAACTTGTCATTCTTATTACAACTGGCAATGAAAATGTAGAGCTACAGTAGCGTGGCGTTACTGGTCGAGTTCAAACTACAACTAACTTAATAACAAGAGGCAGAGGTATGTAAGGGTAGCTTGACCCTCTTTGACTCCAACATCGCTATATACCTAAATTTTATTTACAAAAGAACTACGGTTGCACGTTGCTTCTATAAACTGCCCGTGAACCAAACAAATTGAACTATTTTTTTTCTTAGTAACATAACTGTACTAACACTAATAAAATTTAAAAAATAATCACTCATCGCTGTCAAATGGCAGAGCCGCAAGTTTCGAAATTGACACTACACTGACACCGTTTGCTGTTTTTAAATGCACCACTCTTACATATCGTCCCTACCCGCTACAGTTCTAATCACGCCTGCTAATCCCCATTCTAATGGGGGCAATTTGTTATCCTTTATTAAAACTAAAGTGCCCTCTTTAATGTTAGGTAAAGATTTTTTCCACTTTGGTCGACTCTGTAATTGTGACAAGTAATCTCTTGACCAAAGTTTCCAAAAACAATATTGCAGGTGACTGCACAACTTCCAAAATTTTAGCTTATTGATAGGAACTTCCGACACTGATCCTTCTAGAATGCATGCTAATGATCTATCGATGAGGAAATGGCCTGGCGTTAAACAGGCAAGATCTGATGGGTCGTCGGTAATTGGGCACAAGGGACGAGAACTTAACATACCCTCTATTTGAATTATTAAAATATTAAATTATTCAAACGTTAAAACTGTTAATCCTATAACTTTCTTGAAATGGCTTTTAAAAACTTTAATCTGACTTTCCCACAGCCCCCCAAAGTTTGGGCTATACGTTGGAATAAATGACCAACGTATGCCGTTATCTGAAGAAAATTTGTCGATACTATATTTATTTTCCGATTTTCCAAACCAAGTATACAATTCTTTTAACTCTTTGTTGGCTTTTTTTAATGTGCTCCCGTTATCGCTATAGATTATTTTTGGAATACCGCGTCGTCCAATGAATCTCTTTAATGCTGCAATAAACCTTTCGCTCTTCAATTCTGACAAGGTTTCCATGTACACCGCTTTGGTTACAAAACAAACGAACAATGTCACATAAGCCTTTGTTGCATTTACCTTACGTACACGCCACTGCTTAATAAAAAAGTGTCCCGCAAAATCTACTTCTACTTTTTCAAAGGGTAAACTCATATTTACTGTCATAGGGCAAATTTCGCATTAACTGTTTTGAAATGGTTGATTTTAATCAAAACAAGCTAAACATTTACGAAGAACTTTCTTCACTTCTCTGGTGGCCTTAATTATCCAATATCTCTGCCGTAAAACTAACAGGGTTAAATTGATACCTACATGAAGTAGCCGCTCATGTTCGCCTTCAATAATTAGTTTAGTTATAAAAATTTTATTCGGCAAAATTATAGGATTTTTTTTTCAAAAGAGAGTTCACTATTGGCAAGCCTATCTCCCACCCGAATAATGCCGTTTGTATCCAAAAATGGACTTAAAGAAAGTAAAAAGCAATTTGTTGCATTCCTTTCCTGCCTGTAGTTGCAAAATTTCTTTTGCAAAATGCTCTCCTTGCACATATTTTACAATGACCGCATGCGCTTCCATCAATTCGGCAGTTGTTAAATTTCCGACATGCCTACTGTTCTCATTTCAACAATTATATATAAAACGCAAACAATAACCTAAAATTCGGTTCATTTTTGTAAAATTTGAAATATTTTTAAATAGTGTAATTTTCTCTTTTTCTACATTTATAAAGCATTTTATCTCAGGTAAACTCTTTTCTGGAATATCAGCGTGTAAATTTTCTTCCAGCGTGATATTAGGTACAAACAAAAATTCGGACCCTTTCCACCATAATTCGAAACTTAGCAATTTTTGTGGCAAAACATCTCTTGACACTAATTCAGCTGGATTACTTTCCGATCTTACGTAGGCCCATAAACTTTGATGTTAATTCTTGAATTAATTCAATACGATTAGCTACATATGCATTAAGTTTCCAATGATCTACCTTCAACCAAGGCAATACAATTGTTGAATCGCAAAATAGTAAAGCATTCTTAACTATACCCTTAAATATTTTTAAAATTCGTTCCATTAGTTTTGCTAATATGAGCGCTCCCTTAAGTTCAAGTCGAGGCATACTCAATTTATTCTTTAAGGAATTAATTTTAGACTTTGAGCATAATAAGTGCAACTGTATTTGATAATCGGTTTGTATTATCCTTAAATAAATACAAGCTCCGTGTGCCAACTGTGAGGCATCACAAAACTCGACGAGCTCCACTGAAGCTGCATTCCATATATTCACCTATCTATTAATTTCAATTGGCGTCGTCAAAGAATATTTCACATTTTTTCCTAATTGTATCTGGTAATTCTGCATCCCATTCAAGTTTTGCATCCCAAACGAATTGCATTAGATTTTTAGCGACCGTAACTACAGGTGCTAAAAACCAAAAGGATCCAATATTTTTGCAATAAATCCTAACACCGTATGCTTACTTAATGTTGATTCAGGCTTGTTAATTTGGCAGCTCAAAACAAATTAATCAGTAATAATGTTGAAAGCTAATCTTAACGTTTTCAAAACTGTTCCCGCCTCGTCATGAATATTAATATCATCAAAATGTTGAAGGTTTCGAGGACTATTTTGTAATAATTGCATATTATTTGCAACTCGAACTTTCCTGAACCTAACAACTGAATTAACTCTGACCGAGTCTTTAAAACAAGATCGACATCATCTGCGTTAAATAAACAATCATCAATATATGTATTGAATTTTAAAATGTGTGCCGCTAAAGGAAACTCCTCCGCTCCTTCTAGGGCTAATTGTAATAAACACCGCGTTGCTAGAGGAGGCCTCGCCTTTAATCCAAACGGTAGTCTATTTAGCTGTTTAATTTTTATCGGGCTATTTGCATCTTCCCTCCAAAACATATTTAATAATTTTTGATGTTCGGGATCAACTACAATTTGTAAGTACATTTGCTTAATATCGGCAACGTAAACAAGCCTGTATGATCGAAATAATAACAAAATGTCAAACAATTTTGACTGTGACATTTCACCTGTGTACTGAATACTGTTCAAAGAAATGCCCTTTTTGGTCACTGCACTTCCATCCATAACTACTCGCATCTTGGTACTTTTCTTATCTTCCCGTATTATGCCATGATGAGGCAAAAAATACCAGTTATCGTTTCTATGACATTCAAATGAATTCATATTAAGTACTTTTGCCCACCCCTTTTCTATAAATTCTTTGACAAACTTAGAATATTGTCGAAAAAACCACTCATTTGATAGAAAACGCTTCTCTAAATTTTGAAAACGCTTTGTTGTCATGCTTGATGAATCTCCTAACGTAAAATTTATAAGATCAACTCTTAAAGGTAATTGAACTTGAAAACGTCCTTCAATTCTTTTGAACTTTAATTTAAAGCAATTTTCCGCTATTTGATTATCTGAAAACCCTTCTTCAGTGTCTGCTTTGCAAAAATTCTCATTTTCCCAAAACTTTTCTATTAGGCGTGTTAAGCCTTCCTGTTCTTCTGTAGAAACACTATGCAGTGAAGCTGCGTGATAATTATTTTTAACGGAACTAAATGTTGTAGTAATTCTTCCGCTTACCAAATAGCCTAAATGAGAATTTTATAAAGTAGGTTGATCTACGGAAAATTTTAATTTTTGAGGAAGTAAAATAGAAACGAAAATATAAGCACCAAAAAGTAATTCTATGTCCGCACATTTATCGTCAGCCAATGGCAGCTCTTTTGGCATTTTAAAATTATCAATTCGAAAATTAAATTGTGGCAACGGTACCGTAATATTAGGTATGACACCAAATTGCTGAGAAAAATTATAACCTCCCACTTTAGAATTAATTTTTAAATTTATCCATTGAGCACATTCAGTAACGTTACTGCTCGAAATTCCCGAAATCTGAATTGTTTGGTTTTATTCTTAATTTACTTAATAAATTTGAAGTGACAAAGTTAGTTTGTGACCTGGAGTCCAACAAGGCTCGGACTGTAATAAATTTCCCTTCTCCATCCTTCACTAATACCAATGCCGTAGGTAATAAAACATAATCTAAACAATTGGATTTGATCATTTTTACGCCTTGCGCTGAAACCACGTTAGTTACTGCATCTGTTTTCATATCTTTATGCAGCAGTGTGTAATGATCCTTAGATTGACAAATGAAACATTAAATATTATTTGCACACTGTTTGCCATCCTGAATATTTAGACAAGCCGCACATACTTTATTCTCTGTAACAAATTTTTGTCTTTCAATCACGCCGACTTCCTTAAATTTAGAGCTGCGAAAAATACTATGAATTCCTTTTAAGCAAAATTTACACTTACTGTTTCGCGCTTCTTGACGAACGCTTAAATTATTTTCAACAGTACAAGTTCTGCCTTGAGAACTACCGTTAAGGGGTTTACTACCTGTTTTAACCGAAGCGGTTGCAGCATGTGAGACCTGTCTGTAATTGGATATTGACTGAATAGTTGTTTTATTTTTAGAATACCTAAAAGTTGGTTTGCTTAATTCTGCATTTAATGCCCGTTTATCTAAAACCTCCAAAAGCTCATTTAAATTAACCTTTGTATTTGGTTTTTTTTCTCCTTGAAATGTTCTGTTACAGTAACTATCTAATTTTCCTAATACGTTATGAACAACCATTGCATCCCAAACCGGTTCCCCTAAATTCTGTAAATACGAAATTGTTTGTCTGATGCTAGCGATAAATTCGCGTAACATTCCTACGTCATTACAGTTAGCAATTGATAAATCCATCATATCTTTAATGTGACAATCAATAATTAGATAATGATCATCATATCTTTTTTGTAATGTACATAAGGTTGTTTGATAAGAATTACTCTCCACTGGCAATGCCGCAATTAAACGCAGCGGCTCCTCTTTAAAATGTTTTCTTAAATACAATAATTTTTCTATATTTACTAAATTAGGATTTTTATCAATTAAAGTGACAAAAAGTTCATAAAACGATTTAAAATTTTGAATTTGTCCACAAAAAACAGGCAACTGCAATGCTTCAAGTTTAATATTGCTTACAGCCAAAAAAATTTGATTACTTGCCGAATATTATCAGATGTGACCTGAGGTTGCAAGGCTCGCTTACACTTCGCGTAAGTGGAAGTGTACACATTTTATACCTGCTCAATTTCTGTAAAATCAGAATCATCGTTAGTTCCCATTAATTGTCTGGTCACTTGCATAAATTCTCAAAATTATATTTTAAAAGTTCAAACTTGACATTTACTATTTCTAAATCAACTTCTCCAGAAACACAGTTAATATAATTCTCAACCCTATTAATGCTGCCTTTTAATAATTTCTGTTCAGATAGCAAGGCGTTCTTCCCTTTAGACATGATTCTAAATTCTAAAATCAAACTCTAAAATCCAGTTATACAGTATAATCAGTAGCATTTTGCGTATATCGTTAAAAATATAATTCGTCTACCTTAATGTCAATTAATAAAACTAACTAAAGCAAAAATTGTATAGTCATAAATAATTCGAACTTACAGTTACAGTTGTCGAGTTGTCTGGAACAAACAATAGCAATGCCTCAGGCCACAAAGAATAGCTTTGCGGTTAGATGATGTCCTTGGCTTGAACTAGACTTCTTTCAATTTCAAATTTTTAAACCCAGGTACCTGCGTCTGATATCTGTTGAATATTTCTGTGAAAGTGCTGTCCTGTAAAACCGAAATGACCGCGCGCGGAATTTATCGGAATTTAGGATGCACCACAACTTTCACTTAACATAACTAGAAAATGCTTTTCAAATTGTGCCACGCACTAATTAAGCTAAACAACAAATAATTTCCAATAAAATTCTAAAAACTTTAAGGCTCCTTGGACCATTTTAATGGTAATAAATATTAGTATCCATAGACTCACACTGCTCACCATTAAGATGAACTGATTGATAAATAATAACTATAATGGACTGTACTTGAAACTTTTATTAACTTGTAGCATGGCGTTACTGGTCGAGTTCAAAATACAACAGGTATGTAAGGGTAGCTTGAATTTCGTTGACTCAAACATTGCTATATACCTAAATTTTATTTACAAAGGAACTATGGTTGAACGTTGCTACCACTTCTTTAAATTTATGAGGTATTTTAGTCAAATTAACTTAAAATTTGTCTACACATATGTGATCTAAAGCAATTGGTATTTAAAATAAAATAGCTCTAGTGTTTGCTTTTTAGATTCTTTAAAGGCGTCTACTTCTTTTTGAAAAATTATTCAAATTTTGCTGCTGAATGATCTGAATTCAACATTGTGAGCTTAAGCGCAACTAGTGGTAAATATCAACTTACCAAATATTATAAATCCTCATAAAATTGGTTCTCCTTGAAAGATGATAGGTTCGAGAATGACACACAACGATGATCAGTTCCAGAAAGGTAAAATATTAATAGAAGGACAATTGAATTAAGGTACTGTCAAGGTACTAATTCAATTTATCTATAAAGGCGGTTAGATCAACTGCCGTATGATACGGTTTCAAATTAACAATATTGTGAAAATGCAAAAAAAAAGGTTTTTTTAATACGTAGTTCGGCAGAAGACTGCGGATGAGAACGCACTAACACGATCTCGCTCCACAAAACTGGTAAACTTACGCGTTTTACGATCATGCCTAATCTTTCTCTCACCGATTCTACAAATTCATTGCTTCTCAACCGACCAAAATAGACTTTATCAAGCGTATACCCTGTGTTTTCATGAATGACTTTATTCGGCCATTTTTCTACAATATATACCTACTTAGTGTGTTGCTGATAGCAACATACACGCAACAACGGCACTACTTCTTTATTTACCCGCTCAGTAAGATTACTTTGCGGGTAGAACGATGACGTGTGTACCAAACGGATATCTTTATCATTTAAAATCTGTACCAACGACTTGTAAAATATGCAACGTTATCGCTCAGGATAATTTCTGGTTTTGCGACCTCAGAAAAATTATTTTTGAATTAAGTACCTTAATATTACCGTTGTATATGCTTTTTTTTTAATGGCTAGAATTTGACAAGCTGGCTAATAACATCGATCAGCACTAGCAATTGCGCACAACCCCACCTTCTATTAGGTAGCGGATTTATAACATCTAGGCACGCCATTTTATTAGGTTTGTGCAGTAGCAGACTAATACGCCCAAGGTCCCAAGTTCGAATCCCGACACGGTCCGCTTGAAAAATGTTAGGCGAGCATTTTTCACAAAAATACACCCTCGTTCGGATGAAAGGTAAAATGGAGGTCCCGTGTATGGGGTGTTGTCACGCACGTTGAAGATCCCTATCTTGCTTGAAATAGCAAGGATTCGGCAAAATTCAAAATTTTTGCAGTTAAAAAAAAACTCGCTTTCTGGCCAATGTATACCTTCGAGTGGAGCGTTGAAAAATCACATGTAAGGTAGCAGACTAAACATCTTCTCGTGACACCATTCGCTCGGTTTGGACTTCTGACATTTCTCACAGGACACGAATTTTCGAATTACTTTTCGCGTCATTGGTCAACATAATACCTAGCTAAATAATCAAAACATTTTTTCCTCCCCGAAGCGCCCGTGATTCTGAAGTTCTTTTAAAACTATAGGTATAACCAGACTTTCGGTACACAAACCCTCGCATTGTCTCCTTCGTCGTCTACACCACGATGGAACAACACACCCCTGTGAGTGAAATACCAATCCGAAATTCGCCTTTTTATCTAAAGGCCATTTTCCAATTCTAATAGAAAAAATACCAAAAAAAGGGACATTCACTTGACCATCTTGAATGGCCCCATCCCTTTCTTAACAACCTTGGATAACCCATCTAATGCAACGGCAAAGACACGGACATCCTTATGGTCGGGATTTTGAGCCACAACGCCCCCACTAGCAGGAAAACGCGATAACACATCAGCCACAACACTTTCAGTACACCTACAATAAGGCGCCTACCTAAAACAAATTTGCGCCATTGCTTCAAAGCAACCATGATGGCCAACGCCTCAATTTGAGTCACAGTGTAGTTAACTTCAGCACCTTTCAGAGTTCTGCTGTAGAATGCTATGATGCACTTCTTTTTATGGTCGCCTAGTAACTTCATACCCATTTTATCTCTTTCATTCTCAACAAATTTAACAGCGGATACGTTAAGTCAGAAAACCTGTCTACGAATCGCCTTTCAAAATTAATAAGCCCGAGAAGAAACGATCTCAATTCTTTGACGTTCCGGGGTCACTGGAAATCAGTAATCAAATTAATCCTTTGCCCATCAATCCGCAAACCCTGCGGACTGAGAACATGTCCCAAAAACGGTAGCTCTGTTTGCGTAAAATTACATTTTCGGATTTTATGAGTCAACCCCGCATCTTTAAATTTTTGAAAGATTGTGCTCAAATGGGTTAAGTATCTCTCGTATTTCTTGAAAACAGGAGCAAATCGTCAACGTACATCATAACAAAATTTTTTACATCGTTCCCTAGCACGATCTTAAGCCTCCTGATGGATCTACCGACTGACGTCGAAAACCCGTAAGCAATACGTTAAAGACCTACGTGTCGCGTCAGAATGAGAACCCGTATATTTCCTACACTCTTTTTTTTAGGCACTTGCCAATATGAGTACGTTAAATCTAACGTTGATAAAAATTACCCAGCGCAAAATTGAAATAAAGAATCATTTGGGATAGTAGGGACTACATGATCCCTCTCCATCTTCGTTTTTAGCAAGCGTGCATCTACACAGACTTGCACCGTGGAATCTGTTTTTGACCACCACAAGAGGACTAACATACTTCGTTTGCTTTTCTCAACTACACTGAAAGTCGCCATTTCTCGTATCTGTCGTTTTACCTCTGCTTTGTATGCATGAGGAACAGAGTAAGATTTGTTAAAAAAAAGTGTCGTATTTTTCATTACGAATACGATCTTATGTTCATATCCCCTCATTAATCCCGGCTTCGGAAAAAGCCCTCGGTATCCTGTAACAGCCCAAACAGCTTTTGTGTATGCTGCTCTAAATCTCCCCGCTCTCTGAACTACGCTATAAATTTCGTTCTCCTGGTATTCAATATCGTCTATACTCCTCCCATTGTCATTCTGCAATTCAATAGAAATATCACACACATACCAACTACCTTCGCGTTCCTTTGCTCTAGTAACAAAAATGGGAGCTGTTGCTCTTTCCTGTCAAACGTACCGGATAGCTAACAATTTTTAAAATCAGCGGCCTCAGGAAATTGGTCCTTCCAGTCGCACCCTAGAATAACATCTTTTACCAAATATTGCACCACTATAAATGGATGATTGGAACGTGTCCTGACGCTAATAACTTCTAAATATACTTGTTGCTTCTCCATATGGCCCTTACCTCTTAACACTCCAAAAACCGAAACACCCCAATGATACCCCGATGGATTCTTGTAATGTTATTGAGAAATTTCTGTCTGAAACAGCTTATCAATCTTATCAACGGGACCTCATTTACGGTGCCCTCTTGTTTCGGCTCTATGATGGTCAGCGCTGTCTGCTTAAGTTCATTTAATTGGTAAGAGGTTCTATTATTTATATTATTACTGGTTGTGTTCCGATTGCTAAAATTGTAACCTCCCGCATTACCCTCTTGGTGACGTTCTTGTTGCTCCTGAGCGCGTCTATTAGAGTAAGTATCGATTCACCGTAAATACCTCTCAAATTCGTCAATACCTTTATTTCCAGAATTGACAACTCCCCTTCTAATATCTGCATGAAAACGATTGGAAAAGATATCGATATCACTTCCAAATAACTCGCCTATACACTTTTTAAACAAATAATCCGAAAAAACTCTTTTAAAGCTGCCGTGCTTAAATTCATTCGTTGGGTTTATGAGTCCCATTACCACTACAAAAGCAGTTTCTTAAAATCTTTAAAGTCCGTACACAGTCTGTCCTTGATTTCACCCTAGTCAGTTGACGAATATTGCAGAGCGTCAATAGCTAATTATAACTGTTTTTGCTGTGATATTAATGGGTCTAGCGTTTACATTTGTATCCCGACATTTCAGAGATACTGCTTGATTCTTCAATCGTATGCATATCTAACACAGTTACCCAAGCACTAATAGTCATTAACCCTTATTTCGATGCGCCACTGTTGGGCGCCAGATGAGCGTACATTCATTTATCTCAGGTAGCCGTTGTTGATGGAAAGATGGGTTCTTTAACGTCTCACAAATAAGGTACATAATAACCATTTATCTGCAGGATCATTATACTTGAACTACAATAGTAACGATTATTATAATTATAATCATAGAGCGATCAAACATATATTAAACTATACCTACAAGCGTAATCATGCAAGTTACAAATGAACCTGAACAAACGCTATGCAAGTATTGCTAAAAACGGGGTTGCAACGTTATAACTGATCTTAACGCCACGTACCAGAACGCTGTAGTCAAGACAAAATCAAATTTGAGAATGGTTGAATCATACATTTAATCAGCGATCGAATTAATCTCGTATAGCTCACACTTCTGGTTTTACTATTCATATACGCTGACCTATCCTACGCAACTATTGCACATCAAAGCCCATTTACTAGTGGACTTCAAAATTCACGTAAAAAAAAACACAGTACTATGACATTTCTCTATTGTCCAAACGGTAACTATCGATACCCTTAATGGACTAAGCCAAGGTATCTTAATATTTACACTATCCAATATCAATTGCATACGGCATATACATATATAATTATACAAAATTAACTTGCCTGTCTTATCAAGTAGTGCCAATGAGGCGCTTCTTACAATAAAGCCAACCCTATTTACTTATAGTTAGTACATACATTAGCAGGGGCGGGACAATAGGTAATTTGATGTTAGTACTATGACAGAAAAGGACAACTCAATATAATGCAAGATTCATCTTTGGGTGTTTAATTTTCCATAAAGTGATGAAAGTAACCAAAGTTGTTTAACTTCTCTTGCAACGACTTTATGTTATATTGATGTATATATGGAAGGAAGTGTTCCTGACAATCTAGTTTATTTAAAATGTATAAAACGCAAACTAAAAGATATTAGGATAATTCGGGTTGTTGTGGCACATTTTTTCCTAATACTTTATATTGTGCGTATTAATGGATCGAACACAACACCAAGCGCGGTGTCGAACTAGAGCGATATATCTGCAAAACAGGAGTGAAAGAATCAAGGTCAGTTTGGCGTGGAAAGAAGTATTTGACCGAGCAAATAGCAAATACTAACTCGATCTCCACGTCCAGGAACTTCAATACAGGGTTTATTGACCATTTTCGATTGAAGATCTTTTAGTAAGAGGTGCCAGAATAGTTACTACAGGGATAACTGACTTGTGGCGGTTAAGCATTCATGGCGTCATCGCCTCTTGATCCTTCGGTTTCAGCTGTACCTATCATTTCGGAGCAAAATTTGCCAATACTTGCAGTGTTTACCTAGCCAATAACGACACAATTTAGCTTGACACCACTAATGACATGTTGTTGTGATAATAATCTTACTTACTACAAAAAATATCGCAGGCTTGTATACTTGTTTACCTATTTCGCTCAAGTGGACCATGGTGCGAAGGTAGCATGCGTGAGTTATGCTTGTAGGCCCTTAAGGCCAGATTTTTTCTAGGCAGCTGTGGTTGCGCATTCTTTAGTTATTTCAATATCCACAAGAATCAAAGCAACGTAACTTTATTAGGCGTGGCGTGAGGTGTATTGGTGTATTGGATGTAGTGATAGCAGCTGGATCTACCGCGCAGTGTCCGCCTATCTACAAAAGAAGCATTTCCACATTTTCTTTGCTATTATGAGCGTTTACAGTATGGTTTCGGAAATTTCTGTTGCTCTTTATTTTTGTAGTCTACCTAAATTAAACTTCTTTGATCTAAATCTTTTTGTAAAGTTTTTAGAACTTATTTGCGATCTCTTATGTCTGGCACTGGACGCGGCTTAGCTCCTATTACTCTTTCTTTCAACCGTTTTTTTACTCTAATCTAGTCCATCTTGTGTCTATAGCTTTCTCTTGGTTTTCCGGGTTATATTTTATGTAGATCATATGCAACTATTCTTTCCAATCAGTTCTTTCTCTTATTACACCTGCACTTAAATCTGAAACTCTTTTTCTTTACGACTTTAACATTCCAACCCTCCGCTGTCATTAGATTTTCCTCTACTTAATGTATTTAATCAATTTTTGTTATAATGCAACTCTACTGCTTTACCATTGGCGAGTTGTTAACACGTAGACACATACTATTGTTGTCTAAAAACTATAAATCTTGATAGCGTGACTTTGTGTTAAAGTTGAGAGGTGCGAATCGATCGCTTTTCGCGTATCTCCTCCGAGGGGGGGTTTGGTTCGGATGAGGGAAGGTGTGGGTTCGGTTGGGGATTTTTGCGTGCGTTGCGTAGGCCGGTTTTTATCCCGGAAAACCGATTATTAAAGGATAAATAAGGGTTTTCCGGGAAAAGATTAATCTGCAGCGACGTAATCGCCTTACGTTTTAAAAAAGCTTGGATCCTCGAGAAATACCCGATCTCAAAAGCCGAACGAGCCGTGCAACTAGGTTAGCAATAGATCCATTTACGTTGGTTCGAGAGAGACAGCAAGCAAGGAGTTGGTTTCCAAAAATCGTATTAGACCGCTAAAAATTATCTAAATTATGCTAAACGACGCTATCCGTGCCCTAAAACCTGAATCATTAACAATATGCAAGCTAGCACGGCAGTTTTTTCTTAAAACACTTATTAAAAATTGTATAATTAATTCGAGAAACGTCAAAACAGATTCCGAAAGGCGGCGAAAACGAACGAATGTGTACCATCAAAATCTATGATTACACACTACGTTTCAAATTCCTCAAATTTGTAATTGCAAATCATCAATATGCTTTATTAGCACCTACAATTGATTATTTTTATACAAAAACACCGCTTTTATTATACACCAGCTATTTACTTCAAAATTAATAATTATTACATTTGACGTTTCTTTACGATGTTATCCGAACAGTTCCAATAGAGCGTGATTTGGTCAGAAATCGGTGTATTTCGTATGTGGCTTCTTATTATTCATAATCGTTTTGCTACTGCTTCTTCCTTTATGAACCCACATATGCGACTATTGACTTTTACAACGCAAATGCCTTGATAGTGTAGTGGTTCAGCAAGGCGGTTTAATGCTTTATCATCTTTGATGTAAGGTTTCGAGCTTGGCGGCTATTTTTTTATTCATAAAGGACACGTTCTTTTTTTAATTTTCGTCTTCTATTCCGCACGGAGCTGGCAAAAGGAACTTTTTTTAACATCTGTGCTGCTTTAAATCACCAAATTGTACCCTACGTTTGGCTGGATGTACATATTCGGTTTTCTATTTATTTCTAAAGCTTTTCTGCGCCTAAAACTACGTTCTCTTTTATTATTTTTCTTAACTATTTTCTTAACTATTTTCTTAACAAATTCTTGGTAAGTATTTATTTGTTACTTCGTTTACTACATTTTTAGCTAACGCAAATGCGCTTTCTTGGTTTTTTATTGTCGTGACCTTGACAGGGCAGGATGCGTTCTAGCACAAGCTTTGGGATATCGCTCGCAATTACTCAAACATTTTCCTCTCTGACGTTTTATATTTGCATTGCTTATTCCGATCATTCCATTCCCATTGCTATAAAACATTAACGCCGGTTCGTCTATTGACATTCCGTTTTTGAAAACCCACCGTTTGTTGTGTAACGAATATTGATTTCCAGTAGGGTAGCTAAGCCGGTTTGGCAACAGAGATCCACAGCAAGATATGTATACGCCGGTTCGAGAACAATATGAACAGCTAAGCCGCTTTGGGAAACAAAACGTGCAGCAAGATATGTATACGCCGCTTTGAGAACAAAATTGTCTTTGTGTGTAAATTTGTTGCGTCGGGGGGTCGTTAGGTCTTTGGGGTGTGCGTTCGGCGGGGTCGTTAGATTTTTGTTGTGGGGTAGTGCGCGTGCGCTGGGGTGGAGATATTTTCTTAGGAAATTTTTTAGCAGCGTTCACGACGTTAACTATTAAATATTAAATTTTAAAACAATGTTGGTTCGTATTTTTCTGGGGTAGGTTAAGCTAAAAATTAAAACGCCGAGGTGAAGAATTTTTTTAATATTAGGCAAACGCGTGCAAGTGGTAAAGAGTGTTTTAGCTCTCCTCATAAGCTGCGTTTTGTACGAAGTAGAAAATAAAATTGAGAAAATATACGAAATGTTATATGATGGAGGTCAAATTTTAAACGTCTGCAGGTAAAATCTTGTAAAAAGAAGTCGTTCACTTCTCGCAATTTCAATGTCACGATAAAATACTAAGAATTTGCATGCAGTCGAATATAACCTCGTGTTTTTTATCTGGTAATATATATGCAAATTATTCAACTTTTAATATAATGTATTTAATTAACATAAGGTGTGTTGCAAAAACATTTCAAGACAGGTATGTCGTATATTTCCTTTTGGTTACATCATTCCAAAATAATTTATACAAGTACACTGAACTTGCAGTCGGATCTAACATATAATCTTTTAATTATACCCGTATGAATTTAAAATATATGCAAATTATACCAATTTCAATGTCACGATAAAATAACAAGAATTCGCAGTCGAATATAACCTCGTGTTTGGAATTATAGCTCTCTGGTAATATATATGCAAATCATTCAACTTTTAATATAATGGATTTAATTAACATAAGGTGTGTTTGCAAAAACATGTTAAGACTATTTCCTTCTTGGTATGCAAAATATACCACCTTTCATAACGATTTATTTTACTCTCAAATAAAAAAATTAATTTAATCTTATATCAAGGATCTCTTGCTTACATTTTAGCAATTTGAATATATTTAATTATTTAACTGTAATTATACATTTAATTTATGTGGCAAGAAAAATTCTTTTACTTTTAGCGGTTTGGTGATTGTATGTAGATGACGTATTAGACATTGTATATATATAACTCGTTTAATTGCACAAACGTGATAAAAAATTTATAGGTTATGCAAAAACGTGCATGTAGTGAAGAATTTAGCGGTGATCTTTAGAGCTTCGTCATTGTTTTTATTCTCGTTGCTTTAGTTAATTAAAGAGAGATTTTTAGGTTAAGCAAAAATAGGAAATGTGGTGGAAGACATAATCACTCTCAAAATGATGAATGGTGGGGAAGGGAGCTTCTAAACGTGCCCTAAACGGGGCTCTGCCCCATTATTTTGTATTAAATATCAAAAAGAATAGGAGAAATTATTCGACTCGTATTTTATAATGGTTTTAATTTAAAATATTGGTGTGTGTGCAAAAAAAACATGTTAAGACAGGTCACTCGTTATTTTATTCATGATTGCACCACCAAAATAATTTATACAACCACACTGAACTCGTACCCGGATCTAAAATTTAACCTTTAAATGTATGCAAATAATGTCGTTATTTAAAACGTGGTGAAGAATTTGGATAGTGATGTAATCATTCTCAAATGCGGAATGGTACTCCATAAATTCTAAAAAATATATGCATATCTATGGCAGGCAACCCAGCATACACCAATTATATATTCTTAGTGTAAAATTTTATTGTTAGGTGAATAACCAGCAATTTATTATGTAATATTTATTGCTACAAGCATGGTAATAATAA
This sequence comes from Platerodrilus igneus, assembly GCA_036346225.1. Classification (NCBI taxonomy): domain Eukaryota; kingdom Metazoa; phylum Arthropoda; class Insecta; order Coleoptera; family Lycidae; genus Platerodrilus; species Platerodrilus igneus. Next base: position 11,233,469 of record JARFIW010001325.1, on the reverse strand, counting down.
TTTGCAATGTGCAAAATACCTCTTTTTGTTGTTAAAAGACCGATTTAATTAAACACTATAAAAAGATTGTGAATTATTTATTCTAGTTAAATTTTACAGTGCTAGAGACACTAATTATTATTAGTACTAGATATAGGTATAACAAAATTTGTATTCCAGATGATAGTATGTTCAAAGGATATTATTATTTAAAAAACTCTGTAAACATGATTAGTGAAATTATTAAAGTTAAGGAATGTAAAGCAAAAATTTGTCCATAAAAGCAAATATGTTTTCTAAAAGATATGCATAACTTACGGATCTAAACGTTTCAACATCTCGCAAACTGAGATAAATATTACTTATTTCTTTGCAAAAACGTTCATATAACGCCCTTTAACAACCGCGTTCAGTAAAGTGCATGGTAGTTAATGACCTCGGCGATTGGGCTATTTATAGTATAAATATAACAACATATCTCCATATGTAAATTATATGGTTCTGGTTTATACCTAAAACAACTATTTTGCATTATATTTTGTTGATCCTGGCAGAATAAATTACAAGTATAGCTACATTGTCAATACATTTTTATTTTCAAACTCGTTTTAATTATTGTAGAATTTAGTGCTTATAAATAACTTACTTTAATTCAATAAGTTATTCTTAAATTAATAATTATTGTCAAGAGAAATATATACACATATGGTAAATAATTGCAAGAATGTCTATAATATATCTGAGTTTTAATTCTGTTAAATGGAACATATGGCAACAAGGTAACTTCAAAACATTTTAGCATAATTGTCAATTACCAAAATTCACAATTTTCATCTTATATCAACAAATGTTATTAAATTGATGCTAAACAATAAAAATAATACCGTTATATTTCAAATCATTTTAATAGAATTACGCAATGTTAAGTCGTTATTAAAAATTAATTTAAACAGAGTTTTATTGTTATCTGTTGTTGTCTGTTGAAGAATCGTAGCAGAATCTGAACTATATCGCTTTTACAAAGCATGTATTCAAGATCACATTTAGTTAGTTTCAAAAACTTTTCATCATTGTATACGACTTGTTTTAACTTGCAGTAGGTATCAATGACCGAATCAACATTACCACCCGAACATGGTTGACAACTTTAAATTTTATTTTCCTATTACTTTCAAGGTATTAATCATTGGTATATATATATATATATATATATATATATATATATATATATATATATATAGATTTAGCGACATCAGACAACCTTTTTCTTAATCTTCGTTGGGAATTAAACCACTCATAGTTTTAAAATCATCTTTCTTTACGTTTCGATCCATGACCTAGGATCGTTGTCAAAATTGTCAAAACCACAACAATCATACAGGAGTATTTATCAGACAACATATTTCTCGCATGGCTATGACAGCTTTTGTGCTCTATGTAGAGTAATGATTAACGTTATAGTCTTTTGATTAATTTGCAATTTACCGGGCATGCATCCTTCGTTAAAAGTAAAGGATATTCCCATAGATAATTTGAATAACAATCTATCACCACCAAAACACCTCTAATTGGATTTTCCTTAAATATATTGCTCAAATTCAACAGAGTCGCCTTGCCAGAGATCATCTCAAGGTTGTTGATTTATTAATGCTGTTACAAAAACTAGTGGGGGGTTTATCAGACGAATAACTAGGTGATGCTCAGTATCACAACACTTTAGCATTACCTATTTTGATGAATGTGCCATAAAAGCTAGGTACTTGGATAGATCTCGCAGTGAGTGGAACAACAACGATAGTGGTGCGAAGTTTTCAAGTTAACATGGACCATGTACTGTACGATTTGTTCGAGAGTGAACAACGCATTTTACACCAACATCTGAAACATGCCATAGTATTGAATGATGTAGACAAAATCAAACGTATACTGTTCAGAGTAGGTGTTCATGTTCCTTTAAAGCCTTCAAATGGCTAACGCTGACCAATGATACATCCATTGATGTAATGGACATGCTGTTTAAACAACAGAGTAGGTGCGATCAATTTGTATCAAACTTCATTGATGCTTGCAACGGCAAAACAGAGTTAAAATGTCATCAGGTGCGCGGTGTACTAGACGCAATAGAGAGTAATTATAGTTTGAGCGATGTATATTTCCTTGAAGAATTACTAACCAACCGAGCTGTATTGAGTACGAAGGCATTTCCTATCATGAATATAAAATGCAACTATAAATCACTGGTCACAGCGATTGACGATATGATTGTAGATGTTGTATATTTCGCACAACCTATGGTATTAAAAAGTATTGAAGTTAATTTTAAAGTATAAGGTAAATTATAAGTACCAACCTAATGTAGTTGGCCCTCATAGAACAACATATAACTGGCTCCTCAAGAATTTGGCAATGGAGGGCTCAAAACAGCAACCAGGATGGACGTGTGGTCCGGATTCGGGAAAATGGCCATCAAATAGTATAGATGATTATAAAAAAGTGTATATGCTATTAAAGTTATTGTTTTAGTTTAATACTATTTTTTGTATGTAAATTATGTCATCTTGGTAATCCTACCTGATGCGCTATAGATAGCACTTATTAGATATAATGGAGGATGCTATTGTACGTGTCGCATACCTTTTACAATAAATATATATACCTCGAGTGTTGGTCAAGTACGGGGAGAAATTGTTAGCTGAGAAGGTAATGTGTTTTTACCTGCTTGTTATTTACACATATTCACGGACATCGAAATACTCAAGTTCAACCAAAACAGCGAAAATCAACCTACATCAACGTTTTGCGCTTCGGGCATGAGGAATTATAAACAACTTTCTTGACGTAGAACTAGTGTAGTAATTAGTAGTACATAGATGTAATTTGTGTGTGTGTGTGTGTGTGTGTGTGTGTCGCTATAATAAAGCATATAACAGTAAAAATTTTTATTGATGAATGACATATGATGGTAAACAAACACGTAACAGCAAATTTACAAAATATGATTTTGGATATCCAACTATTATGGCTAGAATCTAAATTTAACCATTTCACATATACTTGATTTTAACTCTCTTCAATACTTTTCCACTAAATATACATCCGGATAGTGTGTTCGTTGAAGTTCTTCTGCATAGAAGCCGCCTAATATTGGTTGTCCTCGACTATCGCGCAACAGGTACGTTAAAGGATTAGTCAAATGCACTTTGTACACCGTAAAAATTTCGTTAGACCAATTTGGTGTGTATCCCTTGGTAAATTGACTTCTATGTTTACTAATGCGAACATGATCTCCAACAGAAAATTTTTACTCTTTAAGTTAACTGTTTTGATCGTACTGTACACTGTATTGAAGAGTTTGCGTTCATTGCGTTTTGACACATCTACAGGTCGCATGCCGATTGTTCGATGTTTGGTGTTGTTATATGCAGTCACGAGTGAGGATAGTATATTCAGCCATCGATACGAACCATTCAAACTAAATTGTTTCCACATTTTTGACTTTAAGGTACGATTAACGCGTTCTACTACGCAAGCTTTTTATTGCTGTACACACTATAATGTGTAATCTCATATTTTTCCATTAAAGCCTTAAATGTTGAATTATAAAATTCTTTTCCCAAATCCGTTTGAATGTACCGTGGAATACGATGGTCTTTGTTGAAAATTGATTGAAAAGCGTTTGAAACAGCCTTACCCGTCTTGCGCTTAACCGGTACGGCCCATAAGTATTTAGAAAATACATCGATAACAACTAGAATGTATCTAAATCCTTTATTTATCTTTGCATATGGGATCATTTCCACCAAATCGGCTTGAAACAGCTCGTTTAATCTTTTGTGATTACATGTCTTCTTGGAAAGTTAATGCGAGCAGGCTTATGTAACTCGTGGACGATTTGCTCCTTTACAGACATATTGCTAATATGTGTGTGTGTGTATGGTTGACGGCTATATGCGTGCGTTTTAAGTTTCTCTTGCAACTGTTGAATATCTGCTTGAATTCGTGCAATGTCTATTCTAAATTGTGCTTTCACTTGTTGAATAGCAGCGTCTAATGTCTTATATATGCTATTCATAGAATCATCTATCCGTTTGGTTACGATTTGTGCAACATTAGCGTTCACAGTGGCTGGAACAAGGTTACGCATCATCTCTTCAAAATGGTTAAAGTCTGATCTTGTAACATACTCGCTCGAGAATTGTGTTATCATACTGTTTGTTGTCTCCTTCACAAGCGTGTCTATATACTGCTGAATAGTGGAACCACTTCCAAGCGTTGGTTCGCCCTCTTGCTGGTGTAGCGTTGCTAACCGCGATTCTAAGTACGCTTTCGTGACTGCATCATCATCTTCTTGTGGTGTAGCGACGCGCGCTAATCTCATGTTGTCAAAATCGTAGTAATCATCATAAGAAATATATGAAGCACAGTCAGACGCATGTCCAAACTTGTCGATAACCATCGTGATAATGAATAACAAGTCGCACAATCTACGCTATTATACGCAATTCGCGTAATTCATCCATAATCGATGTAATTTCGTTTGTGTGACCGGTGTTACCTGCATCTTGCGAGGCGACCAGAAGCTTGAGCCGTTCGCACAGTTCGTTGGGATCATCAAAGTATACATACTCTAGTGGCTTCTCGTTATAATCCATGAGTAGACCACGACCACTCGGGTTTATAGTTTGCTGTCGTAAGCTATACATTGCATTACTTCTTTTTTTAATGTCCGCATAATCGTTAATTTCTTTAAGTGAGAATTTACCCAAAGGATTGAGAAGGAACAGCTGCTCGTACAACCCTTTGCTACCGTTGTAGCAAAATCGTTCTACACACACCTTTTCACCAATCCCGAAGATAATGTCCGAATCACCAATCATTAATTTTCCTGTCTCCGGATTAAAACGTACTTTATCCCTGCGCAAGTGCTCCGTGTCATTGTTATAAATACCAGTAAAGTTGGAAAACAGATTATCGACATAGTATCTTACCGATGGTAAGAATCGTTGTAAGTAGGCCTGATGTTCTTCGCTGTTTAGGTACCGTTCGTACTCTGTATGGGTCTCTGGAGTGTTGCCGCTACTCTCCGATTCTTCGAAGGTGGACTCCACAGACTGGACTGGGCTATGAGGATTGTGTTCCCATGCCTCCTCTATTGGTGGTGCGGCGATTGGTGTTGAACTGCGCACCTGATCGAGAAATTTAGGGCGTCTTTTAGGAGTAGATTGTACGTCATGTTGTTGTGGTAACCAGTGCTGGCTTTCGATCTTGGACTCCTGTTTAATATCTTTCAGCAGACCGGTCTGAAGTGTTTGTAAACGTTTTGTAATAGGTGCATAGACTTTACTTAATGCAAGCTCCTTTTCAACCACACCTGCTTTTAGCGCTTGTAATTTCCTCTTGACTGCCTTTCGTACTTTTATGAGTTCATGTTTGGTTTTCACGTCGTCTGCCATCGTCTAGAAACGGGTAGGAAGTGATATGCTATTTATGTGCTTTATAAGTATATATAGGTGTCAAAACCTTTTCGGTAACGACCGCTCTGCAAATCGCCATCTTTATTGATCACCAGGAACCCATACCGATCTCGCCAGCATACGCCGCACAATTCTTTAAACCGGTTAAACGACATATCCGTGTTTACATGGTCAGCGTATACGTGTTTTAAATTGAGTTCGTCTTGTTTGAATAGCACTAGGACATTAGCATTGTCTCTAATCAATTGTTTAGGTATTTTGGAATAGGTCTGACATAGATAAAACAATCAATGGCCTTATGTCGACCTAAAGAAAAATATTCTCGCATTACATTTTGTTTATCGCACGACACGTCATCGAAAATAAATATCGAATTAGGTTTTGCATCCGCTGGAGTAACAATTGCATCCCATTTGTTAAACGCAAAATATCCTATTTCTTTTATTGGTTGTAATAACCTCTCTAGGTACTGATACTTTGGTTGATACAAGGATTTTGAGTAGAGATAAACGTTTTCAAAGCGTACACCATTCGGATGTTTCAAGAGACCGATGACTACATTAGTTTTACCACAATTGGATGGACCTGTAATGATACACCGTATTGTTGATGGTAATAGTAGTCCATGCTTTTGCACGTTAGTGTTGTTGCTGCAGTTGTGGTCCGTAATTGGCAACGCCAATTGTTGCTTTACCAGACGCATTCTATCCATATACTAAAACGTAATTGCAGTATGGTAAGCATTTAAGCGAGTAATTCTACACGATGACCAGTCTCCTTTAAACCTTTCGACTGACAAGATTAATGAAATCCTATCGTGGCTACGGGTTACTCAATAGTGCTATCAATCGTTTACCGGTAGAATTACATTTACCAGGCTATCGCTTCTGTGGACCGGGTACTAAGCTTCAGAAACGCCTCGAGCGTGGTGATATAGGTCGTAATCCCTTAGACGAAGCCTGCAAACTACACGACATCGCCTACGATCTTTCTACAGACTTAACAACCCGACACCAAGCTGATCGACGTCTTGCCGAAACAGCACAAAACGTCGTACTGCACCCGACGCTTCGTTAGGTGAAAAACTTGCTGCGTTTGCTGTTGGTTCTGCAATGAATGCCAAAGTTAAATTTGGTATGGGTTGTCGCAAAAAACGATAAGGTGTAAAGGAAAACGATGTGGTCAGCGTCTACGTACAGGAAGTGGTATACTATTCAAGCGTTTAATTCGCACCATTTGGGAACGCATTAAAACGTTCGTCCGACTGATCTTATTAAAACTGCTAAACTTGCAGTGGCACCGATTAAAGAAATAACAGATGAAATTCGTGGCATCCCACGTGTAATCCCTGTACCCAAAACTGGTGGTTTCCTACCTTTGATACCTATTTTGCAGCCCTTTCCGCAATTGGAGCGTTGTCGGGTGGAGCAGCTGGGATTGCAAAAGCTGTCAACGATGCTAAACTTGGACAACAACAATTAGATGAAGCGAAACGACATAATATGGCACAAGAGGCAGTGACACTTGGAAAGGGTCTCTATTTGAAACCTTATCGCCGTGGACATGGACTGTACCTAAAGCCTTTTCTTACACACGGGCAAGGTTTGCGTAAACAAAGACAACAAAAAAAACTCAACGCATTCGTTAAATCTACCTATGCGAGCGTTGACCAATGTTGACTTGAACAAATACATAAAACGTTTACCAATATCCCACTTTCGTGGAATATTCATGCGCAATTCACTTCCAAACACAATTCGTTGGCGAGAATGTGGTATTCTTAATCATGATACTACACGTGGTGTGGGAACTCATTGGACCGCGTACAAAAAGATGGTTCAAGGGCAGTCTATTATGATAGCATTGGTAATCTACGACCTCCGAGGAACTTGTCAAATACTTAACCTCATCAGGACCATGCACTCTCTATTATAATTATGAACAATTTCAACCGCTTAACACTGTTACCTGTGGACACTTCGTATTGAAATTTTTACTGCAAAATAGTCCTCCGCTAAGTTTCTAACAACGTTATATATTATTTGATTTTAGTGTATTTTAACTGTTTTGTATAAAAGTGTTTAATTAAAAACCATATATTGCAAGTGTTTCAGGAATTTGCTTTTTATTACCCCATCCCAACTACGAATACGACTAGTTGTTAGTTTATCGTCAACCACCGAACATGTACACATTTACTTTAACTGGAACTGAATCTACGCTTACCGCAATCATCAACCCACCAATTGTTCTCGATGATGAACATGAATACGTTATTGGTCTTACAAACTTTGATACATATTTTCAATTCCCAATGTAACGGAAGCGAACAATAAATTTTACATTGATGACATCGTGCTTACTTTACCAGAAGGAACTTATGAAGTGGCAGATATTAATAAGTTCGTACGACGTAATCTGAACGATCCCCGTGAACGCACTTCATCCAAACGTTATCTTATTGATATTCGAGCCAATAATAACAGTTTACATACAGAAATCAAAGCATCAGGTATAGTGGACTTTACACAACCAAATTCACTTGCTTCGTTGCTGGGTTTTGAGAAACGTAAACTACCAGCTCTTACTACTGCTATTTCGGACCATCCGGCACAAGTCTTTCCAATCAATTCAATATGTATTGAATGTAATCTTGTGGTCGGATCGTATCGGAATAGCAAACCTGTACACATTTTGCATCAATTCTTTCCTGCAGTTGCTGCAGGGTACAAGATTATTGAAAACCCGTGAACGTCACCTATATGCCACTTAATACACGAATCATCGATCGCATCATTGTTAAAATAGTTGATCAAAACGGTAATCTCATCACTTTTCGTCGGGAAACCATCACGATTAGACTTTATCTAAAGCGTCTTTAAACAATGGTTTTGCGCTATGAGCATAAACCACCAAAACCTATTAATAGACGCATTATCAGCACCTTTACCAGTTACAAGACACCAGTGCACCGATTAACACCGGAAAACGTTAAATTTCTGCAAACATTAGGACTCAAAGTGCTACATAGCTAAAATGGATAGTAATATTTTAAATGTTACGCAACGTGCTATATTTGATACAACCATCATCAATGCCGACAAACATATGCATACTCCGTACTCCAATACCACGTATGAGAAGAACGATGTTATACGGATTCCAATAGAAAACGAAGATGTCTATACACTACCATGGGACAGCGTAATTTATATTGAGGGTACAATGAATAAGTCAGATGGTGGCGTTTCGCTTACCGCCGATTTTGTCAACAACGGAGTTTTATTTTTATTTGATGAAATTCGTTATGAACTTGGTGGAAAGACTATTGACCGCGTTCGTAATCCAGGTATAACTACGACTATTAAAAATTTCCTATCCTACGATTATAGCGAAAGTCGTCGCTTTAGAAACGCCGGTTGGTCCCCATCGATAAGCTTGATCTCGTTGATGCTAATGGTCATTTCAACGTATGCATTCCCTTGCGCATGGTTTTAGGATTTGCGGAGGACTACCGAAAAATTCTTTTGAATATCAAACAAGAGCTTATTCTTATTAGAAGTAGTGCTGACGATGCAGCTATATCGAATTCTGATACCAAAGAGTCAATCAAAATTACTATTACACATATATCATGGCGGATTCCACATATAACCGTTGCAGATGCAGAGCGCTTAAAACTACTCAAACATATTCAACGCAATGCCACCATGGACATAAGCTTTCGCAGTTGGGAACTACACGAATATCCAGAATTACATACAACACACACGCATACGTGGGCCGTGAAGACGGCTTCTCAAGTGGAGAAACCACGTTTTGTTATTGTCTGCTTTCAAACCGATACATCGCGCAAAAGGGCGCAGTCAGTTCGACCACTGTAAGTTGACCAATATGAAATTACATCTGGGTTCATCTATGTATCCTTACGATAATCTTAACATTGATTTCGATACCAATCGCTATTCTATACTATATGAGATGTATGCACAGTTTCAACAATCGTACTACGGGGGTATCAGCGAGCCGATATTAACACCCAATGAATTTCAAACGCACGCTCCACTTGTAGTCATCGATTGTTCCCATCAAAACGAAATAGTGAAAGTGGGAGCGGTTGACGTACGATTAGAATTTCAAATGAAAGAAGCGCTTAAAGCTCACACTACAGCGTACTGCCTCATTCTACACGATCGTTTGGTCCGCTACAATCCTGCAACCAATATTGTGAGTGAAGTCTAAAATTAATAGTCCATTAGTTGTCGACGTTCAAAAGTTTAAAATTGCACATAATAACTTTGTGTTTAAAGAAATGGCTGTTTTACAACTATCCCTATCGAATGGAGTTGCAATAACATATGTGCTGAAACCACCATATTCTTGGAACTGTCTATCAGCTCGCTTCAAATACCAAAAGATATGGTTAAGCAACTTTCACGGTATATCTTGAGATGATGGCAATTTACAATGAATTTCCACACCTAAATGTTATTAACCTAGAAGATTTAGGGTGTACTCCTCTACATAAATTAAAGTATTACACCAATTCACACAAGTGTTTCTAGCATACCACACAACATTCGTCATTCAATTGCGCAACCACAGATGTAATTGTACTCAAAAACTGGTTTGTACATATAACCAATTATTCATTTTAATAAAGAATAATGTTTACATTAAGTAGTGTTTTTATTTGTATATTTTATACCTACATACATACATATTCCTTGAGACTAGTAAGATGTGTTTCAAAAAATGTCTTGAAATAAGTTTAATTGTAAAACTTACTAACGAATCTGTAAGTATCATATTGAAAATTCCTCTTAACGGATATGTATTTTGCATTTTTATGCAAACTTTATGTTACAATAATACAATTAAAAATTATATTCTACTACCGAGGTATTAAATTTTAAAGTATGTTATAGTTGTGTAAACATAAAATGCATTGCATAGGTTTTTATCATCAAAGTAGTACATTTTATTTAATCCCACCTGTAAAATGATTAATTTCTTAAACCTAAGTTTCATAAAATTTATTCTCCAAAGATCAACCAACTATAAACCAGAACTATTAAATTTACATAAATTTCGGTGTTATTTTAATTTAAACTATGCTCATAAAAAGTCGTTTATATATATAGCACCAACATTGTTACTACCTATGAATATCAAATCTTTAAAGGAATTTATAGTCATGATTAATTAATAAGTGGTCTTTTCATTTGTACACATTTTGTATATGTTGTTTTAGTTCCATTGACGACCTATTATTAGTAATCTGTTTATTATTTTATTGACGATATAAATTTTAAGATTGGAAGGGAACGATAAGAAATCTTCCTCTGACATTTATATGCACTCCGCATAGTTGTTTAAGGTAGCAAATATAAATAAGCTGTTTAATGTGTTGTAGAAGAATTTTTACCATTGTATTATCGGTATGTATAAACTTATTTACTTAATGTGTTTTTAACGGAAGTAGAAATTATGAATTTTGGTAATTAACAATTATGCTAAAATGATTTGAAGTTATGCAGTTTCCATATATAATTTACATATATCGGTATGTTGTTATAAATATCACAACCTCGAGGTCATTAACTACCATGCACTTTACTAAACTATAATTAATAAAATCCCCGTACATTTAACTAAGATACATTTTTCTTAATGTGGAAGTCTTATCTATATTTTATTCAAATAAGAATCTGCTACCGCCACCTACAAAAAGATAGGGACAATTAAAGAATGTAAGTTTTTGTAAATAAAACATTAAAATATTGTGTGTTTCTTTTTAATATTATATATTTAATACAAAAATATTTTTTTAAAAATCTCGGGGGATTCTTCAGCACGTGCATGTTTTTGCTTAACCTAAAAATCTCCGAAGTATTCAATCACCTAATGCGTGCAAAGCCTCCGTTCAGAACGCCTTATGGAGTACCATTCCGCATTTGAGAATGAGTACATCCCCATCCAAATTCTTCACCACGTTTTAAATAACGACATTATTTGCATACATTTAAAGGTTAAATTTTATATCCGGGTACGAGTTTAGTGTGGTTGTATAAATTATTTTGGTGATGCAATCATGAATAAAATAACGAGTGACCTGTCTTAACATGTTTTTTACATATACACACACATATTAAATATATATTGAAATTGCTAAATGTAAGCAAGAACACCTTGATATAAGATCAAATTAATTTTTTTATTTGAGAGTCAAATAAATCGTGATGAAAGGTGGTATAATTTGCATACCAAGAAGGAAATAGTCTTAACATGTTTTTGCAAACACACCTTATGTTAATTAAATCCATTATATTAAAAGTTGAATAATTTGCATATATATTACCAGAGAGCTATAATTTCAATAAAAAACACGAGGTTATATTCGACTGCGAATTCTTGTTATTTTATCTTGGTAATGAAATCGTGAACAACATGTTTTACATGCAGACTTTATAATTTGATCCATTATATCACATTTCGTATATTTTCTAAATGTTATTCGCTACTTCATACAAAATACAGCTTTTGAGGAAAGCTAAAAATTCTTTACCACTTGCACGTTTTACTTAACATAACAAAATTCTTCATATAGGTAAAATCACCACTTCGCTATGCTCTCGGCTACCTAGTTTCGGCTACTTTTCCAAGGTCGTTGTGACGTCATAGCCTTTTATAAATAAAGAACAATGTAATACTATTTTAAAATTTTTATTCTGGCATTATACATAACAAAATTTAAAAATATTTAATGCCAAGCATGGAGCCATTTAAACTTAATTTTAATATAAATTCGATTGTTTAACATGGCTAACAACCAATGCAAGAATTAAGATATACAACAAATTTGTGTGTCAGATAACAAATCCTGATGTTAATAAACAACTTGGAAATTATATACTAGATTTTTACGTTGTCCAGATGCACATTTAAGAGCAACATTCGCTAATCCCTTAAAAGACTGTTTAACCTTATTGGAAGATAGTAAGTTATACTTCCTAAAGGCGCCAATGTACTCGGTATCGCTAAAATGTGGAGTAAGTTATCGGACAAGCTTCAAAATAGCTGCTGTTTAGTGTATAATAACCTGCTACAGTACATGTATTGGGGGAACGGCAATACAAAGAAATTGACGGGCTTGCAAATTAAGTTGTCAGAAAAACCAGAGAAAAGGGAAAAATTGATAAAGTATGTGCTTTCAGCTTTTAGTTTTAACTATTTACCTGTAAATTATTTGGAGATAGTAGAGTAGGAAAACAGCCAAGATAAAATAAAAATCTTACACAAGTGCTACATTAAAGCAGGTAACATATTTTACACAATCTGTAACACCATATTCTACAATTCCAAAAGAAATAACCATTTCGATATCGGGGTTGATAAGTACGCCTAACATTCGCCCAGAGGTTGTACGACAACGCGTAAATATTGGCAGTAAACTCTCTCCGTTGACGCTGCAGGAAATTGCCCAATTATGCACGCCATACTCTGTAAGTGGAAGAAAAGACAGCTGGAATTAGAGGAAATGCATGCAAAAGGCGAAAGTTGGACTAAATAGAAGACACTGCGACAATACGCGAACAATACAAAGATGTGTTAGACAAAGAACATCTTATTAGAGAAAGAGGAAAGGATTAAAAGATTATTTTATGTGCCGATGGACTGACTTGGATCCATCCGCGTTCTACAAGCTGTATGTATTTGTGGTTAGTAAGAAAGACTCTTTTTAGAATTTTAGAATAGTATTACATTGCTCTATATTTATAAAAGGCTATGACGTCACAACGACCTTGGAAAAGTAGCCGGAACTAGGTAGCCGAGAGCATAGCAACGTGGTGATTTTACCTATATGAAAATGAAAATAAAGAACTTTTAAATTTTTGAATAAATTTTGGTAGGAAATATTTAATAAATAAGTATATGTTAATGAAACACATATTTTCTAAATGATATTGGTGCTAAGGAAAGCTATTTTTATTAAGTTCTATAGTTTGAGAGTGACGTAAAACCTTGATGCTACACCTTGAGTTGTAAAAGTTAATACATAAGCCTTGATATAAGATCAAATCAAATAATTTGAGAGTCAAATAAATCGTGATGAAAGGTGGTATAATTTGCATATATTTTAAATTCATACGGGTATAATTAAAAGATTATATGTTAGATCCGACTGCAAGTTCAGTGTACTTGTATAAATTATTTTGGGATGATGTAACCAAAAGGAAATATACGACATACCTGTCTTGAATGGTTTTGCAACACACCTTATGTTAATTAAATACATTATATTAAAAGTTGAATAATTTGCATATATATTACCAGATAAAAACACGAGGTTATATTCGACTGCATGCAAATTCTTAGTATTTTATCGTGACATTGAAATTGCGAGAAGTGAACGACTTCTTTTTACAAGATTTTACCTGCAGACGTTTAAAATTTGACCTCCATCATATAACATTTCGTATATTTTCTCAATTTTATTTTCTACTTCGTACAAAACGCAGCTTATGAGGAGAGCTAAAACACTCTTTACCACTTGCACGCGTTTGCCTAATATTAAAAAAATTCTTCACCTCGGCGTTTTAATTTTTAGCTTAACCTACCCCAGAAAAATACGAACCAACATTTTTTTAAAATTTAATATTTAATATTTAACGTCGGGAACGCTGCTAAAAAATTTCCTAAGAAAATATCTCCACCCCAGCGCACGCGCACCACCCCACGACAAAAATCTAACGACCCCGCCGAACGCACACCCCAAAGACCTAACGACCCCACGACGCAACAAATTTACACACAAAGACAATTTTGTTCTCAAAGCGGCGTATACATATCTTGCTGCACGTTTTGTTTCCCAAAGCGGCTTAGCTGTTCATATTGTTCTCGAACCGGCGTATACATATCTTGCTGTGGATCTCTGTTGCCAAACCGGCTTAGCTACCCTACTATTTCCGTTTACCCATATATCAATGCTTAATCCTGGCGGTCTCTGGTTGGTGCTCCCCACACCTTCCAAAAATTCTCCAGAATGGTTTTAGGGGAGTTCTCTAGCTTTAGGGAGAATTCTATAAGTTTCCGGGAAATTTTCTAGGTTTCCAAAAAAATTTCTAAGTTTTCGGAAGTTTTATAAAATACTTTTTTTTAGAGAAAACCTATTTTTTAGAGAAAACGAAGTCTTTAGAGAAAACTAAGTTTTTAGAGAAAATCTAGGGTTTTAAAACAATCTAGGTTTCTAGAGAAAATCTAGGTTTCTAGAGAAAATCTAGGTTTTTAGAGAAAATCTAGGTTTTAGAGAATATCTAGGTTTTTAGAGGAAAATCTAGGTTTATACAGAAAGGCCTAGGTTTTGGAAAAGAAACTAGGCTTTTACAGAAAAATCTTGGTTTCTTTAACGAAAAAACTTGGTTTTTTAACGAAAAACCAGCTTTTTAGAGAAAAAAACCAGATTCTTAGAGTGAAAAAATCAGTTTTTTAGAGAAAATCAAGGTTTTTAGACAATGGCCTAGGTTTTTAGAAAAAAATCTGGAATTTAAAAACACAAAAGTTTTGGAAGAAAAAATCAAAATTTTTAAAAGAAAGTTGTAGGTTCTTAAAGAAAAATCTATGTTTTTAGAGAGAGAGAGAGCTCTAGGTTTTTAGGGAGAACCTAGGTTTTTAGATAGACTCTGGGTTTTTAGGTTAAACTCTAGGGTTTTAGGTTAAACTCTAGGTTTTAGGCAGAACTCTAGGTTTTAGGCAGAACTCTAGGTTTTAGGTAGAACTCTAGGTTTCTAGGTAAAACTTTAGGGGTTTAAGTAAAACTCAAGGTTTCTATGTGAAACTCTAGGGTTTTAAGTAAAACTCTAGGGTTTTAAGTAAAACTCTGAGTTTTTAGGTAAAACTCTAGGGGTTGGAGTAAAACTCTAGGGTTTTAAGTACACCTCTGGGGTTTTAAGTAAAACTCGGGGGGTTTTAAGTAAAACTCTAGGTTTTAAAGTAGAACTCTAGGTTATAAAGTAGAACTCTAGGTTTTTAGGGAGAACTCTAGGGTTTTTTTTAAAGCAGTTTTCTGTTTTAAAGCATTTTTCTGTTTTAAAGCATTTTTCTATGTTTTGAAGCATTTTCCTATGTTTTGAAGCATTTTCCTATGTTTTAAAGCCTTATTCTACGTTTTTCTGCTTTCTTGGGTTTCTTTTTATGTTTTTTCCGAACAGATTTAGGTTTTTAGGGACAACTCTAGGTTTTTAGGGAAAACTATAGGTTTTAGGAAAAACTCTAGCTTTTAGGGAAAACTCTAGGTTTTCAGGGAAAGCTTTAGATTTTTAGGCAAAACTCTAGGTTTTTAGGTAAGACTCTAGGTTTATAGGGATAACGCTGGGTTTTTAGGGAAAACTCTTGGTTTTTGGGAAAGCTCTAGGTTTTTAGGGAAAACTCTAGGTTTGTAGGGATAGCACTGAGTTTTTGGAGAAAGTCTAGAGTTTTAAAGAAAGGTCTAGGTTTTTAAAGAAAGGTCTAGGTTTTTAAAGACAGGTCTAGGTTTTTAAAGAAAGGTCTAGGCTTTTAGATAAAGGTCTAGGGTTTTAAAGGAAGGTCTAGGTTATTAAAGAAAGGTCTAGGTTATTAAAGAAAGGTCAAGGTTTTCAAAGAAAAGACAAGGTTTTTTAAGAAAAGACTAGGTTTTTATAGGAAAGGCTAGGTTTTTATAGGAAAGACTAGGCTTTAAAAGAAAATCCTGGGTTTTCAAAGAGAAGTCAAGGTTTTTAAAGGAAAGCTGGGGTTTTAAAGGAAAGCTGGGGTTTTAAAAAAAATTTAGGGTTTTAAAGAAAATCTTGGGTTTTAAAGAAAATCTTGGGTTTTAAAGAAAATCTTGGGTTTTAAAGAAAATCTAGGGTTTTAAAGAAAATCTGGGGTTTCAAAAAGAAACCCAGGTTTTAACGAAAAATCTAAGTTTTTAAAGAAAACCCTAGGATTTTAAAGAAAACCCTAGCATTTTAAAGAAAATCCAGGGTTTTCAATAAAATTTTTAGGGGTTTAAAGAACATCCTAAGTTTTTTAGGAAAATTCTAGGTTTTTAAAGAAAAATTCTAAGTTTTTAAAGAAAAATTCTAGGGTTTTAAAGAAAATTCTAAGTTTTTAAAGAAAATTTTAAGTTTTTAAAGAAAATTCTAAGTTTTTAAAGAAAATTCAAAGTTTTTAAAGAAAAGTCTAGGTTTTAAGGAAAATCTAGGTTTTTAAAGAAAAATCTAGGTTTTAAAGAAAAATTTAGGTTTTTAAAGGGAATTCTAGGGTTTTAAAGAAAGCATAGGTTTTTAAAAAGCATTCTAGGTTTTTGATGAACAATTCTAGGTTTTTGATGAACAATTCTAGGTTTCTGATGAACAATTCTAGGTTTTTTAAGGAACATTTTAGATTTTGGAAAAAAAATCTGGGGATTTAAAGAAAAAAATTCCCAGGTTTAAAGAAAAACTAGGGTTTTAAAGCAAACTTCTAGATTTTTGGAGAAACATCTAGGTTTTTAAAGAAACATCTAGGTGTTTAAAGTAAAAATCTAGGTTTTAGGAGAAAAACTAGGTTTTTAAGCAATAACTAGGTTTTTAAGCAGAATCTGGGTTTTTAGGGAAACAGCTAAGGTTTTGAAGCATCTTCTAGGTCTTACAGCATTTTCCTATGTTTTAAAGCATTTTTCTGTTTTAAAGCATTTTTCTGTTTTAAAGCATTTTTCTGTTTTAAAGCATTTTTTGTTTTAAAGCATTTTCAACTTTAAAGCATTTGCTGTCTTAAAGCATTTTCTGTTTTAAAGCATTTTCTGTTTTAAAGCATTTTTCTGTTTTAAAGCAGTTTTCTGTTTTAAAGCAGTTTTCTGTTTTAAAGCATTTTTCTGTTTTAAAGCATTTTTCTGTTTTAAAGCATTTTTCTGTTTTAAAGCATTTTCTATGTTTTAAAGCATTTCTCTGGGTTTTGAAGCATTCTTATGTTTTAAAGCATTTTTCTATGTTATAAAGCATTTCTCTAGGTTTTGGAGCATTTTTTATGTTTTAAAGCATTTTTCTATGTTTTGAAGCATTTTCCTATGTTTTCAAGCATTTTCCTATGTTTTAAAGCCTTATTCTACGTTTTTCTGCTTTCTTGGGTTTCTTTTTATGTTTTTTCCGAACAGAACGGGAAAAATTTACATTTTCCAATATTACATGTTTGTACCCTGTATAGGCATTTCGGGCCCTCTTCTAAAAACTATAAATCTTGATAGCGTGACTTTGTGTTAAAGTTGAGAGGTGCAAATCGATCGCTTTTCGCGTATCTCCTCCGAGGGCGTTGGTGGTGGAGATTCGGGAGTGTTGGAGTCTGATGGGGGACGTCGACGTACGTTGCGTAGGGGGGTTTTGGTGGCGTCAAAGGGGATGTTTCTGAATGAAATCGGGTTTTTATAAAAAGTCTTATTTTCGTGCTACGCGGCGGTATGCGTGTCGAAACATTTTTGGATCTGCCTAATTTTCCCGAACTAAAGACCCGAGCGCGCGGTGCAACAAGGTCAGTCGGTTGTCCAATGTCCTTGGTTAGAGAGAGAGGGACTATCCGCCCGGTTACCAGAATTATTATACCATAAGTAAAAAATATGTAATATACGCCAAAACACAGTATTTATATCCTACAATCTGAATTCTTAACCATTCGTTTGTAGGTTTTACACTCTTTTCGAAAAATTTCATTTAAAATTGCGCAATTTATTCTAGAAATGTCAAAGGCCGGCTACAAGGGTCAGCGTAGACGCACGACGGGTTACCATCAAAATCTATGCAGACAGAATTATTTTAGACGCTTCTACATTAAGCCGAAATAAAATATCCAATATATGTTTTTAAGCTTTAAAATCGATTATACATTTAAAGATGTAACAATTTTCAATATAGAGGATTTAAATTTAAATAAAAGTTGTAAAAATTCGTTCGCCGTAAACCACCGAGCTCGCCCGATTTCTTATTATTATTCCTGTTATTACAATAATGTATTGAAGAACACAAATATCACCTATGACGTTTTAAAATTTGTCAGCCGTCATAGCGCAGGGCTAAGGAATCCACCTACCATTAGCATAGTTGTTGGTTCGATGCTACTAACGTCGCGTTTCTTTTTTTAATTTTTATTTTCAACAACCTGCAACGCCATCTATTCATCGGAAATAATCCTAAATACAATTGTTCTAGAACGTTTAATAAAAATATCGAGTGTGCGTGGATTTCAGTTACGATATCATTTGTTTAAAGTTCGCCATATTGAATAAAAGTGCAATTTAGGACGCTTGGCGTTTAAACCTCTACTTGATATCACCTTTTTACATTTATTGCAGGTCTTTTCTACCGAAGACATAACTATAATGCGTCAGATACACTATATGCGTCAAAAATACAGGTGAACATTTCAAATGTTACCAATGCTTATATTGGAGTAACGATGGTATGTTTGTTTTAGGTCGCCCAAAATAGATTTTCTTCAATTTCGACATTAAAATTACTCCCGAGATTAGCCACAGGGTCCAGTAAATATACTTACGACATTCAGAAAATTTCAATGAAGTAGAAATTCTACAATTTATTGCTTTTATTGCAAATTCTTTGCTGACAAATCATATCAAACGTTATTAAAGGTCTACATTGCATATATCTCTTACTATAACGCTAAATAAGCTTATTCCACAAATGTATAATTTGATATGCTACAACGCTGGTAATCACAGGGACCACGCCTGCACATGAAATCATAAGTTAGTATTTTTCCTTAAAAGTTGTTTACGTTACCAATTTATGATTTTCAGGAGATCGTAGTGCAAAACCACACGTTTCGAAGCATGTTACTTTACGTGGTATCAATAGATGGTGTTCAAATCTATTGCAGCATAATACATTCCTTATTTTAAAAACCTTACCTTTTCTGTTTTTACCTTAGAACTGTATTTTTTAGGATTAAAAGCACACAATTTTTGTTTTTTTCGGTCACTGCTTATGTACAACTTATGCTAAAATATAAAACCTTATTCATTTACAAAGTTTTACTTCTCGCCATAAATATTGTTCTTTTAGGCCTTAAGTTTACACTCACAACGGTAACGAAATCTATTGTCTTACTTAACACTTGATGTTCCAATCCTACTTGGCTAATAACTAAAAATCTTGATAGCGTGACTTTGTGTTAAAGTTGAGACGTGCGAATCGATCGCTTTTCGCGTATCTCCTCCGAGGGCGTAAGTGGTGGAGATTCGGGAGTGGTGGAGATTCGGGAGTGGTGGAGACTGATGGGGGACGTCGACGTACGTTGCGTAGGGGGCTTTTGGTGGCGTCAAAGGATATGTTTCTGGATAAAATCGGGTTTTTATGAAAAGTCTCATTTTCGTGCTACGCCGCGCTATGCGTGTCAAAACATTTTTCGATCTGCCTAATTTTCACGAACTAAGGACCCGAGCGCACGGTGCAACAAGGTCAGTCGGTAATCCAATGTCCTTGGTTCGAGAGAGAGGGACTATCCGCCCGATTACCAGAATTGTTATACGATAAGTAAAAATTATGTAATATATGCCAAAACACAGTATTTATATCCTACAATCTGAATTCTTAACCATTCGTTTGTAGGTTTTACACTTTTTTCCAAAAATTTCATTTTAAATTGCGCAATTTATTCCAGAAATGTCAAAGGCCGGTTACGAGGGTCGGCGTAGACGCACGACGGGTTACCATCAAAATCTATGTTAACAAATTTATTTTAGACGCTTCTACATTAAGCCAAAATAAAATATCCAATATATGTTTTTAAGCTTTAAAATCGATTATACATTTAAAGATGTAACAAATTTGAATATAGAGGATTTAAATTTAAATAAAAGTTATAAAAATTCGTTCGCCGTAAACCACCGAGCTCGCCCGCTACGTTACTATTATTCCTGTTATAGCAATAATGTTTTGCACAACACAAATACCGCCTATGACGTTTTAAAATTTGTCAGGCGTCATAGCGCAGGGTTAAGAAATCCAGCTACCATTCGCATAATTGATGGTTCGATGCTACTCACGTCGCGTTTCTTTTTTTAAATTTTATTTTCAACAACCTATAACGCCATCTACTCAACGGAAATAATCCCAAATAGAATTGTTCTAGAACGTTTAATAAAAATATCGGGTGTGCGTAGATTTCAGTTACGATATCATTTGTTACAAGATCGCCATATTGACTAAAAGTACAATTTAGGACGCTTCGCGTTTATACCACTACTTAATATGACCTTTTTACATTTATTGCAAGTCCTTTCTGCCGGAGACATAACTATAATGCGTCAGATACACTACATACGTCAAAAATACAGGTAAACATTACAAATTTCACCAATA
The DNA here is from genome assembly GCA_036346225.1 of Platerodrilus igneus. NCBI lineage: Eukaryota > Metazoa > Arthropoda > Insecta > Coleoptera > Lycidae > Platerodrilus > Platerodrilus igneus. Next base: position 11,212,645 of record JARFIW010001325.1, on the reverse strand, counting down.
CTTATATTGGAGTAACGATGATATTTTTGTTTTAGGTCACCCACAATATATTTCCTTCAATTTCGGCATTAACATTACTCCCCGAGATTAGCCACGGGGTCCACTAAATACACTTACAACATCTGGAAATTTTAATGAAAAATAAATTTTTTACGATTTATTGCTTTTATTGCAAATTCTTTGCTTACGAATCAAATCAAACGTTATTAAAGGTGTACATTAAATATATCTGTTACTTAAACGCTAAATAAAGTTTTTCTACAGATGTATAATTGGATATTCTACAACGATGGTAATCACAGATTTCCAAAAGTTTAACAAAAACACCTTAATACGAATGGAATCGTGTGTCCGCGGATATTATCTTTCAGAGCTTGCATTACATGGCTACTTTATAAACAAACATACCCAAGGGACGGCGCATGCACAGGAAGTCATAAGTTACTATTTTTCCTTAAAAGTTGTTTACGTTACCAATTTATGGTTTTTCAGGAGATCGTAGTGAAAAACCACACGTTTGAAAGCATGTCACTTTACGTGGTACCAATAGATGGTAGTCAGATCTATTACAGCATTATACATTCCTTATTTTAAAAACATAACCTTTTCTGTTCTTAGCTTAGAACTGTATTTTTAGGATTAAAAGCACACAATTTTTATTTATTTCGGTCACTGCTAATGTACAACTTATGCTAAAATATAGAACCTTATTACTTCACGCCATAAATATTGTTCTTTTAGACCTTAAGTTTACACTCACAACAGTAACGAAAGCTATTGTATTTCTTAAGACGATGTTCTAATCCTACTTGTGTTTATCGAATTTTTTTCATTACAACACTCTATATGTTAGTCTAACATTGGTCCAACAGTTGGAATCAACTTCGTTTTATAACAATTATTAACCTATGCAGTTACTAAAAGTTTGTTTATATTTGCTGAAAAATAACTTTGAGGTTAGGTGTATTGCATACGCTTACAACAGAATACACATTCAGAAGTGTACATAACATAGAATATTTACATATACATAAAGCTGAGGTACTATTATATCTGATTCAAGTAATATCCGCTTTAAAAGAATACATATACTCGATAATATTGATGTGCCTTGATCGTTATTCAATTAACCGAGTTTTGTCATAATTGTGAAGCAAACAAAAATTATAAATTACTATTAACAACCTATACCGAGTTGACTGTCAAAATTATTCTTAAACCTATACAAAATATATTATATATACGTGGAGTATAGCTAATCCACTAAAAACATATCTCCAGCACCGTTTACGCGTATTTATTATTATATTTTTAAACAATGTAACTTTGGTTACGACCGTTTATTCTCCATATATCAAACATTACACTTAATCACTAAGGCAAAATTGGTTGCATACACTACAGGCGGAATGTTATGCATAACGCATGCTCGAGTATGCCATTTGCTACATTAACATTTTACAATTTTTTAATTAGGACGTACTAAAATATGCGATTATATATATATATATATATATATATATATATATATATATATATATATATGCTTTGAAATAAATTAGAGATTTTAAAAAAATTTCCATTTTTAACATACGCGTCCTAATTTTAAAGAAAATTTATTAATTTTATTCGTCGGGAACAAACGACCTCGACCGATTTAATACATTTGTTTCTATTATAAAACCAATATTTTAGACAACACAAGCAATGGCTAATTATACTTTTAGTGTTATTCCTTCATTAGGATTCTAAAAGTAAACAATATTTTATTATATACGGTCAATTTTTAAATAAAACATAAGAATTATGATTACTTCAGGTACTGCTATAGTTCTTATGAGGTGTGACTAATGCAAGCGTACACATATATAATCACAATTTATAACCGCTATGCAACGGAATACCTACGTTTTGTAAGAAAGATCTAAGTTTTCAAAGAAAATTCTAGGTTATTAATGAAAAAATCTAAGTTTGTAAAAAAGAATTTCTAAATTTTTAAAGAAAATCTAAGTTTTTAAAGATGAATCTAACTTTTTAAAGATGGATCTAAGTTTTCAAAAAATTCTCGGTTTTCAATAAAATTCTAGGTTTTCAAAGACTAATTTAGGGTTTTAAAAAAAAAAGCTTTTTTAAAGAGAATTCTAGGGTTTTAAGAAAAAACCTACGTTTTTAAAGAAAAAAACAGTTTATTAAAAACCCAGGTTTCTAAAGAAAATTCTAGGTTTTAAAGGGAAATTCTAGGTTTTTAAAGAAAGATCTAGATTTTTAGAGAACAATCCAGGGTTTTAAAGAAAAATTTTAGGGTTTTAGAGAAAGATTAGGTTTTTAGAGAAAGATCTAGGTTATTAATGAAAAATTCAAAGTTTGTAAAAAAAAAATCTAGGTTTTTAAAGGAAACACTAGGTTTTTGGAGAAAAATCTGGGTGTTTGGAGAAAATCTAGGTTTTATAAGATAAACCTAGGTTTTTGGAAAAATGTCTAGGTTTTTAGAAAAAAACTAAATTTTTAAAGAATTCTAGGTTTTAAAAAAAATTCTAGGTTTTTAAAAATCTAGATTTTAAAGATAAATTCTACGTTTTTGAAGTAAAATTCTATGTTTTTAAAGGAAATATTCAGAATTTTTAAAGGAGAAACGCCTAGGGTTTTTTACACTAATTTCTACGTTTTTGCCAGGGGCATACTAGGTTTTGGCGGGGCTTTCCAGGTTTTGGCGGAATTCTCTGGATTTTGACGGAATTATCTAGATTTTGGCGAAAATTTTGGCGAAAATTTTGGCGGAATTTTGGCGGAATTTTCTTGATTTGGCGGATTATCTAGCTTTTGGCGCAATTTTCTAGATTTTGACGGAATTTTGTAGGTTATCAAGCTTTTTCTGTTTTAAAGCATTTTCTAGGTTTTAAAGCATTTTTATATGTTTTAAAGCATTTTTATATGTTTTAAAGCATTTTTATGTTTTAAAGCATTTTCATTAGTTTTAAAGCATTTTTATTCGTTTTAACGTATTTTTATTCGTTTTAAAGCATTATTATTCGTTTTAACGCATTTTTATTCGTTTTGAAGCATTATTATTCGTTTGGAAGCATTATTATTTGTTTTAAAGCATTATTATTCGTTTTGAAGCATTTTTATTCGCTTTGAAGGATTTTTTATTCGCTTTGAAGCATTTTTATTCGCTTTGAAGCATTTTTATTCGTTTTAAAGCATTTTTATTCGTTTTAAAACATTTTTATTCGTTTTAAAGCATTTTAATTCGTTTTCTAAGTTTTAAAGCACGAAGGGATCATGAACCGATCGACTCCCACAAATGATTTTGGCAAAGTCTACTCGGGTGAAATGGTCTTAGTTTGATCGACTTCCCCCCCCAGTAATTTCGACTAAGTTTACTCGACTCTCCGAAGTGATATCGGCAAAAACTACTAGGGCGACGTGGTCTTGATCCGATCGACTCTCCGAACTGATATCGGCAAGACACTAGGGCGAAGTGGTCTTGATCCTATTGACTCCCCGAAATGATTTCAACAAAGTCAGTAGGGCGAAATGGTCTTGATCCGATCGACTGTCCGAAGTGATTTCAATAAGATCACTAGGGCGAAATGGTCTTAATCCGATCGACTCTCCGAAGTGATTTCGACAAAGTCACTAAGGCGAAGTGGTCTTGATCCGATCGACTCTCCAAATTGGTTTCGACAAGGTCACTAGGGCGAAGTGGTCTTGATCCGATCGACTTTCAGAAGTGGTTTAGACTAGGTCACTAAAGCGAAGTGGTCTTGAACCGAGCGACTCCAAGAGGTGATTTTGACAAAGTCTACTAGAGCGAAATAAATCTTGATCCGATCGACTCCCGGTGTGATTTTGTCAAAATCTACTTGAGCGAGGTGATCTTGATCCGGTTGACTTCCAGAAGTGATTTCGACAAAGTCTACTAGAACTAGGTGATCTTGATTCGCTCAACTTCTCAAAGTCGTTTTAATGAATTCTACTACGGCAAAGTGAAGACGGGGTGTACAGAGAGTGCGGCGCAAAGAGGGCGGGGCGTATAGAGGGAGGAGCGTAGAGAGGGCGGGGCGTGGAGAGGGCGGGGCGTGGGGAAGGCGGAGCGTAGAGAGGGCGGGGCGTAAAGATGGTGAGGCGTAAAGATGGTGGGGCGTAAAGAGAGTGGTCCACAAAGCAAGTAGAAGCGCTCAAAGTAGTCCCGTAGGGACTACAAACCGCTTCTATCTATTAACTATAAGTTTTGTACGCCCGTCTTTGTGTTAAAGTTGAGAGGCGCAAATCGATCGCTTATTGGGATTTGCGTCCGAAGGTTTTCGAGTTGGGGGCGCGGAAGGGTGGTGGTTAGGTGGAGAATTTTTGCGTGCTTAGGATAGGCCGGTTTTTTTGGCGGAAAACCGATAACTTGCGGAGAAATCAGGATTTTCCGGGAAAAGATTAATTTGAAGCGACGTATTCGTTAACGTGTTAAAAAAGCTTGGATCCCTCAAAAATTTCCGATCTTAAAAACCGAACGGCCCGTGCGACGAGGTCGGCAACTATTCCGTTAGCATTGGTACGAGAGAGAAGAAAGATTGAGTTGGTTTCTAAAATCGATCCTTAACAAATTTTCTAATATGTACCAAACATATTGCATCTATCATAAACTCTACATCTTTATTTAAAACTTTTACTGCGATTTGTGTAATTTATTTGAGAAATATCAAAAGCAGGTTACGAACACGGTGGTGGCACTCTATAAAGGATTATGTTGGCGCATTTTAGTATTAACACTGTCCAAATAGATGGCGCCCACAATTTTAAAAGCAATTACGTTTGTCATTCATTTGACATTAATTTGACGTTTCGGATTATTGTTTATCTAACCATAGCGCTATTCAAAGATTGTTCAATTTGAGTGGCTGCATTTCAAAAAATTCATTATGAATTGTGCTATTATTAATCGACTTCTTGGATATATCCAGGTATGTGATTAAAAAAATTACTTTTACTTAATATTACATTACTAATGTTTTTATAGGTACTTATTTCACCGTCAATGTTGTTATTACATACCTACCGATATTGCATGGACAAATAATTTATTGTAAGACTAAAACTTAAGAGAAACTGATGTCTTAATGTTAGAGCTTGGTGTTTGTTTATACATTACTGTATTTAGAGGAGATTCATATTTATTAGTTTTTGTGCCAAATGTTAAAATAATGGATTACATATTTTTATCCGAATCGTGGATTATAGATACGTTCTCTACTATGTGAGAAGTTGTGGAAATAAGAATGCCACTAGGCATAGATTTTCAAATCCCTATAACAAAAAAATTACGTTTTCATGATTATTTTTTAATTTGTATGCCAATGGCCCGTGTTTTGTTGTATTTGTCATTTGTACCTGAAATCGGTTTTCTTCTTCCTGCAACAGACGTTCGAGTTGGTTTCAAAAATTGGTATACGATCCTTAACATATTTTCTAATATGTGCCAAACGTATTGCATCTATCATAAACTCTACATCTTTATTTAAAACTTTTACTGCGATTTGTGTAAATTAATTGAGAAATGTCAAAAGCAGGTTACGAACACGGTGATGGCACTCTATAAAGGATTATGTTGGCGCATTTTAGTATTAACACTGTCCAAATAGATGGCGCTCACAATTTTAAAAGCAATTACGTTTGTCATTCATTTGACATTAATTTGACGTTTCGGATTATTGTTTATCTAACCATAGCGCTATTCAAAGATTGTTCAATTTGATTGGCTGCATTTCAAAAAATTCATTATGTATTGTGCTATTATTAATCGACTTCTTGAATATATCCAGGTATGTAATTAAAAAAAAATTACTTTTACTTGATATTACATTACTAATGTTTTTATAGGTACTTATTTCACCGTCAATGTTGTTATTACATACCTACCGATATTGCATGGACAAATAATTTATTGTAAAACTAAAACTTAAGAGAAACTGATGTCTTAATGTTACAGCTTGGTGTTTGTTTATACATTACTGTATTTAGAGGAGATTCAGATTTATTAGTTTTTGTGACAAATGTTAAAATAATGGATTACATATTTTTATCCGAATCGTGGATTATAGATACGTTCTCTACTATGTGAGAAGTTGTGGAAATAAGAATGCCACTAGGAATAGATTTTCAAATCCCTATAACAAAAAAATTACGTTTTCATGATTATTTCTTAATTTGTATGCCAATGGCCCGTGTTTTGTTGTATTTGACAATTGTACCTGGCATCGGTTTTCTTCTTCCTGCAATATGCAATAAGCCAATTTGTCTTATGCATCAAGCAAGGTTCGGACGTTTAAAGTTGATCGTTCTAAAAACACGGAGCGCTTCAGTAAGAGAGACGTGGAAAATCGCGTTGGTTTCGAAATTCGTATTAGGCTTCTGAGAAATTACTAATATATATGTCAATAAACACAATCCGTATCCTAAAACCTGAAATGTTAACAGATTGAAAGCAGGTGCTGCGGTATTTCCCTAAAACATTTATTAAATTTTGTATAATTAATTCCGGTAACGTCCAACAACAGATTAATACACAGACTATAGTCAAATAATAGAATTCAATGTTTTTCTTTATGTAACATAGAACATTTGCTATACATAGAAATCTAGATTAATTTAATATCTAATTTAGTATCTAATTTAAATAATAGCCGCTTTACAGAATAAATTAATATGCGCGGTCTATTTTTAAAAAGGGCCCTCTTATTTGGCAGTTGTGGGCATATCGCAGTTCATTTAAGTATTTCGAGTTCTCTACATTGCACACATGATACATTATTATATTTTCTAATAATGGTCTAACGTACTTTTGCAGAAATCCAAATGCTTTTCAAACGTGCACAACTATGTCTCATTTTATATGTGAAAATCATTCAAATTTATTGGGATAAATAAATCATACGGAATGCCCAATTTAATAGGTTTGCACTGTAACTACAACAGTTTGGGGTCGACTTCGATTTCTATCACTTTTGTTGTTACTTAGGCCGTTTAATAATATAACTATCACGACAGATTTATTTCCATTTTCATTCAAACGGTGTACATAAAATACATAGCTTTTCTTATGTATAACTCAAAATCAAATGCCGCGCATATACCACTTTTAGAACACACAGTTTCAACATTACACCTCATGCACATTTATAATTACTAAAAGTTTATTTATATTCGTTAACAGGTACATTCGAGGTTAGATTGATTTCATACGCCTTCACAGGAGATACTCAATACCAATGAAAAATATCTAAAACGTACATGTACATTATTTTCATTCGCAATATGTTAAAAGAGATATTTCAAAACATATCACTTTTAATGAGGCTACATTAATCTCATACTTCTTTGTTTAACCATTTGCAGCTTCGACAAACGCAAACGCAAACGCAAACGCTAAACGTCCGAGCCACTTTCGTGTAGAATCACCGTGATTTTTAAATCGCTTGCCAATTTAACCTGCGATATACTATTCGAGATATTGTTAACATTTCACCGTTTCATCGTTCTGCATCGTTCTGCATCGTTCTGCATCGTTCTCAATCGTTCTTGATCCGTTCGACTCCTAGAAGTGATTTCGACAAAGTCCACTAGAGCGTAGTGATCTTCCTCCGATCAATTCTCCGAAGTGATTTTGCCAAAGTCTACTGGGGCGAGGTGGTCTTCATCCGAACGACGCTTCGAAGTGATTTCGACAGTCTACTTGGGCGAAGTGGTATGGATCCGATCGACACTTTGTAGTGATTTCGACAAACTCTACTTGGGCGAAATGGTCTTGACCCTATCGATTCTCAGAAGTGATTTCGAAAAAGTCTACTACAGCGAAGTGGTCTTGATCCGATCAATTCTCCGAAGTGATTTTGACAAAGTCCACTTGGACGAAGTGGTTTTAATCCGATCGACACTTCGAAGTGATTTTGACAAAGACTACTTCGGTGAAGTGGTCTTGATCCGGTCGACACTTCAAGGTGATTTTTACAAAGTCTACTTGGGCGAAGTGGTCTTGATTCGATCAACACTTCAAGGTGATTTCGGCATAGTCTACTTGGGCGAAGTGATCTTGATCCGATCAATTTTCGAAGTTATTTTGACAAAGAATACTGAGACGAAGTGGTCTTGATCCGAACGACACTTGGATGTGATTTCGACAAAGTCTACTTGGGCGAAGTGGTCTTGGTCCGATCGACACTTCGAGGTGATCTTACAAAGTCAGCTTGGGCGAAGTGGTCATGATTCGAACGACACTTCGAAGTGGTTTTGACAAAGTCTACTTGGGCGAAGTGGTCTTGATCCGATCGACACTTCGAAGTGATTTCGACAGTCTGCTTTGGCGAAATGGTCTAAATCCGATCGACACTTCGAAGTGATTTCGACAACGTCTACTTGGGCAAAGTGGTCTTGATCCGATCGACACTTCGGAGTGATTTCGACAACGTCTACTTGCGCAAAGTGGTCTTGATCCGATCGACACTTCGGAGTGATTTCGACAACGTCTACTAGGACGAAGTGGTCTTGATCCATTCCACTCCCCGAAGCGATTTTGACAAAGTCTACTAGGGTGAAGTAGTCTTGATTAGATCGTACTGCGAGATGATTTCGACAAAGTCTACTAGGGCATCTTGATCCTATCGACTCCCTGAAGTGATTTCAACAAAGTTTGCTAGGGCAAAGTGGTCTTGATCCGATCAACTGCGAGAGGTGAGTCTACTACAAAGTCTACTACAGCAAAATAAATCTTGATCCGGTCGACTCCCGGTGTGATTTCGGCAAAGTCTACTTGAGCGAGGTGATCTTAATCCGGTTGACTCCCAGAAGTGATTTCGACAAAGTCTACTAGAGTTAGGTGATCTTGATTCGCTCAACTTCTTAGTCGTTTTAATGAATTCTACTAGGGGAAGTGAAGACGGGGTGTACAGAGGGCGGAGCGTAGAGAGGGCGGGGCGTAGAGAGGGCGGGGCGTAGAGAGGGCGGGGCGTAGAGGAGGGACGCAGAGAGGGCGGGACGCAGAGAGGACGGTGCGTAGAGAGGCCGGTGCGCAGAGAGGGCGGGCGCAGAGAGGGCGGGGCGCAGAGAGGGCGGGGCGTAAAGAGAGTGGTCCACAAAGCGAGTAGAGGCGCTCAAAGTAGTCCCGTAGGGACTACAAACCGCTTCTAGTCTAATAACTATAAATCTTGATAGCCCGTCTTTGTGTTAAAGTTAAGAGGCGCAAATCTATCGCTTATTGGAATTTGCGTCCGAGGGTTTCGGAGTTGGGGGCGCGGACGGGCGGTGGTTGAGTGGAGAATTTTTGCGTGCTTAGGATAGGCCGGTTTTTATGGCGGAAAACCAATAACTTGCGGAGAAATAAGGATTTTCCGGGAAAAGTTTAATTTGAAGCGACGTATTCGTTAACGTGCTGAAAAAGTTTGGATCCCTCAAAAAATTCCGATCTAAAAACCGAACGGGCCGTGCGACGAGGTCGGCAACTGTTTCGTTAGCATTGGTACGAGAGAGAAGAAAGATTCAGTTGGTTTCTAAAATTCGTATTCGGCGGTTAAAAAATATCTAATATATACCAAACAACGCTATTCCTATTCCACAACCTGAATTGTTAACGATTTGCAAGCTGGTACTATAGCATTTTCTTAAAACAGGTATTAAATTTTGTATAATTACCTCGAGAAATGTCAAACACAGGTAACGAAAGCAGACGGAAGCGAACGAATATGTACCTTCAAAATCTATGAGGACACAATTTTTTTAAGTTTGTTAAATATAAAATTATAAATCATCCAATATTACGTAATACTTCCAATAATTGATTATTAGTATACAACCACATGGCTTTTTAATATACACGGGCTATTTATTTGAAAAATAATGTTTTATTGCATTTGACGTTTGTTTACGGAATCGCCCGAACAATTACAATAGACCGTGATTTTTTCCTAAAGCGATGTATTTCTTATGTTACACTTAGCATAGTAAGTATACAACCAATGCGATTTCAATGAACAACGCTACGATGGCGCAAGTCTAACATCGCTGCTTACGAATGTTAACCCCGGTGGTTCGGTTCCCAGTCAAATTCATTTTTTTATTTTAATTTTGTGTTGCTTTTTAAAACATGCAATAGCATTTACTTAACAATATGCATTATATAAACCAAGACTTTCTTTCATATGCTTCAATGCGATCTACAATCTACAATTTGTGAATTATATTTACTCAAAAAACATTTACAAAGTTTACTTTTCACAAATTGTCCAACTTACAGGTACGTATTCGCTTATATGTGTATAAAAACTAAAAATCTTTAATATTTTACGCTCTAAAAACCCAACGCACAGAACTAAAAACCGGTACATTTGCGTTGATGAACAGACGTTCAAGTTGGTTTCAACAATTGGTATACGATCCTTAGCATATTTTCTAATATGTGCCAAACATATTGCATCTATCATAAACTCTACATCTTTATTTAAAACTTTTACTGCGATTTGTGTAAATTAATTGAGAAATGTCAAAAGCAGGTTACGAACACGGTGATGGCACTCTATAAAGGATTATGTTGGCGCATTTTAGTATTAACACTGTCCAAATAGATGGCGCTCACAATTTTAAAAGCAATTACTTTTGTCATTCATTTGACATTAATTTGAAGTTTCGGATTATTGTTTATCTAACCATAGCGCTATTCAAAGATTGTTCAAATTGATTGGCTGCATTTAAAAAAATTCATTATGTATTGTGCTATTATTAATCGACTTCTTGAATATATCCAGGTATGTAATTAAAAAAAATTTACTTTTACTTGATCTTACATTACTAATGTTTTAATAGGTACTTATTTCACCGTCAATGTTGTTATTACATACCTACCGATATTGCATGGACAAATAATTTATTGTAAAACTAAAACTTAAGAGAAACTGATGTCTTAATGTTACAGCTTGGTGTTTGTTTATACATTACTGTATTTAGAGGAGATTCAGATTTATTAGTTTTTGTGACAAATGTTAAAATAATGGATTACATATTTTTATCCGAATCGTGGATTATAGATACGTTCTCTACTATGTGAGAAGTTGTGGAAATAAGAATGCCACTAGGCATAGATTTTCAAATCCCTATAACAAAAAAATTACGTTTTCATGATTATTTATTAATTTGTATGCCAATGGCCCGTGTTTTGTTGTATTTGACAATTGTACCTGGCATCGGTTTTCTTCTTCCTGCAATATGCAATAAGCCAATTTGTCTTATGCATCAAGCAAGGTTCGGACGTTTAAAGTTGATCGTTCTAAAAACACGGAGCGCTTCAGTAAGAGAGACGTGGAAAATCGCGTTGGTTTCGAAATTCGTATTAGGCTTCTGAGAAGTTACTAATATATATGTCAATAAACACAATCCGTATCCTAAAACCTGAAATGTTAACAGATTGAAAGCAGGTACTGCGGTATTTCCCTAAAACATTTATTAAATTTTGTATAATTAATTCCGGTAACGTCAACAACAGATTAATACACAGACTATAGTCAAATAATAGAATTCAATATTTTTCTTTATGTAACATAGAACATTTGCTATACATAGAAATCTAGATTAATTTAATATCTAATTTAGTATCTAATTTAAATAATAGCCGCTTTACAGAATATATTAATATGCGTGGTCTATTTTTAAAAAGGGCCCTCTTATTTGGCAGTGGTGGGCATATCGCAGTTCATTTAAGTATTACGAGTTCTCTACATTGCACACATGATACATTATTATATTTTCTAATAATGGTCTAACGTACTTTTGCAGAAATCCAAATGCTTTTCAAACGTGCACAACTATGTCTCATTTTATATGTGAAAATCATTCATATTTATTGGGATAAATAAATCATACGGAATGCCCAATTTAATAGGTTTGCACTGTAACTACAACAGTTTGGGGTCGACTTCGATTTCTATCACTTTTGTTGTTACTTAGGCCGTTTAATAATATAACTATCACGACAGATTTATTTCCATTTTCATTCAAACGGTGTACATAAAATACATAGCTTTTCTTATGTATAACTCAAAAATCAAATGCCGCGCATATACCACTTTTTAGAACACACAGTTTCAACATTACACCTCATGCACATTTATAATTACTAAAAGTTTATTTATATTCGTTAACAGGTACATTCGAGGTTAGATTGATTTCATACGCCTTCACAGGAGATACTCAATACCAATGAAAAATATCTACAACGTACATGTACATTATTTTCATTCGCAATATGTTAAAAGAGATATTTCAAAACATATCACTTTTAATGAGGCTACATTAATCTCATACTTCTTTGTTTAACCATTTGCAGCTTCGACAAACGCAAACGCAAACGCAAACGCAAACGCAAACGCTAAACGTCCGAGCCACTTTCGTGTAGAATCACCGTGATTTTTAAATCGCTTGCCAATTTAACCTGCGATATACTATTCGAGATATTGTTAACATTTCACCTTATGCTTTATCCAACGGTTGCTTGCAGCACTTCTATAACTTACTACTATTAACTATCATCATATATCGGAAATATAAAATACGCCTGTTTATTAATATTGAAGAAAGAAAATTTATTACCACACGAATTAGCATACACAAGTATCCAAATATATCCTCGGTACATTCATTCCACGTAAATTAAACTAAACCAATCACCTCATTTCGACTACTTTCACATATCAGCCTTATAAAACAAATTAAATATATTATATAATATACATCTCTTATACATCTTACATATAGTACATACACAGAATATATTACATACACAGAATACATTGCAAAAGTAGACTGAGATCTATTCGTTTGTTTAACATACATTATTTCCTCTATACAGAAAGCTCCAGTAATATTAGATATATTTAAATATCCGCTTTAAAAGAATACATATACTCAATAACCTTCATTTTATAATACATCAAAAATCAAAAAAAAAACCATTAGCAAAAATTCGTACGCATTTTCTACTTTAATATTTATAATCGCAAAAATAAATACAGTTGCTTCTTTATTTAGCCACTAACAAAACTTCTACGAACGCAAGAGCTTAACAAAGTTGCCGCTTTAGTTTACAGACTCGAAAATATTTAGAATAATTTTTAAACATACTCTAACATGCTATTCCGGGAATTGTTTACATTTCAACTTATGCTTCAACACTTTCATTAATTTCTACTTATAAAACTACTGCTGAAAACCACCTCAAATATTGTTTATTAATTTTGAAAGAATTAAGGGATTGTTCGAAATGCCCTTCCTTCAAATTATCTATTCTCAAACGGAACGGCAACTACCAACCGGCGTTATTTGTATGAATTCTCTATTCGTTCAAAATTGTTCTGCTACGTTCTCATTTGTCCTGCATCGTTCTGCATCGTTCTGCATCGTCCTGCATCGTTCTGCATCGTTCTGCATCGTTCTGCATCGTTCTGCATCGTTCTCAATCGTTCTCAATCGTTCTTGATCCGTTCGACTCCTATAAGTGATTTCGACAAAGTCCACTAGAGCATAGTGATCTTCCTCCGATCAATTCTCCGAAGTGATTTTGCCAAAGTCTACTGGGGCGAGGTGGTCTTCATCCGAACGACACTTTGAATTGATTTCGACAGTCTACTTGGGCGAAGTGGTATGGATCCGAACGACACTTCGTAGTGATTTCGACAAACTCTACTTGGGCGAAATGGTCTTGACCCTATCGATTCTCAGAAGTGATTTTGAAAAAGTCTACTACAGCGAAGTGGTCTTGATCCGATCAATTCTCCGAAGTGATTTTGACAAAGTCCACTTGGACGAAGTGGTTTTAATCCGATCGACACTTCGAAGTGATTTCGGCAACGTCTACTTGGGCGAAGTGGTCTTGATCCGATCGACTCTTTGGAGTGATTTCGGCAACGTCTACTTGGGCGAAGTGGTCTTGATCCGATCGACACTTTGGAGTGATTTCGGCAACGTCTACTTGGGCAAAGTGGTCTTGATCCGATCGACACTTCGGAGTGATTTCGACAACGTCTACTTGGGCGGAGTGGTTTTGATCCATTCGACTCCCCGAAGCGATTTTGACAAAGTCTACTAGGGCGAAGTAGTCTTGATCCGATCGTTCCACGAGATGATTTTGACAAAGTCTACTAGGGCATCTTGATCCTATCGGCTCCCTGAAGTGATTTCAACAAAGTCTGCTAGGGCAAAGTGGTCTTGATCCGATCAACTACAAAAGGTGATTTTGACAAAGTCTACCTGAGCGAAATACATTTTGATCCGATCGACTCCCGGTGTGATTTCGGCAAAATCTACTTGAGCGAGGTGATCTTGATACGATCGACTCTCCGAAGTGATTTCGACAAAGACTACTAAAGCGAAGTGATCTTGATCCGATCAACTCTCCGAAGTGATTTTGACAGAGTCTACTAGAGTGAAGTGATCTTGATCTGAGGTACTCCCCGAAGTGATTTTGAACAAGTCTACTACAGCGAAATGATCTTGGTCCGATCGACTCCCCGAAGTGATTTCGACAAAGACTACAAGGCGAAGTGATCTTAATCCGATCGACTCTCCGACGTGATTTCGGCAAAGTCTACTAGAGTGAAGTGATCTTCATCTGATGTACTCACCGAAGTGATTTCGAACAAGTCTACTACAGCGAAATGATCTTGGTCCGATCTACTCCCCGAAGTGATTTTGACAAAGACTACAAGGCGAAGTGATCTTAATCCGATCGACTCTCCGAAGTGATTTCGGCAGAGTCTACTAGAGTTAAGTGATCTTGATCTGAGGTACTCCCCGAAGTGATTTCGAACAAGTCTACTACAGCGAAATGATCTTGGTCCGGTCGACTCTTCGAAGTGATTTCGGCAGAGTCTACTAGAGTTAAGTGATCTTGATCTGATGTACTCACCGAAGTGATCTCGAACAAGTCTACTACAGCGAAATGATCTTGGTCCGATCTACTCCCCGAAGTGATTTTGACAAAGACTACAAGGCAAAGTGATCTTAATCCGATCGACTCTCCGAAGTGATTTCGGCAAAGTCTACTAGAGTGAAGTGATCTTCATCTGATGTACTCACCGAAGTGATTTCGAACAAGTCTACTACAGCGAAATGATCTTGGTCCGATCTACTCCCCGAAGTGATTTTGACAAAGTCTACTAGGGCGAAGTGGTCTTGATCCATTCCACTCCCCAAAGCGATTTTGACAAAGTCTACTAGGGTGAAGTAGTCTTGATCAGATCGTTCTACGAGATGATTTCGACAAAGTCTACTAGGGCATCTTGATCCTATCGACTCCCTGAAGTGATTTCAACAAAGTCTGCTAGGGCAAAGTGGTCTTGATCCGATCAACTGCGAGAGGTGAGTCTACTACAAAGTCTACTACAGCGAAATAAATCTTGATCCGATCGACTCCCGGTGTGATTTCGGCAAAGTCTACTTGAGCGAAGTGATCTTGATCCGGTTGACTCCCAGAAGTGATTTCGACAAAGTCTACTAGAGTTAGGTGATCTTGATTCGCTCAACTTCTTAGTCGTTTTAACGAATTCTACTAGGGGAAGTGAAGACGGGGTGTACAGAGGGCGGAGCGTAGAGAGGGCGGGACGCAGAGAGGGCGGGGCGTAGAGGGTGGGACGCAGAGAGGGCGGGACGCAGAGAGGACGGTGCGTAGAGAGGCCGGTGCGCAGAGAGGGCGGGCGCAGAGAAGGCGGGGCGCAGAGAGGGCGGGGCGTAAAGAGAGTGGTCCACAAAGCGAGTAGAGGCGCTCAAAGTAGTCCCGTAGGGACTACAAACCGCTTCTAGTAGTTAGTATAAGTTCTGTTTTGATCGTGACTAAAATAATCCTATGATTACGTGTTTACAGAAATCTACCTGTTATCCTATTTTTCGTTTATTACAATTCTTCCACCTGTTTGCCTTTTACTTAATGCTATAGAAATTATTCAATAGTCTTCAGACTAAAGTTTTTTCTTTTCAACGAACATAGCGTATACATAATATCTATTTCTAATCTACTTACTCTTCGCTTTAAATCATCCAATCTTAAGATTCCTAACATGCGAGGCTCCGACTCGTTTTATTCTAAACTCTGTTTGCATTTCTTGTGATATTTTCGTTTCTTAAAAACGTTTAAAAGAATGGAGAGTATTAGGTTTAACGTAGGAAAGTAGATTTGTGAATAACCCAATAAGTAAAAGCGATTATAACTATGACTTCAAGTGTAATGACGCAATGGTGTCTGATAGCGCTATCCTTGGTGTGTCGATTATCTAGACTATGCGCGTTTATGAATGAGCCCCTTTGTGGTTTGTTAACGCATGTAATGCTAGTGCGTTAATTAAGCAAACATTAGTTAACAGAAAAGAATTTATTAAATTCTGCGAAAAATTTATAGAAGTTTTGATAGTTTATTTTAATTTCTTTAATTTCTTTAATTTTTTGAATTTCTTTAAATTCTTTAATTTCTTTAATTTCTTTAACTTCTTTAACTTTTTTAACTTTTTTAACTTTTTTTAACTTCTTTAATTTCTTTAATTTCTTTAATTTCTTTAATTTCTTTAAATTCTTTAATTTCTTTAATTTCTTTAACTTCTTTAACTTTTTTAACTTTTTTAACTTTTTTAACTTTTTTAACTTCTTTAATTTTTTTAATTTCATTAATTTCTTTAATTTCTTTAATTCCTTTAATTTCTTTAATTTTTTTAATTTCTTTAATTTCTTTAATTTCTTTAATTCCTTTAATTTCTTTAATTTCTTTAATATCTTTAATTTCTTTAATTTCGCATATTTCATTAATTCCATTAATTTCATTAATTTCTTTATTTTCTTTAATTTCTTGAATTTCTTTAATTTCTTTAATTTCTTTAATTTCTTTAATTTAATTTCTTTAATTTTTTTAATTTCGTTAATTTCTTTAATTTCTTTAATTTCTTTAATTTCTTTAATTTCTTTAATTTCTTTAATTTCTTTAATTTGTTTAATTTCTTTAATTTCTTTAATTTCTTTAATTTCTTTAATTTCTTTAATTTCTTTAATTTCTTTAATTTCTTTGATTTCTTTAATTTTTTTATTTCTTTAATTGCTTTAATTTTTTTAATTTCTTTAATTTCTTAAATTTTTTAAATTTTATTAAATTTCTTTAATTTCTTTAATATCTTTAATTTCTTCAATTTCTTTAATTTTTTTAATTTCTTTAATTTCTTTAATTTCTTTAATTTCTTTAATTTCTTTAATTTCTTTAATTTCTTTAATTTCTTTAATTTATTTAATTTCTTTAATTTCTTTAATTTCTTTAATTTTTTTAATTTCTTTAATTTCTTTAATTTCTTTAATTTCTTTAATTTCTTTAATTCTTCAATTTCTTTAAATCCTTTAACTTCTTTCATTTCTTTAATATCTTTAATTTCTTTATATTATTAAACTAAGACCGACACAACTTGGAAAGCACCCAGCAATAAAGATCGGAAACTTACACTCTTTGAATTAATGTGCAATAAATACCGACATATTTAGGTAAATCACCAGTATACGAAACCATATTCCTAAACATTCACACAAATTTAAAGAAACCGAAATCATAGTAAATTACCCTAATACAAATAAACTTGTAAATTTAGTCTTAAAAATTCTGTTGCTAACATAAACAAATACGCCGCATTCAATAGTGTGAAAATCAGATGACCATGAACCTAAACTGAATACCATTGAACTCAACAAAACGACAATATTGAACGCACAATCCACGTGAACAAGAAAACGCAAGTGATTTACTAGGACATTATTACTTATAAATGCCAACAAATCAAAATGGAAGAAGCATTCAAGCTTTTAATTTAAATTACACAAATGAGACGCAACCACCGTCAAGAACGATAATGACGTAACGGTAGTTAAAACTCTTGACTGTTAGAGAAGAAAGTGCCCAAACGCAAACGTAAACGAAGATTTTAAGATTGCCGTTACGGGTGAACGTTTTCCTACAATATAAGGTTGGATTATGGAACTACTTACAACGCTTTTTGTCTTGCACTACAAAGTAGTTTGAGCTTTATACAAAATCAACAAATCTATTAATATTTGCATTTTGGTTTTCTACCTGCTACACATTTCATGCCAATATATATTTAATAATTGGTTTTATAAAGCTTAGTTTTATTAAGATGGCTTTTACGTTGGAGCACGCTTAGTTAAGGGTATTGTAAACAGGAAATTCTTATATGTAAAAGCATCACAATTGTATCTGCATAAATTTATATGTACCGGTTAATTTGGCTGAATGTTTATAATATTTTGGATACACGCATATTTGGCCTATTAGGGATAGAGCTTAGCTGTTTGTTTGTTTTGGTTTGCTATATACTGTGATACTGTGATATGATGTAAGTTAAGTAAACGACCTGGAGTTTTCTTATTGCTTATGTTTATTCTAAATTAGTAACTTGCGAGAAAAAGTATACACAGGGCTCCATCAACCTATATTGCAGTAAAAACTATTAAAATCGACACGTTGAACACCCATCTTCTAGGGAGACTGAAGTTCAGATGGGCCGGCGCTCAACGGCTTTTTATTAGACAAAGGTTCAAAGACCTTACCAGGTAAAGGTAAAAGTACTCAGTGAAAGTATACCCTTAAAAAGATTTGCATTTGTTTTTATAGAACCCATTCCTCGTCACTTAAAACTAGCTTGTGCACTATTTACTGTAACACCTTTTTGTAGAGTAAAATTAATTCAGGTATTCGCGTAAATTTAGCACGTAGCGTTCCCTTGTTAATAACACTGATATAATTGCACACCAGAAACAATGATTATTTAGTTGCAAAAGGGTCAAGAATATGCACTTAAATGAGAGGACCCGCAAGCGTTCAAACATATGTCAAATACGAATAATTTGAAAACTGGATAGCACGAATTATAAGTGTGGCTTGAGGAAATGCGAAAAGGAACTTACAAATCAATAGGCATTGTAATACTCTTACTATATGTTAACAGTTTGAAATGATGAAAATGTTAATCCTAAAAGTTTTCAATGTGCCATATATATTGTTATAAACTTTGATTTACATTTACTGTATTAATAACAAATTCAAATAGAAACTGTGATTAAATAAAATATGGAGCATTCATAAACCGTCAAAATAGAATTTTGTATTTGTATTCCATTGAGTCTCGTAATTGAACCAGCTGAAACATTCAGTACAAAGGTGGAAAATTTCTATTAGTATTATGACTCGTTTTATATTTCTGCTTTCTGCTTCTCCGTCATCGTTAATACGATATTGGAAACAATACAACTAATTTAGAACTTTTGTTTGGAGAATTTCCTCCTAGAGTTTATTTTGAGTGCGCTCTTGCTAAGGTTTAACCAAACAAACTTGTCTTTCTAACCGACTAAACGCAAAGTAAACTTCATTGTAGTGCGTTTATATAAGAAGACTTGAAATACTACCAATCTTTGGAAACAACAGTTTGTCCAGAATAAAAACGACTCACACTCTTGATTAAATGATACAGATTATGTAATAGCAAAGTGCTGTAATCCATAGAAACAGAGGTTCAAGAACGAGATGCTTAGTAGCCAGATCTAATTTAAGGAATGGCAGTGACCCTTTAACAACAGCAGTGCTGTAATCTTTTAAATACCGCTTATATTAGTAAGTAGGATTTAAGTAAACTTAGGATGAAGTGAAGTCTGAAATTAACTAGAATCCTATAGTAATAAATTTGTAATGACAAGAAGTAAGTTTCCTTTACAGGTGTTACTGAACAATATGAAAATAAATAGTAACTGAATAATAAAATTGAAAGATATCAGTTACTAAACAATTTTGACAATAAGGTTCCACGAACAATTACACGTGGTAAGCAAAACATCTAAACTTTACTGGCATGAAACTTTTCAAACTTATACGGAATGTTAAGTGCCAGACACCGACAATTCTGCTATACAATAGAGGGGCTTCGGCAAATAGTTTCAGTATTTGCAAAAGTTAATTCGCATGGTGTCACTAGAGAATATAAATAACTACAAAGAATTTTTTTCATATGTTTAGTTACATTTGCATATTTCAAAGATTTTTGACTGGAATGTGAGTCAAATTCAAAAAAGAAGTAATTTAATAGGTCAATCACCATAATATATCACAGAGTTAAAGAATCATCTTTGTATTATGGTCGATCCAGAAAATTAGGTAGGTACTCCATCGAGGAAATAGTAGTATAACAACTATAATTAAGTTACGCTTTACTCGCGTCACCAATCAAGCACAACCCTGGACCTAATTTCTTACGTCCTCAGTTTCGGTTGCATGTGATACCATCACCAGTAAGGCCAACAAAATAACAATAATCCAGAGGCTTGTCTTGGTTTTTGATGAAAGAGAAAGAAGCCTCCGCTAGTTTTTAAATCAGGGTCGTGGGCAGGTATATAGAAATTTACATTATGACAGAACACCGCAGAGTTTCTTAAGTAGAAAGAAATATACAAAGACACGAAAGGTATCACTTCGTCGAACTAACGCTCACGCATGTTCTATATCTTCGATAGCCAATAGTAAAGGCCCTTGCTCTTACGAGGCCAAAGTATCCTCCTCCATTCCACGCTTCTCATGACTGACTGCTTAACCACATCAAATTCCTTTAACCTGAGAAATGCCGGCTTATACGCTTTGCATTCCATAAATCACGACGTGACTGTCCTCGGGTTTCTGACGACAATATATTCATAAACTTTACACACAGTAACTTAATTAAAGGATGGGAGAAATCCTCTAATTAGAATACCAAAATAAAATGTTTGTCCAGCCAAAAGGCGCAACAATCGCTCAACGCTTTAAAAAGGAAAATAAAAAAATGTCTCTTTGTACGAGAGCTCGCATGTAAGGAAAACAAACCTAAATTCAATAATGTCTACAGACATCATCTGGTTCTTGAATCGTAGCAATACCTGTGATACCTCCGATATTCAGGCTACCTAATCTAAACGCGCAAAAGTCTAGTTTGCCGCTGCACCGATAGCACAAATTTAGTCGGAGAGTATGAGATTCAAATACTTAGAGCTAGCGCTTAAATTCGCTATAAAACTAAATACAAAGTTCATGTTAATCGTTGCATAGAAACGCATATATAATTTTAATAATATTTTTTAAGATATTCTCTTAAGCTAAACAAATTTCTTGGTGGCTTTTGACAGGATAAGGACAAAATGCACCCCAACAGCAAAAACGATAATTTAACAAACTAGCCAGTGCTGATACATCAACGATACATAATTCTCTTAATCTTATCTTATCAAATACAATATTAAAAGGCAAGCTAGCTTTTTCATTTTTTTAAATCATTAATCCTATCTTTGATCATAAATACCCTAGGTTCGGAACAGCAAATAGATAAGATAAATTCCTAAATATATTTTCTAAAGAGAAAGGTATATGTAATTTATTTACTTTAAGGTAATGGTAAGATAATGTAAATGCTCAGAGACATTTTAAGAGAGAAAGATAAGTACTTAAGCATTAATGAGTTAAAGTATTGTAAATAAGATAAAATCACAAAGACAATTCGACAAGAAAGGTAGGTAACAAACCATTTGCGGTTCGAAACGTTAGCCAAGCAAGCTGGGATCGCTGAGCTATTTTCAGGAAAAGATAGCTAACCATTTAAGGTTATATATTAATTAAATTAGATAATGCCTCCAAGATGATTTTCAAGAGAAAGATAAGTAACAAACCATTGGTGGTTCGAAATATTAATTAGTTAAAATAAGTTTCTTAAGATATTACCAAAAAGAAAGATATACACAAAACATTAATAGTTTAAAGTAATAATTAAATAATGCAATGTCTTAAGAAAGAATTTAAAGAGAAGATAACATAAAAATCTATTTTTGGTTCGGAGACGTTATACTTGTCAAGACACCCCGCCCCTCCTACAAATATAATAACAGAAAAGGAATTCTCGTGGTAGTAACCTGAGAAGAAGTTCTTACTCATGCCCTCCGAAAAAAAAAATTCGTGAAACGGTACTTATTCATACGAACAGCATGAGGCACCAAATGAAAATTGCGATGCACATCTAGACGGAGGTTTCCCACACCAATGACCCAATGCTGTAAAGCAACAACCCTCTATGTAGCGACTTAGGAAGTAAAAAAAATAGAAAATTAAGAAAAGATAAAAGCTGGTAATGGAATATCTGGAGCTTTTTAGCAATCAGGTAGAATAGAGAAGAGGAAAAGCTCGCATTGAGCAATAGTGATAGATAGAACGATGGATAGCAAAGCACTACTGGACCAGTTAAAGTGTAGTCAACAGCGCGGGGTGGAGGAACACAACTTCTATATGATGAATAGTTGTCTCGGAACTAAGTCAGGTCCAACAGAGGAAAAAAATAAGGTTGAAAACGGAGGAAGAGGCATGAGAAGAGATAGAATTTTAGAATGAGCATCTTAGAGAAAAGGGTAGAGAGTAGTGGATGTCCCTATTAGAGCAGATTGGTACCTCTTGCAACGTTAACGATAACATAAGCCATATACCAACATGTCGATACTCAAAAGTAACCATGCTCCAACTGAGATCCAGACAATTAACTTTCCTACCGATCGCATCTATTGCGACAAGCAAATCGAATAAAGGTAACACGACCAACTTAAATGTACTCACATAGTAATTTTTAAGACATCTACCATGAACACGGTAATGATTGTGCGATAGACAGTTAATCAATGATGAAATTGGAAAATTTTTGAATGCACTAACTAAATAAGTATTAATGTTCGAACCAACAAAGGCGATATCCCCTTATCAACACGTTCAGGAAAAACAGAAAAAGTGCATTACGTCCGTATGATATAAACATAAATGTAAGTAAATACTACTCGTCAGGGGCGGACGAAAATGCTTTTAATTCTTTAGTATGCCAACGTCCATAGGGTTTGCCGCTTGTATCATGTACTTAATAAATGAATGGAAAAATTACCCCAGAAATTTCATATATGAATTTAGGAGCTAGCTTAGCAGAAATTATGGTGGCATCAGATAAATCATGATTTTTCTTCCATACTTGTTCACCCAAGGCAAAACGAATGTTTCTGTTACTAAGGTTATAACGACTTACTCTTTTCATAAACTTTAAATAACTTTTTTCTAACATCAGTTAAGATAGAAGGTAATACCTGTTGATCTTTGCCCCAACGTATTTTTTCATAAAATTAAATTATGTCAGTATTATCATGAACAGAACTATAATATCTACCACCAATTGGACTACAATGACCAAAAACTAAAAATGAAGGTAAAATTGAGTAGTCCCATGCTTGGAAGTACATAATGTTTATTCGATTTTAAATATATGTTCGTTGCATTTTGTATGGTCGGAGTCGATATAGCAAGATATAGCGGAAATGATTACACGATCTGAGGGACTTACTTGCGGATGATATCTTTCTAATCGAAATTTCACTTCTTGTGAAGAACCATAAAGGTCTTTAAGGCAAAAGATAGAATTAATTTTTTTATAAGCTAGGTACAAATTCTATAGGTTTTTAAATCATTCATCTTTTCGAGAAAGGAAATCAAAGAACCCTAAATTCGGTTGTATGTGTGGCCGTCACGGGTAAAGCCAACAAAATAACAATAAGCTGGGCTTAGTTGCTTTTTACTGTAACCAAGGGCCGCATCAGCTAGTTTTAAATCAGGGTCGCCGGCGGATAGTTTCTTCTATGTGTGGAAAAATTCTAGAAGCGATGTGTGCCTACACCATGACGAAACATCAGACAGTTTTTTAGGTAGAGGGGAAGGTACAATGACACAAAAGAGATCACTTAAACGAACTAAGGTGCACATACGTTCAATCTCTTTAATAACCGATATTCAGGTTCCTTGCTTTAAAATGCGCCACTCCTACCAACCTGCAGTATCCCCCTCCATTCTAGGTGTCTCGTAGCTGACAGTTTAGCCATATCGCATTCTTTTAACCTGAAAAACGCGGGCACAGCAGTCGCATATACGCATTGTATTTCATAAAACCCCAAAGAACAAGTAATATGGTATGCGGTCTCGTGATCTTGGAGGTCATACAAGCAACCTTTGTTGTTGGTTACCGCAATGGCAATTCCAGGCTTGAATCACATTGTTGAGGAATTCGCTAAAGTAATGCTTTCAGAGAGGAAGATCACTACGAGTTGCAAGATAAAGTTGATTGATTTTCTTTTGGTTGGAACCACCCAGATTTCTAACATATTAAGAGATGAGCTTCAGTTCACGCTCCGTTTAAAGAACAAAAGGTTCTACGTTTTCGTAATTGATTATCTGTGCTAAACCTTTATAAGAACAGTTAGAAATGTCTTTAACCTTTTTAGGGTTACAAGATGAAAATTAAAAAGTCGCTAGCTACCAGTTTAAACACTGCACCAATCAATTTCATACTAAAATATGTAAGTATATATATCATCAATCGCGGTATTCCCTTTGAGGTAACCAAACCTAGCATCTTTTTCTGGGGAGATATGCAGGATATAGCTATAGACTACTAACCTACTTTTACTCCCAGCACCAATCACAATTTTTCTCCATATCCCACGATCCCTATACATTTTCTTCGCCTCTGCAACATTCATATTGCTTTTGGCATGCTCCTTTATTCCGCAAAGTTCTCACTTGTCGTACTTTCAGAACCTCCTCTATTACATCCAACCATCTTCTACGCCGTCTCCCTCTTGCAGTTTTACCAGTCATCTTACTTGCATATACGCTTGGTAGGTCTATCTTCATTCATTCTTTCCACATGTCAAAGCCATCTCAGCGCGCTTCGCTCGCTCAATTCCTTATTGGTCACTTGCATTCCACAATCTGCTGACCCATTCGCTTGGCACTTTGTCTCAATATTTTTCCTCACACACTTCTTAAGAACCCCATTCCTGCAGCATTTACACAACTAACAAATCTCTTCTGCCAGACCCGTTTCGCTTTCATAAAGAGCAGTTGGCACAAACACACTGTTGTAAATGGCCAGTTTTGCATTAATACTTAATCCTTCATTCCTGTACACTGCCCACATACTTCCAGACACTTCTCTTCCAGCATCCGCCCGTCTTTCTACTATACCATCCAGCTCTTTATTACTTACAAACTTTCTGCCATAGTACACGAAGTCGTTTTCTTTCTTTATGTTGTCATTGTCGATTCTAAATTCAAAGTTATTAATTCCGCCATCCCTGTCAGAAATCATTACATTCGTCTTATTTACATTGACCTTCATTTGCATATTTTCACACGCTTTCGACATTCTGTCAAGCATTCGTTGCAAATCTTGTGACGATTCAGCCAACAATGCTGCATCATCCGCATACATCAGCCCACTGACATTTCTTTCACCAATTTTCACCCCTTTCATTTTTTCACAAGCCTGCCCTTTACATTTATCCATACACACATTGAACAGCCATGGAGACATCTGATCCACACATCCTCATTCAGGCATAGAACCACATTGAAAATATCTTGATCTGGGTACACTTAACAGACTTGTCCCACGATAATTTCTGCAATCACGCCCGCTGCCTTTATTTTTTTTGCAAAAGGATAATGATAGCACCCTTCCAATCTTTATGCACCTTTGCTTGTTCCATACACAACTCTATCAATTTGCACAAACATTCAATCAACACTCGTTATTCCATCTACACCCGCTGCTTTGCCATTCTTTGCCTGCTAACGATAACGAAACCTTACCGTTTAGTGTGGCATGTTTAGCCTCTCTGCCACAGACGTCGCCACGATTCTCAGTCGTCCAGGTGTGCCTAGTGTCTTTCAATACAAGCTAATACTTCTTCTTCCACGGGAGTTACTTTGTGAGTCAACAGAAAGTTGTCTGCGCTATGACCATTAGGGGGTACATGCTATGCACTGGCACACATCAAGCGCGTAAATAATTGTCCTTACAAAGTGTAGTAGGGGATTGAGGGTTTCAAAAACACATCAGGGTCCTTAATAGCAATTTGAATTTTTTCAGCTAAAATCAATAGTGTATTGAGCCTTTTTAGATTTTATTTTAGTGAATAAATTCTTAGCGGAATTTTTATCCCAAAGATCGACGTTTTACCACAAAAAATCGAGGCACAGTGGAATTTCTCAACCACAGAACATATCACTTTTAAAAACATATAGAAAACTTTGCATTTTTAGCTAAACTTTGCGTTAACAATCTTGATCATGTACGTTTATCGATTTTACCATGATGAGTAAATCTAGAAACACGTACCTTTAGTCCAAATATTTCCTTTTATATTAAATCAACATATATTGACACCATTTTTTAAACGTAGGAGGTATATTTGCTTGCAGATAAATTTTTGATTGTGCTAGTAGACTAAAAAGGTTTTTTGATAAATTTAATCTAAATATAAACTATAAGTTCGATTCAGCTAAAATATCAATACAACCCATTTACAAAAAGAGGGGTGGAAAGACTTCAAAATTTAATATTAACAAAGTTCATAAATGCCTTATTTATACAACTAGTGTTTGATTGGTAAGGATCGCAAATAATTGGTGTAAAACTTATTTTAGCATATTATATTTCTTATTGCCATATGGCTAGTTGGAGGTCTCGTGTTGGAATTTCATAAAAGCCATACCTTTCCTCCGAAGGACGCCACGTGGGTGATGTAAACCACGTGAAAGTCAAATTGACGACCTTAAAAAATACAAAGATTTGAAAAATAACATTGAATTTTCTTATGAAAATACACATGTCAAAAACAGAGTTTTACGCCGGGACTAACGTAGCTGTCCTTGAATATCAGGCGGGGTAAAAACTTATTCTCATTCTCATATTTTTCTAGTACGTATGTGGAAACTTTTATTTAATATGCCTTGTCTCTAGAAAATAAAGCTTGAATAATCTGCAATCTGCGAGATCTCATTTAGAATTGTCTTTGTAAGAAGCGTCACGTACTTAATTATGGAAATCCTACTTTACAACTCCCTTGGTTAGGTCAGTTCCTTTTTGATGCGTGTAAACGACGCTATAATGCTACTAACACGTATTAATTTTGCGCCTTTGCTTTTACGAAGATATTTTGTGTCTTGGAGTTGTTAATATGCTCACGGACGCCTTTTACAGTAG
The DNA here is from genome assembly GCA_036346225.1 of Platerodrilus igneus. Lineage (NCBI taxonomy): Eukaryota > Metazoa > Arthropoda > Insecta > Coleoptera > Lycidae > Platerodrilus > Platerodrilus igneus. The sequence goes on along the minus strand of JARFIW010001325.1, from coordinate 11,185,496 downwards.
GCCATCTTTAAGGCATTAATGAAATACACATTTGAATAATTTAACAGACTTTATTTTTGCGCTTCGCACTACTGTAGGACTACCACCACTCACGAAAAATATGAAAAAAAAAAGATTATTCGGTAATCTAGACCCGTTCTGGTAAACAAATACTTGAAATGGTTGTACCAAGTATTTTGAAATGCAGGTTGGGTAGATGAGAAGCCTTGATTTCGGATGGATCAAGTCATTCGAAAGTTGGGGTTTCAGTTGACACAATGGTTTGGTTGGGTGAAGACCGCGATGTTGTTGTGAGAGGGTTTATTGGAATTGATCGTTCGTCGAACGTCAAACAGAACTTTCGGCTTTGGAGCGAAAGCTACTTTTAAGAACTTCACCAACCAGCACAGTTCAGTATAGTATTTTTCAATTTTATGTATGTGGGTTTACTTTTTCGAAGATAATTGTGAAGCCCTAACAGTTAATTCCAAATGCACTGCGGCATTTTAGAGATCGGGTAATTTTTCTGCTGAACATAGGCAAGAAAATGGGAGAATCAACCACCAGCCCACACATTTCACCATTTTTTTTATCATTTTGATGGACATTTTTCCATGCACGGTTGTGGTCACCATGACTCCCAAACGTTGATCCCGCGTGGTTTTCTTGGTGTTGGACCATCTGAAGAACAAAGACTACCAACATCGTCACAAAACAATGGACGAGCTGAGGAGTCGACAACTAACAAAGTCTCGCCGATGCTACCAGGCAACGCGCAAAATAATTGAATGCTACTGAGAAGGACTAGATGTGGGTGTCAACAACTAAGATAGCCATTTACCAGATACGATGTTAGAAATTATTTAATTCAAAACAGTATTATATGTCAAACTCACTATTAATAATTTTTCTGAATATAGTTTGATCTGTTTTTTATTAGCCCACCAAGGTCGGGTGTTTTTTCTGCCTACTCTATACGTGTAAAATAACACCGACTTTAGCATTCATACAAATTAACAAGGTAAGGATAAAACACTGCTTGTTAGTCTGAACCAATTAGTTAGTTTAGTTAGCTAGTTAATACAATTTTACTTACTTTAGTATAAGAGCTTTTCAGTTAAACTCTGAAAAAGTTGTTTAGCTTAGTATCGTTCACCGAACACAAACAACGTTGGAATTTAGTTTACATGCTTGTATTTCTAACGTCACAAATCTTACTTTAACCAAAGTACCATTTGTGAGTATGTCTACCTTTTTCTATTGCATTTTAGTGGGGGCACGCCAATAAAAGAAAACGTATCCTCCTGCTAAAAAATACGAAAAGTTAAAATATCTATTTGAAAATAGTTTGCCCAAAACTATGCTTAAATATTCCCCTTCAAATAAGGAATAAAGTTAGCAAAATGTATAAAAACACTTGGTTGAGCAACTAACGCTGAGAACTAGCTGTGCGTACAGATAGATTTTGAGGCTAGAAAAAAACTGTACACGTCAAAGTTTTACAGGTGAAATGAACGTTACGTTACAAATTTTGATTTGCCTTGAAGTGGCAGGCACCCCGTAACAATTCTAAGGGTGTATGGGATATTTAGAGTGGTACAAGAGGAGGTTTCTATGGAAGAAATGATAAAAAATACGAAGTAAATAAAATTTGAAATAAAAAATAATATAAGTTTTTCCTCTCTCCATAATTATTAGATTCCAAACCGCGTGTCTTAGCAATCCCTTTTATATTAACCCTATACGGATGACAATTATTGCGAATACGCTTCCTTTGCTTCTGTGTCCTACATCTATCACATTATACTTCACTAAAATACTGTAAAAACACTCATTAATTTTTTTCTTAACCAAAGAAATTTTCAAAATAGAATGCCTCTTCCAAATACAACTCCATCACTGGGTTGACTGGATATCCTCTTGCAATGACCTAATTTTTATCCCAATTTTTGAATAAAGGCAAACACAATTCAACCGATACGTAACCTCCATTAACATTAAATAATTGCAACATAAATACAAATATACTTTAAAAAAATATAGTCTCTTAACCTCACTCTGGCCAGTTAGTACTAAAAGAAATCCTAAAAAAACATTATATTAAATCCATCACTAACACTACCACTTCAATTTTCCCGTTTCACATATGAAGTTACATAACATTATAAATCCCAGTTTCTGGAAATGCTTTTAATAACAAAGATAGAAAACAGTTAAATACCAAGTTTCTTTTTTCATTTCATTGTCCATTCAAAGTACTAAAATTTTATGCTCTGTGTAATAGTAAATTTCACATATACAGCTTACATTTAAAATCAATATACACCATTTCCGTTGCTAAATTAGTTCTACAAAATAATTGCTATCACCTTGACTAAATTTCTATTACATAAATAAAAACCACTTATAATTTGATTCCACAAGTTCATAATTCATAAATTTAAACATAAAAGCTCATTCTACCCGCGATTTAATTTCAGAATGTTGTTACGTTCATTCCTCTACTTGTGAATTTTGCTGCATATTTGGATCCAAATGTTGAGTAAGTTTTACTCAGATTATTCCAATGTAGAAGAGTTTTTGCAGTTCCAGTTGTTAACCAATTCAGTTTTAACTTATTTAAATATAACGGTTTGCTACACTTTTATTGTTTTAAATTTGAAACAGCCTTTTGTTAGACAATCCACTTACCAGCCTTTCATTTGTGTGACACTTCAGGCGTTTGCTTATCTACACACGTGCTTTAGATTTAAGTTGATAATGGATTTATCTAAAAAGTTTCATACGTCGCTAGTTGAGGTGTAAGTAGGTAAATAAGGCCGGTCTGACTTCAAAACGGTGCACGCGTATGTTTTTCCATGTAACATACGCGTGCACTGTTTTGAAACCAGACCGGCCTTATATACTTTCAATGTAAAATACGTGTGGACACGTTTTGAAATCAGACCGGCTTTATATTACTTTCAATGGAACATACGTGTGTGACTTCAAAACACACGTCTGCTACGTTTAAAGTGCGTGCAGAGAAAATGTGGAGCAGTTTTGAATTCGGTTTTCCAGCGAGAAGTTATAAAGTATGACAGATGCAAAATATCGCATTCAAGTCAATTGTGTTTAATTAAGGTGGATTCTGATTTATGTTTTTTACTTTTGTTTAGAGGTTGCAAATACACATGGGCCGGTTTGACTTCAAAGTGTGGCCAACAGTAGGAAAAGCAGCGGTGATAATCAAGGTCAATCCTACCTAATATAAGTGAAAAATCTTCGACTAGCGATCATAACAACATAAATTAGTTAACGGAGTGTTGTGTGTAAGATAGAAGCAAGTAATTAAATGTAATATGGATTTTAATATTCTTAATAAAACCACATATCGCAAACCTTATGTAAATTCAAAAGATATTGTAGTGAATAAGAGGTTTGAAGTTTTGAAAGTGGAAACTGTCAAGACAAAATATGGAAAAAGAGTATTAGTGGAAACAGAAGAGTTCAAAAGTATATTGCCATTGAGATATTTTGAATACCTTCAAGCACATGGAGTGAAACAATTAAATGAAAGTATTGGCTCGAACAAACACGTATACATAACTAGTAAGGGATCAATCGGTCTAACTGTCAACATAGAATTTTCAGAATAATATGTCACTATTCTAAGAAATTAGTTTATTATAATAGTATACATCTTTTTCTTTACTGTTTATTTTATTATAACACATCCAAGTCGATTGTATAAAGAATGAGGTATTTAATTAAAGTGGGTTCTGATTTATGTGTGTTTTACTTTGAGGTTATTAACTTGTTTAGAGAAAGTATTGTTTCAAAAGAGAAACTTTTATAAAATACTTTTATTTACAAATTGTTGAATATTTTGATCGAACTATTTACAGTTAAAATCTAACTATTTATAAATGAAAAAGTATTTATTAACTTCCGTTCTTGAAGTATCTGCTGCTACCTTGCAGCCCGTTCCTCTCTTTTTTGCTTTATTATTTCTAGTTCCAAATCTAGACGACGCAGTAGCTTCTCTCCACGCTTTTTAAATGCATTAAGCAACTCTACTGTGTCATCTTCGTAGGATTTGTCATCTTCACAGCAAACAGCCATATTAGGTATTGGACATAACTTTTTCATAGCCAACATGTTTTTGCCGGATCTGTGAGCATAACATAACAGATTATTGTAGGTTCCCCTTTTCTTTTGTATACTACCTGATGTTTCTGAGAGGATCAGAATGTGCCAACGATCCAACGATAGCCTCAGAATTTTCAGAATGGTTTTTTGATCCTAATCTAATGTAAATTATAGTGTTTGCATAAACATAAATATATTCTAACGTACATGTATGGTTCTGCTTTACTATGACGTTGATCATTGGTACATCTAATTTCGAGTAGAGAAACTGACTGCGGTGGAACAACAACAGGAGCGGCAGACTCGGACATTTTATTGCTCCTAAAACGCGCAAATCTATCAATTCTAAAACACATGTATAAATGTGAAAAAGCACTTACCGTGATATATCTATTACGTCACTATCAAAAATAGCAGCAGTGTCAAGTTGAGATGAAGAACCAAAAACTTCTTTAATCAAGTCTTCGTTAGAATGAAATATAAATTGTTCTAGAACTTTCACACTATCGTTGGTACTGCTACCATCTTTGATCGATGATAAGTTACTCATTTTTTAAAGTTGCTGGTAACTAATAATAATTATACAAGAGATCTGATCGAACACTGTTGGTAAAATCTAGGTGAAGTATTTATATTAAATAAGAAACGGGTCTGTTAGAAAAAAAATTAAAAATTTGCATCGTTTTCTGAAATAATTGCAAATAAAAATGTTATATATTCAGCTATGTAATCTATTCTAATGAATAAAAACCAGTATGTAAGCAAATATAATGATGCAGAAATAACGAATTGGGTTCATTGTCTGAAAAATTGCAAATGGTCTTTCTTGGGATGAATCTTCAACGGCTGGAATGGTGTCATCATATATAGCGCTTTATTTGAAACAAATTTGCTTTATTTTTTCTAAAAAAAAATTCAAAAATGTCTAATTTTAAAGGTAACCATAAAATGAGAATACTACTGTACTGCAAGCATATTTTCCGTAAACACTAGCATAAATGAAAAGATACAGGATCGTGCCGATGCAACTGTTAATAAAACGAAATCAGATACTTTGCTTATTTAAAACTGGATTTGTTGGAAATTATAAATTCAATGTTAATTTTCCTGCTGAATATTCTTTGGGAATTAAACCATTCATGCTTGAAAATCGTCTTGAATCAAAACGTAAATAAAGACGTTTTTAACAACTGCTTCCAAAGCAATTCGCTATGCAATTATTTAAAATCTTTAAAATACTAGATACGTATTTCGACCACTATGTGGTCATCGTCAGTAGAAATTTTAAATAATAATTAGTTGTTGTTCCGGAACACTTCTGAAGATATTTTAATCACCACTTAGGCTGAAGTGAACCTTTCCAACATACAATTTACTAGAATGTTGCTTTAAACACAATCGAGGATATTGTCCTCACCCGCAGGCTGGTGTTCTCCACAACAAACAAGTGAATGTTTAATGTATTAGTTTGTTTGTTCCGAGGTTATTTTTCATTGTCGGTAGGTTTAATTCAGTAAATGTAAATTTAATTAAGCATTACATTTTATTTTTTCCTTTCCCTTCTGGAGCTTACCGCGTTCCTTGCTCCTTCTCTGAGCCCGAATATCGGCCGGTAAGCCGTAACCTTGGCTGGAAGGAAATGTCCAGTTTCTTTCTTGTTACATTAAAATTTGTTTAACTTTAAGTGGACGGTATGTTTACGCTTGCCATTCAATTCCATCTATTTTTCCACTTATGGGTCTGTAGACACAATCTAGAATCACTGCTTAACCTTCAAGTAGTATCTCTCCAGTGTTCATTCAAGTACGTTGCCATACGCGTCAGTCTGGTGAAATGTTTAAAGTTTGCCGGCAATTCCTGAATTTTTTCCTTCCTTAAACCCTCTACCTTAATTGCAGTATATGCCTGTACTGGAACGTAGGTAAGTACGGTCTTCATTTGTCATTTCTATAAATTGTAACTTATGCATATCTACCGTTTTCGCGTAAATTTAATTACAATGGCCAGCCCCTTGCTCTAGCTATCAAAGTTCTATACAGACAATATTCTTCGAGTATAATTCTGGGTATTTATTTGCATATAGTTACCCATACTTTATTACTACATTTGACGTCATCCTTAAGTTATTTTGAATGGACTATAGTATAGAATTTTGTAAACAGTGCACTTCGTAGTCTTTATTATATCGTATATAGATTTCTCACGGGAAACGTATATCTTTGTAATTATTAGTAGATGAAAATTACGACAAGCATTCTTTTTCTCAGGATGTTTGACAGAATTTCCGACCTCTTTAACCACACTGTCCTTAACTCGCCTTGTCTTCAGTTAAACCGGTCTTTCTGCATGTAAGTACAACTCGCACAGTTGTACCAATGTTGCAAGCAAACTAATGTCGTAAATCTTTATTTTTATGTTTATGAAATGCATTGTGTTCTCGGTTATAAAGGTAGTGAAACAATCTCAATATTAATTACTTAGTACAAGGTCGTTCATTACTATCCTGCCCATTTTTTCTATAAATGACGTACAAATAGCAACCTATTTAATGGAAAAAGCATAATAGAAAGTTATTCAAACTCCTTCTGAAACTTTGTTACTCAGAAACTTGTTTAAGTTCTGTAAGCTGCATTTTCTGTTTATGTCATCCCGACACTGTGTTCGATTGCTCCTTTTATACAGTCAGCAATTTTGTGAGATGAAATCTTAAAAAATGCTGGTTGGCTAACGAAGTTGTTGGATTAAAGTAGCAACATGCTCTTTCGCTTTAACGCTAAATACCAATTATTGCTTTTACTTGCTTAAAAGTTACCAAAACGAAAGTACAGCTCATAACATAGAAGGTGAACATTGTCAAAGCAATAGACCCTTTGTTCATCAAAGGTTAAGCACTAGAAAATGTAGATATCGATCGTCATTGTCAGCATGTTTAAGAGGACTGGAAAAGTTGACTTCATCAACCAAGCAATTATAAAAGGCAATTGGCTTACAATTGTTTGTAGCATCCTTTGAGAGCTTTGAAACGGTCATGTCAAGCGCGAATGTTATCGGTCCTTCATTTTGTAGACTTTCGGTAAAGGAAATGTCTCATTTATATTCCAGTTTCAATCACTTGGGTGAAATAAAGGAAAGTTCAAAACATTACGTTGCGCAAATTGTTAAAGCTCCAAACAAAAATTAATTTAGTGGCACTTCAGTGCTTTCAGGTAGATATTTTAAATTTTTCAGTGAGCACCCTTTACGCTACGAGATATTTGATAAAGATTTCATGTACAAACAATGAGGGAGAAAACGAATTAACCGTACAAGGCATTAATAATTCTCAGCTATGCCTTTCTGGTTTTAAAAATATACCAAAGCCTACAAAACACTTTTAGTTTATTTGTTTGGTGCAATTTTAGCAAATCATGTTCGTTGTACTAGCCTTGCATGACGTACTACAATTTTGGTATGGCACATTGCTTGTTGCGATTTATTACACTTATAGTGCAGCAGCATTAAATCAAAAATGTAATAATGAAAATGGCTCTGCTCTGCAAAATGATGCAGTGTACATTTCCTTATTTATTAGGTGCATTGCGCGAGATACATATCTCATCTCAGTATTGCAATATTTTGGAACATTTTTCTTAAGGAATTTAAATCTCACACTTTAAGAGCGAAGTGTTGCGAATTTTGTATAACACAGTTGATTAGTATAGCAGATTTTTAACATTCTTTGAATAAGGAATTATCATGAATGTACTTATACCGTTCTGAAAAATTATCGAAAGTAATAAATTCTACAAGAGCTTCGATTTTGGGCGAATATTTTTTTAGTTTGTACGAACACTTGGTTTCTATGGAAATTTGATGAAAAGATTGTCTAATAAAACCAAGTGTGAGTTTACAAACTAAAAAACATCCTGCTAAAAATCGAAGCTAAGGTGGTACTTTTTGAGAAAATTCCACGACAAAATTTTAAATCAACTAGTAAAATCTAATGAATGTTATCATTTATACATATAGCTCACCGCACGTAGGAAGCCTTTAAGAAGCATTACAGTGACGAAACAATATCAAACGTCATTTGTAAAAAATGTGTACTTATATATTCTAAAAAAACATCATTGTTTCGATTTCATGGATAGGAAAATGCGTTTGACCTTGCCAACTAGAAATTTGTAATGTTTCGCTTAAATGAAAACCTATACTCCACCAATTAACAGAAGTAACTGCTTTTATAATGCCGCCATCAAAAGCATCTGTATTAAGTATTGAAGGAAAAGTAGGGATGTATTGGTTACCTTTTGACATTGTCATAATTTGTTTGTCCCATCGAAAATAACATAAATGCTCAATGTTAACTCTTTCCACAATGTTTGTCGACTTTTGTACGTAAATGTTGAAGTAAATTTACCAGATAGTAGTTCTGGATGGCCCTCACAAGGCTCTATTAATAAATCATCTTAAACTGTATTGATTGGAGGAACTCGGCGATTTTCCGTCATTTTGGAATAATTATAAATTTTATTTGCATTAGAACTACTTCCAAAACGTGCCATATCATTTATTTTAAGTAAAGAATTTTCTGGAATATTAGGAATATAAAAAGGATGAGTCATCCGTAATTACGTAAATATCTAATTAATAAATGAAACATTTATTCCAAGAAGCGCTCGGAACGCTACTGAGAATTTCCAAGAAAATTAAGTAAGATAGGAGTTTATTATTTAGAATAGAATCGCGAACATTCTACTAGGTTCTAGAAAATAGATAATTTGTATATATCAGGAAGCGTTTATTTAAGACGGATTTACTCGATTCAATTGATTCTTAAATTCGATCGCTAAATGTTATTTAGTTTTAAGTCGTAAGCTATTGCTTTGTAAAAATGATATTTAAAGTATGCAGCAAGCATACTGTAATTTGGTAATTACAATGGTGCAATGAATATAATGATGTTTCAACCGCAAAATACATAAAAAATGGAAATTATTAAATACAATGAAGGGAGAAAATTCTTGGATAGAATGCTATTTATAAAATTTTATTTAATAATTGAAAGGAAGGTTTAAGCAAAATGTACTTTGGTAACTGCAGTTTCAAACGGGGATTTTAAATATGAAAAATTTTGTAAGCTGTTTTGGACATCAATTTAAAATAAGGATTTTTGCAAACATAATTTTTTTGTAACTGATATTTGAATTTTGTCATTCAATTTAAGATAGTTTAAGATAGTCCTAATAATTTTTTCTGTAAAGGATCTTTACCATGACAGTTTGTGTTCAGAGTTCGAAACACTCTAACCTTTTAATAGATTATCTGTCAAGGATGGATTTTTTGGCCAAACAAACCTTACAAGTGTGGGAATAAACAAAGTCAGGTATAATATCCATAAAATAAGAAGAAATTTAGTTTTGTATATTTAAAATAAGGTAGGGAACATTTTTTTGTAATAAGTACATCTTAGAAATTAATATATGTTTGAAAGAAACGATGTTGTAAATGTTCTATGTGCTTTTGTATCAGAGAAAGTATTTCATACTGTATAAATGCTTTGTAATATTGTTGTGTTTGATTTCATCTTGAAAACTCCGTCAATTTCGTTGAACCAGCTAGGCAAAGTTAGAAAGGAAGGTAAGTCAACAATTTCAAGTTTTACAATTTGCTGTATCTGTATCATATCACTCTTTTAGTGACACTCTCAAAGCGGCCTTACCACAGTACTCCTTTAGTGACGCTCCTACGCGGGTTATTATCATATTACTCTTTTAGCGGCGCACCAACGTGCCGCGTTGTCACAGCAATATATATATATATATATATATATATATAAAATGGTATTGTTTTTGTAGGTTTCAGGTCTTCTTAAATAAACAGTACTCTTTTATATAAATCTAAGCTTTCGGATATATTCAATCCTTTGTCAAAGATACTAAAATATACAGAAATAATAATACTGTAAAATTATAAAGGTATGCTGTTACTTACTAAAGCGAGGCTACAGATATAAATTAAAAATACATTTGTTTAGCAATACAAACATTAAAGATATAAACTTGTTGGAAGTTAGGTAAAGTTTGACATTTGACAGGTGTTTTATTTTTGGCTGAAAGCTCCCCCTCTGCTTTTTATATGTTTTATATATGTTTTTTTATATGTTTTTATATGTTTTCAAACCACTAACAAATAAATTAAAATATTCAGTAATCTACACAATAGCTGCTAACATACACACACACACACACAACATGCTATTTAAAATTTAATTAAACATATAAAAACAGAGGGGAGCTTTCGGTCAAAAATAAAACACCTGTCAAATGTCAACTACCTAACTTCAACAAGTTTATATCTTAATGTTGTATCTAAACAAATGTATTAATTTATATCTGTAACCTCGCTTAAGTAACAGCATACCTTATTACGGTATTTCTGTATTTTTAGTATCTTTGACAAAGATGAATATATCCGAAAGCTAGATTTATAAAAAGTACTGATTATTTAAGAAGACCTGAAACTAAAAACCATTTTATATTGAAATTAAGGTCGTTATCTTTATAAAGAATATATATATATATATATATATATATATATATATATATATATATATATATAGTTAAAACAAAGGTTGGTGAACGTTTGGGATACACTCGTTCAACAAATAATAGACTACTATGTCAAATCGTAATTTAATTCTACGTTTCGGCAACAAAATTTCGTGCCTTCTTCAAAGACTAAAAAAAACAATGAGGTTAGTCACAGTTCCAAAAAGTACACACAACGTTACTTACATATCTACTAAGACATAACTCGTTGGAAATATCTACTAAAATTAGCACAACATATATAGTAGTCCATTGCAATAAAATCTAACAAAACAACACAATACTATATCCAACAGCGGTTGTATACGAGTCAAACTAATTAATTCAGTGAGGGAAAGGAACAACTACAATACAATACAAACTTCACTCACTTAGTTAAACGTTTATCTGCTAAAAATTAATTGAAAAGTTGACAGAAACATTTGATGAACGTATATCAAACCGGTACATAATCAAATTTTTAGTGATAACCACCAAATACTAGATAATTCAAAACTTCAAACACTATATTACCATTAAGATAACAATACAATTTAATATGTAAACCTCATACTACGTTGAAATAATATAGGTTTGTGAAATCTGTACAATACAGAATAAACAGCACTCAAATTCTTCACATCTAACTTATTGTTTAATGGGTCCCGTTGTTGGAGAATGTAAAAGGATTCTAGGAACAATCTCTTATGATAATTGTCCTCAAAGTCCAAGATTTTTATTCCATCTAAATCCGCTACATGTTTGGTGGTAAAAAGGTGAGGAGATAAGACGCAAAAAGATTTTCCTATCCTAGCATCGCTCTTATGCTGTATTACACGGTTCTTGACCCACTGTTTCGTCTGATCCACGTAACTTTTTTTACAGCTACAATGTACCTGGTAAATAACACTGCTACACAACGATTTCTCCGTTCTCTCTTTTAGTTTTGTAAATAACCTACCTATTGTGTTGTCATACGTGCACGCTATAAAATATCGGGCTGTTTAAGTATTTTGGCTATTCTAAAAGTTAACTGCTGAATATAGGGTAGTTTCCTAAATTTAATGGTATCCGAAACAAGAAGGATTCTGCAAAAAATTTGAAAAAAGAACTCTCTTTACCAGACCTATGGGAAATGAATTATTCAACAATGTACCCTCCAATTGTTTAAAATTCTTACTACGAAATTCCGGTTCACATATTTTAAGAATACGTTGTTTTAGACAGATGATTGTGTTTAACTTATGGCGGAATAATGATTGGAAAAAAAATTTATATACCTACCCGAATCTGTAGGTTTTTTATAAATGTCAAACTTCAATTGGTTAGTCAAGGACCTAACAACCAGCGTATCCAGAAAGGGAATACAGAAGTCTACTTCTATCTCACATGTAAAAACCAAGTTGGAATTGAAGCTATTAAAAATATATAACGTGTACTCTACTAAATGAACAGGGACAGAACATAGTATGTCATCAACGTACTTGACCATAAATGAAACCTCAAATGGGAGAGAATTGACGACATGGTCCACTAGTGAATCCATCACTATCTGGGCAATAACCGGGGACAAAGGCGACTCCATGAGGTTGCCAAGAACTTGAAAATAAAACCCAGAATCGAAAGTAAAATAAGTGTTATTGAAGACTAATTTAATAGTAGCAATAAAGGAATCCAAATTCAAATTACATTGAGAAAGGATACAATTCTATTTCTTCGTAATAATGTCCACCACTAAACCAATAGGAATATTGGTAAACAAATAGCAAACGTCCAAAGAAATGAGAATATGGTCATCCGGCAACTGAAACTGCCTGTATCTATCCACAAAAGAAAAAGAATCCTTGACATTGTAACTTTCCAAGGGGAACGCTTTACTCAGGATACGAGCTAAAAAATGGTACACGAAATGATAGGTCGTTAACTTTTAGGTAGTTAACTTTTAGAATCGCCAAAACACTTAAACAGCCCGATATTTTTATAGCGTGCACGTATGACAACACGATTGGTAGGTTATTTACAAAACTAAAAGAGAGAACGGAGAAATCGTCGTGTAGCAGTGTTATTTACCAGGTACATTGTAGTTGTAAAAAAAGTTACGTGGGTCAGACGAAACAGTGGGTCAAGAACCGTGTAATACAGCATAAGAGCGATGCTAGGATAGGAAAATCTTTTTGCGCCTTATCTTCTCACCTTTTTACCACCAAATATATAGCGGATTTAGATAGAATAAAAATCTTGTACTTTGAAGACAATTATCATAAGAGATTGTTCCTAGAATCCTTTTACATTCTCCAACAACGGGACCCATTAAACAATAAGTTAGATGTGAAGAATTTGAGTGCTGTTTATTCTGCATTGTACAGATTTCACAAACCTATATTATTTCAACGTAGTATGAGGCTTACATATTAAATTGTATTGTTATCTTAATGGTAATATAGTGTTTGAAGTTTTGAATTATCTAGTATTTGGTGGTTATCACTAAAAATTTGATTATGTACCGGTTTGATATACGTTCATCAAATGCTTCTGTCAATTTTTCAATTAATTTTTAGCAGATAAACGTTTAATTAAGTGAGTGAAGTTTGTATTGTATTGTAGTTGTTCCTTTTACTCACTGCATTAATTAGTTTGACTCGTTGTTTAAAACCCCTGTTGGATATAGAATTGTGTTGTTTTGTTAGATTTTATTGCAATGGACTACTATATATGTTGTGCTAATTTTAGTAGATATTGCCACCGAGTTATGTCTTAGTAGTTATGTAAGTAACGTTGTGTGTACTTTTTAGAACTGTGACTAACCTCATTGTTTTTTTTTAGTCTTTGAAGAAGGCACGAAATTTTGTTGCCGAAACGTAGAATTAAATTACGATTTGATATAGTAGTCTATTATTTGTTGAACGAGTGTATCCCAAGAGTTCACCAACCTTTGTTTTAACTATTGACTTACGTTCAAGAATTCAGTATTAATATATATAAATATATATATATATATATATATATATATATATATATAAGATGAATTAATAACTCAAACTTTTATGCAAAGCCCAAATGACCATTTCAAATCGTTAGTAATTGAAAGAGGAAAAATATAAGGTCCCAGACAGGATTTGAACCTGCATTTTTAGCTTTCCAGACCGACGTATTTACTAATTACACTACCGGGACTGGTGATGAAATTGGTTAAATTTTTACAAATCTAAATCATGTATGTCACTTGTAAATACTCCCTGTATGTTTAATGTGGTTTGTTCAGCATTTTTCTTAATCTTTTTTGGGAATTAAACCACTCGTAGTTTTTAAAATCATCTTTATTTACGTTTCGATCTATGACCTAGGATCGTTGTCAAAATAGAAATTTTATGTATCATCTGGTAAACTGATTTGGACGTCAATTTAAAATAAAAATATATTTAATTCCGAGTTGGATATAAAGCGCTTCGTGGATTTTTGTAAGTATTAATTGCTAGTAACTGATAGTTGAGTATTTGTCATTTAAATCTAAACTAGAATAAGTGTTAATCATATAATATTTTATTTTTGACAACGATCCTAGGTCATGGATCGAAACGTAAATAAAGATGATTTTAGAAACCATGAGTAATTTAATTTCCCAAAGAAGATTAAGAAACATGTATGACACCATACATCGACCTAACTTTCAATTACGTTTGGCATTTTTGTCAACAATATCTGGCAGTGTCAAGTTTTTTACTTATATCAGATATGGACCGGAAGCGACGCCCAAATTTACGACCGTAAGCCAACTATTTAATATACATATTAGGTAATTATCTGCACAAGGCACGTTGATAAATACTAAGGTATAATATTTAATAAGAAACATTTTTTCTTTCAATTACTAACTCGATTTGATATTATTATTATTTGGGCTTTGTATAAAATTGTAAGTTATTATTTCAACTTATTAAATATAATACCTTAGAATTTATCAACTTGCCTTGTGCAATTAATTACCTACTATATATATATATATATATATATATATATATATATATATAATGACCTTGTATAAATATGATGATATATTATTAATGGGTTTGAGGTCAGCTGTAGAAAAGTAAACTCTTTTCTAAGGCCTAAATTTTCAAATTTAATTCAAATTCTTAATCACATGCTTTCTAAAATTTTACAATTAACTAGGCGACATATACATGAATTGATAGTAACTTACAAGATGAGGTTATACATTAAATTAACATAGAAATTAAATCGAAACAGTGTTTTAACTGATTCTTGCTTCAATTTCGGAATCAGCTGCTTCAACTTTGGGAGCCACAGAAAATGCTGGGAATCAGCTGCAGCCGCCCAGTATTGATGTGAAGATACAATAGAAAGTATGAGTATTTATTTTACACTGCCCTTTTCCCTACCTAGCTAGCTCAGTGAAAAATATGTTATGGATTTTATGAAAATGAAATGAAACACGGAAATCTCAAGAGCAATCTTTTATACATTCAAATACAATTTTTTTTTATACACAATTATCTCAATATTCTCTTACATACAGATATAGGCAACGTCTATAGATATGATTTACAACTTAAGTTTAGACAGAAAATTACATTAAGACTACTTACGTACTAAAATAGTCTTCACCTAATCCTGATTAATAATTACAGAACCCCAAAACATCTTACATATAAGTCACAAAATTAATTTTTTGTTGGATAATTTAAATACACTTGCATTAATTCGTCTCTTTGGACGTAGTCGATCAATGACCTCAAGTAGAAGACTTTATAAGGGTAAAAACACTTAGGACCCTGACCTCAAAATTGCTGAAAATAAACTACTTAATGACAAATTAATTTTTATAAAAATTATAAACTTATTTCCCAAGAATTAATATTTAAAACCCAACATTGAGTATTAGTCACACAATAAAATAAGAATGACATCAAAAGTTAAAAGTGGAATAAATCTGTGTCTGTAATGGGTTGCAATCACCTGTGGTTTGCGATCAGCAAAAATTTAATATCTTCTTCCCGTACAAAGTATTAAGTTAGGGAAGTAATATATTTTAAACGACCAAAAATTCTTTAAAGATTATCCATCTCAAAATATTTTTAAAAGTTTAAAATCCTCCAAAAATCACCATAATTTTCATTATACTAAACAAATTATTAAAATTATCAAAGAATTACCAAGAATAACTCTGAGCACCAAGAAAGCCAAGAAAACCAAGAAAACCCAGTGAGCTTTATAAAAAAATACCTACCTTTACGTTTCATTAAACTGCTTTACATATCACTTTGAAAGCTTTTCTAAGTTCGTTTTTAATTTAATTTAACTATTTTTTAAATTAGCATGCTGGCGGCTTATCTCACTTGAATAACAGAACAAAATCCGCTTTTAGTATTTTTGTTCATATATTTATACGATTTTTAATCGCGGAATTTCGGTATTACCTGTTTTGTAGAAACTTCTTCCAGCGTGTGTGCTATTTAGAATTGTCTAATGAATAACGAAATTTGATAAGCTTTTGCAGGCTAGAATGGTATTTAATTTCCTATCACCTTCACCCTTATTAATTTTATATTAGAAAAACAAGATAATGACCGACCTGTAGCACACCTGCCTTGTAAAACCAATAAAAAGCTTGAACATTTTCCTTGTAAATATTGTTTAAACAAAATTTGTGCTGCAAAATATGTTCAACAAATAGCTATTTTGAACAGCTATCTGTACAGATTAAAATTTATCTACAATGCTTTCAGATTTGTTAGAGTTATTACAATTTCCCATAAATTGACTTGTTTTAAATTTTGTTAATTGTACTTAACTTATTAACAAGTTAATGATTTCGAAGAAATACCAAGTTATAATATTCTAATATAAATTTCTTTAGCTTATTATGTCTGTTTTTAGAAATAGAAAATCGTATAATATATACACTTCGTAGGCCATATTTACAGACCTACACTAATAAAACTTTCTACTTTTTAAACTTTACTATATCGATATACTTGAGCAAATTAATTGAATCTTAAGGTATAAGTTTTGAATCAGAAGTGTGATTTGTGGTCTATTTATACACACGTGAGGTGATAAATAACTTAGCTTTCATGCAAAACCTTCAAATCGAGCTAGTAATTGAAAGATGAAATATATGATCCCGGATAGGGTTCGAACCAGTATATTCAACATCGACTGCGATGCGCTTACCAGTTGTGCGTCCCGGATGGATGATCACAATTGGAAAGATATAGAAGTCTAAATCGTTTACGCAACCAGACAGCGACCTAACTGTCAATTACATCTGTCACTTTTGTCAATCATGTGCGACTGTCAAGTTTTAACTTATGCCAGGAAGCGACTTTCAAATTCACAGCTATAAACCAACTATTAACTATAAATATTTCTCATTACAAACTGATTTTCAATATTTTCTCAGGTTTGAAAAAAGATTTGAACATCTAACCTTCGGCTTTACCGACCGATGCGTTAACGAATTACGCTGCCTAGATAGGCCACTGCGATTGGAAATATACACAAATTTAAATTATGTACAGAACGTAACATTAACATAACCTTCAATTACGTCAACCATATCTGACGGTGTCAAGTTGTTGACTTATGTATGAAGCGACGCTCAAATTCACCGCTGTAAATCAATAATTAACTAAAAATATTACTAATTGTACAGGGCTAACTGGTTTTATGCTGTATTAGATAATAGAATGAAATAAAACTTCGACCGTTATACAAAGCCTCAGTGATCACCTCAAATCGAGATAGTAATTGAAAGATAGAATATTTGAGCGTCGCTTCCTGACAGTATCAGACATAAGTCAAGAACGTGACACTATTACATATTATGTTTGACAAAAATGCCGAACGTAATTGAAAGTGTGTTGATGTATAGTTGCGCACATGATTTAGATGTGCGGTCCCTTCCAAGTGTAATCACCCGTGTGGGTGGCGTAATTGGTTGGCGCATCTGAGATCAATGTCAAATATACTTGTTCGAAACCTGTCCGATACCCTATAACTTCAGTTTTTCAAATACTAGCTCGATTTCAAATGATAATTTAGGCTTTGCATGAAAGTCTGTTATCATTTCATCTTATTAACTAATATAATACTGAAAATCAGTTTAACATATTATATATCATGGTGAGGTATACACCACCTAGTCCCACGAATTGCGCGCCAATTATAATGTAACATCTACACCGTCGGGCACGATGAATTGGGTGGCAATAATATCGGCTGTCATATTGCAGTATACAACAGGTTCAGAATCTTAAATCTAAATTTAAGAAACCACTTCCTCGACTATTTCAGTTGGTAGAACATAAACACATTCCTCCTCGAATAGATTAGTTTATTAAACCTTACTAAAAAGTTTTTAAAATACCAATATCTACAAACAATAATATGGAAAAAAATGAAAATAAGTGTAGTGTAAATCCCATAGTACTCTTACTACGGTACCTACTTCTTTAAAACTATACCTCTTTAAAAATGTGTAAATTGCCCTCTTATTATATAAACAATTTCCTAAATGAAATTTGAAGTAAATTAAACCTTAAAGCTAGAACTTCTCACAATAAATCATTAAATACAAAATGCCTGTTTACATAGTTTTGTAGAGTGTTTTACACAAAAGAAACATCTTTGAATCTAATATAACCTTTCATGTGCCTTGAGTTAATTCCGGACCTAACAGTTTTAACGCTTTAAACTTTGAACACATACTTATGTCAAAAGGTTTGATTCTTGAACAAAATTAAACAAGACTTTCTTCAGGTCTAAGTCAAAAACCAATCTCCAACGAATTCAATCTCCGCAGAATTTACTCTTATAGGTTTTAGTTTGTTTCTTAAAAACTGACCAAGATGTGAATATAAAATTAAAGCAGTATTTAAAATTGAACTAAGATTTGAGATACCAATTGAAGTAATAATATAAGCCGATTTCCCAAAATTGGCAAAAAAAAACACTTTCATAACTTTTGCAATACTATCACGAAATTTGATGGAGTTCAGTATTTTTAATTGCTTCACTAGTTCGTAGAGTAAAAGTAATGGTGCTTTTTAAAGTAATCCTACTTTTATATATAACGTCTAATTTCGATTATAAACAAGCGTATTGTTTAGGAAATTTCATTCTATCAAAGTATTAAAACCAGCAAAAAGGTATGTAATTTTAAGGAATAAGAATCGTTTTATTTCATAACAAACATTTCAATTGTCGAACACTCTGATTAACGCAAATTCGATTTCATTTGCCATACGTAAATTCCACTCCTTTAATTTTTCAAGTACTAACATTTTCAGTCATAAATAGCAAATTTCTTTTGATATCGACGAATTCGTGCAAATGTTGGCTTTTATTTAGGGAATTAACTAGCGAATATATTACTGTTTCCTCATTGCATTTACATTAAATTAAAATGAAAATTTATTCCTGCAAACAACTCATTCTTGTTGATATTTCTACCTAGCTGCTGCATGAACGATATGAGTAAAACGTGCATCCATCTAGCTAATATGAAAGGTAGTCTGCATCTCAAGCGTTCTTGATGAAAGTGTGCACTTCTATAATTAATCACGGCGATTTAGGGATTGTTGCGTTTTTGAAATTGTTGACTTACCTTCCTTTCTAGCTTTGCCTTGCCTGGTTAGCTCAACGGAAATGTGGGAATTTATAAAATGAAATCAAACACAGCATTATCACAAAGCAATTATTCATAAAATATTTTCCCTCATACAAAAGCAAATAGAACATTTACAGCATGTTTCTTTCAAACATCAAATTACTTCTAAGAAGTATTTACTTACTTCAATACAAAAAAAATAAGTTCCTTACTTTATTTAAATTTACAGAACTAAATATCTTCTTTTATGGACATTTTACCTGGTTTCTATTTTCAAGCTTGTAAGGTTTGTTTGGCCAAAAAATCCTTGACAGATAATCTATTAAAAAAACAGAGTGTTTCGAACACTGAACACAAACTTTCTGGTAAAGATTTTTACAAGAATAAAATTATATAATTCAGACCTATTCTACTTTAGACTTAAATTAAATGACAAAATTTAAGTATCAGTTACAAACTATGTTAAAAAAATTATACTTGCTAAAGTTTACAAAGGGCTTTTCCTATTAAATATTTTTGGCTTCTTGGCTTTATTTTAAATTGAAGTTTAAATCCCAGTTTACAAAGTCTTGTATATTATTTAAATCTTCACTTAGAAACCAATGTGCGTCCTCGGAATTATTTAATAAAATTATTAGTAACTTTTTATATCAAAGCATTTCCCATCTTCTTTGTATATAATTACATTTAATAATTCTCATATTTATGTGCAGATACGTTTAAAACACACTTCTTTATTCACGGTTACATTTTTAATGTTAAATTACAGTATGTGTATTACATACTTCAAATAATGTCTTTGCGACTTAAATGAACATTTTGCGTCCGAATTAATAAATGAACGTTTTTAATAAAATTTCTCATTTATATACCAAAATTATCTATTTTCTAGAGTGTAGTAGTATTTTCGTGATTCCATTTTAAATAATACACGTATATCTTAGGTAATTATCTAAGAAATCCTCATTAGCGTTCAAAATCGTCGCGTTTTATTACCTCGCTAGTGTTGATTTATGTGCGCTCTCCTTTTTTATTTAGTACCTAAAGTTAATGGTCGCGGTTCCATATTGTACAGTAAATGCGAAAGATCATAAATATTTCTTATCAATTTCTATTACATTTTCTGGGTTTTTTTGGTGTTCCGGCCGCTTCTTGGAATACATTTTTTATTTATTAACTAGATATTTACGCAGTTCTAAATACGGATGGCTCATCCTTTCTATATTTCTAATCTTCTAGAAAATTCTTTATTTAATATGAATTTACGTAACCCAACAGTCAATTTATATGATTAATTTATAATACAAATGAGTTGCATTCTATAGAAAATACTTGATTTTACGGTAAAGCATTTATAATACCCATAATTAAGATTAAATCAGGGTTTTGAATACACGAAATTATTTATTTTTATTCACGGAAAAGGCATTTTTTATTGCATATATAGTTTTGCTATTTATTTACAACACGCTTATATCATACAGGGTGATTATTTTTACACGCGCAATTGCATTTTTCGCTTGTACATCAATGAATGAAAGTAAGCTTGTATTAATTATACAGGGTTTAACTATGAATTTACGGAATTTTCTATTTTTCCACATTCTTTTATATCTTGGTGAAATTTATTTGTAGAAATGGTCATACTATAGTGTATGGAGAAGATTTTATTTTGTAAATTCGAGAAAATGCATTAATGAAGCAATTATCTAGCCATCTATTAACGTATAGTACATTTGGAACATATGTCCGAACTGCTCTGTATAAATATGTATTAGTTACGCTTGACACCTAAAAGCGTGGCCATTAAGCAGATTTCATTCATATTTTATAATTAAAGGATCGAAATTTTCTTACAATTACGTGTATTCTCTAAGGTAATATTCTGAAAGCATATTTATTTACATTTAATAATGAAAAAAACGCATTTGTAAACTTTCTAAGGAAAAATTTTTAATTGATAACTGAGGGCTCTCATTCTTAAAAATTTTCATTTATATTAATATCAAAACACGTATAACTATGTAAAAACGTGTTAATTTAGTTAATTTCAATTATTAAAAAGTATAAATTATTAGAAATAAGCCTGTATTCCACATCAAATGACCATATGACCATATTCTCGCAAATACGCGAAATCAATAACAAAATGCGCAAAATTGCTTAAACTTAACAGAATAATCACGTCAGAGAGGAAATCGTCTATTTAAAACCAATGCGTGTAGCAGTAAAAGGTTCATTATTAGTTGAAACGCCGACGCAAGTATGTTACTGTTGACAGTTTAGATACTCTATGTAATTAATTTCATACATAAAATTGACAAAATTTGACAGCTAACGATTATATAAAATATATTAAATATGCAAAATTCACAATTTAATACAAATAATTTTGTATAGAGTCCTTAAAACGATTTTCAGAGAGATTGGAACATTGATATTGAGTCATAAGGATTGGTAAACGTTATTTTTTTAAGAGTGGTCTCTGGTAAATTGAAAACAAACAACGATTGGACTCTAAACTATAAAGGTCAGATATATTAGCCATTTCCTTTTAATTGAATGATTTTATAAAAGACCATTTCTTTATTAAGAATTAACATTTTCATGGTATATTTGTGTGCATTGTGTGCATTTCGTTACAATCGATTTGTTTTTGTAAAAAAAATTCTATTTAAATAATTCCTCAACTTGGTCACAAGGGGTTATTGCAGGCAAAAACGTATTCCGAGTTTGGATCGCTGACATCTATGGTAAGCAGATCAGACGTCACAGTGACGAATTCCTTATTGGTAATTCTGATGAAGTAGATCTACCGATTTTATTAAAACTTGAAATACCTCCAAGACCTGCACAATCATCACCAATTAGTACTCCTATGGAAAACTCTTGCAGAAGAAGAAATGCTATTAATTTATGTCCGCGTAAAAAAATTCATACCCCACAACGATACGGTGAAGAATTTAATAATTCAGAATAGGTGCAGGGAGAGTAGTACATGCATGCATACTGAGTATGCCAAAATCCATCATTGCAATCACGACCGTATCCGACAAAAATAACATGATCGCACCTAGTCAGGGAATTACAAAGTGCAAATGTGCTAGCGATCGGTTCCGTCTAATAGAACTTACTACAATAAACTGTGATGTGATTTATAAAATGCTTAATGTTTTTACTAATAAGGTGCACTGTGTATTATATCTATGTAAACTATATTAACTAAGTGAATGTTGTGTTGCCGCGCTGTGTCGACAACCGCGTGATTGCAGTGCAACCCACATCTGAACTTACACCCTTTTGGATGTACTCTAAAGGTAACTACTTATGTATTGGTCATACTCTTTATACCTGACAGTGACATTCTTTTTATATTACAGGGAGATGTGCCGTGTTAGCGACGATTAAAGGTTTTCATAGCTGCTATAACTTTTTGCCGATTATAAGGTTTTCAAATAAGTTTTAGAAATTGAGGTTGTAGTAAGCAGAGATGAAATGGGTTATGGGTCAACTGGGTCACTGGGTCCAAGTGGGTCACTTTTTTGTTTGGGTCACTGGGCCAGTGGGTCCTGTGTACTGATCCGGATTGACTCAGTAACTCATATTGACCCAGTGACCCACATTAGCCCAGTGACCCACATTGACCCGGTGACCCAAATTGACCCGGTGACCCAAACTGACCCAGTGACCCAAACTGACCCAATTGATTAAGTAACAAATTGAATTATTGAAGTCATAAAAATCTTTTTCCCATACTTTCAGCTCAATTTATTAACTATTTTCACAAATGCATATGCTTATTGGTGCCGTTAGTTGCTAGCATTCGTTTCATATTTCAAGGAAACGCTAAAATGTTTTGTAATCAATACATCGCTTTTTATATAATATGAAACGCATTTTTACATGTTTTTCAAGAAACGTGCTGTGGCTCTGTGCCGCGAGAATGCAGTGTTATGAGCGTATACAATTTTGTATGTTCAAATAATAGTATTCTTTCACATAAGAACTGAAATAATTTGTAGCAAAAATCTTAATATTATATACCCGGTTATTTTCAGTGTCCATTATTTTTGTAATTTGTATATCATTATCATTAAGCATGGATAAACATCACGTTAATTGTAATTTAAACCTTATACATAAGTGCTGACTTTTATAAATCTCCGTGGGACCGAGTTTTCTTGATAAGACTAATTAACTAAAAGAATGATGAAGATCATATAAAACAATGTTCCTGTATCAACTCGATGTCAGAAAACGGGATTATTCAATTTACATTTTATTGCGTCTGTCATTGAAAAATATTTTGATCATTTAGTATATTTAATTGTTAAACATCCTCACATTAATTAAAATTGTCTCGGACAGCAGCTACTCCTTCTGCCAGATAGTTTTGAGATTTATTTTGTAACTGTAATTCGTAGAACAGCACATATTTATTAAAAATTAATAATAACATTTCCAAATTTCATAATCGGTTATTCGATAAAACTCGCCCACTAATTGAAGACATCACAGAAGGCCAATTTGAGACAGTAAGAGAATTTTTGCGACTGCATCAATTTGGGTCAATTTAGATAACTGGGTCAATGTGGGTCAATTTTGGTCACGAGGCCAATTTGGGGCACTGGGTCAATGTGGGTCAATTTGGGTCACCGGGTCAATGTGGGTCACTGGGTCAATTTGGGTCGCTGTGTCAATTTGGGTCATGAATCACTAGGTGGTGGGTCACATCCTCATTTGGGTCACTGGGTCAATTTGGGTCGTAGGTCACCGGGTGGTGGGTCACATCCTCATTTGGGCCACTGGGCATTGGTCACATTTTAGGTGACCCATTTCATCTATGGCAGTAAGGGCGTCGGAAGAGGGGGGGCAGCTGCCCCCTCTGCACCCTCTTCCTCGTCTTTACTACAATATCAATATCTGCATATGGTGGGAGTGCAATATAAAATACCTTCTCTCCAGTCCAAAACCATTTTCAGCGACAGGCAGCCCCCCCCCTCCATTGTTTCGGAGTGGAGACAAGGTACTTTGTATTGCACTTCCACCATATGCAGATAACTTCTACATTGCCAGTTTAAGAAAAATGATTACGAAGGCCAAGTAACGAATCAAATATTTAAGTATAATATAATTTTAGGAATAAATTTGATTTGGGCCTTACCTGCCGTCAGACATGACGACATTGTTGCTAAAACCGTAGAATTCATAACATATAACCTCCCTACTTATGTTCCGTTTATTCGCCAATAGTGTACACAG
Organism: Platerodrilus igneus; assembly: GCA_036346225.1. Taxonomy (NCBI): domain Eukaryota; kingdom Metazoa; phylum Arthropoda; class Insecta; order Coleoptera; family Lycidae; genus Platerodrilus; species Platerodrilus igneus. The sequence goes on along the minus strand of JARFIW010001325.1, from coordinate 11,160,923 downwards.
GTTTTGGTACAAAAGTATATGGGCAAATGATGTTTCACTGCGTATTATCCTTTTACATTGTCAATAAACAGAAAATGTGTATTGTTTGTTTAATAAAGAAACAAATATTCGTTTACATCCAGAGTTTATTAATAAAACAATATGACGATAACTGAATTCCAACATTTAGGTGCAGCCATAATAATGGTTTTCAGGCTCTTGTAAACTAGGTGTGACGACGTCTTGTCGGTTCTCCGAGCATTCATGCTTTTACCCCACCTTTAAAATTGATTTTGCATTCTTTCTTATAGAAGAGAAAGGTAGTTAACTCGCAGGCTGCTGCTATGCTGTAACGCAATATAGTACCTTCGGGTGGAACATTGGGGACGTGACCGCAAGTATAGCGGCCCTTATTCGAATTATAATGCTATACTGCAACGCGTATAAAAGTGCTTTGAATAATAAGTTTTGTCGATTGATTGTCTATTGTATATTCGTTTACATGTCAGCAGTGCTGTTTTACTTTTGCTTGTTGATTGTGTCTATTAACTAATTAACTAATTTTTTGAACAGCATAATAAATATTGCCTTCAATTTATTTATTCAATAGAATACATACCTCTTATTGGTTACGGAGAAGGTAAGACAGCATAAGACTATCCTAATTACTAATTTGTTTTTTAGTATAGTGATAATGTCAAAAAAATCACAGATCACTTTGATAATATTAGTGGCAAGGTCCAGATAGTAGAAACGGTGGCGAAAAGATATCTTCCTGTGACTATCACTGCAATAAAGGAATATAACCCTGCATAACAAGAATCACAACTGCATGCTTTTGAAGCATAATCTCTCAAAAATACAAGTTCGATCGAACTTTTAATGATTGAGGCACGTTTTTCTTCGGATCAAACTTATGTATTTCCTGCAAACGTCAAGAAACGGAAGTGTCAGGTCAAGTGGTTTCAGTCTTATAACTGGTTGCATTATGATCAAAATTCTGATAGATCGTCCTATTTTTTTGCATTAAACCTTGCCGTATAATAGAAAGTTATTGTTTGCGTAACGTTGAGATAACTTCTTAAAAAGCGGACTTTAATAATTGGAAGAAGGGGATAAATTGATTGGAGCATCATGCTAAAAGGGCAATCCATCGAGAGTCTGTAAATATAATTTTCAACAGAGAACAAGGGGTATCGGTCCGTGCAAATCAACAAACAGTTTAAAAAAGAACAAGAACAAGCTAGTGAAGCTATGCTTGTAGTTGTAAGTTCTCTACGATATTTAGGTCGCACTGGAAGTGCTGTAAGAGGTCATAGATCGGGAGATGGTAACTTGGAGCGCCTGTTAGAGGAGCTACAGTTGGAAGCACCGGTTTTAAGAAACTGGTTAAGTAAGCGAAACAATTGTTAAGCGCCGACATACAAAATGAAGTTGTGCAAATAATGGCCCATTCCGTATTACGCAAAATAATGAATATAGTTAAAGGTTCCTTATCTTATGGTTTAATTGCCGACTCTACAACCGACATTTCTGGATGTGAACAATTTATTTTGCATATTCGTTATTTATTTACAGATACATTAGAGATTGCAGAATAATTTATAGATATGTACAAGCGTCTCTCATCAACGGCTAAGGTTTTACACAACATCATTAAGGACGTTTTTGTCAGAATGATTTTCGATATAATGAAGTTAAGAGGTCATTGTTGAGATGGGGCAGCAAACATGGCTGGTCGTTTAAATAGTGTACAAAAAAGAATTGTGAATGAAAAACCAAAGAGTTTATTTGTGCATTGTAGTAATCATTTTCTTGATTTGGTATTGCAGGAAATAGCAAGGGAATCGGCTGGTATAGGGGATACCATTTCCATAGTCAAAGATGTATCTAATGCAATTTTAGAGTCATCTAAACGACAAGCTATTTACGCTGATGTTGTTTTGCGACCATGTCATTCTCAATCGAACGCAAATGTACCACCCTTACTTCCAGTATATCCCACTCGATGACGGCTCGAGTAAATTCATTACGACGATTTAACGAGAACTACAGCCGCGTACTTTAGATGAAATTTTATCTAATTCAACTCAACATGCTATTGCGCATAACAGACGAGCGATGTTAAGAGGTTATTCTATAAAGCTTGAAAAATTTGAAACATTTTTTTATCTAAACTTATCTATTGCTGTATTTGCTCCATGTGAAGAAGTTGCACGGACTTTGCAAAGTACGAGCAGTACTGTAATTGGTTGTAAATCTACTATAGATGTGTTAAAAGAATCTTTATCGGCAATGAGATCGGAAAAAGTGTTTGATAATCTATATCAATCTTCGACTTTGGAAAGTGACAGGCTTAAGTTAAAACAACCTCATAACAAAAGAATGACTTCGACTCACAAGAGCTTTGAGTTTAAAGCTGTCGCGGCAGCACCTGTAGCACTCTCATCTAAGGAAAGACTACGCAAAAAATATTTAGCAGTGCTAGAACAACTTATTAATGAATTAGACAGAACAGCAAGGTTTTTACAGTTTAATAAAGTTCGAAAAATTCTATTAGATTCTATGATTGGTGTTGTATCAATCGAAAGTGAGCTAATCACTAACCTTACATTTAATTTTTCAATGCTCCACCCCAAGCTACTACATTGGCCAGGAAGCGAGTTTTCTTTACATGTAAAATTTGGAATTTTGACGAACTCTTGCTGTTCCAAGCAAGGTAGGGATCTTTAACGTGCGTGTCAACACTCACACACGGGATCTCCATTTTACCTTTCATGCGAACGAGAGTGTATTTTTGTGAAAAATGCTCGCCTCACATTTTTCAGGCGGACCGTGTTGGGATTCGAACCCGAGACCTTGAGCGTAGCTAATCACTAACCTAGGAATACATGCTTCTGATTTGCGAATCGGTGTTCTTGCAACGCAACTTAATATGGTCAAACAATACTTCCATATTTCAGATGGAGTATCACCCAGATCAGTGGAAGATTTAAGGAAAACTTTTGCTCATGAGAGATCTGACTGTGTAAAAATTTTATGTAACAAAGTAATTAAACTAATTTTATTAGTGTTGACGGTTCCCGCTTCAGTTTCATCAGCAGAACGGGCTTTTAGCCAATTGCGTAGAGTGAAAATGTATCTTAAAAACACAATGTCACAAGAAAGGCTTACCCACCTTCTAATATTAGCAGTACATAAAGAAAAAACACCTGCACTGGATTCGAAAACCGTCCTAAAAGATTTTGTTAGCCGAACTTATGAACGTAAAAACATTTTTGGATTGATTTAATACGTTGTATAAAAATTGAAACCAGTTTTTTATATTTTGTAAAATATTATTTTTTCATTTGCTGTTTTTCTGGTTAGTAGAAATATGTGCGTTATTATTAAACATTCTTATTATTTTTACAATATTTTTTTTTAACATAAGGCGAGGTTTTTGCCCCCCCCCCCTTCCACTCAAAAAAGGTTCCGAGAGTTGTAGTTGTGTAGTTGTAAGTACTCGTACTAATTTCTTGTTCAATGAATGTGATATTCGTTATTTTAAACACACATGGGTAGAATATTTTAACTTTCATTTCTTGTTTTAGCACAGAATTTTATGTTTTGTCTAATCTTTTCGTCTTCTTGCTTAAAATGTTGCACACGCGTTTTATTTTTGTTTTTGATTTACTTAATGATGAATTCTTTGATATCATATCATGTGTTTAATATTTCTAAATTAATTTTGGATATTTGTTTATTTAACAGCTTTCTTGCTTTCTTGTATTTGATGTGTATCCAGTTTAGTCTGTTTTTACCTATCCTAGTTGCGTCTCCGTTTCCCTCCCAGTACAATGAGGCACCATTATATTTATGCTCATGTAACGTTTGCAAAGTATACAGTGGCCACTGTATATAAGCTGTACACTTGCATTGTATGTGTGTGACTACTACGCCCTAGGTCCCGGGTTCGAATCCCGACACGGTCCGCTTGAAAAATGTTAGGCGAGCATTTTTCGCAAAAATACACCCTCGTTCGGATGAGAGGTAAAATGGAGGTCCCGTGTGTGAGTGTTGTCACGCACGTTAAAGATCCCTACCTTGCTTGAAACAGCAAGGATTCGGCAAAATTCAAAATTTTCCAGGTAAAAAAAAACTCGCTTTCTGGCCAATGTAGTACCTTCGGGTGGAGCATTGGAAAATCACATGTAATGTACACTTGCATTAAATGATAGCTGGGTATTTTACTATACTTACCACATTTCAGAAATAGGTTTTTGCAAACTTGTTCACTTAATTCTATTTTCTAACTAAAACCCCTTTTGTTAGTAATATGTAAAAATAAACTCTGACGAACTATTTCAAGTTGCTTTTGTTTTATTGCATGTCATAGCTCGGGTAAATGTCGCACCCAGTTTCCCTAACGACTAAATCCAATATCATTAATTAACACATTTATGCAAGCTGTTATAGTGCTTCCATTAAGTAAATCCTTTACAACTACTTATCGCTACTGAATAGAGTTTAAGTGTATATTAAATTTTCCACTCTCTATAAAGCGGTGCACTCAGTCGATATCACTTAGAACGTTTAAGCAAACAACTGGTTCATTTAAAGAAAGGTGCACTCACATAAACAGGGTTTTAGTGCAGCAGTTGGAGAAACAGCGAACAATCTTGTTGCGGAGATGGAAACGGACAAAGGAAACGCAAGTACAAAGTAAATACACTTAACTACACCATACTGAGTTTTGTGCTATTCCTGTAGACTATTTAAACAACTATTCTTTAAGTTCTGCATCTATAAAACCGTTTTAAGGGTGGCGGCATGAAATGAACAACTGCAAAATTTTTGATTGGCGCAGCATATGAAAAGCAAGGTTTGGTATTGGTTTTCAATTACCTAAAAACACGCTTATTTCAAACATGGATATACAAGTGTTTAGAGTAAGTTTAAGGGTTTGTAGCAGATCTCTGGAAGTATTTTGTAGCTAGTAAAAAAGTAACAGTATGTCTGTTTGAATATTGTATGTTACACGTTCGGGTTTAAATTGTAATCAGTAATATGCCTCGTAAAACCAGCAACAAACCTTTGTCTTAGCATTCCTTCATTTTCTTACTTACCTTCTAGCCATGACGGAAGATACTAGTTTATTCATTTTTAAAGATATACTGAACATGCAATTCATGACTGTCGGACATTTTGTTACTATTATAATTGTTTAACATTTCTTTAAGAGCTCTTTTCTTTAATAATTTTGGTGTCTAATTTACTGGCTGTGTGCATTCGAATATGTACACCTGTGGTTTTACCTTAACCTAATAAAACGCATTTGGTTTCATGTAGAAAAATTTTAAATTTCCTTATGAAAGAAACGTATTTGAGCATAAATATTTGAAAATATTAAACCGTAGAGGTATATATTGTGAAAAAGTAGATATTTGACCCAATAAATTTTTGCCAAATACAGTTGAAGAAAACGAAATTTTACTTTAAACTATGTAACAATTAAATCAATAACCAATAAAATACAGATTATGAAAATTATTATATTGCGAATAAAAAATTTAATTGTGTCTGAACATCTATAAAAATATAGTTTCGAAGTATAGTACATTTTGCAACAGCTATCTGGATACAAACCAACATTATATATGGTGCAAGTAAATTTCGTACATTTACCAAAGTATATTAAAAAATAAAAAACTCAGAATTTCCCCGTGGACTAATACATTGAAATATCAACAAACTTAATCGAATCTTCATCATTTTGCTTTCGATCTTAATTAAGATCGGTTTGACGCAGCTCTAACATCTTTTCTATTCTGTGCTAATCTTAAAAGTTCTACATACCCTTCACAACCTAAATTTCTAATAATTTGAATAATATAGCTTGGTCTAGGTCTTCCTATAATCTTTTATCTTTTTCCTATCTACCTGGCTCTGCATAGATATTAGCAATCTGATAGTTGTTAAAGAACTCCAACATGTTTACATGATTCCCATTTATAAGGAAATAAAATATTATCTGGTTATCCCCTCTAAAAAGGATTAGTGTTAAATTATATGTTATGGTAAGGCTTAAGCAACGAATCGCTGCCAACATGCCAGACCGCTAACTAATTGTGAATTATGTCATGGTGACATTTAGTTAACTGATTTTTATTTATTATTTTTGATTGATTCGTTTTCGAACTTACTTAAGGTCGGTTTGACGCAGCTCTAAATTATTTTCTATTCTGAGCTAGTCTAAAAAGGTCGACATACCCTTCACAACCTAAATCTTTAATAATTTGACTAATATAGCTTTGTCAAGGCCTTCCTACTCTATTTTTATCTGGTAGTCTATAATCTAAGACCTTACTAAATAGTCCCTTATGTCTTAACTGGTGCCCAATCATTCTATCTCTTCTGACCTATATTTGTTTCCTTCTATAAACTTCCTCATTTGTTACTCTATCTGCCCAATTAATCTTTAACATTCTCCTATAACACCAAGTTTCAAAAGCTTATATGTTTTTCTTATCTACCTCTTTAATTGTCCAAGTCTCACTACCGTATAATAGAACGCTTCATATGTACGACTTGCAGAAACTTTTTCAATTATCTAAACTAATACTATTAGCTATTAGTAAATCTTCCTTTTTTAAAAACATTTTTTTAGCTTGAGCTATTCTAGTTACTATATCCCTTTTGCTACGTCCATCCGTTGTAATTATACTACCTAAATATCAAAATTCACTTATCTCCTCTAACTCGATATTACCTATTTTGAATTTTGATTTAGAACTAGGCTGTAACTCACTTGTCATTGTCTTTGTCTTTCCGGAGTTAATTCCCATTAGTATTCTCGTAGTATCTCATCTAAAATATTTAAAAACTCTCTTAACTCTTTTCTAGACTCTGTTGTAATGGCTATATCATCTGCAAAACGTAACATGTCTATTTTCTGTTCTGTACACTAATACCTATCTCTTTTCTCTCTACAGCTAAGTTTAAAGCTTCCTCAATATAAACATTAAAAATCAAGAGAGATAGTATACTCTGTCTAACACCATTTCTAATCTTAGCTTTATTTTCTATTTCATCAAATCTAATTACTACGCTTTGGTTTTTATATAGACTGTAAATATTTTTTTATCCCTATGAGAGATTCCTATTTTTTGCAAAACCTGAACATAACAATCCAATTAACCCTATCAAATGCTTTTTCTAAATCTACAAATGCAAAATGAGGTTTTTTTTTTTTGTAACCTTTCTTCGATAATTACCCTAATCATTAGTATCGGTTCTCTAGTCACTCTGTCTTTACGAAAACCATATTGGTCTTTGCCTAAATAATTTTCAGTCAAAGCTTCTACCTAATTTTAATTATTATTGTTAGTAGTTTGGAAGCGTGGGAAGTTAAACTAACCGTTCTAGAATTATCACACGTATCAGCTCCTGACTTTTTTGGGATTGGGATAATAATATTTTTTTCGAAATCTATTGGGACCTTAACTGTGTTATATATTACTTTTACTAGTTCATATAATCTGTCTAATATTTTCTGACTTGCATATTTTATTAATTCTGCGGGTATATCGTCTATCCCCGGCGCTATATTTAGCTTAAGATACCTAACAGCTCTATCAAATTCCTTTCTTAATATTCAGAAATCTATTTCCACATCCTCTTCTTAGTCGTTCTCTAACTTATCCATATCGTCTCCCTTATATAAATCTTCTAAATATCTTTTACATCTATCTGCTACCTCAACTTTATTTATTAGAAGCTCATTATTCTCGTCTTTAACACCATTATATCTGTAAAATAAATTGTGGTGTAAATTTCGATAACTAATTTGGTAGAGAGATGTGGACTGTATTAAATGTTCTTAATCAAATCAAAGCAAAGCGTTTATTATAAAGCACTCACCTGGTTGTTTACGAAGTCGTGCCAATGCAAACAACGATGTAGCATCTACTCTTCTCTTTGGCGGATGGATCGAAGCACATTTAGAACAATAGCGGTGTTCTACAAACAAGCGGTTCATGGACAATTGCGATGCGAACAGTTTTAAACACAAACCGATTCTCCACTATGTTGAGCGTGTAAACTGGCGATGCGGCGGGTTCGACAGACGAAACGAGACTCTTAACAAAGCCGTTCATACGTAATTGGTTCTACGTATAACGAGTACAACTGCGATGCGGTCAGTTCAAAAGACGAAACTATATTCCTGGTTTCGTGGATTTTCCAATCGATACTAGTTGTTGAGCATGCGGAATAACACACAGAGCTTTATCACTCACTGCTGGTTGGCGGGTGCTTCAAGTAAAGCCAAGGAAATTTCACTCTAAATAATTTTGAATATACACGCGTCGAATTTAAAATAACCAACAAACTCGATGAAATAAAATTTAGCCTATAAATTACTTATATAAAAACGGAACAATATTTGTTCTGATCTTCCCCGGAAAACTTTTTAACTGCCCTGTAAGCCGTCTGTTTTACCTACTCTCAAATCTTCTTGTATTCCCTTACAATTCTCCTCCATCCATTTATTTCTAGCTATTCTACACTCATGTACTCTCTTATTTCTAACTTTATTATATTTTTACTTACTTTCACCATTCAATTCTCTGAAAGGTTCAAGCTTTCTTTATTCTCTATTAAATCTAATATCTCCTTTGTTACCCAGGGATTTCTCGCTTTTATTTGTTTCTTACCTATAGTCTGTGTTGCTGTATCATGTACAGCCCTTTTTATTTCTTTCCATCTATTTTCTACGTTCCCGCCTATAGCTATCTCTTTGATCTTATTATCTAATACTTGTTTATATTCCTCTTTTACCTCACTATCCTCAAGCTTACCTAGAGCCTATCCCTCTCTTTTAACCTTTCTCAATTTTTTGAATTTTAGATTACGCTTTATTTTACCTAAGTTATGATCGCTATCTCTGTCAGCCTCTGGATAACTACGACAGTTTTTAACTTGGTTTCTAAATCCTTGTTTAACTAAAATATAATCTATATGGTATCTAGCCCTATCACCTGGCGCTTTCCAGGTATGTCTTCTCCTAACATGTTGTTCGAATAGGGTGTTTACATTCACTAATCTATGTTCCTGGTAAAACTCCACTAATCTTTCTCCTCTATCACTGCGTCTACTAATACCCAAATTTTCCTACCTTTTTCCCTCACTACCTTCTCCCACTGAGGCATTAAAATCGCCCATAACTTAAATTCTCATCTTCCTTTACTTTTCTCACTATACTATTTATATCCTCGTATACCTTTTCTACTTCCTCATCCTGGTACTGAGTTGTTAGCATGTATACCTGTACTAAAACAGTGTCTGTGAGTTTTGTACTCAATCTAACCATAATTATTCTATCACTAAATTGTAAGTACTCTTTAACTTTATGTCCTAATCTTTTACCTAACAGTATTCCTACCCCTGCCTGTCCATTAGTTGAAAAAGTTGTAATTACTCTATAATTATCTTTCCAAAAGTCATTACTATATGGCCATCCCACTTTACTAATATCTAAAATGTCCAACTTTCCTTTTCTCATTTCGACTAATGAATTCGTTAACTTATCTACTCTAAGTAATGACCTTACAGTCCAAGTCCCTATCACTAAATCGAACCGTTGTTTTAAATTCTTACGATGACGAACCCCAAGTATCCCCTCCCGGAGATCCGATTGAGGGTAAATTTTACCTCCGGACAAGAATTTTATTTGTGAGCTTTCCATCATACATATTTCGTGTTTTAGGCCACGCATGCCTGGGAAGTATTTTGGTAGGTTCGAATCTTAATTATCAAAGTCCATCCACAGGCTGTGCAAAAGCATAGAAAGAGTTATATGTTTTAAATTCACAAGCTCACTTAATAAAAGTTACAAGCAGGTAAGTGAATATACACGTGGGCACACTTACCAGGGAAAAATAATTAAAGTCTATTCAACATAATGTCAAAATTAATTAGGTAAAGTTTATATGTTTAAATTTGCAGCATTTCCACGGGCCCAGACCTATGGAATGCGCGATGATTCTCTAAATTAGACAATTGAAAAATGTCGACATACCGACGTGCCCATAAAGAAGACGTCAAAAAAGGGGTTACAAACAAAATCATGTAATATTAAATTTATGAAATATCAATATGATTTCGCTTGTGATCCCATTTTATTAACTTTATTTTTATGTGTTAAAATGACGCTAATGGCCTGAATGAAGTTTACTCTACCACTGAGACCTAACAATATTAATGCATCAGCTAGGTTGCAGTGCTGAGAGGTGAATTCTATAAAAACAAATGCAGAGCTTTTAGGAATATACTAACGCGAATACCGCAACAAAAACAGAGACAGGGCGTTAGAATCCATCTCCAAAAGAATTAGAATTCGGGCTCGCTCAAAAACGTCGTAGAGTGGGGTATGTGATATCGAAAGAAAAAATTGGAAACTTCAGTAAAACGTTATATTAGAACGTGTAAGTAAAGCATACAGTCGCAAAAGAATATTTACAAACGTCAAAAACACACATCTACGTAATCGTTTGGTATAATGTGAAGTATACAAAGTGTTAATTTACCTATATTACAGTAAAGACCTAAACATTTTGAAATATCGAGAATACAATCTTATTATCAAAATAGTAGGTACACATATATATACAAAAATATGTTCCAGCCCTAAATATGTATAAGAAATAAAGAAATAATACAATAACATCTGCAAGAAATATTATAGTAACATCTGCTTTGGGAAGTGCACCTCGTAAAATTTAAGAGCGTAACATTAAAATTTAAATAGAAAGTTGTTGGCGTTTACATTAACATACACAGAAAGGTAAACAGTAAAGAAGTGCTCTAGCGCAAGCGGTACATAATCGTTCGTGTTGTGAGCGTGCCGTTGGGAACCTATGGTCTGCAGTTTATTTCGGAATCAACCAAAAAGAAGTAGCTACCTTACAAAATAGCAACACCACAAAAAACAAACAGAAAAATTCATTCTACATGAACTATCGACTTCTTTCTGGTACCATATTAGGATGAGGAAATGCGGCTGCATTTGTCTACGGCTGGGTGCTGGAACCAACAACCTAATTATACTAGCACAAATCGCATTTTAAAATCGCGCCTTTACAACGCTTAAAGGACATTGTATAACATTAAAATCGTATGCAGGAGAGTCGGATAAGTAAGAGGACGAATAAGTAAATGATTTTTCTAAAGTTAAACTTTTATTTATACAACTTGAACATAACAGGGGTAGGTAACATAAAACCATTCCCAGCAATAGAATGTTATATATTATACAAGATCAAGCAAAAATATATATATTGCTCTGAATTTTACCCTCGTTTATCGAGTCCCAGCGTTGGGCCGGAAAAAATGTTGTGTAGCTTCCTTTTCTTACCGAGCCCTTGCGTTGGGTCGACAAAATGTTCTGTTTGGAAGGTAGCCCTAAAAATTCGTGCCCCACATTTTGGGCGAAATAATGTCGTGTAGCTTATTTGAAAATGAAGCCCTACCACCTAGACTTGCAATTCATATCACCCTATAACAATATCCTCTGAAAATGCTTTCCAATTCAGACGCCAAAACCTCCAGCTATCTCAGGGATATACGTTACGGCTGCTCACTAGTTGACTGAAAATCCTTTTCTATTATTTCGATTAAAATTGACTGCCAAAAGTACATCACGATTTATTTGTACATCCAATTACTATTCAAAAATTTCGTTTACACTCCTCGTATATTTTAATATTTAACAAATATTATCAATTTTGAAAGAAATACCATTTTAAAGAAATTAATTTTGAAGTTTTTCAAATTATATCAATACTAAACTAAAAAAAACCTGGGCATATCCAACTCTACCTTATTATATTGTAAGGACATTTTATTTGATGATTTACCTTGTAAAAGGAATATATGAAAACTTTTTTATGTAATATTTTGGTGGTATAAAATGTAGGTGTAATTTTGGCTTTTTGTACAAAGTAAAAGGGTTTTTGATAATTTAAGTGCCGTAGTCAGCACATGGGTTTTTACTATGAGGTTTTTACTATGAACTTGTATTTAGCTTCAATTATTTACAGCATTTTATTTACTTCAGAAATGCCATATGCTTTAGCACCCACTTGTGCTTATTAAACTTCAATGGAATCCTTAATTATACTTGCACTTGTAAGCAACTTGGTTGGCAATCGAAAGCACAAGATAGAGAAGAGAGCGTTTACAACCTTCTTCGGGTTTATATAGCCTCTATAATTACCTCCTCGAATCTATCTTCACCACCCATATAACGTACTTTCTCGGTAACGTTTCCAACCGTCCACGGGTTCCAGAAACCAATACACAGCACAAACAACAACGGTCGCTCAATTCCACAAACACACGATTATCCTTGAGTTATTTTACGTAAAACTTCTTAACCGTCTCAGAAATCCCAGAATTTTCAATAACAAGCAAGCGCTTTACAAAGAAATGCTCATTAAAATTGTTAACGGCCGCCGCTTTCCGTGAAATCTCCCGATAACTGTCGTTTATTCTAGCCTCCAAAATACGCCTCTATTGTACGGGCATATTTGTCATTTCCCTCTAAGCTACATTTAAAATCTTCCATTTTTTGTCATTTTCCCTTACTTAATTTGCAACATTAGTTGTGCATTTCTCTTATCTTTGTCTAACCCGTATGTTATATCTAGTTGTTTTTATCCCCTTTATTTATAAGCTCTGTTTTACCTAACCGATCGATTTTGCTTTTGTTCACCTAATCTAATAATAGTACTCTGTTTGTACCCCTCTACAGATTACTCATTTCTATTGCTACAAATATCTTCAGAAAACACATCGCGTCTTTGTTTCGCTCGCTTGCCTCTAAATTTCCTTGTCTAACAGACGTTTCAAATCAACGATCACTAAACATTTACTATTTTCCTTTCTTTGCTACCTCGTGTAAAATATCGTCTTTCTCTTTATATTACGATCTATTTTTCGTACGGGGCTGTGTTTGTTGCTCAACCGTCTTTTTTCAATAACTATAATACTTGTTAATAAGCTTTATGCTCGAAATCTGGAACCTGCTAACAATGCTACACCTTTCTAGAAATATTATACGTGTTTAAGCTTTATATTTTACGTTTCACAAATACCTAACTGATGCTTTGAATATGCGTTTACTAAATAATTAAAACCCTCTTCAATTATCGATTTTTATGCTACAAACATAAAAGCTTTCGTATTAACACATTTATACGCTATTTCATAACAAATCTTAACTATGCTTTACGGACTTACGTTTCCCATATATTTATGCAACTATGCTCTACGAAATTAAGTTTCCTAACTAATTGTAATTAATATCTACAGTGAAATTTACAAATACGTACAATTAACCCTAATAGTTAATGAAAACTAGTAAATCATTATCGTATTCTTCTCAAAATGTCTCAAACTTTGTTTGACCCTTATATACACGTTTTACATTGCACTTACTAATTATCTGACCTTGTTAATACCTTTTATAACCTATAAAACCACAGTAATATATATATATATATATATATATATATATATATATATATATAATATATATATATATTGTGGTGGAATTATAGGTTAAATAGGTCTAGATAATAAAATTTTAACAACTGTGTATATAGGAAATAGGAACAATTTATTTACGCGTCAAATTAATCAGCCTAGATAGTGAAAAACGGACGGTTATTAAGATATTTTTGTATTACTAAATTAGAATGTTAAAATTGCATAAAGGGAAGAAACTTTATGATACAGGAAAACTCAAGGATACGCATAATTAATTGTAATAGTTTAAATGAAGCGCATCGAATCAGAAACGGAGCTTTCAAGTATAGAAAATCAATAATTTAAACGCATATTTCCATTTAAATAAACAAAACGTTCGTTAGACAAATCCTAGGAAGTGGTGAAACTCGTAATTATTATTTTAAACGGACGAAGTTGCTTCGAAGAAACGCCTGTTAGTTAAATATCAAGTTCAGAGGACGGAAATGTACGTTGAGACAGAATTTCATTGGAATTGGTTGTAACGGTCGTTCCGACCTGCTGCTAATATAATAAGTGCTTTGAAGACTAAGTGAATTGAAAGATCTATAATGTAAAATAGACAGAGAACACGTACAAAAAAACGTTGGTTGCAACACACGTCTAGATTACACGGTCGATTTGAAAGCCAACAGAATATCGATTTTCTGTAGATGCAGAGGGGTTCTAAACGAGACAATAAATATTGGTGAAATAAAGAGAGGTAGCTAAGAGGTGGAAAGTTATAACGGGGGTAAGCAATATCATTGGTTTAAGGCTAGCAGTTTTGAGAAGCTGGCATCCGTTGATGTCATTAAACGAATTTCATAGTATCAGCGCGATAAACCTGTAATTTTTCAGAATTTGAAGTTCGTTACAATCAAAATTTTAAGAATATGTGTAGAAAATAAGCTCTTTAATGAAAGAAGTTCCGTGAGGGGTTTACGAAAGCGTACAAATATACCGGGAGAAATTATTAAAGCTCTCTTGCTTTTGCTCTTGCTCTTAGATTTTATAGCATTTAGATCTCTAACGTAATGGCAATTACGTGCTCTAACGTTATACTAATCGTTATTTGTTCGTTAAAGTAGCATATCACATCCTATTTTAAAGTGTGTAAAGCTGGTAGTATCGTACCGGAATGTATTAAAAGTGGTTTGCACAAGTGGGTGATAGCGTTACATAAGGTGCAGTTATTACACGATACAATCGAATGATAGGATGGGTAAGCGAATCGAAAAACTTAACTAGTATGCGTGAAGTGTAGTGATATGGTAGGTTAAGTTTGGTTAAGACAATTATCCCGGTAGCATTTTTAAAGGTGGTTGCAGAGATTTGGATAGTGAGTGGTAATCAGTTGCATCCAGGCATTACCACGAAGTATATGGACACAACGACGAGGGGTTTTTGGTACACATCTTCAAAGTAAACGATAGACGAAGCTTACTCCAGGTAAAGAAAATTAATTTTTTCTTTCTGCTTGAACATTTGTGCTGATTTTTTTGTGTTTGAGTGTTTTGACATATTGGGGGTGTATTTTATTACCATAAAAACTCATTTAAAAGGGTATATGTACAGAACAACTAATATCGATTATTTAAAAATGTTTATTGATGATATAAAATGTAGTTGTAAAGAGTAAACGGCTCTTTAGCTTTATTTTGAACAAAAATGCAAGGTTTAAAAGCATTTACAGTAACTGGGTTATACTGAGCTCAAAATAGACCAGAATAAAAATCAATTTAGAATTGTACGACGGGCCCATCTACTCGTCCAAGATAAAATTGTTGAAATATACTAAAATCATGAAATTTTAAAAAGATTTAAAGATTGAGAGGGTAACAGTTTTTATCAAACTGTATGTACCAATGTGTAAATATTTTCTTAATAATGGGAACTTGTTAATATGTGTAAATAAAAAGGTTGTATGTTTTGTTGCATTGTTTGAGTTGTAATTTCATTTGACTGTGTTTGTGAGAAAGGAATCTACTTAGGATGGTAAGGTATTCAAGAAGAAGCAGATTTCTGAGCTAGCCAGGGTGTGCATAAATAAGGAGGTGTTCCAAAGGAAAAGTAAGAATTTTCTTATTTTTATTTTTAGAAAGGTTTATGGCACCAAATCCGTAGGGAGAGAATTTTTTTGGAATCCACAGCAATATATATATATATATATATATATACACAATCAATTCCATTGAATTTCATTGTTCGCATGATAAATCAAAATATATTTTGAAACAACTAAGCGCTGACGCTCCAGCCATACGGCCTAGAAAATCAGTTGCCTGACTTTTAGGAAAGAAAAGAGGTTTGTATTATTATCGCTCTACGCTACAAAGATACCACGAATGACGTAATTAGAAGGAACAATTTTATTACCGATCAAACATGTGCAGATAACAAAATAGAATTTCATAGTAAATGAGCAACAAAACCAGCCCAATTAAAGTATTTAAATGAGAGAGAAGTTTTAATAAAAACCTATTAGAAGTGGTTTCAACGACCAGCAAAATGCTTCAAAAAATTTATAAACGTGGATATATTCCACGTTCTAAGGGAAATTTTATACAGGACGGCTCAACACGTATTTGTTGAACTTGTTAAGCTTATATAGCTTGAGAATAGCATACAAAGGGTTAAGATTAGCGTTTTTGGGAGGCGCTTAATTACTGTAGGTATATATATATTACTCATATTTAGACCAGGGTAGAAAATTAAATAATCACATCAAATAATTTTAATCACCGTGTATAATGAATATTATTAGATAATACGCGTTATTAAAACCGTGAAGCATAAAAATTTATTAGTTTCATTAAACATAAGAGATTTAAATCATGTACAAGACGCTTTATATCAAAAGAAGCAGTATTAAAAAGCTCTGCGTGTAATGTAATTATTCCTAAACAAATGGAAATTACGTGCAAAATTTATCTTAATTAACTCTATTTCAAGTAACCGGTATTGAACAAAACGTACAGATAATATCTACAGAAACTTGTAAAACCCAATAAAATGCAAATCCTAGAAGTGGTAGTTAGAAGTAGGATGTTTGAACACACCTGCGTATTTTAAAAGGCAATTTCAGTTTAATTTGTTTAGATAAACATGTCGATTCTAAGGATATTGGAAACGGTCAGATGCTTTAGCACGAAATACAAAACAGGGTTTATTTAAAAGCTCATTCGGCGAAAATTTTGCAGATAATTAATGTTTACAAAGAATCTTGGAGAAACCGGGCCTTAATATTCACGAGAAGGTGCGATACGGGGTTATTTAACCCAGATAGTCCACATGGACTAAAATATAATCGATAATAAAGAATATCAATTTGCACCAATACGAACAGGTTAGAAAAGGAAAGAGAAATGCGTCAAGCAAAACACATATAGTAAAGGCGTGATTTAAGCAACGTCACGAGGGTCACAATTGGTTGAAAATAGGATGCAAATATCAGAGGTAGAAACAACAATTTCTGTACAAAATTAATTCGTTTTTCTCGGACATGTTTGCGTGCCGTGTGAGAATTTCTGAGATTTAAACTGGGGTGAGTACTAAATTCGTAAAAACCGATGCGAGAGCGACGGACTGGGAACATAGAATGAGAAATTCTTAAGAATTGTCTGTTTTGAGGACAAAAGCGACGTGCCGGCTATTCGCTATATATACCGGTGGTAATATGAATTTCGGCCTCTTAGACTTTTGACTATTCGATGCGTTAAAAGCTCTTACATCCGCGACTTGATTGAAGATGTTAAACAGTGCATTTTAGTTTGATAAAATAATTTAAAGTTTGCTCGTATATCTTAGTGATTCAAAATAGTTTGTTATTTACGTGCTAACATGAATGTACTTCAGTGCACTTAGATACAAGGTAATAAAATTTAGTATCACTGTACCAATTAGCAAAATTTACAACGACAAATGTATACACAAAAGTAGGCAGTTTTGGCGTATATTGGTGAAAGACGCATGAATTTCTTTGCTATTTTTCGGGGGTGTTAATAATTAAATGGTTCAAATTCGTGTCTGGATCCACGAAACAAGGGTCAGATAAACACAGATGAGTTCCGGAAAAGCCCAGAAACAACTTTAAATAAATGGTGATGGAGAAAATTTTAAAAGCGTTGAGAATTAGAAGCCGTAAATATAATCCTGTTGGAATGGTGTGATTAACTAAAGGGACGATGTACATTGAAGCTACGAGGACAGTAAGCTTCAGGTAAATTATACTATTTTGTTTGACATTTTTGTGTGTGTTGAATTACTTTATAATTGATTTACTTTAAATGGACATTAGTGAAATTGTACTAACCATAAAATTTTAATGTTAAGATGAAATTTGCTTGTTTAAGTAGAAAGGGGTATTTAGTATTGATGTTCTGGATTATGATGAAATTTTAGGTATGTCTTTGAGCTCAATTAGACGAACCTGGTTAATTAACGTAAAGGGGTGGTAGATGCTCCCTTTGTACTCTGCATATATTGTTATAGTAATTAGTAGGCATCCTACAAGGACTTTAATTCTGGATGCACATTAAAATGATAATAAATTTAATTTTGAAATTTTCCGATATTAAAATTTAAGCTGAATATTAATTTTGAAATTTTAATGTATTGTGAATATTGCTGTAAATAGAGTTGACGTTGATGTTTGTGGTAGGAATGTGTTTGTTTTTTTTTATGTATGAGGAGGTTTATAAAATTAGGTGAGCAGCCGAGGCGAAAACAGGATCACAGCAGTTTATGACGCCCAATCGGTGGGACTAGAATTTTTTTGTTGAAAGGACCCAGTTCCCGCATTCACAGGAGTATATCACAGCAATATATATAGAAAAGATTTTGTTTTTGGTTCTTTGGATAAAGTCGCTCATAAAATTAAACACAAAACATTAGATGTGTATCATTTGTATTAAATCGTACGTTTCGGTGATAATTTACACCTAAATCATCGATCTACATGAAAAAGTATATAAATAGGTAATTCATATAACAGGTACTATATGTTTGATTTACTTATTACTTGATGTATTTTATATATATATATATATATATATATATATATATATATATATATATATATAAATCGCGCTGCCAAATACTGTAGGACTTTAACTATGTATCGTTCGCATTAACTATTTTCATTGACAATATGCCGACGTCAAATTGTCAATCAAGACGCTCTCCACTAATCAGAGATTGATTCTTATAATGGCGGCAACCCCTCTCTGACGTAGCAGCTTCGGGAATCTTTGCCCTTAATTTAGTCGCACCTCTATGTGTTTTTCTTACGTTCGAGTTTGTTCGAGAACGTAAGTGTTTTATTTACGTATGCTTATTAAACATTAATTTTATTTAAAAGATTTTTGTAGTACTTATCAAAGGATGATGTGTATCTATTTTTTTAAATTACAGTTGTAAACCAAAATCGTCCTTATTGATCCCAATAACTTATTTTACATTTTCTCAACCACCAATACATTTTGGGTCCTATCGTATTACCCGATAATTTCAATCGAACTTCATGCACGCATCTACAAAATTTAATTATCTCCGAAACCAATGATTTTTTTGTATTCAAATATCATACGTTCTTTAAACAAAACGTAATAAGGAATCGATAAAAGCTGAAAAATGAAAACTGATTTAGTGGCGTAGAAAAATGAGGGAGAAAAAGTAATTGCCACACTAATGTAGCGCTATTGTATTAATATATTGAATTAATTTTTTTAAGAAATTTAAGCAGTTTATACACAAAAACTACGAATAAAGTTTCAATAAAATATTTTGAGAAATATGGGTATAGCGAGGAAAATCAGTTTTTTAAATGATCAGTTTAACACCCTGTATATCTGAAACAGTGCATTTCCGGAAACTAGTTCCCAACTTAGTTTTTTGTTGTTGTTAGAGAAACTTCAGTAACAATTTGGTGATCCAAGTCTGAACATCCTATATGAGTGAGTGTATACATATATATTGCTATGATAATAGGGTAGTTTAAGGGTAGATTAAGTCATAGAGGTCGTAGAATAAATATAAATAACTTTAACTTTGAGAAAATCGAGTGATTCCAGAAATTATAAAAGTAAATCAACTATTCTACATAATGTCAATTAAGAGGACACTGTATATAAAAGATATGTAACTAAATGCATGAGAACATAAAAATGTTTAAGTATAGTTTACAAGTTAAGAATTTTAAAACGCAATAAATTGCATCAAAATTAAATTACCGGAAAACATACATAAATTGGCATTCCAAATATTTAACAATTGCGTCGAAAATATCAACGTAAACGCATCTTAAATAATTCATTATTAAAAAATCGTTACGTGACTAGAGAAGAATACATTTGTTCAGAAAACCAACATTCTGTGGCAAACGAATAAACATCAGGCGGTTCAATTATATGATAAATTGACAAACATCGAATACGTGACTTGATGAAAAGCCAAAAGTTGGAAATCCTATGATAATCCTGCAATATGCTGAATGCGGACGTGAGGAATAGAGCATTCGTCGGAGATTTAAACTAGGTAATTTGTAAAAATTCCGGGTTCTGCCAGATAAGGCAAGGTACCAGCCTTGATTATAAACACGCCAATGAAAACTATTAGAGGGAGGGTTTATATATACGATAGAAACTGAACAACATTTTAGTCTATATTTAACTGAGCAACAACTATGTTCGAAGGTGGTAAAAACTCACGTAATTAGTGAAATGAAAAATAAATAAATGAAATTTAAAAGTGCAAGAATTTTCTGCAACGAAATATAAGCCGATCTACAGATAGGAAAGGCGATTTTTTTAATTCGGTGATACTTTAATTTGGGACGTATTTTAATTGGAGGCGATACTTTAATTTTGGACGTACTTTAATTTGGTACGACTTTAATTGGATGCGATTTTATAAGAGGCGATTCTTATATGGGGACAGTATTTTGTTGATGCCATTTTGTGGAGACAATTTGGTTGATGTCTTAACGCAAACATAAAATACCAAAAAGAAAAAGTGGAAAGCGGACATACCAAGGGAATGCAGACCATAGACTAGGATGGGACTCCAGAAACCATTCCAGGTTAGCAATTTTTAAAACACTTTATTATTGAAAGACTGTTTCCAATTTAATATTTGCTATACATTGTATATTTCTAAGAGTCATCAAAAAGGTCACTTAAAAATATGAAAACAAGGAAAGGTATCTTGGAACGTTTGAAGGTCGCAGAATGTAATTAAAAGATATTTTTGTGGTTTTCAGAAAAGCATAAATCTGGTAAATGTAGATATTTTGTACAGAAAGGAAAATTTTGAGTATTGTACATTGTTATTATATTGTGTTTTCTAGAATTGCTTTATTTGATTCAATAAGATTTATTCAGTAAGCTAGTCGGGGTGAAATCCTAAAATAATATTTCATATCAAAAGGCGATTTCATAGCAATAAAAATGACACCCATCGTAGTGGCTCGATAAGAAAAATCACAGTAAATATTTGACGTCCAACATCGGAGCTTAAAATAATAAAGGCTATATCACAGCAAATAAAAATGGTACGCCCAATGGTGGGGCGAATATCATATTAAAAATCGCGAACAATCAAAAGGGGCAATTTCATAGTAACAAAGTAATATCACAGTAAAATATATATATTGTCGTGATATCCTCCTGTGGATGCGGGAACTGGGTCCTTTCAACAAAAAAATTCTAGTCCCACCAATTGGGCGTCATGAACTGCTGTGATCCTGTTTTCGCCTCGGCTGCTCACCTAATTTTATAGACCTCCTCATTCATAAAATTAAACAACACATTCCAACCACAAACATCAACGTTAACTCTATTTACATCAATATTCAGAATACATTCAATTTTCAAATTAAATTTCAGCATAAAATTCAGTTTTAAAAAGAATTTCAAGATTAATTTTATTATCACTTTAACGTGCATCCAGAATTAAAGTCCTTGTTGGATGCCTACTAATTAATATAACAATATAAGCAGACCGGAGTCTGAGTTTAAAGGGAGCATCTACCACCCCTTTACGTTAATTAACCAGGTTCGTCTAATTGAGCTCAAAGACATACCCATATTTTCATCATAATTCAGAACATCAATACTAAATACCCCTTTCTACTTAAACAAGCAAATTTCATCTTAAAATTAAAATTTTATGGTTAGTACAATTTCACTAATGTCCATTTAAAGTAAATCAATTATAAAGTTATTCAACACACACAAAATGTCAAACAAAATAGTATAATTTACCTGAAGGTTACTGTCCTCGTAGCTTCAAAGTACATCGTCCCTTTAGTTAATCACACCATTCCAACAGGATTATATTTACGGCTTCTAATTCTCAACGCTTTTAAAATTTTCTCCATCACCATTTATTTAAAGTTGTTTCTGGGCTTTTCCGGAACTCATCTGTGTATATCTGACCCTTGTTTCGTGGATCCAGACACGTATTTGAACCATTTAATTATTAACACCCCCGAAAAATAGCAAAGAAATTCATACTTCTTTCACCAATATACGCCAAAACTGCCTACTTTTGTGTATACATTTGTCGTTGTAAATTTTGCTAATTGGTACAGTGATACTAAATTTTATTACCTTGTATCTAAGTGCACTGAAGTACATTCATGTTAGCACGTAAATAACAAACTATTTTGAATCACTAAAATATACGAGCAAAATTTTAAATTATTTTATCAAACTAAAATGCACTGTTTAACATCTTGAATCAAGTCGCGGATGTAAGAGCTTTTAACGCATCGAATAGTCAAAAGTCTAAGAGAGCTTGTTTATATTCACCTCGGTATATATAGCAAAAAGCCTGTCTGTCGGTCTGTTCCCCAAAACGGGTAATTCTAAAGAATTTCTCATGCCATGTTCCCAGTCCGTCGCTCGCGCGTCGGTTTTTACGAATTTTTCACTCGCCCCATTTAAAACTCAGAAATTCACACGGCACGCAAACATGTCCGAGAAAAACTAATTAATTTTGTACAGAAATTGTTGTTTCTACCTCTGATATTTGCATCCTATTTTCAACCAATTGTGACCCTCGTGACGTTGCTTAAATCACGCCTTTTACTATATGTGTCTTTGCTTGACGCATTTTCTCTTTCCTTTTCTAACCTGTTCGTATTGGTGCAAATTGATATTCTTTATTATCGATTATATTTTAGTCCATGTGGACTATCTGGGTTAAATAACCCCGTATCGCACATTCTCGTGAATATTAAGCCCCGGTTTCTCCAAGATTCTTTGAAACCATTTGTTATCTACACAATTTTCGCCGTACGTGATATTTAAACTACGCAGGTGTTCAAAATAATATTAATTCTCAGAGCTTTTTAAATAAACCCTGTTTTGTATTTCGTGCTAAAGCATCTGACCGTTTCCAATATCCTTAGAATCGACATGTTTATCTAAACAAATTAAACTGAAATTGCCTTTTAAAATACGCAGGTGTGTTCAAACATCCTACTTCTAACTAACACTTCTAAGATTTGCAATTTATTGGGTTTTTACAAGTTTCTATAGATATTATCTGTTACTAACGATTCAATTAACTTCAATTAAAAATAATAGCCTTTAATTTTTAGTGAATCCTAACTAAATATTAATTATTATCTGTACGCTTTGTCTACTACTTGTTACTTAAAATAGGGTTAATTAATATAAATTTTGCACGTAATTTCCATTTGTTTAGGAATAATTACATTACACGCAAAGCTTTTTAATACTGTTTCCTTTTGATATAAAGCGTCTTGTACATGGTTTAAATCTCTTATTTTTAATGAAACGACTGAATTTATTTATGCTTCATGGTTTTAATAAAGCGTACCTCTTCCCAAAGCTTCTACACGGTGATTAAAATTATTTGATGTGATTATTTAATTTTCTACCCTGGTCTAAATATGAGTATTTTCCCCCTATTTGAATACAAATAATCCCACTTATTTGAATGCAAATATAAAGCATTTAGACAAAAAAATTACAAAAAAAATGCCTATCTTTCTCTATCCTTATCTATCTAACTTACCTACTTTATCTCCAATTCAAAAAAAAATTTACACCTATCCTATATCCCTATCCTATTCCTAACTCTCACCTAATTTTATAAACGGAAATTATCCCTAACTTCATCCTACTTATCCATCTAATCCTATATACATCCTATATACCTATCCTATTCGTAACTTTTTAAGTAATCTTCGCTATACTTTACTTCCCCCTAACTAATCTTATATACCTATCCTACTCTTACTCTATTCCTAACTCTCCTCTAATCTTATATGAAATATCTATACTTAACCTATCTTATTTTCTTCCTACATTTACTCTTTATTCTCATCCTAAACCTATTTCTAATTATCTCCCATATTTATCCCATACCTAGCTTTATTTTCTATAAACACTTACTTCTACTCTTCCATATACACCTATTCTATCCCTTGTTCTATATCTATACTAAAGTTCACCTATCTCTATCCTTTGTTCATTAAGTTATTTAAATCTAACTCTCTTCTTGACCCTCCAAGTCTTTCTTCTCACTATCCTAATACTCTTCATCCCTATTTCTCCTCTTTCTATATCTATACTTATCATCCCTATTATCTCACATAAAATAAACTTATCATCCCTATTATTTTGACTCATAAATACTGCTTTTTCTTCAGTCTCTACACATGTCTGTTTCTCATTTACTATTCTTTCCCTTTCTGCCGACAAACCAAACGATACTACTTTAAAATTATCGATTTTTCCCTCTATGGAAAATCCTATGTACCTTCTAGAATTCTTATGTAAAGGAATCTGCCAGAATGAATCCCTTAAATCTACTTTATTAAAAACAAACTTGCCATCTTTACTTAATTTCGCCTTCATCTGCTCCTGATATGCTGCTTCTACCCCCACTACTTCTGCATGTTTTTGTATTAAAGCTTGAACCTCTACTTTCCTTTCCTCTGGACATCTTATTGTGTTGATCTGTTTAACTTCATCATCCTCTACCTCTACTACATTAATACTAAACCCCGTGTCATCCTCTGTGACTTCATAACTGCCCTTCCATGGCACTACCCTATCCTTAATCCTTATTACCTTCCTTTCCATATCTATCAAAACCCCTAACTTCATCATACAGTCAACACCTAAAATGTTCTAAAAATCCTGTCCAGGTCTGTTTTCCCTACTTGGTCCTGGTCTAGCCGTCACCTCAGCGTATGTCCTAGGCGTTTCCACTCGTTCCTTGTCTGTATTAGCAGTCCCGCTCATGTCTGGTAAACTATTCATTCTGGTAGGTCCCGGTCTCGGTGCAGGTCCCCTTCCTAAACTATTACTCCTAACGTATGGTCGTCTCTGTTCCCAATTCTGTCGCTGGTATCCGTAACTATTCCCCCGTCTAGCGTAGTTGTCCCTTCTATTGTCAAACCTAACTGTGTTGATCTGTCTTTCCCTATTATCCCGAGGTCGTCCACTACTTACGTCGTCGTACCTCTGCAGGTATTCCAAAAACATTTCTCTGTCCACTATGTTCTGTAGTGCTACGTGCTGTCTTATTTCTGCCTCGAAGTGTCGTGATAAATACTTAATAATTTGTCGGGCCGTCAGTGGTGGGTTCAGTTGCTTTGCTATGCTATACTTGCGTATAGCATATTGCTCCTACTTCCTGAAAATTCTCCTTAAATTTCCTGTGATTAAGTCGTCTCGTACCTGATCTTGTCTGTGGTCACTCCAGTAGTGCTTTAAAAATTTGTTTTCAAAGTCCTGATACGTGTCTATGTCCTGTCCTACTAAATTGTACCATGCTTCCGCGAGTTAAAGTTCGGGCCTTTGGAGCTGGTTTTTTAAAAAGCTTTGAAACTTTAACACATTATTTATTTACTAAGTTAAACAGAAATTACATTGAAATTTGGAATAGCTGGTTCTTAATAACATTAATAAAAATAATTTAATTGTACAGGTGAGTAGCTCAAACAACAAAGTATGGAGTTTGGAGACTGACTGCCGGGCATTGAGCTCCCGGGCCTTTTATAATAACCTGCCCTCCACACGGCTGTGGGAACTTGCAGATCTCATGTCTGCGTTTCTCTTAATTGTACACTTTATTACAATGTAACAACTTAATTCTAAGTAATTGCGGTCTGTTGACCGCCTGTGACCTGCCACCTGCAGTATCACTGCCCTCACGGATGCACAGCTGCATTCCGTTCTCATGAACTGTCGATAACCTCTCTGGGTTATCCTTGTGTTACAATGTTGCATTGAACTTATACTTTTACATAATAATTTCTAATAATTCATATTAGATTCAATATATCAATATATATATGTAATTGGGGGGATACATAACTCCTCCCACCGTAAATGAAAAATTAAGGTTTTTCTTAATTTTTAAATACATAAAATTCATTATTTAAATTCATTTAAAATTCATTGTTTCTAATGGTATGCTTATTGTTTCCTTTTTTTCTCTTTGTTTCCTTAAATCTAGAACTGTTTCCTTCATTCTTATATCTAAGGTACATTTTGTATAATACATACATGATTACAAAAATTATTAAAATGATTAATACAATTGTCCAAACACTTATATTATTATAATGTAACTTTGGCGTTTTGATTTCACTTAATTGTTCTTTATAACTTTCCACTAATTTCACGGCGTGGTTGAGATCGTCCAAGTCTAGATGCTCTAGCTTTATAGGTTTCTTTATTATTTCTTCGTCTTCTTGTTGTATTTTGAATTGTAGTTCCGGTAGGTTTGCAAGTTTCTTTGTTGCTATGGGATCTTGATAAACTCTGATTACTTCATCTTTCAATTTCACATAACAATCTTCTTTGAGGGTAATTAGTTTGCTTCCGATTAATGCTTGGTTATTTTCATCTTGGTTGCAGTGGATGGTTGCTATTACTTCTGTTGGGAAAATGGCTATCCATTTGTTATCTGTAACCTTTTGAATTTTCATATTAGTTATTTGCACTTGTTTGGTTTCACAGTTTTCGTAATGATTTGAGAATTTTAATAGTTGTACTTCACAAGGGCTGTCTTCTTGAATAGTTGTTGTCGTCATCGATTGACATAAATATTGGTTTGGTGTTACTTCAGTACATTTTTCGTTTGTATAACCATATCTCAGTTCATTTAGGGATAGGAATTTGGTTTTGGGTATGATTACTTGGTATGTGCTAGTAACCTTTGTTGGAAAAGCAAATAAATGATAATATTGATAATTGTTACTTTCTACTATCGGGATTTCTATTAAAAATATTATTTCGTTATTCTTAATGTAGCCTTTTACTATAGCTATCTTTTCAAATATTAGAATGTTCGATTCGGTTACATCAAAGGGTAATTTACTGTTAATTATAAGTGATCTAATTTTTATTAATTCGTTTAATAAATCGGTTGGTTCAATAATACTAGAGTGTAAGGTATTTAGTTTTGCAAATGTTACTGCGTTTTCTAACGTTGCTAAAATTTGTTGCATTAAAGTAAGGGTGGATATTATTTGAGTAAATATTGTGTTAAATCTAATTAAATCTCGCATGCCTAACGAGGTAGTTTGCATGGTGGTTTCAAGGGTTTGCATTCGGTTGGCTATACTGTCCTGATTTTTTACTAGCTTTCTCAATGTTTCGTTGAACTTTATAATCGTTGATTGGGTTAACGATAATTGGTTGCTGATTATGGTTTTTATGTCATTCTGATTCTCAATTAATTGTTGTATTGTGTTGTCATAACGTTCTGCGTCTTGGTTATCTAAGTTGCCTGTGATAGCTTTTATTATGTTACCTAATCCGTTGATTAGTCCTCTTCTTCGTCTCGTAGTTTGTTCGTTGGGTATTAGTCTATTAAGTTTATCTTCTATGTTTCTTAAAATGCTTTCTATTATGCTGTTATAATTCATCATTTCTAATGCGTATTCTTTTCCGAATTTTGCTGTGTTCATTGATTGTTTTAATAGGTCATAATTTTCTGTGATTGTTTGAAATTCTTGTTTTAATTCTGTTAGGTCGAATTTTTGTGCGAATGTCCAATAGTCGATCGTGTTTTGCATACTGCCTAATTTAATTGGTAATATACCGGGGTTGTTTTTTATGTCTTCTATTATTACTTGGTTGTCCGTTCTACCTGGGTGGAGGTTGACGGTAAGGGTGATGACTGTCCATCTGAAATTACAGGGTGTCTTAGGTTTTTTAAATGAATGTATTTAGTTATTTTACCGTTGTCTACTACTGCTATATTTTTATCTGATATTTTCTTAATTTTGAATGGTCCTAAATTTCTGGGTGCTGTTTTATGTCGCTTGCTTTGAAAGTTTTTCTCATATACGGTTTGTCCTATTGAAAATTTATTTGAGTCGGTATTTTTGTTTCGGGTTGTGGTGATACGTTCTTTATCGTTTTCTAATTTATCTTTTACCTTGTCGTAAGTTATTTTTAGTTTTTGTTTGTGGTCTTTCGCATATTGTTGATATACTTCTTTGTTGTAGTGTATGTCATAGGGATTTCGTGAATCTGAATGTCCTAATGTTAATTCTAAGGGTGTAAAATTTGTTGATGAGTGAATAGTGTTATTATAGGCGATTAGTGCGTATGACATTAAATTGGTTATATGTTCCTTTTTATAATTTATTCTTAATAATCGAATTTGTTCTAGCAGGGTTAAATGTAATCGTTCAATTAGTCCGTTTGACTCAGGGTGGTTTTCCGTTATGAAATGAATGTTTATTTTGTGTAGTTCTAAAGTGTTTTGTATTGTCTCATTTTTAAATTCGCTACCATTGTCTAAAGTGATTGATTCGGGTGTTCCGTAAAATGTGAAATATTGTAAAAATCCTTGGGTCACGTCAATGCTATTTTTGGATGTGATTGGTATGGCTTGGCCTATTTTTGTGAATGCGTCTATGATTGTTAGATAGTTTTGCGCTTCTACTACTAGAGTATCGGCATGAAGTTTTTGAAATGGTTTGTCGGGTGTTTTGGTTAACATTAAGGGTATCTTTGGGGGTTTCCTATCGTATTTTGCTCTGTCACATAGTTCGCATTGGTTAATGAAATCTGTGGTCAAGTCCTTCATGTCTTTAAAATAATAACGTCTTACAAGTTGTTTTATTGTTTCGTTAATTCCACGATGGTTGGTTTTTCCTTCGTGTTGATTTCTAATTACATCGTTTATTTCGTCAGGGTCGTTTAGTGTTATTAGTTTTCTAGTACATCTGATGAGTTCAGGTCCAGAGTTATTGAATAGTTTAATGTATAATTCTGAAAATCTTTGGTATAAATGTTCGGTATTGAAATAAAAATAAAATCGTTTCTTCTCGGGGGTGTATTCCTTTAAAATTTTAATTATTTGTTCCTCGTTATCATCTTTTGTTATTTGAATTTGATATATCTTTTGTTATCTACTTCTGTATATTTTACTGGATTGGGGTTATTTAAAACTTCGGTTATTATAAATTGATTGGGTTTCATATCGATTGCTTCGTTTAAAATTTTAATCGCGTTTTTTGGTTCTTCGTTTTGTGTCGAATGTATAGTGTCGATCTCGTCTGGATCTTCCTTATTTCTGTATCGTCTACGTTTCCTATAATGGATTCCGTTTCTAATGCATTGAGTTGGATTCGGCTTAAAGCGTCTGCGTTGTTGTTATAAATTCCCTTTTTATATATAATTTCGTAATCATACTCTTCGAGTCTGATTCTCCATCTTTGTAATTTTGAATTCGGTTCTTTCAGTTTGCATAACCATACTAGTGGTGTATGGTCGGTATATATGTAAAATTTTCTTCCGTATAGGTAAGGTCTAAAATATTTTGTTGCCCAAATTATGGCTAATAACTCTTTTTCTATAGTGCTATATTTTTGTTCGGTTTCATTTAGGGTTCTGGATGCGTAGCTAATAGGTTTATCGCTACCTACTTTTCCTTGGCTCAATACTGCGCCTAATGCTACATTCGATGCGTCTGTCGTCAGTATAAATGGTTTTGTAAAGTCTGGGTATTCTAATACAGGGTGATTAGTTAATATGTTTTTGATTTTGTCTACAGCTTTAATAAATTCTGGGGTGTGTTCAATTTTGTTTCCTTTTTAAACAATTTGTCAGGGTTTGGTTATCGAGCGTAACCTTTAATGAATTTGCGATAGTAACCACTAAGTCCTAGAAATCCTTTAATTTCTTTGTTTGTTTTTGGCAATGGGTAATTTAGAACTGCATTTGTTTTGTCTGGATTTGGCATTACTCCTTGGGGTGTTATTACATGTCCTAAAATGATACTTGTTTTTGTAAAATTCACTTTTGTCTAATTGTACTTTAAAATGTGCTTGTCTAAGTCTTTCGAATACTTCTTTCAATCTTTCTATGTGTTCTACCAGTGATGTGGAATAAACTATGATGTCGTCAAGGTATACAAGGCATTTCTCATTGTGTATTCCTCGTAGTATATTGTCCATGACTCTCTGGAAAGTAGCGGGTGCGTTCTTTAGTCCAAATGGCATTCGTTTGTATTCGTAATGTCCTCTAGGTGTGCTGAAGGCTGTTTTTGATATGTCTTTTCTTCCATCTCTACCTGATGGTATCCTGATGCTAGGTCTAATGTTGTAAAATATTGGCATTTGCCTAATTTGTCTAAAATTTCGGAAATATTTGGTAGTGGATATTTGTCATCTACCGTTTTTCATTTAACTTTCTATAATCTATTACCATTCTGTACTTTCTCTTTCCGGTTGCGTCTAATTTCTTGGGTACTATTAACACGGGGCTGCTCCATGGTGAATTGGAGTGCTGGATTATGTCTTGGTCTAATAAATCTGCTACTTGTCTGTCAGCTTCTTCTTGGCTTGCATGAGGTAGTCTATATGCTTTTGTAAAGATTGGTTTATTGTCTGTCAACTCGATATTATGTTTTACTGTGTTGGTGAATGTTAATGGTATTCCTTCACAATGGAATATGTCTCGGTATTCAAAACATAAGTTTTAATTGCTCTTTCTTCTTCTTGATTGATATCGGTATTAAAGCGGATGTTAGTTAAATTTTCTCTTAACATTTCGTCATGTTCTATTGGGTTGTAATCGTTTTCTAAATTTTCGTCTATTTCCATTTCGTTAAAATTTAGTTCTTCTACGTTAATTGGGTCTGTCAATGATAATTCTACGGATAGTCGTTTGAATTTAATATTGTTGTGGTTGCAAAGTTATCTTTTATTTGTACTAAGGCAGTTGGGGTTTCTACTCCTTGTTGAAATGTCATATGATTTATTATTCCTAAATTTTTGTTAGATTTTACTGGGATTTTTATTTTTCTTTCCGTTCGGGGTTCTATAGTGTATTTTGTTCAACTTGTGTGTTTTGAAATTTAATTGGGATTTTTCCGTATTTTGTCCTTAATAAGCGATTTTTAATGTCAATGTTGGCTCCTAATTTTCTTAGAAGGTCCATTCCGATTAATCCGTCATATTTGTCGTTAAATTCGAATACACAAAATTTATGTTTCATTTAACATTAAATGTTCTCGGTAAGGGTATATTTGCTACGAATTGGTGTAGTGTCGTTTGATGAGCTGTTTTGATTTTGAATGGTTCTCTTTCTACATAATCTAAATAATGTTTTTGTACGGTTCTGGGGCTAATTAATGTTTTAGATGATCCGGTGTCGATTAATAGTTTGAATTTGGCGTGGGGTATTTCTATGTATGGTAATACTAAATGATTTATGTTATTTAAGTTTATTAAGTTTGGTTGTCTATAAATGGGTCCATTTGAAAATTTGAGTTCGAGTTTTCTTCATCATACTCCTCGTAAGTTTCGTATTGTTCGTCACGTTCATAAGTTTCTGCATGGTTTGTTTCATTGTTCGTATGTGTCTCAATGTCATTATTCTGGTCAGTGTCAGATTTTTCTATTTCTTGATGAAATAATTCTTCCGATGTAAAATTACGTTTCTGATGAGGGTTTGGTCGGATATGTGTTATTTTTGTGTTTTGTCTGGTGTTACCAGATGAGGTGTCCATTGGTGTTGGTTTGTAATAATTGTTAGGGTTGTTATGAGTATTAGTCATTGGTGTATTTCTATTAGGGTTTGCGTTGAATGCTGGTCTTTGTTGGTTTAGGTTTTGATTGAATCTCGGTTGGAATGCGGGTTTCGTAAAAGTTGGGTTGAATGTTGGTCTTGAAAATTTTTAAATTGATTATTAAAATTGGTATTGTTAAAACTTGGGTTGTTACTTCGCGGTTGATTTGTTTGTGTGTTAAAGGATGTGAATTTTTGTTGAGGGATTGTTTGTCTTGTAGCTTGTATAGTTTTGTTGGTGAATAACTTTTATTTGCGTTGGGGTTGTATAGTCTGTTGCGGTAATACATTACATTTTCTTTTTCTATTACTAGGCTCATAGCTTCTTCTAGATTTTGGGGTCGTTGGAATCTGATTTTATCCGATAGTCGTTCTGGATAAAGCGTTTATATATGTGTCTAGTGCCATTTCGTCATACATTTTGTTTTTAAATGTCTAACGTTTTGATCGGGTTCTTCGATTTTTAATTTTGTTAAAATTAAACTTCTCACGTCTTGGCATTTCATTCCGAATTGGTAGGGGATTGATTGTGTTCCATTCTAAGGTTTATTAGGTCTCGTACCAGGCATTTTATATTACGTTGGTCTCCAAAATATGCGATTAGTAGCTGTTTAAACTGGTCCCATTCCGATAAATCGTCCCTACTGGCGATTAAGGTTAGTGCCCTTCCGGCTAGTTTACTTATTACTAAGCGTATAAGCAATGAATTTCTTGCGTCATCTCCGGGTTTGTAAAAGGTTTTTAGGAACATTTCACATGCTCCAATGAAATTTGAGAGATGGGCCTGGGTGCCATCAAACGTCTGAATTGTCTCTAAATAGAGACGTAAGTCTGTGTTACTCATGTTGGTTAAGGGTTGTTTTCGATTTTTGGAAAATTTAAAAATTTTTTTTTTTTTTTTTTGAATTAAGCTTTATTTCGCTATTTGTATGGTTACTTTTGCTTCGGATTTATTAATTTTCCGTTTGGGTTGTGAAATTTCAAATTTTGTAAAAATTGGGGTTAATTTTCTATTTGTAACGTTAATTATGCTTTGGATGTATTAGTTTTTCTTTTGGATGAAATAATTTCGAATTTTGTAAAAATTGGGGTTGGTTTTGCTTTTTTGTGACGTTAACTTTGCTTTGGTTTTATTAATTTTCCTTTTAGATTAAATAATTTTGAATTTTGTAAAAATTGGGGATGGTTTTGCTATTTGTGATGTTAACTTTGCTTTGGTTTTATTAATTTTCCTTTTAGATTGAATAATTTTGAATTTTGTAAAATTGGGGATGGTTTTGCTTTTTATGACGTTATTTTTGATTTGAATTTGTTAATTTTCAGTTTGGATTGGGTGGATAAAATTTGGTAAAAATTGAGATTAATTTCGTACTTGTAATATTAATTTTTGGTTTGGATTTGTTAATATTGCGTCGAGTTATTTTTAAAATCGTAGTCGTTGTTTATTTATATTTAATTACACAATGCGATGATGTACTTGTGAGATTTATTTCAATAATGTTAGATTAATTACCGTAGTCTTAGATTTGCCGGTTTTTAATGCAGCTTTTAATTTATCTTTCTTAAGGAATCTGAAATGGATGGGTTTATTCTCGTTTTAGCGTTGTTTCAGTTCGCTTGTAATTAATACTCTTCCGTGGGTTTTACTGAGTTGCGTAGTTATGACCTGAGGTTACTTACTTTTATACTTTATTGTTGAAATTGAATACTTAAGTTGTAATCGTACGTCGAGGTAATTGTACTTAAAGGTGTTATAGGATTTACTTGCTAATGCTTTGTTAAAGTGTTACGTCTGTTTTATTTTTAGATCTCTTGGTATTATAATGCTTGTTGGTAATTGAATCTCTCCGTAATGTGCGTTTTCAGGTTTACAATTATGAGTGTATGATAACGTTTTAGCGTTTTAATTAAAGATTCTTATGAAGACCGTTTTACTGCACTTTATAATGCTGATTAATTAGTTGAAAAACGTTTAGAGTTTATTGCAATTGTACACGCTTTTATTAATATAGAAATTGCGTCGATTTTATTATTCCGTGATAGATTTAGTACTTATGATGCAAATTGCTTTAGTACTGAAAGTTCCTGAAAGCTATTTCTTTAGTACTGTGCAAGAATTCTGAAAGCGATTTTCTCTGAGTTTTAACTGTATAATAAGGAATGCTTTCTTCGCGTATTTATCTTACAGTGGTTTTAGGTTACCGTGGTTTTAGTTAATGCAGAGTTCCTGCTGTGATTTATTCAGTATTATAGAGGTCAATGGTTTAATAATTGTTCCGTGATTGCTTAAAGGATTAAATTGCGTTCTGTACAGTTTGTTCGAATTAGCTTTAGCTTTGAAATTAATTTCGCGTTAGTTTACCGGTTTATAAACGTGGGTTTGAATCGCGGTGGTTGATGTTTCTTATATTTGGTGTTTAGTGAATGTGCGCCCGTTATTTTTTGGATTATTTTGAGTTTGTTTTTAATTATGGTAAGAATCTCTTAATATTAATTCTCATTTACTTTTAAAGAAAATCTCTTTTAAATTCAATTCTTATTTATTTTAAGAAAATCTCTTTGTAAATAATCAAGTCTCATTTGCTTTTTAAAGAAAAAATATTTCTTTAACATTCAAGTTTCATAAAATGTTTTATAGTCTCGTTTTGAAAATAATTCACTTTGAACTATTTTCAAGAAAATATTCATAAAAATACAATTCATAAACAGTAATTATAAATGGTACTCAATAGTTATAATACTAGCATATATCAATTTGGTTTTTTGGTTTGAAATAAAAAAAAGGTTATGGAAATGAACTTACATTAATTTCATCTGTTTCTTTGGTGGGTTCGATCGATTCTGTATCTTGTCCACCTTGGTTTGATTGTTGGCCTTAGACGATTCTTGTTCCTTGTCCAACTTGGTTTGTTGCTGGATTCAGACTATGCTTGTTCTTCCTCCAACTTGGTTTGGGTTCTGCCAAAATTTCGAATAAAAATTCTTGGTCACCAAACTTCCGATTTTGGATTTTCAGTGCCCTTTTGACATCCGTTACGACTGCGCCAGTTAAAGTTCGGGCCTTTGGAGCTGGTTTTTAAAAGCTTTGAAACTTTAACACATTTTTATTTACTAAGTTAAACAGAAATTACATTGAAATTTGGAATAGCTGGTTCTTAATAACATTAATAAAAATAATTTAATTGTACAGGTGAGTAGCTCAAACAACGAAGTATGGAGTTTGGAGACTGACTGCCGGGCATTGAGCTCCCGGGCCTTTTATAATAACCTGCCCTCCACACGGCTGTGGGAACTTGCAGATCTCATGTCTGCGTTTCTCTTAATTGTACACTTTATTACAATGTAACAACTTAATTCTAAGTAATTGCGGTTTGTTGACCGCCTGTGACCTGCCACCTGCAGTATCACTGCCCTCACGGATGCACAGCTGCATTCCGTTCTCATGAACTGTCGATAACCTCTCTGGGTTATCCTTGTGTTACAATGTTGCATTGAACTTATACTTTTACATAATAATTTCTAATAATTCATATTAGATTCAATATATCAATATATATATGTAATTGGGGGATACATAACTCGCGTTGTCCTTTACTAAAGCCTTTATCGTATTTAGTTTAGTCTGTTCGTCCAATAAATTTCCCACTAGATTTCTTACACTGTTAATAAAAATTTGTGGATTAATCTGTTATCGCCATAAAACTTCATGTGTTGGTCCAATGATACTCCACCTGTAGAAAATCTGGGACCATCCCCCGTTAAATTTGACATGTTGTATTTGATACTACTAACTTCGCGTTCTACCCTGCCTAACTGATCCCTACATGAGTCCGTCACTTCAGTCATTTTTACATTAATCTCTTCTTCACAAAAAATGCGTACTTCGGACCTTAAATGTCCCATTTCCTGTCGAAGACCTGTAATATCACGCTCATTTTTATCAACCCTATTTTCAACTTCCCCCATCTTTACGGTAAGACTGTTTTTAAATTCTGTAAATTCTTTAGTCGATTGCTCAATTTTCCCACTTATCTGCTCTAATTTTCGGTTGGACTCTTCCTTGCTCTATTCGATTCTTCATTCATTCTCTCTAGCATTCTCATTATCATCTCGTTTCCTTGATCCCCTGATTCCGTCCTCGACTGATCTCTACTGCCTCCAGCTTCTTCCATTTTCGAATTTTTCTCACACAATGCACTATGTCACTTCCAATTTCCACTCCTTGACTCCTTAACCACTCCTTTCTCTGCATACGTTCAAATCACTCACACACACTCTAACTACTCTTAAATTTATACACACACAGAAACTCTCTCTCTTAGATCGCCAGTTTCCTGGAATAAAATCACAAAAATTTTATTTAGAACTCGAGCCTCACTTTTGGGTCGCCAAAGAATGTCGTGATATCCTCCTGTGAATGCGGGAACTGGGTCCTTTCAACAAAAAAATTCTAGTCCCACCAATTGGGCGTCATGAACTGCTGTGATCCTGTTTTCGCCTCGGCTGCTCACCTAATTTTATAGACCTCCTCATTCAGAAAATTAAACAACACATTCCTACCACAAACATCAACGTTAACTCTATTTACATCAATATTCAGAATACATTCAATTTTCAAATTAAATTTCAGCATAAAATTCAGTTTTAAAAAGAATTTCAAGATTAATTTTATTATCACTTTAACGTGCATCCAGAATTAAAGTCCTTGTTGGATGCCTACTAATTAATATAACAATATAAGCAGACCGGAGTCTGAGTTTAAAGGAGCATCTACCACCCTTTACGTTAATTAACCAGGTTCGTCTAATTGAGCTCAAAGACATACCCATATTTTCATCATAATTCAGAACATCAATACTAAATACCCTTTCTACTTAAACAAGCAAATTTCATCTTAAAATTAAAATTTTATGGTTAGTACAATTTCACTAATGTCCATTTAAAGTAAATCAATTATAAAGTTATTCAACACACACAAAAATGTCAAACAAAATAGTATAATTTACCTGAAGGTTACTGTCCTCGTAGCTTCAAAGTACATCGTCCCTTTAGTTAATCACACCATTCCAACAGGATTATATTTACGGCTTCTAATTCTCAACGCTTTTAAAATTTTCTCCATCACCATTTATTTAAAGTTGTTTCTGGGCTTTTCCGGAACTCATCTGTGTATATCTGACCCTTGTTTCGTAGATCCAGACACGTATTTGAACCATTTAATTATAAACACCCCCGAAAAATAGCAAAGAAATTCATACTTCTTTCACCAATATACGCCAAAACTGCCTACTTTTGTGTATACATTTGTCGTTGTAAATTTTGCTAATTGGTACAGTGATACTAAATTTTATTACCTTGTATCTAAGTGCACTGAAGTACATTCATGTTAGCACGTAAATAACAAACTATTTTGAATCACTAAAATATACGAGCAAAATTTTAAATTATTTTATCAAACTAAAATGCACTGTTTAACATCTTGAATCAAGTCGCGGATGTAAGAGCTTTTAACGCATCGAATAGTCAAAAGTCTAAGAGAGCTTGTTTATATTCACCTCGGTATATATAGCAAAAAGCCTGTCTGTCGGTCTGTTCCCCAAAACGGGTAATTCT
Source organism: Platerodrilus igneus (assembly GCA_036346225.1). Lineage (NCBI taxonomy): Eukaryota > Metazoa > Arthropoda > Insecta > Coleoptera > Lycidae > Platerodrilus > Platerodrilus igneus. The sequence goes on along the minus strand of JARFIW010001325.1, from coordinate 11,123,706 downwards.
AAAGAATTTCTCATGCCATGTTCCCAGTCCGTCGCTCGCGCGTCGGTTTTTACGAATTTTTCACTCGCCCCATTTAAAACTCAGAAGTTCACACACGGCACGCAAACATGTCCGAGAAAAACTAATTAATTTTGTACAGAAATTGTTGTTTCTACCTCTGATATTTGCATCCTATTTTCAACCAATTGTGACCCTCGTGACGTTGCTTAAATCACGCCTTTTACTATATGTGTCTTTGCTTGACGCATTTTCTCTTTCCTTTTCTAACCTGTTCGTATTGGTGCAAATTGATATTCTTTATTATCGATTATATTTTAGTCCATGTGGACTATCTGGGTTAAATAACCCCGCATCGCACATTCTCGTGAATATTAAGCCCCGGTTTCTCCAAGATTCTTTGAAACCATTTGTTATCTACACAATTTTCGCCGTACGTGATATTTAAACTACGCAGGTGTTCAAAATAATATTAATTCTCAGAGCTTTTAAATAAACCCTGTTTTGTATTTCGTGCTAAAGCATCTGACCGTTTCCAATATACTTAAAATCGACATGTTTATCTAAACAAATTAAACTGAAATTGCCTTTTAAAATACGCAGGTGTGTTCAAACATCCTACTTCTAACTAACACTTCTAGGATTTGCATTTTATTGGGTTTTTACAAGTTTCTATAGATATTATCTGTTACTAACGATTCAATTAACTTCAATTAAAATAATAGCCTTTAATTTTAGTGAATCCTAACTAAATATTAATTATTATCTGTACGCTTTGTCTACTACTTGTTACTTAAAATAGGGTTAATTAATATAAATTTTGCACGTAATTTCCATTTGTTTAGGAATAATTACATTACACCCAGAGCTTTTTAATACTGTTTCCTTTTGATATAAAGCGTCTTGTACATGGTTTAAATCTCTTATTTTTAATGAAACGACTGAATTTATTTATGCTTCATGGTTTTAATAAAGCGTACCTCTTCCCAAAGCTTCTACACGGTGATTAAAATTATTTGATGTGATTATTTAATTTTCTACCCTGGTCTAAATATGAGTAATATATATATATATATATATATATATATATATATATATTACTCAAATTTAGACCAGGGTAGAAAATTAATTTACGACATCAAATAATTTTCATCTTCGTGTATAAGGAAGCTTTGGGGAAAAGTACGAGTAATTAAAGGCCTACTGCGAAGATTTAAATCATTCAATTAGAATGTAGGGTTTGTATAGAATTTTATTAGATAATACGCGTTATTAAAACCGTGGAGCATAAAAATTTATTCGTTTCATTAAAAAGAAGGGATTTAAATTATTCACTAGACGCTTTCTATAAAAAGAAGCAGAATTAAAATGCTCAACGTGTATTTAATTTAATTGTTCCAAGAAACAAATAGAAATTACGTGCAAAATTTATATTGATTAATTCAATTTTTAAATAACGGATATTAAACAAAGTGTACAGATAATAATTAATATTTATTTAGTATTCGCTAAAAATTAAAGGGTAGAAGTCAATGCCATCCATTATTAGTTTAATTGGAGCTAATTGAACCATTAGTAATACATAATATGCATAAAAGCTTTTAAAAACCCCATAATACCAAATATGAGACGCGTTGCTAGCATTCAAATCTATCAAGAAGGTTAAAATAAATGGAATATCCCAAATCGTAGAAGTATTACGATTGAACACCTGCGTATTTTTAAATATCAAAGTTCTAATAAATTTGAATAGATAAACATGCAGCTTCTAGGTATATTGGAAACGGTCGGATAAACCGTAGCTTATATTAACGGGAAAGGCTAGAAAAGGGGTTATTTAACTCAAGTAAGTCACGTCGCGGGTCCACGTGGATTGAAATAGCCCATAATAAAGAATATCGATTTGTACCACTCAGGCCAGGGTAGAAAGAGACGGATGAAACGCGCTAGGCAGAGACATGAATAATAAAAGGCGGGATTTGAGCAACGTCACGAGGTTTACGATTGGTGAAAATAAGATGCAGATATGAGAGGTGGAAACAACAATTTCGAGATAAAATTAATTAGTTGTTTGCAGACGCGTTTCGCGACGTGTGAAAAGTTCTTAGATTTTCAACTGGCGCGTGTGCAAATTTGTAGAATCGCTGTGCCGGACTGTCGAAAGTAAATTAATAAATAAAATAAAAACAAAAGTCCATAAAATATATAATAATGGCGGTAAACAAGAAAAACAGATTAAAGAAATTAAAATAGGGATTGAATATACTCCAGGGTATCAGAAAAAATTAAATATGTCTTAAGAACTATAACATCTATGTGGCACATAAGCCAAATAACTCTTCAAGAGCGGTATTTACAAAACTTAAACCGATAATAGATGGAAAAAACAGAACCCACACAATATACAAAATCAACTGTAAAGAATGCCCTGGAGTATATATCGGAAATTCTAAACAATACCTCCATAAACGAGTTTATGAGCACAAATATAATATAAAAACTAATAATAAAAACAGTACGGCCCCTGCAATGCACGCAATTGAAAAAGTCCACCAGTTCGATTTTAGCAATGTTAAAATTTTAGGAACGGAGGTAAATGATAACAAAAGAAACATACTTGAAACAATAAAAATTCAAAAAAACCCTAAAGCTATAAACTCAAAAATAGACCAAGAAGGGTTTATAAATATTTACCACAATTAAATACAACAGAAATAATCTGAATACCACATACATTAATATCCTCTCACACTGTATATCAGCATAAGCATGTAAAAATGCATGTGTTTAATTCAATAGCATTATCACTGATAAGGTATTAGTTTTGTAAAGTTTTATTAATCTAAATGTTAGTTGTATATTGACAAAGAAAGCAAGTTTTAAATTAAAAACATATCCAAAACAGTATTATTAGGATGTATTGTTGCTTATCCTACAATGTTAGAAATAATTTATTTAGTTTGTAAGTTTTAATAGTTTGACTTTACATTAAATGGTATGTATGCAATTTAATTTTAAAAAATCATTATTTAATTAAAGATACTTTATAGGTTTCATATTCGAAAATGGTTGTTTAACCGAAACGCGTAATATGAATAATAAAAATTAAAAAGCAAGAAAAAAGTGTTTATTTTACATGTAGAAAACATTCAAATTATTTATTAATGACCAGTTCCAACAAAAGTTTTGCAAAATATATATATATATATATATATATATATATATATATAATAAAATAATGAATCTTCTAATGGTCTATAATTATTCAATAATATTATAATTTCTGATAAAGGAAATAAAGACCAAATTAATAATAATCTGTTTTACATTCTCTTTATTCGTCTAGTCAAGCTTTCGAAATTTATCTTCAATTTCATCATCAGGACACTAAAAGTAATAACTAAGTTACTAAATAATAACTATAATATATGTTTTGACACTTACACAAACATGAGAATTTTTAAATAAATATAACGATTAGCATATTCAACATAAACACTACGAATGTAAAATAAAACTGTAAATCTGACAAGTTGTTTCTTAATACAATGAATTAGTACAATTATTATAACATCACTACAATTTGAACATTTAAGCTGTCTAAAATTGATACCTACTTACTAAAGATAACAATATGTATAACTTGTTTCTATATCTATATGTAAAATATTTAATTTTATTCATCTACAGGTCCGTCAAATTTATGTACATGGGGTTTAGTCAAAAGGTAAGTATATATTACACTCAGATTTTCTGTGTCTGATTTTTTATTCATACGACGTGGTTCACAATTAATAAAGTACATTTCTAAGAATTTTCTCTTGGTCAAGTTGGTCTCTTTTGTTAAACTTTTCACGTTTTCAAAATTAATTTTATGTCCAAATTCACGTGCATGGCTTGCCAAAGCACATCTTTCTGGTTTTAGTTTTATATCACTTTTATGTAACGAGACCCTCGCTTTTAAGATTTGTGATGTATGACCTACATAAGTTTTAATACAATTGTTACAAGTAATCTTATATACTGTATGTGACTGTGCATTTATTGGTATGGGTGACTTTAATCTGCTAAATAATCCTCCTATAGTTTTAATGTATTTCTTGCTAATGATGATCTCTTCATATTTAAAAACATTGATGAGTTGATCTGTTAGTGATCCAATTTGTGGAAATGAAATATATTTTATTGTAGGCACATTGTTTGTTTGGTTGTTGTCAGTCTCTTCTCCATTAGTAGGTTCATTTGTATGGTTGTTTCTCAAATTTATTGTATTAGATTGATAAATGATTTTATTAATTAAAGACTTAAAATTGTAGTTTGTTTCACCCCTGTACTTCAAAATTGTATTATCCTTTTTTTCCCCTGGACATCTAAATTGTATTACTGTATTTTTCCCTTAACATCAGAATCATAGTCTATTTCCCTCAGACCTCGAAACCCTATTATTTTTATGTCTTAGTTTACAATAAATTCATTAAAAACGTACTTACGTTTAAACGGCAATTATAATCTTCATATTCGCACTCATTTTATTTCACTTTTATAATTATTACGTATTACTTTGTTTTAATGGCAACGCATTTCGGCCTTCGTTGAGTTCAAAACTGACTTTCTTATCAAGGTGCTTGCTAATATATTCTCGAATTCCTACTCCATCCGTGGGTATGGTCTAGAACTCGTCGCTTGTTTCTGACCAATCAAATAATTTCATTTAGAGCAGTTTCTGATGTAATGCTCCACGATTCCCCATAATCACAACCTGCCCGCAGCTGTCTTTCGTTATCAACATGCTGTATTTTGATAGATTACTTGCTTTTCCATAAACAACTGATGCAACTTGACTTTAAATTTTCATGTTTACATGCGATTCACGCAATTTTTAATCATTTCTCTTATCAAAAGTGGTTAGATATTTGTACGCATTTATATTAACTACCTGAAACTCTATTTCTATATCCGTATTAATTTAGTCGTCTGGAACTCTTTTTTTTAATGCGTGTCTAATTACACTTTATCATTTATTTCTAAATATTCGCGTGCTTCCACTGAAAAATATCCTTATTTGTTTTACCTAAATTAACTAAACTTTATCTACAGGGTATTTAATATTTACTATCTACTTAATACATGTATTTCTCATTCCTACGCCAACTATGCGTCTTCCTATGTTTACCTGCGTCGCCTAAAACTATTTCTACTTTATATACAGGGTGTTGACTACTTACTATCTACAAACTATCTCTATTTCTTAATTATTTCCTTAAATAAGTGCAGTTTTCTGCTGCCTATTCTAATTACTCATTCCTGAACGACCTTTACTATAACGTGCACCCTTAAACAACCCCTTATCACAGCATAATTCCCCCAAATTAAAATATAGAATTTTATATCAATGTCCTTGTTGGCGTCTAACGTGAACTTAAACTCACATTGGTATGAAATTATTATATTTTTATTTTCATTTTGAAATCCAACTTTTTCTTTATTAAACTCATATTTACATTTTATTTATCTCATACCTATGTCCTATTATACTATACTATTCATACCTATACCTATTCTTATATTCAAATCCTATTCTATTTTTCTATGTATACTTATTCATAATTTAGTTTACGTTTCCTTTTATCTATTCATCTGTCTTTGCATGGGTCAATTAAGTTTATTTATTTCTAACGTCCCCCTTTCTATTCTTAAATCTGGGTCCTTTTAATCTATATTTCTCAATCATATTTTTATCTATAAATATGCCCTCCGTGCTGATTTGATATCCCAAAAATTTAACTTTATCTTGAAAGAATTCGCACTTCTTTGAATTTAACCTTAAACCTGCTATATTTAATTCTAATAATATTCTTTCTAAATGAACAAAGTGTTGTTCCACACTATTACTAAATATCAACACGTCATCCACGTAGTGGATACAAAATTCCTCATACGGTCCCAAAATATTCTGCATCGCCTTCACCAATGCAGCCGTACTCGAGGACAAACCAAACGGGACCACCCTAAATTGATATATTCTTCCTTCTACAGAAAAGCCCGTATATTTCCTTGATTCTCGCGCTAATGGAATCAACTAAAATGAATTCTTTAAGTCTAATTTGCTATAGATTTTCTTATTACCTATTCTTGCTAATATGCTCTCCATCGTTGGTGGACAATTGTATTGCGGCTTCGTTCGCTTATTTATCTTTCTTGCATCCAAACATAACCTAATGCTATCATCATTTTTCTTCACGACGACTAATGGATTCACAAAATGTGTACTGGAGTTTTCTATAATACCTTCACGTAACATTTCCTCAATTTCTTCCTTCACTCTATTCCTATATGCTACTGGAATAGGATATATTTTAGTGTTAAACGGCTCTGTATTCGTTACTTCCAACTTGTGCACATAACCCGTGGCAATTCTCGACTTCGACCCAATTAATTTTGAATGCTTATTTAATAATATATTCACCCTATTTCTTAAATCATCTGGACACTTAATATCTTCATTTTCATTACCCCCATTATTTATCTCTTCACTAAACTGATTAATATTTACGCAGTCGTCTTCTATTACAATATTCCCCTCTTCATACCATTTAATATATTTCCCATTACACTCAATCTCTTTGCATTCCGCATTTATCTTCAACCCCAACTTATCTATCATATTCATCCCAAATATAACATCTATCTTCAGTCCAGGTACTACCATAAAATCATTTTCCCATATTTCATCCCCCATTTCACATCTCAGAATTACCATTTCATTTATTACACTAAATCTCTTATTATTTGGTGCCACTAAATTACACCTCGCTATAGGTATCGCTTTATCCCCCAATTTTTCTCGTTTAACAAACTCTTCCGCAACAAGTGATGCTTCTGCTCCAGTATCAATTAACACTTTAACTATTCTATCTTCCACCTTTAAATTAATTATTGGTAATAAGTTCCTTTCAAATCTTCCTAATTCATTATCCATTTCATATTTAATAACTCGCGCTGGTGTTCATATCCGTTAATTTGTAGAATTTTCCTTGGTTCGTTCGTACTCAAAAATCCTGATTTCGCGTCGAAGGTCCTGCCTGACTCATTATCCCTGTATCTGTGCAATTCGTATTTCTTATTTCCATACTATTAATATTTCTAGCTTGCGTCCGTCGATCATCATTTTCCTGTCTATTTATTACTCTATTATTTCCCTCATGATTCGTTCTCTCCATTCGTTGCCTTGGTATCTGACCAGTATTCCTGTTTTGCCTAAAATCATTATTAAAGTTTCCATAGTTCCCCCTATTAAAATTTCTTCCGCGATCATAATTATAATTGTTCCTTCGGTAATTATTCCGAGTCTCCGTATTCCTTATAAAATTCGTGCGTCGATCCCTAACATTATTTTCAATTTCATAATCATTTTCCAAATCATCATATCTCTGCAAATAATCAATAAACGTATCTCTATCCACTATATTTTGCGTCGTTATGTATCGCTTTACTTCAGCGTTAAAATGACTTGCTAAATACCTTATAATAATTTTATCTTCTAAAGGAGGATCCAATTGCTTCGCTACAGTAAATTTCTCAATCGCATATGATTCTCGCGTTATCCCTTTCGCCAAATCGTATCTTCCCATAATTAAGTTACTTCGAATTCGATTTTGCTGATTGTCATTCCAGAATTGACGTAAAAATTTGCTTTCAAACTGTTCAAATGTTTCTATTTCACTCTCAACTAAATTGTACCATCTTTCAGCATTCCCTCTTAATATTCCCCTAATTAAATTTAATTTCAATAATTCATCTGTAGATCCCTGTATCAACATTTTAAAATTTCGGTTTAAGCTCATGCATTCCTAAGTTCAATCCGTTTAGACGACAATTAGTGAATTAGTTTGAGATTTGTTGCCACTATTTGAATGCATTACTACAGTATTGCCCGAAATAAACAGTACTGAAACTAAGTTGGCGGTGTTTTTATGCGTGCGCTGTCACACTCAAGTTTGCTAGTATAGACCTGTCAAGTAAACCTCAAACAAGTAATTAGTAGGGCCTAATTGTTAAAAATGGTGTTAAGTACAGAGGAGAAAGTGTTTCTGGTAGAGCATTATTTTCGTTCATACGGAATCGGCCGACGTAATGGTGCAAGTTTGCTATACGTGTCTGATCAATTCACACAAAGGTTTAATAAACGTTCTCCAAGTAATGCTGTAATTTTGAAGGTTATTGAAAAGTTTAGAAATACAGGTAGTGTATTGTGCCAACGAAAAGGAAACTCGGGGCGTCTCAGGACAGTTAACAACAACAATAACCATGAACGTGTTTTTGAGCAAATCTTAGAAAATCCGAAAGTCAGCCAGGCAAGGACAGCGTTACAACTTGATTTAAAAAGAACTTCCTTTCAAAGAATCCTGAAGGAGCTGGGTACATTTTCGTATGTGATTCAGGTACATCAACAACTACATCCTCGGGATTATCGCAGTAGAGTGGAATATTGCGCCAGAATTCTCGCGTTACAGTATGAAAATCCTGAATTTATGAAAAATGTTTGGTTTTCAGACGAAGCACATTTTCACTTGTCAGGCTATCTGAATCGTCGCACAAATCGATTTCTGGGCTTTGCCAGACCCGATGAGGTTCAAGAGGTTCCTTTACATAGTGAAAAAGTGAGTGTCTGGTGTGCTGTTTCCGGACACGGAATCATTGGTCCGTACTTTATCGAAGAGAATGGTAGGCAAGTCACACTTAATCAACAGAGGTACAGACAAATTTTAACACGATTTATCCCTGATCTACGTCAATTCTGTCGTGCACGTAACTTGGCATTTCGAAACCAATTTTTTCAGCAGGACGGGGCAACTTGCCATACTGCTGCCGCAATTCGTCAATTTCTTCAAGAACATTTTCCAAGCAAATTCATATAACGATTTACTGACTTCCCTTATCCTTCACATTCTCCAGACCTCACACCTCCAGACCCATACATTTGGGGCATGGCTAAAAATGCCGTTTTCAAACGGGCACCACAAACCATCGATGAATTAAAGGACGCCGTTAGAGTCTTCTTCGCAGCCCTGAGACAACCCTTATTCAATAACATGACCAGAAACTTAAAACATCGTTATGAAGTTTGTCTCGAACGAGGAGGTGCACATTTAGAACATATAATAAAGTGTCAATAATACGTATTTTTTAAATATACAAAACAATTACAATTTCAGTACTGTTTATTTCGGGCAATACTGTATCTTAGGATTTAATTTTCCGTCCCCGTAAAATTTCGTAAACTGTTCAATTGAAAGATTCGTTTGAATTAACCTATTTGATTCTCTATTAAAATTTATTGGATTACCTTTTAAATTATTTATTTCTTGATTTATTGTTCTGAATTTCGTTTCGCAATTTTCTTCAATTTTTCCTAATTTAATATTTAAATTCGTAATTTTATTGTTGGACTCGCTTTCGTACTCTTCTCGTTTCGTTTTAACTAAAGAAATATGATCCCATTAACCGTCTATTTCCTCAGAAACTCTCCCAATTTTACATTCATTTGTGCCTTAATCTCAGCGATAGTGTGGTTCGTTTCTTGCAGACCATTACTAAGAATCTTAATTTCACTCTGCAATTTCTCGCTGTATTCCTCCATTTTTGTTTTAACTGTATTTATGGCTTGTTCACTCTTATCCGTTTTATCATTTAATGCCATTAAGATATCCAACATTTTGGTTTCTTGTGAAGTTCGCCTTTCTTCACTCAAACTTCTCTCCAACGTTATGTTCTTTTGGGATCCTTTCTCCATTTTGAAATTACTATTTTTAATCTAAACTTTTAAATACTAAATAAATCTACCTAACTTTAATTACTGTACAAATTTCTCTATTTTTCCTTTAATTGAAACTTTTCAAATCCCCTGTTTAGTTTAATTAATTTTTTTTTTTTACTCTTACGGTCGTATTTTAAAATTTAATTTAATTTAATTTGCGCCTCTTAATCTCAGGTTATTTTACCGTGGTAAAATCGTGTTCTAATTCGTGCCCTAACGTTGGTGCGACATCTTTATTGCTATACTATTCGCGGAATTTTCTTGCCCCTACTTTGAGTTGTTATTTTTATTACTATGAACTGGAATTCTTGATCTCCTTCGTTGTGCGCCTTATTAATTTTCTACGTACTCTAAATTATTGGACCACCATTTTAATATTCACTATTAATTGTAATTATCTCCTCCTCCAGCTGTCTTCTTAATATTGCTATCAACTGGACTTTATCTTTAAACAACTTTATCTACCAATGGCAAAATTCGATACGTTACCGCCTTGCGGGTTATCAATTTCCTATTCAACTTGTGGCTCCGCCTTTGTACTATTTAAATCTTATGACCTCGGCTAGCATTTATTTGGAATTATAAAATTCAGTAAATTTCGATTTTATATAATGAAACCAATATGTTATGTACAGCTTTTGAAATTATTTGTAATACATTTTCAATTAGTTAACCTTATAAATTTCATTTATTAACAACCATCTACTATGTACTCAAAAACCCAAAGTCACCAAAGAAAACTTATTATTTTTACCAACAAAGTGTAGAATATTCTAAACCTGTTATCATATTACTCATTCTATATGTATGCAACCTCTTTTGTTGACTTTTCACAAGCATATCATATTTAGCAAATTCAATATTAAAAATAAAATAAAAATTTATATAGAAAAACAAATGTCTTATAACTAAAAATCTGACCTGGTTTTATCTTTTTCACATCGACGCTTCCAATAAAATGATCTTCCCAATTCTGGATTCCATTCAAATTATTGCCATTACACTATGGACCACCACCATTAAATTATACACCCCAATTTATTTCAATTCTTCAAACTTAGACTTTTATCATTCTTGCCCCAGACTTAAAATTGTAGTTTGTTTCAACCCTGTACTTCAAAATTGTATTATTCTTCTTTTCCCCTGGACATCTAAATTGTATTACTGTATTTTTCCTTAACATCAGAATCATAGTCTATTTCCTCAGACCTCGAAACCCTATTATTTTTATGTCTTAGTTTACAATAAATTCATTAAAACGTACTTACGTTTAAACGGCAATTATAATCTTCATATTCGCACTCATTTTATTTCACTTTTATAATTATTACGTATTACTTTGTTTTAATGGCAACGCATTTCGGCCTTCGTTGAGTTCAAAACTGACTTTCTTATCAAGGTGCTTGCTAATATATTCTCGAATTCCCACTCCATCCGTGGGTATGGTCTAGAACTCGTCGCTTGTTTCTGACCAATCAAATAATTTCATTTAGAGCAGTTTCTAATGTAATGCTCCACGATTCCCCATAATCACAACCTGCCCGCAGCTGTCTTTCGTTATCAACATGCTGTATTTTGATAGATTACTTGCTTTTCCATAAACAACTGATGCAACTCGACTTTAAATTTTTATGTTTACATGCGATTCACGCAATTTTAATCATTTCTTTATCAAAAATGGTTAGATATTTGTACGCATTTATATTAACTACCTGAAACTCTATTTCTATATCCGTATTAATTTAGTCGTCTGGAACTCTTTTTTTTTAATGCGTGTCTAATTACACTTTATCATTTATTTCTAAATATACGCGTGCTTCCACTGAAAAATATCCTTATTTGTTTTACCTAAATTAACTAAACTTTATCTACAGGGTATTTAATATTTACTATCTACTTAATACATGTATTTCTCATTCCTACGCCAACTATGCGTCTTCCTATGTTTACTTGCGTCGCCCAAAAACTATTTCTACTTTATATACAGGGTGTTGACTACTTACTATCTACAAACTATATCTATTTCTTAATTATTTCCTTAAATAAGTGCAGTTTTCTGCTGCCTATTCTAATTACTCATTCCTGAACGACCTTTACTATAACGTGCACCCTTAAACAACCCCTTATCACAGCAATATATATATATATATATATTGCTGAGGAACCTCCAAAATTTGGGTCCGTTGACTTTCTACTGTTAATCGCCTCTTTACTCTTTCCGCCTCGGCTGCTCACCTAATTAAAACTTTCATCCTCGTTCATAAAAAAAAACAAACACATTCCTACCACAAACATCAACGTTAACTCTATTTACATCAATATTAATAATACATTAAAATTTCAAAATTAAATTGTAGCGTAAATTTCAGTATCCTAAAATTTCAAGATTAAATTTGTCATCATTTTAATTTGCATCCAGAATTAAAGTCCTTGTAGGATGCCTACTAATTAATTTAACAATATTTGCAGACCTGAGTCTGAGTACAAAGGGAGCATCTCCCACCTCTTTAAGTTAATCAAACAGGTTAGTCTAATTGAGCTCAAAGACATTCCCAATTTTTCATCATAATCAAGAACATAAACTGCTAAATACTGCTTTCTACTTAAACAAGAAAATTTCACCTTAAAATTAAAAATTTGTTGTTTGTACAAATTCACTACTGTCCAGTTTTTAGCAAACAAATTATAAAGTTATTCAACACACACCAAAACATCAAAAATCGAACAACAAAGCATAGGTTACCTGAAGGTTAATGCACTCGTGGCTCCAATGTACATCGTCCTTTGTTAATCACACCATTTCAACTGGGTTATGTTTACGGCTTCTGATACTAAACGTTTTTAAAATTTTCTACCCCACCATTCACCTAAAATTGTTTCAGGGCTTCTCAGGACTCATCTAAGTATATCAAAATCTTGTTTTGTGGATCCAATCACAATTACGAATTACATTTAATTATTAACACCCCCGAAAAATAGCAAAGAAATTTATACTTCTTTCACGCTATACCCCAAAACTGCCTACTTTTGTTTATTCATTTATCGTTACTAATTTCTATAATTGGTACAGTAATACTCGCAAATATAACTAGACTTTATTACCTTGTATCTTCTTTTCAAAGTGCACTAATGCATAATAACTTGTATCGTAGCACGTAAAAAAAGCAAACTGTTTTAAAGTATTCAATAATCACCAAAATATAAGAGCAAACTGTTTCAAGTATTGAATCAAAATCGAAAATCTAAGAGAGCACTGTTTAAAGCATCGAATAATCAAAAATCTAAAAGAGCGAAACTGTTTAAAGTCCGGGTTTATATAATAGCTCGCCTGTATGTCGGTTTTGTCTCGCGACGGCCAGTATTCAGAATTTCGCATACTATGTTCCCATTTCGACAGTCCGGCACGCGGTTCTATTAAATTTGCACACGCGCCAGTTGAAAATCTAAGAAATTTTCACACGGCTCGCAAACACGTCCGAGAATACTAATTAATTTTGTATAGAAATCGTTACGTTTACACCTCTCATATCTGCATCTTATTACAATCAATCATTTCCTCGTGACGTTGCTCAAATCACGCCTTTCATTATCTGTGTGTCTGCCTTGCGCATATTATTTGTCTTTTTCTAACTTGCTCCTAGTGGTGCAAATCGATACTCTTTACTATCGGTTATTTCAGTCCACGTGTATTCTTATTTGGGTTAAATAACCCCGCATCTAGCCTTCCCGTTAATATAAGCTACGGTTTATCCGACCGTTTCCAATATACGCAGAATTTTCATGTTTACCCAACAAATTAAACTGAAATTGACTTTTAAAAATACGCAGGTGTTCAATCGTAACATTTTAAATAACACTTCTACGATTTGAATATTATTGGGTTTTTAACAGCTTTTATGCATATAATACCTTAATAATCGTTCAATTAACTCCAATTAAAATAATAATGAATGGCATTGACTTCTACCCTTTAATTTTTAGTGAATCCTAATTAAATATTAATTATTATTTGTACATATTGTTTAATACTCGTTACTTGAAACTTGAATTAATTAATATAAATTTTGCACGTAATTTCTATTTGTTTCTTTACTTGGAATAATTAAATTACATACAAGTTGAGCATTTTAATTCTGCTTCTTTTTATAGAAAACGTCTAGTGAATAATTTAAATCCCTTATTTTTAATGAAACGAAAAAATTTGTATGTTCCACGTTTTAATAACGCGTATTATCTAATAAAATTCCTTATACACGGTGATTAAAATTATTTGATGTTGTAAATTAATTTTCTACCCTGGTCTAAATTTGAGTAATATATATATATATATATATATATATATTCTTATGCTCCCCCCCCTTTATAAGATATTTACTTTAAACTGTGGTTTATTTATTTATAATTTGTATATAATTGACAGTGTGAAAATTTTGACTCTTATATTTCGTGCTTTAACTATGTTTGGTCGGTCTACAAAACAAAACTATATAAATATGCCTCGACTATTGAAACTCTCCTCCTCAGGGTATTTACACCTACCTACCGTGGGTTCAGTGATAGTTAGATGGTCACGACACCGACCAAACTGCACTACCTTTATTTTAGTATACGTAACCTTATATTCGTATATGCCAAATTTAATAAACAGATCCACGTAACCTTGTGCCAAATCAAATACTCTTACCAAATTGACTTTGACATATTAAAAACACTACTCACCCGATTCTTTCTTCGCTGTAGGCCTCTCTGAACTCTGGCTCAAGATCTCAGTCACCGGATGGGTCTTCACACTGCATTTCACTATCACTGGGACTACTCTGCTTTCCAGACACCAGGTTTTGATTTGTTTAATTTTGTTATCCACCCAAATCTATAAATAATGACTAAATTTAGAATTTTGAATACCTTAAATTTCAACTTCCCCCGCGTTAATTTTCCTATAATTATGCCTTCGTTCTGTAGAACACTCCTTCTAATCCAACACTATCCGATCCTTAACCTGCTCGTTCCTATTTTATGCTGCTTTCTACTTTCCACTCCATACCAATCTATCCGCAATGTACTATCCAAATCACTCTAATTCGTTTTCCTTCCGTCTAATAACTCCAATCCAAATCCTTTCTACCTTAATCCAACTCGTTCTAAATATCCACTCTTATTTCCGCCTGTCTCAATGCCGCTCCAATATCTAATCTCGTAACTTTATTCTTCTTGACTATTATTATTCCGTTTAACTATCTTATTCTTCTTTATTTCAATTAAAGACTTTAACTTTTCAAAATATTTTATTTTTAAACTTTTAAATCTCCAAATTAGCGCAATTATACAAAACACGTCTTGTTACAAAAAAATTCAAATCGATTTCTTTATTATTATGTTTACCTAGGTGATACCACCTTCAAAATTATGCCTACTCTTTATACATTTTACAAACCCAACATCCAATTAAATCGTCCCAACTAGTTTGTGTCACTCATACCTATTATTCATTTTTTACACTTTGCAATTATATAATTAAATGTTCAATCATTGGTTCATATGACCGCGTCGCACTTCAATCAGTTTTGATACAATATTTTCACATATAATTTTGATACTACAAGTTTGTCCAAAGGTTGATTCTAATAAATAAGTGCCGAAATGTTTCACATATAAACCTGGCTCTGTGGTGTGAATAGTGGAACTTCACAGACGCAACCGGCTATTAGATCAGCAAATTTACACTCTTTGGCTTATCAACATACAACTTAGTATAAATACTTGAATACTGCGCTTTCTCACGTCATCAAGTCATTGTTTTATGTATTGGCACTTCTACTCTGACTAATATACTTCAAATACTTTACCATTTGTAAAGTACGGCAAA
Source organism: Platerodrilus igneus (assembly GCA_036346225.1). Lineage (NCBI taxonomy): Eukaryota > Metazoa > Arthropoda > Insecta > Coleoptera > Lycidae > Platerodrilus > Platerodrilus igneus. The sequence goes on along the minus strand of JARFIW010001325.1, from coordinate 11,108,026 downwards.
CACAAATTTTTCAGTTACGTGATCTGATCATTGGCTTTATTTGGCGTATACATAATCTTAAAACATCAAAATAATTTTTATATCCTTTTAGCTATTACGTACACTTCAATATATATATATATATATATATATATATATATATATATATATATATATATATATATATACATAGTTAATATGATGAAACAATAATTTAGACCTTTATGCAAAATCCAAATGATTATTTCAAATTAAGCTAGTAATTGAAAGATGGAAAATATAGCGTCTTGGACAAGTATAGTTCTGTACACAATTCAGATTAGGTCTCGGTTACGTAATTGGAACACACATGGTCCTTGAAAGACTAAGATGCAGGTTCGAGTCCCATCCAAGACCTTATATTTTCCATCATTCAATTACTAGCTCGATTTGAAATGATCATTTGGGCTTTGCATATAAGTATAAGTTATTATTTCATCTTATAAATTGTAATACGTTAGTATTTATCAAATACATGCATGCAAAAATACATACAAATATACATTCAGATATACATACATACATACATACATGCATACATACATACATACATACATACATACTTACATACATACATACATACATTCATACATACATATTGCTGAACTTCGCAGAGAATGCCATCGTCTAAGGAGGCGATATCAACGCTCAAGGGGTAAAAATGATTTGCTTAATTTTCAACAAGAATACAAAACTGCTCGAAGAAAATTGACGTGTGCTATTAAGTCTAGCAAACAGAAATTTTTGAATGAGCTTTGCTTAGAAGTTAACACTAATCCTTGGGGAAGACCATATAAAACAGTGATGGGAAGATTGAACAAAAAATATTTCTTACCTCCTAGATGTCCAGTTTTCCTAAAGAAGATAGTTAGCACGTTATTTCCAAAACAATGCGAAACAAAATATAAAACTGTTTTAAACTGTAATGCAAAAGACATACCACCGGTTACAGTAGCTGAAGTTGTAAAAGCTTGTAGCAAAATTGGAAACAATAGGGCACCTAGTTTGGATTGTATTCCGAACATAGCTCTGAAAACCTGTATTGAAAAGCATCCTGATATGTATGTAGACCTGTACAGTTCTTGCTTAAATGAAGGCGTGTTTCCTGAACCATGGAAAAGCAATTTCTAGTATTAATACCAAAAAAAAAATAAGCCACCAGACAAACCATCATCATACCGTCCTATATGCATGCTTGACACAGCAGGAAAAATTTTAGAACAGATTATTAAAAACAGACTAGAGATGGTTGTAGAAGAAGCAGCCATACTTTCAAATAATCAATACGGTTTTAGAAAATCACGGTCAACTGTGGATGCAATTAACTGTGTCACTAATATTATCCGCAATAACACTATTGGAAAACGCTGGAAAAAAGGATCAAAAAAATATTGTGGAGTTGTAACACTGGATGTAAAGAATGCTTTCAATTTCGTGAAATGGAGTTGCATAGAAAAAGCTATTCATAAAACTTCTATTCCAGCATATCTAAGAAAAATAATTAGAGACTATTTTAGAAATAGAATTCTTAAGTACGACACATCTGAGAGTCCCAAAGAATATATTATTACGGGCGGAGTCCCGCAGGGTTCGGTTCTAGGTCCAATTCTTTGGAATTTAACCTTTGATTCAGTTTTACGACTACAAATGCCGAAAGAAGTTACGGTTATAGCATTTGCGGACGATTTGGTATTAGTAGTTACAGCAAAATTAAAAGAAGAAGTAGCACAAATTTGCAATGAATCTGTGGAATTGATAAGACAACATTTAAAAGAACTAAATCTTGAATTAGCTGCAGAAAAAACCAAAGTAGTACTTGTATCCAGCAGAAAAGTAAGAGAAAAAATAAGTATATACGTCGACAAACATGAAGCTATATCTGATCCAAGTGCGCGTTACTTAGGCGTAATAATCGATGACAAAATAACCTTTAAAGAACATTTATCAGTTGTGACTACGAAAGGAGCAAACACAGCAAATCTAATTTCAAGACTAATGTCAAACGTTGGCGGACCAAAAAGCAGCAAGAGGTTGCTTTTGGCATCAGTCGTCACTTCGATAATTTTATATGCAGCTCCAATCTGGGCCGAATCTATTAAAATTAAAGCTAACTGTCGCAGGATTTCTTCTGTATACAGATTGTGCGCTCTACGAGTGATATGCGCTTACCGTACAATTTCATACGACGCTGCATGTATTATCGCAGATATGCCTCCGATTGAACTATTAGTGCACTATCGTCGTGAGTAGTATCACAAAAGAAAAACTACGAAGAAGCTAAATACAGAAGAAAAAACTAAACTGGTGACAGAATGGCAACGGAATTGGGACATATCGGAAAAAGGTCGATGGACGTATCGATTGATACCATTGTTAGAACCGTGGCTCGGTAGATGCCATGGAGAATTAGACTTTTACCTGACGCAATTGCTGAGCGGTCACGGGTGTTTTAGAGCATATCTTTTTAGATTTAATCTAGATATAAGTCCTAATTGCCCAGATTGCCCAAACACTTTAGAAGATGCAGAACATGTGTTTTTTATTTGTCCAAGATTTCGAAAACTAAGGGAGGAAATGATTAACTTAACAAAAATTAATATAAGTCCAGAAACACTAGTTGAAAAAATGCTAGAATCACAGGCGATATGGTCAGCAGTGGCACTATTTGCATCACTAGTACTTAAAGAACTAAGACGATGTGATAATGAACGAAGGCAGACAACAAATAATTAAACAATTATAGGATCCAATTATGATGACACTATTTGTATAATGGAAGTATATACGATTTAGAAATTTCAAGTAAAGTTAAACTTGTTTTGTACTACAGACCATAACTCAAATAGAACGAGTCAAGGTATCCAAAAGGCTATTTAAGACGTTTATCATATTAATTGTGTATCAAGACACACATTTGAAGTACTAAATTTAAACTACATTTTATGGTATTTAAGCCGAAAGTAAGAACAATTTAGTGTGTATTCTGTTTACAAGTGAGAAACCTAAAACAAACAAAGTTGAAGTAACTACAAAGACAAGTATTGAACTAATTAACGTTGACATGACTACTCGTAATTTATAATAATGCATGGAATAACAAGCTGTGAAAGATGATTTGGATATAAAAGCATTATTGAAAGATATAATGTTGAGAAACAACATTCAGAGATGAAGATATAACTGAACTTCGTTCAAGAAGATTAAATATCTCATATCAAAAAAAAAATATATATATATAAAAGAAAAGATTAAAATGTAAATCGAACACGAATATAGTTTTACTAAACATAAAGGAATTATTGAAATATATATTTAAATGGAAGAGAATTGTAAAAAAAAATTAATACGAACCCCGAATGAAGAGCTTAATAGCCACAACCACTTCTCGCGAAGTAATGCTGCACGGCGGTTCCGTGAGAAGACTAATTGGTGATTTGTTGCAGTGCATATATTTATTTTTTCATGTATATATTAATTTGGAAATAAATATTTTGCCTCAAAAAAAAACATACATACATACACACATACATACATACATAAACATGTACCTGCACCTATAAACACATGCACGCCGCAGGCTAAAACTTTGAAAAATATTTAATTTTATTTTAGAACTAACTGTCAAATTTTAATTTATTTATGACTTGTGATGATTTGCAAACTAATAAAGGAAATTGCACTTGTAGACGGTTAAAAACACACAAAAGATTTACATGAGTAAGGAAAATAGCTATTTGGTGTACGATAATAATAATAAGAATTTAATATTGAAATACCCTTAAAACTTCGTAATACTGAACAAATTTGACCAACTTTCAGGAAACGAAATTTATTGTCTGTAAGTCTAGACAATAGTCAGTTTGAGACTGACTCAAAAACGCTATTAAATTATAAAACTAATTTTCAGATCCTGTTTCCGCGAGTCTCTAAGGAATTCAAATCACGCGCCAATAAATCACAACACAAAACACTGTGGGACGCTTCCGAATAAGAAAGTGCGTCAGAAAATTTATTTCATGGCCTGGCAAGCAACCCTAGTTTAATAAGATAATGTCATATACGTCTCAAGTTCCTAACAAATAGCATCCTTACAAACAATCGATCCAATTCATCTAAGAGCAGTGTCCAGTAGCTCCAAATGACAACTTATAAAAGACATTGTTGTTGGTTTACAACTCAGTTTATTGATAATATAGATATTGGATACAAACATCGCCGTCGTAAAAGAAAATCTTGGATTTAGGTTTAGGATGACTTACTTAAGAAAGCCGAGTACTATTCACAAAAAGTTTAACGCTTACGTAAGAGAAGTCTGATATAAAGTTGGAAGTAAATCGTGTTATCTTATTGGCAATGCAAGTTCTCGCCTTATCTTTATGAGAGAAAGTTTTTAAATTATCTTTTCTCATTTCTAATACATTCACCGAGCAGAGTGCGGGAAGTAGATCAGCGTTTTAGTATCAAAGTTCATTTTCAGGAACCGATAGAAGATGCACTTTTATAACTGCGTTATGTGTGGAGTACATCTAAGAATATGTTGGAGAAAGATCAAACGCGGTAGATAGACGATGATATCCTTTTCAAATGCTTTTAAAATTCTTAAAAGTGAAGAGTGTATTTTTATTCTTATTCTAGAAAGATGCACGTATCTTGTTAAAACCTAAAAACGCGTAGGGTAATGAGAGAGCGTCTTTGGCAAACAAGTGGAATATGCAAATGGTCACCCTATTTTCCTACTTTAAAACATAATTGATAGAATTCGTTGAGACCGCAATGGCGTTGCGGATTATTTTTACGCATCGTTTGTGAAAATATTTTCATTTGTTAAGTAGAGTGGACTTAATATAACACCACTATCGTTTAGTTTTAGATAAACAGAATATACCAAATGCCACAACGTCCTTAGAACCCTTATCTATTTCATCTTGTTGCGTTTTTTAACTAAACTACAAAGCGAAATGGTTAAAAATTGGTTTAGTTCTAAGGCTTTTCCCCTTAACCGATGAAGTTTCAGTAGGAAAGTGTGTAAATAGCTAGAAACAAACTGGTAAACACTTTTTATTTATCAAAAGGTGAAAAGTTACATATACCCGATTCTTAGTTTAGCATGTCTGAAACTTGAACTAATTATCGTATAAATATGCAATATGTTCATTGCCTTTTGAGTTTCCCACACTCTCGGTCGTCTACCTATCAATTTGTCTCTTAAAATTATGTTTAGCCGTCTGCTTGCAGTTAAAGTGCCTAAGGATTCGAACAAATATTAACAGGACCAATACACTTCTATAATTTTCTTAATTAAACGAATGGAACTATGGTCATAACAAACTTAGTTGCTTTACAATTTCAAAACTAAGTTTTCGCAATCGTTAGTTGCCATCAGTTTATACAAGTTTATTCTAAACTATCAAGGCGGTTCATTACATCATTTCTAAGTTTTGGGAATATTATTAGCTACCTGGGGGGGTTTTAGAGCACACACTTTTTGTATGGTTTTTCTTCAAGATTTATTAACTTTCGGCTTTGAATTTTCAATTTTGCTAATAGCATTGTCGCTGTTAAAACCCAAATTTTAATAAGTTTCTTGCAGAAACAGGTTCTATCATGATACCTCTTTTAACAAACTAAATTTACTGCACAGTTACATAAATAAATGACAAGGATTTAGCTCCTTAAACTATATCTTGGTAAGGAAATATATAGGTAGCTAGCGTACTTCTACACTCCCGTAAATGATTTGTAAAAACTAAAAGGCTTTATTAACCAGACGGTGGATGTGAGAGAGGTATAAATATTTGAAATTTAGTTGATTATGTCGGACACCTAAGATTCATATTCTGCCGCTCTAGCAAGAGAGGTCCCTTCCACAAAATGTTTATTTTGAGATAATTAATTTTTTCTCAATTTTTGGCAGAACATTGTTAACTTTTGACAATTCTTTGTCAATTCCCCAACCCCTACAGATGCAAGAGGATAGAGAACGAGAATGTAGGGAGGAGGACTTAGGTTAGTTCACGTTGTTTGGACTTGGCTAGTTGATGTTGTTTGAAGTTAGGTTAGGTTAGTTGGAGACTTGTATAGACTTAAGTTAGATGGCAGGAGAAATTGATAGGTTACTTCAGCGTATCCGGCGTCTCTGAACTAACCTATCAATTTTTCCTGCTTTCTAATCTAAGTCCACAGTCCAACTAACCTAACGTAACTCCAAACAACACCTGCTAACTTAAATCCAAACAACGTGAACCAACCTAAGCCATCCTTCCTGCTCCCTACATCTACACCGGAAACCGACTTTTTACTAGAGAGGCATAGTTTTGGTTTGTTGTGTGACTTTTTACTAATTTTTATGTACATACCCGCTCTTGCATTGGGAGAGCAGATGTGAACTTTTGCACCTACACTAAAATTTACCAAACAAAGGTATAAGGAATACACCCTTTTATTACTATTAAAGACTGAAATCTGGAAAGGTTAATGAAGTACTTATGAACATTTATTCCAGTGACTGGCTAGAAAGGGGCGTAGAAGACAAACTCATAGACGTAAATTTAAAAATAAGAATTAAAGTGGTTAAGTTACAACAACCGGTAGTAAATATAAAGAATTTGCAGCCATGTGTAGCATACTTCGACTCTTGGAGTGGGAGAATGGAAATAAAGATGCATATTATACGTTACATGATTTTTCTAAAAAATAATTTTAATAGGTATCCTCATACAGAATGAGTACAAGATGCTTTCAAAATATCCAAAAATGATATCAAAACCCGGACCTACGTTCTAAACTTCGGCCCTATGCCGGAGCGTAAGTCCAAGGTAAGAGTCAGTCTACATAAGAATATCGTATATAAATTATATCGTGTATAGTGATTGTAGTTGAACTTTTTGGAAGCCTAAGCGTATATATACATAAATGTTATATGATCTAAACGTGTCTAATGTACATGCAGCTTGTAGTATACATAAATAGATAGAGCTGGGATTGAATAATAGTTGTGTTAGTGTTGTTAATGGACCTATGGTAAAGCAGTTAGTTTAAGAAGATATTAGTGCTTGTAAATTCATTAGTGTAATAGTGCTTCATTGTTAATTAGACTGAAAACATCTATAAATAAGGCATATACTGTTAATTAGACTTGTGAACAGTGAGTAATAAAGACCTTTATTATTACTTGTTTTAAGTTAGAGAACTGCGGTAGCAGTAGCCTGCTTCAGTATTATAACCGGATTGATTTTATTATGTAATTCAAATACCTGTGTAATAAGAAGATTGCTATGCAGGAAATAAACACCGTTTAAAAATGAATATAATGACGTTAAATATAATTAGTTTCAAAATATGCTAAACACCTAGAAAAACAAGGATTGTTAAAATCATCAAAATTGTGAATAGTCTGTAATAAATTAATACACAAAATCTTGTGAGAGGGAGGTATGTAGAATCTTCAATAGTTATTTACGTGGAATGTTCTCGAAAATTTGTGTCAGCTGGACATGACGTAAACTTTAAAACATGTGAGTGTAAACAGATTATTAGATAGAAGGGTTGGAAAATATTAACTAAAAGTATACATATTCCATATATGTTTCGTGTAGGGTGCAACTAACAAACATTAACTGGAGAATTTCTTAGAGGATCTACCAAAAATATATCAGCACGAATAAAGAAGATTCGTATAAATTGTATAATATACAGTATTTTGTTGTGCTTGCGTGTGTACATGCAAAATTTGTTTATCACTTTCGTTTTTCTTTACTCAATCTCTGGCTACGCTCGCAGTGTCTTTAGACAGCTGTCGCTCGATTCTAAAATCCGGACCTACGCTCCAATTCCTAGGCATATGCTTGGACGTAAGTCCAATTTCTTATACACTCTGATATAGTTGCGAACCATGGTAAACCAATTCTGGTGATGGGCAATTTGACTTTACGATGCAATTTCACCCTATGAGACAATTCAGCTTATGAGGCAATATCACTCTTTAAGGCACTTCCAACCTATAAGGCACTTTTGTCCTATGAGGCAATTTCACCTTATTAGGAAATTTCCCCTATGCGGTAATTTCACCCTATAAGACACTTTCACCCTACGGGGCAATTTTACCCTATTCTGGTAATGGGCAGATTCACTCTATTCTGGTGCGGAACAGATTCGCCGTATGAGGCATTCAGTTATATACAGGGAAAGTTCGACAGATTTATGTCTGCTTGTCATGATGTTAAAGTAGCACTTCGGATTCTATCTGGATAGCACTAACAAAAGGGACCGTAGTAGAATAAATAATCGGAAAGAAGATCTCGAGGAAATTAATAAAGAATTTAACAGTTCAATATGCGTTCCGTACAGAGTGGAACTAGCAAATGTTAAGTTGGAAACTTTATTAGAAGAACTACCAGATATATATCTTTTTGACATGTATATAACCCAAGATTATGCTGGCATATTTAGCAAGACACATGCGTAATTATTTAACTACAAGCAATAGCTTTTGCTACAAGGGCGAATACGAAGAGAACTGTAATGTTATAGTTGACAGCGACAAAACTGCGGGAATCTATTGCTTAGCGTGGTTAACAGCTAATGTGAGAATTAAAATATACAAGAAATTTGTGTTTCAAATAACAAGTCCTGGTATTAATAAACAACTTGAGAATCATATACTAGATTTTCTACGTCGTCTAGATGTACGTTTAAGGGAAATACTCGCGTCTACTTTGACTAAAGAACGTGGTATTGCGCAATTGGAAGTGACAATATACAACTGCACAACTGGAAATTTGTCAGTGCGGACGAGGTTTATAATCCCTTAAAAGACTGTTTAGACTTATTGGGAGAATGCAAGTTATACCTCCTAAAGACGCCAATATACTCTGTACCGCTTGTCAAAATGTGGAGTAAGCTGTCGGACAAGTTACAAAATGGCCGCTGTTTAGTATAGAATAATCTACTGTAGTAAGTATATTGGGGGAAGAGCGATACAAAATGTTAACTGGTTTGCAAATTAGGTGGTCCAAAACCCAGAAGAAAGAGAAAAATTGATGAAGTATGCGCTTTCGGCTTTTAGTTTTAACTATTTAACTGTAAATTACTGGAAGATAGTGGAGGAAAAAAATAAGGTAAAAATCTTACATGGGTGGTACATTAATGCAGGTAATAGATATTTTACACAATCTGCTGCAGCGCATTGTACAATCCCAAAAAACAATCATTTCGGAAGCAGGGTTTGGTTAATACACCTAACATATACCCATAAGTTGCGATACAACGCGTAAATATTGGTAGGAAACTCTATCCGTTTATGTTAAATGAAATTGCTCCATAATATTTGCCGGCGTTCGACTAAGAAAAAAAAACTAAAATTGGAATAAGTAATTTTAAAAAAGGGATAAAAGTAGGGTACGGGACAAAGGCTATCGCCTTAAAGCAACCGTATAAACAATTAATAGAAAAGGAATGTAAGAAGGTACGACTAAGATAGAGGCTAATAAATCATTTTAAAACTTACAGGAAAATTTTGGACACTGCTGGTGTACATAATGTTTCTGAATTTACAGTTAATAACATTACATATGTCACATACCAATAACTCACAACTGTTTATATTATGTTACAGATGAGCCTCTCTATTTATAGGCAAAAGAATTTTTATAAATTCACCAGGCATTACATTTCTCAATACATTTGATTTTACTGTAACAGATCGAGAAGTGTCAAGTTCCTAATATTATTGTCTAAAATATGAGCAATGTACATTTAAATAATGAAATTTATAAACTTATCCAGCGGTTCCCGGTATACGATACATGTCATAATTTTTTAAAATCATTTATTACAAATTACATGACCCATCCGACATTGCTTAATGGATGGTATCGGGAAAACGTAACATTTGGACATCGAAGTAAACTTAGAAGCCGATTGTTTAGCGATGACTTCGTTGTTACTTGGAGCGGCGATTAATATCAAAAGCGATAGGTAGAACTTCGTAGTTAAAGAACTAAATTTTTTAATAGATTGTTATATTAATTTGATTTTTTTAATTAAAATGGTTTTATTAAAATATGTATTAAGATCAGGTATGTACATAAAAATTGGAAAAGTTATTTTATTTAAGTCCTAAAGGCGTCCTGCGGGAAAAGTAACTGCATAATAATAGAAAATCACATTTTAAACATGTAAGTTTTAAAATAAAAAATATGGCCTTACGTAAAATTTTCAAATGTTGAAAATTCGACAACGCTATACTCTTTGAACGTTGATGGGGTGAGGGGTTTGGTGTGGGGAGAAGGGGTGCAAAGTGCTGCCTCATGCCTCAACCATCTCAAATCACCTACTTTTGAGCCATTATCGTTGAAAAATTGGAATAGTTTCATGTGTATTACATTAACTGTGCAAAAATTAGCTTGTAGTACAACGTTACAAAAATCATCAAAATCCTAGATTTTCCTGTTACGCTTTATAGCAGGTTCTGCTTGATGACGAAAACGATCTGCCGCCATATATGTATGTACGAGTTCAAATAATTTTAGTGTTATCTCTTACCATAATCTTTCTACACCATTTATCGTCCAAAAAGTCGTATTTTTACGTAATCTGGTCCTTATATTAAAACTATGTCATTAATGTGCATCTCTAAGCTGTTATCTGTAAGAAAAATTTAGGCTTTTCTAAAAAATGATGTTTTTTCGTAACATTGCTACTATGTTATCTAGTTTTCGATGTTTTTATATTAAACATCTTCACGACCGTCACGTGTAATTAGCCAAAATTTCTAATTCGAATTGGATTTTTTAAACTACTACCATCAGGTTCAGTTAGTTTCATAGAATGGTATAGTAATGTTTAATATATTGCTGTTTAGGAAAATGAATTGAAATGAACCTTTTTTGTTGGGTGTCAATAAAATTAGTTTGAGCTATTGCCTGAAGATGCCCGTATTGTCCTGATAGCTCAGATTAAATGAAACAACAAAAATTCAACATAAAATTTATAATATCATTAAATATTCATTAATAAACAGTTTTTCAAATAATAATAATTGCTACATTCATAAACATAATTCTTCAACGTGTAACAATTTTATTTTTGATTAATAAATCTCTTCATCAAAGTGCGAGAATAATAAAACACTTTTATTAGAATAATGGTAAAATACATTTAAAATGTTTTTTTTTTATTACTTGCACTAGTTGGATATAAATGAAGCTTTAATTATTCGCGGCTAAGTCTGGGAATTACCCCAAGGGTGAGCAATGAGAAAGGGTGTGGGGATGGTCTAAACTCTACATTAAAGTAACAAAAGGAAAATGGGTTGAGCGCCACTGTATCTGTATGAACGGTTACACTAAAGATTCTTTACTCCTATGAGAAGATACAGAAACTCACGGGATGTGAACACAATAAAAAAACTTACAACTTACTGAACTGATGTATCTGGAAACCTCTGGAACATACTTATGACCTCTCCGATCTCGATGATTCTGAAAAAAAATACACAACAAGTTCTCTAAAAGAAAGACACAGTTTGTGCTTTCCAATAAAAAAATATGCCAATAATTACAGGTGGATAATATTGAGATTACCACACCAAAGATATTTAAATCAAAAATGAATACCTAAAACAAACCAGTTGCAGCATATGTCTGCTTTTTAAATTACTTCAGCATTCGTATAATTTCATTGTTCAACAAACTTATTTACTTTAAAAATTTAGTAAGTTTAATTATGCATGGAATAAAAGACTTGATTCTAAAAATGAAATTTAATATAGTTTCTCGTTCTGGAATTTTTTTCTTTAAATATATTTACAGAATGAACTAATAAAATTGGCTTTTCTATACATCTGCCTTTTGCATAACAAGGCCTCAAGTTAATAATATGTTAAAACAAGTTTTGGCACCAAGTGTTCAGATCTGACTATTGGTTCACATATGTGGCACATAAATTATTTCTTAAAAAATTTGGAATCACATGTAGCTAACTTAGACAAACAACTTTTCATATAATTCAGGTATTATGGTCCTATTAAAAATTTTAACATCTGCAAATACATTTTTTTTAAAAAACAAGAAATGGACTTTGAAATCTCATATTGTTAGCAAGTGAATTTATGCAAATTTTACAAAATTATTACTGTAGCAATTCTTAACTATTTTCTCTCACGCTGTTCTATACATACAAAATTTAACTTGACCAAACGATCTTCGAAAATTATTTATGTAAGCATTCACGAATCCTCACAAACAAAACAAAAAAGAAGGTTTGATACCTGCAGGAGTTGATGTTTTCATATCTAATTATTAAACGTCGACGCACATGCTCCAAAATCTGCTCTTTAAGCTGTCGCAACGAAACACCAAACAACAGCTGCAGTTGTCCTGATAAACGAACAGCTTTCCAATACTTTATTCAAATATATGAACGTTCGACCATATCTTTATATTATTGCAGCATTTAAATATACTTTTCCAACATTCTAATTCGTCGTTCCAATTCTCCATTCTACTCTGTCATACGCGTTAACAAATCTTAACACAACATTTTAAATTACCATCTTACGCCAATTCGGAGGCTCCACTTAAGTAAAGCCTGAAGGTTCATGCTTCTTTTAAAAACAATGGCAACACGACTACATCTAGAAAAGGAATGGCCGACCTCGTTAGTACGACATCTTATTTGCGTGGCGTATCCCGTGACCAGTACGCACATGCGCTATCCTAATTATAACGAATGAAGAGGAAGGATTCGCCTGTAAAGTAGACAACACAAACGACTAGACTCCATATAAACACATTCCTTGAATCTATAATATTGTTAAATATCTCCGTGCAAAGCATTTAAGTTATTTAAGCGAACATGATTTCCTGTTTTCATATAGAATTGTTTCTCTTAGATATTATAACATCAAATACGAGAATTAAATACCACAGAATAAATTTATGCTGAAGCGATTCTTACAAACATGGTGCTTTAGATTATATATTCGTTACACATTTAACAACCAAGGTAATACGTTAAAGCAGCATTGTACTTTGGTATTCTATTTGTAGTTGAATATCTGTGTCTTCTACAGCTATTCACAGGCGCGTTTCGGTTTGACAACCTCCTCCTTGGACGCTCCGGTCGCCTGAGCGAGTTTGATAATCAGTCGGCCATACGTGGAGGAAGAGATAAGATGTACCAGAGACTTCAGGCCGGCAATTTGCGTATAAATTTTGAGGAGTCAGCACACATCTTTGAATAGCGGTTGGTATCGTATGAACGTTATTAATTTGTTTAATTGAGATATTTTATTTAGCGCACGAACGACATGAACAATGCAACTTAGAAGATAGGAAATTCAATCCCTTTTGTTAAAACCACTTTGTTATACGACGTGTAAAATGCAACTTAGAAGATAGAAAGTTTAACCCATTTTAAGAAGACCACTTTGTTATACAGCGCAAAGATGCTACTTTGGTAAGGCCGCGTGATTCAACATATTGCAGCAGCTGACGAATGTATTGTGACCGTATTTAATTCTACACCTGGGACAACTCCATGTGGTAGAAGCTGTCTAGGATGAGCTGGGTTCATACTACATGCAGTAAACATCGCATGATATAACAAGTGCCTCATCTAGGCGAGAAAAGCAGTTTTTGGTTCGTAGTTAGCTTTAAGTAATTTTTTGTGTTTCAAATTAGAAACACGCTAATTTGTTCTTATGTGTAAATGCTTGAATATTATGAAAGTTTCAACTATTGCTGAGCTGGAATTTCTAGTGTCGAAATTATAAAATTCACTAATTTGATGTTTTAAGAAACAACACGCGTGGTTCAGTATAAATCGTTAGTTACAACAACAGGTGTTACTGACGTCACTTATTTTTCTGTAGTATACTGCTGACAGATGCGTTCTTGAAAGCAAATGCTTCGAACAGCTTTAGCACATCTTATGTAAATAAGAATATTTTTGTGATTTTTTTTGAAACTAAAACTAGTACATGTAACTTAAAAAGGAATAACTTGAGTAGTAACATTTTTAAATGTAATCTGCCTGAACAGATCTGCACGGGTTGGAGTATCTTTGTGTAACAAGTTTACAATATACTGTAAAATGTTTGATTATGAATAATTTTAATAAACCTTAATTTAAAATTCACGAAGTAATTCAATTATTTATTAAATTTTGTTGCATTGCATTTTATTTTAAAAGAGATTCTTTTTAGTAAATTATTGGTTCAAGATTAAAGTTTTTATTTTGATCAAATATGATCAAACCTAACCACAGAAAGCTAACATCTTTAAGAGTAGAATTTTGATGCCAACTTTATATAGAAAATATCTTTTCACTATTTCTTTATGTATATTTGCGGGACACAAATAGTGTTCCACCTTTTTTTATTAACCTAACTATTATAATTTCTTACAGGAACAGCGTCTTATTTTATTAAGACAGGTTTTTGTCATCGAAGGCGATCCTTTTTTCTTTGGGTCTCCACGTCCGCCCTTAGAAATATGCCATGTCATTATCGTGAATAAGTCCGGACTTGGTGGCGCCTATTTGTCTGAGATTAAGTTTGACATACAAACAAATTTCGACTTACCCCCCCATTTCTCATAGCTCTACCCAAGGAATAGACCCCTAGTTATGTCGGAAGACTTCGTTTCACTGCCACCCAATGTGGGGCTGGTGCCTTTAGAGAAAAAATATCGTTTCACTGGCGCCCATGCGTGAGGCTAGCTGCGCCCATTCGAAAAATTCGTTTCACTGACGCCCAACGTCTAGGGCCAGCCTTGTAAAAATAAAAGTAAGGAAAAAACGTTTCAAACGCACATTACCCAAAAGGATTACCTAATACAACCATTAAAATCTACAAATGAAGAGTACATTTTGTCTAAAAAAATATTTCATTACTACGAGATACAAATCTCTCTTTGTAATTAATATTCCCAATGTTTTCCTCATATACAAATTCTTAGAAATATCTATGAATAATTTTTAATTATCTTTCTGATCTCCGGAAAAGGAATGTAGCTGATCAGGTACATTTACCAATACCTTCTGTAGTGCTCAAAATAAGTTGGAAAAGATTGGGACTTGTTCCGGTAACTGTTTGGAATTAAGGATAGTTTAGAACATGAACACAGTGAAGTTAGATCAATTAAAGACAAAGACATTGTAAATAAATACCAAATATAAGAAATGTATAGCAGAAATGAACAATACAGAAAGAGTGACAATAAAAGTTAGTAGGCGGTATAAAAGGTTCTAAAGGACATTAAAATAGTAGGTAGTGATAAAAAAAATTAATATTAGGAGATAGCTGGGAAAGGTTACCTACGAGACAGAGAGAAACAGAATAAAGAATATAAATAAACCTTTTGACGCGAGTACATGTAAAATAATTTTATCGTGAAATTTGTAATTAAAGCACTTTATAATTGTGATTCCAAGTGAAGCAATTGATATTGGGCGAAGAAACAAACTTTGTATCTAGAAGTTAATTGAGAAGCTGTTATAATTTGTGAAAGAAGAAAAATAAATTACCAATCAAAAACGCCAAATCGAGCATCATTCATTTTATTAATCACAATAGAAAAGGAAAGCTGTCAAATTTATAATAAGTTAAAAAGGTAAACAAATAACCTGTCACCAAGGTGTCAATAATACACCGACAAGAATTGGAAGAAGATTATCCAGCGTTGGAATCAATAAGACAATGTTAAAAAATACGTACAAGTAGAAAGAAAAGGTTTCAACAAACAAGGCTGAGCCCCGGAGAACATAATAAAATCTGGAACTTCATACAAGAAGAGAATAAGAATACCCAAAATCAAGCATCCTTTGCAATATCGCTGTCCTTAATATATTCTGTTACATTTTTATTTAGGGTGGATTAATTATGAAGTTAAAATAAATTAGAAGCACGTTTATTTCTCGCGTTTAAACCCAATGTAGTACCTTCGGTGGAGCATTGGGGACGTGGCCGCAAGTATAGCGGCCCTTATTCAAATTGTAATGTCCTTAATATATTGTTGCATGTTCTAACCACCTTTGCTTTTCCAAAGATTAAATAAATATAACTGATCTGCTCCTTCATTCGTAATGTTAATACAGTTCAGTCGCAGACATTGAATTGTAGTGTGTCCGTAACCATAAAAATTTTTTCGATAGCAAAGCAGAAACTTATACAAAGCGCATTAAATGTTTTTATTTTATGACTAAGTGCCTAGTCTAACAAATCTGCACACATTTGTGCCGTAAGTGAAAATTGCTTATATATCCCAAAGTTATGGGTTTAAATGGGTTCAAAAGCCTGCCATTTGTAGTTATTATTCGCTTGGGCAAACAACCTGTAATGCTATATTTTAGTTATACTGACACTTGTAGCAACCCTCTCGTTTACATAGGACATTACTTCTCGCAAATATACGTCGTTGTTGGCCAGTTCTAGAATAACATCAAAAAACTGCGAGGCTTAAGAGACAACCACATATATTTCAACCAAAGTGAAGGTGTTAGCATCAGTAGTATAGGAAATATTAAAATGTACGTTTTTGAAGGTAGAGAAGAACAGTTTAAATTTCACCATATTCCATTAACGTTACAATTTTGCTTCATGTTTATTTAAAAGTACGAAAATGAATTTAAAATTCTGATAAAAATAACTACATGCTGAAAAGGTTTTCTACAAATTCCTATTCTTAACTATTACAGTAGACTACTTTGTGGTTATTTGTATGAACATATGTGAGCGCGGTAAAAGCTTTTTCAACCAGTAGCAAGTGTTAAATAATTAAACATACAAAAGGGGATCTTTCCTTTTGACTGTAGGCTAATTGTAGTCTAAACTGTTTAATATTTGAAACTTTTAACGAAAGCATTTACTTTCAACTTTATTTAATAATTAAAAGTTAAACTCTTATTATAGCCCGTCATATTCATTTGAAAATAGCTTGTAGGACTGTGGGATTTTCTATTCAGAAAACGTACCACTCCAGTATATACAATGGAGATTGTTTCACTTTGGCAAATGTATAAAGTAAGTTGCTCTTCCCGTAGGTGTTTCGGGGATATTCTTTTCTCAATAAACACTTTTGAACAATGATGATAGAGTTAAATGTTGCTAAAGATTAGGTACGAATCTTTTAAGTTGCAGAAAACATTACTATAGTCAGATCGGATTTGCTAAGGAAGCTTTACCCTGCTGAAACCAAACACTAATTCTCTTCGGCAGGAATGGAGAAAACGTAGAAATACCTTTTAGCAACGAAAGGAAATTCCATTCCAAATTACTTGGTTTTATCCTTTCGCTTCAAGAATTTCCGATTTGTATGCTTCTGTAGTGGCAAAAGAAATTTTACCGACACCCTTGAAGAGGCGTTTCCATTAAACTACGCTGAGGCAATATTAATCTGGGTTTTATATGTTTAGATTAGAGTTTATTTTAGAATCTGTGCGTGTAGTAGATAGCTGGTATAAACTGTATCGATAGAAAATACAAATACAAGTGACTAGCAATAATGAATGCTTTTTCTTGTTTCAGGTAAGCGCATGTTCCGAATTATGGATTAAGTTACCAGCTCATAATGGTACGTAATTAGTTAATATGATTTAGTGCCTGCTATTAAAAAGAAGTCGCTTCTTTAATAATATAGGCATCCCATTGTCAGAATTTAGTTAAACATGTGTCATTCAGCTAAATATATTACTTTTTCCTTATACTACATGCTTAATGTTTGGAAATACTTTTCCGCATATCTGTAACGATTTAGGCTATCCCAGCAGTCTTCTTTGGTTACAAAATGTACAACATGATAAGAAATAATCTGATCAAAACCAAAATATTCCATATAATAGCGCATGGTATAATTTGAAAATAATCAATCGCCAGAATTAGACATTAGCAAAACTGAATTATGATTTTGTCTTTTGCTGTGTAACTTAGTTTCCAATCAAATTTGGTAAAAAGTAGTTATATTTTTGCATATAACCGAAAATAAGCTTTGCTTTATCAAAGTTTTTTGTTATACAAAGGACTCTCACGGCCATTTCGTGAACGATGTTCGCGAATTTATTCAATTCAGTTTGGTGCTTTCGTAGTCTCACTTTATCAATGTATCCTAAGTCTACTATCGTATTTAAGTACCGTTTATATTATCCGCAACTTTCACGGCCAGAGTAGTGATTGATGATAGTACGTGTTGGGTTTGGATTGTGCCAAATTAGTCGATCCTTCGCCCAATATTGTAAGGGGAAAGACGTACAACGCTATACTTCTGAACATGAACTCTGATGCGTTCGATTAAACCGAAAGTTATTTTGCGTAAAAGTGGTGAATTCAAAGAAATTACTACTAGACTAGCAGCTAATGAGCCAATCAAATCAAAAACTAATCTGTGACAAAGTAAACAAAGTGTATAAGGCTTATATGACAATAGATCTTATTAGGTTTGTTCGTAAGCCTTGCACGCATTTATCTTCGTTGTAGTGTAGTACAGTGGAGTGTAGAATCGAGTTGCATTAATGTACTCTACAGCATTTTTGTTCGTATTGCGTCGCTGTTAATCAGTTTTGTTGGTATATGAAGTACATACCTCAATTTACGAATGGTTTAACGAATTTTTTAACACGAAGTGTGGTCACAATAAATGTAACAAATGAATTATCATTTGATAGTTTAATATCATCGGAAAGTAGCAGTGAAGATGAAATGTATCATAGGTGTAGGGATGTTAAGGTGATCTAGATATGTTAATTATAGGGAAGGACCAATTGCTTTTTGTAGCAATACCGATGGCAGTGTAGCGGTTATGTAATAAATAAAGCAACTACAACAAACTACTTAATAAAGGGTATGAATACCTTAAAGCTTGTGCCGCTCGGGGCAATAAAAAGTCACACACAATAGGTTAGCGGACAACCAAGAACACGCACGTTGGGTGTGGTGTCGCTTCCAAAAGCTCTCATACAACTGTCTTCTGTAACGGTTCGAGTACGACTGTCTCACTTCACGCACTCCCACTGCCGGTCTAAATGTCGAATATTTTAGTTCAACTATCTATCAAACATCTAAATACTCTGTCAAATTATATTTAATCATTTATGTACATATCTGTAGCACCAGTTTTATGTATTCAAAGTTAAAATAATGTGTTGCTTAACCAGTTTATACCTGTACGGCAGCTGTATGGAATTTCCCTCCCTCAGCTTCGTGCACCCTTGCTTTGTATAACGTTAGTTATTGTACTAGCACGAGTCTTTATGCAGCCTTGTTATGGTGTAGATGTAAAACATTAAATTTGTTTGTAGTGTCTCGCCTAATAACATGTAATAAATTTAGTTTGTTCTTTATCGTTATCATTTATTACATTACAAGATTCTACATGGTCCTCGAGTCGAAAGGTTTTTTACAATTACAATGGTTTTAATCAGTCCAGTAGAGGCGTGAATGTCTTCATCATCCCTCGCGCAAGGTCAGGGTCAACTGCCTGCTGCTAATGTAAGTCTGTTCCATATTACTCATCCCGTTGTATTCACAAATGTATTTTATTATTGCTTTAACTTGAATTGTATTGTATTGTGGATTTAGTAACTCACAGGTAATTATTAATATTAAAATCGGGCATTACAATATTTAACATATAATTAATTATACACTATATCGTCAATCAGGTTAAAGTACATCGAACTTATTACAATGGAGGAACAACGACGGCAGCTTACCACAAAACGCGCTCAGATTAAAGCAACATTTACGATTTTCGCAAAATTCTTTGAAAAATGTTTATCTGAAACTAAGGATGAAAATATTTTACAATTAAAATCACGTTTAGAGCAAGCGCTTCCTATTTTAGAACAATTTAATAATATTCAAAGCGAGTTAGAACTACTAGATGAAACAGAAATAGAAAGCGATGAGCGGCAAAACTTTGAAGACCGATTTTACGGTATTACCTCAAACGCAAAGCATTTAATTTCAAAACACGACCATAATTCATTAATTATTGCTAAGGAAACGAACGAAAATGAAATATTAACATGAAATAATTCAGGTACAGAAAACTCCAACCAATTAAAAGCGAATGTTCAATTTCCGGTCCTAGAACTGTCAAAATTTTATGGCGATTATGACAAGTGGGGTCAGTTCAGGGATATGTTTACGTCACTAGTACACAATGATTCTTCCTTAGATAATATCAGAAAATTCTTTTATCTTTTGAGCTGCATCAAGGGGGAGGCCGCTAAGGTCATCGAAAGCATTGAAGTAACTAATGAAAATTACGAAACCGCGTGGCAACTCCTAACGTCGCGCTATCAAAATAAATCAATTATTATAAAAAACCACGTGGGAGCACTATTTGACTTACCCATGGTTAGCAGGGACGCTCACTCAAGTCTCCGTAAATTAACCGATTCAATTCAAAAACACATTAGATCATTAAAAACTTTAGGTGAACCCGTCGAAAGCTGGGACACCTTATTATTTTATTTAATATCAAAAAAATTAGACCAGATCACTGCTCAGCAATGGGAATCGCACGTTATTTCTAGCACTATTAATAACCGACAATTGCGAATGGACGATTTGATGGATTTCTTGGAACAGCGTTGTAGATTATTAGAAGTCATTGGATCCGAAAGCGAAAATAAATCAGGTAATAAAATATTTCAAAGGCCATACAAAGCACAAACCTTTTCGAAGAAAACTACGGAAACGGAATTTTCTGGTTTCGCGTCACGGGATAATAAAGACGGGTGCGCTTTATGTAAGGATCAACATCAGATCTTTGATTGTGAAAGTCTAAAATCTCTTCCGGTAGAAGAGCGTCTTTCGGAAGTAAAAGGTTAAAACTGTGTACCAATTGCTTGCGGGTAATCATCCATCCTTCGCGTGCAAATCACGGGGTTGCAAAAAATGTAAAAAACGTCATAATACGCTTTTGCACCTCGATAATGACGTACCAATTAAACATGAAGAAAATCAAATTAATAACACTTCAACGTCAAATATTAATCATACGCGATCTGCAGCATCGGCAACCACACAACTGGTGACTAATTATTGCAAAAACTACGATCGACAAATTTTATTATCAACCGCCATTATCCTAATCAAGGATTCAAATAATGAATGGCATGAATGCAGGGCTCTGCTAGACAGTGGCAGTCAGCCCAACTTTAATACACGCCAACTCCATGAATCATTAAAATTACCGGCAATCAACATTAATGCACCTATTGTAGGTGTGGGTACATCGGTTACTGATATAAATAGAAAAACTTCAGCAATCGTCAAATCATGTCATAGCAATTTTAATGCCGAGTTAACATTTTTAATACTTGAACAAATTACAGAAACTTTGCCAACAAAATCATTTACCACAGAAGGTCTGAAATTACCTATAAACACGGTGTTAGCGGATGCTCAGTTTAATATCGCGGGAACAATAGACATTTTACTAGGCGCGGGTATATTTTATCAGCTTCTTGGTTCACGTCAAATAAAGCTCGGCCGCGACTTACCGGTGTTACAAGAAACATGTTTAGGATGGGTATTATCTGGACCGTTATCAAATAATTCATGCAAAACGTATAACGCGGTATGTAATCTATCGATCAAAAAATCTTTGGAAGATTCCATTGAACGATTTTGGCGTGTCGAAGAGGTTCAATCAAACACAAATTCCTATTCAAAGGAGGAACAAGAATGTGAGCACCTTTTTTCAAAAACCGTCAAGCGCAATTTAAACGGACATTTTACAGTCACGTTACCGACACGAGCGAAACCTAATGTTATAGGACATTCATTGAATAATGCACTGAAACGACTTTATTGGATAGAGCGTAAATTTCAAAGAAATCCCGAATTTAAAAGGGATTACGTAAAATTCATGAAAGAATACGAGTCACTGGGTCATATGACAAAACTCGACCAAACAGAAGTCAATAATGTTAATACTTCAGGCGTATTTTATTTACCTCATCATGGCGTTATTAAAGAATCAAGCGCATCAACCAAATTACGCGTCGTATGTGACGGATCGGCAAAATCCTCAAGTGGTGTATCATTAAATGATATTTTATTGGTAGGACCAAATATTCAGAACGATTTGTGTAGTATCTTAATGCGGTTTAGAAAGCACAATTTTGTATTCACTGTCGACATCGCAAAAATGTACCGACAAATTGACGTAACCCAATTGCAACGCGATATGCAGCGAATCGTCTGGAGAAATGATTCCAATGATGAGGTAGAACATTATCGTCTCAACACCGTCACTTACGGTACATAATGTGCCTCATTCTTGGCAATTCGTAGTTTACACCAGATAGCATTCGAAAATGAAGACACTCATGCTCATGCATGCAATGTGATTCGCAACGATTTTTACGTGGACGATGTATTAACTGAAAGCGATGTTATGTCAGAAGCAATAAAATTAAAGGTAGATTTAACAACGCTACTCAGTACTTATGGGTTTGAGTTGCGCAAATGGGCGTCCAACAATTCAGAAATACTCGACAAACAAGGTTCTTATAATACAGATAAATATAATATATCTGATGGTGATATACACAAAACACTCGGCCTCATGTGGCAAGCCAAATCCGACATGTTACTTTATACCGTTGATGAGACCGCATTTGAAGTTTCCAAAGTTACAAAACGAGTACTATTATCATTAATATCAAAAATATTCGATCCCCTCGGACTATTATCACCCATTATCATTAAAGCTAAAATCATGATGCAATCACTATGGCAAATTGATATTAGCTGGGACGATGCAATACCAAAAGGGATGTTATTTCAATGGTCACAATTTAAAACGCAACTAAACACAATTAATAACACTCACGTCCCAAGACATATTGTTTTACCAAAATACAAATATATTGAGCTGCACGGCTTCTGTGATGCTTCACAAATGGCATATGCCGCCTGCATATATATTAAATCGGTTAACCAAAATAATGATGCAGCGGTGACACTATTATGCTCAAAAACTCGCGTAGCACCCTTAAAGTCGATAACTACAGCTCGTTTAGAACTTTGTGGTGCGCTGCTGCTTGCACAACTTTACAATAAGGTACACAAATCCCTTTGTTTAAATATAGATAAAGCATATTTTTGGACGGACAGCACAATTGTTCTATCATGGTTGGCAGCGGCTCCAAATACGTGGAAAATTTTTGTAGCCAATCGAGTGGCAGATATACAAAACTTAACCGAAAATGGCTTATGGCGTCACGTGCCTCAGCCAGCAATCCAGCGGATATGGCGTCGCGGGGAATCGATGCCACCAATCTGAGTAACAATTCTTTATGGTGGAATGGCCTAGATTGGCTAAAAGGCGATTACGAATATTGGCCACAAAGTAAAGAGGTCGTAAACGAAGCACCCGAAACACGAGTATTGCATACTGCGCTCTCAGCCACCTTTCGTGATTTCAATTTATTCGAGAGATTTTCTAATTTATACCATCTTCAACGAGTAACAGCTCTATGCATAAGATTTTGTAACAATCTTCGTAACAAGGAATCCAAAATTACCGGTAAAATCAAACTGGAAGAACTTGATAACGCACTAATAATTTTAGTTAGAATAGCACAACATGCAAAGTTTTTTGCCCGAGATTAATTGCTTGCAACAACTGAAACCCCTACCCAAAAGGTCAAGGTTAAAATCATTAGATCCGTTTATAGATTCTCATAGCTTACTTCGTGTGGGGAGGCAGACTTTCAAAATCAAATTTATCCGAAGAAAACAAACATCAATTAATTATCGCTTCCAAACATTTATTAACACAACTGATTATTTCAAACGAGCACCTTCGTAACTTGCATGCCGGCCCGCAAATGATTCTTAATACTGTAAGAGAGAGATTCTGGCCGATTAACGGCAGACGTACTGTAAGAAGCGTGTTACAAAAATGTATAGTTTGCTTTCGAGCAAGCCCAACAAATATAATTCGGAAAATGGCCAATCTACCTTCGGACAGAATAATTCCAAATCGTCCATTCTATATTGTGGGTGTGGATTATGCAGGCCCCTTTAATATTAAAGACGGAAAGCTCCGTAATCGAGCTATCATTAAAGCGTACTTGTGTATATTTATATGTTTTACCACAAAAGCGGTTCATTTGGAGTTGGTGAGCGATCTAACTACCCATGCATTTTTAAACTCATTGAAAAGGTTTGTGGCACGCCGAGGTCTCTGCAAAAAAATATACAGTGACAACGGTAGCAATTTTATAGGCTCACGAAATGAATTAAAACAATTATACCAATCTCTTCCGAATTTTTTAAATGATCGTGACTTAATTGACTTTTATTTAAAGAATAGCATAGAATGGCACTTTATTCCACCTAGAACCCCCCACCACGGCGGTTTGTGGGAAGCTGCCGTCAAACGCGCTAAATATCACGCAACGCGGATTGTGGGAAAAACAAATTTTACATTTGAAGTCCTCTCTATAATTTTTACGCAGGTTGAGGCAATAATGAACTCACGCCCAATCACGCCTCTATCCAATGATCCTTCAGATTTATCCGCTTTAACACCTGGTCATTTCTTAATTGGTCATCCATTAACAAACATACCCCATGCAGACTTAGCGAATGTACCCACAAATCGCTTAAAACAGTATGCAATTCTACAGCAAGCAACACAAATATTTTGGAAACGTTGGAGTACCCAATATTTAAATTCTCTACAGCAACGCTCACGCTGGAGTGATAATCGGTTTGATGGTCTGAAAGAAAATTCATTGGTATTACTGAAGGAAGAAAATGTTCCA
Source organism: Platerodrilus igneus (assembly GCA_036346225.1). Classification (NCBI taxonomy): domain Eukaryota; kingdom Metazoa; phylum Arthropoda; class Insecta; order Coleoptera; family Lycidae; genus Platerodrilus; species Platerodrilus igneus. The sequence goes on along the minus strand of JARFIW010001325.1, from coordinate 11,083,222 downwards.
CCACTTTGCTGGAAGATGGGAAGAATCTTAAAGTTACATAAGTCCAGAGAGGACGACATTGCCCGTACTGCCACAATTCGCACTTCAACAGGAATTACTACTCGTGGTGTGCAGAAACTGTGTCTTTTACCGGTGGAACCGAACAATTAAATTTCGCTAGTTAAAAAAAAAATAACAGAAGTGGTTCAGTTTATTGTATTAGTCTTAAAAAACTGTAGTTTATCAAGAGTGGCGGGATGTCGAATATTTTAGTTCAACTATCTATCAAACATCTAAATACTCTGTCAAATTATATTTAATCATTTATGTACATATCTGTAGCACCAGTTTTATGTATTCAAAGTTAAAATAATGTGTTGCTTAACCAGTTTATACCTGTACGGCAGCTGTATGGAATTTCCCTCCCTCAGCTTCGTGCACCCTTGCTTTGTATAACGTTAGTTATTGTACTAGCACGAGTCTTTATGCAGCCTTGTTATGGTGTAGATGTAAAACATTAAATTTGTTTGTAGTGTCTCGCCTAATAACATGTAATAAATTTAGTTTGTTCTTTATCGTTATCATTTATTACATTACAAGATTCTACACTAAATGTTTCACTAAACTGTAGGGTACCCGCACTATTGATATTTATTGTCACCAATACCAAATTGTTCGATTATGACGTAACATACCGCCCACCAAATTCATAGAATTTTGAAAAAGAGGGAAGTAGGTTGGGTGAAGGAAATCACATGGGATTTGACCTTGTTAGGAAAACAGGTAACGAAAGATAGGGTAGTATACTACAGCGAGCGATATTACCAACTATGCAAAATTTAAAATATATATATATATATATATATATATGTATATATATATATATATATATATATATTATATTACTCATATTTAGACCAGGGTAGAAAATTAAATAATCACATCAAATAATTTTAATCACCGTGTATAAGGAATTTCATTAAATAATACGCGTTATTAAAACCTTGAAGCATAAATAAACTCGGTCGTTTCAGTAAAATAAGAAATTTAAATTATTGATAAGACGCTTTATATCAAAAGAAGCAGTATTGAAAAGCTCTGCGTGTAATGTAATTATTCCTAAACAAAGAGAAATTACGTGCAAAATTTATCTTAATTAACTCTATTTCGAGTAACCGGTATTAAACAAAGTGTACACATAATAATTAATATTTAAGTTGTATTCGCTAAAAATGAAAGGATAGAAATCAATTTAATTGGAGTTAATTAAACCGTTAGTAACATATAATACCTATAAAAACTTGTGAAAATCCAAGATTAAAATACCACGGAATAAGGCTCTGAGAATTAATATTATATTTGAACACCTGCGTAGTTTAAATGTCACATTCGGCGTAAAGTTTGCAGATAATTAATGTTTCAAAGAATCTTGGGAAAACGTCGCATAATAGTTACGAGAATTGCTAAAGCTGGGTTATTTCACACTCCATGTGGACTAAAATAATCGATAATAAAGAATATCAATTTGCACCAATACGAACAGGTTAGAGAAGGAAAGAGAAAATGCGTCAAGCAAAGACACATATTGTAAAAGGCGGATTTAAGCAACGTCACGAGGGTCACAATTGGTTGAAAATAGGATGCAAATATCAGAGGTAGAACAACAATTTCTGTACAAAATTAATTAGTTTTTCTCGGACATGCTTGCGTGCCGTGTGGAAATTTTCTGAGATTTAAATGGGGCGAGTGAAAATTGTAAAATCGACGCGCGAGCGACAGACTGGGAACATAAAATGAGAAATTCTTTAGAATTACCCGTTTTGGGGAACAGACCGACAGACAGGCTTTTGCTATATATACCGAGATGAATATAAACAAGCCCTCTTAGACTCTTAGACTTTTGACGATTCGATGCGTTAAAAGCTCGTACATACGCGACTTGATTGAAGATGTTAAACAGTGCATTTTAGTTTGATTAAATAATTTAAAGTTTGCTTGTATATTTTGTGATTCAAAATAGTTTGTTATTTACGTGCTAACATGAATGTACTTCAGTGCACTTAGATACAAGGTAATAAAATTTAGTTTCACTGTACCAATTAGCAAAATTTACAACGACAAATGTATACACAAAAGTAGGCAGTTTTGGCGTATATTGGTGACAGACGCATGAATTTCTTTGCTATTTTTTTTGGGGTGTTAATAATTAAATGGTTCAAATACGTGTCTGGATCCATGAAACAAGGGTCAGATAAACACAGATGAGTTCCGGAAAAGCCCAGAAACAACTTTAAATAAATGGTGATGGAGAAAATTTTAAAAGCGTAGAGAATCAGAAGCCGTAAATATAATCCTGTTGAATGGTGTGATTAACTAAAGAAACGATACTTTGAAGCTACGAGGACAGTAACCTTCAGGTAAATTATACTATTTTGTTTGACATTTTTGTGTGTATTGAATGACTGTATAATTGATTTACTTTAAATGGACATTAGTGAAATTGTACTAACCATAAAAGTTTAATTTTAAGATGAAATTTGCTTGTTGAAGTAGAAAGGGTATTTAGTTTGATGTTCGGTAATATGATGAAAATTTGGGTATGTCTTTGAGCTCAATTAGACGAACCTGGTTAATTAACGTAAAGGGTGGTAGATGCTCCTTTATACTCAGACTCCGGTCTGCTTATATTGTTATATTAATTACTAGGCATCCAACAAGGACTTTAATTTTGGATGCACATTAAAATGATAATAAAATTAATCTTGAAATTCTTTTTAAAACTGAAATTTATGCTGAGTTTTAAGTTTGAAATTTTAATGTATTCTGAATATTGATGTAAATAGAGTTAACGTTGATGTTTTTGGTAGGAATGTGTTGTTTTTTTTTATGAATGAGGAGGTTTATAACATTAGGTGAGCAGCCGAGGCGAAAAGAGGACCACAGCCGTTTATGACGCCCAATCTGTGGGACTAGAATTTTTTTTGTTGAAAGGACCCAGTTCCCGCATTCAAGAGGGAATATCACAGCAGTATTTTGGCGCCCAACGTGGGGCTCGAGTTCCAAATAAAATTTTTGTTATTTTATTCCAGGAAACTGGCGTTCTGAGAAAGAGAGTTTCTGTTTGTGTATAAATTTAAGAGTATTTTTAGAGTGTGTGTGAGTGATTTGAACGTATGCAGAGAAAGGAGTGGTTAAGGAGTCAAGGAGTGGAAATTGGAAGTGACGATAGTGCATTGTGTGAGAAAATTTCGAAAATGGAAGAAGCTGGAGGCAGTAGAGATCAGTCGAGGACGGAATCAGGGGATCAAGGAAACGAGATGATAATGAGAATGCTAGAGAGGATGAACGAAGAAGCCAATAGAGCTAGGGAAGAATCGAATAGAGCGAGGGAGGAATCCAATAGAAAATTAGAACAGCTAAGCGATGAATCGAATAGAGCGAGAGAGGACTCGAATCGGAAATTTGACCAATTAAATCAGGAATTAGGGAATAAAATAGAAAAATCGACGAGAGAATTTACAGAATTTAAAAACAGTCTTACCGTAAAAATGGGGGAAGTTGAAAATAGGGTTGATAAAAATGAGCGTGATATTACAGGTCTTCGACAGGAAATGGGACATTTAAGGTCCGAAGTACGCATTTTTTGTGAAGAAGAGATTAATGTGAAAATGACTGAAGTGACGGACTCATGTAGGGATCAGTTAGGCAGGGTAGAACGTGAAGTTAGTAGTATTAAATACAACATGTCAAATTTAACGGGGGATGGTCCCAGATTTTCTACAGGTGGAGTATCATTGGACCAACACATGAAGTTTTATGGCGATAACAGGGTAAATCCACAAATTTTTATTAATAGTGTAAGAAATCTAGTGGGAAATTTATTTGACGAACAGACTAAACTAAATACGATAAAGGCTTTATTAAAGGACAATGCGGAGGCATGGTACAATTTAGTAGGACAGGACATAGACACGTATCAGGACTTTGAAAACAAATTTTTACAACATTACTGGAGTGATCACAAACAGGATCAGATTAGGGACGACTTGATTACAGGAAAATTTAAGGAGAGTTTGCAGGTTCTAGGAGCAATATGCCATCCGCAAATACAGTGTGGCCAAACAACTGAATCCACCATTGACGGACAGACAGATTATCAAGTACCTATCACGACATTTTGAACTGGAAATTAGACAACACGTGGCCTTACAAAACATCACAGAACGGAAGACATTTTTAGAGTATTTGCAGAGATATGACGATGTATGTGTAGGGCGGACAAGAGAGATACGAGAACGAAACGTTAACACAGTTAGGTTTGACAACAGGACACCGAATTATCCGAGACGGCCTGACTACAACAGAAATTTTCGACCGAATTGGGAACGACGAGGACAGGAATACAGGAGCAATAGTGCGACTAGGGGACCGACGCCAAGACCTAGTTACACGCGACAGAACAGTTTACCGGAAGTAAACAGGACTGTGACCAGCACGCCGAATAGAGACAGGGACACGGATATTAACACGAGGAGGACGTACGCACAGGTTGTAGAAGGACAACCAGGACCAAGCACGGAAAACAGGATGAGACAGGATTTTAGAACGCGACAGACCACTAGATTTCTGTGTAAATGTATACGAACATCCACGTGAATTTTTCAAAATTGAGGAGGAAGTAGAGCCAGAAACTGAGGAAAATTATGTTTGCCAATTATTAATTTAGAAATTTTTGAGAATAATGTAGAAGTATTACTTGATACAGGGGCAGAGGCGAGTTTAATATCGGAGGAATTCGTCAGCAAAATTAGGGATAAGGTTTGTGATAGAATTATGCCTATAAAGCGTAGCCATTTAGTAGCTCCAAATAAAAAGAAGTTTGCTGTAGTAAATAGTGTTGTGGTGCTTAGGATAGATATAGGAGGTTTAAGCTGTGAACAGGAGTTTGTAATTGTACCTGGACTGAAGTTTCAGAGCATTTTAGGTGTTGACTGTATGATGAAGTTAGGGGTTTTGATAGATATGGAAAGGAAGGTAATAAGGATTAAAGATAGGGTAGTGCCATGGAAGGGCAGTTATGAAGTCACAGAGGATGACACGGGGTTTAGTATTAATGTAGTAGAGGTAGAGGATGATGAAGGAAAACAGATCAACACAATAAGATGTCCAGAGGATAGGAGAGTAGAGGTTCAAGCTTTAGTACAAGAAAATGCGGAATTAGTGGGGGTAGAAGCAACAGCAGCATATCGGGAGCAGGTGAAGGCAGAATTAAATAAAATGTTGGAAGATGGCATAATAGAGGTATCAAACACTCATTTCATAAATCCGTTGGTGGTAGTTAAGAAAAAGGATGATAGCATTCGTTTATGTTTAGATGCACGAAAAATTAACCAACGGACCAAACCGCAATTCCATTGTCCACCATCCATGGACACACTTTTGACGAGGTTAAGTGGCAAGTTTGTTTTTAATAAAGTAGATTTAAGGAATTCATTCTGGCGGATTCCATTACACAAAAATTCTAGAAGGTACGTAGGGTTTTCCATAGAGGGAAAAATCGATAATTTTAAAGTAGTATCGTTTGGTTTGTCGGCAGAAAAGGAAATGATAATGAATAAGAAACAGACAAGTGTAGGGACTAAAGAAGAAGCAATATTTAAGAGTGAGGTTAATAGGGATGATAAGTTTATTGTATGTGAGATAATACGGATGTTAAGTATAGATATAGAAGGGGGAGAAAGAGGGATGCAGAGTATTAGGTTGGTGAGAAGAAAGACTTGGAGGGTCAAGAAGAGAGTTAGATTTAAATATATAGGGATAGCATAGGTGTATATAAAAGATTAGAAGTAGGTGTGTATAGAAAATAAAGCTAGGTATAGGATAAATATGGGAGATAATTAGGAATAGGTTTAGGATGAGAATAAAGAGGAAATGTAGGAAGAAAATAAGATAGGTTAAGTATAGATATTTCATATAAGATTAGTGGAGAGTTAGGAATAGAGTAAGAGTAGGATAGGCATATAGGATTAGGTAGGGGGAAGTAAAGTATAGTGAAGATTAGTTAAAAGTTAGGAATAGGATAGGTATATAGGATGTATATAGGATTAGATGGATGAGTAGGATGAAGTTAGGGATAATTTCAGTTTATAGAATTAGGTGAAAGTTAGGAATAGGATAGGGATATAGGGTAGGTGTAAATATTTTTTTTTGGATTGGAGACAAAGTAGGTAAGTTAGATAGATAAGGGTAGAGAGAGATAGGCAATTTTTTTTTGTAATTTTTTTGTCTAAATGCTTTATATTTGCATGCAAATAAGTGGGATTATTTGTATTCAAATAGGGGGAAAATACTCATATTTAGACCAGGGTAGAAAATTAAATAATCACATCAAATAATTTTAATCACCGTGTATAAGGAATTTCATTAAATAATACGCGTTATTAAAACCTTGAAGCATAAATAAACTCGGTCGTTTCAGTAAAAATAAGAAATTTAAATTATTGATAAGACGCTTTATATCAAAAGAAGCAGTATTGAAAAGCTCTGCGTGTAATGTAATTATTCCTAAACAAAGAGAAATTACGTGCAAAATTTATCTTAATTAACTCTATTTCGAGTAACCGGTATTAAACAAAGTGTACACATAATAATTAATATTTAAGTTGTATTCGCTAAAAATGAAAGGATAGAAATCAATTTAATTGGAGTTAATTAAACCGTTAGTAACATATAATACCTATAAAACTTGTGAAAATCCAAGATTAAAATACCACGGAATAAGGCTCTGAGAATTAATATTATATTTGAACACCTGCGTAGTTTAAATGTCACATTCGGCGTAAAGTTTGCAGATAATTAATGTTTCAAAGAATCTTGGGGAAAACGTCGCATAATAGTTACGAGAATTGCTAAAGCTGGGTTATTTCACACTCCATGTGGACTAAAATAATCGATAATAAAGAATATCAATTTGCACCAATACGAACAGGTTAGAGAAGGAAAGAGAAAATGCGTCAAGCAAAGACACATATTGTAAAAGGCGGGATTTAAGCAACGTCACGAGGGTCACAATTGGTTGAAAATAGGATGCAAATATCAGAGGTAGAACAACAATTTCTGTACAAAATTAATTAGTTTTTCTCGGACATGCTTGCGTGCCGTGTGGAAATTTTCTGGGATTTAAATGGGGCGAGTGAAAATTGTAAAATCGACGCGCGAGCGACAGACTGGGAACATAAAATGAGAAATTCTTTAGAATTACCCGTTTTGGGGAACAGACCGACAGACAGGCTTTTGCTATATATACCGAGATGAATATAAACAAGCCCTCTTAGACTCTTAGACTTTTGACGATTCGATGCGTTAAAAGCTCGTACATACGCGACTTGATTGAAGATGTTAAACAGTGCATTTTAGTTTAAATAAAATAATTTAAAGTTTGCTTGTATATTTTGTGATTCAAAATAGTTTGTTATTTACGTGCTAACATGAATGTACTTCAGTGCACTTAGATACAAGGTAATAAAATTTAGTTTCACTGTACCAATTAGCAAAATTTACAACGACAAATGTATACACAAAAGTAGGCAGTTTTGGCGTATATTGGTGACAGACGCATGAACTTCTTTGCTATTTTTCGGGGGTGTTAATAATTAAATGGTTCAAATACGTGTCTGGATCCATGAAACAAGGGTCAGATAAACACAGATGAGTTCCGGAAAAGCCCAGAAACAACTTTAAATAAATGGTGATGGAGAAAATTTTAAAAGCGTAGAGAATCAGAAGCCGTAAATATAATGCTGTTGAATGGTGTAATTAACTAAAGAAACGATACTTTGAAGCTACGAGGATAGTAACCTTCAGGTAAATTATACTATTTTGTTTGACATTTTTGTGTGTATTGAATGACTGTATAATTGATTTACTTTAAATGGACATTAGTGAAATTGTACTAACCATAAAAGTTTAATTTTAAGATGAAATTTGCTTGTTGAAGTAGAAAGGGGTATTTAGTTTGATGTTCGGTAATATGATGAAAATTTGGGTATGTCTTTGAGCTCAATTAGACGAACCTGGTTAATTAACGTAAAGGAGTGGTAGATGCTCCTTTATACTCAGACTCCGGTCTGCTTATATTGTTATATTAATTACTAGGCATCCAACAAGGACTTTAATTTTGGATGCACATTAAAATGATAATAAAATTAATCTTGAAATTCTTTTTAAAACTGAAATTTATGCTGAGTTTTAAGTTTGAAATTTTAATGTATTCTGAATATTGATGTAAATAGAGTTAACGTTGATGTTTTTGGTAGGAATGTGTTGTTTTTTTTTATGAATGAGGAGGTTTATAACATTAGGTGAGCAGCCGAGGCGAAAAGAGGACCACAGCCGTTTATGACGCCCAATCTGTGGGACTAGAATTTTTTTTGTTGAAAGGACCCAGTTCCCGCATTCAAGAGGGGAATATCACAGCAAATATATATATATATATATATATATATATTACTCATATTTAGACCAGGGTAGAAAATTAAATAATCACATCAAATGATTTTAATCACCGTGTATAAGGAATTTCATTAAATAATACGCGTTATTAAAACCATGAAGCATAAATAAACTCGGTTGTTTCAGTAAAAATAAGAAATTTAAATTATTTATAAGACGAAGCAGTAGTGAAAAGCTCTGAGTGTAATGTAATTATTCCTAAACAAAGAGAAATTACGTACAAAGTTTATATTAATTAACCCTAATTTAAGTAACCGGTAGTAAAACAAAGTGTACGTATAATAATTAATATTTAAGTTGTATTCGCTAAAAATAAAAGGATAGAAATCAATTTTAATTGGAGTTAATTAAACCGTTAATAACATATAATACCTATAGAAACTTGTAAAACCCAAGATTAAAATACCACGGAATAAAGCTCTGAGAATTAATATTATTTTGAACACCTGTTAGTTTAAATATCACATTCGGCGTAAATTTTGCAGATAATTAATGTTTCAAAGAATCTTGGGGAAAACGTCGCATAATAGTTACGAGAATTGCTAAAGCTGGTTATTTCACACCCATGTGGACTAAAATAATCGATAATAAAGAATATCAAGTTGCACCAATAAGAACACGGTAGAGAAGGAAAGAGAAAATGCGTCAAGCAAAGACACATATTGTAGAAGGCGGGATTTAAGCAACGTCACGGGGTCACAATTGGTTAAAAATAGGATGCAAATATCAGAGGTAGAACAACAATTTCTGTACAAAATCAATTAGTTTTTCTCGGACATGCTTGCGTGCCGTGTGGAAATTTTCTGAGATTTGAATGGGGCGAGTGAAAATTCGTAAAAATCGACGTGCGAGCAACAGACTGGGAACATAGAATGAGGAATTCTTTAGAATTACCCGTTTTGGGGAACCGACCGACAGACAGGCTTTTTGCTATATATACCGAGATGAAGATAAACAAGCTCTCTTAGACTTTTGACGATTCGATGCGTTAAAAGCTCGTACATACGCGACTTGATTGAAGATGTTAAACCGTGCATTTTAGTTTGAGTTAAAGTTTGCTAGTATATTTTAGTGATTCAAAATAGCTTGTTATTTACGTGCTAACATGAATGTACTTCAGTGCACTTAGATACAAGGTAATAAAATTTAGTTTCACTGTACCAATTAGCAAAATTTACAACGACGAATGTATACACAAAAGTAGGCAGTTTTGGCGTATATTGGTGACAGAAGCATGAATTTCTTTGCTATTTTTTTTGGGGTGTTAATAATTAAATGGTTCAAATACGTGTCTGGATCCATGAAACAAGGGTCAGATAAACACAGATGAGTTCCGGAAAGGCCCAGAAACGACTTTGAATGGATGGTGATGGAGAAAATTTTAAAAGCGTAGAGAATCAGAAGCCGTAAATATAATCCTGTTGCATGGTGTGATTAACTAAAGAAACGATACTTTGAAGCTACGAGGACAGTAACCTTCAGGTAAATTATACTATTTTGTTTGACATTTTTGTGTGTATTGAATGACTTTATAATTGATTTACTTTAAATGGACATTAGTGAAATTGTTCTAACCATAAACGTTTAATTTTAAGATGAAATTTGCTTGTTTAAGTAAAAAGGGGTATTTTGTTTTGATGTTCAGGAATATGATGAAAATTTGGGTATGTCTTTGAGCTCAATTAGACGAACCTGGTTAATTAACGTAAAGGGGTGGTAGATGCTCCCTTTATACTCAGACTCCGGTCTGCTTATATTGTTATATTAATTAGTAGGCATCCAACAAGGACTTTAATTTTGGATGCACATTAAAATGATAATAAAATTAATCTTGAAATTCTTTTTAAAACTGAAATTTATGCTGAGTTTTAATTTTGAAATTTTAATGTATTCTGAATATTGATGTAAATAGAGTTAACGTTGATGTTTTTGGTAGGAATGTGTTTGTTTCTTTTATGATTGAGGATGTAAGTTATCTAGAGGAGCAGCCGAGGCGATTAACAGAAGAAAGACGACGGACCAGGTAATTCAAAAGGTTTCACAGCATTCTTGACGCCCAAACTGTGGGGCTCGAATGTTTTTTTTTTAAAGGGCCAGTACCTAGAGATATGAGAGGATTCACAGCATTCTTGGCGACCCAAAAGTGAGGCTCGAGTTCCAAATAAAATTTTTTGTTATTTTATTCCAGGAAACTGGCGATCTGAGAGAGAGAGTTTCTGTGTGTGTATAAATTTAAGAGTATTTGAGAGTGTGTGTGAGTGATTAGAACGTATGCAGAGAAAAGAGTGGTTAAGGAGTCAAGGAGTGGAAATTGGAAGTGACGATAGTGCATTGTGTGAGAAAATTTCGAAAATGGAAGAAGCGGGAGGCAGTAGAGATCAGTCGAGGACGGAATCAGGGGATCAAGGAAACGAAATGATAATGAGGATGCTTGAAAGAATGAATGAGACGTTAAGCGGTTAGAGAGGACTCAAATCGAAAATTTGAGCAAATGAGTGATGAATCGAATAGAGCGAGAGAGGACTCAAATCGAAAATTTGACCGAATGAATGAGACATTAACAGGAGTTAGGAAACCCTAAGTGAGAAAATAGATAAGACGAATAAAGAAGTTTCAGAATTTAAAATAGTCTTACCGTAAAGATGGGGAAGTTGAAAATAGGGTTGAAAAATGAGCGTGATATTACAGGTCTTCGACAGGAAATGGGACATTTAAGGTCCGAAGTACGCATTTTTTGTGAAGAGGAGATTAATGTAAAAATGACTGAAGTAACGGACTCATGTAGGGATCAGTTAGGCAGGGTAGAACGTGAAGTTAGTAGTATCAAATACAACATGTCAAATTTAACGGGGGATGGTCCCAGATTTTCTACAGGTGGAGTATCATTGGACCAACACATGAAGTTTTATGGCGATAACAGGGTAAATCCACAAATTTTTATTAATAGTGTAAGAAATCTAGTGGGAAATTTATTTGACGAACAGACTAAACTAAATACGATAAAGGCTTTATTAAAGGACAATGCGGAGGCATGGTACAATTTAGTAGGACAGGACATAGACACGTATCAGGACTTTGAAAACAAATTTTTACAACATTACTGGAGTGATCACAAACAGGATCAGATTAGGGACGACTTGATTACAGTAAAACTTAAGGGAGAGTTTGCAGGTTCTAGGGAGCAATATGCCATCAGCAAATACAGTGTGGCCAAACAACTGAATCCACCATTGACGGACAGACAGATTATCAAGTACCTATCACGACATTTTGAACTGGAAATTAGACAACACGTGGCCTTACAAAACATCACAGAACGGGAGACATTTTTAGAGTATTTGCAGAGATATGACGATGTATGTGTAGGACGGACAAGAGAGATACGAGAACGAAACGTTAACACAGTTAGGTTTGACAACAGGACACCGAATTATCCGAGACGGCCTGACTACAACAGAAATTTTCGACCGAATTGGGAACGACGAGGACAGGAATACAGAAGTAATAGTGCGACTAGGGGACCGACGCCAAGACCTAGTTACACGCGACAGAACAGTTTACCGGAAGTAAACAGGACTGTGACCAGCACGCCGAATAGAGACAGGGACACGGATATTAACACGAGGAGGACGTACGCACAGGTTGTAGAAGGACAACCAGGACCAAGCACGGAAAACAGGATGAGACAGGATTTTAGAACGTGACAGACCACTAGATTTCTGTGTAAATGTATACGAACATCCACGTGAATTTTTCAAAATTGAGGAGGAAGTAGAGCCAGAAACTGTAGAAAAATTATGTTTGCCAATTATTAATTTAGAAGTTTTGAAAATAATGTAGAAGTATTACTTGATACAGGGGCAGAGGCGAGTTTAATATCGGAGGAATTCGTCAGCAAAATTAGGATAAGGTTTGTGATAGAATTATGCCTATAAAACGTAGCCATTTAGTAGCTTCAAATAAAAAGAAGTTTGCTGTAGTGAATAGTGTTGTGGTGCTTAGGATAGATATAGGAGGTTTAAGCTGTGAACAGGAGTTTGTAATTGTACCTGGACTGAAGTTTCAGAGCATTTTAGGTGTTGACTGTATGATGAAGTTAGGGGTTTTGATAGATATGGAAAGGAAAGTAGTAAGGATTAAGGATAGGGTAGTGCCATGGAAGGGCAGTTATGAAGTCACAGAGGATGACACGGGGTTAAGTATTAATGTAGTAGAGGTAGAGGATGATGAGGTTAAACAGATCAACACAATAAGATGTCCAGAGGATAGGAGAGTAGAGGTTCAAGCTTTAGTACAAAAACATGCAGAATTAGTGGGGGTAGAAGCAACAGCAGCATATCGGGAGCAGGTGAAGGCAGAATTATTTTTGATGAGGTTAAGTGGCAAGTTTGTTTTTAATAAAGTAGATTTAAGGAATTCATTATGGCGGATTCCATTACACAAGCAGTCTAGAAGGTACATAGGATTTTCCGTAGAGGGAAAAATCGATAATTTTAAAGTAGTATCGTTTGGTTTGTCGGCAGAAAGGGAAACAATAATAAATGAGAAACAGACAAGTGTAGGGATAGAAGAAGAAGTAATATTTAAGAGTCAGGATAATAGGGATGATAAGTTTATTTTATGTGAGATAATAGGGATGATAAGTATAGATATAGAAGGGGGAGAGATAGGGATGAAGAGTATTAGGATGGTGAGAAGAAAGACTTGGAGGGTCAAGAAGAGAGTTAGATTTAAATAACTTAATGAACAAAGGATAGAGATAGGTGAACTTTAGTATAGATATAGAACAAGGGATAGAATAGGTGTATATAGAAGAGTAGAAGTAGGTGTTTATAGAAAATAAAGCTAGGTATAGGATAAATATGGGAGATAATTAGAAATAGGTTTAGGATGAGAATAAAGATTAAATGTAGGAAGAAAATAAGATAGGTTAAGTATAGATATTTCATATAAGATTAGTGGAGAGTTAGGAATAGAGTAAGAGTAGGATAGGCATATAGGATTAGGTAGGGGGGAAGTAAAGTATAGTGAAGATTAGTTAAAAGTTAGAAATAGGATAGATATAGGATGTATATAGGATTAGATGGATAAGTAGGATGAAGTTAGGGATAATTTCAGTTTATAGAATGAGGTGAGAGTTAGGAATAGGATAGGGATATAGGATAGGTGTAAATATTTTTTTTGATTGGAAACAAAGTAGGTAAGTTAGATAGATAAGGGTAGAGAGAGATAGGCAATTTTTTTTGTAATTTTTTTTGTCTAATGCTTTATATTTGAAGTCAAATAAGTGGGATTATTTGTATTCAAATAGGGGAAAATACTCATATTTAGACCAGGGTAGAAAATTAAATAATCACATCAAATGATTTTAATCACCGTGTATAAGGAATTTCATTAAATAATACGCGTTATTAAAACCATGAAGCATAAATAAACTCGGTTGTTTCAGTAAAATAAGAAATTTAAATTATTTATAAGACGAAGCAGTAGTGAAAAGCTCTGCGTGTAATGTAATTATTCCTAAACAAAGAGAAATTACGTACAAAGTTTATATTAATTAACCCTATTTTAAGTAACCGGTAGTAAAACAAAGTGTACGTATAATAATTAATATTTAAGTTGTATTCGCTAAAAATAAAAGGATAGAAATCAATTTTAATTGGAGTTAATTAAACCGTTAATAACATATAATACCTATAGAAACCAAGATTAAAATACCACGGAATAAAGCTCTGAGAATTAATATTATTTTGAACACCTGCGTAGTTTAAATATCACATTCGGCGTAAATTTTGCAGATAATTAATGTTTCAAAGAATCTTGGGAAAACGTCCCATAATAGTTACGAGAATTGCTAAAGCTGGTTATTTCACACTCCATGTGGACTAAAATAATCGATAATAAAGAATATCAAGTTGCACCAATAAGAACACGGTAGAGAAGGAAAGAGAAATGCGTCAAGCAAAGACACATATTGTAGAAGGCGGATTTAAGCAACGTCACGGGGTCACAATTGGTTAAAATAGGATGCAAATATCAGAGGTAGAACAACAATTTCTGTACAAAATCAATTAGTTTTTCTCGGACATGTTGCGTGCCGTGTGGAAATTTTCTGAGATTTGAATGGGGCGAGTGAAAATTCAAAAAATCGACGTGCGAGCAACAGACTGGGAACATAGAATGAGGAATTCTTTAGAATTACCCGTTTTGGGGAACCGACCGACAGACAGGCTTTTTGCTATATATACCGAGATGAAATAAACAAGCTCTCTTAGACTTTTGACGATTCGATGCGTTAAAAGCTCGTACATACGCGACTTGATTGAAGATGTTAAACCGTGCATTTTAGTTTGAGTTAAAGTTTTAGTATATTTTAGTGATTCAAAATAGTTGTTATTTACGTGCTAACATGAATGTACTTCAGTGCACTTAGATACAAGGTAATAAAATTTAGTTTCACTGTACCAATTACAAAATTTACAACGACGAATGTATACACAAAAGTAGGCAGTTTTGGCGTATATTTGGTGACAGAAGATGAATTTCTTTGCTATTTTTTGGGGTGTTAATAATTAAATGGTTCAAATACGTGTCTGGATCCATGAAACAAGGGTCAGATAAACACAGATGAGTTCCGGAAAGGCCCAGAAACGACTTTGAATGGATGGTGATGGAGAAAATTTTAAAAGCGTAGAGAATCAGAAGCCGTAAATATAATCCTGTTGAATGGTGTGATTAACTAAAGAAACGATACTTTGAAGCTACGAGGACAGTAACCTTCAGGTAAATTATACTATTTTGTTTGACATTTTGTGTGTATTGAATGACTTTATAATTGATTTACTTTAAATGGACATTAGTGAAATTGTTCTAACCATAAAATTTAATTTTAAGATGAAATTTGCTTGTTTAAGTAAAAGGGTATTTTGTTTTGATGTTCAGGATTATGATGAAAATTTGGGTATGTCTTTGAGCTCAATTAGACGAACCTGGTTAATTAACGTAAAGGGGTGGTAGATGCTCCTTTATACTCAGACTCGGTCTGCTTATATTGTTATATTAATTAGTAGGCATCCAACAAGGACTTTAATTTTGGATGCACATTAAAATGATAATAAAATTAATCTTGAAATTCTTTTTAAAACTGAAATTTATGCTGAGTTTTAATTTTGAAATTTTAATGTATTCTGAATATTGATGTAAATAGAGTTAACGTTGATGTTTTTGGTAGGAATGTGTTTGTTTCTTTTATGATTGAGGATGTAAGTTATCTAGAGGAGCAGCCGAGGCGATTAACAGAAGAAAGACGACGGACCAGGTAATTCAAAAGGTTTCACAGCAATATATATATATATATATGAAAATAGCCAAATATTTAAAAATAATATACTACCATACATGTAAGAAATGTGTATATACATCTAAACATACAATAAAATTAAAATACCGGTAGCGGCGCTAGTTTGACCAAAGGTCGTTTTAATGTGCCATGTGCAGTTTTGATCTCAGCGACACGTATAATACCGTCCGCACCGGGAAAGGTATTAATAATACGACCAAACTTCCATTGAAGTGGAGAAAGCTGGTCGTCCTTGATGAGGACAATAGTGTCCTTTTCAACTTGTCGGACACCTACCTTAGAGTGGCATTTAACTTTCTGATTCAGAGTATGTAAGTACTCATGGCTCCAGCGAGCCCAAAAATCTTGATGGAGTTTTTGCAGGAGTTTCCACCTGCTCTTTAATGATAAAACGTTGGTTAAATGGTCCTCATCTGGTGGTGCAGAAAGAGGTTCCATAGTTAGGAAATGACCTGGTGTTAAGCAACGCAAGTTATTTGGATCCGAACTCAAAGCGCAGAGTGGCCTTGAATTTAGAACAGATTCAATTTGAATAAGAACTGTGTAAAGTTCCTCAAAGGTAAGTTTTTGTTCGCCGATTACGCGAGCTAGGTGTATCTTTACCGACTTAACACCGCTTTCCCACAAGCTACCGAAGTGAGGGGCGCTAGGTGGATTAAACGACCACTTTATCTTTTCTGAGGATACTGCACTATGCAGATAACTCGTAAGCTGACGATAGGCACCTACAAAATTAGTACCGCAATCACTAAATATTTGAGAACAGCGTCCTCGACCTGCTATAAATCGTCGCAAAGCGGCAAGAAACGCGTCTGCCGACAAATCCGAAACAAGTTCAATATGTGCTGCTTTAGTGGCAAAACAAACAAAAATACAAATATAGGCCTTAAGAGTTTTAGAGCCTCGTAGGCGGTTAGCCTTTATAAAAAGAGGGCCTGCAAAATCAACGTCAACAATACTGAACGGTTTGATTTGGGTAATATGTGCTGCCGGTAGGTCTCCCATAGGAGGAGTTACCAGGACCGGTTTGGTACGAAAACATCTATGACATGATGATAAATAATTTCGGATTGATTTTTCAATAGAAAGGATCCAGAAATTCTGTTGGATAAGATACGCTGTGGTATTAACACCGGGATGGCAATACCTTTCATGAGTTGACCGAATGATAAGTTCGGTTAATCGGTGCCGCTGAGGCAATAACGCAGGAAACTTTTCGAAATAGGAAAGCGAAGAATGTGTCAAGCGCCCACCTACTCTTAAGATATTTTGTCGATCAACAAATGGAGAAAGTTTTCGCAAGCTTTTAGGTAATTTACGGTTTGCCTTGATCGAAGCTATTTCCTTTGAAAATCTAACATTTTGTACATGCCGAACGATAATCATGAGAGCATTGTGTAATTCAATGTCTGTTAAGGGACCCGTATGACGTTGAGCCATGGGTTTAGAAAATCTATAAATGTAAGCCACGATGCCTTGGATTTTATATAACGATGAAAAGCGACTTAGTAAAATGTCAATAACGTTTGGATCTGTTTGAGCGACAAATGTTAGGATCTTCTTTTCCGCAGATACCTCAGCAATTGAGGTTGACAATGTTGGTTGAGGCGGCCACGAGTCACTAGGGTAGTGAAGCCATTCAGGCCCCGCCCACCATAGCGAACATGAAATAATCGCGCTTGGCATTAATCCCCGAGATGCAGAATCAGCCGGATTATGCGAAGATTTAATATAAAACCATCGACTAGGTGCAATGATTTCTTGAATGTGGCTAACACGGTTTGCCACAAAAGTTTTCCAACGAAAAGGTGGAGAACGTATCCAAGTGAGAGCGACCGTAGAATCACTCCACGCTGAAACATCGGAGATTTCAATCAAGCCTTGATAAGACCGAATGGTAAAAGAAAGTAAATCGGTTAATAAAACGGCGGCACATAATTCCAAACGTGGAATTGAAATGCGCTTAATTGGAGCTACTTTTGTTTTAGCGGTTACAAATTGTACAGTTATTTCTCCAGTAGTTTGATTTATGAACTGGAAATATACTACCTCTGCATACCCTACCTCGCTAGCATCGCAAAACCCATGCAAATGACAAGTAAAAGGATCCGAAGGGGGTAAACAACGTGGTAACTTTAATGACGATAATAACGGCAACTCTTCTTGATACTGCTGCCATTGAGACGAAATGTCTGCAGGTGGGATGTCATCCCAATTTAAACCTAACATCCACAGATGCTGGATTAGACGTTTTGCAAAAAGTGTTAGTGGGGCTAAAAATCCTAATGGATCATATATTCTGGCAACTTGCGAATGTATGTTGCGCTTTGTACATATTGGGTTTAATGGTTTAACCCGAAATGAGAATATATCTTCTGTAGGTGACCATTGAAGACCTAATATTCTTATTGATTCGTTAGAATCGAAATCGAGAGAAGTATATTGGCAAAAATCTGACGGAATGCCTTCCAAAATAGAAGCTGAATTAGAACTCCATTTTCGAAGTTCAAACCCAGCCGAATGTAAAAGTCGGATAAGTTGATCTTTGATTTCTCGGGCCGATTGTATAGAATCTCCACCGGCGACGAAATCGTCAATATATAGATTTGACCGTATAGCCTCAGCGGCTAACGGAAAACTTTTGCCTTCGTCAATGGCTAATTGCTGAAGGGTCTTTAATGCTAGATAAGGCGATGACTTAATACCATAGGTCACTGTATTAAGCTGATAAGTCTTAATGGGTTCTTCTGCGGAGAACCGCCAAACAATTAATTGAAACTTACGATGTTCTTCGGTAACCAAAATTTGTCGATACATTTGGCGAACATCACAAGTAAAAACGAAACGATGAGTACGAAATTTCGGTAAGATTGACGAAATGTCGTTTTGGAGACTAGGTCCAGCCAATTGAGTGTCATTAAGTGACACGTTGTTTTTAGCCTTTGCAGAGGCGTCAAAAACCACACGAATTTTAGAAATATGACCTTCCTCTTTAAACACAGGGTGATGGGGTAAAAAATAATTATCGTTCCCAACGGGCGGAGAATCGAGTAATGCCATATGACCCGCATCAAGATAGTCCTGCATCAAATTGATGTATTGGACGTGTAGCTCCGGTTGAGCATGCAATTTGCGCTTCAACGAAAATAGTCTTATTTAGCCAACTCAAATCAATTATCAAAAACGGGCAAAGTATCGTTGAACGGTAACGCAACAATAAAACGACCGCTAGGGTCACGTGAAAACGTGTTTTCAAAAGTCAAATCTGCCTTTTCTTCTTCTGGAGAAGTATAAGGCCTGGATGGCAACTCTTCTATCTCCCAAAACCGCCTTAGGGTCTGGTCGATAGGATCTTCTACAGAAGTAAAAAATGCTTGGACAATATCAGACTGCAAGCTTTTTGTGGGACCAATAATAGTCCAACCAAAAATTGTATTTATGGCGGCAGGCTGAAGAAATTTGCCATGTATAACACCGCCATTGATGATGAACGGATAAACATCTGCTCCAAGGAGCATGTCAATAGTTCCCGGAGAGTTCCAGGTCGGGTCTGCAAAGTGCAGGCCGCATAAGTGTTCCCAATTATTAGGAACTTTAACGCTAGGTAATTTGCCAGATATTGACGAAAGCACAAAAGTTGTGACTTCTGGAGATTTTTCAGAGTCTAGCATAGAGCGAATGGTGTAGCTGACGGCACCCCTATTGACCGCTGAAGTTGTCTGCCCAAGTCCATAAATCGGAACTTGAAAACGTATGCGTGGAAGCCAAAGTTTGCTCACGCAATCGTCTCGAATAAAGCTAGCTTGAGAGCCAGGGTCTAAGAGTACCCTGATCGGTTTGTATCTACTAGAACGATCTTGAACTTCCACAACAGCAGTGGAGAGTAAGACAGTAACCCAAAGATTTGAATTCGTCTGTAAAGACAAAACATTTGCCGGAATAGGAGAGGCTGACTGCGTCCTATTGGCATTTTTATGCATGTGTGTAGCGGTCGGTTCAGCTGAACGACTAGAAGCAGGTTGCGGTTCAAAATGTAGCAAGGTATGATGTGGCTTGGCACAAGTTCGACCAGAGTTATAAGATTTGCATTGCATGGACGCATGGTCGGTTCGTAAGCAATTTAAACAAAGGCGTACGCGTTTGACAATGTCGAAACGTTCCGTCAGAGTTTTCTTTAGAAACGATTGACATCTATAAATTAAGTGATTGCCTTTGCAAGAAGGACAATGGTGCAAAAATGAATTCTTTGAGTCACTGGAGCTACTTGGTGTATCCAGTGAAACTACGTTAGAAGAAACTCTTGGTTTAAATTGAAACACTGAGGATTTCTTAGGCACTGATGTGTGAGCTGTATGAACAGTCGTCGAATAAGGAACAGGTGCGATTGAAGAAAAGGTTTCTAACGCGGCACATTGTTGAGTTAAAAAATATCTCAAATCATCGAAATTGGGTATTTGCTTCGGATTCGATTGGAGTTCAAAGCGTTTTCTAGTGAACGGATCGAGTTTTTCTAAAAGAAAATCGACTAGAATAAAGTTCCAATGTTCAGTGGGAAACTTTAAGTTAGTTAGAACAGCAAGGTTCTCTGAAAAACAATCAATAAGTGCCCTAAGTTTCTTAGGGTCTTTTGGTTTTAAAGGTGGAAAGTCTTTCATAGCTTTCCAATACAAAATTGCTAATAAACGTGGATTGCTAAATCGCTCACGCAAGGCATTATATAAGATAATAAAATTATCCCCCGAAATGGGTACCGATTTAATAATTTTTAAAGACTCTCCGCTACAGCAATTGATAAGGCAATTTAATTTCTCGATATTGGTCAGCGACGCATTATTATAAACCAGACTGTCAAATAAATCGATAAAAGATGTGAATTCAGTTACCTCATTATTAAAATGTGGGAGCTTTAACGGTAACAATTTTGATCCCGTACTGCTTGGAGCATTTTCCGTAATTTGTGCCCGCATTTCTTTCATCGTTTCAAGATGCAGCAGTATGCAATAATAAGCGGAATCTACTTCTTTCCGTAAAGCGTTGTAATTCAATAATTCTACATCGTTACATGAAGCTAAGGCATCAATTAACACTCTATTAAAATTGGCGTAAATGTCATTTACTCCCCTTGTTTGAATCTGGAATAACGTTTTTAAACTTAAATCACTTTGTATAGCGTTGCCAAGTTCCAACATCTCCATAATGCGTACCTTAAATAACTCAAGTTCTGCCAAATGTGTTTTTTTTGGAGCCATAATGACTGTTATTCTGAAAGACCTACAATAAAATGCTGTAAACGGTAACCGCTCAGCTGTGCGCTGAGAAATATTAAAATATTATGGGTTGTTCAAGGCACGAAAAATGTAAAATAGCGCATAAATCAATAAATCACGTTTATGACTATTAGCCTGCAATGGGTCTTAAGCAACACGTGGAAAACTAAGGGTTTGTCAAACAAAGCTTTACGATAAAATTTACAGTTTACAACGGGCGGCCTTACATCAAGCTCAGAGGGTCCACCAACATTTAAAAACATGTGGTTAACATATTTGCTAGAAAGATGCAGCTTTTACAATTTATTACTCCTGCAAATGTGTTCAATATTTAGGTTTACAAACCGAGCAGGTTTGTGTGTAATACAAAACGTGCAATGGCTTTTAAATACAAAGCAAATCCCTTTACCTTTCTTATTTGAGAAGTATAAAGCGAATTATAATTTTCACGTTGCCGTGTGTTTTATAATTTACTGCAAACCGCCTGAAGGGTTGTATGTGATACTAAAAACGCGCAATGGCTTTTAATGCAAATTAGCAAATTTTATATTAAAGGATTTGTTTGTAATTAACCACTTGCTGGTTTAATTACGGCGAAATCGCTTAATTTAGTTTAAAGACAGTATAAATAATATTTACACATTTTAACCCGCTAAATATGGGCTTTAAGACAAATTTAAAGCTAAGGTAAATAATTAAAAACACGCTCGCTTAAATGCAAAAAGTTTAGGACATGCGTATAACATAGGACTAGTAAAATTCGGATGGTATTAAAGACCAATAAGGTGATCTAAATATGTTAATTATAGGGAAGGACCAATTGCTTTTTGTAGCAATACCGATGGCAGTGTAGCGGTTATGTAATAAATACAGCAACTACAACAAACTACTTAATAAAGGGTATAAATACCTTAAAGCCTGTGCCGCTCGGGGCAATAAAAAGTCACACACAAAAGGTTAGCGGACAACCAAGAACACGCACGTTGGGTGTGGTGTCGCTTCCAAAAGCTCTCATACAACTGTCTTCTGTAACGGTTCGAGTACGACTGTCTTACTTTACGCACTCCCACTGCCGGTCTAAATGTTTCACTAAACTGTAGGGTACCCGCACTAATGGTATTTATTGTCACCAATACCAAATTGTTCGATGATGACGTAACAACAGGAGAAAACTGTTATCGCCATCATCTGTCAGTTTTACAAAGAATAAACGGAATTGTGTAAAATACTTCGTTTATCAGGTTGCTAACTATACCGAAAAGGAATTTCATTACACATTTCCGTCTAAAAAGAAGCTTGGTAAATAATTTAATCAAGGAATTTGAAAATAGCTTCTAAAAAGACAGCACAGTGGGTATGTAGACAATAGATGTGCAATTATTTTGTATGTTATATTTAAATTGTTAGGTGGAAGACAGCCAATGTCAGCTGAACACAAACTATTGACTTTTTTGTGGTTTTGTAGTCGTCAAACAAGTAGTTACCGAAATGTAGCAAACAGGTTTGATGTCAACTTGTTATTTCTATATCACATTATAAATGAAGTTTCGAGCTATTTGTGTTCACTTGCTCTTGAGGTCATTGTATGGCCAAATGAAGACATGCAAAATGAAACTATTCACTACTACCTATATAATAAAGGATTTCTACGGGTTTTTGGTTTGATTGATGGGTGTCATATACGTATCGACAAACCTACAAGAAATCCAGATAACTATTATAACAGAAAAAAGTATTTTTCAATATAATTCCAGGACATATGAACCACAAGAATAAATTCATTGATATTTTCATAGGATACCCTGGGTCAACAAACGATGCACAAATATTTAGAGTGAGTGATGCATATAATAAACTTCCAACTATACGGGAAGGGCAATATTTACTAGGTGATAGCGCCTATCCGTGTCTAGAGTATCTCATTACACCATACCGTGAAAATGGACATTTATCTGGAAAAAAAGAAAATTCAACAAAGTTCTTAGTTCCTGCCGAATTAGAATTGAACATACTTTTGGTATGGTTAAACAACGTTTTCATCAACTTAAAGTTAAGATGTATTCCCCTTTTAATTAATGTGATTAAGGCTTGTTGTGTTCTTTACAATTTAAGAACTTGAATTTGTCGATTCTGTCGAGGGAGATGAAAATCCTGATGCTTATGGTTGTCCAGAACATTTGGAAACTGGAAAGGAACTACGAGACAACATAGCCAACATGTTAGAAAATCATATTTATAATTTCTAAGCATATTTTAATGTACATATGTAACCAAACCATTCGAAAGGACCTGAACCTTACCGAAGTTCTAGATTACTAGAACTGGTGAAATGGATTGCGTGTTCTAATGAGCTAAAGAGCCAAACTACAGGACCAACCAAAGTAGTAGGATTGTTAGTGAGGAACCAGACTAAGACAGGTCCCCGAAAGAGGGCAGCGGCTCCTTCGGTACTTAGATTGGCAGAGACTATTGGGTCGGTATGGCAGTCTAAGACACGCTACCGCGATGTGGAAGGCAACGGGAAACCACCACATTACCTCCCAAGTACACAGCGTACCTAAATTATAATAATATGATGGCATTCTCTGGAGTAAAAGATTCCGGAGTTAAAATAGTCCTTACATGTGATTTTCCAATGCTCCACCCGAAGGTACTACATTGACCAGGAAGCGAGTTTTTTTTTACCTGGAAAATTTAGAATTTTTCCGAACTCTTGCTGTTCTAAACAAGGTATGGATCTTTAACGTGCGTGATAACACGCACACACGGGACCTCCATTTTACATCTCATCCGAACAATGGTGTACTTTTGTGAAAAATGCTCGCCTAACATTTTTTAAGCCGACCGTGTCGGGATTCGAAACCGGGACCTTGGACGTAGTAGTCACACACATACCAACTACGCCACGGAGCCGCCTGTTAAAATAGTCCCCCATTCGGATCTCCGGGAGGGGACTACTTCGGAGGACGCGATTGGAAAGTTCAGAATAAGATTCAGGAACTTTTTGCGAGTCGGAGCGTGGAATGTTAGAAACATGAAGCAAATAGGTAAGCCAGAAAACCTAAAAATCAAAATGAATAGGTTAGCACTAGACATAGTAGGGATCAGCGAAGTTCGGTGTAAATACAAAAAAGATTACTATGTTTTGTTAATAAGCGTTATTTATTATTACTTCATAGCTTCTATTCTACAGAAACCAAGAACGCACGTATAATACGACTCAATTTACTTTTATATGTTGTTTTTACTTTCAAGCGTATTGTGTTTAAAGGTTATTATGTTTTGTTAATAATACATATTTATGAATATCTAATAAACGCATAAATTTTTATTGTAAAACGTGTATTTCTTGTATTTCTCCAAATTATCGTTTTTTCGATGCTCTGTAATTAGAAAACTATAGCCCGTAGAGAAAAAGCTATAGCTATATAATGTTAGTAAATTTTCTCCTCTACAAAATTGGTTATAATCATTTTTCATCTCAGGTGCACAGGAAAGGAGATATAGACAAAAAAACAGTGTCTCAGATTCTGCAAACTTGGATTTTTACTAGTGGTACTTGTCCCTACAACATATCCAAGAATAATAAATACCGAATCTTTTGCAATGAATTATGATAAATTGACTGGACTAGAACTGTAATTCATTATAGCAACTGAACTAAAGTGGAATATCTACACACAACAATGAAGCTGTTCACGAAGCAAACCCATGCACTTAATAAGAAACGAATATAGATCTCTGATATGCGTCCATAAATTAATCGACATTACTTGAAGTGAATTGGATTTACAGTTGATCGTCACGGAAGAAAACAATTGATTAAACACTTTCTGTTTCTTTATTATTGACGAAATTACCATGCACAGACATATCATATTCGGACATAAGAATTCTGAAATCGGCGACATAACATACTTATGAATTATAATCTGACTGTTTAACCTTAATTCATACTTTTGAGTTATAAATCAAAGACCTATAGCAAGTGTAGGAACATGCAATGTTTATGCCGTACGATGTTCAGCTATAGAACAACGTTTCTGGTCATATAATTGACATTCCCCTAAAACTAGACATGAAACATGTTTTTAGCTATCGATGTGCTTAAATATCACACCAATGCATAAACTTACAACATTTTTGTCAGATATTATTAGTAAGATATTTCAAGTAGAGGACTAATTTAAACGAGAGACACTTTCAACTTTGCAAAAAATTTAAACTTCTAATTCCCTCGAAGTAACATCACTCTCCACAAATATTTCCGTGGAATCATTTAAGAAAATTGAAATAAAATCCGACGGCATTGCAAGTTTAATTCAGACCTTTCTATTACATTTAGAAATCTTGTTTTCAATAATAAATTTTTATATTCTCTTAACAGTCTCTCATGTAGCAAATTGGCACCTCAATAAAGATCACCACTCTCATCTCTAATAGCTCAAATAATCATAGACAACCTTCAAGAAAATGTGATTACACAGATACCATTTCATATTATTTTCCTAGTAAAATATGTAGATGACATAATTTGTTCAGTTCCCCGGTACAAATACAAAATACATTAGCTGTATTTAACAGTTTTAATAGTTATCTGCAATTCACAGACGAAATAGGGGTTAACTATAAAATATTGCTTTTGGATACACTAACCATAAAAACAAAACAAACATCCTTAATTTTGAATGTTCTATAAAACCAACTCGTTCGGGTCGATACAAAAATTTTAATTCTAAACATTACGTTAAACACAGGATTGATACTGCATTAGCATTAAAAATAGAATTCATGGAGAAAGACTTACAAACACTACAAGCAATTTTAGAAAACAATGCATCATTAGCTAAAAACCATTGTACCAGACTACACCCTATAACAAAGACAAAGTTAATACGCATATCTAAATTTACATATTTCAGCATATTTCAGCAATGGTTGATAAATAGCATCATCCAACATAAATCAAAAACTAATTAATATAGGAAAGTAGTCCTGTCCAACCATAATTGACACCCCAAATATAAAATATAAAGATGGAGACTCCAAATTTGTAAATTGGTTGAAATTAAGAGGTGTTGTGAAATTTCAATAGAGAGCATCAGACATTAGCTAAGAAATAATCAGATCCTTATTTAATTTCAACCCACATAAATTTGGATCATATTATAAAATTTGAAAAATTTGCCTTTAGATATATTTTAGTTTAGACAAAATTAGAGTCAAAAGCCTTGGCAGGTACAATGAAATAAGATAAAAGGAAATAATTCATGCAACGTTGGTGGACTAGTCCAATAGACCAGTTATAAAAAATAGCCCAGATAAGTTTTTGTAGTTAAATCGTTTAGAAGGGGAAATTATACACATATGTTAAAATCTGGTGGGTTGTTTGAATTCCACGCATACATATATTTAAAAAATTAGGGTAGGGGTAATAATTATAAGTGTCGTACTCAACGTGGAGCTTTGAAGTTTTTATAGAGGACGAACGTTTTGTAAGGAAGTCGAAAACTAAGAAAAGTGCTATAGGTTTTAGTAGGGAAAGTTGCACGGTATTTTGCAGGAGAACTTCTGGACGTGGGGCTTCTGTAGATTTCGAGGAATAGTATATTTGTAGCTAGGTAGGACACATAGGGTAAAATGAGTTAAAATTTGGAAATATAACAGGAATATGACAGACAATAGAATCTCTAGGTCGGATAGGACTTTGAAACGCCCTAAATCTTTTTTTGAGCGTCTCAATATTGACTGTAATTCCAAATGTTGTTAAAAAGTTGACTGATGGAATGAAATTCTTGGTCGACGAAATGAATCGGTTTAACCAAGACCTAATGCGATAGCGGCTAAGCTCAGGAAGAGTGGCCGTGGGTAATAGCGGGCTACAATAACAGGGATGGTATTTCTTAATAGGGCGCCAAGGAGAATGAGCCGAATAGTACAATTCGCATTAATCTCCCTAGCCTTGCAATGAACCACAAAATACGTAATGATATACTTAAAACCAATAAATTTATTTACTTATTTAGAATCATTAACATATGCCAACACTAAACTCAAATAATTGCAAGCATTACCCAAAGTGCTCTACTATAACCAATAAATAAAGAAGCTCCAGACAAGAACAGTTTGAATGGCATATAATTAGTTATAAATAGCAATAAACATGGATATAAATTTTATCTTTATTACAAATTATTCCACGTCCACGATGTTAACGTTTACAAATTTTAAAATATTAAATCTGTTGGAAAAATGGATTAAATAAGTAATAATTACTGTTACATACAAGATCTTCAATTACAAAAGAGGTGTTTATAAATTGCATAGCAGTTTTCGACGTACAAATAATTATACGTACTAATTTGAGGTCCAGGTTAATAAACTTTATTTTAAGTAAATTGGCGATCGCAAACGTATGAATGTTATCAGTAAAGGTCAATGTTAACCTCGATAAATCGTAGGTGTGCACAATCGTGACGGACGCATATGACGGTAGAAATATACGAATTGCTATGCAACTCCAGATTAATTTTGCATGCATAAATACTACAAGGATAATTAAATAGCATGCACCTATTTCAACACTTGACACAAAAACAATACACGTACTTGAAGTATTTACTTGAACTTTAGAAGGTTGATATATTTACGAGGAGTGACAGGAAAGTAAGGTCTCCCACGCTGTAACTTCGCTGGATTCCGCGCTAGGCGAAATCTGGCAACAGCGCCTTGTTGCCTGGTTTCCCCACTACAACTTTGCTGCTGGGCGCGAGTTATGTATCCCCCAATTACATATATATAATGATATATTGAATCTAATATGAATTATTAGAAATTATTAAGTAAAAGTATAAGTTCAATGCAACATTGTAACACAAGGATAACCCAGAGAGGTTATCGACAGTTCATGTGAACGGACATGCAACTTTGCATCCGTGAGGGCAGTGATACTGCAGGTGGCAGGTCACAGGCGGTCAACATACCGCAATTACTTAGAATTAAGTTGTTACATTGTATTAAAGTGTACAATTAAAGAGAAATGCAGACATGAGATCTGTAAGTTCTCACAGCCGTGTGAGGGGCAGGTTATTATAAAAGGCCCGGGAGCTCAATGCCCGGCAGTCAGTCTCCAAACTCCATACTTCGTTGTTTGAGCTACTCACCTGTACAATTAAATTATTTTTATTAATGTTATTAAGAACCAGTTATTCCAAATTCCAATGTAATTTCTGTTTAACTTAGTAAATAAAAAATGTGTTAAAGTTTCAACGTTTTTTAAAAAACCAGCTCCAAAGGCCCGAACTTTAACTGGCGCAGTCGTAACGGATGTCAAAAGGGCACTGAAAATCCAAAAATCGGAAGATTGGTGACCAAGAATTTTAATTCGAAATTTTGGCAGAACCCAAACCAAGTTGGAGGAAGAACAAGCATCGTCTAAATCCAGCAACAAACCAAGTTGGACAAGGAACAAGAATCGTCTAAGGCCAACAAAACAAACCAAGGTGGACAAGATACAGAATCGATCGAACCCACCAAAGAAACAGATGAAACTAATGTAAGTTCATTTCCATAATTTTATTTCAAACCAAAAACTATCATTGATATATGCTAGTATTATAACTATTGAGTACCATTTATATTTACTGTTTATGAATTGTATTTTATGAATATTTTTGAAAATAGTTCAAAGTGAATTAATTTCAAAACGAGACTGTATAACATTTTATGAGACGAATGTAAAGAGATAAAAATTTTTCTTTAAAAAGCAAATGAAACTTGAAGTTTAAAAGAAATTTTCTTTTAAAACAAATGAGAATTAATATTAAAAGATCCTTACCATAATTAATAGAACGAACTCAATAATCCAAAAAATAACGGGCGCACATTCACTAAACACCAAAAATAAGAAACATCAATCACCGCGATCCAACGCACGTTTATAAACCGGTAAACTAACGCGAAATTAATTTCAAAGCTAAAGCTAATTCGAACAAACTGTACAGAACGTTTAATTAAACCATTGACCTCTATAATACTGAATAAATCACAAGAACATTCTGCATTAACTAAAAATACGGTAACTTAAAACCACCTAAGAAAACAAAGCTCGCATCTTTTATACACTTAGAACATCAGAGAAGTGCAATAACTTTCAACCTTCAGTATTAAGGTATAGCTTAACAACGCAATATCATTATTAAAATCGCTTTCAGAATCCTTGCACAGTACTAAAGAAATAGCTTTCAGGGACTTTCAGTACTAAAGCAATTCGCATCATAAGTATTAATCTATCACGGAATTATAGAAGCGCATGAAAATTACACCACAACACTCTATAAATAAAGTGCAGTAAAACGGTCATCATAAGAATCTTTAATTAAAACGCTAAAACGTTATCATACGCTCATAATTGTAAACCTGAAAACGCACATAACGAAGAGTTCAATTACCAACAAGCATTATAATACCAAGAGATCTAAAATAAAACAGACATAACACTTTACATTAGCGAGTACGGAAAGTCAATTATCTAATTCCATAAACTAACACCTGTAAGTGCAATTACCTCAACAAAGTATTCAATTTCAACCATGAAGCACAGGAGTAATCAACCTTAAGTTATAAGTAGAACGCAAGACAGACGAACTGTACGTTTACGCAACTCAGTAAAACCCACGGAAAGAGTATTAATTAACAGAATTTAACCAAAACAAAGCTAAACGAGAATAAATCTATCCATTTAAGATTCCTTAAGAAGCAGGAACTCAAGACAAAGTAAAAGCTGCATTAAAAACAGACAAATCCCAGACTACGGTAATTATTCTAACATTATTGAAATAAATCTCACAAGAACATCACTGCATTGTGTAATTAAATATAAATAACAGCAACTACGATTTAAAAAAATAACTCGACGCAATATAAACTTAAAATTAATAAATCTAATACTACAAGTACGAAATTAATCTCAAATTCTTACCAAATTTTATCCACCCAATCCAAACTGAAAATTAACCATTCCTAACTAAAAAATAACGCCGAAAAATAACGAAATAAACATCAACCTTTACCAAAATTTTATTTACCTAATCTAATTGAAAAATTAACACACCAAAACCAAAGTTAACGTTTCAAATAGCTAAATCAACATCAATTTTTACAAAACTCTAAGTTATTCAATCTAAAAAGGAAAATTTAAAAAACCAAAGCAAAAATAACGTCATAAAAAGAAAATCAACCCCAATTTTTACAAAATTTGAAATTTTACAACCCAAACGGAAAATTAATAAATCCGAAGCAAAAGTAACAATACAAATAGCGAAATAAAGCTTAATTCAAAAAAAAAAATTTTTTGAAATTTTCAAAAAATCGAAAACAACCCTTAACCAACATGAGTAACACAGACTTACGTCTCTATTTAGAGACAATTCAGACGTTCGATGGCACGCAGACCCATCTCTCAAATTTCATTGGAGCATCTGAAATGTTCCTAAAAACCTTTTACAAACCCGGAGATGACGCAAGAAATTCATTGCTTATACGCTTAGTAATAAGTAAACTAGCCGGAAGGGCACTAACATTAATCGCCAGTAGGGACGACTTATCGGAATGGGACCAGTTTAAACAGCTACTAATTGCATATTTTGGAGACCAACGTAATATAAAATGCCTGGTACGAGACTTAATAAACCTTAGAATGGAACACAATCAATCCCCCTACCAATTCGGAATGAAATGCCAAGACGTGAGAAGTTTAATTTTAACCAAATTAAAAATCGAAGAACCCGACCAAAACGTTAGACATTTAAAACAAAATGTACGACGAAATGGCACTAGACACATACATAAACGCTTTACCAGAACGACTATCGGATAAAATCAGATTCCAACGACCCCAAAATCTAGAAGAAGCTATGAGCCTAGTAATAGAAGAAGAAAATGTAATGTATTACCGCAACAGACTATACAACCCCAACGCGAATAAAAGCTATTCACCAACAAAAACTATACAAGCTACAAGACAAACGATCCTCAACAAAATTCACACCCTTTAACTCACAAACAAATCAACCGCGAAGTAACAACCCAAGTTTTAACAATACCAATTTTAATAATCAATTTAAAAAATTTTCAAAACCAACATTCAACCCAACTTTTACGAAACCCGCATTCCGACCGAGATTTAATCAAAACCTAAACCAACCAAGACCAGCATTCAACGCAAACCCTAATAGAAATACACCAATGACTAATACTCATAACAACCCTAACAATTACTACAAACCAACACCAATGGACACCTCATCTGGTAACACCAGACAAAACACAAAAATAACACATATCCGACCAAACCCTCATCAGAAACGTAATTTTACATCAGAAGAATTATTTCATCAAGAAATAGAAAAATTTGACACTGACCAGAATAATTACATTGAGACACCTACGAACAATGAATCAAACCATGCAGAAACTTATGAACGTGACGAACAATACGAAACTTACGAGGAGTACGACGAAGAAAACTCAAACTCAAATTTTCAAATGGACCAATTTATAACCGACCAAACTTAATAAACTTAAACAACATAAATCACTTAGTATTACCATACATAGAAATACCCCACGCCAAATTCAAACTATTAATTGACACCGGATCCTCTAAAACATTAATTAGCCCCAGAACCGTACAAAAACACTATTTAGATTATGTAGAAAGAGAACCATTTAAAATCAAAACAGCTCATCAAACGACAATACACCAATTCGTAGCAAATATACCCTTACCGAGAACATTTAATGTTAAAATGAAACATAAATTTTGTGTATTCGAATTTAACGATAAATATGACGGATTAATCGGAATGGACCTTCTAAGAAAATTAGGAGCCAACATTGACATTAAAAGTCGCTTATTAAGGACAAAATACGGAAAAATCCCAATTAAATTTCAAAACACACAAATTGAACAAAAATACACTATAGAACCCCGAACGGAAAGAAAAATAAAAATCCCAGTAAAATCTAACAAAAATTTAGGAATAATAAATCATATAACTTTTCAACAAGGAGTAGAAACCCCAACTGCCTTAGTGCAAATAAAAGACAATTTTGCAACCACAACAATATTAAATTCAAACGACTACCCCGTAGAATTATCACTGACAGACCCAATTAACGTAGAAGAACTAAATTTTAACGAAATGGAAATAGACGAAAATTTAGAAAACGATTACAACCCAATAGAACATGACGAAATGTTAAGAGAAAATTTAACTAACATCCGCTTTAATACCGATATCAATCAAGAAGAAGAAAGAGCAATTAAAAACTTATGTTTTGAATACCGAGACATATTCCATTGTGAAGGAATACCATTAACATTCACCAACACAGTAAAACATAATATCGAGTTAACAGACAATAAACCAATCTTTACAAAAGCATATAGACTACCTCATGCAAGCCAAGAAGAAGCTGACAGACAAGTAGCAGACTTATTAGACCAAGACATAATCCAGCACTCTAACTCACCATGGAGCAGCCCCGTGTTAATAGTACCTAAGAAATTAGACGCAACCGGAAAGAGAAAGTACAGAATGGTAATAGATTATAGAAAGTTAAATGAAAAAACGGTAGATGACAAATATCCACTACCAAATATAACCGAAATTTTAGATAAATTAGGCAAATGCCAATATTTTACAACATTAGACCTAGCATCAGGATACCATCAGGTAGAGATGGAAGAAAAAGACATATCAAAAACAGCCTTCAGCACACCTAGAGGACATTACGAATACAAACGAATGCCATTTGGACTAAAGAACGCACCCGCTACTTTCCAGAGAGTCATGGACAATATATTACGAGGAATACACAATGAGAAATGCCTTGTATACCTTGACGACATCATAGTTTATTCCACATCACTGGTAGAACACATAGAAAGATTGAAAGAAGTATTTGAAAGACTTAGACAAGCACATTTTAAAGTACAATTAGACAAAAGTGAATTTTACAAAAGAAGTATCATTTTTAGGACATGTAATAACACCCCAAGGAGTAATGCCAAATCCAGACAAAACAAATGCAGTTCTAAATTACCCATTACCAAAAACAAACAAAGAAATCAAAGGATTTCTAGGACTTAGTGGTTACTACCGCAAATTCATTAAAGGTTACGCTCAGATAACCAAACCCTGACAAATTGTTTAAAAAGGAAACAAAATTGAACACACCCGGAATTTATTAAAGCTGTAGACAAAATTAAAACATATTAACAAATCACCCTGTATCAGAATACCCAGACTTTACAAAACCATTTATACTGACGACAGACGCATCGAATGTAGCATTAGGCGCAGTATTGAGCCAAGGTAAACTAGGTAGCGATAAACCTATCAGCTACGCATCCAGAACCCTGAATGAAACCGAACAAAATATAGCACTATAGAAAAGAGTTATTAGCCATAATTTGGGCAACAAAATATTTTAGACCTTACCTATACGGAAGAAAATTTTACATATATACTGACCATAGACCACTAGTATGGTTATGCAAACTGAAAGAACCAAATTCAAAATTACAAAGATGGAGAATCAGACTCGAAGAGTATGATTACGAAATTATATATAAAAAGGGAATTTATAACAACAACGCAGACGCTTTAAGCCGAATCCAACTCAATGCATTAGAAACGGAATCCATTATAGGAAACGTAGACGAAGCAGAAATAAGGGAAGATCCAGACGAGAGCGACACAATACATTCGACACAAAACGAAGAACCAAAAAACGCGATTAAAATTTTAAATGAAGCAATCGATATGAAACCCAACCAATTTATAATAACCGAAGTTTTAAATAACCCCAATCCAGTAAAATATACAAAAGTAGATAACAAAAAGATATATCAAATTCAAATAACTAAAGACGACAACGAGGAACAAATAATTAAAATTCTAAAAGAATACACCCCCGAGAAAAAACGATTTTATTTTTATTTCAATACCGAACATTTATACCAAAGATTTTCAGAATTATTCATTAAACTATTCAATAACTCTGGACCTGAACTCATCAGATGTACTAGAAAATTAATAACACTAGACGACCCTGACGAAATAGACGATGTAATTAGAAATCAACACGAAGGAAAAACCAACCATCGTGGAATTAACGAAACAATAAAACAACTCATAAGACGTTATTATTTTAAAGACATGAAGGACTTGACCACAGATTTCATTAACCAATGCGAACTATGTGACAGAGCAAAATACGATAGGAAACCCCCAAAGATACCCTTAATGTTAACCAAAACACCCGACAAACCATTTCAAAAACTACATGCCGATACTCTAGTAGTAGAAGCGCAAAACTATCTAACCATTATAGACGCATTTACAAAAATAGGACAAGCAATACCAATCACATCCAAAAATAGCATCGACGTGACCCAAGGATTTTTACAATATTTCACATTTTACGGAACACCCGAATCAATAACTTTAGACAATGGTAGCGAATTTAAAAATGAGACAATACAAAACACGTTAGAACTTCACAAAATAAAAATTCATTTCATAACGGAAAACCACCCTGAATCAAACGGACTAATTGAACGATTACATTTAACCCTGCTAGAACAAATTCGATTACTAAGAATAAATTATAAAAAGGAACATATAACCAATTTAATGTCATACGCACTAATCGCCTATAATAACACTATTCACTCATCAACAAATTTTACACCCTTAGAATTAACATTAGGACATTCAGATTCACGAAATCCCTATGACATACACTACAATAAAGAAGTATATCAACAATATGCGAAAGACCACAAACAAAACTAAAAATAACTTACGACAAGGTAAAAGATAAATTAGAAAACGATAAAGAACGTATCACCACAACCAGAAACAAAAATACCGACTCAAATAAATTTTCAATAGGACAAACCGTATATGAGAAAAACTTTCAGAGCAAGCGACATAAAACAGCACCCAGAAATTTAGGAACATTTAAAATTAAGAAAATATCAGATAAAAACATAGCAGTAGTAGACAACGGTAAAATAACTAAATACATTCATTTAAAAAAACCTAAGACACCCTGTAATTTCAGATGGACAATCATCACCCTTACCGTCAACCTCCACCCAGGTAGAACGGACAACCAAGTAACAATAGAAATTATAAAAAACAACCCCGGTATACTACCAATAAACTAGGCAGTATACAAAATACAATATTTACTCAAATAATATCCACCCTTACTTTAATGTAACAAATTTTAGCAACATTAAGAAAAACGAAATAATATTTTTAATAGAAATCTAGATAGTAGAAAGTAACAATTATCATTATTATCATTTATTAACAAAGGTTACTAGCACATACCAAGTAATCATACCCAAAACCAAATTCCTATCCCTAAATGAACTGAGATATGGTTATACAAACGAAAAATGTACTGAAGTAACACCAAACCAATATTTATGTCAATCGATGACGACAACAACCATTAAGGAAGACAGCCCTTGTGAAGTACAACTATTAAAATTCTCCAATCACTACGAAAACTGTGAAACCAAACAAGTGCAAATAACTAATATAAAAATTCAAAAAGTTACAGATAACAAATGGATAGCCATTTTTCCAACAGAAGTAATAGCAACCATCCACTGCAACCAAGATGAAAATAACCAAGCATTAATCGGAAGCAAACTAATTACCCTCAAAGAAGATTGTTATGTGAAATTGAAAGATGAAGTAATCAGAGTTTATCAAGATCCCATAGCAACAAAGAAACTTGCAAACCTACCGGAACTACAGTTCAAAATACAACAAGAAGACGAAGAAATAATAAAGAAACCTATGAAGCTAGAGCATCTAGACTTGGACGATCTCAACCACGCCGTGAAATTAGTGGAAAGTTATAAAGAACAATTAAGTGAACTCAAAACGCCAAAGTTACATTATAATAATATAAGTGTTTGGACAATTGTATTGATCATTTTAGTAATTTTGTAATCATGTATGTATTATACAAAATGTACCTTAGATATAAGAATGAAGGAAACAGTTCTAGATTTAAGGAAACAAAGAGAAAAAGGAAACAATAAGCATACCATTAGAAACAATGAATTTTAAATGAATTTAAATAATGTATTTTATGTATTTAAAATTAAGAAAACCTTAATTTTTCATTTACGGTGGGAGGAGTTATGTATCCCCCAATTACATATATATATTGATATATTGAATCTAATATGAATTATTAGAAATTATTAAGTAAAAGTATAAGTTCAATGCAACATTGTAACACAAGGATAACCCAGAGAGGTTATCGACAGTTCATGTGAACGGACATGCAACTTTGCATCCGTGAGGGCAGTGATACTGCAGGTGGCAGGTCACAGGCGGTCAACATACCGCAATTACTTAGAATTAAGTTGTTACATTGTATTAAAGTGTACAATTAAAGAGAAATGCAGACATGAGATCTGCAAGTTCTCACAGCCGTGTGAGGGGCAGGTTATTATAAAAGGCCCGGGAGCTCAATGCCCGGCAGTCAGTCTCCAAACTCCATACTTCGTTGTTTGAGCTACTCACCTGTACAATTAAATTATTTTTATTAATGTTATTAAGAACCAGTTATTCCAAATTCCAATGTAATTTCTGTTTAACTTAGTAAATAAAAAATGTGTTAAAGTTTCAACGTTTTTTAAAAAACCAGCTCCAAAGGCCCGAACTTTAACTCGCGTCATTGCCCGACCGCTAAGTCTTGGCCGAGCAGCCGTCAACAATGGAAGTACCCCTCGGGTCAGCGTCCAAGTGCGAATTGCGTTTGGTGATACGTTTCTTAAGTGCGAAAAAGATGACACCAAAAGAAATTCATCGTCAATAGTAGACCATTTAGTGACGAACCACCGCCTCATTTGCACCAGCATCCTCATTTGCACCCACATCTGGACCAAATTTACATGTAAATTCCCATAAGGGGCAAATGAGGGAGATGAATCTCCTCCTGGCTCCTCCTTGCTCTCGTCCTTGCTCGGACACCCCCAACCATTTTGATTACGTCACACCCGCATTCTTTCCACCCGCGAGATAAATCTTTCTCCGCATTTCCACCCACGAGATAAACCTATCTTGTTTGGTATCAATTAATATTAGAATTTTCTCAGCTACCCGAATCTCTAGGAATTTTTAGATTGCATCATCCCCAGGAGCTACCCCATTTTAAGATTTCTTACCTGTAGCGACTTTTGAGCGTTCTTATAAATTTTTTTTAGTCATGCGATACATTAAATTAGTTTAGAATTTTATGTAGAATCCAAATCTACAAACAGATTTAAAATCGGACTACGCCCTGCAAAGTTACACATATACCCTCTGCGAGATAAATCTTTCTCCACATTTCCACCCACGAGATAAACCTATCTTGTTTGGTATCAATTAATATTAGAATTTTCTCAGCTACCCGAATCTCTAGGAATTTTTTAGATAGCGCCATCCCCCAGAGAGCTACCCCCATTTTAAGATTTCTTACCTGTAGCGACTTTTGAGCGTTCTTATAAATTTTTTATACATGTAGCACATCTTGTTAGTCTAGAATTTTATGCACAATCCGAATCTCTAAATAGATTTAAAATCGAACGACCCCTTACCATTTTACACACACCCTTTAAATTATAAATTTCCTGCTGCTCATACATAAAGAAAATCTAAAACAATTCTTAAAACTTTTTATTACAGACAATTTTACTAATACAGTTTAAATTTTGTAAAACCACATTTCTAAATACATATTTACAATTTTTTATTTTTAACCTAGATCTTCTCATATCGGCTTATACTTATTAATATTTATTTCTAAATAGAGCACCTTTTCCAAAGACCAACCGGACCCGCATGTTTCAAATTCCTCTGATTTTGTTCTTATGGTTTCGCTTAAGACCTCGTACATATTTACCAGATTACTAGAAGACGTTATAACCACATTTTTTGTGTTAAGGGATTTTACATCGGTAGTCTCTTCCCCATTTTGGTGTAAACGCCGTAGAGTTCGCAGTAGACTTTTATTGCAGTATGTTGTATTCTTTTTTCATTTATTAATCGAATAAATCGCTCTTTCTGCTTCAAAAGAAACTCGGGCACTCCATCGTCGACACTGGCGTTCTTTATGCGATAGCTAGCCATACGGTTGTTAAACGCTGTACTAACCATTTCTACACCATCGTCGTTAGTAGCGGTAACTGATGCATTTTTATGTCTGTTGCTCCTTAAGTGTGCAGCATATGTAGTCTTTTCCATTTCGAAATCGCATTCTTTACACATAATTCGTGGTTGTTTCGTACAAGTCCCTTTAACAGCTGGCGGAGCTGAACGTTTAAGGCTTAATGTCATACCGTGCTGTTTTTCCTTGTGTCGCAGTAAGTTGTCCATTCTCGTAAAAGCGAAACCGCAATACCCACAGTTTAAGTACTTTGCTGCGGGCGGATGTATAAGCAACCGTGGACGATGTTGCACCACGACATTTGTTCTGGTGCCGTTTGAGACATTTTCCAGGTATAGAAAGCACCGCAAGAGTTGCACTTAAAAACGTTTGCAGATACCATTTTAGTACAAAACAAAATCCGCACTATAGCACTTTGGTTAAACTTGTAAGCGAACTAACTTATAACTAAAGAGTTTATTCTTGCGCACCTGCTTTATGTACCCTATAGAATGCAAACCGAAGGTTTCGAAGACACCGAACGAAGTCTCGGATTCAGCGGGGAACTAAATGACGTCGTAATCCTCGCTGCTCGTCCAATACATTTAGCGCCAATGCATGCACCTGGTTCGCTTCGTCGATGGTGCGAGTGCAGTTAGTAGAAACACCGGAAAACGTCTTCCATGTTATACGGATCGCGTGCATATTAAAAATCCAAAAGGGTGGTAACACACGCACACAAATTGTATGCAAGTCGTGCTGTAGAAGATGCAGTGCTACTGTAACCAAAAACACTTTAAACCATTACTAAGGAAATACCAACTTGTTGTCTACAGGATACTTACTAATAAAGCAATTTAATTTTAAATAACTTCTACGTCATATTTTAGGTAGGCTTAAATATTTTCCAAATGAATCACCAAGCGAAAGTATATGTAGCGGTATTCAAATTACCCATTAATTTCCCATTTTACGACCGTGGTTAATTATAGATTAAAATTTAATTTGTGTACATTCGAGCTTGCCGTAAACTAACATATTTTAGAGCAACAATGCGCTGTATAATACATGCATACCCCTTCGCCGCGCTACTGTTATTCTTGTAATTGCTAGAAAAAGTCACTCTCCTTTTACTGTTAGGACCTATGCAAAGCACCATTTTTTTTTTTATACTTTCTATAGCACATCGCGCACTTTTTCGTCTAATGATTAAATTTTGCTTCTGTAGGCTTTTACACTTTCGCATAGCAGTCGGCCGCACGTAATGATTTCTAGAACCGGTAAGTACTCGATATCGCCCAAATAGAGAATTAGATGCTCGATGTTTGTCAACTTCCAAGTCCCTCGTAAAAGGTAGAAAAAACTCAGTCAATCATCCATTATACTTCGACCCGCTCCTGTTCTGATAATTTACAAACATTTTTCAAACGACAATGGGCCGAGAATTTTTAAACCTCCGAGGGATCTTTAAGTCGTGATCAATTACACATCCCAGCTATGCGTAAACTAACATATTTTGCAGCAACTGTATAATACATGCATACCCCTTCTCTGCGCTACTGCTATTCTTGTAGTTGCTTGAAAAAGTCAGTCGCCCTTTTTACAGCTAGGGCTGCTAAAAAACACCATTCCATACTTTCTTTATAAGTGTAGCACATCGCGCACTTTTTTGTCGGATAATTAAATTTTTGTTTATGTAGGCCTTTACGCTTTCGCTTATTTAAACATCTAATACGATCAATTAACCACTTTGGATTATTCTAACGGAGACCACCATACATTCCGCAGCACCGTTCTTTTTGAATCCTATGGGCTTCCACGCACTAACACCCGACGTATCTTTCCTACTATTTCTTAAACAAAAACTACCGGTATCGATATTGTGGACGTAAACAGATGTTTGTGGATGTGTACGAGAGTATGTAACCATATACATTAACCAGTCTAAGCTATTTTATTTAGTCCACGAAAATTATTATTTTTCTAAACCATAATTAATAATCGCCTTTATAGGTTCCACATTTCGACCATTTCCCAATGACTGGTGCTACGTACATGGAAACTTTAATTTCTTATTGGAGAGAATTCTTATTCTCCCACGCACTGCTGCGTAGTTGCATG
Organism: Platerodrilus igneus; assembly: GCA_036346225.1. Lineage (NCBI taxonomy): Eukaryota > Metazoa > Arthropoda > Insecta > Coleoptera > Lycidae > Platerodrilus > Platerodrilus igneus. The sequence continues at coordinate 11,042,752 of JARFIW010001325.1, read as the reverse complement.
TCCATTCCTTTTGGAGGTATATGCTTGTTATAGGTTGTAAGACCTTCGCTTTTGCTTAACTACAATTCGTGAGACCCCTTTAATCTTTTTAATCGTATCTTTCTCGCCTACAATACAGTAGGACTTAACATTACTACCAACAAATTCTAATACTGGACCCCCATTAAATATGTCTTTAATTTTCCCTACAACTTTTTTTGTTGACAAGTGTTATATTGTATTTATTATTTGCGGGGTAGTCACTCTTTTAAGATAAATATATTTTGCTAGGTATCAACTAACATTAAATTTTTCTAGGGACCCTAAATCTGTAAATAAATTTTAAATAGGACTACCCCATACAAAGTTATGCGTTTTAAAGACCCAAATCACTAATTTTTGCTCATCTTTATTTAACTCCATCTTTAAAACCCTTTTTTTCGCTAACCAAGACATATGCTTTAACCAACCGTTTCCCTAGAAATCTAAAACCGCAGTGTCCCGCGAATACCACGTGGAGATAACACGTATACTCTGTCAACCAGGATAGAATCCGGAAGGATTTGGAAGGTGGGAGAAGAACTTAAAAATTATGGAGTCTTAAAACTAATATATACAATAGATTTACAAATCCATACAAATATAAACAACTATCTTATATCTTTACGCCCCATGCGTAGATTGTTGTACTATTAGGAATGATGTACCTTTGTCATCTTCCTCGATAAACTAATTTTATTAATAAGCTGCGTATGCAAATCGTATTCTTTACTCCGGATACATACGCAGGCAAGTACTCCACACCAAATAAAGAATTGGATGCTTGGTGACTGTTAACATCTCTAATAAGATGTTCTTTGTCTAACACATCTTTGTATTGTTCGCGTATTGTCGCAGTGTTTTCCATGTAGTCCAATTTTCGCCTTTTTGCATCCATTTCCTCTAATTCCAGTTGTCTTTTCCTTCCACTTACAGCGTATGGCATACATAATGGGGTAATTTCCTTTAGCGTAAACGGATAGAGTTTACTATCAATATTTACGCGTTGTCGTACAACCTCTGGGTGAATGTTAGGTGTATTTATCAATCCCAATTCCGAAATGACTATTTCTTTTGGAATTGTAGAATATGGTGTTGCAGATTGTGTAAAATATGTACTACCTGCTTTAATGTAGCACTTGTGTAAGATTTTTATTTTATCTTGGCTGTCTTCCTCCTCTACTATCTCCAAATAATTTACGGGTAAATAGTTAAAACTAAAAGCCGAAAGTACATACTTTATCAATGTTTCCCTTTCTTTTGGTTTTCGGACAACTTAATTTGCAAGCCCGTCAATTTCTTTGTATTACCATTCCCCCAATACACGTACTGTAGTAGGTTATTATACACTAAACAGCAACTATTTTGTAGCTTGTCCGATAGCTTACTCCACATTTTGGCAAGTGGTACCGAGTACATTGGCGCCTTTAGGAAGTATAACTTACTATCTTCCAATAACGTTAAACAGTCTTTTAAGGGATTATACACCGTCCCGCACTGACATAGCTTCCAATTGCACAGTTGTATATTGTCGCTTCCAATCGCGTAATACCATGTTCTTTGGCCAAAGTAGACGCAAATGTTTCCCTTAAACGTACATCTGGACAACGTAAAAAATCTAGTATATGATTGCCAAGTTGTTTATTAACACCAGGACTTGTTATCTGACACACAAATTTGTTGTATATCTTAATCCTTGCATTGGTTGTTAGCCATGTTAAACAATCAATTCCTACAGTTTTATCGTTGTCAACTATAATATTACACTTTTCTTCGTATTCGCCCTTATAGCAAAAGTTATGGTTTGTAGTTAAATAATTACACATCTCCATCTTGCTAAATATACCTGCAAAATCTTGGGTTACATCCATGTCAAAAAGATAGAAATAATCTTTTTTGAGTTCGTCTAATATATCTGGTAGTTCCTCCAATAAAGTTTCCAACTTAACATCTGCTAGTTCCACTTTGTATGGAACACATATAGGATTTTGGAATTTTTTATTAATGCATTCGAGGTCTTCTTTTCCGGTAATTTCTTTTACTCTCTGGCCCATCTTGTTAGTGCTTTCCAGAGAAAACGGAAGCTTAGCTTTAACACCATGCCTAGCGGAAAAAAATTCGTTCAAACTTTCTTCGTAGATAGCTGTTAAATGCACCACAAATTTCTTTTTTTAGGATAAACATCCTTTTGCTTGCAGAGGTTTGTTCGGCGTCAGAAAAGTCGCAAATTTTAACCAACATTATATTGTCACAAAATGGTTCTGTAATTGGTGTGTGTAGTCCACCCGTCAGCATCTGCTCGCCTTCGGCATAACAAATATTACCAATATCTGTTACCAGATTATTGTTGCACATATTTTCTGTCAACAGCCATAACCCAAATCGCTCATTTGTCGGTTTCACTTTATTCCCAAGAAGTTGAGAAACGTTAATCACCTTGGAGACGCTCATGTTTACCGTTCTAGCTACTATCGAATACTAAATTGAATACGAAAAAATTGTTCTCTTATGTATTCTACAGAGTGGGGGCGTATATTGCCGAAGATAGTCGAATATGTTGTTATCCGACCTAAGCCGACAGGGATGCGCATCGACATATATCCGGATATATGTAGGATGTTAAGTTAGGGTGAAATTACCCCATAGGGTGAAATTGCCCCATGACCACATGACCATATGACCACATGACCACATGACCATATGACCACATGACCACATGACCATATGACCACATGACCATATGACCTAATTGCTTTTTAATGAGTTTTCTCATTAAAAACCCACTAGCACTAATTGCTTTTAATGAGTTTTCCATTAAAAACCAAGTGTGGACCTAGGTTAGATAAAGGAAAAATTAATAGGTTAGGTTAGCGCCGCGACGCTGACCTAACCTATTAATTTTCCTTTATCAACCTAGTCCACACTGGTTTTAATATAATAGGTTAGGTCAGCGTCGCGGCGCTGACCTAACCTATTAAACTGGAATTAGAGGAAATGGATGCAAAAAGGCGAAAATTGGACTACATGGAAAACACTGCGACAATACGCGAACAATACAAAGATGTGTTAGACAAAGAACATCTTATTAGAGAAAATGAGGAAGAATTAAAAGATTATTTTATGTGTCGATGGACTGACTTAGATACATCCGGGTTGTACAAGCTGTATGCATTTGCGGTTAGTAAGAAAGACTCTTTTAGTTATGTAGGTGTTCTTGCAGAAAAGGATGGTACTAAATCCGTATACTTTTTAAAAGGTTATTCTAAAAACGTATTTATCAAAATGGCAGATAACAAAGACGAACTAAGGAATGCGGGTTTCGTAATCTTTGCGTACACCACACGCAAAGGGGTTCCGCTAAACATTGTATATTTACCTAGTAAAGAACCTTTCGGATCATTTAAAACCGAGGGTCTTACAACCTATAACAACCATATATTCCCAAAAGTGGTGGATATGCAACTACACAACGGTGTGTGGGAGAAAAGGATTTCCTCAATACCGACAAGAAGAAGTCGATCAAGCTAACAAGATACGTATGCAGGATATAGTGGGAAAGCTGCGATTAAAAGATTGTCACAAGCTGCAAGAATTACACGAAGGAATGGATCTGGTTGTCGGCGGAATCAAAGACTTTAAATATAGAGGCAAACTTCGGTACATTTTACAATTGGAAAACCTAGACGGTCTTTATGTATCAAACTATTGGTTAGAAAAGGAGATAGAAGACTTGGGTGTCGATTTAAATTTTAAGCTGCGAATAAAATTAGATAAAATTAAAACCACTGCAAACAAACATAAAGAAAGGACTGTCTTCTGTGTATAACTTTGTATTAAAATTAAGTTTAAATGACTCCATGTTTGGTATTAAATATTTTTAAATTTGTTATGTATAATGTCAGAATAAACATTTTATAATAGTATATAACATTGTTCTTTATTTATAAAAGGCTGTAACGTTACCCCGAAATAGCAGTCGCTCTGAGAGGGGTGCTCATGGACAGCGAGCATGGACAGGGATGCGTACGCGCATGGGTGCGCATGGGCAGGGGTGTGCATGCGCAGGGGTGCTCATGGGCTGGGATGTGTCTGGGCGTACACGAGGGAGGCGGATGTTAACAGTCACCAAGCATCCAATTCTTTATTTGGTGTGGAGTACTTGCCTGCGTATGTATCCGGAGTAAAGAATACGATTTGCATACGCAGCTTATTAATAAAATTAGTTTATCGAGGAAGATGACAAAGGTACATCATTCCTAATAGTACAACAATCTACGCATGGGGCGTAAAGATATAAGATAGTTGTTTATATTTGTATGGATTTGTAAATCTATTGTATATATTAGTTTTAAGACTCCATAATTTTTAAGTTCTTCTCCCACCTTCCAAATCCTTCCGGATTCTATCCTGGTTGACAGAGTATACGTGTTATCTCCACGTGGTATTCGCGGGACACTGCGGTTTTAGATTTCTAGAAACGGTTGGTTAAAGCATATGTCTTGGTTAGCGAAAAAGGGTTTTAAAGATGGAGTTAAATAAAGATGAGCAAAAATTAGTGATTTGGGTCTTTAAAACGCATAACATTGTATGGGGTAGTCCTATTTAAAATTTATTTACAGATTTAGGGTCCCTAGAAAAATTTAATGTTAGTTGATACCTAGCAAAATATATTTATCTTAAAAGAGTGACTACCCCGCAAATAATAAATACAATATAACACTTGTCAACAAAAAAAGTTGTAGGGAAAATTAAAGACATATTTAATGGGGGTCCAGTATTAGAATTTGTTGGTAGTAATGTTAAGTCCTACTGTATTGTAGGCGAGAAAGATACGATTAAAAAGATTAAAGGGTCTCACGAATTGTAGTTAAGCAAAAGCGAAGGTCTTACAACCTATAACAAGCATATACCTCCAAAAGGAATGGACATGCAACTACGCAGCAGTGCGTGGGAGAATAAGAATTCTCTCCAATAAGAAATTAAAGTTTCCATGTACGTAGCACCAGTCATTGGGAAATGGTCGAAATGTGGAACCTATAAAGGCGATTATTAATTATGGTTTAGAAAAATAATAATTTTCGTGGACTAAATAAAATAGCTTAGACTGGTTAATGTATATGGTTACATACTCGTACACATCCACAAACATCTGTTTACGTCCACAATATCGATACCGGTAGTTTTGTTTAAGAAATAGTAGGAAAGATACGTCGGGTGTTAGTGCGTGGAAGCCCATAGGATTCAAAAAGAACGGTGCTGCGGAATGTATGGTGGTCTCCGTTAGAATAATCCAAAGTGGTTAATTGATCGTATTAGATGTTTAAATAAGCGAAAGCGTAAAGGCCTACATAAACAAAAATTTAATTATCCGACAAAAAAGTGCGCGATGTGCTACACTTATAAAGAAAGTATGGAATGGTGTTTTTTAGCAGCCCTAGCTGTAAAAAGGGCGACTGACTTTTTCAAGCAACTACAAGAATAGCAGTAGCGCAGAGAAGGGGTATGCATGTATTATACAGTTGCTGCAAAATATGTTAGTTTACGCATAGCTGGGATGTGTAATTGATCACGACTTAAAGATCCCTCGGAGGTTTAAAAATTCTCGGCCCATTGTCGTTTGAAAAATGTTTGTAAATTATTAGAACAGGAGCGGGTCGAAGTATAATGGATGATTGACTGAGTTTTTTCTACCTTTTACGAGGGAATTGGAAGTTGACAGACATCGAGCATCTAATTCTCTATTTGGGCGATATCGAGTACTTACCGGTTCTAGAAATCATTACGTGCGGCCGACTGCTATGCGAAAGTGTAAAAGCCTACAGAAGCAAAATTTAATTATCAGACGAAAAAGTGCGCGATGTGCTATAGAAAGTATAAAAAAAATGGTGCTTTGCATAGGTCCTAACAGTAAAAAGGAGAGTGACTTTTTCTAGCAATTACAAGAATAGCAGTAGCGCGGCGAAGGGGTATGCATGTATTATACAGCGCATTGTTGCTCTAAAATATGTTAGTTTACGGCAAGCTCGAATGTACACAAATTAAATTTTAATCTATAATTAACCACGGTCGTAAAAATGGGAAATTAATGGGTAATTTGAATACCGCTAAGCATATACTTTCGCTTGGTGATTCATTTGGAAAATATTTAAGCCTACCTAAAATATGACGTAGAAGTTATTTAAAATTAAATTGCTTTATTAGTAAGTATCCTGTAGACAACAAGTTGGTATTTCCTTAGTAATGGTTTAAAGTGTTTTTGGTTACAGTAGCACTGCATCTTCTACAGCACGACTTGCATACAATTTGTGTGCGTGTGTTACCACCCTTTTGGATTTTTAATATGCACGCGATCCGTATAACATGGAAGACGTTTTCCGGTGTTTCTACTAACTGCACTCGCACCATCGACGAAGCGAACCAGGTGCATGCATTGGCGCTAAATGTATTGGACGAGCAGCGAGGATTACGACGTCATTTAGTTCCCGCTGAATCCGAGACTTCGTTCGGTGTCTTCGGAAACCTTCGGTTTGCATTCTATAGGGTACATAAAGCAGGTGCGCAAGAATAAACTCTTTAGTTATAAGTTAGTTCGCTTACAAGTTTAACCAAAGTGCTATAGTGCGGATTTTGTTTTGTACTAAAATGGTATCTTCAAACGTTATTTAAGTGAAACTCTTGCGGTGCTTTCTATACCTGGAAAAATGCTCTCAAACGGCACCAGAACAAATGTCGTGGTGCAACATCGTCCACGGTTAAGCTTATACATCCGCCCGCAGCAAAGTACTTAAACTGTGGGTCTTGCGGTTTCGCTTTTACGAGAATGGACAACTTACTGCGACACAAGGAAAAACAGCACGGTATGTTATTAAGCCTTAAACGTTCAGCTCCGCCAGCTGTTAAAGGGACTTGTACGAAACAACCACGAATTATGTGTAAAGAATGCGATTTCGAAATGGAAAAGACTACATATGCTGCACACTTAAGGAGCAACAGACATAAAAATGCATCAGTTACCGCTACTAACGACGATGGTGTAGAAATGGTTAGTACAGCGTTTAACAACCGTATGGCTAGCTATCGCATAAAGAACGCCAGTGTCGACGATGGAGTGCCCGAGTTTCTTTGGATGCAGAAAGAGCGATTTATTCGATTAATAAATGAAAAAAGAATACAACATACAGCAATAAAAGTCTACTGCGAACTCTACGGCGTTTACACCAAAGTGGGGGAAGAGAATACCGATGTGAAATCCTTTAACACAAAAAATGTGGTTATAACGTCTTCTAGTAATCTGGTAAATATGTACGAGGTCTTAAGCGAAACCAAAAGAACAAAATCAGAGGAATTTGAAACATGCGGGTCCGGTTGGTCTTTGGAAAAGGTGCTCTATTTAGAAATAAATATTAATAAGTATAAGCCGATATGAGAAGTTCTAGGTTAAAAATAAAAAATTGTAAATATGTATTTAGAAATGTGGTTTTACAAAATTTAAACTGTATTAGTAAAAATTGTCTGTAATAAAAAAGTTTTAAGAATTGTTTTTAGATTTTCTTTTATGTATGAGCAGCAGGAAATTTATAATTTAAAGGGTGTGTGTAAAATGGTAAGGGGTCGTTCGATTTTAAATCTATTTAGAGATTCGGATTGTGCATAAAATTCTAGACTAACAAGATGTGCTACATGTATAAAAAATTTATAAGAACGCTCAAAAGTCGCTACAGGTAAGAAATCTTAAAATGGGGGTAGCTCTCTGGGGGATGGCGCTATCTAAAAAATTCCTAGAGATTCGGGTAGCTGAGAAAATTCTAATATTAATTGATACCAAACAAGATAGGTTTATCTCGTGGGTGGAAATGTGGAGAAAGATTTATCTCGCAGAGGGTATATGTGTAACTTTGCAGGGCGTAGTCCGATTTTAAATCTGTTTGCAGATTTGGATTTTACATAAAATTCTAAACTAATTTAATGTATCGCATGACTAAAAAAAATTTATAAGAACGCTCAAAAGTCGCTACAGGTAAGAAATCTTAAAATGGGGGTAGCTCCCTGGGGGATGATGCAATCTAAAAAATTCCTAGAGATTCGGGTAGCTCAGAAAATTCTAATATTAATTGATACCAAACAAGATAGGTTTATCTCGTGGGTGGAAATGTGGAGAAAGATTTATCTCGCAGAGGGTATATGTGTAACTTTGCAGGGCGTAGTCCGATTTTAAATCTGTTTGCAGATTTGGATTCTACATAATATTCTAAACTAATTTAATGTATCGCATGACTAAAAAAAATTTATAAGAACGCTCAAAAGTCGCTACAGGTAAGAAATCTTAAAATTGGGGTAGCTCCCTGGGGGATGATGCAATCTAAAAAATTCCTAGAGATTCGGGTAGCTGAGAAAATTCTAATATTAATTGATACCAAACAAGATAGGTTTATCTCGTGGGTGGAAATGCGGAGAAAGATTTATCTCGCGGGTGGAAAGAATGCGGGTGTGACGTAATCAAAATGGTTGGGGGTGTCCGAGCAAGGAGGAGAGCAAGGAGGAGCCAGGAGGAGATTCATCTCCCTCATTTGCTCCTTATGGGAATTTACATGTAAATTTGGTCCAGATGTGGGTGCAAATGAGGCGGTAGTTCGTCACTAAATGGTCTACTGTCAATTGGTTGAAGTTTACGGGGAAAACTGCATGAACATTAAAAACGAGCGTAAGTGGTGCCGCGAATTTAATTCCGGACGAAGTAACGTTCACGACGAGGAGAGAAGTGGTCGGCCGTCGCTCTCGGATGACATTGTTCGGGCAGTGGAGGCGGAAATGCTCAGAAATCGTCGCGCGACTGTTAAGGACTTGGAAGGAAAGAATAAGTTTGGGTCGGACGCGGATGTTAAAAAAGAGGTCAACACCTGGCTGCGCGAAGCGGACGCAGAGTGGTACGACACCGGTATACAAAAGTACATCGCGCGGATGCGGAAAGTGTTGAACAAAAATGGCGATTATGTTGAAAAATAGCCAAGACCCTGGCCTTTCCAACAATGTATCACACTTTGTAAATAAATGTCATTTTCTATGAAAAAAAAGGAGACATTACTTTCCTGCCACCCCTCGTACTTGAGTTTTAGCAGATATTTGAACTATTTACTCGAGTTTAAGAAGATACTTGAACTATTTGAATTTTAGAAGATACTTGAATTATTTGCTTTAGTTTGGGAAGATACTTGAACCCTATTATATCGATGAAATGTTACAACAAATCAACAATTAAAATAGATATTACCTTAGTTGGTCGAAGGTGAAATCGTGATAATATAGCCGTCTGACTGGAGTTAAATCCCGTACCGGACATTAAAATACTACACTAACTGAATTTAAAACCTTTACATTTTAGAGTAATATAAATCACACACGCAACGAATACTATTACAGTTAGATGTTTCCAGTACGATAGCTGCTATCAAAGAGAACGAATACCATCAAAACATGTATACAATAACAACTCATTAAGTAGGCGCTAATAGAATCTACAAGAATACCCATATTATAGGCAACTATAACCACATATACAACACAACAGAATTGCATAAAATCGACAAATCAATAAAAGTTAGATTTGCGGAATAGAAACGTTACAACTTAAGAAATAGAAACTGGGATGAGTGGAAAACCTTTCGGGAAAGTATTTGCTGCAGGAGCTGCTAGAGATGAAGCAGGAATGTGTTCTGAGCCGGAGTTGATAGTAGTAAACAGTTAATGTGAGCGGCATGTGTAAAAGCTGTTGAACTATGCAATGATAAACTCGAGATCCAGGGCATTATTAAGTTTCTACTGAATTTTCAGGCGAACGAAAGTGGTTCTCTGGAGGAAAGTAAGAATTGGCAAGAGGAACTTACTAATTCACAAACCAATTTGCCGGAAGAGTTAAGGAATTTTTGAGCTGAAGTAAATAATACGCAGAGGATGTCAAAAGCTCACAGGCAGATATAAGGAGATTTCGAGTCGAATTTAGGAATTCGCTAGCAAATTTACAGGAACAATTTGAAGGGATTAAGGAATCAATACCGGGCTCTTTTTGTTCAATTAAGACTGAAATACGACATAATGACGTAGAGAAGCTGTCCTGGTGGTAGAAGGGAATTGGGGACTAGTTTGACGGAATTAAGAGAAAAGATGTTCGAAGTAGATCAGAAACATTCAGCGAATTTTCGAAATTTAGGGGAAATAAGTAGGATTCAAAAAGGGGATAGTGTAAGTTCTAGGAATGAAGTTTTTAGGAAGTTGCAGCTGAACCAGGATATGATTGAGAAACTAAAGAGAAGCACGATAGTTCTAGAGAACAAGGTTGAAAAAGTTTGTTGGGTATTGAAGGAAATGTTTGGAAAAGTTTGGTGATTTTGAAAGGGAAAGAGTTAGTTGTGATCCAGAATACCACTACAGGCCGGAGAAATAGACGTTGCAAAGGTTTGAAGGTGGGAAATACGAGTAACCTATGGTTTGCTTGAGTATGCTGAAGAAGGTCAAGGAAGGAAAACCAAACAGGATAGATACATATACAGATTATCGGAGCGACGTTACGAGAAAATGCTGAAAAATGGCATAGAATTCTACATAAAAATTGTGACATCTACAAGAGTTCTAGGTCTACGTACCAGAATAATAGGTACAGGAATTTTAATCAGAGGAAATATTTTAAGAACAATGGGTGGAACAGAAATAAACACCCAAACGGGGAGCAGTAAGGACATTAAGGCAGACGAAACAGCGAAAAGGAACGTAGAAAACGTCCTGAAAATACCAGGAACGCTGTTGTTAGGCAAATTATGACGACATCAGGCAAGCATAGGGAATCGATCGGCCGGATCAGGTAGCACAGATGCATGGAGAGTTTTCTAGTTTTAAAAAATTGTCGATTTTGTAAATAGTTTTGTTGATGTAGACCTAAGTTTATTAAATTTGGGTACGATTAGTAGTTTTAGATTTATTTAGTTGTTTTGTTATAAGAAAAGGTTGAGAAAAATAGGAACTTACCTTTAATTTGAAATTAAAATGTTCATACACAGCTTTAGTTGATATTGGATTCATCGTTGGTGAGCAAGGAAATCGTTCCTAAGCATTCTGAATATATCTTAAAGATAATATTGGTGAAAAATAACTTCCTCTCAAAATAAATCTTATATACCAAAGATATAACTCAGAATATCTCTTTAAAACTAGGGTGATTACTCACTTATTCTACACAAATCTTAATCTCGTGATTACTATTTATAAAAAACTCCGTAATCTTTGGTAATATGTAGAGAATTTACTATAACAAGTCAAGTAATTTAATATTAGCTTCTTTAAACTGCCTTTAATCTTATCTGAATTCATCTAGGTTCAATTATCACTTTGTATAACGGCGAAAACCTGTATTCTAGGTTTGCCAACCTTTTTAAATTAAATTATATTGACATTTACGGTTACAGATCTGTTTGTGTGTCTTCCACTGCTTCTAGCTCTTATGTGCTAGATGCCAATACCGTAATACCGCTACATCATCAACAAATCTAAGCATAAAAATATTTGTTTCCTAATACATACTTATCTACGTTCCTGCTCTAATTCCATTGCAACTGTGCACTATTCGTCTATCCTTATAGCTCTTTCCAATCTTTTTGATTATTTGAAACATTTTTTTTTCATTTATTGTCGAATACTTTTTCAGATCTACAAACCCCATAAACACGCTTTCTTTTTTTTTATTGTCTTCGTCATTATCACTCTCGAAGATACAATGGCCACACATGTTCCTTCGTTTCGGATAATCTCAAATTAATGTTCTCCTAATGTTTCTTCAGTCCGTTCTTCTATCCGTCTTTTATCTGTGAAACTTATTGCTGAAAAATTTGTACATATATCCGCACATTTCTTTTTTGGTATAGCGACTATGGTGATACGTTTGAAATCTTTGGGTATCTCGCCTGTCGCATACATATAATTTACAAATTGGAAGAAACGTTCTGCTTTTACTTGTCCATAGGAACATCAGTTATTGCCCATGTGCCTGATTTGTTGGTAATAACATTCTTTACAGCTTTTCGAACACGAACAAACAAAATTGAAAATAGAAGAAACCCCATAATTTGCATAAAGAAAAATACATACGCTGGTTTTCGTTTTCGACATTAAGATGAAAATTAACACTAAATATTATTTTGGTAGGTTGTGCAAAAAGATTTCAAACGTAACATCATAGTAACTATACCAAAAAAGAGGCGTGGATAGATGTGAAAATTCTCTAACAATAAGTTTGAAAGCATACGTGTCAAAAATATTAACCAGAATTGTACAAAGACGAATTTTAGCTCTGAGAGTGGTAATGGAGAAAACATTAGAAAAAGAAACGTGTATATAGGGTTTGTATATAGGGGTGGAGCAGGGATGTGCCTTATCCCCATTAATTTTTAACTTATACATTGAAGAGGCAATGAATACTGTCAAATGCAGGAAGACATTTGGAATTACTATGCAGGGACAATAGACTGATATGCCTAGATTTGCAGATGATATAGCGGTATTAGGATCTAGCAAAGAAGAGTTAGAAGCTGCTCGTAATGAAATGGAAACAGTTCTAACAGAGAGATACGGTACGAATATTAACAAAAATAAAACTAAACTTCTAGTATGCAAAGAAGGGGAAAATAAACCAAAAACAAAAATACAAATAGGTAACGAGAACCTACAAAAGGTTTAGGATTTCTGCTACCTAGGAAGCCAAATAACGCAAGATGGGAAAAGCACAAAAGAAATAAAACAAGGTCTGACTACATTTAACAAGAAATAGTAGCTACTGTGTTGAAAGACAGCAAACATAGAAACAAGGAAAGGATTGCTTAAAATATATGTGTGGAGCACAATACTGTATGGTTGAGAAGCCTGGACAGTACGAGAAGCGGACAAGAGAAAGGTATAAGTCTTTGAAATGTGGTGCTACAGTTGAGTGGTGAAGATATCATGGAAAGACAAAGTTAAGAACAAAGAGGTACTAGAAATGGTAGTGGAAGAAAGAACTATGTGGAAAACAGTAAAAATTAGGAGAGATAGGCTGATAGGCCACATACTAAAACATGAGGAAATAGTGCAGAATATATTAGAAGTAGAGATAGGAAAAAAGAGAAGTAGATATAGACCTAGGTTAGACTACTGCACACAGATAGTGAAAGATGTAGGCTGTGAGAATTTCAGGGAAATGTGCAGGCTAGCTCAGAATAGAAATCAATAGAGATATGCATACAACCAGCCCCAAGTCGGAAAAATTAATGACGAAAAAAATAACCGTACTTGAACATGATGATTATTATACGCAACTACAGAAATTGGTCTTGCAATATTCTCAACTAATGTTAATTCTGCGAAAGGATTTACTGGAAAACTATTAATACGACAAATGTCTAAGTGTTGAGGAATCCTTGGCAGCCACAGGCTACTTAACCCGCTCCTCATACCACTGAATCTCGATTAAATAGGGCATATAATTAGAAAAGAATAGAAGGGGAATCGAGTTGTATATAGGCTGTAGTAGAAATTTTAGGGAACTGTGTAGGCTAACTGGGAACATAAATAAGTGGAGATATGCGTCCAACCAGTTTCAAGACTGAAAACCTAATGACGAAAAAATAATTGCACTTAAATTCGATGATTATTATAAACAATTACAGGTGTTAGTTGTGAAATATTTTCAACTAATTTTGATTGTGCAAATGAATATATTGGAAAAACTATTAATTCGACAAAGGTCTAAGTGCTGGGGGAACTTGACAGTCATTGATTGCTTACCCGCTTTCACCTACCTTACATGTGATTTTTTCAATGCTCCACCCAAAGGTACTACATTGGCCAGGAAGCGAGTTTTGTTTACCTGTAGAATTTGGAATTTTGCCCAACCCTTGCTGTTCCCAGCAAGGTATTTTTGTGAAAAACGCTCGCCTAACATTTTTCAAGCGGACTGTGTCGGGATTCGACCCCGGGACCTTGGGCGTAGTAGTCACACACATACTACTCCGCCAGGAAGCCGCCCCTTCTCTTCACATACCTCCGAATATCGGGAAAATAGGGTATATAGCTGTAAAACAATAGATGGTGATCGTACTGTATCAAACAAGAAAGAACAGCAGCTATGTTCAAAGACAACAAACATAGAAACAAGAAGAAAATTGTTCAAAGCATATGTGTGGAGCACAGCACAGTACGTCTCTGAAATAGGGGCAGTAGGAAAAGCAGAGAGAAAGAGATGGACGCCTTCTGGAATGCTATGCTTCAGATGTATGAAGATGGCAAAGTTACTAACAAATAGGTTATAGAAATAGTAGAGGATTAAAGCTATCTGTGGAAAACAAAACAAATCGGAGATATAGGGGCAGGATACGTTCTAAGGCATTTTTGGGGAATAGTGCGGATATATTACAAGCAGAGATAGGAAAATGGGGTAGAGGTAGACCGAAATCAGACTTTCGCATGCAGATAGTAATAGATACAGACTGTGCAAATTTCAGGGAAACGTGAACGTTAGTTTAGAATAGGAAACCAGTTCCAGGACTGAAGACCTAGTGGTGATTGAGGTTGGCAAAAATATAAAGAATATCATGGAAAAAAATTAAACATTGCGAAATTCACCGTTTATCGTACCGTTTCGAATTTAATTCATTACATCAAAGGAAGTAAGCACTGTGGCCACACTGAGACTCTTAGGCACCACTGTACGCCGCCAAGAGCTTATATCTTCTGATATATTTTTCAAGTAAGGATCGTCTAAATCAGTGACTATCAGAATCACCTCTATAATCATAAGGCACATCTTGTTAACGAGCCAAGTTAGAAAATAACACCAACTATACAACCACATTTTAAAGAAAAAATTAAAATTAAGTCAAATTATTTAAAACAAGCTACTTCAAGTACTCTTTAATTTCGCGTAAACGTCAGGTCGTGACAGCTATCATACATTTTTGTTATAACGTATAGGTAAAACGCTTTCATGGAAATTATTAGCCAGCTTGATCGCATAATTTATTATAGGAAATTTTAAAGTGTACATCAGTTAATCTTTTATGTCAAATTACTGATTCAGTTAAAATTACGCAGTGCAAGTTTAAGTAATAAGAATGTTGATTAAAACACGCTTTATTCATCGGGCTTCTTTTGTACAGTGTCATGTTCAGAATAGTTTTAAACCACATTAATTCCTACTTTTCAAGTCTAATAACTCAAACTTTAAACGGTAAATTAATAGTCGTATGAAATACGAATACAGATAGCGTTTTCATGTCTTCTTTCTTTCGTTATGAGGATATATTTTATAAGATAGGGAACAAACAGCAAAATAAAGCTGAGATGTTAAAAGGTAATTTAAATTTACTGCTACGTTAGGAAACTCGAGTATTTTAAAAACATAAAGTCAAGTTGAACCGGACTGCGTCATATATTTTCATACGCGGTTAACAGTTTGGTTCAGAATGTTTCGAGCTAATAGTATTCGACTTCAGTACTCGCATCTTCTTAGGGAGTTTGATACTTAGGAGCAATGGGGCTGAGATAATTGCTTTTTCGTCGTTATAGTAAAATCTTGTCAGGTTGTAAGTTCGGAACAAATGTAGGTAATATAGTGTATTAGTTTCAGCAAGACCATGCTTTTGGTTACACAATACTGAGTAGTATCTACAGGTAGTTATGTAAGTTATAATTCTATTTACACCGATGTTTCTCAGCAAAATTTTAACTTAAAAATGAAATAACTACGTCGTGTTTCAGAAATTTCCTTTTTACGTAATTGGGTCTAAACAATTCCGTCTTGTACGCTTTTCGGAATGCAGCAGAAATGACAACTATAAGCAGCATTTCCTTTTATTGAAAAAAATAGTCTATATTATTAGTAATATACGTAATTGGCTGCTAGCCTGCAAAACAATCTCAGTCTGTGTAGTTCGAGTTTTTACAAAAAGCGTTTTTAGAATTCAATATTAAAAATTGCAGAAATTTTTATCACAAAACAACCAAGACATACAAAGGTTTAGTATAAGGAAATATAAATTTATTAGTATTTTTCAAAATATATCTTTGCACATGCCTTTTCCTTTAATATTCTGTCTCAAAGTGAATTTATTTAATACTAGATGCTTTTTGATGTTCTAGATTCTGCATAGCAAGATTTGATTCGTGCAGTAAGTTTGGTACAGAAATTCAATTCTAGATTTGAGAAACTACATGCATATCAGATGTAATTTGTATATGTAGGTACTCTCTGTATGTTTGTTGTGGTTTGTTTAGCATTTTTCTTAATCTTCTTTGGGAATTGAACGACACATAGTTTTAAAAAAAATTGTATATGTAGGATTTTAATTATGGCCTATTTATCGAAAATAATTTTATTTTTATGGCAATTCCGGTTGTGGCCGTAGTTGACTGAAAGTTTCTTATTTTTAATAGGATAACCTATGTATTTCTAATTTTTGGATAGGGTAGTTTTTGTGATGTTTAATTTTTTTTTAATTTACACACACAAGCCTCCTATAAATTGCGTGTTAGGGGTTTGGAAATTTATTTCTAATTTAAAGCTTTGATTATAATATTACGTTTTTGTTTGGGCTATAGACTTCTGATATGAAATAAATTGGTAGTACACATTCTTGATAAAAATTGCTCTATATAATATAAATTATTGTAGTGATCGATATAAATTAATTACAGTGCTTCGATATAAATGTAATTAAGAAGCTGAAGTTAACTTAACTATTTTTGGTGAGTATGATACTTCAGCGAAGTAACCTTTATAGTGATCACTTCCCTTAGCCTCACGATCTTCACAGTATTCGCGGCTTAGTCTGGGAATTACCCCATGGGTGAGCTATAAGAATGGACGTGGATACAAAGTAAACTCAAATATAAACGGGAATGATAAAGGAAAGGGGGAATTGAGCGCCACCGCATCTATATGGACAATAAAAGAAACAAAAGTATCCTATGAGAAGATGCAGAAACTCACAGGATATAATGGTTATCTACACTTATAAGTTATATAAAACGACATATCTGGAAACCTCTTGAATGTATCTACTTCAACTTCTATTATAATGACCCTGAAAGAAAATGTCACACAATACATTTTAATTAAAGACACAATTTGTGTCTTTCGACAAAAGAGTACAACGATACTTATAAACTAATCATTACCACGCCAAAGGTGTCTTACTTAAAAATAGATATCAAAGATAAATCAAGTACGTCATTTCTATTATTTTATACTGCTTCAGCATTCCTCTAATTTCCTTACTCAAAATTTATTTTCTCGATTGTGGTCTTATTAAAGTTAACTACTCATAGAATAAAAAAGACTTGAAACAAAAATGTAAATTAATGTAATTCCTTTCTTTTAAATAAAATTACAGGTATAATATTAAAAAAAAAATAAAATTAATTTCTGAAAATCCCTAAATTTCTCTTTACATAATGAGACCTTAGTGTTTGGTATTATTTTAAAATAAAATTCTTATTACCCAATTGACAGATCTATTAGATTGGTTTACATATGTTTCAACTGAGTTTAGCTTGTTGTATTCACTATAAAAAAAATTTAAATAACATGTAAATAATTTAAATCAATGAAATTTTAAATTTGTCATGGCACAGAAATGACATAGCAACTCTACTAAATATTGGGCATACTATAATTAAACATTTTTAAATGGAAAGTAAATTTTGCAACCTTTTGTTTTTGAACACGTGTATACTTCACGTGTTATACCGAACAACTTTAGATTACTTTTTAAAGAGCCAGATGCTTTTTTTTGTTTCTATTGATTAAACACAATTTAAGAAAATAACCTTGATATCAGATTGTTAGAATATTATTACTTCTACGATCTTTTATGTTTAAACTTAAATGCAAAATTAATCCGTTCATAAAATTTAGTATCATTAACTTAATCCTCTCCCAAGATTTGATATCATTTAACGACTCTATGAGCATTTTCAAAAGTCTAGAAAACGTAGTAACAAAGCTTGCACCATAACTAACACAAAATAGTCAAACACTCACCAGAAATTGACTCCTATGTCAATGAGAGTTTAATTACCTGGACTTTGCATACGTACGGAAACTGTTGCTTCTAAAAGAATTCCGATCCATAAACTTATAGCTTCATCTGCTTAACAAAACCTCGCCGACGGGAATCCCCACAATAAACGACTATCATCTTCGCATCACGCTTTACTAAAAAAAGCTCTACGAACGGCCTCGAATTCTTTCATATCTAAACTGTCTTCCTTTTATAATTTCACCGAAGCGCGTTAATGGACGTCGAAGACAGGTAACCACGTTGTGACCACACACAGTGTTCTGGTCGCCTGCCCGGAACACGGGAAGCTTTACATCCCGGGTTCCTCCAAAACGACCGCAAACTCTCCTCTGCTAGATTGCAATTCAAAGGGACCAGTGGCCACGTAAACGTGTCAGCATCGTCTCACCTACTCGCTTCGCTAACACTGTATTCCAGCAAGATAGCCGAGTTTTCTCTTATACCTTCTACGTCAAGAACCGGTGATCTGTTTTAAGCGTCTCCTCGTGATACTCTGCACAAGCGCTATATTAACTTAATTTTAAAAATGGAAGCAATCCGCCTACGAATTAAGCAACACAAATGACTTGTTCATAACGTAATCCTTTTTTTTTGTCTCTAGGACAATTTCAAAGTATTTGTTACTATTAAATGTTTTCTTGTGATGAATCTAAAATTAATTAAATGATAATAACGTTCTGTTATATTATGAAATTGTTTCTTCTGATATTATTATGCTGAATGAAAAGGGCCAGATACCACAGAGCTGTAACAAATAGAAGTGGCTATTAGAGTTATTACCACAGAATATATGTGTGTTACAAAGCATAGTCGCTTTATGTCCGTTTGTCCCGTACATCTTAAACAACGTGTAATGCTAAACTCCGATTAAAAGTCAAAGACTGTTTTGCACCGTTCTGTAAACTGAGATTAAATCCATCTAATCCGAGATTAAATTAAACTGTCAATTTTGGAGGTTTAATAATTTAAACCTAGTTTAAAGTCTAGTTTCATATTTAAAACCTTACTTTTTGTTTATCTTACTTTAATAATTGCTATTGATAAATTGATATAATCTTGTTCAGCAGCAGCGATTTTCCGTACCTAATTTTTTTATTTAAAAAAAAAAGTTTTAAATATTCAGCTCCTCTGTAAATGCCGTCCTGCAACTTTTTCTCTTGAGGTAACCTAATCGGATTTTTTATTTTCCAGATGTCTTTGTACTTGGCGCAAGTAGAGATAATATACATTGTTTCATCGTTTGTAAAATTTGAGGTTCTGGATCAATTTTTAAAAACGTCTTCCTCCACTTCAATTGCTCCGGATATAAATAAAGTAATATATAAAAATCTAACTAAGCCTCAAAATCGTATTTGTTAATTTAATGCAGTTGCCTAGCAATCAGATGACTTTTACAATGTTGTCAAATGTTGCCGGTGTCTTAAACTTCGTTTAGTTAACTGGAGATAAATCTAGTACCTTACAAATCAACCACACCTTAATCGTAGGGTAAAATAAAACCTAGATTAGTTAAATGTCGTTTAAAGTAAATACAGTGCAAGTTAATATTTGTACCGTTAGCAATTAGCTCGAAACAAATTACCGTGAGTGCTTTAAGAACTCATTCTAGCTACGGGTTGTTTTAAATGTCTATATAATCAGTTGATAATGGAGATGGTTTTATTTTGTTTTTTTTATGTAAACAAATCTACAAGAGAAAGGAATACCTTTAAGAAACAACTACTTTTACCCAGTTCAAAGCTTATTTTCCAAACAAAAGACCGATTTCTATTAGGCTGTTGAAACCTACTGGGAATGGAGTATTTAACCGTACAAGAGAAACTTGAAATGGTTTTGGTTTATGGGAAAGCTGACAGAACTCTTGATAATACTGATAATCTCTATGCTCAGCGTTTTCTGGATAGAATTCGGTCACGTGATTCATTTTATCGTACTTGAAACATTTTACTACTAACGGAAATGATCAACCGAAAAAAATCGAGTGACAATCGCTGGAGAAAATCATGAAATTACCGTAATAGCTTCAGTGGCTGCTAATCTTCATGGAAGTACGCGAGAAATAGCTCGCGATTCCGGATTGTCATAGAGCAGTGTTTTAAAGTTTTAAAACGCAACAGTATCATTCGTATCATGTGTGTATGGACTAAGATTTTAATGGCGTTCATTTCCAAAATCGGGCAACCTTTTGACAGCGGGTATGTGAACGAACAAAAGAGAACCCTATTTTTTACTGTTTATTGTTCTCCGACGATCTGTCTTTAAGAAACTACAGAGCGGTTACTTAACCCAACACAATATTTAAGTGTTGAAAATTTTCAGTGGCTTCGCCAAGTTGAACATCAATGTACTTGGACTGTCAGTGTATGATGTGAAATAGTGTAACAATTTTATTTTTAGTTAATAAATCCCTTCATCAAAGTGCGAGGATAATAAGACACTTTTAATAATTTTATTTTTTGGTTAATAAAACCCTTCATCAAAATTAGGGGATTAAAAACACTTTTATTAAAATAATGTTAAAATACATTTAACAAGTAAAGTAATACGTTAAAGCAGCATCTTTATTTGTTATTCTATTTGTGGTTGGATATCTGTGTCTTCTACAGCCATTCGCAGGCGCGTTTAGGTTTGACAACCTCCTCCTTGGACCCTCCGGTCGCCCGAGCGAGTTTGATAATGACTCGGCCATACGTGGAAGAAGATACAAGATGTATGAAAGAACGCAGGCCGGTAATTTGCGTATCAATTTGCTACAATTGCTACAATTAACCATGCACTTTGAAATTAGAAAATTTAATCGATTTTAAGAAAACTACTTTGTTTTACGACGTAAACAATGCAACTTAGAAGATAGGAAATTCAATCCCTTTTGTTAAAACCACTTTGTTTTACGACGTGTAAAATGCAACTTAGAGGATGGAAAGTTTAAACCATTTAAAGAAGATCACTTTGTGATACAGCGTAAAGATACTACTTTGTATTTAATTCTACACCTGGAAAAACTCCATGTGGCAGAAGTTGTCTAGGATGAGCTGAGTTCATACTACATGCAGTAAACATCGCATGATGTAACAAGTACCTCATCTAGGCGGGAAAAGCAGTTTTGGTTCGTAGTTAGCTTTAAGTAATTTTTCGTGTTTCAAATTAGAAACACGCTAATTTGTTCTTATGTGTAAAAGCACGAATATCATATTTGTTTCAACTATTGCTGAGCTGGAATTTCCAGTGTCGAAATTAAAATTCACTAATTTGATGTTTTAAGAAACAACACGTTGCTTCAGTATAAATTGTTAGTTACAACAACAGGTGCTACTGAAGTCACTTATTTTTCTGTAGTATACTGCTGACAGATGTATCCTTGAAAGCAAATGCTTAGAACAGCGTTAGCACAACTTTTGTAAACAAGAATATTTTTGTGATCATTTTTATTGGAAACCAAAACTAGTACTTTTAACTTAAAGAGGAAAACTTGCATAGTAACATTTTTAATGTAATCGGCCTGAACAGATCTGCGGGGGTTAGAGTATCTTTGTGTAACAAGTTTACAATATGCTGTAAAATATTTGATTATGAATAATTTTGATAAGCCTTAATTTAAAATTCACGAAGTAATTCAATTAGTTATTAAATTTTGTTGCATTGCATTTTATTTTAAAAGAGATTCTTTTTAGTAAATTATTGGTCCAAGATTAAAGTTTTTTATTTTGATCAAACATGATTAAACCTAACCACAGATAGCTAACGTCTTTAAGAGTAGAATTTTTGATGCCAACTTTATGTAGAAAATATCTTTTCACTATTTCTTTAGGTATATTTGCGGGACACAAATAGTGTTCCACCTTTTTTTATTAACCTAACTATTATAATTTCTTACAGGAACAGCGTCTTATTTTATTAAGACAGGTTTTTGTCATCGAAGGCGATCTTTTTTTCTTTGGGTCTCCACGTCCGCCCTTAGAAATACGCCCTGCCATTATCGTGAATAAGTCCGGACTTGGTGGTGCCTATTTGTTTTAGTTTGAGTTTGAACTACAAACAGATTTCGACTTACCCCCCCATTTCTCATAGCTCTACCCAAGGAATAAACCCCTAGTTATGTCGGAAGACTTCGTTTCACTAGCGCCCAACGTCTAGAGTCAGATATAGATTAGAAAAATACGTTTCACTGGCGCCCATTTGAAAAATTGGCTTCAATATTAAGCAACAAATTCTTTGGCCCCTCATATTATTGAAAACAACCTGAATAGCCAAATGTTCCGAGACATTTTGGAAAACGTACTACCAACACTACTTAAAGTTGCGAACCAAAAAATGCGACAGAATATGTGGCTTCAATATGATGGGTCCTGCTTAATATTCGATGCTAGCACGCGAAGTATTTGATCATGATTTGAAAGATTGCTGGATTAATAGAGTTGGTTCGATAAGTTAGCCAGCTGGGTCACTTCCGCCTATTTCTTTTTGTTGAGTTATCTCTAAGACAAAGTTTACAAACAAATAGCAACAGTACGTGAGAATATGCTGCAGCGAATCAGAAATGCTTGTGCCGAAATTCAAGCAGACCTACTTTTCAGTTGTATACAGTCGTTTGAAATGCCGATTAATAAGCACACTGAAATCGAAAATCACTGTTTACAACACCTACTGTAAATAAAATGTGAGCAATAAAATTAGCTTTTAGACCGATTTGGAATATAATTTAATTTCATCTATTACAGCGCCATCTATTAAATATGTCGAATAAATCCTACATATTTTAGCCGTATAATACAAATCTATAATAAAAAATAGAAGTTCCTATTTAAGATTTCATAAATTGCTCCCCGCTCTACCTACACGGACGGGGTAAGAGAGAGTTTTTCTGAACTACTGTATTTCTTACGTGGATTGATTATTTTGATAATGGAAATTCTTTCGTAGAGAATTTTTTGTCTGAAATATTTGAAACTTTCAGTTTACAAAGTTCACCCGGTATAGTATTTTTATGGATTTATGAATAATTAGACTGTTTAAATTTTAATCCAGATAGAGCGCGAATGCTGTAACAAATTAAAGCTGTCACCAATATTTCTTGACTTGTATGGCTTTTTCTGTACTAAATTAATGGGCGTCAACTTGTTGGGTCTTGGATAATCCTCTGGAAGGCGAGTATCCCAATGAGCTCTTAATTAGGTCCTGATATAATTGAGTTCCTTTTATAGTCAATTTATATTTTTAATAAAGAGAAGACATTCATCTCACCGCGTCACGTAGTTCTATTTTGATACAGCATTATATCATAATTCCCATAAACAGATACACATACAGAAATTTTAAAGTTATTTCAATCAATTTAAATAAAAAATAGCATAAACAAGTACGCACACAGAATTTAAAATACATAAGTTAAGTGGCTTTCTTTCGCCACGTTGGTTTGGAACCAAACTGTCCGAATTTGGTATGGGTCCTTGTCGATCTATCCTCAGATATCACCACGTTGAACGCTCGGTTGCTAATGTCATAACCAGCAGGGTTCCTTCTTTAACTTGTTTTTATCAATAATAACCTTTCACATATTTTTTCGATACCGACTTGCAAGTAATTAATTAATTGTTTTGTCCGCTGCCCAGCTTTTGTTTTTCCCTCACTCTCTATGCCTTTGAGGGGTGTGTTGTTGTATTACGGTTTTAATATGAAGCTTGTATTTAGTCACGTGAAAAATGCGTGCTTCAAATGATTTGATACGTGACTAATGCTATTGCATGGATCGAACAAGTCAGCAAATGGATACATTGTAACCTTTTGTATTGTATATGTCCGGTTAGATCGTCAGTCACCTGATATTTGTGAGTATCACTAAATCATCGTATGCATTTAAGCGATTAAACAAATTTTAAAAATATTGGTTATCGTGCCTGGAATTTCTTTGTGCTATAACTACACTTGCTTCTCTGTAACGTTAATTTTGCTCAATTCTAGAAAAAATTGTAAAAAGCTTGCCTATTTTCGGAGTGATTATTTTATGAAACATACATATTGATAATTTCACTGTTGCTTACTCTTTTAGTTATTCTAAAAGCTTTCTTAAAATAACTTAATCTCGCTATAAACATTGCACTCTCCTTTTTTTATCCCTTAAGATGTTGGTCGAAAGGCACCGTTCAATTTCCGTAGCAGAATGTAAAAGGGAGATTGGATTTCTTCCGTACTAACTAAGAATCTATTTCTGCAGTGGCATGAAATTGCAAGGGTGGTCTATGTGAAAAATATAACTCTTGTAACTCTAAAGTTTTATTAACAGGCGCCACGACGTTTAAAATAATTTTTAAGGGATAACGCAGAAAGCGCTTTAACCAAAACAATTATGTTGTACTTCTAATCAAACTTACAGAGTCTCCTATGGCAGGAACAATCTAACTTCAACCTGAAATAAATGTTCTTGCATTTTTAGATCACAAAATTAGTTAAATGAACTGCTTATTTAATAAGCAAAGCATCATTATATGCAAATAAAGATATATCGTTTTAAATCATATAATATTCTCTTGTTTAAATTTTATATACATTAAATTAATTCAACGCATACGTGTATAGATATTATTTATTTCACTATAATAAATCAATCTAGGAATTCTATTCTCCTTTAACAAAATAATGTAAACTAAATTTAGATCAAATCATTCTACTTTACTATACACATTTGATAATGGTATATTAAATTTTCTACGAAATCAAGCAAAGGTATCTTTGTTTCACCTGTGCATATTTGCTTATCAATAATGTTGTTCAAAAATATATTCAAATTTTATAGGTTAAACAATCAATTTTATACTAATTGTATGAATCAATATTATTTTAGCAAAACCATTCCTGAATCTAAAAAGCGTTAGAATTTATCATAATAGTTAAATGTTATTTAGTAATTTTAATTATAGCCGTCAAAGGAATTTTTTAAAAAAATTGTAAAGATATTTGTACTTATCTTTCTAGCTTATTCCAGCTGTTAAATACGTCAACAACAAGATGTCTTTCTGAACATCACCAACTACATCATTGCGTCCAAAATGAATTTTAAAGATAATTTTCAAACGATGTATGAAACTTCCATATCACTGAGACCAAAAAGGTAATGTATTTCTACAAACGTCCTCTAAATTATTATCCAAACCAAACAGACGCCCTCCATCTAAATTAAACCAATTATGCGAATTACAATATCATTACTGAAAAGCATCTTTACCGTTTCCCGGAACTTGTGTTTTATTAGATATCAAAATTTAAAACAACTAAATACGTTGCTTCGGAAGGATTAGCAATTACCCATTGCAATCCGTAACTGCCATGCCATTAAAAACATCTTTAACGGCCCAAATCGTTTCTTATAAGATACGTGCTACCCATATCTCTACTACGTATGCCAATTCTCGACCAGTGCGCATGATTATCACTTCAAAGGTCCCTTCCAACTAATCAAATGTACAATGACAGTAAAATCTTCTGCAAGGCAAACAACCAACTCATCGCATGTGTGCTATGCGGATTACACATAACAAAATATTCATCTGCACTTTTCTTATATTACGTAAGTAATCTGAAAATATCGTAAAGGTGCTGTGTCTGTATTTTGAACACAGTTCAACATTTACTATTGTAGTTATTCTGTTTAAACAAACTAGTTCTGGTAGATACCTATGCTCCCATCTGTGTATTCGAATTTTGTAATACGTAATATTAAAAACAGTTTTCCTTTCTGTGGTTTTGAACTTATTCAATAACTTAAATTACGTTCAACAATACAAAACAAAACAAATACAAAACAATACAAAAAACATAGTTATGATTTTGTGGTTTATGTTTATTGCATGAATGACTTTGAAGAAATAACAAGAATTATTGAAATCAAGACACATAGGTATCAGTGAAATCGTAATATACGAGGTATATCTGTATACATTCTGCCCATTTGAGTTAAAGCTTTTCCTTTCTTTTCGGCTTCTATCCAACGTAAGGCGAACGCGTTTCAAGTGGTTGATAAAAATTAGCACAAGCAGCAGTCAGATAAAATACTATATAGATAACAAACCTCCAGTGTGTGTTGGCGAACGCTGCACCAATTAGACATCTATCAAACGCATATGAGGACCCCCGTCTTAAGTCTCTAGAAACCTACAGTAGATGTCGCTATTAAGCTCGTCTTGCTATTTATGTAAAACTTGACGTTTTTTATTGAAAAACAGTCACAACTTAGGAATTGAACGAGTTGTTTGTTAACAGTGAGCGTTTTAACAAAGCAATGTTGCGAAAAAGTAAAAAATTTCACCTAGATGATTTTACGATCTTAGTAAAACGTTAAATCAAAAATAATGTATAGAATCGTTTCGTCCAGGTTTTAGTAATGAAAAATCATGAAAAAAAATTAATTTACAATTAGTTTGAACAGTTTCGTCATGGTAGTGTGCTCGTGAGTGATGAATTTTGAGAACGTCAATCAAAGTTAATTATTATTGCAAAAAAAATCAATGCCGTGCGGAACAAAATTAAAGAAGACCTGCATATAATTTATAGCGAAATAGAAGCACACATTGGCATATCGACTACTTCAGTACATTTAATTTTGCATAGTCGGCTGTGTAAAATATAGGTTTTCTCATGGATTCTGCATAATTTAACAAATCTCAAAAAAACAGCTGTCGTAAGTGATGTACGGAAATGTTCAAAATGATTTGACCGCGGAGTTGCAAAATCCGTATACATCTATTTGTGTGAACCGGAAAATAATGGTTGTTCTTTTTCGAAATATGTCTAAGATATTCATCACTTGTTTCGATTATGCTTCGATTATACGAAACGTATTGCAACCGTTTTTTAGAAAACTGAAGAATGGGTACTTTCGAAGTTATCGACCCAATCGAAAAAATCAATCAAAAACGTCTCATCATTCTTCATCGCAGCAATGCGAGCTCGCAAAACCTGTTATACGTAAAATGAGCTCTACGTTATAAATTTGGATTTGCCTTGAAGGGGAGAAGACCTCGTAACAGTTTTAGGATGTACTGACCAACTACAGTAGTGTGGTGTGGGTTCCTATGGAACAAATAACAAAAATATTAAAAAATTAGAATAGTAAATATGATGACTAAAATACAAACAAACTACCTTATGATATTTACTTAACCAATAAGGTTTTCTTTTTGTCGGTTTCAGAGGCGCCAAACCGTCTGGTCTTTGCAATCTCTTTGATATTATTTCTACACGAAAGACGGTTATTTCGCATAGGTTTTTGGTCAAATCAAATAAAATTATAAAATAAACTGCCTCTCCCAAATACGACCCCATCATTAGGGCGATTAGATATACCTTTACAATGACCTAATTACTGTTAATTCATAAACAAATGCAAATAAACTTTAACCTTCGCTAAACCTATATTGAAATTAAATAACAGTAATACAAATATACTTAAACAGCGTAATTTCTAAACTTCAAACTGTAAAATTTGGACGTCACGCGAAATAAAAATCAGATGAGATAAGGGGACAAGTACTTTAAAACTAACAACTTGTTATCGAGCAACCGGTATATTTTTGATTTCATGTATAACAATTTTCAAAATTCAGAAATTGTAGAAAAAATGGTCTTCAGATCATAAACTAAGAATCATAAAAGAATTGTTCTATCTCTATTAAACACCTATTGGAACTCGACTTTGGATTGTAAATTATTTTAAACCATCAAAAATATAAACCAAACTTTCACAGTGGAAACAAGTTTTTTTAAGAAAGTTCTGTAATCAAATAAAGAACAGTAAATTTATTAATGTATGCATCTCAAACACGAGTATTTAGAAATTTTAGTTAAATAAATTAAATTAATTAATTAATAAATTAATTAATTTAATATTACACAGATACAAATACAAAGGAAACTATGCACTTTAGCCATATTTTAAAATACAGTGTAACATTCAGCGTCATATCAAAGAAAGACACAAGTATAAGGTTACAAGCGATTAAATCTTTTACATTCCATATAATTAAATGTCTTAAAACGATTCACATAAATGAAAATTAAGCTCGCATAAACCATTGTCAAACACGCACCTTCTACGTTTTAGGTATACTAATAACGTAACCATCTGAACAGAGAAGGGGGAGGGGTTACTTAAATCGCTAGACAGCCGCCGATACAACACAATTTAATTATTTACAAGTCTTACACACTAACAGGCGTGGGGTTAAACAGCAGATAGTTCGGTTTGTTGTAACCATCCAGTTGATTATGGAATAATGAATGAGAGTCTACGTGGTTGACTACAGACTTTCGACATAACCTAAAAACGCAAGTAGATTGGGATGGCATGCTTCCTAGCAAATTAGTTTGGAATTTAATGCCCCGAAGGATAAAATAATATCTCTGGGCATCAACGGACCTATACCACTTTAAGATAAAGCTGTTGATTAATTTTTTTGTAGATTTAGACGTGTAGTTTTGACGATATTTATGTTTGATAACATTTATTAAGTATTGGCTAATGTATAGTTTCATTTTTAGGAATATAGAGTCTGAACATTGCGAGTTTAGTTGCAATTGATTATGATATTTACCCATCAAGGTTTAGATGCATGAATAATGAGCCGAAAATGCATTTTACCATTTTTGTTCATTGTATGTATTTTGTTACAGTTACATATTAATGTAAGTACATTTAAAAATTGTTTTATGCCTATTTGTTTACAAATATGCTCAAATAATATTATTGTTGAATAGAGTTTAAACAAGGTGAGCTTAGAATTGTTTCATTTATTCAAACACACAAGTAGCATTTTGTAACGAAAACTATTTCACCAACAGAATACCCCCTAATTAACAATACCCTGGATTACTTGTCGTCCAGAGAAAATCTTATTAGACTAGACGCCCTTTAAACTTGAAGGATTGAAAACTTAACAAGGTAAGTACTAGTAATTACGTAGTTTGAAATTGCACCTAGATAAAATTTTGATCAATACTCATTTTTGTTTCATTTTCTGCCATGAATTTCTATAGCGACTCACCCCCTGCACAACTGTAGTTAGCCGGTACATCTTCAATGTTGTTACGGAATTCCCACTCCTTTTGGGCAATTCCGAATTTAGTAACGTAATGATTCACACACCCGTAACAAAACTGACCAAGTATTACTAAAAAAAATCCCCAAAATATTAAATCAAATCCGCTAACCATACTATCACTCCAATATTCTGTTTGCCATATTGAATTACATGGCTTTCTAAATTCCATTGTCTGGAAATGCCTTTAATATCAAACATAGAAAACGGTTAAATACCAAATTTTTGTTTTACTATTTCGTTGCCCATTCAAAATACTAAAGTTTTGTGTTTTAACTAACCTAAACTCCACCAACATAATTTACATTTAAAATCGATGATACTTATTTTTTACTATTGCAAAATGTTCCTAACTTCCCTAGACGATAACAATATGCTTAATTTTAACCAATACTAGTTCCCCTTTTCGTTCATTATCCAACAAACAATTGCTTTTTTGTTGATTAATTTTCCATTACCAGGATACAGACCCGTTTACATTTAAAATTCACATATACATAATTAGAAATTATGAACATAAAAGCTCATATATTACGTAATGTTTAATTTCAAAATATCTATAAATTTAGGGATGTTTAGAAACCGTTAGCATCTTTACAGTTAACACAACTTCCTTTTCAACTAACACAGCTCGATTATCACACAACACAAAGCCGTGCACTCTCTAGGTCCTAACCTCTTTTTAACCGGTCCTAATGAAGTTAATTCCAGGAACCTGTGAATTGAAACGTGCCCTGCCTGTGCAAACGTAGTTCAAAAAATCATCGCATTCGCGTATTTCTCCCAGCGGGAACCTATTTTTTCAATTTAAACTCGCTTCCTTCTAACTTTTAACTCTTTTTATAACGACTTCAACAGCATAGCACCCTCGTCTTACTGCTAGTTCGTATTACTACATTTCAATCTTTCTAATTACCTATTTGCGAATAATTAATTATTTAGCGTCGGGCGCCTAATCCCTGGACGGCACCGTGGCGTAGATGGTATGGTGTGATTGCTATGCCTTAGGTCCCGGATTTGAATTTCGGCATGATCCGCTTGAAAAATGTTAAGCGCGAGCATTTTTCACAAAAATACGAACTCGTTCGAATGAGAAGTATAATATAGGTGAGGTGCGTGAGTATTGTAACGCATGTTAAAAATTCCTACATTGCTTGGAACAGCAGTCGTTTGACGAAATTGCAAATTTCCAGGTAAAAAAATTCGCTACCTGGCCAACGTAGTACCTTCGGGCGGAGCATTGGAAAAAATATCAAATTTACTGTCTAGTCGCTGTCATTTCTCCCACTTCGCATACTGTCTTCAATAGGTTATGTTTTTTTATAGTCTTCGTATTAAGCTAGTAATGAAACACCTGAAGAGTGTTTGATTTTATATGGTTTACTTATGTTAACGCTACGTGCTTATCGCTACTTCATTTAAATGAATACATGGAAACATTATACATTGTATTGTATAATATGATTAAATTAGCTGCAATCTAGTTTTTGTGAGTTTTACTAAATAAGCGCCTGTGCTTTTAAGTAATTAACTGCATTATAATAACCTTTTTTTTTACCTTGTCTTGCTGCAAGGTAAACTATAGTTGTTTGGGTTTATTATTAAATGGAGATACTTCTAATCAAAGGAGTGTAAAAACTGTCTTAGTTTTATGTGAAAAGCGTAACATTGAAATGTTTCCTTTTTTCGGTTTTGACATAATTTATGATCCTGAGTTACGTTCAAATATGTATATATATATATATATATATATATATATATATATATATAATATTGTACAAAAATAAGGCTATGCTTTTGTGGTTTTTGGTTTATGACCTATATTCCCTTTAACGAACTAGAAGTTTATTGGAATGTCATACGGCTTAATGAAAGGTAGCATTCATGAGTGCATTAGTATTAATTTTGTCCGTTTCAGATTAATTTTCTTCTCTTCCATCCGGTTTCTATTTAACGTAACGCCAACGCGTTACAAACATCGAATTAATGTCTCCTTGCTCGTATTCACAAAATATATTGCTAAACGACTTTTTTATATTCCAGACTGTCAAACCAAAAATGCGTTGCCAGCGATTTTCGTCGCCTCAAAAAGCAATTGAAGTTTTCTAAAACCACGTTTTGAAATATAAATTCCCGATGGAAAAAAAAGTGTTTCTCTTTCCTAGTTTTCGTAAAGACTGAAAAGGTGTAAAACTGATATGTTGATCCAGTTGCAAGCAAAAAATTATCAAACCGATGACCAGAGCTGATTGAACGTCTGTTTCACATATTTCCCATTCAACTTTGTATGACAAAATTATAAGGCTTTCAGAAATTTTTCGTATCCAAGAACAACCCCTACAAGTTGTAACGCTTAAGGGTTCTCAGTTAAACAGTGAAGCTAAAAAGAATTAAAACCAGCAACCGTTTAATCTACAGATAGAACAATTTTTGTTATCGTATCCTTGGAACTTTAAATACCATACCAACAGTAGGAACTAATGAATTTAAAAAGGTGCTACAGCACCACACATTCATATACTTTCTAGCGTCGCAACATTACGACTAAATAATGTGGCGTACACGTCTTTCAGGATTAACGTTGGTACACATATGTGTTGCGGAAGCACTTTCATCAAGAGTTAAGCTGTCTACATCAAACATGTCATTTTGTGAGAGACATACTAAATATTTGCACTATAACGGAGTACAAATTGAGATTTTATTAATTACTTGCAGCTGTCGACATAAGGCTTCCCCTTGTTTTCGTTCTAAAATGAAATCACCTCAACGTCTGAAATTGAAAAGCTCAGATAAAACATAACTTCTTTCTCTGTTTACAAGCCAAAAGGTTTATTAAAAAAAAATTCTATCAGACAAAAAATCTAATAAAGCTATAACCTCACAAGAAGAATCCAGCCAAGCAGACTTCATCAAAGTAAATAGCCACCGTCGAGAAGAATTGCTGAACAGAATTGGAAACGGTTGATTGGACGAATAATTGACTGCGTTTCACACGACTATTGAAGTGGTACATCCTAACTTACATCTCACTTGTACTCTCGTATAAATCAAGAAGACAGAGGAAGAGAACTTTACGTATGATGGTTCAGGAAATTAGAAAGCAATTGGAAATGTCATACGTGAAAACGGAGAGTGCTTAGCACGCCGTACAAGATTCATGATGCCAAATGACAATTTGTTTTTAGCTGACTTGAGTGTCTCCTATGCGCTATGAATTATTTTTATACATCCTACATTTGTTACATTAACTAAACGTATCCTGAGAAAATTCTGCAGTTAACGTTATACAATTCCTTTATTGTTGCGGTGACAAATGTCGCAAATTCTATACGTAATTTCTACAATATATTTCATACAAAACGCATATTTTGTTTTTACTTATAAACTATTAATTACCCTATTGCTAAGTACAATGGCTGAATATAATTTCTCTGATCTGGAATTTAAAAAGTGTTTTCGGAACTAAATTAAAAATAATAAACATAATGTTATTTTACATTTTGTTTACTTAAAAATGGTAGCTGATTTTGGGTAACTATTGTTAAGGTGCTATTGTATTCTAAACGAAATATACGAGGGATCCTCATATATGAAAGAGGGTTCGTTGACTGAGCATCAAAAAAGGTACTTGTGGGTCATTGGATAGTTGAGTTGCTAGGTAGATATGCAGAGTCGACTTATCAGGTGCTTCGCTTAGTAGACATCGCGATGAGCAATACATTATTATAAAGCTTCTCGTGTTTAATACAGGTCTATTAAGCTGTCTGAGCCAAATTATTAGAACACATCATAATATATATATAGGAATTATTTGCTTTTTTTGCTGATAAAAAAACAATTTTTTTGCAATATCTGTAAAAAAGCTACAAGTGGCTAGATAGCTTAATATTAAGCTATATATCCAACTAAAAAAAATACCTACACAAAATAAAATAAAAAAATTAACAATATATAAATTATTTGCTATTTTTTTGCTACCATTTGCAAAATAAAAAGAAATCAAATTTTCAAATAATGAATTGAATATCAACATCTACAAGAGTAAAGTACATTAAAGAAATTAATTGCTGGCACGACTAAAGAGTACCTATGTTTCATGAATTATTTACTCTTAAAATATGCAACTCCCGTATTTTTTGCTCTCGAAATTAATATAAAAAACGACAAAACATCATATACCCACTGTTACGTTTTTTTTTGTCTCATTAAGGCGCTAGTGAACAAAAATCTTCCGACATAGCTAGGGGTCTATTCCTGGGTAGAGCAATGAGAAGTAGGAGGTACGTCGAATTCTGTTTGCAAACCAAAGTTAAGCTAAATCAAATAGGCGCCACCATGTCCTGAGATAATTACGATAATTGCAAAGCACAGTTCTAAGGGCGGACGTGGAAACCCAAAGATAAAATGATCGCCTTCGTTAACAAAAACCTGTCTTATTAAGATGAGACGCAGCTCCTGTAAGAAATTGCAAAGGTTAAATAAATAAAAAAGTAGAACACCATTTGTCTCCTATAAAAATATATAAAGAAATAATAAAAAAGTATTTCTAATATAATATTGGCATCAAATTATTACTCAGAAAAATTTTATCTTTATGTAATTAGATTTGATCGCATTTGACCAAAATAAAAGTCTTAAATTTTGAACTAATTGTTTACTAAAAAAACTCTTTTAAAATATCGGAACTTGTAACAAAAAATTGTCATAATCAACTACATCAAAGTTAAAGTCTTAACTTTCCTTTTTTCTTTCATTAATCAACCAATTGTACTTTGAACATGAACTTGTTATACAAATTAAAGTGATAATGATTTGTAAGCATAACACAGTGAAATAAGTTCTAACCTGGGCAGATCTTTTCAGGTGGAAATTACTAGAACCTAACATAATGAGAATTTGAACTTTCATATTTACGTTTAATAATCTATGTATAGATAAAAGCCGATCACAAAAACAGGCATGTTTGTTTAAATTGCATTACAGCTGCACAAAGCATCTGCTTTCAAGACAACATCTGTCAACTGTGCAAAACAGAAAAATATGACGTCGAAAACATACGTTGAAATTATCGAAGATTCATATGGAACAAAGCATGTTATTATAGAAAGCTAATTCGACAAAATTTCGTTATACGGCTTATAAAACCAGCTCAACAATTAATTGAAATTTACACAATTTACGTGTACTAAACATAATAGCAAGTTTATGTGTTCTAACCTTTAAAACACATGCAAGAAATATCTTACAGCTAATAACGAAAAATTATGACGGGATTTCCGTTTTTCAAACAAGGTTAACAGCCATTCCAATTTGATACGACTGCATTCAAATTAACATCCATAATTTCTTATCAAACAAATTTCTTATTAGGCAATTTTCAAATCGACTGTTCCTACATAATGGTAATTCATAACTTTTTCTTGGATTCTAGTTGACGAATTCTGAACGTTTCATTCTACGTTGTCGCATTCTACATTGTCGCATTCTACATTGTTGCATTCTACAGGTCGCATTCTACATTGTCGCGCTAAATAAATTACCTCAAATTACATTAATTCGTAAAATATATACTTTACTAACCGTTATTAGAAGATATCCCAACGATTAATCGTTGATGCGAAGGTTGCCAGCCTTCAGCCGAAAATACATCTTAACAAAACTGTTGCCGGCGGCCCACTGCCTTGTCGAAACCAGAGCCGAGTGGTCGCGCCGTCAGAGGGTAGAACACGAAACAATCAAATAGAGATGTACTTGGAAATAGCTTTATGCGACACAGATATATTAATATAAGTAGGTCCCTAAGGAACAATGCACTCTTAGCACATTATTCTTGTAATTCAATGCAATTAAGTTATGACTGAAAATAAAAATGTTACACCACTTCGAATATACAAGAAATTAATTGCTGGCACAATTTACATTGTTTATGAATTATTTGCTCTTTAGATATGCAGCTCTCGAATTTTTTTCTCGCCAAATGAGATGTTCAAACGATAATAATAATATAAGTTGGCCTGAGACTACAAGAGTAAAAGTGCTTTCAAAAAATTAATTGCTTCTATCATAATTTCTTAATCATGTAGCTTGATTTATTTGCTCTTAAATTATGTAAATCCTGAATTTTTTGCTCACGAAATTAGTATAAAAACGACAAAAGTCCATTATTATCGTTTGAACATTTAATTTCGCCAGCAAAAAATTCGGGAGTTGCATATCTAAAGCGCAAGTAATTCATAAAACATATGAATGATACAGTTAAGCCAACAATTAATTTCTTTAATGTACTTTATTCTTGTAAATTCGAAGTGTAGATATTGATATTTATTTTATTATTTGAAAATTTAATTTTTTTCTTTTGCAATTGATATAAAAAAAAATTACAAATAATTTATATATTGTTAATTTTTTCATTTTATTTTGTGTATTAATCTATAGGAACACTGTGGCACGATTTAAATAAAATTAAATAAAAACCCTTAACCACAAAAAATATTTAAATTACTAGATACGTATTTCGACCACTATGTGGTCATCATCAGTAGAAAAAAAAAAATTAGCTGTATAATTTACTATATTGTTGCTTTAAACACTATCGAGGATATTCTCCTCACCCGCAGGCTAGTGTTCTCAACAACAAACAAGTGAATCGTGACATTATAACTTAAATCTACCTAATTTATACTAATTCTAAATCTACTGAAGCGGAACCAGTTTAATCTTCCTTTCTCATTGGTTGTTGACCAATAGGGAAAGCCAAGCAGATGACTCTATTGGCCCTTTATCGGTGTTTAAGAGCGGTCCTTTATGTTTAACAATTTTAATTGATTCATAGGCATTTGAGGAGGAAAACGTTGGTACCGCTTTTAACAATTTAACATTTTCTAGTTTAACGGGGTGGCTGGTTTAAAATATATGTTTGGCGACCTTAGACCTTTCATATTTACCATATTTGAAGTGAGCAATGTGTTCTTTAAATCTTGTTGTTATATTCCTCTTGGTCTGACCAATATATTTTTGAAAACACCCTGGCCCTGCACAACTAATTTCATAAATCCCCGACTTTTGCAATTTTTCCACTTTGTCTTTTGGATTACCTAGCAAATCTTTAATTGTATTAGTATTAGTGAAAGCAATTTTGAAATTACACTGTTTGAATATTTTATCAAGACCCTTTGTGGTTTTGTGAAACGGAAGTTTAACATATTTAACATTATCGTTAGAGGTGGTTGATTGCAAAGTCGTTGATTTACGGATGTTGATCCTATTTTACACTTTCTAAAATATTATCTATAATATCAGAAGAGAAACCATTGTAATTCGCTATTTGTTTAATAAGAGCAAATTCCTTATTAAATCTGTTTTTATTTAAAGGGAAATTCAATAATCTATTAATTAAAAAGTTAAATGAAGCCAACTTATGTTGTATGCTATGATTAGAGGAAGACAAAATAAAGCGATTTACATTGGTTTCTTTTCTATAAATGTCAAATTCTAATTTGTTACCATTTTTAATTACTAATGTATCTAAAAAGGGTAATTGTCCATTATTCTCTAGTTCATACGTAAATTTTATCAACATTTGATTTAGAAGTGTCAAAAACTGCAAAAACATCATCCACGTACCTTAACCATATTCTTGGGAAGTATTTGGAGTTTTCTTTTAACTCGGTTTCAAAACGAGACATAAATAAATTTGCTATGAAAGGTGATAAGCTATTTCCCATTGCTGTGCCTTCATGTTGTTCGTACAACTTGTTGTTGAATTGAAAACAGTTCTGGGACATGCAATGCGAAACAAGCTTGATATAGTCCTCAACTTTATCATCATCAATATCACTATCTATAAGAACATCCTTTAAATATGTTAAAGTACGTGGTATTGGAACACTAGGGAATAATGAACTGACATCAAATGAAATTAAGATTTCGTTCTCTTCTAATGTGATATTTTTAATTTTATTAATGAACTCTAAAGAGTTTTGTACAGACAAACTATTAAACTTTAAATTCTTAAATTCATTTGACAGCCATCGTGATAAATAGTAAGTCGGTTAGTTGATACCTGAAACTATTGGTCTCATCAATTTATTATTTTTGTGAATCTTTGGTAAACAGTAAAGCTTTGGCATTTCAGGATTCGAAATTTTTAATTTTAATTTTAGTGTGGGCGAAATTAGGTTTGAACATTCTTTCAAAACAGACTCTGTTGATTTAATCATTTTATTTAAAGGAACTTCATTTTACGTTTTTGACTATTGGTCTGTAAGGACCCTCAGACAGCAAAGTCTCTACTCTATCAACATAGTCTTGTTTATCCAGAATAACCAATCTATTCCCTTATCAGCCTTTAAATAATAACAATTCTTTTGTCGTAAATCTTTAATAATCAGATGATCTTTCCTTGTTTGTTCTGAGGCATTCCTTGCGCAAGTGCGTAAGTTGTTCGAAAGTTGAATTTTGCACGCGTTTCTAATAAAGTTTTTGAATTGTCATCTAATTTTGAAATGGATTTTCAATGTCAGCAATAATGTCTTCCAAAGGAGTTTTCAAATGATCTACTCCAAATTTTAGGCCTCGATCAAGGAAAGTCAACTCTTCATTATTAAAGATTTTCGACGATTCGTTAACAACTATTGACTCTAATTGAGGTGAAGTAATTTCCAGTTTTTAGGAGGTACATTGACATTGTGTTTCTTTAAAAGAAACTTCAACTTAGTGTTTTGCCTATTAATTTTGTCTAACAATTTATGATTGTTGACTTCAAAACAAATCTCTGAAATTATTCCATTCCTGAAAACCGGACTCGGATAAATTGCACGTTAGTGCTAGGTGCGATTTATACGTTTCCAGTTCCAATCTACTAAGTTTACTGTACAGATATTTGATTTCCAAATTAAGCTATTTATCTTTTGCAAAATTGATTATTGCGTTACTACGTTTACAATTACTGCTGATTTTTACGTTAATGAAATTTGGAAAAACTTTGTGGGCTTTACAACTGTTTAGAAATCGAATATCTGCTTTTACAAAACTAATTTTAAGAGCTAAGCTCCGATACCTATTAAGTTCCGAAGACCGGGAAGTCATAGTTATTAATCTATAGGAACACTGTGGCACGATTTAAATAAAATTAAATAAAAACCCTTAACCACAAAAAATATTTAAATTACTAGATACGTATTTCGACCACTATGTGGTCATCATCAGTAGAAAAAAAAACGACTTTGCAATCAACCACCTCTAACGATAATGTTAAATATGTTAAACTTCCGTTTCACAAAACCACAAAGGGTCTTGATAAAATATTCAAACAGTGTAATTTCAAAATTGCTTTCACTAATACTAATAAAATTAAAGATTTGCTAGGTAATCCAAAAGACAAAGTGGAAAAATTGCAAAAGTCGGGGATTTATGAAA
The DNA here is from genome assembly GCA_036346225.1 of Platerodrilus igneus. Classification (NCBI taxonomy): domain Eukaryota; kingdom Metazoa; phylum Arthropoda; class Insecta; order Coleoptera; family Lycidae; genus Platerodrilus; species Platerodrilus igneus. Next base: position 11,004,129 of record JARFIW010001325.1, on the reverse strand, counting down.
TTAATTGTGCAGGGCCAGGGTGTTTTCAAAAATATATTGGTCAGACCAAGAGGAATATAACAACAAGATTTAAAGAACACATTGCTCACTTCAAATATGGTAAATATGAAAGGTCTCAGGTCGCCAAACATATATTTGAAACCAGCCACCCCGCTAAACTAGAAAATGTTAAATTGTTAAAAGCGGTACCAACGTTTTCCTCCTTAAATGCCTATGAATCAATTAAAATTGTTAAACATAAAGGACCGCTCTTAAACACCAATAAAGGGCCAATAGAGTCATCTGCTTTGCTTTCCCTATTGGTCAACAACCAATGAGAAAGCAAGATTAAACTGGTTCCGCTTCAGTAGATTTAGAATTAGTATAAATTAGGTAGATTTAAGTTATAATGTCACAATTCACTTGTTTGTTGTTGAGAACACCAGCCTGCGGGTGAGGAGAATATCCTCGATAGTGTTTAAAGCAACAATATAGTAAATTATACAGCTAATTTTTTTTTTTCTACTGATGATGACCACATAGTGGTCGAAATACGTATCTAGTAATTTAAATATTTTTTGTGGTTAAGGGTTTTTATTTAATTTTATTTATTTTGTGTAGGTATATTTTTTTAGATGGCTAGATAGCTTAATATTAACCTATCTAGCCACTTGTAACTTTTTTACAGATATAGTGAACAAATTGGTTATATCAGCAAAAAAAAGCAAATAATTAGCAAATAATTCCTATATATATTTTGATGTGTTCTAATAATTTGGCTCAGACAGCTTAATAGACCTCTTTAATACATATTACTAGCTGAAATTTATTGCAAACCCTCAGGCCTAGTTAAAAAAAGTCCTTCAGGGCCGAAAGCGAATACTTTGTTAAAAGAATTCAAGCTTATCCTTGTCGTCCTCGCATCAACGCGCCTAATGAAAACTTTTTACGTGTTCATGAGTTTACGAAACGGGATCCACGCTTCATATTGTTTTAAATTTTCAAAGAACTTTGCGTCAGTTTATAAACATGTCTAAACAATTACAAGAAAACATCTCTTCAGAAAAATTCCAATGCCTTGCATTCCAAAGTTGCTAATGATGATCAAAAAGCTGCACGAGGTCACATTTCTCCCGGTGCACAAACTGGTTATGGTGCTCCAGGAAAACGTTGATTATTCTCTTACAGCTCACACCCATTAGCATTTGCTATCAGTTTGGACTCCTCAAAGAAGCATTTTGCAACAAAAGGTTTATCAAATAAAAATTACCAAAACGCTGGGAGAAATGTATCATAAAAAAAGAGACTATCTAGAAAAATAATTTATGGAAATATATAATTGTCTTACAAAATTAGTTATAATTAAACAAACGGCTCCTTTATATTTGATTAACAATCGTAAAATATAAACTTACAGATGATTATGCGCAAAGATAATCTAATCATACTCTAAAAACCCGAAAATATGCACTTAAATGCGCAAGAATAAGGTGTTTTATTTCTACAGCAATTATAAACAAATAAAATCGAATTTTTGTTAATGTAATACTGATACCGAAAGGTCTTGAATTTAATGACGCAACGCCATTAAACGAACAATGGATTGATTGATAGCTAAAATGATGTATATCAAGAACCGATAGAAAGCAATGGTGTGGGTTCGAGAATCACTTCGCTGGTATAATGAGGGCGCTTTATAATTAAATATATCAACCCCTCCTCGGCCCGACAGTTGAGGCATCTGCGCTTAGTTCCGAATATAAATCCACAAGTAATATGAAATAGATAATGGGTAAAGTTGTTAAAATAAATACACCGAACTGTCTATATAAATTAGGACATAAATCCATTCGATCTTGTGTAAGCAGTTAAGTTAATAATAAACATAGAGTAATTTTCATGTTAAGAAGGACCTTAGGTTGTGCACATTGTTAGTAATTATTGATAGTTAAAAACTTCTGTATTGCCATTTGAGTTTGTTGAGGATTCTCTGTAAATATTTCTATAAATTTGTATTGGGTCAAATAAAGAATAATTGATAGTGTTGTTGCGCTATTTGGTAGTCAAAGTGTAACAGTCTGGGAATCGCAATCGCTACTGTTTTGTATGATCACCCAAAAGAAAACCCACTAATTTGCGATTTTCCCTTACCGTATACATAAAAAAATAAAGAAATGCTTCGGTGTCGATCAGTGCAGTGCGCTGGTCGCAAGTAGGATGTACTCATTTCATTCGGCAACGGCATATAAACTTACCTTGGCACACAGTGTGCGTTTGTTAAATATACAATTTAATCAATTAGTTAACAATCTGTACAAATATACGGTTGTTTTAATAAGAAAAAAGTAATGCAGTATTATTTAAATAAAGTGTACATCATTATTAGATCTTTAGTCCTGGAACTGGTTAGACGCATACCCTCATTATTTCCTATTCTGAGTGTACATCATCATTATTTGGTCTTCAGTCCAGGAACTGGTTAGACGCGTACCATCATTGTTTCCTATTCTGAACTAACCTACACATTTCCCTGAAATGTGCACAGTCTGCATCTATCATTATCTGATCTAAGTCTACATCTACCTCCTTTTTCCTATCCTGCTTATAATATATCCAACACTTTCCCCAAAAATGAACGTATTCTGTCTTTCTATTTTTGAGCTAGCTTACACAGATCCTTGAAATTCTCACACAGCCTGTATATAGATCTGTTCCCCTACTATTGTTTTCTAATTTTATGCTATATTTTACCGAGATCCAGTGAAGGGGGTTAAGCAGCCTGTGGCTGCCAAGATCCCCCAACACTTAAACATTTGCCAGAATAATAGTTTTCCAGTAAATCCTTTCACACAATTAACATTATTCGAGAATATTGCCTAACCAATACTTGTAGTTGCTTATAATAATCATTATGTATAAGTGCAGCTATTTTTTCGGCATTAATTTGTCCATCTTGGGACTAGTTGGATGTGTACCTACATTGATTTCTATTTTGAGCTAGCCTACACATTTCCCTGAAATTCCTACAGCCTTCATCTTTCACTATCTGTGTGCAGTAGTCTAACCTAGGTCTACCTCTATTTCTCTTTCTTCCTATCTCTACTTTTAATGTAATTCGTTCTATTCCCTCATGCTGTAGTATGTGGCCTATCATCCCATCTCCCCTATTTTTTAGCGTTTTTCTCATATTTCTTTCTTCCCTAGCACTTTTAACACCTATTTGTTTTTAACTTTGTCTGTCCATGATATCTTCATCATACGTCTGTAGCACCACATTTCAAAGGCTTCTACCTTTTCTTGTCCGCTTCTCCTACTGTCCAGGCTTCACAGCCGTACAGTGCTGTGCTTCACACATATGTTTTAAGCAATCTTTTCCTTGTTTCTATGTTTGTTGTCTTTGAACACAGTAGTTGCTTCTTCTTGTTAAATGTAGCACGACCTAGTGCTAATCTTTGTTTTATATCTATTGCGCTTTTCCCATCTTGCGTTATTTGGTTTCCTAGGTAGCAGAAATCCTTAACCTCGTGTAAGTTCGTGTTTCATATTTGTATTCTTGTTTTTGATTTATTTTTCCTTCTTTTGCATGCTAGTACTTTAATTTTAGTATTGTTAATTTTCATACCGTATCTTTCTGTTAGAACTGTTTTCATTTCATTACGAGCAGCTTCTAACTCTTCTTTGCTAGATGGTAATACCACTATATCAACAGGAAATCTAAGCATCTAAATTTTTTGTCCCTGCATTGTAATTCCAAATGTCTTCTTGCATTTGACAGTATTAATTGCCTCTTCTATATACAAGTTAAAAATTAATGGGCATAGGGCACATCCCTGTCTCACCTCTTTTCCAATGTTTACTTCTCTACGTTCCTGCTCTATCTGAGTGTACAACAAAACATAATTTCTGAACGCAGTAACATATAAAACGTATTATAATCCACAAACTGTGATATCGTTATACTTCGTACGGGTTGAAAAATTAATCTTTGATACCTAAAAAACAAATTCGTTAGAACACTTCTAACTTATTTGGAGTTCAAAGAAAAGTGACAAAAACTACATCACCTGCGAGTGTCTTGTGATAACAAAACCAGCTGTGATAAAAGACAATATATTAATACACTAGGGAAGGTGAATGTAATTCAAATTTATTGAATGACCAACAAAAATCCCAGAAACAAGTCGTTCAAGTAAAGCCGTACCTGTCTTATGTTGTCCTTTAATACAATAATTAGTCAACCACTGGGTGCCGTTGACACCCTATATATTGTAAAGTTGCAAGTTTCAGAACTAAATGCGATATGCAAATTTTTAGTTATTGATAGCCTCGGAGATTAAAGCTTGGGTTTCTACGTGAACTGAATACCTGTGATTTATAAACAAAAAGAACGACTGTAATTAAGAACATAGTCAACTAGTATATACTTACGGTTCTGGTCTGGCAATTGTATTATTATCCATCATATTAGGTTAGGTTAGGTTAGGTTAGGTTTGGTAATATTCTCAACAAATAGATTATCATCATTGTGATGTTCCAAAAATTCCCATAAGCAATTTTTGAACCATTGTTCGAAATTCAATCCTTCAACCACACTTAAATAATCAAAAATAAATACTATCGATAATAATCAACTTCGTATATATTAAAGTAAAAGTTCTAATTTTCATATAGCAACATTCGTATTTGTTTGTGTAAAAATATCTTATCTTGTATCGTTTAAAAAGGTACATCAAGGCTTGCCCTGAGCAAATATACACGTATCGCAAATACTATAGTCCTGTTTCGACAACGTAGTAACTGAAAGCGCCAATAGCAAGCGTCTATTTTCCTAACGGAGTATCTTATTTGTCCGTTGTAATAAAGACAGCTGGTAATTTAACCCTGGACGAGTGATGTCGTCTCTGATATTTTCGTCTGCCAACTCGCGTAGCGCCATATAACTAAAAATGTGGGACTTCGGATTTGCGATTCCTCACAAAGTACGAGATGCACGCAAATATTGAATACAACCACTTCGGAATTTTATGATTCAATAGTTATACGATGCTTACGAAAACTTTTATCTTTTCTTCCTTAACTTCGCAATTAAATTCAAAGAATTGAAATGTTTTTTATAATAAATGGTGTAGTGTAATATCTTGAAAATTTACAGTTGAAGTGAACTTTAGTTCGTCAAGTTTGGACATTATCTGCTATAACGTTGCACATGTCGTGAATTGATTAATTCTTTTTTTAAGAGATAATGTACTCCTCTTTCTCGTAATCGTCTAAACTCCTGTTACCCCTACTGCCTCTTGGTGTCCACACATTACCTTAAATGTCAACTTTATTGTAAATAATCGGAGTCAGTGTTGGCACTAAAATTTTATGTGTAGAAGTTATCGAATAGCTTTTTATAAAGTTCAATATTTACTCTCATTAGATCTAAAAGTGCAGCATTAATTTTCATGAAGCTTATTATGGATATTTTTTTACGAATTAATACGTTCTGTCATGACATCTAATAGTGATACTTTTTATCACATTGTGAGACTGTATTATAAATACAAGATTATACTTTTTATAAAGTTTAATACGTATTGACATAAGATCTGACAGTAATAGTTTTCCCAATTTTTTTATGCAACTGCATCCGCGTGCATCATTATTTTTTCAAAAGGTTTATTCAATGCTGTCATAAAATGTAACAGTAATTATTTTTATAAGGTTTAATGCATACTGTCATATCTAACAATAATGTTGAATATTCTCATTACGAGACTGTATTAAATATACAAATCTGTTTTTTTTACAACGTTCAGAAAACGACAAGATTAAAATTCTATTATTGTTAATTTTGATTTATACATTTAACAATTGGTTACCTTATATATGTATATGTAGTTACTGTGCTTATATAAAGTGCTTCGTAGAACTTTATTGAAACACATTCACAGTATATCTATTACAGATGTGATAATAACTAATGTAAACATAATATTTTATTTAAACAAGAGAATGTTCTTATGATTGATTTTTTTTGTATATACAATGTAGATACCTTTGTTCGTGCTTTGAAAAGAAAGAATTTAAGTTAATAAAAACCTTTATAAGTTATGAGATTACTATTTTTACAAAAGTAATATTTACTAACGTGAATTAAAACATTAAGGAGTAACCTATATAAAATAGGCTGAAACCGAGTCTGAGGTTATGAGGTTATGCTTTAAAAGTTTGCTTCAGATCCAAGGCGGGACTTTGCAATATAATGTTCACTTGAACAATCAGTAAGTATTTTATATCTTTACAATGTGCCTTGTATATCTGTTGTGTTTGATTTAATCGTCTTGAGGTCCCTATATCCGTCTCTAAGAAAACAGTTACATCTCAATCATACGACAGGGTATAGTGACGCCTCTTATGTCATCTATTATTTATACATTTGACCCTACGAATAAATTTCCATCTTGCAATACATCAAAGATCCCACCCCACGCTCATTACCTCAGCTGACTTAATGAGTCGACGACGCTATGAACATGGTCATAGAGGAAGAAAACGTAATCTACTATGAAAACAGACTCTACAACCCCAACGCGAATAAAAGTTGTTCACCAATTAAAACCATACAAGCCATGAGACAAACAACCCCAACCAAAATTCACTCCATTCAATGCACAAACAAGTCAACCGTTAAGTAATAACTCAAATTTTAATAACACGAATTTTAATAATCAATTCAAACGATTTCCAACGCCAACGTTTAGTGCAAATTTTACGAATCCCGCATTTCAACCAAGATTTAACCAAAACATGAACCAACAAAAACCAGCATTTAGCGCGGACCCTATTAGAAATACACCAATGACAAATAACAATAACAACCCTAACAGTTATTATAAACCAACACCTATGGATACCTCATCTGGTAACACCAGACAAAATACAAAAATAACGCACATCCGACCAAGTCACAATCAAAACGCAATTTTACATCGAAAGAACTATTTCATCAAGAAGTAGAAGAAATTGGCAATGACCAGAATAATTACATTCATCCCAGTACGAACGATGAATCAAACCATTCATAAAATTACGAACGTGACGAACCATGAGAAAACTACGACGAGGACGACGAAGAAAACGCGTGCTCAAATTTTCAGATAGACCTATTTATAAACGACCAAACCTATAAGTTTAAATAATATTAATCAGCTAGTACCACCATATATCGAAATACCTCACGCAGACCTTAAATTATTAATCGATACCGTATCCTCAAAAACACTAATAAGCCCCCGAACCGTAAAAAACACTATTTCGATTATATAGAAAGAGAACCATTTAAAATTAAAACAGCCCATCAAACGACCCTACACCAATTCGTAGCTAATATACCCTTACCTAAAACACTGAATGTAAAAATGAAACACAAATTTTGTATTTTCGAATTCAACGATAAATATGACGGACAAATAAGGATGGATCTTCTAAGAAAATTAGGAGCCAATATTGATATAAAAAACCGTTTATTGAGAACAAAACACGGACGAATCCCCATTAAATTTTAAAATACTCAAATCGAAGAAAAAAACACGATAGGATCCCGAACGGAAAGAAAAATAAAAATCTCAATAAATTCAAAAACCAATTAGGAATCATAACACTTCAACATAGAAACCATAACCGCATTAGTACAAATAAAAGATACTACCCCGTAGAACTATCATTAACAAATCCAATTAACATAGAAGAATTAAATTTCAATGAAGTGGAAATAGATGAAAATTTAGAAAATGATTACAGCCCCATAGAACACTATAAAATGTTAAGAGAAAATTTAAGTAACATTCGCTTTAACACCGACATTAACCGAGAAGAGCAGAGAGCAATTAAAAATTTATGTTTTGAATACCGTGAGATGTTCCATTGTGAAGGAAAACTTTAGAACTCCACAAAATAAAAATTCATTTTATAACTGAAAACCACCCCGAATCAAACGGATTAATTAAAAGATTACATTCAACCCTGTTAGAACAAATCAGATTACTAAGAATAACTTATAAGAAAGAACACATCGCCAATTTAATGTCATACGCACCAATCGCCTACAATAATACAATCCACTCATCAACCAATTTTACACTCTAGAATTAACGTTAGGACATTCCGATTCATTCAACCCTTACGACATACATTATAACAAAGAACCATATCAGCAATACGCTAAAGATCACAAAGAGAAACTAAAAATAACTTATGATAAAGTAAAAAAGAATTAGATAACGACAAAGAACGTATCACCACAACCCGCATTAAGAATACCGACGCAAATAAATTTTCAATAGGACAAACCGTATGCGACAAAAATTTCCAAAGTAAACGACACAAAACGGTACCCAGAAATTTAGGCCCATTTAAAATTAAGAGAATATCGGACAAAAACGTAGCCGTAGTAAACAACGGCAAGATAATAAAATACATTCACTTGAAAAACTTAAGAAACCCTGTAATTTTAGATGGACAATCATCACCCTTATCGTCAATCTCCACCCAGGTAGAACGGACAACGCAATAGTAATAAAAGATATAAAAAGCAACCCCGGTATACTACCAATAAAATTAGGAAGTATGCAATTACAATAATAGACTATTGGACATTCGCACAAAAATTCGATTTAGCAGAACTAAAACAAGAATTTTAAACAATCAAAGATAATTATTACCGATTAAAACAATCAATGGACACAGCAAAATTTGGAAAGGAATACGCCATAGAAATGATGAACTATAACAGTATGATAGAAAGCATTTTAAGAAACATAGAAGGCAAATTTAACAGATTAGTACCCACAGAAGAAACTGCAAGGCGAAAAAGAGGATTAATCAACGGACTAGGTAACATAATAAAAGCTATCACAGGCAACTTAGATAACCAAAACGCAGAACGTTATGACAACGCAATACAACAACTAATTGAAAATCAAAACGATATAAAACTATTCTTAGCAACCAAATATCTATAACCCAATCAACTGTAATAAAATTTAACGACACATTAAGAAAGCTAGTAAAAAATTAAGACAGTATAGCCAATAGATACAAACTAACATGCATACTACCATGTTAGGCATGCGAGATTTAATTAGATTCAATACAATATTTACTCAAATAATGTCAACCCTTACTTTAATTCGACAAATTTTAGCCACTTTAGAAAATGGCGCAACATTTGCAAAAAAATATACCTTACACTCTAGTATCATTGAACCAAGTGACTTATTAAAGGAATTATTAAGAATTGGATTACTTATAACCAATAGCAAATTACCCTTTGATGTAATAGAATCAAACATTTTTATATGTTTGAAAAAATAGCTATAGTTAAAGGCTATGTAAAGAATAATGAAATAACATTTTTAATAGAAATCCCAATAGTAGAAAGTAACAATTATAATTATTATCATTTATTTGCTTTTCCAATAAAAATTACTAGCATGTATCAAGTTATCATACCCAAAACCAAGTTCCTATCCTTAAATGAACTAAGATATGGTTATACAAACAAAAAAAGTACCGAAGTAACACCAAATCAATATTTATGCCAATCATTGACAACAACTATTCAAGAAGACAGCCCTTAAAAGTACAATTATTAAATTTTTTAAATTATTACGAAAACTGCGAAGCCAAGCCCGTACAAATCACCAACATGACAATTCAAAAGTTACAGAAAACAAATGGATTGCCATTTTCCCAACAAAAGTAATAGCGACCGTCCACTGCAATCAAGACGAAAACAATCTAGCACTAACCGGTAGCAAATTAATCACCCTCAAGGAAGACTGTTATTTGAAACTGAAAAAAAAATAATCAGAGTTTACCAATATCGCGTAGCAACCAAGAAACTCGCAAATTTACCAAAATTACAATTCTAGATACAACAACCAGAAGATGAAGAAATAATCAAGAAACTCATGCAGTTGGAACATCTGGACTTAGACGACCTCAACCACGCCATGAAACTAACGGAAAACTATAAAGAACACTTTAGTGAATTAAAAGTGCCCAAGTTACACTACAACATAAGCGTTTGGTTATAAGAATAAAGAAAACAGTTTTAGAGTTAAGGAAACAAAAAGAAATAAATAAGTAATAAGTGTACTCTTAGAAACCATGAATTTTAAATAATGAATTTTAAATAATGAATTTTATGAATTTAAAAATTAAGCAAGCAAAACCTTAATTTTTTATTTACGTCGGGAGGAGTTACGTATCCCCAATTTATGTATGTATTATAAAATAGAATCTAATTGGAAATTGTTAGAAATCATTAAGAAATTATTAAGTCAAGTACAACAATGTTATTCAAGGATATATATAAAAGGTTATTAACAGTTCATGAGAACGGATGCAATACAATGTATTCCAGACGATAGTGATACTGCAGGTGGCAGGTCACAGACGGTTAATATACCGTGATTACCTAGAGAGTAAGATTGTTACAATGTATTAATGAATAGAATTAGGAATAAGCAGACATGAGCTCTGCAAGTTCCCACAGAATTGTGAGGGACAGGTACAACATAAATACCCCGGGAACTCCTAGACCAGGCAGTCAGTCAAAGTATTTCAGCTTTAACATTGCAGTTTGCTTAGGCTACTCACAATATTAGTTCAATTAACTATTTTATTTTGACTTAGAGTTTTATAAACCAGTTTGTCAAAATTCAACTGTAATTTCTGTTTAAGTAAGTAAATATTGGTAGGAAAAATTGGAAGAAGTTTTTAAAAAGACAGCTTCCAAGGCCCAAAACGTAACTTGCGTTATTACTATTATACCACGAAATCCTAAAAACGAGAGACATTAAAATGTGTACAAAGCAAGTAAGAAGTAGCAATTACAGCTAATGACACCGTAGTCGACGCTGTATAACAAAAAAATAAAAATAAAATAATAATTATAATAAGCAAAAATTAATTTACCACATTTGTAAAAAGTGTGAAACGACTTTTGCAATATACCTTAATCCTTTTCGTTCTGTGTCGTGATACACCAGCTAAATAAGGACTTCCTTCACACAGTACTGAGATATACAAATGTAGTTCTAATATTCTTGACGTTCTTGAGCGAACCAGCTTCCTAGCAATACCTAGTAATAAATAAGTACAAATCGCAAAAAATAAGTGTATATACTTTTGTGTCTAATAAAAACGTATATGCAGTAGCGAGAAAATACGTAAAAACCTTGAACCATCGAAGAACAATAATTAAATCACCCACTACAGTAGTAAAATAGTTGAGAAGGATAACATGCTTTAGTTTGAGAAACAACCAAATCATTCTCAATATTTTTCCTTAATTATTTTGCCGTTTGATCCACTACCCTCCAAATGGCGTCTAATTAACGTTTGGTAATACAGCATACGGTGTAATTTAAACTTTTCCAATATTGAACCTTTGGATGAACTTTGACGTCGCTCTACAGTCAGTTATTATTATCCTTATTCCTGTTTAAACTTTTCGCGTTGAATAATCATTAAACTTCCCTGGAAGGACTTACTTTATATGACGTTCAGCATTACCGGCAACAAAAAGTACGAAGATAAAGGGTTAGCAGTAATAAGGATAATAAATGTAATATAATGGAGTGTTGCACAAGGATGATTTATTTCCACTTTATAGACCTTTTATTTTAGGAAGCAGCTCTAATGTATTACCCTGGAATTAATTGACGATTTTGTTCTTTAGAATTTGACTATGATAAATTTTCCTTTGTAAGTCGCTGGCAGTGATGGCAGCTACAACAAAATTTTAATCCAATACCGTGCTTGCTTACAACTCTTACTATAAAAAATTTACACCATTATCCAGAAAGGCTAAGTTTAAGTAAAACATTAAACGAAAGAAACTTTAACAAAGCTAGAAATTCAGCTAAAGTAGTATCATTAATGTCAGTCTATATGACACTTCTGGAAGTTATGTTGGTAACTTTTGTTGTTCTCATTTGTACGGCTTAAGGCTTTGTTATATACGAATTTCGCTTCCAATTTTGTTCGAAGAAAATATAAATCCTGTTGCCCAAGCTATGTTGTTAAAAGTTATAAAAGTGTAATGGGCACCAATATCTAATTTAAAGCTTACGTTCAATTCGTATATAAAACGCTCACGACTGTATCGTTCTATATAATTAAAGAAAATAAGATAATACAGTATTAAGCAATACAGAAAAGATTTAATCAGTTTCGTTTTGTTACTATGTAATACCCAAGAATTGCTCTAATCCATAATTATATTGATCTGTAATATCTGTTATTAGTAGGATACTGGCAGGGATAATATGATCATATATTTCAATTGGGGGCAGATTTGAGAAAAAAGGATGAGGATGCACAAGGTCAATCTCAACTAACTTTACGTTTATTATTTTAGTGTAATAACATTAACACTCTTATAGATGCGAATGTTTAGGACTTGTCATTTTCATTCCAATATTTATTACTTGAATGTATTTGTTGATGACGCTCGCGATTAAACAAAGAGCTTGGCAACTTAACCCAAAATTGAGTTTCGATACCACCACCGATTTGAAAATATTGATTGAAAATGACTTTTCCATTGAACAAATTTTTGCCATAACATAAAAATCCAATGCAGAATTGTTTTTTTGAACGTCTAAAACATACACAGTTATGTTCCTGACAAGCTCGTCGCAAATTGAGTTTTCACTTGTTTGCCAGTTCCAACTTGCCCTATCTCCGTTTGGAAACATTTTGTTATATAGGCGATTTTATCAAAAAATTCCGTATCAGGAGATGAACCGAAACGTTATTTCCTTCAAAGAAACTTTAACTATTTGATCCGTCCAATTAGTCACATTACGTGATACAATTAACTATCGGCAACGTTGCCAAATGTTTGAAATCTGTTCAATAAGACCTTTTACAGATCTGTTGCTACAAACTATTTCCTAAACTAAATATATATATATATATATATATATATATATATATATATATTGTAGTGGTTTTAAAGAGCTAAATTTAAGAATAAACAAGACAATTTCAAACACCCTGTATAGAGGAATCAACCATAATTTACGTGCGAAATTTATTTCATTTAGTGAATTTAAAGTAACAAGTATTAACAAAATTTTACAAGTAGTGATTAAAATTTAGTTAGGTTCGTAAAGAAAATAAATTATAGAAGCCAATGCAAATTATTAATTAATTTAATTGAGTTTAGTTGAAACGGGTAATTACGTCTAATACGCATAAAAGCATGAAAAATCGATAATACCAAGGTGAAACGCTTTGATAACACATAAACAGCCGTTGAATATAAAATACCTTGAAAAGCAACCTCCTAGAAATGTTGTGTTAAAACGTTTGTTAATTGAACACCTGCAGGTTTTGGAAATGTCAGGTTCCCCTTATTTGTGTAGATAAAAGACAGTATTCAAAGTATATCGGGTAAACGGTCGGATGGTTCGCGTAAATGTTAACTAACAGTTTCCTTAAAGCGCAGAAAAGATAGACGGTCAATGAAATGCTTCGGAATGAGACAGGCATAATAACAGTTTACTTCAAAACGCACGTATTCAGTCCACATGGGTTAGTTTGAAACGCGGACAGTAATATCGATTTCTACCACTCAAACAAGGTTAGAAGGAAACATAGAATATGCATAAGAGAGGAATAGCGTTATTACAGACGGGGTTTCAAGACGTTATTGAATATCTTATTGGTCTATATAGTTAGTAGTATAACAGACAAACATGGAAAATTTGAATGCGGGCTTTTCGGAAAATATCGTAACGACGCGCTAAATTTCGAAGATTTCAAAAACGGTTGAACCAATATTTGAAGAACGAATTAGTTTAATTAAATGTTTCGCGTTAGGAGGGTCTGGAGAGGTTATATTCGAAGTGCATAAATACTCTAAGAGAATCAGCATCGCTCTCTTTTAACTTCGTTTTCTTAGTACTTTCATCGCTTCAGACGACGAACAGAAATTTACCACGAGTTTGTAAGTATATAGAAAATTTTAATTTAAATAGTACTGTGTCGGCTTCATAACTTGATACGCGGATAGTGTCGAGTTTAGAATTTATTGAGATGCAACATATATCTTAACAAGCTCGTGAAGTAAAGTAAATTAAATTAAATTAAACTAAAGTACGCAATTATGAAAGAAGTGTAATAAATTTGGATTTGGATTTGGATTTGGATGCATTGTGAAGGCAGAGCATGCAGCACAACTTAGATGGTGTTCATCTACAAATAGCTAGAAGTGGCCAGCCGAGCAGAACCACGAAACCGAGAGCGAAACAACTTAACAGCTTCGTCAACGGAGTAGAGATCTTCAAGAAATTCCAGGTAACGCTTTAGAATTTGTTTTTTTTATAAACTATGAAGATTTTTGTGATGTGTGAGAGTAAATTATGAAGGTATTTTGCGTATTGAAAATAATACGTATAACTAACTTTTATTATGGTATTTAAATATAAATCTAAAGGTGTATATAAAGCTTATTAACGTTCCATCAGGAATTTAAATTTTTGTTGTTACGAGTACAGACTTTTGCAATATACCTTAATCCTTTTCGTTCTGTGTCGTGATACACCAGCTAAATAAGGACTTCCTTCACACAGTACTGAGATATACAAATGTAGTTCTAATATTCTTGACGTTCTTGAGCGAACCAGCTTCCTAGCAATACCTAGTAATAAATAAGTACAAATCGCAAAAAATAAGTGTATATACTTTTGTGTCTAATAAAAACGTATATGCAGTAGCGAGAAAATACGTAAAAACCTTGAACCATCGAAGAACAATAATTAAATCACCCACTACAGTAGTAAAATAGTTGAGAAGGATAACATGCTTTAGTTTGAGAAACAACCAAATCATTCTCAATATTTTTCCTTAATTATTTTGCCGTTTGATCCACTACCCTCCAAATGGCGTCTAATTAACGTTTGGTAATACAGCATACGGTGTAATTTAAACTTTTCCAATATTGAACCTTTGGATGAACTTTGACGTCGCTCTACAGTCAGTTATTATTATCCTTATTCCTGTTTAAACTTTTCGCGTTGAATAATCATTAAACTTCCCTGGAAGGACTTACTTTATATGACGTTCAGCATTACCGGCAACAAAAAGTACGAAGATAAAGGGTTAGCAGTAATAAGGATAATAAATGTAATATAATGGAGTGTTGCACAAGGATGATTTATTTCCACTTTTATAGACCTTTTTATTTTAGGAAGCAGCTCTAATGTATTACCCTGGAATTAATTGACGATTTTGTTCTTTAGAATTTGACTATGATAAATTTTCCTTTGTAAGTCGCTGGCAGTGATGGCAGCTACAACAAAATTTTAATCCAATACCGTGCTTGCTTACAACTCTTACTATAAAAAATTTACACCATTATCCAGAAAGGCTAAGTTTAAGTAAAACATTAAACGAAAGAAACTTTAACAAAGCTAGAAATTCAGCTAAAGTAGTATCATTAATGTCAGTCTATATGACACTTCTGGAAGTTATGTTGGTAACTTTTGTTGTTCTCATTTGTACGGCTTAAGGCTTTGTTATATACGAATTTCGCTTCCAATTTTGTTCGAAGAAAATATAAATCCTGTTGCCCAAGCTATGTTGTTAAAAGTTATAAAAGTGTAATGGGCACCAATATCTAATTTAAAGCTTACGTTCAATTCGTATATAAAACGCTCACGACTGTATCGTTCTATATAATTAAAGAAAATAAGATAATACAGTATTAAGCAATACAGAAAAGATTTAATCAGTTTCGTTTTGTTACTATGTAATACCCAAGAATTGCTCTAATCCATAATTATATTGATCTGTAATATCTGTTATTAGTAGGATACTGGCAGGGATAATATGATCATATATTTCAATTGGGGCAGATTTGAGAAAAAGGATGAGGATGCACAAGGTCAATCTCAACTAACTTTACGTTTATTATTTTAGTGTAATAACATTAACACTCTTATAGATGCGAATGTTTAGGACTTGTCATTTTCATTCCAATATTTATTACTTGAATGTATTTGTTGATGACGCTCGCGATTAAACAAAGAGCTTGGCAACTTAACCCAAAATTGAGTTTCGATACCACCACCGATTTGAAAATATTGATTGAAAATGACTTTTCCATTGAACAAATTTTTGCCATAACATAAAAATCCAATGCAGAATTGTTTTTTTGAACGTCTAAAACATACACAGTTATGTTCCTGACAAGCTCGTCGCAAATTGAGTTTTCACTTGTTTGCCAGTTCCAACTTGCCCTATCTCCGTTTGGAAACATTTTGTTATATAGGCGATTTTATCAAAAAATTCCGTATCAGGAGATGAACCGAAACGTTATTTCCTTCAAAGAAACTTTAACTATTTGATCCGTCCAATTAGTCACATTACGTGATACAATTAACTATCGGCAACGTTGCCAAATGTTTGAAATCTGTTCAATAAGACCTTTACAGATCTGTTGCTACAAACTATTTCCTAAACTAAATATATATATATATATATATATATATATATATATATATATATTGTAGTGGTTTTAAAGAGCTAAATTTAAGAATAAACAAGACAATTTCAAACACCCTGTATAGAGGAATCAACCATAATTTACGTGCGAAATTTATTTCATTTAGTGAATTTAAAGTAACAAGTATTAACAAAATTTTACAAGTAGTGATTAAAATTTAGTTAGGTTCGTAAAGAAAATAAATTATAGAAGCCAATGCAAATTATTAATTAATTTAATTGAGTTTAGTTGAAACGGGTAATTACGTCTAATACGCATAAAAGCATGAAAAATCGATAATACCAAGGTGAAACGCTTTGATAACACATAAACAGCCGTTGAATATAAAATACCTTGAAAAGCAACCTCCTAGAAATGTTGTGTTAAAACGTTTGTTAATTGAACACCTGCAGGTTTTAAAAATGTCAGGTTCCCCTTATTTGTGTAGATAAAAGACAGTATTCAAAGTATATCGGGTAAACGGTCGGATGGTTCGCGTAAATGTTAACTAACAGTTTCCTTAAAGCGCAGAAAAGATAGACGGTCAATGAAATGCTTCGGAATGAGACAGGCATAATAACAGTTTACTTCAAAACGCACGTATTCAGTCCACATGGGTTAGTTTGAAACGCGGACAGTAATATCGATTTCTACCACTCAAACAAGGTTAGAAGGAAACATAGAATATGCATAAGAGAGGAATAGCGTTATTACAGACGGGGTTTCAAGACGTTATTGAATATCTTATTGGTCTATATAGTTAGTAGTATAACAGACAAACATGGAAAATTTGAATGCGGGCTTTTCGGAAAATATCGTAACGACGCGCTAAATTTCGAAGATTTCAAAACGGTTGAACCAATATTTGAAGAACGAATTAGTTTAATTAAATGTTTCGCGTTAGGAGGGTCTGGAGAGGTTATATTCGAAGTGCATAAATACTCTAAGAGAATCAGCATCGCTCTTTTAACTTCGTTTTCTTAGTACTTTCATCGCTTCAGACGACGAACAGAAATTTACCACGAGTTTGTAAGTATATAGAAAATTTTAATTTAAATAGTACTGTGTCGGCTTCATAACTTGATACGCGGATAGTGTCGAGTTTAGAATTTATTGAGATGCAACATATATCTTAACAAGCTCGTGAAGTAAAGTAAATTAAATTAAATTAAACTAAAGTACGCAATTATGAAAGAAGTGTAATAAATTTGGATTTGGATTTGGATTTGGATGCATTGTGAAGGCAGAGCATGCAGCACAACTTAGATGGTGTTCATCTACAAATAGCTAGAAGTGGCCAGCCGAGCAGAACCACGAAACCGAGAGCGAAACAACTTAACAGCTTCGTCAACGGAGTAGAGATCTTCAAGAAATTCCAGGTAACGCTTTAGAATTTGTTTTTTATAAACTATGAAGATTTTTGTGATGTGTGAGAGTAAATTATGAAGGTATTTTGCGTATTGAAAATAATACGTATAACTAACTTTTATTATGGTATTTAAATATAAATCTAAAGGTGTATATAAAGCTTATTAACGTTCCATCAGGAATTTAAATTTTTGTTGTTACGAGTACATGGGTTTTTTTGTTTGCAGTAAGGGCATGCAAAGTAAAAAGCATACATTATTCATAATTAACTGGGTTATCATGAGCTCACTATACTCCAGAGTGTACTAATTAAAATTAATTATAATTAAAGAATGAAAAATAAGGTATTACTCAGGGCCCATTTACTCCGGTTACATTCAATTTGTTTAATACTTCTAGTTAAGATTCTGGACTTTACTAAAATAGAATTTATTGAGGTGCAACTTGAGCACCGAAATGTATATAATCTTGAAGTTTTATTTGTAAATAGTGGTAAATAAATATTGTATGATTGTTGTATTATTTTGTGGTTTTATTGAGAGTGTGCGTGAACGATAAAGAGTATGATAGTGAATTTAGGTATCCAAGAGGAGACCCAACTGAGCTATCCAGGGAAGCGGTTGAAGAATTAAGGTGATGAAGAGAGGAATCTGGGTAAGAAATTTTTTTTTTTGAAAAATTTTTCTATTGTGTGAAATATATGACGATTTTTGGAAAATAAATAAAATCCTCGATTGTTTTTTTGAGAAAGGACTGAGCTAGAGCGAAGTTCCACGGCAATATATATATTTATATATATATATATATATATATATATATATATATATATATATATATATTGTTGTGATATTGTAGCAATACCCTTGCGCTCCCTTTTTTGTGAATTAAAAAGTTAAAAATTTTTATGTGTCAATTTTTGATTTTTAATATATAATTTTAATTGCGTCGGCTAGCTCAGTTTCTAAATTACACACCGAGCTTGCGACAATACGACAAACAAAGGGTTTAAATTTACCTTCTACCTCTCCTTTCTGTTCTAATCTTTAAACCAAAACACCATTAAGCACAAATTATTATAATGTTCTCAAACATATTTACAACATACGAAAAGTTTAAGAATTTTCTAAATAGAACTTTCATTAAAAAAAATTAATTATTATCCTTCCCAAAGGATATATATATATATATATATTGATATGACAAGGCGGCGTTGAATGCGTTGCTGAAAGGAAACTGTGATACAGATACAGCGATTTGTAAAACTCGAACTTGTTCACCTACCTTCTTTTTTAACTTTGCCTGGCTAGCTCAACGGAATTGGCGAAGTTTTCAAGGTGAAATCAAGCACAATAATGTCACAAAGCATTTATACAGTACTAAATAGTTTCTCTCATAAAGCATGTAGAACATTTACAACAATGTTTCTTTCAAACAAAAATAATTTCCAAGAAGTGTGTTATCCGTTCTTGTCTCACATATACTATTATTGCGGCGTCGCGTACTAATGTAAAATACAATCGACTATTTATCGGTTATTCCAGGAATTTTACGGTTTATTTTCTATGTTCAAGCTGCTTCTAGGAATAAAATATTTACTTATTAATGAGTTATACGAGTTTGACTTATTTTTAAATACCGATAACACATCTTTTTATGTTCTAGGGAATTCTTTATTTAGAATAAATTACAATACCCACAGGACAATTAATTTAAACTCTAATTGGTTTTAATGCAAAAAGGGTTCCGTTTTATAGAAATATTTGCTTTCGTTTCAGTATACAAAATTGTTTATTTATTTTGAGGTTTTTAAAAACACGTTGATTGTTGTTTTGTAACATTTTTATTTTCAGTCATAATTTAATTGCATTGAATTACAAGAATAATGCGCTAAGCGTGCATTGTTCCTTAGGGATCTACTTATATTAATATATTTGTGTTGCATAAAGCTATTTCCAAACACATCTCTATTTTGTTTCTTTCGTGTTCCCCGCCTCTGACGGCGCGACCACTCGGCTCTGGTTTCGACAAGTCAGTCGGCCGCCGGCAACAGCGTTGTTAAGATGTATTTTCGGCTGGAAGCTGGCAACCTTCGCATCAACAATTAATCGTTGGGATATCTTCTAATAACGCGCGACAACGTAGAATGAAACATGCAGAATTCGTCAACTATAATCCAAGAAAAAGTTAAGAATTACCATTATGTAGGAACAGTCGATTTGAAAATTGCCTAATAAGAAACTTGTTTGACAAGAAATTATAGATGTTAATTTGGATGCAGTCGTATCAAATTAGAATGGCTGGTAACCTTGTTTGAAGAACGGAAATCCCGTCATATTTTTTCGTGAAGCAGCAAAAGCAGTTTTTGGTTCGTTATTAGTTGTAAGATATTTCATGCATGTGTTTTAAAGGTTAGAACACGTAAACCTGCTATTATGTTTACAACACGTAAATTGTGTAGATTTCAATTAATTGTTGAGCTGGTTTTATAAGTCGTAAAACGAAATTTTGTCGGATTAGATTTCTATAATAACATGCTTTGTTCCATATGAACCTTCAATAAGTTCAACGTATGTTTTCGACGTCATAGTTTTCTGTTTTGCACAGTTGACAGATGTTGTCTTGAAAGCTGATGCTTTGTGCAGCTTTAATGGAATTTAAACAAACATACCTATTTTAGTGATCAGCTTTTATCTAAACAAAAATTATTAAACGTAAATATTAAAGTTCAAATTTTCATTATGTTAGGTTCTAGTAATTTGTAATCTACCTGAAAAGATCTGCCCAGGTTAGAACGTAATTCACTGTGTTATGCTTACAAATCATTATCACTTTAATATGTATAACAAGTTCATGTTTAAAGTACAGTTGGTTGTTTAATGAAAGAAAAAAGGAAAGTCAAAACTTTAACTTTGATGTAGTTGATTATGACAATTTTTTGTTACAAGTTCCGATATTTTAAAAGAGTTTTTTTTAGTAAACAATTAGTTCAAAATTTAAGGTTTTTATTTTGGTCAAATGCGATCAAACCTAATTACATAAAGATAAAATTTTTCTGAGTAATAATTTGATGCCAATATTATATTGGAAATAATTTTTTTATTATTTCTTTATATACTTTTGTAGGACACAAATGGTGTTCTACTTTTTTATTTATTTAATCTTTGCAATTTCTTACAGGAGCTGCGTCTTATCTTAATAAGACAGGTTTTTGTTAACGAAGGCGATCTTTTTATCTTTGGGTTTCCACGTCCGCCCTTAGAACTGTGCTTTGCAATTATCGTAATTACCTCAGGACATGGTGGCGCCTATTTGATTTAGCTTAACTTTGGTTTGCAAACAGAATTCGACTCCCCCCCACTTCTCATTGCTCTACCCAGGAATAGACCCCTAGCTATGTTGAAAGATTTTTGTTCACTAGCGTTTTAATGTAGAAAAAAGACGTTTTAGTCTTTTGTAAAACAGAAGTCGTTTCAGTGGCGCCCATCCAACCTAAGGCCTAGCAAAAATAGTTACAGTTTCTTAAACTAAAAGCGTAAAGCTGGTACTCTTTTTGCTATTTACAGCAAATCAAATGCATTTTTATCAAAATATAAGTAAAATAAATTTCTTTGAATTTATCTTAAAACAATCGATTTTTACGTTTGCATTTACATGCGTTTTACGGTATCTTATTATTAATTATTCTTACATATTTGCTTACCCATTTCGAATGGACCTGCACCTTGCCAAAGTTCTAGATTACTAGAACAGGTGAAATGGCTTGCGTGTTCTAATGAGCTAAAGAGCCAAACTACAGGTCCAATCAAAGTAGTAGGGTCGTTAGTGAGGAACTAGACTAAGACAGGTCCCCAAAAGAAGGCAGCGGCTTTTTCGGTACTTAGATTGGCAGAGACTATAGGAGTCAGTATGGCAGTCTAAGACACGCTACCTCGATGTAGAATGCAACAGGAAACCACCACATTACTTCCCAAGTACACAGTGTACCTAAATAATAATAAAAAGATAGCATTCTCTGGGGTAAAAGATTTCGGAATTAAAATAGTCCTCCATTCGGATCTCCGGGAGGGATTACTTCGGAGAATGCGATCGGAAAGTCCAGAACAAGAGTCGGTAACATTTTGCGAGTCGGAACGTGGAATGTTAGAAGCATGAAGCAAGTAGGTAAGCTAGAGAACTAAAAATCGAAGTGAATGGATTAGCACTAGACATAGTAGGAATCAGCGAAGTTCGGTGGCCAGAGGAGGAGGATTTTTGGAGTGGAGACTTCAGGGTAATTCATACAGGAACAGAGGAAGGAAATTTGGGTGTGGGGATAGTTATGCGGAAAAAGATAGGATACTGTGTAGAAAATTACTTACAAAAGAACGAAAGAGTTCTCATGGTTAGATTAGAATCTAAACCGGTAAACACAGTAACAATACAAGTATACATGCCCACCTCTAACTACAGTGACGAAGAGGTAGAAGCGATCTATAAAAATATCGAATACATATTAAGATACGTAAAAGGACATGGACATTTAATAATTGTGGGAGATTTTAATGCAGTGGTAGGTGAGGGTATGGGAAGGAGCAGTAGTAGGTTTATTTGGTATAGGCACGAGAAACGATAGGGAAATAGGCTGCCAGAATTTTGCGACAAGAACAATTTAATTATCACAAACATATTATTTCAAAATCATGCTAAAAGACGATATACGTGGAACATGCCAGGAGATATAGGAAGATATCAAATAGATTACATTCTTGTTAGACAATGGTTTAGGAATCAAGTAAAAGACTGTAGATGCTACCTAGAAGCAGATATAGACACTGACCACAACATGGTAATTATGAAGGCCGCTCTTAAATTAAAAAATTTAAAAAAAGGAAACGGAAAAAGGCACTTTGACTTAGAGAAACCAAAAAGATATAGATATTCAAGGAAGATTCGGAAAAAAGTCAAATGAATTGCTGAAAGTTATCGGGAAAGTATCTTATACTAAGGAAGTAGAAACAGAATGCAATAACATTAAATCCACCCTAGACATGGCGGCCAGAAATATCCTGGGGTATACACAAAATTAAAATAAAAAACCATGGATAACAAAGGATATCCTGAATTTAATAAAAGAAAGACGAAGATACAAAAATTAATCAAACGAAACAGGAAAATAGAGATACAAAGCCATAAAATGGGAAATTATTCGCAAATGCAAGAAAACTAAAGAACAATGGATTGATGAAAAGTGCAAAGAAGTACAAACTAAGATGGAAGCAAGAAAGACAGATAAAGCATGCAAACTAATTAGATTCAGTTTTAGGGATATAAAACCGTATAGAAAAAATATAAAGGACGCGGGAGGAATCCGACATCGAAAATGATGACTTGGGATATCCTATACTTAGAGATGAGTTTGAATTAGCATTAAAGGATCTGAAAAATGGTAAGGCGCCGGGTACAGATAAGGTGCAAGCAGAAACTCTAAAAGCCGATTGATAAGCAGTAATAGAACGTTTCTTCCAACTTATAAACTAAATGTATGAGACAGGCGAGATACCCAAAGATTTCAAACGTAACATAGTAACTATGCCAATAAAGAAAGGCGCTGAGAGATGTGAAAATTTTCGAACAATAAGTTTGACAGCACACGTGCCAAAAATATTAACTAGAATTGTACAAAGACGAATGGAAAAACGGGCTGAAGAAATACCAGGAACAGACCAATTTGGGTTTAGGCGAAACAGGGGAGCACGGGAGGCTATTTTAGCTCTGAGAGTGATAATAGAGAAATCATTAGAAAAAAGGAAAGCGTGTATATAGGGTTTGTAGATTTGGAAAAAGCATTCGACAATGTAAAATAGAAAAAATATTCTAAATATTCAAAAAAATTGGAATGAATTATAGGGATAGACGAAAAGTACATAGCATATACAAAGAGCAAACTGGAGTAATATAATTCGAGCAGGAGCGTAGAGAAGTAAACTTTAGGAAAGTGGTGAGACAGGGAAGTGCCCTATCCCCATTAATTTTTAACTTGTACATTGAAGGAAGGAAGACATTTGGAATAACTATGCAGGGACAAAAAATTGATATGCGTAGATTTGCAGACGATATAGCGGTATTAGCATCTAGTAAGGAAGAGTTAGAAGCTGCTCTTATTAAAATGGAAAAGGTTCTAACAGAGAGATACGGTATGTAAATGAACAAGCTAAAACTAAAGTAATAGTATGCAAAGGAGGAGAAAATAAATCGAAAACAAGAATACAAATATGTAACACAAACTTACAAGAGGTTAAGGATTTCTGCTACCTTAGAAGCCCAATAACGCATAATGGGAAAAGCGCAAAAGATATAAAACACAGATTAGCACAAGGTCGTGCTACATTTAACAAGAAAAAGCAACTATTGTGTTCAAAGACAGCAAACATAGAAACAAGGAAAGGATTGCTTAAAACATATGTGTACAGCACAGCACTGTACGGTTGTGAAGCCTGGGCAGTAGAAGAAGCGGACAAGAAAAAGGTAGAAGCCTTTGAAAAGTGCTGCTACAGACGCATGATGAAGATATTATGGACAGACAAAGTTGAGAACGAAGAGGTACTAAGAACAGTAAGGAAAGAAAGAAATATGTGGAAAACAGTAAAAAATAGGAAAGATAGAATGATAGGCCACATACTATGGTACGAGGGATTAGTGCGGAATATATTAGAAGCAGAGATAGGAAAAAAGACAAGTAGAGGTAGACTTAGGTTAGACTACTGCACACAGATAGTGAAAGATGTAGGTTGTAGGAATTTCAGGGATATGTGTAGGCTAGCTCAGAATAGAAATCAATGGAGGTACGCATCCAACTAGTCCCAAGATGGATAAATTAATGACGAAAAAGTAACTGTACTTAAACATGATGATTATTATAAGCAACTACAAGTATTGGTTGGGCAATATTCTCAAAAAATGTTAATTATGTGGAAAATTGGAAAACTATTAATTAGGCAAATGTCCAAGTGTTGGGGATTTTGGTAGTCACAGGCAGCTTGACCTCCTTCACTGAATCTTCGTGAAATAGGGCATAAAATTAGAAAACAATAGAAGCAAAACCGTGCTGTGTACGGGCTGTGTGAGAATTTCAGGGAACTGTCTAGGCTAGCTCAGAATATAAATAAGTGCAGGCACGTGTCCAACCAGTTTTGAGACAGAAACCTAATAACGAATAAATACGCGCAGATAAATCTGATGATTATTTTAAGCAACTACAGGTGTTGTTTGTGAAATATCTGCAACTAATGTTGAATGTGCGTAAAGATATATTGGAAAAATATTAAATCTGTAAATGTTGAAGTGCTGGGGGAACTTGGTAGCCACAGGCTGCTTACCCTCCTTCACAACCACTGAATGTCGGCGAAATAGGGTATATAATTGTAAAACAATAGAAGAGGACCGAACTGCATCTAATAAAAAAGACCAGCGGCTCTGATGAAAGACAACAAACATAGAAACAAGAAGAAAATAATTAAAAGCATATGTGTGGAGCACAGCACAGTATGCCTATGAAATACGGGCAGTAAGAAAAGCAGACAGAAAAACGGTAGCAGCCTTTTGGAATACTGTGCTTCAGATGCATGAGGATGATAGCTTGGACAGTCAAAGTTAATAACAAATTGGTTATAGAAATATAGAGAAACAAGGATATCTGTGGAAACAAAATAGGAGAAATAGAAAGGTAGAATACGTTCTAAGGCATTTTTGGCGAATGGTATAGGATCTATTACAAGCAGAGATAGGAAAAAGGAGGTAGATGTAGACCTACATCAGATAGTGGTATATGCAGACTGTCCAAGTTTCAGGGAATTGTGTAGGTTAGTTCAGAATAGGAAACAATGATGGTACGCGAATGATATGGGATCTATTACAAGCAGAGATAGGAAAAAGGAGGTAGATGTAGACCTACATCAGATAGTCGTATATGCAGACTGTCCAAGTTTCAGGAAATTGCGTAGGTTAGTTCAGAATAGGAAACAATGATGGTACGCGTCTAACCAGTTCCAGGACTGAAGACCTAATGATGATGATGACTTGATACTATTTTGCATCAAGTTATTTGAATGATGATTAATACAGTGAATGTATAAGGTAACTTAACCAATTTTAGCAGTCTTTTTGTTGCATATTTTATCTGAGCTCGCGCAAAACATCACAATAAAAATCTTGAGTGTACTCTAACACAAAGTAGTACAAACTCACGATGGACAGTATCTTTGATGTCGAAAAATACGATTAGTTTAATTTTTGTTGCATTTCTGACTTGTACCCTTTTCGTTCTTGGTAATCGTGCATTTTTCTACCGTGACGAGATGGAGATGAAAGGAAGTTTTGTCGGCTTTAAAACGAACGTGTCATATAAACACTTGTGTTCTGTTTAGGGAATGTTTTTTAGAAACTTCCCAGGGCTAAAGTTTCAGTTGGCAATTTACCAAGCTTAAAATAAAATTTGATGCAAGCTCGTTGCTCAAATGTATCAGTCATCGGTAAATTTGCAGGTGAACACTAACACTCGATTACGAAACACAATGCGTATACTAAACACGACCTCCCAAATCAACGCAAATCGACTTACTGATTCATTATGTTTTACGTTCCCGATCGCTTGGGAGCTGGCTTGTGCATCTACGTCTAACAGTCGTACAGAGTACAGTCCTGGAACATTCTTATAGCACCTCATTTTATAGGCTAATTAAAAAGGACCCATAAGTAAATACGTCAAAAGGATACGAATAAGTTAAATTACATACAAATAATTTATGTTGACAATTGTTTTAAGTGAAGTGAAGTCTCTACGAGCAAAATCATATTACCCTTATATTATCCAAATTAAATACAACCCTGGTCTAACTTCCCCTTTGAAATATCCTTTCCATACTTTAGACAAGAAAATAAATATTTAGAGTCTCTGTCTTTTTGATTTTTAATGTTTAATGACAAGACCCCATAATTTTTAACGTCTCAAACAATCAAACGTAGGTGTTTTAGAAAACGTCATGATCGGCGTTAAAAACATAGGGTGCTCAGGAAAAACACGTTTCAATTGTATACAGTTACTAATGGAATTGAAATATATTTTCTGTAACAAGCGTTTAGTGGTAAATATAACAAATATTTATGAGGGCAGCATTGTAATCAGCCAACTTACAAAACTAATATCGACGACAGAATATTCACATTATATAATCAAAATAAAGCTACAAGAAACTATACTTCGTAAAACAACGAAAAGGTATCTTAAAACCTCAAAATCCCGAAGCTGTCTTTCAGCGTCATTTATCCATATGTCGCTTAGACATCGCTAAACCTACGTCAGCGCTATTTTTTCCACTTGCTTTAAGTGCTTACACATTAGAATATCATACTTGTATTGGTTTTAAAATATGTCACTAACGCTTGTAACTAGAATCTCTAAAATACAATTTACAGATAAAGTAAAAATGGAATAGAAGAACACGTAAACTGAACGCCACAGATTCATCCTCGTATTAAATTGGGCGCTATTTGTAATTTATATCTGTATAATAATAATAAGGGGTGCTTCCTAATTTCGCCAACTCAGAAGTTATTTATTAAGAAAGAATGCTTAATACAAATTCCTGCTTTAATTAAGGAGTAATTTAACTTGGATTAGTGAAATAAATTGGAAATCGTTTACAAATCATCCTTATTTCAATAAAGTTCTTGCAGATTAGGTTGACTATTGTTCACATTTTGTTGTGCATAGATAATTGCACGTCCTTTTAATTTCCATAGTTTTTAACCTCGTTAGAACGTCAACATTTTATGTTGTTATTAATTTAGAATGAGTAAGTAAAGTTTTTTCTTGTAGAATTTTGAAAAAGGATTAAGAAGTTTCGTTATTAATAATACATGTATAAGAAAGTAGTAAAAAGAATTTATTAAAACTGGTTTGTTAGATAAATTTTTAGTAAGAAAGCACTCCGAAAAATTTTATGCTTTGTCAGTTTATATTTATCAAAGTGCTTTTTCAATATATTAATATTAGGATAAAAGATTAAAATAGGAAGACATCCAGTACAACAAATACAAACATAACCAATGTCAGTACTATACATATCAAATTAGAAAAAAATTACTGATACAAACCAGGAAATAACCGTTCACAATTAGGTTGTTTGTACAAATTCATACGGTTTTAAGACACTCGTAAAAAGAGTCATAGGAATGCGTTGGTAATGGAACGTATAACGCAGAGGTGGCTATTACAATGTAAAATAGTGGGAATGACTGAAGGTTTACATGAAGAGACTGTCAATGGTATCGCAAATAGTATAGTTTAGCTGCACATTTTTTTGAGAACAAACAGCATGCAATAAAACCTGGGACGTAAAACATACAAATCCACAAATAGTAAAGTAGAGAGCATATCAAAGCAGATTATTAAATACCAGGCATGAGTCACAGACTTACGAATTCGATCGACACGCCAACATCTGACGTTGAAAACGGGTGCTATAGTTAACGTGACGTTATTCATACCCGAAACTGTTAGAGAAACAACAGGTTTTCGGACGCGTAAGGATAAACACTGATGTGATATACTGGTAGTTAATGTGATAGTTGCTCGTGTTCTTTTGTCAACAACAACAGGTTGGATTTTCAAGTTGCAGCGATTTCTGCCCTGATTGTCGATGGAATGCACACGAATAAAGAACTTGTAAATGGTTTAAATCTTTTTGCCCAGTTTATAAACATCATATGCTGTTTTTTTTTTAACTTTTGGTATTTAATAACTGTGATTGATGGTAGTAATAATCTGAGAAATTTATTATTACGAAAGACTATTACCGTTATTTCACGCTTATTTAAAACGTTCTGCACATACCGAGTTTTTATTAAGAGAAAGTTACAATTATAGCCGTAAATTAGCACGTAAGATTCAAATTGGTTAAATTTCTATGAAGTTGAGTCATTGATAGTATTAAGTACTTTTCGTTAGTTAACATGTATTTAACAAATTAGAGGTATATAATAATTTTTTCTCTGTTGTTATTTACTGTTAAAATCGAGGTTCCATCAACCTCTAGCAGCAGTGATAATGGCCTAAAACTGTTACGGGACACCTACCTTCCGAGTAGGTATTATTTGTGTTTTTACAGGTGGCTTGGCGTTCAAGGGCAAAACGTAGTCAAGGGAGTTTAAAAACCTTTTAAAGTAAGTGTATAGGTATATTAGTAGAAATGATACAACTTTCAAACCCCTAAGGCTAATATTTGCCTTTATAGAACCCACCTCGCACCATTGTATGCTAACCGGTACACCAATTAACTATTACATCACTTCGACCACTGTAGAGTAAAAATAAGTAAGTTTTGTAATGTCAATTCAGCATATAGCGCATACGATGTCAATCAAAGGGTTTATTGGTTAAGTCGGCATTCTGTTGGGATTGCAAATCAATAGCGTTCTTAGCGCTACACATGCAAGTTTTATTCAATTATTGCATTTTCGCTTTTATAACTAGGAGGTATAAGTGTATTGGTTGTCGATTTTTATAAAACTTTTAACATATTAAACTACCTATGAGCTATAAGCGTTTGCGGCGTCGAATCGACAGAAATGATTTCGAGAGCTACTCTCGAAAGCTGCCAAGACTACTTTTCTCAAATGGACACATTTCTGATAGTAACTATCCGAGAGTGCCTGCTGGCCATAATACAAGTAAGGAGCTTAAACTTGCTCTGAAGTGGACACCATTAAATCTATATTGTGGATAGTTACTCTCCCACTATGAACGTGTATGTAGTTTATAATAGTTTTCCTAAGAGCTAAGTTACAAAATAAGAAGCTATTGGTTTATAATTATTATACCGTTGGAGAGGAGAATGCAGTTCTGTGGAATACAAAATGTAAAGAATTTCGTAGTCGGTACGTAAAAGAGAAAGTTTTAAAAGAATTTTCGAAAAAGTTTTGTTTTACGACTGCGGAATACAACGTAAATTACATAGATTAAGGAATCAAGTAAGCATGTTTGTGTATATTAATTTTTGTTAAAATACACTTCTACAACATAGGGAGTTTCAAAACTTATTTGTACATTTCTAGGTTTCCTAGGAATTAAAAACCTCAAAAAAAAAGGAAAAACGGAATGGCAATGATGACATCAAATTAATTTGCCGTACTTCAAATTCATCAAATTCCTAATATTATAATTGTACTGTAAGGGTACTGTACTGTAAGAGTAGCTGGTGAAGTAAGGAAAACGCAAACAAAAAAACTTACTGGTTAAATAATTTTAGTACCTTCCCGAAAATTGGTTATATGGACATGAAGCCCCAACCAGGAATGGTACGGAATACGGTGCTGTTTTTGAGCTAGCAGCAGGGTGGGTCGTGAGCGTTAGTAGCACACTAAGAAAGAGTAATAAATAGGGCGCCAATTGCAGTTAATTGAACCCACAAGCACCACAAATAAAACTGACAGACAAAACAGCTTCTGCAATTAAGCCCACTTGTCGATAGAGTCACCAGTGAAGGACCAACCAATAATAAAGCAAACTTTCCGAAATAATAATTGTATTTGCAATAAATTGGCTGTGAATATACATACACTTTCTAATCTGGTATAACACTATTCAACAGATAACCAATCATTCAAGTACATAAGTCTGGCTCTATTCCCCAAGTTAAACACCTTTACTTACCAGTAGATCAAACCTCTTTAATTAGCTCGCTTAAATGTTTAAAATGAATTAGAAGGGGTAGGTAATGTTATATAATCTTAGGAATGTGTACGTTCTCCTCCAGTATTGGCAAAACCCTAATTACTATGACGTTTCTGATGCTAATCATAAAATGCACTTGAACAAGGAGTCTAAAGCGCCTGAAGGATATGCCTCCAAAATTGCTTATCAGCCAAAGCTAATAATTTAAGGTAAGCAATTCTCCACAGAAAGTACTGTAGGAAGAATGTTAGCTATCACCACAGCAGTTCCTCCGTAACCCACATGCAATATAGATTCACAAGTTTATACTACTAGCGTCGAATTTAGCCAACGGTGTATTTTGACAAACTGGATCACTTCACGTTTACTGCTGAAACGCTTCAACACTTGGATGCAAATTCCTAAAAGGATTGAGAACAACCTTGCGAACATATTTATATAAATTGCCAAGTGTACACAAAAAAAACTCCTCTTGGCCACAGTCTATCTATATTCAACTTGGTTTAGGGTATCGAATAATTGTCTCACAAATACCCTCCTAAAATATCCCTTCGAACAACGCATAATCAAAACCAGAATTATATACACAACTTCCATGTGATATGAAAATAAATTACGTTGAAATAATGTTAACCTATCGTATCAATTTTTTTGACGACTGCAAATCACCTAAAAGTTATTTGTTAAATACGTCTTTCTGTCTATTCGAGTAAACAAGTAAATATCGTCATTCAAATAAATATTTGTATTTGGATCATGTAGCCCAATCATAATGCAGAGATTATTTTCTAGTGCTAGTTTGGTTCCTAACAACAGGCGTTGGCTGTTTAAATAAACGCCTCAATGTCAAACGACTTTGAAATACTATGCGCAGCGTGCCAACCAGTCACTCTGGCTTGGACACCTGATACGAACACATCATGGAAAAGATTAGTGTTCTAGCCAGCAATTTGCGTGTGAATTTACGCCAAGGTGTTTAATTCAAGTGTAACATGCACTTGATTAAGTGTTTTTAATAATGTTAAGCACATGAATTTAATCCCTTAAACAAACTACATAAATTTGTTATAGCTCTCTTCAATTTTACCATTTAATATGAATGTTCTTCAATTTGATTGTAATATTTTTGATATAATAAGAACGTCCTTCAATTCAACTGTAATATTTTTAATTTAATATGAACGTTCTTTAATGTGACCATAATAATTTTTGATTCAACACGAACGTCCTTCAATTTCATCGTAATCTTTTAGATTTAATATAAACGTTCTTCAATGAGACTGAATACTTTGGATTTAATATGAACGTTCTTCAATTTAATAGCAATTCTTTTGGTTTAATCTAAACGTCCTACAATTAACATTTACGATAATCCTTTAATTGCTATGATGTTTGGTTCGATGGAAAATGCTTAGCAAACGTCCGGTATTTACAAGTAATAATGTGGATAATTGTGCTCAACATATTTGTTTGGTAACGAACGAAATGTTGTAAAAGAAGGAAGCATACATAGCAATTTTTGATAACTGTTGGATTGGATTTTGGTTTGTTTCATTTTTGCGTGGAAGGAATACACTTGAAGTTTGTATAATTGGGTCCAAGAGGCGTACAGTTGGTTGACTGCATCACAACATGTGGACAGCGACTTCATTTGTTTGTCGAGGTACAGTATGTAAGCACATCTGTTTTATACAATGTAACACTGTCACATAAACAAGAACCTAGCTACACAAGGTAAGCCCTCTTTTATTATTTTCACATGACGTCCGCATTTCGCCAACATTGATGCAAGGCAACATATTAAACATAACATTGTAATGACCTACGATTATTATTTTGCTTAACAAACTATAAAGGACTTTTGATGTTTTGTAATTATTAACATTTAGATCCAGGGTTGTACCTGTTATTATTACAAACGAACTTAAACATCTTAATTGAGTTCTGATTAACGTTTTCATTGATGTGTAATTGTACTTAAAGCAAATATGGAAGTTAAATTATTAGAATTTTGAAATTTCCATATACACCTGTAAACCAAATTACAGATCTGATATTTTGGGTATTGATTTGAGATAAAATTGTATAAAAAGAAATACTTAACATATTTGATATTTTATTTAATTTTATTATTACGTCTGTGTAGAAGAAATTAAAGTACCATTTTTGATATATATAGATAATAAAATAATGAATCTTCTAATGGTCTATAATTAATCAATAATATTATAATTTCTGATAAGGGAAATAAAGACCAAATTAATAATAATCTGTTTTACATTCTCTTTACTCGTCTAGTCAAGCTTTCGAAATTTATCTTCAATTTCATCATCTGATAAGGGAAATAAAGACCAAATTAATAATATTCTGTTTACATTCTCTTTATTCGTCTAGTCAAGCTTTCGAAATTTAGCTTCAATTTCATCATCAGGACACTAAAAGTTAGTTAGTAACTTAGTTATTACTTTTAGTGTCCTATGATGAAATTGAAGATAAATTTGGAAAGCTTAACTAGACGAATAAAGAGAATGTAAAACAGATTATTATTAGTTTGGTCTTTATTTCCCTTATCAGAAATTATATATATATATATATATATATATATATATATATATATATTGTACATACAACTTTTTATCATGAAGCAACATTTATTTAAAGAATCATCATTTAATTCATTTAATTAATTGCTTTATTTTGAACAAGTGAGTTCGAAAATAGGGTAACTGAATCAAGGAGTAAAAGGCATAACTACCATCAATATAATAATATTTGTAGCTCCCATTTGACGGAGAAGCACTGATAGCACTTTCAAAATTTGATGCCTAATATTTGTGTCTATAAAAGTGTGTGCATAATTGATATTTATAGCTTTTCTTATTATGAGGTAGCAAGAGTAAATTTCTTGTGTCCTTTGTTAATTTGATCCAATTTTCTTTACAGCTCCTGCTTAAGCAGTAAATACAATATTCCTCTCTAAGGACTCCCAAGTCCCCCTTAGGAAAACTCTGTGTTTAAATCTTAATGACTTGGTGGCGCCCTCCCCATATCCCTATTTTGGTATAAGTTGGGTCAGTAAGTAAATAATGTTTTGTAAAAAGAACCCCGACCAATCCTCATAAGCTCTACTCGTGGAATAGACCCCTAGCATAGTCGGAAGATAGTTGCGTTCCGTCATTTTAAGGAAATCCTTCCTTAAAGTTTACTGGTTTCTTCAAACTATATTAAAGAACCCAGGAACTACTTTAATTATTTAATTAACCAACTAAATAAAGTAGTCTACGTAAGACTATGATCTTGGCACAACAGCAGTCTCCCTATAGAAATTGGAAGGTTACTGTTTCATCAGGTACGTCTTGATTATACAATACGGAAACAAACCAACTGCTCTAGCTATAAAATCATAAAGTATCTTACGCAAACTGAATAATTCGTACATCCTGGCGTCAAAATTCCTTTCGAAATTTGGAGCATATGGGCGAAGCCCGTGTGAATCTATTAGTTATATATAACCACGAGTTTTGATGGGTTAGTTCCTTCCACTGAGCTGTTTTGATACGGATGCTCCTAAATGCATAGCTGCTAACACCGTCTGACCTATGACTCATCAGATCGAGTGCATAATTCGGGTGAGCGTTAATAATGTATACTACCGTATCTCTCTGTTAGCACAGTTTCCATTTCTTTAAGAGTTGCATCTAACTTTTACTTGCTAAATGCTAATACCGCTATATCATCTGCCAATCTGGACATATCAATCGTTTGTCCCAGCATAATAATTCCAAACGTCTTTTTGAATTTGACAGTATGCATTGCCTCTTCGATATACTAATTAAATAATAAAGGGGATATTGCACTTTTCTGCCTCACCCCTTTCCCAATATTTACTTCTTTACGTTCCTGCTCCAATTCTATTACCTCTGTTTGCTGTTTGTATAAGAAACCTACTGTCCGTCTATCCCTATAACTCATTCCTATCTTTTTGAGTACTTCGAACATATTTTCCCATTTTACACTGTCCAGTGCTTTCTCCATATCTACAAATCATATATACACGCTCGTAAACTTAAATGGCTTCTCGTGTTCCCCTGTATCGCCTAAATTCAAATTGATCTTCTCCTAGTATATTTTCATCCTGTTTTTCCATCCGTGTGTGATGTCAAAACTTATTGTACGAAATTTTTACATCTACCCGCACCTCCCTTTTTTGGTATAGTGCCTATGCTTTTACGTTTGTAGTCTTTGGGTATCTCGCCGGTCTCATACATATATCTTACATGTAGGAAGAGACATTCTGTTGCTGCCTGTCCAGTAACTTTTAGAGTTTCTGCTTGCAACTTATCTATGACCGGCGCCTTATTATTTTTAGACTCTTTATTGCTAATTCAAACACATCTCTAAGTATAGGATATTGCAAGTCATCATTTTCAATGTGTGTTTCCTGTTATAGTGCTTTTAACTTTTGTAATGTGTATAAATTGGCTATATATTTTTGCATGTAATCACTTTCTCTACGCTTTCTATAATGATGTCTCCTCGCACGCCCCTTATATTTTTGCTTTACGGTTTTACATCCCTAAAACTCATTTTATAGGTATATTCTTCGTCTGTCTTTCCCATTTCCATCTTAGTTTGTACCTCCTTGCAATCTTCATCGTTCCATTGTTCTTTAGCTTTCCTGCAATTGCGAATAATATCCTATTTTATGGTTTTTATCGCTGTTTTCCTGCTTAGTCTGATCTGTTTTTGAATTTTCGCCTTTCTTCCATTAAATTTAGAATATCCTTTGTTATTCATGGTTTCTTATTTTCTTTTTGTTTATAACCCAGAATATCTCTGGCCGCCTTGTCTAAGCTGGATATAATGTTATTCCATTCTGTTTCTGCTTCCTTAGTTTTAGAAAAATTTTCCAATGTCTTTCAGCGTTTCGTTTGACATTTTCTTAAATCTTTTATCGATAACTTTATTTTTTAGTTTCTCGAAGTCAAGCGTCTCTATTGCTTTTTTTCAAATGTTTTAATTTAAGCGCGGATTTCATAAAAACTATGTAGTGTTTCTGAGTAGCTTCTACGGTCTCTTCCTTGACTTCAAAAGCGTCGTCGAACAAAAATGTAATCTATTAGATATCTGTCTCCTGGCATACTCCACGTGCATCCTAGCATGATGTTGAAATAACGTGTTTGTGTTTGTTTAATTGTTTTTGTTGCAAAATTCTAGCAACTTATTTTCCCTGTCGTTTCTCGGACCTAAACCAAATAAACCTTCTACCGCTCTTTTCCTACCCTTACCTAGCACTGCGTTAAAATCTCCCGTAATTTATTAAAGTTTCGTGTTCTTTTAAGCATCTTAGTGTGTCCTTGATATTTTTGTAGCTCGCTTCTACCCCCACCTCACTGTAGCTATAGGTGGGCAGCTATACTTATATTATTACCGTATTTACCAGTTTGCATTTTAATCTAATCATGACTACTGTTTCGTTCTTTTATAAGTGGTTTTCTACAGTATCTTATGTTTTCCGCACAACTATTCCCTCACCCGATTTCCTTCCACTAATCCTGTATGATTTACCTTAAAATCATCGCCCCAAAAATGATCCGCTTCTGGCCACCGAACTTCACTAACCCCTACTATGTCTAATGTTTGAACTATTCATTTCAATTTTCAAGTTTTCTGGCTTACCTACTTGCTTCATGCTTCTGACATTCAACGCCCCGACTTGCAAAATATTCCCGACTCTTCTTTTGAACTTGCCAAACACTTCCAAAGTAGTCCCTTCCCAGTTATCAGAATGGGGGAATATTTTAAATCCGGAATATTTTATCTCAGAAGATGTCTTCATTTAAGTACGCTGTGTATTTGGGTGCATCAATAAAGACCTCACTAATTTAGTTAAACCTAAAGTTCGGCTGTTTAGCTTACTGATGCGGACAAGCCATTCTATCAGATTTAGTATTCTAGAATTTCTTCAAAGTGCAGGTCCGTTCAGGACGATTCGCATACCTAAAAAAAGTGTTATTGAACATACTTAATACTTTTGATACTTGTGATATGCAATAACCAATTCAGTTGTTACATGAGTTTTAAAATCGCAATTTGTGCGATCAGGGAAGAGAACTGACTATTTCTACGTATAAACCGACTAACTAAAACGACACTGTACGTACACAAGAGCTTTGTAAATTCATTCTCTTCTCTAAATGCAAAACAACGGAAAAACTCCTCTTTGCTTTCTAGAACACTCAGTCGAACATAATCAACGTGACTGAACATAGAAAATTAGGTTCTTCATCAATTTGCATAATTTTCAAACGCTTTAAAACGATGAAATTTTTATGATAACTTTTTCTAAAGTGAGAGAAATTTTTCTGGATTTTGAAAAGCTTTAACAAGGTGCATTATGAATAAAACACGGATGTCAATTTCAAAGTTTCCTGGTTGTATCAGTTGTCCGGCGTGATTGTGAATTAATTGTGCTGTTATCGTTGTATGCATTTTAAATTCAATTATACGAGTACACCGGATTTTATAGCTAGGAGATCGAAATCTATGGTTGTTTTTTTAATACTCTGAAAGTATTTACTATCAGTACAAAAGTTTACTTACTTCTTCCACGTGTAGAAACAATGACAGGTGCTGTAGTCATAATTCCCGTTTTGCTCATGCGTGATGTATGTGAAAAATAACCATGCAGAGTTCTGGTTCTTGAAATTACTAAACATGTATTCAAATGTTTTCTGAAGTTTGCATAACCCCAATTTGGATAGGCATGTAGCTTAGTGTGTGTCCATAAGGTTTTTGCTAATATAAACTTACAATTCATTATATGTAAAATAATCTAAAGCGTGTAAACTTCAACGTACATCAAAATCCTTATACATAGTACAAGATCTTTTAGAATAAATAAATTGTGCGTAAGGTCCAATAAGAATTAGCTACGTTTTACGGTGGTTTTTTTTAAGTATGACTTTAAAGCATTTAACGTTTGTTACATGCCAATATAAAAAAGGTATTCAATGTATTCATTCGATTATCAGTTGATTCCCTACCTCTCCTAGGAGGCGTTTAAGTGTAATAACTGTGCCATTCCTATAAAAAAACCTAATTTATTAAGTCCTGTCGTTTTTGTTTATAGAGATCAACTGAATACCAAAACGTCTTCTTTTTACTACAACGCGAAGATTAACAATATAGAGGTGGTCATACAAATAATTATTACGTGATCCATCACTTTGCATAATTTGCAATCGCATTGGAACACTTTTATGCTAAATTATTCTAAAATCAGTACAGTCCTTTTGCTTCTGGATTTTGCAAAAGCATTTACAAGATGCACTATAAATAAAGCATAAGATATAAATCATGAAGTAAATGGGATAAAGCTGACTTCCCTTCGAATTGTAAATTAATGGCGCTCTTTACATTGCAAACATTTCAAATTCAATTACTGTGTTTGAACTTTATTACCCAGGGAACGGAAACGCATAGGTGTTGCGGTTTCTTCACTACTTTTGAAATATCATAACTAGAATATAAGCATTTGCTTATTATTTTCAATCCAAATTTTTTACATTAATTGTTAATATTTAGTTTTAATATTTTTTATAGCTTTAATGGTTTTAAGTTTAGATTATTGAAGATTTCGCTAAATGAAGTTACAACGATAGTGATATATATATATATATATATATATATATATATATATATATTGCTGTGGAACCTACAAAAAGCCTCACCAGAGTAAAAAAAGATATTCAAACCTCTCGAATTTGGCACCAAGATTTGCTGTGATTCTCGCCCTGTTGAATCTCTTCTGATAATCGCCTCTTTACTCTTTCCGCCTCGGCTGCTCACCTAGTTAAAACTTTCATCCTCATTCATAAAAAAAAACAAACACATTCCTACCTCAAACATCAACGTTAACTCTATTTACATCAATATTCATAATACATTAAAATTTCAAAATTAAATTGTAGCATAAATTTCAGTATCATAAAATTTCAAGATTAAATTTGTCATCATTTTAATTTGCATCCAGAATTAAAGTCCTTGTAGGATGCCGACTAATTAATTTAACAATATTTGCAGATCTGAGTCTGAATAAAAGGGAGCATCTCCCACCCCTTTACGTTACTTAAACAGGTTAGTCTAATTGAGCTCAAAGACAGACCCAAATTTTCATCATAACCAAGAACATAAACTGCTAAATACTCCTTTCTACTTAAACAAGAAAATTTCACCTTAAAATTAAAAATTTGTTGTTTGTACAAATTCACTACTGTCCATTTTTTATCAAACAAATTATAAAGTTATTCAACACACACCAAAACATCAAAAATCGAACAACAAAGCATAAGTTACCTGAAGGTTAATGCACTCTTGGCTCTAATGTACATCGTCCTTTGTTAATCACACCATTCCAACTGGGTTATGTTTACGGCTTCTGATTCTGAACGCTTTTAAAATTTTCTACACCACCATTCATCTAAAGTTGTTTCAGGGCTTCTCAGGAACTCATCTAAGTATATCTAAATCTTGTTTTGTGGATCCAATCACGTTTACGAATAACATTTGATTATTAACACCCCCGAAAAATAGCAAAGAAATTCATAATTCTTTCACGCTATACCCAAAACTGCCTACTTTTGTTTATTCATTTATCGTTACTAATTTCGATAATTGGTACAGTAATACTCGCAAATATAACTAGACTTTATTACCTTGTATCTTCTCTAAATGCACTTAATAACTTTTATCGTAGCACGTATTCTGCTTGAAGTATGGTATAACAGCAAAAAATAAAGAGCAAACTGTTTTAAAGTATTGAATAAAAATCGAAAATATAAGAGAGCCAAACTCCTATAAACACGGGTTTATATAATAGCGTGCTTGCACGTCGGTTTTGTCCCGCAACGGACACTTTTTAGAATTTCTCATTCTATGTTCCCTTTTCGACAGCTCGGCACGCGATTCTAGAAAATTTGCACTCGCGCCAGTTGAAAATCTAGGAAATTTTCACACGGCTTGCCACGTCTGAGAACAACTAATTAAATTTTGTATAGAAATTGTTATGTTTACACCTCTCATATCTGCATCTTATTTTAACCAATCGCAAACCTAGTGACGTTGCTTAAATCACGCCGTTTATTATCCGTTTCTCTGCCTTGCGCATATTATCCGTTTCTATCCACCCTGTTCTGAGTGGTACAAATCGATATTCTTTACTATCGGTTATTTCAATCCACGTGGATCCCTATTTGAGTTAAATAACCCCGTATCTAGCCTTCCCGTTAATATAAGCTACGGTTTATCCGACCGTTTGCAATATACGTAGAATCTGCATGTTTATCTATTCGAATTTATTAGAACTTTGATATTTAAAAATACGCAGGTGTTCAATCGTAATACTTCTACGATTTGGATATTCTACGTATTTTAACCTTGGATTTTCACAGGCTTTTATGCTTATTATATATTACTAATGGTTCAATTAACTCCAATTAAAATAATCATGATGTCACACGGTCTTTTGTTATCCTTGTCTCGGTTTCTACTAAACGCGTATTATCTAATAAAATTCTATACAAGGTGATTAAAATTATTTGATGTTAATTAATTTTCTACCCTGGTCTAAATATGAGTAATATATATATATATATATATATTATTAATAGAGAAGAATAATCCACATTTCGAATGCAAATGAATGCTTAATATATATATTAATAGTTATTAAGATGAAATGAAAACCCAACTTTGTATTTAAAGTTGAATTACCATTTCAAATCGAACTAGTAATTGAAAACCACTAAAAGAACGGCTACAGCAGGACTTGAACCTGCAACCTCTGATTTTCCGGATCAGTGCTCTAACCAATTGAGCTATCTAGCCTAATTGTTTAGATGATGTTATACTTAATACTACTGAAGCTTGGCTCTTGTTAACGATTTTTCAATTACGTCTTGCATTTAAGGAAATTGAATCTAGTTATATACATAATTCATGTACTAATAACTTGATCATCCCATTTTTCCAACGTGCGGAATAATACAAACATGTAATTATATTATTATTAATAGAGAAGAATAATCCACATTTGGAATGCAAATGAATGCTGTAGCCGTTCTTTTAGTGGTTTTCAATTACTAGTTCGATTTGAAATGGTAATTCAACTTTAAATACAAAGTTGGGTTTTCATTTCATCTTAATAACTATTAATATATATATATATATATATATATATATATATATAGTATCGTGTAATTAAAGGGTCATTGGGATATATAAGGGCAAGTTAACTCATAGGTTGAGAGCTATTGGATAAGATAATTTTATTCAGTTAGGGAGTTAGAATATTTTTTTAACAACTATTTTTTTAGCTTAAGCAGTGTATACTAATGTAGGGTCAAGTTAATTTAGCTAGGAAGAATGACAATATAAAACCGTGGAGCAGGTATTAAAATAACATTTCTATTTTCAAACGTAAAACCCAACACGTTTAAAACAGAACAAACAACAAGGGGAGATAATATTTATGGTAGCGTAGCAACAAAACAAACTTTAATGGGTTACTGGAAAAGAACAACCGTTAGAATTAATGTACACGCGGTTTGTTGGTTAAAATTTTGATTTCATTCTTGAAGGTAGTATAGGAAAAAACCAAGAAAAGACCAAGATAGAATAAAAATATATTGAGTCCAAGAGAGATGCATATAATTAATTTGGAGACAGTATAGTAGGGAGACTTGAATAAAAGAGAATGGAGCCAAGCAAGATGATTGGTGTAAATTAGACAAGAAGGGTCAGAGATTCAGCTGGTGGAGGTATATGTGTGAGATAAAGCTATAGATACAAGGGAGATGATAGATGTTTGCTCGAGTTGGAGGCGTAGATGAATGGAAAAGTAGAGGCTAAATTAGAACGGCGGTTGACAGTTTTTGAAGCGGTTTACCGAGTATTGTTGTGTTTGTTATGAAAATTCATGAAAAACCGAGGTTCGTTAGAGGTATTTTGCTGGAACGCCTGCCGGTTGAAAAACAATTTTAAGAATTATAGGAACGGGTACATAAGCGTATGTGCCAATTTGAAAAGGGGGGAGGGCGAATTTTACTTATATAATCACTGACAGAGAAGGACCGAGCTCTCTTTGATTTCATCCATCATACCTGATAATAGTTACTTTCAAGTGAACTAGTGCAATTTAATAAAAATTTATGTAGAAGCCAGTAAAGCATCTTTTTGTTAAAACGTTAAAGTGGTATGTAAGTACAAAGCTTATTATTTTGGTATTAGAATGCACGGAAGTACTAGAATTTGAAATTGTTTGAATGATGAAAAAAAACTATGTTTGAATAAGAAAAGATAATTTTGGACATTTAAATTTCTGGATAGGAAATTGTACACAGCGGCATGCATGGCAGATATGGTAATGCGACCGGGGAGTTAGCTGCTGGACTGGGAACCTACTAGACGGCAGCATCTCTAAGAAGTTAGGTAGTGGAGCACATTTAGAAAATAGAAACCAAGTAGACGATAGAATAGAACATTGAGTGGTAAATATTTTCATGGTGTTTGTGATTATTTGGATTTAAGTTTTGATGTGTTTTTATTATTATTTTACATTTTGTGAACAGATTTTTATGGGACTTTAAAAAGAAATTGGTTTTTAAAAATTAATTAATTTACAGATAACCGAATACTGTAAAGAGGTATAGAGGGCTTGTTGATCTTTGGAAGTGCAGAAATTTATATGTGCAGTTATAGAATTTTACTATGAGCTCATGCTAAGACAAAAGGTAACGTAAGGTATGAGGAACGCCCTCTTACTTTAATAAAAAAGTATATGTTTAAAAGATTATCAATTTGCATGATTATTGTTATAAAATTATTGACCTTTATGAATGTACATAAAGGAATGGTGTTTTTAAAATGTACTATGGATCTAATTTAAATAGAGTGTAATATATTTTGTTAATTGAGTTATTTTTAAGTTTGTGATTGGTGTGAATCTCTATTTAGGTTTCAGCATGGGGTTATTAAGAGGAAGTTTTGGATGTAACAGGTAGGTGTCAATGTTAATTTAGGAAATTTGACCTAATAGAAATTATTAGGAGTAGCCGAAGGCAAGAATCAACGTTAAACGTCACGGTAATTATGCAGCCCAAGAGTAGCGCGTGATTTCAGGCGATGATTCTAGAGCTAAATATCACAGTAATGATATCGACCCAACAGTGGGGCGTGATTCCAGAGACGTTCCATACTGTAAACCACACAGTAATATATATATATATATATATATATATATATATATATATAGTTATGGATTCAAAGAGTTAAATTTGGGGTAAGCAATGCAATTTCAAACACCCTGTTTAGAGAACAGAACAATTTATTTACGCGCAAAATTTATTTCATTTATTTAATTTAAACGAACAAGTATTGACGTATTTTTATAATTAAGGATTGAAAAGTAATAGGTTCAAAAAGAAAACCAGTTTTAAAAACAAATAGAAACGCATAATTCATTTAATTGATGTTAATTCAACGTGTAATAGCATTAGAAAAAGCACCGGGGTAGAGAAAATAAATAATCTCAAGGAAAAAGGTTCGTTGTAACAAACAAGCACGTTAATTGTATCGGATACCGCGAAATATAGACTGCGAGAATTGGTATTTTAAACGGTCGATAATTAAAAACACCTGCATGTTTAAAAGGTTACCTTCTTTGAATTTATCAACATAATAAAGCGGGCTTCGTAGAATATAGTTTCCAACCGTCAGTTGCTTCGAATAACAAACTAACAAAGTTGCTTAAAGAGCAGAGGAGATGCACGATCAATAATATGCTACAGATAGAGTCGGATATAAAAGCATTGGTTTCAAATCGCACGTGCTAAAATCCACGTAGAGTAAACATGGGCTGTCAGCAATATCGATTTTCTATAACTCAAGTGGGGTTGGAACGCGACATCAAATATGCATAAAACAGGGATAAAAATATTACAGGCGGAGTTTTATAACGACACAGGACTGTGTCATTATATAAAACAGATAGTTTAACAA
Organism: Platerodrilus igneus; assembly: GCA_036346225.1. Classification (NCBI taxonomy): domain Eukaryota; kingdom Metazoa; phylum Arthropoda; class Insecta; order Coleoptera; family Lycidae; genus Platerodrilus; species Platerodrilus igneus. The sequence continues at coordinate 10,960,468 of JARFIW010001325.1, read as the reverse complement.
CGGGCGAACACGCGACAGGTGAAAGAGGTTTTTCGGATTATATAGCGCGTCCACGAGGTTAATTTCTGGAAGTTTTAAGCCAGTTAGATTAAAATTTGCAGAAGTGTGATTTTAAAAATAAGTAATTTGCGTGAAGTGTGGCCTAGTAGTGGCATTTTAAGGATATAAATACTTGGAGAGAATGGAGCTCGCTCTCTTTTGATTCTCTTTGATTCTTTTGTATTTTCATCGCTTTAGACTACATATAACAATAAACCGACGCTATAGTAGTCTTGTGAGTATTGAAAAACTTCATAATACAGTAAATGGAGTATTAGCACTTATAACGTGGTAAGTTGAAGCCTTATAGTTATTAACGTGAGTAAGTGTCGAGTGAGTTAAATTAACTAAGGTCCAACTAACACCATAACAAGCTAATAAATCAATAAACTAAAGTATAATATACATGAATTTGGATGCTGTGATGGTATGGTAATGGGTAGCAAGGCGCTTGGTTATCATCTATATATAGCTGGACTATCAGAGCGTATAGTCACGAAGCAAAGGGGTTCTGGATGGCATCAGCGAAGGAGATAGAGTCTTGAAGCATTTTCCAGGTAACTCATTTGAATTTTCTGTTATTTGATAAACTTTTTGGAATTATTTGGGGATGTGTGAGTGAACATTGGGATTATTCATGGTTTTATAACGTATCGGAAAAGATACGTGTACTTGACAATTATTAGGGTATTTTAAATATTGAAAAAAAGTGTATGTAAAGCTTACTAAATGTCATTATGAATTTAAATTGGATTGTTAAGCGTACATGGGTTTATTACTTTTGTGGTGATTTTATGCAAGGTAAAAGGCATACATTAATAAACTGAGTTAATTATGAGCTCACCATACTCGAGTGTGCAATAAATATAGGGTATTAATTGGGGCCCATCTACTCCAATTGTATTAAATGTGTTTTTAAATAAAATTTTAAAACAAGGACTTTACAAAAATATCACTTATAGAGTTGTAACCAAACTGTACATATCTGTGAATAATTGTTTGTAAATAGCGGTAAATAAAGATTGTATGATTGTTGCATTATTTGATGATTTTATTGAATGGTGTGTGAGTGGGAAGGAAGAATGATTGTAAATTTAGGTATCCGAGAGAAGGCCCAGCTGAGCTAGCCAAAGAAGCTGCTGAAGATATTTTGAAGCAGAAATCAGGGTAAGAAAACTTTTTTTTGTTGTGAACTTTTTATTTTTTTTTGGAAAGGATTTAATGACTCACTATCGATTCTTAAACTTTAATCTGCGGATTCACACCAATCTTATGACGGCCCAACTTTACAATTTGAATAGGTTTTAAGGAGATCCAGAGACTGACCCCAAGATTCACAGCAATCTAATGGCGCCCAATTCGTGCGGCTCGAATGAGTAGAGGTAAAGGACCGATGTTAAAAGTGTCCCGGATCCACAGAAATATATATATATATATATATATATATATATATATATATATATATATTGATGTGTTATTTTTCTGATTCCTTTATTATTTTAAGTCCCAAGATTGGGCATGTCATAAAATTTGCTATGATATAGGTCCCAAGATTGGACGTCATAAAATGCTGTGATATTTCCTGAACAATCAAGCCCCAGCGTTGGGCCGATATAAAATTTCTATGATATTTGCCCTATTATTATTTTGAGCCCCAATATTATGAAATGTTAAATTAGGATTTTTTTACCCCGACTAGCTTACTGAATAGATCTTAGTGAATCAAATAAAGCAATTCCATAATACATAATATAATGGTTGATAGTATTTACAACACTCAAAATTTTCCTTTTTGTACAGAATATCTACATATACCAGATTTATGTTTTTCTGAAAGCCAGCAAAAATATCTTTTAATTATTCAGAGACTTTCGAACGTTCCAAGATACCTATTTCATTTTTATAGATTTTTAAGTGACCCTTTTTGATGACTCTTACAAATATACAATGTGGCAAATATTAAATCAAAACAGTTTTCCATAATGAAGTGTATTATGATTGCTAACCTGGAATGGGTTCTGTAGTTCCATCCTAGGCTCTGAACTGCATCCCCTTTCTATATTCGGTTTGCTTATTGATATGCCAGCCCCATATAAGAATCGCCTCCCATTAATCGCTTCCAATTAAAATCGTACAAAGTCAGAATATGCCCAAATTAGAATACGTTTATTTTACTTATCTCCAAAATTAGAGTATGTTTAAAGTTAGAAGTCCCAAATTAAAGTCGTCACAATTTACTATCCCAAATTAAAGTCGAAATTAAAATCCAAACTTAAGATCAAATTTAAGAGCCCTGTTTTACTAATATTAGAAATGTATTTAATTAAATCGTTTTACTTACGTCTATCTACAGATCGGCTTATTTTCGTTGCACAAATTCTTGCACTTTTAACTCTGATTTATTTTGCATTTTTCTTCACTGTTTACGTAAGTTTTTGACACCTTTGAACATAGTCGTTGCTCAGTTTGAATATAGACTAAAATGTCGTTCCGTTACTATCGTATATAAAAGGCCCTAAATCCAATTGATTTCATTGGCTTGTTGACATTCTAGGACGATACTTGTACCTTATCTCGCATACCTTGCAATTTTTACCCATTATTTAGTTTACATCTTACAACGCATGCCTTGTCTGTCACGTGCGCATCCCGCATATCGTCGTATCATTCGAGAATTTCCAACTTTTGATTTTTATTAAATCACGTATTTGGATGTTTGTTAATTTTATCGTTAAATTGAATCGCCTGGTGCTTGTTTATTTCTACAGAATATTGGTTTTCTGAACAAATGTTTTTCTCCGAGTCACGTAGCGATTTTTTAATAATGAATTATTTAGAATCCGTGTACAATGATACTTTCGACGCAATTGTTAAATGTTTGCATTGGCAATTAATCTATGCTTCCTGGTGATTTAATTTTGATGCAATATGTTGCATTTTAAAATCTTATCTTTACTTGTAAACTACACTTAGACATCTTTATGTTCTCATGCATTTAATCCCGTGTATTTTATTTACAGTGCCCTCTCAATTAACAATATGCAGAGTGACCGTTTTACTCTTATGATTTCTGGAATTATGTGCTTTACTTAAAGTGGAAGTTGTTTATATTTATTCTACGACCCCTATGGCTTAACTTAACCCTAAACTACCCTATTATCATAGCATTATATATACCCTACAATTACAGATATAAATTAATTAGTAATACTATTTTTTAATAAGACTTACATGAATATATGTAGCTTATTAACTAACTTAATGTTTAACAGATTGTTTTAAGATTGACAACTAAGAATTGACATCTAAAATTGATAGTTAGGTCTAGTTCTTTGACATCGGTAGTGTCTATCTATACACACACATTTGATGGAATTTTGTTTTGCTTAAATTTATAATTCTGTATTTTAAAGATTTTGTTACTGCAATTTGTTGTTTGTATGAGTGATTTGAATAAAAATTTAGAATTCTATATGATGATAATTATTTTTGGTCCCATTGTTTATATATTTGACCTGTTTCATCATGTGAAACTAATACATCGTCTACTTCTATTGTAAATTTTAATCTGTTGTTGAAAAAGTTAAATGTGTTAATCATATTAGTTTCCATTAAATCAGGGCAAGCGGTAATCATGTCATCAACAAATATAAATAGAAAAAATACATGAAAAAAAAGTTTAAGTATGACAGTTTTTACTAGTTCATTCATGACCATGTTTGCAAAGATGGGTGAGCTTGGTGAGCCCCCTAAAGTAACTAGTAGCAACGCAAAATTCGGTTATTTTAAGAAAGTAGTCTATTGTAATATCAGTGTGTTCACTTATCAAGTTCCAATTATTTCTAATTGAGGTAATTACCATTTCTTTAGAGACATTAGTAAAGAGGGAAGTAACATCTAATGATACAAGTTTGTAATTGGGTGGCATTTTTATAGTTTTAGTGTTATTTACATAAGCAAAGGGGCAAAGTTGTAAGGCATAGTAGGTGTCATTTTATTTAAAATGTTTGTTAGAAATTTTGATATTTTGTATGACGGTGAGTTAATTGATGATATGACTAGTCTAAGTGGTACATCATGAGTACTCTTATGAATTTTCGGTAAACCGTATGCAGTTGGTGGAATAGAATTATGACTTTTTAATATTTTTACAGTCGCTATCATTTTCATTTTATTTATTGTTGATAATAGAGAATTTCCTTTTGTTTGAAATTTATTAGTTGGGTCAGACTTTTGTATGACATAAATATTATTGTCTATAAATAATGTTATTATTTTTGAATATAATCTTGTTTGTACATAATTTATTATTAACATTAAAAAAGAGATACTAGATACTAGATACGAAGTATCTGAAAAAGTACTAGAGTACCAGATAATTTTATTTTTAGTCTCGAATACGGACACCGGATACAAAATTTTGAAAGTATTTGAATACAGAGTACTGGGTACACAAAAAGTACACGAGTACAGTACCCGGATACAAAAGTACTTGTATACTTCCCAACTCTATAGTAAAACTGCGCCTAGGAATTTTAACCACCGTTATGTTTTCCCTATCGCATTAAGTGTTATATTTGTATACATATTTTGCACATGCGCGCCAATAAGGGAAGAGATAAGTGCGATACTCGACAGAAATGTGAAATGCCTATATTACTAATCGTATAATACTGTGCTTATGAGTCAGTGTGGACTATCAGACTAGACTAATAGAACGAAATTGTAGATAAGGTGGCAAGTGGATTGTGGTTGTATACAATAATCTCATTCTAACCATACTGATTAGTGGTTTAATGTTTTAGTTCATACTATACAATATAGTAATATTGTGCATTAAATAATATATTTTACGAAAACTATTATGAGTGATAAAAAAAATTGAGTGGTTACCAGGTGTGCAAAGGAGCAGCTGAAAAGGCAGGAAAAAAAGGAATTTTGTTTCTAAAGCAAAGAAAATTAAGACTTTTTAAAGTTTGTATTGAAGCTTTTTGGCACAAGACATAGAATGCATTTTTTTGTTGTAATAAAATTTTTTGAAAGTTGTAAGATTATTGTAATCCATTTTACAGATACTGTTGTCTGTTTTTATAATTGTATTTTAGATATCGGATTTTCTAAAGCTCACATCGGTCCACATTACGCAATTTGCTTAACAAAATTGAGATTATGCAACCATCAGAAGATATTTGCATATATTTGTACCTATTTGACGGAACCATCACAGCACGGTGATTGTCCATAAATGTTCATACGCTAGAACGGGAGGTATTATTTAACCAGTTCCCTTTTTCTTTATTCATAGTTGGAAACAGAAAACAAACTCTGGTAGTTTACTCGTAATTTTATATTTTAAAAATATTTAAAAAGCAGCAACCAAACATTTCAGTCTCCTAGTTTAAAAAGCCATAATACAATAATTGAATTTGAAATCCATGCAGCGATACGAGCGCCATTACCTAACAATATTAAGAAAACGCTGATTTAACTACGAAACTTCATGATTGACATGCCATGTTTTATTCATGATGCATCTTGTTAATGCTTTTCCAAAATTCAGCAGAAAAACTTTACTCATTCCTAAATAATTTTAACGTAAAAGTGTTGACGCTTTAAAGCGGTTCAAGATTATGCAAATTGCCGAGGCTGTAATTATCTATGTACAATTCAAAATGTTTAAGAAGAAAAACAGTGGCAACCAACGATTTAACTAAGCTGCAAGGAATTTACTGAAAGAATGGTGCTTTGTAAACGATTTCCAATTTATTTAACTAATCCAAGTTAAATTACACAGTACTTTGAGAAAGAATTTACATTAAGCATTCTTTCTTGAGAAATAAGGTGTTGATTAAGTTTCGACTTGGAGAAATGGGGAAGCACCCTTTATTATTATCCAAATGTAAATTACAAATAGGGAAGACGAAGATGAATTTGAAGCGTTTATGTTATATATTTCAGATATTCAGTTAGTATTTTGCCCATAAATTAATTTTTACAATTTTCGTTTTAGACATACGAAATATTGTGCTATACAGGATGTTCCAAGGAAAAATTGACCCTCAAACTCAGAAACAAAGGTTTACAAAATTTAAGAAAATCGACACGCATTATTTACAAGACAAATGTTGACATAAAATTCACACCTAAAAGCCCAACACCCTGAGAAGGGGAGATCAAACCCCAATTCTTTTAAATAGCCATTGGGGTCGAGTGACACATCATTTTATAGATATTTTTGTTCTCTCTATAGCCCTGTAAAGTATATCAAAATTTATGGATTAACTTTAAAGTAATTTTATGTCGAACTATTTATTTTGGAATTTTTAGTAATAACATAAAATTTTTAGTTACTTAACATTAACGAATGTATTTCTCAAAATAATTTCCACCAACCTGGATAAAATGATACAGTCTACTTTCAAATGCTCTTCTTATATTTTGGAATACTACTGGTGTTAAAAACCGGCATTCTGAAACAATTTCATGCCGCAGCTCTGCAAAATTTGCAGGCGGAGTGGCGAGCACTTTTGATTTTAAGTACCCCACAAAAAGAAATCCACCCATGTGGAGAAATAAGGCGATCTGGCTGGGCACTTCACTAAACCTTTTCTGCCAGTCCAACGCCCTAGAAAAGTTTGTCCAAAATCTGTTGCACGTGATCATCAAAACGTGAGGTCGCACCGTCTTGCTGAAAAGTTAGTTCGTCCTCTAAAAGATTATTATCATGTTCCAAAATGTCAGTAATCATTGGGTAAATATAGTCTTCTAACAAATTTAAGTAAGCTGCTCTATTGACATTTTCATCAATAAAGAATGGTCCAACAACATGATTCCTTAAAATGCCCATTCTAAACATTTAATTTTTGGGGAGTTTGTGTATGTCTATTTACTTTACCATTTAACACGAAAGGTACACTCGTCAGAAGAACATGTACTGTAGAGACAACGTGGGTTGTTATTTAATAGTTCACTATCGCATTAAAGGAATAACCATAACATGCCTTGTTAGTTAACTACTGCTGATTTAGAAATTGCCTTATTTTAAGATTTCCATATATGAATAATGTTTAAAGATCCGTCGATATGAGCCTATCCTCCTATAACCTCTACTGACAGCTTGACAGCAAACAACAGGTGGTGCACCAACCAACCTGCCTTTCTCTATTAATGAGTACTATTTTACTATGGGTTAAATTATATGCATATAGGATGTTACGGAATTTGAGTAAATGTAGCGGTTGCTGAGGGACATAAGATAAATTATTCGAATTTTTTTTGTTAACGATAGGTTTTGTGTGTGTGTGTGTGTGAAAGAGAGAGCGCGTGTGTGAGTGTGAGAGAGAGCGCGTGTGTGAGTTTGCGTGTGTGTGCGTGAATGCGTGCTTGCGTGCTTGCGTGTGCGTGCGTGCGTGCGTGCGTGCGTGTGTGTATTGTCGAATTAGGGTGCTGGATTCTAGACAAAATTATTGATACAAGGTTGATAGGACTGGTATTGAATAGTTCTGGTAAATACTCCCTATATGTTTGTTGTGGTTTGTTTTGTTTTTTCTTAATCTTCGTTGGGAATTAAAATCGTCTTTATTCACGTTTCGATCCATGACCAAGGATCTTTGTCAAAATAATAAAAAACTTTTAAGTTTAACATTTATGACACAAATTAAAGGTGACTTTGATTTATTAATCTGAGATTCGAATACATTAGGTGAACATTTTAAAGTTTAGAAGAATGAGTGCCTTCAATTTGTGTTGCGCTCTGGGAGCGGCTTTCAAGGTAGCAAATACGCTCAACGTGAAATCAGCTGATTAATTTTTATATGGTTAAATTCCATATAAGTTCAATAACTTGAGGATTGGAAAACATTTTTCTATTTTTCTATTTATACGGTGAATGGATGGTTATTAAAGAAGTGTGTGATTATGTTTCCGTAAGTCTTAAGCAGCCGGGAGCTAATGTACCTATAGTTATGTAATTAGTTGTTGTATGTATAAATAGAAATCATGTATGTAGGCTGTATTTCACGTTAATATCGCAAGGAAAACCCAGGAAAATGTTAAATATTAAAAAATGTTCTCCAATCCTCAAGTTACTGAATTTATAAATTTATATGAAATTTAACTATATAAAAATTAATCAGCTGATTTCACGTTAAGCGTGTTGGCTACCTTAAACGCCGCTTCCAGGGCGCAACACAAATTGAAGGCACTCACTTTTCTAAACTTTAAAATTGTCACCTAATGTATTCAAATCAAAGATTAATAAATCAAAGCCACCTTAAATTTGTGTCATAAATGTCAAACTTAATTTTTTGTATTATTTTGACAACGATCCTAGGTCATGGATTGAAACAAAAATAAAAACGATTTTAAAAACTCTGAGTGGTTTAATTCCCAAGAAAGATTAGGAAAAATAGTTCTGGTACATTAATATTTAACTAGTGTACAGTCATTGAATACGAATAGCGCAAGTTGATGAGCGATTTTTGATACGTAATAAAGCCTGAACCTGTATAGTTTTAATAAAATTAAAGTTTGCCAATGGTAGCGCGTAATATGTAGCGTGAAGTGTGTTAGATGTTCTTATTGTCTCTCGTGATCTCTCTTTCGCCTATACTATTTGCGCAAGTACCGAAAATGATTATTCAAGTTGCGCTAGAAAACCAAAATAGCCCACTAAAAGCTACAATCCGCATTCATTAACTACCAGAAATGATTCATTTATACGTCCTTTAGTTATTGCACCGAGCCCCAATCTATGACAATGAATATACCAGTTACACCAGTAGTGATTGTTTTAAAGTGGTAGAAAAAATTCTAATGTGTATGTGCAAATAACACCAAAGAAGAACATACATGTGAGGAATATATACGTGACATAAATATGTTTCTCTGAATTTCATAGCATATACAAGTAAGATAGTGATATTTTCGAAGGGTTTCACGACCGGAATCATTTGAAATATTTATAGTTCCGGGTTGGGACCGTGTCATTTTATAAACTAGGATCGACGTTTAGTTTATAAAATGACACGGTTTCAAACCGGTACCATAAATATTTATAATGACTTCGGCCGTGAAAGCCTTCGACAATATCACAAAAACCTTTACGGGGAGAATATTTTAAACGAAACACACACCTTCAGTAAGTTTAGACACTCACTAGCAAAATTACTTAGTACACTCACTTTTTTTACGGAGCCGTAATTCTGACATAGTTACAATTTCCCTTAAAATAAAATATCATTTTAAAACATATTCCATACCAAAAGTTCTTAACAGAGCAGAACTTTCACCACTTTACGAACGAATTTCCAACACTCGTAAAGTAATGGACAATATTTCTAAACAACTCCTACAGCTCCATCTAACTTTATCTGCCACGCTTAATTACAATGACTGGACTCTGTTGGCCGAATTTCATACATGCAAGCCCAAAAGACCACCGAACTTACCACAAAATCCCACTTACGCATATTCTTGCAACTTTCCAACAACTTTTCACACCCTGAAAAAACATCTTACCCGAAAACTCTGTCCTCAAACACCGCCATAAACAGAACAGAACATATCCTATCCGAAAACGAACTACATATCCTTTCCAAAGGACTAAACTTCTCAATTGCCCCCAAGAAAAATTTCACAAGAGGTAATAATTAGCTCTGTAGAATCAGCGATTCGATCTCTACTCCAAGACGATGCCAACTTAATTGACTTAAAAATCACACCTAAAAGCCAACCACATTGGGAAGGGGCAATCAAACCCCTACTCTTTTAAATAGCTGTTGGGGTCGATTGACACATCATTTTTTAGATATTTTTGTTTTCTCTATAGCCATGTAAAGGTTATTAAAATTTATGGATTAACTTTAAAGTAATTTTATGTCGAACTGTTATTTGGGAATTTTTAGTAATAACATAAAAATTTTAATTACTTAACATTAACGAATGTATTTCTCAAAATGACTTCCACCAACCTCCATACAGTGATACAGTCTACTTTCAAATGCTTTTCTTATATTTTGAAATACTAGTGGTGTTAAAAATCGGTATTCTGAAACAATTTCATGCCGCAGCTCTACAAGATTTGTAGGCGAAGAAGCGAGTACTTTTGATTTTAAGTACCCCACAAAAAGAAATCCACCCATGGAGAGAAATAAGGCGATCAGGGTGGGTACTTCACTAAACCTCTTCTGCCAGTCCAACGACCTGTAAAAGTTTGTCCAACAACTGTCGCACGTGATCATCAAAATGTGAGGTTGCACCGTTTTGCTAAAAAGTTAGTTCGTCCTCTAAAAAATTATTATCATGATGTAAAATGTCAGTAATCATTGGGTAAATATAGTCTTCTAACAAATTCAAGTAAGCTGCTCTATTGAGATTTTCATCAATAAAGAAGGGTTCAACAACATGGTTCCTTAAAATGCCTAACCTAAACATTTAATTTTTGGAGAACTTGTGTATCTATTTCCATGAATAAATGTGGATCAGTCGCGCTTCAATAACGACAATTATGTCTATTCACCATATAACACAAAGGTTCACTCGTCTGAAGAACATGTACTGTAGGGTCAGCTTGGGTTGTTATTCAATAGTTCACTATAACATTTAAGGAATTAGCATAACATGCCTTGTTAGTTAACTACTCCTAATTTAGGTATTGCCTTATTTGTAAGATTTCCATATATGAATCAAGTTTAAAGATCCGGCGATATGAGCCATTCCTCCTTTAACTTCTACTGACAGCATGAGAGCAAACAATAGGTGGTGCACACACCAACCTGCCTTTCTGTATTAATGAGTACTATTTTACTATGAGTTAAATTATATGCATATAGATTGTTACGGCGTTTGAGTAAATGTAGCTGTTGCTGAGGGACATAAGATAAATTATTCGAATTTTTTTTGTTAACGATAGGTTTTGTGTGTGTGTGTGTGTGAAAGAGAGAGCGCGTGTGTGAGTGTGAGAGAGAGCGCGTGTGTGAGTTTGCGTGTGTGTGCGTGAATGCGTGCTTGCGTGCTTGCGTGTGCGTGCGTGCGTGCGTGCGTGCGTGCGTGTATGTATTGTCGAATTAGGGTGCTGGATTCTAGACAAAATTATTGATACAAGGTTGATAGGACTGGTATTGAATAGTTCTGGTAAATACTCCCTATATGTTTGTTGTGGTTTGTTTTGTTTTTTCTTAATCTTCGTTGGGAATTAAAATCGTCTTTATTCACGTTTCGATCCATGACCAAGGATCTTTGTCAAAATAATAAAAAACTTTTAAGTTTAACATTTATGACACAAATTAAAGGTGACTTTGATTTATTAATCTGAGATTCGAATACATTAGGTGAAAATTTTAAAGTTTAGAAGAATGAGTGCCTTCAATTTGTGTTGCGCTCTGGGAGCGGCTTTCAAGGTACAAATACGCTCAACGTGAAATCAGCTGATTAATTTTATATGGTTAAATTCCATATAAGTTCAATAACTGAGGATTGGAAAACATTTTCTATTTTTCTATTTATACGGTGAATGGATGGTTATTAAAGAAGTGTGTGATTATGTTTCCGTAAGTCTTAAGCAGCCGGGAGCTAATGTACCTATAGTTATGTAATTAGTTGTTGTATGTATAAATAGAAATCATGTATGTAGGCTGTATTTCACGTTAATATCGCAAGGAAAACCCAGGAAAATGTTAAATGTTAAAAAATGTTCTCCAATCCTCAAGTTAATGAATTTATAAATTTATATGAAATTTAACTATATAAAAATTAATCAGCTGATTTCACGTTAAGCGTGTTGGCTACCTTAAACGCCGCTTCCAGGGCGCAACACAAATTGAAGGCACTCACTTTTCTAAACTTTAAAATTGTCACCTAATGTATTCAAATCAAAGATTAATAAATCAAAGCCACCTTAAATTTGTGTCATAAATGTCAAACTTAATTTTTTGTATTATTTTGACAACGATCCTAGGTCATGGATTGAAACAAAAATAAAAACGATTTTAAAAACTCTGAGTGGTTTAATTCCCAAGAAAGATTAGGAAAAATAGTTCTGGTACATTAATATTTAACTAGTGTACAGTCATTGAATACGAATAGCGCAAGTTGATGAGCGATTTTTGATACCTAATAAAGCCTGAACCTGTATAGTTTTAATAAAATTAAAGTTTGCCAATGGTAGCGCGTAATATGTAGCGTGAAGTGTGTTAGATGTTCTTATTGTCTCTCGTGATCTCTCTTTCGCCTATACTATTTGCGCAAGTACCGAAAATGATTATTCAAGTTGCGCTAGAAAACCAAAATAGCCCACTAAAAGCTACAATCCGCATTCATTAACTACCAGAAATGATTCATTTATACGTTCTTTAGCTATTGCACCGAGCCCCAATCTATGACAATGAATATACCAGTTACACCAGTAGTGATTGTTTTAAAGTGGTAGAAAAAATTCTAATGTGTATGTGCAAATAACACCAAAGAAGAACATACATGTGAGGAATATATACGTGACATAAATATGTTTCTCTGAATTTCATAGCATATACAAGTAAGATAGTGATATTTTCGAAGGGTTTCACGACCGGAATCATTTGAAATATTTATAGTTCCGGGTTGGGACCGTGTCATTTTATAAACTAGGATCGACGTTTAGTTTATAAAATGACACGGTTTCAAACCGGTACCATAAATATTTATAATGACTTCAGCCGTGAAAGCCTTCGACAATATCACAAAAACCTTTACGGGGAGAATATTTTAAACGAAACACACACCTTCAGTAAGTTTAGACACTCACTAGCAAAATTACTTAGTACACTCACTTTTTTTACGGAGCCGTAATTCTGACATAGTTACAATTTCCCTTAAAATAAAATATCATTTTAAAACATATTCCATACCAAAAGTTCTTCACAGAGCAGAACTTTCACCACTTTACGAACGAATTTCCAACACTCGTAAAGTAATGGACAATATTTCTAAACAACTCCTACAGCTCCATCTAACTTTATCTGCCACGCTTAATTACAATGACTGGACTCTGTTGGCCGAATTTCATACATGCAAGCCCAAAAGACCACCGAACTTACCACAAAATCCCACTTACGCATATTCTTGCAACTTTCCAACAACTTTTCACACCCTGAAAAAACATCTTACCCGAAAACTCTGTCCTCAAACACCGCCATAAACAGAACAGAACATATCCTATCCGAAAACGAACTACATATCCTTTCCAAAGGACTAAACTTCTCAATTGCCCCCAAGAAAAATTTCCGCAGAGGTAATCATTAGCTCTGTAGAATCAGCGATTCGATCTCTACTCCAAGACGATGCCAACTTAATTGACTTTGAAACAACTAAGTATCTCCGACATACCAAAACTCCCAACAAAAACGTAACAAAGTAAGAACTGACGACCTTACAACACCTACGAACGAACAAGCAAATTGTTATACTTGCTGCAGACAAAGGTAATGCGACTGTAATTCTAAACCGTACAGAATATAAAGAAAAGATTAACCAATTACTACAAGACGGTTCCTACACTCCTATAAACAAAGACCTCACTTCAAAGCTTGAACGGGAAATTTCGGCATTTATCAAATCCTCTAATATTCCCAAAGCTATCCAAAAACGCATAATACCTCGCGAATATAACCCACCTCGTTTGTACGGCCTTTCTAAAGTTCATAAACCCGATGTCCCTCTCCGTCCGATAGTGAGCACAATTGACTCGCTAGCCTACCATCTGACAAAATACCTAGCAAATTCCTTAAAAGCCTATTTCAGTAACACCCCCATTAATGTTTTAAACTCCACTCATTTTATAGATATAATTGCAAATATTGAATTAGGCCCTAGTGATATACTAGTCAGTTTTGACCTAACATCCCAATTCACAAACGTACCTGTCATAGACACTGTCTCCATTACTAAACAACTCTTACCTCAAGAAAACGAATTTGAGTACCTGCCACTCTCATTTAAAAATGCTTAACTTCTATCTATTTTGTCTTAGGCGGACAATTTTACAAACAAAACTCTGGCACACACATGGGTTCGCCTCTATCCCCTATTGTGGCCAATATATTCATGGAGTCTTTGGAATTCATGGCTGTAGAATCCACAGACCTCAAACCAAAAACTTGGATCCGTTATGTATTTGACATTTGTGAAATCTGATCCCATGAACACCAAACGCTCAATAATTTTCTAGATCACATAAACAATCAACACACAGATATTAAGTTCACTATAGAAATTGAAAATAACAGAACTCTGCCATTTCTTGACGTTCTGGTGGAGAGCCAACTCAAAGGACGACTAGGTCATTCCGTATATCGAAAATCCACACACACAGACAGATACCTACATGCGTCGTCACATTATCATCCGTCACAAAAATCATCGGTAATCTACTCTCTAGTCCACCGTGCAATTAAGATTTCACAACTAGAACATTTATCTTGTAAACTGATCCATCTAAAAACTAGTTTTATAAAAAAAACGGTTATCGCAACTCAGATATCGGCAGAATAATAAACCGGCAACTGCATCCTACACGAACCCCCAAACCACGCTGTAATCACGATACACGATCTTTAGCAATCCTTCCATATTTACACAGAGTAACAGACCGAATTGGCAAAATTCTACGTAAACTCAACATCAAAACCATCTATAAACCCACTAATAAAATTTCACAAATATTACCAACCCCAAAAAAAATTCCGAAAACAGTTTTAAAGCCCCAGGCGTATATAGTATACCTTGCAGCTGCGGTTTAGTATACATAGGAGAAACAGGACGGTCAGTACAGACTAGACTAAACGAGCATAAGCGATGCTTAAGAACATTAGCCAGTACAATCGCTCAGCGGTGGCCGCACACCAGCATGAAACAGGCCATACCATTAACTTTGACAAGACAAAATTAATTGCCAGAATCTAGTTTTCTACAATAGAAAAATCAGAGAATCTGCAGAAATCACAAAAAATTTTAGCAATCTAAACAAAGACGATGACTACTACCTTTTCTCCATTTGGAAAACAAGCATATGTTTATAAAAGCGGAATCGTGACGTTTACTGATCCGCTACGACACTCCTCTCTATTCATAATCACTCATGCATCAAGTTCTCGCCCTATATAAACTACCGCTTTCGTTACCTTCACCAATTACTTTGCCACAAGACACCTTTTGGCTTAAATGGGCTGGTGAGTCTGCTAGTTCAAAAGTAATTTTAACGCTGTTTACATTTTAACTGGTCTACTTATTATTATTATTCTTATCTTTATTATCATTTTTATTATTTATTTTCTTTTCTTGGCCTAATGAAGCCTCTTACAAAAGTGGGAGAAACGTCGACCCTAGTTTATAAAATGACACGGTCCCAATCTGGAACCATAAATTTTTATAAAATAAGATAGTGCCAATTTTGATTTATGTATATATCTTTTTCTGGCAGTATTAAACTTTGGGATGTATTTCCGGTTACCACAGGAACACGAAAAGCACACGCTGTATATCTAGGGAAAATTTGTTAAAATCGGTTCAGTATTCTTTCTTATCTAGTCGTAGTTAGGTCATCAGCAAGTAATAGTTTGAAGACAAAGAAGTGCTGAGCTTGTGAACACGCTTATTTAAAAATAAACTAAATGTTTTGAGTATATATTTTTAATTGTTGTAGTAGAAAAGATACTTGAATGTATATAAATTGCTTCAAAATTCAGAAACAAATGTCATTAGTGACGCACAGCTATTAACTGCTCTGTTTAATGCTCCTAAATGCAGCAAAGTGAATGTTGAAACAGTCGACCTATTACTTTAGTAACACATTGGCCTTACGCTAAATAGAAACCGGATGCAAAAAAAGTAAGGTCAATCTTAAACTCACAAATTAATATTGATGTACTCTGTATATTTCCGATTTCATGAACAGTAAAGGAAATTCTAGTCATAAACTTAAAGACATAAATGCATAGTTTTATTTCTGTGTAATACATATTGGAATGTAACACAAGTCCTTCAATTATTTTAAAACCATAAAACATAGAAAAATAGATCTGAATGTTAGACGTTTTTCACATAAAGTTGAAAAGACTTTTGTGTATGTTCGTTGGAAATATTTCCGTTTAATAATACACCGATACAACTACAGATATAATTTGTAATGTAACCAGATAAGATAAAAATAAGATTATGACAATGTTGTTAAACACAAAATCTATAGATATTAGGTTACGAACCAAACCTCATTATAAAATACAATGTTACAATGTACCGACCCAGTTACATAAGGAAAAATTAAGCACGTATTACACAACAACAAGTCATGCATTATTCAATACAAAGGTATTATGAATGCTATACAAAGAATAACCCAATGAACATATGAGTAGTGGGAGAAATAATAGAAGTTAGACAGCTACCGGAAAGCAATTAATCAAATACTCACGAACCAGTAACAAAAAGACATGTATAATGTTATCATGGAAAAGGAAAGTTGAAGAACTCCATTGTCTAGAGGGTAGCAACTGGGCGTTCAACGTGGTTAATCCGCGATATTCACAATTACGCTAGATTGAATTTGGAACGGGGTAGTTCCATATCTTTATAGCAAGAAATTAAATAAATCTCTATACCGTGGATTCCAACTGGTGAAATTGATGGCCTTAATTAAATCGGCACTCAGTTACAAGGTTAGTGTAGATATTGATAAATTGTTCTATTGTTCTGTGGTGGCGTATATTTGTGGACAATAAAGTGAATTGTAGGTTATGTTGTTTATTTTGTTATATTTACGAAACCTGGACATTGGAATTAAGGTGATCCAGTTTCTGATAAGGACACATAGTTACAGGTAAATAAAAAGACTGCAACATCCGAAAGTGACTAATTTATGTAATTTCAAATGTCGTGTGCATAAAGAATCAACGGAAGATTGTTACGCTACTTGCATATAATTTGATTTAAGTAGATTTTAAATTTTGTATCTATACGTTTTCAGAAATACTATTATACAACTTGTGTTGAAATTAATTTATTTAGATAGCTTTAAAATTTTATATGTGCATGTTTACAGAAATAATAATGTGATGCTGTATTAAAACTAGATTTAGGTAACGCAGTGAGAGGGCGTTCTTCTTGATTGGATATACCGATTAATTATGTCGGGAACTTCATTACACCAGGAGGTCCATGAATTTAAAATCGCCAGAAATACTCGTATTTCACAGGATTATTGTTAGACCAGACGAGTTGGGGCACATATATTTGACAGTATTAAAAGCCCTCCAAGAGAAACGTTATTGGTGACAACTTGAAACTGCACTTTGTTAATTGGTAAGTTATTCGATTTTGGTTGTTCTTAGCATGGTGACTGTATAAGAAAAATAGATATTTTAACATTTATTGACGATTTTGCAAAAGCTAGCCATGAACGTTAATGTAACGAATGATATATTTGCGTAAGAGCTTTTATTTTCAAACTGATTATACAAGTCCTTTCAGCAACTTGTAACTACAATGAAATTTTAAAAAGTTTCACAACGATTTACTTTCCAGTTAATTCCTGATAGTAGAAATATCAGTTTCTTAACACTAATACTACTGTTATCTTTTAAATTACTATCGAAGCACTATAATTAATTTATATTAAAGCAATAATTATTAATTTATATGATCACTACACTAACTTATATCAGATAGGCCATCAGTAATTTAAGTCACATCACGACTTCCTAAGCTTTAAACTAGAACATATTGTAATAGAAACGGCTATTTGTACCTATTAAATTGTACTGGTTGTTTCGCAAACATCCTAGAAATTATGCAAATTATGTTCTCAAGATTTCTATTGTCATTTTTTAAATGCAAGGTCTTGTACTTGTCAGTCAAGAGATCTCGCGCTGCAAGACCTGTCAATCGGTGTAGAAACCCATCGTTTACGTTCCAACTTAATTATTCTAGTCACAGGTTGTCCAAGCGTCGTCACATTAACTTAAATTTCAGCAATGACTTAATTTTCAAGCATTTTTTGAATGGTTCATGACTATTTAGTACAATAAACTAGGCTCGTGTTTTAATAGCTGTTCAACTTTAACAGTCATAAACTATACCTTGAAAGTTAAAATGAATCTTTTAATCTATCTTGCAAGTACTGGTTTGGGCTTTTCATTTTAAATTTTAGATATTAGATTTTCAAAAGCCTCAACGGTTCACAATTTGCTATTGATTTAACGAAATTCATCATCATTTTGTTTTCGACCTTACTTAAGGTTGATTTAGCGCAGCTCTAACTCCTTTTCTATTCTGTGCTAATCTAAAAAGCTCTACATACCCTTCACAACCTAAATTTCTAATAATTTGACTAATATAGTTTGGTCTAGGTCTTCCTATATCCTTCTATCTTTTTCCTATCCAGCTGACTCTACATAGATATTAGCAACCTGATGGTTGTCAAAGAACTCTAACATGTTTACATGATTACCATTTATAAGGAAATGAAATATAACCTGGTTATCCGCTTCAAAAAGGAAAAGTGTTAAATTATATGTTATGGTAAGGTTTAAGCAACGAATCGCTGCCAACATGCCAGACCGCTACCTAATTGTGAGTTATGTCATGGTGACGTTTATTAAATTATATGTTATGGCCTTAAGCAACGAAACGCTACCAACATGCCAGACCGCTAACTAATTGTGAGTTTGTCATGGGGACATTTAGTTAACTGATTTTTATTTTTTTGTTTTGTTTTCGAACTTACTTAAAGTCGGTTTGACGCAGCTCTAAATTCTTTTCTATTCTGAGCTAGTCTAAAAAGGTCTACATAGCCCTAACAACCTAAATCTCTAATAATTTGACTAATATAGCTTTGTCTAGGCCTTCCTACTCTATTTTTATTTGGTAGTCTATAATCTAAAACTTTACTAAATAGTCCCTCATGTCTTAACCGGTGCCCTATCATTCTATCTCTCCTGACCTTCAATTGTTTCCACATACAGGGATCCTCACCTCTCCTTTTATAAACTTCCTCGTTTGTTACTCTAACTGTCCAACTAATCTTTAACATTCTCCTATAACACCAAGTTTCAAAAGCTTCTATCTTTTTCTTATCTACTTCTTTAATTGTCCAAGTCTCACTACCGTATAGTAGAACGCTCCATACGTACTATATCCCTTCTGCTACGTCCATCTTTTGTAATTATACTACCTAAATAGCAAAATTCATCTACCTCCTCTAACTCGGTATTACCTATTTTTAATTTTGGTTTAGAACTAGGCTGTAAGTCACTTGTTATTATCTTTGTCTTTACTGAATTAATTCTCATACTATAGTTACTTTGTAGTATCTCATCTAAAATATTTAAAAACTCTCCTAACTCTTTTCTAGACTCTGCTATAATGGCTATATCATCTGTAAAACGTAACATGTCTATTTTCTGTCCCTGTACACTAATACCTATCTCTTTTCTCTCTCTAGCTAAGTTTAAAGCTTCCTCAATATAAACATTAAAAATCAAGGGAGACAGTATACAACCCTGTCTAACACCATTTCTAATCTTAGCTTCCTTTTCTATTTCATCAAATCTAATTACTACGCTTTGGTTTTTATATAGACTGTAAATAATTTTTCTATCCCTATGAGAGATTCCTATTTTTCGCAAAACCCTGAACATAACAATCCAATTAACCCTATCAAATGCTTTTTCTGAATCTACAAACGCGAAATGAGTCTTTTTATTTTTTTGTAACCTTTTTTCGATAATTACCCTAATCATTAGTATCGGTTCTCTAGTCCCTCTGTCTTTACGAAAACCATATTGGT
Source organism: Platerodrilus igneus (assembly GCA_036346225.1). Taxonomy (NCBI): domain Eukaryota; kingdom Metazoa; phylum Arthropoda; class Insecta; order Coleoptera; family Lycidae; genus Platerodrilus; species Platerodrilus igneus. Next base: position 10,940,613 of record JARFIW010001325.1, on the reverse strand, counting down.
CTTCGCGTAAATAATTCTCAGTCAAAGCTCTATTTTTAATTATTATTGTTAGTATTTTGGAAGCATGAGAAGTTAAACTAACCGTTCTAAAATTCTCACACCTATCAGCTCCTGACTTTTTTGGGATTGGAATAATAATATTTTTTTCGAAATCTATTGGAACCTCACTTGTGTCATATATTACATTTACTAGTTGATATAATCTGTCTAAAGTTTTCTGACTTGCATATTTTATTAATTCTGCGGGAATATCGTCTATCCCTGGCGCTTTATTTAATTTAAGATTCCGAACAGCTCTATCAAATTCCTCTCTTAATATTGAGAACCCTATTTCTACATCCTCTTCTTGGTCGTACTCTAACTCATCCATATCGTCCCCCCTTATATAAATCTTCTAAATATCTTTTCCATCTATCTGCTACCTCAACTTTATTTATTAGAAGCTCATTATTCTCGTCTCTAATACCATTACATTTTTTCCTATCTTCCCCAAAAAACTTTTTAACTGCCCTGTTGGCCCTGTCTGTCTTACCTACTCTCAAATCATCTTGTATTCCCTTACAATTCTCCTCCATCCATTTATTTCTAGCTTTTCTACACTCATGTACTATCTTATTTCTAACTGTATTATATTTTTGCTTACTTTCACTATCCAATTCTCTGAAAGGTTTAAGCTTTCTTCTATTCTCTATTAAATCTAATATCTCCTTTGTTACCCAGAGTTTTCTCGCTTCTATTTTTTTCTTACCTATAGTCTGTGTTGCTGTATCATGTACAGTCAGTTTTATTTCTTTCCATCTATTTTCTGCATTCCTCCTACAGCTATCTCTTTGCTCTTATTATCTAATACTTGTTTATATTCCTCTTTTACCCTACTATCATTAAGCTTACCTAAATCCCATCCCTCTCTTTTAGCCTTTCTCAATTTTTTGAATTTTAGTTTACATTTTATTTTAATTAAGTTATGATCGCTATCTATGTCAGCCCCTGGATAACTACGACAGTTTTTAACTTGGTTTCTAAATTTTTGTTTAACTAAAATATAATCTATTTGGTATCTAGCCCTATCACCTGGGGCTTTCCAGGTATATCTTCTCCTAATATGTTGTTCGAATAGGGTGTTTACAGTTACTAATCTATGTTCCTGGCTAAACTCAACTAATCTTTCTCCTCTATCATTTCGTCTGCCATACCCAAATTTTCCTACCATTTTTCCCTCACTACCTTCTCCCACTGACGCATTAAAATCGCCCATAACTATTAAATTCTCATCTCCTTTTACTTTTCTCACTATATTATTTATATCCTCGTATACCTTTTCTACTTCCTCATTCTCGTACTGAGTTGTTGGCATGTAAACCTGTACTAAAACAGTGTCTGTGGGTTTTGTACTCAATCTAACCATAATTATTCTATCACTAAATTGTAAGTACTCTTTAACTTTATGCCCTAATCTTTTACCTAACACTATTCCTACCCCTGCCTGTCCATTAGTTGAAGAAGTTGTAATTATTCTATAATTATCTTTCCAAAAGTCATTACTATCTGGCCATCTCACCTCACTAATACATAAAATGTCCAGCTTTTCCTTTCTCATTTCGACTAATAAATTCGTTAACTTATCTACTCTACGTAATGACCTTATATTCCAAGTCCCTATCACTAAATCGAACTGTTGTTTTATATTCTTACGATGACGAGCCCCAAGTACCCCCTCCCGGAGATCCGAATGAGGGAGTATTTTACCTCCGGACAAGAATTTTACTTGTGAGCTCTCCATCATATGTATTTCGTGTTTTAGGCCACGCACACCTGGGAAATATTGTGGTAGGCTCCCATATCTTTCCACAACGCAGTTTTTAAAGATTTTAGCAAAAAGCCGTATCCGTCACGGCCAACCCCCAACAAGCTTGTAAATTATTGAGGATCGCCCGAGACCAACCGACCCTCCTCCAATATCTGTTAGCCAGCAAGGCTGCTGCCTCTTGCTGCGCCTTTTAATCGCCTTTTACGATAAGCAGGCTTACTATAGTAGTATTCTTTATCCCCTACTATATGGAGTTAACGAAATTGGGACTAGGCAAATCTCATGAAGTTTGCATAACTTTCTAACAATTCCAAAAACCAGCAGTCAACATAATTATTTCTCATAAGCGTTCATACACTAGAACATCTACTGTTAGCATATTTTCAAAGTATTAAATAAATGTTTGCTATGTATTTGCTTTCCTAGTTATAAATGATCTTATACTCTTACACTGAAATCTGAAAAGCACACGGCACTAAGAGCACCATTAACTTACAATCAAAGTAAAACGCTAATTTAACCAAGAAACTTCAAGACTGACATCCCATGTTTTATTCATAATGCATCTTGTTAATACTTTTTCAAAATCCAAGGGGAAGACTTTACTCAGTCCAAAATAATTTTAGCATGAAAGTGTTGACGTTTCAAAGCGGTTGAAGATTATGCAAATAGCATGACAGAGAATATAATTATTTTTTTACTATTCAACACGTCTAATGGGAAAAACAATAGCAACCAACAGTTTTTAACTAAGCTGCAAGGAATTTAATGAAATGATAGTTCTTTGTAAACGATTTCCAATTTATTTTACTAATCCAAGGTAAATTACATATTACTTTAAAAAACTTTACGTTCAGCATTATTTCTTAAGAAATAATGTGTTGATTAAGTTTCAACTTGGGGAAATGGGGAAGCACCCCTTATTATTATCCAAATGTAAATTGCAAATAGGAAGCGATTTAAAATGAGATGAATTTATAGCGTTCAATTTACGTATTCTTGTTATTCAATTTCTACTGTAAAGATTTCATTTTATATGATGCTGGCCCATTGTCAAAACTAATAATGCGTGCAATACTAATATGTAAAACTTGTCGTTGGTAGAAATATGTTAGCAAAATAGGGATAATAATAAACTGGAACTCGCATGGAGCTAATTTACGCTCAGAGACTTAAGTTAAAGACTCCGAGGCCGCGAAATCTTTACATTACTTTGCGTGTGTATTGATTTTCGTTTAAAATATATTCTTTAACTTTTGCGCTGTATTACAGTTCAAACTGACAAATTAGTTAACACTATTCTATTTTTCAAAAACTTGGGATATAGGTTTGGTTTTTACTTACGTTATATCTTACTGAAACAATTTAAGTGGGTTCTGGTGTTGGGCGCCTGTAAAACAATAGTGAATGCTCCACGTGTGGGGTTTCGGTGAAGTGAAACAAAAATTGGACGCAAGTGCCTTGTTACCCGCCCTCATACTGTACCAACGACTAGCTTTAGGTTTAATTCACGAGAGAGCATGAGTTTTTGGCATAGATTGAATATGGTAACTCAAAATTCACCAAAATTAAGTGGTATGTAAAGGGGGTTAAGCAGCCTGTGGCTGCCAAGGATCTCCCAACACTTAGACATTTGCCGTATTAATGTTTTCCAGTAAATCCTTTCGCACAATTAACATTAGGTAAGAGTATTGCCAAACCAATATCTGTAGTTATTTAAAATAATCACCATGTTTAAGTACAGTTATTATTTTTACCATTAGTTTTTACATCCTGTGACTGGTTGGAAGCGTACCTCAATTGATTTCTATTCTGAGCTAGCCCACACATTTCTCTGAAATTTTCACAGCTTACATCTTTCACTATCTGTGTGCAGCAGTCTAACCTAGGTCTACATCTACTTCTCTGTTTTCCTATCGTTGCTTCTAGTATATTCCGCACTATTTCCTCATGTCTTAGTATGTGGCCTATTATCCTATCTCCTATTTTTGACTGTTTTCCACATACTTCTTTCTTCCCCTACCATTTCTAGTACTTCTTTGTTTTTAACTTTGTCTGTCCATTGTATCTTCATCATACGTCTGTAGCACCACATTTCAAAGACTTCTACCTTTTTCTTGTCTGCTTCTCCTACTGTCCAGGCTTCACAGTCATACAGTGCTGTGCTCCATACATATGTTTTAAGCAATCTTTTTCTTGTTTCTATGTTTGTTGTCTTTGAACACAGTAGTTGCTTTTTCTTGATAAATGTAGCACGACCTTGTGCTAATCCTTGTTTTATATCTTTTGTGCTTCTCTCATCTTGCGTTATTTGACTTCCTAGGTAGCAGAAATCCTCTACCTCTTGTAAGTTCTCATTACCTATTTGTATTCTTGTTTTTGATTTATTTTCCCCTCCTCTGTATACTAAAACTTTAGTTTTGTTTTTGTTAATTTGCATACCATTTCTCTCTGTTAGAACTGTTTCCATTTTATCAAGAGCAGCTTGTAACTCTTCTTTGCTAGATGCTGGTACCGCTGTATCATCTGAAAATCTAAGCATATCAATCTTTTGTCTCTGCATATTAATTCCAAATGTCTTCCTGCACTTGACAGTATTCATTGACTCTTCTATGTACAAGTTAAAAATTAATGGGGATAAGGCACATCTCTGTTTCGGCCCTCTCCTAATATTTACTTCTCTAGTTCTTGCCCTAATTCTATTACTGCTGCTTGCTCTTTGTATAAGCAATGCACTATCCGTTTATCCCTAAAACTCGTTCTAATCTTTTTGAGTATTTCGAACATTTTTTTCCATTTTACATTGTCGAATGCTTTTTTCAGAGCTAAAATAGCCTCCCGTGTTCCCCTGTTTAGTCTAAACCCAAATTGATCTTCGCCTAGTATTTCTTTAGCTCGTTTTTCCATTGGTCTTTGTACAATTCTAATTAATGTTTTTGAAACGTGTGCTGTCAACCTTATTGTTCGAAAATTTGCACATCTATCCGCGCCTCTTTTTTTTGGTATAGTTACTATGATGTTACGTTTGAAATCTTTGGGTATCTCGCCTGTCTTATAGATATAGCTTACTAGTCGGAAGAGACGTTCTGTTACTGCTTGTTGATCGGGTTTTACAGTTTCTGCTTTCACGTTATCTGTACCCTGCGCCTTACCGTTTTTCAGACTCTTTAATGCTATTTCAAACTCATCTTTAAGTATCGGATATCCTAGCTAATCATTTTATCTGATTCCTGTTCTAATGCTGTTAGTTCCTCTTCTGAATATAAATTCCTTATGTATTCCTGCCATCTAGCATCTAGCTACTTTCTCTACATTTTCTATAATGACGTTTCCTCTCGCGTCCCTTGTATTTTTGCTATATGGTTTTATATCCCTAAAATTCATTCTAATTAATTTGTATGCTTCGTCTTAGTTTGTACCTTTTGGACTTTCCATCAATCCAGTGTTCTTTAGCTATCCTGCATTTTCGAATAATTCCCTATTTTATGGCTTTGTAGCTCTGTTTTCCTGTTTTGTCTGATCTATTATTGTATTTTCGTCTTTCGTCTATTAAATTCAGGATATCCTCTGTTATCCATGGTTTCTTATTTTCATTTCGTGGATACCCCAGAATATCTCTGGCCGCCATGTCTAAGCTGGATTTAATGTCATTCCATTCTGTTTCTACTTGCTTAGCATCAGAAATTTTCCCGGTATCTTTCAGCAATTTATTTGACTTTTTTTCAAGTCTTTCGTGGATATCTTTATCTTTTAGCTTCTCAAAGTCGAAGTGCCTTTTTCTGTTCCTCTCTTTCAGATTTTTAAATTTAAGCGCAGGTTTCATAATTACGATGTAGTTGTCAGTGTCTATATCTGCTTCCGCGTAGCTTCTACAGCCTTTTACTTGATTTCTAAACCGTTGTCTAACAATAATGTAATTTATTTGATATCTTCCTATATCTCCTGGCATCTTCCACGTGTAGCGTCTTCTAGCATGATATTGAAATAATGTATTTGTGATTGTTAAGTTGTTCTTGTCGCTAAATTCTTCCAGCCTATTTCCTATGTCATTTCTCGTGCTTAAACCAAATAAACCTACTATCGCTCCTTCCCTACCCTCTCCTACTATTGCATTAAAATCTACCGGAATTATTAAATTTTCATGTTCTTTTACGTATCTTAGTATGTCTTGGATATATTTGTAGATCGCCTCTACCTCTTCCTCACTGTAGCTAGAGGTGGGCATGTATACTTGTATTATTACTGTTTTTACAGGTTTAGATTCAAATCTAACCACGAGTACTCTTTCGTTCTTTTGTAAGTAGTTTTATACACGTCGTCCTATCTTTTTTCGCATAACTATCCCCACCCCGAATTTCCTTTCTCTGATTCTGTATGAATTACCCTAAAGTCTCCTCTCCAAAAATCCCCCGCCTCTGGCCAGTGGACTTCGCTGATTCCTACTACGTCTAGTGCTAACTTATCCATTTCGAGTTTCAGGTTCTCTAACTTACCTACTTGATTCATACTTCTAACATTCCACGCTCCGACTCGCAGAATGTCCACGGATCTTTTTCTATACTTTTGGATCACATCCCCTGAAGTAGTCCCCTCCCAGAGATCCGAATAGGGGACTATTTTACTTCCGGATTTTTTTACCCCAGAGGATGCCATCATGTTTATTAACAATTTCTGTACGCAGTGTACTTGGGAGGTAATGTGGTGGTTCATAATAGACAATTGATAATATAGAAAGGTAACACACGTTGAAATTGTAACTTGGAACGCAAGTGTATCTCTGAACAAACAACATATGGGCTTTTAATTTATAAAAATTCAAAATAAACTATATACTTGCTTTATCTTTAAGTACAAAAAACGGAATTTCTATTAAAAGCAAAGTTAAAGTTTTCATTTCTACAGTTAAATTGTAAGAATAATCATAATTAAACAACTCTTTTCGTAATTTTCTCGTTATTTCAAACAACCAAAGCTTCCACAACGGACCCACTTCATAACCAACAATAATTTTAGATATCATATCGAAACTCTGCAGAACTATTTCGAGAACTAATACAGCAAATCTTTTACTATCTGTTCTAGCCCAAGAACGAAACATATCCAACTTCAATACCTTTTGTTATATAATTTGTACATCTAATGAACATGACGTTCAAATAAAAAGAACTATTCAAATTTGTAAACGCGTTTAGAGCCGTACTTCTTGTTTTATATCTGCATATCGAACGTAACTAATTTTTAATATCTTGATTTACCATACTAATTGTAATCATATAAGTTTAAATTAAATTTGTTTGCTAGATAATTATGGTAATTTCTGTTTGCGAAAAAGCAGGCGTATCATCACATCTTTGTGATCCCCTTCAATTGTAAGGCCTACTTAATGGCTATACTTCGCTTCGCGCTGTGATTGTATCAAGCATCATGACCCGACAATTCCAGAACACTTTTTCAAGAAAAATTACCACCAACATTTTTTGTTTGTTGTTAAATCGTTTTCTCTATCAGTGGGCACACGTTATCTGTATGCGCATATCAACATGGAGCATTTAATTTTAACTAGCAGAATATTGACAAACTTAGACTAAAACTAACACAATAATTTCCTAATGAGTTTTAAAAGAAATAAGTTTTAAATTTATATGGCCAATGAATAAACAAATGCCATATGACAGTTACATTTAAGTACAGAACAAAAGTCAAAGGTATGTAAAATCTAGACATATTAATTTCATCGAGAATTAAAAACGTTACAATATGCTGCATGAAAAGAAAAATTTTTTGAATGTAGATATTGATACTGTAAAGAACTGATTTAACTGTTCTTTATTGGTTGAATATAAAAACTCGTTCAATCACAAATACAGAACAACCTAAACATACTGATAACACTTTATTATAAATACCAAGATGCGGCTACCAACTGAGCTTGTCACCGCTGATGGTAAACCAGAAATAGAACGATAGGTAATTGGTCCCTGTTGTAACGATGGCAGAAGGGAAGGGTGGCTTGCTCAGCCAGGAGGTCGTGGGCTGACGGCTTCGACTAAGGACCAGAATGGCGAAGCTCGAAGAGTAAGGGCGCCAGAGTCTTGCCACAAAGAAAATATAGAACCGTGACTCAAAGGTTCCAACTCATACACAAGTTTCCAAGTACCATATCCAAGCAGCACAAAGCGGCACAATTGTCACGCGCTAACTCAAAACAATAATAAAAGTAATAATCAAGGAACACGTATAATATTTACTTGGCACAAATACAGGTGACACAATGCACAAAAAAAAATATATATATAAAGTACGGTATACAAAGGGGGTGAATATTGACCAAAACTGGTGAAAAATGATGCTTATCTTAAAATAAGAATATTGTGTAAATAATGCACCTAAGGTGGTGCAGTACTAACAGGAAAACAAGAGAAAATAAAGTGGTGCGTGGAGACCCACGAACGGTTCGGTACATACACGGGGTACCGCAAAATAGGCGAATGAATAAGTTGTAACTAACGCAAGTTAAAAACGCGACGAAAGGCATGCCGCTCATCCGTTATATAAAAGCGCGGAGATAAATAATCTCTAAAATTTATAAATATATCGCGTTCGTTGGTGGATCTTTTACAAAACAAAATATCGTAGCATATAAATAAACCTGAAAAATAAGGCAAAATACATAGCATATAAATCTGGTGAAATTAATAGTAAAGCAGATCACAAAAAAAGTATAAACACACTATAGGTCACAATTGTTACTACAAAACTTCGGTATCTAAAGAAAAAGTACACACAATAGTTCGCCTTAATAGTGATTAAACATGTAAACACCGAGGGGAAAGCAAAATAATTTATCAAACGTTACTTCTAATTTCAAAAATGTACAAATATAACTTTCGTTGTGATAAAACTGGATTTTGTAATAATTAAAGCGTAAATAAATTTAGCTGATAACGTAGTTTAAATTTGATTGTTGAGGCGATACCAAAAAAAAAACAGGTATTAAAGTAAATAGGTATACGACCTTCGAGATCCAGGTGTCCTGAGTACGCTTAGTAGTAGCAACACAGCTCTGGGTTTGATAATCGGCGGGGCAACTATTGCTTCCTTCCAGAACAGCAAATTTAAATTTGTAAACAAAAGCAATGAACAAGCTGGAACAGTGATCGAAGGCGAAAACTAAAGATACTACTAAAAGTAGTACCGACGGCAGTCTAAAGCAGGTAGTACTAAAAGATGGTACATAAAAGGAAAGGCCACTAAAATGAGAGAAAAATAATTAGAATACCAATACTGTACCTAAATAATTACGTACGTTGGTCGGCCTTATCGCAAAAGCGAAGAGTCGGAGACGCAAATAAATTCCACAAACGGAAGTGGACAAACGCCACTAACTTCTGTTGTATAATTACAGATCCTCCCCAAGGAGATGCTAAAACAAATGCTCAATACGCACTTATACAACTATACAACAAGAGCGTTCACTTTACTCTTTTACAAGCTTCAAACAAACAATGAATATCGACTTCATGCATACTACACCTGCTAGATAAGATAATCGACCCATTCAGAAATAGAAATAGACAAAGAATTAAAACGAGTTGGAAATTAACCTCGAGAACCGGATAAGATTTTATAGAAAACACAGTATAACTTGAAAACTGGAAAGCTACACGTAACAAGCTAATGAAAATCATTAAAAATTAATCATTAACATATAGTTTTTAATATGACAATTAACTATTTCATTACTAATTTCCACTATGTATATTTATCTTCATTATACATACATTAGACGTGTTTATTTGAACGCTCTAATGAATTTAAATCAATATCAGGACTTTACACTTCCATTGAAACGAATGATCTCCCACCTGTGTGGTTTTAAATACGTAATCTATAAAGCTTCTAAAAACTTTAAGATATTTGTAAGCTTTAAATGCATTCTTGTAGCTGTCAAACCATCTATTAGTAATTTTACTACTTTGAGTAGAGTATTTAGTGACGAACCACCGCCTCATTTCCTCCAGAATCCCTCATTTCCTCACTCATCTGGACCAAAAAGTTTTCTTTGTCTAGCCATTACATCTTTCGAGATAAATATCTTAAATTTTTCATCTTTCGAGATAAATGAGCATCCTCATTTCCACACACGAGATAAACCTATTTTTAAGATTTTTTTTTTACCGCTAACATTCTGGACCAAAAAGTTTTCTTCGACTAGTCATTTTTTTATCTTTCATCTGAACCAAATAGTTTTCTTTGTCTAGCCATTACATCTTTCGAGATAAACCTACCTTGTTTGGTATTAATTAATATTAGATTTTTCTCAGCTACCCGAATTTCTAAGAATTTTTTAGATTGCGCCATCCCCCAGGAAGCTAATCCAATTTTAAGATTTCTTACCAAGACCGATTTCTAACCGTCTGCATAAATTTTTTAGTCATGCGATACATCTTGTTAGCTTAGAATTTTACGCAGAATTAGAATCTGCAAACAGATTTGAAATCGGACCACGCCCTGCAAAGTTATACTTTAAGCTCTCAAACCTCTAAATTTCGCCTTTGTTCGTATATATTTAACTCCATTTTTTAAAACCTTTTTCGCTACCCAAGGTATATGCTTTAACCAACACAAAATTAAGAACACAAAGTTTAATAATTTATTTTATCCAATTTACAGTTTAATAAACTATTACATTTTTTACAAAGTATAGCATTATTTCCTGTGTGTAGCCGAAAGTTTAATCTGTAACAAAAAAAAGATTAATGGGTTGTTTAAAATAGACGTGTAACAAAAAGAGATTAATGTAAAAAAGAGGAGACGTGTTTTCAGTCAATAAGACATATTGTTGTTAACAATATGTTTTACCGTCCAGCGACACCACGTGGAGGTAAACACATACCGCCGGGAACAAAGGAAATTTAATTAAAAGCAGAAAGTTTTGTTCGGAAACGCTACTGTAAAATATATAGAGCAAATAAATTATTCCCTGAATGTGTTTTCAATTGCAATAACTGACTATACAATCACAATTTAAATTACACTTTATTTAACTAAGTTACTTTAAACAAGAAATTACCGCATCCAAAAATTCCAATGCATGCTTAACAATAATGTAGAAATGGCAAGGTCGACTTTTGATGTCCAATGTAATGTGTTTTAAATATCTAAAAAGAAAGCGCATTTTGCTGGTATGAAATCTATGGAATTTCTCCTGTAATGAAAGAAGAATGCATTCGTAATTGAAAATGCATGCTACAACTTTCGCTAGATACCAGCCATGTATGTTAATTAGAAATTTTGTGTATGACATCATTAACTACCTAAATTCCAGAATTAACAAAAATGTAATAAACCAGATTAAGTACTGTTCAATAATAATGAGTGAAAGTAAATGGGTCTTATTACATATTGAAATCCTAAATTACCTTACGTGACGCGGTAGTAGCATTATAACGCAAATTCCGGAAACTTCCAATGTGTTATTAATTTCATTTGTAACTCGTAATCCAACAAATATTCTAGATTTCTTAACGAACATTTGAATGCTGTTTTATAATTTCTTTTCTTGGACTTTCTATTAATTATGTTGAGAATATGTTTCAATGACGCGCATTTCAAATCGAGATATAATTGTTTGTAGATTACCAATACCACGAGGTGCTGAAAAGTGCGTATTTACGGAAAATACAAACCTCATTTAGTAGTATAATTAACGGATTCAAAACGTATATAACGCGGTGTCATTAGAAAAAATTCTATTAGTTTCGCACGCTTTTGTGTAAAGCCCCTCGAAATTTTAAACCGTCGTTTCGCGTAGTTCTTTTGTGGAAAGTTTTGAAGGAAGATTTAAGGTAAGTTTACATTTTTTATTAAAGTAGAACTGAATTTATTTGCAAACACCAATTATTATGTATTCGGTTATTGGTTCTTTGTATTTTAAAACATTAATTTTTCCAAAGTAATGCGCTGTATTACAGATATATTTTTTCCAAATTTTAAAGGTATGCTTTTGCTAGAATAAAAACAATTCTCACAAAATATTTTATTAAAATTTAATACATTAACAAAAATGCTTCAATACCAATACGTTTTCTTTAGAACAGCTTAAATTATTCAAACAATGGTTTAAACAGTGATTGTACCTATTACCGAATCTTCTTAATTCTTTGAGCCTTGGAAGTAAGAAAACACTTTCCATGTTTAAAATGTTGTTTGATAAATATTTTGACAGTAACTGTCTTTTCTGTTCTCCTTTAACATAGATAGTAGCATCGGGTGGTATGACTTCTTTCAGCAAATCGCCTACATTTGTATATCCACTTGTGGACTGTCCATCCCAACTAAGCCCATGGATTCTTTGTTTTAACCACCGAACTTGCTTTTGAAATCATCGCTTAGGGTGTTATACTCCACAGCCATGTCCAGTATCTCATGCCATATTACATTATTCGCTACATCCAAAATGGCAATCTCCTTGCAATAGAAATCACTAGTTTTGTATTGATATCCTTGTAAATCGATTATGAAACACATGCTTCCTGCTTCAAATCACAGATGGGAATGGGGTTCTAAGCAAATCTCTCCTATATATCCAGTTAAGGGACTTTACTCCCTCCTTTTATGATTTTTTCATCCAGGTAATTATCTGGATGATACTAAAGCAAGTCTGTTTTCTTAATCCAACTTTACCATCCCCAACCACGACACTAATAATTCGCGCCCGTGCTTCCGTTTCCGTAAAACTTTTTCCACTAAGTACGTGTCGGGTGCTGCTGTGAGCTGAATTTCATCGCCGTAAAAAGCACCTAGAATTGGCCGACCTTCCAAATCTTGTAGCAGATAGGTTGTCGGTCTCGTTTTTGTACTTTAACAATTTTGAATAGTTCTGTACTCCAGTTTGGGTGAAATCCTCGATCGAATACTGCTTTATATTTTGATATACGCACAATGTCTCCAACCTTATACAACTTCTTGTAACTTTTAGAAACGCTGTTAGCGGTGTAAAGTTTTATTCTTTCCGGATGTTCTTCTGCTTCCATAGGTGTCATGTTAATAGCCCGATGCGGTGTATTATTGTATTCTTCCATAACCTTAGGCAAAATATTCACCCATTTATGACTGCCTTGCAAGTAAAATCTTCTGTACAATTTGTTTTTGATTGTTCTAATCAACCGCTCGACCATGCTAGCTTTGATTGCGGAATACGTAGAGTAATGGTTTATCTTATATTTTTGCATAAGATTTTTAAAACCAGCGGTTGTAGTACTCTTTCCCAAAATCCGTTTGTAGATTGATTTTTAAGTTATTTTCTCCTTGCAGCATTTTGTCCAATATTTTTTTCATAGCATTTGTAACTTCTGATCCAGTTTTATTTTTTAAAGGTTCAGCTAAAGCATATTTTGTGAAACAGTCCACTGCTATTATAATATATCTGTACCCATTGTTCACACGCGAGTAAGGCTGCATTTCGCACAAGTCCGATTGGATAAGATCACGTTTCACATGTTTCAGATTTGTATGACGACGCTGAAAATTTTTCTTGCAGGTTTAAATAATTCCTTAACGATGATTTCTTTACTCATTTTTGCTTAACACTGTTGCTAAACTAATAGGGTTATCTTTATCCAATTGCACCTTTGACATAAACTGAAGCTTTGGTTTGTAGTATTTGTTTTTTATAGCTGCTGGTGACGCCTCGTAAATCGATGCTATTGCAAGACCGAGCTCCTTTTCATTTGTCTCGAAGTTGCAGTCAAATTAATAAAAACTGTATAAACGTTTTAAAGTCAGATACAAGCTTATCCAATTTTTCATTTACATATTGTTTATTAACTGCATCAGATGGCTCAACTGGTTGAGCAAGCATTGCGATACGCTGGTTTCTTGCATTGAAGGCTTTATCTTTACGTTGTATATCATCAGAACTTTTTAGACAGTATGAAAAGGCTTGATTCACGAGCTTGATTACAGATTTCTTATTAACACAATCACTATCTTCTTTAGGATCCATTACATCCACTAGCCTTCTTTTACGAAAACTAATTGTTTCTTCTCCAGACTTGAATACTATAGTGCTTCTCTGATTAACACAATCACTATCTTCTTTCGGGTCTGATGAATTCACTAACCTTCTTTGCTGCATATCGTACCCATCACCATCCAACGTTAGCACAAATCCTCGACCTGGAGGACCGCGCCGAATATCAGCATCTTTACGCTCTGAACGTCCGAAGCGGTCGATAGGCATTTTAAAACTGTGTAATTATTTGCTGAGCTCACTGTATTATACCTTCTTCTCTCAACTCTTCTATTATGGACACCATCTCGTTAATGTTTTCCTCGCTTGTATTTCCAGCTCGGTTGGATGCGTTCAACAATCTCAGTCGATCCACAAGTTCATGTACATTATTCCAGTAGACATATTGCACCGGCTTTGAATTTAAACTTTTGTAAAACCGATTAGAAAAGCCTAAACCCGATCCCTTAGACTGTTTTCTTCTCTTTGGCTGTTTTCTTTCGGGATTCCTCCGAAATTCGGTGAGATATTTTTGCACATATTTGTTAAACTTTTGTTATTTGTTGGGAATCCGCTTAAATCGTGCACCGCAAATGGGTTAAACTTTCTTCTCAAAATCGACGCAGATTTGATCATTTCCAAGTAATTCGGCAAATCTTCATGCAAATTGAAATCACCATCTTCGGGGCTGATGTCTTTGTAAACCAGCAGGTTGTATAAACCCTTCGTACCTGGATATATCACATTATTTAATGTTATATCGCTAGTTTCCGGGTTAATTACCAATACACTTTTCCACAAACTCCATGTATCGGTTTCCGCATTATACTTTACTCCATAAATTGATTTGTCAATATTTTCGTCCTCGTCTCTAGCTAACACATCCGCATAGTAAAGATGGAACGGTTCTTCTGGAACGAGTTGTTTAATTTTCTTTATAGGCACGTCCATGTTTTCAACTTTAACCTTTGTTGTAGGTGTGGGAATTTTTTCGGTGATCGATTGCAACTGGGAAGCGGTTATTTCCAAGGGATCAATCAATTGTTTGTGCATCTCTTTGAATTTTTGCTGAGATGTAGCGTCTCCCTTTTTGTACGCTACAAACTTTTTTCGTACAGCATCCTGCATAAGATGAAGACTGCGTTTATTCGCAATAAAATTGTTAACGTCCGTCATCATGAAACTTTGGATGAGAACTAGCTGTTTTTGAATAATGTCAAATATTTATATACTCATCGAAATTCTTCCGATACCGACCATTATCCAAATCAAAATCTTTCACAACAGTTATAAAATTATGTTTTGAGTCACCCCAACACTGTAAACACATTTCTTTAAATTTCGGATATGCCATGTCACCACTTATATGATCCGAAAAGATATGGCGAAGGTTTGTATCATCCTGTTTCCATAATGCTATTACATTAGCGTTATCTCTGAGTCTATGTTTTAAGGCACTAGCGTAAGTTTGACATAGATAGAACGAATCTATTGCTTTATGTCGGCCGAACGAGAAAAATTGAGTGATTTTACTTTGCTCGTTTACAGGTATATCATCGAAAACCATAATTGAATCTTCTTTGGTATCTCTGGGTTCGATCAAATCATCATAATTTTCAAACTCATGGTACCCAATTTCTTCTTTTAATGGTGTAAAAACGTTTCTTAACAATTCGTATTTCGGTTGATATAAACTTTTCGAAAATACATACACATTTTGGAATCTAAGACCGTTCTCGTGCAGAATCAGAGATATTAAAGCGTTGGTCTTCCCACAACTCGATGGTCCTGCGAAGATAGCTCGTATGTTAGACGGGAACAATGAACCATGTTTACCATCCTCTCTTGCACTAGCAATAGCAAAGTTATCATAATTCTGTATAGGTATTTTAACTTCTTGTTTCGCAGTCTCCATATTGCTTCGAGCGTACGCTTGCTTTTGCTGCTGCTTGCGGTGATAGCTTAACGTCTCTTTCGGTATATTATATTTTTTACTGATGGAGTAAATACTTGATTTACCCAGCCGAACTTCTTCTATAGCTTTTCTAATGCTTCGTTACTGTATCCACTACTTCGTTTTCTTATGTAATTGCGAACCATGCTAACCAATACTGTCGGAGACACTTTCACCCTATGGGGCAATTTCACTCTATGGGGTAATTTCACTCCTATGGAGGCAATTTCAACCCTATGGGGCAATTTCACCCTATGGGGCAATTTCACCTATGGGGCAATTTCACCCTATTCTGATGGAGGTAAATTCGCTCTAAAATAACTAGAACTTATGTACAGAGTGGGAGATGCTCACCATTCGACAAATAAAAGTAGACTAATTGAAACAAAATAATTCCTTGCTTTTATACAATTTTATTAAAAATATATACAAAATATTTAATTGTGAATAAATCTATTAACAATTTCCGTAAACGGATTATATTCAAACATAGAGTCATGTATAATTAAAGCATAAGCCTTCATCGACGGTTCAAAATTTCTTGAAGCTTCTAATTCCATTCTTACATCAACCGTCGCATCCTTGATGCTTTCAAATTGATGACGACAGTCGATTACAAAGACAGGTGATTCCTTAAACCTGTTGTAGTCCATTAAACATTTATTTGACGATTTGTTCGGGTAGTATTTTTCCATAAAAGATGCATAAGACAGGTACGCCGGCAAGTAGTCATTCTGCTCGAAATCCAAATTTAATCGACCTTGAGGGAACATCTGAGAGTTTAAAACACTTTGACATTGGTTATATTGGCATTCGTAAAGCTTGTAGCATTTTCTTCTTTCCTGTCGTACTTCCCATTTTGCAGCGCCAGTAATATCCACCGAGCCTTCTCTGTTTCGTTCGATACTTTAATTCTCCATACTTGCGACTTTGATTGTGTTAGAGACGGTAATTCATGTAGTTCCCATTTTCTGAATGCAACCATTATAGATGATTGATTTTGCATTTCCGAAAGCAGCGACGCCTTGGCAAAGTCACTTAATGTTATATGCGGACCTCCCATGAAATACGTTGTATTTTGAACGTTACTGTATTTCCAATCGACTTGTAGCAATTTACGTCCGACTTGGATCTGATTAAAATCAGCTCTTGAGGCATGTTGACGATAGTTTTCTTGTAATCTTCAAAACCCAAAATGGTTTTAGCGGTATAGCACAACTAAACCGTCCATCTTGGAATATGGTATCGGGTTTCCACCCGGTATGTGTAATAGATTTTGTTTCTGATTCTTCCATGGATACTAAACCTTTAATAGTTCTTGTAATTCCAGGGATTCGACAGACATCTATTATTTGATTATTACCCAATTTGTATTGAATTTCCTCAAACAGAAAATATGGTGCATTTCTAGTAAACTCGTAAGCTTTAGGGTCTGGTTCTGCTGCTCTAATCGGGTCTACAGTTGTTGACGCTTCCCTTAATGTTTCCGTAGGCTTTATAGGTACCCTTTATAAATATAAAACTTTCATGGGGTATGTGATGTTATCACTGCTCTGGATTTCAATTGAAATTCGATCGTTGTTTTCTGCATTCAATGTAAAGGGAAGATATGTATAATAATCTTCCTTTATTATGGTTTCGTCTAATTTATAACCTCCAAACACATCCAATTTGGGTACGTCCTCATATTTAAGCCTTCCAAGTTTAACGTTTTCATCACCGTGGAGATCTAAGCTGCGTTTACTTCTGCCTCCCATCATTTATAACTTTTAATCCCAAAGATTTTAAGAAACGTATTTCTTCTGCTGTAAGTCTCTCGACAACTTGACGCTTTGACGCCGTATTCACTTCTAATCGTCTGGGGTGTTGTAGCGTGCTTTATATACAAAATCGATAGGCATTTTCAGCTACTTTTTATTTCCAGTCTCACACAGGTGTATGTTTCCGGGGAAAAGTTTACCAATTCACCCAAATGATCGACTAGTCTGATTGTAATATTATCGATTTCTGTCACGCTCAGCGGATAATATATGACGTGGTTAGGTTCCTTTTCCAGATTATACCCGGGTGGTACAGATAGACTGAATTCGAATATGCTGTGCGTAAGAAAATTGTTTCTGAACGATCCGCTGGTGATATTGGTTTCCACAAAATGTTTGAGACCGATATTATGTTCACTTGCTGATTAGCGATATGTACGGTATCTGCAGCCAATTTGCGGTTGGTAAACCCCAAGATGCTTCAATATTGTTTTACGGTTTGCCCAAAATCAATCGGTATACTGCTTCGTATAGAACACTTTAATGTATTATTGTTGGCACTCAGTTTAAAATATTTTCAATGTTCTCGTTGATGTCCGGCTTCTGACTGAACCATTTTTGAAAACATCCTGTATATATGCATTTATTTCTTCTAATTCGTATGATCCAGGTTCAATGGTTATTCTGCGATGCTCTGGATCGTTAAAGTACAAGATGTTGTTTCCTGGATGTATGTTTTGCACAGTGTTACAAGTGTACAGTCCCACTAGACCCAAAGCATATTCACCGTCTTGTTTCAATTTAATTGGTGGGTAAATGGATCCTGTCGATATGACATTACCATACCCGAACACGCTCACTGTTTTAGCCATTGTCACTAAGAAACTTTAACACTAAATGTCCACAATTGTACGTGTTGTAAGTCTGCTCCGGTACACTGTTGTAGTAAATTTTACAACCTCGAAAATATCTCTCACTTCTTCCGGCGGTCTCAAGTCTCCAAACGAATCGTAGTAATACACACTATTTCCACGTTTTCGGTACCCCACCCAATGTGTACCCGAACCTTTGGTGGTATCCAAATTAATCACTCCCGATTCGTTGACATGCGGTCTAATCTTCTGTAACTGATCTCTAGAAAAGACACCGCGAAAATGAGGAATGTTAGATGCGTGTTTCCTTATATCTACATCGGTGAGAGCTCTTCGAGGTAACTTGCTTAGTTTTTGATACTTTTTACAAATGCCACGCCCCTGTTTGTACGGTTTCAAGAATAATGCTGTGCCTTTTTGTATGGTTTTAGAAACATTCCATTTCCTTTTTCCCAACGGTAATGGCTTCCATAGATCTGTTGTGTCGTTCGCTCTCCTTAAGCTGTTCGTTGGCCGTCTTGACATCATTTACTGCTTTAGCTATCCCCGCAGCACCACCTGTTAGTGCCCCTAGGGCACTTAGTCCCGCGAATATCGGAATCAATGGTAAAACCTCCTTTCTGTGGAACGGGTATAATACGTGGGACTCTAATTTTGCTTTTCCCACCGGCTCCTTTTATGATTTTTTACCAATTAGAATACCAACGTCTAACAGCTTTTTCAAGTTGTCGGAACCAACTCGGTCTATTGCGGACCGTATTTTCTTCAAAATCCGCCTTTAAAACTTATTTTCTTCTTTAAACCCATACCCATTTTCTCTTCGCTTTCATAGCGTTTGTCACAAACCAAGCTGCAGCTTTTTCCCCAAACTTTGCGTTCTTAGACTTAACTCTCCCCCAGGCTTCTTCTTCTAAAATTTTATCTGCTCGGTGTCTGGCTGGAAGATCGTCGGGGTACTTGGCGTATGCAATGTCGTGGTCTTTACACAATTCATCTAATTCGTTTATTCCAGGATCACCTCTTGCTAAGCGCTCATCCAACTTTGTACCAGGACCGCAGTACTGATAACCTGGAATATGCAGCTCAAACGGTAACCTGTTTATAGCGCTGTTGATTAAACCCTCTCCAGAACAGATAATCATGTGTTTACTCAAAAAAATCTCAAACTATACTAAATAAATAAACAACAACGAGTCTATTTATACTTTCTCAAAAAATTTACAATATATTTACAATAACAATACATTTACATCCACGTCTCTTGGACTGTCTTTTATACTCTTTCTAGTTATCACCATAACCAGAATCTTCAGATTCTGACAAATTTAAACGTCTAAACATTTCCACTAATGTTCTTGTACGCATCACGTCTTGCACAAATATATCCGGAAAACATATAACCAGCTCCAATGCATTTAGTGCGCTCTGATTCAATTCGTTGTAGAATAAAATATTGCTAATTCGAACTTCGCCTTCAATCAAGATTTTAATTCGTTTCTCCCCTTCAGTCATAGTATTAAACCGATCACAATCATTTAAATTAGAATTAGCAACAAACCCTACTAATTCGCTGTATAATGCTAGGAAGTTGCGACTTTCCAACTGTTTAAGTTGATACTCAAACAAGCTCTCGCATATGGAATATTTTACGGCACTCCAATTCATTTATAACTATCGAGCTATCACCCATTATTATTTTTAACTGGAACGTTTCATCCTCGGTTGATCCAGACACTGGTGACAGAGTGATAAAAAACGGACCTCCTAGTTGTATGTGTAGATCTTCCATTTCGGGTGCACCATTTAATCGAGTGTTTAGTACGTCACGAGAAAATACGTTGATTTGAAATTCCACTTGAAAATTTGTAAATGCTAACCAATTTTCGTATGTCAATTCCAGAACATGGTTGCCACAATATTTCTTGCTACACACCAATCGTAATACGGGTTTTATTCTCTGGTTTATAACAAACCCAATTTCCACATTATGAGGGTGTTCACCCAATTCACTTAAACTATACGTAAACTTATTAATCAGATTTTCGGTATACGAAACTTGTGCATTATTAACATCTACAGACTCCATTGCTTTGCACTGATTTCACTGAGATGACTGAGAAGGATGCTATGCAGATCATCCTTTTAAATGTTTCAGGGTTGTTGTTGCGCATGCTCCTCATTATCATTTGCAGTATTTTACAGACAGGCATGAACTAGTTTGTAATCCGATTCAAGGTTAGTTAAGAATATTAGGTTTTACTGGTGTGATTAGACTAGTTTGGAATGCATGAAGTAAACAGAGAGCTAACTGGTTTTCACCAAGGTAAATAGACTAGTTTGGAATGTTACTCAAGGTTAAACGACGCTGGGTTTTTAAAAGTAAACTACCAACAGGGTATAAAAGCACCATGCAATGCGATATAAATTCAGTTTTGTTTAGTCTTGGCTAGTTACAACTGTTAAAAGTCTTTGACCAGTTCTAATTTCTTTATAGAAAATGGCATCATTCGTGTGCAACGTCTGCGGGGCTGTCTTCTCGAGGGTGATAATTTAAAACGACATCTGTTCCAGCAGCATGACGTGGGATCGAAATCCGCCGGTCTTTTTGTTTGCGATGCATGCCCGGCATCCTTCTCGCGGAAGGACAACTTGAAACGGCACAAGGACGCCAAACATGGTGTGGCTGTCCCGTTGCCGGACCATCTGGGATCAAACGACCGACCGCACCAACGGTTGAGGACCTGCCCCCAAGAAGTCGCGGAGATGCGTGGAGTGTGATGTGGATGTACCAACTTGGCAGCCCACCAACGCACAAACGCACACAAAGCTAATGCTAACCGCGTCCTGGATGGAGGTGTAGAAGTAGTAGCAACCGCTTCAAAACTCGAATCGCTACATACAGAATTAAAAATGCTAATACTAGTGGTATGTATTTTTATAAGTATTTTGTGTTTGCTTAGTTGTATTTTAGGTCTATTGGATTTTCTATGCGAGCAGAAGGAGAGGTTCATAGCCTTAGTCGGGGAACAGCTGGCTATACACACCTCCCTCAAGGTTAATTGCGAGTTGTTTGGTGGCTACACCAAGATGGCTGCGGCAGAGGGTGTAGAGGATGTTAAATCTTTAACACCAAAATGTTGTGGTCACCTCCTCCAGTGACCTGGGAGCGGTCTACAACACCTTTGTGGAGAGGATGTCGGCTAAGTCGGACGAGTTCCAAGAACGAGATTCTGGTTAGTTTCTACAATTATTAATTTTTTCTAATTTTTAAATTTTAGGATGGACTCTGAAACAGGCGTTGTACTTGGAGGTAAATGTTAACAAGTACCAACCAATGCGGGTTCATCTTATATCGAGCTCCCCAAATGGATTCAGGACAAGAGCCATCATTAACATCCAAAATAACGATGATGCATGTTTTGCCTGGTGTGTTGTGGCTGCTCTTCACCCTGATGATGTTCACGATCCGCAAAGGGTCAGTAGCTACCCGCATTACTCGACGGTACTCAACGTAACAGGAGTACTGTTCCCCATGCCTATAAAGGACATTCCCAGGTTCGAGGAGCAGAACGACATCAGCATCAACGTTTTTGGGGTGAAGGCAAGTTCATCGTTGGACCGCTACATTTCACCGCTAATAAAAGGGTTCGGCATGTGAACCTACTGTACATTCAGGATGGATGCAAGTCCCACTACTGTTTGATCAAAGATTTGGGAAGCTAGTGCGTAAGCAGTTGTCCCGCTATGGACAGAAATTCTTGTGCGATGGATGTCTTGTGTTTTTCGCATCGAGGAGCAACTTGTTAAACACACGAACAAGACTGCAACCATGTCGCTACTACCATGCCGAACCATTTCAACAACATCCTCGAGTTCACGAACGTTCACAAACAAATGCGGGTACCGTTCGTGATTTATGCTGACTTCGAAAGTGTGTTGAAGCCTATTAGCTCTGCAGTTCCGGATCCCACCTCTTCCTTCACCAACAGCACACAACACCACGAACCCTTCAGTTTTGCATACTATATCAAATGTTCATACGATGACTCGTTTAACAATTTGAACTGTACAGAGGACCTGAAGCCGCAAAAGTTTTATGGAAAAGATGAAAGAGGAAGCCCAACGATTGGGAAAATTTTAAAACAAACACCCCATGCTTCCAATGGAACCCTAGATGAGTTGTTGTTTCATATGGTTGAGATGTGGCATCTGTAAGCAACCTTTGGGAAATGAGAGGGTGAGGATCACTGCCACCTCTCAGGAGATTTCGCTTTGCCGCACACTCCCAATGCAACATTAAATACACGGTACCTAAATTTATCCCAGTGATTCTTCATAATTTGAGTGGTTACGATGGACATTTTATCGTAAGGAGCTGGATGTGATAAAGAACGGTACTGTGATCCCCAATAATAAGGAACGATATATTTCATTTACAAGTATGTTCGATTAGCAGGAGATGCAGATACTGAAGATGATCACAATTCAACGATCCAGCTGCGTTTCATAGATTCGCTTCGTTTTATGGCATCATCGTTGGATAAGTTGACGAAGAATTTAGAACCTCAACAGTTTGTTGAGGTCCAAAAATTTTCTCAGACGATAGACCGCGTAGTTTGCTGACAAGGAAAGGTGTTTTCCCGTATTCATACATTTCTGATGTAAGTGTATTGAATGAAACCTCTTTGCCCGCAAAACATGCTTTCTTCAACGACTTATCTTCTACGACTATTAGCGATGCGGATTATAAACATGCGCAGAAGGTGTGAGGAGTTTCACTGACGACTTGGGTGAATACAGCGATCTGTATTTAAAACGATGTTCTACTGTTGCAGACGTTTTGAAAATTTCAGAAACGTTTGCACAGACGTCATGATCTGACCCGTGCTCAGTACGTGACAGCTCCTTTTGACTTGATGCAATGCTGAAACACACTGAGGTGAAGTTGGAGTTATTAACCGATGTTGATATGCATCATTTTATTAAGAAAGGCATTAGAGGTGGTCTCACTCAGTGCAGCACGGTATGCTAGAGCCAACAATAAGTATATGGAGAGTACAACCCAGTGACGACCATCCAAGTACTTAGCATATCTGGATGCCAACAATCTATATGGATGGGCTGAGTCACCACTACCCATTGGGTTTTCAGGATGGTTAAACATCGATCAGGTTAACCATCTGAAAGATAATATTTTGAATATACCATACACACAAAGGGTATATTCTAGAAGTTGATCTGCAGTATCCACAACAGCTTCAATCTGCATAACGACTTGCCTTTCTGCCCTGAACATGATTCCTCCAACACTGTCTTCAATAGACCCAAAGTACTCACCACACTTTTGAAAAGAAAAATATTATTCATTACCGAGACTTGCAACAGGCTCTGCGCAACGGTCTACAATTAACTACAGTTCACCGTGTGTTGGAGTTCGAGCAATCACCGTGGTTAAACCTACATAGATTAACACGTCTCCGTACTTCTGCAACGCGTTTGAAAAGACTTTTCAAACTTATGAACAATGCGGTTTTGGTAAAACAATGGAGAACG
This sequence comes from Platerodrilus igneus, assembly GCA_036346225.1. Classification (NCBI taxonomy): domain Eukaryota; kingdom Metazoa; phylum Arthropoda; class Insecta; order Coleoptera; family Lycidae; genus Platerodrilus; species Platerodrilus igneus. Next base: position 10,916,654 of record JARFIW010001325.1, on the reverse strand, counting down.
TGGACAAAGGGTGATGTCAAAATGTGTCGCGGTGGGAGCACGAGGAAAAAGTTGTGCGCGAGTGGACTAATAGCTAAACCTAACTTTAACAGTTGTACCGTGTTGGGGAAAATCTGGCGATTATACAGATGGATCGTGTTAAAATTAATTATAATAAACCAATCTATGCAGGATTGTCAATTTTAGATTTGTCAAAACGCTAATGTATGACTTTCACTACAGTACCATGGTTCCTCTGTATGGTCCCAGATTGTCCCTGCTTTATACGGATACAGACTCTTTAGTTTATAGTGTTGAGACGCCAGACTTATACAGTGACATTAGTGCGAACATTGAGCATTTTGATACAAGTGATTACCCTCCAAACAATAAGTACAATATACCACTTATAAACAAAAAGGTGTTGGGTAAGTTTAAGGACGAGTTTTGTGGCGATTTGGTCTTGGAGTTCGTCGGCACCAGGGCCAAATCGTATTGCATTATTAGTGAGAAAGACATTGTTAAAAAGATTAAGGGTGTTAGTCGTAGTGTGGTGGTGGGGATTAGTGTAGATAGTTTTAGGATGTTGTTATTAATAATGAGATGCCCTCATGAATACGATGGTATCAATCCGGAGTAAGAACCACCAACTTTATACACAGCTTATTAATAAAATTAGTTTATCGGGCGCTGATGACAAGCGTTACGTCATCCCCGGAAGCATATCAACCTACGCATGGGGGCATAAGGATATAGGTTAAGTTGTTTATATTTGTATATATTTTATTGTGTATAGTAGTATGTAAGTTAGTTATAAGCATATCTACCTCCCCATCCTTAAAATTTCCTTTGTTCCCGGCGGTATGTGTTTACCTCCACGTGGTGTCGCTGGACGGTAAAACATATTGTTAACAACAATATGTCTTATTGACTGAAAACACGTCTCCTCTTTTTTTACATTAATCTCTTTTTGTTACACGTCTATTTTAAACAACCCATTAATCTTTTTTTTTGTTACAGATTAAACTTTCGGCTACACACAGGAAATAATGCTATACTTTGTAAAAAATGTAATAGTTTATTAAACTGTAAATTGGATAAAATAAATTATTAAACTTTTGTGTTCTTAATTTTTGTGTTGGTTAAAGCATATACCTTGGGTAGCGAAAAAGGTTTTAAAAAATGGAGTTAAATATATACGAACAAAGGCGAAATTTAGAGGTTTGAGAGCTTAAAGTATAACTTTGCAGGGCGTGGTCCGATTTCAAATCTGTTTGCAGATTCTAATTCTGCGTAAAATTCTAAGCTAACAAGATGTATCGCATGACTAAAAAATTTATGCAGACGGTTAGAAATCGGTCTTGGTAAGAAATCTTAAAATTGGATTAGCTTCCTGGGGGATGGCGCAATCTAAAAAATTCTTAGAAATTCGGGTAGCTGAGAAAAATCTAATATTAATTAATACCAAACAAGGTAGGTTTATCTCGAAAGATGTAATGGCTAGACAAAGAAAACTATTTGGTTCAGATGAAAGATAAAAAAATGACTAGTCGAAGAAAACTTTTTGGTCCAGAATGTTAGCGGTAAAAAAAAAATCTTAAAAATAGGTTTATCTCGTGTGTGGAAATGAGGATGCTCATTTATCTCGAAAGATGAAAAATTTAAGATATTTATCTCGAAAGATGTAATGGCTAGACAAAGAAAACTTTTTGGTCCAGATGAGTGAGGAAATGAGGATTCTGGAGGAAATGAGGCGGTGGTTCGTCACTAAATACTCTACTACTTTGTCACTTTGGTTCTATACACAATGCCTTTCATGTGATTTTCCAATGCTCCACCCGAAGGTACTACATTGGCCAGGAAGCGAGTTTTTTTTTACCTGGAAAATTTTGAATTTTGCCGAACCCTTGCTATTCCAAGCAAGGTAGGGATCTTTAACGTGCGTGACAACACTCACACACGGGACCTCCATTTTACCTCTCATCCGAACGAGGGTGTATTTTTGTGAAAAATGCTCGCCTAACATATTTCAAGCGGACCGTGTCGGGATTCGAACCCGGCACCTTGGGCGTAGTAGTCACACACATACCACTAGGCCACGGAGCCGCCTTATACACAATGCCGCCGTGTTGCAATTTTATTTGATGTTATTGTAAAGGAATGCCGATGGCGTAGAAACTAGAAAAGTATAAGAAACAATTTTACTTGAGGCTTGTCGATTCAATATCTGTTAAGCGTTTAATAATCGATGCGAAAATTATTTTAGTTACTAACTAATGTAAGGGTATTATTGTAATTATTAATTTCGGTTTTTACGAACCTGGTCTCGGCGTTCCCCGGCGATATTTTAGAGGTATAACTTTTTTATTCACGTGTAAATTTCATACTAAACAATCCCCACCTTTTGTAATAGACAATTACCTTTTGAGCTAACTACGACACGTGGAAGGGAGGGGAGGTTGTGTGAATATGTAAACGCCATGATCATACTTGACTACTTGTGCAAGAGAGCACCTAGACCATAGGGTAAAGTTTACCTGTCGATTTCCCCTGCTAATTCCTTATCGCACCTATTTCCTTGTATTCCTCTTTCGGTTTTAAGAAAGGAAACCAGACTCACCACAAGAGTTTGAACGAATCTACCCACGAGATTTTATTCGACATGAAACACCGATATCTACCTACCACATAGTAACGAATTTGCAGTGAATAAGATAAGCATAGCTTTTTAATTAGTTAATCTTTTGACTAAATTTAAAAGATGATAATTATGTGTAACCCTAAGTAGTTTAAATAGTACTGCAAACACTTTTTTAAAAATTAGTACTTTCACTGAGAATATTTGTTTTAATCTAATTGGTTGGGTGGTACCGAAATAAAATTTGTTGTAATTTTGGTTTTGGATTTAAACCGGCTGTCAGTTTGATGAAAATCTGTTTGGAGATTAATCCTTGGGATAGACGTCCATATGCCGTTTGACTGAACATAAATCTAGATTACTGCAATCCAAGTCAGATGGGTTTTAAGTTTTATGTTTTTTATGTTTTGTATAAAGGACAATTGGAAATGTGAGTAGATGGTTATTGGTTGAATCAGAACCACATTTCCTATAGATTCCACATTTCCTCACACATCTGGACCAAAAAGTTTTCTTCGACTATCCATTTTCATCTTTCGAGATAAATATATCTTGTTTGGTATCAACTAAGATTAAATTTTTCCTCAGCTACCCGAATCTCTAGGAATTTTTTAGATAGCATCATCCCCCAGGGAGCTACCCTCACTTTAAGATTTTTTTACCGCTAACATTCTGATCCAAAATAGTTTTCTTCGACTAGCCATTGCATCTTTCGAGATAAACCTATCTCGTTTGGTATCAATAACCAAAATATAATTTTCTCTGCTACCTGCATCTTTAGGAATTTTTCAGATAGCATCATCCCCCAGGGATCTAACCTGATTTTAAGATTTCTTACCTGTTGCGATTTCTGAGCGTTCTTATAAATTTTTTTAACCATGTGATACATCAAAATAGTCTAGGATTTTACGCAGAATTCAAATCTGCAAACAGATTTAAAAGCGGACTACGCCCTGCAAAGTTATACCCCTTTAAAGCTCTCAAACCTCTAAATTTATCTCTTTGCTCCCATATCTGAACCAAATAGTTTTCTTCGTCTAACCAATGCATCTTTCGAGATAAACCTATCTTGTTTGGTATCAATTAACAACACAATTTTCTCAGTTACCCGAATCTCTAAGTATTTTTCAAGTTGCATCACCCCTCCGGCACCTACCCTAATTTTAAGATTTTTTACCAAGATAGATTTCCGACCGTCCTTAAACATTTTTTTAGTTATGCAATACATCAAATTAGTTTAAAATTTTACGCAGAATTCGAATCTGTAAACAGATTTAAAATAGGACTACTCCTTACAAAGGTACACTTGAAAGCTACCAAATCTCATTAAATTTTTTGTTCATTTATGACATTTGCTTTAACCAAACATCTCCAAAAATCGAAAACCGTGGAGATTTTAGAAGTGAAACCTTTATGGCCCATAAGTGTTTAATATTTAAAACCATTTTTCAAAGGGTGATGCACTGTTTTTAGAATATTCAAAACCATAACTTTTTAAATTTTAAACAGTTATCAATGTCTGGTTTAACTTTTTTTTAAATTTCTAACCTGTCATAACATAATTATGTAGTCAATGCTAAATAGGTACTTGGAAAATACAAGTCGTTCTGAATTAAATCCTTAACAATTATGGGCTACCTAAATTACATATGAAAGCTGTATATAATTTCTTTTCTTGGATTTTCTATTAATTATGTTTGTGCATTAAAATTGATGTATAATTGCTGGGGATTCACACAAGGTATTTTCTAGTATCCAGCAACGACTACGTATTTAGGGAAATACAAATTCTAAATAAACACTTTAAACCTTTACTAAGGGAATACCAATTTGTTGTCTACAGGATACTTACTAATAAAGCAATTTAATTTTAAATAACTTTTACGTCATATTTTCGGAAATGGTGGGCTTGAATATTTTCTTTGGAAACAATCGAAGATTGTCGAAGACACTCGAAGAATGCACAAACGCGGTCACTAAACCAATTAGCATTAATACCAAATATTCCGCACTTTTGTAGGTTGCTCATTTCCTAGAACCAAGTCTCCCGCAATGTACATTGTCCTTAAAACTATCTACATTAATATTCTTAACTATACTTTGTGAGACCCCTTTAATCTTTTTAATCGTGTCTTTCTCGCTTACAATACAGTAGGACTTAGCCTTACTACCAACAAATTTTAATACTAGACCCACATTAAAGTTGTCTTTGAATTTCCTTACAATTTTTTCTGTTGACATGCGGTATATTGTGTTTATTATCTGCGGGATACACCACTTTAAACCTAAAAATAAAAATAGTTTTTCAGTCAAGACTTTCATATAACGCCAATTAACATAATAAGGAGCTGCGCACGCTCGACCATCAGCGTAAAGGCGATGGAGGCATGTTCCAGTGCATTAGTCGTCAAAGTATCGTTGAGTTTGATTAAAATTACAAGTTAAAGATGGATTTTTCTTGTGTTAACGTTATAAGTGATGTGCGAGTACCACAATTAAATATAAACCAACTAGTTGGTATGACAACCTATAGGTTAGGCGAATTTCCTCTAAATTCTCACCACCATATAATAAAAGTTGGTTTTGATTTATATGGTGGTCTTCAACCTGTCATCCAAGTTATTTTGCTGTAGTGGTATGTGTGCAGATTCTACGATAACATTCTCATACTTCGATTGGAAGAAATTGTGTACTTTTCAAGTGGAATTTCAAATTCACCAATTTACTCAAGACTCAAAACAAGTCAAATTAAATGGTTTGACTACTGGAAACGACGTTGTTGACATACAATTGGATCAAGATTTTAAACTGCAGCTGAGCACAGCCTTTAATAGCAGTATATGGCTGTTGAACAATTTTGAAAAAGAGAATTTATATAATATGGAGATTACGAAAGATCGGAATGTTATTGTGCTACCTGCGTACGAGTGCGTTAAGCTATTAAATTTGCGAAAATTAATCTGTTTTAAGATGGCAGAGTTAAGGTGTAGAAACTTTCCAGAATTTTACGAAAAATTTGTTGGTGATATAAAAAAGTATGTGGAAATACGACAGAGAAAGAAAGGGTTCAAACGTTATTAGAGGAAGAGAGCGGTGCCGTATTTCTCTGTCTAATGATTGCAGCAATTTTAATTACTTGACAGTGTTGGAAATTATTAAATGTTACCCCATTCAATACTTAAAAGATGCGACTGCAAGGCAATTGCTTGCGCAAATGTTTAGAGATTTGGCTATCCCAGATTCGCCAGACTCTGGTTACCACAGCGGTTTATAGATGTTATCAATAGATGTATGTATTCTATTAAAAACATTATATTTTCTTCAAAAGGTTTGTTTTTACATATTTGTATCGCCAACATTAGCAAAAATTATTAATAGACGTATTAAACTATGTTGTTTTTATTTTTAGGTTTAATGTGGTGTATCCCGCAGATAATAAACACAATATACCGCATGTCAACAGAAAAAATTGTAAGGAAATTCAAAGACAACTTTAATGTGGGTCTAGTATTAAAATTTGTTGGTAGTAAGGCTAAGTCCTACTGTATTGTAAGCGAGAAAGACGCGATTAAAAAGATTAAATGGGTCTCACGAAGTGTAGTTAAGAATATTAATGTAGATAGTTTTAAGGACATTGTACATTGCGGGAGACTTGGTTCTAGGAAATGAGCAACCTACAAAAGTACGGAATATTTGGTATTAATGCTAATTGGTTTAGTGACCGCGTTTGTGCACTCTTCGAGTGTCTTCGACAATCTTCAATTGTTTCCAAAGAAAATATTCAAGCCTACCATTTCCGAAAATATGACGTAGAAGTTATTTAAAATTAAATTGCTTTATTAGTAAGTATCCTGTAGACAACAAATTGGTATTCCCTTAGTAAAGGTTTAAAGTGTTTATTTAGAATTTGTATTTCCCTAAATACGTAGTCGATGCTGGATACTAAAAAATACCTTGTGTGAATCCCCAGCAATTATACATCAATTTTAATGCACAAACATAATTAATAGAAAGTCCAAGAAAAGAAATTATATACAGCTTTCATATGTAATTTAAGTAGCCCATAATTGTTAAGGATTTAATTCAGAACGACTTGTATTTTCCAAGTACCTATTTAGCATTGACTACATAATTATGTTATGACGTGTTTAGAAATTAAAAAAAAAAGTTAAATCAGACATTGATTAAAATTTAAAAAGTTATGGTTTTGAATATTCTAAAAACAGTGCATCACCGTTTGAAAAATGGTTTTAAATATTAAACACTTATGGGCCATAAAGGATTCATTTCTAAAATCTCTACGGTTTTTGATTTTTGGAGATGTTTGGTTAAAGCATATGTCATAAATGAACAAAAATTTTAATGAGATTTGGAAGCTTTAAAGTGTAACTTTGTAAGGAGTAGTCCTATTTTAAATCTGTTTATAGATTCGAATTCTGCGTAAAATTTTAGACTAATTTGATGTATCACATGGTTAAAAAAAATTATAAGAACGCTCAAAAATTGCAACAGGTAAGAAATCTTAAAATCAGGGTAGCTCCCTGGGGGATGATGCTAACTGAAAAATTCTTAAAGATCAGGTAGCTGAGAAAATTCTATTGTTAATTGATACTAAACAAGATAGCTTTATCTCGAAAGATGCAATGGCTAGTCGAAGAAAACTATTTTGGATCAGAATGTTAACGGTAAAAAAATCTTAAAGTGAGGGAAGCTCCCTGGGGGATGATGCTATCTTAAAAATTCCTAGAGATTCGGGTAGCTGAGAAAAATCTAATCTTAGTTGATACCAAACAAGATATATTTATCTCGAAAGATGAAAATGGCTAGTCGAAGAAAACTTTTTGGTCCAGATGTGTGAGGAAATGTGGAAGCTGGAGGAAATGTGGTTCTGATTCAACCAATAACCATCTACTAATGTGCATTATGAATTTAAAAATCTTCGGGTTTAATTTTCTAATTTATTTAGGAAATAATTTATAACGAAGTGCAATTTACACGGATTTTGATTTAAAGGGATTTTTAAAAATGTAGTGGTCTGAGTTGAGAGTATTCTAACTCTGACAGGTGATTATCAGTATATGTCAAGTGTATATCGATACCCTGGTGAACATTTTGAATACTTTTATGTAAAAATCATAGATCTAGCTGCTTTCTTCTTTTCCTTAGCTCCATAAGTGCGTCAAGAATTCTTAAAATTCATGGCGTACAAATTTTGTCGAGGTGTAGAATTCCTAATAATTGAATGAGGAAGCTTGTCATCAAGTTCTGACCACTTAGCTGGGTCTGAAAAGTCAGTTGTTACTGTCCGTGGCTGGTCGGTTGGTCTGACTCCATTTCTAAGTCATGATACTCATCTGTTTCGGGTACACCTTTAGTTTCAATTTTGGATATTTTGGCAGCATCACTTTATGGATAGGATTAATACCGACAGGTACCTGAAGAGAAAACGCAATAATCTTCAAAATTCAAAAAGGGAAGTGATGGAAATGATTCAGGATAAAATTAGAGATTCAGGGGAATTAAGGGCTGATGTAATTGGTTTTAAAGACAGGGTAGATGAGAAATTTGGGGTACTGGAAGGTAGTGTTAGGGTAATTAGGGAACAAGTAACAGGATTAGAAGGGGGACGTTTAGGGACAATGGACCAGGGTTATTTCAAAAATGGACGAGAAATTTTACCGAAATTTGAGGGAAGACGTTACGAACAGCCGATGTTATACTTAGACAAGTTGGACGAGATAATGGAAGGTGAACCAGAGAGGGTGCGCATACAAATGATAGGGGCAAGTTTAAAGGGAAACGCTGAAAAATGGCACAGCATCGTCAGGAAAAGTTACAATACATACGAGCAATTTAAGACTCTTTTCAAAGAACAATATTGGGGTAACGCAAAACAGACAGAAATTCGGACAAAATTGATAACAGGACAGTATTTGACGAGTATGGGGTCGAGAGAAGGGAATACAGGTAGAAACCATAATTGGCAGGGACATGAGCGGCATGGGTATGGGCCTCCACAGAAGAAATTCAAGCCGGAACATTTTGAAAATGACAGACGCGAGTTGTAGGACACATGATAAAGGAAATAAAGTAAAACAATTAAAAACGCCGAATTTATAAATAAGTTTGTTAATTTAGAGTTAGATATAGGTTTAAGTTTAGTGGATTTGGGTACGACGATAGCTTAAGTTTTGTACATTCGTTATTAGAAGACAGGTGAGAAAGAAAAAGTAGTTTACCGTTTGTTAATTTAAAGTTAGGAAATTGTTTATATGTAGCATTAATTGATAGTGGGTCCGAGCTGTCGCTGGTAAAGAGAGAAATAGTAATCAAGCACACTGAGTTATTAAAAGGGAGAATTTGCAAGATAAAACGGATAAGTTTGTGGTCTGCGATGAAAAAGAAGATATCAGTAATCGACGAAATGATTTGTGTACCAATTTCAATAGGGGAAATAAAGCTAGGAGAAGCTGAGTTTTTAGTGGCAACGGGGTTATATTTAGATTTTATAATAGGGATAGATGTTATAGAAAGATTTGGGATGAAAATAGATGGCAAGGATAGAAGTATACAGATTTTTAATATTAGGAAGAATTGGGTGGTGCCTAAGGTGAGTTCGAATAAAGGGATGGATACTAATAGTGATGTTTATGGTACAGGGATGATTAAGGAAAGTAATTTAGAAGGACAGGATGAGATAATGTTAGGTAATTTATTTGAGAAGGTATTTGACGAAGGACAGATTGGGAGTATAGACGAGGGAATAAAGGGTAGATTATACGAGATATTTAATGAACATGTAGGGTTATTTAATGGGGAACCAAGGGTAGCGACTAAGTATGTACACAAGTTAGAAGTAACAGAAGAAAATGGGTTTTACACGAAGGTATATCCGATTCCGTATAGTATGAGGGAGAGAGTTAAGATAAAAATCAGAGATATGTTGAAAAATAGAATAATAGAGCCAGCAAGGACTTCTTTTATTAATCCGATCGTTGTTGTACCCAAACCTAGTGATAAGTTAGATATAAGAATTTGTTTAGATGCCAGAAAATTAAATTTAATTACGAAAGCACAATATGAACAGCCACAATCGATGGATAATTTATTATACAAAATTAGTGGGAGAAAGGTTTTCAGCAAATTAGATCTGAAAAACTCATTTTGGTTGATTCCTTTGCATGAAGACAGCCGAAAGTATACTGGTTTTAGCATCGAGGGAGAAATATTTCAATATAGAGTAGTTCCATTTGGTCTTGCTTCAAGTTCAGCTGCATTGGTCAGAGCCATGCAGAAGTTATTAAATGAGTTCGAGGAATTTTGCACGCACTATGTCGATGATATACTGATATTCTCCAGGAATAACGAGGAACACCTGGAACATGTCACAAAAATTATACGTAGGATAGATGAAGGAGGTTTACAGTTGAATGTAGAGAAATGTGAATTTTTCAAACGTGAAGTTGGTTATTTGGGATTTGTAATTTGTTACGAGGGCATTACGATTTGTAAAAAAAGGTTGGACGAACTTAAAAATTTAGAACAACCAAGAAATTTAAGGGGCTTATGAGGGTTTTAGGAGTTCTCAACTACTATAAACGTTTTATACCACATTATTCAGAATTGTGCCTACCATTGGTGGAATTACTTAGAAAGAATGAGAGATGGAGGTGGACGGAGCAGCGAGAGAATGCATTTCAGGATTTGAAAAGGGGGTTTTACCAGAAATTATCATTAAAATATCCAAATTTTGTTGATAGGTTTATTTTACGAACAGATGCATCCAATCGTGCGATAGGCGCAGAATTAGTTCAGATACAAAAGGGGGTAGAAGTGCCAATATGCTTCATTTCCAGAGTACTGAAGGAATGTGAGACAAGGTATTCAACTGCAGAGAAGGAGATGTTAGCTATTGTGTACGCAGTGAAAAAATTAAGGTTTTATTTGTTAGGAATAAGTTTCTGATAGAGTCAGATAATTCAGCGGTGACGTTTTGAAGAAGAAAGAATTTTTAAATAATCGTTTATATAGGTGGGCGTTAACACTACAAGAATACGACTTTGACATTAGGCACAAGCCAGGGAAGGAGAACGTGACTGCAGACTTTCTTAGTAGAAAGGACGACATAACTGGGGGTGAAAAAAGGGATTTTAGTAGCGTTACAGACATTTAAAGACGAGGGTAGATGGACCAACCAGGAATTTATCAACATGCAACAACACGATGACATTATGACCATTCGGACGAAATTAAACGAGCAAAATGGGGTGGAATATAAAGGTTTTTATCTGAGGAACAACTTTTGGTAAAATGCATTGGGGACGAAGACTTACTAGTATTATCGAAAGAGACAGCACTAAAATGATCGTAGAAATTCACAGGACATACGGACACATTGGAATACGAAAGACCTTTTACTGTTTAGGAGACTTTTATACGAACAACGACATTTCTTTGATAAAGGACAGCATAAATAGTTGTAGAACATGCTTACTAAGCAAAGACAAGAACATGACGTTACAAAACACACACATGGTAATTAACACAGAAAGACCTTTGGACATCGTAGCAGTCGACTATGTAAGCAACTTAATACCAGGACATAACGGATACAGACATATTTTGGTGATAGTGGACATTTTTTCAAAGTACGTAAAATTATACCCAGGCAGAAACTGCAACACAAGACACGTTTTGACAAGCATAAGAAAGTACACTGAACAGACAGGTGTGATGAAAAAGATATTGATGGACAACGCCACTTATTTCAATAATAAAAGAGTAATTGATAAATTAAGGGGAGAAGGTATAAAGGTTGGGTTTTGTAGTATACGACATCCACAAGCAAATCCATGTGAACGCTACATTAGGGAAGTCATCAAGTACTTAAGGATATCGGTTGAGGGACAGCATAATAGTTGGGTTCGAAATTTACCAAGGATCGAAAATTATTTGAATTTTGTACCGAGTTCAGTGACGAAAGTTTGTCCAGTAACGTTAATGAAAGGGGTGGTACCAGCCAGGCCATGGCGAGATCAGAACGAGGTGGAGGACATTGACAGTTTATTAGAACAGGCCAGAGCAAGGGCAGAGACTAGACAACGTAGGGAGGTCGAGAAACGATGCAATCGAATAAAGAAACAGACAAAATTTCAGATTGGGGATTTAGTTATCGTTAAGAGGTTGAGAGTTTCGAATTGGGGTAGAAATATTTGTGCAAAATTATTATTTCCGTATGAAGGACCTTATCAAATAAGGAAAATTTTCGCTAATGGCAATACGTTTGAACTTGAGAATGAAAGGGGTGAATGTCGGGGACGATTTCACTTGGAACATTTATATCCATTCATACAATAAATACACATACACATTTTATATCACAAAGTGTTAGTAAATTACAGGCGTTAGTAATCAAGTCTACACAATTCTACAAAAGTTAAATTTAGTGTTAGTATTCATATTAAAAATTGATATTTGTTGAACTACAGTTAGTAATTTAAAAACGTAAGGTTAGCAGTGGTTTAATAAAATAAATATAAGCTTATTACAATCGTTGACACTGTTTAGAGGAAAGAGAATCTTCTATTTATTTTATCAAACCAGGTGGGGCTTCTATGACATTTGACATTTATCAAAGGTTCTACAAAGGTAGTTCGTTAGTGCTACTGATAAAACCATAAATTTTCCATTTTATCAAGCTATACTAAAAGTTAAAAACACTACGGTTAACAAAGATTGATGAATAGTTACTTGTTGAAGGCATAAATAGGATATTACGTACTAGAAGTACAGCGTTTGAAGTTTATAAAAAGCATTATTATTTGTTTGCATATACGAAGGGTATCTAATGCATCTTCGGTTGAATGTGTATAGGTTTTGTCTTCAATTTAGCATTTGTAATTTTTGCAGGATACTGTATGCCAATTATAATTTTGAGTTTCCTAAAATAAGATATGTTTAATACATTTAAAATATAAATCAACATAAAAATTTTGTAATGTCAAATAAAATGTAAATAAAAACAAACATGTTCTAAAATAGTAATTAGGTAGATTTAAGTCAAATTTGTTGAATGCACCCTTTATGTTATATTAGTAGTAGGCTAGAAATAAGTTTGTTTTTGTTGGTTGTTATGGTGATAATTGTTTTTAAATGGAATTAATGAATTATAAAATTTTTGAAAAAAGTTTTGCATAAATTTTTGTACATTGAAAAATTGTTTTGGCTCAAGAGATCTTGTAATAAAAATTTGTTAAAGAATTAATAGACGTGTTAATTGAGCAGGCATTTTAATTCAAAATAAAAAAAAAAAAAAGGAAAGTGAAAAGTTTTATACAACGGAAATAAATTCCAAAAGAAAATTTTCAACTATACCAACATCGGGGCATCATTTGTTGTGGTTCAGGAGTTGCAGCTGATCAGTTTTAGTTGGTGATGTATTGAAGTGTTGTAGTTATAGAGCAATTAAGGCATATAGTGATTGAAGTAGTACTCAATCGTAGAACCTAAAACTATAAGAAAATCCTTATTTTACATAGACTAAAGCATAATTTTATTAGGTACTCACTGAAAGCGCTCGAGGCAACTTAGTGTATCCTGTTCCAACCCTGTACACCCAGACACATTCAACGGAGTTACATGTATAAAAGTTAATGTTATCTACTCTTCATATTTAAGTAACTTGGAATAATTAAAATTTCAAACGTTCACTAGAGTAAATAATTGCTGAATAGATTTATCAATCTTTGTCTAACCAAGGTACGTAAGCAAAAAACAAAAAACGAGGTTAAGTGATTTGATCTCATACGCTTTAGACGCCTGCGTTTCAATACCTGTAAGGGGACAAGGAACCCACGTTCTCTTACAGAGGTTAAATACTAGATTCAGTTTCACTGAGAGAGAGTTTCAAAAGCCGTGGCATAAGTGAATTTAAAAAGGTATTTGATTAAACCATTTAAAGACCAACAACACATTACACGTTGCACATATTATTTTTTACTCTTTTAATTGAATCATTTATTAAATCTAACCATACATAACAGTAAATACTCTGATGATAGTTCAAAATGCGAATACAGCCGTATAGCAATTATTAAAGTTCACACTTCTATTATATTGGATTTTGTGATGTGTTAAGGAAACTTCTGTTTGAAGGAGCATAAAATAAAAAGCTGGTATTTTGGACATCCTTGAGTTTAAAGATACATCGGAAATCAAACTGTGATTAAAATGTGAGCTTTATGTTTGCAATTTATAATTATATACCCGTGGCTTTAAACTCAAATGGATTTGTATTTATATTGTAGGAAATTGATAGAACATGAAAGTAATTATTTTGTTGTACTATGAATTAGCAACGAAACTAGTGTCAGTTAAATTTATACATAATATTATCGTGAAAAGAAGTTTGCAGCATTTAAACATATTAGGAGGTATGTGTGTATTGATTTTAACTGTAAGCTTCATGAGTGGTATTTAGTGTTAGTTGAAGAGTAAAAATTTAGTATTTTTAATGGGCAATGAAATGATAAACAGAAAAGTTGGTATTTAGCTGTTTTTTATGTATTATTATTAAGACTATTTCCAGATATGGGATATAGAACGTCATATATGTCAATATCGGAGACGGGAAGAACGGTGCGCTAGTAATATTCATTGATATAATGTTTTGTTCTCTTTAATATTTGTTTTAGTAATATCTGCCCAGTATGATAATAGGGAATTGAGTTTTTTAAGGAAAATATTTGTATTCATATTGCCGTTATTTAAATGTAGGCGGAATGTTGTTTGCATTTATTTATTAACTAGAAAAAAATAAATAATTGTCAATATGTGGCATGATTGTTGAAGAGTGAACATGTTTTAAAGTGCTCTGTTATATTTTATTATTTTTACACAGTGTATAAAACCAATGTATAACCATTTTCAAGGCAGTTTAGAGTATAATTTTATTTTCAATAAGGTGGTGAAATTGGACATACAATTAACTCAGTATTGAATTCTTAAACAACCAAAAATTACAATTTTTGAAGCATTTTGTGTAATAAAACAAAGACATTTACTTAGTATCAACAGTATCAAGAATTAGTGATTGTTTGTTATCTCACCAGCTGTGTGGATAATTAAAATAAATCAACCAGGACTGTATTTTAAATAATTTCTTTTTCTGATTACAGTAGACTTATTGTTTAAGATGCAAAACTGTAATAAGTGTTCAGAAAAATCAGATAACTTATTTGATTGCGATCACTGCAGTAATCATCTGTGTAAAGACTATGCTCAGTTAACTGAAACAGAAATTAGATATCTGAAGCTTAGTAAGCGCAAACTAATATTTCTATGTGATGGATGTGAGAAGGGTTTATTTAGAATTCCAGAATTCTTAAATAAATTAAGTATTCTTGAAAAAAAATAGAAGATTCACAAAAGCAAAATGAAGATCTTGAAAAACAAAAAAGTGCAATAGGTTGTGAAGAGACAATAGCAGAAATCATTGATAGGCAAAATAGATTACGAAATATTATAATACTGAATGTTCAAGAATCAAATGGTAATTCATACACTGAAAGAAACGCAGAAGATAAAACCACGGTTGGTAAATTACTTGGGAATTTTGATATTGATTTAGATAATGTTAAAACCTTTAGACTGGGTAAGAGCATGGAAAACAAAAATCGGCCAATTAAGGTTTTAACGGGATCTCGGGATGAAGCAATGTCTATTTTAAGAAATAGAACAAAATTACCAAATCAAAATGTTCGGATATTTGGAGATCAAACACCGAAACAACGGCAATATTATTTGGATGTTAAAAAGAAACTTAAAGAAATAACTGAAAATGGAGATACCTCAAAAACAATTAAATATATTAATAACAAACCAACAATTGTAAATAAAGATAGAAATTCAAAAAACTAAATGGCAATTCATCATTAATACTCAATTCTCACATAATCTATTTAAATGTTCAAAGTATAATGTCTAATAAATATCAATCAATGGCTGATGTGATGTGTTTTAATCCTATGATTGTGTTGTTATCGGAAACTAGAGTAACTAATAATGTGGAAGACAGAGAAATTGCAATTGATAATTATATCTTAGTAAGATATGACTCTATTAGCAGGCATACTGGGGGGGGGGGGTGTTAATTGATATTCGTAAGGACATTGATTTTGAAACATACAAAGAATACGTATTGGAGCCAAATTATTGGTGTAAAGCTGTGAAAATGCTATTATTTGGGTCACTATGAATCATAGGAGTAATATACCACTCCCCAAGTGCAAGTGATGCAGTGTTTCTGAATAACTTTGAAGAATGGAGTGACAGGCTATTTAATACGAACCTACAATGTATTATAGCGGGAGATTTCAATTTAAATTATGAAAATAAGGGTAATTACTATGTAAAAAGTTAAGTAATTTCATTAGGGTAAATGGTATACAGCAATTAATTACAGAGCCTACTAGAATTGTACAAAATAGTTCAACATTAATTGACCATATCTTAACTAATGCTATACAAGTCAGGGCTATTGTCCATCCCACACCAATAATAACTGATCACAATATTATATTAGTAGCAATTACTAAAGAAAATAAACATTATAATAGTAATAACCAAATAAGTCAATTCAGAAACCTAAACGATGCAGCCATTCACCGAATAAACCTAAGACTTTTAAAATGTACATGGAAATTTGACAACACAAATGTTGATATAATTCTGAATGATATACTATATAATGTTACACATGCGTTAGACCATGAAGCTCCTATTCAAAGCAAATTTCAATCACATAACTGTTTAAAGTGGTATGACAATGAAGTGCGTGCCAAAGCTAAAGAAAGAGACTTTGCTTATAAAAAATTCAAGTTCAATAAATGTGCTGTAAACTGGAAAGTTTATAAAACTTGTAGAAATCAATTTGTTAATTTATTGAAGAGGAAAGAAAAAGAATTTTATGAAAAACAAATTGACAATAACACAAGAGATAGCACTAAAATGTGGAAAATATTAAAAATGTTGGTTAGTAACAAAGAAAATAATTGTGACATACAAAGAGTACAATTTGAAAATAATCACCATAAAATCATTATGAGGGAACAAAAGGATATAGCTGAACATTTAAATGACTACTTTGTGAACAGCATTGAAGATAATGTAAAGAGTATCCCAGGCACTAATAATCTATATCGACTAAACCCATTACGTAGCCACTATGTCAAATTTACTGAATTTAAATTGTTAGCCTTACATGATATAAAAAAAATTGTGCATAATCTACCTAACAAGTGTAACTGGTCAGATAAGTAAACACAAAAGTAATTAAGGCAACCTTTAATACAATTGGGCATGTTCTTCTTCATCTGGTCAACTCCTCCTTAAGAACTGGCAGTTTTCCAAGCAAGCTAAAATGTAGTACAAAAATTCCTATTCCTAAAGTTCAAAACGCCACATTAGCAAGCGAATACAGGCTAATAAACATACTTCTTTGTATTGAAAAAAAATATTAGAAATTACTGTATATAACCAATTAATAAACTACGTGGACAGTAACCAGTTATTGGATTGTAATCAATCGGGTTTTAGATCTAAGCACTCTTGTGAAACTGCTATTCAGTTAACTTTTAATAAGTGGAAGCAGTACATTGATCAAGATGAGTATATACCTGCTGTTTTCTTAGACCTTAAAAGAGCATTTGAGACAATAAACAGACAATTATTATTGACTAAGTTACATCACTACGGCATTGGTGGAACAGTGGTAAAATGGTTGGATGACTACCTGTCAAATAGAAAACAAAAAACGAAAATAGGAAATTCAATATCTAGTTCAGTGCTAGTAAGAAATGGTGTCCCTCAAGGAAGTGTTATAGGATCGTTGTTATTTATTTTGTATTTAAATGATTTTCAGAGTATTGACCACGAATGCGAATTTGTTAATCTATATGCTGATGATACCCTACTTGTAATCAAAGAGTCTGATATACAAACAGCAACAAATAAAATGAATAAAAGCTTGGATAAAATTTATAGATACTTTCAAATAAACAAGTTGAAACTTAATACAAGCAAAACTGTGGCAATGGTTGTTGGAAATACTAATAAATTAAATAAACTTGATAGAAATGCTATTACATTGAAGATTGGGGATGAAATATTACAAATTGTTGAACAAACTAAGTATTTAGGTATTATGTTGGATAGTACTTTAACATTTAAAAATCACTTTGATTATGTTAAAAATAAAATTACAAAAAAACTATATTTCTTCTCAAGATTAGCACCTAAATTGTCTTTAGGAACTAAAATTACAGTCTACAAAACAATCATTCAACCACATTTTGACTACTGCGCAACAATACTATATTTATTTGACCAAAATAAGTTAAGTACTCTTCAAAAACTACAGAACAGAGGTTTAAGAATCATACTGGAATGTAGCAAAAGAACTAACATTCAAAAAATGTTAAGCACCCTAGAATGGTTATCGGTTATCGAAAAAAATTGAATATTTAACAATGATATTTATTTTTAAAATTATCAATGGGCTAATGCCAAGTTATTTTGATGAGTTTATTATTTATGCCTGCCAAATACACAACCACGAAACTAGGTCACAAAGCAATTTATATGTTGCAAGGACGAAATTGAAAAAGACTATGAATTCAATATTCTTCAAAGGTCTGATTAAATATAATACTTTATCAAAAGATATTCGAGACTGTAATACACTGACATCTTTTAAACGAGAATTAATGAAAAAACTAAAACCTAACTAAAATGTAAGTACTTTATAAAATAAACCAAATGACCTAAACTTGGTAGGAGTAATTATAATTTTCACACTTTTTATTGTTTATTTATTTTTTTATTGTATTTTTATTTATATTTACTTAAATTAAGAAAGCATGTTCTTTTTATTTTATATTCTAATGTATTATAATATTAGGATTACCTACTTTAAATAAATATTATTAAAGATATCCGGTCACCCCAGTGATGAAATTGTATTTTAGAGGAGCACTTTATTTTAAAAAAATTTTTGACATGATAAAATTTAAGGTATTGTATAAAAATGTAACGTATATTATGATAAATTTAGGAAACCAGAAGCAAAAGAGACCCATTCAGAATATCCGACCTCCATGTAGGTTAAATATAGGAGGGTTGCTGAGGCATGACGGTTTGGCGCCCCTTAATTATTACAGAATAAAAAGCCTTTTAAGGTAAGTGACTATTGTAACGCAGTTTTTGTATTTCAACCATTTCCAATGAACATTTCTTATTGTTTTTATTACTTTTTTACTTTTCTTTTCCCGTAACTTACTCCTGAACCACTGTAGGTAGCCGATACACCCTTTTATTGTTACGGGGTTTCCATACCTTTAGGACAATTCAAAATATATAACATGACGCTCATTTTATTCGTATCAAGTAATTGAATCCGTTGTTAGTAGATTTGCAAAAATAAAAGCTTGCAATATCTAAAGAACCCTGTCCCATTTTTATTTTTAAACAGATTTTAAGTTTATACTTATTACGTATTTTGTGTTATAATTAGTAATTGATACCCTAATACGAGTTTGATGAAGAAAGATATCATTAATGAATGATTATTATTATTATTTAAGAAATAAAGTACCAAAACCAACTCTTATTTTTTGGAATCCAAAAATATTTTGTGCTTGGGCCCTTGACAATATAGCTACACATCACTGCATAGTTCTAAATAGTAATACAAACATTCAAGTACGACTCGTAATTATTGTATTATTCTATACATTTCAGTCTAAATTTGAATTTAAAATGCATGCAGCATTAAGAGCGTTTGCAAATCACAAACCTACATAATGCCTATTTAACGAATTTATTTTAGTTTTTATTCATAATGCATCATGTTAATGCTTCTTCAAAATCTAACAAAAGATTTCATTTATTTCACGATTATTTCGCCAGAAAATTATTGTCATTCTAAAGCGGTTAAAGATAAGTAAATTTTTAAAGCATATAATTATCTAAGTTTAATTTAAAGCGCTCAAGAGGAAAAGTAGCAATGGACCAAAGGTTTAACTAAGCTAATAGGAAATTACTAAATTAAAAGTGCTTTGTAAACAATTTCTAATTTTTTAACTAATCTCTAAGTTAAATTCACGTTACTCTATGAAAGAATTTCAATTAAGCATTCTTTCTTGAGAAATAAGGAGCTGATTAGGTTTAGACTTGGAAAATTGGAAAACCCTTTTTTATTATTCGAACGTAAATTACAAATAGGGATCAGTATAGACTATGATGAATTTTAGCAATACGTTTATCCACAAATCGCATTTAATGGGTATCTATTTTATCATCAATCTATCGCTAGCACTAATGGAGGGTAATACTGTAATATTTAATCACTTTTTATAGGTGGATCATCGTGGTTAGTATCTAAGAGGACACAAATTTACACCAAGACTAAGTATTCTCGAAAACTTTTCAATATTTCACGAGTGTGGGTTTTCAGTAAAATTTAAAATAGTATAGTTTGTTTTGATATACTTCAACTGATATTTGTTATTGTTTAATAATTTGTAACATTTTCAAATGTTACGTTTGTCAATATAATCTCAATAAGAATTTTGATATGTAATCCTAAGTAAACCCCAATATTTGCAACACACCTTGTGGTACCCATTATACAGTTGATATATCTAATTAGCTATGGCTAATGCGTTGGGACAAAATAATTGTATTACAACAATTGAGCCAGCTATTGATTACAACATTTAACTTATATTCTTAAGCGATTTAATAAAAATATATTATTACATTTATAATGTAGATAAATAAATACATTCAGAAATAACATCATTATGGAATACGTGCTAATATGCACAGCCATCTGCCGAAAATATACGAAGATGAAGGTATCGAATGAATATGAACTGGTTCGGAATCGAAATGCAGTCTAAGGTCGCTGCTTATCAAATCAACATGGCTGGTTTAGCGTCCTCGGACCTAAGAATCGCGATAGTGTGGAGAATTAAATATAGCGTCGAGAATGGTCGACGTTATGATTTTTATTTGTAGTGGCAATGCATAGAAATCATTTAATACCATAGTTCGTTTACAGTGTACCCTCAAGATTGTCAGCTTCGTTCCGGTTTTTCTGAAGAATTGTCGTGTTATAAATATATTTACGTCTATTTAGGATGTACAGAATTTCAAAATACCACAAATGCTCAATACAAGATCGCAAGATTTCCCCCTAGTTAAGCTAAACAAATGTTTTAATTATAAGCGAAGAGGCTTGGTCAAAGTTCAAGCAACGATAATTTGTTACGTAAACAGCACGACATCAATACTTATATCTGGTTGGTATTACAGGTGTCAAACTGGATACTCCAGATGCGTACTAGTTATACTTTTATTCGACAGATGCCATTTGTCAACTACTTTTGTTCATATTATAACAATGGTATAATAAACCTAGTGTGATTAAGAATATTTCATAAATTTAAAGTAAACTAAAAATTTAGGAAATGAATGTATTTCACATTGATTGAATAATTAGACAATATTCATCAATGCATTTAAATCTAAATATAGTTCTTGCTAATTTAAACATAATTTGATATAACAGCTATCAATTAAAGCTTTAAATTGTCTATCTCTTGTTATGATTAAAGAGAGATATTTTAATACTCTTACGAGTTCATAAAAATATGTTGTTTTCGTTTATGAAAATTTTATACTTCAACTTACTTAGATATGTAACTTGTATGAATCATGCTACTGATTTAAAATCTTTTGTCTAAGTATAATTTTGTCTTTTCTATCATCTGAGTAGGAAACGTTGCTTATTTACTTACCTTATTCATGAGTTTTAAAATCTATTCATTCCAATTGTAAGTAGTTAACGGATCCGATTTCTACATGTCATAAATATTGTCGTATACTTATTAGAACTAAACGTTAAATTCCATTATTAACGTGAAATTTAAAATCAAGAGAATTATATTTTCAATTTATAAAAACATAGTTAAAGAAAGCTAAGTTACTTTTGCACAAACATTTTTTTAGTACCTGAATTATAAATACGTTCAATTTTTTTGTAATAACATATAATTTGTCAAAGGATATTATGTTACATTATACTTTTCTAAGAAACCTGGAACATTTTTATTTAAAACAACAAAGAAAAGGTATAAGAATTTTAAGTATATAAATATACTTTCAATATTATGTTATTTTGAAAAATATTGGAGAAGCAAACTGCTGTCTCATGTGATATATTTTTAATCTTATAATTTATTTCAGGTATTTCATCGTTGTAGCCAACTTATGGGTTCTACATTCCCCCTTTCTTCTGAATGTAGTGGCGCTCAATATTTAGTTTAAATTTAATATCTATCTTCCCCCGAACCATGCTTTCTACCGCTTAGAGTAATGTCTAGAGCATAGCACCGGTAATACCATTTACCTGTATAAGGTAAAACGGTAAAAAATTCTTGCCGACAGTTGGAACTGCTCAACTAAATAACATGCATTTTCCTCTCTATAAAAATGGAAAAGCACTAGTCGTGAGTTTATTTAAGCTAAGGGTTATTTCAAATTCAGAACTACCATTTTAACAGAAATTCCAGTAGGTGAAGTTTCCGACTAAATCATTTTTCAGAATATACAATTACTATCATTACAGAAACACCTGTATGTACATTTTCAGTAAATATTTATTTAAAGCATCATATCGAGTCGATGGGATTTTCAGTAAATAAGGAATTTTTAGTTTAAAATTTTTCATTGGTTAATTAAGTATTCTGGTATTGTTTTGCGTTTATTAAGAGCAGTATTGAAGGTGTTTGCTAAAGAAATGCGCGTAGTTGTAACGCTTTTAACCAAAGTTTTGTTAAGTTGGCTGGTTCAGGTGTTTTCCAATTAGAGAAGCTTTGCGGAATTTTTTGAATGTTATTCGGTATAAATTCCATATCCGTCATAATGTTAATTAAGTTTACATTTTCACGAAATGGTTTAAGAACTGGCGATTGTACATAAGATTTTCTAGTTACGTCCCATTGATCTTTCCAAAACTCCAGAAATGTATTCTAGTTAAATTTTGTATTTGAAGTATTAACCACACTACCTTCCAAATCTAATAGCGATAGGGATTTTACAAATATTAAATTTTGCTGTTTTCTTTTGCAATGTTACAAAGATACAATTTTCGGTATAATTTAAACTTCCGCGCGTCGCCAACCATGCAAGACCCTGGACGTACGGTGTTATGTCTACAAATTAGACTGCATGAATTGTCGTCACGGGTCAAGCCCACTAGTTGACAAAATAAGCCAGAACATTACCTGGATTTTACTAAAAACCAAGGTCGCTTCCTGTTTCTCAGGTCCAGGTCATCGACTGGTGATTTTACGTCGTTTCCAAATTCAGGACGACGAAGTACAGAGGTAGTTTTTAAGTAAGGACAGGTCTGGAGATAGGAAAGGAGCACCTCACAGAACTTAAACCGCACACACGTCCAACCTCTTCGTTCATGCCAACTATAGTAACCCCACCTCTTTTACGTTTCCACCTCAACCCGCTAACCACGTCTACATTCTATTAGCCATCGCGCACATATAGGGTTTACATACCATAACTCATGGGTTAATGTCCTGGAGTTGGTGGGAAACTATAATCGTGAAACCTTCAAATAGAAGCTTAAATTAAGGATGTGGAAAAAACTTTCCCATGCCGGGTTTGAAAGTACCCTAAACTTAAATATTAAAATAAAATAGGAAGCCAAAAAGGCGCAAAAGCCAATTTCATTAAACGGTTTCAATCGTGATCATTTCACGTTTATTTTCTGCAGTAAGAAATCATTGTGTTCAATAAGGACCTTTTTTTTTAGGCTTCTCTTAATTTCTAACTTACTTTCGAGTAATATGCAGTTTATTTTCGTAATAGCTCTATTTATTCTTGTACATTTAAGGTTTTCGATTATAATTTTGATTACACTACGAAATTTATTTATTTGGTGTTATAATCTCAATTTCCACAGATGATAATTTAATAATTGTTATATGGCTGTATTCGTATTTTGAACCTTTATCAGAGCATTTTTGTGATATTTAAGAATATTTATTTTGGCACGATTAAAAGGGTCGATGAATTCATAAAATATAAAATTGCTTATTAGTTTTTCATAAGTAATCACAAGCAATTGTGTCTGTTTCCAAATTTTGATTTAAGTCTGCGTTACTTAAAGAAGTAGTTCTAGGTATATTTTGAAAATTCAAATATTGTTTGGCTTCTCGTTTTATTTCTTCCAGTTCCGCGAAAGTTACGTATTTCTTTTTTACGATTACATTTTTGCTATCAACAACATATTGTTCAGTTGTAGCATAAAAATTTCCGACGTGAATTATTCGTCAACATTACTGCTACAAAGCCATTAATTCATCATTTATTTATTTAACGCTTTACCTAATATGAATTCCAACACTTTTGTATATTTAATAAACCAATAAAATTAGAGCATTTTATTAATATAACTGATAACACTATTACATATCTTGCGCGTGTTCCTTATTCGTAGTGGAATATCTATGATCCTCATGTTGTTGGTCGACTTGTGTGACATGCTCACTTTTTGTCTGCTCCTCGAGCCTAAAGGTCACTGCTCTGCGATATAAAAGCAGACAACATGTTGCAGGTAATTAAGTTTTCCTGGCATAAACGCCGACACAAATAAAATTTGAATATAAAGTTATGAAGTGATTAGTCTTTACAAACGGTTTGTTTTATAGGTGATTGATTACGATTTTAATATTATATTTTGCAGTGCAACTTCTGTAATTTATAATGTAACTTCAATAAACTACAATAGTTCTAATGGAATTTTAAGATTATTCTATTTGGTTGATGTACAAATAATTTATCTATATGGAAACACACTTCGCACAAAATGGTAAGCGGAATTGTTTGATAGTACCGACACGTGGCTGGATGCTCACATCGCAACAAGTGCTGACAATGAAATGAAATGAAATGCTTCGTCTAGGAGTGGTTGAACCATGCCAATCTCTTTGGTCCTCCCCTGTGCTCCTCGTGAAAAAGAAATCTAGTGACGAGTATAGGTTTTGCTTCGATGGTAGAATGTTAAACGATGTCACCGAACATGATAGCTACCTATTACCTAATGTCAATCACATTTTAAACATGCTTAGAGGCGCAAATTATATTTCTAGTCTAGATTTGAGAAAGAGTTTTTGGCAAATTCCACTGTCAAACAATTCCAAAGATAAGACCGCGTTTAGCATCGTGTCTAGAGGACAGTATCGTTTCACTCATGTACCATTTGGCTTACGTAATAGTGCTCAGACCCAACAAAGGCTTGTTGATAGTATTTTTGGAGCTCGTTATGAACCTTTCGTGTTCTGTTATTTAGACGATATGATATTGACTTCATCTACGTTTGACGAACATTTAAAACTTCTTGAAAACGTTAGAGAACGTCTCAAAGAAGCAAAGCTAACTATAAATCTAAACAAATGTGAATTTTTTAAAAGATCTTTAAAATTTCTCCGATATATTGTAGGCTCTAATTCCCTCCGTACTGATCCTGATAAAGTATCAGCCATGGCAAATTTTTCTCGTCCGAAGGCTACCACTGAGGTTAAGCGATTTCTTGGAATATGCGGATGGTATCGACGATTTATTCAAAATTTTTCTTCGTTAGTATCACTTATTAATGATTTGGTCAAGAAGAAGAAAAAAGTACAAAATATTGATTGGGACTCTCGTGCTGAATCTGCATTCTTACAGATAAAACGAGCTTTAGTTTTAGCCCCTTGTTGTCGCAGCCAGACTATTCGGTTAAGTTCATTATAGAATGTGATGCTAGCGATACAGGTCTCGGTGCTGTTCTAACCCAAAATTTAGATGGAGTAGAACATGTTATTTCATATGCCAGCAAGACTTAATAGAGCAGAACGGAATTATTCAGTTAAAGAAAGGGAATGCCTTGTTGTGATTTTTGCAATTGAAAAATTTAGACCCTGGGTGGAAGGAACTCGTTTCACTGTTATAACCGACCATTTTTCTTTATTTTGGTTAAACAATATTCAAAATCCTAGTGGAAAGTTAGCCAGATGGGCTGTACGACTGAAACAACATACTTTTGATTTGGTACACCGAAAAGGAAAATTCAATGTCGTTCCTGACTGTCTTAGTCGTGCTGTGCCAGTAACAGGTCCTGTTGTTAACTTGATTGAAGTGAAATTAGAGGACCTAGATTCTTCGTACATTTCTTTGAGAGAAAATATTTTAGCCTCCCCAGAAAATTACCCTCCATTCAAAGTAGAAAACAATTTTGTCTTTAAATTTTTTTCATCTAAATTACCTTTGTCATTAAATCTTATCGAATGGAAATATTTAGTGCCTAAAGCACAACGAAATTCTATAATTCGTTCCTGTCATGATCCTTCCATAGCAGGACATTTTGGTTTACAAAGACTATGGCTAGAATTCAAGAACAATATTATTGGCCTAAGATGAATCTAGATGTATTGAAGTTCTGTCGTAGATGTTTGACTTGTGGTGCTCAAAAATCATCGAATACTGCTCCACTTGGTATTATGGGAAATGAGAAGTTAGTGAAATTTCCATTCCAAACTATAGCAATCGATCTCATGGGTCCATTTCCCCGTTCTAAACTTGGGTATAAATGGCTAATGGTTGTAGGAGATTAGTTCTCCAAATATACACTTTTATTCCCACTAACTAGTGTTAAAGCTCATGTTATAGAACGTATCTTAGAAGAAAAAGTTTTTCTTGTACTTGGATCTCCACAATATATTATGTGCGATAACGGTCTCCAATTCAAAGGCCGGATTTTTAAAACTCTTTGCGATAAATATGAAATAATCAAGATTTGGTTTACCACTGTTTATTCCCCTCAGTGTACCTTTGTAGAAAGAATCAACAAGACAGTTGGTAGTGCAATTCGTTCATATGTTTTTGAATATGATATGTGGGATAAAGAAGTATCACGAATTCAGTATGCCATAAATTCAGCAAAACACCAGTCTACAGGATATTCTCTAAATTTTCTAGTCTTTGGCCGCAGTGTTCCGATTAGTGACAAATTCTATGGTAAAGATTGTGATTTGTTAGATGACGTAGAAGTTTGTCCAGGCAGTAGGCCATTGTATGTCGCAGATCGTCAAAGTCTCAGTGAAATTTTTAAAGAAGTACGTGCTAAACTACATCTAGCTTATGAAAAGGCATGTCGTCTTTATAATTTAAGGCGCAGACATTTGTCATTTGAAGTTGGTGATAATGTCTGGAGAATAAATAAAGTTTTGTCAAGTGCGAGTGAAAGGTTTACTGCTAAACTTGCACCTAAATTCGTGTTGTGTACGATTCGAAAAAAATTTCAAATTTAGTATATGAGTTATGTAATATAGATGGTTCGAAAGCAGGTAGGTGGCATGTGAAAGATCTCAAGCCTTATTCTGCTTCAGTTGATGAGAGTGATGATGAAAAAGACTCATCAAAAGTTTGAGTTATGTATAATTAGTAGTTAATTAGGACAATTGATGTCGCTTGATTAACTGGTTCGTTAGTTGTCAAACTTTAGTTGTTGTAGGTTATATTTTGGTCCATGAATTTTTTGAGGTTGCATGTTTGTAAAGAGAGTTATAAGTAGTAACAAGTTACTTCATTTTAGGTTTAGGATAATTGATAACAGGTAGACGTATTGCGTTTACAGTGGTTGGTTTATTCCCTTTTGAGGATTAAGCATAAGTCCTCGATAGGAAGAGGTTGCATGAGCTATGATTGCTTATGACCTAGATAGAGGTTTTGAAGTAGACTAGTTTTGTTTGCATGGCTTGGAGTATACATGATTGTTGTTTACTCTTAGCTAAATGAAAGGTCTATAAATCTTCGTTCTATTTTGTAGTGCTTGGTAGCATAGCTACTAAGATTGAGCAGCAGCTAGTTGCACTGTTCTGTGACAGTGATGATTGAATTTTAGGGTTGACAAATTGTCATTAATTCATCATTTCACAAATATTTTTTGTATATTTTTATGATTGCCTCGATTGAGTTGATGGTAATTGAATTAAATATTCAAGTAATCTGTGTTTATTCCACAGGTTTAGTAATGTCTCATATTAGATAGTATAGATAGGTAAATTAGTTTATAGGTTAATACTGATAAGGATATACTTGTATATATGTTATCTTAATGAAAAGTTGAATCATTTTGCATTTCAACTCCCTATTGTACACCTAGTAAGTGATAAACTTCTCGATTTAGTTCGCTGATAGATAAAGTTTATACCCGGATATGACTTCTCAAATATGACCCTTTTATGGCGTATGGTACGCGTAGTTACCACACTCACAAATTTTCCTCCTTATTGATTCGTTACTTGATTTCAGTAAAATTACATTAAATTGATAGTTTTGTATACATGTTTATTCTTTTAGATTAATTGTATAGTTAGTTATTAGATAATTTTTATGATGGAGATTTGTAAGGAATAATTCTTCGTCTTTAACATTTTTGCGCTGTGTTTACTCGAATTTTTCCTCTTGCGAAGGGGCTGTGTAACATAAATTTCCGACGTGAATTATTCGTCAACATTACTGCTACAAAGCCATTAATTCATCATTTAATAAACCAATAAAATTAAAGCATTTTATTAGTATAACAAATAACACTATTACATATCTTGCGCGTGTTTCTTATTCGTAGTGGAATATCTATAATCCTCATGTTGTTGGTCGACTTGTGTGACATGCTCATTTTATGTCTGCTCCTCGAGCCTAAAGGTCACTGCTCTGCGATATAAAAGCAGACAACATGTTGAAGGAAACTAAGTTTTCCTGGCGTAAACACCGACACAAATAAAATTTGAATATAAAGTTATGAAGTGATTAGTCTTTGCAAACGGTTTGTTTTATAGGTGATTGATTACGATTTTAATATTATATTTTGCAGTGCAACTTCTGTAATTTATAATGTAACTTCAATAAACTACAATAGTTCTAATGGAATTTTAAGATTATTCTATTTGGTTGATGTACAAATAATTTATCTATATGGAAACACACTTCGCACAAAATGGTAAGCCGAATTGTTTGATAGTACCGACACGTGGCTGGCTGCTCACATCGCAACAAGTGCTGACAAGTTGTTAGGTCATTGACGTTGATAAACACAAATTTTATCACTTAACTTAGCGACTCCATAGGCTCGTATTAACCATATTTGAGTTGTGCTTAATTAAATACAAAAAGCTTTACGATAAATCTATTATAGTGGACTGTATTTTTATTAAAAAAAAGAATAAACTGAATATAACATTACCGTGCAAATAACACATGTGCATCGATAAATAAAATTATATTACAAATTTCAATGTGAGAGCAATACAACCACGACCCGCCGTTAGCATAACGAACGTGCTAATCTGAGCATGGTCAAACCGCAACTCCTGGTTCTTCGCGCAAGCAGCCCTTCTTCCTTGAACAATGTAAGTATGGTTGCTCGTCGCTACCAGACGTCCGGGTGGAAGCCCATTTGATATCCTGAAATTTTGCTGCATGTGCCATATTTTATTTCGGATACACACACCTATATCGACGTAATATTTTATTGTTCATTTTAAATTACTTTATGCTTTGATGTGCAAATACCTCCAGTACAGATAATTTAGCAACATGTTTATTAACAGAAAGAAGCTTAACTTTTAACGGTTCAATATTTAAAATTTACAGAATGATTTTATTTTATTAATCAGATGTTTAAATTTGGAAGTCATTCTTGTCAAACTATGTATAAAAAAAATTAAGTTACATCAATCATAGTAACATGTGGTTTACAGAATTTGTTAAAACAAATGTTATTTCTTATCTGGTTTCGAAACCTTAGTTCAGCATGTTGTTTGCGTGCCTTGATTCTAACATATGTAATTTGCTTTGAGAACAATTAACCAATACATTACTGCATGTATAAAGAATTTAAATCACTAGTAAGGTTCTGGTAGCGCTACTACGAGCTATTAAAGATTAATGGATATTGTTAAACAAAATATACCATTTAATTAAAATTCAGTTGACATAACTTTAAACTTTACATCTCCTGAGTAACGTAATTGTATAGATTCGTAAGAAATTGTTTTTGAGTTACATTATCTTGTACATAATTGTTTAAAATGAAAATATAGAAACCTATTTTTCATCAGTTCATTTTTTATGAATATTTAATTTTTTCCCAAAGGTTTTATGACCATTAAAGGAATTAATACAACAATTCAGTGATAAATATTTGAAACAAAAATTAAGGACTTCGTATAGTCACAGAATTATTAAATAAATTACATGTTTGCTAGTAGTAATTTTGTTTCAGAGCCATCCTAGAACTTTTTTAGAGCGGAACGAAAGTAAGTAACCTATTTCTGACAATTAATCGTGTATTTTAAGTAGTTTGTGATAGTATAGGTTTCCAAATTTTTTCTTTGAGCAAATTCATTTAGTCAGTTGCTTTATAAAAAATTTAGGTGGCGTCCATTACCTTGTTTTTTTAAGTTTAATTAAATTTACTCACCCAATCTCATGCGACCGTGGGTTAAAAGCTCAGCTAGCTACAAGTCATAAGAGTTTTCTTTTTCTATAAGCCGCTTGTCATCCAATCTTACCCTGGGCTTGTTACAATTTACCATTCTCGAAAGGTATAGAAAATTAACCATAATTTTGATAACTTACCGTACCGCCCATGGTCTGGGGCGTTATCTAAGGTTGAAAAAAAAATATAGATAACACAGTTAAATTTAAATTTGGAAACTTAACACTGCCATGTTGGTGTATTCAAGATCTCTACTCAAAAATTGGTTATTTACTGCATTTAGTAATAAGATAACAGGAGCGCATAATCTACGCATTCATTTCTTTGCTTCATTTTATCCTTTTTGTCTCTGATCTGCCAGCAATTTTCGTAAGAGATTGCGAGCTAATAAGATTTGGCGTTTGTACAATTAATACTACTTGTAATCTGTACTACCTCGGTTAATAAAAAAATTATAAAACCTTTCATAGTGTTTTGAAACGATGAATTCTTATTATATAGACGCGTTTTGTTAACCTCTGATATAGGGAATCTATAACAGTGCCGTTTTAACCCTACGGGCAAACTGGGCAATTGCCCAGGGGCGTTCGACTCCGAAGGGCACCAAAAGATCCGATATGTTTACAGTTGGATTCACAACGCCAAACTTGCATGTTCTTTTACTTCCTACAGTTAGAGTTGAAACCTTTTCTTTTCTTTAATATTTAATTTGCTTGTACAGGTTTTACAATTAGGAAGTTAAATAAATGTAACGTTTGACAAAACTAGATTAATATAAAAAAAGTACAATATAAAAAGAAGTTAGACGTTTACTTTATATTTCGATTACAGTCCATATCGCTATCGTCAACGTCTTTTACTCACAATATCGAAAACTTTTTTTAATTATCATCTTATCATAACAAATTTAACAATTACGCATATTTAAGTTTACTAAGTCAGCACCTAGTACGTTACATAAATTAAAATAATAAAACTGCACCTAGAAATTTCAACCACCGTTATGTTTTTCCTATCTCATTGAGTGTTGTATTTGTATACATATTTTGCACATGCGCGTCATTAAGGGATGAGATAAGTGCAATACCCGACAGTAATGTGAAATGTTTATATTACTCATCGTATAATACGGTGCTGTATGAGTCCCTGTAGCCTATCAGACTAGACTAACAGAACAGAATTGCAGATAAAGTAGCGAGTGGGTAGTGGTTGTATACAATAATATCATTCTAACTATACTGATTAATGGTTTAATGGTTTTAGTACATATTATACAATATAGTACCATTGTGCATTAAATAACATGTTTCACGAAAACTATTATGAGTGATAAAAAAATTGAGTGGTTACCAGGTGGGCAAAAGAGCAGCTAAATTTTGTCTCAAACAAAAGAATTAGAGAAATTCTTTGAAGTTTCCAAAAAAACTCCCGAAGTTCCTAAGATAAAGTCCTTATTTATTATATCAGTTATATCCGAGTCTAAATTTTTATTAATAAACTTTGTAACATTATTGCGTTTTCTCTTCAGGTACCTGTCGGCATTAATTCTATCCATAAACTGATGCTGCCAAAGTATCCGAAATTGAAACTAGTGGTGTACCCGAAATAGAGGAGTCTCATGGCGTGGAAATGAAGTCAGACCGACCGAACAGCCGCGGCCAGTAACAAATGACTTTTCAGATCCAGTTAAGTGCTTACAACTTGATGACAAGCTTCATCATTCGATTATTAGGACTCCTATACCACGACAAAATTTATACGCCATGGATTTTAAAAATTCTTTACGCACTTATGGAGCTAAGGAAAAGAGGAAGGCAGCACGGTCTATGATTTTTACATAAAAATATTCAAAATGTTTACCAGAGTATCGATGTACACTTGACATATACTGATAATCACCTATCAGTGTTAGAGTACTCTCACCTCAGACTACTACTTTTTAAAAATACCTTTAAACCAAAATTCGCGTAAATTGCACTTCGTTATATATTATTTCCTAAATAAATTACAAAATTATGTCCTAAGATTATTAAATACACAATGCACATTTCCAATTGCCTTTTATAGAAAACATAAAACTTAAAACCAATCTGACTTTGATTGCAGTAATCTAGATTTAGGTTCAGTCAAACGGCTTATAGACGTCTATTCCAAGGATTAACCTACAAACAAATTTTTATCAAAAGGACAACCGGTTTAAATCCAAAACCCAAATTACAACAAATTTTATTTCCGTAGCACCCAACCGATTTGATTGAAACAAATATTCTCAGTGAAAGTACTAATTTTTAAAAGAGTGTTTGCAGTACTATTTAAACTGCTGTAGCATTTTCAAATGCTACGTTTGCAAAATAACTCCAATAATTACATTTATTATGTAGTCATGCATAACCACTAATATATGCAACACACTTTACAATATCTATTACGCAGTTGGTATATGTAATCAGCTATAATAAATACATTAGGACATAATAATTATATCCCAACAATTGATTCAGTTGTTGTTTACAACATTTAATTTATATTCATATGTAATTTAATACAAAATTTATTATTACATTTATAATGTAGATAAATAAATACATTCCTAATTTACATCCTTATGAAATATATGGTAATAAGTGCAGCCATCTGCCGTAAATATACGAAGGTACAAAGGTGTCGTAGTATATGACAACTTGTTCTTAATCGGAAAAGCAGCTCGTTTAGCGTCCTCTGACCTGAGGATCGGGATAGTAGAAAGAAGTGAGTGAAGCGTCGAGAATGATCCACGCGGTGTTTCCTTAGGGAATTAACAATGCACTTTTCGGTACGTTAGTTCAAGATCTAATATTACAATTTGTTTAAGATGCACACACTTGATTGCTAGTCTGGTTTTTGGAAGAATCGCCGTGATATTTATTTACATCTATCTTAGATGCTCGTAATTTCGATGCAGTACAATTGCTTGGTACAAGATTGCAAGATTTCACCTTGTTTGAATTAAATAAATGGATTAATTGTCTGCGAAGAGGTATAGTCAAAGTCCGATCAGCCATAATTTGTTACACAAACAGCACGTAATCGATACATAAATCTGGTTGGTATGTGTTGAACTAGATATTCAAGGTGCATACTCTTTATAATTTTATTCGAAAAATGTCACTTCTCAACTTCGTTTTGTTTACATTCTAACAATGGTATTATAAAACCTAATTTGGTTATAATATTTCATGAAATTTAAGTGAATCTAAAAATTAGAAACAGGGCGTATTTTACATTGATTATGTAATTTGATAATATTGATCAATACATATAAACATAACCCTAGTTCTAGCGTAACTAATTATAACAGTCTTTAACAGCTATCAAGTACATTTTTATATTGTTCACCTCTTATTATGATTAAAGAGAGACATTATAATGCTCTAGTGAGTTTATATTAAAGCTTATTTGTTTACAACATTCCATACTTTAAATTATATTAATATATAACTTGTATAAATTATACAGCTGATTTAATTTCTGACTAAATATATTTTTGCTTCTTTTGTCATCTGATTATGAAACGTTACTCAATTTATTTACTATATCAATGTATTTAAAATCTATACATTCCAATTGTGAGTAGTTAACGGATCCGATTTCTACATAAAATAATAATTGTTGCATTTTATTGGAATCAAACGTTAAGGTTCAGCATTAACGTGAAACTTAAAATCAAGAGAGTTATATTTTCATTTTATATATATTTAAAGAAAATTAAGTTACAATTGCACAAACATTTTTAAATACCTGAATTATATTTACGTTCCATTTTTACTATAACATATAAATTTGTTAAAGGATATTATGCTACATTATACTTTTCAAAGAAACTTAGAACACTTTTATTTAAACAAAAAGGTATACAATCTTTGAGTATATGAAATACTCTCATAAAGGTTAATGCTACAAGATATAAAGGTACTTATAACATCATGTTATTTTGAAATATATTGGAGGAGCAAACTGCTGCCTCATATGTTATATTTTTAATCTTATTTATTTCAGGTATCTCATCGTTGTTTTTTCTGAATGTAGTGGCGCTCAATATTTTGTTAATTTTTGTTATTATCAATTCTTACTCCTGAACCATTGCTTTCTACCGCTTAGAGTAGAGTCTAGAGCATAGCATCGGTAACATCCATTTCCCCAGAAAAAGGTTTTGGTTGTACTACTTAGGGTTACACATAATTATCAAATGTTACCTAATATTAATCTTTCAAGTTTAGACAAAGGATCAACTAATTAAAAAGCTATGCTTGTCTTATTCAATGCAAATTCGTCACTATGTGGTAGGTAGATATCGGTGTTTCATGTCCGAATAAAATCTCATGTGTAGATTCGGTCAAACTCTTCTGGTGAATCTGATTTCTTTTCCTAAAACTTAAAGAGGAATACAAAGATAAGGAATTAGTAGAAGAAATCGACAGGTAAACTTTACCACATAGTCTATAGTGCTCTTTTGCACCAGTAGTCAAGTATGATCATCGCGTTCACATTTTCATAACCCCCCCGTGCCGTTGTTAGCTCAAAAACGGCATGTCTATTACAAACCGTGTGAATTGTTTACTATGAAACTTACCAGTGAATGAAAAAGTTATGCCTCTAAAAATATCGCAGGGGAACGCCGAGACCAGGTTCGTAATAACCAAAATTAATAATTACAATAATACCCTTAAATTAGTTATTGACTATTATAGTTTGCGCAGCGGTTATTAAACGCTTAACAGATATTGAATCTGCGAGTCTCAATTTATATAAGTACGATGACTGGAAAAATGTCATTGATCGAGGTTAAAAATATAATGAAAGGTAGTTTTGTTTTGTTTTGGTGTTTGTTGTTTATTTGTATATTTATTTGATTGTTTTTTTGTTAGTTAGGATCTTTGTCTTTCATTTCTTTTGTGTAGGGTTTTTGTCATGTATTGTGTGAGTTGATTTAGATGCGGAAAGAGGTCTTCGTCTCACAGTATGTCTTACATAGTTTGTCTGTTGTTAAGTGCGTCTTGTATTAGTTTCCTTGTGTAGTGTGCGTAGGCGTAGCAGTCATACGAATATCAACTACGCCACGCTCCGTCTGGGCTGCGTTGACAGTATAATGTAAGTAAGGGCCACCATACTTGCGGGCACGTCCAGAATGCTCCACCCAAAGGTACTACAGTGGGTTTAAACGCGAAAAATTGTACGTTCTTTAAATAAATTTGACTTCAAAATTACTTAACCATGATTAAAATGTATAAACTAAAACTCAAGTTGAGGTATCCCTAGCGTTGACTTTGTAGTGTGTCTGATCAACGAAACACTAGTAAAGAGTAAAAGTGGAGGAATCCGTAATCCCACATAGCAGCCGCCAGCTCTGCCTACCGGTGCGACCTAAAGGGTCTATTTAAAACTATCCAAATCCAGCTAACTAATATTTACCAATAGATTCGAATTTATAAGCATACGTCAAATTTGTTAACAGCAAATCCAGCTGTTTGTTCCTCACTACAAACTTACAATATCGTCCTTCCTAGCCTGAGTATTTTATTCTACCTTCAACCCAAATTCGTCTCTAGCGTTTCCTATCGTTCTCTAACTGACTTTTATTCTAATTTACGTATTTCTTTCTATCGATAATAGGACCAAAAATAGGTGACAAAACGCCAAACAAAACAAATCAAGCCATAAAACAATAAAATATATAAACGTACTTTATAGGCGCAAAATATAATTATATCATCATCATTAGGTCTTCAGTCCTGGAACTGGTTAGACGCGTACCATCATTGTTTCCTACTCTGAACTAACCTACAGATGTCCCTGAAATGTGCACAGTCTGCATCTATAACCATCTGATCTAGGTCTACATCTACCTCTCTTTTCCTATCTCTGCTTGTAATATATCCCATACTATTCCCCAAAAATGCCTTAGAACGTATTCTGTCCTTCTATTTCTCTTATCTTTTTCCCCAGATATCTTTGTTCCCCTACTATTTCTATAATCTATTTGTTGGTATCTTTGTCTGTCCATGCTATCGTCCTCATACATCTGTCTGCGTTTCAGACTGCCCGTATTTCATAGGCATACTGTGCTGTGCTCCACACATATGCTTTCAACAATTTTCTTCTTGTTCTGTTTGTTGTCTTTCCTCGCAGGCGCTGTTCTTTTTTGTTAGATGCAGTTCGGTCAACTTCTATTGTTTTACAACTATATACCCTATTTCTCCGACCTTCAGTGGTTGTGAAGGGAGGTAAGCAGCCTGTGGCTGCCAAGTTCCCCCCACACTTAACCGTTCACCGATTTAATATATTTTCCTATATATCTTTTCGCATAGTCATCATTAGTTGCAAATATTTCGCAACCAACAACTAGTTGTTTATACTAATCATCAGATTTGCCTGTGCTTATTTTTTCGTCATTAGTTTTTTCGTCTCAAAACTGGTTGGACACGTACCTGCACTTATTTATATTCTGAGCTAGCCTACATAGTTCCCTGGAATTCTCACACAGCATGTGTATACAGCTTGTTCCCCTTCTATTGTTTTCTAATTTTATGCCTTATATAACCGAGATTCAGTGAAGGGGGTTAAGCAACCTGAGGCTACCAAGATCCCCCAACACTTAGACATTTGCCGAAGTAATGGTTTTCCAGTAAATTCTTTCACACAATTAACATTATTCAAGAATATTGCCCAACCAATTCTTGTAGTTATAATAATCATCATGTTTAAGCACAGTTATTTTTTCGTCATTAGTTTATCCATCTTGGGATTGGTTGGATGCGTACCTCCATTGAATTCTAATCTGGGCTAGCCTACACATCTCCCTGAAACCCCTAGAGCCTACATCTTTTACTATCTGTGTGCAGTAGTCTAACCTAGGTCTGCCTCTTCTTTTCTTTTTTCCTATCTCTGCTACTAATATATTCCGCACTATTCCCTCATGCCGTAGTATGTGGCCTATCATCCTAACTCTCCTCTTTTTTACCGTATTCCACATATTTCTTTTTTCCCCTACTATTTTTAGTACCTCTTCGTTCTTAACTTTGTCTGTCCATGATATCTTCATCATACGTCTGTAGCACCACATTTCAAAGGCTTCTACCTTTTTCTTGTCTACTTCTTGTAATGTCCAGGCTTCAGCCGTACAGTGCTGTGCTCCACACATATGTTTTAAGCAATCTTTTCCTTGTTTCTATGTTTGTGGTCTTTGAGCACAGTAGTTGTTTTTTCTTGTTAAATGTAGCACGGCCTTGTGCTAATCTTTGTTTTATATCTTTTGTGCTTTTCCCATCTTGCGTTATTTGGCTTCCTAGGTAGCAGAAATCCTTAACCTCTTGTAAGTTCGTGTTACATACTGGTATTCTTATTTTTGTTTTATTTTCCCCACCTTTACATACTAGAACTTTAGTTTTAGTTTTGTTAATTTTCATACCATATTTCTCTGTTAGAACCGTTTCCATTTCATTAAGAGCAGCTTCTAACTCTTCCTTGCTAGACGCTAATACCGCGATATCATCTGCAAATCTAAGCATATCAATTTTTGTCGCTGCATAGTAATTTCAAATGTCTTCCTGCATTTGACAGTATTCATTGCCTCTTCTATGTACAAGTTAAAAATCAATGGGGATAGGGAACATCCCTGTCTCACCTCTTTCCTAATGTTTACTTCTCTAGGTTCCTGCTCTATTTAAATCTAGATCTACAAACCCTATAGACACGCTTTCTCCTTTTTCTATTGTGTTCTCCATTATTACACTCAGAGCTAAAATAGCGTCCCGTGTTCCCCTGTTTTGCCTAAACCCAAATTTGT
This sequence comes from Platerodrilus igneus, assembly GCA_036346225.1. Taxonomy (NCBI): domain Eukaryota; kingdom Metazoa; phylum Arthropoda; class Insecta; order Coleoptera; family Lycidae; genus Platerodrilus; species Platerodrilus igneus. The sequence continues at coordinate 10,878,593 of JARFIW010001325.1, read as the reverse complement.
CTTCTCCTAGTATTTCTTCCGCTCGTTTTTCCATTCGTCTTTGCACAATTCTAGTTAATATTTTTGACACATGTGCTGTCAAACTTATTGTTCGAAACTTTTCACATCTATCCGCGCCTTTCTTTTTTGGTATGGTTACTATGATGCTACGTTTGAAATCTTTAGGTATCTCGCCTGTCTCATACATATAGCTTACAAGTTGGAAGAGATAATTACATAAATATATAAAATAAAAAATTATGCATATAACTGTGCATAGAATAGCAAGAAAGCATCAGGTGCATTAGCATTAGCTAACGCCATCACACTAAAAAGGTGTTCGTTCAAGATTACTTCAAAGTCTACTAATTAATACAAATCAATGCTTTTGCGAGTACAGCCGCCACAATTTTTATACATACCTCGAATATAAATTTCTCCAGTATCCGAAGATCTGGTCGTCTGCCTCTATCTATTTATTTCTTACCGCTAAAGGGAGGTAGGTATGCACTGCTAAAGCCCTGACGGGATGCATTAAATATCGGGGGCACAATTAACATCACTTTTATGTATTGGGGGTGCGCAGTTTCACTCTAGTTCAGTTTCTGAATTTAGTAGGTTTATTTGGTATGGTTTAAGTTAATTAGGGTTTCTGATTTAGTTTGTCATTTATTAGCCCGATGTTTAAAGTTTTGATTTAATACCCGGTATTCCGCCCGTTTTAGGTGAGATAGTGATTAATGTATGATATGGAGTTTGTAGTGCGCATTTAGATATATAGGTGTTTTGCTTTGATTTTCGTTTTTGTATTTTTTTTGTTTTCTAAGTTATAATTATGCTCAAATATAATGCCAAATCCAATACTCTACTTTTGCAATCCCCCCACTTACACGTGGTTCTCGTCCAGTCTCTTAACCCTTCCAGCAAATTGCTTGTAGGCTACTCAGAACGCTTTCTGGTTAGCTACTTCCTGGACCTTTTCTATGCTCTTAAGCCATTCCAGTCTTTCAGTGGTTAGTTTTCTATCTACTCACCCTTTGTTTGCCATCTTGAGTGATGAGTCAAATAACACGTGCTTGGCGCTTTCTGCGTTTTCGAGGTATTCGCAGGGGTCGTTTTTGGCCAATCCGAATCTCCACAGATTTTCAAAGCCCACTTACCCTGTTACTAGCTTCACCATTTTATGATCAATCACCTACATCTAACGTCTATCTTATATGCTCGGTAGAAATTTGTGTTTCAACTTGTCTGTGGCCGCGTTGTTCCATCTCTCTTCCTACTGTCAGATCGATCTTTCTGGCAGCTTTCTGGTTGTATTAACAGTATTTGTCTCTCCTCAAAGAACATTGGGCTTGCTGATCTTCAGACCTTAGAATCTGGTGAATCATCGCACGATTGTCACCAGTGACTGCTACACGTCCTTCTCGAAAGTGCCACACTACCACAGATAAGGGTACCAATTGGTGTGGGACTTTAACAAGGAATGTGTTTATTGAAACCCTATTAACGATTGCCGTAGCATCCTAAGCAGTTCGGCGCTATCCCGAATTTCTTTGGTTGCCCACGGAGAACATTGATGAACACCAAATTCGCGGTACGGTACTTGCAGTTTACTAGCGGACATCTTGATACGAATTTTGTAGTTTTTTTTTGATGGATCTCAGGGAAACTTAATTTTCTTAATGGGCGCCAGTGCACACAAATCTTCCGATTTAGCTAGGGGTCTATTCCTGGGTAGAGCAATAAGAAGTGGGGGGGTAAGTCAAATTTTGTTTGCAAAACAAAGCTAAACAAAGTTAAATAGGCGCCACCAAGTCCTGAGATAATCACGATAAGAGCAAAGCACAATTCTAAGGGCGGACGTGGAAACCCAAAGATAAAACGATCGCCTTCGTTAACAAAAACCTGTATTATAAAAATAAGACGCAGCTCCTGTAAGAAATTACAAAGATTAAATAAAGAAAATGTAGAACAACATTTGTGTCCTATAGAAGTATTAAAAATAAAAAAAAGTATATCCAATATGATATTGGCACAAAATTATTACCCAAAAATTCTACCTTTATGTTATCAGATTTGATCGCATTTGACCAAAATAAAAGTCTCAAAGTTTAGCTAATTGTTTACTGAAGTAAAGAACTTTCTTTTAAAAATTCATAACTTTTTAACGTGTAAAAAAAATTCTCAACAATAGCATTTATAACAAAGTCAAAATTTTGTCTTTTTAAAGCAAAAGACTGCTCTTTAAACATAAGCTTGTTTTAAATATTTGATCAAAATAATTCGTAACCACAATGCATTGAACTAACATTTCTATCCTGGGCAGATCTTATCAGGTAGATTACAGTTTCATAATTAGTACGCAGCGTGTATTTAAATTTTTATACTTAGTTTTTATAATTTATCTGTGAATAAAAGCTAACTTCAAGATTGAAGAATGTTTAATTTGAATTTTAGGAAAGCTGCTTGAAACATCTGCTTTCACGGCAAACATCTGTCAAATGTTGCTACATCACAAAAAAGTATAACGTCGAAAATATACCTTGAAATTATCTGAAGTTCAAATGGAACACAGCTTACAATTATATAAACCTAACCTTACAAAAAATTCTTTCTGCGGTTTGTAAAACCAGTTCAACAATAATCGACAGTGAAACAGATCATATGTTCATAAACATGATAGCAAATTTCGTGTTTTTTATATGACTGTTTATCAAAGACTAACGGCATTTTAAACTCATGCAAAAATTTCTTAAATGTAATAACGAACCAAACTGCATCTGATTCTCCTAGACAAATCCGAACAGAAATTCCATCAGTTCCAAACAATACTATAAGTCATTTCAAACTTAGGATAACAGCAATTACGACCACATGTCTGCAATCTCAAGTCCTTGTACAAAACCATACAACTTACAAAACCAAAATCTTCACTTGTCCTCCTCTATCGTTTTTCGTAGACGCGCGTTAGTAGAAGTTACTGAAATTGATCCAAGTCTAGCATGACTTGAACCACTCACACAAATAATTCAACCGAAGGTCGCATGCCTCTAGTCTGGAAAACATCTTGATAAATTGGTTGCTAGGAAGCGACTAACGAACAAAGCGAGAAACGAACGATAGCGACGTTAGAGGTGGGGAAATACAAAAGAAACAGGATTGCTAGAGATGCTTGACAAAATAACTTTATGCCACACAGATATTTTACTATAAGAAGATTATTAAAACGAAGCGTTCCAATATGTACTATATGGAACGTTAATAAAGAATAAGGCACGCTTAGCGCATTATCCTCGTAATTCAACTCGAATAAATACTGATCAAATTAAACATGTTACATTCTTCTGAGCATATCATTTAGACACATGGTTACCAATTGTTTTATGTATACTTTTTTCAGATAAGAGTTACGCAGCATTTATTTTTTCAGGCAACTGAAAGCGTAATACGTCATTTTGTAACTATCAAAGTTGTCAAACTTTCAGAATAGCCCGATCTATATAGGTTATTTTTGTAAACGGTAGTTGTTTCCATTATCATCCGAGCACGTTCGTCTATGTCTATCTCATTCAACAATTGCTTCTGGAACCTTTACACTGAAGTTTTCAATGAAAAAATATTCCTTCGTCAACTGATGTAATTAGTATTTTCATGAGACTTAAGTGTAATATAAATTGAATAGTTGTCGACGCGAGTACCGGGCCCCAACGTACCAGCATAATTTAAGAGCAGACATAATGCTTTTTATTGAATATAGGTACTCATAGTTTGTTTTTATCACTCTTTCACTAGTTTATATTTATGTACACACTAATAAATACCTAGTTTTTACTTAAAAGAAATATAAAATTACAGTCTTTGAATTGTGTTTGAAATATGTCAAAGAGAAGTATTACATTTTCTTCCTCTAAACCATACACACATTAATTATAACAAATCAACACATAGTCATGTGAACCTGTTCCAGTAACACTAATGCAAAGGTAAGTTTAAAGGGAACAATGCTACTTTTCGAAATATCGTACTACAACAATTCGCATACAGTGGTGTTATAGTAAAACTTTATAAACAGGTTTAAAATAATCTACATTTTTGCTAAACATTTTACCAACTCTACTCGTCTATTAAATGATGATTGAGAACTCCTTGGCATCATTAAAATTAATCATCATCATTTTGTTTTCGACCTTACTTAAGTTCGGTTTGACGCAACTCTGACCTCATTTCTATTCTGTGCTAATCGAAAAAGTTCTACATACCCTTGCCAACCTAAATTTCTAATAATTTGACTAATATGGCTTGGTGTAGGTCTTCCTATACCCTTCTATCTTTTTCCTATCTACCTGGCTCTACATGGATATTAGCAACCTGATGGTTGTTAAAGAACTCTAACATGTTTACACGATTCCAATTTATAAGGTAATGAAATATTACCTGGTTATCATCCCCTTCAAAAAAAAAGTTGTTAAATTATATGTTATGGTAAGGCTTAAGCAACGAATCGCTATCAACATGCAAGACCGCTATCTGATTGTGAGTTATGTCATGGTGACGAATATTAAATTATATGTAGTGGTACCGCTTAAGCAACGAACCGCTATCAATATACCAGACCGCTGACTAATTGTGAGTTATGTCATGGAGAAGTTTATTAAGTTATATGTTATAATAAGGCTTAAGCAGCGAATCGCTGCCAACATGCCAGACCGCTAACTAATTATGAGTTATGTCATGGTGACATTTAGTTAACTGATTTTTATTTATTTATTTTTTTTGTTTTGTTTTCGAACTTACTTAAGGTTAGTTTGCCCCAGCTCTAAATTCTTTTCTATTCTGAATTAGCCTAAAAAGGTCTACATACCCATCACAACTTAAATCTCTAATAATTTTACTAATGTAACTTTGTTTAGGTCTCCCTACTCTCCTACTACTAAATAGTTTCTCAAGTCTTAACTGGTGCCCTATCATTCTATCTCTCCTGACCTTTAATTGTTTCCACATACAGGGATCCTCGCCTATCCTTCTATAAACTTCCTCATTTGTTACTCTATCTGCCCAACTAATCTTTAACATTCTCCTATAACACCAAGTTTCAAAAGCGTCTATCTTTATCTTATCTGCCTCTTTAATTGTCCAAGTCTCATTACCGTATAATAGAACGCTCCATACGTACGGCTTTAAGAAAAATTTTCTATTATCTAAACTCAAACTATTAGCTATTAGTAAGTCTTTCTTTTGGTTTAGAACTAAGCTGTCACTTACTTGTCATTATCTTGGTCTTTACTGAGTTAATTCTCATACTATAGTTACTCTGTAGTATCTCATCTAAAATATATAAAAACTCTCGTAACTCTTTTCTAGACTCTACTATAATGGCTATATCATCTGCAAACCGTAACATGTTTATTTTCTGTCCCTGTATACTAATACCTATATCTTTTCTCTCTCTAGCTACATTTAAAGCTTCCTCAATATAAACATTAAAAATCAAGGGAGATAGTATACAGCCCTGTCTAACACCATTTCTAATCTTAGCTACCTTTTCTATTTCAACAAATCTAATTACTACGCTTTGGATTTTATATAGATTGTAAATAATTTTTCTATCCCTATGAGGGGTTCCTATTTTTCGCAAAACCTGAACATAACAATCCAATTAACCCTATCAAATGCTTTTTCTAAATCTACAAACGCAAAATGAGTCTGTTTATTTTTTGTAACCTTTTTCGATAATTACCCTAATCATTAGTATCGGTTCTCTAGTCCCTCTGTCTTTACGAAAACCATATTGGTCTTCGCCCAAATAATTCTCAGTTAAAGCTTCTACTCTATTTTTAATTATTCTTGTTAGTATTTTGGAAGCGTGGGAAGTTAAACTAACCGTTCTAAAATTCTCACATCTATCAGCTCCTTAATTTTTTTGGAATTGGATAATAATATTTTTTTCGAAATCTATTGGGACCTCACCTGTTTTATATATTACTTTTAGTAGTTCATTTAATCTGTCTAAAGTTTTCTGACTTGCATATTTTATTAATTCTGCGGGTATATCGTCTATTCCGGGCGCTTTATTTAGTTTAAGATCCCTAACAGCTTTATCAAATTCCTCTCTTAATATTGAGAACCCTATTTCTACATCCTCTTCTTGGTCGTTCTCTAACTCATCCATACCATCTCCCTTATATAAATCTTCTAAATATCTTTTCCATCTATCTGCAACCTCAACTTTATTTATTAGAAGCTCATTATTCTCCTCTTTAATATCATTATATTTTTCCTATCTTTCCCGAAAAACTTTTTAATTGCCCTGTAAGTCCTGTCTGTCTTACCTACTTTCAAATCAATTTGTATTCCCTTACAATTCTCCTTTATCCAATTATTTCTAGCTTTTCTACACTCATGTACTATTAAAATTAAATATAATAGAAATCCATTAATCTCGCACTATTATAAACTAGTTATAGATTTTGATCACCATAAATAGCAATGCTTTAAAACACTTTAAAAATGCTTAAGGTTGTTTAGTATCCTCTGGGGATTGTACCTTCACCACATTAGCTGAATTGAACATATTCGCTAATGTTGCTGTAAGCACCTGGGGATACATTCCTTACAATGCATGCTTGTAATCTGTGCAACACAAAGCGAATTGTGTACTGAATTTCTCTTTTTAATTAATGTCGTTTTTGTGTCAATTGTGTTTATGTAATAAACAGCTTGTACATTTATAATTGAAACGAACTTGCCATTGATGAAAAACCATCAACACCTATAAATAAAACCAAGTTACTGAATATCTCACACATAAATGGAATATATTAAATTCATATTTTCTGCAAATTCATCTACATTGTAGTAATTTATATTTAGTAAGTAATAGGAGATACTGTCCTCATTCCAACGAATCTAAAACTAATCAGCATCTCGTCCTTCAGGGGCGATGTTTAATAGAAATTCTTTTCCAAACTAGTCTGCAATTTAACTTGGATTGCTGTACGAAACTGAAAATCACTTACAAAGCACAATTATTTCGATGAGTAATTTAGGCTTAGTTGCCTCTACTGTTTTTCTTCTTAAACACTTTGAATACTACACAGATAATTAGGTGCTCAACAAATTTGCATAATCTTCAATAGCTTTGCAACGCTTACAAGTTTATGCTAAAATTATTTTGATATGAACTGACTTCGAATAGGATTTTCAGAGAGCATTAAAAAACTAACCTAAATAAAATATGCAATGTTAATCATGTTTCTTTTTGGAAATTGAAGTTTCGTTCAGCTTGATTAGTTATTCGCGCTACTAACACTACTTGTATTACCAATGCAATTGCATGAGTAACTTTTCTTTATTACTACGAAAAATATTAAGGACATTAGAAATATTAATAAAGTTCCAAATTTTGCCAGAGGTAACATACTACAAGTTTGATAGATTTCAGTAAGATGCTACTGCATTTATATACTATACTGCGTGATCCTGAATTCTGTATAATATTGTAGTGGGCTACTACTGACGCGTGTCACTAATTTAAAACAAGTAGTAATAAAAGTCTTTATTACTCACGATTCACAAGTCTAATTAACAGTATATGCCTTACTTATAGATGTTCTCTGTCTAGTTACAATGAAGCAATATCACACTATTACTATTTACAAGCACTAATATTTTCTTAAACTAAATTCTTAACCATAGGTCTATTAACAACACTAACACTACTATAATTTATTTATTACACTTTTGTCTATTTATGTATTCCACAAGCTGTCGGTACAATATACACTTTCACACAATACAACATTTATGTTTACTCTTGGACTTCGAAAAGCTCAACTACTTAACTTTATACGATATAATTTATATTCGACATTCTGATATAGACTAAACTCTTACACTTAACAGCGGTCTTATATATACCCTGAATTAAAATAGATGATTCATTCTCTGGTATGTGCTCGAAAATTCTCGGTTCCTGGAGAATATACAGTGCTTACGGCGCTTGTGTGTTTGAAGTGTTGCCTAATAGTAGCTCGTAACAATATATAAATGCTGATTTATCGTTAGCCACTTAATATTTTGAAAAACTAAGTTTGGAAACAAATGTTCTGTATATAAGGTTCTTATTTTTTCTGCCATACAACGCTGTTCAATTCCATGTTTTTGAAGCCATTGTTTTCAGTTAATAGTTGTTTTTATTAAATGACCGCTACGAAAACTTTTTGCAATTATAATGATATAAATACGAAATTTTTAGCATATTATTCATAATAATAATTAAACACTAATGTGGTTTGTGTTTGATGCTATTAAAGAGATACATGTACATGTAAGATAGACGCTTCTACATGAACACCTGGAATTTGATCAAAATTAGTTTAATAATAGGGAACCTATTGAATGGTGTACCATATCACAGGTGGAAATTCTAGTATTAATGACTACAAATACATATAATGGATTGTTTATATCGAATCAAAGTGGTATTTATCAAAATAAGCAAAACTATACTTGGTATTCCATTTAAAAAGAAAGTTGTCAACGGTTTTATAAATAATATTTAACTTTACCACATTGTGGATGAGAATAAATTTAGAGCAGCTTGTACATAATATATTTCTTCAGATCTTTCACTTTTAAAGGTAACAAGTCCTTACCGTTTGTATTCTAATAACTTTCTAATTAAGCATGGTATGGTGCATTTGCACAATTAATGAACAACTGCACCGTCCAGGTTTAAATTAGAACTTAGTTAAGTGGTACTCAAAATTAAATGTAGCTTACCTATAACCCTTAACTGCACCGTAATCTTATAAGTGGTATTTAGTTAAATGGAGTTCTGTTAGGGAAATTTTATGTTGTTGCGTTTGGCACTAACTTCAATATCTAAAAGTGAACTTCTATCATTTGACGGTCTACAACATAGCAAACCTAGGTTTGGTTGTTATATTTTTGGAACATTTTTACTATTTAATGAAAGCTACCAAAGGAATGCCAATTCCTAATTATGCCAGCCAAGATGACTGTTATTTCTCAGTTTAAGGAACTTTTTGAAAATAAACAAACCTATGCAGTAACCTGGAAGGAGAAAGATCAGGCTTGGGACAGAATAACGTTACAATATAACGCAGTAAGCAAGATTTATCGTAATAAAGAATCTTTTAAAAAATTTTATGGAAAGAAAAAAAGGAAGATAGAGAGATGGCTGTAGATGAAAAGCAGGTTCCATTCGCTACTGGTGGAGGAATCTATGTGGATTAAGAATAGTCTTGTGTAAAAGTATTGTTGGATATTCCAAACAAGAAAACGATTACACGTTTACATAATCCCTACGATGCTGATGCGGACGACATGGAGATTGTTTATATTCATGGTAATCATTCTTCAGTACAGTGGTTGCTCCTGACGTAAAGAAACGGCGTTTCTACATGTTTTTATGCTATAGAGTTGTGGCAAATTTATTTTCTCATCAGCATTTTTATGGATATTTATGCTATTGTTTTGAAAAAAGGTTATTTTAAGCCTTAAATCATTGTAAATTTCTAAGTGCTAATTGATCTTACGGTTCTGTTTTACCTCATGTATTTATTACCTGTTGCATTAATTTAACTTTATGTTTCAAAACCGTGAGGATCATTTCAAATTGTACGATGACACTTAATAATTTTTAGTAGATTTATTTCAAGAGCTCCCTCCATCTGTAAGTAGAATGATTTGCTCGGTCGTTGTAACTGTCGCATTTACGAACACTTTTACGTTAGCTGTTGTGGGCAAAAGTCAAACTTCTTATCAAAAAAATGGCCCTGAGCAATTACGTTTGGTGCCGGGTTCGAAAGAAGTTGTAAAACTAGGAAAACATCGTGTAGTGATTAGATTCCTGGCTTCATTTTAGTTTTGAGGAGAGAGCTTTTTCTATTATGTTTTGCTTCAGTGATGTCTGTAATGCATAGTGTTAATGTTATTAAGAGTCAGTAATGCAGTGAGTATAAATTAATATCATGGTATTTTGTTAAATTTTTTTCGTAGTTTGACAAAAAATAATTTAGAGAGAGGTATACAATTTCGGAAGATTCGATTTGAGTATTGAAATGTTAGAATATTCAGTGTCTCGAATTTAATGCTAAATTAATAAATTTATCTACAAGATTTTTGGTTATGGTTTACATCAGATGATTTGAGAAATATCTATCAGCTTCGTGATGGTATTAATAGGTTTCAAGATTTGCATAAATTTTTTGAATTGCTGATATTTTTTAAAGCTGTTGAACATCTGGTATGGTGTTTGTTCTGAAAGAACGTGCAAGTTTTGATTACGACTGTACGTCAATCAAGTAAGTGTCTTTAAGTTTTGTTCAAGTTGTAATTTCCTAAGCTATTTAACGTCGTCTGATCTTACTATTTCCTTGAGATTTTGAAGTGAATTTTATAGAACCTCCACTTTTAATATTGGCATATGCCGTTGAAATTCATAGAGGGCAGTAGTAATGCTAAATTGTTTAGATTTTTGATATAATAAATCAACAGTAAATGTGAAAGTTAATAATTATTATTGATTATGTCCGGAAAATTAAAATATTTCATTTTAAATAGTATTGGTTGTTGTTAATAAAATAGTGAGATTCTAAAAAGTTTTTGTTCATTGGTTAGGTTATGTATGCCTATTTGAAATTTAGAAATATGTGAAAGCAAATTGAATTGACACTTATATGTGAAGTCTATCGTAGTACTACGTAAAACTGAATAAAATTTTTGTTAGAATATTATTAATCATTTACATAGTGCGAATTTTTAAATAGCTATATGAAAAAAAAATTCCTAAATTTTGAGATATAGTGAAACCAAAGCACCGAATAATTTGATAATGATGTGTACATATTGATTAATCATTTGTAAATAATTGTTTCCAATAACTGAGATATTAAGAGAATAGAGCCTTATTTTAGTTATGTTCTTGATTATTATTTCAAACGACATAATATTTGGGTCATACTATCTATGAAATTCAATAGTGATAGTTAATAGAATACACAAACAGTGCTAGTTATTGGTTTTATTTGGTTACAGAAGTAGCAGTGCATCTTTATCAACTATAACGTGAAAATAGGTGACTATTTGGCAAGGGTTGCATTCATTCAAAATATTTGTACAGTGGTATAGGGCTTAGGTTTCCGCATTCTCCTTATACAAATAGGCTGTTATTAGTCATTAGTTGTATTAAAAAATTCGGCGCGTCGTATTCACTTTATTCTAGGTCGTACTTCAACCCCGACCCAAGCTCATGATCTACCCAATGAAAATTAATCTATTAGCCGCTTTGCCTTTAGATGCTTCCTTTCTCATAAGCCGTTTTCCATTCAACATTACCTAGGGCTCTGGTCGCAACAGGAAATCCTCGTTTTAGTTACCCTTGCGCCTGACGTTTGGCAAAATAGGTATCCTATATTACCGCATCTCCAGGTAATTGGTTACAGAGTAAAATATGATACGCGATTATTCTTCTAAATTTCCCATTTATTTTTTGTTAATGAATTCATACGCCGCTTTTTTTTGCTTGCAAACTTTTCAATTACTTTTTCATTGAAATTTGGTATTGTTATTATAAATTTATATTCTATTGATAATACTGCCACGGCTGTTAAACGATCTTGAGATATGGTGTTACGAATACAACAATACAATTATTTTCACTCAGAAACACCCGCTTTGCAAGAAATTATAGTTTTAGGTAGTCGTTAAATGACGTACACTATTATTTAAAATAAGGAGTAATTTATTGTTAGCAGAATTATTCTATCATTCAATGTTCACAAAATTAATCACTCTTTAAGAATAATTTTCCAGATAAATCCACCTTTTAACACAAAATATGGTTTACCAACCTTAAAAGTTCTGAGAAGCAAGGCACGATTTAATTATTGAACGGAACGTCATTAATAGTAACAGACGGAACTGAACTCATTGCAGTACCGAAGCATATGTATATTCACTCATACCTCCCGCTATTTTACCTTGACTTATTGGTTAAAAATTTATAAATCTGTAGTTTTCGGTACACGTACCAGTTTTCATTATTTGTATACTTTAAGTATGAAGTGGTTCGATAACACAGAGTACGCTGCTGCGACATATATTGCCGACACTTACAACAGTATTGTTACCGAATTTCGAATTAGAATGTCTAATACATTTTGTAAACAATTTACTAATATGCAATAAATATTAATTGGTATTAATATTTATTGCCGTTTTGCCAAAAGTTAGTGGTTCTGCAGCATTAAAGCTCCTACAGAGGAACCACCACTGCTTTGGTGTCGACCACTAGCTTGGTAACACTGTAGGTTAAACAAGTTTTCCACTTATGTCATATGTAGTTTTGACTTGAATATAAAAATGGATATTGATTTTATGTATACCTCTTATGCAATTAATTTTGTTTGAGATTGATTGGAGTGATCATACGCCCAAAAATTTCAAAAGGTTTTTGAGTAAGCCTTTGATGACGGCTGGTCGAAACAAATGGGTCACAAATAGAAGAAGTCCCAAGATATTAAAGGCTTGCATACAACTCATTTATGAAAGCAATATTCGGAGATTGTGAAACTTTAAGAGAAATATGTGTCTCAGGAGTTGCAACTTTCTCAAGAAAAAAGTAAATGAGAAACTAAGGCACCCGAGTTGCAAAAAAAAGAAGCCTCTTCTTAGATATAGAAATCAGGACAAGACAATGAGGAGCACTGTAAAGTTCAAAGACTTAAATTCAATAATTTGTTATTTTTAACTGTAGTAAGCATGAATTAAAAAGACTAATTTATTTTTAGTTTGTAATACATTTATTAACACTATTATTAGAAATTAGCCTTAAGATGTAATCCTGTGATTTAGTTTCAGCAGATAAATTTATTATCATAAATGCTCTGGAATACTTATTAATATTATATTAAAGTTACATATTCTAATAAAGTCAAACTACAAATGTTCGTAGAGTATTCGTGTAAAAAATTCATTAACTAATTGATTTCTAAACTGTAACCCTATTATGGGGTCCACATTCTGGTGAGGTATGGGTTGTAAGTTAGCATCCTGTATTAGTTTATTTACGAGGCTTGTTCAATTGAAACCCATCTTTGGTCAGGTTAGCCTTGTAAACAATTGTAATCACTCATCTGACGTTTTGCAACGTTAGAGGTGTTTGTTAACTTCCCACTGGACAGTTTCTCTCGTATATATTTGTCAGCGATTTTAAGTATTGTGACTTTGAAATGACGCTTGTTGTTAACAATCCGATCAAATATGATCAGCGTGCGGTCATTCAATTTCTGTGTTTTGAAGGTTTGCAACCATTGGAAATTGATACACGAATGCAAGCAGTGTATGAAAACGCATATTTTGCGTATACAACTATCAAGGAATGGTGTCGAAAATTTAAGAATGGACACGAAGGGACAAATGATAAGCCGCAACCAGGTGCAATGTGTACTGCGTCAACAGACAGGAATATGGCATGCGTGGAAAGCCTGATTAGAAAGAATTTTCAGGTTTCAATCAGAATAATTTCTGAAAATGTTGGCGGAACTGTTCCTAGCATCGTACACAAACTGGGCTACAGCAAAGTTTGTGCGCAATGGGTTCCTCGCCTTTTGTCAGAAAACCAAAAAAGCTTGCGAATGAGCTTACCTTTGCAACATCTCACGGAATACAGACAAAATCGTAACGATTTTTTCTCGTCAATAATTGCTGGCGACGAACCTTGGTGTCATTATTTCGAACCATCCAGTAAGCTGTCGTCGATGAAATGGAAACACGCAAAATCTCCGCCACCAAAGAAGTTGAAAGTTCAACCTTCTGCCGGTAAGGTCAGGTTGACATTTTTTTCGACCATGAAGGACCCTTGTTGATAGAATTTGCAGAACCTCGGCTGCATATCAACGCAAACCTGTATAATGAAACTTTGAACAAGCTCCATCAAGCAATAAGACGAAAACATCCAGGAGAGCTTTCACGTGTTGTCATTCTGCTTCACGACAATGCTCGACATCATGTTTCTAACGTAGTGAAGAAAATCTACAGCGAAAGAAACGGAGGATATTAGAGCATTCACCCTATAGTCCCGATTTATCGCCTTGCAATTTTAACATTTTTGGGCCACTGAAAAAAGCGTTAATATGTAACCGTTATCAGTCGGACAAAGAAGTACAAAACGCCGTGAAAGAATTATTCTTTAGGCAGGGTATACATAGGTTGACGAAACAACGGGATATGTGCTTTAATTGTAGTGGTAGTTATTTGTAAATTTAGTTGTCAATAAATTTTTTTCTGAACCAAAGATGGGTTTCAATTGAACAAGCCTCGTTATTCGCTTTCGTTCATATTATTATCGATATCTGGTTCACCTTCGTTTGCATCTTTTGCTACATTGTGCAATACTGATGTAACAACTATGGTTGATTTTCTTGTATCCAGTTTTAAACGGCATCTATATGCTGAGCAGAGAAATCTTCTTTTAATAATGCCAAATGCACATTCAATTTTGTCCGTAGTTTCTGTGTTTAACAGTGGAGTCATTAAATAATTTTTGATTGGATATGCATCGTGTACTAATAAAAGACAATTTCGGATATTGTTATTTTCAAATTTAACATGTAGAAACTTTAACTAAAAATAGTGATATCATGGTTTGAACCTCGTCAAGAGGCAACAATATAAATAAGCTTACAATTTGCGCCGCACACAGATTATACACTAATTGAAAAATAATTTTTCTAGTTGCTAACAATTTCTGCGTCGTCACTTCATGGAGACAGAATTCTAATGTGTGTACAATCTACACCACCAAACTCATTAGGAATGAGCAATTGGAGAAAATGCTTCTTTGCTTCGGTCTTACCCGTTTTGTATTGTGGGACAATTTAGAAATTGTCTATAGAGACATGCATGCTATTGCAATTGAAGCTCTTTTTACAATTCTTCTAACAGCTGTTCAATGCATACCCATAAAAATCTGCTACCATATCTAAATAAGTACTTGTTGCATAATAACGCAAACTGAGAAAGAGCCTGCTTTTTAACTTCCAGTGGAGGAAGGAGGACTCATGATTGATAATATTTCATATCGCGTAGCTTCTTTTTATGAGGAACAAAATTCCATGGATGATAACACATCGACCAATTTGCGAGGGCCATAATTTTGTACAGAAATGCTGACAAACTAACTTGAATAGGAGATAGAAACGACTTTGGCCTGACCATACTAACCAAGCTATATGCAATCGCCGTTGATTTCCTTTTCCATTTGTCAATATCTCCACAATTTTGTTCAGTACAACGGCATCAGTAAAAGCTCGAAGAGCATCCGGAATGAGATCTGCCGCCCCTTCCAATAAGTTGTCTGGTGCGGCGTATTGACAAGTATCCTATATTTGAGACCGTATATCTTCAATAATAATGGAAGCTGCTGTTTGAACAATCCGAAGTTTCTCTTCTTTTTCAAATGAACATTTTTGCTGATACCACGAATCCGTAATGATTATGTACTTTGTGTTTTTGAAACATACGACATAAGGCATATTTGATGAAACAAATACATCACTTCCATACTTTTCCAGAAGACGTGCTGATACTGTCTTGGGATGAGGTTTATAATCGTATTCTATTGTACTCATCAAATCCTCCATTGAAAACTGGCACTCCTCATCGCTGTTTTCAAGGAATTTTGCAAATCTCAAAGGCCAGACGAACTTGTATAACCATCTATAGAGCCACGATGTAGTTTTGATTCAATTTTTGTATTTCCACGCTTAATAGTGTTGGTGTTTTACCACTTGATGGCGGTATTATTTACTTTTGCCATAGTACAGAGCTTGCTTCAAAATTATATCAGTATAATAGCGTCGATTACTTCATAGGGTTGAAAACTAATTCGCTTTGAAGATGCTTAAAGAAGCTGAAACCGGCCGGTTAGTGGATGTTTCCTCTCCCCTGTGAATTAATAAAGCTATTGTTTTGTTAATGGCTATACAACTATTAGCCCGATTTGTATTTGTCAGTAAGCGCTTATTAGTTTTATGAGAGTTTGTTTACAGATACATCTTATTTATATAATTATATATATATATATATATATATATAAATACATTTGTGTTTCAGGTCTTCTTAAATACAACTTTAAAGTTGATATAAACCTTTGTTAAGTTAGTAAAGAATATATGACATTTAAGGTGTTATTTACTAAAGCTCGCTACAGTATAATTAAAATACTTTTTTAAATAATTAAATAAACTTGTTGGAAGTTAGGTAGTTTGACATTTGACAGGTGTTTTATTTTGTGAGTCCCTCTGTTTTATATGTTTATTTAAATTTTAAATAGCATGTTGTGTGTTTGATATTTTAATTTATGTAAGTAGTGGTTTAAATTTAATAGTATGGCTCAAACTATCAAAATCAGTTTTTGTTCATACTGATTTTGATAGTTTGAGCTCTATAACTTATCTTCTAAATTTTCAAACCACTAACACATAAATTAAAAATATTCAGTAATCTACACAACAGCTACACACACACACACACACACACACACACACACACACACACAACATGCTATTTAAAATTTAAATAAACATATAAAAAACAGAGGGGAGCTCAGTCAAAAATAAAACACCTGTCAAATGTCAAACTTTACCTAACTTCCAACAAGTTTATATCTTTAATGTTTGTATTGCTAAACAAATGTATTTTTAATTTATATCTGTAGCCTCGCTTTAGTAAGTAACAGCATACCTTTATAATTTTACAGTATTATTATTTCTGTATATTTTAGTATCTTTGACAAAGGATTGAATATATCCAAAAGCTTAGATTTATAAAAAAGAGTACTGATTATTTAAGAAGACCTGAAACCTACAAAAAGAATACCATTTTATATTGAAATTAAGGTCGTTATCTTTATAAAGAAGTTTATATATATATATATATATATATATATATATATATATATATATATAAACAGACTTAGAGACGTCGTATGCTAATACTAGCGACTAGGCTACTATAGTGTTAAGAGCAGACTAACTCTCAACACCAGCAGAGCAGGGAAAAAAAATGAAGGAATGCACCTGGCGCCAGATCCAATAGAGCATTTATAAATATTTCGCCTGAAGCACAAAGAAAATTGTTTCCACTTTCCCAATAATTTACAACTGAACAAATGCATATAATCCAAAATATAATCTATTTGAATAGTATAATTTAATTACAAATAATTATGGATTAGTAATAAAATAATTGTTCATGCAGCCATTCAAATTCACCGTATAATGATCGTTTTTAATCGGGATAAGACGAAACAGAGTTTTATCACCAAATGCGATGTAGACATTTGTTGGCCGAAAATTTACCAAATTTAATCGCGCTGTAGCTCCCAAACCATTCATCTGACAAAAAAATTGCGCAAAACATTTGTTTCTTAAATTTTCTGTACTTATTTATTATACTAATCATTTTTCCGATAAATGCACTGTTTTCGATTTATAAGCAAAAACCACAAAATGAGCGGAATTTTGGTAAATTTTTGCAATTTTTTTAATAATGCGGCACTTTTACGCGTGTGCAAAGTTTAAATTCGGATTGGACACCGCAAAAGAACATAAAAAATAACTTAGGAAAAACACTTCTGTATTTTTTTCACCACTAAACCACCAAGTGACTGCACTACTTTAACTTGAGTCAGGTGCACAGTTTAAGTCAAGTTCGTGGTTGGTTTATGGTGGGAGTGCTAGTCACTTTTTTGTTTATGATTAAGTTTAGTTTAGTACGTTTTCTGGTTTACCTTTATGTTTGAACACATCCTCATGTTTTCTCTTACGGTAGGCATATTGTGTACCTCTCGGTACATTTATATTATTTATATACATCAGCTGTAGGAAAGACAAAACATGTAACTGGGACTTTTCTCCCGTATTGTTTGTATTCATTAATAACTAAATAAATATTGCTACAATATAGAGAGAAGTCCAAGAAAGTACAATACACCTTTCACAACAGGTTGGTAGATACTGCTTCTAACTGGATTTGTTAAGAGATCTTCTCAAGCGATAAAAATTTTCAAACCAAAGTTGTTTAATTACGAGTATCTAAATATCCCACTTCTATGGTATGGTGCGCTAATTAAATACTGGTGGAAATCTACAAGTAGATGCTTGTTTAATATTGATTATTGCAAATTTCGAAAAACAACTTAAACCCTTATAAAGGGTGCGACAAAAGGACCTGATGGGTTTAGTCATGGGGTATGCGTCGAGCGTACTGTTGCAGAAGATAATCAGTTACTCCAAAAGCAAACTATAGTCGTGCCATTTAGTACATGATGGATAGCTGGCCTATAAATTGTCGCGTGAATGCTGTCACTGCGTTTATAGAAACCAAGTCTATTATTTTAACGGAACGAAAGGTTCGTGTAAAATATGTACTGGGAAGGCACAGTCGCGTTCCTTTTCGTAATTTTATTCTACCGTGGGTGAATTCGTTTAATGCTACGGTAGGAGTACGTTCTTCTTTTGTTGGTGGTAGTCGCACAGTGGAACGCCTGAGTACAGCCAGCGATCGAGGGTCGCCATTAAGTGGAGCCCACGGACATCCGCACTGCATCGTGCACACACTTTGAAATTATCGGATAGATGGGTAAGGAGTATTTTGCGGTATAATTTGCATTATCATTGCTATAAATTACAAGTTACTATTAAGATTAACGATAGAGGTAAATTGTCGCGACTAAACTTCACTAATGTAGAAATGTAGAAATGAATTGGAATAAACATTTATTATCAAATTTGCTTATGTCTGACGAGGCACATTTTCATTTGTGAAGTACGTCAATAAGAAAAATTATAGTGTGATGCGCTGTGTGAGCAGGTTGCTGCGTCCGTTTGTATTTTTTTGAAGGCGATAATGGAGTTGCGGTATACGTAAATTGCGAACAATACCGAGAATCACTACGCAATTATGTGATACCAACTCTTCGCCAATAAACTCATAACCTGTCAAGCTATACAGCGCGAGAAAAAGTAAGTGATTGCTGACAGTTTTTAATGGAAAGATAATCACAAACTTTGGCGACTTCGATTAGCTTCCGTGGTCCCCTAATATTACTGCCCCAGACTTCTGTCTTTGGGGATACATAAAGGACAAAGTGTACCGGCACAGAACTTACACTCTTCAGGATCTGACGTATAAAATATGACAAGAAATCGAAGAATTAAACAACATCCTGAAGTATTGCTATGTGTTATGAAGGATTTTAGTCGAAGATTGCAGGCACTTGTTGGAAGCTGTGGTGAACACTGAATAGATATAATTTCTAAAAACTAACCTATAAGTGATAAACGGTGACAAAAATATATTTTTTTGATATGATTTTTATTGTTTTGTTGATTACGGGTATTCATTTCAGCCATTCAAAAATGGTCAGATCCTCTTGCCGGACCCTATAATACAAACCCTCTCTACGTACAGAAAATTCTGTTAAAATGGTAATTTTTGATTATTATACTCTCAATTTTAACTCGCATTCGCCGTACTCCTTTTCGCATAGAGCAGAAACCTAATGCTATCAATTGATCAGCGTAAACTTTAACACAACAAATGCTCCTTAACAATAAATCTTTACATAAATTTCAGTATAACGGCATCAAACCAAATTAAGACTATGAGTTCAAACTTACAGCATGAAACATTGAAAAGGTTTTACGAAACCTGAGATTAATTACTGTTAATCCTAGGGGGCAATTTGTGTCTTCTCAAATAGTAAGCTCTCACTTAATATATATTTTCCACTTAGAAGTAGTTACATATTAAAATATGAGGAATCGTTGGTTTTAATGATAGAACAGCGATGTTGAAAACGAAACCTGTCAAATACAATTTGTAGTTAAAATTCAAATGAATGTTTGAACTACATAAATCGCATGCTTAAATTAATTTTTGTCTCTATTGAACTCGTTTGTACCATACATTTGGATAATAAAAATGGGTTCCTTTATAATTTTTCATGGCGAAATTCAATCAGTACCTTATTTTTCAAGACAGAATGCTTAATGGAAATTCTTTCATAAAATAACGTGTAATTTAACTTGGTGTGTTTAGAAAAACTGAAAATCGTTTAGAAACAGTTTCATTTATTAAGTTTCTTCTAGCTTAGTTAAACCGTTGATAACCACTGTCGTCTTTCTTCGTTAACATTATGAATCGTACATAAATAATTATGTGCTCAGAAAATTTGCATAATCGTCAGCTGCTTTTAGACATCAACAATTTCAGGACAAAATAATTTAAAAATGAGTGAAGTCTTTCTGTTGGATTTAGAAAAAGCATTAACAAGATGCATTATGAATAAAACATGAGATGTCAATCACGACGTTCCTTGGGTAAATCGGCATTCTCTCAGGATTGTAAATTAATAGCGCTTTTAATGCTGCATGCATTTCAAATTCAATTTTAGAAGTATTTCCTCTTTTATAACTTAGATTGAAACGGGTAGCAGATGCCATTTTCGATCGATTTGTGGAATACTATAAATACTTGCAGACTTTAAGCATGTATTGTATTACTTGAAACTATATAAAAGCTCTTTTTTTAATAATGTAATCGCATTCCCATTTTTCTAAAAGTCGAACGTACTAGTACGGTCTTTAACCATAGTTCCTTTATATTTTTTAAATACTTCAAATATATTTTAACAGGAAATATAAATACTGCATTTTTAGATAAGTTTAGCAATAGCTGCTATTATTTCTAAGACTTCAGTATTATTTATTAGAATTTGAAAAATTCATTAATTTTATTGGGACGAGATTCGGCAAATACTTGGTTGATACTAGGGGGATTAAGTTTTATAAAGTTGAACCATATTGAAAACCAATAGTCAGATCAAAGATCCTTGCGGAACAACATCTAGATAAGTGGATCGTGTGAATGAGTCTGAATTTTAACTTTACTTGAAATCTGGTAAACAAGGGGTACAGAATCTATGGAGGAACGCTATATATGCAATAGAAGTGCGTGACTGATTACTTCAAATGTCTTGCTAGGATCGAGGAGAGGAAAAAGAGAGAATATATAGCTTCTTGCAACCTAAAAACTATGTCAAGACGATTGCAAAATTGCGATTCTCAACATTTTGATCCTACCATGTATTGTGAATGCACTTGGCTAAGTACCTTTTACATCAAATTTAACTTAAAGATTTAGCCATTGTAAAAGCACAACTGTAACATGTACGATACTTTAAAAATACGGACATGTTATGAAAACAACAAAGAGAAAAACTACAGTTTTGACAAAAACAAGACGAATATCTTAAAATTGCTGGAGGAGCATAGAAATTTAGAAGAATTTGTTTTAGTATATCACAATAGAACCTGAAGAATATAAAAATAAAAGTTGTAATTAAAAAGAAATGTAGCCGTTTCTAGAAATTCCCACCAGTATTGTATTTTATAAGTGTCAGTTATGGTCGTACAATTCTGGTACACGCTTGGATTTATGTAAAGAGATTTGTAGAAAGAAGAACTCAAGATTTACGATTTTGTCTCTTAAAACATATACGAGCTGAATATACATTTTTTAGGTAATTCCTTGACAGAGCTGTATCATAATATATTTAAATTAGAATTAATATTCAAATCAAAGTTACATCTGTTGCTTATACAAAAGTTCAAATCACTACATTAATGTTTCTGCATCCTGGACATAAGTTTCTTCCACAACCATGTCGGTTTTAATAGTATTAAGTGTTACCTTAGAAGGCGTCAAATACTCTACACTCACGATGCATGCATAGAGGCAGAGATTTGTTAGTTTAGTTAATACTGCCAGAACATTTTTTGTAAAGTGAGATTTTTGTTTTACGATTGTAGGAAGGTAATACTTTTCATATAGATTTCTTTTAGTTAATCAAAAACAAATAAATTCCTACTGTACAATGTATACAGAATTATATATATATATATATATATATATATCTATATATATATATATATATATATATGATAATGAGGTTACGAGAGGTCATTGAGTGCCAAATTCCGTGAGAAAACGCACCCAAAAAGGAGAAATAGAAAATTTAAGCAATATTTAATTTTTACCTTGTATCAGCATGAGCGTATTCCATTAGCACATAAAATAAGATTCTCATGTAAAATAACGCTTTAAGGATAAATACTATTGCAACAATTTTTTTGACGACTGCAAATCACCAAAAATGTATTAGTTAAATACTTCTTTTTGTATATTCGATTAAACAAGTAAATATCGTCATTCAAATAAATATTCGTATTGGGATAATGTAGTCCAATCATAATACAGAGATTATCCTTTAGTGCTAGTTTGGTTGCTAACAACAGGCGTTGGCTGTTTGAATAAATACCTCAATGTCAAACGACTTCGAAATACGATGCGCGGCGTGCCAACCGGTCACTCTGGCTGGGACATCTGATACGAGCACATCATGAAGAACATTAGAGCTCTAGCCAGCAATTTGCGTGTGGCTTTACGCCAATGTGTTTAATTCAAGTGTATTATGCACTTGTATAAGTGTTTTAATAATGGTAAGCAAATAGATTTAATCCCTTAAACAAACTAAAGAATTTTGTCATAGCGCTCTTTTTTGTTCTTCTCCACTCTTCAATTTTACCATTTAATATTAACACTCTTCAATTTTACCATTTAATGTGAACGTTTTTCAGTTTGATTATAATATTTTAAATTTAATACAAAAGTTCTTCAATGTGGCGATAATAATTTTTGATCCAATATGGACGTCCTTCAACTTGACCGTAATAGTTGAGATTTAATAAAACGTTCTTAAATGAGTCCGTAATAATACTTGAAATTTAACTAAAATGTTCTTCAATTTATTAGCAATTCTTTTGTTTTAATCTAAACGTCCTATAATTAACTTATACGATGATCTTTTAATTACTATGATGTATTTACAAGTAATAATGTGGATAATTACACTCAAGATAATTGTTTGGTAACGAACGAAATGCCGTAACAGAAGGATGCATAGCATTTTTCGACAATTGTTTGATTGGATTTTGGTTTGGTTCGTGTTTACGTAGAAGAAATGCACTTTAAGCTTGTATAATTGGGTCCAAGAAGCGTACAGTCGGTTAGCTGCATTACAACATGTGGACAGCGACGTCATTTGTTTGTCGAGGAACAGTATGTGTGCACATCTGCTTTAATACAATGTAACACAGACACATAAACAAGAACCTGGCTATACAAGTACTCCCTGTATGTTTGTTGTGATTTGTTTAGCATTCTTCTTAATCTTCTTTGGGAACTAAACCACTCATAGTTTTTAAAATCATCTTTATTTACGTTTCGATCCATGACCTAGGTCACGTAAATAAAGTTGATTTTAAAAACTATGAGTGGTTTAATTCCCAAAAAAGATTAAGAAGACTGGCTATACAAGGTAAGCCTTCTTTATTATTTTCACATGACGTCCGCATTTGGCTATCACTGATACAAGACAACATCTGAAAAGTAACATTGCAATGACCTATAATTATTATTTTGCTTAACAAACTGTAAAGGACTTTTGATGTTTTGTAATTGTCAATATTTAAATCCAGGGTTATAATCGTGATTACTACAAACGAACTTAAACACCTTAATTGAGTTCTGATTAAAGTTTTCAATTATGTGTAATTATAGTTGAAACGTTTGAAAATTAAATCATTAGATTTTTTGATATTTCCATATAAACTTGTAAGCCTAATAACAGATCTGATATTTTGGGTATTGATTTGAGAAAATTTTGTAACAAAAAGAAATGTTTAACATATTTGATATTTTATTTGAATTTATCATTGTACATCTGTGTAGAAGAAACTAAAGTACCATTTTTGATATGTAAATTTTGAACATACAACTTTTAACTTGAAGCAACCTTTAATAAGATACTTAGATCAAGGAATAAAAAGCGTGAATACCTTCAATATAAAGATATCTGTAGCTCCCATTTGACGAAGGAGTACTGATAGCACTTTCAAAACTTGATGCCTAATATTTGTGTCTATAAAAGTGTGAGCCTAATTGATATTTAAAGCTTTTCTTATTATGAGGTAGCAAGAGGAGACCTCTTGTGTCTTTCTTTGTTAATTTAATTCAATTTTCTTTACAGCTCCTGCTTAAGCAGTAAATACAATATTCCTCTCTAAGGACTCCCAAGTCCCCCTTAGGTAAACTCTGTGTTTAAAATTTAACGACTTGGTGGCGCCCTCCCCATACCCCTATTGTAGTAAGTAAATAATGTTCTGTAAAAAAAACCACGACCAATCCTTATAAGCTCTACCCGAGGAATAGACCCCTAGCATAGTTGGAAGATAGTTGCGATCCATCATTTTAAGAACATCCTTTCCGTAAAGTTTACTGGTTTCTTCAGAAAATATTAAAGAACCCACGGGATACTTTAATTATTCAATTAACTAAACAAATCAGTAAAGTAAAAGGTAAGACTATTTAAAACAAAATCCAATTTTAAATTCACTGATTATGTTAATTCATTTCATCCGTGTAAATGATTACTCCAGAAAGATGCCTTAAAATAAGATTTAATTTTCAATAAAGCATAAATACGAAACCCAATAGTAAAATTAGCATTCATTCATTGTATCTTACATGAGTGATTATCATATGTTTAAGATTTGTTTATTAGAGAGTAATGTAGTGAATCGCGTAGAATATGCTGTGAGAAAGTTATTTCGAATCATTGTATTTGTTTTTAAAATATTGCTTGTAAGAGAAGGTTGTTGGTTAATTTTCTTTGTATTTTAATTATTCTTTGTAAGAGGATTATTTTGAATCATTATACTTATATTATGACAGTGGTTTCGTTAATTCTAAAAAGTAGAATCCATAAAATCACTTTGTTATATAAATAATTATTTAATTGCAATCTTGAAATTTTTAATTAATTAAACTTTAAGTTACTACTTCTCACAATAAAACTGTTAAATACTGAATACAAGTTTGTATATTTTCATTACGTCTTTTACACAAAAAAAACACAAATCTTAAAACTGGTATAACTTTTCATCCGTGGTGCCTTGAAATTATTGCAGGCTTGCCAGTTCTCAATAGTTTAAACTTTAAATACAAACTTTCTTCACAATGGGATTGTTTTTGAATAAAATTATGCAAGACCTTTACTAGGTTTAAGTCAAGCAAAACTAATTTGCAATGAATTGTGTTGTAGTAGAATCGATTAGTTGGATATAATGGAAGTTGCATAAAATTCTAACAGAATTTGCACTAAGATTAGCAGTTGAACTAGGATTTCAAGCTGAAGTTGTTTTTAAAGAGAATTTGAACATAAGTTGAAGTAGTATATAAATCCCTAAAATAAGCTCCATCACCTAAACTAGTTTAAAATATGCAGGTCTACCTATAATTTCCCAGAATCGGCGAGAATCAAACTAACTGTAAAACAATTTATGCACTAAATTTATTGAATACAGTTTATTTAAATTGCTTCACTAGTTCGCAGTATAATAGGGATAATCAATCTAAAGCCACTCTAGTTGTATATATAACGTCTAATTCAGATTATGAACGACAGTTCGTTCGGAAAATTCTCCATATCACCCAATTATAAGACTTATCTCTACTATCGTAATATACACCACAAACAAACGTTTCAATTCATAACAAAATATATCATTTATTGTGAGCTTTTATCGATCCAAAGTCAACTTCATTTGCTACACGTAACTTTCAACCATTTTAATTAATAATCTCCAAATGTCTCCTTCATAAAGAACAAATTTTGTTATGTCATCACTGCTTAATATCAAAATGTTATCTTGTACTGAATGAAATAACGACCTAGTACGTTACTATTTCATTATAGCACTTTAAATTTTTAGTAAAATAAATTAGTCGTTCTTATTAAAAATTTCGTCTAAACACAGTACGAATGATATTAGTTAAATATCCATCCATTTAGTTAATATATAACGTACTTATATACACCAAGTGTTCTTAATGAAAGTTTACGATTTCATAATTAATTATTGCAAATTAGAATTTAACCTACTTGCCCAAAGTGACGTTCTCTTTTCCTCATTTTCTCACGAATTAAAATATGAAATTTTGAAAATAAAGAGAAATTTTATTAATTTAATTTTTTCTTTTCTCGATCAAATAAAATGCGTCGAATGTTCATCTATCAGACCCTACCCAAAATCTTCTCTCTTTTACAGTCATCTTGCTCTTTAGTTGCACCCAAATAATTTTCTTTTTTTCCTTCACCAAGGTAATTTGATCCTTAACTACGCCACAACAATTACTAATTAGTTTCACCAGCATATCTGCTCCTATACCTCATCGCGACAATTAATCGTAAACAGATTCATTTATTGTACTCTCATTTTCAATATAATTAGCACGCAAGGAAATTCTATTGATGATCAATTCATCTTCTCTCATATAACAATAATCCCCAATAATAATAGTTTTGCTGTTGGCATAAAACTTTATCTTTAATCTGTTTACTAAGTCTATCACCATTGTACACTCTTGCTTGAGCCCTGGTACAATCAAAGTACATGTTGCTCTACAACACTGCGTATTTATAGGTTTAAAATTGTCATACTGTTAATTGTTGAAGGTCTTTCTTGTTCGACGCGATTAAATTATTCTTCTTTAAGATATTTTAAGATATCATTTGTCTTTTAATAAATATTTACGTTGCTTCATTATAGCTCTTGTAATTAGGCTAGCTTTCGCCTCAGTACCGACAGAACGCATTAATCTCTTTATTTTCAGTAAGTAAATTTATGATCGTCACTACATATTCATAGAAATTATCCGTCTCAGTAGTGACATATAATTTTGTCTGGTGTTAGATGAGTAGTTCGCATAGTGAACGAAAGTTAAATTGTTGGGTATTTTACAAAGAGAAAAACCAATTTTCCATCACATTTTTTTGTTGTTCGTTCTTGTTTTGTACTCTTTGTGACTGTTCTATCACGTGCATTTCCTATCTCTGATATCACTACATTTTCCTATTATTAAATTATCCTTAACGTTATATCGTTTATTATACCTCCAGCAATAGTTCAAAATTTTTTGTTCAAATTCTAAGGGCGTGCCTAAACCAAATGTTCACGTTGCCCTTTCGCATTGATTCATCGATTTATAATTTATGTTGCTCAATCGTAATGGTTGCCACAATTAACTTTTAAATTATTTAAAATTACTTTATGCTTGATTTTCTTATCCTTATAAAATTTCAGTATTTTTCTAAAACAACAACATTACTATCACACGCAAAGCTATTTCCCTGGATTTCGTCAACTCGATTCTTTAAATTACTTATTTCTAATTTCGTAACTGTACTATAAAGGGTGGTCTGGTTTTCATTAGCCAGGGTATATCTTCTGAAATATGGAAGATATAGAAAAACTTCATGGGAAATAGTTTTTTAAATATATTATCTCTACCAATATAAGGCATTAAGTATTTTTCATGGTCTACTTTATTTGAGCAACACTGTCACTTTGGTTTTTTAAATAGAACATCCTGTATATTTTTGTGAAAAAATATTCTGCTTGAAATTGTCTTTACAGCAATATGCCACAACTAACGATTTCTTGTCCAAGTGCGCTAAATAACTTGAATAATAGAATTTTAATAAGAGTCTGATTTTTTTTGTAAACAAATGCCGTTGCAATATTTCAGTTCTTTATTCACAATTATCTGTCAAACAGATATTTAATGCAAACTTCATTTCAAGATTTCTTATATGAGTTTCCTCTAGCTATAAGGCGAAACTTTGATTTCAGCACGATGGCGCTTCACAATATAATGAAATCAATGTTACAACTTATTTAAATAATTAGTTTGGTCTGAACTGGATTGGTAATAAGGGACCGATTTTGTGGCCTCCCAGATCACCTAATGTGTCAGTTCTCGACTTCTTTGATTGGGGGTTTTTAAAAAACCAAATGGATTTTAATTCTATCCCTTTTTGAAATATTGAAGAGTTAATCGTTAAAATAGGAGTAGCTTGCTTGCTAATTACCCCGGTCATGTAACGAGATGCTAGGAGAAATTTATTTGTTCGAGTTAATAAATGTTTAGAATGAAATGGTGGACAATTTGAACATTTACTAAGGTAATTACTTTTCTGTTAGCTATTACTTTCAAATATATGTATAAAAATTTTTTCAATGTATTAATTTATACAGCAAATAAACAATAATCACAGTTTCTTATTTGAATTCTATTTAGTGTACTTGGAATAGAAATTATTGATTGTGGCATATTGCAGTAAAGACTTTTTCCCATTAAATTTTTCTATATCTTGCATATTTCAGAAGTTATACGCTGGCTAATGATAACCAGTCCACTCTGTATACTACTGTTGTACTTTGTTTTGCTTTACTAAATACCTCCCTCTGTTTTGCTCATTTACTTCTATCATTTTTTGGTTGATAAAATCAACATCATCTAACTTTGCATTCAATTGCGCTTCTACTTCCGTCACACTCGAATCAACCACTTCCTGAACCTCTTGTCTCATGAAGGATGTAAAATTACCTAACATATCATTACTTTGCTTTATTTCACTAAATTCCACCTTCGTATCCTGCTCATTCTCTTCTACAGTTTTTTGTAGATTCTCTACGGTAATAATAACATCATCCAACCTCGCACTTATTTCTGTTTTTGTCTCTGTCATACTTGAGTTAACCCTTTTTTTAATCCCGTTTTGTGAAAAATGTAAAACCTTTTAGCCTATTTTTAATTTGTTTTAATCCCTGACTGAATTTATGATCTAACTCCTCCAGATTATATTTTGATTTCTGACTCAGATTTTGACTTAAGGCTTTCTATTTTTTTCAAATATCTGATTGAATTCTCCCCGATTTTGTTTTTACCTCCTTGAATTCTTGCTGATGTTTTATTAGCCAGTTTATTGGATCACCTACGCTCGTTCTGTTTTTGCTTTTCTCCTTCCATTGCATCAAAAAGTTTTCCTAAATAAAATTTACACTAAATAAAAGTTTTTACAAAATCTAGCTGATTTATACCTTTAATCTCGGACCTCTTTACAAAATTAAGCCTGAATGTTGAATCGAGCTATTTTCCTCAAATTAAGCCTCTTTAGTTTGGCTGCCAATAATCTATCATGATGTTCGTAAGCCCTAGACCTGTGAGGTTCCAGTTAATTACGTTGAATTTTCGAATGACATTGTATTTTCCAGTTAATGACGTTAAATTTTCGAGCTAATAATGTTGGATTTTATTTACTGTGTTGCTGGAAACTATTAAAGAAACCTCACGAACTGGGTGCCAATTATATTTGCTATTATATATTGCAATGAGCCTAGCTTCCCTATACAACAGACGCAGAATCTCATATCTAAATTAAGAATTCACTTCCATAATATTCTAGTCAGTAAAACATAAAAATACTCTCCTGCTCAAATAAATCAGTATATTAATCTTCACTAAAGTTTTAAAACACAGATATTTACTGATAATAAAGTAGAGGAAAATGAAAATTTCCGCACATAAAAATATAAAAAATTACTAAAGTTTCAACTTAACTCAGAACAAACTTACGTTGAATTTCCAGCGTTAGAGTATGCTCTCACAACCAGTCATACGCTATTAAAAATTGTTCTTTTTATCACAGGTACGTGTAAATTGCCATTTTTATATAAATAATTACCTAATTGAAATATTAAAATTTTGAATTAATTAACCCTAAAAGTTACTACTTCTCACAGTAAAACTATTAAATACTAAATGCCCATTTGAATATTTTTATAAGCTCTTTTACACAAAAAAACACCTAAATCTTAAAAACTAGTTTAACCTTTTATTTCCGGTGCCTTCAAATTATTCCAAACTCGCCAGTTCTCAATACTTTAAACTTTGAACGCAAACTTCCTGCACAACGAGATTGTTCTTTGGATAAAATTATGCACAACCTGTACCAGGTCCAAACTATAGAAAACTAATTTTCAAGGTTTTCTATTTAAGTAGAATTGAATGAATGTTAACAGAATTTAAACTAGGATTAGCAATTAAACTAGAATTTGAAGTTGAACCAGTTTTTGAAAAGAATTTGAACGGAGTTTACAGCAGTATTTAAAGCCCTAAAACAACCCCTCTCTATCTAAACTAATTTAAAATCTGCAGGTCTATTTACGGTTTCTCAGAATCTGCGAAAATCACCAAAAGCAAACAATTTTATAACATTCGCAATACTTGCATTAAATATTATTAGGCACAGTTATTTTAAATTGCTTCACCAGTTAGTTAAATAACAACAATAATCATTTTAAAGTTACTCTAGTTATATTCATAACCTCTAATTCAGATTATAAACCATTGAAGGTTAAATACAAGCAGGGAACGATATTAAATAAAGATAGGGTATTTGAGCATGTATTAAAATGAGATAAAAGTTATTATATGGTTAAATGTTTGTTGATTTTGAAACAAATGGGGACAAAGAAAATGACATCAATTAGCAGATACAAGGGAGAAGCAGCGTATTTGGAAAGACGTCAATACTAAAAGGTGGAGTGAGAAATGTTTTAGTATTGATTGACTTCAAGGACTGCGGGTAACGTGCATATGATAAACAGAAATAGATTGTTTGACTACTCATATAGAAGGGGGATAGACATTAGTCGATAGAGGGAAAATGCTAGTTAGATAGTCGTGATTGAAACAAGGAGTAAAAAGGAAAGGAGATATTGAATACAGGTTAGACTAGGATACAGAAAACTGGTAGTAGGAATATAAAATATAGAAAGGGTACAAAGAAAGAAATAGTGGAGGTTATCGGAGGGGCTTTCAGAATTTGACGGTTGAAAGTTGTTTGTGAGCGTGTGGTTGGTCGAATCGTGTTTACCGTTTAATAAATTTACCAAGAAGGTTTATTTGATTGCAGTGGTGTGTTTTCAATAATTACAACTAGAATGGGGGGCAGTCGGTCTATATAATCACTGAGAGGCAAGTTAGAGGCTCTCGATTACTTCTTATCCAAACGTCGAGTAATATTAGTAAATCAATTACGTGACAAAGATTTTAAAATCTTAATTAAAGATAATTAAAACATGCACAAGTTGGTGTATTGTTATATAAAACTGTAAGTAGAGATTGCTTGCTATTTTTGGTTGTTGGTGCAAGCTAAGTAGTTATTTTGAGTAGTGGGTGTTAAATGGACCGATGTGGTGGTGTACTGAGGCGAGATGGATCCGTAGATGAACTGTTAAGGTTTGGAAGTACTGTAAGTTGGTGGACGAGATAATTGGGTATCAGATTGCCGTCAAGGAAGATATGATTCAACTTGGAGGTTGGTTTCTGAGCGTGCAATCATTGTCGAGGGCAACGTCATCGATGGTTTAGGTGCAGATGCTTATGAGGTGGTGCTTACCAGGTAACATTTGTTAGTGAAACTTTATTCTGTTGTGTGCATTTAGTGCGTTATGACATTTTGGTGCCGCATAGGCATAATTTTAGGAATATTAAAGACAAAAGAATTTACTTTTGAACTTTTATAGAGTACTTTTGACCATATTTTTATATGAGGATTTATATTTATAAAATAATTTTTCAATATCTGTTTATGTACAAAGTAAAAGAGTCTATTGATGATTTCAGTGCAAAAATTAGCATATGTGTACAAAAAGAGTTTTTACTATGAGCTCATTTTAGACCTGAGGTTAAAGTAAGGGTATGGTTAAGCCCAGTTACTTTACTGAGTTTATCGATGAGTAAAGTTGTATCACAAATATTGGATTGAAAATGACTTATTGTAAAACAAGGATGCATGTAATTTAAGCTATGTGTGAAATAATAATAAAATAAAAATTTTTTGTATAAAATTTTCTGTTGGACTAAACTGTGGTGAATGTTTGGTAGTAGAGTTTTCTTTCTTAGAATAATAGGATAGTAGTTCAGATTTTAGCTGAGCAGCAGTGGCGAACTTCCCTGATGAAGCAGCAATTTTAAGAATAAAAAAAAAGCTGACAGTAGTTTGGCGTTCTTAAAGGTAGGTCATCTTCAGCCCAATTGTATGGCAATAGAACCTTAACTTTGCAGGAATTATGACGACCCAACGGTGGTGCTCGAGTCAGCAGACCATAAGCATTTGGTATTGATGGCCGGTTAGGAAAAAACTGATAATCCACTATGTTGTTGATCTACCTTGAACTATTTACCTTTGAATCAGCTTAAATTGAAAAATAAAGTTTTTTATACTCTTTTGTCATTATTAGACATAGCGTCTACTAATTTGTCAAAGCGTTTTTTCAGCATTAACTCGTTTATGGAAAACAACCTTTTGCGTATGCTACTAAAATAAATGATCGATTGGTAACTACAAGAAACTGGGTTATGCAGAATGCCACAATAGCTTTCAATTGGAATATTGTATTGAATATTGTGGCATTCTGCATAACCCAGTTCCTTGTAGTTACCAATCGATTTTTTATTTTAGTAGCATACGCAAAAGGTTTCCATAAACGAGTTAATGCTGAAAAAACGCTTTGATAAATTAGTAGACGCTAGGTCTAATAATGAGAAAAGAGTATGAAAAACTTTATTTTTCAATTTAAGCTGATTCGAAAGTAAATAGTTCAAGGTAGATCAATAACATAGTGGATTATCAGTTTTGTCCTAACCGGCCACCAATACCAAATCAAAATCACAATTTTGAATAACATTATTATCATAAGAATTTTTGCTAAATATACTACTTGAACTATTTTCGAACAATGGTGAAACAATAACTCCTTCCTTTTGTACACATTACATGGAAAAACTTTAGTTTTGCGTGCTAATTATCCCGTAATTGTATACAGAATATTTTAATCCTTAATAATCGCGGACGTACTAAGTATTTCATTAATTAATGCAGTTACTCAAGATTAGGTCACATTTTTTAACAGACAAACAATAAATTTGCAACTATTTCGAACCTGTCATTGATGAAAGAAGCAATAACACATAAAAATAAAATTCATTATAACGATTGTATACAAATCGAACACCTAAAGCACATAAATTGAATACACAAGATTCCCATTTATTATGGTGAATTTATTTCCATTGTTGTTATCTACATTTGGTAAGTAATAATGAATGCTTTCCACATTCTTACAAAACAAAAACTAATCAGCACCTCTTTCTTCAAGTAAAATGCCTAATGGGAATTCTTTCTCAAAGTAATGTGTAATTTGACTTGAGTTTGTGTATTAAACTGAAAATCGCTTACAAAGCATAATTATTTTGATGAAAACTTTAGGCTTAATTGCCACTACCGTTTTTCTTCTGTAACACTTTGAATACTACACAGATAATTACATGCTCAACAAATTTGCATAATCTTCAATAGCTTTGAAACGCTTATAATTAATGTTAAATTTATTTTGAAATGAGCTTTGACTTCGAGTAGGATTTTGAGATGTACCAATAATATAATATTCAACGTTAATCGTGTTTCTTTCTTTGGAAATTTTAGTTTCTTTAGGATTAGTAGTTATTAACGACATTAACACTGCATGTATTAGATATTCAATTGCAATAGTAATTTTTTTTTGTCAATGCAATTGAGATTAAAGGAACACTGTAGTTTATGGAAGAAGTTGTTGCATTTACATGCGGAAGACATATTGAAAAGAAGTAGATTTGAAGGTAAAAATTTTATACAATTCGTTCTTAATTTGCCTTGCTTTAGCCGATTCTATGTTTTAGTCACTACCACTTTCAGGTAATTTTTGCCAACATTTTTTAAACGAACTTCTACGCAATTTTTGTAATTTTAACAATAACCTGTTATACTATGGGCATTTGTTATACTATTGCGCAATGGTTATAGTTTTACGCCATATAATTCCCGCCATATGGCTACTAATACCGACTACGTTTTTAGGGTGATGCAACCGCTTTTTGAGTCGATTTACAAGCACAATTTAAATCACAACAAATTACTTTCGTGATGGCATCTCGGAAATTCATTTCAGGGTCCCACGATGATTTGCCGGTTGGGTTCACAGTTACGCCATGTTGGAGTCAAATTACGATCCGTCCTTCCTGTAACTTCTGTACTCGTAGGGGAATGATAGGAATTAAGGTACTAGGTACAACAAAAATAAAGTTAGAAGGAACCTACCATACCTAAAAGAAAAAACAAACACCACCACTCAAGATAGTTGTTGCTTCGTCGAGGGCTCGTAACTTAATGGCGTCTTTCTATACCACGCGCGCACTCCGCCTCACTTTTATGCAGACGCGACTGTCAGGGACGACGGAAGTTGGCGTATTCCTTTAAAAATACGCGGCAATTAATTTACAAATTAAATCTAACATTGATGCATGCCGGTTGGCATGTAACAAACCATAAAAAAGAATTTAGCACTTTACTCCCAATAAATAAACACAAATGTAGGTTGTGTTCTATGGTCTAGTTGAGACACTCCTACACATAATTTTGTACGAAAAGTCAATAAACATTACAATAATAGAATGGCGCTTCTCACTATTAAACCGTTGCATTTGGTGAAAATTGAACTAATAGTGCAGGACTTATTGAAAGCGTACTATATCGCAGGTAAAAATTTTGTTTAAAGTTAGTGTTACCTGGGGTTGGATGTTTCCCTCAGAAACGTTACAGTCACACCCTGTAACAAATGAAATTAAATAAAGATACAAGAGCAATTAATTTCTCGTTAATACAGATTGCAGAAATAATAAGTTTTAATGTTCATTTTGATGGCACAAGGCAAACAACATATCTACATATAAATAAATACAATAACATAAATGACATTAATTACAGGTGAATATTTACAAGCACAATTATTAGGAAAGCAGGTTAGATGGAGCTTTTAATAACTGCAACATTGAAGAAATCATATGCACACAAACAACTTAAACCGTAACAAATTTAATGTCCAATAAAACTCATAATACACATAAGTCCTTCATTTACACTAATGTTCCACCTTAAAACTAACTGAAACACTCGCGGAAGTGATAGCGTTGTTATCCGTTCCTGGAGTCGAAGGAAGGTTACTTTTTCAGCGGCATCTCGGAATTCGTGACCTAGGGCTTCATGCGGTTTTTCGAATTCTCGGTTGCAGGCCTGGTAGACGGAGGGGCGACGAGGATCGGTTGGCAGGACGTCATCGAGCCGGGTGTAGTCGTAGAGGAAGCAGTCGGAGAGGTCAATGGTTCTCAGCCTACCAGCGGGTGGTGTCAACTGATGATGGCAATGCTGGTTTAGCGGACGACAGCGTTTCTTTTGGAAACTCGTTAGTTACGGCGGTGCTTTCTAAGAGCAGCAGCAGAGGATTTTCCCATGGACGATACTGGTACAATACTTTATACTAGTCTGTACGTGAGAATTATTGTGCCCGGGATATAAAATCATCGGAGAGTGTAGTTGCTGGAATCACTATCCACCAGCGGTGTGTAATGTTGGGTGAATATCAACCAACGGTGTGTTGAAGTGTGTTACTCGGATGAAGATCAACGAGTGTCCGATAGTTGAATTTGCGCTACTTTTATCTTGCGACTGGAAAGCGCGGCTCGCTATTGGTAGCGTTGTCCTGTCCCTAAATTAAGGCACGCGCTGTCATTGGTTGCAGGTTACGTAAATAGATTTACTGTTATCGTTCGAGTGGGCGGAAGTCTGAAAGCAAGTGGGCTTGGCTTGATTATTTGTTTAATAGGTATAAGCACAAATAATTATAAGTTCATAAATACATAAAAAAATAAAAGTGAAATCGTTAAAATTGAAACATTTTAATAGTTTGAAGAAAGAGCCTTCGGCAATCTTCGGAAAGCTTCCTGGTTGCTTGTGGAACCAAAATAAACTCAAACACTAATTAAATGAATGTGTATACAGTTTAAGGGCGGTGTGAAAGGCTTCGGTAGCCTTCGGATCTTTTCGGAAGGCTTCGGAATGTACTTGTGAGACCGAGTGGGAACTTAAATAACGGTAGTTAGAAAATATTTACGGTTTGAAGAGGTCTAGACGTGTTCGACGTGACCTCATTGTTTGAAGCAACGTGTAACAGTGATGGTTAGAAATCATCTACAGTTTTAAGAGGTCCAGACGTCTTCGGTGATCTTCGGTACTCTTCGAAAGGCGTAGTGGTAGTGGTGTCTTAGGCTTTATCGAGTGCGTCGGCGTAGAACTCTACGGGGTGTCATTCCGGTGGTAGACTTGACAGACGCCATCACATTAACGTCTTGTCGATGATGTATGGAACGGAGTTTGTTAACTATTGATTGATGAGTTATAGTGACATGCGCTAGGTACGCCAGCACACAGCGTCACCGTCGGAGAATACGCAGGCTATGGGGACACTGCGCGTTGAAGTATAGCAGGCTATGAAGAGCGCTGCTCGCTGAGGTTTGCAGGCTATAGGAAGAACTGCAAGTATTCCTTAGGCTATGGTGAGCACTAACGAATGTCTTTCGGAGAATTTGAAATTATATTTATACACTTCCACTTCCTATGCTTCCTGTGTTGAAAAACGTTAATGATGTCTTTAACCAATGTAATTGTGAATTTCCATTTTCAAATGAAAAGAATCTTCAAATTTAGTTAGACCAATGAGCGTACTGATTTTTGGGTACCATAAAAAATGGGTCGGAAATTTCTCGCGATTCTAAGTTTGTTCAGCTCGCGTTTTTGATACAGTCAACTGCAATTCTTTAGTCGGTTCTGTGATTAGCTCGGGTGCGTGTGACTACTACTACGCCCAAGGTCCCGGCTTCGAATCCCGAGACGGTCCGCTTGAAAAATGTTTGGCGAGCATTTTTCACAAGAATACAGCCTCGTTCGGATGAGAGGTAAAATGGAGGTTCCGTGTGTAAGTGATGTCACGCACGTTAAAGATCCCTACCTTGCTTGGAACAGCAAGAGTTCGGCGAAATTCCAAATTTTCCAGGTGAAAAAAAACTCGCTTCCTGGCCAATGTAGTACCTTCGGGTGGAGCATTGGGAAATCACATGTAAAAGGGATCCTTCAGAAGAGTGCCATAGAATGTAGCTTTTTCTGATTCGGAGGTCGCTGTGGCACGTGGTACAGGTCTTCCACGAACGCCTTAATTGTGACCATTTTGTTGGTTGGTTGTGTCTGTTGAGCGCCACTGGGTTGTTGCAGTCCCAAAACTGTTGGTGGTTGTGTGACCTCCTTGGCTGGAGGCGGCTGGTTGGTGTCCGGCTGGACGTGTGATGTAGTTTGACTCCTCGTCTCGGGCATGATAATAGTTCTTGCAAACGCGCTGTTTCAAAATCTTATGTGAGGACGGCCTAATCACGTTGGAAACTACGTGTTATGATTCGGGTGGCGGCGTATAAAAGCAAGTAGACTTGGGTTGATCATTTGTTTAATAAGTATAAGCACAAATAATTATAAGTTTCATAAATACATAAAAATATAAAAGTGAAGTCGTTAAAATTGAAAGATTTTCGGTAATCTTCGGAATTCTTCGGAAGACTTCGTGGTTGCTTGTGGAACCAAAATAAACTTAAACAATTATTAAACGAATGTTACACAGAATTATGATATGAAATTAAAATCTACTAATTGACAATATATACAAGTATTGAG
This sequence comes from Platerodrilus igneus, assembly GCA_036346225.1. NCBI lineage: Eukaryota > Metazoa > Arthropoda > Insecta > Coleoptera > Lycidae > Platerodrilus > Platerodrilus igneus. The sequence continues at coordinate 10,840,963 of JARFIW010001325.1, read as the reverse complement.
GTTTCAGAAGTCTTTGGTTGTCTTCGGAACTATTCGAAGGCTTCGGAATTTATTTGTGAGACCCAATAAGAACTTGAACAGTGATGGTTAGAAATTATTTACAGTTTTAAGAGGCCCAGACGTCTTCGGTGTCTTCGGCACTCTTCGGAAGGCGTAGTGGTAGTGGTGGCTTAGTCTTCGTCGAGTGCGTCGCTGTGGAACTCTACGGAGTGTCGTCCCGGGGGTACACTTCACAAACGCAATCACACTAACGACTTGTCGATGATGTATGGAACGGAGTTTGTTAACTATTGATTGATGAATTATAGTGACATGCCCTAGGTACGGCAGCGGACAGCGTCACCGACGGAGAATACGCAGGCTATGGGGAGCACTGCGCGCTGAAGTATAGCAGGCTATGGAGAGCGCTACTTGCTGAAGGTTTGCAGGCTATATTGAGCACTGCAAGGTGATTCCTTGGGCTATGGTGAGCACTAACGAATGCCTTTCGGATAATTTGAAATTATATTTATACACTTCCATTTCCTGTGCTTCCTGTGTTGAAAAACGTTAATAATGTCTTTAACCAATGGAATTGTGTATTTTGATTTTCAAATGTAAAAGAATATCCAAATTTAGTTTGACTAACGAACGTGCCGATTTTTGGGTACCACAAAAAATGAGTTGGAAATTTCTCGCGATTCTTAGTTTGCTCTATTTTCAGCTCGTGTACTTTGATATAATCAACGGCAATTCTTTAGTCGATTCTGTGTTCAGTTCGGGTGCGATGATATAGTCAACATTACGTGAGCATTGCTGGTCAGAACGCCGTTAGCTTTTTGGAGGTTCTGATTGGTAACACTAGTAGTGAACACTGAAACTTTATAGCGTAACTTTCAATTTTTCTTTATTTAATTTAATTATGGAGTGGGTCAATTAGTGAACAAAACCTCGGTGGACCCACGAGCTTTACTATATTCGCGGCTTAGTCTGGGAATTACCCCAAGGGTGAGCAATGAGTTTGGGCGTGGATATAGGGTGGGCTCGACTACAAACGGGGACAAAAAAAAGGAAAATGGGCGCCACTGCATCTATATAGACAATGAATAAAACTAAAGTATCCTACAGGAAGACGCAGAAACCTATAGGGTATAATGATTATCAAAAAGCATACAAATTAAAATAAGCAATACCTCTGGAAACCTCTTGGACCTCTGCTCCAGCTTCTGCGATGTCGGACCTGCAAGAAAATGTCATACAAAAAAAATAAAATATAAGACACTGTTTGTGTCTTACGACAACAAAATATTTCGGTCTTTATAGATCGACTGTCCCGAGTTCAAAATCTCAACAACACCTTACCTATGAAAATATTCTCCACTGAAAATTATTTACTCTGTTTCTATTATCTAATACTGTATCAACTTTTTTTTAAGTTCCACTTTCAAAATTTAGTTTATCTAATTTGGATAGTATTAATTTCAATTAGTGAAATAAAAAGACAAAAGTTTTAAATCAAAGTATAATCTAAATGTAATTCTCTTTTGTTGCAAAAATTATTTATAAAAAATTTGATAATCAATATAAAATAAGTTTGAAAAATCTCTGAATTTGTTTCTCTGCATAGAGAGATCTTAACATTTATAAATTATTTAGTACAGTCGGTTCTTAAACATCCATACAACAGATCTGTTCTGGCTTACAAAATTTCTCTAAAGAACTTATTACACAAAAAGTTCATATGGCTCAAACATTATATGAAATTAAAGAAAGTCAGTTCAACATATGTTAGAAGCAGCATTGATATTCTACTAATCACATAGCATATTGTAAGTAAACATCTTTCAATCAGAAGTGAACTTTATACTTATTTTTCTCAATTAACATGTGCATTACTTACGTGCTTTGAATAACACTTTAACTTAATTAATCTAAAAGTTCAAAAATTCCTCTTATAAAAAAATTTAGTTCTGAACAAAAAAGGTATTTGACCTATTAAGTGTCTAGGATATAATTCCCAAACTGATTTTTATGTGGGTTTTAAGCATAAACATATCTTGCAAAAAATTTAACATTAACATTCTTTAACAAAAGTTTCCTATAATTTGGAAAACGTTAAATCAAAGCTTTGAACGTAATTAACACGTAAAATTAATTCTCTCAATAAATAGTTTTATAAGTACCTGACTAGCTTTGTTTTAATTACTCGACGGTAATGCTGGTAAATGCGCTAGACCAACCAAAACACATAACACTCCATCTCCTTGAAGTTTAGAAAGGCACGAAATAGGCCTTTACTAGATGCAGCTCCTCGGACAGCTTCAAAACGAGTGATCCCACAATACATAACCAAGTTCCAATCACATTACTTGGAATTCTGCTTGAAATGCAAACGATTTAAATTTTCAATTCTCTCATACTCAAACGTGTTTCCTTAAAATTCTGTTCTTCATACAAACATACTTAAAGGTGTCTACCTAAATGTGCTAGGGAAATTAAACCATCTATTAGTTTTATATAATGCAGTTTTATTACACAAATCTCACCACTAATGGACCTCTATCCTCACGTGTTGTTACTGTTGCTCTTGATTGTCTGGGCGGCATCACAAGAGCTCTTTTGTAACGCCTCCGCACGGCAACCTCTAGCCCTTCTTCGATGGTAGAGCAATTCTAAGCCCCCACTTGCAGCAAAAGTTCTGCATCTTCAAACGAAGCGTACCTCCTCGTAGTTGCTTGCAAGATGGCTGCGTTCGCTTCCTTGCCAACACCCTAGCTATCGCGTCACCTTACGCGCAGGCGTTGTGACTAGCAATTACACAAGTGGACTTCAGAACGCCTGTAGCTTATGCAACTCAAGTTACGTTCAGGGTATTTGCAGATATCAAAAGCGTAGGAGTCACTATTAAATACTTCGTATAGGTGAAAATAATGTAAAAAGGAAAGAGATGTACTTACTTATAGTAAATTAAACTATTTAACGATTTCACGCTAAATGACAAATTCGTAAAATAACAACGGCTAGAAATGTTTTTCTTTAGAGATATTTAACGTAACAAAAATTTTGTTACAACACAAACAAAAATCAAGATTATGTATCTGCAAAGAAGAAGAAGTAAGATTCGGCAAACAGCGTTTGATTCTAAAATACATTTAATGTATATTTATTGACAAACGGACTTTCATAGCTAACAACTCTGTTCTAAGATCTAGCGCGGTTTATTCTGAATAGCTTGTTTTCATTTTTCTTCTTTCCAGCGCGTGCGTATTTTGTATGTGGGATAACTATAAATGTTAAGATTAATAATAAATCAAAATTTAGGTACTGAAACTCTGATTCGTTTCAGTAACTACAAGTCAAAATTCGTCCTCACACACAGAACCTACATTTTACCTCTCATTTGAACTTGAAAATTCAATACTAATTTGATAATCTACAAAGAGATTGCAACCTAATATCATATCGCGAAGTAGTCTTGGGACACTTGACAAGGGTACGACACCTCAAATTACGCAAATTTGATATCTAAGTAAACTTGTTCCTTTATCCCCCACTTTGTATGTCCCATTTCCCTTATCAAAGTCATTGCGGCGAATGGCAAGCTAGTAATGTTTGCATTCGTTTGACTAATTTTTTCCAGAAATTCCGTAAAATGCATGTTACTTATTTATCTCCCTGAGTCAGCACGAACATTTACTAAAACTGTTTCTTAGTCCTACTGCTGGTAGCAGCACCGTAGGCTTGACATTACTTTCTTTTTTAATAGTACCTTTTGACCATCGGTATTAAATAGAGGTGCAATCATAATAAGTTGATCCGTTTGGGTTCCTGCCGAAGTAGGCGTGTTTTGAACCCTAAATTCAACATTATTAATTTGCCTGTTGTGTACACGATTAACTGCACTGATATCAGCGTTACCTACTATGCCCATTATTGTTAGGAGCATCACAGATTAGCATTCTGACCCCTTTCTCCCTAATTAGATTCGAAATTTTTCCTTTGATTTTCCTGAGTCATGTGTATCTTCAGCAAGTATTTTTCCACTTCATCGATTATACGCGGAAAACAATTAACGATTCGCTCTGGATGTCGCTAGGAAAATGACTTTTAGCATAGAAACAATTTCATGGTCTTCTAATTTATTAGTAAGAAAACCTGCTTCCCAGACTAGTTCTAAAGAATTGTCTGCCCTTGGGTTCAATTTATACGATCAAAATTTAATATTATGGAACAATTTTCGTTCCTTGTCTACCCCCAATATCGATTTAAGAATAAGTTTTTAAATTTGCGAAAAATGTTTACACCTTCCTCCTTTAATGCCCCCTAGACTTAAGCAGATCTAGAATCTTTTCTAGAACACTTGCTTCAACAAAATACTTTCGATTTTTTTCATAAAATTAACTGGATGACATGAAACCTCTGGGATAAGGTGTAAACTTGGAACCTCACAATTTTCAACAATGTAACATAGTCAGTGTCCTTCCTACTATGCTCCACTGCTGGTATTACCTTGCTCTATTTCCTTTTCCCTTACACATTTTTAACTGACATATTTTGTTCCGCCAGCGTTTCAGAAATTTTATTATCATCGTAACTATGTTCTGACACTTTAACGTTCGTTTGCTCTTGTGACTTCTATAAAAAGGTGTTGTTCCCGTTCATGTTGTTCACCGCTCTAATCAATTGTCTCAAAACCTCGCATGTTCATCCTTCTTCAGCCATTTTTTCGTTATTTTTTAAAACCTTGATTTTACCACTACGATATTATACTTCTTTGACATTAATTATTTGTTACTACATTTATAAAGTAAGAAATAATTCCTTTTCCGTTTCCTGAATCATTACATATAACAATACCTGCCTTAATTAACACGAATAAACTACTTAAAGTTACGCTCCGCTTACAAAATTTTCTATTTTTTTTCCGACCACTATTAGTTATGACATGTCGATGAATAACGTTTTCATAACACAAACATAGAAAACTTTCTGTTCGAGTGCTAGAGTATCTAGAACATACTAAAGTCGTATTTATTTATTTATATATTCCAACGTTTCGGTAGTCTGCTACGTGAAATTTAAGCAGACCTGGCTTCCCACCAGAAAGTAACCGTGAGTAAGGTGTGTGTGTGTGTGTTTGTGTGCGCGCGCGCTTGAGGGCATGTGTTATGTGTGGGTGAGGTTGTGTGTGTGTGAATGTCTGTGTGTGTATGTGTGTGCGCGGGCTTGAAGGCAGGTGTTATGTGTAGGGGGGTTTGAGGGTTGTGTGTATGTGTGTTGTGTATGTGATGTTGATATCCGTGTTACGTTCCCCCTCTAGAACCTGTACTATCGGCAGCCGGATATACCAGTCGTCAAGGAAGAACGCTCAACGGATATTGCCTTATCAGTCCGGACCATCGGCAGCCGGAAATCCAGATGTTGAAAAGGCAATGTAAGTGTGTGAATAGGTGTTTGTGTTTGTGCAGTGTTTGAGAGGTGTTTTGTGTGTTTGTGTATGTATGTGTGTGTGTTTGTGTGATATTTGCATCCGCCTTGCATCCCCCCGAACTGGGGGACATCGGCAGCAGGAAATCCAGTCTTTGGGGAAGATTGATTAACGGTTGTACTTGAAGTGTGTTTGAAATGTTATTTTGCGTTTATGTTTGCCGCGGTTAACAAAAGGTCGGATTGAATTGGTATAATTTTGAACTTATACTATTACATAAAACTAGGTTCTTTCAGAGGAAAGGATTTGTTTGTTGTATTATTTGCAACAGGTATGTGTAAGTTTGGTTCTTAAAATTTAGTGTTAGTAAAAAGAAAAGAAATTCCCTATTCTACTACTTAAGATTACCTTATACTACAACTGTTAGTTATTATTTGTTAGAGAAGGGGTTGCTAATATGTAGGAGCATGCAAATTTTACATGTTAGGGGGTTGGGTTGTTTCAAAATCGGCGTGATGCTTTGATCCTGTTGCTTCCTTCTGGTCGTCAAGGGCGGAACTCTTGGAATTCCAGAGGATCGGTTTCCGGTCTCCAGGGCAGAGCTTCTGTCCGTGGAGATGTGGTACTTCTATGTCTCTGTCTAGGTAGTTTTGTTTGTGTCCTTTATCTGTCAAGATAACGTTGGTGGATGAGTGCCGTGCTTTTTTTTTTGCGTGCATTTAAGTGTGGAAAAAGGTTTTCGTTTCAAAACATCGCGTGCAGGGTCTTGTTTAATAATGTTTGTCTATGTGCGTAGAAGTACAGTTGTAAGTCATTACACTCGAATAATATTTTCTGGTGTTCCTCTTTCTCCGCACGTGCATGTTGTTGTCAACTAAATTCATGCGTTCTCTGTATGTTGGGTAGGGTCCGTGGCCAGTTAGGTAATGAATAAATCCTCGACTGGGCACCAGATATTTGGCTTTTAGGCGGTCTTTGATATTTGGGATCATTGCGTATACCCTTGTACCGGTTGCGCTCTGATCCCATCGTGTCTCCCATTCTGCAAGTATGTAGTTCTTCATTTTCGTTTTTGTCGTGGGCAGTTGGTTTGTGCTTAAGATGCGTTGTAGTTGTTGGTTGTCATTGTGTGTAAGATAGTAAATTGCAGCTCGCTGTTGCACTACTAGGTTCAAGGGCATAGTTCCCACCAGTATATGAAGTGCACCATGTGCGGTAGTCCCATAAGCCCCTGTCAGTAGCAGTGAAACACTTCGTTGTGTACTGTTAATTTCTTGTCTCAGTATGATTGTGTTAGGCGATGTCCCCAGGTACTTGCAGCGTACGATTCCATAGCCCCAAGCTCGCTGTTCAGATAAAGCCTTACGCAATTAAGTGGTATCTTATAAGTCCTGTGGGCCAGCGTTGCGATGTTCTGCATTGCAGAAGTTGCACTTGCACACACTGTGTTTATATGTTGTAAAATAATTATGTTTTTGTCTAATGTTAAGCCCAGATATTTTGTGTTTTCTGTTCTACTTATATTTACACCGTCTAGTTTAATGATGGGGTACTTTGCCAGGGTGCACTTGATCACAAGATACGCAGTTTTTTGTGGTGTTATGGTCATTTTGTTAATTTTGTACCAACTTTGTGTTTGGGTTAAGGCGCTGTTAGCTTTACGTTTGATTTCCCTTCTGGAATTGCCTTCAACCACCATCAGGATGTCGCCGGCGTATGCAGTCGTTGACAACACTTCGTCAACGGTGTCCAGCTTTTCCAGGAGTTCATCCATTACAATATTCCAAAATAGGGGCCCGCATTTGGCGATGCTCTCCGTGCCTAGTAGGGCTACGTTCCTGTCCCTGCAGTAGCAACTAGATGTAGTAGCACAGTTGAATATTCCAATAGTCCGTTTCTTCCTAATACAAAGCGTAGCAGTACTTCGGCCGCCTAATGTAATTGTTCGATGTAACTCATCAAAGTCCATTGGACACGTAGGTTATTCTTTATTAGTACCGATATGTGAAATACTGCTTAATAAGAAATGATCAATATTATAAATCACACAAAAATACAGAGACACATTTGTTTGTAGGTAAAACCGGGCGTAATGTTTGTTCGCTTTTACATTTTTTTAAGAATCGAATTATCATCAGCAATAATAAGAATACCAGAGGCAAGCATCTATATTCAGCAATGTAGAAATCGTTTTTAATTACTAAGCATTGCTACGAATTTCTTATTGAACATTATTGCACCAGCCCTGCACTGGGTGCCAGTGAAACGAATAATGTTTTTTGAAGCACCTGCCCTACGTTTATAAAAAGCCAGTCAAGCGAATCTTTCCTACATACAACTGGTCTCACGTTATGAGCAAGTGTAACGAAGTCTTCCGACATAACTAGGGGTCTATTCCTCGGGTAGAGCTATGAGAAATGGGGGGGTAAGTCGAATTCTGATTGTATACTGAATCTAATCTAAAACAAATAGGGCGCCACCATGTCCTGACTTAATTAGGGTAATTGCGTAGTATAATTCTAGGGGCGGACGTGGAAACCCAAAGAAAAAATATCGCCTTCGATGACAGGGACCCGTCTTAACTGGATAAGACGCTGCTCCTGAAAGAAATGGTAATAATTAATTTAATAGAAGGGTGGAACACTATTTGTGTGCCACAAATATACCTAAAGAAACATCAAAATAAATAACTCCTATATAAGTTGTCATTAAAATTCTACTCATATGGATGTTAGTTTCTTGTAGTTAGTTTTGACCATCTTTGATCAAAATAAAAAAGCTTTAATTTTGAACTACTAATTTACTCAAAAGATTCTCTTTTAAAACAAAATTCAATACTACAAGGTTTCATAAATAATTAAATGAGGTCAAATATTTTAAATAAAGTTTCATCAAAATAATTTCTCAGCAAACATTTTAAAAGGTAGTGTTTACATGTTACAAAGAAAAGCCGACTCTGGCAGATCTGTCGAGAGGGTTACAAAAATAAAGCATAGTAAATCACTTTTTCTTAATCTTAATTAATTGTTTCAGTTTTAGTTCTCATAAAGAAAGATTGTAAAAATATTCTTATTAGTTCAACTTATGCAAGCATTATTCAAAGCATATGTTATTTGAACACAGGTGTCAGCATTAAACTGCAATCAAACAAGTGACGTAACAAGACATCTGTCGTTGTTACTAACAGAACAAAATGAACCACGTGTATGGTTTCTCAAATCATTATAAATGCTGAATTATAATTTTAACACTGAAAAATTCAGTCCAACAAACAATCTAAAATTTATATTATTCTTGCTTTTATGCACTAAACAAAACTAGCGTGTTTCTAATTTAGAACACGAACAAAATTCTTAAAGCTATCTACGAACCAGAACTGTATTAATTGGATGTTAACAAGTGTTGCAAAATCAAACATAATCACCAAACTTCCATCAGGTTTGTGGTAATATGCTCTTCTACCAATTATTCAATTACTAAAATACCAAAGCCGCTTCTTACGAAACGCAATACAAAGTCGTTCTCCATCAGTTGGAATTGTGGTTACTATAGTTGGTTTTATGGTGGTGGAATACGCGCTAAACAAAATACCTTAATTAAACAAAGTAAATATTCATTATAGGATACCAACCGCTATTTAAAGATGGATCTCTAATCGTCGAAATGTAACCGCAAGTTCGCGGCCTGCCTCCAATTGTACCTGGTCATTTCACAAGCTTGCAGGACCGACTCTCTTATCACCTCGCACGAGCGACGACGTAACCCCCAGCAGAGGCCTTCAAGCAACACGCGCCTGCGAAACGTTTTATACATAGAAAACAATATGTAGATACGACCTTAGCGTATTACTAAACTCGTTGCTTGTACTTTACTAATAATTTGAATAAAAGCGCTTTATGACTTTGCTTTTTATGATTGGATTTAGTAACTGCGAAATAAACTTGTTACAGCATACCTAAAAGTCAAACCACTCCCTTGATCTTGCTGGGTGCGTCTTGCGAGAGTCACGTGCTTTTCGGCACCTTATTCGTATACGTACACTCGAATGCGCTAGGGACCTTTCTTCCATCACTACACAGCAGTCAACGGCAAACTTGACCCCTACTTCCGTTAATTATACATCTTACGACACAGCCTAACGACTACAAGAGAGCTATTTGAAGAGTCCAGGTTGCTACGTAAAGGATTATACAAACAATTGAGGTTACTTAAAAATCGTCTACGCTGCAGAGCACCGATCTCAAGTTGACTCAACAACGTCTTGTGGAAGAACACTTTTGGCGGACAAATTCGCTATAAAAGCTAAATATCCCTTGTATTGTTTCAATTTTATATGTCGGGTACCATATTAATGAGCAATATTCAAGTTTGTTTCGCACCATCGAATGAAAGAGGTTAGTAATTACTTTTCGAAAATGGTTTGCAAAGTAATTAATACCTTCAACAACGATTGACATGTTTTATAGATATCTTCTTTGAATATAAACTTGCTTTTTAAAGATAATTCGAAGATTCTTAATAAATGTACATCGTTACACCGCCTCACTCGCGGTGCCATAGTTAAACAGAATCGGCTCGTATTTGCGAGGATACGTAACAACAACATTTTGCAATATTTAAAACGTAATTTGTTCTTTCCGCACCAGTTATTAACAATATGGAATTCCCGTTGGCTAGACATATAGTCTTCTAACAAGCTGATAGTAGAAAAAATTTTAACCTCGTTAGCAAATAGCAAATGCATACAAGACAACTTTTTGCACAAACCTTTCAAGAAAAGTAAAAGTAATAAAGGTCCAAGATTGCAGCCTTGCGGGACACCAGAAGTAGGAGTAGTAGAGTCAGACGAGTAGTTACTGTAGGTCACGTACTGAACGCGGTTATAGAGGTACGCGATATCAGTTTTAGCAGATTATTGCTGAATCCAAGCATATTGAACTTAATGAGAACCCTTTCATCAGATATACAATCAAATACCTTAGATATAACTGTTTAAACTACACCTATTTGATCCTGCTTATCTAGCACAGTGGCGATGTAATGTGTTATGTAGGTCATGTTGGTTGTGGTAGAACCCTGAGCCATAAGTCATGTTGTCATCTCCATTATCATACTTTACATTTGAAAAATAATACACTATTCATTCCCTATTTTTCAAAGGAAAGAACATAATCAGCACACCTCATTCCTCAAGAACGATGCCCTATCGAAATTCTCTTTCAGAATTATGTACAACTTAGCTTGGATTAGTGAATTACATCGACAGTCGTCTACAAAGCATAAATATTGCAGAGATAGTTTCCGCTGCTGTCTTTCTCACATAACATGAATATTACAAGAATAATTACATTCTGAATGAATTTGCATAATTCCTAGCAGTGTCAAAACGTCAACAATTTCATGCTAAAACTATTTTGTATGAGTAAAGTCTTAGAGAAGTCAATGTAAGTTGCTTTATGAATAAAACATTGGTCGCCTAATATAGATTTTTTAAATTGAAGTTTCTTTGAGGTAATCAGTTAATGGCAGTCTTAACACTGCATCATTTTCTATCCAACTAAGAATATTTATTAATCACGTACCTTTATCAGACAAAACCCATATACTAAATTCCAGATTAAATTTATCAAAGCGTGTAAAGGTTTCAGGTCGAATTCTTACTTTAATCTTTGACCACATTCACCTAGACAAATATTCCATTATCTCTTTGTCAGGGTTGTCAAAACGCTAATATCCTATATATTTCGGAAAAACGTCGATATATAGAGCTATATCTATTACGCGTCTTATTTTGATTGATTTTGTAGTAGAAATCATTAAAAGAACTAGTGCACATTCGTCTTTCCCTGACATATGTGCGTATTTCTACCAGTTTGTCAGTTATAAATACTAAACACAAGTTTAACATAAAATCGTATAAAATGATCTATAAAGTTTTTGTAATGCGTAGATATGTGTTGAAAAAAGGTTTTTAATTTACCAAAACCCACTTGCGGCCTCTTGTTTTTCTCATTTTTTTCGTACACCGTTGATTAATCGAGGCACAACATAGAAAAAAGATTATATCAAAAGTATCCAGCTTCGCAAATATCGTTGAAGTTGAGGTTAAGCTGCTGAAAATTTGATCATCTTGGCTTAAGTGCGTTAATTTTTCGCTTTCAGTAAATAATAACATGCAGTATTCATGGTAATATCAGAAAAAATGGCGAAGGCACATAAGGACAACCAACTCGTCGTGTGTACTATTTAGTTTGATGTATAACTGGGTACAATACTCTGTAGGAATGATTTTGAATCTTTAAACATATAGTTGACTGTTTAATCATTGAAAGTTCGTTATGAAGAGAATTGACGATTTCTTCATATGCGAAAGGACACTTGACAGTAGCAATACAGTCTGTTTGCAAAAACGTGATAGATTTAATTACTGTACGCAAAACATGAAAAGATACTAAACATATTGCAGTGGACTTCGGGAACTAATCGAGTCCCTATGTTGGGAGCCATAAAATTGCTGTGGTTAACTGTAGAGAAACCCCTTTTTTTTCTCTTGCTCTACGAATTGGGCACCACAAACTCTTTTCCTGAAAATAAAAAAAAATATTCCAATCTCTGGAACGCCCCCTTTAGTTCAGCATACCACGGCTAGCTCTAAAATCTGCTTCTTCAGCGATACTTGCCATCCTAAGTTTACTCTTTCTCACTAATACTACCAGATAAAATTATCACTCAAATAATGCAACGAAACATACAACTTTTTATTCATACAAATCAAAATTTGTATGTCTCCAGCTCAATATTTACAAATTTGGATGTACAGCTTTATAAAATATTACAATCTCCATCAATGAATCCTTTTAAATTTTATGACTTTGATTTATTTCAACAGTTTCTGTTTTATATAAGTAGATGGGCATATCTTGAAACTCTAAATTGAAATTTACTCTGGTCTATCGTGAGCTCAATATAAACCTTGTTACTCTAAATGCAAAAAAAAACATCGCATCTTTGTGTTCAACTACCTTAAAGACCCGTTTACTCTTAACATCAAATTTTTGTCATTTATTTACACCTTTAAGTAATAAATACAAATTGTCCTCTTCATATACCCCTCAAATTAGCTTTTATGTTCATAAAATACACACCCAATGTGTCAAATCACTTTAGCACAAAATAACAGCACAAAATGTTCAAGCAATGGCAATAGAAATTAATTTTGTTACGTGGAATAAGCTTTTTTCATCGTCTCCTCTGAAGATGTTATCCAACAAAACCTCGTCGTTGCTTCCATACACCTCTCTGCTATATGTAGATCGAACTCATTTCCAATCGCTATCCAAGTCTCTGCAGACGCATTCAATTCTTTTACTCATATAATTGTCCAAACCAATTTGATCACCTTCCGCATCTACCAAACATCCAAGATCCTTGTTCCAAAACTTTCTCAGCACGCTTACCTCAGTAACATCCCTCATTCATTCTTTGTCTGTAGCTACAGCACCGTTTACAAAATAGCACCCACTTGTGCTTCTCACACTTTTAGTTAACTTTCTACGGACTGCACTAACAATGTTTTATAACATTTTACACTTGGATGTTACCGTAAAAGTAACTCAAGTAAGAGCTCAGTGTAGTCAAAGAGCTAAGCAAAGTCAAAGAGATCAGCGAAGTAAGAGAGCCCTACCACGTCTTCTAGTGTATTTATAATGGTCAATACACACTTTCTGTACCCTTTTTCAATCGAAAAGCTCTCCTACTGTAACCGATTCTGAAAATTTTACATCCAATGAACTTTGTAAAACTTAGAATTCTCACTCCATCGTTGCATTAGTCCGAAACACTGGTTAACAAAATACAACCGTTGCGTTCTTTTTGAAATTTTCTCTCACCCCCTAGCACTCAGCCAATCACACACATTTCTCCCATTCTTATGTCTAGCCTTCAACCATCTTACCTTCGTCTAACTCATATTCGTTGTCTCTTTTACAATCCCACTCTAGCAACATAAAATCGATATTGTAGTTGACCTCAAAATTTTGTCGCGTACTTTAAACGAGTGTTATACCCAACGTCTATTATATGTGATCCTTGTCTGCCCTATGCTAATGATATTCCGTCTCAACTTGCTTTCAAACCACCTGTTGTTTTCGTAGCCTTCGCATCGACCGTTAACTATATTTCTACAGAATTATGTTTCAACGTACATTCAGGTTCCTTGAACTTGTTTATTTATCTGTCAGGCTTTTCTCTGAATCGATTGTCCGTTTGAAGTAGTATTTTCCATGTTGTTCAACCTGCAGAATTTCGTAGAATTTATTTTTAAGGAAGGCTTGTTTAGTTAAATGGAAATATGCGTTTACATTATTGATTTTATATCCAAAAGCTCTCTTTATTATTTGATGTGCTTGATTTACCACCTTTAAAATATTAAAGCTAATTCTATTCGCATCCTCCTTGAGTTTTCACGTACTATAAAGCTTCTATACTTATGCAAATTTAACATTCCGATTTATAAATACAAAAGTATGCTATTATTCGCTTGTTTTAATGTCAAAACTAATTAATTTGGCGCGTAAATAAATTATTCCTATTTTCTATATACACGGTCGTTACAAAATTATTTTCTTTACCTATCTATCTCTCTTAACCTATAACTTTCACCAACAATATTAATGCAAATTAGATATCTTAACTAAGGCGCGAAAAGTAACACAGCTGATGAAAAAGTAAAAGTCAAAAGAACAATTTCATTTTGAAAATAATTGATTGTATTGTTTTGATACAAGTGGTAACTATGTGAAACAATGTAATGTAGGAAATTCATTCAACAGCCAGGAACAGAATTTTACTAAGATGCATAAATATAAATAATACATGCCGAGTAGTAGTATACAGACGTGCTTTGTTGGTTCACTGCGGAAACACGATATCACAATTCCTGTTATACGAAATTCCCAGCAAAGGAACCTGTTGGGATTCTTAAAACGTCTCTGTCTATTTATAAATGTATTTTAGTTTAAGCTAAATAATTCAAGTGCATGAACTTTCTTACTATCGCACCCCTCCCCCTATTGGACTAGTCGGTTGGAGGGTTGCGATGCTTGGATAAGCAACGAACTTTCAGTATAGTTGAGTTGAGCCATAGTATTGTTAAGTATCGCGCGAGATTTGCCTAGGATGCTCAAGGGTAGAATAATGCTCCTAAGAGCATTGCTATATTCTATACTAAATGTAACTGTAAATAATGTAATCAACTGTTCTAACTAACTAATAAAAATATGTGCATATGTTGAACGAACACGAGCGTTTGTTGTTTTATTTTACATGCCAATCGAAGATAAAGAACGCTTATCTAGAAATAGTTTTTCAACTTATTAATTGTGCTATAAACTAACTTTGCTAATATAATACAGAAAAGGTAAACAAACCCTTTCCTACAACTGGTCCTTTGAGCCGGATATATCAGTGCTTAATAATATATAATTAATTATTGTAAACAAAAATTCCAATGTTTTCAGAATACGAGTAGCGTGTGTTCGAAGTTTCACAGTGCTAAGGTATGTATGCATGCTTTTCTAACAACATGTATTTATTTGCATCGCCCTGTTCTACCAGGGTTGATGCAAACCTCTACGAAACGTAAACCTGCCTCTGGTTTTCAAGGATTACAGCTTTATTGTGCAAACCTGCAAATAAGACCGGTTACAGTACAAAGATAGCAACTTTACTCACCATTCCTTATACAAAATACCTGGAAATAATTTATTATTTAACTTGAGTTCGACTTGCTTTACTAAGAAAAGCTTTTCATTATTTTAAACCTTACTGTAGTATTTAAATATGAGTGAGCGATAGTAGTTTTCATATATAAACCTTATATGCTCTCACTTACATTAGCGCTTGTTGGTGATGTTTGTACACTTAAACAAACAAAAACTGATTGTACTAGAAAATTAGAAATTTCATTTTTGTTTACTACAGCTGTTTAAACACGTGTACTATGCGTAATATTATATTTCTTAGTTATATTGATTACGCTTGAGTTTCCACTCCATTTCTAAATTTTTAATTATTATTTGGAGTATATTAAACTAGAAAATGCCTAAACAATATCATGCTATAATTGCGCTAGCTACAGCAAAATCACTAATTAACGAATTACAAAACTTGAGCGGTATCTGGAATCAATTGCTAGTCTTCCAGTTACTGATCTAATCACTACTAATTTACATTTACGGGTGGATATTATTAAACCAGCCGCAGCAAAATATAGAGATTTATCTATTGAGCTAACTGCTAATTCAATTACATCTAAGCAAATAATTTCTGAAGATGACTATTTTAATAAATTTATTGACCTTACACGCAGAGCAACCAGATTACTAAAAAATGCTTCCTCGCCACCTAGGGCAAATTCTTCAGTCATCAAGCTCTACAGGAAATCCAGGTAGTACTAGGTCTATTAAACAAATAATTGCTAAACTACTAAAACTAGCAATACCTATTTTTTATGGAGATTTTATCGAGTTTCCACCATTTCTTAACAGAGGCTTAACTGGGCTTAAAACTAAACAACACTAACACTAAAATTATTGGGCTATATTCAAATCTTCTGTTTCTAGCTCTATAGTTAACTTACAACTGTCATCTACAACTTGTGGTTACACTGTAGACTTGGAATGTTTAACTATATCAAAAATTGCCGAGAACTTACCTCTGGTATTCTTTGACAAGTCGCAGCTAGAAATTTCTTACAGGATTAAGCTTGCTGACACTAATTTTAATCAATCTCATCCTATAGACATTTAAATTGGCGCCAGTGACTTTTGTAGTCTGCTATGTGTGGGTCAAATTTTATTAGGAAAAAGTAAATTTACTTTTCAGAAAACTTTACTTGGTTGGGTGCTTTCTGAAAACTGTCTAGCACCACCACACATGAGAAATGTAGTCTGTACTAATCAAGTTACTATATTGTGCAAGTCAAACTATGAAAGGCTTAAACGAGTCCGTACAAAAATTTTGGCAAACTAGAAAACGTACAACCTCTTAGCGAGCTATCTAAAATTCCTACGAAGAACGGTTTTTTGAAAATCATTTTTCGGAAAGAATCGCCCAAAACGAAACTGGTCGTTTCGTGGTTTCTATACCTCTTAACTCTAAGTTATCTAAACTAAGTTATTCTATTGAATTAGCTAAGAAAAGATTCTTTAACTTGGAAGACAAATTTCTTTCAAATCCTAAACCTAAAAATGAATACTCTAAGTTCAGAAATGGATATATTTCTTTAAATCATATGTCCAAGGTTCCAACTACTACAAAACCCAGGGATGAAATACTGCTAAAGGCTCTTTATGTCGGAATAAATATTTCTAACCTACCTCCTTACTGCCTACCACACTATGCTGTTTTCAAATCAGATTCTTTGACTACTAAACTAAGAGTAGTTTTTGATGATAGTGCACCTACATATTCTAACATATTTATAAACGATATACAAGTTTTCGGCCCTGTTATTTAATTCTATACACATACGCTTTCGTCAAACCAAAATTGCTTTATCTGGTGACATTGAAAAATGTATCGTCAAATTCTAGTTCAGCGCAAACTTCAACGCATACTTTGCCGTGATGATTCTACTTTACCTCTAGAGACTTATGAACTTAATACTGGAGCGTATGGTAAAGCTAGTGCTAGCTACCTAGCTACGAAATGCCTACGACATCTATTATTTCGGTTCTTTGTAGTGAAACGCATCCTAAGCTTTCACTTATCCTACGTTCAGACTTTTATATGGACTATCTAATTACTAGCGTTAATGTATACTGGACATGCAATCTGAGTAGGCAGACCTCACTACTTTCCTAGCTAATGTGGGTTTTCCCATCAGAAAATTTCTATCTAACTCTACTGAAAAATCTATCCGACCAAGGGAGAACTGAACTTTACAATATTCCTTTGGGCAAAAGAGCGAATGCCAAAACTTTAGGTATAGTTTGGAATTCTTTGCAGGACGTTATACTATATAATGTTCAACTTAAAACTAACTCAACCAAATATACTAAGCGTTCCATTTTATCAATGGTCTTGCAAATTGTTGATCCACTAAGTCTTTTATCTCCAGCTACGGTTATCAGAAAACTTCTGATACAACAACTGTGGCAACTGAAAAACTTCTTGGGATGAAACTGTTCCTGAAAATTTAAATTTCGATTGGGATGCCTTTAAAGCACAACTAAGTGCACTAGAAAACTTACATATTCCTCGCTGTGTAAATCCTACGCATTACAGTTCTATAGAGCTCCACGGCTTTAGTGACGGCAGTAGCCACGCCTACGGTGCCTGTATCTACGTAGGTGTTATCGACACTGAAGGTAATTGTTATTGTAACTTATTATGTTCTAAATTTCGTATTGCTCCACTACACGGATCTACGATCTCTAGACTGGAGTTGTGTGCAGCAGTGTTACTAGCGCAACTGACACACAAAAATAAAATCCGTTTTAACGGTTCCTATTTCTAACATACGATTGTGGACTGATTCGACGATAGTACAGCATTGGATCAGGTCTACCCCAAATAGATTTAAAATATTTGTTGCTAACCGAATTGCCTTGATACAGGAATTAACTAATATAGATTCTTGGTCTCACGTTCCATCTAAGCTAAATCCTGCGGATCTAGTCTCTCGTGGGGTAACTATAAATAAATTATTAGACTATTCTTTATGGTGGAAAGGTCCTAGCTTCCTTACTGAACCATGCAACATTTGGCCTATCCACAATATTTTAGTTGACCCAGAACTTAAATCTGTGTCAAGCAACACCGTAATTTTACTAAACCTACATACTTCGGACTTATTCAATAGATATTCTACACTAAACCGGTTACAACGTATTGTAACATGGAGCTTTTGGTTTGTAAAAAATTTTGAACTATCCAAACTTCTGGCTCACTAACTACAAGGGAATTACAAAATAGTCTCAACATGCTTGTTAAACTTTGTCAAGCTGAGGTTCTCGGGTCAGTATTAAACCAGCAAAACTCTAATCATTAAATTCATTTCTAGATGGAGATAGTATACTTAGAGTTGGTGGACGCCTAAAAAATTCTAGTTACACTTTCGATAAAAATTGCCTATTTTAGTACCTAAAAAAACAAAAAGCGACTAAGACTCATCTACAACGGTTTTAGGCAACACTAACTTGAAGATTTGCAAACTGTCTTAGTGCAATTCGAGGCTGCATTGAATTCACGTCCTCTTTCTCCATTATCTAACGATCCTTCTCATCACAATCCTTTGACTCCTGGTCACTTTCTAATGGGTAAAACTTTATGCTTTCTTCCTAAGTATAAGATGCTGCATGTGACTGAAAATAAATTGTCGCTATATCAGCGTATTCAGAAGATTACACTGGAACTTGCTTGTTATACCTGAAATGCAACGTAGACTTAAATGATTTAAAAACTTCCCTGAACTTCTAAAGATTGGTTCTCTTGTTCTTATTAAAAAAGATAACTTACCTCCACTCAAATAGTCCCTTGGTAGAGTTATGGAACTACAGGCATCTACTGATGGTGTTCTACGAAATGTTTCTGTGTGTGTGTGGGTGTGTGTGTGTGTGTGTGTGTGTGTGTGTGTGTGTGTGTGTGTGTGTGTGTGTGTGTGTCTAATGGAAATATAATTAAGCGTTCAGTGCATAAGCTGTGCGTGCTACCAAATACTGAGTGAAATCTTAACCTACATTTCTATTGCCTGTAACTTTACCTTAAGAATTTGCTTACGTTACTGTCTACAGTTTACTTATCTGAAATGTATATAATATTCTTATATTGTATATGTTTACTGTCTTTCATATCTACTTGTTTTGAAACCTTGGATTTTAAGACAGTCGGCATGTTAGGATTTCGGAGCCATCTCTGCCTATTTATAAATGTATTTCAGTTTAAGCTAAATAATTCAAGTGCATGAACTTTCTTACTATCGCCCCTCCCCCATTGGACTAGTAGGTTGGAGGGCTGCAGTGCTTGGATAAGCAACAAACTTTCAGTGTAGTTGAGTTGGGCCATAGTATTGTTAAGTGTCGCGCGAGATTTGCCTCGGATGCTCAAGGGTAGTATAATGCTCCCCAGAGCATTGCTATATTCTATAGTAAATGTAATTGTAAATAATGTAATCAACTGTTCTAACTAACTAATAAAAATATGTGCATATGTTGAAGAACGCGCGCGTTTGTTATTTTATTTTACATGTCCAATTGAAAATAAAGGACGCCTATCTAGAAATAGGTTTTCAACTTATTAATTGTGCTATAAACTAACTTTGCTAAAACAATACAGAATAGGTAAACACACCCTTTCGTACAGCTGGTACTTCGAGCCGGATCTATCGTGCTTAATAATATATAATTAATTACTTTAAGCAAAAATTTCAATGTTTTCAGTATACGCGTAGCATGTGTTCGAAGTTTGACAGTGCCAACGTATGTATGCATGTTTTTCTAACTACATATATTCATTAGCATCGCCTCGTTCTACTAGGGTTGCTGCATAACTCTACGAAACGTACACCTGCCTCTGGTTTTCAAGGATAACAGCTTTATTGTGCATACCGTAAATAAGATCGGTTGCAATACAAAAATAGCGATTTTACTCATCATTACTTCTACAAAATACCTGGAACTAATTTATTATTTAACTTGAGTTCGACTTGCTTTACTAGGAAAAGCTTTTCGATTATTTTAACTATTTACTATAGTATTTAAATATGAGTGAGTGGTAGTAGTTTTTATATATAAAGCTTATATGCTGTCACTTACGTTAGCGCTTGTTGGTGATGTTTGTACACTTAAACAAACAAACACTGATTGTACTATGAAATTGGAAATTATATTTTTGTTCACTATAGCTGTTTAAACACGTGTACTATGCGTAATATTATATTTCCTAGTTATATTGATTACGTTTGAGTTTCCACTCCATTTCAAAATTTTTAATTATTATTTGGAGTATATTAAACTAGAAAATGCCTAAACAATATCAAGCTAAAATTGCGCTAACTACAGCAAAATCACTAATTAACGAATTATAAAACTTGAGCGGTATCTGGAATCAATTGCTAGTCTTCCAGTTACTGATTTAATCACTACTAATTTACATTTACGGGTGAATATTATAAAACCAGCCGCAGCAAAATATAGAGATTTATCTATTCAGCTAACTACTAATTCAATTACATCTGAGGAAATAATTTCTGAAGATGACTATTTTAATAAATTTGTTGACCTCACAAGCAGGGCGATCAGATTATTAAAAAATGCTTTTTCGCCACCTAGAGCAAATTCTTCAAAGTCATCAAGCTCCACAGGAAATCCAGATAAACTACCAAAACTAGCAATACCTATTTTTTATGGAGATTTTATCGAGTTTCCATCTTGTCTAGAAATTTTTATGGCACATGTGCATAATGATTCATACTTAACCACTTAAAAAATAAATCAATATTCTAACTTACTTAAGCTGGCTGGAAAACAACGATTTGACAAGATTTCAAATACTGACTTGTGTAAAAAATGCCTTCCTCATTCGAAACAAATATTTTACCGATCGAAATTTGGCTGCAAACAGTGCAACAAACGACACAGTACGTTATTGCATTTTGACTCTAACGTTAGGACTTCTTCCACTAGACACGGCATTCATTCCGAAAATGTTTTCACTCAAAATGTACTAAATACTTGCACAACGCTTTTTTGCTTTCCTGCTAACATGCAGCAAGTATTGCTAGCTACTACCTCCGTTAAGATAAAAAAATATTCCAAATAAACGGCAACAAGCCAAAGCTATTTTGGATTCCGCATCACTGACGAATTCGCAAGAAAACTGGGCTTAAAACTAAACCACAATAACACTAAAATTATTGGGCTAAATTCAAATTCTTCTGTTTCTAGCTCTACAGTTAACTTACAACTGACATCGACATCTTGTGGTTAAACTATAGATTTGGAATGTTTAACTATATCAAAAATTGCCGAGAACTTACCACTAGTATCCTTTGACAAGTCGCAGCAATTCCTAACGTGATTAAGCTTGCTGACACTAATTTTAATCAATCTCTACCTATTATTTAATTGGTGCTAGTGACGATTATAGTCTGCTATGTGTGGATCAAATTTCACTAAGAAAAATAAACTTACTTCTCAGAAAACTTTACGTGGTTAGGTTCTTTCTGGAAACTGTCCAGCACCACCACACATTCGCAATGTAGTCTCCACTAATCTAGCTATTAATTGTGCAAGTCCAACTATTAAACGCTTAAACGAGTCTGTACAAAAATCTTGGCAGCTAGAGGACATACAACTTCTTAGCGAGCTATCTAAACTTTCCTACAAAGAACGGGTGTGTGATAATCATTTTTCGGAAACAATCGCTCAAAACGAAACTGGTCGTTTTGTGGTTTCTATACCTTTTAACTTTAAGTTAGCTAAACTAGGTTATCCTTTTGAATTAGCTAAGAATAGGTTCTCAACTTAGAAAAGAAATTTCTTCCAATCCTAAGCTTAAAAGTTAGCCGAGAGCGAGTCGAGCTTGCACTATTAGGGTTCCGTATCAATAGTACAGTGAGTAATCTATAAACCAAATTAAGCTATTTTCTTTTTATATATATTTAAATATATTGTCCCGCATTGTACTGGTACATTAGTAAATACGTTGTCTATTACCGTGTTTAAAAAAATTTTTATCTGCAACTATTACACTGTCAAAAAATCTGCCGTCTTCCGATAATCTATGACTAAATAACTACTATCCCTATTAAAATCAAACTATTAGCTTTGGTGTTGTAGAAGAATAGGCGCGGGGGGAGGGGAGGGGTGTCATTTTGGCAAATTTTAAGCTATATCATGAAGACTACTGGACCGACAATTATAAAAAAAAATTATTAGAAGCCTTTTAGAATCCTTTTTCAAATGATACCTCACACGATGTATTTATTAAAACTTTTTTTCTTTTGACCGAATTAACCAAGCCATTTTAATCTAAAAATACTTTTTTCTATTTTCTGACTGCCGATATATGTGCGCGCCATAAAGACCTAACATTGTGCCAAATTTCAAATTCCTACATTACATAGTTTTTGAGAAAAACCTCTGTGACAGACGGACGGACGGACACGAGATTGATCTTATAAAGGTTCCGTTATACCTTATAAGGTACGGAACCCTAAAAATTATATTCTAAATTTTTAAATTAATATATTTCTTTAAATCATATGTCTAAGATTCCAACTACTACAGAACGCACTGATGAAATACTGGTAAAAGCTCTTAATGCCGAAATAAATATTCCTAACATACCTCTTTACTACCTACCACACCATGTTCTTTTCAAATCAGATTCTTTGACTACTAAACTAAGAGTTTTTGATGGTAGTGCACCTACACATTCTAACATATCTATAAACGATACACAAGTTTTCAGCCCTGTTCTTCAAAACGATTTATTTTCTATACTCGTACGCTTCCGTAAAAACAAAATTGCTTTAACTGGTGACATTGGAAAAATGTATCGACAAATTCTAGTTCCAGCCTCTGAGCGCAAATTTCAACGCATACTCTGGCGTGATGATCCTACTTTACCACTAGAGGCTTATGAACTTAGTACTGTAACGTATGGTACAGCTAGTGCTAGCTACCTAGCTACGAAATGCCTACAACATTTTTCGGTTCTTTGAAGTGAAACGCATCCTAAGCTTTCACTTATCCTACGTTCAGACTTTTATATGGACGATCTGATTACTAGCATTAATACTATACAGAAAATGCAATCTCTGCAGGCAGACCTCAATACTGTCCTAGCTTGTGCGGTTCCGAGGAAAAACTAAAATAGAGTATAAAAGCTGTCGAACAACAACTAGTTGAAAATTACAGCCAACTAAGTAGTGAAACTGATACGCGAAACTACAAAATCCGCGGAAAATCTAAAAGTCAGATGTTTTGACGGCTTACAGACATTGGATAAGAAGTTGTGTGAAAACTCGCAAAAAATGTAAAAAAAAGAGCTGCAGGTGAAAAATGGGATTCATTTCGCAGCAGTGCAAACACCAGAGCTCTCAGAGTCGGTGATACAACAGCGCGTCCCAGAATTTAAGAGTGCCGGGGAATGCGAATTGACGTCAAGGTTTAGAGTAAAACCGCCAACATTTGATGGAAAGTTACCTTTGCAGACGTACGTTATACAATTCGACGCTGCCGCAATAGCTAACGCATGGAACGACGGTGAAAGTGTAACCGCGTTGATTTCCAGTCTACGAGGCGAGTCCTTGAATATTCTGCAGACCATGACCAAAGAAGCAACAGAGCCTTAACATCGATGCTGAAATGAATTATAGCGACTCTCATCTACAACAAGTATACAACCCTCATGCGGACAATCGTTACCAAAAAACCAACCAAAATTCATAGGGATTTGAAACGGATATTGCTCGCATGGTGAGATTAGCCCACCCAAGAGCACCGGATAGCTTCCTAGAACAGTTGACAGTTACGCGACAGAAAGATGCAGCAAGCACATCTGCTGGCTCGACCAAGGACTCTACATGGCGCGCTAGCTCATGCTTTAGCTTTTAGACGGTAAAGCAAGCTTCGCATCGTAGTAGTGGCAAAGTAAGGAGTAAGTAGGTCAAGAAAGCATGAAGGAGGTAATTCGACGGGTACTTCGTGAACACCAACCAAAGAGGAAGGGACCCGTTGCGGAATTGTGGCAAGTTTGGACATACACGGTCCAAATGTAAGCGGCCCTAAAAGGAAGCAGAGAAGTTGGAAAACTAAAAGGGGTCACAGGAAGGGGCGCAATTCAACCTGCACAGATTCTGTCCGGAAACCATCATCCGCATCGCATCGTATGCGGACAGCATTTACATATATCGACAGTTTAACGGCAAGATTGCGAAGTGCTTGGTTGATACCGGAGCTACTAGAACAAGTGCTAATCCGGACGTAGTGCAGGACAATGATAAAGTATTATTTGCAACGGTGTATCTTCGAACTGTGGCTGGGGCAGGCTTTGACAAGAGTGACGGATGATGTATTTGTTGGGGTCTTAAACGCCAATGACTACTATATCTTGCTAAAAAAATACAACGGTTAAATGGTGTTCTTTGGTTGTTCACGGGTCGAAGAGTGTCGGTGTTCAGAAAGAACCATACAGCAAAAAGTGTTCCACGAAGTAATTGAACCAGTTGACAAAACCGTTCCAGCATCTTGAACAACAACAACTGGCGGACTTAAGAACTTGATCTGACAGAACCCGGACGTGTTCGTTGTCGACGGCGGTCGATTAGGAAAGACCACATTAGTCAGCTATAGAACCAAAACAGAAAATGTCCGCTCAATAAAACAGCAGCTGCGGAGACTCCCATTGGCCAAGGCCAAGAAGATGATTGGAGATATGAAGGATAAGAGTGATCGGGCATTCTGATAGCCTTTGAGCAACCCCTACTGTGCTTGTTAGGAAGAAGTACGAGTCGACAAGATTTTGTGTTCAGACAATTCAATGACGTGACCAAAAAGGATTTCTATCCACATCCAAGGATTGACAACACAGTAGATACATTTCCAGGGTCGTGATGGTTTCAACCTTAGATTTGAAGAATAGCTACTGACAAGTGGATACGTAACCCAAAGATGGGCAAAGACTGCTTTCACTATTGGTGCTGGCCTATGACAGTTGTAGCCATACCATTTGGGCTCTGCAACTCTTTTACACCTTCGAGTGTTTAATAGTCAAAATCTTGCGGGATCTATTTTGGAAAACGTGTATTGCAGATTTACACAATATGCTTGTGATTAGAAAGTGGTTTGGGGCACTTGCAAAATTTCAAAGAAGTGATTTGAAGACTCATCCAACGGAGTCGAGCCATACCCGGAAAGCATTAAGGCAGTACAATTGTGGCCAACGCAGCTTCCTGGAGATGTTCACTTACTACAGAAGGTTCGTTCCCGGTTTTGGGAATCAATTAGAAATTTAGGTTGTGAAGGGTATTTGCAATTTTTCAAATTAGCACAGAATAGAAAAAAAGTTAGAGCTGCGTCAAACCGATCTTAAGTAAGGTCGAAAACAAAATGATGATGATGAGTCAAGCCTTTGATGACCAAGCTGACTGGAGATGGGCGTGATTATGTTTGGGATTAAGATTGCCAGAATGCGTTTCAACAACTAAAGCATTTATTGACAACAGCTCCGATCTTAAGTTATTCTCGGTCGAAAGGCAAATTCATCTTAGATACATATGCAAGTAATGTTGCCATTGGAGGTGTACTATCACAGATATAAGACGGGCAAGAAAGAGTTATTGCTTACTTTAGTAAAGAACCCTCCAAACAGGAACGTAATTATTGCGTTACAAAACAAGCACTGTTGGCTACAGGGCAATTCGTATACACTTTCATAACTATCTCTGTGGGAGAAAATTTTACCTGAGAAAGCATCCTATGTAATTTTGCCAAATTGTTCGAGATTATTTTGCACCAGCGTATTTATCCATTAGTAAAAAACTATATTTTTGTCGCTTAGTATGGATTCATGGAGAGCAGATCTACATTGACAAATCTTACATGCTTAACACAGGACGTGTCCGAAGTTCTAGATGATCGAGGTCACGTACATTTTACTACACGGATTTTGCCAAGGCGTTCGACCAAATTCTTCACAAATTCTTTATCTACGAATTTAATTCAATTTTTACCTCATACTTGCATAACCGAATGCAATACGTTTCCTAGAACAAAGGTAACTCATATTACTTTGTTGCCGATTCAGGTGTACCGCAAGGATCATATTTTGGCCCGCTTTTATTCTTACTCTCCATTATTGACGTCGTTGATCATTTAGACTGACATTTATTACTATTTGCTGATGATCTTAAACTGTATGCTAATATTTTGCATGATGACGATTGCTATAAGCTTCAATTACAACTCAATAAAAGAACTGGTGCAACACTAACTACTTGCAGCCTAACACTAGTAAATGTAAAATTATCTCCTTCACGCGTAAACATCCGCCCATTATTTTTAACTATACTCTTAACAGTGTTATTTTGACACGTGTTATGAGTGTTAAGTATCTTGAAATGCTATATGATTCGAAACTATCATTTTCGTAACATATCATATCGTCTGCATCGGCTGCTTTCAAACTTTGTGGCTATATAATTCGCAACTGTAAGTCGATTACCAACATTCGTGTATCGAGAACTTTGTATGTAACTTTAGTGCGGCCAAAATTAGAATACTGCGCTCTTATTTGGAACTCTCACTATAATGTTTATATAGCTTTCTTAGAAAAAGTGCAACGTAAGTATTTTAAATTTGTTGCGTTCGTTGAGACCCATGCGTACCCATGCCAAGGTATAAGTCAGACTTTCTTACTATCTAAATATAACGTTCTACAGCTCGATGTGCGGCGCGGAATTAATGGTCCGTTGTTTCTGTATGAAATTATTCAAGGACTTATTGATGCATCATATATTTTAGCAAAGTCAAATTTATATGTTCCGACTGTTAATACACATACAAGTATAACATTCTATAACAAAATATCAAATACTAATCTATTATCCAATTCTCCTACATATGTTATAACACAAACATTTAACGAATTATTTAATAATTGCGACATTTTTGCTGTCGTTGGCAGAATTTTTGCTTATACTTATACGCACTTGTCACTTCACGGATTGCCTTAGTTTTGATGATTACCTCTACTACTCTATTATATACTTTGTCTCTGTATATGTAAATTTGTATATTCTTATTTTTCTTTTTTTGTTAATTTTATCCTGTAATTGAATTTATTCTGTTGGATAATAAAGCAATAATAAACAATAATAATAAATATAACAGGAAACACATATTTTTGGTTAAGGTTCAAACAATAAAACCGTGCATTATCATTTATATTTTGCGTTAGCATATCAGAAATTCAACTTCAGTTGTGTCGCACTGAATTTTTGAAAACACACGCACTAGTGTCGAGAAAAATTCGATTCAACTCATTTCTCCGTGAAATATTTATTTTTCCTGAACAATGTTGTTAAAACGCCATTATCCTACATTCTCTGATAAAAAGGCGATGTTTAAAACTATTCCAATAAAACGTATTACTTTTGAAACTATTTTTGAGTAGGAATCTTGAACAAGGCTTATTCAAATGCGCGTCTGACTGATGGTCATGCTTATTGAATCCCAGAATGCTTTAACAAACGCCTTCAGTTCAAACTACTTGTTTGTGTGTGTTTCTCTGAATGTATTTTGCACCCACTCGCGCAAATAATTAAAAAAATTATTCTATTTCAAACCTGCCCCATTTTTCAGACTATTGGGGACTAGTTACAAATTCCGGCTGGACATTAATGCGCTTACTTTTATTCGCCCTTCAAATATAGTTAAATTAAGTATTTTGATCATTTTGTTTTCTTTAAAAGTACATTAGACTAAATACAACCACGCCCCAATAGTTAACGACAAAATCAAACACAACGAAAAAAGGTATGCCGAAGGCTTTTTCTTAGAAGCATTACCAGCTTGCATTATGAATAATACATAAGGCGTCAATCATGAAATTCTTGAAATAAATCGTCATTCTCTTAGGATTGCGAATTAACTGCTTTTCCACAGCGTTGTACCTGACATTCCATAATTCGGCTGTGGATTATTCCGTACTTTAAGGCTGTAAAAATCCGAAACGCATATTGTCCACGAGATACGAACGCTTTGTGAGGTACGAAATATGAATTTAAAACTTTTTAACAATCCCAGTATTGCAGAGCTTTTCGTTTACTTTTATTCCAGAAAGATACGGGCTTCACCGAGAGTGTTAAATGAACCTTGTTATATCGGGGTTTAAAAATATTCTCAATAGACAAATACAATAAAATTTTCCTGCTCTGCATTTACCCAAAAGCAATTTCCATAATCTCTTCCACCGCATTCGTTTGTTAATCTTTTACATCAAATACAATTTGACTATCGGAATCGTAAATCAAATCAAACAACGAGTAGCGAGAATAAACAGATAAAAATAAAAATATATCTATCCCGTTTGTCATTATATTTCGTTATGTGCATAGGTAGGCATATAGTTAGATTCTGATTAAATAATACATAAATTTCCAGGAAAATTGCGGAAATGGAAAATTTGCAATCGCATCCTATATGCGGTTTTATTTTGTGTTTACTTTAAATATCAGAAAGAAGTTTTAATATGGCAAGCGACTATTTAATAAATACGCGGAAGTGGCGTCATGTGGTTTAAAATTAAAACGTCTGTTTGCAGTATTTGCTTTTATGTGCCGCGATGCTGTCGTTTGTAAAGTATCCCTTAAAGCAAGGCGAGCGCAGCTTATTATATGTTTTTGCTTCTAATTTAAGGAATTTATTTTATAAATAAATTTTATGGGACAATATGCTTCAAATTAGAATGTTAGGTTATGTTTATTGTATTTGGTATAAGTTTACAGGCATTGTGGTATATTTCTTTTCCGCCATGTGCAATATTTTGTAAGGCGTTCCCGTTACGTTAAATAGAGACCCGACAGTAGAAAGGAAAATCTATCCTAAACGTGCAAAATAGATACAAATGTTCCCGTATATTTTGATTTCACGAATAGTGGCGTTTATAAAGCATAACATTTCAATAACTTTTAGCCCTGTAAACGGAATTTAGGCAATAAACTTAAACCACAAAGTTGTAGTTATATTTTTTGTGCGATACATAGTTAAACGTAATGTAGGTCAATAAATTATTTCAAAACCTCAAAGAAAAACAACTTTCAATATTAGATTTTACGACTCCGTATACAAAGATGCAAGCATGGGCACTTACCAAAGTTAGTTTGTGTAAGCAGAATAATTACAATAGTGGTCTGATTACTTTAAGAAAGCTTTCGGAATAATTGTAGAAGTAAATAATTGCAGCATTATCAATATGCATGTTTCTACAATTATTACCACAAAAACATGAAAGTCTTTTACAATTTATAGTAGAACTCAGCAAAATTAACGTTGGAGTAGGACATGCTAGTTATATTACAAAGTAACCCCCAGCCAAGGTAACACTAATATTATTACAATGTAATTTAATCAGTTGGGCACATATATACCTTCTGAATGAAACTGCCCTTGAAAAAGCTCTCAAATACTAGAACGGGTAGAATGACTTGCGTATGTCAGCGAGCTAAAAAGCCGAACTACAGGTTTAACCAAATTAGTGTGATTCTTAGTAAGGAACTAGACTAAGACAGGTCCCCGAAAAAGGGCAGCGGCTCTTTCGGTACTTAGATTGGCAAAGACCATAGGGATCTGTATGACATTCTAAGACACACTACTGCAATGTGGAAGGCAATGGGAAACCACCACATTACCTCTGAAGTACACAGCGTAATGAAATTGTTTTAAAACGATGGTATCTTCTGTGGTAAAAGAATCCGGAATTAAATTAGGCCCACACTCGAATCTCTGAAAGGGGACTGCTTCTGAGGATGTGATCGACAAGCTTAAAGGAAGAGCAGGAAACATTTTGCGAGTCGCAACGTGGAATGTCAGAAGCATGAAGCAAGTAGGAAAATTAAAATGATTAGGTTAGCATTGTGCGTAGTTGGGATTAGCGAAGTTCAGTAGCAGAGGCGGGGAATTTTTGGAGCGGAAACTTTAGGGTAATTCAGTTGTGGGGATAGTCATATGGAAAAAAATAGGACACTGTGCATAAAACTACTTAAAAAGAACGAAAGAGTGCTAATAATAACTTGATACTGGCTAGCAACATTCTCGGGAAAAGCAAATAAATACTAATAATTATAGAGGTAATTTCTACTATGGGGATTTCTATTAAAAACGTAATTTCATGATTCTTTTACATAACCTATGGCTATTTTTTCAAATAAAAGTATGTTGGTTTCCGTTACTTCCAATGGTAGCTTACTGTTAGTTATGAGTGATCGAATTCCTAATAACCCATTTAATAAATCAATTAATTCTATTATAATAGCATGTAATGTGTTTAATTTAACAAATGTTACAGCGTTCTCTAACGTGGCTAAAATTTGTTAAATTATGGTAATAGTTGATACCATTTGATTGAATATCGTATAGAATCTTATTAAGTCTCGCATTTCTAGCATTTTGGTTAGCATGTTACTTTCAAGGGTTAGTATTCTGTTGGTTATACTGCCCTGGTTTTTACTAATTTACGTAATGTATCATTGAATTTTATTATGGTTAACAGAGTTAAGGATATTTGATTTCTAACAATGGTTTTTATGTTATTCTGGCTTTCAATTAGTTGTTGTATTGCGTTGTCATATCGTTCAGCGTCTTGATTGTTTAAATTACGTGTAATCGCTTTTATAATATTACCTAGTCCGTAAATAAATCCTCGTTTCTGCCTTGTGATTTGGTCTGTTGGTATTAATTGGATGAACTTGTCGCTTGTGTTCTTTAAGATGTTCTCCATTATGTTTTTGTAATTAAGCAGTTCTATCGCATATTGTTTTCCGAATTTGGATGTGTCCATTAATTGTTTCAGTCTGTAGTAATTATCTTTAATTATATAAAATTCTTGTTTTAGTTCGGTTAAATCAAATTTCTGTGCGAATGTCCAGTAATCTATTGTATTTTGCATACTTCCCAATTTTACTGGTAGTATACTGGGGTTGTTTTTAATGTCTTCGGCTATTATGTCATTGTAGTTCGTTCTACCTGGGTGGAGGTTGACGGCAAGGGTGATGGCTGTCTATCTGAAATTACAGGGTGTCTTAGATACTTTAAGCGAATGTATTTTACAATTTTTCCGTTATCTACTATGACTACATTCTTATCTGAGATCTTTTTGATTTTAAATAGACCTAAATTTTTGGGTGCCGTTTTGTGCCTTTTACCTTTGAAATTTTTCTCATACACTGTTTGTCCTACTGAAAATTTATTTATATTAGTGTTCTTGTTGCGGGTTTTTGTAATACGTGCTTTATCGTTATTTAACTTATTTTTTACAGTATCATAAGTTATTTTTTTTTTTCTTTGTGACCTTTGCATACTGTTGGTATACTTCTTTGCTATAGTGTATATCGTAAGGGTTGCGGGAATCTGAGTGTCCTAATGTTAATCAAGGGGTGTAAAATTAGTTGATGAGTGGATTGTGTTGTAGGCAATTAATGCGTATGACATTAAATTAGTGATATGATCTTTCTTATAGGTTAGCCTTAATAGTCTTATTTGTTTTAGTAGGGTTAAGTGTAATCTTTTAGTCCATTTGACTCTGGATGATTTTCGGTTATAAAATGAATTTTTATTTTGTGAAGTCCGAGGGTATCTTGTATTGTTTTTGTTTTTGAATTCACTTTCATTGTCTAAAGTTATTGATTTGAGTTTACCATAAAATGTAAAGTATTGTAAGAATCCTTGAGTTACATCAATGCTATTTTTTTAAATAATGGGTATCGCTTGGACTACTTTCGTGAATGTGCCTACGATTGTTAAAAACTTTTACGCTTTTAATACTAAAATGTCTGCGTGTAGTTTTAGAAAAGGTTTATCGGGTGTTTTAGTTATCATTAAGGGTAATTTTGGGGGGTGACTTGTGGTATTTTGCTTTGTCATATAATTCGCATTGGTTGATAAAATCCTTGGTTAATTCTTTCATATCTTTGAAGTAATATCTTCTAATGAGTTGTTTTAATGTTTCGTTGATTCCACGATGGTTGGTTTTTCCTTCGTGTTGATTTCCAACTGCGTCGTTTATTTCGTCAGGGTCATAAAGTTATTAACTTTCGTGTACATTTGATAATTTCGGATCCTGACTTATTAAATAATCTAATGTACAGTTCTAAAAATCTCTTGTATAAATGTTCGGTGTTGAAATAAAAATAAAAACGTTTTTCTCTGAGGTATATTCCTTTGGAATTTTTAATATTTCCTCTTCGTTGTCATCTTCCATTCTTTGAATTTGGTATATTTTCTTATTATCTATTTTTGTATATTTTTCACTGGATTGGGGTTGGTTAAAACTTTGGTAATTATGAATTGATTTGGTTTTATGTCGATAGCTTCATTTAAAATTTTAATTGCGGTTTTTGTTTTTGTTTTGTGATGAGTGAATAGTGTCTATTTCTTCTTCGTATCTCTGTTTTGTCTACGTTGCCCATACCTGACTCTGTTTCTATTGCGTTGAATTGTATTCTGATTAGTGAGACTGCATTATAGTTGTAAATTCTTTTTTTATTAATATTTTCATAGTCATATTCTTCTAGTCTAATCCTCCATCTTTGTAATTTAGAATTCGGTTGCTTGAGTTTGCACTACCATACTAATAGTCTATGGTCGGTGTATATATAGAATTTTCTTCCATAAAGATATGGTCTAAAATATTTTGTTGCCCATATTGTTGCTAATAATTTTTTCTTAATAAAAATTAACAAATAGCTGCGTTATATTCGTTAAAGCTTTTAACAATCACAATTACTTTTCAATTACTTTCACTAATTAAATTAAATTAAATTTGAGTAGCTTGAACAACCAACAATGTTAAAGTTGTGAAGCTCGAGACTGACTGGTCATCTTGGGCTCATGAGGGTATTTATACTGTCTCTTTCCCTCACATTGCTTGTGGGAACTGCAGAGCTTATGTCTGCTATTTTTTTATTCATTTATATAATACAAAGTAACAATCTTAATTCTAACAATAAATTTCTTACAGTTTATTGTAACCTGCACCTGCAATGTCAAGTTACGTTTGAAATACAATGTATTCACATCCGTTCTCATGTCTGGTTTATGTTCTTTCATTAACCTTTTGTAATCTGTCCATCAATTATACATTGTGTCATCTAACTTAAGTTCTAATGATTCTATTTAATTGTACATATATATTGATTTGGGGAATATGTAACTCGCAATATTTTTCATTTCCATCTGTAAACAAGTAGAGCAACTGATACATTTTCTATCGATGCTAAATATCGTCAATGATATTGATTGGATTTGTTTCCTATAGATGGACAAATGTTTGTTTATTCCCGGTACATCTCATAATCACAAGGGGGGAAATTTTGGGGTACATGAAAACTCAAGGATACGCATAAGTAGTTGTAATATTTTAAATCAAGCGCATTGGACAAGAAACGGAGCTTTTGAGTATAAAAAATCAATAATTTAAACGCATATTTCCATTTAAATAAACGAAACGTTTGTTATACAAATCCTAAGAAGTGCTAAAACTCGGAATTATTATTTTGAACGGATAGTTTACTTCGAAGAAATACCTGATAGCTAAATGTCAAGTTCAAAGGACTGAAATGTACGTTGGGACAGAATTCAACGGTCGGTGAGACAAGCTGTTAAAATGACAAATGTTTTGAAGACTAAGTGAAATGAAATATCTATAATGTAAAACAGACAGAGAACACGTATAATAAAACACTGGTTAATATACTCGTCTAAAATACGCAGTAGATTTGGAGGCCAACCACAATATCGATTTTCTGTAGCATGAGAGGGGTTCTAAAAGAGACAATAAATATGGGCAAAACGAATAAAGGTAGCTAGAGGTTGAACGTTAAAACGGGGGAAAGCAATATAATTGGTCGAAGGCTAGAAGTTTTTAGAAGCTCGCGTCGGTTAGATGTGATTAAGCGAATTTCATGGTAAAGCCGGGTAAACTTGGAATTTGTCAGACGTTGAAGTTCGTTACGAACAAAATTTTGAGAATCGGTTTTAGAAAATAAGCTTTTCCATGAAAAGAGGGTCCGCGAGGGGTATTGAATAGCGTATAAATATGTATTAAAGCATTCTTAGATCTTATATCTACTACGTGCTCTTACGTTGTATTGATTGTCATTTACTCGTTGAAGTAGCATACAGCATCCTATTTAAAAGTGTGAAAACTGTTGGTAACGTACCGGAAATGTATTAAAAGTGTGATTTGCACCAGTGGGTGCTAGCTTATCAAAGGTGCTGTTACTACACGATACAATCTAATGATAGGATGGTACTTGGGTAAGCGAATCGAAAAGTTAGAAACAAGTATGCGTGAAGTGTAGTGGTTATGGAAGGTTAAACTTGGTCGAGACCATTATCCGGGTAGAAATACTAAAAGAGGTGGCAGAGATTTGGATAGCTAGTGGACATGAGTTGGATCCAGGTATAATCAGGAAGTCTATGGACACAACGACGAGGGTTTTGGTACACATCTTCAGAGGTACCGAGGGAAAAAGCGTACTCCAGGTAAAAAAATTTAATTTCTTGATTTTGCTTAAATATTTGTACTGATATTTTGTGCTTGAGTGTTTTGACTTATTGGGGGTGTATTTTATTACCATAAAAACTCATTTAAAGGGATACATGTACAGGACTTTTGATATTGATGATTTAAAAATGCATATTAATGATATACAAATGTTGTTGTAAGGAGTAAACGGGTCTTTAGATTTATTTTAAACAAAAATGCGATGTGTAAAAGCATTTAGAGTAACTGGGTTACACTGAGCTCAAAATAGACTAGAATAAAAATCAATTTAGGGTTGCACGACGGGCCCATCTAGTCGTCTAAAATAAAATTGTTGGAATATATTAAAATCATGAAATTGTAAAAGATTTAAAGACTGAGATGGTATCATTCTTATCAAACTGTATATACAAATGTGTAAATATTTTCTTACTAATGGAAACTTGTTAATATGTGTAAATGAAAAGGTTGTATGTCTTGTTGCATTATTTGAGTGGTAATTTCATTTGACTGTATATGAGAGAAAGAGTGAATTTAGGATGGTTGGTATCCAAGAAGAAACAGATTTTAGAGCTAGCCGAGGTGTGCAGAAATAAGGAGGCGTTCCAAAGATATTATAAGATTTTTTTTTATTTTCAGAAAAATTTTATGACGGCCCAATCCGAGGGGCGAGAAACGATTGTTAGAAAAATCCACTGCAATATATACAATGGAATCTTTTATATATTTGAGTACGAATAACCACACTTGTTGCTTTGCTTACAGGGCACCTTTTAGTTTAATATTGACCTTTGGAAGCAATCATTTAATAACTGTCGTGTATGTTTTAAGCTTTAGGTACCGCTTATTTTTGTTTAAGCGGTCATTTCAATGTTTTTATTTCTAGAGATTTTGTTTTGAAAATTTGTATACCGATTTAGTCAATCAAAACTAGTGCTTATTTAAAGGGATATTTTTGACTTTTTTTGTTAAATTTGGCTTACTTTTGGAGATATTTTGATTTTTAATCGGTTTTTGACCTAAATGGTTTTTGTTAATATCTTGGGATCAACTGAAGCTATTTGAGATATGTAAAGAATTTCTGTACGTATTTGGCTACTGCGCGTCAGTCGGTTAGTGGAATTATGCAGCTTGTATTAATATTTAATGCTCTTTAGACTTTTTTACTTACAACTTGAAAATGGTTATAGATATCAAAATTTTGTAAAGACGTTTATTTTTGAATTGGAGGAAGGCACATCTATTGTTGTAATTTCAAAATTCGCATCTAGTGCCCTTTTGCCTTTTTTATGACTTTAAAACGAGTCGAACTATGTATATATTGTCTGGTGTAATTAATATTTGTGCTCCAGATAGAATATAGATTTGTATATAATTGAGTAATATGTAATTATTTAATAACCTTTGGTTTAGAAAGCGTGGTAAGTTCCAAGAACTTATATTAACATTGGCTAAGTAAAATATATCATTTGTAACAGCTAACCATGTTCTTATTCTAATGATTTGTTTTTATTTTAGTTGATTCCAAAGATAATTTACTTAAGAATTGTAGTTAAGCTCAGTTTTTGTGATATTGCAATAATATTAAGCTATTCTCTAATTTGCGTTGTCAGAGCTATATCTGACTGCGGGCGCTCTAATGGCAAAGTTCACCTGACGCCAGATATCCAGTAGGAAATTTACAAATGGAGAATATATTGTCTAGTAGTACGTTTTGCAGTATGTATGATTTATTTTTACGTAAAGTGCCTACAAAACCGACATTGAGCGACTTGAACTGTTTGGCAAGTTCCAAAGAACTAAAAAAATTGTCAGCCATAATGGTTCTTTTACTGCCATTGTATTTGTCAGCAAACTTTAGTATAACTGTTTGACTCTGACCTTTCTCTCATGTGTCACCTAGTTTTCCTGTATAAAGAATTTCGTTCAAAGAAAATTTTGTTCAAACGTCACAAACCTAAAAGACTTTTATACTGTATCGGGCTGGCTTGCTTGGCATATACTGTGAAAATCTGATCCTCCCCCGCTAAAGATACAACCGCTCCTCAATAGTTATTGCAGAATATGGTTTGAGTGCCTTCTCGAAGTTACTGTTAAGCACAACCTACAAGTCTTTAATAGCAGCCGAATTATCATGTGGCACACTCTTAGCTCGTGTGTTTTCGTTGTCGAAACGAGTATATTTAGCGATGGCCCAATAACGATCATTTGACATTATTGCTCTGAATATAGGACAATCATTTTCACCCCACATTAGATTGGCGTGCTCGTCATTTGCCTTTGATGTCCCAGCAAATAAAAACATCCCGATATATGCATTCAATTCTTTTTCTGTTAGTCGTATTCAAGTTTTGTTATTCTTAGTGTATTTGTGTTGTTTCACTTACGTATTTCTTCACGAAAAATTATGCATATCTCAGGTGTTACGAATTTATAAACATTAGAATTGGACATTTCTAAAAATTGGCGGCACTTTTCAACTCACTGCTTTCACGTTTAGTGCTATGAGATCGTATTCTTGTAACCGATGGCTCAGTAATTTTTCATACGATACCATTCCAGCTTACAAAAGAAGAGGCTGTAAATTCCACTTTATTATCACTCTTCTGCTTCGTCACTACTATCATCAATTTTATTGACCACTTCTATTTCGCTTACAGTTTCTTCATCAGAATATTCTTCGGAAGCATAGACTTTAACAGTATCATCAACATCATAAACGAAGGGATCTTCTTTCGATTTTGAATCTAGACTTTCATGTCTGGGATATTATGAATAGTAAAAACTTTTCTAAAAATCAAAAGCGTCTAGCTAGACCAAGCCGCTTACATAAGGGTTAAAATATTAAAATGCCCATATGGTTATTTAGTAAAATTTTCAAATCCTCTTGTATAAATAGCCATATTAGGTAGTATAAAAGCTATCAGAGAAAAGTTGTATGCAATACACGTGCTATGTTTGTTTTTGTATATCTTCTATTTGAAGATCTTTTGGTACAAAGAAACCTATATTTAATTCCATATAAATACTCTTCGAAGGTTAAAATAACAAGCTACAACGTTCATATACCCGGTTTAATTTTAATATGTAGGTGGCGTGTTATCTAGAACCGATTTTGTAACTCGCCGATTCAAGATAAATTGTCAATCGTAGTTGCCTTCATTTGTCATAGAATGACGGCAAATTTTTTTAAAATATCGCACGAAATTGTGTTTTTACTATAGATACCTAATCGTGTTTTGCATACAAAATCACCTTGCTTCTACTACTCAGTTATAGTAAAACGAACGCGCAGACACACTGCTAAGAATATGCAATAATGATGTTAAACCCCAAAATTATTTTGATTACATTCTGACAGTCAACTTGTCAAACGCGAATTATTGGATGAGGGAAATACCTACTTAAAAAATAAAGAAAAAGAAATAAATAATCTGAAAAAAAATACTTACCACCACGTTATTAAAATAGAAAACATTTGAATTAAGTTATTATTATACCTAACTCTTAGTTTAAAATAAATTTTTAAATCTCCCGTTCTTAATTTTTTTTTATCAACGTCATCTTTAAAAATGAAATTACTTTTTACTCTGTAAGCAAATTTTTCCGGGTTATACAATTTAGAAAAAAAGCATAATCCTTTAAAATATTCTTATCACGTATAGGGTGTTGCATTTACAGAAATACCCAAAACATTTTATTATTGAAAATGTACAGTAAAAAACTTAGTGCAACAGTAAAACCGCTAGTAAAAACCACATCCTTATACCGTTTCTAAGCAAAAAGTTACTTACCATAGGAGTATGTTGCTGAAAATTAAATTATTCACTTGTGCTAATTTAGATAGATAAGAAGTGTAGTATCCATAAATCAAACAATTACGCCAAACCATTTTCCATTCATTCTTTTAATCAAGAACCTATTTTTACGATGAGACATGACGTCTAACGACCTAATAAATGATAGTAAAATGGGATAACGCGCTTTACCACCATAAATTAGATAAGATAACCGTAATTACAAGCGAACCCGCAATTAATTCCTGGAATTTTACCAATTTTGAGACTATGTTTACGATCTCGTAAATTAAAAAATGATAGCTTAAAATGAACAAAATTTCAAAGATGTTACATCAAGCGATGAGTCAGATCTACTGGAATATGGTGTAAGCATTCGAAAAGTTTGTGACGTATCGAAGATTTTATTATAAAAAAACCCGTAAATAATTGGGAGGGATCATTCGTTCAAGATCGGAATGAATTCAAGGTGACTTATTCATATTAGTCAATCCATTTATAAATACTCTTTGTTGGTAAATACGAATTGTAAAGTTGCAATTTAAACTGCATGCAAAGTCATGTTTGAAGTTCAGATATTGATTAAAACAATACATTTTTTAAGACGTATAGAGTAAAATACAACGTATAAGTGTAAATTTAATTGATAGATAAACGACTTAAATGGCAATCATAACTATGGAATTAATTAACGGAGGCATTGTAAACTTATTTTCCAATGCAATTACTAAGATACAAAATGGAGAGGAAAATTTGATCAACGACTCGGTTTGAAAAATTAGAAACTCTGCATAATATAATGTACAAAAACGCAAGTATATCTTTGTTTAAATCTTTAGAATATCATTTGTGATACAGTTTTATTTTAAGTAGGTTTAACTTGTATATAAGATTTTAGTGTATAGTTGTTATTTGTGAATGAATAATTTTTTAATATTTTTTAGGTGAAACTTCAAGTTATTTTGATCTATATAAAGATTCTCTTAAGGGTCACTAATCAGTCACACTTAAGCGGGTCAATTTAAGAGTAGATAAATTATCCATATCCCTTTAGAAAAGGACATTTTGTGACTTATATAAGAAAAATTTAGGAATTACTGAATATAAACTATAACCAGGCAAATTCTACATTAATGTTTAGTAGTTATGAAATGTTGTGTTTAGACTTAAATTGTCAATTGCATTTGTAGGTTTAATGCTTGTGTGTAAGTAATTTTTAGGCATAATGTGTGTTGAAGAAAGATATTAGTGAATGTAGCGATTATTATAATTTGAAGGATTGTTTATACATATTTTATGTCATAGCAAGTTCATGTTATGCCGTATATCAAAGATTTTATTTTATAAATTTGGGAAAATGCGATAAAGGGGTGATTTATAAAGACATTTATTTGTATCGGAACATATTTTTGAAATGACCTGTATAAATGTATTAATTAGGTTTGACGCATAAAATCGTGATTATAAAAAGAGTTTTATTTATATTTTTTTAATTAAAAATTTTTATTTTAAATAAATTTACGTTCAATGCATAGAATCAATTAAAATATCATAAATGAATTTTCGTTTATAATTAATAAAAAAATATATAGGACGTGTTTAGTGCGCAAACGTCCTAATTTAATCAACTGCAATGACTCAGCAGTTTTTATTATTAGAAAAAAAACTTATATTTAATAACAAATGTCGTGGTAAATGACCCAAGACTCGTAGAATTACGCGAAAGAAATGCGAATAAACGTGTATATTTTTAAACCTGCTAGAACAATTACGTCAGAGGGAACTTGATTTACTTTAAACCAATGAGCGCCTCGTTCATAAGTCGTATTAATTCAGACGTCGACAAGAGCATGCTGCTGTCGATAGGTTATATACGATTCGTAGTTAAATTCATACATAGAAGGAACAAGATTTAGCACCTAATTATTTTTTTAAAATGCATGATGGACCATTTAACAAATTAAAGCGGTATCAGGATTGAGATGAGTTAAATATTGAAGATTAATTGCAGTAGACGTTTATCACTTAATTAAGAGCATGAAGCATTTATAGTAGATCATAAGGATTGGTAGTTGTATGTATGTATGTATATTCGACTTTATTATACTAAGAACTTACAGAAAAAATTAGGACTATAACTTAAAATAAATTAAATTAAGTTGAAAATACACTTACATCCTAAGCGAGACTGAAGCCATTGAGCTCCGTCTACCACCTAACTTGAGAGTGACAGCACATAGTAAATTATATAACAATGCATAATAATTTGTAATGTGGAAAAACAAAATTTCAATCACACACTCAATCACACAGTCAGACATACTGT
The DNA here is from genome assembly GCA_036346225.1 of Platerodrilus igneus. Taxonomy (NCBI): domain Eukaryota; kingdom Metazoa; phylum Arthropoda; class Insecta; order Coleoptera; family Lycidae; genus Platerodrilus; species Platerodrilus igneus. Next base: position 10,800,162 of record JARFIW010001325.1, on the reverse strand, counting down.
GAGTAGAGCCAATAATTGAAGTAAAGGCTGTAGCAAAATATAAGTTTTATTACGCATCAATCGATAAAAGATGTTTAAGGAAGAGTCTGCGAAAACTAAAAATTGTGGAGGCATGTCGAATGTTTAGCGGAATTGAGTTCCAAAGGAGAGTGCCAGCAACCTGGAAAGATTGGTGAAAAATCTATGTGTGATGCGCATGGCCAGCAGATCATCATATTTTGCATTATGACTGCGGTTAGATAGAGCAGAGAATTTAGTAAATAAGTAACATGGACTTTTAGCAGAGAAGAGCTTATAAAGAAACACAGCCATATGAAGTTTTCTTCTATCACCAAGCTTAAGCAATCGCATATCTATGTAGAATAAAGTTACATGATCCCGCTTCTTAGGACTATTTTGTGTCTCTGTCTCTGAAGTCTTTCAGTAAGTTCAGTTGAAGCACTTGTGTAAATAATGTCACAATAGTCGAAATACGGCATAGTCAAGCTATGTACCAGTTGTACCTTAAGTTTAACAGGCATAAAACTTTTTAGACGGTTTAACGAATGCAGCGCACCAAATACCATACGATATGTATGCGTTACTTGATTTTTCAGACAATTGTTGGTCAATAACAAACTCAAGGTCCTGAACACAGTCTAAAAGTTCTATAGTATCTATGCCAAGTTTCAGCGACGGAGCAATATTAAAATCAATTTTTCGAAGCATTTTTGGGGTTCCAACAAGGATAGCTTTACACTTGGATGGATTAATTGCAAATCCGTTCTTTCTATTCCACCTGAGAATGTTCGAAAGATTTTCGTTTGTTTTATTGAACGCGGAAATGATGTTATCTGGCTGAAAATGTAAGTATACTTGAACATCATCTGCATAACAGGGTAACGGGAATGAAGAAGGAACTGCTATATGTCTAGGATATATAAACTAAATAGGAGAAGACCAAAGACACTTCCCTGTGGAACAGCTCCTTTTAGTTCTGCCCAATTGGAGAAGTATTTTGAACCAACAGAGATAACTTGTTGCCTGCTACCACTAAGGTAAGAGAGAAACCATTAAACTGTTGAATGAGATAGGTTGCTAAGCTTGTATAATTTAGCACAGAGAATTTCAAAATGGACACTATTAAAAGTTAAGCTAAAATGAGTTAAAATAAGAATTATGTTTATTGTCCATAGCGTATCTGATAGCATCAACTACTTGAAGCAATGCTGAGCAGGTACTATGCCCTTTATGAACTCCTAATTGATAAGTGTCAAAAAAAAGTTGTTATGTTTGGAAGAGTAAACTCTGGTGAATTGAGACATTCAACGAGAGGGCATTATCACTAAAAATAAAATATTTTGTTTCAATTGAGTGTCATAAAAGACTAATTTTTGGGTTAAGAATTTAAATTTTCATAATTAGATCTGCGTGCAAGTCAAGTAGTTTCATTTGTCGACTTTTGGCAAATCTACGGGATTTATGGTTGTATAAGGTATTATAAACATACCGAATTCCGTTACGTTTAGCACGAACGGGAATTGATATTAAAATAGATGTTTTTTTTTAAATTAATTGGTGTATATAGTAGTTATAATAAAAATTTAATTAAGGCCTTATAATGAATGATTATCATATGTATAAAAATTTATCTATTTGTCACAACGTGATTGGAGCAAAATATTAAAATAGAAGAAAAGCACATTAGTAAGGCGCGCGTGGCGGTGAATGTCAAGTGTTTTTCAACAAAGTTTTGTGCAGAATTGTTTGTATGGTTGAAATTTTCTGGAATTAACAGGTTTTGAAAGGATGCGAGGCATTATATAAGCAGCGGGACATCGGTTGAGGGCCTCTTAACTTCTTAGTCTTCGACAAGCTCTTAGCTCTTAGTCTTCAAACAGCCTAGCGTACATTGCTATTAATGTTCTTCAAGCTGACGGCTCCATATAAAAATGCTTTTATGTTTTGTATGTAAATTTAAGTTACGTAAGTAAAAACAGTTTGCTTTAAGTTGCAATAAGTATGCGATTGGAAATGGAGTAGATGTCAATTTTTGGTAAGTAGCAACAATTAATGGTATCAATAGAAGAATCTGCAGAGTTTGGATGCACTATCGAATTGGTATACGAGATGAATTCGTGTTAATATGGTTGCAGCTTGCAGTCGAGATTATTGCAGTCCAGAATGGGGTGTTCCTGAATGCCGCAGTCTTTGATGGTATAATAGCAGATCCATGTGCAGTTATAGAATCCAGGTAATTGATATTTTTCCATTGTATCTGTGTATAAACTGGTGCTTAACGTCTTAGTGTATTGAGGTGTATAGTTTTTATGTATAAAAAGTACAAGCAGGGAAAAGTTTCTAATTGAACAATTTAAGTTTACTTAGGTTTATTGTATTTTATGTGGGAATTTATGAATGATGCATTGCATCTGTAATATTTAATTTATGTACAAGGTAAGAAGGTCTTTTTGATTATTGACGTGTAGAAATTAGCACGAAGGGTAAGTTTTTACTATGCGCTCTTATTATACCAGAGTTAGAGTCAGAAACGTGGTAAAGCCCTATTGCTTTTGCTTTTATTTTATTAACTGGAAATATTTATTTGAGGTAATTATAGATATCGAAACGTACTGTTAAGGTAATAATTGGGGTGGGGGTATAGCTTTTATCAAAGATTTGAAAGAGTAATTAAGGTTTGTTTCTACTATATAAGTAATTGGATATATTATCCGGTATAAATGTCGAATTTGAAATGTGTGTATAATATGTAAATAATGTGCGAACAAGGAGTCTAATTTCTATATTGGCGTGTGCTTTATGTCTGGTATGTTAATAAAGGTAGGCGATGTACCGTTGCAGCGTTTTCTTTTTGGTTTTTGATTTATTAGTTTTATTTTTAGGAAGCAGCAGAGCAACCGCGGCAAACTACACCAAAGCAGAGGTGGTATTTAATAATAGCAGTGGGTCGTAACAATTAATGGCGCCCAAGTCGTGGTACCTATAAGCAGATATCTTTTTGTATAATAAGGGACTCGGGGATCGTAGCAATATATTAGTTAATGAGCTGACATATAACTTAGACTTTCATGAAACGTCTAAACGACTATTTCAAATATAATTGCAATTGAAGGATATGGAAAATGTAACCTACCGACAGGATTTTTACACATAACTTTCTAAATTGTATTTTCATGCTTGTACCAAATGAGGTACCTAAATTAGTAATTTGCAAGAGCTTCATTACCTCCGTTTAGACACTCAAATAGTTTCAATACAGTGAACTTTGAACGCAATTTTCTGGAATGATTCCAGTTCTGGATTACACCAAGCACCTACATTGTATCATGAACACATGTACGCATTACTCCCGTTACAATGCAAGGACTATCGTAATTAAATCGTATTAAAACCTACGAACTTTATTTTAATGCACGTTGCTTACCTATTTTTGATATTAATTGTAAATAAACTATTTGCCTCTATACTCGTGTGCCGTCACAATGGTAATATTCTAAGCGACTATCCTTGCTGCGAAGGTAGAGATTAAAGAGAATTACAATTTTTGCCTATTTAGTATTTCTGTAACATGGTAAAATTTTACATTCATCTGCCATTGCTATTGTTGTTGTGATATGGATAGGTATGTGGCTTTTGTATGTCTATACGTTATCTCGCATGTATATAAATAGGGACCTTTCTAGTCATTAGGCTTGGGACTTTCTTGCTAGGGTTCATTTTTTGAGTTGAAGAAGTGTTATATAAACCCATGCTGTGGAACGTAGAAATTTGTATTGCAGTAATTCCAGTTGTTGCTAAATTTAATGTTCGTTACTTCGTGGTTTTAAGGTATAATATCAATTGTTAAATTTGGTTCTCTCAACTTATACCTTTTCACTAACCCGCCGACTCCTTTTTAATTGTGCTGCTCTTAATATAGTCACTTTTGTATCATATGTATTTTTATCTTGATAACTGAAATAACTTTGTTTTATTGTGTTTTTCAGAATATTAATACTCAGTACTTTTTAACTCAGGTGTATCAGCAAGACGCGGTAGATTTTCTGACTCAAAATATTACAATGATTCGGTTTTTTGTCAGAAACATCCATTTTGAACAAAGAGATGAAATGTTTCCGACGAAAATTATTTTACATAGAAATGAAATATTTGTGCTTACGTAGGTTAGGTAGAAACTGGTCAGGGTCCAAACGTGTACATCTCTGTCATTGTCTCATAGACACGAACAATTAGTTTCGTAACTTTAGTGTCATAACAGATCTAATGTAGAAATGTGAGATGTAACACTTCTAACACAACAAAGATAACATAGCATTCATGCAAGCAGTGCCTGACAAGCGGGACAGAATAGTACAGCTTGAATATTTCAGTGCCCTAAAATCATGAACGTAGTTCACTGTGCCTCTAAGTAACGATATTTCTTATAAGACATTAAGGAGGCCGAGAGGAAACCAAATTCACTTCAGTAGGTCCTTGGGAACTTTGTTCTTGAAACCTCTTCAATGCATTTCTGCTGTAATTATATGAACTATTAATATATTGGACATAAGATAATGCAACCGAATATTGGTGTCACAGTTTAAAAATAATCTACGTTTTGGAAATGATAAGTTTATACAGATATCACTCACGTGGTATTTCCTTCATTCTAAATGATAATCAAATGGTACACAGTGTTATATTGAGTATTTGATCTTTCGAGTTTTGTTACGTAACGTACAGCTTTACATGTATGAATACGCTTTTGGAAAGTCAATTTAAAACCAATTTGAATAAACGTAGGTAAAATAAAACTCCCAACTTGATTTCAAGTTCTTACAGTTACGGAATACAAATAGGATAAAGTTTCTGTTGTTATTTTATGTACGCACGGAGAGTATAAATGCAGGAGTCTCTTAGAATGTATTTACTAAATCTAAAAGGGAAGGAATAGTTAACAATCTTAACACCGATAGGGTTTTGAATAAACTGAATTAAGCATTAAAATGTTCACAAAGAGACTTTTAAACATGTATAATACAGAGTACGGATATAGTAAGAAACGATCAGAGTATGCCAGCAAAATTCCATTTCTCTACCACTAACGCAAAGAATCGCCTCGGGTCAAAATGAAACACATTCTTTGACAGAGCTTCGATAATGATTTCTTCGATCCATAATTTCAATTTTTATAGCACCCATTTGCAGTGTTTTTATGTTGTCAAAATGTCATATCCTATTCGGGCTCGGTTATTTTTTATTTTCATTTTTATTTCCTAACCCAGTTACACAGCCTTTCTATGAAAACTTGGGAAAGCACATTTTTCTATGTTTCCCGTGAGGTTCTCATTTCCTGTCTTTTGCACCTACCGCAATAAAATTTTATATACTTGCCCTCCGCGCTTTTTCAACTGTTTAAAGTGACTTTTGTTGTCAAGTGAAGCTATCATAAAATATGCAAGAGTTATGTGTGTCTTTGACGCAAGTTTAAATAACTGCGTTTGAAATCGAAATTTTCAAGACTATATTTCCAAAATAACTATCAGAGACTGCTTGCGATAAGTCGAAGGTGGTTTAAATAAGCTGTTTTATCATGATGATTCAGTGTTCTACAAATAATTTATGATGTCATAATAATTTTATCAGAGCTTAGTCAGAGGTTTGAGCTCCGTATTCGCTTCGTAATTCCAATTTTGTTTAATAAAAGTTTTCATATCTATATATTCAGAAAATAACAATGATCATTAAAAAGACCCAGAAAAATGTTTCTAAATAGAATGTGTTTTTTGCATTATGTACCTACTCAAAATTGTTAATTCTCTAATAGCGACGACAAAATTAGGATTTACTTAGATTCTAAACATTTTTTAAAACTGTCACTTTCTATTTTTTTATTATTGGTTTCCTGATAAAAAAAACGATACAAGCGTAAAAAAAAATTGTATACTGTTACCTACAACCTTAAATGTAATCACTAATTGCGTCATGTAGTAGGTCAACTTGATACCTATTAAACATTTGTTTATAATGGGACAGTGATATATTGCCTATTATTATCCGTAATCCTTTGTGAACAAATTTCCATCTTCAGAAGTACAAGTATCGGTTGGTTTGCAAATTACATTTATTAAATAGATTAAAATTAACGTGTAACTTTGTACTATCATTCATTTTGAAACAATAAATTATGCCTCATCGCTTATACTCAAAGTTCTATGTTACATGTGCAACGGCAATAGAATGAATTACCAATCTTGAATTAATTACAAATTATTCGAAATTTACATGTTGCATGCCGTAGGAATGAATGACCCGCTCCCTAATTACTTCCGTACTTATATACTAAAAAACCTCAATTCGTTCATCTTTTCATTTTCTTCTAGATGTGTGACATATTCGCGTAATGCAACAATTGTCCCGATTTTGCGTTTGTCTCTTTAATGAATTGTAAGTTTTAAAAATTTATAGCGCTCATAAAACGTCTCGCATCTTTTTTAGTGAACAAATTGAAAACTTAGATCGAAGGTAGCATCTAATAAGAAATAATTGTAGATATTTTCGGAGTTGAAATCTAGAGGAAAATTTTGAAGTTTACATTCCTTGTAGTAAAATTCGAGTACAAACATTTAATCACATCCGAAGCGAATTCTTGTAATAATATATATATATATATATATATATATATATATATATATGAGATAAAATGTAGAGGAATATATTTAATGAAACAAGACAGTGTAGTATATGTTTGGAATACAATGTTGAAATATATACTAGGAAATCATTCCTGTAGTAAGACAATGTACTATATATTTTTGAACCCTGCAAAAATCAATTTTGTTACCAATTTACAAAACACATGGTCCGACGAAACACATCAAAATTAATCTATTTTTGTCTTACTATCTTTAATTTAAAAGACAGGTTCAAATAGGCAAATTTTCATCTTACGTGCAAGGTAAGACAGCTATAACATTATTTTTATCCGAACGTTATGCTTTTAGGTAGAAAATACATTCCATAGTTAGTCATATGGCAAATTATGGATAAGTCAATGTGGTTGGCGTCTACACTTCCACAGTCAGGTAATAAAATACTAACCTTATACGAATCTTATTAGATAACCAGAAAATAAAGGAAGGAGAAATTATTGAAGTGGATAAATGACATTTCTGACGCGAGTTCAGATCCACACTAGTTGTATTTTGAAAGAAGTATCCACCAATCAGAAAATTACTGTAGACGTATTTATTTATTAAACGTAGACAAATAATAAAATCGTCACCAAATATAGTAATCTATTTGATTAGGGGTGGTTTAAGGAGATGATATAAATTGATAAAGATATGCTAATTACAGGGAAGGACCAATTGCTTTTTGCAAGCAATAACGATAGCAGTGGAGCGGTTATGTAATAACTACAACTACACCAAACTACTTAATAAAGGGTATAAATACCTTTTATCCTGTGCCGCTGGGGGCAATAAACATTCACACACAAAGAGCTTCCGACGGACCACCAGTAACACGCTCGACCGGGTGATGGTGTCGCTTTCAAAAGTTCTCACACGACCGTCTTCTGCAAGGGTTCGAAGGCGACTCTGTTCTTCAACGCACTTTCGCTGCCGGTATAAAAATGTTTCACTAAACTGTAGGGTGAACGCACTGATGGTATTTATTGTCACAAATACCGAATTGTTCGATGATGACGTAACATACCGCCCACCAAATTCATAGAATTTTGAAAAGGAGGGAAGTAGGTTGGGTGAAGGAAATCACATGGGATTTGACCTTGCTAGGAAAACAGGTAACGAAAGATAGAGTGGTGCACTACAGCGAGCGATATTACCAACTATGCAAAATAAAATATATATGTAAATAAGCAAATATGTAAAAATAATATACTACTATACATGTAAGAAATTTGTATATACATCTAAACATAAAATAAAATTAAAATACCGGTAGCGGCGCTAGTTTGACCAAAGGTCGTTTTAATGTGCCATGTGCAGTTTTGATCTGGGTAATACGTGTTGCCGGTAGGTCTCCCATAGGAGGAGTTACCAGGACCGGTTTGGTACGAAAACATCTATGACATGATGATAAATAATTTCGGATTGAATTTTTAATAGAAAGGATCCAGAAATTCTGTTGGATAAGATACGCTGTGGTATTAACACCGGGATGGTAATACCTTTCATGAGTTGACCGAATGATAAGTTCGGTTAATCGGTGCCGCTGGGGCAATAACGCAGGAAACTTTTCGAAATAGGAAAGCGAAGAATGTGTCAAGCGCCCACCTACTCTTAAGATATTTTGTGGATCAACAAATGGAGAAAGTTTTCGCAAGCTTTTAGGTAACTTACGGTTTGCCTTGATCGAAGCTATTTCCTTGAAAATGTAACATTTTGTACATGCCGGACGATAATCATGAGAGCATTGTGTAATTCAATGTCTGTTAAGGGACCCGTATGACGTTGAGCCATGGGTTTAGAAAATCTATAAATGTAAGCCACGATGCCTTGGATTTTATATAACGATGAAAGCGACTTAGTAAAATGTCAATGAACGTTTGGATCTGTTTGAGCGACAAATGTTAGGATCTTTTTTCCGTAGTTACCTCAGCAATTGAGGTTGACAATGTTGGTTGAGGCGGCCACGAGTCACTAGGGTAGTGAAGCCATTCAGGCCCCGCCCACCATAGCGAACATGAAATAACCGCGCTTGGCATTAATCCCCGAGATGCAGGATCAGCCGGATTATGCGAAGATTTAATATAAAACCATCGGCTAGGTGCAATGATCTCTTGAATGTGGCTAACACGGTTTGCCACAAAAGTTTTCCAACGAAAAGGTGGAGAACGTATCCAAGTGAGAGCGACCGTAGAATCACTCCACGCTGAAACATCGGAGATTTCAATCAAGCCTTGATAAGACCGAATGGCAACAGAAAGTAAATCGGTTAATAAAATGGCGGCACATAATTCCAAACGTGGAATTGAAATGCGCTTAATTGGAGCTACTTTCGTTTTAGCGGTTACAAATTGTACAGTTTTTTCTCCAGTAGTTTGATTTATGAACTGAAAATACACTACCGCTGCATACCCTATCTCGCTAGCATCGCAAAACCCATGCAAATGACAAGTAAAAGGATCCGAAGGGGGTAAACAACGTGGTAACTTTAATGACGATAATAACGGCAACTCTTCTTGGTATTGCTGCCATTGGGACGAAATGTCTGCTGGTGGGATGTCATCCCAATTTAAACCTAACATCCACAGATGCTGGATTAGGCGTTTCGCAAAAAGTGTTAGTGGGGCTAAAAACCCTAATGGATCATATATTCTGGCAACTTGCGAAAGTATGTTGCGCTTTGTACATATTGGGTTTAATGGTTTAACCCGAAATGAGAAAATATCTTCTGTAGGTGACCATTGAAGACCTAATATTTTTATTGATTCGTCAGAATCGAAATCGAGTGAAGTATATTGACAAAAATCTGACGGAATGCCTTCCAAAATAGAAACTGAATTAGAAACAGAAGTAATTTATAAAGTGCAAAGCGCGTTGTAACATGAGTAGACCCAGCCCAATTGGCATGTTGCAACCTCATTATCTCATCAATATATTGCTGTGAAGTGTAGCTGATGATGCCCGAAGGTGAATCTATTGAAAGTGTTGCTCTAATCATTTTGCTAACTTAGTTGTTACGGCAATCCGTGTGGTCAAGAACCGAGTAAAGTACAGTGAGCAAAGTAACGGTTGACCCGCACCGAGTACCGCAACAGAAGCAAGGGGAATCCAAAGAATTAATGCTGTGTTACCTAAAAACGTTGTAGAGTAGGGTGAGTCACAGCTAAATAAAAAATAAAGCTAAAGAAAAAAATTTATTTACAAAACCTTAAGAAAATAACATGTTTTAAAAAGAAAACCACTCGCAAAAAACATTTACATAGAGCATCCTGGAAAAAACTACCCAAAGCAATTAGTGCACTCAACATCTCCGTTGAACAGTATTGGTATCTGACAAGTGTAAACCCGCCATAGGGTCGCCTCAGAACCATGTTAAAATCTATCAAAGAGGTAGCCTAAATCATAATGATTTTCCCCCTCAAAATAAATATTAAAAAAAAACTGCTTAAGCCTTACAGTAACGAATCGCACACTTCTTTAATAACCATCCTCTCAATTGTATAAATAAAGACATGTTAAAAAATGTTTCCCACATTATTGAATTTATATAAAATTCACCAATAAAAATTAATCAGCTGATTTCACGTTAAGCGTAATGGCTACCTTAAAAAAAGTCGATCCCAGGCTGCAACACAAATTGAAAGCAATCATTCTTTTAAACTTTAAAATTTTTTGCTTGGTGTACTCAAACCAGATATTTTGAACATTAATAAATCAAAGTCACCTTCAATTTATGTTATAAATGTCAAACTTGAAGTTTTTATTATTTTGACAACGATCCTAGGTCATGGATCGAAACGTAAATAAAATAGATTTTAAAAACTATGAGTGGTTTAATTCCCAAAGAAGATTAAGAAGAATGCTAAACAAACCACAACAAACATACAGGAAGTATTTACAATTCAGGTATGGGCCTGAAATTTGTATTCGTTTTAGACAGTTGGACAATTTAAACCTAAAGCTATCGCATTCCAAAAATTCACTCACGTTCCTATTAAAATACAGAAACAACGAAATAATACCAAAAGGATTCAGAATCAAATTTGGAAAGACAAGCAATAAACTATCAAGGATTCTCGAAAGAGCAAGTTACAGTATGATGAGGGAAAGAGTACAAAACCACCGACACATTATTTATAAGTTAAAACAAAATATGGAGGGCATAATAAATTTCATATGAATAAAGGTAACAAAATATGATTTTGATATAATTCTCGTTAGTGCAAAAACCTACTACGAATCAGTATTTTCCAAACAAAAAGAAATTCACATAAAGAAATTTAATAACCTATTTATAGAGAAAAATAACACGCAAAATACAATGTTAGAAAACAGCAACACCATGCTAAACACCATGTTAAATTTATCAAGCAGAACTTTTAGCGACACAGAAAAATCAATTCTATCAAAAGGCCTTAACTTTGCAGTAACACCAAAATCAATACCAACCTTTGAAATAATTAGCTGTATTGAGAAAACAGCAAACCAACTCGAAGAAGACAAGCAAACGAATTTAGAGTACGATGCAAAATCGAAATAGAAAAGAATCACAAAATAAAGCCCAATGTAAGTAATAACGAAATAAAAGCAATTCGCAATCTAAAAAACGATAACTCAATTATAATTCTACCTGCTGACAAAGGCAATGCAACAGTAATAATGAAATAATACGATTACAACAGAAAAGTCAACGAACTGTTGAACACTGAGAATTACACCAGTTTAAAAACGGACCCAACAAAATCAATTAAAAATAAAATATACAAAAATCTATTTAAATTTTAAAATGAATTCGATGACAAAGAAAGAAGTAAACTGGTCCCACACTACAGTAAACCACCCCACTTTTACGGTCTACCTAAAATTCATAGAAAAGACATTCCTTTAAGACCTATCGTAAGCTCCATAGATTTACCATGCCATAATTTAGCAAAATTTCTCTTAAAAATTACAAATCCATTAGCACGCAAAACGGATTCTTTCATAAAAAACAACCAACACTTTTTAAAAAAATTATCAAACATAAAAATTGAAAATACACACACAATGGTAAGTTTGATGTAGTGAATCTCTTCACAAATGTCCCTATAAACAAAACGCTTAATATTATAAAAACAAACTAGAAAAAGATGGCAACCTTAAACAAAGAACAAAACTAAGTATATCATCGATTATGGCATTACTTGGCTTATGCGTCAATACCACATATTTTCAAATAAGTGATCAATTCTACAAACAAAGCTTCGGAATGGCAATGGAAGTCCACTATAGCCAATCTTTAGTAATATATTCATGGAAGAATTCGAAAAAGATGTAATATTCACACAAGAATTGAAACCACTAATCTGGTGCAGATACGTAGATCATGTCTATGCTATTTGGCCTCATAAAACAGAACTAATTAAAAACTTTGTAGAGTCCATTAACAAAATAGAACCAACTATTAAATTCAGATATGAATTAGAACAACATGGAAAACTTCCGTTTTTAGATATTATAGTTAGCAAAAACGATACAACGATTAATACATCGGTATACAGAAGACCAACGCACACAAACTGATACTTAAACTTCGATTCAAATCACCCACAATGTGTCAAACGAGGAATTATCAAAACCATGTATGATGAGCAAAATTAATATCATCAAACGAAGAAATTTTAAAGAAAGAGAAAGACCTAATCATATGTACACTAATAGAAAACAAATATCCTAAAAAAATAATAGAGAAAGAAATGAATAAAAACCCTAAAAATAAAGAAAAAGAAAACAAAAACAACGATACACACAAAAAATGCTCTCAATACCATACATAAAAGGATTATCCGAAAAAATCCAAAAATTAGGAAACAAATTTAGAATTAAAACATTATTTGGTACCAACAATACACTAAGAGCACAATTAACAAAAACAAAAACCAAAAACGCAATACAAAGTTCAAAAAACCGCATCTACAAAATACCATGCGAATGTAACAAGTTTTATATAGGGGAAAGTTCCAGACCATTTGAAGTGCGATTAAAAGAACATAAATCATATATATAGAAAATAGAAAATTTGAAAAATCTATGATTTGCCAACATGCATGGGACTCCAGTAATAAAATAAAATGGGAGGACGCAAAAATTATCGACAAAGAAGAAAACCACCAAAAACGCAGAATCAAAGAAGCTGCTTATATAACCCTACATAAAAATAACTGCGTTGCAAACGAATCCGTGATTTTCAATAAACAATGGATTCCATTACTAAAAAAAATAACAAATGAAAATCAAATGCCCACAATATCTAGGTAGCATTGTAAGTTTTTCCTGGGTTTTCCTTGCGATATTAACATGAAATATAGCCTACATACATTATTTCTATTTATACATGCAATAACTAATTACATAACAAAAAGCGTATCAACAACCCCTGTAAAACAGCATTGGTGTCTGACAAGTGTAAACCCGCAATAGGGTTACCTCAAAACCATATACAATCTCCGTTGAACAGTATTGGTATCTGACAAGTGTAAACCCGTCTTATGGTCGCCTCAGAACCATATACAATCTTCATAGAACAACATTGGTATCTGACAAGTGTAAACCCGCCATAGGGTCGCCTCAGAACCATGTTAAAATCTACCAAAGACGTAGCCTAAATCATAATGATTTTCCCTCTCAAAATAAATATTAAAAAACGACTGCTTACGCCTTACGGTAACGTAATCGCACACTTTTTTAATAACCATCCTCTCAATTGTATAAATTGAGACATGTTAAAAATTGTTTCCGAAATTATTGAATTTATATAAAATTCACCGATAAAAATTAATCAGCTGATTTCACGTTAAGCGTATTGGCTACCTAAAAAAAAAGTCGGTCCCAGGCCGCAACACGAATTGAAGACAACCATTCTTTTAAACTTTATAATTTTTTGCTTAGTGTACTCAAACCAAATATTTTGAACATCAATAAATCAAAGTCACCTTCAATTTATGTTAATGTCAAACTTTAAGTTTTTATTATTTTGACAATATCCTAGGTCATGGATCGAAACCTAAATAAAGATGATTTTTAAAACTATGAGTGGTTTAATTCTCAAAGACGATTAAGAAGAATGCTAAACAAACTACAACAAACATACAGGGAGTATTCATTATGAGCTGTTCTCAGTTACTTGGTTGCCAAAGTTTTTTTCTTTATAAATTTACTAAAACAAAAAAATAGTTACTTTATAGTTACAGTAATCAATGAGAGCATGCGCTTCTTCCTGCCGCCGAAAAAAATATTATTAGGAAACGAGCCGTCACATTTAAAAATTGTGTATCTATAAATTTATATAAAAAAATTTATAGGACAGTCAACGTTGGTCTATTATTTAATAAACACTCAACCAATTCAGCTATCCCCGCAACATTTCCGACGATCGGAGCGGAGTCATTTCAATCCATATTGTAACATGTCCAATCGTGCGATAAGTAGCGTTATAAACAGAAAAGGATTGGTTGGACGTTCAGCTACAAGCCTATACTGGTTACGGACAACTTAGGCGGAGCACATGGCACAGCATACCAAATCTTTTCCTGGAAAACCAGGAATTCAAAAGAAACAACAGTGAGCGGAATAACCCTTAACTTTCCTTGACCAGTAACTAGTAATACATCATTACCTGACGTAGGTTATACGTCTCTGCATATTACGTATAGATAGATTGCAGTACCTTAAAGTATTTTAGCATCAACCGTCGTACATAATTTTTGTTGTTGGAAAAATTTCACCTCTCAAAGTAACAGCTTCGCACAAACTAATTTCAGAATTCCAGGTTATAAATCTATCGGTGAAGTGTCATAGAAATATCTCTCAATTTGGATCGTTATGGTCATTAGATCGATCTGAAATAAAAGTTATACAAGGAATGCTTGAATCATCCACATTCGAAACTCGAAGACCAATAGCAACTGATAGCGGAAAACCCATATGATAAAATGCGTCGCTAAAATGAATGAAATTTTGCAAACAAATGCTTTAACAATTGAATACCCTGTTCTTGAACATACAATCTTTTCTGAAACAAGTGTTTTGATAAATTGTTACCAGCTTTTAATATTGCATTAAAAGAGTAATTGCTATATTTAAGTCATAATCACATGTACCAATAAAAATATTGAAAAAATGCATATATTTAACATTTGTTACTGATAATAATAATGGCAGAGATTCAAGGTACCACAAATTCTACAGAACGATGAATAGCGATCGTTTCGATTTAAAGAGGTTGCCGGATTTGCTAATACACGCAAATAACCGTGGATACAGTACTGGATTATCAAGTTTTAAATGAAACTATTCGCATAATTTTAATTACAGGGGGGAACATAACACAGTTTAAATGAAACTACTAAAATCTGATATCAAACTTAGAATGACATGAAATATTTCTTAACAAACAATCTGTCAAATAACAGTTGCTACATCCACATACAGTTTTCCTCTAACAAAGAATACCTTACGTGTAATTTCATAAAAAAATACTTTCATACAAAAATTAAATCTAAACATAGAGTCTAATATTATCACAGCAGCGTTTTCTTTCAAAAAATGTGTTAAGTCAAAGATCAAAAAATTATAACTACTAGATAATCACCCGCTTACACTAAAATATAGTCCAAAAATTTCCCCTTCTATGTAGGAATTTCATTTACAAGTCATTCCATATTTAAATAGCACTATGTACAAAAGTTTTAGAAATTAAGTTGGATATTTTTAATAACGCCCCTTTAAATCGGATTTAAACGTGCACCCTTCCTTTTTACAGGTAGGAATGAGTGTGCAACAGAGTCTAAACAAAACTCTGGCGGGACTAGCGTCGACCGTTTGTGGCTGCGGTAGATTGCAAAGACTATATCTCAGGGGTTTAGAGAACAAAGTTAAATTTTACCCAGACAAGTCATAGGTATGCAATTTAGAACGTGACAAAAGAAAATACCTTAATACAACCTATATATTGACGTTTGGTTAATAACATTAATAAAAAATTTAAATAGATACCGTTATTTTCTTACAACCAAATTTTCATGCGACAAAAACACTAATTGTAGTTTATATATCTACACTCTCATAATTTTAAAATTTTGTCTTAGACTCTACCAGATAAGAAATTAGAAAATCTAAAATTATTATTGTGCTTAGACACAATTTCAAATTAATGTACTAAATAAAAGGAAATCATAAATTACTTCGATTCCCGCGTTTTATATTATTGCGCAATCGTTTAATATAACGTATAATTACGCGACAAATTACGTGCCATTTGTATCAAATACCAAACTCCTTTAAAAGTGATACAATGGGCAAAGTTTCAGCACAATATAAATAAAACGGGTAGTCACGTGTATTTCTTAACATCTCAGGATCCTTGTTGTTTTTGGGTGGGTAGGCTACGCCATCGTTGTTTCAGATTCCAAATTTTATCCGTCCATCCTCTATGCTCGTTTGTAGGTGGGACGAGAAGGAACAACCAGGTATAAGGAACAGGAAGATAAGGTAAAAGGGAACCTATCTCTTAAAAGAGAAAAGACACACACGCAACACCGGTAGATATTCTAAGCTTCAGGTCTCGTAGCTTAATGACGTCGTATCACACCGCGCGCACTTGCGCCATTCACTGCGCGCAGGCGTGACTCGGGGACGACGGAAATTGACCAGTTTATTTAAAAGTAATCGCGGGAATTTATTTACATATTTAACAATGTACATTGCCAAATTTTGGCATGTAACAAAATACATTTTGTTGTGTTTAACATTAGTTAAGAGAATTTGAATTAAACATTTAAGTTGAACATAACCTCAAAACCCACAAAAAAGGTTTCATAAAAGCTTTTCTGTTTACAACTTATAAGGTTATATAGGAAAGCAAAGATAATTTTAAATTAGTTAAGGTAATCGGTAAATAAAGTTATGACTATATTTTACATGCATTATTTTTCTAGATAATTGAGATTTAAAATGTAACGCATGCACATCGTTCCATGACAAAAGTAAATAAGATTAATTCATACTTGTATTCAGGATACATAAAAGAAAACCTATACTTAAGCATTGAACTTACGGCTTGTTCGGAACTATAGGATCCTCTTACGGTTTGTTGAGACGAACACCATCGTTGTTTATTTTGGTTGTTAACCTCAAACTTCTAATTTGTAAAAGCCAATCTTATTGTTCCACAACCATATGTTCTGCTGACGGAGCATTTAATTTATTTTAGAAGGTAAATAACGGCAACATGAATTCTTGTACTATAAAAGATAATATTTGTAGGTGGTAAAATTAATATATAGTCTTAGATAGCCTAGCATAGATAATTAAATTCTCCATCAGAGAATAGTTTACAGGAGAATATATCACCTGAAGATACTTCACCAAGGAATATGTAACCGGAGGATATGCCACCAGAGGACCCTAGAAAATGAACGTGTTACAAAAACAAAATATTGTAATATGTCACGAACAGTCTAAAAGTGTATCTGTAATCAGCTTACCATTCATTAATATTTTGAACGGATTATACAGGTAGACTTTGTCCATACGTATTTTGCTAATATTCTGAAATGATATTTATGTATGTTAAGAAGAATAAAAGAAAAGACACCTTTTACATACCAGGTACGACATTATGGCCTTAGAAAGGACATCTTTATCAGGAAAGGGCATGTGCACAAACAGACCGTTAGATAACAAGACAAACAAAAATTTATTCTGGTTTAAAGGTAACCACACATTCTGAGAGAGTGACAAAACGAGAAAAATATGCTAAATGACAGATTCACGTATACACCAGTTGCGTATTTATCGACAATATTCATAGGTTTACCAATTAGAAAATTACATATGATCTTAATTATTTATATTATTTTTACAAAAGAAAGAATAGTAAATTAAAACTATAGATCGACATATATAGTGTATTATTTAATAATACTAAAGGAAAATGTTACACAAATCAAAACTGACTTGTGATTGTAAACGGGATTAGTATAAGATTAAGACGATTAATACTTTTATATTGAAGGAAGTGAGACCACAATGTAACATGGCAAGGGAACAGTGAATTGACGTGTTACAGACGTAGATGATTAGTTATGTTCAATAATTCTCATTATATAATGGTCAAACCTACTGAAATCAGATAGCCTCGATATCAATAATTGACTGTCACGCAAAGATTTTCACACAAAATCTTACGTACTTCAACTTTATTAAATTATAAAATATATGTTCTTTTTGAAAACTTTAAAACAAAATATTTCTTGTGTTCCCTTTAAACTGTGCTGGTAGTCCTTTTTCCATATCGTAAGTTTGCATCCATGTTCAAAATCGTTGGAAAAATGCTATTAAAATTGCACTTCAACTTCCTATCTTGATTGTCTAAATCGTTTAAAATATACCACTCAATGCCATAAAATTTTATTTATGCTTTCTAAATCCAAATACCAATATTGTCCAAATCGTTTAAAATTTATAACCATTTTAGCAGTAAATCTATTGAATTACATAAATTTAAATTTAAATCAAAACTTCATCTTGCCGTAATTTATTAATGTCTATTTATTTAAAACCACTCCAACTATCTACTCAAAAATCTTACTATCCACGGAATAGCAATAATCTTTCTAAGTAGTCTGTTTATTACAATAAGCTAGACTAGCATCGTGACTTTTGAAACGAGTATTAATTACTAAACATTGTAATATATTAAACACTGACCCTTTGCGCATTCTTTTGTGTTTATAAGAACAAAATATCTATTACGTTACACGTTCCGAAAGATTTAGTACTCTCCGGGCGTTTTTCTTGCTCTGAAACTTACATTTAAAAATATGAGTTTTTATATAATCACTTAAAATATCCAAACAAATTGGTTTAAAATTTACCGTTAAGTGTCCGTTGGTTCTTTGGCTTAAATTTACCAGCTTTGACTACTTCCAAAACACAATTACCAATTCATGTTCCATCTTTTCTCAAATCTTTTTAAAAAATAAAAATTGTCATTCTGATTGATTTACTTTACATATACATTCATTGTTCCTATCCTCGTTTTTATATATTAAGGTAAATTTTCTTTTACAATAGTTTTTAATTGGTTTCAAATTGTCTGTCTTCTATTTTAAAACATGCAAATTATTCTTACTAGCAAATAACGTACATTTGATGTACTACTTTAACTACGTAACGTATTATATACTTACATCGACATGCCGATGTCAAAGTTTCAATCAACACTAATATTTACTTGGCACCTAGTGGCCTTTAAATAAAGTGAGCCCCCTCTGACGTAGCAGATTTTGGAGTGTTCATTCTCGATTGCGTTGCCTTCGATACTTTCCAGTGGATTCGGAATATAGTTGTATCATTTACATATGCTTATCAACATTTCCGTTTATTCAATAATTTTAAGATCATCGTTTCACTATACCTATTATAACTGCTCCAGACTATTCGTGTTGTTTATATATGCCACTATCTCAATATTTCATGGTTCTATAACATAAGCTCACTAAACACGCTTTCTACTTACAAATATGTTTTTGTTATTAAATTTCAAAATGAAGAATATCTATTCATGCGAGATTCCCGTTAAAATATATAATTGAAAGCAATAACTTGAAGATAATTTTTTTTTAAATGCAATGCTTTTATTATAAAAATTCATTAATCACCACTTGTTTATGCGTTGAACGTAATAGATACCTTTATTTTTTTTTATCTAAAACACCATCTTCTATGAATAAAACTACTTTAGTAGTCACAGTTTTAAGCGCCAGACGTGACTGATACATTTTATACACGTTTTCTATACAAACATATATTAATCTTTAATTTGAATTTTCTTGAATTTATGAAGTCTTATGTTTATCATATCGTGTAATATAACTATCATTATGAAAGTTTATAGAACACGCGGGCAGAAGAGTAACCACCCAATTTACGCTCAGTAAAGTTTCGTTTTTCTGGTTATCCGGGCAACAGTTTTGTACTGTACTAATGAACAAGAATTATGATTTATGTTCTGCTTGCAAATTATTAATATTTTAAGGCTGCAAATAATTTGCTCATCGTATGGGAAACTGCTCTAATTTTAAGAAAATCATTGTAAACTTGGTTTCAAGTATTATGCCCAAAATTGTAAGAAATGCGAGTAGATGCTATGCTTGAAAAAAACGGATTTGCAGTTCTTTTTACTGAGGTTTACTATATCCGTATTATGTGATTTGATTGTGTTAATTATTAATTTAACCAAACATCTCTAACATTTCTGTACTACAACTTCTAGTTCTAAAATTTAAGGTTAATTTTGCACTTTCTTATGTAAAATTTAAAAAATTATATATACTTCAAAAGAATCGCCCAGAGCATTTTCTTCAAGTACAACAGTCTCTTTGCGTTGTCATTTGCCTATCATAAATCACTTACAATCATTAATTATTCTCTAGGGATAGTTTTAAAAGTCTAATAATTGCCAAATAGAACTCTTTTTAAATAAGCTTTACATATAAGGAAACAGATGCAATGAAACCGAGCGTGTTAACCGGTTTATTTATGAACCTTAGGAAATAGGACAGCGCAACTGGAAAAAGGATATATTTACAAACATTAGTGCTATTACTTTAAATATTTATGTAAATATGCCTCTTCTAAACCATTACGTTTATTTGAAGCGAGGTATTCGGAGACATACGTTTAATAAAGCAGTATATTCCTGGAACGAAAGAGTTTCCACAGTAAAAAGCTTTCTTTACTTTTAATTTGCTTTCATAATTCCTTTAATTTGCATTAAACAGTTTATCTGAACTGTATAAATGCCATAAATTAAAAACGATTCCAATCTAAATTAGCATACATATTAATACTGGACATTTTATTAAAGTAATTAAAGTTGGCTGAAAAAAATATAGCATAACTTATGCCATTGTTGTAGGAAAATTAATTTTCAATTTATAATACTTCGGTTGCTATTTAAAAATTCAATTAGAACTCTTCGAGTGCTCGTTCAGGTAACCATTTTTGCTACTTAAATGTAAAACGTTTCTACATGGAAGCTAATTGTTCAGAAATAAACAAAATGCTTTAATGTCTGATACGTTTTGACAAAGTTTTTGGAAGAGGAAACATCTAAATTGCATTTACCTAAATAGTCTGTGGTTTAAATGTAAAGATCCCGTGTTCGGATCCATATAAATAGGCTAAAATGCTATTGCTGTTTTAGGACCATGTTCTTGGAAGTAAAGCTCACAATTTTTGTTTTTAGAAATCAGAGTATTGCACAAATAGCTTTTATGCAGAAAACTAAAATATCAAGTACCAGAAAGTAAAAATCCTAAATTTTATAAGTTGCCTATATTGTGACGTATGTTAATTATGGAACTTATTGATTTGTATATAGTTTGCGCAGGAAAGTTTAACCAGCAGATTTGTACAGTTTTGTGTTAATTAATAGCTTTAATAAGTTGCAGAATTAAGTTATATTGAGATTTATGAGCTACCTATATTAAGAGTGTTGCCGCGTACAAGAAAAAATTGCCTATAAATTAATATGCGAGTTAAGGTTCGGGTCTTTGGAGCGATGTTTTTAAAAAACGTTTCCAAACTCTTAACAAATTTATTTATCTTAAAACAGAAATTAACATGGAATTTTGAATAACTGTATAAAATAACTTTAATTCGAAAATAATTAGTTAATTGAAATAAGGCGAGTAGTCTAGGTAAACAACAATGCAAAAGCTGTAGTACTGAGACTGACTCAATTGAGTAGCTTGAACAACGAAGTATGGAGTTCGAGGACTGACTGCCGGGCCTTGAGCACCCGGGCTTTTTATAATAACTTGCCCCCTCACATGGCTGTGGGAACTTGCAGATCTCATGTCTGCTTTTCTCTTAATTCTGCACTTTATTACATTTTAACAATCTTATTTTTAGGTAATTACGGTATGTTAACCGTCTGTGACCTGCCGCCTGCAGTATCACTGTCCTCTCAGATACAAAGTTGCATATCCGTTCTCATGAACTGTTAATAACCTGTCTGGATTATCCTTGTATTACATTGTTGCAATTAACTTATAATTTATTTAACAATTTCTAATAATTCCTATTAGATTATATTATTCAATCTATATAGGTAAATTGGGGGATATATAACTTGCGTTCCATTCAAATGTTGCCATAAAATTATCAAATTAAAGTTAAAACGAAGCTGGTAAATTTTACTCTGTAACCTTGCTGTCGTGTTAATTGTTAAAGAGATTTTACTAACAACTCAAAACTGTTACATAGTAGTAACTACTTTTGTAAAATGACACCTAGTATTGGTAACGGTATCTAAAAAACTTCATCTTTGCAGGAACTTTCTTTTAACGAGACCTAAGTTTTGAGAGAATCATCCATTTTTTCAGAGAGAGTAAAAATTTCGTTAAACTAAGAACACTTTGTTGTTTGAGTTAGATAAAAGCTTTTACAAACTTTCCTATAAAGCCGTTTTATAGATAAGACAAAGAAGAGGTTGGTGGAATTTTAATACGCGTACCTACTTTGCATTTACCGAAAACATCACACTGAATAATTTTCTAAGAAAATTACTTTTATAACTTCATTTTACCAAATCAAGTTCTTCAGCATAAGCACTTCATTAGTTAAACTATTAACGGCCACAAACTTTGTATAGAATTTAATAATACAAACCTGAGCTTATTTGAATAAATCCCGTAAAACCTAATACACAAACATAGTTGCATGTTTGTACACGAGAAAATTGTTGCAGATGGGGCTACTGTATATTCTCACCATTATTGCGGCTTACACGTCAGAGAATCTTGGGATAGTTTAATCCATAATGTTTCTTATATATTGAGAAGGATTACAACATATAGCAAAAACGAAGTAAGGAATATCCCAGATTTCAAGGATCATATTGTAAACGCCTTAATAATAAAAGAAATGCGAAAGTATGTAGAGGAGAGCATAGCTATTGGATCAAAAATTTGGAAGAATCAAACGAGATATTCAAAACATTGATTCAAAAAGGGTAAACTCAAAATTGCTTTGCCTAGATCGCTCAACGGAAATTATACTGTGGAATGTACAAAATGAAATGAAACAGCAATCTCAATAAATATCTATACATTCCCAAGCATTTTTCTTTCAGACAAAAAAATATACAACAGTTTACAGCTCATGTTTAAACATAAAATAGTTCCTACGAATTACTTAATAGTTCTTACCTAAACCTTGTTAAAAGCTAGACAATCCTCGTTAACTAATAGCTGATTAATTTTCCTATCTCTTATTACCACGCTTGTAAGGGTGTTTGCCTAAAAATTCTTCCCAGATAATTTATTAATGCTCAAAATGCTTTGAACTTTGACCTCAAAATTTGATGCAAACTACCAACCTCACGAATAATAAACATGAGAACTTATTCTAAATTTAAATTACCCATTTGATAATATTCTTATCAATTACAAACAAAGAAATCTAAAATTTATACTTGCAATTCTTATGGTCCTGTAGCGTTTATTAAAAACTCATTTTCAACGTAATTAACTGTATTTAGATCTTCCCATTTTCATAATAACTTTCTATAGATTTATTAGCTTGCAAAGGTGTCTTGTTTATTTTTTAACTAATTAACTTCAGAGTAGCTCTTGCATCGAGGAACGTTCATTCTTCATTGAATTTTATAAAACAAATATGATGCTTCATTAAATATGTGCATTTAATAACCTCCATGTTTGAAAGAACTCAAATTTATAAGTCTTATATCGAAAACTTATTTACACTAAACAATTCTGCTCTAAATCTTTCATGACAAATGACGAATCACGAATGAATCGTTCTCATCAAGTTCCGGTTTTATATACAAAATTATTTCTGTACGTCATCGTTCGAAATCCTTCCTAGTTCGTTTAGAACACAACACACTCTGGTGATGCAATATTCCGCGAATTCCACGGTTTTAATGATCTAATTAGTGTTAAGCCACCACGGTCAATATGCTTTACAGACATCGCAAGATGTTGTTGATCTTTTTCTAACATATAAAGTTAATTTGTTGTTTCTCTCCTTCTTATTCTATAACACATAGCAATTTATAGATCTTGCTTATCTAATCTTTTATTACATTTTAATGTTCGCGGGAAGGTTTTATTCATTGATTGAAAATAATTGACTTTAAAAACCTTTTCTAGTATTAGATGACGAATTTGTCTATTAATAAAATGCCTGAAAATTCTAGAATATTGTTTTATTTAAAACTTTTTAAATGAATTTAATTACATAATGTAGGCTCACAAATACACCCTATGCTCTGCAAGTAAAATTAAATTGATTTTATTTTTATACACGGAAGGTGGGCTGTGTTTTAACGCATATTTTACACACAGAAAACTTACTACATAAATAATTCAAGCTTGTATTGCTTTGCATCCTAATAAAAGCACGGATTTCTGTAATTTAATGGATTACGTTTTCAATTACCAACGTACCTATTTCAGAATAAAACTCGTTTTACTAAGTAATATACGGAAAAATTAATCACAATTGCTTTCTTATCCTTTGCAAATGCAACAAGAGAGATGACTTAAATTGCTTTGTATTTAGAACGAAAACTTTAAAAGTATAGAAAGCTTTATTTACACAAGGTTTTAAAGTCCTTACATAATTAAAGAAGGGACTTCGTTTATGTTGAGTGCAATAAAATATGTTTTTTATGGTATCTTTCGACGATTAATTTATACAGGGTACGGTAATTAAATATTCGGAAACTTCAATTTTTCCATTTCTTTATCTTTGAGTGGATTTTATTGATGTAACTTAGGTTCCACGAACTCTCGTGACAATTCACAGTTCCAGTTTATACAGAAAATAATGAAAATTCTTACCTAATATTTGCTAACAGATACACAAATACGCGAATAATTTATCATCCTCTATTCCTACGCTTGTGAGTATGTTTGATCAAACACGCTTCACAAATTTTTTTTATTAAAAGGTCAAACTGTTTCGAACTTCGACCTTAAATTCTATGTGAGTCATCCGCTTTACAACTAGGAAAAATGTGAACTTATTAAAATACATAATATTGAAATATTATTAATTAACAAACAAAGAAATCTTAAATTTTATGCTTAAGATTACATTTTAAAAAGCGCTTATCCCAACTTTCTTTTCATTATCTTCAACGGTATTTAATCGTTTCTGGTTTTATTTTAAATTGACATTCAATTTCCAGTTTACAGAATCATCGCTATTCGCTTAAATCTCCATTAATTTTCAAAGTGCATCTTCTGTTTATAAATAATTAGCTGTAAAGTAGCGTTTGTATCGAAGAATTTTCATTTTTTATAGCATTTTACAAAATAATCATGTTTAACCTAACTACTGCCTTTGATAATTTTTTTATATTTGAAACGACTCAATGTATAAATTTCATTGCAACTCTGCATATTATTTTGGCATCATAATCGACGATACATTTTACTAGGTTTATAAATGAATCATGAATTTTACATTGTCGATCGCGCAAAATGAAATAAATTGAATGAATGAAATCTAATGTCGATTGATTTTGCTTAAATTAAAAATTATGTCCATTCTAGGGTTTTCCTGTTCCGTTTGGAACATATTACATCGTAATGATGTCGCATTTTTGAGAATTTCGCACTTTTAATTGCCTAATTACTGTCAAATCGCTGCGGCCGAATTGTTGTTTATCCTTGTCTGATTCACGGATTAATTTTGGCGAAATCTTATTAGATTAGATTAGAGTCCAAAATTTATTTTATAATTAGGATTGGCACTCACCAATCTTAATCTCTAAATTTTCATTCATAAATAACTCCCTCATTAAATCTTATTATACACAAAATATATCAAGCTAAGTCGGATAATTTAATATCCACCCCTTTAAAATCGCACTTGAACATATGTGATCAGTTAGGTTTAATTATGTCTTTATATACTGGCGTAGACCTTTCCGTTGATTACCAATCCCATTTAAGCAAATTATCGACTTGTACAAGTGCCTCTCACACATAAAAACTTGCATATAGACATCTTTTCATATAACTTAATCAATCAATAAAGATGTTCTTTATAAAATATTAAGTAACATAATTTTATGATACCGTGAAAATCTGCTTGCCGTTGCCTTTTTCCAGACCGTAATTATCAATTAAGGCTTCAGAATCCCTCAAATTGTTTTATTAAGTGCGCATATCTTTGCAAATAGGTTCATATAACGTATGACAAGTCATTTCATTACATATGCTTTATTCTATTTAGAAGTGTCTTACAGTGGTTTCGATTAATTTTGAATTCTTTGTTTCCATATGTAAAACCACTGTAATTATTTCAAATAGTCTACTACCTTCTGACTAGCAATGAACTTTTAACGTAGCCAATAAAGTCGTCCGTCTTCTATAATAAGTATATTCTATGTGCCGTATTCTCAGATTAGCATAGTGACGATTGAATCGGAACTGAATTGAACTCGACATTTATTGGGTTACATAGAACAAACTCCTGTGATGTCACTATCTAGAATTTTTGTTTTAAGTCTTAGTTGTTGTTAATTGGTTGATTTTTGCAGGCGTGATGCAACATTCGCAAATTTATCGTCTTCTAACCGATTAGAGCTATGCTAATTAGTTGATGTGATTCCTAAATCTTATAAATATTCCAAATTTTATTGCTTAATTTATGGCTCTCACGTATTTTATTGCCACCTCCAGTTATTTCATCATTCACCTTGTATTCCATATTATTTCAGAATTCGGTCAATGATTACTTTCCTCATTACTTGTAAAATACAATCTTTTCAATGGAAAACACTCGTAACCTTTTCTTAGAATATCGACCGATATTTTAAATACGCTTAAATACGCTTTCAACGAAATATCAACGTATATTTGTTATGAAATTAAAGTATTCTACACGCGGTGTCCCTAAAAATGAAAATTCTGTATAATATGCTCACGTAATTTATACACAACTGAGTACTTTGATAACAAAATGTGGATAAAAAATCGAATAACTACTCAACTAAATTTCCTTCTATGCACTTATTTATGCATAATGAATATCGCTGAATGTAAACACGTTGTTAAATTGTCTAATTAAGGATGAAACTCATTGAAGAACGTTTTCGTATGCGCAGTATATAGTAAAATATCATGATTTTTATCTTATAACACTATTTCTTCTTCATTAAATTTATGAAACGAGAGTGAAAATCCCTTTAATCACGGTCCCTATGCATTCACACTCCATATACCGGGTGTTTTCACAAATACGCTTCTCTATGCAAGCAAATATTAAATAATTGGGTGTTTTCGTGACTTTTCTTGAATTTATAGCGTTGTTTGTTTACGAGATGATGATATACCAGAATAAAGGTTATGAGGTTATGGTAAACAAATCGATCGTTCAAAAAATCAAATGAAACAGAACCGATTGTCTACAGGAGATTTCTTATTTAGGATATAAAATGATAAAGGATGGAATAGCAATGGTGATGGAAAATGCAGAATTACGTGTGTGACGGAATCATATTTCCATAAGTATAATTTCCTGTTGTAAAACATTAACTTAGATACGAGAGAAAAATCTTTAATGAGATTTGTAAAGTTAACAGCATAGAGTGGTTAAGAAACATCGACTTTAGAAAACTGTAGGAGAACAAATGTTGTGACATAGGAATATGCTGAAATTAGTTAGACAGGCACAATAAGAAATGCAAAAGGTATTAAAATTAATTGGTAAAAACTATTTATTGTGCGCAATTTACTAAAAAGCAAGAACCGACTGATAGAATACATATGATATGCAAATTGGTATCGCTCTTAATGGAAAAAGGTTGATGGGGAAAATCGCATAGAGCAGCACGATTTGAATATCTTATACAAATTATAAACAATGTGTATCAGGTATGTAATATAGAACAACTGATACAAAGAATGGCGAGACTTGAAAACTTGCCCCAAACCAGTCAACTGGATCTGAGAAAAAATTCATATTACTAACTTACTTTTAAACATCGTTGATGGGCAAAAAAAAAGAGTTTGAAATAAAGTTAAAAGGTTGCCTTTCGATAAAGCGCTAACTTATGCCCATCATATGTTTACACAGAAAATCTCGATAACAAATGGACCCAATGAAACTGTACCTTAGTACCAAATTATTTACAGAAAATTGTCCTTTATGTTTGTTCGGAGTAGTTTAAATCTAGTTTTATAAATAGTTTAAAATTCAAATCGATGCTTAAGTCTTCTATCTCTCTTTCAAGCCAATAGTTGGACACATAGAGGCCGTTGAGATTTTCGAACTCCAAAATGTTTCAAAGTTTGTTTCTATATGATTGATTCCATAAACAACTAGATTTAATCCTTA
This sequence comes from Platerodrilus igneus, assembly GCA_036346225.1. Taxonomy (NCBI): domain Eukaryota; kingdom Metazoa; phylum Arthropoda; class Insecta; order Coleoptera; family Lycidae; genus Platerodrilus; species Platerodrilus igneus. The sequence goes on along the minus strand of JARFIW010001325.1, from coordinate 10,772,068 downwards.
GTGAAATTTTTTGTAACTTGTGACAATCTTTTAGTCGTGGCTCTCCAACTATATTATGCAAACGTATTTTGTTGGCTTGTTTGATTTTTCTCTTTTGGGTATTCAAGGTAATTCTGCTTCCTCCACACAGTGTTGTGTAGTTGTATGTCAATCACTACTGAGAAACCATGAACCTAATAGGTTGTAGGACCCTCGATCTTAAATGATCCGAAAGGTTCTTTACTAGATGAATATACAATGTTTAGTAGAATCCTTTATGTGGTGTGTACGCAAAGGTTACAGACCCCACCTTCCTTAGTTCGCCTATGTCATCAGTCATTTTGATAAATACGTTCATAGAAAAACCTTTTAAATACCATACCAGTTTAGTATCACTCCTTTTCTCAACGACACTTTTATAACTAAAAGGATATTTATTACTAGCCACTAATGCATACAACTCGTAAACACCCAGATGTATCTAAATCGGTCCACAGACGCATAAAATAATATTTTAATTCTTGTTTATTTTTTCTAATAAACTGTTCTTTGTTCAACACGTTTTTGTGTTGTTCTCGTATCGCTGCAATTTTATCCATCTAGACCAACTTTCGCCCTTTTACATTCATTTCTTCAAATCCAGCCGCTCCTTTCTTCCACTTGCAGTGTATAGCGCGTTTAATGGGCCAATATCCTTTAAAGAAAACGGATTGAGATAGCTGTCAATATTCACGTGTTGTCTTGCAACCTCTGGGCAAATGTAGGTGTATTAGCCAACCCCGATTACGAAATAACTGTCTTTATCTTCATCTTGTCTGTCTTTTCCTCTACTATCTACAAGTAACTTATAGGAAAATACTTAAAACTAAAAATCGAAAGCGCATACTTTATCAATTTTCTCTTACTTCTGTTTTTTCGGACAACTTAATTTTCAAGCCAAATAACTCTTTTGTATTGTTGTTCTCCCACTATACGTACTGTGGAAGGTTATTATATGTACAGTAAACAGTAGCTATTTTGTGTCCGATAGCTTACTCCACACTTTGACAAGCGGCACGGAATACATTTGCGCCTTTTCGAAGTATAACTTACATTCTCCCAATACGACTAGCCAATGCTTTACGGGATTATTGTCACTCCTCTAGTCAAAGCAGACGCAAATGCTTCCCTTAAACCTACATATGGAGAACTTAAAATTTAGTATATTATTCGCAAGTTGTTTATTAACACTAGAACTTGTTATTTGACACACAAATGTGTTGTATATTTTAATCGTTGCATTGGTTGTTAGCCATTTTAAACAATAGATTTCCGCAGTTTTATCGTTGTCAATCTTGTAGCAAGGTTTATGGTTTGTAGTTAAATAATTACACATCTCCGTTTTGCTAAATATGCCAGAAAAATTTTGGGTTATGTCCACGTCAAAAGGAGAAAAATCATTTTTTTTGTGTGTGGTCCACAAGTTAGCATCTGTTCGTCTTTGAGATAACAAATATTACCAACAGTAACCAAATTATTGTTGTACAAATTTTCTGCAAGCAATCACAATCCAAATCGCCTATTTGTTGGCTTCATTTTATTTCCAAGAAGTTGAGGAATGTTAATCACGTTGAAGGAGCTCATGTTTACTGTCTCAGCTACTGCCAAATAGTAAACTAAATACAAAAAAATTCCTCTTTTATACACTACAGAGTGGGTGCACATATTGCCGAAGACGCTCGAACAAATTTAGGTAACGGGTGGGAAACTAAAATGATGGAAGAATCCGTTAGAACCCAATCGCATATAGGAAAGGAACAGCGCGCGTACTTTTTATAATCAACCGAAAGTTGTCAAGAGCACTCCCAAACAAAGTCGACGGCCGCAAGGCATGCGGGCCACCCCAGCTTCGGGTGTTAGTTCGATATAAAATTTATCGAATTCCTCCAGGTAGACTAAGGATATTCAATGCGCTTGTCAGCATCCGTAGTCGGAGCCCACGGTGCACCTCTGATATGAAACAGGAAATATTACTGCATGAAAACGTGTAAGTGAAAGTAATGAACTCGTCCTGGTGACGTCACCTTGTCCTGGAACGAATGACTTTTAAGGGTACAAGAATTTGTAGAATAATAAATTTTTACATGATAAAGCTGGTTTTGTACATGTAAAATGAGCGGTTGTGTACGATTTTGAGCCAGGACGAAGGTGGTTTGTCTACGCTCGATTTATAATATTTAGAAACAACGGAAAATACAACTTGAAAGCTAATCTTGCATTAACTTTTCTATGTTAAAATGTGAAAGTTATAAAATATTAGCTTCGATTACAGATTTTATAATTTGTTTTACAATTAATATTGTCAGTTGCACAATATCGAATTAAATCGAAATTTCAATAGAAGTGTTTTGTTCGCTTTAAAAATATTTTGCAACATAGAACGGTATGAAAGACATGTTACTTTTTATTTTATATTTAGAGTTTAATTATGGATATCATTTTCTCTGTTGGTGATTGAGTATATTTCTCGTATATTTCGTGAATTTTCTATACATAAAGCATTGTATTTCTTTAAAGATAAACGCGTTTACCCTGACCCAAACTAATTTTGAAGATTAGAAATCTCCCAGTTTTAAAATCGTACTTTTCCTGCTATTTTGACTTTCTATTCCACTACTCCGTAACTGTTCTAATCAAGGAGCTTAAAAGGAGAGCACATATATGTGCTAAATCATCTATTTCGCATACGAACTTTAGAACTAAAACAAACTATACGTTCAGGCGTGTGTAGATTAAATGCTACATCAGCTGCTAACTAATTGGTTTGTTGTAGTTGCATACACTTGTTCACCGCTGTTAATTCATTCCCTTTGAGAGGAAAATCAGCATTAAACTTGCACTATGCGTTAAACAGTTTCAAACTTCGAGTTGGGGAAACACAAATTCGTGGAAAGCCAATACCTATATTTAGCTGATCTGTGGTTGAGTACTGGATATAATAGCATTACTCACATTGCGATGCCTTAGGAATTGTATAGGAGCAGGATTTTCATATACTGATTTAAACAGAATATTCCTTCAATAATACTGAAGATATATTTGATACTTCATAGCAAGGCTACAACAAAACGATTAATTTCGGTTCAAAAGTCATAGCGTTGTGTTTCTCAAGAGTTTTTCTAGTTTCATAAACTCCCATTTTGTAGCAAAATCAATAGGCATTACTTATGGTTCGAAATATTTTTGAGATCTCTATAGGTTTATGTTTAGTGTCTACAACCATATTGTTTATAAATCAATAAAGGAGTTAATCCAGCGTCTGAATCAATTATTATTCTAGAATTTTAAAGTGAGCATTTTTCCAATAAGTGTTGGCCCTTTACTCTGAAAATTCATATATTATTTATTCTAATTTAAGGCATCTTTCAAACCCGCCATAATGTGATTGATAATGCTGTCAACAACATCATTTCATTTTCGATTTTTTTACAACAATATATTGAGTAAATGTTTCTTGTCAATATTGATGGGCACAGTAAAGTTTGAAGTTTGCATTCGTAGCAGAAGCTAAAGTTTTATAATAAAATTGGAAAGTCTACAGGAAACGTTTTTAAAGGATTGCCATTGGATTCGAAGTTGTGGTATCGAATTAAAATCTGCAACGTCAATATTAAAAAGATGGAAACGTAGCAAAAACAAAGTGCATTTTGTGGTCTGTATACCTTATAAAACACAACCCATTGTTTTTTATATTTTTGTCGAGATTTATAAGTACTTAGGCTCTTTGGTATACTAGACTTAGTGTACCAATTATTCAATTCAGTAACTAATTTCCTTACATTGTTAAGTTTATTTTGAACATCCCGTATATGTTTACCGGTTACTAATCAATACGCGGTCCAATAAATTTTCAACTCAAATTCCTTTTTCTTTAACAACGATAAGTTTAGGCTAAAATTAAATAGTTTACATCCTGTATATTTTATTTTCTGCAATAAATACGTTTTCAAATAATTTCTCAATTTAAATCTATTTGCTTTGAAACGTAAAGTTTATTGTGATAAAATTAAATAGTTATATCCTGTTTTTAGGTACCCGCTATCTTGGTGCATTTTACGATCGCCGTATAATGGTTTTCTCTGTTGTTCCAAGATAACAACTGGTTGAAATATGGTCGCGCACGATCCGATATAAACCCTGGTTTTCCAGTTTTAACGCGCTTCGCTAAGCTAGGAATTGGCAACTCGAATTCGTGTTGTTTGAACCATTATTGAGTTTGATTCTGCAGCGTGTGCGTCGAAGCGTTTTTACATTTTATTCGCCACTGTAATTCAAAAAGCGATGCACGTCTTTCTATTCAACAACTAGGAGGTGTCCTGCGTGTATTTGATGAGTTTTCCCCGCGCGCATCCATTCTAATCAGATGCTCTTTTTAGCTTTTTTTTTAGCTGGAAGCCAAACAGGTTCCTTCGTTATGTAAAACAACTTTCTTCTTTACGTAGAACAACTACTTTTATCCGTAGACTGCTGCTGCAATTATGGTAGCAGAGTAAATGTATGCTGACGACCATGGCGTTTCTATTCTGACTCAACCCCGACAACTTGCGAGCTAAGTATCAGGATACCTACGGGTATGCAACTTGTTTCCTTTTGTGTGCGTCAATGGCATATTCCGTATCAACGGTTGATGTAGTTACGTGACAAGAAACGTCACATTGTAGAACTATTATTTGTTGCTGCGATCCAATATTATCACTCTACAAGTGCGATGTACTATTTTTAAAGATGCGTGTAAAAAGAACGCACATATTTATTCGATCTATTAATTAGTTGCTTTACAAAATTATTAGGTAAAAATTTAAAAACACTTAACAAAAGCTCCACAGTTTTTATTCGATACTGATTAATTTTATTTTGTGTAAATACGAGATGCGTACTTCGTAGCTAAATTTCTAATTAGTCCGTAGAATATAATTGTTGGCTGTAAAATAGTAACGCTTAATTTATTTTCCTTTTGCTTGTTTGTACAGAATTCTTTATTTATTTTTATGTGTTAATAGATAATCGTAGGCAATGTACTTTATTTTTGTTGTTTCTTTTTGGTATGTAGGCAAAATTAAACGTTCGGAGTAGGAAAGCAAATTTACGAGAGTGGGCAGTTCAAAAAAAAACCAAACACACAAAAATTCGCTTAAGGAAAAAAAATTAAAGGAAAATTTCTTTACGTAAACAAAAAACCAAAGAATAGAAAAAGAGACGCCAAAATAAAAAAAAAAGATGAATTCTCATCAGACTCGAAGGACCAATAATAGAAGAGGCAAAAAAATTAAGGAAGGGAAGCAAGCAACGAGGACTAAGATGGAACGGCCTCAGCACTGCAGAGTCGTCAACGGACCGGTGTTTCGCAAAAGAGAAACAGAAAAGGTTATCAACCTCACAAGGAGAAATGGAACGAGGAAGAAAACCAACAGTGCCGACCAACACGGACCCAAAGGTCAAGCCTCAAGTAAACAAAGGGACAACAAAGGAGAACAAGAGGAAGAGAGGAGGAACGCTGGTAAAAAGAAACGGCGTACTGCACACTGTGGTAGCCAAAACCTAAGAACCGAAGAAAAGAAAGGATAATTAGTCCTACAGTCGACCAAGTCGTGGTTTCCAAATAACGAAAGACGGGCTAGAAAGCACCTACCACAGGAGTGGATGGACGAAACACAATCGGAAGGGGGACCGACAGCAAAGAAGACCAGCAAAAAGATAGGGAAAGGAGAGTGAAATGATTAGAACGAGAAAAAACCAGAAAGGATAACACCAACACGTATAAAACTAAAAAAAACTAAGAATCGTTTAAAAGAAAATAAAGCAGAATCCCAGTATAGTTATGTATGAGTACGAGTGTGCGTGTGCGTGCGTGTGTATGTATATGTGTTTGTGTGTGTGGGTCTGTAAGAAGTGTGTGTGTGTATGTGTTGTGCGTGTATAAAGTGTGCGTGTGTGTGTGTGTGTGTGTTGGACTGCTGTAGTCGTACTTACGACAGGTAGGTTGTACCATGGGACTATTCTATTCCCGGACCCACACGGGTGAAAGAAAAATAAAGAAAACCCAGCAAAACAGGGAAGTAAGTAAAAGGAAGCGTTCAGTTCAGAAATCAAGTTCTAAGGAAGGCAAAGTCGGCACAAGAAACGGGCACAAGGGCTAGATATTGGGTTTAAGGCGTTTGGGCCGCCAGAAGGAGAACGAAACGAGATCAAGAACACTATGGCTTTGCCGAAATTCATCTCCCGATTCTGCATCAGTATAGACAAAGTTCTGCCTTTTATGGGCAGTTTTGCGCAAGACAGGAACAGCAGGTGATATAGTAGTTGTAGCTCGCGATATAGGAGGTGGCATGGATAGTTTAGAAAACTCAAAACGAGTTAATGAAGAAAGTTGTTTGTTGTTAGGGTTGGAGGTAAGAAAGTCAACGGTAGAAACAGAAACATCATGGGTTGTCAGAATATCCACGGTAGAAAAAGAAAAAGTATTGGCTGTACGAGAATCAACCTTACGAAGAGAAACACAAGCAGAGCACACTTCAGTTACGTGCGGTAAAAGGACCGAAGTAGATAGAATTTTAACGGCGTTAGCTAAAGAACTAGAAGTATCACAGTTGTGAACGAAAACAGCATTGGCTGAAGGAGTTTCCACCTTAGAAAAAGGAGTAGAACCAGGTATGAGTTTATCAACGTTACAAGAATAAACAATATCAGGAACAACTTCAACAGCAGTAGATAAAGGAACACCATCTAGAATCTCACCAACATTAGTTAAAAGAACAGAAACAAGTAGCATTTTGTCGGTATGAGAAAAATGAGTAAGAGTTGGTAACAAAACAGGATCAGGTAAAACTTTGACGAAAAAATTAACAGGCATTATAGCTACAGGTTCACCAACTTCCACAGGACCTTCTCTATCCGTATGAAGAGTTATCGTCAGTTCAACTACAGCGATTATTGTAGGTACGACAGAAGTTTCTTGGGTGGAAGCATTTAAGAAAGTAGGAACAGGTAAAATTTTGACAAAAACGGGAAGAGGCATTAAAGATACAGGTTCATGGACGTCAATAGGACCTTCGCTGACGAAATTAGATATTATCGTCACTTCAGCAATACGTGTGCTTGCAGACACGACAGAAAAATCTTGGGTAGAATCGTTTAAGAAAGCGGGAACAAATTCTTGAGAAGCTAGCTGCAACTCACTAATTCGAAGTATGGGTTTTAATGGTGGTGGCGGCACAGTTTGGGGTGGAAGTGAATAAGTAGGGCAAGCAGAAGGAAAAGTAGAATAGAATGTAAAACCAGAAACGAAAGAAATTTTGTTCGAAACTATATTTGCCGAAGAAGAGTAGGTTTTGATAGTAGTAGCTGGATCACCCGGATGAGGAACAGAGAAGAACGTAGAGTGAGGAGCAGAAGAAATTAGGCAGCTAGAGGTGAGAACAAAATTGGAAGCATGATTCGAAGACCTATTAGTAGTAGAATGACAGTGTGAACAGTTGCGGCGAGAAACCCCTTATGTCTGCAACCATGGCAATGGAGTACTTGAGGACGAGTACAACGTGTCGAAACATGACCAAGTTTGTAGTAATTAAAGCATACGACTTGTCGAGTAGAAGTAGAACAAGGAGGAAAAACAGTAGAACGTACGGAAGAAGTATCGGATCTACTCATAGGCGTCGGAAAAATCTTAACAACTCGGTCATGTGGAGCAAAAGTATTTTCCTCAGTAGTCGCAAACTTATAAGCAAAATCAGGGGGTTCTAAATGATTGTATTGTATTGTATTGTATATCTTTATTATTTAAATAGCATTGATACAAATAACTATTAACTCAAGAAGTAATTCTAGTGAGATTTGGACTATGAAGTCCACTCTTACACCTAACTAGAGATTACTTCAAAATTGACAGATAACTAAATAAAAATATGGAAAATAAAAATAAAATAAAATAAAATAAGCTTTTTTTTTACAGTGTTTAAACAAATAAATAAATATTCCTTAGCCATACATATACATACTCGCGCGTATGCGCACTCGCACCCATGCTCATACATAGAGATAACAAAAACACTGTCACACAACAGGCACTAATAAATAAATTTAAATAAATAAATATAAGTATAAATAATTAAATAAATAGTATACCTTTGACATACACATTCACATACGCGCGTATGCGCACTGCACCCATACTCATACATACACATAACAAAAACACTCAATCAAACAACAGGCACTTAATCTCAAAACCCATGCATCCTAAATGTAACTACTGTTGCGATAGTAGATACTCCCGATACGTTTGTCGGAACTTAGAGATTGTGATACAACTTCTTATAATAGCAGGAATCGTGCTCCACAGTGAAAAACTGGAAACCACAAAAGAGGAATGATACATTTCAGTTCGATGATGTGGAATTTTCAACCGGTTATCATCTCTGATGTTGTAGTGGCCGTTAGATAAAGGCGAAAATTTTGTAGTAAGGTAGTTTGGACCAATCCCGCGTAAAAACTTAAACAACATTATCGCTTGATGTAATTTCCTCTGGTTATGCAGCTTCAACCAGGATAATTTCTTAAAAAATGGTGAGATGTGATCATGGCGCTTAATATCAAATATAAAGCGAATGCAGCTATTATGAACTTTTTGCAAACGATCACTACTAATCTGGGGCAAATTATTATACACAACATCTCCATAATCGAAAATGGGCTGGATTAGGGCTTGGACCAATTTGATTTTAAGCAAATTGGTAAAATCGTCTAATTCTATTGAGACCATGCAGCGAAGCAAAAACTTTTGACATGTGTATAGTGTGTGGTTCTTCCAAGATAGGGTCGCGTCAATAACAACTCCAAGACTTTTAACGACCGGGCAAAGTTTGATTAGCGACCCACCCAATTGAAGAGGCGGGAGTATTGATTGGTCAGTTTTACCTAACAATTTGGAAGATCCGAATACAATTGCTTCACATTTACAAGGATTTATTGTTAGTTGGTTTTCGTCTCCCCATGATTTTATTCTAGCAAGATCAGAATTAATATTGATAAATGTATTTAGTAAATCATTAGGATGACAGTGACAATATATTTGAATGTCGTCGGCATAACAATGGTACTTACTAAATTTGAGAACCTTATTAATATCTTGAATATACAAAGAAAACAGAAAAGGACCAAGCACACTTTCCTGTGGAACCCCTGCCTGTAGATTCGCCCAATTAGAAAATAGATTTCCTTCATCATTGACAACACGTTGTTCACGGCCGTTAAAGTATGATTTAAACCATTCAAGAGTGCTATCGGAAAAGTTATATAGCATTTTAAGCTTTGCAAGTAATATTGCAAAATTAACATTATTAGAAGCTGAGCTAAAATCTAATTGCACAAGAACTGTAAGCTGTTTTTTATCCATGGCTTGCTTAATATCATCAATTATACAAATTAAGGCCGTAGAGGTACTATGGAATTTGCGAAAACCAGACTGGTATTTATCAAAAAGGTTATTTAGGTGAAAGTAGTCAAGTAGTTGATCAAGAGCTATATATTCAATTAATTTAGAGATAGTTGGAAGGATACTAATTGGGCGAAAGTCAGAGGGAGATAAAGGACTTTTCTTCTTAGGTAACGGACGAACCAGCGCTTGTTTCCAGCATTCAGGAAAAGTACTTGTTAAGAACGAACAGTTTACAATAGACAGAAGGGTCTCCATCAGACTAGGAAGTATATATAGAATCATTGATTTAGATATTCCATCGACCCCTATTGCGCTCGATTTGATGCGCTTAAACGCTTTATGGACAGTATCTTTATTTACAGTTTGAAAATAAAATTTAGGATATACAGGAGAATTTAACGAAGTGATATTTTAATATTTCTTTCAATAAGAATTGAGTCTGCACAAATTATAGCTACAAAGTGATCGTTTAATTCATTTAAATTTAACACATTTGGTGAACGAATGGAATGTTTACCAACTCCCAACGTTTGTAACTCTTTCCAGGTTTTGGCAGAACTTAAATTTGACGACAGCGAGTACAAATGCCGTAACTTAGAATTACGGATTAATTGTTTAGTTTTATTACGAAATAACTTATAACGTGAATGATTTTCCAACGTAGGTAGTCGTTGAAACTGAACTGCAGCAGCGTCTCTGAAACGTCTCATTTCCTGTATTTGATCGTTTAGCCACGGTGCTTTAGGCTTTGTAATCCGAACCATTTTAATTGGAGCATGAAGGTTGTAGAGGTCAGTAACAAAGGAGATAAATGATTGCAGTTTGCAGTTGACATTAGGCAAAAAGTCAATTTGATTCCACGGTATTTCATGGGCATCCTTTGTAATTTGTTTAATATCCATATGTTTAAAATCTCTGAATGTTTTATATTTTGGAATAAATTTCGGTAGTTTTGCTGAATAACATACATATATGAGATCATGTTTAGACAGTTCAAGAATGGGGAACTGGCCAAATTGAATTGCTTTTTCTTTCTTTAGCAGCATTATATGATCTATACTTGAATGCACCTCATGAGTGGCAGTGATTAGATGGTGAGTTGGCATAAGAGGCAGTAAACTTAAGTTGCACGAATTTATAATATTTCGTAAACACCAAACGTCATAAGTGTCCTTAGTGATATTTATATTGAAATCACCTAGTACAATGATATCACTATATACTGGTATGAACTGAAATAGAATATCCTCAATGTCGGACAAATAGCCAGTATTTGGTGGACGATATATAGTGCCAATCAGGATCTTCTGATGCATGAACGAAATCTCAACAAACATGTATTCGGGTCTAGCATGATATGCAGATTGCGAGCTAGCGATCAACTTAGCAGATAGGTCCTCCCTTACATATAAAGCTACTCCGCCGCCACGTTGTTTGGTTCTATCATTTCTTAATATACGATATCCGTGCAGATTTACTAGATTATCTGAAAGTGAAGGTTTGAGCCAAGTTTCGGATACAGCAATGCAATGTGCACCACTAAATTCAAAGACATTAGAAAAATCGTCGAATTTACTTAATAACGACTCCGAGTTCACATGACAGCAATGAAAAGCCCTTGAATGTCGCCGTAATGCCTGTTGTAGACGAGTCGAAGCAGATGGGACGCTAGGCAGAAGAGACAGAATATCAGGTTCCTCGTCTGGGGTATCTACATCGATTCTACAAAGGTCTGAAAAGTATTCAGCCATTGCAAAAGGAAAAGTTAAAAGAGAGAATAAAACAGGGTTTACAGATTAAGCGCCCGCAACTCACACAAGGAATTATACAAAAGCATAGAAAAACAACTAAATACATAACTAAACTTAAACCTAATGGGTACATAATCGAAGCAAGAGTCCGATAGTATTTAGGCCCCGAACAAATACGCTGTATAGAGGATAAATGAATAATTATTATCCAAAATGCAAAAAAAAAAAAAAGGAAAAATTAAAATTATTTAATCAGATAATATTACCCAACCATAACGATATAGATGTAATCGTAATAAGACCTAGTTATGTAGATTTTTGTAATCCGTGTTGTTGGCTACGGGTATTGTAATGTTTAGTCGTGTTGTCCGAAGTCTTACGGGAATCCCGAGCTGCCGCCTTAAGATGTTCCATAGTGGTGATGAGAAATTTTTTTCCTGCTTGAAAACATGTATTTTTCCGTCTTGAGTCCAGGTATTCCTAGGACCAAAAGTTTCCTTACAGGAGTTATAGAGTGCTAACCGTCGTCTAGTGAGGGACTCGGTTATGAGATACGGCATACCTTTAAGGCACTTTTTCCTCTCCCATACACAACGTCTAATTTGATAAGACATAAATTTCACTATAATAGGGCGTGGTTTTTTTACTATCATTACTTCGTGTGCCTAGGCGATGACACCGATCAATACTATTCAACGAAAAATCGTTGATCTTTAATGTAGTGTTTACGAAATTAACTATTATATTATTGACGTCGATTTTGGAGTTGTCTTCCTTAATACCGTGAAACAGCAAACAATTATTTCGTGAGTAAGCTTCAAGAGCATCAATTTGTTCACCAACGTCAACAATCAGTCCATCGAGGCAACTTTTCATTGTTGACATGCAATCAATAATATCATTTTTGAAACTATAAAATTCCTTGCACAAACTTTCTAAGCTAATTGATGTACCGTCTTCTCTGTTGTCTTTGGAATTATTAGAAGATACAATAAGCAGTTTATTTTCGAAACCGCTCATTTTATTAAGAAATGTACGTTCAAATGTTTCGAAATATACGCGCGAATCCATCCTAGCCTACAACTTATAAAATTAATACACTAGCACGATATTAATGTTCAATGCCGATACTGATAAGCGGCAGCTGCTATACAACAGATTACGCTATTTAAATGAATGTCTGGTATATTACAATATTTGGTTTAATTTAATTTATAGTAAGTATACAAACCAGTCAGCATTTAGAAAACACACTGAAGTAAATCAATCACAATACTTTGTTCACTCACTGTAGTAGGAATTAATAATTAACTAACTCTTAATTACTGAGTTATATGAATTTATATTAGGAGGTTGAGTACGTAGCTTTAGTCAGTCAGCCATCTTACTTACTTCTCAATGATAATGATGAATCAGTAAATTAGACAACGACTTGCAATCAGAAAACCTATGACGGTAACCACGATACCAAAGCAATGCTTTTGACTCAAACATCCACTGCAGACTCAAATAACTGCAATTCTGACACATGGTGAGTTTGTCGAAGTTCTTCGACCCGTCCCAAAAAATCATGTACGGTAAGAGTATTTCAGACACCAGAAAATTTTAAATTTCACTCCCACATAGAAAGACCTTGGTGAGAAGTCGAAAAGGAGTAGCAACTGACTTAGGTACTATAGCAGGGGTTGATTCCGGTTTAGCCGTAACAGCATGTTGGTCGTGACTAGGTGATACGAAATTATCGGCCAGAATCTTTGCCGGTTCTAATTTCAGATATTCGTCCTTTAACTCTTGCAAAGAGTAGACGGTAAGCAAATGGGTTCTATAAAATGGATCAATGTTACGAAGCAAATCGGACAATTGAATATTTTCACTAAAAGAACCATAGTTCCCAAACAGACCTGTCATACTCGCGAAATAGTTAGTAAAGCTTTCGGATGACTTCTGCCGTCTCCTAGCGATCATATTAAACACCACCGACCTATGATCAGTCATTTTTAGTAAGAATAAAAAGAAATTGGGAGAAAGTAACTAAGTAAAGGCTAGCCGTAACTCGATAGAAGCAAAAAAAAGTATTGCGGATACAGGACAATTTAAAACATATCCGACGGATAAATTTCAGAAATACCAATAGGAGCAAAACAATAAAATAAAAATTAGAATAGGGCTGTAGAATAAAAGAAAAAAATTCGGAGGAAAAAAAACTAACTCTAGACGTGATGAGGAGAACCAAATATACAGAGAGGGAAGTAAGAAAAAAGAGAAATTTTGGGCGCCAGTGTTTTCAACGGACTAGGATTATTGGCGAAAACACAAGTCCAATAATCTGAAATTAACCAACCGATGATATTGAGCGATTAGGAAAGAAACCAAACAAAAATTTAAGAAGATTGAACCGCATGTGGGGGACAGCAAAGAGCCGAAGGAAATAACAAATAACAGTCCGAACGTAAAGGAAGAGAAAGATAAGTAGCATCAGGCCAAGAAATGCGGCTAACGTAGAAACTTATGCACTAACAGTAAAAAAAGATTGGAGTAAAAATTAACTAAAAGAAACTCGGAGCAGAAATTAAGCGAAACAAAATCGAAGCGAACGCTAACCAAAACCAAAATCAAAGTAATAGTTAGGCTAACGTTACACAGAACAAAATTGAGACAAAAAAATTAACTAAAACAAATTCGCAGCCGAAATTAATCACCAAAAAGGAATCACAGCACCACGTTGGACGCCAGTAAATATACTACGTACCTAGACGTAACCGTACGAAAAGTAGATACCAGGCTAACCACCAACCGCGGAGAGTGGGGGGATTTGCCTACATACCAAAAAGAAACAACAAAAATAAAGTACATCGCCTACGATTATCTATTAACACATAAAAATAAATAAAGGATTCTGTACAAGCAAGCAAAAGGAAAATAAATTAAGCGTTACTATTTTACAGTCAACAATTATATTCTACGGACAAATTAGAAATTTATCCTCGAAGTGTGCATCTCGTATTTACACAAAATAAAATTAATCAGTATCGAATAAAAACTGTGAGAGCTTTTGTCGTGTTTTTAAATTTTTACCTAATAATTTTTGTAAAGTATCTAATTATTAAAGCGAATAAACATGTAAGTTTTTTTGACACGCATCTTTAAAAATAGTACATCGCACCTGTAAAGTGATAATATCGGATCGCAGCAACAAATAATAGTTCTACAATGTGACGTTTCTTGTCACGCAACTACATCAACCGTTGATACGGAATATGCTATTGACGCACACAAAAGAAAACAAGTTGCATACCTGTAGGTATCCTGATACTTAGCTCGCAAGCCGTCGGGGTTGAGTCATGATAGAAACGCCATGGTCGTCAACATACATTTACTCTGCTACCTTAATTGCAGCAGCAGTCAACGGACGAAAGTAGTTGTTCTATGTAAAGAAAGAAGTTGTTTTACATAACGAAAGAAGTTGTTTTACATAACGAAAAAGCCCACTTGGCCTCCAGCTAAAAAAAGGCTAAGAACAGCATCTGATTAGAATGGGTACGCGCGGGAAAACTCATCGAATACACGCAGGACAACTCCTAGTTGTTGAACAGAAAGACGTGCATCGCTTTTTGAAATACACTGACAAATAAAATATAGAAAATCCTTCGACTCACACGCTGCAGGATCAAACTCAATAATGGTTGACACAACACGAATTCAAACTGCCAATTCCTAGCATAACGAAGCGCTTTAAAACTGAAATACCCGGGTTTATATCGGATCGTGCGCGACCTTATTTCAAACAGTCGTAATCCTGGAACAACAGAGAAAATCATTATACGGCGATCGTAAGATGTACCAAGATAAGGGTACCTGAAACCGGATATAACTATTTAATTTTATCACAATAAACTTTACGTTTCAAAGCAAATAGATTCAAACTGAGGAATTATTCGAAAACGTATTTATTGCAGAAAATAGAATATACAGGATGTAAACTATTTAATTTTAGCCTAAACTTATCGTTGTTAAAGAAAAAGGGATTTGAGTTGAAAATTTATTGGACCGCGTATTGATTAGTAACCGGTAAACATATACGGGATGTTCAAAATAAACGTAACGACACTAATTACTATTTAAACTTTATCCGATTAAGAGTTGAATATTATTTAAAATGAATACTAAAGGCACACGCTTTATCGTTGGTAATTGGCAGTTACGGAAATTTTTCTGTAAGGAGTGACTTGCATGCTTGTTTCAGTTTGAAACATATGGCTCTATCGGTTGCTTTATGAGGTTGAAGAACATTTGTTTCACAACTCCGGATAAGCAATTTGCATTATACTTGTTGTTCAACGACCTATTTGTTTTGCAGTTTAATAAAGAAGTTAGTGTCATATTTACACGATCAAGTTTACCCACCAAAGATTTGTTTATATTATGGTGCAATAACTATCTCTACTCAAAGTATTAATATTTATGTTTAAACTAATATTTGTAACTTTTAATTGGTTTGTATTGCACAGGCTAAGCGAATAATTATTAAAAATGAATGACTAACCCTTAAATAAACAATCAACGGAATTCATACCCTTGGTTATTATCTAGTATAACTTTGCGGTCATATTTTAAGACATTGTTTAACATTAAACTGACGGTAACTTGCATTCCAAAAATTTGCAGCAAAGTTGTGAGTCTGCATATACAGATCTGCATATCAAGTAACGTCATAAATATCGTATGAAAGGTTACTGTTTTTATACGAATTAGGTAGGGAAAGTATAATTTACAAAAATTAAATCCGCTGTCGCTTCTGAAAGCTTCTGTTTTTTTCTATGAACATTGTTGTATATTTTGTGAATGAAATTATTAAACATAAAAAAGAATACTTAAACTATAAATACTGTTTATTTTGGACAAGTGGATCTAAGAATAGGCAACTTAATACAGTTTTTTGATGGATCTTCCTAAATAAAAGAGATATTAATGGTGACCGATCGATAATCATTTTTATAGCGCTTTCTATCATGTTTGGTCACTAATACTACTTGGTATTTACATTAGTAAGAGTTAAAAACGACAAGCTCTTTCGTAGTTTTGTTTTGCACTAGTCCTCAAGTAGCTCCAACAGTGTGGTTGGATAACAAATACATTATATTTGCAAGAAGCATTTATATGTTGTTCTTTTTGCAGTAGTAAGTAAGAGCACGCTTCTTATGTCCTTTCTTTGTTCTAACTACATTGTTTTATTACAAATGCTGCGGACTCTTTTTGATAACTGTATTCACACACTGACTGCGATATTTTTCTCGAATGATTTCCAAGTTATCACATAGAGTACATCTTGTTTTTTATTACCCTAGTACTTGGTGGGGCCTTTTTTAATGTTATTCTAATTTTAGCTTCTATTTAGTGCTGCGTAGGTTTTGAAAACCAACGACCATCGCTCATTATCCTACCCAGGAATAGATCCCTAGCTATGTCAGAAGACTACCAACTATTTTTCTTAGGAAGGGGTTTTTGAAGTCACCTACTCACGTTAAGGTGATATTGTAAATTCCGTTTCAAGTTTCAAGTAAGGAAAATATGATATCACGCTTATATAGGTTATTTGCCATTTGCTCTTAACCTTACCTATTTTAGAATGCTTCCTATGTTAGCATGATTTAAGGGCGGTATACCATTAAAACAAGGTTAGGCTCCTTTCTTAGTTTTATTAACTCTGCACGCTGACTAACCAAATAAAAATCTTTAGGAAAACATGAAACAAATGTACTGATTCACGGAACTGCCATTCAGTATTTTACATAGAAAGGTGAAAGGGACAGTGACAGCATTTAATACTGGAGTTTGTTAAAACAAACTGAGAAACAACAACTTAAAAAATAATAAAAGATCACTCTTTCACAAGAAAAAGGTCGATTGAATTTTATCCTTTCAGCAATTAACTGCTTTAAGTGCCAAATGTGTTAATGCTCAATTTTTTTGAACTTTGTTACAAAGCCTGTTGGTATTGAAAATTCAAATGCGCAGTGCTCCACAACAATTATAGAGCCATGTGCGTTGAACCTTAATGAATTACACCATAAACACAAAACACTAACTTATGTCAGAATGAAGTAACAGAAGTACTGGCAATGGTGCATCTTTGTTTTGCCTCATGAAACGTAAGTACTTATACGACCGAGTATAATGCTTATCAACATTTAAAGTTTTTTCTCATACTCATAGTATAATATAAGGTATATTT
Source organism: Platerodrilus igneus (assembly GCA_036346225.1). Taxonomy (NCBI): domain Eukaryota; kingdom Metazoa; phylum Arthropoda; class Insecta; order Coleoptera; family Lycidae; genus Platerodrilus; species Platerodrilus igneus. Next base: position 10,754,634 of record JARFIW010001325.1, on the reverse strand, counting down.
TGGCCTTTGCCAATAGCAGAACTAAGAAGTTCAGAGAGCTTCAAAGCAACATAGTGTTATCAGTGTTATTACTGAACACATATTTACTATGTCTAATTAGCTAATGGTAATAGTGGGCTCAGTTTTGCTTAACTGGGCAAAAGAATTTATTTATGTGACTCGCTAGCTCGTGTTAATGCTAAGGTAAGGTCTATGTTAACGTTTACCGAATGCAGAAGAATGGCATGATTTTGAAGTTTTCCGAAACAGCGTATCATCACAATCAACGTCACTGTTCTAAATACATTCCTACTTCTAGCAAACTAATGTAAACAGTGTAACTTGAGTCATGATAGAAACGCCATGGTCGTCAACATACATTTACTCTGCTACCTTAATTGCAGCAGCAGTCAACGGACGAAAGTAGTTGTTCTATGTAAAGAAAGAAGTTGTTTTACATAACGAAAGAAGTTGTTTTACATAACGAAAAAGCCCACTTGGCCTCCAGCTAAAAAAAGGCTAAGAACAGCATCTGATTAGAATGGGTACGCGCGGGAAAACTCATCGAATACACGCAGGACAACTCCTAGTTGTTGAACAGAAAGACGTGCATCGCTTTTTGAAATACACTGACAAATAAAATATAGAAAATCCTTCGACGCACACGCTGCAGGATCAAACTCAATAATGGTTGACACAACACGAATTCAAACTGCCAATTCCTAGCATAACGAAGCGCTTTAAAACTGAAATACCCGGGTTTATATCGGATCGTGCGCGACCTTATTTCAAACAGTCGTAATCCTGGAACAACAGAGAAAATCATTATACGGCGATCGTAAGATGTACCAAGATAAGGGTACCTGAAACCGGATATAACTATTTAATTTTATCACAATAAACTTTACGTTTCAAAGCAAATAGATTCAAACTGAGGAATTATTCGAAAACGTATTTATTGCAGAAAATAGAATATACAGGATGTAAACTATTTAATTTTAGCCTAAACTTATCGTTGTTAAAGAAAAAGGGATTTGAGTTGAAAATTTATTGGACCGCGTATTGATTAGTAACCGGTAAACATATACGGGATGTTCAAAATAAACGTAACGACACTAATTACTATTTAAACTTTATCCGATTAAGAGTTGAATATTATTTAAAATGAATACTAAAGGCACACGCTTTATCGTTGGTAATTGGCAGTTACGGAAATTTTTCTGTAAGGAGTGACTTGCATGCTTGTTTCAGTTTGAAACATATGGCTCTATCGGTTGCTTTATGAGGTTGAAGAACATTTGTTTCACAACTCCGGATAAGCAATTTGCATTATACTTGTTGTTCAACGACCTATTTGTTTTGCAGTTTAATAAAGAAGTTAGTGTCATATTTACACGATCAAGTTTACCCACCAAAGATTTGTTTATATTATGGTGCAATAACTATCTCTACTCAAAGTATTAATATTTATGTTTAAACTAATATTTGTAACTTTTAATTGGTTTGTATTGCACAGGCTAAGCGAATAATTATTAAAAATGAATGACTAACCCTTAAATAAACAATCAACGGAATTCATACCCTTGGTTATTATCTAGTATAACTTTGCGGTCATATTTTAAGACATTGTTTAACATTAAACTGACGGTAACTTGCATTCCAAAAATTTGCAGCAAAGTTGTGAGTCTGCATATACAGATCTGCATATCAAGTAACGTCATAAATATCGTATGAAAGGTTACTGTTTTTATACGAATTAGGTAGGGAAAGTATAATTTACAAAAATTAAATCCGCTGTCGCTTCTGAAAGCTTCTGTTTTTTTCTATGAACATTGTTGTATATTTTGTGAATGAAATTATTAAACATAAAAAAGAATACTTAAACTATAAATACTGTTTATTTTGGACAAGTGGATCTAAGAATAGGCAACTTAATACAGTTTTTTGATGGATCTTCCTAAATAAAAGAGATATTAATGGTGACCGATCGATAATCATTTTTATAGCGCTTTCTATCATGTTTGGTCACTAATACTACTTGGTATTTACATTAGTAAGAGTTAAAAACGACAAGCTCTTTCGTAGTTTTGTTTTGCACTAGTCCTCAAGTAGCTCCAACAGTGTGGTTGGATAACAAATACATTATATTTGCAAGAAGCATTTATATGTTGTTCTTTTGCAGTAGTAAGTAGAGCACGCTTCTTATGTCCTTTCTTTGTTCTAACTACATTGTTTTATTACAAATGCTGCGGACTCTTTTTGATAACTGTATTCACACACTGACTGCGATATTTTTCTCGAATGATTTCCAAGTTATCACATAGAGTACATCTTGTTTTTTATTACCCTAGTACTTGGTGGGGCCTTTTTTAATGTTATTCTAATTTTAGCTTCTATTTAGTGCTGCGTAGGTTTTGAAAACCAACGACCATCGCTCATTATCCTACCCAGGAATAGATCCCTAGCTATGTCAGAAGACTACCAACTATTTTTCTTAGGAAGGGGTTTTTGAAGTCACCTACTCACGTTAAGGTGATATTGTAAATTCCGTTTCAAGTTTCAAGTAAGGAAAATATGATATCACGCTTATATAGGTTATTTGCCATTTGCTCTTAACCTTACCTATTTTAGAATGCTTCCTATGTTAGCATGATTTAAGGGCGGTATACCATTAAAACAAGGTTAGGCTCCTTTCTTAGTTTTATTAACTCTGCACGCTGACTAACCAAATAAAAATCTTTAGGAAAACATGAAACAAATGTACTGATTCACGGAACTGCCATTCAGTATTTTACATAGAAAGGTGAAAGGGACAGTGACAGCATTTAATACTGGAGTTTGTTAAAACAAACTGAGAAACAACAACTTAAAAAATAATAAAAGATCACTCTTTCACAAGAAAAAGGTCGATTGAATTTTATCCTTTCAGCAATTAACTGCTTTAAGTGCCAAATGTGTTAATGCTCAATTTTTTTGAACTTTGTTACAAAGCCTGTTGGTATTGAAAATTCAAATGCGCAGTGCTCCACAACAATTATAGAGCCATGTGCGTTGAACCTTAATGAATTACACCATAAACACAAAACACTAACTTATGTCAGAATGAAGTAACAGAAGTACTGGCAATGGTGCATCTTTGTTTTGCCTCATGAAACGTAAGTACTTATACGACCGAGTATAATGCTTATCAACATTTAAAGTTTTTTCTCATACTCATAGTATAATATAAGGTATATTTTGGCCTTTGCCAATAGCAGAACTAAGAAGTTCAGAGAGCTTCAAAGCAACATAGTGTTATCAGTGTTATTACTGAACACATATTTACTATGTCTAATTAGCTAATGGTAATAGTGGGCTCAGTTTTGCTTAACTGGGCAAAAGAATTTATTTATGTGACTCGCTAGCTCGTGTTAATGCTAAGGTAAGGTCTATGTTAACGTTTACCGAATGCAGAAGAATGGCATGATTTTGAAGTTTTCCGAAACAGCGTATCATCACAATCAACGTCACTGTTCTAAATACATTCCTACTTCTAGCAAACTAATGTAAACAGTGTAACTTGGCTTCACTTCAACTGGTATAATCACTTTTGCTACGCACCGTCAAGTTTTGTAGCAGTTTTTTGCCAAACAAAGTATAGAGTCGGTCCATTTTGCTGATACCGTATATAGTACGATATACTTCAGGGTGTTTGTAACACTACATTTGATTTTCCAATGCTCCACTCGAAGGTATTACATTGGCCAGGAAGGGAGTTCTTTTTACCTAGAAAATTTTAAATTTTGTCGAACGCGTGCTCTTCCAAGCAAAGTAGGGATCCTTAGTTGCGTGACAACACTCACACACAGGACCTACATTTTACTCTCATACGAACGAGGGCGTATTTTTGTGAAAAATGTTCATCTAACATTTTTCAAGCGTTCGGTATAGGGATTAGAACCCGGAATCTTGGCCGAACTAGTCACACGCATATCAACTGCGCCATGGAGCCGTCGATGTTTGTAACAACATATTGCTGTTAAAAAATTCACCGATTATTTAGATATGCCTTGAAAGGAGGGAGGGTAACAATTTTTAGGGTGCACCGGTTAATAACAGTGGTGCGAGGGTGGGTTTCTATGGAATAAATAATAAAAATCCTTAAATTTCTCTTTGTCATAATTAAGGTACGCCATACCTTCTTGTCTGGGCAATACCTACGATATTATCTCTACACGGAAGACAGTTATTCCGCATAGGTCTCTTTTGCGTTTGGTTTCCTAAATTTGTCATGTTATATTTTACGTTTTTCTACACTACCTTTAACACTACTATATTTTTTCATAATTAACAAAATTTTCAAAATAAACGTCTCTCTCAAATACGACTCCGCGATTGGGGTAGCTGGATATCCTTTCACAAATTTACCTACGTTGACTTATGTTATAAATACCTTCCAATAAGGTTCCTCCTTAACTTAAATTTGATTAAAAATAGATTCTTGAAATATAGGATCAGAGACGAGACTGGTTTCCGAAGGTGTGAAACGAGATGAGACCTTTCCATTTTTCGTCTCGTCTCGTCTCGCGTGCATCACTAAAAACCAATGATATTACAAGAAAAGTGTTAACATTGTCGCACAAATACAGTTTCATCACAAACTACTTTCTTCTATAGAAATAACATTCCGTTAGCTCCTGAGTAAATTTCTTTAAAACGATGCCAATTTGTCTTCATTACAATTTTACGAATACAAAATGCACTAAATCCAGTCGTTCCTTATCGAACAATGAGGATTTTCTATAAATGATTGCATTACATCCTAACAACTATCCTAACGTGTTGCTGACTTCTGTCTAACCACTCCGCGGGCAGTCCTAGACAAATCGAGTTTCTTTGAATCGTCCTACAGTTTTCCCTTTCAGTCAATAACATGTTGACGAATAGCAAAAGTAAGGTCTTACTTTGTAAAAAAAATTACTTTAGTATGACATGCTACGGCTTGGTCCTTTACATACGTAACGTGATTTGATACTAGTGTTGGGTGCACCATAAGTTCCAAAGATCATAACAGACAATTTTCAGGAAAAATAGGTTGTCAAATGGTGTTTTGAAAACACTTCGTAGCAACAATTAATACTGTGTTATAAGAAACGAAGAGTCATTTACAAAAACCATATTGTCTTTGACCTTGTCTTGACATTTTCACTCTTATATGATAATCGAATAGAACATTTTTCACCCTACAACTTTATTTCAAAACATTTTATATAAACTTTTCGTTTTAGAGATATTTGACAGTAGTCATATATTTCTAAAACTCTGTATATTAAATTTGATAAACGCATTCAAGTACAAATTGAAATACGGCTTCAAATTCTGACCGGTATGTAATGTTATCGTTGTTTTAGTTAGTAGCTGGAAGAATCAATCTACAAAAATGGCAGCATAATTGAAAGCAAAGGTTAAGAATAGTTGTTATATATGGAATTCCAAGGAATACGGTATACATATACGAGTATTATTATAGACCCGCCGAGCCGGTACGCGAGACACTACGTCAGTTGGTAGCAATGCTAGACAGTTGTAAAAATGACGCGCAATTTATAGATGACGTCACACAATATGCGAATTATTGCTACACAATTAAACGGTTATGCAAATTTTATAAAAAAACCCCCACGGGGTACTCACGTGAACATGTAGGGCTTCTTGCAGAATTACTCCATGATGGTCGACGGCGGCTTCCCTAATCTTTCTCGAGCGTCGGCTGCTTCGCTGATCTTTCTCGGGCGTCTGCTGCTTCGCTGATCTTTCTCGGGCGTGGGTGATTCGTCGGCCCTGGTCGAATCCAAATTTAAATATCTTCTTTCTATATGTAGGGAACGACAGGAACTGGTTTATAAGGAACGATAGTCCAGAGAAGGCAAAAAGGGACCTACATAACAAAAAGATACAATAAGACACAAAAGACAACAACACTTGTTCACATCTCGGAGGCTAGTTCCACACGTATCCGGAAATCCCCCACTTCCTCCTTGGCCTATCGCGTCGGCGCAAATCTCGCGCAACGCACTATTTGAAGTGACGGATATACGCGCACAAATCTTTTTAAATTCATTGGCGCGAAATTCTTACAAATTAAAACTTATAAGAATGTTTACGGCCGATTTCGGCACGTAACAATCGCGACAAAGCCATAAAAAAAAACTTAAAAAAAGAACATGACTGTTAGCACAGCAACATCTTAAAATCTAAATCCTAACTAACCTACATAAATCCTAACTAACCTACATGAATCCTAACAAAATGTTTATTTGAAGCGCCACCTGGTTTTTTCGACCGATATCACGTCTTCCGGATTACCAGGAAACGGAAAAGTGCACACACGAGTTGTTGGTGTGGCGCAGTTATAGTCAACAGCACAAATTTGTCGGGGAGCATAAAACACTACTTAAACTAAAACAAATGCGACAAGTCGCCTAACCTATATACTAACCTAAAGCAAACATTACAGTTTCCTAAGTGCAGACGCACATGAGCGTTGCATCTAAACTGTTTCTTCATTGGCAAAAAAAAATCCAAATTCAAAAATGTTCAAAAGAGTGAGTTACCCTACACCCTAGCAAATTTTTAGTTACTGGTACTCTGGTTTAATAAACAATACTTATCAAAACTTGTCCATGACATGGTTGTGAATCAACAAATTTACCAAAGTACCACCTTACTAATTCCTTACATTGCTAACCTAACAAATTACATTTCTACCATCAGGTTAGCTTTTTCACTTAATATTCAAGAAAGATAATTCCCACGTCTGGTCATAAATACCAAACGTTAGGAAGATAAAAAAATAAAACAAAATCTCAAGTTATTATCGAAGATGATAGATAAGATAACGATATTAAGCTTACGTTATTATCGAAGGTAATAGGTGAGATAACGATATTAACCTAAAGTTATTATTAGAGATAATAGGTAAGATAACGATATTAAGATAAAGTTATTATCAAAGATAATAAATAAGATAAAGGTAATAACTTAAGTTATTATCAAAGACAATAGGTAAGATAACGATACAGTGGCTCCGTGGAGCCGTTAAATGGGAATTTCTTGTGCCCCCTAAAAAGGGCGACCTGTCAAGCAGGCCCGTTTGCAATAAACCGCACGAGGGACCGGTAAAAGCATTTGGGTACATCCCTGCACCCGGCGTTAATTGATATCGGTGATATAATCACCCGATATCCACACGATATTTCTACATACACTCATACATACATTCACTGTCAGCGAGGATGTGCGCTGACAGCGGCACCGCATGACGTCACGAAAGATTCCCAGAGACGTGGTCCGGGTGTCTGTGAAAACTCCCCGCGCAACCACACGGTGACTAACGGAAATGAAAAGGCAGTAGAAATAGGAACGGTAGAAAGAGGGAGGTAGGTATTTGGAATGCATACGAGGCACTTCCAGGTAGAAAAAAATAGAGGAAGGGCTCGCATTGAGCTAACGAGACAGAAAAGGTGGATAGCAAACCACTACTCAACCAGCCAATGTAGTCAGTAGCCAGGAGGGAGGGGAAAATCACTCTTATGTGGTAGACGGGTGTTCCGGGACATGAACAGGTCTACCGAAAGAAAGATAAGGCAGAAACGGAGACAGCAGGATACGAAAAAGTAGAGTTTTTGGACAAGCGTCTGAGAGAAGGTAGAGAGTTGTCCCTATAAAACACGGGTCGGTCTGAAGGATTACCTGCGATATAAATCCGACAAGTTAAGGTATATCATAAGTTAAAAAATTCACTAGACTCTTAAGAGAATTAGTACAATCATTTTCCTAACGAGTGCATCCACTACGATAAGAAAATTAGACAAAAGTTGACACAACAACTTAAAAGTATCATTACAGATACATTCACACAAAAACAAGTTGTTTCAAGGTAATTTTTTAAAACGGTAACGCCCTAAACACACAAAAATGCCTAATTATAAGCGGTTAAATACAGACACACTGTCCCAATATGCTAAAACAACCAAGAATTTAATAAGCTATCAATAAAAAGCGATAGCACCTCACCACGAAGTTCAATAAAAAACAACGAAAAAAATGTTTATATGTTATGATGATTTAGTAGAAAAAGAAACAAATAATGATATAGGATAATGTGGGCGACTGTAATAATTCAGAGGAAAAACAGATGTAATAGAAAGTCCTAGTTTTTGACAACTGCGAATATGAACTATTTCTTACAATGGCATAGGGCGCGTCTCCTATGTGAGCCCAAAGAAGAAAGCATCCACTCTAACATCAGCTCAAACCAGTTATAAAAATTCAATGAGTTACTACAACCAAAGTTACGACAATTACCACACGATTAAACGATGTAAGATAAACACTAAAAACAAAATAATCTGTTGTAGGAAAAGTTCGAGGATTAATTAAATGAAACGACAGAGTTATACTGGAGGGTCTAGACAATAAAGCGATATATAACTAACGGTAAGTTCAAGCAAAAAGTTTAAGGTAAATAAGTTAAACGTATAAAAGGTATATGGTGTATAAGAGCAGGAATAAGTAATTAAAATTAATTAATTAATAGTGGGGACTAAAAAATTACATAAATCGTTAAGGAAATAAACGTGAAAAAACGTTTAGATGTACGTAGGGTTGAACGATTATAAAGATAATTTTATGCCATCTAGTGTGGTTTAAATCGATATGTGAAGAGACAACAGTAATCAAAACTCGATTTACTGATAAAATTGTTGAAAAACAGAAAGATATCTTGTAACGCATATACTTAGTAGGATGAGAAGCCCTCGTTTGAGCTCCACCTAGACTAATGAAGAAAAATTCCAACATCATTCTTAAAAAAAAATGATTCACAAATTACTAAAACGACAAACTTACCAACCAAATTCTCGTCTAGAGTTACGTAATGCTGAGCGACCAGCCCTTCTTGGGTCTCGTCTAGACTTACATACAGCTGGGCGACCAAATTTGACAGTAAATCTTGCTTAATAGATCTTAAAATGCTGCATTGAAATATCGATATGTCTAAAAAATATGCTATCAAGACAAAATCATACTCGCTATACAAAAGAAATATTCTACGATACATGTATAAAGAAACAGTATTCCAAATTAATAAAATATTCTTTCGATATCGCGTAAATTATCAACAACTATCGTAAATGAGCTTAAATATAAAACGTTAACGACAACTTTATTATTGCAGAGTTTAAAGGAGCAGATATAAAGAGATCCAGTTTATTACAGCATTTTGAAAGGTAAAAGGTATAGTTAGATAATTGCGTTAACTGTATTTAAAGACAAAATTTTCTTTAAAAGGAATTTATAGGTTATAGTCACTTGTTTAAATTACTAGGAAAACACTTTTAGCACGATATGAGAGCAAGATAATGTTTAAGGGAATAGATATAACACCATTACGTTACTATAACGTTTTAAAAGATATAGTAAAAACTCAATTAATTAGAAAATCTATATTTCGAAAAGGAATTTTCTTTATGCAGGTAATTGTAATTTACGATTGATTATTTAGGTTATAAAAAGACACTTAAAATCATAGACAAATACATTATATGTGTTATTTAAACGGTAGCTTTAAAAAGTTGAACCAAAGAACAAGTTAAGCAGGCCAAGAAAACCTCAGAAATAAAGTGATTATTTCAAATAACCTTAATGGCAATTCAAAAGGTTTTTTCTTTTTTTCTTTATAATCGGTAGAAAACAAAGCTATTTACTTATAGTTAGAAATACGTACAGGCAAAATTATATAATTCAAACACCAGAATTAGGTTATGTTATGTAATAGACACCCCTAAAAGAAATGCACTTTTAATTTTTTCCAAACAAATTAGTACTTATTTAAGAGAGTTTAAGTTAGAAAACACACTATTTTTATAGTTACAAGAGAATTAATTCGATTAATAATAAATTGTAAAAAATATACTAGAAAAATCAATATTCAATATGGCCACTGATGTTAAATTAGCATAACAGCTGTCATGTCATTTCAGATGATTATATAGTAACTTTTAGTGATTCCACCCTAAATTTTATGAGTTAATAGATATTAAAAATGTTCATAATTATTTATTTTTTTAAAATGAAAAAGCTATAAATATAGTTAATTAATACATTATGGGGTATAAAAAGCGTTCTATGCGCAACTTTTACAGCCCCGCCGCGCCGGTACGCGAGACGCTACGTCAGTTGGTAGCAATGCTAGACAATTGTAAAAATGACGCGCAATTAATAGATGACGTCACACAATATGCGAATTATTGCTACACAATTAAACGGTTATGCAAATTTTAAAGAAAACCCCCACGGGGTACTCACGTGAACATGTAGGGCTTCTTGCAGAATTACTCCATGATGGTCGGCGGCTGATCTTTCTAGGACGTGGGTGATTCGTCGGCCTTGTCAAATCCAAATTTAAATATCTTTTTCTATATGTAGGGAACAACAGGAACTGGTTTATAAGGAACGATAGTCCAGAGAAGGCAAAAAGGGACCTACATAACAAAAAAAGATACGATAAGACACAAAAGACAACAACACTTGTTCACATCTCGGAGGCTAGTTCCACACGTATCCGGAAACCCCCCACTTCCTCCTTGGCCCACCGCGTCGACCCAAATCTCGCGCAACGCACTATCTGAAGTGACGGAAATACGCGCACAAATCTTTTTAAATTCATTGGCGCGAAATCCTTACAAATTAAAACTTATAAGAATGTTTACGACCGATTTCGGCACGTAACAGTATATGCTTTTAGTACTTGCTTTAAATCTATGCGTTTTACATAAATTGTTCAAGGAGCGCGGGAATATTTCAGTATTTCCATATTACTATGATACATGTTTGAATGTATTAATTACAATTTGATGTAAAAAGGAACATGACAAAACTCACAACAGAGTATATAAAAATATTTCACTTAAGGAAATTCGAATGGCATTTAACTAACAAATAGATTATTGTCTTCTGCATTTTGCTATTTTTCTATGACCAAACAAACAGAAAAGCCTCAAATGCCTTTAAGTAAAAATAAGTTTTGTCATTACAGCAACCACAATGAAATGATGGGGTTACAGAACAAACGTATTGTACTAATCAACCTGGGTTTTACAGGACCTGAATTCCTGAATAAAGATAACCATTGAATACTAGAATTAATTACTTCAATTGTATATATAGATATGAATTTTGTATTTTGATAATGTGGTAGCATAAGATTTAGATTAAGTTTAACATCAAAGTATAATGAATTTCAAGTTTCAGATATACAATAAAATTGTACACAATCAATCCGAGTAAAGGTTTTAAGGATTAGGTGCGCTGTTTTATCTAATCAGACGTCTGTAGTCTTTAATTGTATATTTCTATATGTATGATATGGATATAAATGTAACAAGTACCAATTTAATGCCCTTTAACGTACGACCACTTCCTCCAATCAAAGTACAAGTACGATATGACTAATAAATTTCCTCTTCTAATTTAACTATGTAAAAATAGCAATACAATGTTCTTATGTTAGTAGGTAAGCCATGTTCGCACGAGCGCAAAAAACCGGTTTTCTCTTATGGGATTTAACATAGGAAATTCTAAGGTCCAAAAAGACTATTTTTGCCAGGTACAAAGGTCATGCACCCCGAGGTCGTCGCAAATATTCCTACATCTAGTAATAAAAATCTGTACAATAGTTTTCTTCAACTAAGCATTTTTTAGCTCCAGGCATGAATCTCGATTTCGACACCCCGTTCAGGGTGCTAGACCCCCACCCCAAAAACGTCACCGCACTTGCATAAATTCGCACATCTAGTAACAGTATTAAATAACATTATCATCTTAAATTTGCACAATAGTTTTCTTCGACTAATCATTTTTTAGCTTACGGGGCACGGATCGCACTCTCGGCACCCTGGTTCGAACCACCACCACCACCACACACACCACCACAACCACCACCACCACAAACACCACCACAACCACCAACGCCAGTAGTAGAGAGGAAGTCGCATCAATTTGAAAGCATTAAGGTCACAACTGTTGATGTAAGAATGGGATTTAAAACTTCAAAAAATTTTGAACCGTCGATGAAGGCTTATGCTTTAATTATACATGACTCTATGTTTGAATATAACCCGTTTACAGCTATAGCTTTTTATAAAGATTCTTTACTGTATTCACTACTTCGTTTTCTTATATAGTTGCTAACCATGCTGGCCAATACGGGTGGAGACAATTTCACCCTATGAGGCAATTTCACCCTATGAGGCAATTTCACCCTATAAGACACTATCGCCCTATTCTGATGGGGATAAATTCAAGGAACTTTGCCATTAAAGCACCCACAACCAGACATGATCACATGACCACATGACCATATGGCCTCATAAACATATATATGACCATATGATCGCATGACCATATGACCATATGACTACATGACCATATGACCACATGACCATATGGCCACATGACCATATGGCCACATGACCATATGACCACATGACCATATGACCACATGACGGCCACCCTTGCGGCCACCATGTTTGACGGTTGCCATGGCGGCCACCACGTTTGAGCCAGGGCTGTTATGGAGACCGCTAAATGCTATGTATTGTTTTCTTATTGTCATGATATTTAAATGCAAGGTAGCACAGTGCATTAACGTTTACCACATAGCCCAGTCTCTAGACTTTAGATGTTGAGTTGGAACTATGCCGCAAGCACTATGGATCTAGCTTTGGTCAGAAGCACATGCAAAGGGCAACCACACACTCAATTATCACAACATATTATGCAATTATAACAACATAGTTAACCATAGCAAAATCATATTCTTTACTAAACAAAATATTGCTGTATATTTCGGAAATTACAACACTATCTCGGTCAAATGTTATTAATCATGAATGTGATGATTATACAAATCGATAAAGCATACTTAAATATATTAATAACTGTCTATACAAAATATAAGTATAACTTATTTTCAAATTCTAAATCAAAAACCAAAACGGCGCTAGATATAAATATAGCAATTACATCAATCGATGCGTGTTACTAAAATAATGATATATAAACCTTGATAACTTATGCTCGCTCGTTATCGTTTTGTAGAAATTCGAGGTTTCAGATTTTGCATAATATGCTATTGTATTATAAATAACACCTCGTTTCAACACTCTTTTCCACGTAAATACTATCGAAAATCTGAAAATTTTCCCAATTCGGTTCTACGAGTAATGTATTGTAATGCATACAAAGAGCTTGCTTTTGTGCCAACAAATTACCGGCTATTAATTATGTTACATTTTAATAAGGTCAAAGACGTTGTTTATTATTTGTTTTTATGGATATTTCCGTCATTAAATTCATTCCTTGGGTAATATTTTTCGCGAATTACCTCTTGTTAAGAGACATGTAAAAAATATATTTCTATTATAGCCTGTTTTAATATGCTTGAAAAGGTCAAGTTTTAGCCCTTGGTGCTTTTACGCTAAAGATTTCATTTTAAATATGGACCGCTTGTTGGTTTAGATATTGTTGTAACAATTATATTTTCGAATTGATAAATCTCTTCATTAAAGGTACAAAAATAATAAAACACATTTATTGATTAAAGTCGTAATACGTCTAACAATTAAATATTACATTGAAACAGTATCTAGACTCCTTAGTCTATTTGTTTTGGATGTTGGTGTATTCCACAGCCAGTCGCAAAGACGCTTGGAAGTGTGACAACCCTCCCCTTGGACGCTCCGATCGTCCGAGAGCGCGTATAGGCACTCGGCCATAGGTAGAAGTAAGAGCAACATGTATAAGAGGACGATGGCCAGTGACCTGCGGGTCGGTTTGAATGAGTAAGCACATGGTTAGAGTAACGGTTGGTAAAGTATACACTTTATTATCTTGTCTGATTTGAAAATTTGTTTAGCGCAACAACGACATGAATGTACGCAACCAAGATTAGACGACGAAAAATTACGCTCCAAAACTTAGGCGATGAGAATTTAAACGACAAGAACTTAGAACTTTGAATCAACGTTAAGAAACCACTTCATTTCAACACGTGTATTTAGAGGATGGAATGCTGATCTAATTAATTCTACGTTGACAGAATGTAAGCAGTAAATGCCGCAGGACAATGCACGTCCTAATCCAGTCCGAGGAAAGCGGTTTTGTTTGGTTCGTAGTAACTTTAAGAAATTCTTTTGTGTTTCATTCAGGAAGCACGCTATTTTTGTTTCGATGTGTAGAAGTGCGTATTTGTTATTTGCTTCAACTATTGCTAAGCTGGAATTCCCAGTATTAAATTTAAAATTCACTCACTTGATTTTGTAAGAATATAATCTGTTGGTTACTATAACAGGTGTAATTGCATCATTTGTTTGTTTGAAATATGTTGTTGACACATGTATCCGTGATGGCAGATGCTTAACACTGCATCACTATCGACTTTGAAAACAAGAATATTTTTGTGAACATTTTCATTTTAAACTGAAATTAGTACTTCGAACTTAAAGAGAAAATTTGTATTTTAATTTTGACAATGTAATAGACCTAATCAGATCTGAATGGGTTAGAAAATATCAGTGTAACAAGTTACACTTTGTTGTAATATTCTTGATCTAGAAACAGGTTGATAAATCTTATCTTAAATTTACAAACTACTACAAGTAATTATTTAATTTTGTTGCATTAAATTTTATTTAAAGTTAAAGGAATTCTTTCTAGTAAATTATTAACCCAAGCTTAAAGTTTTTTATTTTGATCAAGTATGATCAAACCTAACAACCAAAAAGCAATAAGAGTTGAATTTTGATGCCACCCTTATGTAGAAAATATTCTTTTATTTTTTTCAGGCATATTTGAGGACACAAACAGTGTACCCATTTTCTATGTTGACTTAATTATTATTCTTTCTTACAGGAACAGCGTCTTATTCGGTTAAGACAGGTTTTTGTCACCGAAGGCGATCTTTTTTTCTTTGGGTCTCCACGTCCGTCCTTAGAAATATGCCATGCTATTAACATGAATCAATCTGGACTTGGTGGCGCCTATTTGTTTTAGTTTGAGTGTGACCCCCCAACAGATTTCGACTTACCCCCCCATTGCTCATAGCTCTACCCAAGGAATAGACCCCTAGTTACGTCGGAAGACTTCGTTTTGCTGACACCCAACTTCTAGGGTCAGTTATATGTGTTAAGTAAATAAGTTTCACTGGCTCACAACGTGGGGCTGGTGCTTTTAGTGCATCAAAAGAAGAAAAGGTTTCACTGGCGCCCATGCGTGAGGCTAGCTGAGCCCAGTTAGGAAAAATTGTTTCATTGTTATAGTTTGAATTTTGTTTACGCATGTATCTAAAATACGAATTCTTCTCAAAGACTGTTTTGCAATATGGTCTGTCCATCTAAAATTTGTTATGCAGGGCTGGCGAATGTTTGTCAATCGTTCAAGCACCTCTTCGTTTTTATATCCTACGGCAATAGTTGATGTATTTTAGCAGCTTTTAGTTTGCCAATACCTCTATTTAAAACCAGGTAATTATCGCGATTTGATGAAATATTGTTTTACCAAATACTTTAGGGTTAATAAAGATTTTTGAAATTTTCCATAAACAATAAGAAAGTAGAGCGTTCGGTGAAAGGGTATCAAAGTCGATGGTCGTGTTCTATAACAGGATTTATGTTGATTGGAAAGGATCTGTCGATCCATATAAGTGTGGCCTAGGGTTTCTAGTTCAAAATATCTGTTTCAACTTCCGAAGAACGAGGTACAAGCAGGTAAGTCTTTTTTAGTTTAAAATTATTATTCTTGCATCAAGACGCAGAATTATATCTGTTACATTTTTAAAAGCTATATTTCGGTCTTAGCTCATAAGTGATTTGATTGTAATATTTAAATTTCCGTCGTAATTTTTAACTCTTTATTTTCTTATTTGCCAGCTCATATAAAATATGGATTTTGCAAAATTAAATGCGGTTATGAAGCATAAAACCACAATAAGCGCTTCCGAGCTTGTCATCGATAGAAAATATCGTGTTTTAGGAGTCAGGTCTGTGTCAACAAAGTATGGGGATCGTGCCATTGTTAAAAGCGATGATTTTTTTGTGTTTTTACCAGAGCGCTTTTTCAACTACTTAAAACTTGATGGAATAAAAACCTTCAGCAAGCTAATTGATGGTAAGAAAAATGTTTATATGATTAGCCGGGGTAAAGTCGGTGCAACAGTGAACATAGACTTTGAATTAGACTAAAATTAACATTTTCTTATTCGCGGAATTTTTTGCCGATCTATGTATCCTAACTGTATGCAATTTGTGCTTTTAATGGTTAGTATGCCGAATAAACTGTATTAATGCTTATTGTTATTTTCCAATGGGTTGTTAATAATAATACATCCTGTCTCCACTAAGAGCTAGTTGAATCAAAAATAATGTGCTTGTGTTTAAACGCCTATTTGCAAATAAACGAATACATGTCTTTTTAGTATATTGGCAAGTTTACTGGTTTGCAGATTTATGCAAATATTTGAGATTGCGGCAAATAACAATTTAATTTGCAAAACGATTGCATAGGTTTAATGGATTAATCTAGTTATGTATTAAATTAGTTTTAAAAGATTAAATAAATTAGCGGAAGAATTTGTCTATCCGGTGGACCCGGAGAAGGATGACGGGGGCCCGTCAGCCCGGTTCGGGGTGCCGAGTGCGCGCCTGCAGCTAAACAGTGCTTGATCGAAGAAAACTGTTGTGCAAATTTAAGAGGACAATGTTATTTAATACTGTTACCAGATGTGCGAATTTTTTGCGTGGCGGTTGTGGAGGTGGAGGGCCTAGCACCCTGATCAGGGTGTCGAGTGCGAGATCCATGTCTGGAGCTAAAAAATGCTTCGTTGAAGAAAACTATTGTGCAGATTTTTGTTACCAGATGTGCAAATATTCGCTAATATGGCGTAAGGGTTTACTGTAAGATAAAAGTAAATTAGAATTTAATTAAATTATCCATGCCTGGGGCTAAAAATTGCTTAGTTGAAGAAAACTATTGTGCAGATTTTTGTTACCAGATGTGCGATTTTTTACAAGTGTTGAAATTATTCGTGCCTGGAGCTGAAAAATGCTTAGTCGAAGAAAACTCTTGTGCAAATTTTGTATTATCAGATGTGCGAATATTTGCGTCTCTGTCTGATACATGGGTGCTAAATGGACGGTGCTAAATGGGAATTGACATTGAGTTGTGACGTCAGAGGGGTAAGTGATACCCCTGAATTTACTCTACTTATGTTAATGTTGACATTATTTACTCAATTTTCAAACGGAAACATGGTTAAGGTTTACGTTTATTGTGTGAAACTAAGCGGATGTTGTTAACATAACACATTTTTTTATTGCTTACTGAAAGAATTTTTATAATATGGCACATATTTACAAATTTTGATTCTTGGTATACACGCATCCATAGGACACAATGCATGTATTGATTACAGTTCTATACTATACCAGCACGCAATAAATGATAATCAATAAAACCTGTTACAAAATTACCCGCAATCCTACTATCGTTCTGTGTTTGTGGGTTCCGAAAAATATTTCAGGTCTAGTATTTGTATGTCAAGTAAACACAAGTTTATATTACACAGTATATATTACGAAGGCGGCTCCGTGGCGTAGTGGTGTGTGTGTGACTACTACGCCCAAGATCCCGGGTTCAAATCCCGACACGGTCCGCTTGAAAAATGTTAGGCGAGCATTTTTCTCAAAAATACACCCTCGTTCGGATGAGAGGTAAAATGGAGGTCCCGTGTGTGGGTGTTGTCACGCACGTTAAAAATCCCAACCTTGCTTGGAACAGAAAGGGTTCGGCAAAATTCCAAATTTTCCAGGTAAAACAAAACTCGCTTCCTGGCCAATGTAGTACCTTCGGGTGGAGTATTGGAAAATCACATGTAAGGTATATATTACGACCATATCACTAACATGTTACGAGACGCCAGAAGTCTCGTCAGAACTCTCGCACGAGAACGAACAAAATCTCGTATCTCGTCTCGTCTCGCAAAAAAATAGCAAGTCTTGTCTCACGTCTCGTCTTGCAAGAAAATATCAAGGCTCGTCCCGCGTCTCGTCTCGCAAAACACGCGAGATTGCGAAACAACGCGAAACTTCTCGCGTTTCGCATGCACAATAACTGCATTTGATGAAGCTTTTTCCGAATTAAATTGTCAAAAAAATAGGTCACCTAGGAGGCTGTGGGAACTTCAGGGAAGGTTAGCTCAGAATAAGAAACAATGAAGGTACACGTTTAACCAATTCCAAGACCGCAGACCTAATGATGATGATGATGAGTTGTGTTTTAGAAACGCATCTCTTGCACCTTCGATATTATTTGATTAGTACTCTCTGTATGTTTGTTTTAATTTGTTTTGTATTTTTCTTAATCTTCTTTGCGAATTAAACCGCTCATAGTTGTTAAAATAGTCTATATTTACGTTTCGATCCATGACCTAGGATCGTTGTCAAAATAATAAAAATTTCAAATTGATATTTATGACATAAATTGAAGGTAACTTTGATTTATCAATATTTAATATATTTGGCTTAAATACATTAGGTGAAAATTTTAAAGTTTATCAGAAAAAGGCTTTCAGTTTGTGTTGCGGACTAAAAGCCACTTTGAGGTAGCCCACACGCTTAATGTGAAATCAGCTGATTAATTTTTATATCGTTAGATTTCATATAAATTCAACAACTTGTAAATTGGAAAACATTTTTAAACATATTTCTATTTATACGGTTGAGAGGATGGTTATTAAAGAAGTGTGCGACTATACGTTACCGTAAGGCTTAAGCAGTCAAGGGCTGCTAATATGCCTTTTGTTATGTATTAGTTATCGTGTGTATAAATTTGTTTATTGAAAGTCACGGATTCGTTTGCTACGCAAATATTTGTATGTAGGATTCTATAAGCAGCTTCTTTGGTTTTGCGTTATTGATGGTTTTCTTCTTTGTCAATAATTTTTGCGTTCTCCTATTTTATTTTATGAGTGGAGTCGCATGGACGTAGACAAATCATGGATTTTTCAAATTTTCCATTTTATATATATGATTTTTTTTTAATCAAACTTCAAATGGTCTGTAACTTTACCGTATGTAAAACTTGTTACATTCACACAGTATTTTGTAGATGCAGTTCTTTGAACTTTATATTGCGTTTTTGGGTTTTGTTTTTGTTAGTTGTGTTTATAGTGTATTGTTGGTTCTAAATACATTTGATTGTGAATTTGTTTCCTATTTTTTGGATTTTTTTTGGAGAATCCCTTTATGTATGGTATTGAGAGCATTTTTTGATGCGCATCGTTTTTTCTGTTTTCTTCTTTTCTATTTTTTAAAACTTTCTTCATTATTGTTTCTATTATTCTTTTAGGATACTCGTTTTATATTAGTGTACATTTGAAAAATGTCTTTCGCGTTCTTTAAAATTTCTTCGTTTGATGATATCAATTTTGCTCTATCATACATGGTTTTGATAATTCCTCGTTTGACACAGTGTGGATGATTTGAATCGAAGTCTAAGTATCTGTTTGTGTGTGTTGGTTTTTTGTAGACTGATGTATTAATTGTTGTATGATTTTTGCTAACTAGAATATCTAAAAATGAAATTTTTCCATGTTGCTCTAATTCATAAGTAAATTTAATAGTCGGTTCTATTTTGTTAATAATACAGAACTAATTAAAAACTTTGTAGATTCAATTAACAAATAGCAACTATTAAATCCACTTATAAATTAGAGCAACATAGAACACTTTCATTTTTAGTTATTCTAGTTAGCAAAAAACGATACAATGGCAAACTTTTGTTCTCGTTATAGCTTCTATGTATATAAAACTTTGACCCACAAAATATTCGCATCAAACATGTACTAATTTGCATATACAAGAAAATTTGGTACATAAGTAGTCAATTAATTATTGATCAATATTTGATTATACATATTAAGATTCACTTTGGTTATTATATAATACAGGTCGAAGCAAATAATTTACTTAGAGAGCATATTAACTCATCTTTACAGTTGGGTAAAATCATTTGTATAGAAAACCTTTCGCTAATTCTGGCGACAGCTCAAGTCGTCCTATTGTATAATTCCGTTTATGTGTCTGCTGGCTAATGCCCTTTGATTAAAATACAACCGGAGCAGCATTCTTGTTCCATCTATAAGGTACCTACATGTTTAGGGATTGGTAACCACTGGTTTACCAGCATTTCTTGTTTTGTATGACTATCCTTTCGGATGTCAATTTTACGCTTCAGTGAACACCTTTCAATTTAAAGTTCCTTGTATTAAGTTACCCTCCTCTTTACTACAAGTTTACAGGTATTCTGAATAAATAAGTCATCATATAACATTCGTACAGTTAAAGGGTTTTCGTATACGTTTTTAAAACAAACTTTCAGAAACGCCCAAAGAGGTTTCAATAACTTGACATCGATGTATTGAAATCGCACTGAGTAGTGACTTTATTTGATCATTTTCAGTGATGGCATTGATACAATAAGAGATTATGATTGGTTATTTTTAATTGAGATAATTGTGGTTATTTTCTCATACAAAATGTCTGACACATTGGAAAAAATCTTTAACTTTATTAAAGCTTTATGCGGCTAGCATTTATGAAATTTTCGAGCTTTCTGAGGAAGCACAATATAGCGATTCTTTACATAATTTATTTAAGTGGAAATCTTGAATCGTTGAATCTATTTCCAAAGATTTTACTGGAATGTATGTCGGTGTATTCTTAAACACAAAACCGGAATTACAAAGCGCCTTAGAAATTGTGTGTCAAAAGGTAGATGATGAATATTATTCTATTCTTTTAATAGAGCCGGAAATATTTACTGCTGACGTGGTATCACCGCCGGCGAATACCTCGATTACTAGAAAGCTAGTGTTTGTGCACCTAGAGTGAAAAATTACTAAAAATCACTTTACCACGTTTTGATAATGACCCTAAAAGCTTTAAAACCGTCAAGTACATATTTGATGTCTTGGTAGATAAACAACCACATTTAAGTGACATCGAAAAGCATTCGTACCTTCTTTCAAGTTTGTCTGGTGAATTATTGACATTATTGCGATCTATTCCCCTCTCTCAAAAAAATTATAAATTAGCATATGCCACTTTCTGTACTAAATCTAATACTAAACGTCTTTTGGCTAATTACCGTTGACGTAAAATAAAAAATTACCCGCATATGCATCATCATCATCATTAGGTCTTCAATCCTGGAACTGGTTAGACCCGTACCATCATTGTTTCCTATTCTGAACTAACCTACACATTTCTCTGAAATTTGCACAGTCTGCATCTATCACTATCTGATCTAGGCCTACATTTACCTCTTTTTTCCTATCTCTGCTTGTAATATATCCTATACTATTCCCCAGTAATGCCTTAGAACGTATTCTGCCCTTCTATTTCTCTTAATTTCTTTTCACATATATCCTTGTTCCCCTACTACTTCTATAACCTATCAGTTATTACTTCGTCTGTCCATGCTATCATCCTCATACATCTGAAGCACAGCATTTCAGAAGGCTGCTACCGTTTTTCAGCTTGCTTTTCAGACTGTCCGTATTTCATAGGCATACTGTGCTGTGCTCCACACATATGCTTTCAACAATTTTCTTCTTGTTCTATGTTTGTTGTCTTTCATAATAGGTGCCGTTCTTTTTTGTTAGATGCAGTTCGGTCCCGTTCTATTGTTTTACAATTATATACCCTATTTCTCCAAAATTCAGTGGTTGTGAAGGGGGGTAAACAGCCTGTGGCTGCCAAGTTCCTACAACACTTAATCATTTTCCGATTAATATTTTTTCCAATATATCTTTTCGCACAGTCAGATATTTCACAACTAACACCTGTAGTTGTTTATAATAATCATCAGATTTATGTGCGCTTACTTTTTCGTCATTAGGTTTTCCGTCTCAAAACTGGCTGGACACGTACCTGCACTTATTTATATTCTAAGTTAGCCTACACAGTTCCTTGAAATTCTCACACAGCATGTATACAGCTCGGTTCCCCTTATATTGTTTCTAATTTTATGCCCTATTTCACCGGGATTCAGTGAAGGGGGTTAAGCAGCCTGTGGCTGCCAAGATTCCCCAACACTTAGACATTTGCCAAAATAATAGTTTTCCAGTAAATCCTTTCACACAATTAACATTATTCGAGAATATTGCCCAACAATACTTGTAGTTGCTTTTAATAATCATCATGTTTAAGTACAGTTACTTTCTTCGTCATTAATTTATCCATCTTGGGACTGGTTAGTTGCGTACCTCCATTGATTTCTATTCTGAGCTAGCCTACACATCTCCTTGAAACTTCTACAGCCTACATCTTTCACTATATGTGTACAGTTGTCTAACCTCGGTCTACCTCTTCTTCTCTTTTCTCCTATCTCTGCTTCTAATATATTCTGCACTATTCCCTCGCGCCTTAGTATGTGGCCTATCATCTTATCTCTTCTATTTTTACCGATTTTTTACATATTTCTTTCTTCCCCTACTATTTTTAGTGGCTCTTCGTTCTTAACTTTGTCTGTCCATGATATCTTCATTATACATCTGTAGCACCACCTTTCAAAAGCTTCTACCCTTTTCTTGACCGCTTCTGCTACTGTCCAGGCCTCACAGCCGTACAGTGCTGTGCTCCACACATATGTTTTAAGCAATCTTTTCCTTGTTTCTATGTTTGTTGTCTTTGAACACAGTAGTTGCTTTTTATTGTTAAATGTAGCATGGCCTTGTGCTACTCTTTGTTTTATATTTTTTGTGCTTTTCCCGTCTTGCGTTACTTGGCTTCCTAGGTAGCAGAAATCCTTAACCTATTGTAAGTTCTTGTTACATATTTGTATTCTTGTTGTTGATTGATTTTCCCCTCCCTTGCATACTAGTACTTTAGTTTTAGCTTTGCTAATTTTCATACCGCATTTGTCTGGTACAACTGTTTCCATTTCATTAAGAGCCGCTTCTAACTCAACCTTGCTAGACGCTAGTACCGCTATATCATCTGCAAATCTAAGCATATCAATTTTTTGTCCCTGCATAGTAATTCCAAATGTTTTTCTGCATTTGACAGTATTCATTGCCTCTTCAATGTACAAGTTAAAAATTAATGGGGATAGGGCACATCCTTGTCTCATCTTTTTCCTAATGTTTACCGAATATGCATATTGAAAATATATAACAACTTAGAAGTTTAATTGATTGTTTTACAGAAAATTTATCGGTTTTGTGGGGGTTACAATCTCATGTTGAAAGTTAGGACGTCGTTTCTGTAGATCTTTCATTATGTAAATTCGACAAAGAAATTCGTAAACGATTTGAATTGCAATTCAATTCTATTGATATGCCTGCATTTAATGGCGTTAAAGCCTTTTTGTCAAAACAATGTGTGGTCTTGGATAATCTTGTTTCAAGCATAAACGTAAAGTGCCTAAATGTACTACCAATAAACAGGTTAATAGTAAAGTTCCCATGCTTTCGAATTTTGATTTGAAGCCTAAGACATTCTTAGCTGAAACTACTACTTTACCTAAGCACAATTTGTTGTCTTGCGGCCTTACAAAGGAAATAATTTGATGTATTCTTGCAAGTAATTTCTTAAATTGTCTCCTAGCAAGCGTTACGACTAAGTCAAACATCAGCGGTTGTTTGAATTGTTTCCTACGCAAGCATAATATGTCTTGTCAGTCAAAATCGTCGTGGAAAACTTACAGTAAAAAATCATAATACGTTATTACACTTTTTGTTTTCGACTACTACGTTACAACCTCCTTCAACTCCAGTTCGTGAATAAAATTTCCTAACAAGTTCGTCTGATCATGTTGCTTGTACAACAACAGTTGAGTTGGAGGCGACAACTTATCTAGCTCTATTACTCATGGTTTTTTCTTGACATTATCGACAAGAGAAATCAACACCTCAAATTATTCGTGCTTTTGTAGACACTGGGAGTCAAATTTCATTTACAAAGTCATGTTGTAAATCTATTGGTATATCGTCTCCTTCTTCTTCAACTCCTATTTCTAGTTTGGGCCAGATTTCACACCAAACCTTAGGTGTAATATATGGTACAATTCGTCCAATTTAGCAGCACGATTCAGTCCCTACAGACAACAATTTAAAATAAGCTTAATGGGTTCGTCGTCCTTTTGTGGTAATGTTCCAAACAATCTTATTCAATCTTAGTGGCTTCATTGAATGATACCTTATTTGCTGGACCAAATCGCCAGAATGGTATTGTAAAAATACACTTAGTATTTCGCATCCTCAAGTTCTCTTTTGTTTGTGACATAAAACAAATGTACAGACAGATGTTAATATCAGAAGCGGGTCGATTCTTACCAGATGATGCAGTGGAGATGGAATCCTTCAAACTCATTTTAACCTATCAATTGAACACCATTACATATGGAGTTTATCGGCCCGTTTTCTTGTTATTCGCGATCTATTAAAACTAGTCAAACAAGGAGAAAATAGCTACCCATTGGCTGCTCAGGCTCTAAGAAATAATCTGTACGTTGATGATGTATTGACTGGGTCATCCACGCTCCAAGCAATTCATGAACTAAAACGTCAACTTATTTATCTATTACATTCTGGCTACTTCAAACTACGCAAGTGGGTTAGCAACTGTCCACTATTTTTAAAAGATATTCCTACTGAATATCAACAAGAAAAACAAAATCTAGTTGCAACTGATCTTTGGTTTACTGTAAACGTGCTTGGTCCTCAGCAACACTCGTTGCATGATATTTTTTTGTTTAAAATTCAGCTTTTAGTAAATCGTCTCACCAAGCAGATTATACTTTCAGCAATTGCTCAGATTTACGATCCTCTAGAATTTATTACACTAGTTACCTTCGCACTCATGCAACTTATTCAACAATTTTGGGATTTGGGGTTGGATTAGTATGATCTTCCTTCTGAGTCTATTGTTGTATTTTGGAAAAAACTTGTTTCTGAACTATTTTGTATTGATTCGATCCAAATTTTTCGCTATTTCTTTTTGACGAAGCCTGTAGTGACAACTACATGGTTTCTGTGACATGTCATTGAAAAAATATTCTACTATTGCATATTTTCGTTTACTATATCCTTCGGAAAGTCTACGTTTATTTTGTTATGGCTAGATTAAAGGCCACCCCTTTGAAATATTTGCCTATACCTAAGTTTGAACTATATGCTGCAGTACTTTTGTCTAAATTAGTACATTTTGTTAAAATTACATATTCACGTCTAACGTTTGAAAAAATCTTGTATTACACTGTTACTGTTGTGGCTCTGACTTGGATCAAATCACCTACCTATCGTTAAAACATGTCGGCGGTTAACCGCGTTAGTTACATCCAAAACGTATTTCACCCGAACTGTAGAAATATTGGTTCTTCAAATAACATATGTGATTGCGCCACCAGAGGTTTATTTCCTTTGGTATTGCCCGCGCATCCGCTATCGTGATCGGACTCTAAATTTTTATCGTGGCCTAAAGAAAATTGACCTTTACCTAAATCGTTCATCCCTTCTCTAGAAGCATTTTCCGAAGAAAAACGCATTACTTGTATTGTTACTGTAGGGCAAATTGCCTGGAAAGTCTATTAGACAGATTTTCGTAGTTACACCAAATTTAACACATAGTCGCATATGTTTGAGGAAATTAGTAGTTAAAAAAAGTGTTACCAATTCGTTATTCTTATTATCGATGGAGTCTCACACTGCTCTTATGGTTGTTGTGGAGGTGCTCCAATTTACTTCACTTAATGCTGAAATCGAAGTGGTTTGTCAAGGTGAGCCCTTGCATAAACATCTGCAACGTCTAGGCTTATTTCTTTATCCGAATGACATTTTTAGGGTCGGTGGTACACTAATTCATTTCAGTCTTCCAGATTTCGTAAAACCTTCTACGGTATTATCCAATAAGCGATTTGTTGATTGAACAAATACACACGCGCACGCACGCATGCATGCACGCTCGCACGCACGCACACACAATTTACATTCTGGAGTAAACACAACTTTGTACGTGCTTCAAGAAAGATGTTGGATTATCTCATCTTTTCGTGTAATTCGTAAAGTACATCTAAGTGTTATCGCTGCTATCGTCTTTGCCCAGTTCCTTTCAGTCTAATTATGGGTGAATTGCCTTCGTTTCGTGTTTCGCAAGCTAAAACTTTTAGTTCTATTGGTATCGACTTTGGCGCATCGTGCAAGAATCACTAACACTTGCTAGGCATATCTTTGCGTGATTGTTTGTGTCGCCACGGCGTGGCGGCCCGTAAACTTTCCTTGCGGACTAGCCCTAGGTGGAAGATAGTTTAAGACGCGTTTAAAGGCAAAGAATACGAGAACGTTTCTGCACCTTCTGCACCGGTAAAAAGTGTTCCTTCACTCCTGGGAGCTTTCAACAGACAACATTCAACTGCCATCTCTCAAAACAGACCTTTTTTATTGTATAACGAACATCAGGCGATCCTAAACAACCAACCACGCAATTCTTCACTTAAATCGTTCATAAATAGGTGCTACAGGTAAAACAATCATTATACTGTTAAATTTCAAATGACCCAGAAAGGGCATGAATCCCCTAACAAATTAAGGACGCACGTGCTAGCTATAGTGGTGCGGGAAAGCGTCTCTTGTTATGTACAGTTTCTGCCCCAAAAACTATAGCCGCTAATCTATAGAGAAACCGGTATAGTACCGCGTTAAAATTCTGTATTCCAATAAATTACCGAAAAACCTCGACTAACAAGAATGGTTGTTGACCAACTCACTGGGAATGGTGGTGTAAGTGTTTGGAGAGGGCGCTGGAATGCTGTCGTATTAAATACGTTTTAATCAAGAATCATTTATAGGCCATATAATCTCAAGATAGGGGGATTTCTAAGGAAACCCTCAGAAAGCATAGTAAAAGGTTGCCATCACGTGAGATCAAGAAAGGAATTCTGGAATGAAATTCACAAAAGGAATAATTAAGTACCCCCTTGCTAAAACAAACCTAAAATCAGATGTTAAATTACTTGGATTATTAATCACGTCTCTTAGTAATTGCAATATATTTTATTTCAAGAAGGCTGGAACTATCACATTCATTTACAGTTACTCTAGTCAGAAATTTGATCATAAATACTCGATGAGCGATTTGTTTCTGTAGTGAAATCGGATGCAACTAAAAACCATTGTTTCCTGGACATTACTCGTTTTAGTCAGATCCACTGGGACTTCGAAGAGAAAGCTAGAGGTTCTGAATTAATGCTCCTAAAACTAAAAGTAGCCAACCTGGTATCGTGTTATCCGAACTGTATTGACTAGTTACATTAGTTAGTCGAAATATTCTTCAAGGTTGACTGCACCTACTCCTGTCTGCATTTTATGTTGTTCAAGGGTGATAACGAAATGCCTTATAAAACAATTATATTCTCTCCATACATAATTTGAGATATTTTTGGAAGAATATGGACAAAAGACTAGAAATTGAAATTACTTTGTGTGGTTTTTCTCGATGTAACGTATGTAATATTTATCTTACTAAAAGGTTAATTACAACCAGTGGAAAGGACTTTTCTTTTTTGTCTAACTACAATTTTGAGGTGAACTTTCTTCGTTTTAAGACGACGAGGTGCTGGGATCTTAAAACTACACTAATTTAGAATACCAAGTAACCATATATAATCTCTAACCTTACAACAGCCAGAACGATTTTGACAGCCCTTGAGCATGAACGATACAAGATGTAAAAGTAATCCTTCCTTAGATCAAGAATGCATACAAAATAAAAAATTATACATTTTTAAAGGAAATAGTGGAAATAGTCTAACCCTATGGGTATGATTTATCAATACATAGGCTATTAAAATAAAATATGACTATAAACATTTTAAAGGAACTTCATACCCTATATAAACAAATTATGACTTGCAGAAGGTAATGGGGAAATTATAATTATCAAGCCACGGTACCATACACGCTTTTCGTGAAATGCTACTGTTACTGTCTTAAATTACAAGACCCAACTCGTCTAGTCTAGGGTACGATCTTCGGGAAGACGAGTTTTCCAAAGAGATCCTACTTATGTCGCCTTCCAGATAAAATATATTTCTCTTTTTTGAACCAATCTACAATCTAAACAAAAAAAAACAAACACCTTTGTTTCTTTACGTCGCCACATTTTGTTTCACTACAACAGTCACAACATCATCTATGTATACAGGTATATGAAAGAGAAAAATTAATTCTTAAATTATATAAACAAACTAAATTTAGGTTTATCATAACATTATCCCTGTAAGCGGGTATACATATAATATTAAATTACATTAATACCCCCCAGTTTTGGAACTATATCGCTATCAAATAACAAATTATAGCAATTTAATTACCCTATAACCTTTTTAAAGTAAATTTACTGTTCAGTGTCTTATAGCTAATAAATTATACCAATATGGTGAATATTTGGCACAATTATCATTATCATAGCAATATCGATTTACAAATGTCACAAAATGAAAAATATGTACTATAATAACTTACAGCTTTCCTTTTTTTGGAGATTCTAAAGAGAAACCTCTGTGAACTAGGTTTAATTCCGCAATGTGAAAGGTAATGGAATTTCAATTATGTTGACAACATATGTTCCATCTGCTTTTGCCTGTCGGAGCCGTCCGTTTGATGTCTGCTGATATATCACCATTCTACAACCTATTGCA
This sequence comes from Platerodrilus igneus, assembly GCA_036346225.1. NCBI lineage: Eukaryota > Metazoa > Arthropoda > Insecta > Coleoptera > Lycidae > Platerodrilus > Platerodrilus igneus. Next base: position 10,725,861 of record JARFIW010001325.1, on the reverse strand, counting down.
CTAACTATTAGCCAAATCTGTTCCCTTCTGCAGCCCGTAGCAACGAATTACCTTTTCCTCACAGGTTTTCTGTTTACGAGTTCACGATTATTTATTCATTGCACTTTGTCTGTTCCCTAGCTTGGTCCTCATAATGAGTTTTCTGGCATCACGTGAAAAATACGCTAGTATATATGGTTTGATGCGTAACTAGTGTTATGGCATCTCCTAAGCAATCCTGCTATTGGGTACATAGTAACCTTTAACATTGTATTGTATTTTAATGTTATATCAGGTGAGATTATTTGTAATTTGATATTTGTGAGTTTCAATAAATCATCGTTTGTATCAAAGTGATTCAACTGCATTGCAATAATAAAGCAATGCCAGTAAACATATCTTTCAAGAATAGAACGCGTATTCAGCAGAGAAATAATCGTACATGTAATAAAACTACGTTGGAAGTTGTTTAAGAAGTTTATAAAACAAATACGCTGGAGATAAGATAAAACTTAATGAATCCTCATGCAATTACGCTTGTGATAAAGAAGGAACAATATGCGCTTTCCGCTTTGATAAGAAAACGCACTTTCAAAGATTAGTTTAAATACATAAAAGAAAACAGCGATCGTGTTACATCATTTATTTTGTACAATTATCCAAAAGCATCATTTACACAAAATAACAGACATAAGTTAAAAGTCCGGCCACGATAACAAGTAATAAGGCAATCAAAGATCGTAAATAAACAGCATGATATGAAAATCCGAAATAGTTCCATCAGAAATCAGCTTGAAATATTAAAAACAAACGTGGTTGGTCGCAACAATCTGTAAGACTGCTTGGAAAACCAATTCAAATGTAGTGGGAAAAAGCTATATAACACCCACCGGTGATAAGGCACCGTGAGTCTCCACTTGAAGCACGTTGAATTCACAACACTTTTAATCAGAAAGTTACGCAGATAAATAAAATTTATATTATAGTGAAATAGTGCTATGCAACAATTGCGTTAAGAATATATGAACGGCTTTCGCCGTTTTTTTTTAGAAAACGGTTTCTATTCCGCGTCGAAAATACTTATGGTCCCATTCCAATTCTAATCTGCGCCGAAAACAATTCTAATTCTGGTTCTAATTCGAATTCACGAATATAGGAAATTCATAATTGAAAGAAACACACGAATTCCAACTGGTATTTACAGCATATCCAGAGAAATATTGAATAAAGCACGAAGTGATTTTGGACACAAAGGGTAACCGTACTGAATTATTGGTTCAACATAAGGAGTACAAAGCACAGCATTGGTTTCGATTAAACATAATAAGTGGGTGTTGATCCACAACACGAAACAAATCAGGTCAGACCTACCTAATTTTAAGAAATCTTTTCTAATTTAAATTTTAATACTGAATATGTTAATTTTCTCACTAATTTGTAAAGAGTCAACAGGAACACTGCATACGTTGAAACTTACGTAATAATCATAAAAAGGTCTCGAACGTTTCAGATTTTTTTTGTAAAGGTATCGTTTTTGGTGACTTTACTTTGAATTAAAAGGATATAAATTTTGGGATAAATAATCCATATAATATTAATTGATTAAAGGGTGTATTTAAAGAATTACGAAAATTGTGAAGTGTAAATATTATTTCCTTTCATTGTATGAATGTTGATTGACTTCGTTTTATCAGTTCGAACAGGTAATCACAAAGGGGTAAATGAAAATTGATCATCGTAACGCGGTGCACTCTGTGTAGATTAAAAAGGGCTAGCCGTGGCATAATAAAATTAGAAAATTAGAGTAATACATAGAGCGGTGGCGTTCAGTAGAACGTTTATTACACCGAGTACGGCGTTATCATATCAATATACATATATATATATATATATATATATATATATATATTCAAATTTAGACCAGGGTAGAAAATTAATTAACAACATCGAATAATTTTAATCACCCTGTATAAAGAAACAAATAGAAATTACGTGCAAAATTTATAATTTTTAAGTAACGAGTATTAAACAAAGTGTACAAATAATAATTAATATTTAATTAGTATTCGCTAAAAATTAAACGGTAGGAGTCGATGCCATTCATTATTATTTTAATTGGAGTTAATTGAACCACTAGTAATATATAATATGCATAAAAGCTTTTAAAAACCCAATAATACCAAATATGAGACGCGTTGCTAGCATACAAATATATCAAGAAGGTTAAAATACGTGGAATATCCAAATCGTAGAAGTATTACGATTGAACACCTGCGTATTTTTAAATATCACGTTCTGTTTAATTTGTTTGGATAAACATGAAAATTCTGCGTATATTGCAAACGTAGCTTGTATTAACGGGAAAGGCTAGATGAGGGGTTATTTAACTCAAGTAAGTCACGTCGCAAGTCCACGTGGATTTTACACAGCCGATAGTAAAGAATATGGATTTGTACCACTCAGACCAGGGTAGAAGGAGACCGATAAAACAGGTAAAGCAGAGACACAGATAATAAAAGGCCGGATTTGAGAAGCGTCACTAGCTTTACGATTGGTCGAAATAAGATGCAGATATGAGAGGTGGAAACATATCAATTTCTAGACGGAATTGATTAGTTGTTCGCAGACGCGTTGCGAGACGTGTGAAAATTTCTTAGATTTTCAACTTGGACGTGTGCAAATTTAATAGAATCGCTGTGCCGAACCGTCGAAAGGGAACAGAGAATGCGAAATTCTAAAAATTGTTCGTTGCGGGACAAATTCGACGTGCAAGCGGGCCATTATATAAACCCGTGTTTATAGGAGTTTTGCTCTCTTAGATTTTTGTTGTTATTTGATACTTTAAACAGTTTTGCTCTTTATTTTTTGATACTTTAAGTAGAATACGTGGTGATTACGTGCTACACTAAAACTTATTAGTACACTTTGAGAAGATACAAGGTAATAAAGTCTAGTTATATATGCGAGTATTACTGTACCAATTATCCAAATTAGTAGCGATAAATAAATACATTGAAGTATGCAGTTTTAGTATAGCGTGAACGAATTATGAATTTCTTTGCTATTTTGTTCGGGAGTGAGTAATCAAGTGTTATTCGTAAACGTGATTGGATCCACAAAACAAGATTTAGATATACATAGATGAGTTCCTGAGAAGCCCTGAAACAATTTAGACAAATGGTTGTGTAAGAAAAATTTTAAAAGCGGTCAAAATCTGAAGCCGTAAACATAAACCAGCTGGAATGGTGGAATGAGCAAGTCCGATGTATATTGAAGCCACGAGTACAGTAACCTTCAGGTAAATTATGCAATTTTGTTCGATCTTAGATGTTTTGGTGTGTGTTGAATATCTTTATAATTTGTTTGATTAAAAATGGACAGTAGTAAATTTGTATAAACAACAAATTTTTAATTTTAAGGTAACATTTTCTTATATAAGTAGAAAGGAGTAGTTATCAGGTTTATGTTTTTGATTATGATGAAAATTTGGGTCTGTCTTTGAGCTCAATTAGACTAACCTGTTAAATTAACGTAAAGGGGTGGGAGATGCTCCCTTTATTCAGACTCAGGTCTGCAAATATTGTTTATTTAATTAGTATGCATCCTACAAGGACTTTAATTCTGGATGCAAATTAAAATGATGACAAATTTGAACGTGAAATTTCTGATGCTAAAATTTATGCTGAAATTTAATTTTGAAACTTTAATGTATTATGAATATTGATGTAAATAGAGTTAACGTTGATGTTTGTGGTAAGAATGTGTTTTTTTTTTATGAATGAGGATGAAAGTTTTAACTAGGTGAGCAGCCGAGGCGGAGAGAGTAAAGAGGCGATTATCAGAAGAGAATCACAGCAATCTGGATAGCCCAATCTGTGCGGCTTGAATGATCAGCAGAAAGTACCAGTTCCCGTGACCAAAGGCCCATATCACAGCAATTTATATATATTATATATATATGTATATATATATATATATATATATATATATCTGGTTTGAGGTTACTATGTCTTATAACGTTTAATTTTGCTCACTTTTTATTCTAATAGCTTCTTAATGTTAACAAAATTTACTCTTTCTATTGACCTGTTTACACAAACTAACTACAGTGATCACTAATTCTTGCATTTTTGCATTTGAATTTGTAATGCATTATAGTGAATGCTGCTTTTCTTTTTGCGGTTTTGAACTAAGCTATTGACCTGAGTTACGTTTAAGTATGTATTGTACAAAAAATATTTATGGGTTTGTAGTTTAAGTTTATTGTCTGAATTTCCTTTATTGGTCTAATGATTATTAAAATGTTATTCTAATGAAATCATTGTATACAACTACATCCATACTTATTCTATTCGTTCAAAAATTAATTTTTTATTTTCTATTCGATTTCTATTTAAAGTAACTTGAAAGCGTTACAAAAGTTAAAAACACATTTACTTAATACGCGTGAGAATAGCACAGAACATTACCTTCAAACTAATAATCGTTTTCAATTAAAATTCTGTTGCAATATCTTTTCTAACCTTCAACTGATTACAATACTGGAACGGCTAGTAGCACATTTAATTCGTTTATTAAAAATATTTGAAAATTTTGTCATACAAAAGTACATCAAAACCGCTGTTTTAGAATTTCCTTGTGCTACTTTAGTCTTTATACGTACTAACTGTAAAAGCTTGATGTGGTGACAAATTTCTAAAATATTCCTTTATCTAGAAGCAAACAATCAATATTAATACTTACAATTTTTAAACCGCAATTATTTTGTCATAATGCTTTTCCTCAACTTCTTATAATCTGTGATCATTATTATAATTTTCGTCTCCTTTGAATTTTTACTTTGATATTGTACTCATATTAGTTTCCTTGAAGACGTTTTTCGTAAATGTCAAATTAGGAGTTATGTGCTTTGTGTTTTACCCGTACACCTTGAAGTCATTTACTACTTCTATAATAGAAGTTTCGACATATTCTTTTCAATTTTTTGCAACCAAATTAAAAAATTTGAGAAAGTGCAGTTTAATTATATACCAAATCGAACATAATCCATTTGAAATCATCAAACAAGCATTTTCAATTTTATCAGAGTTTTTACTTTCAACGGACATATTTTATTACTGTTGTTTATTAGTAGGTACACATCATTTTTGTATTACAATTTGCAGTAAAATTACATATTCACATACAAGTAGAAATTGCACGAAGTACGTTAATGCTTAAATAAAAATTTAATCAAATTGAGATCTGGTGGGTTTGGAGTTCGGAAAGTAAGCTCTTAGGATCATACTCTCTTTAATTGAAATTAGTGGTTCTTGAACAATGGCTTTCACTTTTGCAAAGTTCCCATTTACATAAATGGTTAGAGCAACTCAACATTCAAAGCACGATGTACTACATATTTCAAGACCCTCAAGTACAAAAATTTACCCCGAGGGGTAAATTACTATTAGCCAGTGCCTATTGGTTAAATTTCCGCTACTATTTCAGTCTTAGTCGTAATGAACGAGAACTAAAATTAACTTGCTACTAATAAATAACTTCTAGAGATATTCAATACCTCCAGGGAGAGATAAAGAGATAAAAGGATCTCGTATTTTAAAGGATACTTCTGAACCGTTTTCAATACACCTAAATTCTGCTTAAATACCTTCCTTTCATTATGAAACACCGTTTCGCCTTAAAAGCTCATTAGGATTAACGTTGCCTCATTGAACCCTGCGCTTTTTTCGCGTATACTGAGGTTAGTGTAAGATAAAACCTACAAAATATTGTTGCGGTGTATAAAATGAATGCAAAAGAGTGGCATATGTTTGAGTTAGGGGTGTTTAAAAAATGGGCATTATGCCGCATTTTGTCAGTGTTGTTTACGAAATCCAACACCACATGCGTGTTGGCACTTGATTTATTCTTTATGCTTACCGCGTAGCGCTCAGGTCTCCTTTGGTGGTTACCCCGTTATAACTCACGTAAGCTGCAGTTTTCGCTATGTATATTTGTCTCGCTTGTGCCCTAGCGGTCGTATGTACTAAATATTACTCTAAAAGGGATGGTTGCTCGTAACAGAGAATCAACTCTGGCAGGAAACTAATAAAGGCAAAATTACACACCATTTGGAACATTAGTTTAATGTATTTCTCTAGAGAATTACTAATTTTGGAAGTTTTATTGAAAAATTCGTATACTTCGCACACATTCCAATTATATGGAATAACGTAGCGGCCAAACTCAAACAATTCACGGCAACATTTAGCAAATTACGAATTAACCATAAATAGCCCTAAATGCCACATTGTAATTGTATAGGCGGATTAAGTTCTGTTGTATTGCCTGTTCTTGAATTAGTTATTTGGTGCATTGAACAATTGGATTCTAATCTTTTCCTAACATTTTGTAAAGTACATGAGATATTTCGCATTCTCATTGAAAAAATATTATAATATTGAAAATAACTTGTTTTACGCAAGCACCCTATTCTGGTATTTAGTAAAGCTCCTGCTGCAGAACCAGTTTTGTATTTTTCCTTAAAAATTTCCAAAATCAAAATATTATTTTGCTATTCTTAATAGCTTATATTAAATAGCGCTAAATTTTTACAGAAGATTTATAATCGCACATTAATACAAATAAACATCAATTTCCAATAATTGTTAATTAAGTATAGTTTAACATCATCATCATTAGGTCTTCAGTCCTGGAACTGGTTAGACGCGTACCCCCATTGTTTACTATTCTGAACTAACCTACACATTTCCCTGAAATTTACACAGTCTGCATCTATCACTATCTGATATAGGTCTACATCTATCTCCTTTTTCCTATCTCTGCTTGTAACATATCCCATACTATACCTCAAAAATGTTTTAGAACGTATTCTACCCTTCTATTTCACCTATTTTTTTCCACCGCTATTTTTATTTCCCTACTATTTCTATAACCTATTTGTTATTAACTTTGTCTGTCCATGCCATCGTCCTCATACATCTGAAACGCAACATTCCAAAAGGACGCTACCGTTCTTCTGTCTGCTTTTCCTACTGCCCTATTTCATAGGCATACTGTGCTGTGATCCACAGATATGCTTTCAACAATTTTCGTCTTATTTCTATGTTTGTTGTCTTTGATCTTAGGCGCGGTTCTGTTCGGTCCCCTTCTATTGTTTTACAATTATATACCCTATTTCTCCGACATTCAGTGATTGTAAAGGGGGAGGCGGCTCTGTGGCGTAGTGGTATGTGTGTGACTACTGCGCCCAAGGTTCCGGGTTCAAATCCTAACACGGTCCTCTTGAAAAATGTTAGGCGAGCATTTTTCACAAAAATACACCCTCGTTCGGATGAGAGTTAAAATGGAGGTCCGGTGTGTGAGTGTTGTCACGCACGTTAAAGATCCCTACCTTGCTTGGAATAGCAAGGGTTCGGCAAAATTCCAAATTTTCCAGGTAAAAAAATTCGCTTAATGACCAACGTAGTACCTTCGGGTGGAGCATTGGAAAATCACATATAAGGTTGGGAAGGGGGGTAAGCAGTCTGTGGCTGCCAAGTTCTCCCAGCACCTAAACATTTGCCGATTTAATATGTATTCTACTATATCTTTTTGTACAGTCAACACTAATTGCAGGTATTTCACAATCAACACCTGCAGTTGTCTATAGTAATCATCAGATTTATCTGCGTTTATTTTTTCGTCAATAGGTTTTCAGCCTCAAAACTGGTTGGACACGCACCTCCACTTATTTATATTTTGAGATAGTCTACACAGTTCTCTGAAATTCCCACACAGCCTATATACACCTCTTTCCTCCTTCTATTGTTTTCTAATTATAAACCCTATTTCACAGAAATTCAGTGGTATGTGAAGGGGGTAAAGCAGCTTGTGGCTGTTAAGATCCCCCAACACGTAGACCTTTGCCGAATTAATGGTTTTCCAGTGTATCCTTTCACACAATTAACATTATTCGAAGATTTTGTCCAACCATTATTTATAGTTGCTTACAATAATCATCATGTTTAAGTACAGTTATTTTTTCGTCATTAGTTTATCCATCTTGGGACTGGTTGGATGCGCACCTCCATTAATTTCTATTCTGAACAAGCCTACACATTTCCCTGAAATTCCTACGGCCCACATCTTTCGCTATCTGTGTTTAGTAGTCTAACCTAGGTCTACCTCTACTTCTCTTTTTTCCTATCTCTGCTTCTAATATATTCCGCACTATTTCCTCATGCCGTAGTGTGTGGCCTATCATCCCATCTCTCCTATATTTTTTACCGTTTTCCACATACTTCTTTCTTCCCCTAGCTTTTTATTACCTCGTTGTTCTTAATTTTGTCTGTCCATGATATGTTCATCATACGTCTGTAGCACCAAATTTCAAAGGCTTCTACGTTTTTCTTGTCCGCTTCTCCAACTGTCCAGGCTTCACACATATGTTTTAAGTAATCTTTTTCTTGTTTCTATGTTTGTGGTTTTTGAACACAGTAGTTACGTTTTCTTGTTAAATGTAGCACGACCTTGTGCTAATCTTTGTTTTATATCTTTTGCGCTTTTCCCATCTTGTGTTATTTGGCTTCCTAGGTAGCAGAAATTCTTAACCTCTTGTAAGTTCTTGTTACCTATTTGTATTATTGTTTTTGATTTATTTTCCTCTCCTTTGCATACTAGTACTTAAGTTTTATTTTTGTTAATTTTCATACCGTATCTCTCTGTTAGCACCGTTTCCATTTCATTAAGAACACCTTATTACTCTTCCTTGCTAGATGCTAATACCGCTATATCATCTGCAAATCTAAGCATATCAATTTTTTGTCCCTGTATAGTAATCCAAATGTCTTTCTGCATTTGGCAGTATTTATTGCCTCTTCAATGAACAAATTAAAAATTAATGGAGATAGGGCACATCCCTGTTTCGCCCCTTTCCTAATGTTTACTTCTCTACGTTCTTGCTTTAATTCTATTACTGCTGTTGGCTCTTTGTATAAGCTATGTACTATTCGTCTATCTCTATAGCTAATTTCAATCTTTTTGAGTATTTCGAACATTTTTTCCATTTTACATTGTCGAATGCTTTCTCCAGATTTACAAATCTTAAGTACACGCTCTCCCCTATTTCTATTGTTTTCTCTATTATCACCTTCAGAGCTAAAATAGCCTCCCGTGTTCCCCTGTTTCGCCTAAACCCCAATTGATCTTCTCCTAGTATTTCTTCGGCTCGTTTTTGCATTCGTCTTTGTACAATTTTAGTTAATATTTTTGACACATATGCTGTCAAACTTATTCGAGCCTCTCTTTTTTGGTATAGTGACTATGATGTTACGTTCGAAATCTTTGGGTATCTCGCCTGTCTCATTCATATAGCTTACAAGTTGGAAGAGACGTTCTATTACTGCTTGTCCAGTGGCTTTTAGAGTTTCTACTTGTACCTTACATGTACCCGGCGCCTTATTATTTTTCAGATATTTTAATGCTAATTCAAACTCATCTCGAAGTATAGGATTGCCCAAGTCATTATTGTCAATGTCTGATTCCTGTTCTAATGCTGCGTTCGTCTCCTGCATATAAATTCCCTATATATTCTTGCCTTCTACCCACTTTTTCTACGTTTTCTATAATGACGTTTTTTAGCGCGCCCTTATATTTTTGCTATACGGTTCTATATCCCTAAAATTGATTCTAATTAGTTTGTATGCTTTATGTCTTTCCTATTTCCATCCTAGTTTGTACCTCTATGCACTCTTTATCAATCCATTGTTCTTTAGCTTTCCTAAATTTGCAAATAATTTTCCATTTTATGGCTTTGTATCTCTGTGTTCCTGTTTCGTCCGATTTATTTTAGTATTTTTATTTTTCTTTTATTAAATTCAGGATATGCTTTGTTATCCATGGTTTCTTATTTTCTTTTTGTGTATACCCCAGAATATCTCTGGGCGCCAAGTCTAGGCTGGAACGAATCCGCCTAATTATTTACCAGCTTTTATATAATAAAATCTCAATATGTCACAGGTTCTCGGGTATCTACGTCTTTCCAGTTTGTCCGATTTATTGCATGAGGAAATAATTAACTGTAATTTCATTTATTGCGCGTGTGTTTCTTATCTTACCTGTCAGTTAAAATTGGGTGACAAATAAATGTAAAATACTTATTCCCAATAGTTCTTGTGATAATTGTCACCATTAAATTTCTTTATCGCGCTCTACTAATTGGGCGGTTTATTTATATTGCCTGTTATTATACGAAATAATTACCTGCCAATTGTAATTTATAGTATTTATATGTCATATATCTGATTTATAGTTTTTACCTGTCTTACCTTATCTAAATAATGGTCGTAAAAGCTTTTAAAAACACTTATTTGGCTGTTTCCGTTCATATTGTTTTATAGTGAAGGATAATTAACTGTCCATTACTAATTTAAAAATGATTTCTATGTTTCGAAGAATTGACTTTATGAACAATCTAGAAAAGCAGCGTCTTAGAAAGAAAAATAAGTTATTCATACTTTGCGTTAGATACTCGCAATCGTTTTATGACTAAAGTCAAAAATAGCGTTTTCCACTTAAAAATAATATTTGATACTGCTTTAAGAGGATGTATTTGACATTAAAGTTATTTAGTATTTTTAAATGGATTACACAAACGTTTCGCCTTGTATTCGAATTGTTAGTTTTCAGGACAGAATAAATATGTACTTTTTGGAACCTTTGGAAAAATACGGGGTTAATTATCAAGTAACTTAAGTAGAAGAAAGTACTATACTAATCCTATCGTAGAGCTGTTTCAAGATCTCAGCGACCCTGGGATGCGCAATGGAGCAAGTGAAAAACCTTTAGAAAAGGATATAACACGGTGTTTTCAGTTCAACCTAAAAACATCACGATTTACTAAAATAACCCTTAATGTAATGTCAAACTATTAATGTGTAAACAAATGCTCAACCTTACTACTAATCAATGATAAACGGCAAGGCGTATTAACTTTTGAGTATTATATTACTTCTTGGGACTAAGTGAATTAAATAAATCATATAAAGGAAGTTTATGGGATATTTATGAAGTGTCTAGAATATGCAGTGTCGGTTCTGCGGTAAGTTAAGAACATAGAGTATCTAAGGTTAATGTACATAAACCACTTTCATAATAGAAGCACGTGCCTTTTTGTTACATTAATAAATATAGATTTAATCAAAATAATAAATATGATTTAGAACAGAGTAATCTAATAAATATAAATTTAATCTTATCGTCATATGGTAACATCGATTTTAAAATTATATTGCAGTAACGTCAACGCTGTTGGAGCCATGACTATCATTCCACAATACTATATTTGGTCTTTAGTTTTGTCAGTAATATTTGGGATTTCTGCGCAAATCGCTGAGATTTTGAAAGACCTAAACCACTAAAATATTATACAGAGGAAATTATGTATTAGAAAATTTGTGATTTTCTTTGGTTTTGGGTCGATTTCTTGATAGAATGTGGTATCAATGATTTCTTTTAACCTCTTTATCACGTCATTATAAATATTAAAGCAGATTAAAATGGAGGAGGGGAGGCAAAAATAAATAGACAACGTATAGAAATGTTTATCTGTACATCTCAGATACAGCATTTCACTCAGCACAGGTTTAATTTAAGGTATACATTTAAAAGGATGTTTGGAATTCTCAATGTTAAGTCTTTAGGTAGGTGGTACCTGGAGGATATCACTTATATACGTCTTTGGTAATGGAAGACAGCACCAAATGATGCATGGGTGTATACATGTGTGTAACAATATCCAGTAAAATCTTGAATATAATTTCCGAAAGTCCAAAAGTCATTGTGTAGTGTTAAAACTTAGAATTAAGATTGCCTCTTTATTTTGAATTATTTTGAATTTATGTGTATTTATGTGTATTAGAAGCTAGTTCTAATGTTAAAGTTGTTTCCTGTTGGTTTAGAATCAGTATATTCATGTTAGTTTTTTAAATAAGGTTTAATTGTTGTAGTCACGAAATGTTTACTATACGTACTTTAAAATTGTAGAAACGTCAAGTTGAATTGGAAATGAAGTGACAAGCACTGTATTTGATTTTATACATATGATTAGTGGGCATTGAATAAGCTTATAGAATATAAAAGATTGTAGATTTATGATTTTTTGGTTAGAATTTTGAAAAGAACAACAAAAGTTTGATTGATTTATAAAAATTATACAAATTTTTTAAAAATATGGGCATAATGAACTGCTAAATAAAGAAAAGTTCTTCTGTGAGTTGCGTTTTACTTGAAGAAATATAAATAGAAGGAGCAAGAAGCACTGGTTACCAATTGAGAAGCAGTCTGAAATAAATTTCGAGAAAGTTTCCAAGTCAAGCCGGTTTGAGAATAAGGAAACGCGTTATAGAGCCCAGGTATCACAGGTCGGAGCTTTCCATTAACAATTGGGGGAACTGTAGCCACCAGAAATTACAAATTAACTCAACATCTGGAGGCATAGTAGAATCCCGACATCCAATGAAGTCCGGGGATCAGTTCTAAGTATCCACCTACAATAACGTAGTTACTGTAATTAACCATACAGTTATTCTAAATTTACACTAATTCGAAAGAAACGAAAACAAACAATTTGTAATAGGTTATTGTCACTGCTGACTGAGAAAGAACCACGCCCTAATTACCTGTGAGCCACTATCCACTATTCAGAATATTAAGAGGTGAATATTTAGCTCTGTCTTCTAGTTGCTATTGTTTGGGATTTGACATTGAGGATTAGAAAGCCTCCAAAACAGTTCCTAATAATACAAAAATAGGTTACGACGCATCAACATGTCAGTTGTGACACAAGGGTGCGTGCGTTTAGTAATTCGGTCTTTAAAACACTTTAGGCAAAGATATTCAAGGTTGGTTGTAATATTATTACTCTTATTGTTGGGAGTATTGTATTGGCGCTTAGTAATTGCCTTAGTTATAGAACCCAGACTAGGGTAATTCGCGATTAAAAGTACCTAATTTCAAATTTTAAAACTATGAGAACTTAGGGTACTCATAGCCGCGTAATTAAACAGAGTCCGAGTAATTATAATCGAGCAGCCGAAGCGTTTAGATAAAATACCAATGGAGTATGAAGAGATCCAGGGAAGCGGTAATCATATAAGCACAGGGGGATTAATTGCAAGTGAAACAGCAAGTTATACTTATTATAATATATATATATATATATATATATATATATATATATATATGTCGCTATCGCCGTGATGTTAGAAATGAGCCCCACGTATTTAGTGCAAATAATCTGTTGAGATGTTAGTAGATGAGTCTCTGCTGTTGTAAATTATAAACCACTTAGACGTAGAATCTCCTATCAAGGTTAAGAAACCGCTTTCTAAACTAGCTCAGTGGCTTAAACATAAGCATTCTCCTGCTCGAATAAATCAGTGTGACCTCTTACAAAATTTCGATTATAAATATTAACAATTAATAGACGTATATAAAAAATAAAAGATGCATCATTCTCATAAGTAATAGAGAAAAATAATAAAATAATCAAAGCATCAACTTAAACTTATATTATGCTTGTATAACATTCCCGTGTTTAGAGTACTCTCACCCCTTGTTCTCTATTTCAAAATATACTTAAATATACGTGTTAATTGCCCCTCGTTATGAATAAATACCTAAATAGATTTTTGAATTATTAAAATCATAAAGATACTTAATTTCACAAAGACTATATAACATGCAATGCTGATCACAAAAGACCTTTACAGAGCAACACAAAATCTTATATTTAGTCTGACCGTTAAAGTCCGAATCGTCGAATTAATTCCAGATACCGGCCTCTCAATGGTTCTTAGCTTTAAACAGAATCTTCAGTCTCAATGCCCTAAATCAAAAACCAATTAGGAACGAGATTTTAGCACCATCAAATTAATTATGTTAGAGCCATCATTATTTAGAACAATCAAATGTAAAATTACAAATTAATATCAGCAGTACTATTTGAAGCATAAGACTTGAAATTTCAACATTAGAAGTAATCGAAGAAATACTCAAAATCACACTCGAGATCTATTCTCCAAGCCAAGCCCGTAGCCCTAAAGTACCACGTTGTCTAACTAATTTAAAACATACTAATTTGCTTACGATATTAGTTTCGGCTGAACTGAACTGCGCCTTCGTTAAAACACAAATTATACTTTCACTATTCATACTTTCATTATTTAGAGCTACTTCTTTATGCTAATCATTTTACGGGATCACATAAATTAAAATAATCCGTTTCAAAGTAAATCTACTCATATTTATAGCATTTATTGCAGATAAACGAACTATTTGTCCCAGAATTCCATTGTAACAAAGTGTAAAATACGTAATAAGGATCAAGTACAAAAAATTAGTCAGCTGATATCCAGTTAAGCGGATTGACTGTTTGATAGTCGCTTCTAGGTGCGCAACACAAATTGAAAGTGTTTAATCAATTCAATCTCTAAAACTTTTTTTTACCATTAAATCGTTCATATCAAATGTTTGAACCGTTGACAGCTCAAAGTTGCCTTAAATTTATACCGCAAATTTCAAATAAAGAAATATTATCATTTCGACAAAGATTCTAAGTCATGGATCGAAACATCAATGAATACACGATTAGAAAGCCTATGTTGTTTTGTTCCAAAAAAAAAAATAATACACAACCAACCCCAACAAACATATAGGAAATATCTTAGTAATTGCACAATTTTATATACCGTAGTTAAAGCAGTCAGGTCAAGGGTGTGTAAAGCACCTTTAAAAAATATAAAATAAATCATCTAGGTTAATTTAAACTTAAAAGCAAAATGCGGTTTTATGTTTTAAAAAATTCTAAGGATTTTATACATTTTAGGGAAATATACAAACAAATACAGAGAGCTACTAATTCACAAGTTCATAAGTCACTCTCACACTTTCATAAAAGGGACACTTTACACAACAATAACAAACCCAAACCATTCTAAAATTTTCACAAACGTATTCAAATACACTATTCAAATACAAGAATGAGAAGGAACCGGAACGACGTTGAAACGTATACGGCACAGGAACAAGAACAATAACTGACGTAGTTCTTTTGAGCCAGTTTTGAACGAAGATTAGTGAGAGAAACGCCATAAACCTTATAAATTCCTGTTAATTGTATCTTAGCAGCTACAATAGCAATTCCAATGGAAACTTGAGACAAAGAAGTTGAACATTCATAGTAATTTTGTTAGATATAAACACGTAAGTACGGCAAACTCACTCTCGTTGCGAACTGCTAGGCTTTTTGTTAAGCTCTTGAATGTGCTATAAGAGTATAACATTAAGCTCTGATGCGATATGTTTCAAGCAGTTGAGTTTTAGCGGATTGCTGAAATGCTGGACGAAGGAATCAGAAAAGTGGAAACTGGAAACACAAGCGTAATGAGAAATCGATGAGAAATCAAAGTTGATATAGCCATAACAGCGAAAAGGTCAGTAGCCTACTAACACGGCGAAAATATCATTTTACCGTTGTTTTCCCAAATATCATAGGTATCGTTATTCTGTTATAGGAGTTATTATATTGAATTGAGTGCTATTACTTGCAATGTAAATTCTTTTAACCAATTTCGGTTACATACAGCAATTTAAAATTAGTTTTAGTACTACGATATGAAACTATAGCTATGATATTAAAGAGGGCATGTATTCATAGATAGAAAATAGCGACCACCGCCTATTTATTCTCCAATAATATGAAACGCCATTATGTAATAAATATCAAATACTTCAGCTACTTTATATTTTCTGAAAAATATTACCATCAGTTTAATGTGGAGATCATTTCCTATGTTTTAGGTTTGAAAAATGTACTCCAAAAAAGCACAGAAATGTGTAAGGCACATCCAGTTGAAGTAATGTTTATAAAAAGTAGAAGGTATATGTTTTTTTAAAATGAAGAAAGAAATGATAGCAAAACTATAAACTTTAATGGATTCCCTCTATATTTTTAAACAACCTAAGATAAACATAAATCATTTTAACAGATAACAATTCAAAGAAATGTCATCGCCTGTAGAAATCTATTGCGATTGTAAGAGCTTTGTAGCATATTACAGAATTTCTCTATAGAAGAACGCCACATTGGTATTCAACCATCATTGTTATATATGTCGTTTCACGGCAAAGATCTTCTTTATCCAAGTATTGAGACGCATATATTTTCAAATTAAAGCACGTGGTGTCATTCACTGTAAGATATTTCTTTAAATTTAAATACTGGTATTCTTAAACAAAAACTAACCGACAAGACATAGAGGAAGCAGTACCTCAAACTAGTGCCTACATTATATTTTAGCATGTAGCTAACGATCGGCTTTAAGTAATGGAAGATTAGTATCCAAAGCAGAAATCATATCCTTTTGTAAAGGCACTAACTCCTACAAAAAGTAAGTGCTCTTTTTGGATACTGTCTCTCATTTCAACTAAAATTTTTTGAAACAGTTTTATACTGTACAGGTTATACATGAATCAATTCTGGAGAATAATATCTTTTCCCAGAAAGATCATTACAAATACATGCTAAAGTATCTCTTTTTATGAGTTATACTAGGGTTTTCATATTTGAATTTTACATACAGATATTGTGGAAACCAATCACATATTCTTAAAAAATACGTAATAAGTAATAAAAATACCACTTAGGATTATATTATTTGAAGCAAACGATACATAAGTCATTGTATAACATGCGAAAATTTATATTTGAAAAAAGTTGCCATTGCAAATAATAGCAACAGAGAAACAAAATATATATATTAAAATTGCGCAATGTTGAGTTTTCTGCGAAACGGGATCGCACAACATCTGGAAGCATATATTATAAACAATTCTCTGAAAGAGGATATCATTCGTAGCGGAAGTTATACTGTACGTTATACTGTAACAATTTTTTTTAGTATATAACAAAATTTTTTTTTCGAAAAACAACGATGTATTAAGGCAATAGCAAAAATGAAACAATTCGCCAAGTATATTTTGTTGCAAACCTAAATATATTGTCGAATTCTTTATATCCTTGGTCCCATATGGAAAACAACAAACGATGTGTTAATTCCTGGTTTAGTTAAATTGCAAGGCTAAGTTCCACATTATGTGCCCGCAATATGTAGAAAACAATTTACGTGGATTGAAACCTTGCTTAGAAAGTCGTAAATAGCATTCTAACCTTTCAAAATCAGTGTAAATAGATTATTGTTCACAATATACCTCAAGGTTTTCAACTAGCTTCATCAACACGGCGCGTGGTCACCAAGCATTTGTTCTGAGTAGGGTAGCTAAGCCGGTTTGGCAACAGAGATCCACAGCAAGATATGTATACGCCGGTTCGAGAACAATATGAACAGCTAAGCCGCTTTGGGAAACAAAACGTGCAGCAAGATATGTATACGCCGCTTTGAGAACAAAATTGTCTTTGTGTGTAAATTTGTTGCGTCGGGGGGTCGTTAGGTCTTTGGGGTGTGCGTTCGGCGGGGTCGTTAGATTTTTGTTGTGGGGTGGTGCGCGTGCGCTGGGGTGGAGATATTTTCTTAGGAAATTTTTTAGCAGCGTTCCCGACGTTAAATATTAAATATTAAATTTTAAAAAAATGTTGTGTGTGTAGAAAATGGAGTTCACGTGTTGGTTCGTATTTTTCTGGGGTAGGTTAAGCTAAAAATTAAAACGCCGCTGTGAAGAATTTTTAATATTAGGCAAACGCGTGCAAGTGGTAAAGAGTGTTTTAGCTCTCCTCATAAGCTGCGTTTTGTACGAAGTAGCAAATAAAATTAAGAAAGTATACGAAATGTTATATGATGGAGGTCAAATTTTAAACGTTTGCAGGTAAAATCTTGTAAAAAAGAAGTCGTTCACATCTCGCAATTTCAATGTCGCGATAAAATACTAAGAATTTGCATGCAGTCGAATATAACAACGTGTTTTTTATCTGGCAATATATATGTAAATCACGTCGACATTCGACTTTTAATATAATGTATTTAATTAACATAAGGTGTGTTGCAAAAACATTTCAAGACAGGTATGTCGTTTTTTTTCCTTTTGGTTACATCATCCCAAAATAATTTATACAAGTACACTGAACTTGCAGTCGGATCTAACATATAATCTTTTAATTATACCCGTATGAATTTAAAATATATGCAAATTCTACCAATTTCAATGTCACGATAAAATAACAAGAATTCGCAGTCGAATATAACCTCGTGTTTTTTTATTGAAATTATAGCTCTCTGGTAATATATATGTAAATCATTCAACTTTTAATATAATGGATTTAATTAACATAAGGTGTGTTTGCAAAAACATGTTAAGACTATTTCCGTCTTGGTATGCAAATTATACCACCTTTCATAACGATTTATTTGACTCTCAAATAAAAAAATTAATTTGATCTTATATCAAGAGGTGTTCTTGCTTACATTTTAGCAATTTGAATATATTTAAATATTTAAATGTAATTATACATTTAATTTATGTGGCAATAAAATTCTTTTACTTTTAGCGGTTTGGTGATTGTATGTAGATGACGTATTAGACATTGTATATATATAACTCGTTTAATTGCACAAACGTGATAAAAATTTATAGGTTATGCAAAAACGTGCATGTAGTGAAAAATTTAGCGGTGATCTTTAGAGCTTCGTCATTGTTTTTATTCTCGTTGCTTTAGTTAATTAAAGAGAGATTTTAGGTTAAGCAAAATAGGAAATGTGGTGGATGACATAATCACTTTCAAAATGATGAATGGTGGGGAAGGGAGCTTCTAAACGTGCCCTAAACGGGGCTCTGCCCCATTATTTTGTATTAAATATCAAAAGAATAGGAGAAATTATTCGACTCGTATTTTATAATGGTTTTAATTTAAAATATTGGTGTGTGTGCAAAAACATGTTAAGACAGGTCACTCGTTCTGAACTCGTACCCGGATCTATATAACCTTTAAATATATGCAAATAATGTCGTTATTTAAAACGTGGTGAAGAATTTGGATGGGGATGTACTCATTCTCAAATGCGGAATGGTACTCCATAAGGCGTTCTGAACGGAGGCTTTGCACGCATTAGGTGATTGAATACTTCGGAGATTTTAGGTTAAGCAAAACGTGCACGTGTTGAAGAATCTCCCGAGAATTTCAAAAAATATTTTTGTATTAAATATATAATTTTAAAAGAAACACACAAAATTTGAATGTTTTATTTATATTAGTTTCACTTACCAGCTTATTTTAATTACATGCTAATGAGTTCATATATTTTCATACAGTTTGATTGATTCACTGCCGAAACAAAACATTTTTACACAGCTGACAATACTGGGTGTCGTTTTTCAATACAATATCAATAACTATTTACAATACAGCTGAATACTGAAATGTAAAGTAACTTTCACACATTTACCTACGTGTACTTAAATTTAATTGAATTCTAAAAATATATGCATATCTATGGCAGGCAACCCAGCATACACCAATTATATATTCTTAGTGTAAAATTTTATTGTTAGGTGAATAACCAGCAATTTATTATGTAATATTTATTGCTACAAGCATGGTAATAATAATTTGCAATGTGCAAAATACCTCTTTTGTTGTTAAAAGACCGATTTAATTAAACACTATAAAAGATTGTGAATTATTTATTCTAGTTAAATTTTACAGTGCTAGAGACACTAATTATTATTAGTACTAGATATAGGTATAACAAAATTTGTATTCCAGATGATAGTATGTTCAAAGGATATTATTATTTAAAAGACTCTGTAAACATGATTAGTGAAATTATTAAAGTTAAGGAATGTAAAGCAAAAATTTGTCCATAAAAGCAAATATGTTTTCTAAAAGATATGCATAACTTACGGATCTAAACGTTTCAACATTTCGCAAACTGAGATAAATATTACTTATTTCTTTGCAAAAACGTTCATATAACGCCCTTTAACAACCGCGTTCAGTAAAGTGCATGGTAGTTAATGACCTCGGCGATTGTGCTATTTATAGTATAATTATAACAACATATCCCCATATGTAAATTATATGGTTCTGGTTTATACCTAAAACAACTATTTTGCATTATATTTTGTTGATCCTGGCAGAATAAATTACAAGTATAGCTACGTTGTCAATACATTTTTATTTTCAAACTCGTTTTAATTATTGTAGAATTTAGTGCTTATAAATAACCTACTTTAATTCAATAAGTTATTCTTAAATTAATAATTATTGTCAAGAGAAATATATACACATATGGTAAATAATTGCAAGAATGTCTATGATATATCTGAGTTTTAATTCTGTTAAATGGAACATATGGCAACAAGGTAACTTCAAAACATTTTAGCATAATTGTCAATTACCAAAATTCACAATTTTCATCTTATATCAGCAAATGTTATTAAATTGATGCTAAACAATAAAAATAATACCGTTATATTTCAAATCATTTTAATAGAATTACGCAATGTTAAGTCGTTATTAAAATTAATTTAAACAGAGTTTTTATTGTTATCGCCGTCTGTTGAAGAATCGTAGCAGAATCTGAACTATATCGCTTTTACAAAGCATGTATTCAAGATCACATTTAGTTAGTTTCAAAAAACTTTTCATCATTGTATACGACTTGTTTTAACTTGCAGTAGGTATCAATGACCGAATCAACATTACCACCCGAACATGGTTGACAACTTTAAATTTTATTTTCCCTATTACTTTCAAGGTATTAAACATTGGTATATATATAGATTTAACGACATCAGGCAACCTTTTTCTTTATCTTCGTTGGGAATTAAACCACTCATAGTTTTTAAAATCATCTTTCTTTACGTTTCGATCCATGACCTAGGATCGTTGTCAAAATTGTCAAAACCGCAACAATCATAAAGGGAGTATTTATTAGGCAACATATTTCTCGCATGGCTATGACAGCTTTTTGTGCTGTATGTAGAGTAATGATTAACGTTATGCTCTTTTGATTAATTTGCAATTTACCGGGCATGCATCCTTCGTTAAAAGTGAAGGATATTCCCATAGATAATTTGAATAACAATCTATCACCACCAACACACCTCTAATTGGATTTTCCTTAAATATATTGCTCAAATTCAACAGAGTCGCCTTGCCAGAGATCATCTCGAGGTTGTTGATTTGTTAATGCTGTTACAAAAACTAGTGGGGGGTTTATCAGACGAATAACTAGGTGATGCTCAGTATCACAACACTTTAGCATTACCTATTTTGATGAATGTGCCATAAAAGCTAGGTACTTGGATAGATCTCACAGTGAGTGGAACAACAACGATAGTGACGATAGTGGTGCGAAGTTTTCAAGTTAACATGGACAATGTACTGTACGATTTGTTCGAGAGTGAACAACGCATTTTACACCAACATCTGAAACATGCCATAGTATTGAATGATGTAGACAAAATCAAACGTATACTGTTCAGAGTAGGTGTTCATGTTCCCTTTAAAGCCTTCAAATGGCTAACGCTGACCAATGATACATCCATTGATGTAATGGACATGCTGTTTAATCAACAGAGTAGGTGCAATCAATTTGTATTAAACTTCATTGAAGCTTGCAACGGCAAAACAGAGTTAAAATGTCATCAGGTGCGCGGTGTACTAGACGCAATAGAGAGTAATTATAGTTTGAGCGATGTATATTTCCTTGAAGAATTACTAACCAACCGAGCTGTATTGAGTACGAAGGCATTTCCTATCATGAATATAAAATGCAAAATCACTGGTCACAGCGATTGACGATATGATTGTAGATGTTGTATATTTCGCACAACCTATGGTATTAGAAAAAGTATTGAAGTTAATTTTAAAGTATAAGGTAAATTATAAGTACCAACCTAATGTAGTTGGCCCTCATAGAACAACATATAACTGGCTCCTCAAGAATTTGGCAATGGAGGGCTCAAAACAGCAACCAGGATGGACGTGTGGTCCGGATTCGGGAAAATGGCCATCAAATAGTATAGATGATTATAAAAAAGTGTATATGCTATTAAAGTTATTGTTTTAGTTTAATACTATTTTTGTATGTAAATCATGTCATCTTGGTAGTCTTAGCTGATGCGCTATAGATAGCACTTATTAGATATAATGGAGGATGCTATTGTACGTGTCGCATACCTTTTACAATGAATATATATACCTCGAGTGTTGGTCAAGTACGGGGAGAAATTGTTAGCTGAGAAGGTAATGTGTTTTACCTGCTTGTTATTTACACATATTCACGGACATCGAAATACT
Organism: Platerodrilus igneus; assembly: GCA_036346225.1. Taxonomy (NCBI): domain Eukaryota; kingdom Metazoa; phylum Arthropoda; class Insecta; order Coleoptera; family Lycidae; genus Platerodrilus; species Platerodrilus igneus. The sequence continues at coordinate 10,703,585 of JARFIW010001325.1, read as the reverse complement.
CAAGTTCAACCAAAACAGCGAAAATCAACCTACATCAACGTTTTGCGCTTCGGGCATGAGGAATTATAAACAACTTTCTTGACGTAGAACTAGTGTAGTAATTAGTAGTACATAGATGTAATTTGTGTGTGTGTGTGTGTGTGTGTCGCTATAATAAATCATATAACAGTAAAAAATTTTTATTGATGAATGACATATGATGGTAAACAAACACGTAACAGCAAATCTACAAAATATGATTTTGGATATCCAACTATTATGGCTAGAATCTAAATTTAACCATTTCACATATACTTGATTTTTAACTCTCTTCAATACTTTTTCCACTAAATATACATCCGGATAGTGTGTTCGTTGAAGTTCTTCTGCATAGAAGCCGCCTAATATTGGTTGTCCTCGACTATCGCGCAATAGGTACGTTAAAGGATTAGTCAAATGCACTTTGTACACCGTAAAAATTTCGTTAGACCAATTTGGTGTGTATCCTTGGTAAATTGGCCTCTATGTTTACTAATGCGAACATGATCCCCAACAGAAAATTTTTTAGTCTTTAAGTTAACTGTTTTGATCGTACTGTACACTGTATTGAAAAGTTTGCGTTCATTGCGTTTTGTCACATCTACAGGTCGCATGCCGATTGTTCGATGTTTGGTGTTGTTATATGCAGTCACGAGTGAGGATAGTATATTCAGCCATCGATACGAACCATTCAAACTAAATTGTTTCCACATTTTTGACTTTAAGGTACGATTAACGCGTTCTACTACGCAAGCTTTTTATTGCTGTACACACTATAATGTGTAATCTCATATTTTTCCATTAAAGCCTTAAATGTTGAATTATAAAATTCTTTTCTCAAATCCGTTTGAATGTAACGTGGAATACGATGGTCTTTGTTGAAAATTGATTGAAAAGCGTTTGAAACAGCCTTACCCGTCTTGCGCTTAACCGGTACGGCCCATAAGTATTTAGAAAATACATCGATAACAACTAGAATGTATCTAAATCCTTTATTTATCTTTGCATATGGGATCATTTCCACCAAATCGGCTTGAAACAGCTCGTTTAATCTTTTGTGATTACATGTCTTCTTGGAAAGTTAATGCGAGCAGGCTTATGTAACTCGTGGACGATTTGCTCCTTTACAGACATATTGCTAATATTGTGTGTGTGTATGGTTGACGGCTATATGCGTGCGTTTTAAGTTTCTCTTGCAACTGTTGAATATCTGCTTGAATTCGTGCAATGTCTATTCTAAATTGTGCTTTCACTTGTTGAATAGCAGCGTCTAATGTCTTATATATGCTATTCATAGAATCATCTATCCGTTTGGTTACGATTTGTGCAACATTAGCGTTCACAGTGGCTGGAACAAGGTTACGCATCATCTCTTCAAAATGGTTAAAGTCTGATCTTGTAACATACTCGCTCGAGAATTGTGTTATCATACTGTTTGTTGTCTCCTTCACAAGCGTGTCTATATACTGCTGAATAGTGGAACCACTTCCAAGCGTTGGTTCGCCCTCTTGCTGGTGTAGCGTTGCTAACCGCGATTCTAAGTACGCTTTCGTGACTGCATCATCATCTTCTTGTGGTGTAGCGACGCGCGCTAATCTCATGTTGTCAAAATCGTAGTAATCATCATAAGAAATATATGAAGCACAGTCAGACGCATGTCCAAACTTGTCGATAACCATCGTGATAATGAATAACAAGTCGCACAATCTACGCTATTATACGCAATTCGCGTAATTCTTCCATAATCGATGTAATTTCGTTGGTGTGACCGGTGTTACCTGCATCTTGCGAGGCGACCAGAAGCTTGAGCCGTTCGCACAGTTCGTTGGGATCATCAAAGTATACATACTCTAGTGGCTTCTCGTTATAATCCATGAGTAGACCACGACCACTCGGGTTTATAGTTTGCTGTCGTAAGCTATACATTGCATTACTTCTTTTTAATGTCCGCATAATCGTTAATTTCTTTAAGTGAGAATTTACCCAAAGGATTGAGAAGGAACAGTTGCTCGTACAACCCTTTGCTACCGTTGTAGCAAAATCGTTCTACACACACCTTTTCACCAATCCCGAAGATAATGTCCGAATCACCAATCATTAATTTTCCTGTCTCCGGATTATAACGTACTTTATCCCTGCGCAAGTGCTCCGTGTCATTGTTATAAATACCAGTAAAGTTGGAAAACAGATTATCGACATAGTATCTTACCGATGGTAAGAATCGTTGTAAGTAGGTCTGATGTTCTTCGCTGTTTAGGTACCGTTCGTACTCTGTATGGGTCTCTGGAGTGTTGCCGCTACTCTCCGATTCTTCGAATGTGGACTCCACAGACTGGACTGGGCTATGAGGATTGTGTTCCCATGCCTCCTCTATTGGTGGTGCGGCGATTGGTGTGGAACTGCGCACCTGATCGAGAAATTTAGGGCGTCTTTTAGGAGTAGATTGTACGTCATGTTGTTGTGGTAACCAGTGCTGGCTTTCGATCTTGGACTCCTGTTTAATATCTTTCAGCAGACCGGTCTGAAGTGTTTGTAAACGTTTTGTAATAGGTGCATAGACTTTACTTAATGCAAGCTCCTTTTCAACCACACCTGCTTTTAGCGCTTGTAATTTCCTCTTGACTGCCTTTCGTACTTTTATGAGTTCTCGTTTGGTTTTCACGTCGTCTGCCATCGTCTAGAAACGGGTAGGAAGTGATGTGCTATTTATGTGCTTTATAAGTATATATAGGTGTCAAAACCTTTTCGGTAGCGACCGTTCTGCAAATCGCCATCTTTATTGATCACCAGGAACCCATACCGATCTCGCCAGCATACGCCGCACAATTCTTTAAACCGGTTAAACGACATATCCGTGTTTACATGGTCAGCGTATACGTGTTTTAAATTGAGTTCGTCTTGTTTGAATAGCACTAGGACATTAGCATTGTCTCTAATCAATTGTTTAGGTATTTTGGAATAGGTCTGACATAGGTAAAACAATCAATGGCCTTATGTCGACCTAAAGAAAAATATTCTCGCATTACATTTTGTTTATCGCACGACACGTCATCGAAAATAAATATCGAATTAGGTTTTTCTTCCGCTGGAGTAACAATTGCATCCCATTTGTTAAACGCAAAATATCCTATTTCTTTTATTGGTTGTAATAACCTCTCTAGGTACTGATACTTTGGTTGATACAAGGATTTTGAGTAGAGATAAACGTTTTCAAAACGTACACCATTCGGATGTTTCAAGAGACCGATGACTACATTAGTTTTACCACAATTCGATGGACCTGTAATGATACACCGTATTGTTGACGGTAATAGTAGTCCATGCTTTTGCACGTTAGTGTTGTTGCTGCAGTTGTGGTCCGTAATTGGCAACGCCAATTGTTGCTTTACCAGACGCATTCTATCCATATACTAAAACGTAATTGCAGTATGGTAAGCATTTAAGCGAGTAATTCTACACGCATGACCAGTCTCCTTTAAACCTTTCGACTGACAAGATTAATGAAATCCTATCGTGGCTACGGGTTACTTAATAGTGCTATCAATCGTTTACCGGTAGAATTACATTTACCAGGCTATCGCTTCTGTGGACCGGGTACTAAGCTTCAGAAACGCCTCAAGCGTGGTGATATAGGTCGTAATCCCTTAGACGAAGCCTGCAAACTACACGACATCGCCTACGATCTTTCTACAGACTTAACAACCCGACACCAAGCTGATCGAAGTCTTGCCGAAACAGCACAAAAACGTCGTACTGCACCCGACGCTTCGTTAGGTGAAAAACTTGCTGCGTTTGCTGTTGGTTCTGCAATGAATGCCAAAGTTAAATTTGGTATGGGTTGTCGCAAGAAAACGATAAGGTGTAAAGGAAAACGACGTGGTCAGCGTCTACGTACAGGAAGTGGTATACCATTCAAGCGTTTAATTTGCACCATTTGGGAACGCATTAAAAACGTTCGTCCGACCGATCTTATTAAAACTGCTAAACTTGCAGTGGCACCGATTAAAGATATAACAGATGAAATTCGTGGCATCCCACGTGTAATCCCTGTACCCAAAACTGGTGGTTTCCTACCTTTGATACCTATTTTGCAGCCCTTTCCGCAATTGGAGCGTTGTCGGGTGGAGCAGCTGGGATTGCAAAAGCTGTCAACGATGCTAAACTTGGACAACAACAATTAGATGAAGCAAAACGACATAATATGGCACAAGAGGCAGTGACACTTGGAAAGGGTCTCTATTTGAAACCTTATCGCCGTGGACATGGACTGTACCTAAAGCCTTTTCTTACACACGGGCAAGGTTTGCGTAAACAAAGACAACGAAAAAAAACTCAACGCATTCGTTAAACCTACCTATGCGAGCGTTGACCAATGTTGACTTGAACAAATACATAAAACGTTTACCAATATCCCACTTTCGTGGAATATTCATGCGCAATTCACTTCCAAACACAATTCGTTGGCGAGAATGTGGTATTCTTAATCATGATACTACACGTGGTGTGGGAACTCATTGGACCGCGTACAAAAAGATGGTTCAAGGGCAGTCTATTATGATAGCATTGGTAATCTACGACCTCCGAGGAACTTGTCAAATACTTAACCTCATCAGGACCATGCACTCTCTATTATAATTATGAACAATTTCAACCGCTTAACACTGTTACCTGTGGACACTTCGTATTGAAATTTTACTGCAAAATAGTCCTCCGTTAAGTTTCTAACAACGTTATATATTATTTGATTTTAGTGTATTTTTAACTGTTTTGTATAAAAAGTGTTTAATTAAAACCATATATTGCAAGTGTTTCAGGAATTTGCTTTTTATTACCCCATCCCAACTACAAATACGACTAGTTGTTAGTTTATCGTCAACCACCGAACATGTACACATTTACTTTAACTGGTACTGAATCTACGCTCACCGCAATCATCAACCCACCAATTGTTCTCGATGATGACCATGAATACGTTATTGGTCTTACAAACTTTGATACATATTTTCAATTCCCAATGTAACGGAAGCGAACAATAAATTTTACATTGATGACATCGTGCTTACTTTACCAGAAGGAACTTATGAAGTGGCAGATATTAATAAGTTCGTACGACGTAATCTGAACGATCCCCGTGAACGCACTTCATCCAAACGTTATCTTATTGATATTCGAGCCAATAATAACAGTTTACATACAGAAATCAAAGCATCAGGTATAGTGGATTTTACACAACCAAATTCACTTGCTTCGTTGCTGGGTTTTGAGAAACGTAAACTACCAGCTCTCACTACTGCTATTTCGGACCATCCGGCACAAGTCTTTCCAATCAATTCAATATGTATTGAATGTAATCTTGTGGTCGGATCGTATCGGAATAGCAAACCTGTACACATATTGCATCAATTCTTTCCTGCAGTTGCTGCAGGGTACAAGATTATTGAAAACCCCGTAAACGTCACCTATATGCCACTTAATACACGAATCATCGATCGCATCATTGTTAAAATAGTTGATCAAAACGGTAATCTCATCACTTTTCGTCGGGAAACCATCACGATTAGACTTTATCTAAAGCGTCTTTAAAACAATGGTTTTGCGCTATGAGCATAAACCACCAAAACCTATTAATAGACGCATTGTCAGCACCTTTACCAGTTACAAGACACCAGTGCACCGATTAACACCGGAAAACGTTAAATTTCTGCAAACATTAGGACTCAAAGTGCTACATAGCTAAAATGGATAGTAATATTTTAAATGTTACGCAACGTGCTATATTTGATACAACCATCGTCAATGCCGACAAACATATGCATACTCCGTACTCCAATACCACGTATGAGAAGAACGATGTTATACGGATTCCAATAGAAAACGAAGATGTCTATACACTACCATGGGACAGCGTAATTTATATTGAGGGTACAATGAATAAGTCAGATGGTGGCGTTTCGCCTACAGCCGATTTTGTCAACAACGGAGTTTTATTTTTATTTGATGAAATTCGTTATGAACTTGGTGGAAAGACTATTGACCGCGTTCGTAATCCAGGTATAACTACGACTATTAAAAATTTCCTATCCTACGATTATAGCGAAAGTCGTCGCTTTAGGAACGCCGGTTGGTCCCCATCGATAAGCTTGATCTCGTTGATGCTAATGGTCATTTCAACGTATGCATTCCCTTGCGCATGGTTTTAGGATTTGCGGAGGACTACCGAAAATTCTTTTGAATATCAAACAGGAGCTTATTCTTATTAGAAGTAGTGCTGACGATGCAGCTATATCGAATTCTGATACCAAAGAGTCAATCAAAATTACTATTACACATATATCATGGCGGATTCCACATATAACCGTTGCAGATGCAGAGCGCTTAAAACTACTCAAACATATTCAACGCAATGCCACCATGGACATAAGCTTTCGCAGTTGGGAACTACACGAATATCCAGAATTACATACAACACACACGCATACGTGGGCCGTGAAGACGGCTTCTCAAGTGGAGAAACCGCGTTTTGTTATTGTCTGCTTTCAAACCGATACATCGCGCAAAAAGGGGCGCAGTCAGTTCGACCACTGTAAGTTGACCAATATGAAATTACATCTGGGTTCATCTATGTATCCTTACGATAATCTTAACATTGATTTCGATACCAATCGCTATTCTATACTATATGAGATGTATGCACAGTTTCAACAATCGTACTACGGGGTATCAGCGAGCCGATATTAACACCCAATGAATTTCAAACGCACGCTCCACTTGTAGTCATCGATTGTTCCCATCAAAACGAAATAGTGAAAGTGGGAGCGGTTGACGTACGATTAGAATTTCAAGTGAAAGAAGCGCTTAAAGCTCACACTACAGCGTACTGCCTCATTCTACACGATCGTTTGGTCCGCTACAATCCTGCAACCAGTATTGTGAGTGAAGTCTAAAATTAATAGTCCATTAGTTGTCGACGTTCAAAGGTTTAAAATTGCACATAATAACTTTGTGTTTAAAGAAATGGCTGTTTTACAACTATCCCTATCGAATGGAGTTGCAATAACATATGTGCTGAAACCACCATATTCTTGGAACTGTCTATCAGCTCGCTTCAAATACCAAAAGGTATGGTTAAGCAGAAACTTTACGGTATATCTTGAGATGATGGCAATTTACAATGAATTTCTACACCTAAATGTTATTAACCTAGAAGATTTAGGTGTACTCCTCTACATAAATTAAAGTATTACACCAATTCACACAAGTGTTTCTACCATACCACACGACATTCGTCATTCAATTGCGCAACCACAGATGTAATTGTACTCAAAACTGGTTTGTACATATAACCAATTATTCATTTTAATAAAGAATAATGTTTACATTAAGTAGTGTTTTATTTGTATATTTTATACCTACATACATACATATTCCTTGAGACTAGTAAGATGTGTTTCAAAAATGTCTTGAAATAAGTTTAATTGTAAAACTTACTAACGAATCTGTAAGTATCATATTGAAAATTCCTCTTAACGGATATGTATTTTGCATTTTTATGCAAACTTTATGTTACAATAATACAAATAAAAATTATATTCTACTACCGAGGTATTAAATTTTAAAGTATGTTATAGTTGTGTAAACATAAAATGCATTGCATAGGTTTTATCATCAAAGTAGTACATTTTATTTAATCCCACCTGTAAAATGATTAATTTCTTAAACCTAAGTTTCATAAAATTTATTCTCCAAAGATCAACCAACTATAAACCAGAACTACTAAATTTACATAAATTTTGGTGTTATTTTAATTTAAACTATGCTCATAAATAGTCGTTTATATATATAGCACCAACATTGTTACTACCTATAAATATCAAATCTTTAAAGGAATTTACAGTCATGATTAATTAATAAGTGGTCTTTTCATTTGTACACATTTTGTATATGTTGTTTTAGTTCCATTGACGACCTATTATTAGTAATCTGTTTATTATTTTATTGACGATATAAATTTTAAGATTGGAAGGGAACGATAAGAAATCTTCCTCTGACATTTATATGCACTCCGCATAGTTGTTTAAGGTAGCAAATATAAATAAGCTGTTTAATGTGTTGTAGAAGAATTTTTACCATTGTATTATCGGTATGTATATACTTACTTACTTAATGTGTTTTAACGGAAGTAGAAATTATGAATTTTGGTAATTAACAATTATGCTAAAATGATTTGAAGTTATGCAGTTTCCATATATAATTTACATATATCGGTATGTTGTTATAAATATCACAACCTCGAGGTCATTAACTACCATGCACTTTACTAAACTATAATTAATAAAATCCCCGTACATTTAACTAAGATACATTTTTCTTAATGTGGAAGTCTTATCTATATTTTATTCAAATAAGAATCTGCTACCGCCACCTACAAAAGATAGGGACAATTAAAGAATGTAAGTTTTGTAAATAAAACATTAAAATATTGTGTGTTTCTTTTAATATTATATATTTAATACAAAAATAATTTTTGAAATTCTCGGAGATTCTTCAACACGTGCCATGTTTTTGCTTAACCTAAAATCTCCGAAGTATTCAATCACCTAATGCGTGCAAAGCCTCCGTTCAGAACGCCTTATGGAGTACCATTCCGCATTTGAGAATGAGTACATCCCCATCCAAATTCTTCACCACGTTTTAAATAACGACATTATTTGCATACATTTAAAGGTTATATAGATCCGGGTACGAGTTTAGTGTGGTTGTATAAATTATTTTGGTGATGCAATCATGAATAAAATAACGAGTGACCTGTCTTAACATGTTTTTTACATATACACACACATATTAAATATATATTGAAATTGCTAAATGTAAGCAAGAACACCTCTTGATATAAGATCAAATTAATTTTTTATTTGAGAGTCAAATAAATCGTTATGAAAGGTGGTATAATTTGCATACCAAGAAGGAAATAGTCTTAACATGTTTTTGCAAACACACCATATGTTAATTAAATCCATTATATTAAAAGTTGAATGATTTGCATATATATGACCAGAGAGCTATAATTTCAATAAAAAAACACGAGGTTATATTCGACTGCGAATTCTTGTTATTTTATCTTGGTAATGAAATCGTGAACAACATGTTTTACAAGATTTTACATGCAGACTTTATAATTAGATCCATTATATCACATTTCGTATATTTTTAAATGTTATTCGCTACTTCATACAAAATACAACTTTTGAGGAAAGCTAAAAAATTCTTTACCACTTGCACGTTTTTACTTAACATAACAAAATTCTTCATATAGGTAAAATCACCACTTCGCTATGCTCTCGGCTACCTAGTTTCGGCTAATTTTCCAAGGTCGTTGTGACGTCATAGCCTTTTATAAATAAAGAACAATGTAATACTATTCTAAAATTTTTATTCTGGCATTATACATAACAAAATTTAAAAATATTTAATGCCAAGCATGGAGCCATTTAAACTTAATTTTAATATAAATTCGATTGTTTAACATGGCTAACAACCAATGCAAGACTTAAGATATACAACAAATTTGTGTGTCAGATAACAAATCCTGGTGTTAATAAACAACTTGGAAATTATATACTAGATTTTTACGTTGTCCAGATGCACGTTTAAGAGCAACATTCGCGTCTACTTTGACCAAAGAACACGGTATTACGCAATTGGAAGCGACAATATAAAACTGTACAATTGGAAGCTATGTCAGTGCGGAACGGGTGTATAATCCCTTAAAAGACTGTTTAACCTTATTGGAAGATAGTAAGTTATACTTCCTAAAGGTGCCAATGTACTCGGTATCGCTAAAATGTGGAGTAAGTTATCGGACAAGCTTCAAAATAGCTGCTGTTTAGTGTATAATAACCTGCTACAGTACATGTATTGGGGGAACGGCAATACAAAGAAATTGACGGGCTTGCAAATTAAGTTGCCAGAAAAACCAGAGAAAAGGGAAAAATTGAAAAAGTATGTGCTTTCAGCTTTTAGTTTTAACTATTTACCTGTAAATTATTTGGAGATAGTAGAGTAGGAAGACAGCCAAGATAAAATAAAATCTTACACAAGTGCTACATTAAAGCAGGTAACATATTTTACACAATCTGTAACACCATATTCTACAATTCCAAAAGAAATAATCATTTCGGTATCGGGGTTGATAAGTACGCCTAACATTCGCCCAGAGGTTGTACGACAACGCGTAAATATTGACAGTAAACTCTCCGTTGACGCTGCAGGAAATTGCCCAATTATGCACGCCATACGCTGTAAGTGGAAGAAAAGACAGCTGGAATTAGAGGAAATGCATGCAAAAGGCAAAAGTTGGACTAAATAGAAGACACTGCGACAATACGCGAACAATACAAAGATGTGTTAGACAAAGAACATCTTATTAGAGAAAGAGGAAAGGATTAAAAGATTATTTTATGTGCCGATGGACTGACTTGGATACATCCGCGTTCTACAAGCTGTATGTATTTGTGGTTAGTAAGAAAGACTCTTTTAGAATTTTAGAATAGTATTACATTGCTCTATATTTATAAAAGGCTATGACGTCACAACGACCTTGGAAAAGTAGCCGGAACTAGGTAGCCGAGAGCATAGCAAAGTGGTGATTTTACCTATATGAAAATGAAAATAAAGAACTTTTAAATTTTTTAAATAAATTTTGGTAGGAAATATTTAATAAATAAGTATATGTTGATGAAACACATATTTTCTAAATGATATTGGTGCTAAGGAAAGCTATTTTTATTAAGTTCTATAGTTTGAGAGTGACGTAAAAACCTTGATGCTACACCTTGAGTTGTAAAAGTTAATACATAAGCCTTGATATAAGATCAAATCAAATAATTTGAGAGTCAAATAAATCGTGATGAAAGGTGGTATAATTTGCATATATTTTAAATTCATACGGGTATAATTAAAAGATTATATGTTAGATCCGACTGCAAGTTCAGTGTACTTGTATAAATTATTTTGGGATGATGTAACCAAAAGGAAAAAAAACGACATACCTGTCTTGAAATGTTTTTGCAACACACCTTATGTTAATTAAATACATTATATTAAAAGTCGAATGTCGACGTGATTTACATATATATTGCCAGATAAAAAACACGTTGTTATATTCGACTGCATGCAAATTCTTAGTATTTTATCGCGACATTGAAATTGCGAGATGTGAACGACTTCTTTTTTACAAGATTTTACCTGCAAACGTTTAAAATTTGACCTCCATCATATAACATTTCGTATACTTTCTTAATTTTATTTGCTACTTCGTACAAAACGCAGCTTATGAGGAGAGCTAAAACACTCTTTACCACTTGCACGCGTTTGCCTAATATTAAAAATTCTTCACAGCGGCGTTTTAATTTTTAGCTTAACCTACCCCAGAAAAATACGAACCAACACGTGAACTCCATTTTCTACACACACAACATTTTTAAAATTTAATATTTAATATTTAACGTCGGGAACGCTGCTAAAAATTTCCTAAAAAATATCTCCACCCCAGCGCACGCGCACCACCCCACAACAAAAATCTAACGACCCCGCCGAACGCACACCCCAAAGACCTAACGACCCCCCGACGCAACAAATTTACACACAAAGACAATTTTGTTCTCAAAGCGGCGTATACATATCTTGCTGCACGTTTTGTTTCCCAAAGCGGCTTAGCTGTTCATATTGTTCTCGAACCGGCGTATACATATCTTGCTGTGGATCTCTGTTGCCAAACCGGCTTAGCTACCCTACTGTTCTGATAGATTTTCACCAGTTTGAATTCCCTCTATAAGTTGTTTTTCTCAATCCGCTCACTTCCACGTAATCTTCGAGGCAAGCAGGATGGGTGTCGTTGATAATGAGAATCAGTGGTGAAAAATTAAGTGTCTTATATTATATTCGTTACAGCGCAAACACCCATAGGTTAGATAACAGAAAAAGTAAATCCCCTCTTGAAGAAACACCCACAGCTCATTAAAAGTCATCTAATTGGGGATCAGTGTGGGGCCGTTGCTTCCTACACAGACAATGAATAAGCTGAAACCTGTACACAACCAACGTAAGGACCGCATTCAGCGGCCAGTGCTTAAGGGTGAGATTTTTCTTGCACGAAATTGTTCCAAAACCCCCTTTCCCACAATTGGTTAAATTACTAGCCATGAAACACCATCGTTTAGTTTGTACGACGCGTCATCCGACTGAGTAACCGCATCTAATTTTTTACGACCTTATATATTTTTCCTTGAAAAGAAAATCCTTCTTTATACTTTGTTATATTGGAAGCTCCCACTTAAGATAAGTTTAGAAAAGATTGTGCTTACTTACTAAAATTAGATTTATATTGATAATGTTGGATACTAGTTTTATATTACATTTTTACGTGACTGTCAGATGTGATATTCATTCGAAGAATTAATTCGCATGTAACGAAATTTTGTTCAACTATTTTTTAGAATAACCAAAGTCTGAGAAACTTTTTATGTGTTAAATACTGTTATTATTTGAAACAAATTATTTATTATGAAATAGAATTATTCTTATTCTGGCAATTTTCTCTATATTAAAAAAGCCTGATTAATTTCGCAAGACATTAAATCCTACATTTTAAAATTATCAACTACGAAAGGGTTTCCATATCTACTCTAAAATTATAATTTTTTGATTAATATCTGCCAGATATATGGGCCTCGAACTTAAATTTGAATTGTTTTCAGTTTAACTAAAAAAATTTCAGTTCAGCCCACCTCTTATTCTCTTTTGGGGTGATTGCCAAGTTAGTCGTCGGTATAACGGTTTTCGATCTTCCCAACTGGCACCCGTAAAAGCTTTTATTTTCTTTGAAGTTCAGTGCTACCGCATCTCACGTGCAAATATAGCAATTAAGCCCGCCTCAATTATTTTAAACGTGGTCGGAACACGCATCGTGTCTTAATTTGTAACATTGGCGTCATATTTTAAGGCATTCTTAAAGTTGGCAAATTAGTCGGATTATTAGCACGCATCCCAAAAAATAAAAACCGCTAAATTTTATGACTGTTAGCATTTCCTAAATCTTAAGTTAAGGTAAGTAAAGTTGCCTCAACGTGAGCTTCTGTTTATTTATTTGCGACTTGCAAACAATCGCTTATGCACTTTGTTTTTGAAATAATGTTTTATATTTGAGTCTTCCAATAGTCCAAGGAATAATGTTTCGTATTTTTAATTATACAACAAATTTTTTGGAAATAATATTATAACTATACCTTTATGTGTTTGACTCTAATTGCATTAAATTCTTTGTTTATTAACTTTGATACTGTTTTGTTGAATATCGTACTCGGAATTCTTTTATTTTTTTAAGGAGGGCTGTGTGACAATTTTTTTTAGTACATAACAAAATTTATTTTCGGGAAATCAACGATGCACTAATGCAATAGAAAAATAAAAAGATTCGCTAAATATACTTATTTGCAAACCTAAATAGATTTTCAAATTCTAATTAAGTCATTTGTTCCATATGGAAAACAATATACGACCTGTTATTTCCTAGTTTAGTTAAATAACAATGTTAAGTTCCACATTTTGTACCCACAATAATGTAAAAAACATTTTAGGTGTTTTGAAACCTGCTCGTATGTGTGATAAATTCATCCTTTGCATGGATTTTAGATTTGACAAAACTGTTCTATTTACGGATTTGCAAATAGTTGGACTACGTTTGTAGCCAACAGGGTATCAGAGATACAAGATTTTTCCAGCTACAAAGGATGGAGACATGTTTTGTCCAAATCAAATTCCGCCAATTACATTTCTTGCGGGCTTAATCCCGACAGTTAATGAATGGTAAGATTTGGTGTGAAGGTCCAAATTTTCTGCTAGATCCTAATTGGAATTTAACTTCGGTAAAAAATACTTTATTGGATATAAGTTCTATGCCGGAAGGAAACCTTGTATTTCATGTTCTAACTAATGTTGAAGGCGATCCTTTAATTTTTCTTAGGTTTTTTCATGTTCTAGAATGCAGAGATGCATTACATTTATGCTTAGATTTATTTGTAATTCAAGAAAGACAATAACAAAGGTTTGTGTCTCCCTGACTGTTGAGGAACTAGATCTAGCATCAAATCAAGTATTTAAGGTTATACAACATGGATATCTTTTGGAAGAATATTCTGGTATAAAGGAAAATAGGTCTTTGCCAAAAAAGAGTCCTTTTTAAAATTAAATCCATTTCTGGATTCTAATGGCTTATTAAGGGTTATTGAAAGATTGGATAACGCACCACTGCCGTTTGCTGTTAAACATCCAATTATTTTTCATGTAGCTGACTTATTGAATGAACGTCAACATAGGTATTTGGGTCATGCTAGACCTCTAGCTGTACTTAATAGCCTCCAACAACGTTTTCGGCCTATCCATGGGTTAAGACGTATAAAGTATATTACTTAAACGCATTACATGTCACAGGTGTAAGGCAACATTAGTCCAACAGTTAATGAGAACGTTGTCAGTTGAACCAGTTGAACCAGTTCGTTCCTTTTTATATGTTGCGATAGATTTTGCGGGACCAATCTTGGCCAAGCAGTCAAAGATACGTGAAACAATTTTGTCTAAAACTTATAAAGCATTGTTTCTGGGTATGGCAACTAAATTTGTCCACATTGAGCTGGTGTCAAATCTTTCGACTAAAGATTTTTTACTAATATTAAAAAGGTTTGTTTCACGAAAAGGTAATCAAATTTCGATTAATAGCGACAATGTTACTTATTTTAAAGGATCGGATAATAGTTTAAAGAAGGTTTACAGAGTTTTTCAAACTTATGGTAGTGAAATTCAAGATTTCTTGTTAACGGCAGAAATTAGTTGAAAGTTCATTCCTCCTAATAGTCTGCATTGGGGAGGTATATGGGAGGCAGGTATCAAGACTATCAAGAACCATTTAAAAAGGGTTGTGGGAAAATCAATTCTATCCTTTGAATGTTTATCAACTATTTTGGCCCAAATGGAAGCTATACTTAATTCAAGGCCATTACAGCCTATGACGAACTCATTTTCGGATTTAACTTGTTCGACTCCGGTACATTTTTTATCGGTCAACCGTTAACTAGCTTTCCCGAAAGGAATGTTTTAGAGGTTGTAGAAAACCGTCTTAATTTGTGGCAACATTGCTCTAAATTGAGATTTTTGGAAAAGGTGGTCAATGGACTATCTAAATCAACTACATCACCGTCCAAAATGGAAGGTGTCTGAAAACAATTTGAAGCTTGGTGATCTAGTATTGCTTAAGGATGTAACGCGTCATATATGTAAACATATATTAATCTTATATTTCATAAGATTATTTAAAATATGATCAATACGCGGTAAATACATCAGCCTGGTATTTCCAGCCTTGCTGATAAAATATAATGTGCCTAGCTAGGAAAGTCGATTGGGGGGACGAGTAGTTAGTTGATGTTTAGACGCGCGTGGATATAGGTGGCTATGCCAGCTGTCTATGCCGAGGGTGTATTAGGTTTATTAATTATAAGGTATTTAGTCGGATGTTCACATACGTCTATGCTTTGATATTTCTCTGTAAATATCACTTGCAGATGTTTGCTAGTTGTGTTTTAGAGATTTAGCAAAGTATTATGTAAATCGTTGCGGGTAATGAAGATGCTTTTGTAGCGTAGTTTAAGATGTTGACAATGGTGTTAGTGTAAACTCTGAAGATAACGTGGTGAAGCCACCCGGCGCACCGGCAGGTATTTATATACTTGCACCTGCAAGGACTTCTAGAACGTAAGTGTTTACCTTTTATTTAACCAGATAATTTGTATAATTTGTGCGCTAGCACGTGCTGTAATGGGTTTGGATTAAGGGGTGTTTAATTGGTCGTATTATAAAACATTATAAACATTGTTAAGTTGGCTTATTATTACCAGCGGCACGACGTGTGAAGTAATTTCAGTATGTATTTCAACAGTTAAAAATAAATGTTATGTTGCCCTCGCCTGTTGTTGTATATTTGTTAACTTGAACCCCTAAGAACAATTAAGAGTATCACGTCTTTCTTCGTGCTCGACACGGATTGACATCTACAAGGAGGATAATATACCACCTCTGAATTGGTGTCTAGCTAGGGTAATAGAAATAAATTCTGAGCGCAATAACAAAGTAGGGGTCCTATTTGTAAGCTTTGTCCACTTACTCTTCAAGGTGAGAGTTGTGATTTGTTGAAGACGACTCCTCAAAAGGGGGAGAATGTTGAAGCAAAGCAATAAATTAAACACTGGCACTCTCGTGGCAAGTAATGCTGAGAATGCTGAATTTCTAATAGTGTCTAGTTGTTTTTGGTTTACTGTTCCTGGGCACTGTAAGAAATGTATTTTGATCAAGACACACTAAAAGTTGTTATGGTTTTTAAGGTTCCGTACCTTATAAGATATAACGAACCTCTATTAGACCACTCTCGTGTCCGTCCGTCTATCACTCGAAAACTATGTAAGGCAGGAATTTGAAATTTGGCACAATGCTAGGTCTTTATGGTGCACACTTATATCGACAGTCAGAAAATAGAAAAAAAATATTTTTAGATTAAAATGGCGGGGGTTAATTCGGTCAAAAGCATAAAAGTTTTAATAAGTATATCGTGTGAGGTATCATTTGAAAGAGAATTTTAAAAGGCTTCTAAAAATATTATTTTTATAATCTTAGGTCTAGTAGTCTTCATGATATAGCTCAAAATGTGCCAAAAATGACCGTCCTCCCCCCCCTGCTCTCCTACATTTTCAAAGCTAAAATTTTGATTTTAATAGGGTTAGTAGCTATTGAGTCATAGATTATTGGAAAACTGCAGGTTTTTTTGACATGTAATAGTTGCCGAGAAAAATTTTTTTAAACACAGTAATAGACAACGCATTTACTAATGTACTAGTACCATGTGGGACAATATATTCATTTTTCAGTTATCCCAATCAAATTTGGATAAGATGTAAATACACATAAAAAATAAAAGCAGCTTAATTTGGTTTATTGATTGCTCACTGTAATGTTGGTACGGAACCCTAATAGTGCGAACTCGACTCGCTTTTGGCTAACTTTTTTTATGTGCAAGATCTTGTTTTCAGTTATATATCTCAATTATATATTTACAGGGAAGAATGTGTTCTTTGTGCTAACAACAACAATTGTATACAGATTTATCGATGAAAAACATTTTGTATACCTTTTACTCAGGCTTCAACAATGACGTATTGAATTGAACAAAGGGTGTTTATTCTTGAAACTTATTTAAAATGTAAATCGTTTGTAACATTAAATGACAGGTCACGATAAAATATCCACAAACGTCTGCTCCTCCTAAAAGTGTTGTGTAGAAAATGATTACTAAATTTAGAGTTATAGATCGGTAGCTAACGCCAAACGTAACCGTGTAAAGAAGGTTTGTTTACAAGAAAATGTTCAACGTGTTCAGGAGAATTTGCCAAGAGGTCCACGGAAACCAACTAGACGTCTATCCTCCCAACTAGACATCAAGCGAACGTCATACCAAAACATGTTGAAGGAGTTGCATATCTGAGCGTACAAAGTAAGAGTGATGCAAACATTAAAGCTTACGTACTAAGCAAAACAACATTATTACGAATGGTTACTCACTCATATCGCTGATGGTTATCAGAAGGGTAAATATAGCAATATGAGAACCACATTTCCTCCAGAATCCCGCATTTCCTCACACATCTGGACCAAAAAGTTTTCTTCGACTAGCCATTTTCATCTTTCGAGATAAATATATCTTAAATTTTTCATCTTTCGAGATAAATGAGCATCCGCATTTCCTCCCACATCTGAACCAAAAAGTTTTTTTCGACTAGCCATTTTTTTATCTTTCATCTGAACCAAATAGTTTTCTTCGTCTAGCCAATGCATCTTTCGAGATAAACCTACCTTGTTTGGTATTAATTAATATTAGAATTTTCTTAGCTACCCGAATCTTTAGGAATTTTTCAGATTGCATCACCCCCAAGAGAGCTACCCCCATTTTAAGATTTCTTACCTGTAGTGACTTTTGAGCGTTCTTATAAATTTTTTTATACATGCGATACACTAAATTAGCTTAGAATTTTACGCATAATTCAAATCTGCAAACAGATTTGAAATCGGACCACGCCCTGCAAAGTTACACATATACCCTCTGCGAGATAAATCTTTCTCCACATTTCCACCCACGAGATAAACCTACCTTGTTTGGTATCAATTAATATTAGATTTTTCTCAGCTACCTAAATTTCTAGGAATTTTTTAGATTGCACCATCCCCCAGGGAGCTACCCCATTTTTAAGATTTCTTACCTGTAGCGACTTTTAAGCGTTCTTATAAATTTTTTTAGTCATGCGATACATTAAATTAGTCTAAAATTTTACGTAGAATTCGAATCTGTAAACAGATTTAAAATCGGACCACGCCCTGCAAAGTTACACATATACCCTCTGCGAGATAAATCTTTCTCCACATTTCCACCCACGAGATAAACCTACCTTGTTTGGTATCAATTAAAATTAGAATTTTCTCAGCTACCCGAATCTCTTTAATTTTTTTTTTTTTTTTTAGATAGCGCCATCCCCCAGGGACCTACTCTGATTTTAAGATTTCTTACCTGTAGCGACTTTTGATCGTTCTTATAAATTGTTTATACATGCAATACATCTTGTTAGTCTAGAATTTTATGTAGAATCCGAATCTGTAAACAGATTTAAAACAGGACCACCCCTTACCATTTTACACACACCCTCCAAATTATAACTTTCCTGCGGCTCATATCTAAAAGAAAATCTAAAAACCATTCTTAAAACTTTTATTACAGACAATTTTACTAATACAGTTTAAATTTTGTAAACCACATTTCTAAAACATATTCCCAATTTTTATTTTGAACCTAGAACTTCTCATATCGGCTCATACTTATTAATATTTATTTCTAAATAGAGCACTTTTCCAAAGACCAACCGGACCCACATGTTTCAAATTCCTCTGATTTTGTTCTTATGGTCTCGCTTAAGACCTTATACATATTCTCCAGATTACTAGAAGACGTTATAACCACATTTTTTGTGTTAAAGGATTTCACATCGGACTTCTCTTCCCCCATTTTGGTGTAAACGCCGTAGAGTTCGCAGTAGACTTTTATTGCTGTATGTTGTATTCTTTTTTCATTTATTAATCGAATAAATCGCTCTTTCTGCTTCCAAAGAAACTCGGACACTCCATCGTCGACACTGGCGTTCTTTATGCGATAGCTAGCCATACGGTTGTTAAACGCTGTACTAACCATTGGCGGCTCCGTGGCGTAGTGGTATGTGTGTGACTACTACGCCCAAGGTCCCGGGTTCGAATCCCGACACGGTCCGCTTGAAAAATGTTAGGCGAGCATTTTTCACAAAAATACACCCTCGTTCGGATGAGAGGTAAAATGGAGGTCCCGTGTGTGAGTGTTGTCATGCACGTTAAAGATCCCTACCTTGCTTGGAACAGCAAGGGTTCGGCAAAATTCCAAATTTTCCAGGTAAAAAAAACTCGCCTCCTGGCCAATGTAGTACCTTCGGGTGGAGCATTGGAAAATCACATGTAATGTACTAACCATTTCTACACCATCGTCGTTAGTAGCGGTAACTGATGCATTTTTATGTTTGTTGCTCCGTAGATGACTAGGGTATGCAGACTTTAACACCTCCATGTCGCATACTTTACACATAATTCGTGGTTGTTTCGTACAAGACCCTTTAACAGCTGGCGGGGCTGAACGTTTACGGCTTAATGTCATACCGTGCTGTTTTTCCTTGTGTCGCTGTAAGTTGCCCATTCTCGTAAAAGCGATACCGCAAGTCCCACAGTTTAAGTACTTTGCTGCAGACGGATGTATAAGCTTAACCTTGGACGATGTTACACCACAACATTTGTTCTGGAACCGTTTGAGAGCATCCCTCCTGGTAAAGTAGACGTCACAGGGCTCGCATTTAAAAACGTTTGCAGATACCATTTTAGTACAAAACAAAATCCGCACTATGAGACTTGACTTGTAAGCGAACTAACTTATAACTAAAGAGTTTACTCTTGCGCACCGGCTTTATGTACCCTATAGAATGCAAACCGAAGGTTTCCGAAGATACCCGAACGAAGTTGAGGATTCAGCAGGGGGCTAAATGACGTCATAATCCTTACTGCTCGTCCAATACATTTAGCGCCAATGCATGCACCTGGTTCGCATCGTCGATGGTGCGAGTGCAGTTAGTAGAAACACCGGAAAACGTCTTCCATGTTATACGGATCGCGTGCATATTAAAAATCCAAAAGGGTGATAGCACACGCACACAAATTGTGTGCAAGTCGTGCTGTAGAAGATGCAGTGCTACTATAACCAAAACACTTTAAACCTTTACTAAGGGAATACCAAACTTGTTGTCTACAGAATACTTACTAATAAAGCAATTTAATTTTAAACCACTTCTACGTCATATTTTCGGAAATGGCAGGTTGAATATTTTCTTTGGAAACAATCGAAGATTGCCGAAGACACTCGAAGAGTGCACGAGCGCGGTTACTAAACCAATTAGCATTAATATCAAGTATTCCGTACTTTCGTAGGTTGCTCATTTCCTAGAAACAAATCTTCCACATAGCGGTCGGTAGCACGTAATGATTTCTAGAACCGGTAAGTACTCGATATCGCCCAAATAGAGAATTAGATGCTCGATGTCTGTCAACTTCCAATTCCCTCGTAAAGGTAGCAAAGCTCGGTCAATCATCCATTATACTTCGACTCGCTCCTGTTCTGATAATTTACAAACATTTTCAAACGACAATGGGCTGAGAATTTTAAACCTCCGAGAGATCTATAAGTCGTGATCAATTACACGTTCGAGCTACCCGTAAACTAACATATTTTGTAGCAACTGTGCACTGTATAATACATGCATACCCTCCTCTGCGCTACTGCTATTCTTGTAGTTGCTTAAAAGTCAGTCGCCCTGTTTACTGCTAGGGCCGCTAAAAGCGCCATTCCATACTTTCTTTATAAGTGTAGCACATCGCGCACTTTTGTCGGATAATTAAATTTTGTTTATGTAGACCTTTACACTTTCGCTTATTTAAACATCTAATACAATTGATTAACCACTTTCGATTATTCTAACGGAGGCCACCATACATCCCGCCGCACCGTTCTTTTGAATCCAACGATCCTATGGGCTTCCGCACACTAACACCTGACGTATCTTTCCTACTATTTGTTAAACAAAACTACCGGTATCGCCATTGTGGACGTAAACAGATGTTTGTGGATGTGTACGAGAATATGTAATCATATACATTAACCAGTCTAAGCTATTTTATTTAGTCCACGAAAACTACTATTTTCTAAACTACAATTAATAATCGTCTTTATAGGTTTAACATTTCTACCATTACCCAATGACTGGTGCTACGTACATGGAAACTTTAATTTCTTATTGGAGAGAATTCTTATTCTCCACACACTGCAGCGTAGTTGCATGCCTACCCCTTTTGAGGTATATGCTCGTTATAGGTTGTAAGACCCTCGGTTTTACTTAACTACAATTCGTGAGACCCTTTAATCTTTTTATCGTATCTTTCTCGCCTACAATACAGTAGGACTTAACATTACTACCAACAAATTCTAATACTGGACCCCATTATATACGTCTTTAAATTTCCTACAAGTTTTTATCGACAAGTGTTATATTGTATTTATTATACGCAGGGTAGTCACTCTTTAAGATAAATATATTTTGCTAGGTATCAACTAATATTAAATTTTCTAGAGACCCCAAATCTGTAAATAGATTTTAAATAGGACCACCCCATACAAAGTTATGCGTTTTAAAGACCCAAATCACTGATTTTGCCCATCTTTATTTAACTCCATCTTTAAAACCTTTTCGCTACCCAAGACATATGCCTTAGCCAACCATCTTCCGAGAAATCTAAAACCGCAGTGTTCCGCTAACACAACGTGGAGATAACACGTATACTCTGTCAACCAGGATAGAAGCAGAGGAAGGATTTGGAAGGCGGGCGAGGAACTTAAAATTATAGAATCTTAAAACTAATATATACAAATATAAACAACTATCTTATATCTTTACGCCCCCATGCGTAGATTGTTGTACTATTAGAATGATGTACCTTTTGTCATCTTCCTCGATAAATTAATTTTATTAATAAGCTGCGTATACAAATCGTATTCTTTTACTCCGGATACATACGCAGACAAGTACTCGATACCATCCAAATAAAGAATTGGGTGCTTGGCGACTGTTAACATCCGCTTCCCTCGTGTACGCCCAGACATCCCAGCCCATGAGCACCCCTGCGCATGCACACCTGCCCATGCACACCCTACGCGTACGCACCCCTGTCCATGCACGCTGCCCATGCGCACCCCTCTCTGTGCGATTGCTATTTTGGGGTAACGTCACAGCCTTTTATAAATAAAGAACAATGTTATATACTATTATAAAATGTTTATTCTGACATTATACATAACAAATTTAAAAATATTTAATGCCAAGCATGGAGTCATTTAAACTTAATTTTAATACAAAGTTATACACAGAAGACAGTCCTTTCTTTATGTTTGTTTGCAGTGGTTTTAATTTTATCTAATTTTATTCGCAGCTTAAAATTTAAATCGATACCCAAGTCTGCTATCTCCTTTTCTAGCCAATAGTTTGATACATAAAGACCGTCTAGGTTTTCGAATTGTAAAATGTACCGAAGTTTGCCTCTATATTTAAAGTCTTTGATTCCACCGACAACCAGATCCATTCCTTCGTGTAATTCTTGCAGTTTGTGACAATCTCTTAATCGCAGCTTTCCCACTATATCCTGCATACGTATCTTGTTAGCTTGATCGACTTCTTCTTATCGGTATTGGAGGAAATTCTTATTCTCCCACAGACTGTTACGTAGTTGCATGTCCACCACTTTTGGGAATATATGGTTGTTATAGGTTGTAAGACCCTCGGTTTTAAATGATCCAAAAGGTTCTTTACTAGGCAAATATACAATGTTTAGCGCAACCTCTTTGCGTGTCGTGTACGCAAAGATTACGAAACCCGCATTCCTTAGTTCGTCTTTGTTATCAGCCATTTTGATAAATACGTTTTTAGAATAACCTTTTAAAAAATATACTGATTTAGTGCCATCCTTTTCCGCAAGGACGCCTACATAACTAAAAGAGTCTTTTTACTAACCACAAATGCATACAACTTGTAGAAACCAGATGTATCTAAGTCAGTCCATCGGCACATAAAATAATCTTTTAATTCTTCCTCATTTTCTCTAATAAGATGTTCTTTGTCTAACACATCTTTGTATTGATCGCGTATTGTCGCAGTGTTTTCCATGTAGTCCAATTTTCGTCTTTTTGCATCCATTTCCTCTAATTCCAGTTGTCTTTTCCTTCCACTTACAACGTATGGTATACATAATGGGGCAATTTCCTTTAGCGTAAACGGGTAGAGTTTACTAACAATATTTACGCGTTGTCGTACAACCTCTGGACGAATGTTAGGCGTATCTATCAATCCCAATTCCGAAATTACTATTTCTTTTGGAATTGTAGAATATGGTGTTGCAGATTGTGTAAAATATGTACTACCTGCTTTAATGTAGCACTTGTGTAAGATTTTTATTTTATCTTGGCTATCTTCCTCTACTATCTCCAAATAATTTATAGGTAAATAGTTAAAACTAAAAGCCGAAAGCACATACTTTATCAATTTTTCCCTTTCCTCTAGTTTTTCGGACAACTTAATTTGCAAGCCCGTCAATTTCTTTGTATTGCCATTCCCCCAATACACGTACTGTAGCAGGTTATTATAGACTAAACAACAGCTATTTTGTAGCTTGTCCGATAGCTTACTCCACATTTTGGCAAGTGATACCGAGTACATTGGCGCCTTTAGGAAGTACAACTTACTATCTTCCAATAAGGTTAAACAGTCTTTTAAGGGTTTATACACTCGTTCCGCACTGACATAGCTTCCAATTGCACAGTTGTATATTGTCGCTTCCAATTGCGTAATACCATGTTCTTTGACCAAAGTAGACGCAAATGTTTCCCTTAAACGTACATCTGGACAACGTAAAAAATCTAGTATATGATTGCCAAGTTGTTTATTAACACCAGGACTTGTTATCTGACACAAATTTGTTGTATATCTTAATTCTTGCATTGGTTGTTAGCCATGTTAAACAATCAATCCCCGCAGTTTTATTGTTGTCAACTATAATATTACACTTTTCTTCGTATTCTCCCTTATAGCAAAAGTTATGCTTTGTAGTTAAATAATTACACATCTCCATCTTGCTAAATATGTCCGCAAAATCTTGGGTTACATCCATGTCAAAAAGATAGAAATAATCTTGTTCGACTTCGTCTAATATATCTGGTAGTTCCTCCAATAAAGTTTCCAACTTAACATCTGCTAGTTCCACTTTGTATGGAAAAATTAATAGGTTAAGTCAGCGCCGCGGCGCTGACTTAACCTATTAATTTTTCCTTTTATCTAACCTAGGTCCACACTTGTTTTTTAATGGAAAAAACTCATTAAAATGCAATTAGTGCTAATGGGTTTTTAATGAGAAAACTCATTAAAATGCAATTAGGTCATATGGTCATGTGGTCATGTGGTCATGTGGTCATATGGTCATGTGGTCATATGGTCATGTAGTCATGTGGTCGTGTGGTCATATGGTCATGTGGTCATATGGTCATGTAGTCATATGGCCATGTGGTCATGTGGGGGTAATTTCACCCTATGGGGCAATTTCACCATAACTTAACATCCTACATATATCCGGATATATGTCGATGCGCATCCCTGTCGGCTTAGGTTGGATAACAACATATTCGACTATCTTCGGCAATATACGTCCTCACTCTGTAGAATACGTAAGAGAACAATTTTTTCGTATTCAATTTAGTATTCGATAGTAGCTAGAACGGTAAACATGAGCGTCTCCAAGGTGATTAACGTTTCTCAACTTCTTGGGAATAAAGTGAAACCGACAAATGAGCGATTTGGATTATGGTTGTTGACAGAAAATATGTGCAACAATAATCTGGTAAAAGACATTGGTAATATTTGTTATGTCGAAGACGAACAGATGCTGACTGTTGGACTACACACACCAATTACAGAACCATTTTGTGACAATATAATGTTGGTTAAAATTTGCGACCTTTCTGACACCGAACAAGCATCTGCAAACAAAAAGATGTTTATCATAAAAAAAGAAATTTGTGGTGCATTTAACAGCTATCTACGAAGAAAGTTCAACCGATTTGTTTCCGCTAGGCATGGTGTTAAAGCTAAGCTTCCGTTTTCTCTGGAAAGCACTAACAAGATGGGCCAGAGAGTAAAAGAAATTATCGGAAAAAGAAGACCTCGAATGCATTAATAAAAAATTCCAAAATCCTATATGTGTTCCATACAAAGTGGAACTAGCAGATGTTAAGTTGGAAACTTTATTGGAGGAACTACCAGATATATTAGACGAAGTCGAACAAGATTATTTCTATCTTTTTGACATGGATGTAACCCAAGATTTTGCGGACATATTTAGCAAGATGGAGATGTGTAATTATTTAACTACAAAGCATAACTTTTGCTATAAGGGAGAATACGAAGAAAAGTGTAATATTATAGTTGACAACGATAAAACTGCGGGGATTGATTGTTTAACATGGCTAACAACCAATGCAAGAATTAAGATATACAACAAATTTGTGTGTCAGATAACAAGTCCTGGTGTTAATAAACAACTTGGCAATCATATACTAGATTTTTTACGTTGTCCAGATGTACGTTTAAGGGAAACATTTGCGTCTACTTTGGTCAAAGAACATGGTATTACGCGATTGGAAGCGACAATATACAACTGTGCAATTGGAAGCTATGTCAGTGCGGAACGAGTGTATAAACCCTTAAAAGACTGTTTAACCTTATTGGAAGATAGTAAGTTGTACTTCCTAAAGGCGCCAATGTACTCGGTATCACTTGCCAAAATGTGGAGTAAGCTATCGGACAAGCTACAAAATAGCTGTTGTTTAGTCTATAATAACCTGCTACAGTACGTGTATTGGGGAATGGCAATACAAAGAAATTGACGGGCTTGCAAATTAAGTTGTCCGAAAACTAGAGGAAAGGGAAAATTGATAAAGTATGTGCTTTCGGCTTTTAGTTTTAACTATTTACCTATAAATTATTTGGAGATAGTAGAGGAAGATAGCCAAGATAAAATAAAAATCTTACACAAGTGCTACATTAAAGCAGGTAATACATATTTTACACAATCTGCAACACCATATTCTACAATTCCAAAAGAAATAGTAATTTCGGAATTGGGATTGATAGATACGCCTAACATTCGTCCAGAGGTTGTACGACAACGCGTAAATATTGGTAGTAAACTCTACCCGTTTACGCTAAAGGAAATTGCCCCATTATGTATACCATACGCTGTAAGTGGAAGGAAAAGACAACTGGAATTAGAGGAAATGGATGCAAAAAGACGAAAATTGGACTACATGGAAAACACTGCGACAATACGCGATCAATACAAAGATGTGTTAGACAAAGAACATCTTATTAGAGAAAATGAGGAAGAATTAAAAGATTATTTTATGTGCCGATGGACTGACTTAGATACATCTGGTTTCTACAAGTTGTATGCCTTTGTGGTTAGTAAAAGACTCTTTTAGTTATGTAGGCGTCCTTGCGGAAAAGGATGGCACTAAATCAGTATATTTTTTAAAAGGTTATTCTAAAAACGTATTTATCAAAATGGCTGATAACAAAGACGAACTAAGGAATGCGGGTTTCGTAATCTTTGCGTACACGACACGCAAAGAGGTTGCGCTAAACATTGTATATTTGCCTAGTAAAGAACCTTTTGGATCATTTAAAACAGAGGGTCTTACAACCTATAACAACCATATATTCCCAAAAGTGGTGGACATGCAACTACGCAACAGTCTGTGGGAGAATAAGAATTTCCTCCAATACCGATAAGAAGAAGTCGATCAAGCTAACAAGATACGTATGCAGGATATAGTGGGAAAGCTGCGATTAAAAGATTGTCACAAACTGCAAGAATTACACGAAGGAATGGATCTGGTTGTCGGTGGAATCAAAGACTTTAAATATAGAGGCAAACTTCGGTACATTTTACAATTCGAAAACCTAGACGGTCTTTATGTATCAAACTATTGGCTAGAAAAGGAGATAGCAGACTTGGGTATCGATTTAAATTTTAAGCTGCGAATAAAATTAGATAAAATTAAAACCACTGCAAACAAACATAAAGAAAGGACTGCCTTCTGTGTATAACTTTGTATTAAAATTAAGTTTAAATGACTCCATGCTTGGCATTAAATATTTTTAAATTTGTTATGTATAATGTCAGAATAAACATTTTATAATAGTATATAACATTGTTCTTTATTTATAAAAGGCTGTGACGTTACCCCGAAATAGCAATCGCACAGAGAGGGTGCGCATGGGCAGCGTGCATGGACAGGGGTGCGTACGCGTAGGGGTGTGCATGGGCAGGGTGTGCATGCGCAGGGGTGCTCATGGGCTGGGATGTCTGGGCGTACACGAGGGAAGCGGATGTTAACAGTCGCCAAGCATCCAATTCTTTATTTGGATGGTATCGAGTACTTGTCTGCGTATGTATCCGGAGTAAAAGAATACGATTTGTATACGCAGCTTATTAATAAAATTAATTTATCGAGGAAGATGACAAAAGGTACATCATTCCTAATAGTACAACAATCTACGCATGGGGGCGTAAAGATATAAGATAGTTGTTTATATTTGTATATATTAGTTTTAAGATTCTATAATTTTAAGTTCCTCGCTCGCCTTCCAAATCCTTCCTCTGCTTCTATCCTGGTTGACAGAGTATACGTGTTATCTCCACGTTGTGTTAGCGGAACACTGCGGTTTTAGATTTCTCGGAAGATGGTTGGCTAAGGCATATGTCTTGGGTAGCGAAAAGGTTTTAAAGATGGAGTTAAATAAAGATGGGCAAAATCAGTGATTTGGGTCTTTAAAACGCATAACTTTGTATGGGGTGGTCCTATTTAAAATCTATTTACAGATTTGGGGTCCCTAGAAAATTTAATATTAGTTGATACCTAGCAAAATATATTTATCTTAAAAGAGTGACTACCCTGCGTATAATAAATACAATATAACACTTGTCGATAAAAACTTGTAGGAAATTTAAAGACGTATATAATGGGGTCCAGTATTAGAATTTGTTGGTAGTAATGTTAGGTCCTACTGTATTGTAGGCGAGAAAGATACGATTAAAAGATTAAAGGGTCTCACGAATTGTAGTTAAGTAAAACCGAGGGTCTTACAACCTATAACGAGCATATACCTCCAAAGGGTAGGCATGCAACTACGCTGCATTGTGTGGGAGAATAAGAATTCTCCAATAAGAAATTAAAGTTTCCATGTACGTAGCACCAGTCATTGGGTAATGGTAGAAATGTTAAACCTATAAAGACGATTATTAATTGTAGTTTAGAAAAATAGTAGTTTTCGTGGACTAAATAAAATAGCTTAGACTGGTTAATGTATATGATTACATATTCTCGTACACATCCACAAACATCTGTTTACGTCCACAATGGCGATACCGGTAGTTTTTGTTTAACAAATAGTAGGAAAGATACGTCAGGTGTTAGTGTGCGGAAGCCCATAGGATCGTTGGATTCAAAAAGAACGGTGCGGCGGGATGTATGGTAGCCTCCGTTAGAATAATCGAAAGTGGTTAATCAATTGTATTACATGTTTAAATAAGCGAAAGTGTAAAGGTCTACATAAACAAAATTTAATTATCCGACAAAAAGTGCGCGATGTGCTACACTTATAAAGAAAGTATGGAATGGCGCTTTTTAGCGGCCCTAGCAGTAAACAGGGCGACTGACTTTTTTAAGCAACTACAAGAATAGCAGTAGCGCAGAGGAGGGGTATGCATGTATTATACAGTGCACAGTTGCTACAAAATATGTTAGTTTACGGGTAGCTCGAACGTGTAATTGATCACGACTTATAGATCTCTCGGAGGTTTAAAAATTCTCAGCCCATTGTCGTTTGAAAAATGTTTGTAAATTATCAGAACAGGAGCGAGTCGAAGTATAATGGATGATTGACCGAGCTTTTGCTACCTTTTACGAGGGAATTGGAAGTTGACAGACATCGAGCATCTAATTCTCTATTTGGGCGATATCGAGTACTTACCGGTTCTAGAAATCATTACGTGCTACTGACCGCTATGTGGAAGATTTGTTTCTAGGAAATGAGCAACCTACGAAAGTACGGAATACTTGATATTAATGCTAATTGGTTTAGTAACCGCGCTCGTGCACTCTTCGAGTGTCTTCGGCAATCTTCGATTGTTTCCAAAGAAAATATTCAACCTGCCATTTCCGAAAATATGACGTAGAAGTGGTTTAAAATTAAATTGCTTTATTAGTAAGTATTCTGTAGACAACAAGTTTGGTATTCCCTTAGTAAAGGTTTAAAGTGTTTTTGGTTATAGTAGCACTGCATCTTCTACAGCACGACTTGCACACAATTTGTGTGCGTGTGCTATCACCCTTTTGGATTTTTAATATGCACGCGATCCGTATAACATGGAAGACGTTTTCCGGTGTTTCTACTAACTGCACTCGCACCATCGACGATGCGAACCAGGTGCATGCATTGGCGCTAAATGTATTGGACGAGTAGTAAGGATTATGACGTCATTTAGCCGCCTGCTGAATCCTCAACTTCGTTCGGGTATCTTCGGAAACCTTCGGTTTGCATTCTATAGGGTACATAAAGCCGGTGCGCAAGAGTAAACTCTTTAGTTATAAGTTAGTTCGCTTACAAGTCAAGTCTCATAGTGCGGATTTTGTTTTGTACTAAAATGGTATCTGCAATCGTTTTTAAATGCGAGCCCTGTGACGTCTACTTTACCAGGAGGGATGCTCTCAAACGGCACCAGAACAAATGTTGTGGTGTAACATCGTCCAAGGTTAAGCTTATACATCCGTCTGCAGCAAAGTACTTAAACTGTGGGACTTGCGGTATCGCTTTTACGAGAATGGGCAACTTACAGCGACACAAGGAAAAACAGCACGGTATGACATTAAGCCGTAAACGTTCAGCCCCGCCAGCTGTTAAAGGGTCTTGTACGAAACAACCACGAATTATGTGTAAAGTATGCGACATGGAGGTGTTAAAGTCTGCATACCCTAGTCATCTACGGAGCAACAAACATAAAAATGCATCAGTTACCGCTACTAACGACGATGGTGTAGAAATGGTTAGTACAGCGTTTAACAACCGTATGGCTAGCTATCGCATAAAGAACGCCAGTGTCGACGATGGAGTGTCCGAGTTTCTTTGGAAGCAGAAAGAGCGATTTATTCGATTAATAAATGAAAAAAGAATACAACATACAGCAATAAAAGTCTACTGCGAACTCTACGGCGTTTACACCAAAATGGGGGAAGAGAAGTCCGATGTGAAATCCTTTAACACAAAAAATGTGGTTATAACGTCTTCTAGTAATCTGGAGAATATGTATAAGGTCTTAAGCGAGACCATAAGAACCAAATCAGAGGAATTTGAAACATGTGGGTCCGGTTGGTCTTTGGAAAAAGTGCTCTATTTAGAAATAAATATTAATAAGTATGAGCCGATATGAGAAGTTCTAGGTTCAAAATAAAAAATTGTGAATATGTATTTAGAAATGTGGTTTACAAAATTTAAACTGTATTAGTAAAAATTGTCTGTAATAAAAATTTTTAAGAATGGTTTTTAGATTTTCTTTTAGATATGAGCCGCAGGAAAGTTATAATTTGGAGGGTGTGTGTAAAATGGTAAGGGGTGGTCCTGTTTTAAATCTGTTTACAGATTCGGATTCTACATAAAATTCTAGACTAACAAGATGTATTGCATGTATAAAAAATTTATAAGAACGATCAAAAGTCGCTACAGGTAAGAAATCTTAAAATCAGAGTAGGTCCCTGGGGGATGGCGCTATCTAAAAAAAAAAAAAAAATTTAAAGAGATTCGTGGGTGGAAATGTGGAGAAAGATTTATCTCGCAGAGGGTATATGTGTAACTTTGCAGGGCGTGGTTCGATTTTAAATCTGTTTACAGATTCGAATTCTACGTAAAATTTTAGACTAATTTAATGTATCGCATGACTAAAAAAATTTATAAGAACGCTTAAAAGTCGCTACAGGTAAGAAATCTTAAAAATGGGGTAGCTCCCTGGGGGATGGTGCAATCTAAAAAATTCCTAGAAATTTAGGTAGCTGAGAAAAATCTAATATTAATTGATACCAAACAAGGTAGGTTTATCTCGTGGGTGGAAATGTGGAGAAAGATTTATTTCGCAGAGGGTATATGTGTAACTTTGCAGGGCGTGGTCCGATTTCAATTCTGTTCGCAGATTTGAATTATGCGTAAAATTCTAAGCTAATTTAGTGTATCGCATGTATAAAAAAATTTATAAGAACGCTCAAAAGTCACTACAGGTAAGAAATCTTAAAATGGGGGTAGCTCTCTTGGGGGTGATGCAATCTGAAAAATTCCTAAAGATTCGGGTAGCTGAGAAAATTCTAATATTAATTAATACCAAACAAGGTAGGTTTATCTCGAAGGATGCATTGGCTAGACGAAGAAAACTATTTGGTTCAGATGAAAGATAAAAAAATGGCTAGTCGAAGAAAACTTTTTGGTTCAGATGTGGGAGGAAATGCGGATGCTCATTTATCTCGAAAGATGAAAAATTTAAGATATATTTATCTCGAAAGATGAAAATGGCTAGTCGAAGAAAACTTTTTGGTCCAGATGTGTGAGGAAATGCGGGATTCTGGAGGAAATGTGGTTCTCATATTGCTATATTTACCCTACTGTTATCTGGATCAAAATATTTACTTTTTTACAGATAAAGCACTGTTCCACCTTAGCGGACATGTAAAGTTTCAAAACATTCGTTACTGGTCAACGAACAATCCCCAGGAACGCTTTGAAATGCCGCTGTATAATGCAAAAATAGGTGTTTAGTGTGCAGTTTCAGCCCAACCGATTGTAGGTCTAATTTTCTTTAATAACACTATGATCTCTGAAGTGTAGTAACGGAATTATTCCAACCATGTGTAACGCAACTGATGGAGGAAGAACAGCAGTACATGTTTTTTCAGCAAGATGGTGCCACGGCACATACTTCACGGTTTTCAACGTCACACGCCCATAAATTTTTCGGACAAGAATATGCAGTTTTCGTAGGTTTATGCCCTCCTAGATCACCCGATCTATCCGCTTGCGATATTTGTTTGTGGGTTAAGTTAAAAGGTAAAGTGTACACTAACAACTTGCATACGATTGATGAGTTGAAAACAAACATTTGTAATAAAATTGCAGAAATCACACCAAATGAATTGGCAAAAAGTTTGGAAAAATGTTGAAACGTGCTAATTTATGTATCGACGCTCACTTTCAACACCTCCTGTGAACTATTCAATGTTTAGTGTGTTTTATCCATAATATTCTGTATTTACTACTGTTAAATAAATACCGGGCCTCTTTTATCCTGGTCATCCTGTATATTTCTATGGTGTTTATATAAAACGGCGTTTACTTTCTAAATTTATATACTAGATCTAATATGAAATACTTATAGAATTTACAAATTATTATAGTAGTACAAAGTAAAGGAAGATAGAACCACATACAAACATACGTGTTTTATAACAAAACCGATAACCGATGTTCCTCGTAGTCACTTTTGAACAAAGATTAGCAAGAGAAACGTCATAAACCTACTAAATTCCTGCTAATTGTATTTTAGCAGCTACAGCAGCAATTCTAATGGAAACTTGGGACAAAGAATTTAAGCCTCTGAAACAGTGTAGCAATTTAGTTGGATATAAACACGTAAATACGGAAAACTTAGTTTCATTACGAAATAGTAAGCTCCTTGTTAAGCTTTTGTAGGCGTTATAAGAATCTTACATTAAGCGTGTGACGCGTTACATTCGAAGCATTTTATATAGCTTTAGCAAATTGCTAGAAAACTACGTAAACGATAAAACAAAGTAGAAAAGACGATAAGAAATCGATGACAAATCAAAGTTGATGGTCATAACAAAGCGGAAAGGTCAGCTATTTCACAGGTTTTATAAAAATATTGACTTTGATTTAAACTTTAACTTAAAAATAAGTTTGGTGCTCCGGTGGAATAGCTAGGTTTGATGCCCAATTGTACAATTAAAATTATTGAGAGTAAGACACAATTTTGTAATAATATTCAAGATCCCCTTGTAGAATGAAAATAGCGTTTCTGTAACTAGAAAAACTTGCAATTCAATAAAAATTGATAGAATTTAATGATCTTTTATCATTTGCGTTTTTCATATGCCTCATTTCATACAATACAGATTACGCATTTTGAAGTGTTTCGCAACATAACTTTATAAAAGAGCTAAAAGCAGGTAATGTACAATTCACTGTATCGATGACGAAATAGTGATTGGTTATAGCTCATGCCCTTAGTAGCGAGAAGCGAGAGAAACCGTTGATATTGTATATTATTTCATCGTCATAGTCCTGTCAACGAAGACCAACAATGAACTTTACCTTCAAAAAATTTCAAAAGTTTTGAAATTGTGTACACTTATTTGTAGCCACCTAGTGATAAATAAACCAAACGTTCTGATGGTTCAGAGGCAAGCTCTGGCGGTAATGACTGAAAACGTGCTATTTTTTTTCTATTTTTTTGCTAATATTCGAAAATTATTGAGCGAAACTAAATCGTAATTATATATAAACTTAAAGTTGATTAAATTTGCAACCAAATTGATTATATGCATGTTTTTGTGTACCTCGTTGAGTTATAGGTGTTAAAGGGTTTATGAATGCACTTTACGAATGCCTAGTTCATTAAGAAGAGAGCTTCACAATATCAAATAAATTATATTGAATTGAAACATAGTATGTACAAGTGTAAAATATATTTTTACACATACCAACCATACTATAAAAATCTAGATATAGTAAAAACCATGTGCAATAACCAAATAATGCAACAACCAAAAGTCATTTTAAAAAACAACTACTTCCATTAGAGGAAATACCTAAGAGGTTCTAACTGTGCACAAAAGAAAAATTAAGTCACTTGACTCTCCGTCTTTTCCTCGTAGAAGGCCCTGCGATTTGAACTTCCTGACCTATTTGTTGATCTGCTGCATTGACTGCCCGTAATAGAGTAACCTATGGAAAGATGTATGAGAGGAGCATCAAAGATATTAGATTTCTTTAGCAAACAGTATATGGATTAGAAAAACAATGTCAACGTTATTTAACTTAGTATCACTAAGCTATAATTTCTAATGAAATGAATGGAAACGTAAGGAGAAACCACAATCAATGTGCTTGCTTACTCATATTCACCTGATTTCTGGTTAATGTTCCTGTGATTTCAACCTCTTCGTCCTTACGTGGCTTCGATTTTTTGGCTTCCTTCATCATCATTAGGTCTTCAGTCCTAGAACTGGTTGGACCCGTACCCTCATCGTCTCCTAGTCTGAACCAACCTACATATTTCGCTGAAATTTGCTCAGTCTGCATCTATCCCTATCTGTGTGCGAAAGTCTCATCTCGGTCTACCCCTACCTATCTCTTCCCATCTCTGCTTGTAATATATCCCGTACTATTTCGCAGAAATGCCTTAGAACGTATCCTGTCCTTCTATTTCTCCTATTTTTTTGTTTTCC
This sequence comes from Platerodrilus igneus, assembly GCA_036346225.1. Classification (NCBI taxonomy): domain Eukaryota; kingdom Metazoa; phylum Arthropoda; class Insecta; order Coleoptera; family Lycidae; genus Platerodrilus; species Platerodrilus igneus. The sequence goes on along the minus strand of JARFIW010001325.1, from coordinate 10,668,688 downwards.
ACAGATATCTTTATTCCTCTATTATTTCTACAACCAATTTGTTATTAACTTTGTCTGTCCATGCTACCATCCTCATACATCTGAAACACAACATTCCAGAAGGCTTCTATTTCTTTGTCTGCTTTTCCTACTGCCCTACTTCATAGACGTACTGTGTTGTGCTCCACACTATGCTTTGAACAGTTTTCTTCTTGTATCTATTTCCTTGATACTCGGTGGTGTGTGAAGGCGGAAGTTCCCTCTGCACTTGAACCTTTGTCGAATTAATGGTTATTCTAATTTATCCTTTCGCACAATCAACACCTGTAGTTGTTTGTAATAATCATCAGATTTAAAAGCACTTGTTTTTTGTCACTGGGTTTTAGGTCTTGAATCTGGTTGGACTTGTACCTCAGCTTTTTTATGTTCTGAGCTAGCCTACCCAGTTCCCTGCAATTTTCACAAGAGCCTATATACATTACATGTGATTTTCCAATGCTCCACCCGAAGGTACTACATTGGCCAGGAAGCGAGTTTTTTTTACCTGGAAAATTTTAAATTTTGCCGAATCTTTGCTGTTCCAAGCAAGGTAGGGATCTTTAACGTGCGTGACAACACTCACACACGGGACCTCCATTTTACCTCTCATCCGAACGAGGGTGTATTTTTGAGAAAAATGCTCGAGCCTATATACAGCTCGATTCCCTTCTATTGTTTTCTAAGTATATGCCCTATTTTACCAAGATTCAGTGGTATGTGAAGGGGTTAAGCAGCCTGTGCCTGCCAAGGATTCCCCAACACTAGACATTTGCCGTATTAATAGTTTTCCAGTAAATCCTTTCGCACAATTAACGTTAGTTGAGGGTATTGCAAAACCAATATCTGTAGTTGTTAACAGCAATCACCATATTTAAGTACAGTTATTATCTTGGTCATTAGCTTTCCCATCTTGCGACTGGTTGGATGCATACCTCCATTGATTTCTATTTTGAGCTAGCCTACACAATTCCGTGAAATTCTTACAGCCTACATCTTTCACTATCTGTGTGCAGTAGTCTAACCTAGGTCTACCTCTACTTCTCTTTATTCCTATCTCTGCTTCAAGTATATTCCGCACTATTCCCTCATGCCATAGCATGTGGCCTATTATCCTATCTCTCCTCTTTTTTACCATTTTCCACATATTTCTTTCTTCCCCTACCATTTTTAGTACCTCTTCGTTCTTAACTTTGTCTGTCCATGAAATCTTCATCATAAGTCTGTAGCACAACATTTCAAAGACTTCTACCTTTTTCTTGTCTGCTTCTCCTACTGTCCAGGCTTCACAGCTATACAGTGCTGTGCTCCACACATATGTTTTAAGCAATCTTTTCCTTATTTCTATGTTTGTGGACTTTGAGCACAGTAGTTGCTTTTTCTTGTTAAATGTAGCAACACCTTGTGCTAATCTTTGTTTTATATTTTTTGTGCTTTTCTCATCTTGCGTTATTTGACTTCCTACGTAGTAGAAATCCTTAACCTTTTGTAAGTCCTCGTTACCTATTTGTATTTTTGTTTTCGATTTATTTTCCCCTCTTTTACATACTAGAACTTTAGTTTTATTTTTGTTAATTTTCATACCATATCTCTCCGTTAGAACTGCTTCCATTTCATTAAGAGCAGCTTCTAACTCTTCTTTGCTAGATGCTAATACCGCTATATCATCTGCAAATCTAAGCATATCAAACTTTTGTCCCTGCATATTAATTCCAAATGTATTCCTGCATTTGACAGTATTCATTGCCTCTTCTACGTACAAGTTAAAAATTAATGGGGATAAGGCACATCCCTGTCTCACCCATTTCCTAATACTTACTTCTCTACTTCCTTGCTCTAATTCTATTATCGCCGTTTGCTCTTTGTATAAGCTATGTACTATCCGCCTGTCCTTAAAACTCATTCCAATCTTTTTGAGTATTGCGAATATTTTTTTTCCATTTTACATTATCGAATGCTTTTTCCAGATCTACAAACCCTATATATACGCTTTCCCTCTTCTCATTGTTTTCTCCTTAATCACCTTCAGAGCTAAAATAGCCTCCCGTGTTCCTCTGCTGCGCCTAAACCCAAATTGATCTTCTCCCAGTATTATCTTCAACTCATTTTTCCATTCGTCTTTGTGCAATTCTAGTTAATATTTTTGAAACCTGTGCTGTCAAACTCATTGTTCGAAAACTTTCACATCTTCCTGCGCCTCTTTTTTTTTCGTATAGTTACTATGACGGTACGTTTGAAATCTTTGGGTATCTCGCCTGTCTCACACATATAGCTTGCAAGTCAGAAGAGACGTTCTGTTACTGCTTGTCCAGCGGCTTTTAGAGTTTCTGCTTGCACCTTATCGGTACCCGATGCCTTACCATTTTTCAGACTCTTTAATCCTAATTCAAACTCATCTCTAAGTATAGAATATCCCAGGTAATCATTTTCAATGTCTAATGCCTGTTCTAATGCTGTTAGTTCCTCTCCTGAATATAAATCCCTATATATTCCTTCCATGTAGCTACTTTCTCTACATTATCTATAATGACGTTTCCTTCTGCGTCCCTTATATTTTTGCTATAAGGTTTTATATCGCTAAAATTCGTTCTAATTAATGTATGCATCGTCTGTCTTTCCTATTTCCATCTTAGTCTGTACCTCTTTGCACTTTTCATCAATCTATTGCTCTTTAGCTTTCCTGCATTTGCGAATATTTTCCATTTTATTGTTTTGTATCTCTATTTTCCTGCTTCGTCTGATCTGTTTTTGTATTTTCGTCTTTCATCTATTAAATTCAAGAAATCCTTTGTTATCCATGGTTCCTTATTTTCTTTTTGTGTATACCCCAGAATATCTTTGGCCGCCATGTCTAGGCTGGATTTAATGTTATTCCATTCTGTTTCTACTTCTTTAGTATCAGAAATTTTCCCGATATCTTTCAGCAATTCATTTGACTTTTTTCAAACTTTTCTTTTAGCTACTCAAAGTCAAAGTGCCTTTTTTCGTTCGTTTGTTTCAGATTTTAAAGTTAAGTGCGGCCTTCATAATTACGATGTTGTGATCTGTGTCTATATCTGCTTCCGGGTAGCTTCTACAGTTTTATACTTGATTTCTAAACCGTTGTCTAACAATAATGTAATCTATTTGATATCTTCCTATATATCCTGGCATCTTCCACGTGTATTGATTTCTAGCATGATGTTGAAGTAATGTATTTGTGATGGTTAAGTTGTTCTTGTCGCAAAATTTTACCAGCCTATGTCCTCTGTCATTTCTCGTACCTAAACCAAATAAACCTACTATCGCTACTTCCCTACTCTCACCTACCACTGCATTAAAATCCCCCGTAATTATTAATTTTTCATGTCTTTTTACGTATCTTAGTATGTCTTCGATATCTTTGTAGATCGCCTCTATCTCTTTCTCACTGTAGCTAGAGGTGGGCATGTATACTTGTATTATTACTGTATTTACTGGTTTAGATTCAAATCTAACCACGAGTACTCCTTCGTTCTTTTGTATGTAGTTTTCTACACGTCGTTTTGTCTTTTTTCGCATAACAAATCCCAACGCTCGAATTTCCTTCTTCTAATCCTGTATGAATTACCCTAAAGTCTACTCTCGAAAAATACCCCGCCTCTGGTCAGCGGACTTCGCTGATTCCTACTATGTCTAGTGCTAACCTATCCATTTCGAGTTTCAGGTTCTCCAGCATACCTACTTGTTTCATACTTCTGACATTCCACGCTCCGACTCGCAGAATGTCCCGGAGATTTGAATTGGGGACTATTATACCCGAGGCGTCGCCGTGGATCAATGTAGTAAGCGTAAGACTACGGATCCCAAGGTGCCGGGTTCAAATCCCGACACGGCCGACTGCTTGAAAAATGGCAGGTGAACATTTTTCACAAATATTACGCCCTCGTTCGGATGAGAGGTTAAATGGAGGTCCCGTGTGTGGGTGTTGTCACGCACGTTAAAGATCCCTACCTTGCCTGGAACGGCAAGGGTTCGGCAAAATTCTAAATTTTCCAGGCAACAAAAAACTCGCCTCCTGGCCAATGTAGTACCTTCGGGTGGAGCCTTGGAAATGTAAATGAACGGACTATTATACCTGCGGAATTTTTTATCCCAGAGGATGCCGTTATCATTAATAACAATTTGAGTACGCTGTGTACTTGGGAGATAATGCGGTGGTTTCTCGATGCTTTCTACATCGCAGTAGTGTCTTAGAATGTCATACCGACCCCTATGGTCTCTGCCACTCTAAGCACCAAAAAGCTGCCGCCCTTTTTCGGGAACCTGTCTTAGTCGGGTTCCTAACTAAAGACCTCACTAATTTGGTTAAACCTATAGTTCAGCTCTTTAGCTCATTGAAACGCGCAAGCCATTCTACCTGTTCTAGTATTTTAGAACGTCGTCAAGGTGCAGGTCCGCTCAGAATGGTTGGCTTCCTTATAAGGTACGAATTTTAAATCTTCGGGGTCAGCGATATCTTCATCGAGGACGATGGTTTGTATGTTCAAGCATTCCCCGTGGTAGTTGTAGCAGATTTTAGTACGCTGCATTCCTACGTTTCAGCTGTCTTGCATTTGCAACAAATGAGGTGGAGGACAGCCACAGGTACAGATGATTCTTTCGTTGTCTCTGGCGTGGGTCAATCGTTCTAAAACCTCCAACTCCACTGTTCCGGAAGAAGTTTGTTTTTTAGCCAAAATTTGACTTGATAAAAAACACGAAGGGCATATTGTATTGCTGTTCCTTCGGTTGGTAGAAGTGTAAAAATACCTAGTTTGGCACTGGAAACTGATTTTGTGAAAGCGTTGTACGGGTGCATATTAAGAGAGGCCCGGGTTGGGGATAAATAGTACAATACCAAAAACATTTTCTAGCTTCAGCTATAACCTCATAGAAATAAGTTGGGTCGTTAAATACATGAGTAATACTTTGCAATCTAGGAAGCTTTGTAAACAACTTAAAGTATTTTCTTTTCGATGGGATGCTGAAGCAGTATCGTACCCACTGAATGCTTGCACAAGGTATGCTGTCCCTCAGTCTCATGCTTTGCAGATGTTGGATTGAACAGACTTTGCTGTCTTATTAACAAATAATATCTATCGTTTTGTTGGGGTTAGAGCCCCAAGGAAGACAGTCAGATCAATACCTTTACAAATTATTGCAACTTTGCTACTCCTCAAGAATTTCACAACTTTCGTTTGAACGATCAATATGTCAGCGTCACCGGACGCTTGATCCGTTTCAAGTCCGTGGTTACAAAGGGCAGTTGATTGTAAGGAAGTCGGTCTGTATTGATTATTTTCGTTGGCAAGAATATCATCCTGTTTGACAGTTATCACTGTTTTTTCTTCAAAGTTTATATCAAATGATCTTTTAATCTTGTACCTATGGCTTTGTTCAGTTCTCCCCGTACCTGACGGTGTGACGAAGTAACCAACAAAGACAACTGTGCAACTACTGCCAGAATAATGCTTAAGAACGTACGTTACGTAACATTGGCAAATCATTGAAATGGCAGAACTTATGGTCCACATAAATTGTGCAACAACAATCCGAACAAGGTTAAAATTGAATAGGTATGTTTCTTCTTATAGTAGTGGAAAAGCTTCATACATCGCGGATTTTTTTGGTTTAAGCATTTCTTTTTCCTCGAAAAAAGATAACTGGGATGGTCCCAGTTCATACTGTAAGTAGGTTTTCAAGTCATTGCTCTGCTTGTTGATGGCTATTATCTGAAAAATTGTGAATGGGTTAATCACTATGGTTTCTTCGTGAACTTTGATGTAACGTGACATATTTTCTAAAGGAAATACATTTAATACCACCCACAGCATGAAATGTCCCGAATCCATCCGATGTTCTGACATTAATGTCAAACACATATTGGAGGAATGAAGAGTCAGTTTCAGGTTAAATCTGATAAATCTCCAATACAGGGCATCGTGACATGATGCACAAAACCTTAAAATTGACAAAAGGTTTATCTACTTTTTCCGACAAATTTTGTATATACAACAAAAAAATGGTGTTTAGCATAGAAGATATGAACGATCTTGGTCGCATCGAAAAAATAATTGGAATGCATTTCCTGTTTCTGTTTGCAAAATCTGCTCTCCTTATGATTAAATTCTTCAGAAAACGTGAAGGGTAGTGGGTACAAAAGCAGCCTTCTTTGAAGAAATTATTGCCTGGAGAGTAAGTGGATGTACTGAACAAATGTTCCAGGATGTCCTGCCTCATAATTGCAGCAGTGCTTTTGCAATTCTTAGTCGTTCCTCACTTGCATTTTCCTTTCTATCGTCGTATCACGAATTTTGAACTTTACATCATTGGAAGCACACAGTTGTACTTTTCCATTCACCTCTCACTGTTATAATAATAGGTTATTCATATTTAGCTGAAAGTCACTCTCAGATTATCTCATTCGTAGGAATTTGACAGTTACTACATAACGTAAATCTGCAAGAGACAGTTGACACAGATCACCATTTTCAATAAGGTAATACATTTCTTCCATAGATTGTGAAATGTATCGTAATTGAGGACTCCCCCGTTTTTAATGATTTTCGGAAGATATGTTAGTGAAAAAATGATGGTAACAGTCGAAGTGATGTCCTTCGTCAACTACAACAAAATCACTAATCTCAGATAGACGATCATTAACTTCTTCTGACCACAGATCATTACTATTATTCGCAACTTTCAATATATGATCTTTCATCTTTAAAGTTTGAACATGGTACACTTGTCTGCATTTTCGGTAGACTTCTTCAATTCTGTTTTCAAGAAATCGTCATCAATGATTTGGGTGTGGAAATAACATTTTGTTTTGAATTCAAATTTTAGTACAGAATTCGGGAGAAGCGTTGAGGCATCGTAGCCTTGTGATGAACACGAGGCTTCTGCTTAAGGCTGCTTTAGCAGATCAGCACGTATAGTTTTCGATTGTGTGTAATTTTTTTGGCACAATGTGTCTTTTCTTTGTTCACTTGCAGTTAGTCATAAATTTATTCGGTTCTCACGCACCTGTGTTAAATCAGCACGTGATGAATAAAAATCGCGTCGCATATAAAATACAAGAAATCAAAAAGGACTAACATGTTTTCGGTCATTGTCGCTGGATCTTACGTCTGATTTATTAAGACTTTTGATTTATTTATCACTAGCGACTTACAAATAACTGTGGGAAGTTTCGGCAATTTTAGATTTTTTTGGAAAACCATTCGTTGACTAACCTATATGATCTACAGCATTTTTGTATTATATCCATATTCAAATCGTTGTACCATCTATTTAAGCAGTCGCAGCTTAGAAACATTATGCACAATGTTCACACATTATGGTGGCTTTGGTCGGGTTATATATTTTAATTGTTGACAAAATGTTGTATTGTGATAATTGGTACGCTCATTTTGAACTCACTACTTGCGGATGTTTTTGGTTTAAACTTTATACTAGGTATGCTCATTTCTGGTTTCTCTCGCTTATGTGAAAAGTCCTTACAATCAACTTCAAATACACGATATTAATGTTGTATGCATTAGGCGATTTATTTTCGACTTCAGTACCAACATACAGATAATTCGCAATAGTATCGCTGTAGCAAAGAAATAGAGTAAACAAAGCATCGATTCAGTTCTAGTGATTATTTGATTTGTTTCCCAGTTATATCAGTTAAAAAACTTTTCTGATAATAAAATATTTATCCCTAAAACGAACAAACCCGTGAAATCACCATAAAATTAAAATGAGAGTCATAGCTTTTCTATGGTCCTTGATACTCTATAATCATTTGTAAATATGAACCTGTATGAAATCTTTTCAGAAACTATAAAATTACACAGAATTTTATGTGTAACTCGAACGATCTTACATGTGATTTTCCAATGCTCCACCCGAAAATACTATATTGGCCAGCAAGCGAGTTTTTTACCTGAAAATTTTAAATTTTGCCGAACCCTTGCTGTTCCAAGCAAAGTAGGGATCTTTAACGTGCGTGACAACACTCACATATGGGACTTCTATTCTAGCTCTCTTCCGAACGAGGGCCTATTTTTAGGAAAAATGCTCGGCTAACATTTTTCAAGCGGACCGTGTCGGGATTCGAATCCGGGACCTTGGGCGTAGTAGTCACTCGCATACCAACTACGCCGAGGAGCCGCCTTAACTTCAATGACCATTATGAAAACCTAACAAACATTATGGACTGTTGCGACTGAGTGCTCTAGTCAGAGGTGTCATGTGCAAAATGTACGTCACGCTACACATTTTAATTTATCCTGAAGGAGCTGGATGACCTAACAATTATATGCCCCGGCTAACTACAGTGATGCGGGACGGGTTTTGAAAAGAAAAAACACTAAGGGATTCACCAAACTTGAAAACCATTTTAAAATTTATTTGATCATACCTCAAATCTTTCTATGGGCTCCAACGCGTTGACGTCTTAGGCTACTATCCGCTCGGAAGACGGGTTTTCCTAACAGTTCCTCTGGCACATCAGTCTCCTAGTGTAATGAAGTTCCCTGTTACAAAAATTCTCACCTGCAATGATTCTCGAACATCAAATAATTCTAAAGGCCAGGCGCTGTGGTAAGTCTTCCCTTTCTTTTACAACTCCACTTTAGATAGAAATCTGATTCGGTATTGACGAGTGGCTACCCTTGCACGCTGTGACGTATATTGTCCAGCATTTGCGCGTCCTACTTTATCTCTATATTACGTGCGGTTTATGTACTAATTAATCGGCTGTGACTTAATCTCGTAAACTGTGTCTTCGTGGATATTATAATAATGTGTAATTGCGTCTTTTTAATGTCTAGACGTTTATTCCTTTATCTTCATATGACATATTTCAAATTATTGTAACAAATTTCATTTCGTCACCTCCGGTTACAATTTAAATGAGTCAAGCCATCTTTTCTTTCTTGCAATGTAGTGCTAAAACTAATGCTTTCCAATTGAAATTATATAAGTAGTTTAAACTGCACATAATATTTTATGTACGTATTGTTATGTAAATATGTAAAATACAGTAATGTTATTAAAACAAGAGGACGTTGCAGTTTTCACTGCTGTTTGAACCTTCAATACCGTAAGCTTATGATTGCGCTAGCGTCACAAAAGAGCTATAAAATGAGGAATTTAAGGAAAAGGTTATAAATAATTTTGTTAACAAAATCGACAAGAACAGCTCTTAAATATAAACAAATCCAAAAGGGAGATTTTTATGGTTATATATTTCCAATAATAACTTATCTACGAACCGTCACCGGATAAGTCAGATTGGTTAGGTGTTTCTAGATTTTTGATGCGCATTACTGAATTCTCTTGCTGAGTAGTCTTGTTCTACATTTATTGTACACTAGTTTCGGTTTGTTATCTGGTTTGAGTGTATTAAGAATTTTCTTTTACTTATTCTTTTCACCCGACTACTATTTTTCTTCTGTTTGTTTTACAATGTGTGAAATTTTCTGTATTTTATCGGTATCTGATATTGATTGATATGTTATGATTTTAGTGTGTGATATTGCTTATAATTTTGCCAGTCATTGCATTTTTTTTGCACTAATGAGACATCGAAAATATTGATGTTTATAGAAACAAAGACCCGATGTAAGGACTATTATATTGATGTTTCCTTACATTCATTTGATTGCTAAACGGTACTTTGGTTTCCCAAATTTCAAGATTTTTCGTTTTATTTAATGGAAGTGAACAATTTTTTAAATAGGCTTTTATGTGCATTTTAATGGTTTCTAGGCATGCTCATTTTGTCACTGTACTTCTATGTGTAAATACATTTTTAAAGTTTAAGAAATATTGCAATATAAGTTATTCGTTCACTTTCAAAGTTTATCCCTTATAACAAATGTTCGTAGACATCAGTTCAACAGCTAGTCAAGCACATGCATTATGGACAAGTTGATTTCGTGTAGAAAACGACTATGGATGTCTTGCTTCATCGAAGTAATAAACTTTCATTGCAGGTTCATTCATTTTCAAACGCCGAAGGTTGATTTATTTTAAGTATCTATTACATATCTTATTATTTTATGAGTATGCGTTTGCTCCATTTTTCAAATTTTGTTTTCATGTTTGATTTTCATATTAGATTATTGTTTCCAAAAGTGATCTACTTCTAGGTGTTATTTTCCAATTCAGTAAGACACAATTTTGATTAACAATAATACTTAGCAGCCGGTTTCGGATATTGACTGACTTTGTAGTGTTTTGGGTCTGGGGAGAAAACCGCTACGCCTGCGCTGGACTAGACGCAGGGGTGCAAAGTACGAGTAGTACGGTGTAAACGGCACTTCTGAACAGTCGGGTGAAATTCAGAAAGTTTGCGCAAAACGTGTTGGAAGTGTTTAAGTTAATATTATTCGAATGTTTAGTCTTAAGTGTGGAGAATCCAATATTGTGTTAAGAAAACTTGTGCCAAGTTCATAATTTCATATGTTCGATTATACGCCTAATAACTGTTGCAGTGTTGGTTGTTTATTTTCGCGAGTTTAAAAGTGGTGTATCAGACATATCTACATTTGGCGCCCAACGTGGCCTTGTATGAAGGTACAAGGGTAATTGCACGTTATTGGATATCACTTATAAGGTAGGATCTATCAATTTTGTATAACAATTATTGACACTGTACAAACGAGTTTCATATTTAGACTATTAACGGGCATCGGATGTTGAAGAAAGGTTGCAATTATAGTCGACCATACAAGTGCGCAACCACTAAAAACAAGCGGTATAGTACAATGAGTATTATTCAAACTGATTAACTGTGAACACGTACCGCAAGCGACAGACGGTTATAATACGCGTTTGTAAAACATCTGGGGGCTAAACTCACCTACTCTAATTTATTGCTGTTATGAGACTTTGTTTGTAACGCACATCACAAAGATGCCGCCAAAGAAAAAGATACTTCGTGATGAACCGGAAGAGGACGGGCTCTCTGATTCTATTAAAAAATTAGTTGACTATAATAAAGCTTTGATACATAATACAGGCAAACCATAGTGCATTCATAGAAAAACTAGATACGTCGTTTAAAAACGTAAACTTAAATTTAAGTAGTATGACGAAGGAGGTTTGTTCTAGTGTGGCGGAAATGACTACTCATATGTTGCAAGGTTTGAAAAATGGGAATATAAATGAATATCCGGGATCGAGTCAAGACGTTGGAAGTACAAAAGAAAAAATTGAGGTGGTAGCACTAGATAAAAGACGCGATTTATGTTACATAAATTTATTTAAGGAGTTAGGGGGTTCTAATTTAATTTTTAGGCCCAGTGAAACAAGGAATCCCGTAGTTTTTATTAACGAACTGGAACAAATATTTGTTGAAGCGGGAGTACCGGGGGACAAACAGGTTCTGCTAGCTATCAAAGCCTTCAGGGGGCGTGCGCTGATTGGGTGGCAGTCAAAAAGGATGATTTTGTAAACTATGAACATTTTAAAAGTAGATTTCTGGAGAGATACTGGGGCCCCGAAAATCGGCGTGAAGTATTTATTAATTTGAAATTCGGACAATACAAATCGGGATCCAAAGCTGATTATTTTATAAAGATTATAAAGGAATGTATGTATTTGGACGAGCAATTTTCGGAATTTGAAATGGTGAAGTTGGTAGCTTCCCACTTCGATTTTGAAACGAAACGGGGGATTTTTAACGGGGGATACAGGAGTATTGATGAGGTTGCACTATATATCTTAAGAATTTTGACGATATGATGAATACTTGGGGTTTCCAATAGTGGTAGTAATAGCCAAAGAGAACGTAGGAATGTAAATTATGAAGGAAATATTCGACGGCCGAAAAAAGTTGGAGATATCAAAGCAAAAACGAGGAAAATAGGGACAATTCTAGACTATTTTTCGGTAAAATTGTAAATAATTTGGAATATCTTCGAGAAACACAAGACAAGGATGAATTTTGTAGTACTGTCATTCGGCAGTTGGGAGGAAAAAATTGTTTTCCACGGTATAAGAATTGGTATATTATGCACGAAGGGATTTTATTTAGAAAAGGGAATGGCGTAACTTCGGGGTTCTTGTTATGCGTTTCCAAGGCGGAAATTCATCAATTAGTGTCAAGTTGTCATATCGACAGTGGCGATTTTGGTTCGTATGTGACAGTCGTCTTGCGCGAGATTTTTATTGGAATAAAATGAGAAGTAGTATCAATAAGATTCTGGGTTGTTGTGATATCTGCCAATGGGGAAATACTCCCCGCTTTAATGGAGGAACCCAACCAACGGGGGGTGCCACCCAACTTTTGGTAATATTGGACGTGTTCAGTAAGAGAATTGAGCTTTTTGATTTAAAGAAGACTTCTGCAATTTCGATTGTAAGGTGTTTGAGTACGTATTTTGTTAAGATTGGTAAACCGAAAGTAATTCTGTCTGACAATGACTCACAGTTTGGTACCCGGGTATATTTAACTAAAATGAAGTCGGAAGGGATTATTGTTTCCCATACTTCCGTCTACTTCCCTCAGGGAAATATGATGGAGCGTGCGAATCGTAAGATTGTTAGATTATTACGCACTTATTGTCACGAAAAGCACCAGAAATTGGCCCACTCTATTTCAAGAGTTGGCGAATAGGTGCACTCAAATAAATTATTAAAATTTAATGAGATAGGAGTACTCTTTCCAGCGCACAAAGCACTTACGTGAGAGGTGGCAGTAATGGCACGGGCTAAACTATTGTCTGGAGCTGAAAAACGAAAGCAAAAGCACGACACTTCATGCAAAATAACAAATTTTGAAGTCGTTAATAAGGTGTTGGTTCGGAACCATGATATATCCCGTTCTGAGAACAATCAAATACATTACCTTGTACCATTTAAAAGAAAATTAATAAAAACGCCTATAAGGTGACCGAGGATGCCACCGGTACATGTTGAAGTAGAGGAGATTGGGATAGTTATAAGTCAACGCCTTCGGTTGTTACCTTGAGATGTTAGATTAGCTCATTAGTTTTACTGTTTTTCATTAGACTTGTATAAATCAGGGGTGTAATTTCAATCTCATGTATACTAGGTCTGTAACGTCACTTGAGGAGTATATGATTAATGACCGATCTTATTATTATTTTGATGTATCCTATTAGCAATGTAGCTTAATTATTGTATTCAGTTAAGGTATAAACAAAAACTTTTTGTTATTCACTTACGAAAAGGATTCAATTTGAGGGGGATGTAGTGTTTTGGGTCTGGGAAGAAGACCGCTACGCCTGCGCTGGACGAGACGCAAGGGTGTAAGGTACGAATAGTACGGTGGAAACGGCCCTTTTGAACAGTCGCGTGATATTCAGAAAGTTCGCGCAAATCGTGTTGGAAATGTTAAATTTAAAATTATTCGAATGTTTAGTCTTTAGTGTGAAGAATCCAATATTGTGTTAAGAAAACTTGTACCTAGTTCATAGTTTCATATGTTTGATTAAACGCCTAATAACTGTTACATTGTTGGTTGTTTATTTTTGCGAACCCAAATCCACAACTTGAATTTCAATACTCAGAGTAAAAATGTGTTACAGGTTCTACAGAGAGCATGCGTTGGAATTAGTTGAAAGCGACAAAAGTGCACCAATTCTGGGTAATCAGTTTTGCTGATGCGACATTGTTAACTATTTGTCCTGCAATATAAACGAAGATGTGAGGATTACTGTCTTTTGATCATTATCCCCCATTCTGCAGAGAACAACTGTTTGGTACTAGACTACAGCTAAAGTAGTCAACCACGGAAACAAGTTTGATGTGGAAAACCCTAATGCAGGGATGTGTAGTTTATTAGTTTTAGTTTTATGGAATTGTAATTGTATTTTTGTTAATTACAAATATTATTGTATTGAATTTGATTGTGATATTTGAACCACCATTGTAAAATTGTTTGTTTCGGTTGTAGCTATTGTTACCCAAATATATGCGAAATTACTTATTTTCCAAATGTAAGCTTTAAAATTCACCTAGCTTCTAACCTGTTAAACAAGCTGTAAATAGATGTTTTATATAACTGTCTTGATGGTTAGTGCAGCAACGACCGATGAACCTTGTCGACTCAAAGTTACGTAAGCTTAACTTTAGAAAATTTTGATTAGTAATAAGTAATTATAGTTCCAGAGATAAACTTGTCTCTGACTGCACAGAGTAAAATATGCAGTAATAAATTTTGCATAATGGAACGTACTATGAACTCTAGCATACGTTATAACGTAGCAAGCACTATACTGAATTATTTTATTTATTACAACAGACTTAAGTTCGTATCTGGTAGAGCGCAACAATGTATGTGAACGCGCTTTATATTCACTCGTATATGCAAATCAATGGAAAATAACTTTGTTACGTATGTGGTGAGTTTACGGTTAAATCTCATAAAATGATATCTATTTTAATCAAAAAAGCTTATAAACTCTATTTTGTGTCCAACTAGAAAATCAAGATAAACCTTGCGACCGCATATCATTTACGCAATGTGTGCTGTGAATTTAAGAGGGTGGCTCAACGGTACCCGTATGTCAATACCTTTTGCAGTGCCGATAGTATAAGAAAATCTAAAAGTCGTGTTACCACAAATTGCTATTTTTGCTTGACGAATCTACCTGGAATTTCAATTCTGAAACCTGTTCTTGACAGCCAGAATTTACCAAACGTTCCGAATCACATACACTTGACGATGATACGAATGCTGCTAGCGATAAAATTGTTAAGACTAAGGAAGAAGGAACGAATCCTTTCCAACCATTTGATATTGGTACTTCACATTTACTTTTATAAGCTGAGCTTATTGGTTATAAATTTATCAAAAGGTTGAACCTAACTGTTAGGATTCAGGTTGCAAGATTGGAATCTATCTCAGAGTGGTACGCATATTTCTACATATCGGATACGTGAACAAGGCTTTCTTCATTTTTTAACAATGTGTGATTAGTTAGTATACTGTGTAGATGTTCCTGGACTAATGTATGCAGTAGGATGTAAATACAAAAATAATGAGTGGATACTACTTATTGATTCATCTACTCTAAGTTTGAACCGAGTTCTTCTCCGGAGTTGAAATTCGTTCCCCTCTGTTCCTATTACCCACGCAGTACATATGAAGGAATTTATGTCAATATAAAAATCTTACTTGAAAAGATTAAGTATACAGAACATGAGTGGAGCATATGCGGTGATTTGAAAGTTATAGCACTTTTGTTAGGATTGCAATTAGGATATATCAAGCACTGCTGTATTCTCTGCGAATAGGACAACGGAGCAAAGGCTAAACACTACTTTGTAAAAGGTTGGAAAATGTGAGAAAACCTTGTTGCTGGAGAGAAAATGTAGCAAATCCTACTCCTATTGATACAAAAAATGTTTTGCTACTACCTCTGCACATAAAATTGGGGCTGACGAAAAACTTTGTCAAAGCTTTAAATTAAGATGATGAACAATTCCAAAAGCTGAGAGAAAGGTTTTCCAGACTAAGTGAGGCAAAAATAAAAGATAAAGAAGTACAAACAAATTGTGAATTTTTTATTTCTATTTACTGTGATATGGGTTGCAACATGTCTCTAAAGATTCATTTTCTCCATTCATATTTACTTTTCCCGCAAATCTATGGTCTATGAGTGACGAATATGTTGAATGGTTTCAGTTTCACTAAGATTTTAAGTATTGTGATAACCGATACTAAGAGAAATTGTACTCTACAATGCTCGTAGATTATTGTTGGAACCTAATCTGGTATGCTACAGTAGTACCCTACAAGCAAAATCACATGTAAAAAATGTTGAGATTCGGCAGTGACGTGATATGCATAATTTGTATTACAACAAATGTAAACATTACATAATAAAACGTTCCACTATAAAAAAAATAAATAACTTTTGACTGAAGGGCGATGGATTTATAATCGGCCGCAAAAATTCTATAAGAAACACCCATCGCACATCACGAAACAAAAAAGGATTTACAATTGTTCAGCGTAGAAAGTGCAATAATCCAGAATAATTAGTGCAACAATATTATACAATATTGTTAATACTAACCAGTGTGACCGCATTTATAACACGCACAGCGTACTGGAACTTCGATAGATGGTGCTGTAGAAAATTCCGTAGAAACTGGTGTGGTGTGCTGAACAGGAGAATCAGTTCAATGTAGTCCAAAAATTAGTTAGTAAGCTTTGATAAGAACCGCCGATTTGGTAGAATTCGCCAGATTTAATTCGCTTCGACCCGCGTAAGCACAATATAAACAGTTTTGACCGATACTCTTTAAGTATTCCATGTAGGATAGAAATACTCTATTTGAAGCGGGGTTGGAAGTTAAACAAAACTAGTTTTGGCTCTACGCTTTATAGTAGCAGTTGCTGCGCATATGTCGCATTCCCAGAGGATTTTCAGAAGCCGGAATGTTTTCTCGTGGATTACTGACCAAATCCTTGGAAAACTTTTGGTTGCTGGAATGATTATAATATTATCGAAGCTAATAAAAATATATTTTTGTTATATATAAAAAATTGTCTTTAATTGAGCTTTAATCTATTGAGAATATGCTAATTGAAGGCATCGTTGCCAAAACGGTGCCTGAGAAGCGTTAGCAGGTAAAAAATTTCAATTTACCAAATTAACAGCTCGTAAACATCAAGAGCAGGTAACGTTGAGGTACAAGTCCCTTTACTTACAAAATGCTATATATAGAGCACAGTCAAAATTAGCTTTTTCACAATACGTTCGTTCTGTTGTGCAATACTTATGATTACATGGAACAGATTACTGTCTAAACGATTTAGCAGAGTTCCAGTAGCATATAATTTTGCTGAATGCGGATCATATCAGAAAATTGGAGTGCTTTTGATGACAAAGCCACCCACACACACACATGCTATTATCATATTTTATTATATTATATAAATCATTCTGTCATATGGTTTATATTATGTTTGTTAGCTTATAATAACATTTAGCCACATTAGTGCTATTCATATTGCAAAAAATATTACTACAAGAATGTAATTAACGAAGTTTTGTGAAAGTATTGTGGACTCCAACAAGTAATAGATACAACTTCTCTGTATTAGTAAGTGCTTTCTAATTAAACATGTCGTACAAGTCAATCTGGAACATTCTCAAAATTGAAATT
The DNA here is from genome assembly GCA_036346225.1 of Platerodrilus igneus. NCBI lineage: Eukaryota > Metazoa > Arthropoda > Insecta > Coleoptera > Lycidae > Platerodrilus > Platerodrilus igneus. The sequence continues at coordinate 10,651,531 of JARFIW010001325.1, read as the reverse complement.
TTTGCCGCAGATATTTGAAGTACTCTTTATATTGTATCAAGTATTGCAACTAAAATTATAAAAACGTCGTTTCGAACTCTCCTTTCCTTTGTACTCAAATTCTTGTTGAAAAGCGTGTACAGATTATCTTGCAGCAACAAAAGCTCTTTGTGCCTTTTGTTGAAGAATATATACAGTATCTTATAACTGATAGCAACTTTGAAGTTTATTAGAAAGCGATATTCTCAGAGCTATTGTAAATATATTTAACCACCAAGTTCTATCATTGTCCTAAAAATTTTCCGGAATGAACGTGAGCATTCCTTTGAAACGTTTATATTCATATTTCATTTTAACAGTTTCTGTATTAGCAAATCTGAGCAATGGGGTTAGGGTTATTACCTTTAAGAAATAAAGTTAATAGTTTACAAGCATCTTGATCTAAGGAAGGATTATTTTGTAAATTTACATTGTTCATACTTAAAGGTTGTCAAATTCATTATGGCGGTTTTGCAGTTAGAGAATGATATCATCATTACTTTGTATTCTAAATTAGCGATACATTTGTCTGATTAATAATCTATAACGTTGGTACCAATGACATTATCGTCTTGGAACGAAGAAGGTTTGCACGCAAAGTTAGGCTGATGCATGAACAGGTAGAGGCCATTTCTTTGATTCAAATTAGTGTTCCATTATGATAGTTTTACATATGATAGGTAGACAAAAATAACAATAGTAATTTCAATTGGCAGTCTTAATTAATTTTTCCGAATTTTGCCGAAAACGATCTTGTGCTTTTATTAAGCGAAGGTAATTTTGCGAAGCACAACTGATTAATGTGAATAATCAATAGAGTTAGGCATTATATTTTACCAAATTGTTTAATTTTACTTTTAGCAAAGATTTGTTTCTTTCAGTATCTTCTTGTTGGAGAGGAATTTTTTAACGAAGTTTCAGTAGGATTTGGTTAAAACGAATAGAGTCTAGGAGAAATATTCATTCGGTTATTTTCGAGGTATCTACAATCAAAAATCATTCATCAGTTATTTTACTAAATCTTCTGAAACTATTATTTGCAGTAAACGTAAAATAATAAACACTTTTGAATTGTTTAAATTTATAAACACCCCCCTTGTACGTTCCTATTATTAGTTTTAAGAAATCGGTAAATAGATTTGTTTGCCGACGACATTTTCTACTAAGATATGTAATTTTATTAATTTTATATATATATATATATATATATATATATTTTAGATAGTTTTTTTTACACAAAGTAAATTGATAAATACTAACGTATTACAGTTAATAAGATGAAATAATGACTTAGACTTTTATTCTAAGCCCAAATGATCATTTCAAATCGATTTGAAACGATCATTTGGGTTTTGCATAAAAGTCTAAGTTATTATTTCATCTTATTAACTGTGATAAGGGTTTGTTTAAGGGTGAATTGTAATGCAAAGGTCGTGCAGGAACCATAAATTACGATAGGAAGCAGAAAACTGCATTTATTTAGTAGAAAATTTAATAAGTCTTATATTATGTTAATAGTAAACATTTAACACCCTGTATGTAAAGTATAATTAGTTTTAAGCCACGCAAATGAACAGATCTTACGACAATAGGACGCATACTTAGCATAGAAATAAGTAATTCATACATTAGGTGACTGACAAGCATTTAACACCCGGTATATAAAGCTTTAATAATTTTAAGTAATGCAAATAACGATATTTTTCAGTAAAAGCACGCGTATTTAGAAGAAAGCATAGTTCATGTAATTAAACACGCATTCAAAAGGATTTTAATTAGTTATAATGTGATACGGAGATAAGAAATAAAACTTAAAAAAGCTTTGTGTAAGTGCGTAGAAACAATCAACATTTTTGATTAGTAAATGTAATTAAAGGTGCGTAAATAAATAAACATACACGAAAATCGAAGTTGAAATTACATCATGTATTTTTGTATAATATGGAAAACGCGATATCTTAACAAACAACGGATGGTCTAAATAGCGTACAATAAGGTGTCAAATAAACACATTACATGGGAAAAGAGTATATTACATCAGAAAACCACTTCAAGGTGTAGGAAATACAAAGACCTCATTGGTTAAGATAGCGACGGACTAGTTGTAAGCCAAACCCACATCCAAGTGGGATCAACCCATATATTAACAGCGAGCAATGATAACAGAGTTCAGTTTTAACTCAAAAAGGCCAAGCTGCGATACTCTGAACCTAAAAAGTCACGCGTAATATTTTAATAGTGAAATTAGATATTGGCAAATAAGTGCTACAAATATGGAAGTTTATTTTGCCGATTAACGTAAGCAGAATTTGGAGAATTTATTTAAACTAATAAGATAATAATAGGGCTCCAAATGGGTGTATAATAAATCCGAGATATAATAATTCCAAATGAGTATACGATGATAATGATCCAAATGTGTGTATAATCCTGATCCGAGTGTATGGATAATCCGAATTGGGAGATAACAACTCTTAGTTGGTTGATAATATTTTAAATGTGTTGATGACAATAATTCTGAATTGATGTTGGTTGATAATGGATGGTATAATAATTTAAATGCATCATCATTTTGTTTTCGACCTTACCTAAGGTCGGTTTGACGCAGCTCTAACTTCTTTTCTATTCTGTGCTAATCTAAAAAGCTCTACATACCCTTCACAACCTAAATTTCTAATAATTTGACTAATATAGTTTGGTCTAGGTCGTCCTATATCCCACTATCTTTTTCCTATCCACCTGGCTCTACATAGATATTAGCAACCTGATGGTTGTTAAAGAACTCTAACATGTTTACATGATTACCATTTATAAGGAAATGAAATATAACCTAGTTATCCGCTTCAAAAAAGGAAAAGTGTTAAATTATATGTTATGGTAAGGCTTAAGCAACGAAACGCTACCAACATGCCAGACCGCTAACTAATTGTGAGTTATGTCATGGTGACATTTAGTTAACTGATTTTTATTTTTGTTTTGTTTTGTTTTTGAACTTACTTGAAGTCGGTTTGACGCAGCTCTAAATTCTTTTCTATTCTGAGCTAGTCTAAAATGGTCTACATACTCTTCACAACCTAAATCCCTAATAATTTGACTAATATAGCTTTGTCTAGGCCTTCCTACTCTATTTTTATTTTGTACTCTATAATCTAAGACTTGACTAAATAGTCCCTCATGTCTTAACTGGTGTCCTATCATTCTATCTCTCCTGACCTTCAATTGTTTCCACATACAGGGTTTCTCACCTATCCTTTCACAACGTTACGATGATCAATTTTTCTAGTAATATTATAAAGGGGTTTAGAACGTTCCAGGCCTCTTTGGTAAAAAGAGTAGTTTTTGGTGACTTTAAATTGATTGCAAAGGATATGAATTTTGGGATAAATAAGATTTATAATATTGATTGATTGAAACGTGTATTTTAATAATTTTCAAAACCTGTACACAATATTTCTTTTCATTATACGGAATTAATTAACTTCATTTTATAATTCAAACAAAGAGGTAATCATAAAGGGGTAAAAGAGAGAAAAATTGATCATCGTAACGTTGTGCACTCTGTGTAGAATAATAATAAAAGCTAGCCGTGGAATAATAATAAAATTAGTGAGATTAGAATTTGATTGGAAAACACAGAGAGGTGGAGTTATAAGTAGAATACGCCATTGACACCGAGTACGGCGTTATCATATCAATTTTTAATGGCTGCCCAAGCCTGGGGCTCGAATTAAATCAAAATAAATTTGATAATACGACTGTGAGATTTAAAATAAAATAATTAAATTAAATCGGGGACTTAAAGAGTTTTAATTAGCGAAAAATCAAGAAATTTGTACATTAATTAAATTTAGGCAGATTTATTTAGTATTTAAAAGTTTAGTGTAAATATGATAAGTTCAAAGATGGATAAAAGAATACGGGAAACAAGGAAGCACTAAGAAATCAAGAAGTGGAAATAGGATCCCAGGAGAGCGTGATAATCCAGGAGACCAGTTCTATCGAGGAAAGACGGACTTCACAGAAAACTAAAATGATGGAAATCCAAATGGCACTGAATAATAAAATGAACAGAAGCGAAGAGGCCATGAAAACCATATCTACGAAAATGGACGAGAACAGCGAAAAGTTAGGTAATGAAATTAAAATTCTTAGTGATGGATTAAGGGAAACCAACCAAACAATTGCTGAGATGAGAAAACAACTGCAGGAGAAAATTGTCAGGGTTAATGAGGAAATAGACTGTGTGTGGGATCAGATTGGTATAGTTAAATCAAAGCAGGAGAAATATGAAAGCGAGTCAAATGATAAAATTACGAATTTAAATATTAAATTAGGGAACATTGGGGATAAATTGCGAAACGGAATTTAGAACAATAAATCGGGAAATAAATAATTTAAAAATTAATTCAGTAAATTTTAACAATAGGGAACCAATCAGACTAATTCAACCAAATCTTTTAATTGAACAATATACTAAATTTTACGGGGACGGAAAATTAAATCCGAAGATATTTTTGAAAAATTTTAAAATGTTAATACAGGGTTCTACAGACGAGTTATATAAATTAAATTTAGTTAAATCAATGCTGAAAGGAGGTGCTGGAATTTGGTACAACTTAGTTGAAGGCGAAATCGAAACATTGCAACAGTTTGAGCATAAATTTTGACTTCAATTTTGAGGAGATAATCAGCAAGAAAAAATTAGGAATAACCTGAGCATGGGAAAATACAATTCAGAAAAAGAAATAGCGCGAGAATTATATGCGATTGAAAAGTTTACTGTAGCGAAACAACTAGATCCTCCTTTACATGATAAACAAGTGATAAAATATTTAGCAGGGCATTTCAACGCGGAAGTAAAGAGATATATAACGACGCAGAATATAGTAGACAGGGAAACATTCATTGAGTATTTGCAAATGTATGATGAGTTGGAATCTAATGATAAAATGGAAAATAATGCTAGGGATCGACGCACAAATTTTATAAGGACGCAGAGGAATAATAAAACTCGAAATAATTATCAAAGGAACAATTATAATTATGATCGTGGAAAAAATTTTAATAGGGGGAACATTAAATAAAGATTTTAGGAGAAACAGAAATACGGGTCAAATACCAAGGCGACAAATAGAGAGAACGAATCATGAAGGTAATAATAGTATAGAAAGAAATAGGCAGGAAAATGTTGATCAACGGACGCAAGCAAGCAACATTAATTTTACGCAAATAAGGAATACGAATTGCACATACGCAGAGATAACGAGTCAGGCAGGACCTTCAACGCGAAATCAAGATTTTTTGAGTACGGACGAACCAAGGAAAATTCTACGGATTAACGGAAATCAGCGAAAATTATTAAACATGAAACGGAAAATGAATTAGGAAGATTTGAAAGGAACTTATTACCAATGATTAATTTAAAGGTGGAAAATAAAATAGTTAAAGTATTGATAGATACTGGGACAGAAGCATCACTTGTTGCGGAAGAATTTGTTAAACAAGAAAAATTGGGGGATAAAGCGATACCTATAACGAGGTGTAATTTGGTGGCACGAAATAATAAGAGATTTAGTATAATAAATGAAATGGTAATTCTGAGATGTGAAATGGGAGATATGAAATGGGAAAATGATTTTATGGTAGTACCTGGACTAAAGAGAGATGTTATATTTGGGAAGAATATTATAGATAAGTTGGGATTGAAGATAAATGCAGAATGCAAAGAGAGTGAGTGTAATGGTAAATATATTAAATGGTATGAAGAAGGTAATATTGAAATAGAAGATGACTGCGTGAATATTAATCAGTTTAATGCTGAGATAGATAATGAGGGTAATGAAAATGAAGATATTAAATGTCCAGAAGATTTAAGAAATAGGGTGAAGATATTATTGAGTAAGCATTCAGAATTAATAGGGTCGAAGTCGAGAATTGCCACGGGTTATGTGCACATGTTGGAAGTAGTAAATACAGAACCGTTTAACACTAAAATATATTCTATTCCAGTAGTATATAGGTATAGAGTAAAGGAAGAAATAGAGGAAATGTTACGTGAAGGTATCATAGAAAACTCCAGTACACATTTTGTGAATTCATTAGTCGTCGTGAAGAAAAGTGATGATAGCATCAGGTTATGTTTAGATGCAAGAAAAATTAATAAGCGAACGAAGCCGCAATATAATTGTCCACCAACAATAAATAGAATAATAGCAAGAATAGGTAATAGGAAAATTTATAGCAAATTAGATATAAAGAGTTCATTTTGGTTGATTCCATTAGCGCAAAAATCAAGGAAGTATACGGGTTTTTCAGTAGAAGGAAAATTATATCAATTTAGGGTGGTCCCGTTTGGTTTGTTCTCGAGTACGGCCGCATTAGTGAAGGCGATGCAGAATATTTTGGGACCGTATGAGGAAATTTGTATCCACTACGTGGATGAGGTATTAATATTTAGTGATAGTGTGGAACAACACTTAGTACATTTAAATAGAATTTTATTAGAGCTGAATATAGCTGGTTTAAGTTTAAATTTAGGGAAGTGCAAATTTTTTCAAGATAGAGTTAAATTTTTAGGATATAGGATAGATAGTAAGAGTATACTTAGAAAACAGGGAATTAGGAAATATGAAGTAAAAGGACCCAGATTCAAGAATAATAAGGGGGAAGTTAGAAATAAATTTGATTTACCCATACAAAGGGACACAAATAAGTGAATAAAATGTAAAATAAATTTAGGTATAGGAATACATAGAATAGTAAAATAGGATACAGGTATAAGGATAGGACATAGCAATAAGATCAGATAAATATAAATAGGGATTTAATAAAGGAGGAGTTAGATTTTCAAAAACGAAATAAAAATATAAGAATTATAGACTAATGTGAGTTTAACCTAACGTTGTGCGCCAAAAAGGTTATTGTACTAAAATTTTATATTTTAATTTGGGGGAATAATGCTGTGTTAAGGAATTGTTTAAGGGTGCATTGTATAGCAAAGGTCGTGCAGGAACCATAAATTACGATAGGAAGCAGAAAACTGCATTTATTTAATAGAAAATTTAATAATTTTTTTATTATGTAAATAGTAAACATTTAACATCCTGTATATAAAGTATAATTAGTTTTAAGCGACGCAAATGAACACATTTTACGACAATAGGACGCATGCTTAGCATAGAAATAGGTAATTCATACATTAGGTAACTGACAAGCATTTAACACCCGGTATATAAAGCTTTAATAATTTTAAGTAATGCAAATAACGATATTTTTCAGTAAAACACGTGTTTTTAGAAGTAAGCATAGTTCATGTAATTAAACACGCATTCAAAAGGATCCTGTTATCAGACCTTTTAAGATCACGCTCTGATAGGCTTAAAACAGAAATGTCATTACACGCTGTACGGCTTGCTGTTTCTTCTTTACATCGTTCTAGTGATTACCATTAGAGAAAATTTGGTCTGGAACAAGCACGTCGGTTAGGGGTAAAATTTAAATTGTGTCGGTAGTGCATTAAAAGAGTAATAAGTGGGTTTTCACTTTGTAACTAAATTTGGAATTCAAGTAGCTAGAGTGGGTAACCTAACGTACCAAAGAGGTAAACACGTAACTCAGTGGACTTAGCTTTAAAATCCTTAAACTGCGAGTACTGTCTAAGCTTTTCTTGTTTTTTTTTTGTTTACCCTAGATAAATATGTTTATGCTAATTGAAATATAATTTTTAATTGGTTTGTAGGACGACGGAATTAGAGTGTGCATATTAACTTAAACGCAAACTTTAATTTTGGGATATATTTATTAGTAGATTTAGTTGTGTAAATTTAATGTTTTTAATAGACATTGGCATGTCGAAGGCAGGAGCTGATATTGCGTTATACTTTCTATGTATTTTTGTTACAAAGGCATTTCCAAACAAATGGGATTTAAAAGATTATGTATTTTTTAATTATTTGTTTTATTTATTTGTTCCAACGTTTCAGTAGTTTGCTACCTGAAATTTAAGCAGACCCGGCTTCCCCTAGAAAGTAACCGTGAGTAAGGTGTATGTGTGTGTGTGTGTTGTGTGGGAGTGTATGTGTGTGTTTGTGTATGCGTGTGTTTGTGTGTGTGTGCGTGTGTGCGTGCGTGCGTGTGTGCGTGTGTGGGTGAGGGTTGTGTGTGATGTTGATATTCGTGTTACGTTCTCTCTCTAAGACCAGGTCCATCGGCAACCGGATATCCCAGTCGTTAAGGAAGAACGCCTAACGGATATTACTTTATCAGTCCGGGCCATGGGCAGCCGGAAATTCAGATGTTGAAAAGGCAATCTAAGCGTGTAAATAGGTGTTTGCGTTTGTGCAGTGTTTTAGAGGTGTTTTGTGTGTTTATGTGTGTATGTGTGCGTGTGTGTGTTTGTGTGTTATTTGCACCCGCCTTGCTTCCCCCCCCCCTAATACTAGGACCATCGGCAGCCAGAAATCCAGTCTTCGGGGAAAAATTCTTAGCAGATGTACTTGAAGTGTTTCTGAAATGTTAATTTGTATTTATGTTTGCCCAGGTTACCAAAAGGTTGGATTGAATTGGTATAATTTTATGCATGTTTGCACTTATACTATTACATAAAAACTAGGTTCTTTCAGAGGAAAGGATTTGTTTGTTGTATTATTTGCCTCAGGTATGTGTAAGCTTGTTTCTTAACAATTTAGCGTTAATAAATAGAAAAGATATTTCCTTTTCTTATACTTAATATTAACTTATACTACTACTGTTAGTTATTATTTGTTAAAGACGGGGTTGCTAATATGTAGGAGCATGCAAATTTTACATATTAGTGGGTTGGGTTGTTTCATAGTCGGGTGATATTTTGATCTTGTTGTTGCTTCTGCTCATCAAGAGCAGAACTCTTGGAATTTCAAGAGATCGGCCTCGGGTCTCCGGGAAAGAGCCTCGGCTCGAGGAGACGTAGTACTTTTATGTCTTTGTACGGGCAGTTTTGTTTGTGTCGTTTATCCGTCAAGATAACGTTGGTGGATGGTTGTCGTGGTTTTTTGTGTGAATGCATTTAAGTGCGGAAAAAGGTTTTCGTTCCAAATCATCGGGTGTAGGATCTTGTTTAATAATGTTTGTCTATGTGTGTAGAGATACGGTTGTAAGTCATTACACCCGAATACTATGTGTTCCGGTGTTTCTATTTCTTCGCACGTGCATATGTTGTTGTCAACTAAATTTATGCGTTTTCTGTATGTTGAATAGGGTCCGTGGCCAGTTAGGTAAGAATAAATCCTTGACTGGGCACCAGGTATTTGGCTTTTAAGCGGCTTTTGATATTTGGGATCATTGCATATACCCTTCTACCGGTTGTGCTTTGATCCCAACGTATCAGCCATTCTGCAAGTATGTAGTTTTTTATTTCCATCTTTATCGTGGGCAGTTGGTTTCTGTTTAAGATACTGTTTAAGAAACTTAAATAATAAAATTAATTAAATTACGGACTACATCGTTTGCACGTCTCTTCACGGCGATGTCTTCCTTACCATATAAATTAATTTAGGAAGATAGAACAATGGAATGGTAGAATCATTTACGGATAATTGTTTTTAAGGCGTTCTTTTAAGAATATCTGGCTAGTTGAATGTTACATTAGATTTGTTTTATCTTTAGGTTAATGTATGCATATTTCAAAATTTACTAGTAACTCTGCGGTACTCGCCCGGTAATTAGTCACCCTACAGATTGCATGGGGTACGTGTGCATCCTAGAGTAAAACTCGCCAAAATTAGCGCCAAAAACCACAAAATTATTAAAAATAAGCATTTATTGAGTGAATTAGCCAATATATAATAATTACTTAAAAATGTTTACGGTTAACTTTAATTCATCTTGTTTTTTTCATAACTAATACACATAATGGGCGTTTCCTTTTGGTGTTCGTTACAAACACATTTACTACACTCGGCACAGTAATTTCTGGTCCGTTATCCCTTTCACGAGGACATATTATATAACATGGACTATTTCTGGTTTTGAGTTTTTATTTTGTTGCATTTTTGTTAGTGGGGTTGAACTGACATTTCTGATTGAGCTGTTTTGGAATACTTGGAAGGTAAGATCTTCTACTAATTTCTGGCTTTATCAAATGTTAAGCTATAGCGCGTATAAATTCACGCAAAATAATAATTACCTTTGGATGGTTTAGTTAGTATAGCAATAGGGCATTTATTGCTGCTATGTTTATCACATGAAAGAAAATTGTAAAGCGACATCTTCTATTATTTCTAGCTATGTCATAGGTTCTACACATATGATCCACAACATCAATCCAAATCTATTATCATAGATTGTGTATCAGTAGTTTCTTCGAGGTTGTTATTTGAATGAGTTGTGGATAAGAGAATCACGTATTTCTTTTTTAAGAACAAATGAAACCAAAGTGCAATCTTTATGAAAAGCAACATACTAGTTCTTGCCAGTCTTTCTGCAGTATTAACAAATTACGGAAATATTTCCCTTTTGTTTTTTTTTAGAGTTGCTGGCATAGTAAGCTTATATTTATGTTTGATGTTTGAGTTCCTGGGCTAGAGGAAAACTGGAAAACGAGTTATCCATAGTTATATTACGATATGTTCCATTTATCATCCTAACTAATCGTTTCACAACATCCTCGGCACTATAGGATGAAAGATATGGACCTTCAAGTTGTGTTCCCGCATATATTTCTAAGTTCAAAGTAAACATATTACTTGAATCCACTAATGAGAATATTTTTATTCCATAGTCTGCTGGATTTAATGGAGTGTACCAGTCGAAAGAGACGTCGATCTCTAAACGCTACCAACTGTTCTTCAAGTATTAAGTTTGGCTTAGGAACAACTTAGTTTTGACAGTTTTAATAATATATAAGAAATTTCACTTATAGTCGAAATCAGGCAAGAATGAATGCACGTCATCAACGGTATTCGTATGCATCAAGTTTAATCAATTGACTGTTTAATAAAGATTTCAAGAAATATTCCCATTGGGAACACATAAGTGTAATATAGTTAGGACATGCGACAGTTTACTGTTCCCATTCTTTACGTATCATAAACTCCACAGCGTAAGTCGTTACTAAGCTACTTTGCCCGAAACACGTGCTACTTGTATTCTTTCTTTCTCTTACATGTTAAATACGCCCATTGTATATGCGGAAGTATATCTTGGATTGAATCAGAAATTAATGACGTGCATTCATTCTTTCCTGATTTCGACTATATCGACACTTGGTTATCGGATTCTCTTCGTTGTTGACGAGTGTTCATATCGTCAAATCGTAGGGAGAGGAGAAGTAAGCGGAACCGTTTGTAAGGCAATATATTGTAATATAAAAATATAATTTTATATTTCTTTATCCTCGTGACTATCAGCTATAAATTAAACCTCCCAATTTTCTAAACCTTACTTAATCTGATATCACAAGGTCGAGAATTTTTTCTTTTTCTTTTAAGCCCAGGGTAATGTCGGATGGAGAATGGCTTGAGGCAAAGAAAAACTCTTAAGATATAAACGGCTAGTCGAGTGTTAGCTCTGGGTAGATCATGATCTTGGGTCATGGGTGAATAAAAGACCAAAAATATATTTAATGAGCGCCACCGTATTTTTTAATACAATAACCAACAAAATTTAACTGTGCTTGTATAAGGGGAATGCGGAAACCTTATCTTAACACCCCTAACATAGCCATAAAACCTGAATTTCACTCTTTAGGACACACTTACCAAGACCTCAACCACCAGATGTCATACAGATGTCTCAGCTTTACCTGTGAACAAACAAAAGCACAATATGGACACCATTTGTGTCCTCAAAAACATTTGCCAAAAATAGAATAATAGAATTTAGGCATTTAAAATATACTGGGGGAATTTATTTTCACTACACACTCTTTCTATTCCGGGAGGACTTGCAATTTTTTAAATGTTAAATAATAAAACATCTTTCAAAAACAAAAGGGATTCTATTTGGATAAATTTCTGATTATGTACATATGACTGCAATATTTAAGTTTGTATCTTTATCGAATTTTTCATAATAATTCTAATGAAGTTTTACATTCAAAATTAAGATCCAGGAGTAGATCATTTCTATAAGATTTAATTAGATAGACATATAATTTATTAATTGTTCATAACACATAAGTTTCTTTTAATCAGCGAAGTACTTCCTTGATTATTACAACAAAAATTAATTATCAAAGTGCAGACTTGGTAAAATGTAATTATTCTAATTTAATTGTAATCTACAATAAATACGCGAATTTCATATGTCAATGAAAGTGCCTTTACATGACCTGAAAGTCTTCAAGCATAATGTAAATTAAATCAAGACAGCATACGGCGTCTAGATAGGAAAACGGAATCTACATATTTTTTGTCTGACATAGGTTGTCATTCAGAACTTTATAAAATACACTGTTTGCGTACATGTGCAAACATTCTGACAAGCAAGCAACCTATTCGTTAATTTATTGATTTCTCAAAAAACTACTTTCTATTTACGTTACTCAAGCAATTAATGTTGGATAATTCATAATAATTTACTGTAATTTCAAAGTTATCAAAAGTTAAAAACACTCACGTGCATCAAAAATGTACAACAAGTGCTGGACCTTGACCTCAGCTGTCGTAGATTTCCATCATAATATCCTTGTGTGATATTATTCATCGGTAAGGTTGAAATATCGAGAACACATGTGGAATTGGCGTTTACTTTACTGCATGTTATATTGAATAAAACGAAACCATAAATTCTTGCTTTAAAATACTGCCTTCAGAATTTGTTTTAATTTATTATCGGAAATGTTATTCAAGATATGTCCTCAAGATATTGCACTAAGATGAAAAATATTAGTATAATCTATTGTATTAATATATACCAACTGTCTAAAATGATGTCCAAAGGGGTTCCATATTCTCAGGCCTGTCGGGATCAACTAAACTGTTCGGAGCGAGGCTTATCGAAAATCATGCTCACGCAACCGCTGTTAGGCTCGACCTCCAGACACCAAGAATTTTCAATGCTCTACTTTTTCCTAACTTTGTTAGAAGCCATGTGTTTCGACAGGGCCATCTCAACTTCACCTCGTCTGCAAAAGCGGCTTGCACTTTCGAACGTTGAGAATGAAGTGCCGACTGACAACTTGACAGAGCTTGATAACGAACTTTAGAGTATATACATACAAGAATCTATGCGTTATTATGAATATTATATATTAATTTTTATTGGATGATAATTCTCAAATTAAATATTTTAAATTATAGCTGTTTTATTTTTATTTTATTGAACTAATTGTAACTAGAAAAAAAATACGTTACAATATGGCATCCATTCCTGTACCGTCTGATCTCCAGAAGTCTTTTATATTCTGTTTCCCTGACTCAGTTGCTCTCAAAAGCTACAATAATCCAAATAAAGCTCTACTTTCACACACATCAGTTGATTTTGCGCTTCCTTCTCGATTGTGTTTCCTTTTTATCCAAATAAATATTTGTTGAACTGGTTATTATTTCTATAATTTGGATATACAGACAAATTTGAAGGAATTCCATATTGGATTCCGCATTAGCTGCATTATTTATAGGTCCTGGCTTTTTTCCAAATATATTATGCGCGTTAGCTTTTGTGTTGGGTAGCGATTTTTTTCACTTTGTAGAACCATCTTTCCCTTTATAATGCGGAAAATTGTCATCATCATACCATTCAACACTTTCTTCAATTCTTCTTAATCTTCTTTGGGGATTAAACCACTCATAGTTTTTAAAATTATCTTTATTAACGTTTCGATCCATAACCTAGGATCGTTTTCAAAATAATAAAAACTTCAAGTTTGACATTTATGACATAAATTGAAGGTGACTTTGATTTATTGATGTTTGAAATATTTGGTTTGAGTACAGTACACAAAAATGTATAAAGTTTAAGTGAATGATTGCCTTCAATTTGTGTTACGGCCTGGGACCGACTTTTTTAGGTAGCCAATACGCTTAACGTGAAATCAGCTGATTAATTTTTATTGTAAAAATTCAATAACTTGGGAATTGGAAAACATTTTTTAACATGTTTCTATTTATACAATTTAGAGGATGGTTATTAAAGAAGTGTGCAATTGCATTATTAAAAGGCTTAAGTAGTTGTTTTTTTATATTTATTTTGAAGGGGAAATCATTATGATTTAGGCTACCTCTTTGGTAGATTTTAACATTGTTCTGAGGTGACCTTATGGCGGGTTTACACTTGTCAGATACCAATGTTGTTCTATGAAGGTTGTATATGGATCTGAGGCGACCCTATGGCGGGTTTACACTTGTCAGATACCAATGCTGTTTTACAAGGGTTGTTAATGTGCTTCATCATTATCATCATTATTGGATCTTCATCTCAAAACTGGTTGGACACGTACCTGCACTTATTTATATTCTGAGCTAGCTTCCCTTTTATTGTTTTCTAATTTCATGTCTTATTTCACCGAGATTCAGTGAAGGGGGTTAAGCAACCTGTGGCTACCAAGATCCCCCAACACTTAGTTATTTGCCGAAATAATGGTTTTCTAGTTAATATGCTTATTGTTATATAATTAGTTATTGTATGTATAAATAGAAATCATGTATGTAGGTTGTATTTCATGTTAATATCGCAAGGAAAACCCAGGAAAAACTTGCAATGCTACCTAGATATTGGGGGCATTTGATTTTCATTTGTTATTTCTTTTAGTAATGGAATCCATAAATGTCAAACTTGAAGTTTTTATTATTTTGAAAACGATCCTAGGTTATGGATCGAAACGTTAATAAAGATAATTTTAAAAACTATGAGTGGTTTAATCCCCAAAGAAGATTAAGAAGAATACTAAACAAACCACAACAAACATACAGGGAGTATTTGCTTTCTTCAATATTATCGTGTTCATCCCCATGTTGTTCAGAATCGGAATCATGAAGACTTTCAGTACAGATATCGCCCTCATCTTCATTGGAACTTCTTCCCCAAGCAAGTCTTCCTCTTCTAACTAATTGTACCACTCCATTCATTTTTTTAGGGTAACGGCTACTGATATTCATCTACCTTGAGTTATGCTTAACCATTACCAAACAACTAAAAATTAAAACATCCGTAAACAGAATAAAAATTGAAAAACAGTTTACAAAAATGTACACAATCGCGAGGGATACAGTATTATTCCAGGGAGAATAACTAGTTACAGACACGCTCTGAAAATAGAAAATGATAACTACACACTGTCGTTGCTGCAAACGAGCTGTTTTGAAGGATTGCCTAGAGGCTGACTTGTTTCGAGTTTAAAATCGCTGTGCAAGAATGTATTAAATGTTTGTATGATACGTATGTATCCCACGCGAGTACCGCAGAGTTAATGGAGTTTAAATTTAGACGGATTTTTACTTAGAGTTATTTATAAGATAGGTATAGATGATCATTGTGAAAGGATATTTAGCTACCCCAGTGATGAAATCATATGATAGTGGCCGTTAAATTGAAAAATTGCTTTAATTCAATAGAAAGTTAAGGAGTGATTTTAGGGTATGGCTATGAACGGTAGAAGACGAGGTGACGAAATTTTAAAACATCGAAAACAAGAAACCTATCCGGAATAATCGTCTTCCGGATAGAAAAAATATCGAAAGATTTGCTAGGTTAAGACAGTTTGGCGCCCTTATTTTTGACACCTAGTAGAACCTTTCAAGGTAAATAGAAAATGGTAGTCGCTTCGGTTAGGTGTAAGTTTCACAAAATTGATTGCTTAACCGGCACTTTTCTTGACGCTTTTCTATTATAAACAGTAATACAATAGATGAATAATAGATGAATCGCAATGCACTGTGTTAACTTACTATGTATCGGACAAAGGGCTCTTTACATGTATTGTCAATGTTCAATAACCTCTTACTGTAAATTGAAACCAATCCAATGGGATAAACTGCTTGCAATTTATCAAGTGGTATTATTTTAAGAATGTAATAAAATATCAACTGCACCAATTTGAAAACTCCACTATACAATAAAACAGAAGGAAATCGTTAATAAATCTTTATACACATGTGCCTTGCAACTACAAAATCGTCGAGAACTGTAAATTATTAACAAAGTTTTGGAAGTATCAAGTAGATTTAATTAATGTACTAGGATTATCCGCCGAAATTTATGCATCAACTTCAGGAAACCGTATTTCTTCGCTACAGTTGATACAATTTTGTGTACGCCTTGGTAGATACTTTTTGCACTAAATTTCTTTCAGACTACCTTCCAACTTCAGCTGTTGTTTCGCATTAAAGTATCGCGAATATATATTTCTCAGTTAAAGGTTGAGGGTAGTCACTTACTAAAGTATATACGAACGGAGAACAGTCAAAAGACAGCGGTTTTAGAAAACTTTCATGTACAAAATGAAGTATTTGTAGCAAAGTGGCATACATTTTATTATCGTTTTAGTTCACGATGCTTATATATGAATACAACATATTATAAGAATAGTGGGAATTTGCTTTCTTTTGGCTTTCCAGTTCGTAGAACAAAACACGTTTCACGAATAGCTAATGTTTTAGAGAATACACTGCACACACCTGAATCATTGCATTCATGTCATACAGATACACAATCTAGCCGAAGGCATACAGTATAATGACATTTAGTGTAATCCCGCTGCTAATAGCTCTTACATATCCAAACTATCTATTACAGTCTGTACAACTAGACAGTTCTGTCTTGAATTTTTCTGTAAGTGAAAACCATTCTAAGTGTATCACAAATATTTTACGAAGCTTTTATATGGTAAGTGGCCTTGTGAATTTAGTCTTTTTCCAGCACTTACAATATTTTGTTTTCTCGTCCTGCAGTATATTTCCTGTTTATTGAAATAGTGTAGACAACGTAGCAATCTTAACATGCCAATTTAATTAGATTCCAAATAACACTAAAAGCTACAGAAGAACGACTACAATGTGTGCAAGATAACGGTCCCTTTAGTACAAGCAAAAACATCAACAATTTTGAAATTATTGCCAGCATTCGTAGACACCAAATTTGGCATATAATTCTGATAATATGGATAGGATCAGTTATAACCGCAACAACTTCATTACGAAAACCGTCCAACAAACATTGCACGAATTCTAGTGAGTCTTGTTGAAAGTAATGTATTGTAACAATGCTGTAGTATCATGAAAATGTAGCGAAAATAATTTTTTTATGGTAAACACATTTCGGGTCCTAAGGCGTTGAGTGTCACTGTAATAGTTTTAATATTTTTAGAGAATTCGCTTTCTAACCTTGCCCCAAAGAAGAAGATAGAAGATCAATTCGGAACTTTAAATGAACTTTGCCTTTTGCGCGTATGAGCTGGATAAAAATATGATGTGCCGGCGGCTAGTTTGGCTATTATCCTATTGGAAATCATGAAAAGGGCATGATTGAAATATTCTTTGTAAAATGGAAAACAAAATAAAGTAAAATTGGACGCCACTGTAGCTAGCAAATATTAAAAGGATACGATTTTAGGGTAAATACAAGAATTTTATCGGAGAGATTATTTTTTAATTTTTACTTTCCTTTTTTAGAAAATTAAGCATAGTAAAATCAGAAGGTAACTATTATAAATAATTTTTATTCAATAATAATTATTAAAAGCAATAAATAATTTTAC
Organism: Platerodrilus igneus; assembly: GCA_036346225.1. Lineage (NCBI taxonomy): Eukaryota > Metazoa > Arthropoda > Insecta > Coleoptera > Lycidae > Platerodrilus > Platerodrilus igneus. Next base: position 10,633,842 of record JARFIW010001325.1, on the reverse strand, counting down.
AAATGTTAATCATATCTAAATTAATAGTTAAATAAAGTTCATTTCTTAGGATCGATATGAGCATCAGACTGGATAATCACGTACAAATTTAATCCAAAACTGTAATTGAAAGAGTCTTAAAATAGTTATCGGTGAAAGTTTCAAATATATCAAATTTAGAGTAAATATTACTTTCAAGAAAATATACATTCTAAGGAGAAGATATTATATAATCAACAAAAAAATATAATTTCAACTCATTTGGACGCCGGGTCTTACAGACTGGAGTAATGGTGGTCTTCGCTGGTTAAAACTTGACCGTGGTGAGAAAGGGGATTGTAATATAAAAAATCTTTTTGGAATCATTCAAAATCACTCACCTTTAGCCACTGACCGCTGGCTGCTACTTGGTTAAGCACAGGTTCCAACTGGTTGCTTACAGTGACAAAGGTGATGGCACCAGACGGGTGTGGTAATACCCGATGGGTGAGCTCGAGGATCATTAACAATGTTGTTTGGCTTGAGGGTGCATATGAGCTGGTAGGTTCTAGTTGGTTCTACAGCAGTTTGTTAGTTTTACATACTTGTGTTGGTGCTATAGGGTTTTATTGTTGACCCTACTGGGTTTTAGCGCATTAACGACTTCCTAACCTGGTATATTCGAAGATGATGTGGAAGTGAGCGGATTCAGAAAATTACTAGCAAAGATAGTTCAATCGGCGGAAATCTTATCAGAACAAATGTTTAATTTCCACGCACCGTGTGTATAAAACAAGTTGTAAATGTTGATGTATTTTGTTAACAATATGATGTTTACACGGACTATTGAAAGATTAAATTGCTGTTTGTGACTTTACAAACTAGGTTTTAAAGCAGCTGAATTATTTTCCACATGATTGTGGGTACAATATGTTGAACTTAACCTTGTAATTGAACTAAACTAGAAAATAACAAATCGCATGTAGTTTTCTATATGGACCAAAATTTGCAAACAAATATTCTTGTCAAATTTTTGAATTTATTTTCTATTGCTTTCATATTTCTAAGTTGCTTCGAAAAGCAATCTTTATACAAAGTAAAAAATGGTTACAGTAAAGTGTGATCTGCTGAATGCATGATTTTAAGTTAATTGTATTGCAACAACTGTTCTTTATTATCCATTGATTACACAAACATTTCCGATACTCGCAGATACATTGAAATTCTACTGTACTCACTCCGTATTATTGATTGCAAGTTAAACACCGCAGTACTATACTAACTTCTTAAAGCTACAGTGCTATTTTTGTAATTACAATCGAAGTACTAAGCGTTAGTTTAAGTCGATCATTACAACAATTTATATCACATGGAGCTATTTATTTTAACACTGTATCACACTAATTTGTTTCATATTACGACTTTATTAGTCCAAACTCGAATAAGAATTAGTACTATAATTAAAGCTTGCGTTAGAACTGTACTAAAACCCCTAAACGGGAAATTTATACACAAAATCAATAATTCTGTGCTATTCCAAAAATTATGTAAATAACATCTACAAGGTTTTTATAGTTAGCTTAATAGAGTTCTTAAATGAAACCTCTTGTCAATTGTAAATCAAGTCCAGCTGAAGATATCACGCCACAGGATGGCTACCAATTATTCTTTGTGTACTGGCGCCTGGTTACAGTTCGGCTGTGTTATTCTGGAAGGATGCACCAAGAGATGCCTGGATGCGGTATCATATACTCCAGTGGTAACTAGTGGGTAAACTTTAATTAGAATTCTTTTCATATTTGATATGCTAGGTATTAATAGTTCGTAAAATTTTTGGCTTTGAACATTTTCCAGCAGCAATGTGATACTTAAGAAACCACGACAAACTTTATGAAACAAGCACCACCGCTATTCTTAAATTCGTTCAGATCTACTAACTTGTAAGCTCTATATATATATATATATATATATATATATATATATATATATATATATATATATCATATATAAATTTTCTGTAAATTTGTTCATTGACTTTAGCGCGATGCATCTGTTATTTTAGTTGTTATCTAACAACATTTATATAATTCATTCAGCCATTATTGCATATTTAATAACCAATAAACTCCCAAAGCACACTTTAATTCAAATTACACTTAAAATCTACTACATATTACATATTCCTTACTGATAATACTTAAATATACAACTTGTTAACGTGTTCCTACATCTTAAAGTATCTAAGATTTCAAATTGTTCCGACGATTGGCGATCGTTGGTCACTTTTCGTTTCTTAGTTGAACTGGAAGGTCGCTCCGTGTTGAAAACATTCAACATGTGCAGGAAAATCAAGACGGTCAGACTGTTAAAAGTTGTCCATGACAACTAATGTAGAAATGTAGTGTACAAATCCTTTTGCGAACGGTTTGTATAAATGAGTAAGCATACGAAATTAATTATTTTATTATAGTGCAACTTTGATACCGTGCAACTTTGCAACCATGAAATTTTGAATTTTAAAACTTTGAAGCATTGGAATGTTAAAACTTCTATAACTCTGGAAATGTGGATGGTCTTGTAATAATTTTGAAGTAATTTCACTTAAATTTATGGAACTCGTTTAGAAGGCAAATCAATAAACTACTGTAATCCACACGTGGTTGACGTCGCTATGTAACCAGCGTGTTCTACTGATGCACAGGTCGTTTGAAGGTTACAGGTCATTGCCGCTGTCTGTAAGAAAGTATTAGTTTCTAAAATAATGTTGACGTTACAAAGTCCATTGCGTAAATTTTGCATGCAATGATATGCTTTTGAAACTTGTTTTACATTACGTTGCTGTATGCAATTTACTATGACTTGTGTAAATGTTTTGTCAATTAATTTTCAAAAGATCCTTTTGTAAAGTATAAAGTACAATGAGTACTATTACCTATTTCTAATTAATAGTGTGTTCAATTTAAAATATCATATCTCACCGATTGTACAGGTGTAGATATACTTCGTCAGTTATCTTATTTATGACGAATTGAAATACTAATATGTTAAGTTATAACACCTGAATGCTATATGATGAAAATTGGAACGTAAAGCAATCTGTCAATTATTGATTTTTACCAAAAGTTAAATAAGAAATATTTAAACGTTATAAGGTCGCGTAGCGCTACAATGACTACTTTATAAAAATATATAATGTCCATAATTAAAGATCTGACTTAGAAATCACTTTCATAAGAATTGAACTTTATTTATTACTGTTATTTACTATGATGTTATTTACTTTCCTTAAAAGAGAATACAGAATTATTTTTATTGAACTTTAGTTCATTTTTCAGTAATATTAAATTTTCCAAATTTTGTACGCTGTTTACAAAGTAAACTTATCCGAAAGAGTATCATGAAAGTAGAGACAATTGAACTTAATTCAAAGATTCTATATTCATACTGATCCGTAATATATATAGGGCGTCTATGTTGGTAGAAACTATGTTTCAGAGTCACCCCACTCATCGTTTGATCCTTAAAGAAGACGAACAGATGTAAGTATGATATATGTGACAATCAAACTTTGTATTTAAAGTGGTTTATGATAATATAAGTTTCCAAATTTTCCTTGAAGCAAATTCATTTAGTCAGTTGCTTTATAAAAAATTTAGGTGGCGTCCTTTATTCTGTTTTTTTTCAACTCAAATATACCCACTGACCCAATATCATGCGACCGTGGGCCAGGTAATGTTAATCTACTACAATGCATTGTGGAATAGATTGATAGAAAAATATAGATAAGTATATATATATATATATATATATATATATATATATATTAAATATATATATATATATATTTTATAAAAATTTAGTCTTATATTTATATATATATATATATATATATAGACCAGACGATATACCCAAAGATTTCAAACATAACATCCTAGTCACTATACGAAGAAAAAAAGTGAAAATTTTTGAACAATAGGTTTGACAGCACAGATGTAAGTATGATATATGTGACAATCAAACTTTGTATTTAAAGTGGTTTATGATAATATAGGTTTCCAAATTTTCCTTGAAGCAAATTCATTTAGTCAGTTGCTTTATAAAAAATTTAGGTGGCGTCCTTTATTCTGTTTCTTTCAACTCAAATATACCCACTGACCCAATATCATGCGACCGTGGGCCAGGTAATGTTAATCTACAAATGCATTGTGGAATAGATTGATAGAAAAATATAGATAAGAATATATATATATATATATATATATATATAATATAATATATATATATATATATATATATATATAATATAAATTTATATTATATATATATATATATATATATATATATATATATATATATATATATATATAAATATAAATTTATATTATATATATATATATATATATATATATATATATATATATATGAGACAGGCGATATACCCAAAGATTTCAAACATAACATCCTAGTCACTATACGAAAAAAAGAGTGAAAATTTTTGAACAATAGGTTTGACAGCACACGTGTCAAAAATATTAACTAGAATTGTGCAAAAACAAATGCAAAAAAGAGCTGAAGAAGTAATAGGAGAAGATCAAATTGCGTTTAGGCAAAACAGGGGAACACAGGAGTCTATTTTAGCTCCTAGGGTGATAATAGAGAAAACAATAGAAAAAGGGGAGAGAGCATGTATATAGGGTTTGTAGATCTGGAAAAAGCATTCGACAAAGAAAATGGAAAAAATGTTCGAAATACTCAAAAAGATTGGAATGAGTTTTAGGGATAGACGGATAGTACATAACTTATACAAAGAGTAAACAGCGTAATAGAATTAGAGCAGGAACGTAGAGAAGTAAATATTAGGAAAAAGGGTGAGACAGGGATGAGCCTTAGTCCCATTAATTTTTAACTTGTACATCGAAGAGGCAATGAATACTCTCAAATGCAAGAAGACATTTGAAATTATTATGCGAGGACAAAAGATTGATATGCTTAGATTTGCAAATGATATACCAGTATTAGCATTTAGCAAGGAAGAGTTAGAAGCTGCTCTTAATTGAATGGAACAGTTCTAACAGAGAGATACGGTATAAAAATTAACAAAAATAAAACTAATGTACTAGTATGCAAAGGAGGGGAAAATAAATTAAAAACTAGGCTACAAATAGGTAATGAGAACTTACAAGAGGTTAAGGATTTCTGCTAACTAGAAATCCAAATAACTCAAAATGGAAAGAGCGCAAAAGATATAAAACAAGGATTAGCACAAGGTCGTGCTACATTTAACAAGAAAAAGCAATTACTGTGTTCAAAGACAACAAACATAGAAACGAGAAAAAGATTGCTTAAAACGTATGTGTGAAGCACATTACTGTACAGCTTTGAAACCTGGACAGTAAGAGAAGCGGACAGGAAAAAGATAGAAGCCTTTGAAGTGTGATACTACAGACGTATGATGAAGATATCATGGACAGACAAAGTTAAAAATAAAGAGGTACTAGAGACGATAGGAAAACAAAGAAGTATGTGAAAAACAGTAAAAAAATAGGAAAGATAGGACGATAGGCCACATACTAAGGCATGAGGAAATTGTGCGGAATATATTCGAAGCAGAGATTAGAAAAGAGAGAGGCAAAGGTACACCTAGGTTAGACTATTGCACACAGATAATGAAAGATGTAGGCTGTGTGAATTCCAGAAAAATGCGGAGGCTAGCTCAGAATAGAGATCTATGGAGGTACGCATCCAACTAATTTGAAGATGAAAAACCTAATGCCAAAAAATAACTGCACTTAAAGCTGATGATTGTTATAAGCAACTACAGCTAATTGTTTTGCAATACTCTCAACTAATGTTAATTATGCTAAAGGATTTACTGGAAAACTATTAATTCAGCAAGTGTCTAAGTGTTGGAGGATCCTTGGGAGCTACTTCATGTAACAAGAAAGAGCAGTGGCTATGTTCGAAGACAAGAAACATAGAAACAAGGAATAACTTGTTGAAAGCATATGTGTGAGCACAGCACAGTATGTTTATGAAATAGGGGCAGTAAGAGAAACGGACAGAAAAACGGTAGAAGCCTTTTGGTATGTTATGCTTCTGATATGTGAAGATTATAGCATGGACAGACAAGGTTAATAACAAAGAGGTTATAGAAATAGTAGTGGAGTAAAGATATCTGTGGAAAAAATAGGCTAAATAGGAAGGCAGCATTCGTTTTAAGGCATTTTTGGAAAATAGTGCAGGATATATTACAAGCAGAGATTTGATAAAGGCAATAGAGGTAGGACCTAGATCAGACTATTGCATACAGATAGTGAAAGATACAGACTAGAAATTTCAAAGAAATGTGTAGGTTAGCACATAATAGGAAACAATGAGGGTACACGTCTAACCAGGACTGAAGACATAATGATGATGATGACGCTGAAACGGTTTCCAATTTACAAATCTGGTTAAAATTTAACAAAATTTTGTTCAGCAAAACTACTTTTCTGCTTAACCTCAAAGCTAAATTTAATACATAAATAAATTGTCAACTTTTATTTCAGCGTGAAAAGTGCAATTCATTTTCAAAGTTAAATGTCCATATTTATTGATATATTTCACAACTATTTCTCACGTGCCGACATATGGCAATCTTTTATTGCTATACCTGTTTTAAGTATGGAAACTTGGACAATCACCTGTTTAGCAACTTGTTGTTTCCCTATTTTGCACCTTACTCTTTTCTCGATGTTATAAAAAAGTAAGTGCACGACGAAGTATAAGAAATACTTCGGCACAGCTTGCATCGACCTTTAGGGTTGCGGAGGCTGCATGAGACTTGAAATCACGGGGTAAGAGGAATGTTTAGAGAATACCTGAATGCAAAAATTTAAATATCAAGACACTTGTTTACACAACTGTAAAATAACTTAGAGAAACAAAAGTTAAAACACGATAAGAGAAATTTGACTAAATATGTATACCAATACTCGGTTATTACAACTCCAAAGGCATGTATAAAATATACGCCTGTGTCATTAACATTGTAGACATCGCTATCTATTTTAACATGATATAATTCATATATTTAAAAAATGTACACGAGAAAATTTCTATAGGGAAATCAAAATAAATAATCTCTGTTTAGAAACTCAAAATTTTACTTAATGCGGGAGTAAATCAAAAAGTGATCATAATTGTAATACTGTCATATAACAAATGCACATGAAATGAAAGTTCAAGTAATAAACCTTTTTTTACCATAGGAAGCTACATATTTTTAGGTTATGTATTAGAGAATTTTATTTGAAATCAATTAAGGTAAGTAAAAGGTAATTAATAATCAAAACAAAATATTTGTAGTAATAAAGACAAATTTAAATAGAGGTTAGGCCTCTTTATTTTAACAGAAAACGATAAGGTAAAAGTTTTAATCTCTATACCTGTAGTATCAGTAACTGAACTAACACTAAGTTACTTAATTTATAGGAATCCTTAATGTCCAGGAAACTGAGACATCCTGCATTGGAGGATCTCCTAGTGTAGGTACAAAACAGCATGTGGTCTACTTCAAATGTCGTCTTTAACAAACTTCTGTTCCATAAATTAAACTTGTAGATATTTTTCAATAAGGTAATAACTGAGCTGCAATATGTAAGGTAGAATGAAACGAAATTAAAATTCTTGTGATGAGAGTATTTATTTTACATCTTCTGGTTGTGCGAAAACACGAGCAACTTTTCCATGTAGAAATCTGAATGAGGGAAACACGTCGCCCGTAACATCGGTAACCAAAACACAGGTAGTCGGAACATAAGGTAACCCGAGGCATAGATGACCGGAGCCATAGCTAACCGGAGCAACATATGTTACCGGAGCACCCTAGAAAATTCAGTTGTGTTACAAAAGTGAAAATCTAACACGAGGTCCAAAGGAAAATTAAATCCATTAATATCTTACCATCAGTATACATATTTGATGGGCTTAACGAATCAACAACTTCTTCATCCATTATACAACACATCTAGAATTATATTTAAATGTTAATTTAGGATTTATGATTAGAAAATTTACATACCAGGTAAGCACATGAGGCAAGGTAGAAGTTCAAATCAAAAATGCTCAACAGTGCCAGACAAGCAATCAGATATAGCAAGAGAAATGAAAATTTGACACTTCAAATAAATTATTTTCGGCCATCTTCGGGATGATTAGTAAATGATGTTTTCAAGTATATAGGGTGTTTCATGATGCTAGGAATGTCAATTTACAGCAATATATATATATATATATATATATATATATATATTGCTGTGATACTGAAGTAAGCGCCACTTTCCTATACCATAGATGCAGAGTTTTAAATCTAAATTTAGTAATCCACTTCTTCGACTATTTCATTTAGAAGAACATTAAAAAGACCCTTTTGCTCGAATAGGCGAGTATATTAATCTTCACTAAAAATTTTAGGGTACAGATATTTTCAAATAATAACATCAAAGAAAATGAAAATTAGTGCTGTATAAATCACACAAAAATATATATAAAAAAAATAAAGTCTTAACTTGTACCCAGAATAAATTTACGTGGAACTTAGAGCCTCAGAGTCTAACAACCGTACTTATTCCTTCAAAAATATATATCTTTTATTAAAGGTACCTGTAAGTTGTCCTTTGTTATATAAATAATTCCCTAAGTGAAATCTTTAGACTTAGAATTAAGCCTTAGAGTTACTATTTCTTATAATAAAACTATTAAATACTAAATACGGATTGGAGAGTGTTCATAAAATAAAGTTTTTTACAGAAAAAATCACCAATCTTGAAATAGTGTAACCTTTAACCTCTGTTGCCTTTAAATAATTCCAGACTCGCTAGTTTTCAATGCTGTTAAACGTGGAACACAGACATTCTTCACTACCTGATTGTTTAATTGCTAAACTACACACGACCTTCCCATGACAAAGCCAAAAACTAATTTGCAACGAATTTAATTCCAGTAGAATCAATTTAAATAGAGTTTAAGTGAATTTGCATAAAATTTGACGAAGATTTGAACTGGGGTTAGAAGTTGGACTGGGATTTGAAGCCTTAAAATACCCCTATTACTTAAATTAATCTAAAATATGCAAGTCTGCTTACGATTTTTCAAAATTGGCAAAAACAACTAACTATAAAACACTTTTAAAACAATCGTAATATTTTACTAATTTTTATTGAACACAGTTATTTTAAATTTGTTCACCTGCTCGCAGAATAGCAGGAATAATTCTTTCAAAGTTACTTCAGATTATAAACAACAATATCTTCAGAAAATCCGCTATATTACCCAAGTATGATACTCGTTATCGATCACATAATTCAGATAAATAACAAGCGTTTCAATTTATACCAAAACGTCTGATTTGTCGAAGGTGTCTTCGATGCAAATTCGGCCTGCTTTACGATACGTAAATTCCAATCATTCTAATTGTTAATCTCCCCAGTCGTTTCCTTCGTAAACAGAAATGTTTCAATATCTCTGCTTATTATGCAAATGCTAGTTTTTATTGAATGGAATAAAGAGAAAGAACGTGACCATTTTTTTGTATTTTATATTGGGAATTAATGCAAATTATTATCGAAACAAAAGATTCATTCTTATTAAAAATATTGCTTGCATGATACAAGTAAGAATTTAAATTGCTACTAAAACAACTGAATGATCTGTTTCTTTGTTTTTGATAATTTTGTTGTTTTAATTCATTTTTGTTAGCCGCTGCCTTAAAAAATCCTAAGGCTCCAGAGATTAATAATCAAATACACAATTATATGTTAAATTAGAAAAATTACACTAACTGTAGGTACAGAAAAATAAAATAGCAGAATTGACAGAAAAAGTTGGGTAGAAAAAAGAACACTAGTTTCTCCATTTATTGAGTGAGACGTCAGTAATTCTTTATAACCAATACAAGTCATTTCTGTTATAGTGTACCCCAATAGTTCATCAAACGATTCAGAGATTTTTAACAACTTTAAATTGGACTGCATTTGAGGATATATATGAATTTTAGAATGGCAAAGCAATTTTTATTAAGGCAAAACGCGAAATTAATTAGACTGTGATACGAAATCTAAAACGAAAATGACCGAAAGGACAACAAATCGACTATATGATTCATGCTTTCTGTAAATATTTTAAGACATAGTGGTGTACTAAACAGGCCCAATTACTATAATTTAGTACCTAAATGGCGTGTGCAGCGAGTGAGACAGTTTTGCTAAAATTTGCCTAAAACGTAACCGTTCACATATTTTAATATTCAGCTAAACCCTTGCGATAGAGTGATTATATTTCAGGAGTACGGGATTAATATCACCACCAATACATCCATCATCTGAATACCAAGTATTAAATTGTGTTTAATGAATTATCAAGGTTGTTTATTGCCAGATGAAAAATCGCATTGTTGTGCCTTTTTTGGAATTAATTACGCTTTTACAAAAAATAAAATTGAAGAGTTTGCATTGGGGAACTATGTAAGTGCTATCACACTGTTTAAAATATTATTTAAAATAGCATTTATGTTCCGTGACTTGAAACCGTTTTTGAAATCTAGGCTAAAGTACACTGTTATATGGACTATGTTTTTAGTGCAAAGAAATCAAAACGCTTTGCAATTCATAATATTCAAGTAAAATTTGATTTTAGTATCATCATCATCATTAGGTCTTCAGTCCTAGAACTGGTTAGTCGCGTACCATCATTGTTTCCTATTCTGAACTAACCTACACATTTCCCTGAAATTTGCACAGTCTGCATCTATAACTATCTGATCAAGGTCTACATCTACCTCTTTTTTCCTATCTCTGCTTGTAATATATCCCATACTATTCCCCAAAAAAGCTTTAGAACGTATTCGGCCCTTCTATTTCTCTTATCTTTTTCCCCATATATCCTTGTTCCCCTACTATTTCTAAAACCTATTTGTTATTATATTTGTCTGTCCATGCTATCGTCCTCATACATCTGAAGCACAGCATTTCAAAAGATTGCTACCGTTTTTCTGTCTGCGTTTCAGACTGCCCGTATTTCATAGGCATACTCTGCTGTGTTCCACACATATGCTTTCAACAATTTTCTTCTTGTTCTATGTTTGTTGTCTTTCCTCATAGGCGCTGTTCTTTCTTGTTAGATGCAGTTCGGTCACCTACTATTGTTTTACAATTATATACCCTATTTCTCCGATCTTCAGTGGTTGTGAAGGGAGGTAAGCAGCCTGTGGCTGCCAAGTTCCCCCAACACTTAACCGTTTACCGATTTAATATATTTTCCAATATATCTTTTCGCACAGTCATCATTAGTTGTAGATATTTCGCAACCATCAATGAGTTGTTTATACAAATCATCACATTTATCTGTGCTTATTTTTTCGTCATTAGGTTTTTCCGTCTCAAAACTGGTTGGACACGTACCTGCACATATTTATATTCTGAGCTAGCCTACATAGTTCCCTGAAATTCTCACACAGCATGTGTATACAGCTCGTTCTCCTTCTATTGCTTTCTAATTTTATGCCCTATTTTACCGAGATTCAGTGAAGGGGGTTAAGCAACCTGTGGCTACCAAGATCCCCAACACTTAGACATTTGCTGAAGTAATGGTTTTCCAGTAAATCTTTCCACACACTTAACATTATTCGAAAATATTGCCCAACCAATTCTTGCAGTTACTTATACTAATGATCATGTTTAAGTACAGTTATTTTTTCGTCATTAGTTTATCCATCTTGGGATTGGTTGGATACGTACCTCCATTGATTTCTATTCTGGGCTAGCCTACACATCTCCCTGAAACCCCTACAGCCTATACCTTTTACTATCTGTGTGCAGTAGTCTAACCTAGGTCTGCCTCTTCTTCTCTTTTTTCCTATCTCTGCTTCTAATATATTCCGCACTATTTCCTCATGCCGTAGTATGTGGCCTATCATCCTATCTCTCCTATTTTTTAAAGTTTTCCACATATTTCTTTCTTCCCCTACCATTTTTAGTACCTCTTCGTTCTTAACTTTGTCTGTCCATGATATCTTCATTATACGTCTGTAGCACCACATTTAGGATGACGTCACAACTGGATAAAATGCGACATTGCCAATGTTAGTTTATTCTAATGTATATAATGAAAGCTATACGAATATTACCATTGGCAAGAGGAATTGATGGCAACAACTAACAGAACCGTCAACCTTTATTGTGTTAAATGACAGTGCCCTTCAAGCGCAATTCTATAGTACACTCCAAATAAAAATAAAGCAGATGACCTTGTACGCAAGGTGGATTTACACAGCTTAAAATTATTTAAAAATGTGGGAAATTTGAAACTATAGATATTGGTTAGAATTTGTTACGCATATTTACACGAGAGAGATATTTGTTGTAATGCATGGCATCTTTCCTAAATTAAATTAATTCGTAGCACTCCTGCTCCTATAATAGCGTATTTAAATACAAATTCAAATATTAAAACATACCAAATTGTTTAACATAAAACAATTTGGCGATATATGACAAAAAAGACATAACTCACAATTAGTTAGCGGTCTGGCATTTTGGCAGCGATTCCCTGCTTAAGCCTTACCATAATATATAACTTAACACTTTTCCTTTTTAATAATAATTACAAATACAACCAGTTTAACACGTCGGCTGTGGCACCACTGGTGCGGTTCGAGACATTGGACTTGTTTGTGTTAATCAAATAATATTTCATTTCCTAATAAGTAGAAATCATGTAGACATTTTAAAATTCATTAACAACCGTCAGGTTGCTAATATCTATGAAGATAAGAAAAAGAAGAAGAGTATATAAAACTTAGATCAAGCTATAATAGTCAAATCATTAGAAATTTAGGTTGTAAAGGGTAGGTAGAACTTTTTAGATTAGAAGTTAGAGCTGCGTCAAATCGACCTTCAGTAAGGCAGTTTGTTAGTACATCAATCAACAAATAATTTGTCCATAAGTCACATCTATGACAGTGTAGTTTGAACAGTCGCAGGGCAGATTTGCTAAATGAAGTCATATAGTTGGTTTATAATTGTCAATTACAGACTATATGAATATACAGTCAAAAATACTTGATATCTCCACTCAATGTAAATTTAAATCCGAATTTTAGCTCTTCAAGAAATTTTTTTCCTGTTTGTTTGTTTATGGATAAGACCAAACCATCAACACAGAAATAGCTATCATAAGTCTTTGACTATTGCAATTACAGTAAACAAGGAGGGGCAGACTTACAGTTTATAATTCAATAGATCTGAAGTGAATTTGGAATTCCAGCAACGAGGAGGTTAACCATAAAAGCTTTTTTGAAGTAGATACAAACAACCAAGCACATCACTATGGCCATCAGGTCGTTTCACATAAATCTCTTCCTGAAGGTCACAATAAAGGAATGCAGTTTCAATATCAAACTGATGTTTGAAGAAATCAATGAAATTGCAGTTTTATTTGAACAAGAACACACAAAACACATTAATGACAACTTTTTTAAAATAACAGCAATACTGTCAACACTTTGCACCCTTCCTCTTTATAGGTAGGTATGTGTGTACAACAGAGTCTAAACGAAACTGTGGCGGGACTAGCGTCGACTTTGGTGGCTGCGGTAGATTGCAAGAGACTATATCTCAAGGGTTTTGACTCTTACATATTTTGAGAACAAAGTTAAATTTTACCAAAATAAGTTAAAGCGATGTAATTTAAAGTATGACAAAAGAAAATGCCTTAATACAACTTGTATATTGACTATTAGTTAATAACATTAGAAAAACAAAATATATTTCCTTATTTTCTTACAACCAAATTTCATGTGATAATGATTTGAAATAGTTTTTCTTGTTTTTCTCAAACCTAGGCTGCTTAAACTAAGTCCCTTTTAGTAGTGCCGATTCAAATAGATCCTTATAACTTCGAGAAGTGTTGCAAATTTCAAATTGATGTCTTATTTTATTGTCTATGAAGTTGTAATGAGCGGCGGACATGAAACACTTGCCGTAATAGTTGCAGTTTACAAGCTGGAAAGGTTTTGTACATTGCTCAAAACAAAAGCTTGATGTTAAAAAAAAATAAATATACAAACTATTACAACATGACAGCAAATATTTAATCGAGAATATTTGTTGACTTTTAAAGATCTCGCTTAAATAGGTTTATAAACACCTTACAACTCTGAAAACGGATATAGTGTATCATACCGCCCTGAAAAATACTTGTACATGACTTTTAAAATTGGCTGCATTTTAATTGTATTATATATATCATGAAAGCATAGCCACAATCGCAGAGTTTCCACAAGCATTCTTTTTTCAGCTGGTTGTAAGTATACAGGGCTAATGCTACGCGAGGTACTATAGTTACGCCATTATTAATACCAGCAATTTTGAAATGCGCCTCGTCTATTAGCTTCGGGAAGCTTTTAGAAATCATATAAACCACTTGGATGGAATAGGAGCTGCATAAGAATTATTTATTATCACTTTGTTTATTCGGACGAAACTAATTACATCTTGATGCGATGATATACTAACAATTCCACATTAGTAAACACCGACCAATTTTGAAATTCCAGCTAGTTGTCATAAAACAGGATAATGACTAAAATTGTTGGTTTTGCGTGGCTTTTGTTTTATTCGTATGTTCATATCGAAATTCTTTTTTGTTTTATTTTGTTAAGGATATCTATTTACCCTTCACGTTTTGTCTATTTATTTTATTTAATTGAATGAATGACATAATTGTTAGTTCCTTTGGTGTAATTATCTACAAACATTTTATAAAACAACCGAAAGTCGGATGTCATAATTAGTAACATTGTAATACACTAAATTATGAGTTCCAACTGTATCAGTAGTTTCCAAATCATTCTTGGTTGCAATACGTTCATGTTAATTTACATAATCTTTTTCTCAGAAAGTTGCGTCCTAGCTACTTTGAACACTAGTGTCGCGAATATCCTCCTTCCAAAAATGAATTTATCTGAAAGACAAAGAAACGGACGTGCTTCTTTTATATATATAATCAAACGTTTGTATTATTTATAACCATTTTTGGAATATTTATAATCTAGAACACAAAATTTTAAGTTTTCCGTTCTATAGCTTCATAAAACTGCACAAACCGACATTTAAGTGAAAAGCAAATTCAGTTTATCCCTACGAGTTTACTATCCTCTGGATAATAAAATCTTTTAGAATAGCATGAGACTTAACTTGTGTCACGTATGCACTTTTAGTACCCTTCGTTTGATATCTGATTTAAGTTTCGTACACCCTTGAGTATAAGTATATGGCGTCACGCCCATAGAAAAGTAGTTAGTTTGGGGTTCTCTAAAAATTTGTAGATCAATTGCTCGCTTGAAGTATTAGCTTCTTGTAAAATGCTTTTCTAGTTTTTAATAGTTTTATTATGCACATAAGTGAACGCTGATAAACATCATATGTAACTTATCGCTAATGGCTTTAATATGTTTCATACGTTCAGCGGCAAGGATAAAACTGTGGCTACGATATTTGATACATATATATGATCGTGTAATTAATGGGGTCATTGGGATATATAAGGGCACAAGTGAACTCATAGGTTGAGAGTTTTTGAATAAGAGAAAACAAATTTATTTAATTAGGGAGTTAGCATATTTTTAACAAATTATTTTTTTTATAGCTTAAGTAGTGTATAGTAATGTAGGATCAATGTAATTTAGCCAAGGATAATGTAACATAATATTTGTATAAACCTAGGGCAGAACAAATAATAATTGGGGAAAATCATTCTAACGTATTTAAATTTGTAGTAAAGTGTTATACGAAAGGCTAGAAGCGTAGAGCAGGTGTTAAAATAACGTTTCTGTTTGCAAACGTAAAATCCGACACGTTTAAACAAAACAACGAGGGGAGATAACATTTCTCGGTAAGCTTGGCAACAAACAAACTTTATTGGGTTATTGGTAAAGAACAGCCGTTGGGATTAATGTAGACGCGGTTTTGTGGTTAAAATATTGATTTCAATCTTGTAGGTAGTATAGTAAAGAGCCAACAAAAGACCAAGACAGAATAAAAATGTATTGAGTGCAAGAGGGATGCGTTTACTTAATTCAGGAGACAGTATAGTTGGGAGACCTAAATAAAATCAATAATTTCAAGGATTTTTAAAAGCAAACACGAGTCTGTAAAACGAGTCTCTTAAAAAGTGGGAGAATGTAGCCAAGAAAGGTGATTGGTGTGATTTGTACAATAAGGGCACAGATCCAGCTGGTGGAAGCGTATGTGTGAGATAAAGCTATATATGTAAGGGGATGAGAGATGTTTGTTTAAGTTGGAGGCGTTGACAAATAAAGATGTAGTGGCTAAATTAGAACTGCTGTTGACGGTTTGAAGCGATTTACCGAGTATTGTTATGTTTGTTATGAAAATTCACAAGAATCCAAGGAATGGGTATGCAAGTGTACGTCCCAATTCAAAACAGGGGGGGGGGCAATTTTTACTTATATAATCGCTGGCAGAAAAGGGCCAGGCTCTCTTTATTTTTGGTTCTGATTTCATCCAGCATTGGTGATAACAGTTACTTTCAAGTAAACTAGTGCAATTTAATAAAATTTTATGTAGAAGCTAATAAAGCATCTTTGTGTGAAAACGTTACAGTGGTAAGTAAATACAAAGCTTGTTAAGTTGGTATTGGAATGCACAAAAATTTTAAAATTTGAAAGTGTTTGAATGATACAAAAAAAGCGATGTTTGAATAATAAAAGTTAAGTTTGGAGATTGGAGTTTTTGGAGTAGAAATTGTAAACAGCGGTATGCATGGCAGATATGGTAATTAATAATGAAGATGAGCCGCATGTCCTAGCTATTTGCTATGACTTCATGCAAAATATTCAACTTTCTCGAATATCAGTTCAGAATACCTTTTATCTCCGCCAGCTGACAACTAGTGTATTTTGCATTCATGACAAAAAAATCAGGCGGCCTGAAGGTACAGCAAAAAAGAGTCCGAATGAAGTGTGCTAATTCATTATGGACTATTTGCAGTGTTCGCTCTGATAACTGTGCGGCGCAGAATAAAAATCATTTCTCGTCTAGGCTACTTTTAGAGTTAGCTGACACCAAGCACTTCGCGAAAATTGAACAATTTTTCTGTGTTCGACGACACTTTTTTCTTCCTCGTGACTGGGACTTTGGTGTTATAAAAAAAGGGTTGAGAAAACGTGACAGAATCTATAGCCTTCATGAACTGACTACTACTATTATACGTTCAAGTAATACTTACCAGTTCATGATCAAAGAAGTACAATGTCAGGATATTGTGAAATACCTCATTACAGAAAACAGTTTATCTATGAAGAAGGTTGTCTTGTTACATGCCAAAATTGACGTTACGATGATGGTAGGGGGGAAAAGGCATGAACAAACACGGTAAGCTCCAAGGGAACGAACTAAACCGCGGCTCGGCTGGCTGCAGTGGAGACGGGCGGGGTAAAATGGGGAGGGGAGTGGAGAGTAATAATAGTTACCTTGACTAATCCGGTGAATTCTGGGCACCACCTTTATTTTAGTAGAGTTCTACCTAAAGTGGCATGGATTCCCTGTCTTTTATAGGAGAACGGCAAAATGAGGGAAAACTTATTCTTCTCGGACAAGAAACCCGTATGACAAAATATGGGAATGACACTATTTCAAGTTATTAGCCAAGTTGTTGTACACCTCCTGGCTGTTTAAAAATGATCAATAACAATAATGCAAGTTTAACACTAACTTGTGCCTGTAATAAAGTTATCACTTAAGATATTCTGAACTAGGGGTATTGAGTCTTTAAATTAAATAGATTTGATCTGAATCCCTGTTCACAGTATTACTTAAACTCATAAAATTATAATTTTAGGACGACGGAATTTGTTCTAATATAACCATAAAGTAGTCTTTAACTGAACACCAAATCAATATTCACACATCTAAATTATACACAACCTCTATAACATGTTTATATTAATTATTACCAATATTAATGTGTCGAGCAACAAACAATTCATGTACATTTAGTTCTCATTAAATCCTTCTACCAACCCTAATGGATCCTCCTATCGCTGTATCAACAATGATTAAATTTACTAAATAAGTCAACGTAAAATGAATATTTTAAAATAGTTTTATCCGTACGAAATTGAACATAATACGGAATTGTAAACAAGTTCAGTTTATAAAATAATATGGCAATAATAACTTACAGTACAGCTGGCGAAACTACCGCAGGAATTCAGTTTTCAGTCTTCAGTTTACCTTAATCAATTGCGGTCACTGGTGTACTCAGGACGGTACATCAACCAACGGCTTAGAAAGAAGATGAATTTTAAATCAGCACCAAGAGTCACCTGCGGGTGATCGTTGATATAATGCGCGGCCAATATTGAAATTTACCGGATTAAACTGGTTCGAATACCTTTGGGACAGCCAACAAAGAATAAAATACGCGATGGTTCGCTGATCCAGTTCCGTGAATTTTCGGGTTAATAATTATCACTCGACACACATTTACTTCTCCGATAAGCACTAAACTATTAATCTTATGACGATAACAGTTTCCTAAATTAACGTAAAAACTAACTACGCGAGTCCGTCGGGATAGGGTTTTATTTCTTCACAAAAACAATCTCAATGCAAAACGCCTCTGGTGCAATTTAAATATTCCGTTACTTACTAACAGCTAGTAACGTGCGGTTTTACAACCCGTTTATTCAACGTTCTTAAAATCCTCCTTAAAAAGAAATCGGAGCAACTATGTCGTAAAAGAAACCATTTGACTTTTACCGACCAAACAAATTAATTATGCACGTGAATATTTATTGAACTTCGCGCCTAAAAGAGCTTTCCACAATTACATCTCGCAACCCTTCGAGTGCCCAACGAGAATTAACTTAAAACGACGACGAATACCTTCTTCCCCTATCTTCGCAAATTATCGGTAAGTGAGACGAAAGTATTCTACTATTATATTGAAGGAAGATCGCAAATGCTAAACTATTTGAAAACTAACATGCAGGTGCTGCGTGTTTTCTTGGAAACCCAAGCGACCACCTGCCTTATTATCAACTATTTTTCAAGTTTTAACAGGTTTTAAAATATTAGGTTAAAATACTATTATAAGAATATAAATTTTAGCATGAAATTATGTAGGGTAGTTGATGCGTATTTATAAAATAAAACCGAAGGTTACAGTCTCTGGGAACAGGAAAGTGCACCTTATAATCAGGAAATGTATGCACTTTTCTTACAAGTTCAGCTTTCCTTCCCAAGTAGTGTTAAGAAACTTTATTGACTAAATGATCAGACACACATTTCGCCTGAAACAACCTGAAGGTTAAGACGTCGAGCTCCTTGGTCCTTGCTTACTCTTCCATAAAATTGGCGATGATAAGTGACATTAGAAAATTAATTCTTTATATTCCTCATGAATTTTGTACTTCTACGAAGGTATTTTAGATTGGCCTACAACTGAAGATCAGAATGATTGCAAAGATGGTGTCTAAAATTATGTGTTATGACACTTAATGAGTTAAATTTTATATCATTTTTATTCTTTATCCATTAAGTACTTAAAAACTGTCAGTTTTGTTAATACATTATTCTTAACAATCTTTAAACTTCTGTTTTTATTTTGAAAATCCCGAAACGTGCTAAAAGGGTCTCAGTCCACTACAATAAAACATTTTTTTTAAAAGTTTCCTAAAGTGAAGAAAAAAACATTAATCATGTAAAGCTATAAAGCAAGGGAGGTATATTTTGCAAAACTACTATAGTTCATTTGCTTAACTTTAGGATGACGTCACAACTGGATAAAATGAGACATTGCCAATGTTAGTTTATTCTAATGTATTTAATGAAGGCTATACGAATATTACCATTGGCAAGAGGAATTGATGGCAACAACGAACAGAACCGTCAACCTTTATTGTGTTAAATGCCAGTGCCCTTCAAGCGCAATTCTATAGTCCACTCCAAATAAAAATAAAGTAGCTGACCTTGTACGCAAGGTGGATTTACACAGCTTAAAATTATTTAAAAATGTGGGAAATTTGAAACTATAGATATTGGTTAGAATTTGTTACGCATATTTACACGAGAGAGATATTTGTTGTAATGCATGGCATCTCCCCTAAATTAAATTAATTCGTAGCACTCCTGCTCCTATAATTGACAGAAAAAGACATAACTCACAATTAGTTAGCGGTCTGGCATTTTGGCAGCAATTCCCTGCTTAAGCCTTACCATAATATATAACTTAACACTTTTCCTTTTTAATAATAATTACAAATACAACCAGTTTAACACGTTGGCTGTGGCATCACTGGTGCGGTTCGAGACAGAGGACTTGTTCGTGTTAATCAAGTAATATTTCATTTCCTAATAAGTAGAAATCATGTAGACATGTTAAAGTTCATTAACAACCGTCAGGTTGCTTATATGTATGTAGATCTAGGTGGTAGATAAGAAAAAGAAGAAGAGTATAGAAGACCTAGATCAAGCTATATTAGTCAAATTATTATAAATTTAGGTTGTAAAGGGTAGGTAGAACTTTTTAGATTAGCACAGAATAGAAAGGAAGTTAGAGCTGCGTCAAATCGACCTTCAGCAAGGCAGTTTGTTTACATCAATCAACAAATAATTTGTCCATAAGTCACATCTATGACAGTGTAGTTTGAACAGTCGCAGGGCAGATTTGCTAAATGAAGTCATATAGTTGGTTTATAATTGTCAATTACAGACTATATGAATACACAGTCAAAAATACTTGATATCTCCACTCAATGTAATTTTGAATTCAAATTTTAGCTCTTCAAGAAATTTTTTCCTGTTTGTTTGATTATGGATAAGACCAAACCATCAACACATAAATAGCTATCATAAGTCTTTGACTATTGCAATTACAGTAAACAAGGAGGGGCAGACTTACAGTTTATAATTTAATAGGTCTGTAGTAAATTTGGAATTCCAGCAACGAGGAAGTTAACCATACAAGCTTTTTTGAAGTAGATACAAACAACCAAGCACATCACTATGGCCATCAGGTAGTTTCACGTAAATCTCTTCCTGAAGGTCACAATGAAGGAATGCAGTTTTAATATCAAACTGATGTTTGAAGAAATTAATGAAATTGCAGTTTTATTTGAACAAGAACACACAAAACACATTAATGACAACTTTTTTAAAATAACAGCAATACTGTCAACACTTTGCACCCTTCCTTTTTACAGGTAGGTATGTGTGTATAACAGAGTCTAAACAAAACTGTGGCGAGACTAGCGTCGACTTTGGTGGTTGCGGTAGATTGCAAGAGACTATATCTCAGGGGTTTTTACACTTAGATATTTTGAGAACAAAGTTAAATTTTACCAAAATGAGTTATAGGTTATGTAATTTAAAGTATGACAAAAGAAAATAACTTAATACAACTTGTATATTGACGTTTAGTTAATAACATTAGAAAAACAAAATATATTTCCTTATTTTCTTACAACCAAGTTTTCATGTGATAAAATCACTAAGTGTAGTACATATATCTACTCTCTCATAATTTTAAAAATGTCAAACTCTACCAGATAGGATATTAGAAAATCTAAAAGTACAATTGTACTTAGACACAATTTGGAATTAACATTCTAAGTAAAAAGAAATCATAAATACACTTTGTTGTTTAACATAGTAAAGAGAATTTGCATTAAAGAGTTAAGTTGAAAATAATCCATAAACACAAAAAGTTTCATGAAAGCTTGTATGATTACAATTGTAAGGTCATAACAGGAAAGTAAGTGTAATATTAAATTAGTTAATTTAATAGGTAAGTAAAACGTATGACTTTATATTTAGTTTGGTTGTTAACATCAAACCTCAAATTTGTAAGAGCCAAACTTTCTGTTCCACAACCATTAGTTTTGTTAACGGATATTTAATTATTTTTAGAAGGTAACTAAACGGCAACATAAAATTCTTGTACGATAACAGATAATTTTTGTGGATAGTAGAAATAATGCGTAGGTTTAGATAGCCTAGCATATACAGTTAGACACTCCACCAGAGAACCCTAGAAAATAAACGTGTTACAAGAACGAAGTATTGTAATACTCCACGAGGAAACATTCAGAAAATTTATCTGTTAACAACTTACCATTCATAAGCATTTTGAATCGGTAATTCAGGTTGGCTTTCTCCGTACACATTTTACTAGTATTCTAAAACGATATTTTTGTATTTAAACTAGAATAAATGAAAAGACACCTTTTACATTCCAAGTACGACATCTTGACTGTAGAAAGACTTCTTTATCGGGAAACGAAGGCAGTTAGATATCAAGAGCACGAAAATTTATTCTGGTCCGAAGATAACCACACATTTTGAGAGAGGGACAAACAAGAAAACCATCCTAAACGACAAATTCATGTATACATCAGTTGTGTATTTAGAGACATAATTCAAAGGTTTACCAATTAGAAAATTACACATGATCATAATTATTTATATTATTTATACAAAAGGAGAAATATTAAATTAAAACTAAAGATCAACTTATTTAGTGTATTATTTTATAATACTAAAGGGAAATATTTCATAAATCAAAACTAACTTGTGATTGTAAACGGTATTAATATGAAATTAAATTAAAGAATACTTTTATTCGGAAGGAAGTGGGACGTACAATGTCACATGGCAAGGCAACGGCGAATTGACATGTTACAACTTTTTATCAAATATACATGCAGTGCTAGTAGTTTATTACAACATCACAAAGATATATAATGTGTACATCCATAACACTACAATATTTCAAAATAAATAATTAATACTCAACAAACGTAAAAATACAGGGTTATTACAAATGAAATAGACAGTTTGGATAGGTTATAGAAAGTTTATTTTTGAAAAGTTAAGATTATTACTTATATGATTATAAAGAAGAAATGATTAAGTTTTTATTTAAAATTTTTACAAATGTTCAATGTGTGCACCTTTGGTAACACGACAGATATCAACACGGTAGTCAAATTCTTGCCAAACGCTATTAAGCATGTAACGGTCAACTGTAGCAAGAGCATTTGTGATACGTTGTTTAAGTTCGCCGATATCAACAGGAAGCGGTGGTATGAAAACTTTGTCTTTACATAACCCCATAAGAAATAGTCGCAGGGCGTTAAATCTGGACTACGAGGTGGCCACGGCTTAAGCACAAGGTTTTCCTCACTTGCACGGCCGATCCATCGTCTAGGAAGATGTTCATCCAGATATTTTCTGACCTGTAAGTGCCAGTGAGGCGGAGCTCCATCTTGTACAAAAACGAAGTTATCACTATCTTCCTGTAGTTGAGGCATTAACCATTCGTGTAAAATGTCCAGATAAATTACTCCGGTTATTAACACTTCGTGAAAGAAGAACGGCCCGTAAACCTTTTCACGAGATAAAGCGCAAAACACGTTAACTTTAGGGGAATCGCGTATATGTTGTAAAGTCGCTCTTGGGTTTTCTGTGCCCCATATCCTTACATTATGTCTATTAACTTTTCCACTAATGTGAAAGGTACATTCGTCACTGAAAATTAGGCGATTAAAGAATGTTTCATCATTTTCGAGACATTGTTGCATCTCCAGACAAAAATTGTTACGTAAGACTTTATCACCGGCATTTAAACTTTGTACTAACTGCAATTTATACGGTTTTATTTTCAAACGTTTCCGCAGAATTTTCCACACATTAGGTTCAGGAATTTGCAATTCTAAACTTGCTGATGTAGTCGATTGTCTTGGACTTCGTAAATAAACATCACGAACACTATCGATTTGTTCTTTTGTAACAGGAGGTCTTTCAGTACTCTTTCTTTTACACAGACATCCACTATTTTCGAAACGTTTATACCAGTCATAGATTGATTGCCTTGTTGGTGGTGTTTTACCGTATTTTGTTCTGAAATGACGCTGCCCAATAGTAACAGACTTTGTTTTGGCTAATTCAAGAACACAATAAGCTTTCTCCACTTTATTAGCGGCCATTTTGCTAGACTGGTTGTTGTTTTAACAGCAGTACCAACCTAACAGTTGTACCAACATAAACTTTAAGAAATTCCCTATAAACCTATCTCGCTTACTATATTCAAATTCACCAGTCTGATTTTTTAAAGGCTATCCAAACTGTCTATTTCATTTGTAATAACCCTGTATATTTAGCTCGGTTTTTGTGTACAATATGTAAAGTCTTAACACATCAAAACGTGTTCAAAATAGTTCTAAATTCTATTTGATATTGGTACATTATCAACACCCATATTTAGTCGCTCAATTCATCATTGGATAATTCTCCGCTGGAACTTTCCACTCCTAAATTGATGACAATCTTTTTTTCTACTGTTTCGTCTAAATCCCACAATCACTTTTCCTCCTTAACTATGTGGTCAATACAATCTTTCCATCGCTCTGCAGTTACTGTAGATATAAATCGATTGAAAACCTTTCACATCATAAAATTTACATGTTGTGTTATTAGCTGCCATATAATTTTTTATTTGTGCTCATATCAGCTCGACTGGATTTAAAATGCAGTGGTAAGGAGGCAAACGTAATATGGTTCTTCCAGTATCCTTCACCCATCGCTAACATATGGTATTAGATGTGAAAGGCAGTGTTATTTGACTAATTCCAACAATTGTAATTTTAATAAATGCACCTCACTTGGAATATTTTTACTATGAAGCCAGTCGATAATGTCTGTTTTTTCCAACTTTGAGTTGGCGTTTTCTATTATTTCATGCTATGATATGGGGCATTTTCTATCACAATTACTGAATTTTCCTCTAAAGCAGGTAATACGCCTTCGAGCCACTGTTTAGAGATATTACCATTCATGTCTTCATGATAGTCACCTAATAAAGATTATTATAGAAACACAGTATATTAATAATCCTACCAGTTTTCTTTGATTCGAAGATCAATAAGCCTCCATCAGCACATCCTGTGTTGCTACCAATATGTACAATTATTATACGCTTTCCTTTTGATGGATCCTATACACCAGAAGAAACCTTTTCAATTAAAGCTTGCCTTGCAGTTTTAATTGTTGTATCATACCAAACTTTATTTACATGACCTGCATTTAACCATGTCTCATCAGTGTAATAGACTTTTGTCTCTGCGTCGCGAAATTTTTTTATTGCGGCTAAGTACTTCCTTCTCCAAAGAACTATTTCAGGTTTTTCAATTAAAATAGGTTTTCTTGTTTTTCTGTCATATTTAAAGCCTACTTTATTCAACAGTCTATACAAGGATGTACGACTGAAGTTAGGTAATGAATCATCACTAATAACGACAATAACACCTTTTATACAGTTGGCAATTCGTTGTCATTTTCTCAAAATCATCAAGCTTTTCAAAGACCGTTAAGCATTTTCTATTTTTGTTTGGTAAACGTGCGATACCAGAACCTTTAATTTGTTTAATTGAATTCTACACTGTGTTTTGTCCAATACCTGTGTCTATAGCAGTACGTTGCGGAGCAGCAGTCTTACTAAGGTTCTTTGCAATGTATGCTAAATACGTGTTACATGCCAATAATTTCTGACCACTGCGAATTATCCTTCCCCTTCGATTTTTAAATAATTACTGCTCTTGCTCGGCCATCTTTGGAATCGGATGCTAAAATAATAATATGCGTGTATTTAACCCATGATCAGTGTAAATTAATCGACATACCTCAACAATAATAAAACTCCGAGGAAGTGAGTTCTGACAAGAACTATTGTTTACCAGTTTATAAAAAGAAACGAAATTATAAATAAAATTGAAAATGACAAAGAAAAAACAATAAAGTACAAGGATGATCAAAAACTTAAAAGATGCGAAACGATGAATATGATTGAATGTCACTTATTTATCAAGGATAATTAATATTTTTAGAATTACCCACAGCATTGCCAGCTTTAAGTGCAATTCTTTTTCTCTCCAACACATAATTAAAATTTAGCGGGATCAAACAATTAGCATTTTGTCATGTTGTTGTAAATACAAATTAATTATAATTTTAATATACAGGTTGTCCCATGTTATCGTATACAGTCAATATCTCCCTTATTTGAAAAGATTAAAAAAAATTAAAAAACAGTATCCAATGGCACACCAACACCTTTCTACTAACGTATTGATAAACAACACTTGTTTTTACAATCCCTTTGAAACCACCCCCAACTTTTTATTATTAAATTGCACGCCCTGTATATTTTCATCAAAAATGAATTGCCATTGTATCGTGAATACGATGACATATCACATTTAGTAGTTTTTATTTACTAATACCACAAAAATTAACAGTTTATGTTTTATAAATTACATGTATTAACATAATGGAAACAATAACAAAAAATAAAACTCTTTTATTTGTTTTAATAAATTAAAGTAAATGTTCAAAATTATTTCCCGCCGATTCTACACAGGCTTCAAAACGTCCTAGAAGCGCTCTTGTGCATGTAGCGTGAATCATAGCTGGTGTAATGCTACGGCATGCTTCACGAATACGTTCTTTATAACCATCAAAATCTACTGGTTGTGTTTGATAAACTAATTCCTTTATGTAACCCCACCAAAAATAGACCAGTGGTGTGAGGTCTGGTGATCTGGCCGGCCAAGCTATCGGTCCATAAGTACCAATCCATCTGTTTGGAAATTGTTGACTTAAATATTCAACAACAACAATTTCCACACAGATGGATTGGTACTATGGACCGATAGATGACCGGCCCGATCACAAAACCTCACACTGATTGGTCCACTTTTGGTGAGGGGTACATAAAAAATTGGTTATCAAACACAACCAATAGATTTAGATGGTCTTAAAGAACGTATTCGTGAAGCATGCCTGTATACGCCAGCATGATTCACGCTACATGCACAAACGCATCTAGGACGTTTTGGCCTGCGATCGGCGGGAAATATTGAACATTACTATTTATTAAAACGAATAAAAAGTTTTATTTTTGTTATTGTTTCCATTATGTTAATACATGTAATTTATAAAACATAAACTGTTAATTTTGTGTATAGTAAATAAAAACTACTAAATGTGATATGTCATCGTATTCACAATACAATGGCAATTCATTTTGATGAAATATACAGGGCGCAATTTAATAATAAAAGTTGAGGTGGTTTCAAAGGATTGTAAAACAAGTGTTGTTTATCAATCGTTAGTAGAAAGTGTGCCATTGAAAACTGGTTTTTAATTTTTTAATCTTTCAAATAAGGAGATATTGCCTGTATACGATAACATGGAATTATTAATTCTATATTTGAGTGATTATAAATCGTGACTAGCCTAAATTAATTTTCATAACTCGTTTTTATTGTGAATATGACAACGGCGCATTACATATATTTTAAATACAAATTTTTCTACATTTGACGTCATCCTAAAGTTAAAGCTAATAATTATTAATTGGTCGGATTTGAAATAGTTTTTCTTGTTTTTCTCAAACCTAGGCTGCCTGAACTAAGGCCCTTTTAATATGTGCCAATTCAAATAGACCTCTTTTAACTTCGAGAAGTGTTGCAGATTTCAAGTTGATGTCGCATTTTATTATCTATGAAGTTGTAATGAACGGCGGACACGAAGCACTTTGCGTAATAGTTGCAGTTTACAAGCTGGAAAGGTTTTGTACATTGCTCCAAACCAAGGCCGCCCACAGAATAATTTGTAGAGGGGGTCAAGACTACTTTCAAAAATATTAGTTATGTCACACAAAGGATGAACACTGTTAATGCAACCCCGTTACCGGACGTATTGGAAAGTAATGTAAGGCATAAAATCTTATTTCCTTAGAGTAGCTCAAAAGCAGTTAGGACCATCGATAATGCAGCGTTTTTTAATATTATAGTTGAAATCACGAAAGAATGCATTCACGCCATAGGTTACTGAAATTAAAAGCGATATACATTAAAAGTATGTCGGTGTTTAATTCAGAAACCTATGACGCGAATGCATTCTTTCGAGATTTCGCTATAGTATTTGAAATTGAAAGAAAAACGTAGGATTGATAGTTTCTTAATAAATGCAGCATTCTGTAATTATTCGAATTTTCATAAAGTGTAAAGTTACTTACCAATCTGGTAAATTGCTGGTGCAGCAGGCTATCAATTCTTTTGGCTTGATGATGCACAGGGTAGCAAATGGAAAAGATTGGATTTTACATTAACACACACTAATTGAAAATTGAATGGACTTATTCCAATACACGTAATAAGCCGCCCGTAAGAAAATGTAAAAATACAGACACGACACAACCATATTTAACGGAAACAGAAAAGCCACATTGTCAATGAAATGGCCACAAACCACAGATATTAATTAATAGTAAATAAATATCCGACCGGCACTTTAAATAGTGTCTTTAATATTTGTTGCACAAACAAACATGACAACTAAGAGGGGTACAACAAACTATTATAACTGGCACTGCTGAATAGGACTGTTCTCGCGTTTTATTAATCATCATCATTTTTAAATAAAAATATCAATCTTCTTCGGTCTTGACCAAATCTATTTAGGACTTCATTTATAAATGCTTGTTTCTCCCTACCTACCATGCATAAACCTGATAATCTATCCCCTGACATGCTTGATCTAAGCCACGATTTTACACGCTTTAGCGTACTAAATGACCTTTCTATTGTTGCTTTAGTTGGAGGTAATTCCAAAAAAATATTCAGCGCAGTTTTGATGGCAGGAAAAAAAGAAACTTCATTATCAAGCAAATGTACAAAGTCTGTATCTTGTTGAATCTCTCTATTTTGCCAAAGTTCAACCCACGTTTGCAACTGTTCTGAAAAGTTATCAATGTTGTAACTTCCGGCTATTTCTTCGTTTTTATTTAACAATGCTTTTTTTATATTGTTGTCTTTTAAGTTATTTGGATGTAATCCAGAGAGTAAAAAAGAAGTCGTAGCATCTTCAGAAAAC
This sequence comes from Platerodrilus igneus, assembly GCA_036346225.1. Lineage (NCBI taxonomy): Eukaryota > Metazoa > Arthropoda > Insecta > Coleoptera > Lycidae > Platerodrilus > Platerodrilus igneus. Next base: position 10,604,887 of record JARFIW010001325.1, on the reverse strand, counting down.
CTTGTGGAAATAGACTGTATAACAGAATCCAAATAAGGAATAAAAAGGCTTACTCGAAAGTAATCTTCAACACTACTCATATGATAATTAGACCTATGAGTTTGTCTTGGTGCAATACGTGGTAATGTAATTTCCAATCCAAAACCATGGGCATGTTCAACACTTTTTTTATAAACCTCTTTAAAATATTGTTCAGGATCACTACGGTGTGTCTTAAAAAGTTTGAGTAGTTCATCTATGTGCTGTTTAACGGAAAATAAGTTTATACTTTTACACTGCAGTGCATTACAAACAGGTTCCAATTTGCTAGAATATTTGGCCATAATATGCAGACAAAGAATAAATTTCGACGAAGAAACGCAATTTAAAAGTTGACTGGCCTTATTTCTTGTCTGAGCATTTATTTCACGGTTATGAGCTAAATTTTCCAGAGCGTTCATAGTATCTGCAAAATGTTCCGCAAACAACCTCATTGATTTATATTTGGCGGACCAGCGTGTTTCACATAATAGTGGAATATTAGAAACATATCTACGTCTTAATGGACTATCTCGAAAGAAAGTAATTACTTCTTTAATGGTACCTACTGAATTTTGAATATCCGGAATCTTGTTCAAATCATTTATCACTAAATTTAATCTATGGGACGCGCAGTTAAAATATATCGCTTTTGGATATTTATTTTTAATAAGTTTTTGGACTCCCTGCTCATGACCTGCCATCGTCGAGCAACCATCAAACCCTAATCCAACTAATTTATCCATACAAAGACCATATTGATTACAAGCGTTTAAAATTGCAGCAGTAACACCTTCTGCGTTCATCGATGTAAGGACTACAAAGCCTAAAAATTCTTCTCTGACCGAATTGTCATTACTAACAAATCTTACTCCAAGTGATAACTGTTCTACAGCAATATCTGCACTTTCGTCAGCCAGAATTGAAAATGCTTCACTCAAATTCACATCTTTCACAATTTTTTCCCTAATTAATGTTCCACAAATTGAAATTATTTGATTTTGAGTTCTGTGAGAGGTGTATTTTGAGTTCTTCTTGTAAAACTTTAAGTGCTCGTTTAGAATGTGATCCCCACTTTCTATTCCGAATTGTAAAAGATCCTCAAAATTACCTTTTTTATCACCTCGTAATGGCAAATCATGCATACCACAAAAAATGACGGTGGATATTATTGGTATAAGTTTCTTGCGATTCGATTCAATCAAATCCCGCTCAGCTTCATTTATTTGAGAGGTAATTGATAAACGTTTTCCTTCAATAATTTTTGTAAAACTAGAAGCTTTTATAGTTGAATCACGATGCCATTCGGTTGTAGCATGTGCTTTTGCAGAAGCGACAAAGTCATGATTTTTTGTGAAGGGCTTCACAATGAAAGAACCAAGAACCCCTCTTTTAACAGTTGGCCGAAAAACTACGCAATATTTGCAAAGTGCGCCTTTGAGTTTTGGAGAATACGCAAGCCAATCGTATTGTTGAAGCCAGTCATATCTAAAAGCACGTCTTCTTTCTTCGGAATCGTTCTTCAAATTATATTTAGGATCTGGTTTGTAAGGATTTGTTAATAATGAAAAGCGAACATCGTCGGAAAGTGTTTCATTCGAGTTAACAAAATTGCCCAAATCGAGCATGTACTCATTCTTATAAGTTGAAAGATTGATGTCATATTCACATGTGAGAGATTTTAAAGTATTAGGTGACGAACTACCAGCTTTATTTAGATCATTGACATTATTATGTACTATACTATTACACTCAAAAATAGCATTAGCACCAGCACCGCTACTACTACAGCCTATGCTAGATGATTCTTTTAGTTCATTTCGTTTGAAAAATTTTCTAATATCCATTGTTAGTATTGTTACTGATCTTAGATTTGAATTTCTGAAGAAAAAAACACGCTTTACTTTTCTGATACTTCAAAAGAACAGATTTGTTAATCAAATAGACTTTAAAGAAAAAAAATAAGAATCTCCCAATTGCAAATAAATATTATTTTTAAATATGTATTCTCACGCATTAAGTACATTAGTACTTACTGCTATCCTATCCGTAACTAAACTGTAACTTCAATCTTCGGCCTTCTTTAAAAACAAAAACCAGTATCTACACTACTTATCAACACTGATAACAATAACTACAAGGAAAATGACCAATCAATATCTATCAACATACACGTCTTCTACTAATTCAACAGTGAGATAAAGTTTCCTAAGGCACAAATTAAAAGTACACCGCATTCGAAAAACACTGAATACAAACTGAAGTCACTGAAGATATAGACGTACTTTACTGTTATAGATAAAGAATATATTTTTTCTCAGAATAGAACACAATGAGACATTTGTAGAACATTCCAAAGTTTTAGTTGTAGAGTACCTGAACCTGTACAATAAGAAAGAAACCATTATGAAAGCCTTTATTTATATTTCGTTTGAATAGAAACTTTCAGGGTAAAGATATTTAGATATTAAAGAATGAAAATAACAGTTTTGTTATAGGCGGTTAGGGTTACTATTGTAAGGTAATCGCATTAATTCGAATTTCTTGCTTAAAATGACATACAAAGTCGGTCTATTTATAGTTAGACAATAGGCATACCTGTAGTGTAATCTCAACATTTAGGTTTACTTTATTTTTAAACAATAATATAACCGATAGTGAAATCGTAATCTTCTTCAATCTCTAGTGAAGGTGCACTTCATGTTGCGATTTCTAACGAAAAAAAACCAAAGGAACATATTCAGGGGGGGTCAGGCGACCCCATCGACTCCCTTTGTGGGCGGCCTTGCTCCAAACGAAAAATTGATGTTAAAAAAATATAAGCATATAAACTTACAACATGGCAGCAAAAATTTAATTGAGAATATTTGTTGACTTTTAAATATCTCGCTTGAATAGGTTTATAAACACCATACTACTCTGAAAACGGATATAGAGTATCGTACCGTCCTGAAAAATACTTGTACATGACTTTTAAAATTGATTGCACTTTGATCGTATTATGTATACCATGAAAGCATAGCCACAATCGCAGAGTTTCCACAAGCATTCTTTTTTCAGCTTGTTGTAAGTATACAGAGCTAATGCTACGCGAGGTAATATAGTTACGCCGTTATTAATACCAGCAATTTTGAACAGCGCCTCGTCTATTAGCTACAGGAAGCTTTTAGAAATTACATAAACCACTCGGATGGAATAGGAGCTGCATAAGAATTATTTATTATCAGTTTGTTTATTCGGACGAAACTAGATTACATGTTGATGCGATGATATACTAACAATTCCACATTAGTAAACAACGACCAATTTTGAAATTCCAGCTAGTTGTCATAAAACAGGATAATGACTAAAATTGTTGGTTTTGCGTGGCTTTTGTTTTATTCGTATGTTCATATCGAAATTCTTTTTTGTTTTATTTTGTTAAGGATATCTATTTACCCTTCACGTTTTGTCTATTTATTTTATTTAATTGAATGAATGACATAATTGTTAGTTCCTTTGGTGTAATTATCTACAAACATTTTATAAAACAACCGAATGTCGGATGTCATAATTAGTAACATTGTAATACACTAAATTATGAGTTCCAACTGTATCAGTAGTTTCCAAATCATTCTTGGTTGCAATACGTTCATGTCAATTTACATAATCTTTTCCTCAGAAAGGTGCGTCCTAGCTACTTTGAACACTAGTGTCGCGAATATCCCCCATCCAAAAATGAATTTATCTGAAAGACAAAGAAACGGGCATGCTCCTTTTTATATATAATCAATCGTTTGTATTATTTATAACCTTTTGGGAATATTTATAATCTAGAACACAAAATTTTAAGTTTTCCGTTCTATAGCTTCATAAAACTGCGCAAACCAACATTTAAGTGAAAAGCAAATTCAGTTTATCCCTACGAGTTTACTATCCTCTGGATAATAAAATCTTTTAGAATAGCATGAGACTTAACTTGTGTCACGTATGCACTTTTAGTACCCTTCGTTTGATATCTGATTTAAGTTTCGTATACCCTTGAGTATAAGTATATGGCGTCACGCCCATAGAAAAGTAGTTAGTTTGGGGTTCTCTAAAAATTTGTAGATCAATTGCTCACTTGAAGTATTTGCTTCTTGTAAAATGCTTTTCTAGTTTTTAATGGTTTTATTATGTACATAAGTAAATGCTGATAAACATTAAATGTAACTTATAGCTTTAATAGGTTTCATACATTTAGCGGTAAGAAGAAAACTGAGACTACGATATTTTTGCGGACTGTTAAGAAACTAGGCGCATTTAAGTGGCTATACAAAGAATTAGGTACTCTCTTAGTATTTGGGATTTAAAATAAAGCAAATCGGTTATTAAATATATATATATATATATATATATATATATATATATATATATATATATATATATATATATATAATTTGTATTGTTAACGACCTTTATTTTTAATTTAATATGGTTTTTTGCGGGTAATAGGTCTACTGGAAATAACTACTCTGTTTTAATATCTAAATTTTTGCATATATTTTATGCTTGATCACAGGTATAACTAAAAATATATAAACACTGATTATAAGTATAAAAACTTTCAGCTACTCACAATGAGGATGCCTATAAATATGATTGAAACATGAAATTACTATGTGTACATTAAATATTTAAAACAGCTTTTTTAAAATGGTAAAAATTTTTGTAATATAGAAAAGATAAAATATTGGTTTGGCAGAATTTCAAAAATTTGATTAATACTATCTTGGATTTATATGTATGTATAGGCGCATGGCTAAGTAGGAGGAGGTGCCTACCAGTGTGTTTGAGTGTGTGTGTGTGTGTGTGTGTGCGCGTGTATATGTGTGTGTGTGTATATGTGTGTGTGTGTGTGTGTATGTGTGTGTGTTTTAATATGTCTGTGTTCCCAAGTAACGTAAAGGTAACCATATATAAGGGTATGTGTTTATATAATTCTTGAGTATCCAAAGTTTTGTAGAAGTGTATTTATTGGAATTAAATTTTAGGTTTAAGAGATATGCGTATATAGAACTAAGATCACCAATATCACTTTTTTTGTTCATAGATTTTGTATTCTTATAAATATGACATATTTCCATAAAAGTTCTTTTGAAAGTTTTGTTTTCTATTTGAATGATATTTGGGTTGTTGAAATCTAATTTATGTCCGTCATTAAGTGCATGTGTAGCTAATGCGCATGCTTTAGGTTTAGTATGAATATCACTTTTATGTTGTGTAATTCTTTGTTTCAAATTTTGAGACGTTTGACCAATGTATGAAAGATCACAATCTAAACACTTTATTTTGTAAATAACGTTTCTTTGTAATACCTAAGAATTTTTGTCTTTAATTTTTAAAAATAGATTACCAACACTAGTCACATTCTTTTTTGCAATATTGATGTTATGGTTTCTAAATATTTTTGTTAATTTTGGTGTTAAATTTTTTAAATAAGGCAAAGAAGCGTGAATTTGATTTATATCACCGTTTATATATTTTTTATTTTGTATATCTACAGTTAAATTATTTTCAGATCTTTGGTTATATAATCATTTATTAACTAAAGTCTTAGGATAATTATTATTTTTTAGGATACTGCTCAGTCTTAATAAGTTTTTATTATGTAGAGAAGAATGTGAAATCTTTTTATTTTGTTTTTCATTCCTAAAATAAAGTTGACTTTTATATCGAAAGAATGATATGAGTTATAATTTAGATATCGGCCAGAGCTTGATGGTTTCATGTACCAATCAGTAATAATTTTATTATTTTTTCTTATTAACAGAGTGTCTAAAAATGGAACAGAGTTGTTGCTTTCTACTTCTATCGTAAACTGTATGTCTGGGTTTGTAATTATTAAAGTTTGTTAACATCTCGTCTGCTTTATTGTATGGTATAGCTGTTACAATGTCATCTACATACTTTTTTATGAATGGTACGTGAAAACTAAGTGTAGGTATAACATAATCTAGTAATCTTTATTTTCAAGTATTTAAGTGTTATGCTGTGATAATGTGAATAAATTTCACGAAACGTCGCATACAATTCAAGTTTTTAATTTTTAATTTTTATACTTCGGTCCTCAGTAACCGCAATCAGTTTTTATAAAAATAAATATGCAGGACATGATACAATTCAATATCAATTTATATATATATATATATATATATATATATATATATATAAGGTTATCATAAAGTAAGGGATATACTTTAAATTATGATAACATTTTAACAAATTAAGTTAATAACAAGAAATAAATGAAATCTAATTGCTTATGAAATGGGATTTAGTATGCCCAAAACAGGTTACGGCAATTGCTCAATATGACCTCCATTTTGTTGTTGTAAGATCACCATCCTTACCTCCAAATTGTACACAGCATTTCGTAACATTTCTGGTTGAATTGTACCAATTTGCTCCGTAATACTGTCTTTTAATTCTTGTAGCGTAGTTGGTCGTCTTCTAAACACTAAACTTTTTAAATAACCCCACAGCCAGTAATCCGCTGGGTTTAGATCAGGTGATCTTGGTGGCCATGAATTTACGAAATGTCTGCTTAACACGCGATCTTGAAAAACGTCGGTTAACAATTCTTTGACTGGTCGAAAAATGTGCGGGGTGCTCCATCCTGCATAAAAATGATGTTTTCAATTCCGTAGTGCTCGTTTTGCAGCTGTGGAATAACATAATTTTGTAACATTTGCAAGTATCGTTCACCATTTACAGTTACAGATACGGCTTGTCTATTCTGCATTTCCTCGTAGAAATACGGACCAATAATAAAATCAGCTGTAAAACCGCACCATACGGTGACTTTCTTGTCATGAAGACCTTTTTGAACGATTTGTTGCGGATTTTCTGCAGACCAGATTCTACAGTTTTGAGTATTGACTCCACCATTCAGAGTAAAATGTGCCTCATCTGTCCATAAAATACGGGATAACCATTCGGGTTTAATTTCCATCTGAGCCATTACTCGCAAAGAAAAATCGTACCTAGTAGCCAAATCTGCGTCCTTTAATTCAAACAGCATTTTCAGTTTATATGGATACATGTTTAGAATTTTGCGTAAAATTTTCCAAACCGTGGTATACGGCATTTGCAATCGCTTGGATATCGCATTTGCACTGCTGATTGCGAGTGAATTGCTTCTGACTATGTCTTGATTTTCATGAAGAACCACTGCAACTTAGACATCACTAATTATTGGTCTTCCTGATCTTGGTAAGTCAGTTACAGACCCTGTTCTTTCAAATTTTTGTATCAAATTGCGGTACGCTTTCATTTGACAGGGTCCCGCTCTCAAACCCATTCTCGTGCGAAATCTTCGTAATCCAGCGGTGTAATTTCTGCCGGATTCATAATAGCACTGAACTAAACCAATTCTTGTTTGTAAATCCATGTTATTACAGTTGAGTCGTTTGAACTCAACGTTTACTTGAGTTTTAATTTCAAAATAAAACTTCAAATTGAATAATTTCGTTTTGACACTAGTGTCAACAATTGTTATGACAACGCTTTTGTTTCTCATAGATACGGTAAAATCCCATTCATTAAGCAACTAGATTTCGTTTATTTTATGTTACTAACTTAATTTATTAAAAGTTGTAATGATTTAAAATATATCCCTTACTTTATGATAACCTAGTATATATATATATATATATATATATATATATATATATATATATATATACTAATACTTGAAAGTTTGTTAAGTGGGAAAAAGGTCTAAATAAATAAAAAATTTTTTTACATTATATGTCTGTTAATCAGACGTTTCGACCGTCGCAAGATGGTCTTTATCAATGATGTTTTTTCCCCTATAATACAATACATGTACATTATATCTTAACAAATATCTAAAATGCTTACCCATAAACGGCGTTTTATATATTTATAGCCTAGTATAAATTGAGCTATTCACTAAATCATATGGTACGGTTACTACAATCTAACTTATTTAATTTAAAATTGTACAAAACATTTACGTCACAAATTAAAATATTGTTTTTCTGTATAAATTATGTACACCTTGATGCGAGTTGCTAAACTCTTTGTCAAAATTTAAAATTCGAACTTTTTAGTTAACATGTGCATTAAAATGTTTAGTACAGAGTTTGATTGAAGACTAATTCTTGATTTATCGGAGTTTCTATTTCTTATCACTGGATAAAGACACTTTTTAAAAACAGGTTAAAATCATAATACTTTCTACAATTATGTATATCTGTCTTATTAAGTAAATTTAACTTTATGTATAAATATATATCAATACTTTTATTTATTTAAATATATATCTGTATATGTATTCATCTGTACATACCTCTACGCATACACATACGTTTACTCACTCTATTTCGCCTCCATATATACAAGACAAACACCTTTCTCTCACTAATTTTATGCATTTTTATTTTAATGGATTATAATATATTTTACTTAATTTGCTAATATTTATTTTATCATTTACTGATGTTGTATGTTTAATAATATACACCATTTCTAGGAATTCTCGAATTTTTTGGTTTGCTTCTGTTTTTAAAATTGTTGTTTTGTTGAATTCGAATTTATGCTGGGCTTGTTTTTCATGTTTGGTTAGAACAGTTTGATTAGTTTTATCATATTTATGACCATTTATTCTTTTCTCTAAATGCTGTATACTTTGCCCAATGTATACACAATTGCAATTCTGTTGACATGGAATCTTATAGATAGTGTGTGTTTTTTATTCTTAGGAGTGTTATCTTTTAATTTACTAAAACAACTTTTTGTTAAATTGTAACCCTTGTGCGCAATTTATATATTATGTTTTATTAATAATTTTTGTAGGTTTTCGGATAACTTGTGTACATACGGTATGGGTGCATATTTTATTATTGATTTATTTTTGGTATTATTGATGTAGTTTGTGTTATAGTGTTTATTAATTTGTTTTTTTAGATATCCGTTCAATTAAATTTAGTGGGTAATTATTTTCTCGTAATGCGTTTTTAGCTTTCTTAATTGCTTCTCATCTATATTTAGGGTCTGATAGTTTGATTGCCCTATCCGCTAGTCCTATTACGACAGACTCTTCTGGGAGATAGTATGTTGAGAGTAATAGTTAGGGTATCTTCCCGACCAAGTGTTTTTAGTGTACCAAGAAGGTCAAGAAATACCAATAGAATATATATATATATATATATATATATATTGCTATGATAAGAGGGTAGTTTAAGGGTAGATTAATTCATAGGGATTGTAGAATAAATGTAAATAATTTTAACGTTAAGAAAATTAAATAATTTCACAAATTATAGGAGTAAATCGAATATTTTACAAAAGGTCAATAGCGAGCACGCTGTATATAAAGTATATTTAATTTGGTGCATCAGAAAGAAGCTAATTTTTTTATACAATCGAACACTATTTAGTTAAAATAACAATGTATACATCTTACAATACGCTTTAAGTTCAAGGAACGAGTAAAGAGAAGGTTTTAAACGCTACTAATTGCATCAATATAAACATATTATCGGGAAATATAAATAACCTGGTATTCTAGCTATTTAATAATTTCGTCAAAAATGTCAACGCATGAATAAATAAACGCAACGCATTCTAATACGTCATTATTAAAAAATAAATACGTGACTATAAATATTACATTTGCATAGAAATCCAACATATTTTTAATAACAAATAAATAACGGACGGTTCGTTATACGATAAGCTTTGGACTATAAGCGACACAAATATAAAATACGTGACGTAATGAAAGGAATATTTGGAAATTCTAAGAAGATACTATGATATATTGAATGTCTACGTGCGAGATGAAATGAAAGTACAACAATTAAAACCGGGGAATTTGAGAAATACCAATGTTGTACAGAGACAGGCGGAAAATACAAACGTTTATCAATAAACAAGCGATGCCCACCAATTAAAACATGCATAGGTAGAGCTTATAAATATGATCGGAAACCCTAAAATAGACAGTTCATCCTTAACAAGGCACGAACCACGTCGATATAAAGTAGAAATCTACGTACCAGTGACAATTTGTGAAAAGTCAACAACTTATTGAAAGTACCAAATTTTTGCGACGAAAAATAGCCGTTCTACGCTTAGACGTAAGGTAAAGTATTGATTAAATTTTATACTAATATTTAACTATTTAGGGCTCCGAGTAAACGAATCCGAATAAGGCTCCAAAAAAAGGTCCGAATAAAGATTTAAATGTACGCCTAAATAAATACTCTAAATGCATATTTGAATAATACGTCTGAAAATACGTCTAAATAAATTATTTTAAATACATGGAAATATAAAATAAACGTGAAGATACTCAAAGATACTCAAAGTTACTCTAGAAATCTGAGGGGAAAAATACAAGCAACCATTAATCCATCATTCTGGCCAATCAAGTGACACAAGTTGAGCCTTAACCATCAAGGAGTGCTGACCACAGAAAATATGGGCAATTCCAATAAAAAGCAAGGAAACTGCGGGTTAGAGATCTTAAAATTTTTATTAGTTAAAGACTGTTTCAATTTTAATATTTGTTATATATTATATATTTGTAAGGGTCAACAAAAAGGTCATTGAAAAATTTGACAAAGAGGGAAAGCATCTTTGAACGTTCGAAAGGTACTTAAGAGTAATTACAAAGATATTTTTGGTGGCTATCAAGAATAAATTTGGTGAATGGAATAATTTATTCAGGGGTTAATTTTTGAATTGACATAAAACTGTACGTACTATCAATTATTATACTGTGTATTTTTGGATTGCTACATTTATATTATTTTAACAGATAGAAAGAAAAGAGGTTAAACAATCTCTATTGTCGTGAAGTAGGGCATTCAGTAAGCTAGCTGTGGAAAAACAAATTTAAAAAATAATAGGATTTTAAAAGGGGTCGATATTGACACCATAAAGGAGTTATATCAGAGCAATAAAAATTGCACACCAACGTAAGGGTTATATCACAGCAATAAAAATAACGACAAATCGTGGGGCTTAAGTGAATCAGTAGGGCATATTACAGCAAATAAAAATGATGTCCAATCGAGGGGCTTAAAGGAAATAAGGGCTTACCACAGCAATAAAAAAAATAACACCCAACGTATGGGCGAAAATAATAAAAGCTAATATCACAGTAATATATATATATATATATATATATATATATATATATATATTGTAACGTATAAAAAGGGGAAGATATAGAATACAAAAAAAAAACCCACAAAACACAGATCTAACAGAGGTAGAAAAAATATAAAACCAGTACATGTGAACAGGTACGTTGGATAGATGTAATACTTATTCTTTAGGCTAAATAAAAACTATAATAGTCAACGGTTGTACCGATCAGACAAGCTACATTGTTTTAGAAGCAATTTTTATGATTTGAATCAAGTTTTATGTTTGTTTGTTTTATTTCTATTGGTTTATAAGTATTTCATGTTTATATATTTTCAAAGATAATGTTTAGAATAGTTTCACGAAGAAAAGATAGTCTAATGAGTGTGTACACAGTTTTTAAAGTGTAAAAGAAATGGACCAATAATATTGTGGGAGTAGATAGGTTGTAAGCGGACTCTAATCTAAGGTGAATAACGATAAAATTGGTATATAGTTGACGTCTGTTGGATGAAAATAAGTACCTAGGTGATATTATAATTTGTTTGTTGATGATAAAATTTTGTAAAATAAAATTACACGCATAAAAAAGTGGTTCCTGAGTTTCATTCAAACTTTTGTACTGGTTAAATAGAAAAAGCTATTGAATCTAACGCATCAAAAGATATAAAAATAGAGCGTATCAAATATAATAAGAATGAGCAAGGCACAGTGAATGATTCGGAATCTAGCAACGCATCTATAAAAGCAGAGTGTGATTTTGGATACTGCAGTGAAATTTTACTACCTTACATTTGATTTTTCAATGCTCCACCCGAAGGAACTACATTGGCCAGGAAGCGAGTTTTATTTTTCCCTGAAAAATTTGGAATGTTGCCGAACCCTTGCTGTTCCAAGCAAGGTAGGGATCTTTAACGTGCGTGACAACACTCACACACGGGACCTCCATTTTACCTCTCATCCGAACGAGGGTGTATTTTTGTGAAAAATGCTCGCTAAACATTTTTTAAGCGAACCGTGTCGGGATTCAAACCCGGTACCTTGGGCGTAGTAGTCACACACATACCATCTACGCTACAGAGCCGCCGAAATTTTACTACCGCATGGATGCGAAATTTGGAGTAACAAAAGTATTAGAAGGTATCCAGTTTTGTTCATAGTTAAAATTTAAATCATACTTTTACATATACCAAAACTAGTTTTAAAGTGATTTTGTTTAGGTTATGGTAGTTGATTGAACAAGGACGGAGAAATCCTGTAGGCAGTCTGAGGAATTGAAGGTATTAGTATTTAATCTAAACAGTACATAAAAGGACTAGGTATTTATACCCACAAAAGTAGCTGTTCACAAATTTATTTTTTATATAACTAAGTTATTGGCAATTTTATAAGAGCCAATAGCTGTCAATTTTGTAACCGACTTGTCGTAATTCGAGATAGGTCTCTGTCTGTGGGGGCACGAGGTGAAGAAACCGAAACCGTCTGACACTGAACCCGGGTTAAACAGTTTCGGGACGAAATAAATGTTACCTTGAGATTATAAGAATCCAGGCTGATTGAGTCGATGACCGTCGCATCTTTAGATAATTTTAAGCTGTTACGACAATTTCAACAACTGATAAATACGTAATGTTGCATACGATATAAACAGTTTAAAAATGTCTAAAATAAAATTTCCGATATTTTCAAGCACAATAAACCGAAAAAACTATTTGAAGTACAAATAAGGCACATTTTCATTTTGTGTTCAAATAACTATTTTTGGTAAATTAAGCTTACCAACAGTAATATAAAAAGGGAAAAAATTATAATATATACGAGGGTATGGTGAAAAGTTCTCGGCCTACAATGAAAGCCTGCAATTTGAAGGAAAAAAATGATTTTATTTTTTGACATAATCCCCCTTAACTTCAACACACTTGGTCCAGCGTTTTTCCAACATCAGTGTTCCTTCCCGGAAGTGAGAGTCTGGAAGGCCGTAAAAATATTCGTTTACGGCCCTCTCAACTTCTTCATTGGACATGAAGTGCCTCCCAGAAACAAATTTCTTCAAATTTGGGAAGAGATAGAAGTCTGAGGGCGCCAAATCAGGGGAATAAGGGGATAGCCGAGCAAGTCGTACCCCAAATGCGTCAATTTTTCAATCGCCAACGCACCCTTGTGTGCAGGTGCGTTGTCTTGGTGAAAGATGATTTTTCTCTTCTTCAAGTCGGATCTCTTCTCGCAAATTTTGGCATCCAGATAGTCAAGAAGAGTGGAGTAATATTGGCCTGTAATTGTTCTGCTTTTTTTCAAGGTAATCTATTAACAGGATCCCTTTCGCATCCCAAAACACGCTGGCCATCACCTTTCCGGCAGGTGCGATCGACTTCGCGTTTTTGGCGCTGGATAACCAGCTTCCACCCACTGCTTAGACTGCTGTTTCGTTTCTGGCGTGTAATGGTGGACTCATGTTTTATCTATAGTGACAAATCGCTGCACAAAATCGCTCGGATCCTTATTGAATCGGGCCAAACATTGCTACGAAACTCGTATTCGCATTTGTTTTTGATCTGCATTCAGCAAATGTGGCGCCCATCTTGCGCAGAGCTTTCGCATCCCTAACTCTTTGTGTAAGATGTTTCACTTCCTTTCGTCCGATGTCCCTACAGTCTCAGCTATCTCCTTCACTTTCGCTCACCTATCGTCCAACACGATAATTTAGACTTTTATGCAAAGCCCAAATGATTATATCAAATCGAGCTAGTAATTGAAAGATGAAAAATATAAGGTCTTGGACAGGACTTGAACCTGCATCTTAGTCTTTCCTGTACAATGCGTTTACCAATTACGGCACCGAGAACAATGACGATAATTGGAAAATTTACAAATTTAAATCGTGTACATAACTATACATAAACCTAGTTTTCAATTACGTTTGGCACTTTTGTCAATCATATCTGACTTTGTCAAGTTTTAGACTCAAAATTACGTAATTATGGTTAGTAATTTAAAATTAACGGTAAGTTGGTTATGCCAAGTCAACATGTTGATGTATATTGCAGATAGATTTCGAGTATCCGTTATTTGATTAATTAAATTTTTTGTTTATTTATAAAAACATTTCTTTAAACAAACGACCTGTAAGATCTTCTTCTGCGGCTAAAACAGAGGTTTTTTCGTAGTCAAATTCATGCCATTTTGATTTATAATGAGCGACTAAATCTGTAGTGTCCTTATCATTATGCAATGAAGTTTTGCAATCGGATTTGTGGCCCCTGATTCTATTACCAGGTAACTGCTTGGTCTGGCCTATGTACTGACCATCTCAGCCTGTACAAGATATGCTATAGATGAAGTTGGATGTTTCATACTTTTGACTTTTGTTTTTTATTTTCCAAAATAGAGTACGGCCTGATCTTTTATAATAGGAGCTGATTTTAATATTGTCGGTGTTCAAAATGTTGGATAATTTTTTGTACAGTTGAGGTACAAAGGCTAGCTTGTGATATTGAAGTGCCTTATTCTTGTTAATGGAAACAGGGAAATCAGATTTCCAACATCGATTTAGTAAATCGACAAGATATTGATTGTTTTTGAAAAAAATAATGTAAAAAAATAGCTCCTTTAGAGGAACTCTGCGTTTCACAGACGATGTATTTTTTGACAACAGCCTTTACATTGACTTTTGTATGTGTAATTACTTTTGTAATGAAACAGTATATACGATGTATAGATAAACACCCACTTTACGAAGAATCCAAAAAAGGGTTTTAACTATCCAAAGCAAGCTAGTAATTTGCATAGCCATAAATGAAAGAATTTGTTTGTTTTATAAAGGGAATAAACATTCATCGACTAGTTTCGATCTCACTAGATCTCATCAGGATGAAGTGGTTTATAACCCTTATGAAACAACCAAAAACAATAGGCAAAAATAATTTGAAAAGAACTTCTGTAAGATGGCAAGAGTAATACAAGAACGCCATCGGTTAAGAAACCACTAGTATTGAACTAGTCAAGTACAGAAGTAAATTCGAAATTAAGTCGCTAATTCATAGATGGCCATAACAAATACTTTTCACCTTTGGGCTTGTTCGATGTGCTAAAGCAAGAATTTTTGAAAAATATAACACACCTGATGGCGTTCTTATTTTACTCTTGCCATCTTACAGAAGTTCTTTCGAAGTTATTTTTGCCTATTGTTTTTCGTTGTTACACAAGGGTTATAAACCACTTCTTCCTGATAAGATCCAGTGAGATCGAAACTAGTCGATGAATGTTTATTCCTTTTATGAAACAAACAAAATCTTTCATTTATGGCTATGCAAATTACTAGCTTGCTTTGGATAGTTAAAAACCCTTTTTCGATCCTTCGTAAAGTGGGTGTTTATCTATACAGCGTATATACTGTTATATATATATATATATATATATATATATATATATATAGTATATATATATATAACAGGTAAGTATTTTATGACCTTATTTTATTGTATAATATAAGTAGTGGGTTTTAGGTCTGCTGGATGATAAGATAATAAGATAAGACTCTTTTTTATTACCTAAATTTTCGAATATGTTTATATTCTTTTTCAGAGGTATAAATTGAGGTTTAAAATATATGTAATGGCATCAGATATATAAATAAAAAAATGTAAAAGGTTGTTGAAACATATAATAAAATTACTTTGTATATATTAAGATGTTCTTTTTTTGAAGTATATCTTTTAAATTTTGGCAGTATAGGTATACAAAATAACTGCCAAAATTTAAATGATAAACTTCAAAAAAGAACATTTTAATATATACAAAGTAATTTTATTATATGTTTCAACAACTTTTACATTTTTTTATTTATATATCTGATGCCATTACATATATTTTAAACCTCAATTTATACCTCTGAAGAAGAATATAAATATATTCGAAAATTTAGGTAATAAAAAAGAGTCTTATTAATCATCCAGCAGACCTAAAACCCACTACTTATATTATATATATATATATATATATATATTGCTGTGATAAGGGGTTGCTTAAGTGTGCACGTTATAGTTAAGGTCGTTTGGGAAGGAGTAATTAGAATAGGCAGCAGAAAACCACACTTATTTAAGGAAATAATTAAGAAATAGACATAGTTTGTAGATAGTAAGTAGTCAACACCCTGTATATAGAGTAGAGATAGTTTTTGGGCGACGCACGTAAACCTAGGAAGACGCATAGTTGGCGTAGGAATGAGAAATACATTCATTAAGTAGATAGAAAATATTAAATACCCTGTAGATAAAGTTTAGTTAATTTAGGTAAAACAAATAAGGATATTTTTCAGTGGAAGTACGCGTATATTGAGAAATAAAGGATAAAGTGTAATTAGACACGCATTAAGAAGAAGAGTTTCAGACGATTAAATTAATACGGATATAGAAATAGAGTTTCAGGTAGTTAATATAAATGCGTACAAAGATCTAACCATTTGATAGGAAAAATGATTAAAAATTGCGTGAATCGCATGTAAACATGGAAATTTTAAGTCGGGTTGCATCAGTTGTTTATAGAAAAGCAAGTAATCTATCAAAATACAGCATGCTGATAATAAGACAGCTGCGGGCAGGTTGTGATTATGGGAAAGCGTGGAGCATTGCATCAGAAACTGCTGTAAATAAAATTATTTGATTGGTCAGAGACAAGCGACGAGTTCTAGACCAAACCCACGGATGGAGTGGGAATTCGAGGTTATATTAGCAAGCACTTTGATAAGAAAGTCAGTTTTGAACTCAATGAAGGCCGAAGTGCATAGCCATTAAACAAAGTATTACGTAATAAGTATAGAAGTGAAAAATAAAATGAGTGCAAATATGAAGATTACAATTACCGTTTAAACGTAAGTACGTTTTTAATGAATTTATTGTAAACTAAGACATAAAAATAATAGGGTTTTGAGGTCTGAGGGAAATAGACTAGGATTCTGATGTTAAGAAAAAAATACTGTACTACAATTTAAATGTCAAGGGAAAAAGAAGAATAATACAATCTTGAAGTACAGGGGTGAAACAAACTACAAATTTAAGTCTGGGCAAGAATGATAAGTTTGAAGAATTGAAATAAATTGGGGATATAATTTAATGGTGATGGTCCATAGTGTAATAATTTGAATGTAATCCAGAATTGGGGAAGATCATTTTTATTGGAAGCGTCGATGTGAAAAAGATAAAACCAGGTCAGATTTTTAGTTATAAGACATTTGTTTTTCTATATGAATTTTTATTTTATTTTTAATATTGAATTTGCTAAATATGATATGCTTGTGAAGAAGTCAACAAATGAGGTTGCATACGCATTGAATGAGTAATAAGAAAACAGGTTTAGAATATTCTACACTTTGTTGGTAAAGATAATAAATTTTCTTTGGTGACTTTGGGTTTTTGAGTACATACTAAATGGTTGTTAATAAATGGAATTTATAAGAAATGTATTACAAATAATTTCAAAAGCTGTACATATTGGTTTCATTATATAAAATCTAAATTTACTGAATCTTATAATTGCAAATAAATGATAGCCGAGGTCATAAGATTTAAAATAGTACAAAGGCGGAGCCACAAGTTGAATAGGAAAGTGATAACCCGCAAGGCGGTAACGTATCGAATTTTGCCATTGGTAGATAGAGTTGTTTAAAGATAAAGTCCAGTTGATAGTAATATTAAGAAACAGCTGGAGGAGGAGATAATTACACTTAATCGTAAATATTAAAATGGTGGTCCAATAATTTAGAATTCATAGCAAAGCAAATAAATAATGCAGCTCAACGTAGAGGCTCGATAATTCCGCTAATACCATAGCAATATATATATATATATATATATATATATATATATATTGCTGTGATACCTCTAAAATCCGGGTACTCCGGTTTTTGAATCGAGCCTCACGAATTGGGCGTCAAGAATGCTGTGATACCACCAAAAAGCTATTCATTACCTTATTGTGTGTTGGTCCATTGACTTTCTTCTGTTAATCGCCTCGGCTGCTCCTCTAGATAGCTTTCATCCTCATACATAAAAAAAACAAACACATTCCTACCACAAACATCAACGTCAACTCTATTTACATCAATATTCACAATACATTAAAATTTCCAAATTAATATTCAGCATAAATTTTAATATCGGAAAATTTCAAAATTAAATTTATTATCATTTTAATGTGCATCCAGAATTAAAGTCCTTGTAGGATGCCTACTAATTACTATAACAATATATGCAGAGTACAAAGGAGCATCTACCACCCCTTTACGTTAATTAACCAGGTTCGTCTAATTGAGCTCAAAGACATACCCAAATTTTCATCATAATCCAGAACATCAATACTAAATACCCCTTTCTACTTAAACAAGCAAATTTCACCTTAAAATTAAAATTTTATTGCTAGTACAATTTCACTACTGTCCATTTTGAGTAAATCAATTATAAAGTTATTCAACACACACAAAAATATCAAAGTTCAAACAAAATAGTATAATTTACCTGAAGGTTACTTGCACTCGTAGCTTCAATATACATCGTCCCTTTTGTTAATCACACCATTCCAACTGGGTTATATTTACGGCTTCTGATTCTCAACGCTTTTAAAATCTTCTCCATCACCATTCATCTAAAGTTGTTTAAGGGCTTTTCCGGAACTCCTCTGTGTATATCTGACCCTTGTTTCGTGGATCCAGACACGTTTATGCACCATTTAAGTATTAATACCCCCGAAAAATAACAAACAACTTCATACTTCTTTCACCAATATACGCCAAAACTGCCTACTTTTGTGTATATATTTGTCGTTGTAAATTTTTACCAATTGGTACAGTGATACTAAACTTTATTACCTTGTATCTAAGTGCACTAAAGTATATTCATGTTAGCACGTAAAGAACAAACTATTTTGAATCACCAAAATATACGAGCAAACTTTAAATTATTTTATCAAACTAAAATGCACTGTTTAACATCTTGAATCAAGTCGCGGATGTAAGAGAGCTTGTTTATATTCACCTCGGTATATATAGCGGTTAGCCTGTCTGTCGGTCTGTTCCCCAAAACGGACAATTCTAAAGAATTTCGCATGCTAGGTTCCCAGTCCGCAGCCCGGCATGCGAATTTTACGAATTTTGCACTCGCCCCAGTTAAATCTCAGAAATTCTCACACGGCACGCAAACATGTCCGAGAATAACTAATTAAATTTTGTACAGAAATTGTTGTTTCTACCTCTCATATGTGCATCTTATTTTCAACCAATCGTGACCCTCGTGACGTTGCTCATATCACGCCTTTAATTATTAGTGTCTTTGTCTTACTCACATTATCTTTCCTTCTCTAACCTGTTCTTAGTGGTGCAAATTGATATTCCTTATTATCGATTATTTCAGTCCATGTGGACTATCTGGGTTAAATAACCCCGTATCGCGCCTTCCCGTGAATATTAAGCCACGGTTTCTCCAAGATTCTTTGTAACCATTAATTATCTGCAAAATTTACGCAGAATGAGCTTTTTAAACTACGCAGGTGTTCAAACATAATATTAATTCTCAGATCTTTATTTTCTGGTATTATAATCCTGGATTTTCACAGACTTTTATGCTTATTATTAATAATGGTTTAATTAACTCCAATTAAAATTGACTTCTATCCTTTCATTTTTAGCGAATACAAATTAAATATTAATTATTATTAGTACACTTTGTTTAATACCGGTTACTTAAAATAGGGTTAATTAATATAAATTTTGCACGTAATTTCCATTTGTTTCTTTCCTCGGAATAATTACATTACACGTAGAGCTTGTTAATACTGTTTCTTTTGATATAAAGCGTCTTGTACATGATTTAAATCTCTTATTTTTACTGAAACGACCGAATTTATTTATGCTTCTTGGTTTTAATAAAGCGTACCTTTTCCCAAAGCTTCTACACGGTGATTAAAATTATTTGATGTTATTATTTAATTTTCTACCCTGGTCTAAATATGAGTAATATATATATATATATATATATATATATATATATATATATAGAGCAATAGAAGGTGAACCGAGCTGTACTACCAAGAAATAGCAACGGCTTTGTTTGAATACAATAAACACAAAAACAGGGAAAAATTGTTGAAAGCATATGTGTGGACTAGAGCATTGTACGGGTATAAAATAGGGACATTAGGAGAAGCTGACAGGAAAAAGTTAGAAACCTTTTGGAATGTTATGCTTCAGATGTATGATATTGATTGCATGGACAACTAAAGTTAATAACAAAGAGGTTTTGAAATAGTAGGGGAAGAAAGATATCTGTGGAAATAGGAAAGCAGGATACGTTAGGAAGTATTTTTGGGGACTAGTGCGGGATATATTACAAACAGAGATATAGAGAATGACCTAGTTCAGAGTATTGCACGCAGATAGTGAAAGATACATACTGGGAATTTTAGGGAATGTGTAAGTTAGCTCAGAATAGGAAGCAACGGAGGTACGTGTCTAACCAGTTCCAGGACTGAAGACCTAATGATGATGATGATTTATGGTTTAAGCAAATTTTAATTGTATTAAATAGTTAAAAATATTAAAAGTTAATTCTGAGGACAAATATATTTATTTTTAAGCAAATTCAGAAGTGTTGTTTAGAATAAACTTAGGCAAATGAGAAACCGCTATGTAAAACTGCAAGGTCACATAGCTAGAACATGGTAATTTCCTCTAGGCAAAATGGCATGTTACATGGCTTGAAATCCTGAATTTTGGAATTTGATGTCAAATCGTAGGTTTTTATGAGCTTTTATAAACTAATTATTTTTAATATGAATTGCATTTTATGATGACTTGCAAGGTATAGTTAAGAGGCATTATAGTGCCCATTCAAAATTGCTCTTTTACACGCTCAGTTTGTCTCATCCAAAACATTGTAGTTCATTGTTTGTTGACTTCCCTTTTCTTCGTTCAGGTTAGTATACATATTCTCCATTGCATGCTTTCGATTGAATATTTTAATAGTGGCTGGTGTTTATGCTGTGAAATACAATATATGGGTAATGTGGTAGCGAGTGTGGCAAAATTTTTGTAAATATTTTTTATATAAATGGAAATCGATATCTGTCAATGGTTTCTGGACCATTATTGGCTACAACGGCGCGGTGTGTATCTTATAATTAAAAGCATTCTCACTTTTATAAAAGATTGCGTTTGTTGAGGTTTGAAAAGGATAGTAACTCCATTTAAACAGATCCTGTGTTTAGTCTTAAGGAATAAGTGTACCCGAAAATATTCATTTTCGACAACTGAAAAATGTACATGTGCACCAGTAATATATAGAGACTCATTCGTATTTTCGGGGCTATATTTAAAATAACTGTAATATGCAATACGAAATTGCAACTCTTTCGTTCAGAAACTTCTACAAACAAACATTTAATTGAAAAGTAATTCAGTTTATCTCTTGAACTTTACTGTCCTCGGGATAATAAAATCTTTTAGAATGGCATGAGATTTAACTTGTGCGATGCATGCACTCTAGTACCGTCGGTCGGTTTGATATATGATTTAAGTTTCGTATTCCCTTGACAACAAGTATATGACGTCAAGCTTATAGAAAAGCAATTGACTTGGAATTCTTTAAAAAGTTGTTGATCAATTGCTCGTTTGTAGATCACGGTTTCTTCCAGACACTTTTCTAGTTCTTAATGGTTTTATTATGGTCACAAACAAACTGTCTCTGTACATTGGAATATGAAACGCTCGTGACTTTAGAAAATTGTACAGCAGTATGTGAAAACAGTCGAACAAATGGTAAATGACCTGCACGGTGTGCTGTAATAGTGAGTAAAAATAACGCTTAAGATATTGTAGCAGATTTCGGGGGGTTTGGAATGACGAAGCAGATGGAGGTTGCAGTATTTTGCTCAGTTCTTGTAAATTTAGATATTTTATGTATACCTAAAGAAATGTATCGCATTTCATAATGCACGTGACATTGGAAATGTAAATTAGTCGAAACCAGCCACCCCACGTTTAATTGAAAAAAAATAAATTAATGTCTGAAGAGGTTTTGTATATAAATTGTATAAAATGTTTTCCAAATCTTGTCTATGTTATTTCGAATTATTTTCTTTTGTACATTGTTGTTGGCAGGACAAAGTGTGTAGGTTTACAGGAGATTTCTTATATTTTTATGTTGGCGTTTCCGCGTCCTTAGAAACGTTTTATCCGCTATTCTCAGCACACCTTTATATACGATAGAGCTTTGAGATTAGCACAAGTATTTGTACGTTTGAATCTCTCACATACATATTTCTGAAGGATCACGTTTGATAGAAAATCTGCTATAATCTGGACGGACATAT
Organism: Platerodrilus igneus; assembly: GCA_036346225.1. Taxonomy (NCBI): domain Eukaryota; kingdom Metazoa; phylum Arthropoda; class Insecta; order Coleoptera; family Lycidae; genus Platerodrilus; species Platerodrilus igneus. The sequence continues at coordinate 10,582,372 of JARFIW010001325.1, read as the reverse complement.
TAAAGCAACTAAATCCACCTGCCATTCCTAAAATATTCCTTTTAAGACTTAGGTTTACAATTTGGAGGTCACATCATGCACTAATTTTTAGTCATCGTTAGCAGCCTTAAATTAATCTAGGAAATAATTAAACGTGTCGGTTTTTTAGACAACATGATTTGAATAAAGACGAGAACAGAAGATTTACCATGAGCCGTTCAAAGAGGAAACGTCTACTTATTTATAGTGCTAAATCTAATAATGGGCAATTGCTCAGGCCAGCAAATTTTTTTGAGCGGTAAATCTTGAGGCGTATTAAGAAAATTTAAAATATAATTTACAAAAAATTTTGTTTTAAAGCAGAAATGCAAAGTTCCGATAATAGATAAGTTTAGATTAAGAACTACAGCCCAGGATTTTGATAATCCATAGGTCTACATTAGTTCAAATACATATACTACTAATACTATCTGACTATAATTCCAGGTAATGATAATGAATACATTTTGTAATACCGACATAAAGAAAGCATCCGCTTGTAACAATTTTTTCTGACGACTGCATATCTTTTAAAATTACTCACTATATACACTGCATTGTCTATATAGATAAACAGTTAAATCTTGCTATATAAATAAATATTTAGATTGGGGCCGTGTAGCCCAATCACAAGACAATAATTATTTAATAATTCTGGTTTAATTAATATTAACAAACGTTGGTAGTTTAAATAGAGTCTTCAATGTCAGGCGACTTTGAAGTTACTTGTGCGCATTGAACAGACCAGTCAGTCTGGCACGACCGGGACTGGGACCTAGCCAGCAACCTGCGTCTAGCCATAGGCGTTGCCGCTTGGCCAAGTACGAGATACACTTGAATTATGATGTGTTTTAATAATGGTATAGAGATTAATTTACTGTTAAATAAAACTAAATAATTTTGTTATAGCGCTCATACGCTCAATTATAATTTTTGTAAGAATCCGCCCATACGCCCTACTATAATTTTTGTAAGAATTGGCTCATACGCTCAACTATAATTTTTGGAAGAATTCTCTCAAACGCTCAACTATAATTTTTGTAAGAATTCGCTCATACGCTCAATGTTAAGTTTTTAGTAAGAATGCTCTCAAATGTTAAATGATATTTTTTAGTAAGATGGCATTTAAAAGCTCTATGGACTTTTGATAATGAATTGTCTAAATTCGTTAGTTTTGATTTCATAAAATTTATAAAACGTGCTTCGAGGATTTTCTAGCATTAATTTCAATTAATCCATAAAAAATTAATCTAAAAGGTTAACAAAGTGTTGGTCTTTGTAATTATCAAATTTATTATCAGTAACGTAATTGTAATAATGTTTATTCTGGACATTCGGCAAAAATAAGACTGTAGTTTACAAGTTCAAATATCATATTTAATTTACCTAATTATCGTTGAATTAGCTGTTTTTAAAACAAGTGGAAGAACGTGGAAAATGAGGTATTTTGGATAGCCTGTTTCATGGTTGCTTTTGTTTCGATTTGCGAAGATGAGATGCACTTCACGTTCGTATAAATGGTTTCAGTAAAATTTCAGTAAACTACGCAATAAAACGTGGACAGTACGTTGACGTCATTTGTTTGTCAAAGTTTCGTATGCCAGCACATTTGGTTTGGACAATGTAACTATCATAACGTAGCTCAGAACAACACTCTGCGAGGTAAGCCGTTTTGACATCACGACAGCTGTTCGCCTATCTTGTCAACGAGTCAGAACAGCGTAAACAAGATTGTAACAACCTACGATTCTTGTTTTGCTCTGTAATTATGAAAAACTTTTGCTGTTTAGAATTTATCACATTTTGAATCAAGGATTATGTATGATATTATTATAAATGAATATGAATGCCTTAACTTAATCCTCACAAAATATTTCATTTAAATTCAATCATACCTTAAGTAGTTATGAAAACTAAAATTATTAGACTTTGAAAATTTTAATACACACTTATAAACCAAATAACAGATCTGATATTTTGGGCAATTAATTTGGAAAGCCTTGTAAATATGTTTAATATATTATTGATATTTTTAATGCTTAGTAGAGACAGCCGTAATTTTCTCATTCTATTACTATGTTGAAGAAATTAATCTACCTTTGAGATGTATATTTTGTACATAAAATTTCATTACTTAGAAGACAATATTTAATTAAAGAACAATTATTTAATTCACTTGAATAATTGTTTTATTTTGAACAAGTGAGTTCAAGAATAGGGTAATTAAATCAACAGGTAAAAAAAGCATAAATACCCTTTACAAATTTAATGTTTTAGATCTCACTCGACTATGGAGCACTAATAGCACTCTCAAGAATCTTAATGCCTAAACTGGTGTTTATAATAGTGTTCAAATAATTGATATTAATAGCCATTCTTTTTTATGGTATAAGGTAACAAGAGTACATCTCTAATGTTCTTCTTTGCTATATTAATAATATTTTTCTTTACAGCTCCTGCTTAGGCAGTAAATACGATATTTCTCTCTAAGGACTTCCCAGTTCCCCCCTAGGGCAAACCCCTGTTTAGAAAATTTAAGGACTTGGTGGCACCCCTCTTGCACTCCTATTTTAGTAATATTAGAGTCAGTAAGTAAGAAATGCTTTGTCATAAGAACCACGACCACTTTCTCATAAGCTCTACCCGAGGAATAGACCCCTAGCATAATTGGAAGATAGTTGAGAATCCATCATTTTAAGGAGATCCCTTTATCAAAAAAAGATCTCATAGTTAGCCAAAAGCTACGTATAAGGGGTACACGCTTATTGTATTAATAGCGATAAGTGTAGATTAAATTTGCAGCAAAAATAACTTTTTTATTTTATCTTTACCTGCAGAAGTGCAGCATTTGATAAACGAAATTATGTTTCGCAACAGAAACTCACTTCCGGAAATTCAAGCGCATTCTTGACATTTAAATTTTATCGTTTTTTTGAAGTCCTCAAGACTCGTATCATATTTTATGTACCGTTTCAGGGTATCTGGTATAGACAATATCAAGAGTTGCGTTGCAGCCCCGCTATTGTTGCAGGCGCACGCACACCTGGACAAATGAGTAATCAACATTCTAGAATACGCGTGTTACGTAAATCGAGTTAAGAATATGATTCAGCAGCGAGAGTTCTACGGGGATGGGTAACTCATGCGGTGACTCAGCCTTCTAGATTCGCCTCGATTTCACTAGAACCGTCAGAAGTTGGTATATAAATGAGATCTTTCACTCGCGGGATTTAGTTCGTAGTTAGTTTTCCATACACGAAGCGAAGAATATATATATATATATATATATATATATATATATATATATAGATAAACTAAGTACCATAGTGGATATAAATGTGTATAATACAAATTATTTATAGTAAAGCTTTTATGAAATAGAATTATAATTTCCTGTTTATTTAATTATTATTGTACACAGTGCGTATATTCTAGTGTAATCTCAATTAGTAAATTATTTAAAACTGCTTACGCTGTACAAGAGTATTTAGTATTCTTTACCAGCATGAACATGGATGGTCGATTTAGACCAAGTGGTGTCGGTTATAGAAAACTAGCAGAAAAGAAAGCAGCCGATCAGAAGACGGTTTTGAATAAAACGCCAAAGTAAAGTACATTTTTTAAGCATCCCGAAGAGAAGGATAAAAACTACTTCGAACATCGTGCATCTACTTCGTCTCCTTTACTTGAGGATCCATCTATTTCAACATTTTTGAACGTTTGTGAAGATTTTCATAACGAGGGCATTGAGGTCGACAACAGTATTTTGGCATCTGAAGGTTTTCTTACTATGAACGAAGTCTTGGCTTATGAAACTGCTAATGAGGAGCGCGTAGTGTCTCTTGTGCATTATCATGGAAGCCTCTTTGGACACTTATTCAGCAATGGTTATTAAACGATTTCACACATTTATACTGTCAAAAAACGGCATTTGTCAGAATATGGATGCCGATTTTAATTAAACAAAACATGTTCAGTGTGTCAGGTATAAAAAAAAACTAAGGCCTTTTTGTGAATTAAAAAGGTTGAAACTTTTATTCTGTTAATTTTTGATTTTTAGTATATAATTTTAATTATCTTAATATATAATTAATAATTATTTTAATATATAATTTTAATTAACTTAATATATAATTTTAATTACATCGACTAGCTTAGTTTTTAATTACGCACGGAGCTTGCGACAGCACGACAAACATAGCCTTTAAATTTACCTACTACCTGTACTTCCTGTTTCTTTAAACCAAAACACCATTAAGCACAATTATTATAATATTCTCAAAAATATTTGGTTTAAGAATTTCCTAAATAGAACTTTCTTTTAATAATTGAATAAAAATTAATAATTATCATTTCCAAAGTTAATCAAAAAGGCAGCAGAAAATCACCCTTATTATTAATATCTGAAGCCCCATGAACGGGCATTCAACTTCTTTAAAAATTTACGTAATTTATAACGCGTATTCAAAAAAACGATCTTTGTTGACCTTCATATAAAATTTTCATGAAAGTAATTTTCAAATTATTTAAATTATAAATATTCAACGAAATATTAATTTTTAAATTATTCAGGTTACAACGAAATATTCACAAATAAAAATAATTAAACATTTAGATTGGCTAACCTGTTGTTTCAACTGCTCCCGTATTCAGCTTAGTGATTTAATAGTCTCAACGTTGAATCCAGATCTGCTTTAGATATGGTCTACATTTTTCTTAGCACCTGTTTAAATTATTTTAGCGTTCTTAAACAACTTTTAGTTACTTACGTTTTTTAAAAGAGTTAAAACGGCAAACACCTCTTAATTTTCCACAATTATCATTGTATTATTTATTACTTCACAATAAATCACTTCACGTAAATATTTTCTTTTCAGCGATGTGGACTAAGCCTTAATTCATGTTGAACTGATTTGTTTACAAATCCGGTCGTATTTAAATGAATCGCCTATCTATTGACAAGCGCGGAGTTTGCTATTATATGTGGTTCTTACGTACCATGTGTTAGGGTATTCCTATCGACTTTATTGTATATTAGAATTAACGAGTTGACTTCGGCACGTATCATTTCGAGTTAATTGCATTTATTCTCTTGGATTTTTATATTTCTAGATCACGTAGACAATTGTTTGTCCAAATAAGTTTAGTAAACTTTGATTTTATCACCATGCCGTGTATGTTTCCAATATATATCAGGTGCTGATTTTCGCTTGAAGTCACGTAGACTTAATATAATTTATGTATTAAATTATATGCGTTTGCTATCATAGGCATTTTACAAACCTGCTTGTTTTAATTGGGATTCGTGGCGTAATAATGCGTTATTCATGCGTGTCGCGTTTCAGCTTGCATTTATGTTGTTTTACGATTTGCGAATTTGTTTATTCAAATAAATCTTCTAAAATATTTGTATTAACTAAATTCATTATAATTAAGGTTTATATACAGGGTGTTGTCATTTACTTTCCAGCCTAGTCATCGTATTACTTGTTTTCTTCAGAAAACTGTCTCGTTTTCTGAGCCCTCATGTAATTTTTATGAAGTGCACTATACTATTGGTCCTAATTACCCCTAAATAATCTTATTAACACAGCAATATGTTTGGCTTTTACAGGCGAAGGTGAAAAAATTGGTTCACAGTAACATGGAAACTTTCTTATGTGTATGGAATTTATTGCAGAATTCGATTTTTATATGGCAGCGCAACTTTCAAAATATGGTAACGTCGACTCCGGTAAGATATCTTTTCTATCATCTATAATTTACGAACATTTGATAATGTTATCAGCTGAACATGTTCACAAAATTATAGTAAATGATGTTAAGAAAAATATGTGTTATTTCAATTGTTGTTGTGGAAAATCCTGATATTTCCCCCGTGGATCAGTTACCAGTTATAGTGGTTTGTTCAAAGTGTTGGATGTCATAAAGAGCATCTTTAGCAGTTTATTCCAAACGCAGGTCATTAAAGGGAAGAACTTAAAGACGTAGTTCTCTCTTTTCTGGCTCTCCTCGATATCGATATTAGAAACTGCAGATGACAAAGTTACGATAATGTCTCAAATACGTCGGGGAAATATGTTACGCTTTAAAGTCGTACTAAAATTTTTATTCCTGAGGCACCTTATGTGCGCTGTGCTGCTCATTCGTTTAACCCTATAGCTGAAAAATCTGTAGCAGTTTGCTTTGAAGCAACTAAATTTTTTTGCTTAGTACATGAACAATACAAATGTTTTTGCTGGTAGTACTCGTGGCTGGAAAATTTTAACATCTTAATTGGAAGAACAAGTCGGGCGTAGAAAGAAAGTCACTCTAAAAAATTTAAGTAAAACTAGATGGTTAAAGTCGAAGAAATGCTACTAACGTCGTAATTAAAGGATAGGCCTCTACATTTATAGAAAACTTTAAGACTGAGATTCCTAATACTAAACTAGATGCAAAAATCTTAGGAGAATGATACAAAAGTTCGAGATGGCGTTAAGGATCGTTATCTAGGATTTTTTCTTTAAAAGGATAAATGAATCCAGCAAGAGGTTACTAATCTGTAGAAGTGAATCTAAGTATAGTTATCAACTTACATAAATCCCTGAATGATTTTGTAAAAGCCACTAGAACGTAAAGAAATTTTAAACGTTTTGAAGAAAGAGCCAAACAAAAACAGATTGCAACTGTGAAAAAAATAAGAGAGGAATTTGAAAAACACGAAAAGACAATTTTGATAAGCGTTATGCGGACAATTCTATTGATTTTACTGGTTCTGATGATTTTGGAATCAATGTATTCTATGTAATTCTAGACAATTTGAAAACAAATCTTGAAGAAAGACGTACGACTTACATTGTTCCTAATGACCAATTTTGTGTCTTGCCATACTTTTTCCACCTTAGATTTAAATGAGGATTGTCTATTACTGCATTTGAACGTCTTATTGCACGTATATTAAAATCGTACTCAAATAACTTTGAAGAGATTTGTTTTAAGAGAATGCCTGTGGCTGCGAGCTAATTTGCAGAGTGAATATGAAGAGTTGTGTCCGAAAAACGCTATTCACTTTTGTCTATAGATTCGACAAAACGATTTTGTAGAAATATATCCTAATATTGATATTCTGTTACGTTTATTCCTGTGCAAGGCGACTACTAATTGCATTGTAAGGAGATCTTTTTCTAAATTAAATTTAACAGACTCTACCTGTCGAGCGTCAATGATCCTAGAACGCCTAAATGCTTTACGTACTTTATATATCAAAATTCAACTAGTGAACAAGCTCTCGTTAGAAACTGTGCTTAAGGCATTACATTACATCCCAAGTATACAGCGCACTAAAAACGCTTTGAGGTAAAAGATTCCCGAGGGGGGTTTATTTTAACTCCGGAATCTTTTACCCCCGCGAATACCATAGTTTTTTAAAACGTTTTTGCTACGCTGTGCACTTGAGATGTAATGTGTATATATGTATGTATGTATGTAATATCTTTATTATTTTTTTTAAGCAAAACTCAATTCATATGACTAAGAATGATACTTCTAACGAGGGTAGGCTACCCAATCTTACATCTAACTAGGACATACCATCTACAAGTACAAAAAAACATTAAATCGATGGTTTCCCGTTGCCTTCTACATAGAAGGAGTATGTCTTAGAATGACATATCGGACCCCTCCCCTGATCTCTGTTGCTTTAGGTACCAAAGGAGCTGTTATCCTCCTTTGGGGATTTGTCTTTGTCTGGTTCCTCACTAAAGATCCCACTAACTTTGTTAAATCTAGAGTTTAGCTCATTAGCAAACTGAAACGCGCAAGCCATTCTACTCGTTCTAGTTTTCCAGAATTTCTTCAAGGTGCAGGCCCGTTCAGAACGAAAATAACACGGGTTACGTGTAAAAGCGGCGTTACGTTAATCTATTAATTTTGAGTTTACTTTACCCTAACAGCAAGCGGAAACACCGAAACAGTTTTGCAGCTGCACCGTCTAGCTGCAGTGGTGTTGGAGAGGTTAAAATTGTCCAAATTTCGAATCTCTATCTTGTGATTTTTGGCTATTATAAGAAATAGAGATTGGGTTAAATAGGGAAAGATTTGGAGAAATACATGCCGATTTTTTAACCGTTTACAAAATTGATACAAGTTGTCTGATTTTGTAGGTTTTCGAAGAAAACTAAATATGGAGAATTTTCTTTTTTGATAATAAAACATTAACCATAACCTCATCATCACTATATTTGCAAATTATTAGGACACTTTTCTGAAAGAAGTATTTTAACATGAAGAGAATCATTCGGCTGTCTTTTGTTTTCGAGGAACCGCACACAACTTTTGTTTTTCTTATAGCCGCCATTTTAGATATTAAGTGAATATTATAAGCTTTAAAACTATCTTTCCAAAGATTGTGTCACATGTCTAATAAAAAAATGCAGAAACATCCTTAATCTTTTTTTATATAAAAACCCAGTAAATTTCTGGCGTTCTAACTTAGATTTGCCAATAACTTGGTGTTAAATCAAGTGCTCAGATGTTAGTTTCTAGAAAAATTATATTACAACATTTCAACATGCGCTCATTTAAAAACCAGGTATCTAAACAAACCCGTATCGACCCATTTCGCTTACGAACTACCACCAATGGACTAATGTGTTCAGTTTTTTTCGTCTCAATGACGTCCCATGCTAGCATTTCTTCTACCTGCATCTTCACCTCCTTATAAGCGCACAAAAGCGGAAATGATTGGATATCGGATAACGACGTATATCGACGTAAATGACAACAATAGCTTTTACAATTTATTTTTCTTATTTTTTGAGAACTTCTCAGTGCGATCCACCGCCTCCTTAATTTCAGCCACTTTGCAGGGTGCTATCGCTAACCTCATTACACTTATCTTTTAACAGTTAAATAGTTAACCGGACATCCGGCGTTGGTTCCATATTAAACTCTATACTCCACAATCCTTTCTCAAAAATACTCGATAAATAATTTCTTGGAAAATCTATCTTAATCTGATAATCAGACAAAAAATCACACCCAAAAATAACATCTTAAATCAAATTCGGAACTGTCATACACGGATGAGCCATTTCGAAACCTTTGAATTTGAAATTCGAGTAAAATTGATCTTTAACAACGCAGTACTTGTCTGTAGCACTAACTGTAATGGTCGAGGTTCACGCCATCTTTTATCCGTACTGCCATTGTAATTACTAGTATAATTTGACCTATTTTCAGGCGAGCATTATTACCACCGTCAGAATTTGATACATTTGATCTGTGTAACAAACACGCAGATTCTGTTCATAATTTGTACCTCTCTCACGCCTATTTCAGTTGGAATTGTTATTATCCTCGTAGGAATTTCCTTTAAATAACGTCTTAGACATAAATTTTACAATAATTCCTTAAATCTTGCTCGGAAAATAATTTTTCTTCAAAGAAATAAATTCTTTTTCCTCAAGGAAACAGTCAAAAAATTTGCTTCCTATACCAGCTTTAAAAAATAATCAGCGCTTGATCCTCTTTCGAAACGCCCAAATTTAATTCTCTGAAAAAATTTTCTCGCTACCCCGACATCCCAATAACGGCTTAAGAATAACTCCTTAGATTCTTTGAAATCTTTTTTTCGTTCCCCAATCTTGAGTTAAACTGCGCAAACTGCTAAGAGTCAAAGAAGCTTTCCAATTTTCAAGGACTACCGCTTCTAACAATATTGTCTCATGTTTTTAATGAAATTTACCGGATGTATAGTCCATTTGCCGAAAAACATAAGTTTGTAACCCCTCCCCCCTTCATATCTTTGTATTAACTCATATAATTTTGATATTTTGTTACCACGGAAGTGGCACCGCCGGTTTCCCGTTGGTTCACATTACCTTCATCCCTACACTTTTCAACATCAATAACTGGTATTTCTTTGACAGATTCAGAAACGTGACTTACATTATTACTCAATATGAGCTGAAATACTCAAGCACATCTGTTCAACCGACTCTGTAAGTACTCTATTGTTGCAATTCATATTATTGAAAGCTGGAACTAGTTGCTTCAAAGCATCCACTATATCGAGCTGTCATTTTATCGATAGGCGGCTCCGTGGCGTAGTGGTATGTGTGTGACTGCTACGCCCAAGGTCCCGGGTTCGAATCCCGACACGGTCCGCTTGAAAAATGTTAGGCGAGCATTTTTCACAAAAATACACCCTCGTTCGGATGAGAGGTAAAATGGAGGTCCCGTGTGTGAGTGTTGTCACGCACGTTAAAGATCCCTACCTTGCTTGGAACAGCAAGGGTTCGGCAAAATTCCAAATTTTCCAGGTAAAAAAAACTCGCTTCCTGACCAATGTAGTACCTTCGGGTGGAGCATTGGAAAATCAAATGTAATGTCATTTTATCGGTTTTTGTACATTAATTCGCTCTTTACTTCGGGTATTATACGTATGCGGCATTAAATTTCAGCAACTAACAAAAGCATATTTCACTTTCAAGTGTGCGTCTAGAATTTAAATTTACATCACAATCTGTTGATTTCTATTTGAACACTCCTAATTAGCATCAAGTTCGGAATGAATTTTACTTTTGCTAGTTCTCCAACTTAAACATTCGCAAAAACCATTACAACTTAACACATTCACTACCGACCGTCACTTATATGTGACACTCAGGTTTTGATTAAAGACTAGCGACGCACATGTGTGTCAGAGGTAGAAGCATCTTGTTCAGCCTACAAATTCAATAATTTTTGCAGTAAGCGCCTTTGTGCAGTACCTGTGGGCTACAGAAAGACCTGACACATCAGTGTCTTACGGTCTGAGAATCGCGTCGCAGATATGCGTCATATGGTCTGGGGAACTACACATGTAATTGTAGAAACACAGGACAACATTTTCACTGATGCAGTATGTTATCCATTATTATGAAGCGCTTATTTATTGATGTTAATTAAACATAGCTACTTGTTAGTTAAAGTTTTCGATGCAAGAATAAAGAAAGCTTGAAATTTGTGAAATATTATATAGTACCTAAAACTGTAGTGTAGTTTTGTGTTCGCTATTCACTTTTGTGCAGCGGTTGATTACGTGATCGAAGTAGTTCTGGTATTTGTGTATATAAAACTGGATGAACTTAGAAAATAGCCAGATTTGTGCCTTTAGTTTGGTATTATACACACTCTTCTGCAATCGAAATATGGCGTATTTTCGCAATAAACCATTATCTGACAAAGAACTGGAAGAGGAGGCACATAATGTAATGGAATATGATCTAAATGATGGGACCACGGCTATGGTTGACCCATTTGAAGATTCTGGAAGCAGTTATTGTCCCTCGGACGGTACTGACAGCTTAGATTTGCTTTCTTCTAGTGAAGAGGAAGAATATGCTGAGGATGATTTCAGGACATTGATACCGTAAGTGGCCCTTCTGGTGGAAATCATACCGATGAGTGGACTGATAAAGACAATGATTTGGTATTGCATACTTTCAATGAAGCTGAAGGGTTTAAAATAAATATTTCACAAAGCATAACGCCGATTGAAGCTTTTTTATTAATTTTTCATGACAATCTTTTTGATAAAATCCAAGATTGGACAAATAATCGTGCTTCAGAGCTATTAGCATCCATAGTGAGCCGCGCTTCGAATATGAAGTACTGGAAATCAACAACTTCTGAAGAGGTAAAAAAGTTTTTAGGTCTTTGTGTAGTAATGGGTAATATTCAGATGCCTAGCATAAAATATTGGAGTAAAAACTTACTCTATGAGCATCCGTTTTTCGGCAAAGTGATGGGAAAAAATCGTTCTAAAAACATTCTGCGTTGTCTTTGCTTTTATGACAAAGTTGATAATCAAAAACACGGTCTTCATAAAATTGACAAACTTCTAAATCATATTTTACATAACATCCAAAAACTTTATTATCCAGGTGAAAACTTGTCGTTAGATGAAGCTCTCGAATTATAGCGGGGTCGCCTTTCATTTAGGCAGTACATTCCCAACAAGGCTGCAAAATAAGGGTTAAACTATATGAATTGTGTACAACTGACGACTTTTACTGAATATTATTATTTATACTGGAAAAGGTATTGTAACGAATGAAAATGGGCATTCTTCTTCTGTTGTAGATGAACTAATGAAGAATTATCTGGACAAAGGACACACAATCTACACGGACAATTTTTACAATAGTGTCAACTTGGCTAGATCTCTATATAAAAAAGGAACGCATGTTGTTGGTACTCTTCGTGCTAATCGCAAAAAAAATCCCAAGACCGTAACCAAAGCCAAACTAAAGAAAGGGGAATCCGTTTTTAGACGAAGTGGTAATGTGTTAGTACAAAAGTGGAAATACAAAAGGGCTGTTTTAACTATAACCACAAAACACAGGGCATTACTCAAAACCGTTCAAAATAAACGTGGCATTGATAAAATAGAAGCTTTGTCCGTAATTGATTACAACAAATGTATGTCAGGAATAGACAGATGCGATCTAATGGTTTCTTATTATTCAACTCCTCGAAAAACTGTAAGATGTATTTCCCAAGGAAGTTGCATAAACGTATCCGATGTAAGGTATGTGCACAAAAGAAGACAAGACGTGCCACTTGGTACATATGCGAAATCTGTAAAGACAGGTCAGATCAGTCCATTGATCTTTGTGTAGATGACTATTTCAAAATATTCCACTCAAACGAATATAGATAACCTATTGTTCTAAATAAAGTTTTTTTCAAATGTATTAATTTTTTAACAGTATTTACCTATTTTCGCATTTGTTGAAATTATTCAAAAAATTGACTGTCACAAATATGGGTCGGATGGTCCATTATTGAAATACGAGTACTATAGACTAGTGTCACACATGCATGACGCACCCTCATTAGCCCTTCAATTGCTTTTAACTTGTATTTTCGGATTATATATGTCAAAACTAATCTGAATGAGCACAGATTAGCTCAAAACATCGCTTGGTTCGAGGAAAGACTTGTTTTCTTATATGGCGGTATTCAACGTGTTAAGCTTTAGGTTTTGTTGGTTGTCGCTCTTAGCTTTGTTCTTACAATTGGTTACATGGAAGCGACGCTTTTAGTAGTGACTAGGCTAATCAGGCATCTTCCGGCATTTGCTTAATTCAGAATGACTGTACTTCGAGGAATGAATTTCAAAATCGCCTGGATGTAATTGATCGTTATCTTTCCCTAACAAGGCGCGTCTAACCTCTAGTATAGGATATCAATGATCTTATTATGATGGTTTGCTGCAAAGTTACGTGTTGTGGTGTTATTCTTTTTTGTTAATACATCACTGTAGCGTTCGCGCAAGAAATATTAAAAATCGTATTTCAATTACGTTTAAGTCGCGATCGTGTTTTTACTACAATCGTCATTTTCCAGCTGATAGCGATAAACAATTATCTGTGCGCATATGTCAAATGAGAGTCGCTTTTGGGTTTCCGTGGAGTAAAGTCGTGCTTGTGTTCGACATTATTACATGCAGTTATCACAAATCTATGTTTGCGTTTTGCTGTTAAAATTATGTGTTAGTGTAAATATTCCTGTCCTGTCTTTCTTATTTCCTACAATATTTCACAAGATCGGATCAATTGCAGATGTGTTACATCGACTTGGTAAGTGACGTTTTTTTACCTGCGACTTTGTTAAATTTACGTACATTAATATCGCTTCGTTATCGGTGGTCTGCTACGTTATTGGAGGAAAAAAACATTACATTTCGTCCGATATCGGGGTTGTATTAACATGTAGAATCTGCTTATATGGTGCTGGTGTAGTTTATTCATCCTTATATTTGAATGCTTCGTACCCAATACGAGATGGATTTATGAGGCAAATTTAGAAATTGTGATCTCTACTAACGACTAGCTCAGATGTGAGTTGATCTTTAAATTACCTGTTTGTCACGTTTAAAGTACATCTAGATGTATATCTAGTAATATTTCAATCGCGCATTTCTGTTTACTACAGCGTCAACACATGGTGACCGAATAGTATGAAAATTCCACTTAAAAGTATTGTAGTTGGTTTTCATTTTGGTTAACATTTACAAGTAGAAAAATATAAACGACTCAAGCTAATGTAGTGGTTTGCTGACATCGATTTTTTAGAAAAATTTTATTAGAAAATTATAGCTTACTGCAGAAGTGGAATTTACGTATACACTAGTTCCACCTATCACATTAGATTTTGGTGACATAAACATTTGTGTATAAGTAGTCTCATATCGGTACATAGTTATTAAAAAGTATCTTAAAGATCAGTCTTATTACTAATGTTTATTTTTAAAGAGAAAATAAAAATAGAGTCCTGACTAAAATTCTTTTTAAGTGCGAGCCTCTCAGATCTGGCTGGTAGTAATTTATAACTGTTATATGTCATATTCAATGATCAATATTAATTTCATTATTGAGATTTTGTTAATTTTGTTCTGAAATAGTATGTGAGTAAATATACTTTGCCTTTACAGATCCCAAGAACTTGATATTTCAGTACGAATACTTGGCAAATAACGTTTATTTTTTATTTAGTTTTCCGTAATTGTCAAAAATATCAAGTAATGATTTACGAATATATGTCTCAATTTGACTTTGACATTTTACTTCGATCTTAGTATTATTAGTGGTGAGTTGAAGAGTTCTATGACAAAGAAAAGTGTTTTAGATTAGGAAAGCTCAATAAGTCAAAGTTACCATCTATTTACTGTTGTACAAGTGAAGTGCAACGTGTTAAAGTAAAATAAATAAAAATAAAAAAAGGGTTCATGTTATTAGCTCTCACTACGCTCACACTTTTACCTGTTATCACATTATTTCCTTTATATTTATTTCTTTATTGAGACGAAAACCGTAGTCTCTTGTACATAAATATTCTTTATTTCAGGTGTTGTATAGCATCGGTAAAATAACTGTCTGGTTTTAGTGTTGTTTTTCGGGTTTCTATAACTCCCCTAATTTAAAGCTACATTGGCACTCAAACATTTTTCTTTATCATCTTTTACAGTAAATCATAGCCTCCTCCAATGCGCTCCACTGAAGTGAAGTTCAGAGCTAGACCATATACGCTCATTTTCCGTCTCTGGCGGTAGGTTCAACGCAAATGTTTTAAAACACGAGTGTCCATAAATACCGAATATGACTCCTAGTGCGCTTCAAATTAACCCTATCTAAACAAATCTTTTTAAGTTGTGCACCATCGATGTGATTCATCTACTGCTATACAGGTATTGTTGTATCAATAAAACGTCTCCGTTGGAGTCCAATATAACGTTTACGGACTAAATTTTTTCTTAAAAGCTCTAGTGAAGCGTAGCTGCCCTTATGATTTTGGACCGGCTAGCAAAAACCAACCATAGGTTTATAAACTCTTATAGCTTTTTCTGTTACTACCTGTTAGAGGCGGCTCCGTGGTGTAGTTGGTATGTGTGTGACTACTACGCCCAAGGTCCCGGGTTCGAATCCCGACACGGTCCGCTGGAAAAATGTTAGGCGAGCATTTTTCACAAAAATACACCCTCATTCGGATGAAAGATAAAATAGAGGTCCCGTGTGTGACTGCTGTCACGCACGTTTAAGATCCCTACCTTGCTTGGAACAGCAAGGGTTCGGCAAAATTCCAAATTTTTCAGTTAAAAAATACTCGCGTCCTGGCCAATGTAGTACCTTCGGGTGGAGCATTGGAAAATCACATGTAAGTACTACCTGTTAGAAGGAACGAACAACTCACAATTTCGTTTACGCAGGTTTGTTGTAATTTTGATAAACAAATCAACGAAGGCACAGTAGCATACAAGATATGCGGTACTGCTTAGTAAATATAATCGCAACGTCCAGATTAAACAGACAACAAAGTGTTCACTACAAACAAACCACTCTTTAGTTTATTCAAAATAATCCATGCGTCTCAGTTTAAAATTATTTCTACGAACATACTCTGTAATGTAACAACTTGTAACATTATTTTGTAATGTTAACGATTAAATAAATTAATTAATTAAAAATTCAGTAACTTGAATAAAGTATAGACAAAAATTCCCACAATATATTACTTCACATTCAGTTAGGATCCTATATAATAAAAGACCACATTTACCGATAGCTTCGGGCTACTAAATTCCAGCGGCAGGTCATAATAATTTAAAGCTCTACCCTAATAAACCAAGTAACAATAAACTTCTTAAAAGTTTAGTACCTTTTTAGCGTAAATAAAGAAAACCAATTTCAGTTTGAAAAGCTTAACCTTTCGTTGGCTGACAGCAGTTATACAAAAACGAAACCTTTTATAAATAGCGGAAACTATTTCCAATTGATTTGTTCAAATATTACAAGTAATCTAATCACACCGACTTATTTCACTGGGGTTAGCAGCGGACCTTATCACGCGAAGGAACTATGTATATTATTTTTATAAACATACAAAAAGCAGCGAGGAACTTCAACCACTACCTTTGTAAGCCAGTAGTCTGTTACGTTTTGCCATTAACGAAAGTTGCGCAGGCAATGTTCTATTTTAGATTCGTTGGGGTTAGCAAATTCAGCAACTACAGTGTCAACTGTATTTGGAATCACCCAAAAGTAGGCACTACTCTGATACAATAACAAAGGAACCGCGAAACGAGATCGCACCTACCGTTTAACTATCAGAAGACAAAATCATCAAACAAAACAACCACAATAAGTAAAGCACGTGTATCACTAAGGCAAGTTCGTCTAATCTGTTCCGTAAAACACTTTTGTACGGTTAATATACAATTTTTCTTCCATAAGAAAACAACTAGAAACAATTAGTACGACACGCGTAAGCAATAAAAACCGTACCTCAAATATTCTTAAAACACACGTGCGTCGAGTTTAACCAGCTCTACTCCGTTTAGTTTCAACAGAAAATCAACTCCAAAACATGCCGTGTTTGTTCAGGAACGATACGAAAATAAAGCGCGCATTAATTTTCACTATTTTTAAACGCAGAAAAGCAGTATTTGTATTTTAAAGAACATATCGCAAGCAAGAAGAAAACGCGACTCCCTATCTGTTTATTCAAAACGTTCCATTACAACTCCTTATCTACACTTGTTAATCCACATATTCATTACAGCGGTTTTATTTATTCTTGATAAGTTGGAAAGTACTTTTACGAGTATTCCAATTTACAATTAAACTATCTTTTAAAATTAATACATGCGAGTCGAATTGCATACCATATGAAAACTATTCGGACGTATTTACTTGATAGAAACAGCGATTCAAAGGAAACGATGCAATCTATAATTAATTTTTACCTTACAAAATATCAAATATTTGAAACACATATTCTGTGCTAAGTTTGTTATCTACTCATTATAATACGATGCACTCGCCTAAGGAGTTAATAAGTATCCAATATAAAAATAGTAATTCGTAGAAATGTATTTATAAATTGGGAAACAGCGTAAAAATGTTACGGTACAAAAAATGCCCGTTACATAAGATAGATTTTTAAGATTGTTTTGAACTGCTTTAGAGGCATTTTTAAAATGTTAGGGTGCATTGCATTGTAAAATATAATTCCATGGTAATTACAACCATATCTTCTCTTAGTGATTCTATGATATGGAAATGTCAGAAGATGTTTACTATGTGTGTTAAGGTCGTGAACATTACTATGTCTTTGAAGGTTCTGATTATTTTTGTGTACATAGATTAAGCAAGCCAATATAAAAATACATGGGAAAGTAAGTATTTGAGGACTAATAAAGTTAGAGCGACAGTCCTCCCGAGAACCAAGATTCGCAATGACTCTTAATACACGTCTCTGAAAACTAAATACACACACACTTGCTGAAGCATGGCCCCAGGTAACCACTGCATACTGCATGTGACAATGAAAATAAGCAAAATAAACAGATTTTAGCACATCTATAGAGAGAAAATTTTTTAAGGATTTAATATAATATATAGATTGACAGAGCTTTATGCAAAGGTTATTGCAGTGAGCCTCCCATGAGAGTGTTGAATCTAAAGATACTCCCAGAAACTTCATATTTTGTTCTTTATCCGGGAGCACATGTTTTTAAAGAGAAAAAAATTTGTTCAGTTTTGTTGTGATTCAGAGCTAATTTATTGCTTAAGAACCAAATATTGGCTAATTTCAACGATTGTTCACTATTATACAATATATGGCCAATATTGTCACCACTATGGTATAGTGTAGTATCATCCGCATATAAGATTGTGCTTGCATTGCTGAATAAAGGATGGAAGGTCATTGATAAAACATAGGAACTATATAGGGCCAAGAATTCGAATGGAGGGGAGCTAGCGTCATTCTATCTCACCTCGAGGAAAGGCCCTGTATCTAATTTTCTGAAGTGGTGCAAGTTCTAAATTTAGTGGTGCAAGGTGGTGCAAGCTTTCCTCTAACAGGTGCACATATCGTTTTTTTGAAATTCGACTGGAGGGGGGCTAGCGTCATTATAGCCCCCCTCGAGAAAAAGCCTTGTATATAATTTCCTAAACTGGTGCAAGCTCTAAATTTAGTGGTGCAAGGTGGTGCAAGGTTTTCTCTAACTGGTGCACATATCATTTTTTGAAATTCGAAAGGAGGGGGCTAGCGTCATTCTAGCCCCGCTCGAGAAACGGCCCTGTATCTAATTTCCTGAACTGGTGCAAGCTCTAAATTTAGTGGTGCAAGGTGGTGCAAGCTTTTCTCTAACTGGTGCACATCATTTTTTTGAAATTCGAGTGGAGAGGGGCTAACGTCATTCTAGCCCCCTCGAGAAAAGGCCCTGTATCTAATTTCCTGAACGGGTGCAAGCTCTAAATTGTATGGTGCAAGGTGGTGCAAGCTTTTCTCTAACTGGTGCACATATCATTTTTTTGAAATTCGAATGGAGGGGGCTAGTGTCATTCTGGTCCCCCTCGAGAAAAAGCCCTGTATCTAATTTTCTGAACTGGTGCAAGCTCTAAATTTATTGGTGCAAGGTGGTGCAAGCTTTTCTCTAACTGATACACATATCTTTTTTTTAAAATTCGATTGGAGGGGGGCTAGCGTCATTTTAGCCCCCCTCATAAATTTTTGGAAAAAATCTCCTTTTGTAAGGGGAGTGTAACATTATTTTGTAATGTTAACGATGAAATAAATTAATTATTTAAAAATTCAGTAACTTAAATAAAGTATAGACAAAAATTCCCACAATATATTACTTCACATTCAGTTAGGATCCTATATAATAAAAGACCACATTTACCGATAGCTTCGGGCTACTAAATTCCAGCGGCAGGTCATAATAATTTAAAGCTCTACCCTAATAAACCAAGTAACAATAAACTTCTTAAAAGTTTAGTACCTTTTTAGCGTAAATAAAGAAAACCAATTTCAGTTTGAAAAGCTTAACCTTTCGTTGACTGACAGCAGTTATACAAAAACGAAACCTTTTATAAACAGCGGAAACTATTTCCAATTGATTTGTTCAAATATTACAAGTAATCTTAAGTAGTCTGGAGACATCCATTGTATTTCAAATCCATTTCGGCTCAAGTAGGTTAGCCGGTCTTTGTTAATGCCAGACTACGGCCGCCATAGGTAGATTCCACATTGCCATAATTCAGAAATTCGTAGAAGAAAAAAGATAATTTAAATTCTTGGGAAAATTGTTGCTTCCGTGATTCTCATCTAAAAAGGGGTTGGATTTGGTTTCTGAAATCTTGTTTTGTGGGAGGTTCTGTTCAGTCATTGGATAACAGAAAATGACACTCATAATTATTAGGATAGGAATAGTCCATATATTTGAAGGCTTTAGCCAAAGACGAGGAGTTTTTCCAATGGGACCGACGGTGGTCAAGAAGTAGAGAGAAACGTAGTTTGCGGGTAGCAGTTCTCTGGCATGACATAGAATATTACACTTCGTATCACGTTAGTAAAAAAATTGGAAAGAAGTGTTACTCTTCCAGTTTCGCGTGGGTTATGCCCATATGTTCGCGGATTTATAGTGATGCAAGATAAATATTTAAAAAGCTTGTAGGCGTGTGACGCGGCAAGTAAGTAATATTGTCAAAATTCTGCCGAGTTCGTGTGCCAGTCAATTTTCTTAAACATTACAAACAGAAGCAACAAGCGAGATTCTCTTCCCAAATTTAATAACTGCTCTACGTTGGAAAACAAACCCTCAAGCAATGGACAATTATTAGTAAGTAAGTCTTTATAGTTAAGTAGCATGACCAATTTTTAGTTAGTTTATTTGTTAGGACGTTTTGGCCATAAACCGTAGGATTAATTTAGTGTACGATTTATAATATAAGTTTCTTTCATATACAAGTGTTTGATAACTACTTATGTACCCAAAATTTTCATAAATTCCATAGTCACCTATTCACTTAAATTTATAAACTAAAATCAATGCATGTAAGAGGTTCACGTTTATTGCTCTGTGAATTAAATAGTTTTGTTTGCCGTTGATTAAGTCAATAGTTTTTCTTATTTTTTTTATATAAGTAGTAAAAAAAATGAGGAATTGATTAAAAGAAACCATTGTCCTCCTTGGGATGACAAGTCTCTCAAGGTTTTGGTACGAACATTTGGACATTCTCGACTTGTCTGGCGCCCTTGGCAATTGTCATTAAGCCACAATATTTTATGAAAGGTAAGTGCCACATTTTTGTAGTATATTATAAATTAATTTAACCCTTTTTTTCAAAATTTTAACCGTCTATATGATCCACGACCTTCCGCTAGCTAGTGCCGGTGACCCCCCTTTAATTTTTGTTTTACAGGCCGCCCCCATTTTATAATTTGACTGGAGAAGATACACTTAGTAGCTTTTCCGCCTGTAACAAACTAAGTTTTGGATAAACTAATTTTGCTGTTAAAATGCTTTCACTAATACACAGGACATGTGTAATTTTTTGCAACTACAATAACTATCTTATCCACTTCATTAAATAACGCCAAAACCAACATGAGTTAAATGTACCACATATTAGAACTGCTAAAATTAATTTTTGTATTCAAACAAACTATTGGCTTCCTACAATATAAAGAGGATATTCTCTTCCCTAAGCATAACAGGATTAATTGAATAACAAGTACACTTACAATAGCAAGCACAACAAAGGAGAAGCAATGGAAAGTTCTCAGATGGTATCCAAAGTATCGTTTTAGGACCTTCAATAAACTAAAGATAAACACTAAGACACTAATGTCAAATAATGATCGACTTAGCTTCCAAACAAAGCACGTTCGACTAAATATTTTCTAATAAAACATTTACACGCACAAAGTGAATATTGTTTCAACCTGAGGTGACGAGAGTGACTGCAATGTATTAATGGAGTTCATCATCACATCATCAACCCTACCAAATAGTTTAAACAAGAACTATCATTGAAATAGGTTTGAGAAAATACATGTACCACACCACTGATAGGCAGGAAACTATTACGTTCTTTACCTTTAGCTAACCACATTTCAGGAATAGAATTTCAGTAAGCTCACCCATTACAAAGTGATATAACTGTATAGTTTGCAGATATTTAAGTTAATTTTTTTTTTCATGATTGGGTATTACCTTGTTACGTATATATTACCAACACACGGTAGAGGTTCCGATAAAGCCTTTAATGAAAATATTTTGTATGCATTCCGTTTATTCCAAATTGCTCACAAGGTTTTGATTACAAAGCAGGTATTTGTTATAAATTCAACGAACAGGGAGTTACGGATGCCCTATTCAAGTATGCGTTGTTGCACCGAGTTATTGAATTGCAGTATTTGATTTCAACGATTTTATTTTTACTTCATCGAATCAATGGTAAGTTATTTTTAAACAGGATCACTTGGATCGTTTAAAACCATTCTTATATATATATATATATATATATATATATATATATATATATATATATATATATTTCCTGTTATATAAATTTTACAAGCTTGGCCTAATGGAAGGACGTTAAGGGTGTCAGAGAGAGAAGAACAGAAAGAAAGATAATTGTCGGTATCTATTTCTACAGAAACATGAGCGGATCGTAGGGTTGCTATATCGACTTAAAATTGAATAAAATTAATGGATAATTTGCCATAGCGTCTTACAAAAAAGGGTCAGCTTAAGGAGGGACTCATAGAACCTCAAGTGCAAAGAAAAGGTTTTATTTAGAACAAAAGAAACTGGTTGAGACCTCTTCGGACCTGAAAGAAACACAATGCATATATATATATATATATATATATATATATATATATATACACACATTAGGACAGAAATAGTGTCGTGTGTGTTATATTTAATGCATTTTTTTCTTTCAAGTCAAAAAAGTCTCAACATATTCTTTTGTTTTAAATAAAATCTTTCCTTTACATTTGAGGTTCTGTGCGTCTCTTCTTTTTAAGTTGACCTTTTTTTGTTAAGACGCTGTTGCGAATTATCCTATAATTTTATTCAATTTTAAATCGATATATCGACGTTTATTTTTCTTTCTGTTCTTCTTTCCTTGGTCCCCTTAACATTGAAAATTATAACGGAAATATATATATATATATATATATTGCTATAACTATGATAAGAGGGTTATTTGGGGGTAGATTGAGTCATAATGGTCACACTATACATGTAAATATTACTAGAAGTTAGAAAGCTACATTTATTTATCATGAAAAATACGTAATTTGCATATTATGCACAGAGCAAACATTTAACACCCTGTAAAAGGATCACAAATAAGTTTAATTAATGCCGGGAAGCATGTCCTTCAACAATAAAAACACATTCAGCAAGAGAAATAGCTACACACGTAATCAAACTTGTTTAAACCCAAAAGCGTTCATAAATTGTAAAGAGATACGCATGAAATACGGTAAATGCTAGAAAGTCATGACGCAATGTCTATTAAAATTAAACATGTGATAATGAAAGAAGATAGTAAAGTGTTCTGATAATAAACGCACCTTTTGAAAGAAATAAGTTTTGCAAACGCAAGAGGTAAACAGAAATATGTTAATTTACGTCATTTCTCTTACGTGATTTTCTGCATGAACTTTATACAATACCCAAAGTATTATCTAGACAAACAAAGGCCATATATTAAAATTACGTGCCAAGGCGAATTAAAATTTCCTGTAACAATATCAAAACAAACGGTCAAGGATCAATACATAATAGAAATCCTAGTAGACTACGTGACCAAGAAATCGTTTCGCCGAACAATTTTAAGACGTATGCTTGTAAAAGCCCAAAATTATTCAAAACATCCTATGGCTGGTCGTAAACTTTGAACAAACAAAACCAATAATCAATGAATTTTTAGATGGGGCGTTGTTTATATAACAGGCGAATTTGATAAACAGGCAGTATTCATTCAAACTGAGAACAGTTCGCGTCGCTTATAGTTAAGAATTTATGCAACAAGTCAAATTGAATAATTAAATATTTGTGAAAGTGATGTTAAAAATTTCGAAGTTATAAATAGTAAAAAATATATAATACAAGTTTGCCGTTTGCTGGAAAACGTGAGTAGAAGTTAACTAATTAATTAATTTTAAATATTTTTAAGGTAGGGCTCTAACAAAGTCTAAGAAACAAAGGGATAAATCTAAGTAAATTTAAGCAAGTCTAAGAAAACAAAGGGTAAATCTGAGAACAGACTGGTAAATTTAAGTAAGACTGGGTAAATTGGAGTTATTGATTAAACGGGGTAAAATTTGAAAACTAAATAAACTGATAACATTGGGAAGAAGCACAAAACGAAGCATTGTTTTAAGAAGTGAATGAAGCAACACAATTAAAAGTAATCAAGGGATACTGATCTACTACACGCAGTAACAGATCCAGGGAGAACAAAGTAGGACGCGCCAGGAAAATTACAGGTCAGAGCTATCTAGCATCATGCATTATTTTCTTTTTATTTTGAATATTGACTATATTTTATTATACCTAAATATTTTGTAAAGAGTCGACCAAAAATCTTTTTATACGTGAAAATTTACGTAAAAAGGGAGAAACTCTTGAACATTCAGAGTTTTTCCAGTAAAATACAGTATCAATTTTGCGGGCTATAACTTCAGGAAAGGGAGCTATAATTTTTGGGGATAAACAATTTAAATATTATGATTGATTTTGTCATATAGTATAACATATAAAGCTGTGAAGGGTATATAATATTTTCTTTCTCATTATAAAAACGTTAGTCGATTTCGTTTTTCTGTAAAACGATAGTATTTATCAACTTACCTTGTGTAATTAACTACCTAAAATATTTTCATATATATATATATATATATATATATATATATATATATATATATAAATATATGATATATTATTAATGGGTTTGAGGTCAGCTGTAGGAAAGTAAACTCTTTTTTAAGGCCTAAATTTTCGAATTTTATTTAAATTCTTGATCACAGGCTTTCTAAAATTTTACAATTAACTAGGCTAACATATAAATGAATTGATAGTAACTTACAAGACGAGGTTAAACATTAAATTAACATGAAAATTAAATCGAAATTTGATTTTAACTGATTCTTGCTTCAATTTGTTATAAGAAAATTGTATAACTTGTATAAAAATAAAAATAAAAATGTCAAATTTTAGAAATAGAAAGAGATACACAAAAAAGACTATTTCTGGAAATGTATTATATTTTTTGCCAAAAAAATTGTATAAATAAAAAAACACATATTGGTGGTCTAAGTTCGATTTACACATACATACTTAGTCCTCAGAAGCAACATATACCTAATGCAATAATTGATATTGTAGTGATTAACATTACATACATACACATCCTATAACATTCATAATACACGTACTAACAAACAAACAGATTAACGTACATAATCACAAATATTCATAGACACTCACATAAATATAACATGTACACGCACCCACACTCATACACACACGAACACATATACACATGCATACATGCACACATAGGCATTCTGTATTTAAAGCTTCAAATTATAAAAATAGTGAAACTAAAAGGTTTCAAAATTTGACATTTTAATTTTTATTTTTATACAAGATACATAATTTTCTTATAACAACAAATTGAAGCAAGAATTAGTTAAAATAAGATTTCGATTTATTTTCCATGTTAATTTAATGTTTAACCTCGTCTTGTAAGTTACTATCAATTCATGTATATGTTAGCCTAGTTAATTGTAAAATTTTAGAAAGCCTGTGATCAAGATTTTGAATTAAATTTGAAAATTTAGGCCTAAAAAAGAGTTTACTTTCCTACAGCTGACCTCAAATCCATTAATAATATATCATCATATTTATACAAGGTCATTATCTCTAAACTATATTATATATATATATATATATATATATATATATATATATATATATAAAATAAGATGTATCTGTAAACAAACTCTTATGAAAATAATAAGAGCTATTGACAAATATAAATCGAGCTAGTAGTTATATAGCCATTAACAAAACATTAGCTTTATTACTTCACAGGGGAGGAAACATCCACTGACCGACGGTTTCGGCTTGTTAAGCCTCATCAGAGTGAAATAGTTTCCAAGAACCCTATGAAGTAATCGAATCTATTATAATGATATAATTTTGAAACAATCTCTGTACTATGGCAAAAGTAAATAAAACCGCCATCAGTTGATAAAAAACACCAATACTAATAAGTGTGGAAGTACAGAATTGAATCTAAACTACATAATAAATTCTATAGATGAGGCTTAACAAGCCCTGTGAAGTAATAAAGCTACTGTTTTGTTAATAGCTATATAACTACTAGCTCGATTTATATTTGTCAATAGCTCTGATTATTTTCATAAGAGTTTGTTTACAGATACATCTTACTTTATATACTATTTCTTATTGCGGACTGCAAATAACTTGTCTTTTTCTATTTGAATTGCCTTTGGGGCATGAACCCGGGTGTCGCCACGAGAAGGTTTGTTGCGTTTGCAAATAAATTTTGCTGTAATATTCCGCAAATCTCAAAGGCCAGACGTACTTTTGTAGCCATCTATAGAATTTATTATGTAGTATCGATTCAATTCTGTACTTCCACACTTAGTAGTGTTGGTGTTTTATCACTTCAAATCCTACATAAAAATTATCCACATCAGTAATTTGAACTACGTCCGTTATAAACGGTTTCGAAATAAAACCAAGCAACTGATACGAAACTGCGTTACTTCTATTCTCTGTCTTCAAACTTAAACTCTTCTAGAACATGGCTCGAACTAAAATCACTTGGTGTTGTCGAAAGCTTCGCCCTTTTACAATCACTTATGTGTTTAAACTCTCAAAATATTCATTTTGCTTCTGGAACTCCGTCGAACCCTGTTGCTGTCCAAACTACCGCTAATTATATTTTGTCTCCCAGACTCTTAGAGTATCCTAAGTTTTCCCTTAACGCTGTCACTTGTGACTTTGTCCTTAAAGCAGTGCAACGGATCAATCACGTGCTGTTGGTTTTGACAAAATATCTGCCTCTATGTTTCTTCACATATCATCTTCGGCGCTAAATTCCCTAGCATCAATAGTTAATACATCCTTTCAAATTTGCATTTTTCTGGAACAATGGAAGTTTGCATGTGTTCGTCCTATGCCAAAAATTTCTTCCCCAAATCACCCTCAGATTATCGTCCAATCAGCATCTTACCTGCTCTGTCAAAATCATTAGATTACGTTGCACTAGACCAACTGAATAAAAATTTGCATATAAATAATCTTTTCGACGAACATCAATCGGGCTGTCGGCGAACCCACAGCACTACTACAGCTTTACTGCACGTGATGAATGACACAAAAGAATCAATGGACTCACTATTATAGTTCTTTTGGATTTTAGTTTAGCTTTTAATCAAGTAAACTTTGAAATACTACTCTCCAAGTTAGAAAAGTTGAACAACTTCTCCTCAAATGCCTTAGGTTGGCTTATATCATATTTAACTGGTAGTAAGCAGCGGGTTATTAATGACAAAGACGACATCTCATCTGAATGAGTAATGTAGCAATCTGGTGTACCTCAAGGAAGCGTGCTTGGACCAATTTTGTTTTGTTTATATATTCAAGACTTGTTTAGCGCCCTACAAAATTGCAAATACCATTGTTATGCTGATGCATCCATATTCATTATTATTTCCATGTTAAAGATGCTACAAGCGCCTTCGACTTTGTAAACCTACACCTGTCGAGTATTAGAACATGGGGTGATAATAATATGCTCAGAATAAATCCACTTAAGTGTCAAGCAATGCCAATTGCAACTTCAAAGCAATTGAAGAAAGTGGACAGCCAATTCCTCCCAGCACTGAAATTAAATGACTCTGTTATTTTGCTCTCACACACTTGTAAAAATCTGGGTTTGGTCATCGACTGTACATTCTCATGGAGGCCGCAGACAAACGCAATCTGTAAGAAAATATTCTATACACTGCACAGTCTTAAAAGAATAAGGTTTTTTTTTACCAATTCAACTAAAAGTAAAGCTTCTGCAGGCGCTTATATAGCCAATTTTTTATTACGCTGATATTGTTTATTATGACCTATCTGCGGAGTGCAGTGGTCGTCTACAAAAAATGCAGAATAGCTGTTCGGTTTATATTTAACTGTTAACTCTAAACGTTGCGATCACGTTTCACTGCTTTACAGAAACATGTCCTGGTTAAAATTAATCAACCGCAGAAAGCTTTATCGGGCAACATTATTATTTAAACTTTTTACTGGAAATGGCCTTTTTTACTTAGTTTCTAAGTTTAAAAAACTATCCCAGGGACTATACAACACCAGAGGAAATGATTTACTAGCGATTCTAGTTCATAACACACATTTGTATCGTACTTCTTTCTCGATATCTGGTGCTATTTATTGGAATACCATCCCTAGCCATATTAGAGATTCGCCGTTTTCGGATAAGCTACTATAATTATCAGCTATAAAATTTAGAATTGATTCACAAATCCAATCCGATAAAGCTGAATTTAATGTGTGTGTGTGTGTGTGTGTGTGTGTGTTGTGTGTGTGTCTGTGTGTGTGTGTTTGTGTGTGTGCGTGCGTGCGTGTGTGTGTGTGTGTTGTGATATTTTATTAAGCTACATAAAGATAATTATTAATTACCTATTATTGATAATTTCTTTTTCTCGGGTTAGGTGTAAGAGCGGGCTCTTTAGTCCGAACCTCGCCAGTTTGACCGTTTTATATTTGCTGTATATCAATAAAGACATTAATAAATAAATAAATAAATGAATAAATAACATTAGTTACCCAAACCAGTTCCACAACACTCTTACCCAATTTGCGTACATAAGTAAATCTGGCAGGTTTATCCAGTGTGGTTCTTTCATTAATAAGTAAGAATTAGTTATTATACATAGAATTCAAGAGGGATTGTCCTCTAGAATATAGCACTGTATCTAGACTAAACCTGTCTTCGAAAAAATTGGAATTTTCAAGTATCTTACTAGGCACAGTGCCCAAATTTGCAACACGACAATTGAAATCGCCTCCAATAATAATAGCCACATCGGGATATTTTTCTGAAATTTCATTTAAAATTAATTGGAAGCTTTCTAACGTATACATTATATTTAAAGTTGGCTTAATGTAAATACTACATACCATTATTTTACAAACATTAATAGAGAAAAGACAAATAATCCGCCAAACTTCTTTACATAAGACGACCACGTTAAACTGTTTCCTATAGAAAACGCGCAAACCACTACTCGCACTAGCTAATGCTTTTTCTTTTTGCGCACTAATGCTTACAACATTAAAATCAGCTAAAACCTGTGGTTGTGGTACACCTTCTGATGTCGACCAAGTTTCACTAATACAGTAGATATCACTAGGTGTAGCTGTAGTGAGATTGTGAAGATTTCTATGACCGTATTTGTGATTGAGCATTATCTAATAACTTATATATACCAACGCACGGTAGAGATTTGTATAAAGTCTATAATGAAAATACTACTTTGTATGACTTCCGTTTATTCCGAATTGCTCACAAGGTTCTGATTACATAGCAGGTATTTGTTACAAATTTAACGAATAGGAAATTACGGAAATTTTTTAACCAATTTAAAGCTTATATGTGTGACCAATCGGGATTTTCAACAGAAAATAAATGTCTTCCGCTTAATGTTAAAAGGCAACTCGGAAAAGTGGTTTGATATGGTAAGAGCGGAGATAGAGCCGTTGGAAGAATCTGAGAGAAAAATTTTGAACTATTACTAGCAGATGATGAACAACTCAAGGTCAGGGATAAATTGTTAATGGTAAAACAGTACGCTATAAAGGTATTTAGTGTCGCAAAAAACTTAACCCTCTATTAGTTGACAAGCAAATAGTGAAATATCTAGCTAAACATTTTGAACAAGAAGTGGGACAATACGTGGTACTACTGGACATCACTGATAGGGATATTTTTTTAGAGCGCCCCGAGAGACATGACAGTTTGGAACAAGTGTTTTAGCAGGAAACAGGAACAGGGTAATCAAATAAATAACGTAAGGTTAAATTTGCACACAGGACGACAAAACAACTGGACGAACTTCAGAGACCGGACACCAAGACATATATACAGATAAAACAATGCTCTTGACAGGGACACGGGCTAAAGGGAACACTAGAGACATGAACATACTAGGGAAAATACGAGTCAGAGGCGAGCTACGGAGAAAACAAATTAGGAAAAATTAGGGAAACACAAGACAACAACGTACGACGGAAGACACGAGAAGGCATACGAACAAGCCTACCTGCGCGGATATAGTTATTCGATCAAGACATCCGACGAGACAGGATTTTCAGTAAGAGACGAGCCATGCAAACTATCAGTATAATAAGGCAAAATATGGTACCCGTAAAAAGTAACAGACTCATATTGCCAAATAATAAAAGGTTAGCTGCAGTTGATAGCATGATAATTTTGAACCTGAAAATAGAAAATACTGTAGGGAAACATTGTTTTTTTAATAGTACCAAGTCAAGTTAGAGCATGTAATGGAAATGGATCTAATCAATAAATTAAAATGAAGTTTAATGCCTAAAGCAAACCTGCTATAATTGGGAGTATTGTATGGAGGGAATAAATTAAGGTGGACCCATAATCTGTGCTGGCAAAGTTACGGAGCAGTTTGCTACAGTTGTACAGAAGTGTCCGGAATTAATTGGTTTAGAACCTAGAACTGCTAGAGGCTATGCACGCAAATTAGAAGTGATAAATACGAAACCTTTTCAGTCAAAAGCTTATTCGATACCAGCGCCAAGATATTTTTAAAACCAGCACCCGGTTAAACTATGGGATGTCAGACTGTTGAAGGCGGTGCCAACATATTCCTCCCTAAATGCGTACAAATCTATTAAAATAGTTAAACACAAAGGACCCATCTTAAATACTGACAAAGGTCCAACAGCGTCATCTGGATTGCTTTCTCTATTGGTTTAACAACTAATGGGAACGCATGATTAACTTTGGCTCCGTTAAAGCAGTTTTAATTTTAGTATAAATTAAGTGATTTTGTTTATAAAGGCAAGAATTCACTTTGTTTTGTATAGATCACCCGCCTACTTCGTGAGGAGAATATCCTCAGGTGTTCAAAACAAATTTTAGTGAATTGTTTGTTGGGAAGGATCACTTCAACCTACGTGGTGACGAGAATATCATCAGAAGGGTTTTCTGAATAGTTTTTAATGTTTTCATTTTTTAGTTTCCTACTGATGGTGACAACATAGTGGTCAAAATACTTATTTAGTTTCTAAAAAATTCTTTTGTGATAAAAGGGTATTAATTATTTTAACTCATACATACATATAATTATCTTTAATAAGTAGACTTATTTTCATCGCCTAAATTTTTGCATACAGCTTTAACATAGGGTAACCTATATAACATTTATCCTGAGGTTACCTGCGGAAACTATCTTGGAATATTGGTATTATCTTGAAATTATCTCCTTGAATTACCTTGAGATATTTCATTTATCTTGGGATTTTAGCTCCATCTCGGGGTTATCTTTAAGGTTTTATGGCCATCTTGTTATCTAAGGAAATAATCCTTTTTGTTCTCATAATTATACAACACTTATTGGGAAAATTTAATTAACTTAAATTCGTTAGGCAATTAAGGAAAACTAAAAAAGACTGCTTAATTCAGATGCCAAATAGGCAGGGCAATATTTGGATACTTACCTCGGTTTTTGTAAATGTTTTGTCTTAAATATTAAAATGTTTATACTTAACAAATTTAAAAAGTATCTAGTTGAACCAAATTATAACTTAAGCTTTAGAGTTTAATTTAGGGGAACAAGAAAATTGTGTTTTCTTTTTTGTAGTTTTGCCGCGATTATTATGTGTTAAATGAATTAACCCGTAACACTTATTTTTTAATCATTGTGTTGGCGTATTTTACGAGCTAGTAAACTGTATCGACGACGAATGTGTTATTTAACATGACAAAGCATTGTAAGTACGAAAATTAAAACTTACCAGTGCTTGCGATCGCCATGTTAACCAAAACGATGTTGACGAGCAACTAACTTCTTATCAGTCTTTGAAATGGCGAGTGGGAATAACGAAGATAACCGAAAATAATGCCCATAAAGCGCGAAACTCAAAATAACTAAATGTTACTTAAACATTCCCCCCACCGTAAAGGGACTTTACCAAAAAGAAAATTATCCAAAAAATATCCCCAACCCAAACAAACAACGAAAACGAAAATAATTGGAGCCACGACACTATAAAGTTTACAAAGTTTAGGCCGAACCTATTGGTTCGATAGAGAACAGAGTTTTACCACTGGCTGTTTATAACTACCCGAATGTGTTCAAACTGTCACAACACGAACCTTACCGTCACTACCCGGATGTAGCTCAATCACACGTCCGAGCTTCCATTGTAACGGAGGCGATAGTTCATTACTGATAAGCACTAAAGTTCCTATTTTTAGAGGACTACCGTCAGTTAAAAAACGATTACGTTGCTGAACTGTATTAAGATACTCCCGGCTCCAACGATTCCAAAATTGTTGTTGCAGAGCTTGCACTCTCTGCCAGCGTGATAAACGAGACATTTTCAAAACGGATAGATCATCCTCAAAAAATGTACCTAAAGGGTCAATAGTAAGAAAATGACTTGGGGTTATCGCTTGCAGATCATTTGGATCTGAACTACTAGCAAACAAGGGTCTCGAGTTAAGCAATGCTTCAATCTGAGACAGAACCGTAGAGAATTCTTCAAAAGTAAGTATGTTTTGCCTATAACTTTATATAAATGCATTTTAACGGATTTGATCCCGGCTTCCCAAAGCTCTCCCATATGTGGTGAAGCGGGTGCATTAAAATGCCAAATTAAATTTTCAGCTTCTACTGCTGATCGAAAATATTCAACAATTGCTTTATTAGCAGCAACAAAATTTGTTGCACAATCACTATATACGTGACTGCACGAGCCTCTACGAGATAAGAAGCGACGAAAAGCTGCCAAAAATGCTTCGGCCGACAAGTCTGAAGCACACTCCAAATGAACAGCTTTTGTAGAGAAGCACACGAATAAGCACAGATAAGCTTTTAAAACCTTAGCTCCTCGAAGTTTACTAGAAGTAATGGAAAACGGGCCACCAAAATCAACGCCTACTACTTTGAAGGCTTTGATCTGCGAAACTCTTAGTTCAGGCAGGTCCGCCATGGATGGGAGGGGTAATCCGAGTGGGGTTAATTCGAAAGCAAGTCAAACAATTTGACAAAATTGAGTGAATCGCCCGCTGTGGCGATAAAATCCAGAATTGTCTCCGCAGCAAGGCTACGAGAGTACTATAACCTGGGTGCAAATATATTTTGTGATAGTGTTCTATAATCAGACGAGTTAAGTTCCCTTTTCTAGGTAACAAAATGGGATACTTTGAATTATAATTTAAAGATGAATTTCTCAGACGACCTCCAACTCTAACGACATTTTCAGAGTCTAGGAAGGGGTTTAGTTTGCGAATAGGGCCAGTACAGAGCTTTCCCCTTTGTAGCTGAGTAATTTCAACTTTAAATTCAATTTCCTGAACTAATTTAATTATTTTATATAAAGACTCTTGCAGTTCCTTAATCGTAAATAATCCCAAATGTGGACCCCTTTTACGACACCGATTAAGAAATCGCAAACAGTATCCGAAAATTCTTTGTAATTTAGGCAAAGATGAATATTTATCAGTGAGGGTCGAACACCACTTTACCTTTGCGACTGCTGTTAGGCAAATATTCTCTTTAATTTCCTTTTTTGTTTTCTCCAAAAGAGGTTGAACGGGACTACTATCTGACAAATTCAAAAGAAAACTGGGACCAGACCACCTCAGCTCATGATTGAGCAACTGAGAAGGTAAACAACCTCTACTGGCCACATCACAGCAGTTCTCTTGCGATGAGATATAAAACCAATGATTACTTGGCAATTGTTCTTGAATTAAGGCCACTCTATTGGCAACGAATGTTTTCCATATATATGCAGGAGACCTTAACCAAGACAATACAACTTGAGAATCAGACCACGCCATTATTTTAGCAAATTTTATTTTATTTTCAAAAACATTTCGAACAAATGTTATTAAGTCCGCTAATAAAACTGCAGCACAAAGTTCTAAACGAGGGATTGACTGCTTCTTCAAAGGAGCAACTTTCGTACGACTAATAACCAAAAAGGTTTTAACATTATCATTTATGATAAATCGAAAATATATGGCTGCAGCGAAAGCGATTTCGCTACTATCGCAAAACCCATGCAATTCACAAATAGTGTGACAATCAGAACTCCAAAATCTAGGAATTGAAAGTTTCTGTAAACACGATAATTCCGAATGGAATGTTTTCCAAATATTAACAATTTCCACAGGCAACTCCTGATCCCAATCTAAGCTCAAGATCCATAATTTTTGAATCAAATGCTTAGCGAATACGACAACTGGTGACACAAAACCTAATGGATCGAATATTCTTGCTAACTCGGATAGCATCCCTCGTTTTGTGAAACTAGTTTTGCGCACACAACTCTTGTACGAAAAGCAATCTGTCTCAGGACTCCACTGCAAACCCAAAACTTTTATAAAGGATGGTTCATCCTTATCAAACTATATTGAATAGTGTAATGAAGATTCTAAACCATCCAACACTGCAGGATTATTACTGGCAAATTTCTTTAATTCAAAACCTCCTCTTCGCAACAACAATATCAATTCAGAGGCCAAGAGACGAGTGTCATTTATGGTGTTACCTCCAGAAATTAGGTCATCAACATAAATATCTGTTTGTAAAACCTTCGAAACCTTGGGAAAGTCTAACGACTCATCCAGGGCTAATTGTTTAATTGTACGTAAAGCCAGAAATGTGGACGAACTTACCCCAAATATTACTCTGTTCATTACATACTCTCGAACAACTTCATTTGTATTAAATCTCCAAAGGATTCTTTGAAAATCCCGATGATCCTCATGCATGAGAATCTAATGATACATTTGTTTTATATCCGAAATAAGAGCATATTTATTCTGTCGAAAGTTCAATAAAACCTCCACGATATTTGTGTGTAACTTTGGACCTGGTTCCAAAGTATCATTTAACGATATGCCGTTGGAAGACTTAGACTAAGCATTCATAACTACTCTCAATTGAGTGGAGGTGGAATGACGTTTCAACACTCCATGATGGGGAATGTAATAAACATTAGGCTGCCTCGGCTCACCTACCAAAGACATGTAACCCGAGTCAATATTATCCTGCATCGGCTTTTTATATAACACACTCATTTCAGAATTTTTCGAAAGACGTTTTTCTAATGCTAACAAACAACGAAGAGCTGTCAAATAGCTCTCTCCAAAAATAGGTGGACTACTGTCCTTAAGGGGTAGTGAAACCACATATCTACTCGCCTCGTTCCGAAAATGAGTTTCCCTAAAATACTCCTCACAAGGTTCAACCTTGTTATGGGCAGGAATTTGTTCCAACTCCCATAATTTTTTAATATTTTCTTCTTATATGGATTCGACAAAATAGCACCTAGCGGTATTTCCATTATTAGAAGCCACTTTACCCATAACCACATACCCGAAAATGGTATTTATGGCTGATAGCCCAATACCATTGGGACTTGATATGACCTGACCTAATAATATTTGAGAGAACATATCAGCCCCAAGCTACAAATCAATTGATCCCTTTGAATCAAAATAAGGATCCGCAAGATTTAAATTTTGTAAATGATTCCAATTGTTACTTGAAATATTAATCACAGGCATGTCACTGCAGATTGTCGATAATATTTGAGCTGTGACAGCCATCGAAGGAGATTTACTATAACGTGATTGTAACGTAAGAGTTACTACTCCTCGACTACGCGTAGTAGTCTGACCAAGACCTTCAACATTCATTGAGGAGTGACTCCGACCAACTTTTGTACACAGTTCTCTGTGACAAAACTAATTTGGGATCCGCAGTCTAATAAAATACGAATGGGAACTTTCTCATTAGTTACCTAAAAGAACGGTAGCTTTCGATTCTGCCATACCAGAAAAAGCCGTAGAACTTGACGTTTCTGACGTAAGCTCCGAAGCAAGCTTCCATTCAGCATTCACTGCAGTCCTCGATGAATCACAAGCAGATGCAATCAAAATATTTGCATCCCTATTGGAACTCTGGACTCGAGCATAGTGAATGAGAGTAGCATGCTTACCATCGCACAGGGCACATAGTTTTGTGACCTTGCAATCTCTAACTAAATGTGATTTTTTAAAACAAATTAAACAACGATTGTGAGCTTTAACCCACTTAAAACGCTCATAGGCGGTTTTATCCTTAAACAACTTACATGATAACAGATCATGATCATTCGTACAAAATGCACAATTAGTAGCCAAATTTGCAACTAAAGAATGCATTGTTTTACCTCTATTATTTGAATACGATTGATCCTTTTTAATACTTTTATTAAATTTCGATGGGGTCACTATGTTTAAGTTATCTAGAGCATAACTTTACTTTCCAATAAAATCTAACAAACAATCAATAGAAGGTACTTTATTTCGATCATCTGCAATGCTTAATTCAAATTGTTCACACGTTACGTGATCCAACTTTTTAAAAGTAAATTAACTATGAGCAAATTTAATTGCTCTTCCCAACTTGGTAATACAGATTTTATTGCTGCCCAATTTTCAGAAAATGTATCTATTACCTTCTTCAAAGACGAGGGTGATCTATCGGTAATGTTTTGTATTTTGAACAAATTAATAATCTATAGGAACACTGTGGCACGATTTAAATAAAATTAAATAAAAACCATTAACCACAAAAAATATTTAAATTACTAGATACGTATTTCGACCACTATGTGGTCATCATCAGTAGAAAACTTGTAATTAAAAAAAAAATTAGCTGTTGTTCTGGAACACTTCAGAGGATATTCTCCTCACCACTTAGACTGAAGTGAACCTTCCCAACCTATAATTTACTATATTGTTGCTTTAAACACTTTCGAGGATATTCACCTCACCCGCAGGCTGGTGTTCTCAACAACAAACAAGTGAATTCACTTTTATTTTTATTTAATTTTATTGAACAAATTGTTTAAATAATTGTTAGCAATGATTCGCGTATTTTGGTATCGTTTATTTAACAGATCGAGTGCAACAGAATAATTGGCACCTGTAATTTTTAGACTCTTAACAAGAGCGGCTGCTTCCCCACTTAAATTTCCGACCAAATAACTCATCTTTTCAACATCTGGAAGCTTTTTTGAATTACCAATTAAACTGGTAAATAACTCTATAAAGCTTGGATATGACGATATATCCCCATTAAATTCAGCCAATTTCAAAACAGGCAATTTGATATGTGATTCTTGTAAATTCGCAACCACGGAACTATCTAAATTTGCATTTAAAACTTTATCCAAAAACCTATTCAAATTTCTACTTTTAGAACGAATGCTATACGAAATATCATCAAATTTATCCCCATAAGCGTGTACTTCCTCTAACAGGGATTCAGATATGCCAACGGTACTGATTAATTGTGTTTGTAACCGCGAAAACCGGTCAACGGTTTCTGAAAAATCTTCCGCGCGAATTAAACAATTATCAATTTGTTCACGATTATTCGAATTTTCGGCATTGTGCATTAAACATAACAATTTTTCCCCACTCGCCATATAACCTTGCAGCTTTTGCAGGATTTCTTGTTGTTTCTCCATTTTGACCAATCACGAATAATGTTGAGTGATCTCCAAATCGTTGAATGCAGCCCAATTGCGTTGAATACTTCCAATGGTAATGATAGTTACCCTATGCAATACGGAACGCACTCCCGAAACCGAGCCGAAATGACAGATGTAACTGTCAATTCGTTTATCAAATACGAGTTATCTTGTTTAACAAAACACCACACGTATTTGTTCAAAGAATTAATTCGCGATTAATATATTCAAATTCAAATTAATTCAAAAGTTAACCTCGAAACGAACATAGGTCAACTTACAAAAATGGGAATTTTTAACAAAAAATACGCTAGTTCAAAATCCGCCGAAGGAGCAAAAAATGTTGGCGTATTTTACGAGCTAGTGAACTGTATCAACGACGAATGTGTTATTTAACATGACAAAGCATTGTAAGTACGAAAATTAAAACTTACCAGTGCTTGCGATCGCCATGTTAACCAAAACGATGTTGACGAGCAACTAACTTCTTATCAGTCTTTTAAATAGCGAGTGGGAATAACGAAGATAACCGAAAATAATGCCCATAAGGCCGCGAATCTCAAAATAACTAAATGTTACTTAAACACATTGGATAACCGGTTTCCAATTCGTATACTCGCTAAATTTACCGTATTTCATTAAAAAGCAAAAATAATTTACATGCCTAAATCATAAAATTTATTATGTAAGGCTAGGGGGATGTTTAATGTTTAGTAATTGTCGCTCGAACAGGGGTTGTAATAATTTTTGCCAGTTGCGCGAAACGTAATAACATTTGGCATTGGTGTTATTTTAAATTAATGTTACAGCCGTAAAACTGATTTCACTCGTGTTTGATCGATAGTTGCAATTCTGTTTTATAATTTTTTAGCTAAACATTTAGTTTTCCATTTAGGAAGGGCATAAAATAGGAAACTCTAAATTATAGTTAGTCTGTATCGTATCTCTGGAGCAATACTAATGTAAAAAGATTATTTCATCCGTAAGTTTATAAAAACACAAAGGCGTTTAATATCAAATGTGTTGATTAGTCGGCAAAAATATGTGTTGTTGTTTTTAGAGACAACGTAAGGAACAACTAGATAAGCCAGTGTCGGGCTTGCAAACACCAATTTTTAAACACCAAATTTATTTTGCTGAACGCTAAGCTTGAAAAATGATTAATGTTATGTATATGGGTAGTTTTATGGTTGAATAAGTTATTTTGTGAACGTGGCATTTAGAGGAATACCAAATGCCATAAATTCTAGGCATTATATTCCTATTTATTGTAGTATATCGAACACAGTATATTTTTAGGGAGACAGCGTTTTGCATGATTGCCGGTTTATAAAACTTTTTCCTTATCTACATTCTAATAAATAATTTAAGTAATGGCAGTTCCGGAATTTTAATGCAGATTCTCTAACAGAGAGGCAATCTCTTGCAGATGTCGAGTATTCACATCACATCTAGTCTAGCAGTAAAAACGCTTTCCATTCTAGAATTGTAATTCCGTATTTCAGTTCATCTAAGTTATTTAGGGATTTGTAGTCTCTACTTACAAAATAAAAAGATGGCTGAGGACGGGGGTGTATTTACTTATTCTACCTACATTCTCATTTACAAATTGCTTCTACAAATAGCTGCTTTTATAATATGTATAATTAACTGGATCTCATCAGTTTTGCTCAGCTGCATTAACTGCAACGAATTTAGCCAACTGTAACATAAATTTAAGCCCTAATATTATTCAATTCATGGAATTCCACTTAGCACATTATATCATTTATACTGCACCACCGCACTACACAGGCTTATTAAAAATAAACCCAACAATGATATATAGGTGCTCTCAGCAAAATTTATTTTCAACCAAAACAACGTGCAGTTGTTATAATGGTGAAAATGTTTAATATATCATTCTCTGCAATTTACATTGACCGAAATTAACTAAATGCAGTTCATGAGCTTTAAAGTTTTATATGAGTTTTTTTCGGAGATGCGCATTATATTGCGGCAAGTAGCTACTTTTGTTGTGTAAATAGAACCTAAAATTTATATACCAGTGTATAAATTCATAGCGATGTGTTCTATAAACTTGAAACCCTTTATATACAGTTATACATCTATTAATAATAGCAGGTTGTTCTTTTTGTTCAGTTAAACTAGTAAGCTATTACTTTTACAACCAGGAATTATTATGACATTTTAAGCTAACTATTTGTTAGTGGCATGCTGCTTACCTTATGGAAATATTTTGCGTTGCTTCAGTGAAATAATTTTTTGGCAGTACTCAAAAATCTGGTTCTAGAAAATGATGAAATGTAATAACAAACATTGGCGGGTCGAAATATTTTCGTAATTCTAAGGGAGGATTAATCCCGTCAGAAGTGTTGTGATGAAATAAAAAAAAAAGAATAGCTTTTGTAAAGCAATTGAATACTGTATTTGATCGTAGATAGTGCTGCACGCGAGACGCAAGAAGTCTCGTCTCATCTCCCAATCTCACGTGTTTTGCGTGACGAGACTCGAAACGACACTTGTTATCTTCATGCGAGACGAGACCTACTATATTTTTACGAGACGCGGGATGAGACTTTATTCGGTCTCGCGCGAAAAGTCTCGCGAGACTTTTCGCAACATGTTAGTGCTATGGTCGTAATATTTACTGTGTAATTAGTACTTGTGTTTACTTGTCATACAAATATTCGACCTGAAATATTTGTTGAACCAACAAACACAGAACTATAGTAGGATTGTGGGTAGTCTTGTAATTAAAATTTATTATTATCATTTATCACATGCTGGTAAAGTATGAAATCATAATCAATAATGCGTGTATACCAACAATTAAGGTTTTTCATAAATCGATCAAGAATTTATTTTATTTATTTATTTTGTATTCAGTTTTCGGCATGTTGTCTGACAATTTAAGCATGCCTAGCACAGTTAGGACAATGCCGGTGCAGGTTTAAATTTATTGCTTGAATGTGTGTGTGTGTGCGTGCGAATGTGCATGCGTTCGTGTGTGTGCGTGCGCGCGCGTCTGTGTGTGAGTTTGTGTGTGCGTGCGTGTTGTGTGTGTGTGCTCGCTCGTGCGCGTGTGCGTGCGTATTTGTGTATGTGTGGTGCTTCTATTGTTGTGTTTTTGCATGCTGCTTACTCAGCCTTGACCATCGGCAACCAGAAATCAGAGACTGAAATGTCGCAGTCTTAGTGTACATCACGAGCGGTTGGCACCCGGAAACCTGGAATTGCTTGTGCACCGTTCTTTAGTGCGTGCGCGTGTTAGTATATGTGTGTAGTGTTTTGTTTTATGTAAGATTGTTGTTTTTTTGCACAACATGCGCTTCTACATTACGAAGTAGATGGAGTAACGTCTGACACCAATCACCAACTACAAGTAACCATTAATGTCCCGCTTTGGAGCGAGTGAACGGATCTATCAAATGTAACGCAATAGTTAGACAAGGAAATTCGACCTCATTCTACTTTTCCATCAATCCCTAAATTTGAAGAATTTTATGCGCCGCAAATTAAATATTTTCTACAAAATTACGGAACGACATAATTGATATTGGGCCAGTAATAGTATTCAGAGATCCGTTGAATAATTTTCCAGAACTAAACTGAGCAGCGACCGGAGGGTCATGACAAAAACGTATCACCTCTTCTAAGGAACTGGTATCCACTCTACAATATTAGACTCTACAGGAAGGTTAGACGGAAGGAGTTTGTAGATAAAATGATTTTCAACTTTCCATTGCGGATAATCATTATCTGACGATTAAATCTTATCACGCAACGACTCTTACCAGCGATGTAAATTATCTAGTTTAATCTTTGGCAGAATAACCGATGGATCCTCTATTTGAAGTGCACGACTGAGCCAATCATGGACTACATTCAGTTTTCCCTTACGATGTACTAAATCAAAAGTCACTTGCCTCTAATTTTTTTATAACTTAATTAATGTAGTTACTTCCTCTATCTGTGACAAAGCAAATTGCAAAATGAAATCAGGTAGGAGAATTCTCTAATAATTTTAACTTTTATAGTATTAGACGAAGTATTGGACAATCTGCTAAACCAACTCTCCAGTTGAGCAACATATACAGGGTGTCCGGAAAATACGTGTACAACGTAAGAACAGAGATTCTTTGGCTTGAAATAGATTGATTTGAGCCAACTTACCTATTATACAAGTTGCTTCATTTAGCCGCTAGAGGGCTTTAAAGATCGTGAAAAATATTTGATATTTTAAAATAACTCGAAAACGCGTCGACAGATTTTGACCATTTTTGGGGTGCGAGTTTCTACTTTCAATTGACATCTTTTGGTGGTGTACGCAATAATTTTAAAAGCATACGAGTGTCCCAAAAATAATGTATTGTATAAATATCCGACCATTACTTTTTTCTTGTTTATGCAATGACTACTAATTTTTTTTTATGAGTAGCCCACTTAATTTGGAAACTTTTTTGTCTCTTGTAAAATTTTGATTAGACGAGCGGTTTGACAGAAAAAAAATAATTTTAAATGTCTGCATACTTTCGTCATCATTGCTGCATTAACTGTGAAACGGGGCAAATAAACGAACATAGTATAGTAGTAGGCTTTACTTTTGTTTTGTTATTTAATTTGAATATTATTTAACCTCAGTTTGTCTGACAAGTCGTGAAATTCTGCTTAATTCAATAAAAGTTTGCATCTTTCATCTTACATTATGAGTAC
Organism: Platerodrilus igneus; assembly: GCA_036346225.1. Classification (NCBI taxonomy): domain Eukaryota; kingdom Metazoa; phylum Arthropoda; class Insecta; order Coleoptera; family Lycidae; genus Platerodrilus; species Platerodrilus igneus. Next base: position 10,540,455 of record JARFIW010001325.1, on the reverse strand, counting down.
TTACACAAACAACGAACAGGTAGATATGCTTTTGGTTTACGGATTTTGTCAAGGCAATGGCCGTGAAAGCGTCAGAGTCTATAGGGAAAGATTTCCTAATCGCCGAATTCCAAACCACCAAACTTTCGCAAATATTGAAAGACGTCTTCGTGAAACTGGTAGCTTTCAGTCAAGAAATGCGGATCGAGGACGTCAACGTACCACAAGAGCTGCAGATCTGGAGAAACAAATTTTGGATAGAGTTGAAGAAGATCCAAAAATGAGCACCAGACGCTTAGGACTTGAACTACAAGTTCCTAAAAGTATTGTTCATGACGTTTTAAAGGAACAGTTATTACACCCATACCACGTTCAACAGGTACAAGACCATTTGCCTATCGATCCTGAGAGGCGTCTAGCTTTCTGTCAATTTATTCAAGATCAGAGAATTCAAAATGAAAATTTCAGTCGCAAAATTTTATTTACAGACGAAGCTTCTTTTACAAGATCTGGTATTACTAACATACATAATGAACATGTTTACGCTGTAGAAAATCCTCATGCAACTAATGTCACTCACCATCAACATGAGTTTAAGATTAATGTCTGTGCTGGAGTTATTGATAATTTTATTCTCGGTCTTGTTGTGATACCAAATCGATTAAACGGAGACAATTACTTCAACTTTCTACAACAAATATTGCCGAATTTATTGGAAGATCTGCCAATGTTACTTCGCCAAGACATGTGGTTCATGCACGATGGTGCTCCTCCCCACTTTACTCTAGCTATTCGACAACATTTACACGAAAAATATCCGAATCGATGGATCGGAAGGGGATATGATGCTCCTACAAATTGGCCAGCACGATCGCCGCACTTGACGCCCTGTGATTATTTTTTGTGGGGTACCTTAAAATCTAAGGTTTATTTGTCTCCACTTGATAGCGAAGAAGAATTGTATAGACAAATTTTAAATGCATCCAACTCTTTAAAAAATAATGCACAAACAATGCAGAGAGTTCAGTTAAACTTCTTACGAAGAGTTAATTTGTGCATTGAAGAAAATGGCGGCCATTTTGAAAATTCATTGTAATGGTCCAACACTTGTACCGCGCTGTTAATTTTTAATGATAGTAATAAAAAAATAAACAAAACAATGAAATAAAAATAAAAAATTAGACATCTGAAATTATTTTTTTCTGTCAAACCGCTCGTCTAATCAAAATTTTACAAGAGACAAAAAGTTTCCAAATTAAGTCGGCTACTCATAAAAAAAGTTGGTAGTCATTGCATAAACAGGAAAAAGGTAATGGTCTAATATTTATGCAGTACATCATTTTAGGACACTCGTATGCTTTTAAAATTATTGCGTACACCACCAAAAGATGTCAATTGAAAGTAGAAACTCGCACCCCAAAAATGGTCAAAATCTATTGACGCGTTTTCGAGTTATTTTAAAATATCAAATATTTTTCACGATTTTTGAAGCTCTTTAGCGGCTAAATGAAGCAACTTGTATAATAGGTAAGTTGGCTCAAATTGATCTATTTCGAGCCAAAGAATCTCTGTTCTTACGTTGTACACGTATTTTCCGGACATCCTGTATAATAACAGGTTCTTGGTTTTTTTGGTCGTTTTTTTATAGTTTCTCAGATATCATCTTCTACATGCCCTAGAAGGAAATCTTTTTTCAATCGACTCATTAAAACATTCCAATTTCCCACTGATTTTTTTTTTATACAGTGAAGCCAAATTAAAGTAATGCTTGTAAACAGTTCGGCTGACGAATTGTAAAGATCTATCGCTGTCATTTTCCGGGACTGTTGTAAATTACTAACCCTTTCCAGAGGTTAATGTAATTGATTCGGGTCTTCAGAAACCTTAATGTTCTAAGATTTAATGGTTTGTGATGGTGCCACGTATGTAGCTGTTTGAACAGGAGCACCAGCAATCGAAAAAAACATCCATATTTTCTTTAGGGTTGTCAAATTTTTTCTTCTTTTCCACTTTATCGAACAGCTCGGCTTCGGGTATAAGATCAATAGTAGTAGCCTCCTTTTTTAAAATAAGAGCTTCCTTCATATTTGTTGATGGGAACATCATACGCTTCACTTGGCCAGAAAGATGTGCTAGCCTAGACTGCACTCTTTTAGAAATCGAATCTGTTACTATCGAACTTTGGCAAAATATTCCCAGCAGGCCTGACGGCAGCATTTAGCTAGTCACAATCCGTTAAAAATTTTCATTGTAACTAGAAAAATCAATTACAACCGGGGTGTTTCCACCATTTAGATAACAAAGGAATTAATATTTTTATTTACTAATTCAACTAAATGAGGTACTATACCTGCACCAGCATATTTGTTATAATTGAGATTGTAAATAAAAAATTAGCAGCCATGAAAGCCGATCATACATTATTAATCGAAATTAATGGTAAGCGTTGTAAACTTCACCAAACCGTGCTGATGGAACATTACGTTCAAATCTTGGGCGATTAAAGATGTTCACTGCCAACATCATCAGGCCTTTATTTAGTAGTCATATGTGTACTTGGTGTTTCACATGAATTTAAAACGCCATTACTACTAACAGCTCCTCCAACATTAACTAATCTTTTAATTATCTTTCTAAATTAGTTCTTTCACGAAGAGATCAATTACAGAACTAACCAAGACCCATTTTTACTAAAAACAAAGGAAAATTGCACGCCCCCCGAAAAAGCTGGTGCAATTTCGCGAGGTCTTGGAAAGACACGCAGTTTCATTAATATTCGATTTCGGAAAACGTTGGTTTCAGGCGCAGGCTTAAAAAAGCTCGGTACGACTGTGTTTGAAAGGACACACAGATGGTATAGTTTGAAAGCTTTTCAATTTAACCAATACTAATAATATGACACCAGAAGATATACAATAATCGATTACGATTATTGATACCTAAAAATACTGATATTTAAATAATACTTCATCGATCAATTCAATCAAACTACTTGAATTGTCATTTTAAGATATTAATCCTTGACTTGAATATTTCTTAGTCGTTTTGTAATTGCTTGTAAAACTACACTTTAGATGTTGGTTAAATTCCTATTACCGTAGTTTGAATTGCGTTTTTCCGCAAAAACAAAAAATGGTCTTATGCTACTGATTTTCTAATCGGAATTATTTATACCGGCAATTCCATCAAAGTTTTCATGTTTTCCATCTGAATCCGCGTACCTTCTGCGAACGCTATGAAACTATTCATGAATACTCCACAGGGCTTTCAAAAACTACTTATAGTTTACATAAGTACTAAAGGTATGCTCACTTAAAAGTTTTATTATACACTATTTTGAAATTCAGATCAAAGTATTCTGCTTTCAGGAGAAGCAACTAACAAAACCTAAGGATACACTAATTAGATAGTTCGTACTGAAATTTGAATAGCTTTGCTAACTTAACGCAAACGTTAGAAGGGTGTATTCATGATTTTATTTCAAGAAAGCAGAGGTAAAGCTTTAATTATTTGTACTACCAACTTTTAGGTAGTAATTAGTTTAATCAATGAAGCTTTATATTCTATATAACTCACGGCAACTTAAAATGAATGCAATTTTAATGCGAGTTCCAAGTTCTACTTTTAAACTGTAGTATTACAAGAAATATTTCATTAAAGTAGCTGAACAGAATTCTCATTCATTTTGCTGCGCTTTTCTTTGCTTTGGGTACAGTGGTTTCATATATAAAACGCTGTGCAAGACTGAAATACTAATGTGATATCTAAATCATTTTTCATAACGTCGTTTCCGTAATAGATATAAAGTTCGTTTAGGATGGATAATGGTTTTATATGTATATCTATGAAGTCCGTCTTGTTCTTATTTAGTTGATGTTAAAAATAACTGTAGGAGGATGTTATTACTTAAGATGTTCAGTAAAGTATAGGGTATACATTTTTGTATCATTTACATATTTCCAGTATTGACTTCCGATATAATTAATTGATTTTCTTTCTGCATAATACTCGACAGGCTTTCTACAAGGTTTGCCTAGTAAATAACAAACCGTTCGTAGTAGATTGCGAATTCGATGCATTTTCAACATGAACATCTTTTGAATTCGATATTTTGACCTACAGTTAACAAACAGGATAGATTATGGGTCCTTGAGAGAATTTCTTAAAAAACTATAATTAATCAAACTGTTGATACTGCAGCATCCCAAATCCCTGTTAGTGGTGTGAAGCGGGAGGATTGATGTGGTTCAGGCCCGGATTCGGCCGGCGAGTTAGCGAGCAAAACTCGGTGGACGGGTGCAAAAAATTCCTCTTGGGGATGCGACCGCTGTTGTGTCTAAATACTTGTTTTTTAAAGCAGCACTCTAAACACCAAACATGTACACTATAGGTAACATCCAGATTTGAAAGGGTTGTTTTGTATTTCCTAACACCGCAGGTGACCATTGTAAGGATAAATTTTTGTCTGCAGGAAACCACAGAAGTCAATAACTATGAAAGGAAACCGGATAACCTAAGATGTTTATCTTTTACATTATATTGGACTCGCTTTCTAAGCAAAAGGCAATTAAATCTGATACATTTGTATTTTTATTTTGAGCTTCGTAGGCAACTAGGCATCTATTAGAACCATCTTCAACAGTTTGTCTTAACTATTCGTTTGTGGCAGTTCCTTATTTTTATATGTTGTGTGATTGATTGATTTAGATAGTAGTTTGCGACTCTTATGCGTTACGATTTTTGGTTTACAATTTTATTGCATTCGAATTAAATAACCGGGAACCGTTGCAAACGGAATAAATATTTTATCGGTTCATCGCGATCTTAATTGTAATTCACTAATCACGAGTAAGAGTTTCTGGGAAACACTGAAGCTGATATAGGCATATTACCTAAACACTGCACGGGACGGGAGATTATGTGGATGGCGCTTATCTAAAAGGTACCAACCGCCAAATTACGATTTTTGAGATTAAAGTACCAACGCCAATAAATACTGAATATTACTTTGTTTAAAAATATCCAAGCGCCAAACTTATTGGCAGCGACCTCTTTGGGTTAGTGTCCCAAGTTGCTTAACACACATCTGCTGGTTACTTATTTATCTAAAGGGATCCAAATAGCAGTTTAGACAAATACAAACGACTTTGAATACTTTAGTGACTTTGAAGATTCTGGAACCGAGTTTGACTCAGGCAAAGAATTGCTAGAAAATTTGGAATATAGTTCAGGCTCAGAAAAGAATTTAGAAGGAATAAGAAGAAATGGAGAACTACTTTGGAAGAGGCCAGATTTTAAAGGAAGGCCCAGAAAAGGGAGAAAACCAAAATACTCAAGTCAGACATTTAGAAGTAGAAAGAAATTAAAAGATTCCAATAAGAAACATTACACCATTAAAGAAAAATTTGTAGACGCTAAAGTGTTTATGGACTTTTTGTGTAATTGTACGCTGAAATATAATGAAAACATAGCACCAGAAACAAGAAAATTGTTTTTTGAAAAGTACTGGGGTTTAGAGAGCTACAATGCTCAGACTGCCTACATAGCAGCCACAGTTAGACAACAAGGAATAAAAAGAGAACGTAATAAAGCAAACAATAAGAGGCAAAATACACGAGTTTATGAAATCAATAATATTAAAGTCTGTAGGGGCATGAACATTAAAACATTACAGATTTTGCCAAAAAGAGTAAATACGGCTTTAAGTAAACTTAAAACAGGCACGACTAAAGACGAAAGAGGTTTTAGGTGGGAAGGATATAACAAATTAAGTGAAGAAAGATTTCCTAAGCATATTTCTCATTACACAAGAAACATCACTGAGGCTAAATTTTTGGCACCTGACCTTACATTAAACAAGATGTTTAGCTTATACATAGAAGAAGAACGCGACCATAAAGTTGGATTTTCTTCATACAAAAGTATATTTTACGAAAACTTCAATTTAAGGCGCAAACCCCTTGTGAAAGACACATGCTGTTTGTGTGATAATTTTAAAGCCAAAATTAAAAATGGTCACCAGAATAGGACAGTCAGAGAGGAACAAACATTAGAACACGATGAACATTTAATACAAGCAAAAGCAGAGGAGCCCAAGACGTATAGGTTCTTGCCTTAAAAAATTTATATATATGTATTTGACCTCAGAAACACAGGAACTAATATTATGGTCTGATTCCTGTAGTGGCCAAATAGGAACATCAAAATTGTTTTACTGTTAAAAGCTGTTTTAAAGTCTCATCCTTTATTAAATATTATTTATCTCAAATATTTACTGCCCGGTCATAGTTTTTTGCCGAACGACACAGACTTTGGAGAAATAGAGAGGTCTTTAAAATACTAACTACGGGTATACACTTTAGATGAGTTTAAAGAAATCATACAGATGTGTTCAAAAAAGAATAAATTTGTCGTTGTCGAAATGGCAAAGGAAGATTTTCTTGGAACGTTGAAAATAGAACAGTCGATAACTAAACGAAAAAAATATGTAAATGAAGAGAAAGTTAATTGGCTTCAAGCTCGAGTAATAAAGCTTGCTAAAGAATGTCCTTTTCAATATTCACGAAAAACACCCATAAAACCGAAGAAGAATTTAAAGAAATTAATATAAAGAAGATAAGCAAAGGTCGTCCTGCAACTGATAATCGTTTTGGGTTAAAACTTTTTGAGCTCTATCCAAACTGAAAAGAGGTTTCTGTAAAAAAATGGCTGATATTAAAAGTCTGATGGCTCTTGTACCAAACGATGTTAAACATTTTTACAAAAACTTAAATACGGCGGATTTTAATGATGATGTAGAGGCATTTGGTGAAAACATCGATTTTATCCTTGAAACAGAAGACCAATAACAATTTTTTTAACTAAAAACTGATACTTTGTATTTAATACAATTTTTTACATTTCGCGTTTGTATTAAAGCGATTACAGCACCCAAATGGGTGCCGATAGCTTTTATTGTTCGTTCTGTCTTGTTTTTAGCCCAGATACTAATCGTCTCACCATGGAATGCAGTTCCAAAAATAGCAACAATCACCAGAAAATAAAAGAACATGAAGCGTCGTTGGTTCATTACAAATCTGCCGAAAGGTACTTGTTGTGGTCTAAAAACCTTGATATAGCAGGAAAGTTACTAAATAAACGAGATGTAGATGTAAAGAAACGAAGACGAATATTAGAAAAAATTATAGAAGTCATCAAATTAATAGGCAAGAGGTTTGAATTATAGGGGTGCTAAATATGCCAAAGCTGCATATACATTAAATGGTCCTACGTTAGATCACGGTAATTTTTTAGAAATTGTATTGCATTTAAGTAAATTTGATCCGTTAATGCATGCTCATATTAATGAGCAGCACAAAATGTTTAAAATATCACAAAAATGAAGCCGACCCTGGTCCTGAAAGACATTGCAGTTTTGCTACCTTTCTTTCCAAAACTACCTGCAATTATTTTATACAAGCAAATGGCCCATTAATAAAGCAAAATATAGCAGAAAAAATAAATTATTCAAAAATATACTCAACTCAGATAGATATAGTCAAAACCATGAAAGAAGTAATCTGCGTCATCACTTGTATTTGTACGAATTAAGGTGAAAATTTTAAGTCAATGTAGCATCTAGTTCATAAATACCCAATAAATATTCAAATTCGGAAGTTTCCGTCAAGCTCCCGCGCAACTGCAAACCGTAATGAAGCGTGGTTGCCAATAATATTTTATTTTCATAGAGATAGTTGCTTTAACTATTTTTAAATTGCCGTCCTCTTGTTTTACGAATTTACTAAATTCAGTTAAAATAAAACGCATTTTCATAAATTGAGTTACATGTATTGATCTGAATAGACACGTACAGTTACTGCAATATAAACTATTTACGGCAGCTGCATTGAAATCTTTCTCGGTACGATAACTTTGGCAACCGCGCTTTATGGAAAAATTAACATTTTGTCTTGTTTACGTTTTAATAAAACGACTAATGACATCTTTATACCAAACACTTCATCATCATCATTTGACCAAACACTTAATCTTCATTATTTATTTTAAAACTTTAAAAAGTATATTCCATTTACACAAAACCAAGAAAGATATCCTATTTTAAAGAAAATGCACATACTAAAGGTTAGCTTGTTAAGTATATGAAGTTCAAAACATACGGACATATACTCTTCTCTGTCGTTTTCCCAGATGAACGTGTTTACGTATGTCTTTGTTTAAAACACGTACAAATCGTATTACTATCTTTATCATATATATTAGTTAAGCTTTTAAATAATCTTAAACGTATATTTTGAATTGAGTTAGACACCTATGACATAGAGGACTTTTTTCGTGGTTCCTACTATACTGCCCAAGATATTAAAGTTCATGATCAGCTAACCATAATTGTTAGATACGTTACGAATTTGTGAATGCGTGAACGTTTACTTGCAGTTAAAAATTGTAATTCTGGAACCGGTAAAGGTTTATCTAAAAATGTAACTTCCGAATTATTAAAAAACTCAAATCTATAGAAAATTGCATCAGTAGCTCTACAGATGATGCGTCCAATATGCAGGACCAATATAATGGATTTTCAGCTTAGATGGAAAAAGAATCATCGACTCGTATGCATTTACATGTTTGGTGTTACGCTCATGTACTGAATCCTGTAATGAGGGACACCACTCAAGTCTCCGTAGAGTCTGTGACATTATTTGGAACTTTAAACACGTTGGCAGTTTGTGTAAGAGAGTCGTACCTGCGAATATGGGAGAAAATAGTAAGTATAAATTTAATTCCGTAATTGGTGAAAGACGATGATGGGTCAAAAATAAACGATTGAGTAAAATTTTTGGAAGTCTGATGTTTCCCCATAAATTTTTGTTTGTTGATATAATTCAAACATTAATCGAAATATCAAAATCAAACAAATTTAATGCAGATGTGTATTGGAAAAAATGATATCCTACGAATTTATATTAACCGCTCATGTATATTTACGAATATTTTCTTCTACTACACCATTGTCTCCTTATTTGGAAACAAGTGGTTTAAATGCTATTGCAGCATATAAAATGGTCGAAAAGATGGTAAATACTTTAAAAGAAGAATCAAGAGATTTTGATTTCATCATTGATGCAACCAATAAATCTATTAAATGAGCAAATGAAGAATTGGAAAGCAGAGATGAAGAACTATTCATACAAGATGAATCTACTCCAGTAAGAGTTAAAAAAATGGAAAAATGTTATACTATTTTTTATATAGTGTCTTTACTCTACCTTATAGGCGGCAGAGCCTCAATAAATTATGAGGGGTTTCGGTCTAAGGTTTAAGCCGAGGGTAAAGAGGGTGGAAAATAGCCTTGAGTATAATAGGACCCTTTAAAGAGATCTTCCAGGCAGCTAAGCTTCTTCAACTTAAAGCAGAGCTATGAGCCAGGGTCGTAGGAAGGTATACGATAATAAAAGAATTTTTAATGGACGTCACCGTATCTTAATAATAGCTATAATGAGAAAAAATTCGAATATTAGATACGGAAATCTTCGGAAAGGAAAAAATATCCTTAACGAGCAAAACATAGAAATATAATACTTATGTTATAGTTACTGTGTCATTCCTAACAGCCTTAAAATATTTCTAGTGTTAAGCTATGTGCAAATACTAATATACAGACTTGATGCGCACCGCCCCTTATATTATGGACTGGTCTAAGTGGCGGTTGTTACGTTCTGCTCCGTAAGCAACCCGTGGGTCAGTAGCTCTAGAACAGTCATAGAGTGTGAAGTGCTTTGTACGTACTAAAATGTAGCGGTAAACCATAAAATGTTAATTTTCGCTTAAAGCGTTGAATTCTGTAAATAATCTATCAATCGCAATAAACTAACTATGTATATCGACGTGTATTTGTTTGAATTCATTATTTTGCAGTTCACTAAATCGAAGGAATTTCTCCGCAGCCATTTGGCCCTATATCTGGGTTACTGAACCCACCGCGGTTACTTTGCCGCCTCAATAAATAGGTAGTCTACACAATTTAACTTAATACGGTTGTGCTATCTATTTATCCAACTTACTTGTGACTTTGCAAACTGGAATTGGAACGATGATCTCGTACTATCTGAAAATTTAATCACTTCTTGACATTGTAGAACTAGGGCTACATTAGGGCTTAGTCACTTTATAAAAAAAACCAAAAAAATTAACTAGTCAAGATTATACTTCAAAAAAGTTTTTAAACATAATAGCAATAATCTATCCTACTTCATTACAAAAATTTTATAAATATGGTTGCTTGCTTTTATAGAAAAATTATTGTTGACTTTAATGAAAGAAAGCGTTAAAACAACTTATAGCACTTTCTATTAATTTACAAAAAAAATATATACCTCATCTGTACAATTTTTTACGTACTGAAGCTTTTTAGATATCTACTTTTAATAATGTCTACAAGTAGTCTCTTATTATTTGTTTGAATTTTGCAAGTGTAAATTTATTATAGTTCTTTAGGAGAATTAAAGAGTTTTGTTAATATTCTACAACTTGTGTATGATACCTAAATAGGATTGTGTTTTGCCTTACATATAATTGGTTAAATACATTGACTTTTCTTAAACTGCAGAACTACATCATTAATTAATTTAAAGTCTTGAATCAAAGGTCAAAAATACTTATGGTTTGAACTAATCTGTACTTCAATAATACTGTCAAAAAAAGTTAGATTTTATAATGTGACAAACAAATATTAAAGCGTCACCTGCTTAGTTACGAGTACATTTCAGTGTAACCTTGTAAATTCAAATAAGGTTATCTTATAGAAATTTCATTGTGTTCATAAGAACATTTATGCAATACCCGACTATTAAATTCTGAACAAAAAAATTAGGTGTACCAATTTAAATCACTTTATAAAATTTACAAAAATTATTATTACATTTCCAGTAATGGTTCCATGAAACGAAAATTGAATTAGAATTGGAGAAGACTCACCACAAATAATCCGCTAGACCTCAGCTTTCGTCAACCATCGTGTGTAGTTACTACAACAGGTACGCGCGGTTCACACGTGCACGGCTCTACAGCCTGACTTCTATACAAAACAAAATTTACGGAGAATTCCACCATACCCCTTAGCAACACTTGGGAATTTGAACTTTCAATACTGCATAACAAAAAATTGTGCTTCAGTGTTCCAGAACGATTAGATAGATAAAATTTAGTGCTTCAACATTCTAAAATTTGCGTTTCAATACTCCATAGCAATTAGACTAAAACTTGCGCTGAAAAGAAAACGAGAAAATGATTTGGATGCAAAATTGAAATTTATTCACCTACCGTAGATGATGTTCATTTTACAGCAACAATAGGTCGATTAAACTATAAATCGGTGTAATGGTATACGTTGACACCATTTCACCTGCCTTTGGGACTGCATGTTTTTAAAACCTGCTGGCCCACGTCTCGACAAACTTGTTTATCTGATCACATTCGGACGTTAAAGACGAACCTTGACCACGAGGCAATTTAATATTAAAGCACGCGCAGAATTGGATTGTTGCATCAACACATACACAGATAGAAGGAAACCTAAATTCTACTTCGAGTCCATAGACATAGGTGGAGTTCTACGTAACAAATAGATATTATATTGCTAAAATAGGAATTTGATTTTTTCTGTATAATAAAGGATTTTTGTTAAATAAATATTTAGAACAAAAGCGTACATTAATGAAGCAGGTAATCGTATTCGTTACAAAGTACCGGGCGAAAAAGTAGCAGTCACTTAATAAGTTACCCAAAGGACAAATTTTGTGTCACTGTATATAATTACTTATGACAAAGCGGTATGAAGTATCGAAAATAGATTTGTGAAACATAAATCTTTGTATACAGAGATGTCTTGGCTTGATCGAAATAAATTTAACGTTATTAATGAGCTTCCAGACCAGACCTTTGAATTTAGAACATGTTTAAATAAATTTTACCCAGATATTTCGAGCGAAATTATACAAGTGGAGTTAAAAGATTTTGCAGAGAAATGGAATTCCATAAAACATATATTCATTACATCGATATCCAACAAGAAACTTTAAATAATGAAGAAGGTGATGATGAAGAAGAGAACGATAAAATAAAATGTAAAATCGCTAAAAGCTGTCAAAGCTGTGTTGTATGTGTTTTTAACGATTTAGTTAAATATAGGCTTCATACATTAGCATACAAAAGTTTATATATTGTTTATAAATTTGTATTGACTTTATCATGTAGTTAAGTTCCGTGTGAAAGAGGTTTATCAAAATTAAAATATATATTAAATCGTTTAAGAAGTTGCTTAACACAAGAACATTTGGAATTTTTTTTACTGATGTCAATAGAAAACAATGTATTAGTAAATATTAAAAATGACAGTATTATTCGAGAAACGTGTAAAGATAAGTCTAGTTTAAGAGATATTTTATTTTGATTTTGATTTTTCCAAGTTCTCCTAAAATAAAAATAATCAATATTGAGTGTTGTTTGGTTATTTCTTGATAGGTTTTTATATATTTTTATATGCGACCAAAATTTATAAACTTATATTATTACATGTTTCAAGTGGATTCACGGGTTTCCTATCACCCTTCATCTAGTGGGCCGGTGCAAACAGAAATTTTGTAAGAAAAATTTCCCCAATCCGGCGCTAATGTGGTTTGTGTCAAAGTGCACTGTCGCGACTGCCTGTTTGGAATTGGATTGGGAGATTGGTGATGGGAAGCGCGAACGGGCTGTACATTCTTCAGTGATGCTACATGCTGGCGAGGTAGAGTACAGCATTGTTGCCCTTCATGCTTACTCCGACTTTATCAAAATAAACAGTAGCTTTAGGCAATTTGTCTAAACCATTAGCGTTGCTTAGACGATAAGTTTTTAATTTTTGTTGCATTAGTACTGAATGCACTGTTTTAATCTTCGTTTGCGTGTTAATTATTATCGTTTGTAATCAAAGCCCTATGTAAAATCTTTATGTATTGAGTATTATTACAATGTATTTATCTAACAACCTAAAACAAACATTCAAAATCAAGTAGTACTTTATAAGTGGCGCCCATGCAGAGAGATATACATTGCGCGATAATTAAAATTATAACCTGGTAACAGTACGAAATTGGTGCAGAAGTAGATGAACCATCGTTAAACGCGTAAAGACAGTGGAATTTAAACGTATAGTAGAGTTGTTTGTAGTAGGTTTAGTATTCAGATTATAATGAACTGTGTTAAACTCAATCCTCAACAGGTGCAAGAAATGAACGTTTGTAGTAGAAAAACAACAGATGTCTCTTAGCTTACTGGTGGGACAGAGATATATGCGGATGTTGATAAGGTGACATTCGGACTACTCTCGATGATATTGAGAAAACCTTTCAGGGTGCTAAATTACCTGTACATGCGAAGGGTATGTGAATATATCTAATCGTTTTCTTAGTGAGCTATTGAATATTGTTTAAAGATGTTTGATGATCAATTACAATGGCTAAAAAAGGAAAAGGTAAAAAAGGTTCGCGTGTAGACCATAGGTTTATAAGTTGTTTAAGTAAATCGATTGAGAAATCATTTGAAACATCTCGCGCAATTATACCCAGTACACTTAACGAAAATATAAAATAGAGTTTTTCGGAGTTATCGGTGAAATTAAAACGGATGGAGAAAATTCAAAATACATCAGAATGTAACGTTAGTATTGCTACTGAAAAAAACCGTTATAAAATATAATGAAAACAGTAATACGGCATAAAATGGTAATGATATAGAGATAGTCGGTGTAAATTTAAACGCCAGGATGTATTCCAGTGACATAACAGAAGTGAATGTTGGTAATAAAAAACATTACATTTAAATGTGAAAAGATTTGGGAGGTCCAAACTTGCATCTTTTTGCAAATAGTTAAATTCATCCAGGACTTTTATTGATAAATTAACGACTTTACTTGATGATAAAAAAGTTTATTATGCTTTAGCGAGCTTAGAATGGTCGGTCCTTGAGTGGGCTGACGTCAAACAATTTCAATCGTTCAGTCAGTGTAGAGAGTGGTTTGTTAACAGATAATGGTAAATCCAGACAGAATATGAGGATTTTGTTACAATTAAATTCGGTGAGTACAAAAAGGGTTCAAAGGCAGATTATTTCTTGAAACAAGTCAGAGAAGCCAGATACTTGCCTATTTGAGGGGATTTTTACAACAGAATTTGAGTATTAACTAAATTCTCAATAAATGTGGTATAATTATGAGCGCGTTAGACAATAAATTGACTAAGGTAAACGAACAAGTTTTCCTCATCTTTCAGTCGAGTAACCACGAATCTGGTTATTCATTTTTTGTCGTACCGGGGTTCGTCTGTTTTAGGATTCGATTGGTTTCGGAGTCATAAATGGTACCTTAACGTTACTGATAATGTGTCTGAAGGTAAAATTCAGAGCAAGAGATTAAGTGCTGTTTTATAGGCGAATCTAACTTAGCGGTGCACCTTTGTGTTAGCGAAATAGTGTAGGATTGGGCATCTTCGGTCGATAGAAAGGTAAAAGTTAATTCAGAAACAGAAATCGCAAAGTGATTCAATGGATAGCATCACTCGTAGTTGTTCCAACTTGTTGATCAGCTTGTTCACACGTATGATTTATGACTCTTGGAATCGTAGTTTGTTTAAGCAAATATACGTGGTATTTTTCTAGAGTAATTCTCTACACACAAATTAGACTTCTTTGAAAAAGGTAAAATGGGCTTTTGAGCGAGGATAAATACTTTATGCAATTTACCTTTCGGTAAAGTACCGATTGTAATTTACTTGGTCTTTTAAAAGTGCATGCAACTCTTTTTCCAGTCTGCATTAAATGCCTGTACACGGATTTTCAAAATAACACAATAAAGTCATTTAGTATTTAAAACACGTTCTATGGTAAATGAAAACTTGTTTTATGTTATTTTTCTAGAGAGTAATTATTTACACACGCCTGAAATAAATTAACACAATTAAGAATCTTATGAGAATATCATACCGGGTAAAATGAAATATTGAGAGATTTTATTTAGCTTTTCATTGGGATGGTTTTCTTGCAGAATTTGGTGCTCAATGATCTCTCGTGACCTCATTATCACATCAATTACATTACAAATGCTTTGACACTTATTTTTTAATTATATTTAAAGCGCTTTAATGTTACCCAACTTGATGAATCTATCGTGGCTGTACCCAACATTTATGTAACATTAATATTTTATTTTAAGCAATGAATATTTTCTAATTTTTTTATATTTTGAATGGATTGACCATTCGCCTTTCTTGATTATTTCACATCAACAGTATAGATCCATAGCAAGAAAATACATTGTACACTCTATCATTAGAGTAATGAAAATAACTTAATATTAATAATTTAATACAGGGCGGCACGTTATAAACCTTTTCAACTACTTACCCAACTCTTTCCCTAGATTATTTGGCAACATGTACCTTATTGGGTACAGTCGAGGTTAAGAACAATTTTTGCGAGTACAAACTTTTTAGAAGTAAGCTTCTATGTAAAATAGCCACCTGATTGTCCAGACCGGAACTGGACATAACAAGATAAATGCGAGGACCGATGAAGGTTCAGGTTGCCATTGCATATTGATAATATAAAAATGTTTACGAAAATTAACACACTCGTACCGACAAGCAGGAGTTGGAACATTTGTTCCGTTGCAGGTCTGTTACACATTAATAAGGAAGATTTGCGACAAATTTTAAGAAATGATTTAAATGTGAGTACGGTGTGAGCTGAAAGGATGCCTAAAAATCTCAGTCACAATCACAAGGAAAGGGATATTTTGAGGCATTGGAAATTATACAATTTTTAACCCAATCGTATTACCTATGAAACGGGATGGATATTTCAGTAGGTTCCCGGAGCACAATAACAATTATTGTACATTAAACACTGCAATCTTTCCTAAGATAAAAAAGCGCAAATGTGAAAATCAGAATAATGTGATCGTCTTGAATTTTTGCCAATTTATACTAACCAGGTGGGATTCTAATTGACAGACGGTGAGTGATCATTACCATAGAGATTGTGCCGATTAAATTTTGACATAGGATATGAAAGAAATTTGACGAATTGTAGTTGAATGGTTATACCTTTCATCATAGCAAATAATCCCTTCCAATGAAGGTTAAAAGTTCCGAATATTGTAATATGTTTGGACCTTGCTCCTCTACGCTGAAACAATAATAAAATTCTATATTGTTGACAACTGTCTAGAACTATAAAAACTATAATATGATATTGTTCTATAGTTTACATTTTTACCTCTAGCGCTTCTGCCGCATCTTCACGTATAGCAGGCACGATAATAACAGAAAAGTTGTATTTTGCCACAATTAAAACGAAAATCTTCCGTAGTTACAAACTTCAGGTTCCAATTTAAGAGGCCGAACTTAGATATAATCGTCATAGTTGTAAATAGAGATTAAGGGATTCACGAACATACGCCTATATTAATCGCTTCAATTTACATTATGTCCATTTTCACGCTACCTAGATTTCGCACCTTTATTTTCATGTTTAAATTTTTTCCTCGTTTACATCACTCCTCAATCGCAAATCAATTTTTTTTGTTGCGAGCGAGGAAAGTTACACAAGCTTACCAAAAAGACCTTTATACCGTATTTTCAGATTAATTGGTGTTACAGTAGTTTAGTACTTTCTTTTTGACAAAATTTTGTAACACGATTAATAAGAAAATGTCAATATACACACACCCTTGGAAACAGCGAATTGAATTAACAATATATGTTTACGGTTAACTGAAGTTTGCCTGCGCTTCATTGTCTCCGTTTCACGATTATAAACTACTTTTTACTGTACAGAGAAATGTGCTTCATCATAGCATAAAATACCAGACGCTTTATACACCGACTTCGAAATGAGCTCTTCGTGAAGACAATAGGGAAACTAAACGTTATACTTTTGTTTTAACCTGCCACTAGAAGATTATGTAAACTAGAGGAAATTTAGGTCGTTAGCCACAAGCTGCGGTTTATAATATTCGTTCTTCGTAGTGAAATCACGTAGCTTGGAAGTATGATGTATAGATTTTAGGTTGGACAGGTAAAGTTATAGAAAGACAAGGGTTGCAAATAGTAATTTACATTCGACTTTCATTTAGTGCAACGTAACTAAAATATTTGTCTGTAATGATTTGAACTTGTTTTCATTCGGTATTTTGATTCAATACATTTTCTACTTACGAGGGAAGTCTCAAAAGTTATCGTCCAAATCCCTTTTCTGGCAGAGAAATGTTTTGCTTTTCATTGTAGTTTCCCGGAAGACCTTCAATAAATTTATTCCAATGTCTTTCTAATAATTGTATCCCCCATTAAAGTGTTATTCTGAAGCTCAAAAAAATATATATGCCTGGGTGCAATAGTTTCGTTATCTGATGTGAAATATTTTCCAACCAGAAATGTTTACAAGTATGCCAAGAGATCGCGGCTAATAGGTTAGTTGCTAAGCAATTTGTACTTTATTTCGTTGAATTTTGTCATCGTCAAGACAATGCGTAGGCACGTGTATTATTCTGATAAAAATTGATCTGATTTTTCTTGAAGCAGGTTTTTTTCACGAATTTTTGCATCCAAATAACCAAGAAGATTTGTTAGGTGTAAAATGTGTAGTACGTTATAAATTTAGATTGCCCTGAAAGGGAGGGGAACGCGTAACAATTTTAAGGATGCAACGGCTAATCACAGTGTAGGAGTAGGTTTCTTTGAAAGAGATTATAAAACTAATTATAAAATATCAATATAGATTTGAAATGGCTGAAATACAGAAATACTATGTTACAATATTCACTTACCCTAAAAGAGTTTTCCACTGTCATCGCTCAAAGGCGCGAAACCATTTATTTCACCAATCGCTTTCGATATTTTCCAGACACAGAAGACGGTTATTCCGATAGTTCTCCTTAGCTTCTGGCTTCCTAAGTTTCTAACATTATATTTTACTTTTCTCTAAAATACCGTAAAATACTACTCAATTTTGTCATAAATAAAGAAATTCTCGAAATCGAAGCCTCTCTCAATATGACTGACTCCGTCATTGGGGTAACAGATATCCTCTTGCAAATTTACCTATCTTTCCTATATTATAAATAAATTTAAATAAAATTCCCGCTAAACTTAAACTCTAATAACATTAAATTCCAGAATAATAAATACACATGCATCAGTTTTAAAGAAAAACTAATATATTGTAAGATCTAACAAGTCGGGTGTTATTAACAGAAATCGTAAAAAATCACTAATTCATAACTAATTCTATCTTGCCATTGTTCTAGTTTCCAAGCCATACGACGTTTTAAATCCAAATTTATGGAAATGCTCTATATAACAATACACCGAAAAGCACAGGGCATTATAATTTTTGCTAACCATTCCAATGTCCATTAAAAATACTAAATCTTTACCCTTTTACCAACAGTAAATAATATCACTAGTAAAGCTTACTTTCAAAATCAATGTACACTAATTCCCTCGATAAGGTAGTCTAACAAAATAATTACTTTCGTAATTTATTAATTTTCAACTACAGAAATAAAAACTACACAGAACTTAGTTTTAAGATTCACATGTATAAAATTCTAAATCATCTACATAAAACCTTATTCTATTCGCGGTTTGTAGCTAATTTAAGGACGCCCAGTAACCGATTGTAACCGATCGCGTGGGTTATCTAGCAAAGAGCAGCTGCTTTTTCCAAAAAAGAAATCTAGCTAATTGTGGAGTGAATTCAAAATCTCTAAACTCTTTTACCTTGGTCGTCACGACACTAAATCCATGCTCCCGTGTGTGAAACCTACCTCTACCATTGCAAGCGCAATTCGCGTTATGTCACAGGTTTCGTATTTTGGTGCGGAAATCTATATTCACATCATGAAGCTGTTTTCCGTCTACTAACTTTTAATTTTCCTTCATACTATCTCCAAGAATACAGCCCTCCCGTTCTATTACATGAACTTATTGCTACATATCGACCTTTTTAATTACCTGCGTGTGAATAATTAAGTCGTTGTTTCCCGTCGGCTTTCTGGTGTTCGTAATTTTTTCCTACTCTTCATACGTTCGGTGGGAAAATAGGTTATGTCATTGTATAATATTCCTCTAGAGATTGTGTAAAATCAAGTAACAAATGCGTGAGTCCATATGATTCATCATGTAGGTCAAGTGCCGCGGAAATTTTATTACCCCTGCAGTCTGAATGGATACATTGAAAACATTTTAACATAGTATTTGTTTTATACTTCTGTCAAATGTGCGGGTATCACTAAATGAGAATTTGCATTACATTGTAATGATACAAGTTTCTTTTCTGGATGTTACCTTGTATTATAGCCACCCGTCTGTCCCTGTATTGTTAATTCTGCTTAATCCAACTAACATTTTTTGAAAACTCTTTTATATTTGAGATAATTATACTATGGACCATGAATATTTATAAGTTCACTGTTATTTGTTTCTTTAATTATTGTAAATGCTTTTTTAAAATAACATGACCACGCTATGGATAGTTACTGTTAGAAGTATTCTATTATATACAAACTACTTTTTGCGATTTATGATATAGCTTATAGACATGAGTTACGCTCAAATATGTATGACTCAAAAATAAAACTATGTTCTTGTGGTTTTATATCTATGACTCGAATTCCCTTTAACAGAACTAACAATTTCTTGAAACGTCGTGCTAAATGAACACTACTATGCCTGAAATCAGAATATTCATGGTATATCAATATTTATTTTGTGCTTTTACAATTTTTCTTATTCATTTCCATTTGGATTCTATTTATCTTAATGCAAACGCATTGCTGACTACAATGATATTTAAAGTGAAGTGTTTTACCTTTGTGAAAATTTTCTGACCAACAAAGCATATTTGTAATGTTACGATATTGTTACCATACCATTTCTTGCTGATGGAACCGTTTTTGCTTTTTTGGTGCACTTCCTTCCAGCTTCAATTCATTATTTCGACTGTTCTTTCACTCACGTGTATAGTGATGAATTCGAGTTTTTTAACAGTTACAATATTATGCTAAAAACCAATTTACTTTGCTAAAAATTAATCAAAGATTGCAAAGAAATATGCATTTGAGTTCGTTTTTACTGAATGATTGGTAAATTCGGCAACAAACGTGTACAAAGCCTTTCATATATAATTTTGATTACAAAATATTTCAAATTTTTTTTAAGTACTTATAGCCTCAGATATTACACGTACTTTTAGTTGACGATCATCTAGCACTCTATTATGTACTTGTGGCACGATTTTTCGTATTGTAGAAGTTTTCGGATGACTTTTACGTGTATCACTTTCAAGGTTTATACTAGATTAAAAAGAGCAATCTGTTCTTTCACATAAGTAAAGTTGAAGCATCCTCAGGTACCTGTAACAATCTTGGATACATTTTTGGCGGTGTTATTCATTGTACGAGCTTCAGAACAATATCATTTTAAGAAAATGAATATCACATCAATATTGAATAGCCTATTCTACTTGAATGAATTGAAAGGTCAAAAGAAAATATTAGCATGTGCTTATAGAATAGATGGCAGTTTTCAATGCTAAAACTGATTTTACATTTTTTATTTTTGTAATATTATTTATGTGCCAAACAGAACACCTTTCAAACGTCTCCGTAGTAACTCGCTGTACAATCATATAAGATCAGTATTCTGTTACTCTGTCTTTAACAAGGAATAAAACAGCGTGTGGTTTTTATTTGCAAAACGTAGAATAAAATATAATTAAGTTATTTATAATTGGTAAGTAGCAAAAGTAATCTTACATAACATCCGAAAGGTCTTTGTCCTTATTAAAAAAAAACCGTACGCGGGCTCCTGTACCCTCACAATACTACAACC
Organism: Platerodrilus igneus; assembly: GCA_036346225.1. NCBI lineage: Eukaryota > Metazoa > Arthropoda > Insecta > Coleoptera > Lycidae > Platerodrilus > Platerodrilus igneus. The sequence goes on along the minus strand of JARFIW010001325.1, from coordinate 10,519,555 downwards.
CTATTCTGTTTCAGGTCGGGATACCTTGATTTGATTATAATTGTATTGCAATATGAGAGCCGCATAATATTGATACTATAAACTAATTGCTGTTTCAGTATTTTTATGAAGGTAGTTAAACCAGAAGACTTGCTAATAACTTAGAAAAGGAACGAAGAAAACGAATGCAACGCTAACACAGTAGGAGATGGGGAAAGGTCGATGGAAGGCGACGCCCTAAAGAACAAAGCTACAGGACAGACGACCAGATTCTCCTTTTTAGAACATCTGTTTAAGAAATTATAATGAAGCACAAAAACACATGTAAAATATAACTCGCGTAAGCAATGTCTATGAATTTAGATAGCAAACAATATTAAACTGCGTGCTTAAAGACGAACATCTAAATTCTACACTCCTCGCGCATTAACATTAAGTATTAATTACGTCTAAATTACAATGAAACTCAAAGATATTCTATAAATTAAGAAATTAACCCATTATACACCCCTATATTTTGCCGCATACATTAGGCTAACAACACTAAGTAGCATTTATCAACTGTAATTTATAATATTCTGCATTGGCAAAGCAAACAACTAATTATATATAATTACGCAACGGTTAAAACACAACAACATGAGAAACCAAATAGCGCCTCGATAATACATGGAAAAAATGAGGACCAGCGTAAAGCAATTTCAAATTTTAAAGGCGCCAACAAGCCTAAATATAAAAATAACTACACATGCGGTACAAACGTAAGGATAATTATTACCAGAATGTTAACTAATTACTTACTGATCGACGTTGACGAATTCGTCCTAATTAGAAGCTACTAAAATACATATTTACAATAAAACATATAGATACAATCACCCAACTATCACCAATAAGGGAACAAAGCTCACAGCAAGAAATAGTTAACAGTGGTGTACTCATATATATTTCTTAACGTTTCTAGCATGCAAACAAAATACAGGAGTGAAGTAAGCGTCAGCTGTTGGTTACAATGTTACCTAACGCGGGTTGTGATGGGAATGGTGACATTTCAAAAAAAGTTACGAACCAAAAGGAAATACGAAGTATCAACATTAAAATCTAAAACATATTTTTGAAATCGGTTGACAACTGTATTTTGATTTTGTAATAGTATATTCGATAGCATTTTTAAGCATTATATGAAAAATTGATACTTTAATGGTATTGTAGCACAATTTGTAGGTCTACTTAACAAAAGCATAAAAATATTTCTCACTAACTACCTTGTTGGACTTACAGTTAATAAATAGTACCCCAGTGACACAACTGTCGCAATTTATAATTTACAGTACACGTTTTTGTATGACAAGTCCAAAATACACTTTATAAATAACCTTTTAATAGCGTATTGATAAAAAGCATGATTCCGAAACTAATGTTTAAAAATATAGTGATAACAGAAGCAAAAAGCGATTTTCAATTTTATTAAAAAGAGCAACATTCAGGAAATTCTTGACTATTAACCACACGTTTAGAAGGAACCAGAAAGTACAATATATGAAATGCGAACTTGTAAATTAAATAAAAGGACTAGCAAAGTTGGTTGCCTAACTGAGCTATTACAAACATAAAACAATGAAAGTTTAACAAACCCGTATTTTTAAATAGGTAGCAAAATTAAACGCAACATTCGCCCATGTGCAACATCTTTTATACGATTGTATAGCTTATTAGTTTTCTTAAATCTTAGCCACCTTTGAAAGGTACGACTACAACAAAAGAGTACATGTTCAGTATATAGGTTTTGGTATTTGGAGAGCAACGTATTTCAAGTAGCACATAAATACACACACACATAGTAGTTGAGGTATGTAGAATTAGATATATATTGTTTTCTTGAAGTTTACCTTCTGCGAATATGCATGGTAGATCTGAGGTAATTCCAATCAGAACATCAAACCTATTAGTAGAATTGTGAAGTTTTGGGTGATAGTAATAAAAATAAAGTAGGATTTTTAAATAATAAGGATGCACATAGGCATAAACCAACAACTGACAACCTTGTTCTGCCGCAAAAGCCAAGTCTCTGTTGTTTCAAAATGAAAGTTGTGGCAGTAAGTACAAGTAGAAAGTATTTAAATTAAACTCACACCGATATACAATTTGTTTATATTACTAGCTGTAGCACCTCAAGTTAACATTTACATAATCACTGAATTTTCATAAAAGTACATTCCACGTCATTACAAATAAACAGACGTTTTATAAATAACAGATCGTGCCTAACAGACAACAATAGCAAAGTTGTTTTTACATGAACAAGAATATAGTTTATATAGAAAAGTAGGTTCTGTAGTTTAATTAAAATGGAAGTTTTGAATTTGTATATATGGACACTAGTTGTTTCGTAGTAACAGAGATAAAGCTACGATGTATAATAATGTTTATATACAATTCGAACAATGATATGAAATGCTTAATTCTCAGTACGAATAATGTCTGTATGCGTGTATACTGAAAATGTCTGCGTAATGCGCATACAACTATTAGCGGTACCTACAGTTTTTTATGAAGCATGCACGAGGTTCTATTTGTGTAGTGGACAGTAGGTATAATATAAGAACCAAGGGGTCTTATTTTCACATCGTACCTTAAGTAGTCTAACCTAGGCCCCATCTCTCACCTACCGTAAGCCCTATACCTCCATCTCACGTTTAACCTAGGTCTCACACTTCCACACGTAATCTGACAGCCAATTTGTATAATATGGCAATACTGTAAGTTTCCAGTTCTTTGATCAGGCTAGATCTAGATGTCTTTTGCATGATGAAGCACACAAACAGCTGATAAAATCCGTTTTATGATTCCCTACTTTTTTGCTATTGACAGGGATTGTTACTTGGTATATAAATTTGTTGTATATCTAAACACGAGCACTAGAATTTACTCACGTTAAACAGTTTTTGCTAGCTGTTTAGTTACTAGGATCGAAACTAGGGCGTCGCAAAGGCTACAGTGACAATTGCCACTGGCGCACATTCTGAAAAAGGTATTGCATCGCTTTGCGTGAACGCATCGTAGCAAAAGATGCGACAAAGAATAAAAGTTGCCTCTCGTGGAAAAGTATGTTTCTTAGAAGCCATACAAGAGCGACAGGCACCGTTTTCAGGGAAGCGAGAGCCAGCCAACTGCCGCAACGCTTATTTTAATTATCCTCACTAGTTACTATGATTTCACTGACCTCGCACTCGTTTCTCGCTAGTCGCCAGGTGAATTTATCAGTATTCGCATCGCACGTGCATGACATATTAGTTCTTTGGTAATTTTAAGTTTCTAATAAGCAAGTTATCCTTACATAAAAATATAGACCTAAAATCGTGCTGGTAGTGTGTTGCTTTGTATGTGTACACCATACTTAGGTATTGCTACTTATTGAAGAAGTAAGTTATCGGTTCTAAATATTTATTTGGGAATGACAAGGCTATTTGAAAGTAAGTATACCGGAATAGTATAAAGTCCCGGAACAATCGAATAACTTTGTTATTTGAAGTGCATTTTCTTAAAATTTAGTATGAATATGTGGTTCAATCTAATGAATCTATTTAAGTAATTTTCAATTTTTTATTACTTCCTGTTTAACCGGAAATCCGTGTCACTATTTTTTAAATGAGACACTCATTATGTTTTTACATTTTCGGATGCATAATAAAAACTACCTTTGGAAATATTAACAAACTTTTTCATTCTTAAGAACGTATTACAAGAAATAATAAAAACTACCGATAGCGCTAAATTAAGTTGTCTTTGAAAACTATTTGAAATTTTATTGACCATACAAAAACTGTTCAAATAGCGCTTCGTTTACGACTTGACAATGATGTAATTGATCAATAAAATGTCTTAGTGAATTCTGTATCATTTATGGTGTGGTACGATTAAATCCCTCAGCTATTTGTTCTTCTAATTTTTGTCGATTAGGTCGAGGTTGATACACTTGACATTTTAAATGACCTCTTAAGGAAAAATCGATTGGTGATAAATCTGGGGAACGGACCGACCATTTAATTGATCTTCTGCGCCTAATCCACCGTGCAGGAAATATTTCGTTTAAATAATCACGAACATTGTGCGCAAAATGCGGCAGATTTACATCCTGTTGAAACCATGCATCATTTATATTTGGAAAGAGAGCTGCAGGTGTTGGCACAATCTTGTTTCTCAATAAATTTAAATACACCTCGTTGGTTAAATTTCCTCTAGTGGAAAATGGCCGTGTTGTGTTGCCTCCACCATAGCATATCATAACGGTAGCTATAGTTTAATTATTTTTGTAATGCGTTTTTAAAAAGAAAAGTTAATATTTCGGACGGTAGTTTTTATTCTGCATCCGAAAATGTAAAAATATAAGAGTATATCATTTAAAAAAAGTGATAACCATTTTAGGTTAAATAGGAAGTGACCCAAAATTAAAAATGGCATAAATAAATTTATTAATTTTAACCACATCCTTATCAATTTAAAAAAAAGCACTTCAAATAAAAAGGTTAATAGACCGTTCCTGGAATTTATACTAACCCGGTGTAATCAAATGTTGAGGGATAAATATTACCTGCAACTTTTAAATCTTCTCTTGCTCTTTTAGTCAACATAAGTATATTTTAACAATTCGTTAAACGTTTTGTTTATATGATATCTTTTAATTATTATTTTTTGTTGCGTTGTATAGATGCCGCCAAAGAAAAATTTGTCGGGAACTCAAAATCGATTTATCCCAGCTGAAAAAGATGCTGTGATTAAAGCAATACACTATGATACAGAATTTTTTTAAAAAGAAAATAAATTGGAAAATAATTGTAATTTGATAGAAATCGAATATCATCAGCTAGCAGTCTTGAACACAATACCCAACTAAATAAAACTGACAAAGACTTTGAAATTTTCATACATTTTACTCATCCTAAAACGTGGAAAATAAAAATTCCTTTAAATTATACGTCGAACGCGGTCTTATTTATGGAGACGATATAGAAATCTTTCCGTCAAAAAATAACGGGCGGTTTGGGAACCAATGGTTTATAAAAACAATGAAAAACGGAGAAAGCATGATTAGAAAATGGTTGATTTATAGCAGGACACTGGATGACTTATTTTGTTTTCTGTGCAATTTGTTTTGTGATCATAGATGTAATTTTGGGTTGCTAGCTTCAATGACTTGGAAATATTTAAATCAGCCATTAGGCATTAAAATTCAATAATACATAGGTAAAATTATATCAAAATAAAAGAATATGGAAAACTACAAGGTGGTGGCTTTATAGGCTAAGTATTACTCGAGGAAGTACTAAAATGAAAGGAAAAGTGGAAACATTTTGAGAGTCATACGCTGTAACATCTGATTTTTTATCTACTCTACCTTGTAGGCGGCAGAGTCACCACACAACAAGGGAGGGGTGCCTGTCTAAAATTCAAGCCCAGGGTAAAATGTATGGGAAGCGGCTTACCGCAAAAGGATCCTCGAATAAGATCTTCCAGCCAGCTAAGTTTCTTCAACTTAGGGAAGAGCTATGAGCTATGGTCGTAGGTTGGTATACGATAAAAAAGAGAATATTATGGACGCCGCCTCATCTTAATAATAGCTATAATTTTAACAATCCGAAGATAAGATACGGAAACCTTTGAAAAAAAAACGTTTATGAACAATCTAAACCTCGAAACATAATACTTACTTACCTTTAACACTGCAAACTTGAATTGGAATGATGATCTCGTACTGACTGAAAATATAACCACCTAAAGGAATACATAGAACTAGGGCTTCACTAGAGCCTAGTCTAACTATCACAAAAAAATTTCAAAAGGTAACAATTCAAAAATATAACTCTAAAATATATTACTGGGAGAAATGCTTGTAGCCTTTCTCACGATTTTGCAAATTGGCTTAAACCAACTGTGAGAAACTATGATTTAGTTCAATAAAAAAATTGATTCAGAATAACATAACCCATTTTCTATTTTGTTAAAAATATTTACAGCTTTTATGCAACTTTATATACATTATTGTTTCAGCAATCAAACTTTCACAGTATTTATTCGTTATCTGTTATTATATGAGTGCATTTTATAGATCTTAAGTATTTACTAAAGTTCTTTAAGGAATGTATTGAACTTTAATTATAAATAACAACTTTTTACTGATCACCGAAAAAGGATCCTGTTTTGGTTTACAAACAAGTGCATAGATGTTTTAAGCGTATGATATAAGATTGAGTTAGATATTTTTAAAAATTTATTTTGTAAACGAAAATTTAAATAACCTTATGGTGCAAAACAATCTATGTATTATTATACTTTTAAGTAAAGAACTGGAATCTTAAATGTGACACGCATGTGCTAAAAAGTCACCTGTTAAGTTACAAACAAATTCTTGTTTAACATTTTCATACCCTGAAATTTATCTTTAAATCTCAAACGTTCATATGAACCTTTGTACAAGTTCAACCTTTTAAATATTAAACAAAACTATTCACTCACATTTAGACTACTATATGAATTTACAAAAAAGCAACCACTATATTTCCGGTAGTTTTTTTAACGAGAACTGAATAAAGAAATCACTCGCCACTAAAGTTTGCATGACCTCTATCTAAATACGGTAGCAGCCATCTACCAATTATTTGAGAATGAGCGTTGCGTAATCACCCAATAACCTTCTTGTCCAACGCCAACAACAAATGTATGTCCTTTAAATGTGCCTAGAACTATCAGCTTGATTTTCATTCAAAAATGAACGCTTAAATTTTTACTTGTTCACAACTTGTGCGCCTTAATATTTCAACTTTAAAATATTTAAAAAAAACTTGTACTACAAAAATCAAGAAGCATTAATTTAAATTTAAAATTAAAAAAAAATACATACTGTGATGACGTCGCATCTAAACCATATAAATCATCTCAAGAGTCAACTAACCAAAGAAGAGTACAAACGAAACATTTTCTTCACGACGTTCCAGCATCTACACCAGTGACGGTTTTTACTTTAAATATAAAGGGATTCTTCTCTTCCAAGCCACGTGTCTGTTAGGCTCCATGACTTCAAACAATCTACTCGACCAAACGTCCGAACTAGTTTCCCAATTACATCCTCAAATCAAATTAGACTAAAGTATATTCCTACGCGAGTAAGCACAGTAAAACCGAATTTTTGCATTAACACATTCGCAAGTATCAGGAGAACAGAAATGCTAAATTGAATTTGTCAACGCAGATGGAGTTCTACAAGATGACGAATAAATAAAGCTAGTATTCTAATTGAATAGAAATTTATACTTTCAATACCATAAGGAATATTTATAAACGATAATTATAAAAAGACGTGAATTAACTGGGAAGGAAATCGTATTCGTTACAACGCGACGCAATTTTACACTGTACAAAGAATAACGATTCCCATAGAGAAACATCTAAAATCATTGTCAACCGGTTTGTGACAAATTTCTAAACACAATTGATCAATTAGCTATTATGACAGTACTATTAAAAAAACATCGAGAGTCACCATAAAGGTCAGTGTCTTGTTTTTCATCAAAAATATAAAACCAGTTAATAATTTAGCAGCAACAAAATGAAATCACAAATTATAGAAAATGTAAAAAAAACAAAATATTTCTTTATTATATCTGACTGCACGATTTTATGTAGCTCATCAAGAATAGATGGTTGAAGAATTTCGCTATGTACACAATAGATCTACAAGAAAATGTAGAAATAAAGGAAGTTTTATTGATGTTATTAAACAAAAAAGAATGGGTGAAGGACTAACTAAAGAAATTGTGGACAAACTGGTAGGAGACTTAAATATTTCGGATATAAAGGGAGTTTTATGATAATCATGCTAATATAGCAGAAACATATAAGGTGTTTAAAAAAACCTGGCATAATTGATACGAGTGAATGAACATATGCCCTACGATCCTCCATTTTTGTGTTAAAGTTAAAATTTTAAAAATTATTATTTCACATAACTTTAAAAGTAGCACGAATTTTTTAACTAAACTTAGCAGACCTAGCTGATATAAAATACACACAACTGCAAAGAAATTACGTTATGCACTTTAGCTAGTGACGTACAGCAGCAGTATCTGACCCCTTAACTCCCTCTATTTGGCACGGCACTGCTTAAATTTTATTATAGATGAATTTTTTACTTGAGAACGTTTTTTACGTAAATAATGTATTCTTGTTTTACTTCTTTACAATTGATATTTACCGAAATATCCGTATTATAAAGAATCGATTAATCTACACCACTAGAATCGGTCTCATTATTTCCGATTTCTTGATCGGGCTCCTTTGTATTAACAGTAAATTGCAAATTATCGATGGCGATATCTAGAATACGTTGTTTTAAAGTATTTTTTCACAGTTTTGTATACATGTACCATACAGCATTCACTCTAAAGCTGTAATAGTGTTCAACTTTTCTAATGCTAGCCGCTTAACATCACATAATTTAAATGTAATACTTCCAGATGCAACCACTCAATAAATTCGTAGTTGGTTTATATGGTTTTGTGAGGAAGACTGCAATCTAGGAAATGCTTCTGGGCTTGCTGTGGCATACATCGGGAACAGTTACTCGACATTGATACTCTTACACCAACGATGACAATTTTCCACATTGCTCATGATACAAAACTAGAGTGTCATATTTTGCCCTAACTGCAACACTCAACTTAACACGCTGAGTTCCTGAGGGTATCATATACTGAGGACACAAACATAAAACACTTGCTTGACTTTAATGTCTTAAATGTCATTTAATAATTCTTTTCAAACTAATGCAAATATGGAACTTTTTTAGTACGAATACATTGTAACGTTGTAAGGCATCAATATAGAATATGGCTTATGCACAAGACGATTCTTCAACAAACAGGGAATATAGTATAAGGAACAGAGATAATTGTAGAGTTTGGTTTAAAGATATCTCAGAAGTATAATATAAAAGGTGTTGTATGCGTTGACTTTGTAATGTTGAACGAGTGACTAAGGATATAATCCTAAAAACAAGATAAAGGTAAAGTGAGAGGACAGAAACTGAGGGATGGCCGCGGTAAACATGGATATTTATGGTAAATCGATGTATGAAAAAAAGAAGCTAGAAATGTTAAGAATAAGCGAATTCAAGAAAATGATGAGATACATAATAAGGATGCCATAATATTGACTAAGGGACAGTGTAACAGTCTTCCAATCTAATAAAAAGTAGGGTAATTGAGTTCTTTAAATATGTGAAACTAAAATGACAGTATAAATGCAGCGGTTTAATCTCTACCATTAGCAAAGCGCAATAAAGAAACGTTAAGGTTCATTTGAAAGATCGGCAATTAATTTAACTTACATTAGTTGCTTAACCCTGGGATGCATAGCGTGGGTCTGTTTGACCCAAGTGCTACTTTAAAACTTTATATTTTTAAAAATTTTAATTTTATATATTAGATATTTTATGTATGCCTTGTTTCCTTATTTGTTAATTGCTAGTAAGCATTCTCAGTTTTCAATAAAATATATTTCTTCTGTGAAATAAACAAAAAAGAAATTTTGCGCTTTTTATGTAGGGTGGGTCTCTTTGACCCGCATTGAAATACACTCAAATATCTTTAAGAGTTTGCATAATGAGCATTAAATTACCCTGTTCTGGCGTATTGTATAGTGAATTTAAGTAATATAGAAATTATGTCATGATAAATAGAAAATCCAGCATACTAATTAGGACAAATTCAATGAGTTCTAACTATCTGCTTGCACAGGTCAATATATCCCCACCAGGCATCTATTATCAGTATTATTATAAATATATCTGCACTTCTGTAATTTATTAGTATACATTTGGATTGTTAGATGCGTGTGCAAATAATTTATCCTTGTATGTAATAAAATGGCATTATCAAGTTATAAACGAACTTTACAAGCGACCGATTTCGATTTTGAAGAAACAGTGCTACAGTGGTACAACGAAACTGAATCAGAAGATGGAGAATTCAGCAGCGATGATTCGCAACATGAAGGCGATGATAGAGAAAATACATTAACTAATGTACAATTCAGTAGCAGTGAAAGTGACAGCGATCAAAGCACCGACAGAAATATTCGATTTGATCGGCAACATGATGATAACATACGGCTAAAAGTGGAATGAAATGGACGAAGATGCCTGATAGAAAATCAAGGATAGCTTGTTCTCAAAATGTCATTCGTTTTACGCCGGGTCCTTCAAAGCAACGCAAAATTTTCACAGAAAAAATGCTTGGAGGAAATTTAAAACTAATGACTATGATCGATGAAATCATTGTTTGTACTAATAGAGAAGCTGCTCGCACATACCTGCATCAAAAAAAGTTTGATACCCAACCAATAAAGAAGAAATGGAGGTGTTTATCGGAATTTTACTCATGGCTGAAGTGGAAGAAACTTGGAATGTACCAGTACCAGAACTTTTTCTTGATAAACTGTCTAATCCAATCTACAAAGCAGCCATGTCCGTGAATCATTTGAAAATATAACTCGGACTTATCGGTAAGAAAGGACAACTTAGCTCCTGTAAGCCATATTTGGAAACTATTCCTGGAGCAATGTAGGACTTTAATGGTGCCAAACAATTTGCTACAATTGATGTAGAGGAATATGCGGTTTTACACAATACATACCAAGCAAACAGGTGAAATATAGCATAAAAATATTTTGGTCGTGTGAAGCAGAAACTGGATATACCATAGATGGAGATATATATTGAAAAGCAAGCTGGTGCCAAAGTACAACGCAATTTGAGAATGCATGTTGTACAGTCTCTTGTGCGTTCAATTCAAAATACATCAAGGAATTTAACACCAGATAAATTTTTATCAGCGTCAAATTATACGAAAAACTTTTATCTATTGGAATACCCACTGGGGGCACTATTAGAAGAACCAAAAGAGATATACCTGCAGAGAGGTTACCCAATAGAAACAGAGAGATATTATCATCTATTTCTGGTTTTACTCAAAACGTAGCTCTTGTGAGTTATGTCCCAAAGAGAAATAAATCAGTAATTCTGCTGAGCACAATGCACCAGGACAATGAAGTAGATAAAACGACGAAGAAAAAACGTGAAATAGTAAATTTGTATAATGAAACAAAAGGTGGTGTGGATGTAATGGATCAAAAAATATCAAATTGCGCATGCAAGCGACAGACAAAGAGATGACCTTATGTTATATGGAGCAACACAATAGACGTTGGATCTGATAATGCCTATATTTTGTTCATTAACAAAAATAAAGACTACAAAAGCATAAGGTCAGACCGAAGAAAATTTTATCTAAAAGAGTTAGTGAATGCAGCTTATTCTCTCATATATGGAAAATCGATCGAAGCCTCTTCTAGATGTAATTAGAAAATTTATTCAAGTGGAAGAAAAATTAAAAGCAGCACCAAAGAAACCAGCAACAAGGAAACAATGTTTCTTATGTCCCGCATAAAAGAATAAAAATGCGATCATATATGTAATAATCGCAGTAATATTATTTGCAAGGATCACTCAATATATACATGTACAAAATGTGTAAATAATAATTAATTATTATGTTCTATTTGTAAATAAAAAACCTATTAAAACAACTTAAAGCCGTAATTATTCAGTTAAAGCACATACAGGTCAATAGATATCTAGTGGGTCTTTTTGACCTACGTTATGTAAATGTGTAGTGTCTGACAGTCATGTATCCTAGGGTTAACTCTAATGGTCTCAAATGCATTTACAAGTTTTTACACAGATAATTCGGCTTTATTGGGCATCGAAATATATTTAGCATTGCATAAGAAATAGTTAATACAAATAAGATAAAACCTTTCTCAGAAAACAATCCTATTGTAAATCAAACTCAAATTACGATATAAATTGAATAATCAAATATAGTAAACGGATAGGGTGTATAAATGTTATGGTGAGGAATAAATTCCTGAAACAAGTTTCAAGTTTCAGAATTTTAATTATCGTAGTGTGATTACTACTGTCATGAAATATGTAACATATACCATATATGTCTGCATTTTGGCGTAAAATATGATTAAAAGATTATATAAGTAGAACAGGTTATTAGCATTAGTAGGTCAAACTTTTAAACTATGTCTACTATTTGATCCTAAATTATTGTAAAGCCTAAAATTCTAAAATAAAAACCCTTTTTAAAAATGTTTAAATTTGATGTCTATTTTTCTGTCCTAGTTATCCAAATTATCTCTTAGTTTTTTATTGAAATTTTTACTGACATTATGATTTCTTTCTCTATACCTAACATGGCTAGTACATTCAGTAGTGATTGTACCACGATGCTTCGTATACATGTTCTTATACTGTTTTAATGTTGAAAAACATCGTTAACCTTCAAAAGTGGTCAATGGAACTAAACCTAAAGGTTTAAAGTAAACTAAGACTTTTTAGAAAGTCTCAAACAGGTTTGTATACACAAATACCTGTAGAAAAACAACAGCTGCAGCACTGTTACGAACATCATGACATTCATACATTGTTCGATTTGTTACGTTCACTTCCGGCAGTAAAACCGTATACGGTATTTGGTTATTTCATTTACACAAATTCCCTCTCTATTCTTAAATTTTCCAACAATACCCTACATAGTGTACCTGTTCAGTATAAGCCCGCTTTGTGTAAAATACGAGATGCGCACTTCGTATCTAAAGTACTAAATTGTTCATATCGCATAATTGTTTTGCTTTGAAATGATAACGCCTAATTTATTTCTTATACTTGTTTGTACAAAATCCTTTATTTATTTTTATTTGTTAGTAGATAATCGTGATCGACGTGCTTTATTTGTTTTTTTGGTATTTAATTGAATCCCCCACTCTCCGCATTTGATAGTTAGCCGGGTATTTACTTTTATTCCGGCTACGTCTAGGTACGTAGCAAAGTTTAATTTTAAATTTATACTTTTGTAGCGAGGTAAAGTAATTTCACGAAAAAGAAGTTTTGTTAAAATCAGAAAATTTTCTGGTTGGTATACCTCAGAGATAATCAGATTATTATTAGAACTGATTTGATGCTTGATTTCGGAAAGAAGAATATTACTAATCCGTAAAAGTTACTTCGGTTCGATTTCAAATCTTCCTCGGCTTTTTACCTTTCGTTTGTTGACTTTATTTCTGTGTTAAGGATATGGATATAATATTTTGAAATTTCTGTATGTTGGTATTGAAGTAGGAAGCTGACTGAAAAAATTTGTTACTCAAGACAGGATGATTTGATCCAAAGCAAAAACAATTGTGCTCTAAGGTATAAAAGTACACCGCTGGCTTGGTTAAAATTAATATCAACAGATTCTATTTTATTAATTTCTTCCAAACAATTGATTAAATTAAGTTTGTCGGAATGAGTAACTTCAACGCACCTTTTATGGAATTACTATTGGTAGGGACGGGTTTAAGCAATCTCACTTTAACTGTTTCATCTAGTACACACTTTGGTGATCTTCCAAAAACGCAGATATATTATGTAAATTCATAAAAACGATTTTTACCCGCTTACGGAAGCCCGTTACTTTTAAAGAGTCGATCCAAGCGGTCATTTCAGTGACCAAAGTTTCTGAAGAATACAAAAGTTTAATTCTAGCTTGCACACGCTCCAATTAACCACTCATCAAGGAACCCCCTTGGAACTACTGGCAATTTGTTTGGTGGTTCCTGATTAACTTTTAATAATCTTAACTCTCCCAAAATAATATCCGTCAACAATTCAGAATTTTGACGAAGTGAAGGAATTGAGCTTTATTTATTGATTAAAGTGCTATCGTTAACATAGTATTCAACAAATCATTCCATACAGTCTTCGAGATGCCTCTAAAAATGTATTTTTCTCTGAATAATCTTTAAACATTGCATACAATTCTGAAACAAATCGATCACTTCACAAAACACACCATGATTTTGAGAAAACTCCGCTTCATCATAAAAACTTAAACTTAATTCGAAAAAGTCACAAAATTTTATGCAGTCAACCATTTTACTACAAATACGCGGATTTTTTATACGCTTTTAAAATTTTTGCAAATTGGCGGTATGCGCTGTCAAATTCACTTCAATTGCCAACACAAGCACGAAAATCTTAACAGATGCGGTTACCTACCACGGGAAATTAGTCATTCTTCATGCATTGGCTTAAATACTATTGAACACAAAAGTAGTAGTCAAGCTCACAAGCTAATGTTGTACCATTAAATTATATGGGAGGTAGACATTTTTAAAATCTACCTTTCAAATATGAACAAATACCATGCAGCGCTCAGCGTTTAAAATTGAAGAAGAAAAAGACGGAAAATCCCAATATCTTTTGAAGAAAACTCTCAGATTAGACACATTTTTCAGACCAATATCATCGTCTGTAAATTCCAGTGAATATGAACCGCGTTAATGTTAGTGCTGCTTATAAACAAGTCAACCCGCAGAAGTTAGAGACACCGTCATCCAAAAGTATAACTAATGAAAATTGCAATAACGTTATTGTTGAAACTAATCAAAAAGTCGATTTTCCAAAAATATAACTTGTAGACGACGGATATGAAGAAAATGATGGAAGTAATGACAGTGCTTCATTCATTCATTCGGCATTCAAGATTTAGCATTGAAGTTTTGAACATAACTTATCAGACATTCGATCATTGATAGATAACTATTTTATTGAGTGCAACGACGTTTATTGCTCCAATGTAAATAATAAATTATCTTGGTGCAAGGTCACCGCTACTTTAATCTGTAAAACTACTTTTGATCTGATACGTCGACATATAAAGATTGAGTAGAATTGAGATCTAACGATATGGAACCAGAAATTTTTAATGCAGTTAATTCCAATGGAAACGATCTCTTAAATATCAATTACAAGCAAAGAATTGTAATAATAAAGGCAAGAATATCAGCAGGAATTTTACGATCCAAACCGCAAGTATAATTTTGTTTTAAGCCTAGAAAGACAATTTGTGTAGTATTAAGTAGATTAAGCTAGTATAAGTTTTTATTGTGCGTATACAAATTATTTGTAAATGGATAGTTTTCAAACAATTTTTATTCAGATCCCGCGAAGATTTGACCCACACATAAATGTCTGCTTAAGGTGGTTGATCAACTACACTAAGACAAGGCAACACAATAATATTCAAATTATCCATAAAAATTTTGAAGAGAATTCTGTAACTTACCTCTGAAATATTTTTCTATTTATCAACAAGGATTAGGTGAAGATTGAATTAGTATGTAAGTAGTGATAAAATGTTGTTTCTTTCTAAGCTTAGGCTGAAAATTGCATTTATAAGCGTTATTTATATCTGTCTGTGTAAGTATATTTCTTTGATAACGTATGTAAAAGAAAGATGTTTTTGAATGTATAGCGGCTTGTTCAAAAATATTTATTGAGATTTCTTTGTTTTATTTCATTTTCGTAAAATCCACAAAATATCTGTCGCTGAGCTAGCAAGAAAAGACGAGCAATAAATAAAGCAACAATCACCATCATATCATTTTATCCTTTCAATTAATCTTTTGGTCAGAGTGGATATACCTGAATATTCCGAATGTTAATAACATGTTCTGGTCGTTTCAAATACATGGTCACATTTGATATCGACCCCAGTTGAGTGAACGAACACGCGATTGTGAAACATTCAGGGACATTGCAGAGTACACAACCTCTAGTGTTTGCACATTTATACTGTTCTGTTTCTCAATAAGGACTGTTTTTGAGATACACTGCTAGAATGGTTTCGCAAGGTTTAAAGAGGATTTTGATTCCATATCGAAACGTGTTGTTTTCCTATTTTACAAACGCGTTAGAGAAGGATCACAATCATATTTGTTTTGTGGATAAAGTGATAAAAACGTTGTACATCACTGAAAATTATTTTGCATTTGTGTTTTCAAAGACCTCATTAGTTGAAATAGCTTTAGGCAATCAGGAAGTAATTAATAGAATAAGAAAAGACGAAACATCAAATAAAAGTTTCTGATATGTATTTTCTTTGATATGACGCAGAAAGCGTAATGCTATAAAACAATGCAGCTTCAAAGTTTTAAACCTATTGGAAAAGTTCTGACGAAAACGTGAAGCACAAGGTGTTCTGGTGGTCTTTGATCTAGAGGTTTTCATTCCGACAGGGTACGCAACGTGCTGAAATATCGAATATCAAATTTACGTCGTGTTTATATTACAAAGTGTTCTTGATTGCTTAACTACTAAAAGATAAGCGACCTTTATTAAAGTCTCATTTGTCAACTATTTATAACCCCTTTGTTGATGAGTTGCACAGTTAAATAGCTTTTCTCATTTCAACCTTAGTAATAAGCCTTTATTAAATAAAGCAAGGAGTACTTTGCTGAAACGCGTTGGAAACGTTAGAGTTCCTGTGGCCAGCAGGTGGCCTTAATCAGGGTATAAAGGATTCCCAACGGTATGGGAATTTGCACGCTCTAACCCTATCTAAAGTAGATCAGGGTGGCTAACATTTTCACAACTTTCGTAGCATTAGGTTAACACATTCAACAAAGCTGTATTTGCTTTTTACTTAAAAACGTAATTATCTCAATAGAAAATCATGTTCGTACTGTTCGTAGGGCCGATTATAAATCTCAAAAGGGTTGATGAGTAAACAATTAGCGTACGAAGCAAATGAAGTTGATATTAGGTGAGGTTTTGTAAAACTGTACGTTTTGGATTGCGGGATTTAAACTATGAAATATATACCTCAGGGCATGGCAATTTGTCATGTTACTAAGTATTAGCGCATGAAAGCGGCCGATTTAACATACTAAGTTTTGAAGCAATAAGGGTAAATAGAGTTTAACTTTAGATACCTCGCTATAACTCTCGCGAGAAAGACCTTCGAAGCTTCTTGATATCCCCACGCAGTTTATTTATAGCTTTACCATTAGAAGTGTCAAAATGTGATATGTTTAGATGTTTGCTGTTTACGTAGCTACCAACTAGTGTTAATATAAGCAAAGCAGGTACCGTTTAAACATTTTTTTGCAGAAGTCTCTACATACAACATAAGTATAAGTAATTTCAAAATGTCCAAGTAGTTCAGTTAATGCTCAGTGGTCAAAATTTAGATATTTATGCTAACTGAATGACGGATTGTTAACATTTTACGTCTATTAACCCTTTATAAGGCAGAACTATTTTTCATCGATAATATAGATTTTCTCATTAGCGGTGTCTTATATTGCATTAGAATAACCATAGAAAAATTTTAAAAAAATATTTACTTTTCTAAATTGCCAGAAATGAGTGGTTAATATATTAACCACTGATCATTTAGGCAATCAATAATTGCTGGTATGTAGTGGTTATTATACTGTTCACATTTTATATAATATCGTTGATTTGGAATAATTGGTAACGATGGAGAGATTGTATTTTATAGTATAATATGCATCATATCACTTCTCATGAATGGGACTAAACACGTAATACAAAGAGCCACGTCACATTCTTTGCAAGTGGTTGTACACCGAACAACTTTAGCACGAGTACTACAAGGAGCACATCTTCTTATAGTGCATACCACTGGCAAATGCTTACCAACATTCAGGCATCTTAAAGAATTATCCAAACCAACAGAACGTCCGTTTGGTTTCTTTAGTTCATTGTTTGTTATTAACAACTTTGGTCCAGGTCGTTTTCGTGAACAATAATTTTTTACGAGCTCGTCAGCTAATATGCTACGAAACTGAAGATGTGACATTGCTTTGGTGCAAGTTGGCTGATTACTACACGCCGTTTTATAACATATGTATATATGCATTCACAACTACAGAATCTATCATGAAATAAAACAATGTCATCCATCACCGACAACTCTTTCACGAAATATTATAATAAGACATAAGTTGGTCAAAGAGATCAACGCCACCCGTATGTTAATTGTAGCCAAAAATAGACTCATGGCAGTTCAAATTCACTTTTGCTCCTGTTTTAGTTCGTCTAGTTATAGTTTTAGTTATAGCAGGATTATATAGAGAACTTGCAACTATTACACATTTGACACCCCGATCTTTCCATTTGCATACAGATATGTCATTACTGAATAAAAAATCACATTCTCCAGAGTTCAAATTTTAACAATTCACGAAATAATTCTTCCTGTATATTCGCATAGTTCCACAGGCAAAAGTATTTTTCTCCAATAAAGAAGACAGCAGGTCAATGGCTGTAAAAAAATTATCAAAATACACGTAGTGATCTTTACCAAAGTATTTTTTTACTAGGGATGGCCACGGGCCCGGGCTTTGGCCCGGCCCGGCCCGAAGCCCGGCTTGATATTCGGGCCGGGCTTCGGGCCGGGCCGACAAATTTTTTTTCGGGCTCAAGCCAAGCCAAGCACGTCTCGGGCCCGGGCCGGGCCAAGCACGTCTCGGGCCCGGGCCGGGCCGGGCCAGACTCCTCAAGCTTTTCGGGCTATTTCGTGCCGGCCCGAAGTTTATGTATAAAATTTATTGATTTAGTAAAAGATTCCATTTAATGATTTCTTTAGTTGCCTCTTAAGCAAAATTATAATTAACGCTCCTTTTAATATATCACCCAGGTACAGTTACACACATATTGGTAAGTGTGTGATAATGGAAGTAAATCGAAAACGAAAATGATTTGATTTAAACCGATTTGTGAATTTCGATTTTTTTTTCGATAAGTAATATTCACTTCTTTCCACTTTTCAAGAAATTTGAAATAGAAATTGTCTGTGTTATATTTAATTATTTGAAGGAGTATTGCAACGTATTGTTAATTGAGCTGGTTTATTTAATTATACTTATTAATTAACTTAATATCGTGGCCCCGCACTGAAGATTATTTATGAATAAATCGAAACCACTCTGTATATGAAAAAATATTAAAAACTCACGATTACAAAAAACCAGCTCAATTATATTTAATTATTTGAATGTATCTTTAGTTGAAAAACATATCGAATACAATGCGATTAAGTTTTTATAGCATTAAATAACATGGATATAGAAAATTAAAATGTAAATACTAAATAATATTCTATGTTGCGGCTCCTAAAAAGGTATAAAGAAAAATCGTGATATTATAAATGGTATATACAAAAATAACGGAATAGAGTAAATATTATTTTAACAGAGGCGTCTCTAGCTGCTGCTATCTGCAGAGCTTAGGCCAATAATGGATATCCAGAAAATTTATAATTTGCATTTTAAGTCGCATATTTTAAACAGCTGTAGTAGTTGGTACATGCGGTAGTAGTTCAATTTTAGAGGTTTTTGCTCCATCGAACTTAATAATCCCATTAAGACTTATTTTCATCAAATTTTGCGAACTAGCAAGGAATGTATCTGATTCCAGCGTGCTTCAACAAAAGCCGTGTAAATTTGGATTTATCATTTCACTTAAGGTTTTAGTTACATTCCGGCCCGAATCGGTCCGGCCCGGCCCGAAGCCCGGCCCGAAATTCAAACCGGGCCTCAAGCCGGGCCGATGCGTTTTGGTTCGGGCCGGGCCACCGGGCCGGGCCGGAGCAAATTATTTCGGGCCGAGCCGGGCCGCGTCTAAAAGCCCGGCCCGGCCCGGCCCGAATCCATCCCTATTTTTTACTAAATCAAGAACAGTTCTTTCACCCAAGGGTCCAAATTTGAGAATCATTTGACTTTCCTTTATAAACTTTAAAATTAAGCATAAAACCTGTTCTAGAACAAGCCAATACCCATATCTTAAAACCTCTCTTTGTTGATTTCTTGGGCATGTACTGCTTTAGGGTATTCCTCCCTTTGAATCCGACCATACTTTCATCTACAGCAATATTGCGAGAAATGCCAAATAATTCTGAATATCTATTACTTAGGTCAGATAACAGAGACCTTATTTTATAAAGCCTATCAAAATTATCAGCAGTTCTATCAGGCATTGTTGTATTGTAATGTATTTTATTGTAATGTAGGTAGGGTGATATTTTTGAAAATCGTTTTCGAGTTATTATATTAGCAATTTTGGACATCCTAAAGTTCTCCTTTGCAGACCAGTACAGTCTCAGGCTCGGTAGACGATAAAACCTCATTATTATGAGTATACCAACAAAGGCATCTAATTAAGATATAGTTAAATCCAGAGTTGTGCCTTTTTTTAGCGTATTTGTAGGATTCTAGAACAATTTATTCTAATAGCTGATTGTCTAAAAAATGACAAATAACAGCTATTGAACTGGTTAAGCTAACATCAAATAAAGGTCCAAATTTCTCATCAAATTTGAAATTTGCATACAACGAAGGAATACGTTGTTGTTTGGTAAATTTGTATTCGCAAGCTTTGGTTGCAGCAGAAGATGAATCAGAATTATTTGTTTTATCTTAACCTGCTATTTTACTTTCAGATTCAATTTCAGATAAGTCATCGCTCTAATCTTCTAATCCCCTTGATGGAGTAACATCATGGCTGTACTCCGGATCTCTAGTCGACTCGTCGCTGCAGTAGTCTTCTTGGTCAGAATTATTATGAGATATGAAACTTACACGTTTACAAGTTTGTGGTTTATAGTTTGATAGTTTTAAAGGTTTATGAGAACCCTACATGTGATTTTCCAGTACTCCACCCGAAGGTACTACATTGGCCAGGAAGCGAGTTTTTTTTACCCGGAAATTTTGAATTTTGCCGAATCCTTACTGTTCCAAGCAAGGTAGGAACCTTTAACGTGCGTGACAACACTTACACACGGGACCTCCAATTTTACCTCTCATCCGAACGTGGGCGTATTTTTGTGAAAAATGATCGCCTAACATTTTTCAAGCGGACCGTGTCGAGATTCGAACCCGGGACCTTAGACGTAGTAGTCACATGCATACCAACTACGCCACGGAGCCGCCGGTGGTTTATTAGAACTACCAGGACACGATTCTCTACTGTAGTCAGTAGATCTTTGTATGCAATAGTAGACTAAGTGACAGAACGTGTATTTTTTAGATATTTGAGTTTTTGCAAAACCTTCTATTAGACGCTACAGAAACAACAACCACAAGTGGTTTTTGGTACAGTTTATGTAAAAACTAATATATTTTGGATAATCTATAACAAACTTTTTGGTAAATACTTTTAATTGTGTATACGAGTTAAAATGTAGCTCGGTCTACAATTGCTAAAAAACGTTATTTTCGCTTTTTAGAATAGCAATTATGAGCTATACGTTAGATGGAGCTTAGTCTACAAATGCTTAAGATGGCTTAGATAGTCTATGGATGTGTAGTCTGATAAATCAACAGCTGGTGGAATTCCATAAAAAAAAAAGTATTTAATAAATACATTTTGAATAAAATAGTTGAACAAAAACCAAACTTCTTTTTTTTAAAAGATAAAGTGTAGTACGTATTTTATTTAAAAGTTCATACAGAAACACTGTGCTTAAGGCTGAAAACTATGATATAACATTGTTATTCTAACTTTTCTTCTAACTCAAAGTCCAGTGTACCTGAGAATCCTTCAATGTCATCTGTTACAGCATCATTACTCCATAAACCTTTGTAAAAGTCCAAATGGTCCTTTGGCATTAAATGATACGTGGACTTCAGTTTTTCTCTGCTTATGGGCTTTTCCTTGGGCCATAACTGTGTAAATTTACTAGAGAAAAACTTTCTGTCACTGCTATATTGCTTAACAATACTTTGACTTGGCCTACTTTGACGAGACCTACCACGATTGTTGCTGTTGGTCCGTCTTGACGTTTTGTTTAGCATAGAGTTACTTTTGTTCAGCTTCTTACCAATGTTGACTTCAACAAAGTTTTCGTATCTTAGGTCACTTTTAACATGTATTGTCGAAGAATTAGACTTCCTTATCTGAATTATTTTATATTTCAACCAGTTCACTTTATCACCTGTTATACTCTTTTTCCAGTTTGTGATTGCGTCTTCTAATTTTACTGTACTAACAAAATCTTCTTTTTCCATCTTGTCCACTTGCAGCTTTTTTTTTCCTACAACATTTAATTATTTCCAAATAATCAGCAAGCACATAAAGCTGTTGTTGCAATTTAAGGCATGATTCAATGTCTGAAAAAATCATAATCATTTCTCAAAAAACTATGCCCAGAGACCAAAAAATGTTGGGTTACATCTTCCAATGTGGAGTGCTCCTCTAAAACAGCCTTTAAAATCAAAACTATCTTAATATTTTAATTTTGGCCCCCCCAGGAATCGGACCACATAACAAGATGTTTTGTTCCTTGTGGTACGTTCTGAATGAAATGTTTCCTTAAATATGATCCAATTTCTTGGGCTCCACATCCGCACTTCCTTCAACCCAACTGTAGCAAAATCCTGTTCTGGGAATCATGTACTCAAAAGTTATAGAACCATAACTGTCGTTTATAAAACACAATGTTGGTTGGTATTCTAGGAAAAGGCAATGTTTTTTCCAGATCGAAAGATATACATTCAGTTTCTTTAAGTTCGTGTTCTTTTGATTTTTTAAAATGTTCATTCATCAAATTTCGTGCAGATTCAGCCAATTCTAAGTGAGTTTTGTGTTCCTCTTCTGCTTTTTGTTGAGAGTCTGCTGTGGTTGCATTTTTTTCTGAACAACAAGATCATCACAAACATTACAGGTGTCTTTTTTAGCAGCTTACGCTTAAAATTAAATTTTTAGTAAAATATTGTCTTATACAATGCAAGGGACACAGGGTTTTCATAATCCTGGCAATAGAGTTTATACATCAAATGAAGAGTCATGTCTGCATGAAGATACTCAGTTTTTGTAGATGACCGGCACTAATATGAAATATACCGTGGAAATTTGAATATATGTTGTATCATTTCCTCAGTTTTAGAGTCATACAGTTTATTGTGACCCCCAGTAATGCCTCGACAATCGTCCACAGTATCATCTTTTTTCTTTTTCAATGTCACATTTACTGAACAACTTGAAATTTGTAGAGTTTGCATAAAAATGTTTTTACACACTACTGTATTTGATAAAAGGTACTTCCTTGAAGTAATTTTCTTATCAGATCCCTTTACTCTCTTGCGTTTAATAGGAACTTCTTTGATCATGGTTTGTATTAATAAACACCTGACCTCGTACGTACCAGTTTTATAAAAACTATAAAATATTGATTTCCTCTCCTGAGTCGACAACTGGTCATTACATTTCAACCTGCAATTACATTGGTAATTTTTGCATTCTTTGGCAAATTTAAGGTTTCCCTTAGTAGTTATATAATCTTGATTAGTATTAACCTTCCTCTTTTTAGTTTCCCTAGTTTGATTCTCAAACTTTCTCTTCCTTCCCTTTTAGGACGACCTGTGTAAGCTGTTTCTTTGTGATTGTTAAAACCTGCATCAACTACATTATTAGTTATTTCTTGCTGGACAAAAGTTTTGTCAGTTCTATTAGCAACAACGTTATTATCTGGAATACTCTGCTCACTTTCTAAGCTTTCCACGTCTATAACTATTATTTCAGTTGTAATTTTTTGAGATTGGTTTATAGATCTATCACTAGCATGTAAAACGAGGTCTGACGCATCCCCTTTATGTCTCTGTACGATCCTATTTTCCATTGTAAAGTCATTTTTATAACCATGAGAGGGATAGTTGTTAACGTCTCACTATTATTGTTTTTTGTAGTCGTCTCATAAGCATCGAATACAAAATATTCTGATTGTATGAGCTGCATCAACTCAGGGTCATCTATCTGAATAACAACAGATTCATTTACTGTCGTTGGAATGTCTTTGTTTATCTGGGGCATTTCTCACACCTTTCCTTGTAACTTGTTTATTTTTTTCAGTAAATTGCTCTCTATTGTTGGCAGATCATTCGCCTTTCCAGGTTTACTGTTTTGAAAGTAAATTGTATTGATATATAAACTACGTCAATGGGAAGCAGAAATATGGTGTTAATGGCGTACTAATGGCGACGTTAATGCAGAAATTGAAAACTAATTTTCAGATGCAATTTTTGTGGTACAAAATGTAAAAGGAGATTTAATCAACAGTCTTTAAGAATCCTGCACAATTTAGTGGTCAAAACCACAGGTAGTTAATTGTTTAGATCTGTAAATAGGCATTTCGTGACATAGTTAGTTAAACCTGCAAGGATATTTGCATATAGATATTTTTCTCTAGATGAATATTGACAGTGTTGTGAATCGAGTTCCATAAGTTCGACCATTATCAAAGATTATAAAGGGTGTCTGATCAGCTATGCATTCCTTTTTCGAGGTAAGAGTAATTATTGCAATTATCCATGCTTCTTTTTTTAAAATCTATACATAGTGTGACACACATATGAAAGTAAATAGTTGTGAAATGTTATGATTTTTTGGACTTACGTTGTAAAATTGCATTGGTACGCTTTGAGGTTGATATGTACTTAATACTTTTGAAGAATGCGTGTTAAAGAAGGATATTAGTGAATAAACGATTATTTCTAAACATTTTGTCATTAGAACTTTTTTGATGGAGTTTCCCTAGCATCAACAACACCTTGACCGGCTCCCAACATTTGGTCAGCTTTAAGCTAAGCAATTTACATCTTTATTGGCGTTCCAACGTAGAGGCTCAGATAAATATTTGAAAGTTAGAGTTTCTTGTCTCGCAGGATTTTGTGGAAACTTTCTCTATGTAGTATATCTGATTGGCTTCCAGCATGAGTGATAGAATGAAAAAAATTCATGAGCAATTGAGAGCTAAAGGAGTAAAAACTAGTTTTCATTAAAATGTTAATTTGGAAGATTCGAAAAAGGAGGTTCTTTAGGTCAAGAAGGAACAGAGTGTAGAAGGGGCTTAGGAATAAAAAATGATGGTTTTTTTATTAAGCTTAAATCAAATTATGTAGGGACGAAAGAAAATGAGTGAGAAGAATGAAAGAAATTTTAAAGAAATGAGTGAAGAACATGAGAAATGTATAAAAGAAATGGGCGACAAATTTGATAAGAATACTCGGGAGTTTCAAATGCAATTTGGAGAGAATTTAGTAAAATTAGGAGAAAGTTTAAGATTAGAAACTGACAAGAGTGAAAGAAAATTTATAGAGACGAGTGGAAAATTAATTTCAGGCTTAAAAGAAACTAACAGAATGTAACGTGCATTTTTAATAGCTTAACATTTTACGCTTTTTCCCAATTAGTAAACACATTTCTGTAACTACTATTTTTATATTTGATACCTATTAACTCCTTAGGCGAGTGCATCGTATTATAATGAGTGGATTGCATCGTCCTTGTCTTGCCGTTCGTATAAATTTTGTTGCTTATGTGAATATACAGGTCTAGATAAGAGACGATAAGAAGTTGTAATAGAACGAGTTGAATAAACAGATGAGGAGTCGTGGTTCGTTCTTGGTTCCTATATATTAATTACGTGGAAAAGACTGTTTCTTTTTGCTTTGACAAGAGTGAGAATTAATGCGGGATCAATTTCGAATTGTTCCTGAACAAGCGCGGCACGATTTTAGTTGTCTTTCTTGTGAAATAAAAGTCGTATATTAACTGTAGCAGTGTGTAGTTCTAATTCCTTTTTGAAGGAAGTATGCTATATATGTAACGTGTTTGGTTGACCACAAGTGTTGTGGTAAGGTCATTGACGGACGGTTTTTAGTGATGCGCGTTGCTCTACTAATTGGGTTTTTTTGGTTGCTTTCCTGTTGTAAATAAAAGTTATAGAACTTGTCGTGCGTTTTACGGAACATTGACTTAGTGATACGCGTTGCTTTACTAATTGTGTTTTTTTAGTTGATTTGTCTTTTTATATTTGAACCGTGTGTGCGATCTAGTTTTCGTGGTCCTTTTTTTATCAGAGTAGTGCCTACTTTGGATTATCCAAATACAGTTTTAAGCTTGAGTGCTTCAAAAACAAATGATGATACAGTTGTAGCAGGTTTAGTAGGAAAAAGGTTGCTTCTTATAAACAGCTATCTCATTCACATGTAAAGACAGTTGATACTGTAGTTTCTGAATTTTCTAACCCCAAAGAATCTAAAATAGATCGTTGTTTGCGCAAATTTTCGTTATTCAAAAGCATTAGACTTTTCTTTGTTACTAGGTAGCAAATAAAAGACCTCGAGTTACTGTTAGTTTAATGCATTACATCGTGCCTTGAAAGCGTGATTCTAAATTTTTATTACCATTTTTTTTTTCGATTTGTGTTACAAAAGATTTCGAAATTATTGTCTCAGGAAATAGAGTTAACAAGAATTTATCAATGCTACATAGTACCATCAGCATGATAATGTCTGCTGCTAACGCCAGTGAAATACATAGGTGTGATTAGTGTAAAGTGTAAGAAATTCCATTGACACCCTCACAGTCAAGGGCGAAGTGCTTCGTTAGTGCAGGACATCGTGAATCTCACACTTCCGTTGCAAGGAAGCGTTGCGGAAGGACCTTTGTAAGTTGAACTATTTCCTACTTGTTATTACTTTAAATATCTATCCGTTGCTTTACCATATCTTTGTCGTTCTGATACCTTTTACAATAGACTTGCCTGCTATTAAGAAAAAAAAAAGAAAGAAAAAAAAAGAAATCAATCCTACTGAATCACTCATATCTATTGTGTCTTACCTATTTATCTTTTGTTAACATTTTGTCTGATTTATGTTTAATTGGTGTGTGAGGAAACGTTTCTGCTACTCCCCAATATTACCTCACTTTGTAATAAAAATTTTTATAATGCTGTTACCGTTGTTATATTATATAGTTTATCCAAACAGTTTTTTCTTACATTCTACAAAGTACTGAATAATTTAGACTTATTATTGCTGCTATGCTTATTCTTTTCTTTATTTCAGGTTTGCTTAACTATTTTTTTCTTGCAGGTATTATCACTAACTCCTTACAGCCGCGTACATTATATGTTGGTCTGCTTTCTACAACCCCCCCCCCTAATCTCTGATTGAGTCCGGTCATTTCTTTGATTTTCTTTGTGTTACGCACGGCTACGAGCCAACGTAGCATAACTTTGGCGCCCGAACAGGGACTGCCGCGAATTACGTAACGTAACAAGAACTATAGAGAAAATGAAATTTGAAATTGGTGAAAAATAGGTGCAGAATGTAGAGGCTGTAGATGAATTGAAGAAACACATTATTCAAATAAAAGCGAATCGGGACGCACGTGAAAAGAAATGAACGGAAAACTATAATTCTGATCAAGGAGTAATCGAATTTGAGGAAAGTTGCCAGGCTGGATTTAAAACGTTTAAAAATGATTTTGGAAACCTTAAAACAGACTTGGCGAATAAGGTTGAAAATCTAGAAGAGAGGCTTAAAAATATTATTGTTGGGGAACATATAAGGTGGAGTCCAACCAGTGTTCCGTCGGAACGATATTAAAAATTTTATTAGGATAACAAACTTAACCCTAAAATATTTTTAAATAATATTGAAACTTTAATACAGGGTATTTGGAATGAGCAAACAAAATTGAACGTAGTAAAGTCATGTTAAAGGAAGTGCGGAAATTTGGTCTTAAAGTAAGTTAAACCTCATTATAGGTAGATTTGGAAATGAAATTTCTAAAACATTTTTGAGGAGATAAACAGCAATTCAAAGTCAGAGACAATTTACTCATGGGCAGATACAGCAGTGATTTTGGCACGACAAGAGAGTTGTATGCCATACAAAAATGCAGGGTTGCGAAACAGTTTGATCCTCCTTTATAGGCTAAACATATCATCACATATTTAACGGGACCCTTCAAAACAAAAGTAAGACAATGCTTAACCTTACAGAACATCGTGGATAGAGATATTTCTTGAGTTCCTTCAACGGTACGATGAGATGGGTCAACCACGATGGATGGAGATTAGACCAAGGAGCCAACCCACAAATTCCTTTAGATACCAAAAAAGCAGTGGACCGGAACGGTACAATGGCAGAATGTTCGATAGGGGAGTTCCTATTGAAGGGGGCCAGAATAGTGTATCAGGAGAGATGGAAGAAGAGAGAACAGTGAATTTCGAATCATTGAGAATAGAACCGTAACCCAAGAAAAAGAAAACAATGAAAATTCACAGAGAGATTGCACAAACAATGACAATAGTATGACATATGCTGAGACGGTGAGCAGACCAGGATCTTAACTGAAAGGTCAGATTTTTATTAAGAGGCAAACCGAGCGCATCCGTAGAAATTAACCAGTACGAATATCTACGAGAATTTATAACGTTTGATTTTGAAAATGGTGGAAATGTAAGCAAAAGTTTGTCACCTCTTTTAAATATAAGTATATAAAATAAAACTATTAAAGTACTTATAGATACGGGAGCTGAAGCATCAATGATTTCGGAGAATTTTATCAAAAATAAAGTACAAACGTAGGAATTTCAGAATCTCAGAATATTAATCAATGGAGATACGCGTCCAACCACTTCCAAGACGGAAAACCTAATGACGAAAAAATAATTGTACTTAAACCTGATGATTATTATAAGCAACTACAGATGTTGTAATATTCTCAACTAAGGTTAATTGTGTGAAAGGATTTACTGGAAAACTTTTAATTTGGCAAATGTCTGTGTTGGGGGATCTTGGTAACCACAGGCTGCTTAACCCCCTTCAAATACCACTGAATATCGGTGAAATAGGTCATATATTTCGAAAGCAATAGAAAGAGAACCGGGCCGTATCTAGGTTGTGAAATTTCAGAGAACTGTGTAGGCTAGCTCAGACTAAAAATCAGTGCAGGTACACGTTCAACCAATTCCAAGACGGAAACCTAATTTACTGGATGAAGATCTTGTTGAAAGTAAATAGCACACCACCTTTCCTTTTCTTAGTATGCTGGACCATAGTGCGTTGTTCAATATGATTGAGAATTATTGCGCATGAAAGAGAATTTCTATACTTCTTGGGATAAAGAGGAAAGAGCAATTGAGTTTGTAACTAAAGCAACTTATTTAAGTCGTTTCGAAATCTTCAAGAAGAGTTGCTAATCCGTCACTTGTAGAGGAAACTTGAATTTCTGATCTTCAAATACTATTTAGATCAGGTACTTAGTCGTCCGCCGATTGTTGTAGAAAAAACCCGATGTTTGTGTCCGATTTTCGGATAATTAAAACGCTCAAAATCTTATTTTCCCGGACTCATATTTTCCAAGTATTGCCCTTAGTTTTTTGGATTCAGATTTTTTACCCGGTAAATGGCCTATAGAGTACAATGCATGTTTCATTCGAGATCTATCAGTGTTTAAAGTTGGAAGCCTGCCCATTCCACAATTTCGGAATTTATAAAGATCATTCAAACAAAAATTAGAAGAAACCACAAAATGCCTGAAACGTATGAGTCACAAAAAGCATTTCAGCAATTAATCTTGCCAAGTATGCGAACTTCAGATTGTGAGAATTACGACCAGTTTTCCAAGAAGAAGTCTGCGGCTACAGTCAAAGGCTGACAACCCCTTCCGCTTCGCAAGGGAGTTTGAGCGTAATAAGTTACTTACGGGCCAAGTCTCTTAGGACAATGACGTGTGCGTGACTCGGACGACGTACTAACCAAATAACAACGCTGACGGTTTTATTCATCTTTGTTTTAACGACGATTGTAGTTAATAATAGTGCTTAACCTAATTACTCTCATTAAAATAGTTTGCAGATATTGAGTTTGTTTTATTTAAGATTCGTCTAGAGGTATTATCCCACATAATTATGGGGGTTCTTTAGGGATGCTCCTCTAAAAGTATTTAGTGTAATTAACTATTTAATATTTGGTGTCATTTATAATTTATATAAATATAATCTTTTCGCGATTAAGTGCTAAACTATGTGTTAAAACCATCGTGTAGTGGTGGGTTTGTGGAAAGTTTTGGTCTAGAGCACGAAACACAAACACTATTGTGTTCAGCAGTGAGTCATTGTACGCAGGATGACAGGTTTGAATGGTATAATACCTGGGAAGCCACATTCTATAAATAATTAAGAAATTTTGTGTGAGGTAAGATCTTTCCATTTTACCCTCTAGTTGTGAAAGGTCAATGCCTATATAATTATTTACATATCGTTTGACTATTTCCTATAATTGAGCGGTCTCGCGAGGATGATTATAGGTTTCGAACTTTGAAGCGCATATGTCTACAATAACTGAGTGCGTGTAGTAAATAATTTGCGCGAGGTAAAAACTTTGTAACTTTTAAAATATAGCGCTTGGAGACGCTTAAAACTTTATTTTCGATTAACCGAAATAGCTAGTATATTGTATTTCGTGATTGTTTTATAATTCTCGTAACCAATATGAATTTGGGAAATATTTCGGAAATGAACAATTACATTAAAATTGCGCTGGTAAATGCTATCAAATCATTGCACAAACTTATTTACGATGTGGAAGGTGTTACATACCGAAAATCGGCTATGAATCATTTTTGGTTTAAGTTTTAAATTTGTGAGTGGATTCGCCCTAATATTTTTTTTAAAAAAATTGACTTGTGCACTTCCGTCACTTCAGACTGTTGCGTCGGCGCAAGAGAATGTGCAGACGTGGAGTGAGCAAGTAAGTGGCGGTTTCCGACACGACGATCAGTAGTCAACTAGACGTCTAACAGTGAGGTTTATCTATGTCTTTTTTTGTCTTCTCTTTCAGGTAATGTAGGTTTCCTTTTATCTCTTGCCCTATCGCATCTCTACCTTCACCTTATTCCTATCGTACCGCTACAAATAAGAAGAAAGAAGACAAAACAAATATGGCTTTAACGAGGGGCGAAGCCCTACCCACGCCCAAAATGAATATGGTTCCTGCTGCAAGAATAACCGCATGATTGTGAAAAGCTCCACATTATTTTGTGAGTAGATGTTATCTTTTTCTTAAAGGCGCCTCTGGTATCACAATAAATACTTTTGGTATGTGATACAAATTTGAGACGCAACTATGACGTAATAGATTTATTGTGCAATATTATGTACGTTTTAGTAGGTATTGCCAACTATCGTAGTGGCTCTCAGCACGCGCGCTCGGGACTTTAACGGTTATACCTTAGACTATGATAGTCGCGCATGTACTATAACAGGTGATCGTAAAAACCGGCAACGACTTTGCGAGTTTGGGGGTTTGAATTCGAGAAAGATTCTGATGATTACGACGAAAAAATCAAATACATCGACAAAAACTTTTCCATGAACGATCTTGTAATGATCGCTAGCATTTTATGCATCAATCATAATACCGACGTAAAAAGCGACATTGTTACTGCTATCTGTACTATCTTAATGAATCTACGATGTTTAGCCACGGCATTACAAACAGCCACCGAAATCGACGACAAAGATAATCCTACTCACGATGATTGCGCATTCGCCATTAGTTACAGGGATGTAGAAGGATCAATTAAACCATTCGACGGTACCAGAAGTTACCCTGTCAAAAAAACGGGTTTCAGACTTTGAAAATTTCATTACCTTACTTGGTTGGAGTGATTTACACGCTTTCTTATTCGCCAAAAAATCATTAACCGGTCTCACAAAACTTTTTATCAGGAGCGACAAGAATCTCAATTCGTGGGTGTCGTTAAACACTGCATTAACAAATGAATTTTCTTCCAAAATTAACAGTGCACAGCTACATAAGCGCCTAACGGACCGAAAAATGCGACGTGAGGAAACTGTTCAGGAATATTGTCTTACAATGAAAGAAATCGCCAGTGGAGGTTTTATAGAAGAGGAAGCTTTGATCCAATACGTTATTGACGGGATACGCGACGAACATTGCAATAAGCTCGCTCTGTACGGTGCACAAGATATTGGCGACTTTAAATAGAAATTGAAAATTTACAGTGATATTAAAATACGAAGCCCAGAATATTCCAAGAGCATTGACCGGCATCAAAGCCATCAAACATCAAAGAACCACAACCGGGTCAATCACGATAGAGGTGTATACCATGGCCTAAGTAAAATGCTTCATAAACCAAATATTAGGTGCTATAACTGCGGAGAATGAGGACACAAATCAGCAAACTGCAAAAATAAGGCAGACAGTTTAAAGTGCTTCGGGTGTAACGAATTTGGCCACAAAGGCGTAGATTCTCCAAAAAATCGTCAATACCCTGAAAATGTTAAACGTAATATGACGAGTAACAGAAGCAACGACTTACACGAAATCAACGGACTACGAAGAAATCACCTAGCTAAAACCATGTACATTAATCACTTCAAAGTGCAAGC
The DNA here is from genome assembly GCA_036346225.1 of Platerodrilus igneus. Lineage (NCBI taxonomy): Eukaryota > Metazoa > Arthropoda > Insecta > Coleoptera > Lycidae > Platerodrilus > Platerodrilus igneus. Next base: position 10,487,393 of record JARFIW010001325.1, on the reverse strand, counting down.
CCTTATAGACACGGGCAGCCAAGTAAATCTAATCGGACAAGAATTCCACGAATTTAACACATTCCCAACGCTGACTATACTACTACTCTCCGGGTTCGGGGAATCCCAAGTCGTTACGAAAGGATGTTTTTTGTGTTCCTCAGAAGTTGACAATCAATTATTAACTACGATTTTTCACGTGGTACCATAAGATACTATGTGCTATAAAGCTATTATAGGCAACGAATTACTAAATCAAGCAGAACTTATAATAAATAAAAACGGTATAAAAATAGTTAAGGCAGACGACAATTGTACCTTGATGATATCGAATATCTTATGATAACCCTCTGCATTGAGGCCTTACGAATGAAGCAATCCTCTTGCTTGAAAAATACGTACCACATAAGATTAAATCAAGCGACGTAGAATTGAAAATAATCGTAAAAAACGACGAACCAGATTATCATAACCCGCGATGACTACCATATTCGGAACGAAAGGTAGTTAGTGGACAAGAAGAACAATGGCTTAAGGAAAACATCATATAATCCTATACGTCTGAGTGGTTAAGTCAAGTAGTGGTAGCCAAATGGAAGGACGGATCGCCACGAGTTTGTATCGATTTCCGCAAAATTAATAGAATCATAGCCAAAGACCGATACTCATTGCCGGTAATAGAAGATCAGCTGGACAAACTACAAAATGCCGAAGTATTTTCGTCGTTGGATTTACGAAATGGATTATTTCATGTAAGAGTTTCTCCAGAAAGTCAACAATATACATCATTTGTTACAGACTCGGGACAATACAAATTTAGAAGGGTCGCCTTTGGACTGTGTAACTCTACCGCTGTTTTTCAAAAATATGTAAGCAATGTTTTCCGCCTGCTGATAAATAATGGAACCGTTCTACCCTATATGGACGGCTTAATTATTCCAAGTTTTGATGAAAAAGAAGGTACGCAAAAGCTTCAAATAGTGTTAGAAACATGCAAAGGTTATGGATTAGAAATTAACAAGCAAAAATGTAACCTTTAAAACGACGCATTGAATTTTTTGGACACACCATCGAGAATGGCAACCTGCTCCCATACGAAACTAAAACGAAAGCTGTTATTAATTTCCCTATTCCAAAATCAATTAAGCACCCACAAAGCTTTATTGGTCTAACAAATTATTTCAGAAAATTTATTTACAACTATTCTCTAATCACCCGCTTTTAACATCTAAAATCTACTAAAAAAAAGACGTACAATTTAAGTTTAGCGATATAGAAGTGGTAGCATTTGTGAACTTGAAAAATATTATGATTAACAAACCGGTCTTAGCATTATTGTTGTGATATAGTTGCAATAACCCGGTGCCCCTTTTTGTGAAATAAAAAGGTTAAAATTTTCTTTTTGTCAATTTTTAATTTTAATTTTGAATACCTTAGCTAACTCTGTTTTAACCACGCACGGAGCTTGCGACAACAAAACCTTTAAGTTTTCCTTCTACCTTTACTTCCTGTTTCTTTAAGCCAAAACATCATTAAGCACAATTACTATAATATTCTCAAAAACATTTACAAAGTATGAAATGTTTAAGAATTCTCTAAATAGAACTTCCTTTTAATAATTGAATAAAAAAATTTTCAATAATTATCATTCCCAATATTAATCAAAAAGCTGGAAAAAATCACCTTAATTATTATTATCTAAAGTCCTATGAACGTTCATTAAACTTTCTTCAAAATTTACGCAATTTATAACGTGTATTAAAAACGATCTTTGTTGACCCTCACATAAAGTTTTCATGAAAGCAGTTTTTAAATTATTCAAATTAGAAATATACAATGAAATATTCTCAAATAAAACTAACAAAACATTCAGATTGACTAACCTGTTGTTTCAAGCTCGAGTCAGTCCCTGTACCAACTGCTCCCGTATTCAGCTTATTGATTTATATAGTCCCAACGTCGAATTTAGATATGGCATGCATTTCTCTTGGTACTGCTTCTTTTAATTAGTTCATAAATTATTTCAGCGGCTTTGCTAAACTACCTGGTCGAATCCAGTGATTAATAATTGAGTTAAATATTTGTTAAATTTCCACATCGGATCCAGTAATTATTCGGAGTCGTTTTTAAAAGATTAAAACGACTAACTTTGTTCAATTTTTTACAATCGCCATTGTACTATTTATTACTTAGCAATAAATCACTTCTAAATCTTTTCACATAAATACTTTCTTCTAAATTATGTGGATTATGCCTTAATTCATGTTGAACTGATTTTTTTACAAATCCGGTCGTATTTAAAAAGATCGCCTATCTATTGACAAGCACAGAGTTTAACGATTACGCTATGGCACGTGATTCCTATATACAAGGTTCTGAGTATTTCTATGGAATTTTGCTGTATACACAAAATTGATGCGCTACTCTCGGCACGTATTACTTCTAGTTAATGCATTTGTTTTATTGGATTTTCTCAATTCTCGTTCACGTGAATTATTGTTTGTACATTAAATTTGATGAACTTTGCATTTATCACCAGGCTGTGTTTGTTTTGAATTTATCAGGTGTTGGATTTTTTTTGGCCACGTATTCTTAATATCATTTATGTATTAAATTATATGCGTTTTCTACTACCCATTTTTAAACCTGCTTGTTCAATTGAGATTCTTAGCGTAATGATGACGCATTATTCATGCGTATTGTGTTTCAGCTTCCGTTCACGTTTTCTTATGATTTGCCAAATCATCTATTTAATCAAATCTTCTAAACTACTTATCAGTTCTTAAATTAATTATGACTATAGCTTATATACAGGCCGTTGTCATTTACTTTCCTGCTTAATCGCTGTATTTCTTATTTTCTTCGTAGAAATGTCCAGTTTTCTGAGCCCTCATGTTGTTTTCATGAAGTGTACTCTACTAGTGGTCCTATCTACCCCTAAATTACCTTATTAACACAGCATTTTATATATATACCCGGTGCCGAAACGGAGGTGCATACCGACGCGTACAAATTTGGTTATGGCGTCATTTTATTCCAAAGGTCATACAACGACAACTACCTACACCCGGTATATTTCATGAGCCGAAAGACAACTGAAACCGAACAGAAATATTGTAGTTACAAATTGGAGGCGCTCTCTGTAATACAGGCAGAAACAAAGTTTAGAATTTACGTTTTAGGTACAAAATTTAAAATAGATACAGATTGTGCTGCTTTCACCAAAATACTCGAGAAAAAGGATATTGTTACAAAGATAGCCAGATGGGCACTAATGTTGGAAGAGTTCGATTACTCCATAGAGCATCGTTTAGGAAACAGGATGAAACATGTAGGTACTCTAAGTAAATATCCCGTCATGCCCATTATGGTAGATACTGAAATCACGGCTTGAATAAGACGTGCACAAGTGAATGATGAAGAAACAGTTGCCATCAAAGAAGTGTTAACCACAAAACCATTCAAAGATTATTTTATGAGAAATGATATTGTTTACAAATTAGTAAATAACAAAGAGATGCTGGTAGTTCCTAAGAAAATACAAACGGAAATAATTAAAACTGTTCACGATTATGGTCCCTTTTCAATTAAGAAAACGGAAGAGTTACTTAGAAAAACTTATTTTTTACCAAAACTTAAATCCAAAATCAAAAATTGCATACCTTGCATAATGGGAAATAAAAATCGAGGGAAACAGGAAGGGTATTTGCATCCATTGCGAAAGGAAGAAGTACCACTACATACTTATCACAGACCACCTCGTACCACTAGAAACGACTAACAAAAACTATAAACACGTCCTGTACATTATAGACAGCTTTAAATTTGTTTGGCTCTACCCGACTAAAACCAATACCACGGCGGAAACAATTTCTAAGCATAATCAACAAAAGACAGTATTTGGGAATCCGGCAATTATCACTAGTAACAAAGGTTCGGCGCTTACCTCTCATGACTTTGAAACATATTATGTTAACGAGGGAATTAAGCACTTTACAATAACGACGGGTCTACTTAGAAGCAACGGTCAAGTCGAACGGCTAAATTTAACAATAATCAATATACTTACTAAACTATCTTTAGAAGACCCATCAAAGTGGTACAAAAATGTTAATAGGGTCCAGCAATCAATAAATTCTACATATAAACGCAGAGATCTAACACCGTTTGAATTACTAACCGGCGTAATGATGCGGAAAAGGGACAATTTAAAAATCACTGACGCCATCGACGAAGAATTACGATTGTTATTTCAGAATGATAGAGAAAAATGTAGAAAAAGAGCGAGTGAACAAATTCCAACAGTTAAAGAAGAAAACAAACGTTCATTCAATAAGAAAAGACAATCCTCTAAAGACTACAAAATTGGAGATCTTGTTGCTATTAAGCCCACCCAACTAGGTCCAGGATTTAAATTTAAATCACAACATCTTGGCCCTTAGCGCATTACAAAAGTAAAGAGAAACAACTCGTATGATGTTGGAAAAATAGGTTACCACGAAGGTCCAGTTCATACTTCGAAGTGTAACGAATATATGAAACCTTGGATACCATGCGACGACGACGACTCCGACAATGATTTAGAAACCAACACCCCAGAGCCAGCTGAGACCCATGAGAGTCAGAACGGCCGAATTTTGGGAATTACGACCAGTCTTCCAAGAAGAAGCCTACGGCTACAGGCAAGAGTGACATCCCCTTCCGCCGCGCAAGAGAGTGTGAGCGTAATAAGTTAATTACGGGCCGAGTCTCTTAAGACAACGACGTGTGGGTGACTCAAACGACGCATTAACCAAATAACGATGCCGGCAGTTTTATTCAACTTTGTTTTAACGAAAATTGTAATTAATAATATTGCTTAACCTAATTACTCTCATTACAATAGTTTGCAGCTATTTGTTGCTTTCTATTTACACCTCAGCTAAGAATTGCTTAAAATTAGGTTAGGTGAAAGTCTAACCTTACCTAACTTTATTAGCATTTGATTATTAGAAGATACAACTTAGCATTTTCGCTAATTAACCTATAAAGGGTTTGAAAATAATATTAAAATCAACTGATTCTTGTTAAGAGTCAACTTGGTATTAACTATTATGTTATAGTTGCTTTTATAAATGTGCATTAAAAATTTATATCATATACAACACTCAAAATATAACCTCAATATAAACTTAGAGAAGGAAGTTAGTATATAAGGTAGATCTATGGTACCTTATCTGGCGTAAGGGGAATGCAAAAGATCTAACTTTATCTAAGTTCCTTAGTAGTAGAACGTGTCTTCAACTAAGATTATTTTAATCTTAGTTTTTGGGCAAATAGAAAACAACAAATAAGTTTGTTTTATTTAAAATTCGTCTAGAGGTAACATTCCACAATATCAATCCATTTCCAAAATGTCTTAATTAATTCGACCACTTTAATTTCAAAAGCAAAGGAGCAATTTTTAAAAATATTTTGGCATCAGATGTAGAATGTAAGGTCAATTTATTTAGCAAAAAGAAAACGATAACCTTTAGTACAGATTCGGTGGTTGATTGTCAGACACACAGACGACAGGAAAACAGTAGCTCACGTTTATGAAAGAGGAGCTAGAAACTGAACAACTAATGTCTACATTTGCATTTTTTTTGGCATAGTTGCAGCTACTTTATAGGTGGAGTGAAAAATAAAAGTATCGGCGATTTAGCATTTAAACTGCGTTATTTAATAAAACATTAGTTAAACGTGATTAAAAGACGAAATTTGAATCTATCCCTAGCGATAATGAAAACCGAAAATTGCATGAAACGCAAAACGAGTCATAAGAATTATTATACGTCTGTCTACACGCTTTTGTTTAGTATACAGGTGTGCCATATACTATTAATAACAAGCGATGGAACAGAACAGAATGGAATTGAAACTCCTAATATTCATCTGTCATTTAAGGAAACAGACGACGTGGCCATAATACAATTCTGTAATATAGCACGCAATAATCCTACCTAATGGAATGGTACTTGACGCTTTAAATGCTGATGAATGTGTCCTCTGAAATCTCAGATCACTGTCCCTAACCGAATTCTACTCCTATAGCACTCTGCTTAATAATCGATATCGAATATAATTTTCAAGCTCTTCTGAAAACTTTTCGTTTATTACACTTTACGCTGATTCGGTGATAATTAAAATTTTCCATTCGTATTTATACATAAAGCTTTATTGCGCTGCTCATTAATTTACTAGATTGAATTCTTTGAAAGCTAATAAGTTATCAAGTAGTCTTTCAAAGTTTGATTGGGGTAACAAAGTCGTGTCTTTAAGGGGTAAATCAGATTAATTATTGTTCCTGACATTTGTAAAGCACTAAAAACAATCAAGAAATTGAACGAAGACCTGCAATACGTCCACATTTAATTATACACTGCACTTCCAATTTCAATTCAATATTTTTTTATTCATCACATATTTAGTACGGCATATGTTCACTCCGAGGGAGCTTATCATGGTTTTTACAGCTTTTCTTTTTCTGTAACACGATAACTTAAACATGTATGTATTTGTGTTAATATTTATATAGTTGAGAACTTTTTACGTGTAGTGTTTGAAAACTAAACTATTTTTTTATTTAAGAATTGAACGTAAGAACTGGAATAATTAAAAACATATTAAAAATTTTCTACGCATTGGAATACCGAAAAAGTATCAAGTGAAAATAATTTACTAACGAATTAAGTATTCTCTGTACAATCTGTACATAATCTACTTTTAACAATCAATATAGGTAAAAGAATCCTTCGGCTCAACCCTCCAACATTATATGTTCGTTTTAAAAACCTGCAATTATTCCTCATTTGACCCTTTTTACCAACCAATATGACCCCCCGTCCTTGATCCGCACTATCAGGCTCCTTTATTTTAGTCCTATTCTGTCTTCCCATTGCAAACCTGCCAGCATGTTCGACTAGGGAAGGGAGATCAACTCCTCCTACTCCAAGCAACTTTAACCAGGACCCTTTGTCTTAACCTCATATACACTACGAACTTCTCTATATAGCGAGTAACAGTACTCTGCTTCGATAGCCAGCAGGGTCAGGTGTCTGCGTAACCTGTAGTAGCCAGTGAGGATTCCCACCAACACCTTAATGTTTTCCTATCTCTATTTAATAACCATACCGTTCTTTACTCGTCCGGCACGGCTATCATTATCTTTGGCTGTATACAGTCCCCTCTTCTTTTCCATTCTTCTTTCCACCTTTTCCGTTTTAGTTCAGGCGCCATTAATTTCTCCGTTATGCTTATGCATGGTTTCGACCCTAAATAAGGGATTCCTGCCACCTGCATACCTAACCTATCAGCTTCCTCGATTCTTTACACTCCGTGGTGTCCTGGAACCCGGAAGAGTTGAACTTCTTTCTAATTGGCTAATTCCTCCAATGCGTTTCCGCACTCCTAAACCAATGGGCATCTGGTCCTGAGGGAGCAGATTACTCAAAGTGCCGCTTGTCATCTGAGCAGATAATAATCCTCCGCTCTTATAAGCCTCTTATCTCATGGCTTTTAGCCACTTTCAATTATGCATATGCTTCTGCTTGAAAAATAATTGTATATCGACCTAGGGTATAGTTTTAGTCAGCTTCTTTACTCTTTAGACATACTCCTGCCCTAGCAAGTCACGTATTTCTTATTTGTAACCCATCAGTGTAACACATCACAGAATTATGAGAGAATGTAACCCGATTTTGCTCCTATTTTTCCCTCAACAGAATTGTAAGAGTTAATTACCTCTGTAATTTTATTCTAACCTCTACGTTCTTGATTTTGATAGCAGAAATGGAAAGTTTTTTTGCTATGGTAGCAACTTTTACCAGTCCTACTACCTCGATCCTGCTCTGCAATCCACACCCGCCCGTACCTCAGACTCTAAGATATGTCGCCACAGTTTCCCTCTGAATCCAGATTTTAAGAGCTGGGAGCCCAATTAAAACTTCTAGAGCTTTGGTAGGTGTTGTCCTTATTGCTCTTGAGATTCCCAAACGCGCCAACCTATAGATTTTGGACCCCCTGAGGGAGACACAAACAAGTCCGCGTCTATCGTTGGATTGACCCATGTTGGACACTAAGTTTTATAGCTGCTGTGTACAGTCAGTGTACAACATGGAAAGTTATGCCCCATCCCATATCAACCTCACTGCGTAACTACCAGGGAGTAGCTATCGCCTTTTCTCTTACCTTTTCCACGTGTTTCCTCCAATTTAATCGATTATCCAGGATCACACCTAGGTACTTAACCTCTGTTTTAAGGACAAGTAGTTTACCATACAGGAGTGGAGTCCTGAATTCTCTGGTGTTCTTTCTTCTAGTGAATAGTATCATCTTTGTCTTTGGTGAATATACCGTGAGACGTATCTCCTCGCAACTTCTTTCTATCAAAGAACATGCGACCTGCATTCGTCTGCAGACCATACTCACAACCAGACATATACCAGGACAAGACCTTCGTCAGCATAGGTCTGCATAGGTCTGCATATAAAAACCTTTTGTGGTTAGGCGTTTCAAAAATTTGTCCATCACCAGACACCACAAGTGGGGCAACAGGCAGCTTCCCCGTGGGCAGTACTCTGTAACCACCTGTGCTTGGTGTCACCTAGGTTCGTCTCCATTTTCTGTGTGTCAGCACTGTCCGTACCCAGTTTACCACAACCCTCAGTATACCTCTGGTATGAGCAGCACTGTAGATTATATCCGTTCGCATCTTATTGAAAATTCCTTAATAAGAAAAGCCTTTTCCGTCGTATGTACAACCACATGCAGGGCCGACCCTGCCGACTTACCACTCAGGTAGGCTTGTTGATTTTGGTGAAGTGAATAACTCACAAACACCCTTTCCAACAAAAATCTATAAACTAATCTTTTCATTGTTTTCAACAGGAAGGATGTCGAACTTATCGGTCTAAAAGAATTGTTTTGTAAACAGTTTTGTAAACAGATTTGTACCGATGGTTTACGTAGACAAAATTCATTATAGAACTAATATTCCATTTCTAGAGTTCAGCTTGGAATACTGAGACACCACAAGCTTCATTTCTTTTATATAGAGAATAGAAACATTACCCAAGGAAGGGGAAATATGGCAGATGTACCAAGAGATGGCATAGTTGATAGCAACGAAAATAGAAGGACATATGCAGAAATAGTTAATCATCCTGGAACGTCAAGTAGGTAGGAGTTTTAGATGCAGACAAATCAAACGACGAAAATGCAGAAATTAATAAATATGAACATGCGCGCGAATTTATAAAACGTGAGTTAGAAAACCATGAAAAAGTTTATGAAAAAAAGATTTAGTACCTATAATAAAATTGCAAGAAGAGGAAAAAGAGATAAAATTACTGATAGATACAGGAGATGAGGTAACGTTAGTAGGTGAAAATTTTATTAAAGATAATTCAGAGGAATTAATGCAGAAAGTTATCCCTATTAAAAGAAATAATTTAGTATCGACGAATAATACGAAGTTTGCAGTAGTTAAGGGTATCATAATTCTGAAAGTGAAATTGGGAAGATGGAAGTTGAGCAAGAGTTTTTAATAGTACCAGGGTTAAAGGTTGATGCTATTCTGAAAATTTTAGAAGTAAGATGAAAGGTATAATTGATACTGAGAATAAAGTGATGGTTATGCAAGATGAGAAGATTAAATGAGACGAAGAAGTCCATATAGAAACACAAAGATATTGTATGAATTTGAATCAATTTGAGCAGGAGATGGAAGGTGAAGGAGATAGAAGTTTAAGTAATAAGTGCCCCGGTGAGGTTAGAAGAGAAGTTATATCGTTTTTAGAAGAACACTCAGAATTATTGGAAACTGCAGAAGATGATGTTGAAGAGATGGAAATAATAGATGAAATTGACGAAAGTAGTATAATTGCAGGTGTTAAAAAGAGATAAAGAAACATTCTGTGAATGCAGCGCAGCGCTTAAAAATAAAATAAATAAAGGTAGCAACATATTAAATAATATATTTATATTATATTATATAATATATTATTATATAATAATTTGGAAAGTAGAACTTAATAATTTGTTCGGGATAACTGCGATTACAGAATCAAAGTGTGAAACATTTATTTAAGTAAACGGATGTGAGAAAGAATTGGTGGCGTAGGAAAAAGAAAGAAATTATTAACAGTATAAATGTAAATTATTTTGTGAAAGAAGAAGTAGTTAGAAAAAATGTAGTGAAATTACTCATATATGCGGATAATTAACGCAGACTTTGAGTTTTATATTTTGATTTGGGAGAAATAATGGGGTCAAGAGAAGCCATTGAAATCCAAATTCTACAAATAAAGCCCACTATAATATAAAGGAATAAAAAGAAAATAGAAATTTCCGTAAATTCGTGATTACGCTCTGTATAAGACAAGCATACCTTAATTCATTAATGTACAAGCGGAAAATTAAATAGTGCGTGTATAAATAATCACCCTGTATGACATAAGCGTATTGTAAATACGTAGCAAATAATGTAGGCAGCATAGTAAAAATAATTTTTTTTTAGATACCGTAAAACGAATTAAATGCGAATGCAAATCGATCATTTTATGATAAAAACAAAAGCTATTTGTTTGTGCATTTTTCGTGCATAAAAATAAATAGTTTCTTGTATTAAAATCCCAATTCTAACCTTAATTATATGGACTAAAACACGTTTTGCCGTAAAAGCAAATATTTTCTATAAAAATGCAACCCATTTGCATTAAAAAGCAATTAAAGTTTAAATTAATCGCCCTGTGTATTACATAAAAACATTTTAAAGAAAACATATTCTCGTATTTTCAAGAAGAATTTAGAAAAATATGTCAATTTCGTATTACCCAATTAATAAAGAAACGTTTACACTACGAATCGGCCGGAACATTAAAAAACACATAAAATTCATAAAATGACCGATGAAAATTGATTATCTTTCGCATTAATATGCGACACCACAATAACCGTATATGTGTTACAGTAGGAGGAACCGTCCACGTCACTAATAAGTGGAACGCTTTGACGAGGTAATAAAACTCGGCTATTATGAACGCTAACGAAAAATTCACGAAAAATTGCAACATTTAGGGGTGTATTATTTGGAGTGGAATCACGTAAACACTAGTCTATTCTAGAAAATAGATAATTTTGTATACAAATGGACGCATTATTAAATTCGTTCATTCACGATTTAGATTGCGGAATGTTATTTTGATTACTTAGTGAACTATTATTATGCGTAAATGATATTTGAAGTATACAGTACGCATACCTTAATTTAATAATTACGATGTTACAATGAATAAAGAAGTGATGTTTAAAACGTGACCTGCGTAAAATGGAAATTATTAAATGTAATTATATACAATAAAAAGGAAAGATTCCTTTAGTATAGCGCTACTTTAGAAGTTTTATTAAATAATTGAAAGGAAGATTTAAGCAAATATGAAAATTGATAATTGTTATTTCTAAGTAGAGATTTTATGCATAATTTTGTAAACTGGGATTTCACGTCAATAAAAGCCGAAGATATTTAATACCGTTGATTACATATTGGAAAAGCCCTTCGTGGATTTTGCAAGTATAATTTTTTTATACATTGTAACTGATACTTAAATTTGGTCATTTAGTTTAAGCTAGAATAAATCCTAGTCAAATAATATTTGTTATGTAAGGGTATTTACCAAGCAGTTTTTGTTTAGAGTTCGAAACACTCTGACCTTTTAATAAATTATCTGTCAAGGATTTCTTGGCCAAACACAGATTACAAGCGTGAGAATCATAACCAGATAAACTATCCAAAAGAGAAGAAATTTATTTCTGCAAATTTGAATCTAACGAAGGAAAGAAACATTTTTATAGTTAAGTAAATAAATACTTGTTAGAAATAATTTGATGTTTTAAAAATACAATGTTGTAACTGTTCTATATGCTTTTGTATGAGAGAAAATAATTCATACTGTATAAATGCTCTGTGATGTTGTTGTGTTTGATTTCATTTTGAAAACTACAACATTTCCGTTGAGTTAGCTAGTCAAAGTAAAGGAGGTAAGTCAACAACTTCAAATTTTACAATTTGCTGTATCTGTATCACAGCATTTTTTTTAGCGGCGCATCAAAGCGAGGCGCTGTCATAGTATCTTTTACAGCAATATATATATATATATATATATATATATATATATTGCTGTGCTTCTCACCATTATTCGGGAACTAAGGTTTTTGAATCGAGCCCCAGCGTTGGGCCGTCATGTTATGCTGTGATACCTTTGGTCACGGGAACTGGCCCTTTCTAAAAAACTTTAGAGCCCCACAGATTGGGCGTCATGTTTGCTGTGTATCCTACAAAATACCTCTCCAGAGTAAAAAAAGATATTCGAACCTCTCGAATTTGGCACCAAGATTTGCTGTGATTCTCGCCCTGTTGAATCTCTTCTGATAATCGCATCTTTACTCTTTCCGCCTCGGCTGCTCACCTAGTTAAAACTTTCATCATCATTCATAAAAAAACAATCACATTCCTACCACAAACATCAACGTTAACTCTATTTACATCAATATTCATAATACATTAAAATTTCAAAATTAAATTGTAGCATAAATTTCAGTATCATAAAATTTCAAGATTAAATTTGTCATCATTTTAATTTGCATCCAGAATTAAAGTCCTTGTAGGATGCATACTAATGTAGTTAACAATATTTGCAGTCCTGTGTCTGAGTACAAAGGGAGCATCTCCCACCCCTTTACGTTAATCAAACAGGTTAGTATAATTGAGCTCAAAGAACATAAACTGCTAAATACTCCTTTACACTTAAACAAGAAAATTTCACCTTAAAATTAAAAATTTGTTGTTTGTACAAATTCACTACTGTCCATTTTTTAGCAAACAAATTATAAACTTGTTCAACACACACCAAAACATCAAAAATCGAACAACAAAGCATAAGTTACCTGAAGGTTAATGCACTCGTGGCTCCAATGTACATCGTCCTTTCTTAATCACACCATTCCAACTGGGTTATGTTTACAGCTTCTGATTCTGAACGCTTCTAAAATTTTCTACACCACCATTCATCTAAAGTTGTTTCAGAGCTTCTCAGGACTCTTCTAAGTATATCAAAATCTTGTTTTGTGGATCCAATCACGATTACGAATAACATTTGATTATTAACACCACCGAAAAATAGGAAAGAAATTCCTAATTCTTTCATGCTATACCCCAAAACTGCCTACTTTTGTTTATTCATTTATCGTTACAAATTTGGATAATTGGTACAGTAATACTCGCAAATATAACTAGACTTTATTACCTTGTATCTTCTTTTCTAAGTGCACTAATGCATAATAACTTGTATCGTAGCACGTAAAGAGAAAACTGTTTTAAAGTATTCAATAATCACCAAAATATAAGAGCAAACTGTTTAAAGTATTGAATCAAAATCGAAAATCTAAGAGAGCGAAACTGTTTAAAGTCCGGGTTTATATAATAGCTCGCCTGTATGTCGGTTTTGTCCCGCGACGGCCAGTTTTCAGAATTTCGCATACTCTGTTCCCTTTTCGACAGTCCGGCACGCGGTTCTACAAAATTTGCACACATCTAAGTTGAAAATCCAAGAATGTTCACACGGCTCGCAAACACGTCCGAGAACAACCAATTAATTTTGTATAGAAATCGTTACGTTTACACCTCTCATATCTGCATCTTATTTCCACCAATCGCAAACCCAGTGACGTTGCTCAAATCACGCCTTTTTTATGTGTGTCTCTGCCTTGCGCGTTTCATCCATCTCTTTCTACCCTTATCTGAGTGGTACAAATCGATATTCCTTATTATCGGTTATTTCAATCTACGTGGATTCGTAAGTAAAATAACCCCGTATCTAGCCTTCCCGTTAAAACATCCGACCGTTTCCAATATACCTAGAAGCTGCATGTTTATCCAAACGAATTAATTAGAACTTTGATATTTCAAAATACGCAGGTGTTCAATCGTAATACTTTAAATAACACTTCTACGATTTGAATATTATTGGGTTTTTAAAAGCTTTTGTGCATATTATACCTTAATAATCGTTCAATTAACTCCAATTAAAATAATAATGAATGGCATTGACTTCTACCCTTTAATTTTTAGTGAATACAAATTAAATATTAATTATTATTTGTACACTTTGTTTAATACCCATTACTTAAAAATTGAATTAATTAATATAAATTTTGCACGTAATTTCTATTTGTTCCTTGGAACAATTAAATTAAATACACGTTGAGCATTTTAATTCTGCTTCTTTTTATAGAAAGCGTCCTTATACACGGTGATTAAAATTATTTGATGTCGTTAATTAATTTTCTACCCTGGTCTAAATTTGAGTATATATATATATATATATATATATATATATATATATATATTGATTCAATTTTTAAAGAGGGTCCATAATAGTAAGTGTAAATTACATAAGTAACATAAAAGAAGGTACACTCAAAAAGGATCGAGAGAATTAAAAGGAATACTGAATGATAAAGCCCGTTGGAACATGGCCAAACCACAACCAATGTGGTGTTTCATGCGATTACTACAGATCTAATAAAAATCTTTTATAATGTTCAGGGATAGTTTGAAAAAATTGTAGCAACTTACTAGTAATTTAAATTTCAAATACCGTTCCACCATATAAACAACACCTACTACTTAATGATATGTTTGTGAGATTAGTATGGCAGGTAAGAAAAAACAACCACCATGGAATTATTTGAATGAGATCCACACTTTTTTGCATGCGGCCGAAAATTATCACTTGTCACTAACATTTACTTTTGACTAAGGCCAAAATAACAAACATTGCAAGAACTCCCGTACCTTAGCTAGAGACTGTAGGTACTGCGGTACGCATTTTTGCTGATTGTACTAAATTGTACTAAACAGACATTTATTTTTAGGTAGGGCAAAGTGCTCTACGTTGCAGACTTCAGCTCTCCGCTCTGCAAATGTATGAACACTGATTTTCCTACGGTAGCTATCTGTCACATTTAAATTGAAATATAAATGCTTATTCAGTTTATAGATACATAAATTTAAAATTGAGAAGCACTAGTAGGCATTGAACTGGTGAATCTGAAACTTGTCAGAAAATTTGTGTCACTTATGTATGCTATACCTGTTACTAGTTTAATCAAATTTGAAAAGAAATAGATTTTAGTATTGTTATGGCACAAACAACTAACATTATTCTGGTTAGCACATCATATTCAATAACTCAAAACTCCTTATCTCCTATAGATTAATCTCACTATTCAGTTAAATTGCAAGTTTTCAAATAGTAGTTGAACTACAGTGTAACCACCTTTAAGTCCATAATCTTTAAGATTAATAGTGGAAGTAGCTTCCAAGCTAATTTTTCCCAGTTTTCACAGATAATCGTTAAAAATTGCCAAGTCTAAAAAACCCTTAATCCAAGATATTTAATAACCTTAATAGCATAAAAGGTTTACAAGAAAAACGCAGCCAATCGCGTTTGAAATATAAAATCCCACAAAGTTTTTCTCGTTTCCGTCTAACTCCATCTTATTAATCATTCACTTTGCTTAGATGGAAGCCAAATTTTATAGTAAATGAAAAGGCAATTTTGAAATCACATTATGGTACAAATAACGCTGACATCATCACCGGAGGAGCTCATCACATGCAAATTGCACCAAGCCCATTCTAAAAGTATCGTCGCCTGGGCGTTTAATAATATAGCTTTGTTTTGTGGTTGCTTAGCTGCTTGTTTAAAGCAATGGCAGCTTATCGCTACACTCACTCTCGCTTTTATACTTTCACTCAAAATGGAACGCGCTGAAATTCTCTACATACTAAATATACAAGTTATTACAATTTTTCTTTGCTCATTTATACTGGAAGCTTGTATTAACTTTTCAAAATAACTCGTACTGATGTATTCTGAATTCTAAATGGAGGTGATCGATTTGAAATCAAATGGGAAGGAAATGTTATTAAATTTATTCACAAGAATGATGCTGATGTGTTTTGAGTTTAACAGACTAGAAAAACATTTTTTATTTAATTTATTTGAAACCGCTACGCTCTACACATTTAAATTTGATGAAACCTCGAGCTACATACATCAATAAGATTGCAAAGGAATTTACATAATAGCTATGTTTATGAAGTTTGCTGGTATGGTATTTAAATGCTTATGACAGGGCTTCTCTAAATATGTCAGTGTTTAGTATTATAAACTGAGAGTGCTTATTAGTATTAAATGTAGAACAAATTTTATTAATACATAATATTGAATTCTTTAGATCTACAAGGTGCCATCAGAAAGTTCCCGGACTGTACTCGGCAAGGCTGTTGGACATGACTCTATAAATCGACGCGCAAGCGACTGTGAATGTAATATTTAATCAATCAGTTTCCGAGTTGCCTTGCGTTAGGTTGTGTACGACCTACGCAGAGCCGTGCGAAGAGAGGGGAGGGCAAAAGGGGTCTGCGCCCCTAGCGCAAAGAACATAATAAATCTTACGTTTTGTGGAAAAACTATGATAGAAGATTAAAAAAGGAAACGTGATTAATTGACCACAAACTTGAAAGTCAGATACGATCTGCAAAATTAAAATGGATAAATGTAGTTAGAGCAGTCAATGTAATTCTGTACTGTGCAGGTATAAATTCCGCTTTACGGGGATCCTCTAACCGTACTTATGACAAGATCTGTGGAATATTTCTTAAGACGATAAAACTAATATTGGAACACGACCAAGAGATACGAACACACTTGGAAACTATGTCTCAACCCGGGCAATATATATTCTACTTTTCTAACAATATTGAAAACGAAGTCATTGTCCTCTTAGAAGGTGAATTAAAAAAATAATTATAAAAGAAATAAAGAAAGCACTCTTGATATCTCTCGTAAAGAGCAGATGACTAAAATAATCAGATACGTAAGTATTAGAAATAAAGTTTGTAGTATAGAAGAGAGATTCATTGGCTTTATAGAAACTAAAGATAAAACAGGTGAAGGACTGGTTAAAAATATTCTAGCCAAATTAGATGCAGACGAGTTAAATATACAGAATTGCCAAGATCCGTGCTACGATAATGGTGCAAATATGGAAGGTAAGTATAAAGGAGGGCAAAGCAGGATACTGGAGATAGACAATACCGTTTATTTTGTGCTATGTTCATCACACAGTCTCAATTTGGTAGGAGTTAATGCAGCTAAAGTATCCGTAAATTTGACTCCATTCTTTGTTTTAATTTTCTTCTCCTGATAGATGAGATTTGCTTCATTCTAAAGTGCTAATATCTCTGTAAGGTCAGTGCGATACACGCTGGTCCTCAAAAAGCAGCAGTTTCGGCAATCTGAAAAAACTTGCCCAAAATATTGGAAGCTTTAAATAATTTAATCGAAAACCACAATGCGAAAACATATGATGCGGCAACGTCTTATTTAAAGAAATTGAAGACTAGTTTTATTAGTACGTTGGAATTATGGAATTCAGTATTAGCAGAAATAGACAACGTCAATATATTGCTCCAAAGAAAACCATAAGTATATCGAGTGCTAGTAAGTCTATTGAGACTCTATATGATTCGATGAAAACTATTCGTTCCGAAAAATTATAAATTTTGCTTGACAAAGGGAAGGAATTAGCTTTATCGGTAAATGTAGATCCTAAGTTTAACGAGAAACGAAAGAAAGAAAGTGAAGAAGCAGTTTGATTATGAAGCAGATAACGTAATTCTTGATGCATCAGAAGAGCTACGTACCAATTACACAGCAGCTTTAGATGAATTGAACAACAACGTGGTTAGAGGTTTGAAAAGCTTGGTAAAGTAGCCGAAGATTTCGAGTTTTTAACTGGCGAAAACCTCACTACATATACAGACGAAACGTTGTTGAAACGTTGCATGCATTACCAATAAAATACCCAAGCGATTTGAATGACTTGGCATTGTACGATGACTATTGAAGCTATTTTCATCTATCGATGAAAATTATTCAAATTTAAACCACCTGGAGGTGCTTCAATTCATGCACAATTTCCAAATTGAATCAAATTATAAAAATTTTGAAATTGCAATAGGAATACTTTTGTACATTTCAGTTTTAGCTGCTTCAGCAGAAAAATCGTTTAGCAAATTGAAACTCGTAAAGAGTTTCTTAAGATCAACTATGCTTCAAAACGGATTGAGTAGCCTATTTGATATCAGTTGAAAACGATATAGTCAAGTTACTCGATATAGACAACATTATAGATACATTTGCTACCCTGAAAATAAGAAAAGTTTTACTGTAATGTGTAACAGAACTGTATTTTCTTTGTGTTATTTTAGTTGTTAATGTGTAACTACAAATTAATGTTTGTTCTGTTAAATAAAGAAGTATTGAATTAAAATATTCCATTCCAAATTTTATCGCCTTGCGTTTGCATCAAACATAATTGGTGATTTATATATAAGTAAATCAAGGTTGATAGGAAATTATAGCTTCTCAACTATACATAAAGTATTTTTTGCTCCAATTTCCCTTCATACAATCAATTCCAAAATCCGTTTTGTCAGTTTCAGCAATTTAATTTCACAAGAACTAAACCGAAAAATGGTCAGTGTTTCACTTCCCGACATGTAAACTTTTAAAGCATTAGTTGAGGTTTTGGTTTTAATGCAGGTTTAGGCAAACAAAATTTTTCCTGCGGCGTATTTTCTGAGTAGCTGGTACAATAGGACGCCAATACCATTCTTTGTCCCGATCGCCGTTTTTCCTTCGGCACTAGGCCTACGCGTTGTGTATTGTAATCGTGTGTTGACGTTCATATGTAAACTTTATAATGGCTAATAAACTCGAGCAACAAGCTTGAATCAGGTTTCGTTTTAAAGTTGCACCCTACCCTTTTTACTGATATATAAAAAAGACAAGTGCACGACAGTCTTGAGCTTTACTCAAACATAGTTTGTAACGTATTTTTTTATTCAGTTACACTTTGCTTATTGATGTAATATAATATCTCAATAAAATAAAAATATAATTTATAAATTTCTGATCACTAAAAATAATTCATAAAATATATAATAGCATATGCGCTCATTCGCTTTGTAGGTCTAAGTTGTATAATAAGAATCGTCAAGTTGTCATTTCGTGTCACTTTTCTATCAGCGTTCGAACGGGTAAGCTGCTCCGCGGCGTAGAAAGGTCAAAGATGGTTTCCAGGCACATGGCCTGCTGTCGAGTTCGTAAAAGAAGATAGAAGTCCTCATCATTAACACAGTTAGTATAATTAATTAGATAAATTTTATTAATGTCTTCCTCATAGTGTAATATCGTAAATATCGTATATATCGTCAATATCGTGAATATCGACCATTCCAAAAATACTGCTGAAATGAAAATGTAGTTTAAGATTTAAAATACCAGAAAATTATAGAACGTACTTAATGAAGAATTGGTTTGGTTAAATAATGTTTTGTTCAGAAGATCGTTTATATTTCCAGCGTTAAATTTATTCGTAATGATGTCTTTCCTGTTTGTGCATCGCAGATGTTTATGGAATATTCCACATCTGATGGCATAAGTTCAATTTCTGTTGGTCGCACTGTACTTCGACACGTGAGTGATATTTTATCTTTAATCCTAGTTATAATTATTTAAATGTTTTACGAAAGGTAGAAGGTTGAAGCTTTACCTTGATTTAGTTAACTTAAAAATTATTTAGAAAAAGAAAAATTCCGTAATAAGCTTGTAACCTTGCAAAATTTTAAAGATGGCTATGCAGTTTGCCTATCGTAATTGTTTCACAAGCAGACAGCGTTAACTACACTGAAAAAGTTGTTATTGACATATGATGTCAAAAATATCTAGCTATCCAATTAAAATATCACATGTTATTTTACGTTATTTTAAAAATATCTTTAGTAATTTTGAGGTCATGAAATTTGATTCTTAAACAACGTGATGAATTTTGTATAGATATTAAGTAAAACTAACTCAACGTTAAAAGATGCAATTTTATAAGACGTTAAATAATTAAATTTAATTGTGAAGTCGACGTAGTACTACAGATGGCTAAAAATTAAAATATGCAATATGAATAATTAAGAGAGCTCAAACTTTATAGTAAATTTATTCAGAAATATTCAATTTAAAGATCTTTATGTTTTTTTTGATGACAGAACCATACTAATTTTCTGTTCTATAAACATTTTAGTTCAAAAAGATTATGTTGGAACAAATTTTTGCATATCTCTTTTATTATTAAAAATTCAAGTAAAATTTATAGGTCATTCATGAGCAAACATTGTGTCTAATGATAACAAATACCCTGGGTGTATATATTCCTGGAACTCAAAATAAGTTATATTATTTTTGGTGAATTTTTTAAGGACATAAACGGTGTCCATGTTGTGCATTTATTTGTTCACAGGTTAAGTCGAGACATCTGTAAGACATCTGGTAATTGAGATTTTGGTAAGTGCTTTGTAAGGGTGATATACAGGTTTTGTGGCTATATAAGCGGTGTAGATTTAAGGTTTCCGCATTCCCCTAATACAAGTACAGGTATTTTTTGTATGTTGTTGTATTGAAAAATACGGTGGCGCTCACTATCTACGATTTTGGTCAACAGACATCCCTTGGCCCATGCTCATGATCTACCCAGAGCTAACACTCTACTAGCCGTTTATCTCTAAAGAGTTTTTCTTTTCCTCAAGCCGTATTCCATCCAACTTTACCTTGGGCTTCCATCATTAATAAGAAATTCTCGACCTTGTGATATCAGATAAGGATTTATGATATATGGTGGTCCAATTTGCTATCTGATATTCGCGAGGGATATTTATTCGTTTCAAGTTAGCTCTTAAGAAACAAAAGACTTACATATAAAGAATATCTTAAGGAGGTATAAATAAAACTAAAGAAAATTTTATCGACATTGAGAATGATATAAAACACTTAATTGGATCAAGATATTTGACATGTAATTCATTAAATAATTTCACTATGAGTGCTTAGTAAGTTTTGACCAACAAAATTAACTATATTGTAAAAAAACTCTAGCTTTGGTACGTTAATATCATTTTGTATCAAATGTGCAAAGTGCGATCAATATTATAGTATAAACTGACACCTCTACTAATCAAGTCTCTGCAATTAAATGCAATATAAAATGTAAATCCGTTCTGAATGGACCTGCACCTTGAAGTTCTAGATTACTGGAACGGGTGGAATGGCTTTCGCGTTCCCGTGATCTAAAGAGCCAAACTACAGGTCCAATATAGTCACTATACCAAAAAACAGGTGCGCTGATAGATGTGAAAATTTTTGAACAATAAGTTTGGCAGCACACGTGTCAAAAATATTAACTAGAATTATTCACAGACGAATGGAAAAACGAGTCAAAGAAGTACTAGGAGAAGATTAATTCATGTTTAGGCGAATCAGAGAAACACGGAAAGTTATTTTAGCTCCGAGGGTGATAATGAAGAATACAATAGAAAAAGGGGAAAGCGTGTATATGGGGTTTGCAGATCTGAATAAAGCATTCGACAATGTAAAATGGACAAAAATGTACGAAATACACAAAAAAGATTGGAATGAGTTTTAGTGATAGACGGATAGTACATAGCTTATACAAACAGCAAACAGCGGCAATACAATTAGAGCAGGAACGTAGAGAAGTAAATATTAAAAAAGGGGTGAGACGGGGATGTGCCCTATCCCTATTAATTTTTAATTTGTACATTGAAGTGGCAATGAATACTGTCCAATGCAAGAAGACATTTGGAATTATTATGCAGGGACAAAAGATTGATATGCTTAGATTTGCAGATGATATAGTGGTATTAGCATCTTGCAAGGAAGAGTTAGAAGCTGATCTTACTGAAATGGAAACATTTCTAAAAGAGACATACGTATGAAAACTAACAAAAATAAAACTAAGGTACTAGTATGTAAAGGAGGGGAAAATAAATTAAAAGCTAGAATACTATTAGGTAACAAAAACTTACAAAAGGTTAAGGATTTCTGCTACCTAGGAAGTCAAATACCGCAAGATGGGAAGAGAGCGAAAGCTATAGAGCAAAGATTAGCACAAGGTCGTGCTACATTTAACAAGCAATTACTGTACCCAAAGACAATAAACAAAAAAACAACGAAATGATTGCTTAAAACATATGTGTGGAGCATAGCAATGTACGGCTGTGATACCTGAAGAGTAGAAGAAGCAGACAAGAAAAAGATAGAGGCCCTTAAAATGTGGTGCTACAGACGTATGATGACATGGACAGACAAAGTTAAGAACAAAGAGATACTAAAAATGGCAGGGGGAAAAATATGTGGAAAACGTTAAAAATAGGAGAGATAAGATGATAGGGAATAGTACAGAGTAAAGTAGAAGCAATATAGGAAGAAAGAGAGGTAGAGGTAGACCTAGGTTAGACTATTGCACACGGATAGTGAAAGATGTAGGCTGTGTGATTTTCAGGGAAACGTGGAGTCTAGCTCAGAATAGAAATCAATGGAGGTACACGCCCCAGCAATTCCAAGATGGAAAATCTAATAACAAAAGAAATAACTGTACTTAAACCTGATGATTACTAGAAGCAACTACAGGAATTGGTTTTGCAATACTTTCAACTAATGTTAATTGTGCGAAAGGATTTACTGGAAAACTTCGAGTATCAATTCGGCAAATGTCTAAGTGTTGGGGAATCCTTGGCAGTCAAAGACTGCTTAACTTCCTTCACCAAACATTGAACCTTGGTGAATTAGGGCAGATAATTAACAAACAACATAAGGGAAACCGAGCTGTATCTAGGCTGTGGGAATTTCAGGAAACGGTGTATGCTAGCACAGAATAGAAATGAGTAATGGAACGCGTCCAACCAATTTTAAGACGGAAAACGTAATGACGGAAAAATAATTATACTTAAATCTGATGATTATTATAAACAACTACAGGTGATGGTTTTGCAATATTTTCAAATAATGTTGACTGTGCGAAAGGATATATTGAAAAACTATTAATTCGGTAAATGTTCAAGTGTTGGGGGACTTGGTAGCCGCAGGCCGCTTAACCCCCTTCACATACTACTGAATATGGTGGAGATAGGGTATATATTTGTAAACAATAGAAGGGAATCCGAACTGCATGTAACAAGAAAGATCAGCGGCTATATTCGAAGACAGCAAACATAAAAACAAGGAGAAAATTGCTTAAAGCATATGTGTGCAACACAACGCAGTAAGAGAAGCAGACAGAAAAACGGTAGAAACCTTTTGGAATGTTGTGCTCACATGCATGAGAATGATAGCACGGACAAACAAAGTTAAAAACAATGAGGTTGTAGAAATAGTAGGGGAATACAAATATCTGTGAAAAACAAAAAGAATAGGAGAAATAGAAGGGCAGGATACGTTCTAAGGTATTTTTGGGAAATAGTGCGGGATAGATTACAAGTAGAGATAGGAAGAAAGAGGTAGAGGTTGACCTAGATCAGACTATTGCACGCAGATAGTAATAGATGCAGACTGTGTGAATTTCAGGGAAATGTGTAGGTTAGCTCAGAATAGGAAACGATGAGGGTACACGTCTAACCAGTTCCAGGACTGAAGACCTACTGATGATGAAACTGTAAATATATTTTAATCACAATTATCTAAATGTAAATACCATTAATACTATTGAAATAAATTACTCAGCAGGTAAGTAGTTGAGGAAAAATTTCATTAAACCCTTGTCTTAAAAGAAATTGACAAATGTTAGTCTGGTTATTCGAACATAGCTCAACCACCTTCGTCTTATTAATGTTTTATATAAATAAAAAATGAATTAAATTACATTCTAAAAAATTATTTTATCACTTAAGACGTGCGATCTTAGTTTAAAATAGATACTAGGCATGCCATTTGTTTAAGGTACTATACAGTAACAAATGCTACCCTATTTTAATTACTTTTCTAGAACTGTAGTAACAAATACCTTAAATTGATCGCGATGTCTTCTTACCAAACAAATATCAACTGTAAGATTCGCTGCCCTCTCAGGAAATAAAATATTGAACTACAGCTTTTTACATCAGCATGTGGTTGGAAGTAAAGAAATATATACGCCCGGGATGCATTTCAAATAAACGATACAATTCATTTTCAGGCATTTGTTCCAAGGAATATAGACACGATATAAAATTAAAAACAAGTTTATATTAACCAAACATCATACAGGCAGCTTGATCTGTGATTTTAACATTAGACCAAATTCAAGAAGATAAGAAACCAAAACTTAACAGGATGTCGCGCTTTTGAGCCCTATCCTTTAAATCTTGACTTAAGAATCAGCCTTAGAACCCCGACTTAAAATCCTACCTTAAAACTCTTAAATAGAAGAGACAACTTAGCCAAATGTCGAAATGATTTATGCAATTTTAATTGTAATAAATAGTTAAATAGTATAGAAGTAAAAAACTTTAATTTATTTATGTTTAAGTGTTGTGTAGAATAAACTTATGTAAGAGAGAAATATCTAAAGTAAAACTGTAGAGTATGTTAACATGAAACATGACAATTTGCCCTGGACAAAGTAACATGTTACACACTTGGTAAGATGCCATCTTGAACACTAACGATACTCCCGGAAGCTTTCGAAGAACCTTCTCTAAACAAAACACAGTTTTTTGAGCGGTACACTCGTTTTAAGTCCGGCAGACTTTCACTTGAAAACGAGTATTGTTTAGAACTATGTTCCGCTACTGCAAAAAGGATGAAAATATTAAAATGAATTCGACAACTTGTTCACAAAAGCCGTCACCAAGCAATCCATCATTTGCCTGCAGGTGTCGGCGTTAACTCTGGAAGCTGCTAAGAGATTTTAACTGTGAGTTTGCACATATCTAGTGTTGCTATAAAGTTTGGCCCTTGGCTTTGTTTGTGCAATAAAAGCAGAATCGTTTTACTGTGTACAGGGAATTCAAAGAAAGGTCTTAAGATTACCTTACCTTCATCTTCAGAGTCATAAACGGTTGTGAAAGTGCGTTCTATGAAATAAGGCAGCAGTCATCAAAGTCCACGTTCATTGAAATAGAAAAAGCCATACAGGAGAGAAGTGCAACAAAAAAAAATGCTCGTGGTGTTTTTCGACATTAAAGGCATTGTCTATTGCGAGTACGTGCCAGTTGGTGTTTCAGTGAACTCAGATTTTTATTGTAACGTTTTGAGATGGTTGAGAGAAAATGTGCAAAAATAGAGGCAGGAAAGACCAAGACTGGTTGTTGCATGATGACAATGCACTTGCTCTCGCTTCACTGATAATAACACAAAAGAAAATATAGATACAAACTATAACAGCAACAACAATAATAACAATTATAATCCCATAACTGAGCACGTATACAAAACACCCCGCATACCGAACACTTAACTCAAAAATTATATTGGGTTTTTAAAACCCATAATTTTAAATTTGCAAAAGGAAATGAGAAGGTACGCTTTTCTCAAAATTAAAAAATTAAAAATATTAAAAACTGGTGTGATTACGTATAAAATTTAATTTAAAAGTTTAATAAATAGCAATGCGCTTTAGTTGTGATATGAGCTATCCTCAGTGCATTTTCTACAAGTAATATAATATTGGACTAGATGTATAACATTTTAGGTTAGATTAATTTCCTTGTCAAATTTAATTAAAATACCCTAATTCAGACAACTATAACCGATCTCACATTCTGAAAGTTAAAATATTGTGTAACAATTAAGTTAGATGTTTCGCCATACATGTTACATTTATAAATTTAGATGTGACTAGTTGGTTTGAGAGATGAAGTCAAAATAACCGATCGTCAAAATTTGAAAGGCAATGATACTGTAATATACCAACAAGTCAACGGGTAACTAGAACTGGCATAAAATTGGAAATAAAACACTCAGCTTAGCAAATTAGAAGGTACCCTATTGGTCGGCCAAATTCGTTATTATGTAAGAAGGGTTAAAATTTACAAGTCGAAACACGGAACTTTGGTGGTTGTTAAAGAAAATACAACTCACTTCTATATTCGCAAAGGCCACGACAAAGTTGTAAATTAATCCGTTTTTATTAACAACCTTTGGAATCTTCTGGACTAACTTGGAACTCTAACTTCTGCGGTTGTTTGAAAAGACCATCAGGGGGGTCTTTATTAACGGATAATAACACGACGCCACTACTTTGTTAATTTTCATCTCCAACGGGAGAACTTTAATAGGAAAAAGTAGAAACCATTAGTGTATAAATTTTTCTTAACACAACAGTTGATTTCTATTAAGAATTAATGTAGAAACTAAATTTAATACGTTGAGTCTTTAAATAATTACGCTTATTTAAAGTGACATTTTCATATTCAAAACAAAAATTCTAAAATCATCTGGCTTGTATAACAAAAGAAAATTCTTATTACAACACTCACCAGCTAAATTTTCTGGAATCTGTATATCCCGTAATTTTGTAATTCGCAAATTAAAAACGTAATAACAAAATATTCTTCCAATACTGTTTCTTTTAAAACAAATAACACTATGAAACAGATTTTGGCAAATACTAAAGACCCTTTAGACACTATCTAAAAGTGGGATATACAAACTTAATTGACAACACTGTCAGGCATCGTACGTTGGTAAAACATGCAGAGCTTTAAGCGTTAGAATAAAAGAACATCTTATAGATTCATCCAATCGGTGTTTGGACATCACGTTTTTTACAATAAACATAATTTTGAAACGAAATTGAATTCTAAATTACTACATCATACAACTTCTAAAAATTTCAACAGGTTAGATTTTTAGAAGATTTGGAAATTCAAAGAGAGTTGCTGGACAAAATGCCTCTCTCAATATTCAAGCCAATCTTTCTAGGACGTTTACACTTATTTCTAAACATTTAATTTAATCGAATAGCTTATTTAACACTTACACATATTACAGTAATTTACACTTTACAGACCAACTAACGCAGCCCACTAACATTTAACCTACAAATACACCCACTAATAAATTAACTTACCTATCCTTTATTAACCACTAACACAAAATCTACTAACCGACTCACGAAAGCATTAATTAACACTTTACTAACCATTATCGTAATCTACTAACAGTTAACCTACAAATACACTTACAAACAAATTAACTTACTTACCTTTTCCGGTATTAATCACTAATACAACCATTTATTAATATATTTTAGTTTCGTGGCATAATTCACACAGTAAAATAACGAATTTGGCCGACCATAGGGTACCTTCTAATTTGCTAAGCTGAGTATTTTATTTCCAATGTTATGCCACTTCTAGTTACCCGTTGACGTGTTGGTATATTACAGTATCTTTACCTTTCAAATTTTGACAATCGGTCATTCTGACTTCATCTCTCAAACCCACTAACCACATCTAAATTTATAAATGTAATCATGTATAGCAAAACTTCTAACTTAATTGTCACAATTTTTTTAATTTTACAATCTGAGTTCGTTTATAGATGCCTGAGTTGCGGTATTTTAATTAAATTTCACAAGTAAGTTAATCTAATCTAAAATGTGATACATCTAGTCCAATATTATATTATGCTACGTGCATTGACGTAGCCTAGAAAAAGAACAAAAAAATAAGAAATGGACAGGGCTCAATGGGCGAGTGGGCGGGAGGCCTGAAATAAAGAAAAAAAAATTACACACACTCATTCATGCTCAAAATACAACATATCAGCAAAAGAAACCTATAATTAAACACAATATGTACACGCAATAAATAATTACAGACTAAATCTAAAAAAAATATTAACCAAAGGAACAAACCATGTTTTTTAAATGGTGAGCTGCTGATTTTAGGTTACACCCTAGATTGAGTTTCAACAAAAAAGAAATTAAGCGAAATAACCCCCCTAAAACCAACAGCTCTAAATCAGCATGGTAAATCTAAAACTAAGTTTATACATCTAATGGCAACAACATTTTCAAACGTGCCAGCAAACCTTTAAATCATTTTCAATTTATAAGTTGTACACTCTTAGTTATTTAAAGCAAATAGTAATGCATGTCAAGGATTCAAAACGGGAAAACCCGAGTTTATAAAATAATACGCAGCTTTAATTCGACGAATTCTTTCAATGAGAAACACATAAAAATTAACTATTGGATACTTGGAACAACGTTATCGCCTATCTAATTATGGCGTAAATTTTACGTTAAGGAATTCTGAGAAAGAGTATTTATTATTAAGTAGCGGAAGGGTTTAACAACACAAATCGAATTTATACAACAGTTAATTGAATTAACCACGAATAGGGTTATTTTAAATTTACGGAATTAATTTTCGTTGTAGAAGAAAAAGGGGGTTGAGTTCAAAACGATTAGAATTAATTTACATTGAAAAAAGGAACGTAACAGATCCCACCCTCAGCAAAATTAAAAGATCGGGGTAGAAAAGAAAAATAAAGAGAAACAAACCAAAATTAATGAAGCGGCAGGACCAAACGACCAAAAAAAAGAAATAAACCCAAACTACCAAAAAGAACATTCGCTTAAAAGAAATTTAAAAAAGAATTTGTTTCGAAATAAAAACCAAACTAAAGAAAATACTAAAAAACTAAAAAGAAATTTCATCGGGTTCGACCACCCAAGGAACCGGACAAAACCAAAAGTAAAAAGGACATAGGAAACGAAAAGGAAAAGGCAACAATCATCGAGGACAAAGATGGAATGGCCTCAGCACTGAGGAGCCGTCAACGGACCAATGTTTCGCCAGAGAGAAACAGGAAAGGTTATCAACCTCAAAAGACGGAACAGAACGAGGAAGAAACTCAACAGTACGAATCAAAATGACAAGAGTGTCAAGCCTCAAGTAAACAAAATGGACAACCAGGGAGAACGAGAGGAAGAGAAGAGGAACGCTGGTAAGCAAACGATGTATTATCAACTGTGGTAACCAAAAATGGTAATAAACGAGCCAAAGAAAAGAAATGCTAGTAGGCCCGAAAAGTCGACAAAGTCGCAATTTTCAAAAAAAAGGAGACGAGCCTACGAAGCCTACCACAGGAGCAGATGGAAGAAACACAAACGGTATAAAAACCGACAGCAAGGAAGACCAGGAAAAGGATACGGAAAGGAAAGTGGAACGAAAGGAACGAGAAGAAAAAAAAATTAAAAGACTAACACCAACACCAAGTACAAAACCCAAAAAAAAAAAAACGGCCATTTAAAAAAAAATAAAACAAAATTCCAGTGTAGCTAGGTATGAGTAGGTGTGTGCGTGTGCGTGTGTGTAGGTGGGTGTGTAAGAAATGTGTGGGTAGGTGTTGTGCGTGTGTAAAGTGTGCGTGAGTGTATGTGTTGAACCGTTGTAGTTGCCTCTTACGACAAGCACGTCGTACCATGGGGTTATTCTATTGCCGAACCCACACGGGTGAAAGAAAAACAAGAAAACGAAAGAAAACGCCGTAAAATAGGGAAGGAAAAGGAAATCGTAATGTCCAAAAATCATCTCCGAAGGAGAGCAAAGTCGACATAACTGGGGCGCGAGGACTAGGTATTGGGCTTAAGGCGTTTGCGTCGCCAGAAAGAAAATGAAACAAAATCAAGGACATTAGGACTTCGCCGACATACATCTTTCGGTTTGGAAGGAGCATAGAATAATATCTGCACCTTTTGAGCAGTTTTCTGTCAAATAGGAATAGCAGGGGGTGTAGAAGTTGTAACACGAGGTTTAGGAGGTGGCAAAGGTGGAGATAGTAGTGGTTGTCGTAATTTATGGAACTCAGAACACGTTATGGAAGAAGGTTGTTTGTTATTAGGATTGGTGGTAAGAAAGTCAACGATAGAAAAGGAAAAAGTAGGAGCTGTATGAGAATCAACCTTACGAAAAGAAAAAAACAAGCAGAGCACACAACACTTGCGTTAACGAAAGGCGCAGAAGCAGATAAAATTTCATCAGTATTAGATGAAAGACTAGCAGTATCACAGTTAAGAAATCAAACAGCATTGGCTGTAGGAATATCAACCCTAGGAAAAAAGCAAAATCAGGTAGACCTTCGTCAACATTAGATAATAGGACATCAGCTAGGATTTCACCAACTTTAGCTAAAAGAACAGAAGCAAGTAGCATTTTGTCAGCATGAGAAAAATGAGTAAGAGTAGGTAACGAAACAGGATCAGGTAAAACTTTAACGACAACAGCAAGAGGCATCCCAGCTATGGGTTTACTAACTTCAACTGGACCTTCTCTATCCGTATTAGGAATTATCCTCACTTCAGCTACGGCTGTTATTGCCTGTACAACTGAAACTTCTTGACTACAATCATTTAAGAAAACAGGAACAGGTAAAATTTTGACAAAACAGCAACAGGCATTAACGATTCAGGTTGATGGATTTCAACAGAACCCTCGCTGACTGAATTATAAATTATCGTCACTTCAGCGATAAGTGTGCATGCAGACACGATAGGAATTTCTTGACTAGAACAATTTAAGAAGGCGGGAACAAACTCTTGAGGAGCTATCTGCAAGCTCCTAATTCGAACCATTGGTTGTAATGGTGGTGGGAGCACAGTCTGGGGTGAGAGTAAATAAGTACGGCGAGAAGAAGGAGGAGTAGAATGAAATGTAGAAATAGAAACCGAAGAAATTTTGTTCGAAATTATATTTGCCGAAGAAGGGTGTGTGTTGATAGTCGGAGCAGGATGACCTAGATGAGAGACAGAAGAGAACGTAGAGTGAGAAGCGAAAGAAGTTTCGCTCCGAGAGCTGAGAACAAAAGTTGAAATATTATTTGAAACCTATTAATATTAGGATGACAATTTGGACACTTGCTGCGAGAAACTCCCTTAAATTTGCAACCATAACAATGGAGTACTTGAGGAAGAGTACAACGGGTCGAAACATTAGAAGGTTTATCGCAATTAAAGCATACGACCTGACGAGTAGAAGTAGAACAAGGAAGAAGAACAGTAGAACGTACGGAAGAAGTATCGGATCTACTCGTAGGCGTCTTAGAAATCTTAACAACTCGGTCATGTGAAAAAAAAGTTTTTCCTCAGTAGTAGCAAACATACGTAGAATCCGGGGGTTCCAAATGTTGAATCAGTAAATTAGACAAAGACTTCTAGTCAGAAAACCTATGCCGAAAACCACGATACCGAAGTAACGCTTTAGACTGGAACAAATCCACTGCAGACTCAAATAACTGCAATTTGGACACATGGCGAGTTCGCCGGAGTTTTTCAACCCGTCTCAAAAATTTATGTACGGTAAGAGTGTTCGGGGCACCAGAAAATTTTTAATTCTACTCCTACACTGGAAGACCTTGGTAGGAAGCCGAAAAGAAGTCATTTTTAGTAATAATAAAAAAAGAAATTGGGAGAAAGTAACTAAATAAAGACTAATCGTATAACTCGGTAGAAGCTCAAAAAAAAATATTATTGCGAATACAGAACAGTGTAAAACATATCCGACGGATAAATTTCAGGGACACCAATGGAAGCGAAACAACAAAATAGAAATTAGAATAGGGCTGTAGAATAAAAGAAAAATCGGAGGAAAAACCAACTCTAGACTTGATGGGGAGAACAAACTGTACCGAAAGGAAAGGAAGAAAAGTAAAATCTGGGGCGCCAGCGTTTTTAACGGACTAGGATTATTGGCGAAAACACAAGTCCAATAATCTGAAATTAACCAACCGATATTATCGAGCGATTAGGAAACAAACAAAACTAAAATTTAAGAAGATTCAACCGCATGTGGGGGACAGCAACGAGCCGAAGGAAAGAATAAATAACAATCCGAACGTAAAGGGAGAGAAAAATAAGTAGCATCAGGTCAAGAAATGCCGGTAAGCTAGAAACTTAGGCACTAACAATAGAAAAGTTCGGAGTAAAAATTAACTAAAACAAACTCGAAGCAGAAATTAAGCGAAACAAAATCGAAGCAGACGTTAACCAAAACTAAAATCGAAGTAAAAGCTAAGCCAACGTCACACAGAACAAAATCGGGGCACAAAAAATTAACTAAAACAAATTCGCAGACCAAATTAACACAAAAAGAATCGCTGCCACACGCCAGGTCGTCAGTAATTTATGCTACGTGCATTGCCGTAGCCTAGAAAAAAACCAAAAAAAAAGAAATGGACCGGGCTCAATAGGCGAGTGGGCGGGGTATTACACCTACAACAAAAATTACGGAAGGCCTGAAATAAAAAAAGAAAAATTACACACACTCATTCATGCTCCAATCACAACATATCAGCAAAAAAAACCTATAATTAAATACAATATGTACACGCAATAAATAATTACACACTATAAAAAAAAATATATCAGTCAAAAGAACAAATAATTTTTTTTAAATGATGAGCTGCCGGTCTTAGGTTACTCCCTAGATTGAGTTTCAACAAAAAAAAAAGAAATTAAGCGAAATTACCCCTCTAAAACCAACAGCTTTAAATCAGCAGGTAAATCTAAAACTAAGTATATACATCTAATGGCAACAACATTTTCAAACGTGCCAGCAAGCCTTCAAATCATTTTCACTTTAATAAGTTGTACACTCTTAGTTATTTAAAGTAAATACAGTATTGCCCGAAATAAACAGTACTGAAATTGTAATTGTTTTGTATATTTAAAAAATACATATTATTGACACTTTATTATATGTTCTAAATGTGCACCTCCTCGTTCGAGACAGACTTCATAACGATGTTCTAAGTTTCTGGTCATGTTATTGAATAAGGGTTGTCTCAGGGCTGCGAAGAAGACTCTAACGGCATCCTTTAATTCATCGATGGTTTGTGGTGCCCGTTTGAAAACGGCATTTTTAGCCATGCCCCAAATGTATGCGTCTGGAGGTGTGAGGTCTGGAGAATGTGAAGGATAAGGGAAGTCAGTAAATCGTGATATGAATTTGCTTGGAAAATGTTCTTGAAGAAATTGACGAATTGCGGCAGCAGTATGGCAAGTTGCCCCGTCCTGCTGAAAAATTGGTTTCGAAATGCCAAGTTACGTGCACGACAGAATTGACGTAGATCAGGGATAAATCGTGTTAAAATTTGTCTGTACCTCTGTTGATTAAGTGTGACTTGCCTACCATTCTCTTCGATAAAGTACGGACCAATGATTCCGTGTCCGGAAACAGCACACCAGACACTCACTTTTTCACTATGTAAAGGAACCTCTTGAACCTCATCGGGTCTGGCAAAGCCCAGAAATCGATTTGTGCGACGATTCACATAGCCTGACAAGTGAAAATGTGCTTCGTCTGAAAACCAAACATTTTCAAAATTCAGGATTTTCATACTGTAACGCGAGAATTCTGGCGCAATATTCCACTCTACTGCGATAATCCGAGGATGTAGTTGTTGATGTACCTGAATCACATACGAAAATGTACCCAGCTCCTTCAGGATTCTTTGAAAGGAAGTTCTTTTAAATCAAGTTGTAACGCTGTCCTTGCCTGGCTGACTTTAGGATTTTCTAAGATTTGCTCAAAAACACGTTCATGGTTATTGTTGTTGTTAACTGTCCTGGGACGCCCCGAGTTTCCTTTTCGTTGGCACAATACACTACCTGTATTTCTAAACTTTTCAATAACCTTCAAAATTACAGCATTACTTGGAGAACGTTTATTAAACCTTTGTGTGAATTGATCAGACACGTATAGCAAACTTGCACCATTACGTCGGCCGATTCCGTATGAACGAAAATAATGCTCTACCAGAAACACTTTCTCCTCTGTACTTAACACCATTTTTAACAATTAGGCCCTACTAATTACTTGTTTGAGGTTTACTTGACAGGTCTATACTAGCTAACTTGAGTGTGACAGCGCACGCATAAAAACAACGCCAACTTAGTTTCAGTACTGTTTATTTCGGGCAATACTGTAGTAATGCATTCAAATAGTGGCAACAAATCTCAAACTAATTCACTAATTGTCGTCTAAACGGATTGAACTTAGGAATGCATGAGCTTAAACCGGAAATCCCAACCGATATGAGCGCAATCGTAAACGATGGAGAAAGAAAAACTCACACTCGAAGTTACTGACGTCGGGGTAGAGTCACTAGCTGGTCCACAGCAACTAGTAGGTGGGCCTACACCCAGAAAGAACGCTCTTGGCCTCCCATTACAGCAAGGGACGACTATTCATCGTGGCTTTTGGGCCACCAGAAGAAAGCTATAGCAATTACCAGTAACGATTAATTTATTTTTGTCGAAATGTACCATTTTATAAAAACCCTAAGTATTCATTACGCTGTAGGGCGTACTCGAAGTGTTTATAACGAACGAAACGAAGAAAATCAAAATAGGTTGTTGTCGTCTTGTAAGTTGAAAGACACGTGAATATTCATTTCGTTTTACCAAGAACCAGAGCTCACAGTAATATCGTTGTTAAGGGTTTAAAACTGGAAAACCCGAGTTTATTGAAATAATAGGCAGCTTTAATTCGACGAATTCTTTAAATGGAAAACATAAAAATTAATTATTGGATACTTGGAACAACGTTATCGCCTATCTAATTGTGGCGTAAATTTTACGTTAAGGAATTCTGAGAAAGAGCATTTATTATTAAGTAGCGGAAGGGTTTAACAAAACAAATTGAATTTATACAACAGATAAATGAATTGTCAACGGATAGGGTTATTTTAAATTTACGGAATTAATTTTTGTTGTAGAAGCAAAAGGGGTTTGAGATGAATATGATAAGAATTAATTTACGCTGAAAAAGGAACGTAACAATTACTTGCAGAAAATGCACTGAGGATGGCTTACACCGAAAGCGCTTTGCTATTTATTAAATTTTTAAATTAAGTTTTACACATTAATTAGTCAGTTTAATTTATTAATCGAAACGTGTGCACAGCCAATTGCGATAATAAAAAATTGAAAGTGTATACATTGTTCAAACTTCACAATGCGTAAGCCAATGTATAACACAACGTAAAACAGCCGTTAAAGTCAAACCAAATACACGTGCTTTTTTAACTCATTTTATTAATTTTAATCGTAAATTAGATTTTGAAAATCCTCCAATATTAGAATTCGTGAAAGACAAACAGGAAGAATTATTCGTAGAAATGTGTCATATCCTTCGCAAACAAATTACAATAAATAAAAGAGCCAATATTAGTGGCTGAAGTTCGATTTGTACCCACCTACTTAGTTTCAGAACAATAGTTGATGAGTAGTTAGTACACGTTGGCTAGTATATCCATTAACATAACTAAAATAATAACACGCGCGTGCGCACGCGCGCAGACACGAACTTACACACACAAACTTGCACACACAACACAAGCATACATGCACGCAAACGCACATACATATAGAAACTAGCACGCAACACACAGTCATATATTTCGTCAGTTCAAAAATAAAAATAAAATATTTAACATTTAATTACTTCTACAAATTATACAATTTTACATTATTAAAAAGCAATAAATTTCAAAATCTTATTTACAGAATTGATTAGGTTAGATATCAATTTGTAGGACATATTTCTCTGTAAACTTTAGCCTAGTAGGCATTATTTTAGAAAAGCCTGTGATCAAGGATAAAATAAAATTCAAAAATTTTGGCATTTTAGAAAGAGTTTACCTGAAATTTTTGGCAGTTGAACTTAAACCCATAATTAAAAATACTAGTTATAGTTATTAGATGCTCATTTTTCAAAGACATGTGTGTGTGTGTGTGCGCGCGCGCGTGATTGTGCGTGCACATGCATGTGTGTGTGGTTGTATGTGTGCGTGCAGGTGCTTGCGCGCGTACGTACGTGTGTGTTTGTATAATACGTGGATGGGTGAGGGTGTATGTGTGTGTAAGAGCGTTGGTGAGTGGGTGCGTGCGTGCATGTTTGTCTGTGTGTGTGTATATATGTGAACTTTTATTACAAATATTAGTTTCTATGTTGTTGTATAATTAACACTCTGCAAGTTTTGATGAGTATTTGATATAGTTTTTGTACTTCGACTTTTATGCATATTATAGATAAACCTTTAAACTTTTAAGGGCTTCTGATTAAAACGTCATAAAAGCTTTCTTAAAAAGTTTTGATTGTCTAAGCTTTATGTAATATATGATTTTAATTTTTAAAAGTGTCTTATTCCATAGTAACGTCCAGAGAAAGTAAATTTTGCATTGCATATATATTCAATTTTTTACTATAATTAATATTAAATCCATACGGTATTACAATAACAGTTTTTGTGCTTATCGCTTTTAGTACAATGAGGGCTGTATTATTGTTTATACCTAAGATAGTTTCTCTTTAATCCTGGTCATCAAGTGAAAACAAAAGACCAATCTAGTAAATATCTGCTTCTAATGACCTTTTAATACAACTACCAGATAAAACTATACCCTTTAGATTTTCGACACAAGTGCAATTGTTTCGGTTCCAACTAAAAGCATTATCCACTCGAGCTACTCCTTCAGGAAGGGGAATTTACTTCCATGGGCAAGCTAAAAAATATTCCCTATTCATTGACTAGACAATCCTAACTGACGAAAAGAAACTAATTGCATAACGTATGATCAAATATGGAATAATGCCTACCTTCGTTTTGCGATAATAGTATAAAAATCGCAAATAAACCTTTTTAGAGCGATTCTGAAAGGAGTTTCTAAGAAATGTTTCACATCCTGGCCAAGCGCCAACTGTGGCTAATTTATTTACAAGACGGATAAGACGACACTCGCGGAATATTTCACGTGAGGTCTTCATTTATTTAAATTACTCTTCAAAATGATGCCTACGCCAGTGCTCCGTGGCATTTAATTTACTGTAATAGAATGAGAAGTACAAAATATTTATTAAAACCTCCTTCTTTTTTTAGCTGCACGTCGTTAAAATTTTATCCCGTGTTCTCATAAAAGATATGGTGTTACTTCTATGCCCATTTCAATGAAAATTTAACTAAATCTTCTAAATAGAGTCTTTAATATATATTGGATTGTTCTTAAAACAAGAATTTCTGCTCTACTGAATTTCTTTTTTCACGCATTACTGTCAAAAGGATTTTGTTAAACGTGAACTAACAATTATCTAAAACGCAAACGTTCTGTTCAGTTTTGACCAATTTGTTTCTAACTTAGCTAAGTGGTTTCCAGTAGCATATTGTGGTTTAAATTAAACGATGTCGTTCTAAAGATTTCATCAAGCATAAAAGTTTTAGATATATTTTTCTTTCAGTTGTTATTAAAGTAAGCATTTTCAGGTTTAGTTAAGTGACGAATCGGTCTTTCGCTTCTACTCAGAAAGTGTTACACCTGCTTGTACTCTTTGCTCCTACAACTAAGAATTGAAATTCATTTATGAATGTTGGCAACACTTTTTCCATTTAGCTCTCCTCTAATCAGTTTATGGCGTTTTAATTACTTATTTTTAACATATTTGTAATATAACCGGCGCTGTTTTATCCTTTGGCACAAATTCTAGTCTTCCATTTTAATTTATATTAGATGTTAATAGCTCTTTGACCGATTGGTGCTTATTATTAGATAAGGTAAAGTCGAATCTTAAATGTTATTGAATTTCAAGTTGTTAATGCACTGTAAAGGCTTTGTCGTATACAAAGATGCAAGCATCAGTAACTACCACAGTTAGTTGTGAAAACAGATTAATTGCAACAGTGAATTTGTTAACATAGCCATGTTACTTTAAGAAAGCTTTCAGAATAATTAAATTAGTTAATAGTAGTGAGAATATTAATATGTAAGTTTCATACAATAGTTACCCCAAAAAAAACGAGCTTTTTACAATTTTTAGTAGAATTAAACAAAATTTACGTT
Source organism: Platerodrilus igneus (assembly GCA_036346225.1). Taxonomy (NCBI): domain Eukaryota; kingdom Metazoa; phylum Arthropoda; class Insecta; order Coleoptera; family Lycidae; genus Platerodrilus; species Platerodrilus igneus. The sequence goes on along the minus strand of JARFIW010001325.1, from coordinate 10,449,593 downwards.
ACAGAGAAACGTCCGTAGTTATAATACGAAATACTCTCCCTCCTCCCAGACAGTATAACAGTAATATCATTACAATGTGGTTTAATCACCTAAATACAGACGCTGATTTATTGGAATTTACAAATACCAGATTAAAAGTGATTGCATCCGACACAGTAGTGAAATACAGTACAATGTTGACGGCTACAATGTACCCATTTACAGATTGCCAACACCAGACTCACGTGATCTTTCACGTGATCTAATATAATTAACATGAAATATTATCTTAAGGCGTAGAGAGTGGGAGAAATGGACGAGAACTAGACAGCGGACGATACCGATGTAGTAGTTATTCGCGAGCCGGATACGGGTACACACGTGAAGGTTACCATTGAGAAGGTAGTCGAGTAAACCTCTTCGGCTATGAATTAGGAAACGGGAGTTAAACGTGGTGATATCCACGAACTTTTAACTGAACCCAACAACACTAAAAATATTAGGACGGACTGGTTAAAAAGTAACAAAGGTTTGAAATGATTAACCCGACGGAACTTTTACTCAATCATGGCTTTATGGAAATCTTTATCCACATTAAGACAACTCTAAATGTAGCAGTTAGTTATAAACTCTTTTTATTGTTGTAGTGGTGCCATTTATGCATGACGCTTGTTCAATTAAATATGCGTGTTCACATAACTGTGTTTTAGTGGTGTTTAGAAATTGCTTATTTTTGTATTTGTGGTCAAGGGTATGTTTTGGAGTTAGGTCAATCAAAGTAGACGAAGCAGTTCGTTTGGAGATGGTACAGAGTCTTTTTTTGTTATTTTTATGTGAGAAAATTTTAACAAGCGAAAAGTATTTACGTGCTGACAAATTTTTGGGCCACTGATTAGTTGAGTGAGTTATGTTGGTGATTAGTAAGAAGTTTTGTGTAGTGATATAATGAGGAGCAGGTCTCAGTGATGCATAGTTGGGTGATGATGCCTGTGTGGTGGATTTGTAGATTGCCGTTAGTACTCCTTATGTTTTGTAAAGCTCATTACTCTTCATATGCTGAAAATTTCTTCCCTAATGTCATTGACTATGATCGCAAATAACTAAATTTTTATGAGTAGCTTTAGTAATAATTAAATTACGAAATTGTAGTCTAAGCTTAATGTATCAGGTAGTAGAATTGGGTAGTGTGAATAGTTAAATAGGATAGTATTATGGATGTTTCATTAAAAATAATTTTCTTTTTGTGTTTATATTGTTTCCGGATGATTCATGAGTATAGGACTTCCTCAATTTTGACCCCTACTGATTAAATTGTTCTCTATTTATGTCTCCTTGATTTTGATTCCTTTAAGGCGTATTGTACCCATAGATACTTTTGCGCTCATTAAATTGTTTGAATGGTTATTAGGTTGTCTTATTTATTAGTTTACTTCAAAGCTTCGAATGAAGTAATCAGTTAGTATGAATAATAGGTGCACAAAGATTTTCGGATATAAATTGTTGTGGATTTAAAAGGGGTAAATAGGTATATACAATAAAATTTCAGCAACCATGTATATAGAAAAGAGCAAATTATTTACGCGCCAAATTAATTTAATTCATTTAGTGAAAACGAACTATTATTAGAGTATTTTTATATTTAATAATTGGAATGTTAGGATTACATGAAGGAAGAAAGCTTCAAAGCATATAGAAGTTCAAGGATACGCATAATTAATCATAATTTATTTTAATCAAACGCACGAAAGCAAAAGGGAGCGTGCTTGCATAAGAAAATCAATAGCTTCTAACGCAAATATATTCGTTTTAAAAGCCAACGCTCAGTTTTATCAGATACGGAGAAGCAGAAATTCGAGCAATGGTTATTTTCAAACGGTCAATAATTAACAGAAACACCTGCTTGTTAAATGTTACGTTCAAAGAATTAGAACGTACGTTAATATAAGATTTCATAGAATTTGTTTTCAACCGTCAATTTGTATAAACAGCTAGGGTAACAAACATCTTAAGAAGAGAGTGAAATGATCAATCGGTAATATATAACAGATAGAGACAAATATAGAGCAGCGTTGGATTGAAAGTCACGTAAGACATACACGTGGAGTTGATGTAAGACGTCGACAATATCGATTTCCTGTAACTCAAGTGGGGTTTGGAAGGAGAGAGCGAACATGTATAGAACAAAGATGAATAGCGCTTAGGAGGAGTTTGGTGAAGACAAAAAACTTTGTTATTGGTGACAGCCAACAGTTTTAGAAACGAACGCAGACACGAAGGTAGAAAGCTAATTCGATATAAGCAGCACGTAGGACGGGAAAAATTTCCGAATTTAGCAACAGTTACGTTCAAAATTTTTAGAAACAGCTTTGGAAAATAATCTTTTCGAGTGAAACGGGTCCGATAGGGGGATGGTATAAGAATATAAATACCCAAGCGAAGTTATTAAAGCTCTTTTATCTTTTACTTCGATCAAGTGCTGAATACCGATTCAGACCATCATAATAATAAAGATTTTGGTTAGTATTTTGTCTGTGTAGTAAAGTTACATTTAATATCGTAGTTGAAAGGATAAAACTGTAGTAGCGGACCTCAAATTATTAACGTGGCATACGAGTTAGTGTGTATTTAAATAAAAGGTCCGGCTACTACAACAAAAACTATTAAATGGATGCATGATATATGGGGGTAAGCAGAACTGGTAATCAAGTTTGTATGCATGATATATGGGTATGGAATGGTACGCGGATCCGACAAGCAGCATAGTAAATGGAAACAACGCCTAGGAGTTTCGGGTAATTATCTCCGACGCGAATGAAGAATGAAGAATTCTCCAGGTAATTACTTTGAAATTTCTGTTGTTATATAAACATTTGTGGAAATTTTGTGTTGAGTGGTTGACTTTTTGGTGGCATATTTATTGCTGTAGAAACTTGATTTAAAAGATACATGTACTGAACAATTTACTAATTTTGAGTATTGAAAAAGGGTGTATTTAGAATATAATAAAAATTTATTCAGGATATAAATTGTGTTGTAAAAGGTAAACGGGTCTGTATTGTTTTAATTAATGCAAGGTTTTGAAAGGCATATTCAAACAAAACTGGGTCATAATCAGCTCACAATACGTCAGTGTGAAGTCAATTTAGGGTTACATGTGGGGCCCCATCTACTCATATCTAATCGAATTTGTTAAAAATCATTTTAAAAATCGAGGACTTTAAAACACACAATATATTGAGCTGGTAATTATTGTATCAAACTGTTTGGACACATGTGTAAATATATTTTATCTGTTAATAGGTGTAAATAAAAGGTTGTATGGTTGTCGTATTATTTGGTAATTTTATTTGATGGTGTGTGAGTGTGAAAGAGGTATGTATGTAAAATTAGGTATTCAAAAAGGAGCCGTTTGCTGAGCTAGCCAGGGAAGCAGAAGAAATTTGAAGGCGTCTTAATAAGATGGTAAGGAATTATTTTTTTATTTTTTTTTGAAAATTTTATGTTGGTCCAAAGAGGGGCACGAATTTTACTATGGTTCCACGGCAATAAATATATATATATATATATATATATATATATATATACAGTGCTTCCCAAAAGTAACGGATAAATTCGATTAAATGATTATTGACAATTTCTGAGTAAAAAGCTCTGACACGTCGATTTTTATTTATAAATTGCCATTTAATTATGTAATTTTTAACCCCCCACCCTTCAACCCCTAAACGCTAGCAATCCCTACTTAAAAATTTTAAATAGCAATGTACCCCTTGTGATACCTCAATTAATAGTATTTTTCATGCAGAAATCAAATTTTACAAAAAATTCGAAATCGGTTGATAAATAACTGTTTTATTCAATAAACAAAACCTAAATAAAAAACAAACCCAATTTAAATTAAGTGTTCAAACTGCTGTCCGTTAGCGGCTACACAGTGTCCTAATCTAGAGACAAACTCTTGTTGAACTTTGTTTACTATCTGATGGGAAATTAAGCGAATTTTATTCCGAATTCTCTGCTTTAACTCGTTTACGTTTTGAGGCCTATTCAGATACACTTTAGATTTTAAATAACCCCAGAGGAAATAATCCAAAGGGGTTAAGTCGGTAGACCTTGCGGGCCATTCAATTTGTCCTCGTCTACCAATCCACCTCATAGGAAATACTTGGTCGAGATATTCCCGTACTGGACGTGCATAGTGGGGAGGCGCACCATCTTGCTGTAGCCAAATACTGGGATGAGGTGAATCAGGATCTTCTGCATTTGGATGTAGTACCGCTAAATTCGGAATTAATTCAAATTGGAGAAAATTTAGATATTGTTCTCCATTGAGTGTTCTCTCAAAAAAGTATGGTCCAATAACTTTATTACCCACTATCCCCGCCCAAACATTAACCTTTTGTGGAAATTGTGTATTTGCTTCCATCATCCAATGCGGATTTTCATCAGCCCAATAACGGCAATTCTGCTTATTAACGGTACCATTTAAATAAAATGTTGCCTCATCAGAAAACATAATATTTCCTTCCAATCCAGGATTATCATTGCAAAGTTCCATCATTGTCTCACAAAATTGCGCTCGCCTATCAAAATCATCATCTGATAACTCTTGCACTAATTGCACTTTGTAAGGGTGAAATTTTTGCTTACGGAGAAATCTATGAACTGCACTTTTTGATGCATTTAACTGTGAAGCGACGCCCGCAACGCTTGTATGTGGATTTTCCCGCACAAATAGCAAGACATCCAATTCTGATTCTTCATCTAAAGCTGATGGACGTCCATCTTTAGATTTATCTCGTACGTGTCCAATATTCCGAAATTTATTTTCAATTCGGCTTATCGTTGATTGCGAGATAGGGGGGAGGTCGGGATGAATTTCATTGAATAAAATTCGAACTTCTTTGTGCGTTCAAATTCTATCTCCAAAGCCAATCATCATTAAAATTTCAATCCTTTCGGCTTCGTTAAGTCTCATTTTTGCTGACTTATTATTAAACAAGCAACACGCACTTAGCTAACGTACTTTCACTAAACTTATTTGACACTTTACAAACATTTTGTTTGTCAAGGCATACCCGATAATTGGCACTTTAATTGAATAAGTTTTTATTGAATAAAACAGTTATTTATCAACCGATTTCAAATTTTTTGTAAAATTTGATTTCTGCATGAAAAATACTATTAATTGAGGTATCACAAGGGGTACATTGCTATTTAAAATTTTTAAATAGGGAATGCTAGCGCTTAGGGGTTGAAGCGTGGGGGGTTAAAAATTACATAATTAAATGGCAATTTAAAAATAAAAATCGACGTGTCAGAGCTTTTTACTCAGAAATTGTCAATAATCATTTAATCGAATTTATCCGTTACCTTTGGGAAGCACTGTATATATATTAAACTATCAAAGCAAGATTCTTGTATGTATATGTACACACACACATATATATATATATATATATATATATATATATAAAACAAGACATGTTATTTGCAGTCCGCAATAAGAAATTTGTGTAGAACACAATGAAAATAAGATGTATCTGTAAATAAACTCTTGTAAAAATAATAAGAGCTTAGTTACTGTACACACACACACACATATATATATATATATATATATATATATATAAATAAATTAAAACAGTATATACCAGAGGTTCCCAACCTTTTCTGAACCACCGCCCCCTCTACTGGAAAAAAAAATTCCAACGCCCCCCTCCTCATCATAGTGCATTATAACGAATATTAAAATATTGTTGCATAGTATCTATCTATCTATATATATATATACATAGATACTCATATACGAACGTTGCACTTTTGACTGCTATTACAAGCGTTCACTAAAGCGTTGGACAAGGTATATATATTAAAAATCGCAAAAGTAAACCTTAATTAAAACGACTATCAAATGTAGTACAAACTTAAATATGAATACATAATGAACAGAAAAAAAGATTAAGAAGAAAAAATTAATGAGATAGTTGAGGCTGATGAAGTTTTAACAATTTGCTAATGTCGGGTTCCAATTTCGTTAACATCAGCCGCAAATCGCCACGTTCAGTAATGTGCAGTCTGTTCCTTTTCTTAGACAATAAATTAGCTACTGCACTGAACCCACGCTCAGCCAAATAAGATGAAGGAAATGCAATTAAAAATATCTGTACTCTTGACCACAATCCAGGGTAAAGAACTGGTATTGGTTTTGAAGCCAGAACTCTTGATATCCATTTCTGAATTTTACTTTTAGTTCTTCGTTAGTTGTGAGTTCTACGAGTTCCTCTTCTAAATTTGATGATTCTGCTGTATCTGCATTTGCGAAAGGATCTAAAACCCAACCCGGTATATTCATGTTTAAAATATCCTGGAATCGCTCCACACAATCAACATGAAGAACGTCCAAGTGTTGGCAGTAAGTAAGTAAATCTTCATGTTTTGCAGAGACTGCTGATAATGTGGGAAAGTGGCTGTATTCACCTCTCCCTAGATTTCGTTTGAATAGAAGAAGTTTTCCCACAAAAGCAGCTATGACGTTTTTGTTTTAATTAAATTCAATTCGTCACCTTGCAATTGTAAATTGACTTCATTAAATATTTTAAACAAGTCTGTCAAATAAGCGATGCCATTTTATGTATAATCAGGTTTTCGCGCAATTTTTCGTTTCTGTTTTCAAGAAAGTCCAGTACTGAATCAAATAGTTGAAAAAACGGTTCAAACAAGTACCTTTTGAGAGCCAACGAACTTCTGTGTGCAGCAGCAAGCGATTGTAATCTTCATCATTTTCACTACAAAGTTGGCTAAATAATCTGTCATGCAATGAATTGCTTCTAATCGTATTTACTGCTCTAATAACGTAATGAAGCGACGAATGCAAACGTTCGTTCAGATTTTTTGCAACCAAGTGCTGACGATGAATAATACAATGTATAGCGAGTACATTTGGTACTGCTTGTTTCAAATGAGCTATGAAACCCTTATGACGTCCCGTCATTGCTGGAGCACCATCAGTAGCTGCCGACAAAATATTATGCATAGGTATTTCTTTCTCTTGAAAAACGTACTCATGGTATTAAATATCGTTTCTCCCTTTGTATCAGTTTCCAAATTTTTGCAAATAATAACTCTTAATAAATTTTTCGTTTTTATGAACCGAACGTATGATAACAGCAGTACTTCGTTATTTGGTAGAGTGGATTCATCAAGTTGAATGGAAAAATTGCAAGTTTTAAGTAATCGCATAATGATATTTCAACGTCTTGAGCCATTTCGTCTATTCCCTTTGCACTGAGTTATTACTCAGAGGAATTTTTGATGACATCTGCCGATGTCTTATGATGAAGAACAGTTTTATTACCTCTCTGACTGCCGGCAAGATAAGTTCCTCGCCAATGGTATGTGGTTTTCCCGTTTTTGCGATTAACAATGAAATGTTATATGATGCTCGTAGTCCATCATTTTCTTGTTCAGAAGACGACGCAAATAGGTTTGATATAGTTGGCTGTTTCAAATATTTCTTCTGCAGTTCTTGAAAATAGGACAAATCTTTGTCCTTTTATCAGTATGCATTTTATTTAAATGTTCTTGTAGCCTAGAAGGCTTCATGGCTTCATTTGAGAAAACTTTTTGGCAAAGTAAACACATGGGTAATGATGGGTTTACAGGAGAGTGCGTAAATCCATATTTCAAATACAAAAGACTGTACTGCCGGCATTTCTTCTTAGATTCAGACATTTTGAAATCCAAAACTTGCCACGGTTTAAAATAAATTAACTTTTCAACGAATTTATAGATAATTATAAAATTAATGGTTATAATGACTTATATAACTTATCACTCTCGAACATGGATTATTTGCGAAGCACACAAAAATAATAACACATTCCTAGAGCTATCCCTGCCTTTTATACGTTTGATTTCATACAAGCATCAACTTGTATGTTTTATCTTGTTTGCGATGCCGGTGCACTTTGTAAGCAAGTCATATCGCGTCTTTGCTTATCAACTTGCAAAGACTTGTTGCGGACAATATTAAACGGAATTAGGTATTCATAGACCTAATGCTGAATTAAATGTTTTAAAGTATATTTTCTCGATAACAATAACATAGACATTTTAGATAGCTAAATAAACTGTCTATTCATGCCAACTAGGTATTTTCAAAGTATTTTAATATATTTAAACGCCCCCCTTGATCCTCCTAACGCCCCCCTTTTGCCCCTGTACTCGCTACCGCCCCCTTTGAAAGCTACAGCGCCCACTGGGAGGCGGTACCGCCCCCGTTGGGAACCTCTGGTATATACGATGTATAAGTAAACACTAACTTTACGAAGAATCGAAAGAAAGTTTTTTATTTTACAAAGCAAGCTAGTAATTTGCATAGCCATAAATGAAAGGATTTGTTTGTTTCATAAAGGGAATAATATATATATATATATATATATATATATATATATATATATACATACATATATATACAGGGTGGTCCGGTTTTCATTAGCCAGCGTATATCTTCTGAACTATGCAAGATATAGAAACATTTCATAGGAAAAAGTTGTTTGAATATTTTTTCTCTACAAATATAAGGCATTAAGTATTTTTTATGGCCTACTATATTTGAGCAATAATATGTCACTTTGGTTTTTTAAATAGAACACCCTGTAAATTTTTTTAAAAAAATACTTTACTTGAAATTGTTTTTACGGCAATATACCACAACCAATGAATTCTTGTCAGAATGCACTAAATAACTCAAATAATAGAATTCCAATAGGAAACTGTGATTATTGTTTATTTACTGTATAAATTAATAAATTGCAAATTTTTTTATACATATATCTGAAAATAATAGCTAACAAGAAAACTAATTATCTTAGTAAATGTTCAAATTGTTCACCATTACATTCTAAACATTTATTAACTCGAATAATTAAATTTTTTCTAGCATCTTGCAGCATGACCGGGGTAATTAGCAAGCAAGCTGCTCTTATTTTTGCGATTAACCCTTTAAGATTTTGAAAAAGGGTAGAATTAGAATTACACTCGATCTTTTAAAAACCCCCAAACAAAGAAATCAAGAACTGACAAATCAGGTGATCGGGGAGGCCACAAAAAGTCGGTCCTCTATTACCGATCCAGTTCTGACCAAACTCATTATTTAAATAATTTGTAACATTGATTCCATTATGTGGTGCAGCGCTATTGTGTTGAAACCATTAATTTCGCCTGATAACTACGAAAATATCATCTAAGAAATCTTGAAACGAAGTTTGCAAAAACATCAAATATCTATTTTGGGGTAAACTACCATTAAAGAAATACGGATCCGGTATGCAGTCACCTACTACACCTATCCACACATTCACTGAAAATCGTACTTGTGAACGGGTTTCAACAAATTGCAAAGGATTTCTATCATTCCAATAATGTGTATTTTTTCAGTTAAAAATACCATTTTTTTGAAAGTTAGATTCATCAGTCCAAATTATACTGTCCAAAAATTCTCTTCCTATACATTCAATATCCATATACAAAAACCAACTCGACTGTTGTCATAATTGGGATGTAATGTTTGAACCAAATGCATCTTAAATGCTTTCATTGAATGATGCCTCAAAACATTAAAAATCTGTCGAAACGTTCAGTTCAGCTGCAGCTTGTCTCGAAGAAACTTTAAGATAAGGTCTAAAGTAGGCCAAAATAATAAATTTATGTTGTACTTGATTTCTGGCGATAGTTGAAAAGCTACCATTGGACCTTAAAAAATTTTCTAAATTCTTAAATGTATTTATATTTGGTTGTCTACGGTCAGGATATAACTTTCTATATAAAACTGCAGCTTGACGTTTATTGTTGTTTGACCTATGAAGACAGCATAACATATCAACTTTTTCATTGTTTGAATAATTCATTTCCATTATTTTGCGCGAAACAACTATTAAGAACACAATAATACTTTTACTTATTTATGTGACAGATAATTGTGAATAAACAACTGAAATACTGCAATGGCATTTGTTAACAGAAATAATCAGATTGAAATTACATTATTTAGGTTATTTAGCGCACTTTGAATAGAAATCATTGATTGTGTCATATTGCCATAAAGACAATTTCAAGTAGAATATTTTTTCAAAAAAATATACAGGGTGTTCTATTTAAATAACCAAAGTGACATATTATTGCTCAAATATAGTAGGCCATGAAAAATACTTAATGCCTTATATTTGTAGAGAAAATATATTCAAAAAACTTTTTCCCATGAAATTTTTTTATATTTTGCATAGTTCAAAAGATATACGCTGGCTAATGAAAACCGGACCACTCTGAATATATATATATATTATAATAATGTCCCCCTTGTTTCATAAATCAATGCCCAAATATTTGTTTGAGAAAGTGAATTTATAGTGAATGCGTACTTGTGGTGTATTAGTTGTCTAGTAAAGCAACAGATAACGCCTGCGCAAATTAGATTGTAAGATGTTGTTGGCGGATGGTTTTCTCATTCACAATTAGTTCTTATGTCCGGCCAAATACGTTGCGATGTTCCTAATAATTTCAGGCATTGGTTTCTGGTTATTGATGGTTGAAGAATGGTTGGTCGCCTTTGTTCAATAAATATCGTTGCAAGTGGTGCACGAAGATTTTGTTGGTTAGTCAGCACGCATAATAATTAATTTATAGGGATGAGTTAGAATGCAATTATGAAGTTTGATTAAATTGGTAATGGAAGCAGGTGATATTTGCTGATTGTGTCAACATCTGTTACTAGTACGTTGTACGGCGTCATTTAGTGCTTTGTACTGTAGAACGTATCCAGATAGTTTATGTATTTAATTTCGGTGCTGGACTCATTAAGGTAAACACTTTCTTTTTATAAGAAGACTTGCAAATTCTCTAACTCGGAAAGTAGATAAAATTGGTGGTTGTTACTCGGTGTTTAAATCTATTTTTAAAACCAAAATATTAAGAATTTTAGAGAAACAAATTTCAAGTTGATACAAATTGTTATATTTTTGACTTGATAGTTCAGACACTACCAATAACGAGACTCAAGTTAGATACTGAATACGGATTGTGATTTCTTCAAAACTTGCTCCGTTTTTAAACTTGGACGTGATTGGTGATGCTTAAATCCTCCAGAGGCTCTTTTGTGACGATGCTCTAGCTACTTGCTACAATCCTTCAGGCTATATAAGATTCACTCCTCAACTACTATTAATAACTTTTCGTAGATCAACGATAGGTTGTACAAAACATATACTGTTCGTTTCATTTACGCTTGCAATTAAATTACTTAAGACCACTTTTTAATACTGTATACATACTTTAATTAAATAATTCATCAGCAAAATCTAAACACTTTTTTTATTTAAACAAGCCTTTACCAGCCAAAAAAATCAATAATTATTCTATTAGCAACCCCCAATTAGGTAATATATACAAAATTTTGTACTACGCATTCTTCACAACATTATTACAAAGATATATACATTGATCCTTAATTCAAAATAATATTTACATAATTTACATTTTAAGATTACTTTACAAAACTTATGATTGGTTAATATTTACATTAATACCACTTACTCTAATAATATATCTTTTTAGTAGGTCACGTGCTAAAAAGCTTTTATTCTAGGTATATAGGAAATATAAAATAGAAATAATGCTATTTTCTATCATATATACGTATAAATGACTTCAAAATGTAACTTTAAATTCCCAGGAGGGTTGTCTGACTATATAGACCTTTTATTTCACGTATTACCTTCCACAAAAGACCAATAAATCTTATATTTATTCTTCTAACGATGAAACAAGTATGTACAAATAATTCTTATAACCGTTTTGTGCTTTTTACAATTAAGTATACCATTTTTGATTTTAATTAAAGCTTACATAATCTCGTACATTATATATATATATATATATATATATATATATATGTATCTGTGTATATTTATATATATTGATGTAATATAGAGGTCACGAGTGGTCATTGATTATCGAACTCTGTGAGAAAACCACTTCTAATAAAGAAAAATAAAATTTCCTGAATATTCATAAGATCCTTGTAGCAAGATAAGTGTATTCCCTTGTAAAATCTTAGTACAAATAGTGTAGTGCTGTATCATTTAAGAAATAGCCCAACTTCAAAATCTATGTGTAGATGTTTTCCTGGAAAATACAAATCTTATTGCAAGTATATATCATAAGAAGAAACCTAATTTTAAAATTAACGTTTATTGATTGTGTTAATTGAAAATCCGTGTGTAGATATTTTTTAAAACACGTTTTATTTTCCATAAAACAAGTTTTATTGCTTATCCAGAATAAAAAATGACTTGCTTCCACTTTAAAAGTACTATTTAACTTTATAGAAGTTATCTTCTTGAAAGTATGTGAAGCTAAAATCCGTACTTTGCTAGAATGGATAACCAACCTCTAGTAATGCTAGAATAAGCGCTATTCATTCAAAACGTAATACTTTGTATTTATCGATAGATAAAAATAGTCCAGAATTTTTGAATATTTACATTAAATAAATAAAAGAATACGTCATTTTCCTCAAAAAGGTTCTAAAGCTATAAGTTATATTTTCTGTCAGTGATTATAAGTTAAATTCGCAGAACATAATACTGCTGGAAAGGCCATAGAATAGATAAGAACGAGTTCAATAACTCTAATTATATTACAGAAATCGTAAGAGAGAGACAGCAACGGCTAATTTTAATGAATTATTAAATAATTTAGAACTTTTACTATCGTCATAAATTTTAAAACTTACAGCTCATTAAGGATATAAGAAGCGAAATTGTGAATAATTGTGGCATCTGGGGAGGGGAGGTGACTATGCTTCGAGAACTTTAAACAACGATGACGTATTAACATTATTTGTTATATAAGACGAAATGAATTAGAACGGGGTCATTCATTTTTCGGCATCTAACATATGAATTCATTCATCTTACGAATAGTTTGTAAGTGATTTAGTGATTGCACATGTAACATATAACTTTGAATATGATTTATGAGGCATAATTTATTGCTTCAAAATAAAATTTATTAGTGCAAAGTTACACGCTAATTTTGATTTATCAAAAATAAATGTGCTTTGCTAGCTAGCTGATACTTCTACGTCTGAAAATTGATTAAAAATGGAAATTTGAAATGGAAGCAGCAAGCTTTTTAATGCGGTTAATTCTAATGGAAACAATATTTTTGTAAGCGAAGACCGGTAATGGCAAAGAAGAATTTAACTATCCAAACAGCAAGTATAAATTTGTTTCAAAACTAGGAACTCAGTTGGTATATTATTAAGTAGACTAAGTTGGAATAAGCTTTTATTTTGCGTGTTTGTCAAGGAAAATTCATTTCAGCAATTTTGGGGTCAGAGCTCGAAGCGTTCTAACCCTTACAAAATCTTCTGCGTAACTTCGTTGATCAACTACACTGACAGACGGGTAATACAAGGATAGGCAAATTCTCCAAAGTTTAATAGAGAATATTTGTAACTTACACATAAAATATTTTGGAATTTTCTTATTATTAACCAGGATTAAGAGAAGATTGTATTAATACGCAAGTAATAAGGAGATATATTTTTTATAAGCGTATGTAAGAGAGTATTTATATAATGTATGCAAAAGAAAGATGTTTCTGAATGTATAGAATATTGTTCGTAGATGTTTCTTGAGATTTCTGTGTTGTATTACATTTTCATAAGATCCGCAGCATATTTTCCGCTGAGCTAGCCAAAGAGAAGAAACAAGGTACGAAAAGGTTACAGGGTGGCTGTACCCGATTCACAGCATAATTTTGTTTCTTCCAACGTTCACGCAACCGATTCACGGCAGCGCTTCCACGAAAGTACTTTATAAGTGGGACAATTAATTACTGGAGCAAAATATAAAATCCCACTTGTGAAGTATTTTATTTAGAAAACATGTGTGGAGCACAGCACTCTACGGATGTGAAATGTGGACAGTGGGAAAAGCGGACAGAAAAAAGGTAGAAGCCTTTGAAATGTGGCGCTACAAGCGTACATGTCATGAACAGACAAAGTTACGAACAAAAAGGTTTTTGGAATTGTAGTGGAAGAAGGAAATATGTGGAAAACAGTAAAAATACGAGAGATATGATGATAGGACACATACTAAAAGATGAGAGAATAGTGCGTAATGTTTTAGAAGCAGAAAAAAAAAAAGGTAGAGGTAGACCTGGATCAGACTATTGCACGCAGATAGTGAATGATTTTGGCTGTGGGAATTTGAGAGGAATGTATAGGTTCGCTCAGAATAGGAATCAACGGAGGTACGCGTCCAACCAGTTATAGGACTGTAGACCTATTGATAATTGGAGCAAAAATTTGCACACAGACAGTGAATGATTTTGGCTGTGGGAATTTGAGAGAAATGTATAGGTTCGCTCAGAATAGGAATCAACGGAGGTACGCGTCCAACCAGTTATAGGACTGTAGACCTATTGATAATTGGAGCAAAAATTTTTTCTGTGGAATGTCCTGCTTAGTCCAAAATCTCTAAAACTTGAAAAACATTTTTTTACCTATACAAAATTATAGGAGGGCAATCAAAAATTTTATTTTACAAAAATTAAAATTATCTGTGATATTCAAAATTATAGCAAAAATTAGTTACATAATCAAGTTTAATTGAAAATAATAACAAAACTAACTTTTGAGTAATTAATCATTCAGATAAATTAATCTGAGTCAACATGTCATCCATCTATCTCCATACAAAGAACAATTCTCCTTCCAAAATCCGTCAATTCATTTCTAATCATTGCAGCAGGAATTTCATGGGTTGTCGCGGCGATAATTTTTACAAATGATCAATATCTTGAAAATGTCTCTCGGAGTACTCCTTTTGCTTTACATAGTCCCAGAGAAAATAATCTAGGGGTGTCAAATTGAGGAATCTAGCTTTCCAAAGATTTGAAGAATATCTTCCGATCCAGCGTCCTTGAAATGATGTGTCAAATATTGGATGTTAATTCCGGAACTATGGCATGAGGCCCCGTTATGCTGATACCATAAAGTGGACCGAATATGCCAAGGAAATGCATGTAAAACATCAAAAATTGGATTATTCAGATATTCGTTATGTGCTTCCGAATTGAGACTATGTCGAAGAAAATAAGGTCCGATTATTCGAGTATTAAAAAAACCACCCCACACATTTGTCTTGAATGAATACTAATCATGGCATTCGACCACAAAGTTAGGATTTTCAGAACTACAACAACGAGTATTTTGGGAACACACAATTCCGTTAGATGTAAACATCAGTAAAAAGTATCTTTCTAGCAAAAAAAGAATCATCTTCTAAAAATTGAATTAAGATATCAAATATCTGGATTTGAGTGTATTAACAAATTTTGGTTTGTTCGGATGAAAATTGTTAGGTCTTAAAATTTTCGGAACTGTTGATTTTCATAAATTATTTGATAACATTTGTGAAACTCGTTTTAACGATGTTTTTGGTTCCTTTACAATAGCTTGCATGATTAGTAACTGCTTCTCTTCGCTTATGGGTTTTCTTGAATGTATTATCACCAGATCCAGTCATTTTGAATTTAGCAATTACATTTCCCACAGTCGTATATGATATATGATGTTCCGAGTCCCTCTCATTGAATTGAAGGTTTTGTATTTATCAACAACTTGTAACGGGCATTTTTGTAGTTTAACATTTTTTGCTTCCTTTCTGTTAACGTACTTAAAAATACATTCCTGCAACTACTAGTTTGATATTTTATATTTATTAGTATAAAGTAAATACTTCAGAATAATTCAAAATTGTATGCAATTTAACTGTGTGTATTAATTCAAGATAGATAAATTGAAGATTGATTCTCATTAATAAATACATTCCAAGGAATGAATGTTAAACAGCTTGTAATTAATTATAGATTGCATCGTTCTTGTCTTGTCGTAAATATAAATTTTGTTCCTTATGTGGTTATTAACAAGTTTAGATAATAAGCGATAAGCGGTTGTAATAGCGAGGAATTGATAGAAACATGATGAAGAGTTCTAGTTTGTCCTTTGTTACTATATGTTAATTACGTTACGTTGTTAGTTTTCGTGCTTGGTTTTTATATATATTAATTACGTAAAAGTTTACTGTTTGCTTTTACTTTTGAAGAGAGTGTGGAAAAACGCGATGTTGTTTGTTGGAGCCAAGTTCGTTTTTCACTAAATAAACTGTGATAAAATACAAAGAACGGTATATAATTTGTTATAAAGTGCTTATAATGGGTATTTAAAGTGGTTTTGTGTCTTAGTAATATTTACTCGTTCGGCGCACCCAATGTGAAATCTGCAAAATCGCTCTTTTTATTGTGAACCTATCTTCATTTTTACGAGGTCGTTCTAAATGTCTATGTGGTTGGCGCGGAGTTTGAATTGGTAATCATAACCTATTCAATTATATTCATAGGTGTTTAATTCTTGTATAATGTTGGACGAAGAACAAAATTCCGTGATCACTGTTGCTCCTACAGAGGTAGAAAGAGCTCCCGATCTTATTCGAATTCCGACGCGTGATAATGTCTGCTGCTAACACCAGTAAAATACGTAGGTGTGAATAGGGTAACGTGTGATAAGTTCCATCAACACCTTCCCAGTAAAGGGTGAAGTGCTTCTCAAGTGCAGGACCTCGTGAATCCCACACTTCAAATGCCAGGAAGCGTTCCTGAAGGACTTTCTGTAAGTTGAACTATTTCCTACTTGTTTTTACTTTAAATACCTGTCCGTTGCTTTGCCATACCTTTGGCGTTCTGACACCTTTTACTATATACTTACCTGCTATTAAGAAAAAAAAAAGAAAGAAAAAAAAATAACAATCAAAACTACTGAATTACTCATACCAATTGTGTTTTATCTATTTATTTTTTGTCAACATTTTATCTGATTTAGTTTAATTGGTGTGTGAGGAAACGTTTCTGCTACTCCCCAATATTACCTCACTTTGTACTAAAAAATTTTTGTATTGCTTTTACCGTTGTTATATTATATAGATTATCTAAACAGTTTCTTTTTTTCATTCTACATAGTACTGAATAACTTAGACTTTTCATTACTGCTATGCCTTTTCTTTATTTCAGGTTTGCAGGACAATTTTTTTTTTTGCAGGTTTACTATTCTAATTTCTTTTATTGCAGGTACTGTTACTAACTCCTTACCGCCGCATACATCATAGGTCAGTCTGCTTTCTACAACCCCCCCCCCTACTCTCCGATTGAGCCCGGTCATTGCTTTGACTTTCTTTGTGTTACGTAACATAAATTTGGCGCCCAACGTGGGTCTGTAATCTCAACGTGGGGCTGCCACGAAAAAAAAAACGTAACAGAGATTAACACTAATTCTATTTTTTCTTGTAAACTTAATTTGACTGGTATTTTGTTTTCAATTACTTGATATTTAATACTTGTTATTATTTTGTTTTTCCAGTCTGATACGGTCCGCGTGAAAAATCACATTCCACATTACACTGTTTTATATTTTGCTATAATTTTGAACTCCACAAATAAGTTTTATTTTTAGTAAAATAAAACTTTTTGATTTTCTTAGTATAACTTTATAACGGGTGTCCCAAAATTGCTGGGAAATAAAGTTACCACGTATTGTAGACGTCAAAATAAGTAGATTGGACTCAATTTAGCTATACACCAAAATGTACCGTTTGTCCGTGAGTTCAAACACAAATTCAGTTGGTCGTGGACACAAAGACAACACTTTCTTTACAACAAGTGTTCAATGTGACCTTCAGCTTCATTATTGCAGAAGTCAAATTGACGTATGACATTGACATGCACCCATCTTAAAACATCATCGTTTTGTCGTAATGCATTTACAATATTTTGAATTCGGTTCCACAATTATTCGAAATTAATAATTTGAACCTTGTACATTTGTGTTTTTAACCCTACTCAGATGAAGAAGTCGCAAGTATTTAAGTCAGGAAAATGCGGAGGCTATTGGATGGGCGCTTCGTGCCCTCTACCAATCCATCTACGAATAAATTGTTCATTAAAATAATCTCTTACAGCATGTGTAAAATGAGGTGGTGCACCGTCTGGCATGAAGAACATGTTCCGACGAACATTAAAAGGCAAGTCTCTTAGTAGTTCTGGCAACCTTTTTTGAAGAAATCAAAGGTAACTAGCGCCATCCAAACGAGCAGGCAATCCACAAAATTACCAATAGCACCGACCCAGACATTAATTTTAAATTCCTGTTGATGTCTACTCTTAATAGCATGTAGATTTTAATCTGCATACACATGTTCATTGTGCAGGTTTGTCATGCCACGACGTATAAAACAAGACCCATTAGTGAGCAAGATATTAGTGTAGAATCCGTTGTCAACTACCCTGCAGTCCAGAACAATTTGTGAAAAATTTAAACGTGATCCGTGGTCAAGTGGCAGTAATTCTTGCACTGGCTCAATGTGGAACGGACGAAGTAATTGACTCTAATGATTCGACTTACGGTGCTTTTTGGAATCCCGGTCTCTCGCTGCAATGTTTTAGTACTGGTCTCAAGATTGTCATCAATCGTTTGAAGAACAGCATCTTCCGTAGTTGGTGTTCGGGCTTGTGAAGGTCTTCCAGCGTTAGTTCTGACCGGATTCAGCGTTTTGTTTCTCGAAGACGTCTTTCGATTCAGGCAAAGGTTTCGCGGTTTGGAATTCTCTGGTTTGGATACTTCTCTTGATACACGCGGACAATTTCGAGGCAGTTGCTCTGACAGAATCCAAGAACTAATAGCATGTCTATCTGCTCGTTGAAAGGGAAGTCCATAATTTGCTAGCTGTCAAAGTTACACAACAGTAATAGCAATTAAAGCAATAACGATGACTGCGTTAAAAAAACAGTACAAAAGCAAACTGATGCTCACAAATTATTGTAACATTTACTGTCAAAAATGCCAAAAGCTAAAGTGATACGATTGTGTTCTATGATACTTATGTTTATGAATATCGTTTAGCAGTGTTAGAGAAAACACATTTTCTCCTCGAAACTAGGCAAAATACGGAGTTTTTACGAGTCAAAAAATGAAGAGCTAAATAAGCTAAATAAGTCATAGAAGGGTATTACCACTTTTAAGAAAAGTATAACAAAAATTGCGAGGGGTAAAGGTGGTTATAACCCTTCCACAATTTCCTTTGAAGATCTTTGGTTACTAAAAGTAGGGTATTTCTCTATAATGCACTTTTGCCAAATCTCAATAAATTGTTTCACAGATTTCTGAACAGCGTACAAAAATGTGATTTCTTAAGTAAACTCTGAACTCTTCTCACGGACACGCTGTACATTTTGACATGTAGATAAATTGGGTACAATCGACTTATTTTGACGTTTACAATACGTGGTAGCTTTACTTTCCAGCAATTTTTAGACACTCTGTGTAGGCGGAAAAAATGTTCTTTGTTGTTTTAGAGGTTTTGAACTAACCAGGCATCTTCCAGAGAAAAAATTTTTGCTCCAGTAATTAATAAATAAATTTTATTTGTAAATAACTTTCATGGAAGTGCTGTGTGTATATACATAATATATTTAATACTTGGCTGATAGCCGTAATTTTGAGCGTCGCCTCCTGTCTATAACTGACATAAGTCAAAAACTTGACAATGTCAGATATGATTGACAAAAATGCCAAACGTAATTGAAAGTTAGGTTTATGTATAGTTGTGTACACGATTTAAATTTGTAAATTTCCCAATTGTTGTCATCGGTCTCGGTGGCGTAATTGGTAAACGCATAGTTCCGGTAAAACCAGGGTACAGGTTCAAGTCCTGTCCCCAAGACTTATATTTTCCATCTTTTAATTACTAGCTCAATTTGAAATGATCATTTGGGTTTGCATAAAAGTCTAAGTTATTATTTCATTTTATTCACTATATATATACATATATATATATATATATAATATATATATATATATATATATATATATTTATATATAAGGTCTTGGACAGGATTTGAACCTGCATCTCAGTTTTGCCGAAACTGTGCGTTTACCAATTACGCCACCGAGACCGATGACTATAATTGGGAAATTTACAAATATAAATTGTGTACAGAACTATACAGTAACCTAACTTTCAATTACGTTTAGCATAAAAAGTCTAAATTATTATTTCATCTTATTAATTGCAATACGTTAATGTTTATCAACTTACGTTGTGTAAAAAAACTGCCTGAATATATATATATATATATATATATATATATATATTGCTGTGAAACCTCTTGAATTACCTGGTCTGTTGATTTTCTTCTGTTAATCGCCTCGGCTGCTCCTCTAGATAGCTTTCATCCTCATACATAAAAAAAACAAACACATTCCTACCACAAACATCAACGTTAACTCTATTTACATCAATATTCAGAATACATTAAATTTTCAAATTAAATTTCAGCATAAATTCAGTTTTAAAAAGAATTTCAAGATTAATTTTATTATCATTTTAATGTGCATCCAGAATTAAAGTCCTTGTTGGATGCCTACTAATTAATATAACAATATATGCAGAGTAAAAAGGGAGCATCTTCCACCCCTTTACGTTAATTATCCAGGTTCGTCTAATGGAGCTCAAAGACATACCTAAAATTTCATCATAATCCAGAACATCAATACTAAATACCCCTTTCTACTTAAACAAGCAAATTTCATCTTAAAATTAAAATTTTATGGTTAGTACAATTTCACTAATGTCCATTTAAAGTAAATCAATTATAAAGTTATTCAACCCACACAAAAATGTCAAACAAAATAGTATAATTTACCTGAAGGTTACTGTCCTCGTAGTTTCAATGTACATCGTCCCTTTAGTTAATCACACCATTCCAACAGGATTATATTTACGGCTTCTAATTCTCAACGCTTTTAAAATTTTCTCCATCACCATTTATTTAAAGTTGTTTCTGGGCTTTTCCGGAACTCATCTGTGTATATCTGACCCTTGTTTCGTGGATCCAGACACGTATTTGAACCATTTAATTATTAACACCCCCGAAAAATAGCAAAGAAATTCATGCGTCTTTCACCAATATACGCCAAAACTGCCTACTTTTGTGTATACATTTGTCGTTGTAAATTTTGCTAATTGGTACAGTGATACTAAATTTTATTACCTTGTATCTAAGTGCACTGAAGTACATTCATGTTAGCACGTAAATAACAAACTATTTTGAATCACTAAAATATACGAGCAAACTTTAAATTATTTTATCAAACTAAAATGCACTGTTTAACATCTTCAATCAAGTCGCGGATGTAAGAGCTTTTAACGCATCGAATAGTCAAAAGTCTAAGAGGCCGAAATTCATATTACCACCGGTATATATAGCAAAAAGCCTGTCTGTCGGTCTGTTCCCCAAAACGGGTAATTCTAAAGAATTTCTCATTCTATGTTCCCAGTCCGTCGCTCGCGCGTCGGTTTTTACGAATTTTTCACTCGCCCCATTTAAATCTCAGAAATTCACACGGCACGCAAACATGTCCGAGAAAAACTAATTAATTTTGTACAGAAATTGTTGTTTCTACCTCTGATATTTGCATCCTATTTTCAACCAATTGTGACCCTCGTGACGTTGCTTAAATCACGCCTTTTACTATATGTGTCTTTGCTTGACGCATTTTCTCTTTCCTTTTCTAACCTGTTCGTATTGGTGCAAATTGATATTCTTTATTATCGATTATATTTTAGTCCATGTGGACTATCTGGGTTAAATAACCCCGTATCGCACATTCTCGTGAATATTAAGCCCCGGTTTCTCCAAGATTCCTTGAAACCATTTGTTATCTACACAATTTTCGCCGTACGTGCTATTTAAACTACGCAGGTGTTCAAAATAATATTAATTCTCTGAGCTTTTTTAAATAAACCCTGTTTTGTATTTCGTGCTAAAGCATCTGACCGTTTCCAATATCCTTAGAATCGACATGTTTATCTAAACAAATTGAACTGAAATTGCCTTTTAAAATACGCAGGTGTGTTCAAACATCCTACTTCTAACTAACACTTCTAGATTTGCATTTTATTGGGTTTTTACAAGTTTCTATAGATATTATCTGTACGTTTTGTTCAATACCGGTTACTTGAAATAGAGTTAATTAAGATAAATTTTGCACGTAATTTCCATTGTTTCTTTATTAGGAATAAATAAATTACACGCAGAGCTTTTTTAATACTGTTTCTTTTGATATAAAGCGTCTTGTACATGATTTAAATTTTTTATTTTTACTGAGACGACCGAATTTATTTATGCTTCATGGTTTTAATAAAGCGTATTATTTAATAAAATTCCTTATACACGGTGATTAAAATTATTTGATGTGATTATTTAATTTTCTACCCTGGTCTAAATATGAGTAATATATATATATATATATATATATATATAATCAGCAGTTCCTGGATTATAATACACTAATACTGTATATGTAAAAATAATTAATTGTAAGATACCGTAAAACGCATTTAAATGTGAACGCAAATTGATCATTTTAAGATAAATACAAAGCCATTTATTTTCACTTATTAATTATCAATACATTTTCGATGCATATAAAATACTTTTCATTTGCTGTAAATAGCATAGAGTAGTACTAGCCTTACACATTTAGCATAGAAACTACAATCTTGTTAAAAAAACTTAACCTTAGTAGGTGTATTAAGAACGGGTTTTGATGTTAAAATCAAATATATTTATAAAATGCAACCCCTTTTGCATTAAAAAGCAATTAAAGTTTAAATAAATTACCCTGTGGATTACATAAATTTACTTTAAATATAGAATTTTGTAGAATATTGGGAATATAAAGAGATGAGTCATCAGTATTTAGAACTACGTAAAGATCTAATGAAACATTTATTGCGAGAAGCGGCCGGAAAACGAAAAACCCACAAAATCCATGAAATATCCGATACAACTGTTTATCTTTTGCATTAGTATGCGACACCACAATAATCGTATATGTGTTAAACAAGGACAATCAGCGCGTTTCACGACTAGGTGGAACGAAATTACGAGGAATAAACGTCGCGTGGAAATGATCATAACCAGGTAAACCATCCATAAAGGAAGAAATTTAATTCTGTAGATTTAAAAGAAACCTTTTTTATTTTAATAAGCACTTCTTAGAAATTATTTTGTTTTAAAGAAACCATATTGTAAATGTTCTATATACTTTTGTATGAGAGAAAGTATTTATTGATGTATAATAATGTATAATAAGCGTATTTCATTAAAATCTGGAGAAAATCTCTTATTAACTATGTAATTAAATTCTATGTATTACAGTCATTGCAAAGATCGTGTAACAGATAAGAGCTTAAAAGCCCCACTTTTTAAGTCAATTTTTTTTAGTCGGAGATATCTTGTGCAAATTCATTCTTGTTAAATATACCTTAAAACGCGTTTTCAGTACTTTATGAGGATGGAAAGCAGTTGCGAGCTTTAATTGCTTAATGTAATCAATTTTTCGTGTAGACCGAAAAGATGCCGCATTTACTTTCAAAGCATAAAATAATTATCCCGTGTGTATATAACAATTAAATTCAATTTAGTAGTTTCTAGAGAAAACATATTTTAGAGTTTTTGCGATTAAAAGGGTGAATGTGTCACATTGCTGTTATAAGTCAATTATTTCGCATAAATCAGTAAGCGCCCTAAATTCAAGAAACCCGGGAACATTAAAACACTATAAAATAGAAAAGAAATACTTTCTATAGCTCATCATATTACAATAAGAGAGAAGGAGACAGCGAACATACGATAATCATTGGATCGTTAAAATGCAAAATCGGTGTAAATTCTTAGGTGAAAAGTGTCTAATGCTTCTAAATAAATCTGGAAGGATCTAGAAAATGACGCATATGCATAATTTTTAGGATTCCGTACCTTATAAGGCATAACGGAACCTTAATAAGATCACTCTCGTGTCCGTCCGTCTGTCACAGAGGTTTTCTCGAAAACTATGTAACGTAGGAATTTGAAATTTGGCACAATGTTAGGTCATAAAATGGAAAAAAGTATTTTAAATTAAAATGGCGGTGGTTAATTCGGGCAAAAGAAAAAGCTTTAATAAATATATTGTGTGAGGTATCATTTGCAAAAGGATCTTAAAAGGCTTCTAAAAATATTTTTTTATAATTTTCGGTCCAGTAGTCTTCATGATATAGCTCAAAATGTGCCAAAATGACCATCCCCCCCTGTTCTCCTACTTTTCCAAAGCTACAATTTTGATTTTAATAGGGATAGTAGCTATTGAGTCATAGAATATCGGAAAACTGCAGACTTTTTTGACAGTGTAATAGTTGCTGGGAAAAATTTTTTAAACACAGTAATAGACAACGTATTTGCGAATGCACCAATACAATGTGGGACAAAATATTTATTTTTCAGTTATCACAATCAAATTTGGATATGATTTAAATATACAAAAAAAATAAAAACAGCTTAATTTGGTTTATTGATTGCTCATTGTAGTATTGGTACGAAACCCTAATAGTGTGAGTTCAACTCGCTCTTGGCTAACTTTACTGTATATAAACCGGATCTAATTAAAAACGGAGATTTTATTCTTTCCTAAGACAAACAACATGTAACATTAGCAATGAATTCAATTTACGAGATCGACCATATAAGTTTAAGTTCGGCATTCGGCGTGCGTATAGTATTTAACATTGCATATAACTTTGAGTAAAGAATTAATTCTTCGAATGTGAAAGTTAGAGCAATAAAAATAACTGTACAAAATGAAACAAATACGTGTTGAACGATTTGCAATCAATCTAATCAGCGTTTCACAATTAACAAATGTACCTTTCAAACTGATGTTCTAACGTCAAATGGAGTTTTAAGGTAATTTGGACAATCTTATACACTGAGGTTTTAACGCTAATCTAAAATAGAACCAAGAAATATTTAATACCGTTAATGGAAATAATATTTGGATGAGCGCTCGTTGACAATAGCCATAAGTATAAAATTTTGGATTTTTTTGTTTGTTAATTGATAAGAATATTTCTTTCAAATGTTTTTGTGAAGGAAATAGTTTGTAGAAAATTCTGAGGCCAGACCTTTCATAAATTATCTGTGAAGAGTTATTGGCCAATCACATTTCACGAACGTGGTAATAAAAGAAAGACAACTTCTCCACGCATAAGCTAAAAAGGATTTTGCACCTGTTAACAAAGAGTAGATAAGGACAATTTTACTATCTAGGTAATCATTAGGAATAATTTTCTGTATGAGCTTGAACTGTAAATTGTTTATTAAATTCTCTTGTATGAATTAAAAATATTTTTTAATGGATAGATGTTTCTTGAGATTGCTGTTTTATTTTATTTTGTAAATTCCACAGTATAATTTCCGTTGAGATAGCCAGGCAAAGAACAGAAAAGGAATGTAAGATAATAATTTCAAATTTCCCATCGCTGTACCATAGTCACTACATTAATTGTTGGCGTCCTACTAACAGAAGTTGTCACAGCAATACACATACACAAACACACACACACACACACAAATCCTCTCTGAATTCAACAAGCTTAAAAAATATATCAAGACGTACTTTTAAAAAGCGCATATAACCATCAATATGGTCTTATTTCTCAATACCATGCCATCACATCAACACGTATATAATAGACAAAAATTGAAATAATCCTTTATTTTGTATAAAAGCATAGACCTTGTTATTGTAGGATAAAAAGGTTTACTTTTCAAGAGCTGCTTCCTTAATAATTATTTTTTATTTAAGTGGAGTTGGCTTTAAGCAAACTTGTTTACCTTAAATTGATGCATTTATACAACTAATTATAAAATACTAACAATGTTGACTTGCTAAAAAAGCTTTCTATTGAATTCCAGTTTTATAAACCGAGTCCATGGGAATGGATGCGGCGACGTAAATATAACTTTCAGACGGAATAATTTAATTAAAAAGAAAAAAATTCTGAGGGAGATGTTCACATTGATTATTTCATTTATCTCCTAACTTTTATAATGAGGTTTTTGCTACATTCATTGAGTCTTGCTCTTAGGTTGGGAATAATTAGCAGTCCATAAAGTTTTCAATTAAAACTTGTTTAATAATTGTTCAGTTGGCAATAGAAGTATAATTAGCTGGTTACTAGCTTATTTGCAGGCGTTTTGTCTCTTTCAATTAGAAGTAAACACAAGTACCTCCAATAAAGTAACCAAAATTAATTCTATTAATTCGTATAAATATACTTTGTTTTTAAGGGTTTAAAATGCCCATTGAAGGTTATAACTATTTGAAAATTGAATAACCCTAAGAACAAGCGCCAACTGTATTTGGTAGGAATTATAAGGTTTGAGTAAAACTAACGTTACGATATAAATTTCGGTTTGTCCAAAAAGGGCGGGAAATCCTAACAATTTTAAAGGTGCATCGGCTAACTGCAGTATAACAGGAGTAGATCCCTATGGAAAAATGATAAAAAATAATGAAATATAAGCTTGCAAAATGGCCTAAAAACAAAACTACTTTACAAATACCAATTATCTTAAAAGGCTTTACTAGTTGTCAAAAATAAGGACCCTAAACAGTCTTTACCCAACAATTTCTTACATGTTTTTGCTATCCGTAAGACGGTTATTCTGGATAGGCTTCTTTTTTCCGTGTTCCAAAATCTCGCCACCTCATCTATTACCTTCGTAACCATACCATAAAACCACTCCTTATCTTTCTGTTAAATTAAAGTAATTTTTCAAAATATTGGCGTTTCCTAAATATGACCTCATCACTGTGGTAGCTGGCTATCCTTTCACAATGCTCATCTTTACCTATCTTATCAATAACTCCAAACGAAAATCCATCTAAGCTTAAACTCTACTAATAGTAAATCCGGAAAAATGTAAAACAAACTTAATGTAATATCCAACTGGCCAGGTATTAACAGAACTCTTTAAAAAAGAATTTCTCCGTAAATAACGGTGCCATTTGCTATTCTAGTTTCGTATATTGATTTGTACGATCGTTTGGATATCATTTATTTAAAAATGCCTTTACTAACAAAACATACAGAAACATTGCGCAGTAGCAACATCTACTTTTGCCATTCCAATGTCCATTAAAAATACCAAACCTTCACAAAGAATATTTACTAGCAAATGCGTCTCACACTTAAATGAATACGCACATCTTTCTTAGAGTTTTAAAAGTTTCTAACTTCCTTTCCAATAATATTATGCTTAATTGTAAACAAACTAACTCTTTCGCTCTACTAATCAATTACAACTTATATTTACAAGTTAGCACGTATATATTTATTAAGCCTAAACAAAAAAAGAGAACGCTCAAGCAGCAGTCCTAGTTTAAAAATTTAAGAATCTTCCGGTTAACTCCACTGATCCACCTGTTTACTCTCTTGGTGCGTTAGTTTCCCCATTCCATCTATGTAAATTCAAACATTTACTTGCAGAATGAAAATCTACTTATCGCCCGTTCATTCATTATTTCGTAATTTGATGCACCACGAATGCGATTTAAATTCCACGCTTAACGGGCGTACTTCAATTTTCCGGCCCGATTTTCAGCAATGCTCAAAACAATTCGACATCGGCTCCTGAAGGCCCACTGTCTATCACCAACAGCACGTTAGCTGTCGCTCAAACATCATTTCTTTCTTTTCTTACTAATTCCGAACTTTATCGTTATATCCCACTTTAAAAATTCCGTTTTCCCACTATATGCGAATAAACCAGTCTTATGGTCGAATTTAATGTTATCCACCCGTGTGACAAGCATCGTTCCCACCCTTTACAGTTAATACCCAAGGTTTGTCATTCGGTGTTAGCAACGCATCAAATTTTATGCTGTTTTATGCGTCCGTGGTTATAGCGTGTCTTTAAATTCTTTAGAATGTCTATAAATACATTTTCCTGAGCTGGTTATTTACCGAGTGCTTATCTTGTAATTTTTCTGTATTTTGGTTTAATATTATAATGGAATATTCACGTTATCAACGTAAACTACTAAGGTTTATATAAATTTTTTAGGGCAAGTTCCTGCCAAAACTCATTCGATTAACTAAATTACATAAATTTACGTCTACACCCTAATGTGTACTTAAGTAACGCGTTAGTGTTACAGAATGTTAATATATTTTGTAATTATTGCACAAAAACTAGGGTTTACTTGTTCATTAGGCACTGCTAAGACAAGTCTTGAAAGTCGTAAATTTAATTAGTTCGCACTATCAGGTGTTTTACGTCATCCGCTATAAATTTGCATTTCTGCAATACTTTAGGAAGGTACTACATTGACCAGGAGGCATATTGTTATGTTACTGAAAATTTATTACATCTGAATATTGCCATACGAAGCAATGTAGACATCCCTAACGTGTGTAACAAAAATCATACGTAAACTTCATTTAACCTCTTATTGAGGGCGTACTTTTGTAAAAAAAAATGCTTTCCTAACACTTTTCAAGCAGTCCGTGTCGGGAATCAAATTTGGGACTGTTACGTGGAAAAGTGACACTACTGATACTAATGACCAACCAGCTTACAATGAATGAATTCTATTAAAGCAAAGGCAACTTTTAGGGGTATACAAACTTTAACACTTTCACCTACCTGAAAAGGTCTCATAATTTTTGGTCCAATAAAATGTTGAGCGCCAACTCCCCTTAAATGTGGATTTGATGGATGTGGGTGGTTTACAAAATTACTAAATGGTTATTTCTGCCACTCACGTTGCTACGACCTTGTGTATACGTTTTTTTCTACCTACTGAATTAAACCAAGCGAAAATAATAATGAAACTCCACGCTGATCGCTTATCATATATTAAACATGAATATCTCAATATTGAACAAACACAAGCATTCACAAATAAACTAAACTCTACACTAGCTGGCCAGCTTGATTGTTTCTAAAAGAAAGGAATATCTAAGATTTATTTAAGATTAATTATCCAACAGATTTGCCTGGTATATGTAATTTCTACATATACAATTGTGGTGCGTAGTTCTACTACACCACACTCTTACTAAGGGTACATCAACGTAACAGTTTATATTCTAATAGATTGTTGGTAAATAATTGAATCTATGTTAGGAAGATATGAAGTAGGTCGATATCTAAATTTTATCACATGCAGCTTTTGGTTCGAGGACCAAGCTCAACCAAGTCATTCGTCACAGGACAAACTTAGGGTGTCAGTAATCCGTCCAACTTTAGTTGCTGGAAAGTATTCATTACAGAAAACTTTTGCTCTGTAAAGTGACTTAAATCCAGGATTAATTTCGCGTTTCTGGCTTGTTTCTAAAAATTCACGTTCAATTTACCATTACTCGAATTACTTATGAACCGGTTCAACCCATTGACGATAGTGCTTAGTATTAGCTTGAAACTAAAAGCTTGTCTTCGTAAATTTGAACAAATCTGAATGATGTTATATTATTTGAACGAATTCTCCAATTTCACTATTCACACGGTTTACACGATTTGAACTAAATTTGTGGTTAAGGACAAGGATGTTTGGGTGAATGACCATATTATATACTTTAACAGTTCTCCAATGAGTGAGAATATTTTTTGAAATACACATATGTAGAAACTCCATGCATGTTTGTTGTGGTTTGTTTTATATTTTTCTTGATCCTCTTTGGGAATTAAACCACTCATAGTTGCTAAAATCGTCTTTATTTACGTTTCGATCCATGATCTAAGATCGTTGTCAAAATAATAAAAATTTCAGGGTTGACATTTATTACATTAATTGAAGATGACTTTGATTTATTAAAGGTTGATATATTTGGTTTGAATACATTAGGTGAAAATTTTAAAATTTAGAAGAATGAGTACCTTCAATTTGTGTTGCGCCCTGGGACCGACTTTGAGGTAGCCAACACGCTTAACGTGAAATCGGCTGATTAATTTTTAAACGTGGGCACTCCGATTAGTACTTAGTCTCACCGCCCGATGGCGCCACTAGCGCAAGAGAAATTTACTATCGTTAGTACATTCTCGTATACGACTACTGTCAAATTTTTAGCCGTATCGGACTCGTAGTTTTGTTTTGATGGCGTGTGGAAGCTGTCGTGTCCGCGGATTTTAGAAAAATGGAAAAAGAGCAATATCGGTCGGTGATTAGATTCTTGTTTATGGAAGGAAAATTGCGCAGCGAAATGAAAGAGCGCTTGGATGCTGTGTACGGTGACTATTCTTCTTCGATGGCAACATTTAAAAATTAATTAAACGAGTTTCAACGTGGTCGCACGATGGATTTTGATGAGCATGCTCAGGTGCTCCGAAAACGGCTACCACGGAGGATAACATGACAAAAATCCACGATTTCGTATTGGCCCACCGTCGATTGAAGGTGCGCCAGACAGTTGAGACAGTAGGCATCTCAAAATTCGCGTGGGTCATATACTGCATGTTATTTTTAGGCATGAGAAAGCTGTCGGCGCGGTGGGTGCTGCGTTTGCTCAATTCGGACAACAAGCGCACCCGCTCTCGCCACGGCCAAATTGGTCGAATTGGGCTGCGAACTGCTGCCTCATCCACCGAATTCTCCAGATTTGGCCCCGGGCGACTTCCTATTGTTTTTAAATTTGGAAATGTCACTGGCCGGGAAGAAAGCTGGGTCGAATGAGGGGTCTTCGCCGCCACAAAGGCCTACTTTGCAGACCTCTAGAAAATGTATTTTTTAGACGGGTTAAAGTTGGAGAATTGCTGGGTCAAGTGTATCGAGTTATATGGAGACTATGTTGAGATAAATCACCAGTTTTCCAAAATTTTCGTTTTCTTTTGTAGGATAAGCACTTATCGGGCCACACTCGTATAGTTAAATTTCATATAAATTCTATAACTTGAGGCTTGGAAAACATTGATTAAAATGCTTCTATTAATACGATTGAAGGGATGGTTATTAAAGAAGTGTGCGAATACGATACCGTAAGGCCTAAGCAGCCGTTTTTTTTCATTTAGCTTGACGAGGAAAACTCCTTATCCTTTAGGCTTCTTCTTTGGTAAATTTTAACATGGTTCTGAGGCGACCCTATGGCGGGTTTATACTTGGCAGATACCAATGTTGTTCTACAAATATTTTATATGATTCTGAGGTGATTCTAAGCCGGGTTTACGCTTGTCAGATACCAATACTGCTTAACGTAGATTGTTTGTTTATCTGAGATATCCCTATGGCGGGTTTACACTTGTCAGATATCAATGCTGTTTAATGGGAGCTGTTAATATGCTTATTGTTATGTAACTAGTTACTGTCCGTATAAATACAAATCATGTATGTAGATGTATTTCATGTTAATATCGCAAGGAAAACCCAGGAAAAATTTGCAACGTTACCTAGAAATTAGGGACATTTGATTTTCATTTGTTACTTCTTTTGCTATTTCTTTTAGTAATGGAATCCATTGTTTACTGAAAGTCACGGATTTGTTTGATTTGCAGTTATTTTTATGTATGGATATAAGCAGCTTCTTTGATTTTGCGTTTTCGGTGGATCTTTCTTTGTTAATAATTTTTGCGTCCTCCCATTTTATTTTATGACTGAAGTCCCATGCATTTTGGCAAATCATGGATTTTTCAAATTTTCTATTTTCTTATATATGATTTATGTTCTTCTAATCGAACTACAAATGATCTAGAACTTTCTCTTATATAAAACTTGTTAACATTCGCACGGTATTTTGTAAATGCAATTTTTTGAAGTTTATATTAAGTTTTTGGGTTTTGTTTTTGTTAAGTGTGTTTTTAGTGTATTGTTGGTTCTAAATACTGTTTTGATTTTGAATTTGTTTCCTATTATTTGGATTTTATCCGAGAATCCTTTTATGTATCGTATTGAAAGCATTTTTGATGCGTATCGTTGATTCTGTTTTCTTCTTTTTTATTTTTTGGGACATTCTTCATTTCGTTTTCTATTATTCTTTTAGAAAACTTGTGTTTATTAGTGTACATTGATTAGGTTTTTCTCTTTCCTTAAAATTTCTTCGATTGATGATATTGATTTTACTCTATCATTCCTCGTTTGACACAGTGTGGGTGGTTTGGATCAAAGTTCAAGTATCTGTTTGTGTGTTAGTTTTCTGTGTACTGATGTATTAATTTTTGTATTATTTTTGCTAACTAGAATATCTAAAAATGGAAGTTCTCTTGTTGCTCTAATTGATATGTGAATTTAATAGTTGGTTCTATTTTGTTAATTGAATCTACAAGGTTTTTAATTAGTTCTGTATTATGAGGCAAAATAGCATTGACGTCATCTACGTATCTCTATCAGATTAGTGGTTTCAATTTTTGTGTGAATATTACATCTTGTTTGAACTCCTCCATGAATATATTACTAAAGATTGACGACAGTGAATTTTCCATCGCCATTCCGATCTCGGTTGGTAGAATTGGTCATTTATTTGAGAATATGTGGTATTGACGCATGCATCGAACAATTTCATAATCGATGATATACTTAGGTTTGTTATTTCTTTAAGGTTGTCATTTTTGTAGTTTATTTTTTATAATATTAAGCGTTTTGTTTACAGGGACATTTGTAAAGAGATTTATTATATCAAAACGTACGTACCATTCTGTGCATATTTTTAATTTTGATGTTTGATAATTTATCTAAAAAGTATTGGTTGTTTTTTATAAAAGAATTCGTTTTGCCTGAACTTTGTAGTAACACCAAAAATTTGAAATAATCAGCTGTATTGATAAATCAGTGAACCAACTCGATGAAGATAACGCAAACGTATTTAGAGTATAATGCATAATCGAAATAGAAAAGAATCACAAAATAAAACCAAATGTAAGTAGTAATGAAATAAAAGCAATTCGCAATCTAAAAAACGATAACACAATTATAATTCTACCTGCTGACTAAGGCAATGCGACCGTAGTAATGGATAAGAACGATTACAACGAACTGTTAAACGCTGAGAATTACACTAGTTTAGAAAGGGACCCAACAAAATCAATTGAAAATAAAATATACAAAACTCTATATAAATTTAAAAATGAATTCGAAACAAAAAAAAGAAGCAAACTGGTCTCACATTACAGTAAACCACCCCACTTTTACGGCCTACCAAAAATTTATTAAAGAAGACATTCCTTTGAGACCTATCGTAAGCTCCATCGATTCACCATGATATAATTAAGCAAAATTTTTCCTAAAAATTATACATCCATTAGCAGGCAAAACGAATCCTTTTATAAAAAACAACCAACACTTTTTAAAAAAAATATCAAACACCAAAATTGAAAATACACACACAATGGTAAGTTTTGATATAGTAAACCTCTTTACAAATGTCCCTGTAATAACAACGCTTAATATTATAAAAAAACAAATTACAGAAGATACCAACCTTAAAGAAAGAGGAAAACTAGGTATATCATCAATCATGGAATTACTTGATGTAAACGTCAATACCACATATTTTTAAATAAATGAGCAATTCTACCAACAGAGCTTCGGAATGGCGATGGGAAGTCCACTATCGTCAATCTTTAGTAATATATTCATGGAAGAATTCGAACAAGATGAAATATTCACACAAAAATTGAAACCACTAATCTGGTAGAAATACGTAGATGATGTCTATGCTATTTGGCTTCATAATACAGAACTTATGAAAAACTTTGTAGATTCAATTAACAAAATAGAATCAACCATTAAATTCACATGGAAAACTTAAATTTTTAGATACTCTAGTTAGCAAAAGCGGTACATTACATGTGATTTTCCAATGCTCCACCCGAAGGTACTACATTGGCCAGAAAGCGAGTTTTTGTTACCTGGAAAATTTTGAATTTTGCCGAACCCTTGCTGTTCCAAGCAAGGTAGGGATCTTTAACGTGCGTGACAACACTCACATACGGGACCTCCATTTTACCTCTCTTCCGAACAAGGGTGTATTTTTGTGAAAAATGCTCGCCTAACATTTTTCAAGCGGACCGTGTCGGGATTCGAACCCGGGACCTTCGGCGTAGTAGTCACACACATACCACTACGCCACGGAGCCGCCGCAAAAGCTATACAGCAATTAATACATCAGAACACAGAAAACTAACACACACAAACAGATACTTAAACTTCGATTCAAATCACCTGCACTGTGTCAAACGAGGAATTATCAAACCATGTATAATAGAGTAAAATTAATATCATCACGCAAAGAAATTTTAAAGAAAGAGAAAGACCCAACCAAATGTACACTATTAAAAAACAAGCATCCCAAAAGAAATTAATAAAAGTCCCAAAAAATAGAAAAGAAGAAAACAGAAATAACGATAAGCATCAACAAATGCTCTCAATACCATACATAAATGGATCCTCCAAAAAAATCCATAAAAAAGAAACATATTTAAAATCTAAACAGTATTTAGAACCAACAATAACTACACTAAGAACACGATTAACAGAAATAAAACCCAAAAACGCAGTACCAAGTTCAGAAAACTGCATCTACAAAATACCGTGCGAATGGAACAAGTTTTATTTATAGGAAAGTTCCAGACCATATGAAGTTTGATTAAAAGAATATAAATCATATATAAAAAATTGAAAATTTCAAAAATACATGGTTTGCCAACATGCGTGTGACTTTAGTCTTAAAATAAAATGGGAGGACGCAATAATTATTGACAAAGAAGAAAACCGCCAAAAACGAAAAATGAAAGAAGCTGCTTATATAACCCTACATAAAAATAACTGCGTAGCAAACGAATCCGTGACTTTCAATAAACAATGGATACCATTACTAAAAGAAATAACAAATGAAAATCAAATGCATCCATTATCTAGACAGCATTGTAAGTTTTTCCTGGGTTTTCTTTGCGATATTAATTTTTAGCCCCCGTAAGACAGAATTGATATCTGACAAGTGAAAACCCGCTATAGGGATATCTCAGTACCATATACAAACTTCGTTGTACAACTTGGTATCTGACAAGTGTAAACCCGCCATAAGGTCGCCTCAGATCCATTTATAATCTTCATTGAACAGTATTGGTATTTGACAAGCGTAAACTCGCCTTTGGATTGCCTCAGAACCATATAAAATATTCGTAAAACAACATTAGTCTCTGACAATTGTATACTGGCCATAGGGTCGCCTTAGAACCATGTTAGAATTTACCAAAGAGGTAGCCTAAAGTTTAATGAGTTTTCCTTTTCAAGCTAAATATAAAAAACGGTTACTTAAACCTTACGGTTACGTATTTGCACACTTCTTAATAACGATCCTCTTAATTGAAACATGTTAAAAAATTTTTTCCAATCCTCAAGTTATTAAATTTATATAAAATTTAACTATATAAAAATTAATCAGCTGATTTTACCTTAAGCGTAATGACTATCTCAAAGTCGCTTCCAGGGCGCAATACAAATTGAAGGCTCTCATTCTTGTGAACGTTAAAATTTCTACCTAATGTATTCAAACCAAATATAATAAACATTAATAAATCTAAGTTACATTCAATTTATGTCATAAATATCAAACTTGAATTTTTTATTATTTTGACAATGATCCTCGGTGATGTATCGAAATGTAAATAAAGCCGATTTCTACAACTATAAGTGGTATAATCCCCAAAGAACATCAAGAAAAACCCATATCAATAGTCATAAAAAATATGTTGGAGTTTTTTTAACTTGAAATGTCTATTGTAAGGTCCCCGTTTTTAATTGCTGGTTGTAAAAGAACGTACTAGGTACTTTAATATTCACATCTTAATTTAATATTATGATGAAATAGCTATATTAATAATTTATAATCCACCCAACTTGTATACAAGTTTCTGGTATTTTCTTATTAAGGACCCTAAACTAGCTGAAATTGATAATGTTTTCCTATATATACAAATGTATGCTTAATTAACCCGTGATCGTTACAGAACCTTGAGACTAGTATTTATATGCAATTTAATTATTCCACGAAACCGTTTTACCCAATACACAATGACTAATTAGTCACCAATAACCGTACGATTAAAGAAGTGGAATTTAGAGAAACTGCAAGAAGATAACTAAGGAAATTTTTGTAGAAGTGCATTGCAAACGGTGACATAAGCATAGGAAATACAGGAAATATAACATAGAAGTTCGAAGCTGTTAGGCAATCGATTTATTGACCAGCAGAAACATCCCTTGTCATAACTAAATGATTTGGTAAAATACTTTGTATACTAAAAACAATACAAGAAGTTTAACTTTGAAAAAAATTCGAAATCGAATAAATAAAAAATCTAGTGCAGCCAGTTCAGGATGGATGGGGTAAGATTTTTAGAAGTTGAAAGACAAACATCATATTATGTGTCAAATACAGCTTTACCACACTTTACCTTGTTTTTGTACCCGTAGCACAACAATTACCAATTAACGAAAATTAACTGCGACAGGAAATGGAAGAAGTCTAGTACTAAAGTAAACCAATTGACAGCTTAAATTAATAAAAAACTACAATTTCGAAGATTGAAAATGAAAAACCAATTGCTAAAGAATTGCAAGGCGGTTGCACTGAGAGAACGGGGAAGAAATGGGAAATTAAACAGCGATGTGATGTATATGAGGCACGTAAATAATAAATTCGCTGAAGAACATAGGCTTTACGAATAAGGTAATGATACTATGTAACGTTCACGCAATAATTATGCATACATTGGTCTATAGGAATATATTTATCAATTTTAGCTAGTGTAAGAGCTAGTAAGAAAATGTACAAACAATTTACAATTTGCTCTTAGGGTTGTTGAACCATATTATTAAAATATAATACCGAAATAAACAGGAAGGTACGTAGTACATTTTTCCTCAACCAGCCCATAAATGCCAGGACTTCGCGACAAACATACCACATTCAATAGATATTAACACATTTTATCTTACCAGTGTAGAATTGAAACTATTCTCATGCATTGCAAGGTTACCGGAACCAATATAAATTACCTAACCAGAGAGAATCTCATAAAATAAAATAACTTAAATGCGTAAAGACCAAACCCAGTGACGTAGATCTGTTACTAAACAGAGAGTGTGAAAATACCAGTACACATATTTTCTCATCTATAAAGAAATCGTTGAGCCTAACCGCAAGTTTAGTGCTAGTCACACAAACCGTGTGAACTGTTTAAATTGAGGATTTCCCTAAAATAATATAACTTAAACATACCGCCATCGCATAATGGAAAAGAAAGCTAAATAGATTACGCACTTGAATACAAGCCGGCCGCTTTTGTTAAAAAGCAGATAAACCGGTAACAATCTAACCGCGTAATGGTAATGTTATAAGTCCGGGTTTGCCAGTAAATGGCAATACTGCGGAATTACCTAATTTACCGTTACCTCGGTCTATCCTCAAGGAGGGTTCCTCTTCAATTCGTAAATTTATATATATATATATATATATATATATATATTGCTACGACCTGTGTGTGTGTGTCTTTTTATATTGCTACTTCCATTACTTGGTGGTGTCATAAATGCTTAAAGTGACACGGTTGCGCAACTCACTTTCCTGTATATAAAATTTCAACACGAAAATTCCAGCTAGGGTAAACGGACAACATTTATTATAAACCAACAGGATTTAATCTAACAAGCCACAATCAAAATTATACTTCTCTTCAACGCCTCTTTAACAAGTTATATACATCCCTTTTAAGCTACTCCCTTAACAGTAACATTTTCAAGATCAATATTTGCACATTATAATATATCCAATTAATTAAAAGGAAGTAATAGGGCTTGAACACATATTTCTTATTCAACGTTTCTGTTTCAATACGAGCTCATAGTAAAACATGTACCTTTAGTACAAATTTCTGCACACAAGTATTTCAAACCGACCTTCTTACCTCGTACATAATATCAAGTAATTTACAGACCATAAATACCCTTGAACCTATAATAATTCACAAGAAATCTTGTAGCACATAAAAGAATAATATTAAATAAAAGAAAATAACCCTAATTAAAATATTAAATAAAAACTACTTTCCCTTTTTTGTCTTCAATATTATCCCTCTAACTAACATAAAACTAATCCTTCCACACTAAACTATCAATAACATTTACACATCTTAAAACTATAAGGTACACTTAACCAGGTAAACCATCCATAAAGGAAGAAATTTAAATCTGTAAATTTAAAAGGAATCTTTTTTGTTTTAATAAGCACTTCTTAGAAATTATTTTGTTTTAAAGAAACCATATTGTAAATGTTCTATATACTTTTGTATAAGAGAAAGTATTTTATGATGTATAATAGTTGTATAATAAGCGTATTTCATTAACATCTAGAGAAAATCTCTTATTAACTATGTAATTAAATTCCATGTATTGCAGTCATTGCAAAGATCGTGTAACAGATAAGAGCTTAAAAGCACCACTTTTTAAGCCAATCTTTTTAGCCGAGTGAGATATCTTGTGCAAATTCATTCTTGTTAAATATACCTTAAAACGCGTTTTCAGTACTTTATGAGGATGGAAAGCAGTTGCGAGCTTTAATTGCTTAATGTAATCAATTTTTCGTGTAGACTGAAAAGATGCTGCATTTACTTTCAAAGCATAAAATAATTATCCCGTGTGTATATAACATTTAAATTCAATTTAGCAGTTTCAAAAGAAAACATATTTTAGTGTTTTTGCGATTAAAAAGGCGAATGTGTCACATTGCTGTTATAAGTCAATTATTTCGCATAAATCAGTAAGCGCCCTAAATTCAAGAAACCCGGTAACATTAAAACACTAAAATAGAAAAGAAATACTTTCTATAGCTCATCATATTACAATAAGAGAGAAGGAGACAGCGAACATACGATAATCATTGGATCGTTAAAATGCAAAATCGGTGTAAATTCTTACGTGAAAAGTGTCTAATGCTTCAAAATAAATTGGGAAGGATCTAGAAAATGACGCATATGCATAATTTTTAGGGTTCCGTACCTTATAAGGCATAACGGATCCTTTATAAGATCACTCTCGTGTCCGTCCGTCCATCCGTCTGTCACAGAGGTTTTTCTCGAAAACTA
Source organism: Platerodrilus igneus (assembly GCA_036346225.1). Lineage (NCBI taxonomy): Eukaryota > Metazoa > Arthropoda > Insecta > Coleoptera > Lycidae > Platerodrilus > Platerodrilus igneus. The sequence goes on along the minus strand of JARFIW010001325.1, from coordinate 10,410,536 downwards.
TGTAACGTAGGAATTTGAAATTTGGCACAATTCTAGGTCATAAAATGGAAAAGAAATTTGAAAAAAGATCCTAAAAGGCTTCTAAAAATATTTTTCTATAATTTTCGATACAGTAGTCTTCATGATCTAGCTCAAAATGTGCCAAAATGACCGTCCCGCCCTTGTTCTCCTACATTTCCAAAGCTAAGATTTTGATTTTAATAGGGATAGTAGCTCTTCAGTCATAGATTATCAAAAAACTGCAGGTTTTTTTGACAGTGTAATAGTTGCTGGGAAAAATTTTTTAAACACAGTAATAGACAACGTATTCACTAATGCACCAGTACAATGTGGGACAATATATTCATTTTTTAGTTATTACAATCAAATTTGGATAAATAAAATTAAATAAAAACCCTTAACCACAAAAAATATTTAAATTAGTAATTTAAATATTTTTTGTAGTTAAGGGTTTTTATTTAATTTTATTTAAATCGTGCCACAGGGTTCCTATAGATTAATAAATTTAGATAAGATTTAAATATACATAAAAAATAAAAACAGTTTAATTTGGTTTATTGATTGCTCATTGTAGTATTGGTACGAAACCCTAATAGTGTGAGTTCAACTCGCTCTTGGCTAACTTTACTGTATATAAACCGGATCTAATTAAAAACGGAGATTTCATTCTTTCCTAAGACAAACAACATGTAACATTAGCAATGAATTCAATTTACGAGATCGACCATATAAGTTTAAGTTCGGCATTCGCTGTGCGTAATATATTTAACATTGCATATAACTTTGAGTAAAGAATTAATTCTTCGAATGTGAAAGTTAGAGCAATAAAAATAACTGTACAAAATGAAACAAATACGTGTTGAACGATTTGCAATCAATCTAATCAGCGTTTCACAATAAACAAATGTACCTTTCAAACTGATGTTCTAACGTCAAATGGAGTTTTAAGGTAATTTGGACAATCTTATACACTGAGGTTTTAACGCTAATCTAAAATAGAACCAAGAAATATTTAATACCGTTAATGGAAATAATATTTGGATGAGCGCTCGTTGACAATAGCCATAAGTATAAAATTTTGGATTTTTTTGTTTGTTAATTGATAAGAATATTTCTTTCAAATGTTTTTGTGAAGGGAATAGTTTGTAGAAAATTCTGAGGCCAGACCTTTCATAAATTATCTGTGAAGAGTTATTGGCCAATCACATTTCACGAACGTGGTAATAAAAGAAAGACAACTTCTCCACGCATAAGCTAAAAAGGATTTTGCACCTGTTAACAAAGAGTAGATAAGGACAATTTTAGTATCTAGGTAATCATTAGGAATAATTTTCTGTATGAGCTTGAACTGTAAATTGTTTATTAAGTTCTCTTGTATGAATTAAAAATATTTTTTAATGTATAGATGTTTCTTGAGATTGCTGTTTTATTTTATTTTGTAAATTCCACAGTATAATTTCCGTTGAGGTAGCCAGGCAAAGAACAGAAAAGGAATGTAAGATAATAATTTCAAATTTCCCATCGCTGTACCATAGTCACTACATTAATTGTTGGCGTCCTACTAACAGAAGTTGTCACAGCAATACACATACACAAACACACACACACACACAAATCCTCTCTGAATTCAACAAGCTTAAAAAATATATTAAGACGTACTTTTAAAAAGCGCATATAACCATCAATATAGTCTTATTTCTCCATTCCATGCCATCACATCAACACGTATATAATAGACAAAAATTGAAATAATCCTTTATTTTGTATAAAAGCATAGACCTTGTTATTGTAGGATAAAAAGGTTTACTTTTCAAGAGCTGCTTCCTTAATAATTATTTTTTATTTAAGTGGAGTTGGCTTTAAGCAAACTTGTTTACCTTAAATTGATGCATTTATACAACTAATTATAAAATACTAACAATGTTGACTTGCTAAAAAAGCTTTCTATTGAATTCCAGTTTTATAAACCGAGTCCATGGGAATGGATGCGGCGACGTAAATATAACTTTCAGACGGAATAATTTAATTAAAAAGAAAAAAATTCTGAGGGAGATGTTCACATTGATTATTTCATTTATATCCTAACTTTTATAATGAGGTTTTTGCTACATTCATTGAGTCTTGCTCTTAGGTTGGGAATAATTAGCAGTCCATAAAGTTTTCAATTAAAACTTGTTTAATAATTGTTCAGTTGGCAATAGAAGTATAATTAGCTGGTTACTAGCTTATTTGCAAGCGTTTTGTCTCTTTCAATTAGAAGTAAACACAAGTACCTCCAATAATGTAACCAAAATTAATTCTATTAATTTGTCTAAATATACTTTGTTTTTAAGGGTTTAAAATGCCCATTGAAGGTTATAACTATTTGAAAATTGAATAACCCTAAAAACAAGCGCCAACTGTATTTGGTAGGAATTATAAGGTTTGAGTAAAACTAATGTTACGATATAAATTTCGGTTTGTCCAAAAAGGGCGGGAAATCCTAACAATTTTAAAGGTGCATCGGCTAACTGCAGTATAACAGGAGTAAATCCCTATGGAAAAATGATAAAAAATAGTGAAATATAAGCTTGCAAAATGGCCTAAAAACAAAACTACTTTACAAATACCAATTATCTTAAAAGGCTTTACTAGTTGTCAAAAATAAGCACCCTAAACCGTCTTAACCCAACAATTTCTTACATGTTTTTACTACCCGTAAGACGGTTATTCTGGATAGGCTTCTTTTTTCCGTGTTCCAAAATCTCGCCACCTCATCTATTACTTTCGTAACCATACCATAAAAACACTCCTTATCTTTCTGTTAAATTAAAGTAATTTTTCAAAATATCGGCGTTTCCTAAATATGACCTCATCACTGTGGTAGCTGGCTATCCTTTCACAATGCTTATCTTTACCTATCTTATCAATAACTCCAAACGAAAATCCATCTAAGCTTAAACCCTACTAGTAATAAATCCGGAAAAATGTAAAACAAACTTAATGTAATATCCAACTGGCCAGGTATTAACAGAACTCTTTAAAAAAAATTTTATCTGTAAATAACAGTGACATTCTGCTATTCTAGTTTCGTATATGGATTTCTACGATCGTTTGGATATCATTTATTTAAAAATGCCTTTACTAACGAAACATACACAAACATAGCGCAGTAGCAACATCTACTTTTGCCATTCCAATGTGGATTAAAAATACCAAACCTTCACAAAGAATATTTACTAGCAAATGCGTCCCACACTTAAATGAATACGCACATCTTTCTTAGAGTTTCAAAAGTTTCCAACTTCCTTTCCAATAATATTATGCTTAATTGTAAACAAACTAACTCTTTTGCTCTACTAATCAATTACAACTTATATTTACAAGTTTCATGTACATATTTATTAAGCCTAAACAAAAAAAAAGAGAAAGCTTAAGCAGCAGACCCAGTTAAAAATTTAAGAATCTTCCCGTTAACTGCGCTGACCCACCTGTTTACTCTCTTGGTGCGTTAGTTTCCCCATTCCATCTATTTAAATTTAAACATTTAGTTGCAGAATGAAAACCTACTTATCGCCCGTTCATCCATTATTTCTTTATTTGATGCATCACAAACGCGATTTAAATTCCACGCTTAACCGGCGTGCTTACACTTTCCGGCCCAATCGTCCAGCAAAGCTCAAAACAATTCGACATCGGCCCCTGTAGGCCCACTCCCATCACCAACGGCACGTTAGCTGTCGCTCAAGCATTATTTCTTTCTTTTCTTACTAATTCCTGACTTTATCGTTATATCTCATTTTAAAAATTCCGTACTTATACTTTGTGCTAATAAAGCTGTCTTATGGTCGAGTTTAATGTCATCCACCCGTGTAACAAGCATCGTTCCTACGTTTTACAGCTAGTACCCAAAGTTGATCATTCGTTGTTGGCAACGCATGAAATTTTATGCTGTTATATGCGTCAGTGGTTATAGCGTGTCTTTAAATTCCTTAGAATGTTTATAAATAAACTTTCCTGAGCTGTTTATTTACAGAGTACTTATCTTGTAATTTTTCTGTAATTTGGTTTAATATTATAATAGAACATTCACGTTATCAACGTAAACTACTAAGGTTTATATAAATTTTTTAGGACAAACTCCTGCCAAAACTCATTCAACTAACTGAATTACATAAATTAAGCTCTACACCCTAATTTGAACTTAAGTAACGCGCTAGTGTTACAGAATGTTAATATATTTTGTAATTATTGCACAAAAACTAGGGTTTACTTGTTAATTAGACACTGCTAAGACAAGTCTTGAAAGCCGTAAATTTAATTAGTTCGCACTATCAGGTGTGTTTACGTCATTCGCTGTAAATTTGCATTCTGCAATATTTTAGGAAGGTACTACATTGACCAGGAGGCATATTGTTTTGTAACTGAAAATTTATTACATCTGAATATTGCCATACGAAGCAATGTAGACATCCCTAACGTGTGTAACAAAAATCAAACGTAAACTTCATTTCACCTCTTATCTTAACGAGGGCGTACTTTTGTAAAAAAAAAGCTTTCCTAACACTTTTCAAGCAGTCCGTGTCGGGAATCAAATTTGGGACTGTTACGTGGAAAAGTGACACTAATGATACTAATGACCAATCAGCTTACAATGAATGCATTCTATTAAAGCAAAGGCAATTCTTTTAGGGGTATACAAACTTTAACTCTTTCTCCTACCTGAAAAGGTCTCATAACTTTTGGTCCAATAAAATGTTGAGCGCCAACTCTCCTTAAATATGGATTTGATGGATGTGGGTGGTTTACAAAATTATTAAATGGTTATTTCTACCACTCACGTTGCTAGGACCCTGTGTACACGTTTTTTTCTACCTACTGAAATGCAGCTTTTGGTTCGAGGACCCAGCTCAACCAAGTCATTCATCACAGGACAAACTTTGGGTGTCAGTAATCCGTTCAACTTCAGTTGCTGGAAAGTATTCATTACAGAAAACTTTCGCTCTGTAAAGTGACTTAAATCTAGGAGTAAATTCGTGTTTGTGGCTTGTTTCTAAAAATTCACGTTTAATTTACCATTACTCGAATTATTTATGAACCGGTTCATCCCATTGACGATAGTGCTTAGTATTAGCTTGAAGCTAAAAGTTTGTCTTCGGAGATTTGAACAAATCTGAATGATGCTATATTATTTGAACGAATTTTCAATTTCACTATTCACACGTTTTGCACAATTTGAACTGAATTTATGATTAAGGATAAGGATGTTTGGGTGAATGACCATATTATATACTTAACAGTTCTCCAGTAAGTGAGAATATTTTAAAAATACACATATGTAAAAACTCCATGCATGCTTGTTGTGGTTTGTTTTATATTTCTCTTGATCCTCTTTGGGAATTAAACCACTCATAGTTGCTAAAATCGTCTTTATTAACGTTTCTATCCATGATCTAAGATCGTTGTCAAAATAATAAAAATTTCAAGGCTGACATTTATGTCATACATTGAAGATGACTCTGATTTATTAAAGGTTGATATATTTGGTTTGAATACATTAGGTGAAAATTTTAAAGTTTAGAAGAATGAGTACCTACAATTTGTGTTGCGTCCTGGGACCGACTTTGAGGTAGCCAACACGCTTAACGTAAAATCGGATGATTAATTTTTATACGTGGGCACTCCGATAAGTACTTAGTCTCACCGCCCGATGGCGCCACTAGCGCAAGAGAAATTTACTATCGTTAGTACATTCTCGTATACGACTACTGTCGAATTTTTAGCCGAATCGGACTCGTAGTTTTGCTTTGATCGCATGTGGAAGCCGTCGTGTCCGCGGATTTTAGAAAAATGGAAAAAGTGCAATATCGGTCGGTGATTAGATTCTTGTTTATGGAAGAAAAATCGCGCAGCGAAATGAAAGAGCGCTTGGATGCTGTGTACGGTGACTATTTTTCTTCGATGGCAACCTTTAAAAATTGATTAAACGAGTTTCAACGTGGTCGCACGACGGATTTTGATGAGTATGCTCAGGTGCTCCAAAAACGGCTACCAGGGATGATAACATGACAAAAATCCACGATTTCGTATTGGCCCACCGCCGATTGAAGGTGCGCGAGACAGCTGAGACAGTAGGCATCTCAAAAGTCGCGTGGGTCATATCCTGCATGTTATTTTTAGGCATGAGAAAGCTGTCGGCGTCGTTGGTGCCGCGTTTGCTCAATCTGGACAACAAGCGCACCCGCCCTTGCCACGGTCAAATTGGTCGAATTGGGCTGCGAACTGCTGCCCCATCCACCGTATTCTCCAGATTTGTCCCCGTGCGACTTTCTTTTGTTTATAAATTTGAAAAAGTCACTCGCCGGGAAGAAACCTGGGTCGAATGAGGGGTCTTCGCCGCCACGGAGGCCTACTTTGCAGACCTCTAGAACATGTATTTGTTAGACGGGTTAAAGTTGGAGAATTTCTGGGTCAAGTGTATCGAGTTATATGGAGACTATGTTGAGATAAATTACCAGTTTTCCAAAATTTTCGTTTATCTTTTGTAAGATAAGCACTTATCGGGCCACCCTCGTATAGTTAAATTTCATATAAATTCTATAACTTGAGGCTTGGAAAACATTTTTTAACATGCTTCTATGTATACCATTGTAAGGATGGTTATTAAAGGAGTGTGCGAATACGATACCGTAAGGCCTAAGCAGCCGTTTTTTTTTCATTTATCTTGACGAGGAAAACTTCTTATTCTTTAGGCTACCTCTTTGGTAAATTTTAACATGGTTCTGAGGCGACCCTATGGCGGGTTTATACTTGGCAGATACCAATATTGTTCTACGAATATTTTTATGATTCTGAGGGGATTCTAAGCCGGGTTTACGCTTGTCAGATACCAATACTGTTCAACGTAGATTGTTTGTTTATCTGAGATATCCCTATGACGGGTTTACACTTGTCAGATATCAATGCTGTTCAACGAGGGCTGTTAATATGCTTATTGTTATGTAATTAGTTACTGTCCGTATAAATAGAAATCATGTATGTAGATGTATTTCATGTTAATATTGCAAGGAAAACCCAGGAAAAATTTGCAATGCTACCAATAAATTAGGGGCATTTGATTTTCATTTGTTATTTTTTTTGCCATTTTTTTTTAGTAATGTAATTTATTGTTTACTAAAAGTCACGGATTTTGCGTTTTCGGTGGATTTTTCTTTGTCAATAATTTTTGCGTCCTCCCATTTACACATCTTAAAACTATAAGGTACACTTACCTGTGAACAATATACACGTGGAAATGGCTTACATTCTTCATGAGACTTCTGCATGCAAGAACAAACCCCAAATCTGGATTTTCCTTTCAAATTCACGCTGTAACCATAAATTACCAAACGGTTCCCAATTTTTCAACGTTCGGCAGTACGCCCTAACCTTCAGTGTTCATCAAAATTCTTCCTGAAATTATGGCCGTGCACCAAAATTTCCCCCGTGGATTATAATTTGTGGCCGTAAACCTAAACTGGTTAAAAGCCGACTTTCAATTATTTCAAAAACTAATTACTTATTTTACACAGCATGTGTAAAAAAATAAAATCAAATTGCCTTACTAATTGAGATCGTAAGAGATCATAATATCTCGTAAGAGATTTTTCGAGATCAGCAGAGAGTAGGTGTAGTAGCACGCGCAAGGAGAAAAACTAAGAAAGATTCCAATCCGTATCACGCTCATTTTATAATAATTATTCCCCACCGTTAAAACATGGCCAAATTCTCTGAAGAGGTCTTCATATTATTTCTTAACATATTATTTTCAATTCCCAAAAACACAAAGCTCAACAAGGTCAAGCTCTTTCGTTCTAAACCCCTCACATAAACAAATCCACACGTAGTCAAATTCTTCGTATTCTAGCCCTCAAAACAAACTCATTAGTAAAACCACTTCGCATCGTTATGTTTTAAAAATATTTTTTCATAAAATCCTGTTTGAAGTCAACAAAATGAACACGTGCGCTATAACCTTCTTAGTATTCGAAAATCAATGCTCCGACAACCTTGGTATGAACCCCAAGTCGAAGAAAACTAACGTCTAAAATACGTCTTTTTCGAACACGTGTTATCCCTATCTCATTCATACACATGCACTCGAATCAACGCTTTTTGTCACCTTGTTTCAATCTAGGTTGCTTTAAGAACAGCTCCACTCATGCCTTTCTGTTTCTTATCAAGTTTACATTCATTCCTGAGGTCTTAAACCTTGTTTTTACCACACTAATTGACGTCGAGAACTAAAACTACCTAGAGTCGTTGTTTGTTTTGTTTCTTAGAGCTCCTTTACTTACATACAAGGAAAAATATACCGTTTAAAAATCGTTTGAAAAGCTTTTAGAAAATATAACTACCAACTTGACTATTATTAAATATGTGGGTTATAATTTTGTGTTTTGAAATATTAAATTCGAAATATATTATTATTCACGAGATGTATTTTATATGTCATGAATCATATTTCACGAGTACTTACACCTGAAATATTATGAAAATATACCTGTAATTCCTGAAAATTGCTGAAAAAAATTAGATTTTCAACATTGACTTTTACAACTTTTAAAAGTTGGTTTTGACGTATTTTAAATGCTGAATCCAAAAATCACATTCAAACTGCAAAATAACACAATTTCAGCGTACCAAATATCTATTGACATTTTATTTCTCATTCAAATAGGGACGATGTTTTGACGATTCATTTGTTGTTCCCTTAAAGAGTGGGTTCCTTAGAAAAGTAAATCGGTAGTGGCTTTTCTTTGCAATCCACTGAAAACAACAAAAATATCTATCTATTGGTATTAGGGGTAAGGAAGGAAGGGTTGCCCTAAATAGTCGCATTTCATAACGCGTGTTACCCGCAGTACGAGCGAACCAGTAATAACAAAATGAAGTACTGGCCCACAACACGGGGTAATAAAAGCAGTGGATAGAAAGAGCCAGTAAACGAATGCCGCGCTAAACCTAGTCAAGGGTTGCGGGGTCTACAGAACAAAGCGACAGTATACATTAACCAATTCACCTTTTTGTCGAGCGCCTGTACTTGCAAGAATAATTAAGCACAAAATATAAATAAAGCATTACTCTATTAAATAGTTTATAATAATATAAATAAAGAAACAGCATTTAATTGTAAGGACCAACTACTTGTGTCCTCCACTCCTTAAATACTAATTACATCTAGTAACAAACAAGTTGAAGGGTGTTTTGGAAACAAAAGAACTATGCAATTATACTTCACCTAAAATATTGCCGCATTATCTAACATCACAAACTAAGCGAATTTGAAGATCCTAATTAATAGTGTTCTGTGTTGGCATGGAAAGCAATTAATACGACTCATGTATACTTAGTTATTAAATTGATGTCGATCGAATTCGCTTTTGTCTAGATACTGAAAAATGTAAATACATACAACCCACATCTATGTTTAATAATACATTTAAAGCTGAAACGTCAATTATTAGATAGGTCTTAGTCTAACGTGTTACTCTTAGCGTTTTAGAATGTACGCAAACTACATCCTACGCAGGAGTGAACGCAAACAGCTGGCGTTTACCAACATCTGATATACTTTCCCGTGGGCCATGAAGAGGATGAGTAGCCAGACAAAATATGCTGTACCGGAATTGCAAATTTCCAGGCTATAATGTAGCAACTTTAGTTCTAAAAATTAAAAATGCTCCGTATAAACTAGGAGTTCTAAGAATCTAGGCATCTTGAGTACAAATTCGGTTTAGTTAAAGTTGAAGGATTTAAGTACAAATTTGAGGTAAAAATTTTAACAATATTATTAAAGAAACCTCACCCTGCACGTACGTACTTACAAATCACGTAAAATGGAAAGTGTGTTTTTCATGATAAGAATTTGCAATTGCTCGATTTAGCAGAGATAAAACAATGCGAACAACCGCTAGGTATCAATTGAAGTAGTTATAAACTTGCTTTCCAAAGAAGTAGTCACGGAAATCCCAATATAATGGGAACAAATTAAGCAGAATATAGGCAAACGAACTTGCAAATTTAATGATGGACGAGCAAAATTGACTGCCTATTTACACGGGGTTAAAATTATAGAAGTGTTACAACCCGTGAATTTAAATGATTGGAAATTGAATAGTTTTTAACGTACTGAGGCAGTAAACTTTAAATTTGAAATGGTATGTAACACATGCAAGTGATCATCTGAAAATCAGAAAACAGTCTACCATAGTCAATTGGGATACAACTTGAGTACCTGTATAAGAACAATAAATGAAAGGCTTTTTTAAGCGGGTGTTCACAATGGTTATAATTATTATATATGCTGAATCAACACAGATTTACAAATAAGGCGACAAAATATGTTCATTGTCAGCAAAGGAATATATTTCTTACACTTTTTCTTGTAGGCAGGGTGTCAATAATAACTTACTGCAAAGCAGTTACATCTACGTTTACGGTTACGGTTACGGATACGGTTACGGTTACGGTTACGGTTACGGTTACGGTTACGGTTACGGTTACGGTTACGGTTACGGTTACGGTTACGGTTACGGTTACAGTTGCAAAATAATCGGACTGCTGCAAAAATGAGGAAGAACTAAGTTTGTAATAGATTTTGTATTCCATATAAATATTCCCCAAAACTTCAAACTCTAGGATCTTGAAATGCTTGTACATGCTATCCATCTTTTGATTAATTGTTAAAAACGAAATGTAAAGTATGATTTATATGCGATTTACTTAGGTAAATTAATTACATGCTTGACAAAAGAAATAAGGATTTACAATTTCCATGATATCATGCCGTCTGCCACCCAGAATTCAGGATAGTTCAAAGCAGATAGAACGTAGTACATTTGCTTATTTGCAGATGGCAATATTAATCTGACTATTGAATTCATAACAAAGAAACCATCTGTACCTCAAGTTTAATTTAGAGCAAAATGGAAAGCTATGAGCAAGGGCAGCATTGGAAAGATCGGTTTTTACTAAAAGAAGGTTTATATAATGAAGAGGTTTGGGATACATGAACAACAAACCTTAACAACTTCACCCTAGAGGCTTGAAAGAATTCGTGGAGAATGAGCCATAGTTTCATTTCTACGAACATCAAAAAAAGAAGCAATACACGCAATATTGTTGTCTTCGGGTATCGCAATCTTCAGGCAAGCAAATAGTCACGGTTTTTGGGGACTACCAACGCATTTTCATTATTGACTGTTTAGAAACCAGTATCAGCATTAACAGTGATATATATGTTAAAATAACTACCAAACTATGACAGACCATCCAGAAGAAGAGACTAGAAAAATTAGCTAAATATATTATTCTTTATCACTGTATCGCACGTGTTTACATAAACTCAAAGTCAACCGTCTCCATTGATCAGTTTGGGATCCTGGTGTATTACCTCACACACCCTATTTTAATTATCTATTGCACCAGTGATTATCGCATTTTGTGAAAGATGTAATACCCCTGTGTGGAATCTTTTATCATGCAGGACTGGGTGCAATGTACCCCCACTACTCGACACAAAAAAGAACTGGAGAAGTTCTAACATCGTCAGCAGTATATCAGTCTTCAGAGAAAATAAACTTACCTTTAATAAACTGTTTTAGAAATATCGTGTCCATATATACTGTAGATCATTATGATGCGCACCTCGTATTAAGAAATGTATAAATTTAAACATGGGAAAAGAGTTATTTCCTATAGTTACTTCTGGCCTGTTAGATACTCAGTACAGCAAACTACTTAGGAATAACGGCAGAAGATAGCCGATAAGACTACATCAATAAAAACTCTAGGGCTAGTTACTTTAACTAGGTTTTGAACCAAATTTACAGTTCCCCAAGGAAACAAATTTTAGTTTATGACACAAATCGTTACGGACCAATTATTAGCCACTTTTAGAAGAAATTTCGCCCAATAAATTAAAACCAGTGTGAATAACTAAGAACGCTTTATCTAATAGTTGTAGAAGTGTCTACTTCTAAATTTAAACCTTATATTCGGTTCTAAAAGCAACACGAACTACATGAAGTAATTGAGGCAGTTGTTTTCTGTTATTTCATAGCTATGGCATCAGCTTTTCTATTTTATTCTACAACTAAAGTTATAGTTACAGATGTATTGAGTGATTCTACAGTATAACACTAAAATCGGTTAGTCTTTGCAAACAAATGCAATTTTACATCGATGTGTGATCATCACAGAAGTTTAAACAAATATTTTGTTAACACGCAATTAGGTTCAATTTAAGAATTCTTGAATTGAAACCATGTTCAGGGAGAATAAAAGTTAATCACTACAAGAACGACAGAGTCCATTTTAGATGACAGTAACAAATTAATCTGTGTAGTTCCAGTTAACTTACTGTGATAAATATTGCACAATTACAAAGCTTTCGTATTAAACCTAGATGTGCACAACGCTTTAGCTAAAAATAAAGATATCTGATTGCGAGTAAATTGTCTAAAAACTTTTCAAAGTTCATTAGGGTGTAACATCAATTGTAACCACTATACTTACAACGAATAAACCTCTTCCACTTTACGCTCAAATGTAAGGTAATAGTCCCTTTGCAAATTAAATGAGGGATGAACATTATGTTAAATGGATCTGTTAGAGCAAACATTAGTGTTATGACGGTGGCAGCACCTGTAGCTAATGACCAGTATAATAATACATACCCACCATGTAGTTAATAACTCTTAACAAGCGCGAAAATATAGCAAAAACCACAACGTTTTGTTTGCTTTTATTAAGGACCTTAATAGGAATTCCATTTCTGTAAAGATTCAACTTTTATAACGAATTTAAATTCTATAAAAGCTTTAAACCTGAATATATATTGATGTGATAAAGAAGACCCGAGAGGTCATGGAAACTCAAACTATAAATAAAACCAATCCAAATAGAAGAAAACCCGAAAAATTTAAATTTCCAAATATTTAATGGCGCCAGCCTGTATAGTATAAGTGTACTTACTTGACATTAAAAGACAAAGCCGTTATTAATTATGTGATTAAATTTCCGTGTATTGCATAGTGACGGACGGTGAAAAGATCATAAAACAGATATAAGCTTAAAAAAATCCAAATTTTAAAATAATTTATTTCAGTCGATGATTACTTAGGAAAAAGCGAGTTTCAATCTTTAAGCTATAAAGTCATTCATTTCATTACCATAAAAAAGCAATTACAAATAATTCTTCCGTGTATTACCGAAAATGAGATTTCAATCATTAAGATATAATTACACAAATCCATTCAATATCATTACCATGAAAATATTCGCATCATTTGCCGTAAGTGGTATAGAATAGTGTTAGTTTAACGCAATTTCATTTAAAATAAAATTGCACTCATTCTTGTGCAAAATAACGCTTTAGTATTTAAAATATGCGTTAGAATACGGTTTAATTCCTGTTTAACAAATCTTCTTATACAATTATTAAGATGAATATCTTTTTGCATTTGCAAAACCGTTAACGAAGCAATTGAAGCTGAAATTAATTATGTAATTATACTAAAATATGTACTTTATTAGTATACAAATCAACCATAAAGGAAGCAAACGCGTACTTTCATTATTTTTCTGTGTGTGTCAATATATCATTTAACTTCATTTATAGAGTTTTAAATAAATAGTTTTCCTAGAAGTTTCGCGATTAATAAAGACAATACGTCATCTTAACTAGAAATGTTTTTAAAAAGTTATTAAATATATGAATGTTCTGATTCTAAGGGCGCGACGAGAAAATGCAATAAAAATCGATAAGACATAATTTATGGCTTTCCGGTGTTACTGTAAGTTAAAGTGAGATGCGACCAGTAACTTTGTTTATTAGAAAAAGATAAACGGCACGTTTTACTACATACACACATACGCCACCGTAATTGGTAAACGCATGGTTCCGGCAAAACCAGGATACAGGTTCAAGTCCCGTCCAAGGCCTTATATTTTCCATCTTTCAATTACTAGCTCGATTTGAACTGATCATTTGGGCTTTGCATAAAAGTCTAAGTTATTATTTCATCTTATTCACTATAATACGATAGTATTTATCAACTTACCTTGTGTAATTAACTACCTTTTAAAGTTTTGGGTGGATTTCAACTATATAGATGTGATATTGTAAAGTAAATATCGGGTAGTAGTTAATTTGGGTGATTAGTAAGCTCTTTTAATCAATTCAAGCTTTCGAAAAATTTATTTTTTTTATCAAGAAAACTATAATAAAAGGATTACAAAATTTCTTGTTACATAAATTGCTTACTTACAATTATACAGTTTATTTAATGAATAAGTGGAACATAACAGATATTAGAACACGTTGCCGAAATTGATGAAAACATTCCAAACACAATAACTAACTTATATTAATAATTAAAAAATTCAGTGGCAAAATGATTAAATATTAGTAACAAAGTAATATAAAAGTTATTGATTTAAAACCATTTTAGAAAATATCAAAATATAAAATACTTTTGAGATATAAATTTTGTCATAAGCAAAAATAGATAAAAATAATAATTAAATATAACGAGTCGAACTTGAAGTTAAAAAAAGTTTAACTCGTTATATTGAATTATTATTTTTATCTATGTTTGCTTATGACATAATTTATATTTCAAAAGTATTTTATATTTAAACATTTTCTAAATTAGTTTTAAATCAATAACTTTTATATTACTGTTACTAATATTTAATCATTTTGCCACTGAAAATTATATAAGCTGGTTATTGTGTTTGGATTGTTTTCATCGATTTCGGCAGCGTCTTCTAATATCTGTTATGTTCCACTTATTCACTAAATAAACTGTATAATCGTAAGTAAGCAATTTGTGTTCCAAGAAATTGCAATCACATATAGTTTTCTAATGAAAATAAATTTTTCGAAAGTTTGAATTGATTAAAAGAGTTTACTAATCGCCAAAATTGACTACTACCCGATATTTACTTATATATATATATATATATATATATATATATATACTTGTAAAATGTTAAGTTATGGATCTCTTTGCCTTAACTAGCTGATTCAATTAAATAAAGCAATTCTACAATACACAATAAAATGATTAAATATTTACAACCTTTTTAAAATTTTACTCTTTTCAGAATATTTACATATGCCAGATTTAAGAAGTTGAAGCTAGCAAAACGAGCAATTTGTTAGATTTAGAGATCTTTTGAAACGTTTCAAGATGCCTATTGCCTTTCAGAAATTTATCAAAGAAACCCCGGTTTTGTTGGCTTTTACATTATTGAAATAAACTGTTTACAGAAATAAATTACATCAAAATATCAAAATATCTAACATGGAGTGGTTTAGTAGTTTCTCTGCATCCCCAAGAGTTTTCGTATCCAGTCTGAATGTTTCGAGTCGAATTTGAAAATCGACATCAAAACCAAAATACCATCCAAATCGTTATTCAAAGTCCCATAAGTTAATCCAATAAAAGGTTTTCCATCTCCGTAATTAACAAAATAGTAATAGAACATTTACCATGTCAGTGATTGCCAAAATTAATTTAACAGGAGGTAATTTCCAGAATCGTCTCCAGAGTCCTATTTTATTTATTTTAGAAATTGTATAATTTTACTAAATCTAGTTTACTTACGTCTATAATAGATCGGCTTACTTCCACAATTTTACACTTTTATAAAAATGATTTTCACTTTACTTTCGTTTAACTGGTTACGTGAATAATTTAGCACTTTTGGGTATAGTGACAGCCCAGTTTCAAATGTATACTAACTCGTTGCTTAATTGTTATTGTATTTATAGGCCTTGCCCGTTTGTTTGCTATTCGTTGTTTTCACGTGTTGGGCGGCACCATTTGTGATATCTCTTGTGTACTCCGGAAATTTTACCAATTGTATAGTTCAAATACTTAGAAGAACGCTCAAGTTGTCACATATCATTACATTTAATTTAGAAATCCCAGGAATCTTCGTTCATTAAATCACGTATCATTGTTATTTGCTTTTTCTAATCTAAACAGAAATAAATTTGGTGTTTGTTTATTTCCTAGTTAACTTGGATTTTTGGACAAATGTAATACTTTATGTAACGTACAATTTATTCAAATAATGCATAATTTTTGCCTGCGTATATGATGATATATTTAACGCACTTGTTGAATATTTATCTAGCCAATTCATATAGGTTTTCTGTTGATTTACTTTTGATGCGTTTCGTTACATTTTTAAATCTTATTCTTGCTCGTAACTACTCTTGGATATGCGTTTAATCTCTTGTACTGTTATATACAGTGTGTGCTCAACTAACAATATGTATAGTGACCTATTTACTCTTATAATATCTGTAATTATGTGCTCTTGTTATTTGGAAGTTTCTTTTGTTTATTTTACGACCCCTATGACTTAACCTACCCCTAAATTAACCCTATAATTATAGCATATATATATATATATATATATATATATATATATGTTATTGGTAATAATGCATTTCAAATGTATGGCATGCATTGTATGTAGTATATTAAGGAATTAGTAGCCTAGAACAATTTTAAAATACACATAGTGTGTAGATTGAGAAGTAAAAGAGGTTGCGATTGATGTTGGCATAGAAACAGATTATTATAAAAAAAAATTGTATGCAGAAGAAATTACAACTTTTGTAAAACAAGCCTTACAAGCTCTGAAAATAAAGAGAAGTTACGTTTAAATTTTGTGTCATTTTTTAATAAAGGTTGTTAAAAGTGGCTAGAAAGTGAATAGCCCTTATCCAGCAAATATTGGTGTAAAATAACAAGAGCCAATCATAATACTTGTGAGACTGGGATATTTCTAGAGGGGTTTTAGAAAAGTCTAATTATTGCGAGAAGCTTGCCAAAGTCCAAGGGTTCATAAATCGATCGAAGCACAACAACTGTTACTATAGGTAACAGGAGCCTAAGGCAATCAGCGCACCCTAATTCTTCCAAAAGTGAAGTACATCGTGAGACAGTTACTACTAGTGAAGACCAGAACCAGTAATAAGTGTCCATTAATAACAAACGTATTTTCCGTAATTGATTTAGAATCAACCCTTACAAAGGGCCATTTGTAATATTAGTAAAACTAACACAAACAATTGCTTAAAGTTTCGGATGTCACTGTTGAAAGAGTTAGAGAATTGTATACCATTGATACCGTGTAAGACGCTGTCCACTGCACAGAACTATAAGAGTTATTTATTTAGATTTAAGTCTTTGCAATGCTATGATTAATTGGAGATTTAATTCTGGGAATCAAAAGTATTTAGTACCACACAAAATATATTTGACAACACATTCAGTACTCAATAATATATCAATACCTAGCAAAAGGTTACGTACCGCGTCAGTCTGTCAATCCGTGGTATAAGGATGGGTGCGTCAAAGCTCGATAACTTTGAAGTGATTGAATTCTGACATAGAAGTAATTTGACTAGACGTGTTAATTATATTTTTAAAAGGGAAAACTTTACGATCATAACGGCGACTGGTCAGGTTTCGGAACCCAGACTAGGGTAGTTAATTTTGCAACAAAAGTTATTAGGGAAACCGAGTTAGGAGTAGTCATAGCCGATGCATATTAGATAACATCTAGGAGCTGAGCCGTACGCTGCTCTTGAAACACCAGCAGAAGATATTATATTCGATATTTAAGAAGGGGTGGGGTATTGTAATATATATTGACGTTAAGGAGCCACGAGTGTCATTGAAAGAATCCGGAACAAAATAGAAATTTTCCTAAGTTCATGGTTACATCTTGTATAATACAAGCGTACTGTTAGATATAAACCCGTCCACGCCACTGATGTGTCGTGTCGTTATATATGCGGTACACCCGAACCACCCTTTCAGTTAGTTGAGTGCTAGACGCGTTACTGTGATGTTGGTTACTCGTTTTCGCTGTGAATGCGATCGGTTATTATTTATGTAATAACGAATGTATCGTTTATTATATGTATATATAATTAACCTGTGTCGGCTTCTACGTTATTTACACGATTCAGTTTATTTGTATTAATGTTTAGTTCAACAATAAAGTTGTTTACTACGTGTGCTAATTCTTCTGTGCTTAGAAATGCTTTACTACGTTTAAGACCGGACATGCGTCCTTGTCTAACCTATGAGGTCTATTACGTACTTTTATTCATTAAAGATAGATCTAGCTTTATGCAGTTTACTTAAGAAACTACAATCTTGTTAAAAAAAACCCCAATTTTAATATTAATTTTGTGTACTGAAACACAAAAGCAATTATTTTCTATAAAATACAACCCCTTTTGCATTAAGAGGCAATTAAAGTTTAAATGAATTACCCTGTGGATTACATAAATATATTTTAAATAAAGACTTTTCTAAAATAGAGGAGATTAAGATAGAAGTTTCGGGAGAATACGTAAATTTCGTATCAACTCATTAATAAAGGTGCGTATTTTAGGAAGCTGCGGGAACAGTAAAAAACCCTTAAAGATAGATTAGAATAATTTATTACCTTTAACAATTACTGTAGGATAGAAGGCGACGCCACAATAACTTTAGGTATTAAACAAAGACGGCAAGCGCACATAAAATACTAAGAAGGTAATAAAATACGTCGAATTTGAACGCTAATGAGGAATTTCCCGAACCTTTACATCATATAGAGACATGTTTTTTGGATTCCAATTGCATACCAATCTCGAACATACTAGAATATAGATAAATTCTATATAAATCAAAGCGTTTGTTAAAAATTTTATTCATGCATTCGATCGCGAAATGTTACTCTGATTAAAGTCGCAAGCGTGTTGTCTTGCAAAGATGATATTTAAAGTATGTAGCAAGCTTACCTAAATTTAATAATTATTATGATACAATGAATAAGAACGTGATGTTTTAAACGTAACTTGCATAAAAACGGAAATTATTAGATGTGATTATATACAATGAAGGGGGAAATTCTTCAATATAATGCTATTTTTATTAAATAATTGAAAAGAAGATTTAGGCAAATATGTACTTTGGTAGCTGCTGTTTGAAACGGAAATTTTAAATATGAAAATCTTGTAAGCATATTTGGACGTAAATACAAACAAGAAGATATTTAATTACGAATTGAAAAAAAAGCTTGGTGGATTTTGCAAGTATAATTTTTGTTTAATAATATTGTTTGTAACTGATGTTGGAGTATTTGTCATTTAATTTAAGTCTAAAATAGAATAGGTCTGAATTATATAATAATTTTATTTTTATAAGTTTCTCTACCAGAAAGGTTTGTGGTCAGGGTTCGAAACACTCTGACCTTTTAATAGATTATCTGTCAAGGATTTTTTTGGACAAACAAACCTTACAAGCGTGAAAATGAAAAAACAAGGTGAAATATGCATAAGGGAAGAAATTTAATTCTGTAAATTTAAAATAAGGTAAGGAACATTCTTATAATTAAGTAAATACGTACTTCTTAAAAATTATTTGATGTTTGAGAGAAACGATGTTGTAAATCGAACATGATTTTGTATGTATAAATGCTTTAATGTTGCTGTGTTTGATTTTATTTTGAAAACTCCAACATTTCCGTTGAGCTAACCAGGCAAAGTTAGGAAGAAAGGTAAATCAACAATTTCAAATTTTACAATTTGCTGTATCTGTATCTCGGAACTCTCTTAGTGATGCGCTTACAGTGTCGTGTCACAACGTGTCAACGTGCGGCTATTTTCCTATCAATGTATATATTGACGTGATAAGGGGTCATGAGAGGTCATTGAAACCTAAATTCTACAAATAAATTTCTCTAAGATATAAAAGAATCCGGAAGGAACAGAAATTTCCGAAAATTCATGTACACCTTGTATGGCTTGGCTAAGCGTTACCTAATACAAAAATCTAGAGAATGCAAAATACGTTCCATTGAATTTAGTTTTTGAACAATGAGGTAAACTGTTAATACGTAATTAAGCAACTAAAGGCAGGAGGAAGGAAAATATTACGTACTTTAGAAAAGCTATTTACTATTCTAAAACTTGCGTTGCAATGCACCATGTGGACTAAGTAAAAATAAAAAATTTCCTTCATTTTCATAACTGCTACTCTTATTATTAAAAGCAATTGAGCACTATGTTTATAATCTTTTAAACCTGCACTTCTATTCAGCTGTATAATAAATGCACTCTGAAAAGTACATGAATGTGATTACTACAAAATTACACATAAAATCTAGATGTAATGGTATTTTGCAGCATCCGGTGCTTCCATAAAGTAGCTGTTAATTTCAAGACTGCCGCATTCGTAAAGACAATTCGCAATCCTTGGTACAGTTTCAAATTATGAAAACCTTGTGATTACTGGCACGCCCGTATTCGTTAAATGAGACAGGGGTGTTATCTGCATTGCTAATGTTCCACTACTTTATGTTGTGTACCATTAATATGCTGAGAGAACGACAACATCAAACTATTTGAAAATGAATGCAATTTTAACAAATGAACGATTTGATACATTACTACGTTTATATTCATCTTATATAAGGTGAAAAATTAATATAAGAATAAGTAATTTGTAAGAGCTTCTAAGGTTTTGCCATAAGCTAAGTATTTATGAAGCTATTTGAAAAAGTTTTTACTTCCATTCCTAGGAATGGCAGAAACACTCTAAATATTGATAAACTTCGCCGCGAAAGCTGCTTTGATTGCGTAATGGTCTCAAGAAGCGTATTACCCGTTTTTGACAAATTACGCATCTACCGTGTAACTACATGACTATCTAGATAGCACTATAAAATCCTGAATGCATTGAATATTTCCACATTACGCTAAATGCTTACCCTTAGGTATCTTGAAAGGTTTCCCCTAGGTATACAATTTTTAAAACCGAACTTATGAGGTCGGTTTTTATGAAAGACTTATTTTGTACTGACATTGCAAATCAGTTTACTTTGTGCAATTTTTAATATTTATATATTGATGTGAAACTTAGTGTAGAGTGATATTTTTAGCCTCGTATTTTTGGAAATAGTTCACAAATTCCACCTTTGATACAAATTTCTATCATTATAAGTCAACTGATGAGCTTATGGAATTAAATGTCGTAACGTTTAAAGCATAAGAAAATTGTAATAATGTCGGTCTGCAAATATTTTAGAAGTGCACTAGTTACATATCCCCAAATTAGGATATATATATATATATATATATATATATATATATATGTAATCAAATGGAATTATTAAATCTTAAGTTAGATTGTTACAATGTATAATTGAAGGACATATTACAAAAGGTTAATGGAAGTTCATAAACCAGACATGGGAACGGATGTGAATACTTTGTATTTCAGACGTAGCATGATACTGCAGGTGCAGGTCGCAATAGATTAGGAGAAACGTATTGTTAGATCTAAGATTACTAAGAACTAATACTTTGTATTGAATAAAGAAATAGCAAACATGAGATCTGCTGTTCCCACAATCAATGTGAGGGGCAGGGATAGCATAAATACCCTCAAGAGCCAAAGATGGCCAGTCATTCTCGAGCTTCACAACTTTAACATTGTTGGTTGTTCAACAACTCGCCCTAATTTTTGTTAATTTAAATAAGTGAAAGTCAACTTAGAACAATTTTGATCTCAATTCGTTACTACATATAACGTACCAGTAATTAAAATTAATATTGTAATTGCTGTATGAAATAAATTGATAGAAGAGTTTTTTGGAAGAAGCCTTTTTAAAAAGCCTCTTAGGCCCAAAACCTATCACGCTTCTTATTCAAATCTCTAGTAGATTAAGGAAGTTTATGTAAGGATATTGGCACATAGCCATTCCTCGTAAGAATTATTTTACAAATATTACATAAGTAGAATATTATAGACATCATTTAAAGCTTATGGTATAGTAAAGATAAATTAGTTCATAAGAAACGCTCATAATTTTTAGCAAATATTAAAACAAGAAAAATAAAAATTTTAGTTTGTATAGATAATGATACAAAATAGCTTGTTATTGTACACGTGATGTAGCCCAAATTTCACTTAATCAAAATTTTCAAGGTAAACGACCAAGCATTTTGGTGTTTTTCAAGGCAGTTGTACTACAAGTCCGTCATAACTTTGCTATTCTAATATGAGGTTAGTAAAGGTAAAAATGATACATAATCGTACGCAAGTTTAGTCTTTAAAAGTCTATCAAATTTCCTTATTTGTCTGGTAATTCAAAACAACGCACACACTGGGAAAAATTTCAAAACGATAGATAATCCTGCAAACCTACGGTCAAAAATCTTAGAAATCGAAGAACAAAATGTGACAGGGGGTGAGAGAAGGGTTTGTTCTGTGGCTCGAGTATAATAAGCCATCAGAATGTTATTTTCAAAATTGCGTAATTAAATTAAAACGAACTAAAAAATTTTTCAACGTGATACATAAAGCAGTTTAATTAAGCAGATTGGCTTTACTTTATTCCACAACATATTTTGAGATTTTTTGTTATTTTGTATTTTTGTAGATTTTTGGCAATTATTTAAGGGATATTAAAAAATTTTGGGAAATTATTTAAGAATATTTGTGCATTTTTGGATAATGATTTTTTGGTGCTTTATCCTTCAATTTACAGTATAAATTCTTAGTTCGGTTGAATCTTTTAGGTTCAAGTTACACCAATTTGATTTTAGCAATTTTTGAATAATTTACAAAATATCGTATAGTTACATATTTTGCTTTATTTTTAGTTTTTGTGAGTTAAGGTTCGGGCCTTGGGAGCGGTGTTTTTAAAAAAACGTTTCCAAAACTTAACAAATTTATTTTAATTGTTACAGAAATTAATGTGGAATTTTGACAAACTGATCTTAACCTTAAATCAAAATACATTAATTAATTGAACTAATATTGTGAGTCACCTAAGCAAACTGCAATGCTAAGGCTGAATACTTTGACTGACTGCCGGTTCCTTGAGCTCCCGCGCTTTTTATATGTTCGTACCACCTCACATGGCTGTGAGAATTTGCAGATCTCATGTCTGCTTTATTCTTAATTCTATACTTTGTTACATTGATACAATCTTATTTTCTAGGTAATTGCGATATCTTAACCGTCTGTGATCTGCCACCTGCAATATCACTATCGTCTCGGATACAAAGTTGCACATCCGTTCTCATGAACTGTTAATAACCTGTCTGGTTTATCCTTGTATTACATTGTTGCAATTGACTTATGATTTCTTCAACAATTTCTAATAATTCCTATTAGATTCTATTATTTAATATATAGGTAAATTGGGGGATACATAACTTGTGCTATTACCAAAATCTCCATAAATTTTACGAGTACATTCTTACCAAGCTCCCGAACAAGTTGGAATTGTTGTGTTTGTACATTGACTAACGTATGTTTAATTAACGCAAGCGCGTTACGTACCTATGTGCTGTGTATCTGAATGAAACAAAGCGGAAGGGGAAAGGTGTGTTGTTGAATTAGATAACGGTATGTTGGATTTGTGCTCTGGAGTAGAGAGCAATGAGTTCGGGGCGTAAGGTGTTGGTTTAATTTTGAACGATCAAGCAAAAGCGTGCATGAGACGATATGCATTGGTGTCTCTTCGCATCTTATGGGTTAGAATGAAAATGAGTTTCAGAAAGATCTTATTAGCAGCATGTTATGCTCCGGTGAATGACGATATGGAGTGTTGGAGAAGTTTTGACAGGAGTCTGAAAATGTATTAGACAAACGCGAGCAAAATGACTGCGTGGTTCTATTAGGTGATATGATAGTTGGGTCTGAGTACACAGAAAAAATGCTGAACATGTTGTAGGTCCGTTCGGTAATCCAAGAACTAATGAAAATGGAGATATATTAGTGAATATATGTATGGATAGACAACTGTTTGTATTCAAAACATAGTATAAATATAAGACATACACAATTACACATGGCAAATGGAAAATCCGATAAGTCTATTTGATTTGGTTGTATTTGATGAAAGTTTAAGAGAACTGGTAAAAGGCACGAGAGTAATGAAAGGATCTGAGTGTGAGGCCGATCATTGTCTGGTTTTGTCCAGAATTAATCTTAGCCAAAAGTGGGTGTGGAAAATAAAGCAGAATATGAGACAATCAAGAGTGAAAACGCTTGTTGGAATAGTTGATTTAAAGAGAGTATGCTACCATGTTAGAGAGGGAGTTGTATGACTGCACACAGGAATGGCGGACTGCTCTAAAGCCCGAAGATCTGGTGAAAGAATGGGATTGTTTGTCAAGCAGTGTAATGAAACGTGCTTTGGAAATATGTGGAACGAGAATGACTAGTACATGTAATAAAAATGCTTGGTAGAGTGATGAGGTCAGAAATGTTGTCGGGGAAGAGAAAGTAGCGTATAACAGAATGATTGCACAAAAAGATGTTGAGTTAAGTGAGCAAGTTACGGAAGTATATAAGGCGCAAAGGCAATATGCAAAAGCGCAAAGAACAACTAAGGGAGAGATAGGGTGAAAAAATGCAGAGTGATTTTGAAGGGCATAAAAACATATTTCGGAAATGGGTAAAGAAGACAAGACAGGGTGGAAATAAGCATGTGAATACCGTTGTTAACAGTAGAAATAAAATTGTTTGCGACGAAACGAGTGTGAGAAACTGTTGGAAAGGGTGTTTTAAGACGCTGTATGGTGGTTGCCAGAAGGATACAGATGACTGTGTGGATGATGAAGAGAGCAGTAATGTAGTGGTTGAAAACGTAGAGTGTAAAGTTGCGCGGGATTTGAAGGAGTGAAATTTGGTGAAACAAATTTCAGTCTGCTGTTGTAGGTGGATTAAGCAGTATTATTGGTTGAATCGCTACAAGATTTACGACAATTGCTTAACAGAATGTGTGAAACTTGTGAAAATATGCAATTGAAAGTGAATGTAAATAAGACGAAGGCCATAATTTTTGACAGATTTGACGGAATTGATGACTTTGTATTTAGAATGGACAACGACACGGTAGAGAATGTGAATGACTTTGTATACCTTGGTAGAAAGTTTTCGAGTAATCGTAAACATAATGGCGAAATGGGAAGAAGGGAAGATGCTGGAAGAAAAGTGTCTGGAAGCATGTGAGCAGTGAACAGAAATGAAGGATTGAGCGTAAATGCAAAGCTGTCCATTTACAACAGTGTGTTTGTGCCAACTCTTCTGTATGGAAGCGAAACTTAGGTCTGACAGGAATGAGGTTTCTAAGAAGTGTGTGCGGAAAATCATAGAAAGACAAAAATCCTAAATGAATTTGTTAGAGCAGAGTGCGGGGTGCAAGTGACCCATTGTAACAATTTTATTTTCGATAATAATTCTTTGCATATAATTTCAAGAATAGTGTAACAATTTTATTTTCGATAATAATTCTTTGCATATAATTTCAAGAATAGTGTAACAATTTTATTTTCGATAATAATTCTTTGTATATAATTTCAAGAATAGTGTAACAATTTTATTCATAATAATAATTCTTTGCATTCAACTTCAAAAGTAATACGCTAAGCCTGCATCGTCCTTTAGTAATCTAGTTATATTCAGATATCTGTGTCGTATAAAGCTATTTACCAGCACATCTCTGTTTGATTGTTTCGTTCCCCTCCTGACGGCGCGACCGCTCGAGCTGGTTATAAGATAGTCGGCCACAGGTGATAGAAATATCAACATGTACCCTTGGCTGGAGGCCGGCAATCTACGAATCCATTTCAAATAGTGAGGATATCTTCGAATAACGGTCGGTAATGTATATATTGTGCGAACTTGTGTAATTTGAGATAATTTATTTAGCGCGACAAGTAGAATGCAACTTTTAAAAACACACAAGGATACAGAAAAACACATGTAAGATGCAACCTTTAGAAGTTGACGTAATTCAACTTTGAGAGTACGACCGCTGCAAAATGTAAGGCGACAGGATATGATTCGACACGTGGAAGGAAGGAATTATAGAAGTTGATTTGGATGAATTTGTTTCAAATTGCAAACGCTGTTGTTGTTGCTTGAAGAACGGGGATCCGTCTTCCTTTGTCATAATGCGACAATTGCAGTTTTGGTTCGTAGATAGCTATAAGTTTTTTATGTGTTTCAAAACTTGGAACACGTTAACTTGTTTTGATGCGTAATACATGTACATTGTAAAAGTTTCAACTAATTGTTGAGCTGGATTTACCAGTAGTAAAACGAAAGTTCATTGATTTAGTGTTGTAAAAAAACACGCTTTGCTCCATATGAATCGTCGGTAATGTCAACAGGTGTTACTGACGTTATATTTTTCTACTTTGTACAGTTGACAGATGTTATTTTAAAAGCAAATGCTTTGAACAGCTGTAGTGCAATATATGTAAACATGTCTATCTTTGTGATCAGCTTTATCTACATTAAAATTAGTATACGTAATTTTGAAAGCTCAAATGCTAATATTGTTAGGAGCTATTAATTTGTTATCTACCTGAAAAGATCTGCCCAGGTTAGAATCCTATTTGTACAACAAGTTCATGTTTTAAAGTAAAGTGCTTGATGAATAATAATAAAGACAAACAGAAAAGTTAAAAGTTTAAGATTGATGCGGTTAATGATAAAAATTTTTTGTTACAAGTTATATTATTTTAAAACAGATCTTTTAGTAAACAATTGGTTCAAGATTAAAGATTTTTTATTTTGATCAAGTGGGATCAAATCTAATTACATAAAGCTAAAACCCTTCTGAGGGCAGGACAAAAATGGTGTTCCACTTTTTTATTTATTAACCTATCACAATTTCTTACAGGAGCTGCGTCTTATTTTATTAAGACAGGTTTTTGTCAGCGAAGGCGATCATTTTTTTCTTTGGGTCTCCACGTCCGCCCTTAGAACTATGCTATGCAATTATCGTAATTACATCAGGACTTGGTGGCGCCTATTTGATTTAGCTTAAGTTTTATATGCAAACAGAATTCGACTCCCCCCCCCATTTCTCATTGCTCTACCCAGGAATAGACCCCTAGTTGTGTCGGAAGATTTTTGGAACAATAAGTATTACTTGCGCCAAAACAAATAACAAACAAAAAACGTTTCACTGGCGCCGTCAACGTGTAGGGCCTCGAAATTTGTTTGCTGAAAATTTATTTTGCTTCGAAATTTGTTTGCTCAAAATTTATTTTGCATCAAGATTTGTTTGTTTAAATTTGCTATTAGTTTCAAGATTTGTTTGTTTAAATTTGCTATTAGTTTCAAAATTTCTTTGTTTAAATTTGCTAATGTTCTTGAAATTTGTTTTGGCATGAGTTTGGTTGAGACATTGACCCCCCTTCAGTCAATTAATTACCTTAGTCAAATTTATTTTTAACTTTCATTCTGTTTTGACCCAATAAAGTTTTTTTTGATATTGTTTTGGCAAAATTTATTTTTACCAAATACACTTTTTGATTTTGACCTTTAG
Source organism: Platerodrilus igneus (assembly GCA_036346225.1). Classification (NCBI taxonomy): domain Eukaryota; kingdom Metazoa; phylum Arthropoda; class Insecta; order Coleoptera; family Lycidae; genus Platerodrilus; species Platerodrilus igneus. The sequence continues at coordinate 10,383,134 of JARFIW010001325.1, read as the reverse complement.
TTGCCCAAATTTGTTTTGACAATTGTCGTAAGGCTTAAGTCATTTAGATTTATCAATTTGATTTCATTAAAATATTAGACTATTGCAATCATGTCGGAAAAATACCAAATTGTTTGTCTACTTAAAGAGGAGCTGGAGTATGAACTGAGAATCAGAAGAGTAGTGAGTGAGAGACCAGTTTTGAAGAAAAGAAAAATTTTAGGAAGATTGTTAGCTAAAGAAATCGATAAGCCTGGTTGTCTGATTGACCTTTCGTGTTATGTAGTAGATTTTGCAACGGAAAGTAAAGAGATTTCTGTTTCAGTTGAGTCAGTTCAAAATGTTTTGTCCGAATTTGAAGGTGATTCATCGGATTCAATTTTTAGGAGAGCTTGTTCAAGGTTGATCCACGTTTCTGGTCGAGTTAAGCGTATGAAAATTCCTTCAATAAATTCCGAGGAAGCAATTAAATTCAAAAATGAGACCGTAGCAACCATACTAACCCTAGAAGCTGAATTATATGATAAAATCAATAAGAGTACAGAGTTCACTAATTTTGATCGGTCTGTTATAGTATCTCCTTCAGTTGCTAGTGCGCCTACCCATTCGTATTTCGTATGTAACACCTTCTTTACCTATAAGTTCATGGCCCGTAAAATTCTCAGGAGACCCTAAACAACTATATTCATTTTTAGATAGAGTCAGCGATTTAGCACAATCTCGTAAGGTACCCGAAGCTGATTTATTTGGATCAGCATGTGAAATTTTTGTGGGAAATGACTTGATTTGGTTTAGAACTGTAAAAAATTCGTTGAGAGATTGGAATTCATTATTAGAACGTTTAAAGGAAGATTTTCTACCCGGTTTTTCTGATGATGACATTTGGGAAACAATTAAAAATCGTCGTCAAGGTAAAGATGAAAGGATTGTTTTATTTGTTGCGCATATGCAAACTTTATTTAGTAGACTTACTAACGAGCCAGCAGAAGTCACTAAGGTTAAGATGATAAGAAAAAAATTTGATTCCTGATTTTATTTCAGCACTTGCGTTGTCGGACATTCAAGATGTATCTACCTTAGTAAGTTTGTGCAAAAAGTTAGAAGAAGCCTCTTTGATGAAACTAAACTCAGTTTCTGCATCTTCTAGTAAGCCTAACAAGACTTGTAGTCCTTCTAAGCATCCATTCGAGACTAAACATCCCGTGGTGATTGAAAAAATTTAAGCAGTTGAGAGTAGGGTTTATCAAAATAAATTAGTTAATCCTCAAACACCAGTAGCGGATAAGAGTACTTCGGAGTCTTCAGTTTTCAATTCTTTTAGTCCTGATAAGGGAAATAATTTTGCTTGTTGGAATTGCTCCCGTAATGGACCTTGGTTTAAAGATTGTAGAGCAACCAAAAAGATTTTTTGTTTTGGATGTGGTCGAAAAGGTGTTAAAGCAACGTCGTGTCCACAATGTTCAAAAAACTAGTAAGGCGGCAGGTGCATAGCGGTCGGCATTCTGTTCCGCGTGATAAGGCTACAGTTATGATATGTATACAAGAAAAATATTTTTGTAAAGATGATTGGTCGAGATGGCCTACAGTTGTAAAAAATTTTTGTCAGAACTCTACGAAGCTTAAGAATAATTCCTTGTTCATTGAAAAGCAGTGTGATAATCGACTTTACATTATGGTGGAGTTACTTGATAGAGATATTACCGGCCTTCTAGATTCAGGATGCACTACCTCAGTGGTTGGATCCTGAGCTCTTTCGATAATTGGAAAATTAGACTTAAAAATTTTTAGTTCCGCAAAAACAGGTATTACTACAGCTGATGGTTCAGTAAAGTCTGTTTTAGGTTCTGTTGATTTACCAATTTGTGTGGGTAATGATTGTCGTATTCTTAATGCATTAGTGGTCCCGTCCTTACCTCATACCTTTATATTCGGTAGTGACTTTGCAAAATTATTTGGTGTAGTTGCCGATTTTAGGAACTATAATTGGTTTATTCAGAGTAACATTGAGAACAGTATTGTGTATTTAGGTTCATCTTCTATCCCTTTGAACACTAATGATTACTTATTTGATTTGCATGAAATTTCGGATGCTCAGTGTGTGCAAGCACAAGAGATTATAGATTCATTCAATGAAATTAGCAGTGATTATAGGTTGGGACGTACTAACCTGCCGAAATGGATATAGATACAGGTAATGCTAAGCCCTTCCATAAGAAACCATATGTAATGTCATTTGGGTTGAAGAATGCTGCGCAGACTCAACAGCGATTAGTAGATGCGATTTTTGGTCCACGTTTTGAACCTCATGTATTTTGCTATTTGGACGACATAATACTATGTTCGTCGTCGTTTGAAGAACATCTGAAATTATTGTCGGAGATTAAGCAACGTTTAAAAGAGGCTAACCTTACTATAAATATAGGAAAATGTGAATTTTTCAAAAAAACACTTAAATTTTTGGGTTATATAGTAGGTTCAAATTCACTTCGTACAGACCCCGATAAAGTATCAGCTATGATTACCTTTCCTCGACCGAAAACCACGACGGAAGTTAAGAGGTTCATAGGAATGTGCAGTTGGTATCGTCGCTTTATAAACAATTTTTCGTCAATAGTTTCTCCCATTAATGATCTCGTTAAGAAAAAGAAAAAAGGTCAAACTGTAAATTGGAGCGCGGAAGCAGAAAATTCGTTTGTGTTAATTAAACAAGCATTAGTTTCGGCACCTCCTCTTTCACAGCCAGATTATTCGGCACCCTTTATTGTTGAATGTGACGCCAGTAACACTGGGTTAGGTGCTGTTCTGATACAGAATATAAGAGGAGAAGAACGTGTAATTTCGTACGCAAGTAAAACCCTAAGCCGTACGGAGCGCAATTATTCCACCACAGAAAAAGAGTGTTTAGCAGTAATTTTTGCAATTGAAAAATTTCGTCCGTGGGTGGAAGGAGTTCGATTTACAGTTGTCACTGATCATTTTTCGTTACTTTGGTTGAGTAATCTTCAGAATCCTACTGGAAAACTTGCCAGATGGTCTGTTCGATTAAGGCAACATTCATTTGATTTGGTACATAGTAAAGGAAAATTTAATATAGTTCTAGATTGTCTTAGTCGTGCTGTTCCTATAGAAAATCCAGAAATTAATTTAGTAGAGATCAAACCTGATAATGTAGGCTTGTGGTATGAATCTTTAAGAAAGAAAATTTAGTCGTCACCTAAAAGCTACCCACAATGGAAAGTGGACGATGGGTTTATTTTTAAATTTATTCCTTCCAAATTACCTCATTCGGCGAATATTGTAGAGTGGAAGCACTTAGTACCGAAATCTCAGCGTACAGATGTCAATAAGTCATGTCATGACCCCCCTACAGCAGGACATTTTGGTTCTTTGAAAACTTTGTCTCGTGTCCAAGAATTGTATTATTGGCCAAAGATGATTTTTGATGTACGTAAATTTTGTCGGAAATGTTTGATTTGTGGTGCTCAAAAACCACCAAATAAAGGTCCCCTTGGCATAATGGGAGAGGAAAAAGAGGTTGAACTTCCATTCCAAGCCCTTGCTTTAGATTTGATGGGTCCGTTCCCTCGTTCCAAACGCGGACATAAATGGTTATTAATTGTCGGTGACTGGTTCTCGAAGTATTCGATTTTACAACCTTTGGGCAGTGCCAAGGCACATTTGATTGAAAAATTTTTGGAAGAAAAAGTGTTTCTTGTCTACGGCGTACCACAATTTGTTATTTGTGATAATGGTCCACAATTGATTGGACGTGTTTTTAAAGCTTTGTGTGCAAGGTACAAAATCCAAAAGATTTGGTACAATGCTGTTTATGCTCCTCAATGCAATTTTGTGGAAAGAATTAATAAGACAGTTGGTACTGCAATCCGTTCTTCCGTCGAAGAACATGATACATGGGATAATGAGATATCGAAAATTCAGTACGCAGTTAATTCAGCAAAACACGAATCCACCAACTATTCTCCAAATTTTTTAGTCTTTGGTCGTCAGGTACCCTTAAGTGGAAAAGCTTATAGTAACAATTTTGAACCCGGTCAAGATGTAGATGTTGTTTCTAGTAGTAGACCTTCCTATGTTTTGGATCGTCAATCTTTGTTCGATATTTTTGGGAATGTCCGTGAAAATTTACATGTAGCTTATCAACGTTCGAGTAAACGCTACAATCTTAGAAGAAGAGACATTTAATTCCAAGTCGGAGAAAGCGTTTGGAGGACTAATAAGAGACTTTCGAGTGCTGGTGATAAATTCTCCGCTAAGTTAGCTCCAAAGTTCATTTTGTGCAAAGTTCGTAAAAAACATTCCAATTTAGTATATGAATTAGAGAATGAGGATGGAACAAAAGCCGGAAAATGGCATGTTAAAGACTTGAAACCCGTTGAAGCATCAGATTCAGATAAGAATGATGATCCTGACGATCAGTTCCAGTCTAGTCATTTCTTTGATTTTAAGTAAAACAATCGTTGTTTGCTCCGTTTTGTTCGATTTTTGATTTAGTATAGTTTTAACTAATACTAAATGGAGACTGTCCTTTTGCAACTTATTTTGTTTGAAAATTTTGTTTGATGATTGAAACATGTAGTCAAAATTTTGTGTAGTAGTTTTGTAGTGTACAATAATGTACATACTAGTTAAATTCGTTGCGCGTTATTAGAAGATATTATTAGAGGACATTATTAGAAGATATCATTAGAAAGTAGAAATAAGGAAACTATTTAAGTTGCTAGTCCTGATTTCTACATATTTAGGTAGAGAGAATATTGGCTTGTTCTTTCCCTTGTTTCGGACCTTTCAGAAATTTTTGTTTGATAAGGTCAGAGGTTTGCACGGTGAACCTCACCATTTGATCCATCACTAATAGGAGGTGATGTTTGAAAATTAGTGATAGGATAATCAGTAGGGTGTAAGAGATTTCAGCCCTAACCTTAGTTTTGATTATCACTTTGTGATGATAATATTTTGCATCAGATTTTTGTAAGTAACCTGTTAGGTTATCTTAGTTTTGATTATCACTTTATGATGATAATATTTTGCATCAGATTTTTGTAAGTAACCTGTTAGTTAGGTTACCTTAGTTTTGATTATCACTTTGTGATGATAATACTTTGTATTCGATTTTTGTAAGTGACCTGTTGGTTAGGTTACTTTAGTTTTGTTTATCACCTTGAGATGATAATATTTTGAAGTGTGATGCTGTTTTGATATTGTAGCGTCCCTTTTTTTTTGGTTGATAGAGTTGATTGAGCTCCAAGAAGTGGAGTTGTTATTTTTGGAAATTAAGATAATTTGTATTGTGTTTAGTTATAGTTAGTAGATACTAGCCTTGGTAGGAGTAAGAAAGTTCTTGCTCTAATAAAAGGGTTACTTTAAATTTAGACTTAGATTAATTTTTTTGTCCCGTGGAGTGTTTGACTTTTTAAATTGACCTCTCTTAATTTTGACTTATACCGATTGTGACTCCCCGATTTTGTCTCCCTATGGACGCTTGGTACACGTAGTTACCGACACACTCAAATTTGTAGATATTTGTCCCCCTCGTTTTCATAGGTTCGTAAATATTTGTTTTGTTAGTTAGAAGTGTAGAAAAGGCTAGTATAAATAAAAAAAATCTTTTGTATTTGTTTTACTTAAATTTTTCCTTGTTAAAAAAGATTTTTTTTCTTTTAGGAAAGGGGTAGTGTAACAATTTTATTTTCGATAATAATTTTTTGCATATAATTTCAAGAATAGTGTAACAATTTTATTTTCGATAATAATTCTTTGCATATAATTTCAAGAATAGTGTAACAATTTTATTCATAATAATAATTCCTTGCATTCAACTTCAAAAGTAATACGCTAAGCCTGCATCGTCCTTTAGTAATCTAGTCATATTCAGATATCTGTGTCGTATAAAGCTATTTACAAGCACATCTCTGTTTGATTGTTTCGTTCCCCTCCTGACGGCGCGACCGCTCGAGCTGGTTATAAGATAGTCGGCCACAGGTGATAGAAATATCAACATGTACCCTTGGCTGGAGTCCGGCAATCTACGAATCCATTTCAAATAGTGAGGATATCTTCGAATAACGGTCGGTAATGTATATATTGTGCGAACTTGTGTAATTTGAAATAATTTATTTAGCGCGACAAGTAGAATGCAACTTTTAAAAACACACAAGGACACAGAAAAACACATGTAAGATGCAACCTTTAGAAGGTGACGTAATTCAACTTTGAGAGTACGACCGCTGCAGAATGTAAGGCGACAGGATATGATTCGACACGTGGAAGGAAGGAATTATAGAAGTTGATTTGGATGAATTTGTTTCAAATTGCAAACGCTGTTGTTGTTGCTTGAAGAACGGGGATCCCGTCTTCCTTTGTCATAATGCGACAATTGCAATTTTGGTTTGTAGATAGCTATAAGTTTTTTATGTGTTTCAAAACTTGGAACACGTTAACTTGCTTTGATGCGTAATACATGTACATTGTAAAAGTTTCTACTAATTGTTGAGCTGGATTTACCAGTAGTAAAACGAAAGTTCATTGATTTAGTGTTCTAAAAAAACATGCTTTGCTCCATATGAATCGTCGGTAATGTCAACAGGTGTTACTGACGTCATATTTTTCTATTTTGTACAGCTGACAGATGTTATTTTAAAAGCAAATGCTTTGAACAGCTGTAGTGCAATATATGTAAACATGTCTATTTTTGTGATCAGCTTTATCTACATTAAAATTAGTATACGTAATTTTGAAAGCTCAAATGCTAATATTGTTAGGAGCTATTAATTTGTTATCTACCTGAAAAGATCTGCCCAGGTTAGAATCCTATTTGTACAACAAGTTCATGTTTTAAAGTAAAGTGCTTGATGAATAATAATAAAGACAAACAGAAAAGTTTAAGATTGATGCAGTTAATAATAAAATTTTTTTGTTACAAGTTATATTGTTTTAAAAGAGATCTTTTAGTAAACAATTGGTTCAAGATTAAAGATTTTTTATTTTGATCAAGTGTGATCAAATCTAATTACATAAAGCTAAAACCCTTCGAAGTAATAAATTGATACCAATTTTATATTGGAAATACTTTTTTATTATTTCTTTATGTATTTTTGCAGGACACAAATGGTGTTCCACTTTTTTATTTATTTAACTATCACAATTTCTTACAGGAGCTGCGTCTTATTTTATTAAGACAGGTTTTTGTCAGCGAAAGCGATCATTTTTTTTCTTTGGGTCTCCACGTCCGCCCTTAGAACTATGCTATGCAATTATCGTAATTACATCAGGACTTGGTGGCGCCTATTTGATTTAGCTTAAGTTTGATCTGCAAATAGAATTCGACTTCCCCTTTCTCATTGCTCTACCCAGGAATAAACCCCTAGTTGTGTCGGAAGATTTTTGGAACAATAAGTATTACTTGCGCCAAAACAAATAACAAACAAAAAACGTTTCACCATTAAAGAGTTGAGTGGCCGAAGCACGCTTAGATGGTTTGCACTTGTGGAAAGAGTAAATGAGGCTAGACTTAGCGAGCGTATATATGCAAGTAAGATGACCGATAGAGCTGCAAGAGGTAGATCGCATAAAAGACGGTTGCAAGCAGTAGATTCTGAATGAACGACAGGTGAGAAGTCTGAGGAATAAAGGGGTATGCCAAAAGCGATGAATGAACGTTGCAAAGGCAAAGCAAGTATGTAGGAACTAAGGAATGTGGAGAAGGATTGTGAATGGTGCAGAAAGTATAGTAGTGTAGTAGGGTAGATCTATATTCTGCATATCCCCGCAGACAGAGGTGCTAGGTTTGATTACCCCTAAAGGGAATACCGTGATTGGTGTGTTGTTGTCATTATTGGTCTATCTATTGTTTTATTACAACGTTATGCATATATGTATAACACATTGAGACGAGCTTACGTGATTTTTAATGAGAATAATAGTCAATATGGAGTACAACATGTGTTGTAAATACAAATGTGCAGCCATTAGTGGGGTGGGATAAAAGTTAGGTATAACAATAGAAGAACAACAGTCATTAAAGTGTACTAACCATACAGTGGGTTTGTCATGCCGCGAGCTACTATATTTAAAACTAGGGATCATCCAACATCAATGTCAACAAGTTCAATATCATGATCAACCATTAATAATAATAATGAGGACAATTTCATATTTGGAAAAATGGCGAATATATTACCATTTGCCAAGCATTACAAGTGACCAAGAAATAAGTTGCTGTTTGTAGTTTTACCGTCCGAAATATTTAAAGTACTGTGTAGTTGTATAGAATCAAAATTGGTAAGTAATTCGACATATAATGAATGCGAACAGCACTTAGAAATATCTATTCGTCTAAAGATTGTCAGCTAGCGAATCATTGTAAATTTTATTGTTATCTGCACTTAGAAAGTGAGTCACTCACAGAATATATTTTTGCATAAAGAGACTTCCTAACTGAATGTAATTTTGATACATTTTTATCAGATGCATTGCGGGATCGCCTTGTATCGGAATTAAATCAATAGCATATTAAATTGTAAAATAAATTGTTGTCACAAAAAGACGATTTTTTTAAGGAAAAATAAAGTACATCTAGTATTGGAATACGAAACTGTCAAAAGATCAGATGTTAATATATTGTCCAGTCAGAATGCTACGTTATCAATTAATTCCCACTAGTCCAGAGCAAAACAAAAATTTCGTCAGTCGAAGAGCGAAGATAATGAAAAAAGTCAAAAACAAAAAGGTTTTGCTAGTAGGCCCCCACAATGGTCCCTCGCTTGAACTAAATTCTGAGCCATGGTGTGTGTCACCAGAGTGAAAGCTCGAGCTTGATTGACCTTAGTGGACTGGATGCACACTAGGCACAAGGATCGTCTGACATTTAGAATGTTATTCAGACAACCAACGTTTACGAATAGAGCCTAAGTTTAATTAATATACGCCTCGTGCCTCGTGATTGGGCCATATTGTACTGATCTGTACATTTATTAATATTACAAAACTAATTGTTTATTTAAATAAATAGTGCAGTGTATTTTATAAATAAATTTATAAACTTCTATAATTGTTAAAAAAAATTGTTACACTGCCCCTCTCCAAAAAGAAAAAATCTTTCCTTAGTGCAACCAAAGATATTTTGCGTTACTTATAACCCGTAACAAAATTTTAATCTTAATATCGAAACAAATCCTACTACTGACCTGTGGGAGAACCAAAATAATAAAGAGTGAGTGTATTAGTAACTACGCGTACTACACGTCCACAAGGAAACAAAGTCGGTAATACACAATCGGGAATTGTGGCAATTGGGAAGTTCAAAACTCTCACGAAAAAAATAATAATAAGATTTACAGGTCTCTACTATACACTCTCTAAGCTTACACTAAACTGAAACTACTAACCACAAAAAAAATATCAACACTAATACTAGAGAAAATACTACGACAGAAAATTCAAATCTCTCAACTATATACAAAACTTCTGATTGAGATGACAGCTGAAGTCGAAAGGAATAGTTAGAGCTTTTTATTAAAAAGCAGCCTCAAAATATATAACCATCAAAAATGGTATCCCAACGTTATTACTCTACAAAACGTAAGTACTAATTGCCTACCGCAAAAAAACTATTTTAGCAACCTACTAAAATATTCCAAACCTCTCTACAAATGCGAATTCATCACACTACCAACGCTAATATCAATTGTGCAATCAGCACATACTGAAACCAACCAAATAAACTATGAGCAACCGGCTCACTCACCATACTCAAACTTAATAGTGATCAACTGCACACGAGTATCACTAAACTAAATTCTCCAAAAAATTTACACTCCACTCAACTAAGCACACACTGCTGAGCGGCCAACTCTTCATGAGTCTCGTCTAGACTTACATATTGCTCAATGGAGTGTACTAAACGCAAAAAGAACACTCTACGGTTTTTTGCTTACATTGCGGAAGACTCGACTATTCTTAACAAGACACAACTTCCACAAACTCGAAAAAAATTAATTTTTCTAGTTAACATGTTATAAGTCCAAAAAGGTTTCGTCTGTCAACATTTTACCAATAAAAAAAAATTTCGTCTGTTAACTTTGAACGAATCAAAAAAATTTATTTGTTAACGAGCTGGACACACACAAGAAAGATGCTCCTCAGTGCTCCTCAAAACACGCTACTCGCGCACACGGAGTGTTTCTAATAGCACAATGCGCAACCACAGGGAAAGTGTTTCTGACAACACGATGCGCACACAGGGGAATGTTTCTAATATTACGCTCACGTACAAAGAAAGTGCTTCTAGTAATAGGCTCACTTAAACGCTATACAAAAATCCATAAAGCTATATCACTATTTAACGTCATTACTATCACATCTATCTTACTATAACTAAAATGTCACCTAATTCCTATTAAAAAAAAATTTAAATGAGGTGCTTCCTCTTCAACTTACGGTACAGAAACAAAAGAAGAAAACTAAACAAAACAATAAGAGATGTACCTTACTTCAAACTCAAACCAGGAAAACAACAACTTATTTATATTGAAACGGCATCCTCTTGATCTATGGCTTCAGATCTTTCACATGCCACTTTCCGGCTTTCGTGTACTAAGCAATTCATTTATAAAAAAAGTAATCACGACGATAGTTAGTAAAAATATATTAGTGATCAGGTACACTCCCATTCTACTCCAAACCGAACTGTCGAAACAACTAAAGTGCTTCACAACGCATAGACTTGCTAGTATGACAGACTCTTCCACGAGCCTTACCTAGACTAATTAACAAAAAATTTTTACCACATCACCAACTTCAAAAACAGTGATGCAAAAATGCTAGAGCGACAAACTCACCTCGAGTCTCGTCTAGACTTACTCACTGCTGAGAGACCAACTCTCCACGAGTCTCGTCTAGATTTACGCACTGCTGAACGACCAACTCTCCACGAGTCTCGTCTAAACTTACGTACTGCTGAGCGACCAACTACGACGACAAGTCCCGCTTAAACTAAACAGAATTAAACATGTTGCGTTGTAACGCCGATATAAATCACAAAAATTGCTATCAAACCAAAAACGTGCCTATGCACATAAGCAATTCTCAAACAGCATGACAACAGCACAAACTAATGTACCCAATTTACGGAAACATTATTTTTAGTACTTACTTTAATAGTAATCTCATAACACGAAGTAACATACTAACTGTTATACATGTGTCTCATTAATTTTTGGATCACGACTGACACGAAGTTGAGGTAACGCCTCTATGTCCGCATTTAAAACTTAATATCTTCATAGAGGCTCTACAATAACTAAACGTGTGATCATGGCGTGAACAATTTCAACACCCAAATTTGCTGACTTGTTCTACGCCTGGTAACTTCACAACCAAAGGTTTTTCTTCATCAACGACTTGGACTTGAGGAGGTGAAGATTTATTTCTATAAACCCTACTACGAAATGCTGAAGTGTTTCTAAATTCTTCTTGAATGTTTATTTTCAGATTGTGATTTCAAATTTTTACAAAACCAAAAATTATTTTTCAATGAACTAACTACCACGGTATGTCTTGACTGAACAGCTTCTTCCAACTTTTTACCTAACTTCACTAATGTGGAAGTATCCTCAATTTCAGATAGAGCAACATAATTTGGTAATAAATTCTTTCTCATAATACGAACCTTCGTTATTTCCGCAGGCATCTTAGGTAACCTACTAAATAAGCTATCCATATGTGCCACAAACAAAACTACAGATTCTTGTTTTCGCTGATGACGTGACTTAATCTTTTCCAAAGTTCGTTTTCTATATGAGCAGGAAGAAAATCCTCCTTTAACCGACACACCCTAAAGATTTCCAATTCTACATGGAATTCCTCACTTGCCGAAACCAAACGAGGGCATCATTCACAAATAACTCTGCAGAGGCATTACACAGATCGTTCTCAGTTACTCTACGCGACTGTGCTAACTCTTCGACTCGTTCCAGGAAAGAATAAAGTTGTTTAGGATCTTCTGAAAACTTAAAAGACCAAGTTCCGATGGGTAAAGGTGGTGTTACATAAGTGACCGTATTAAGGTGCACACTATGAATAGGAGACCATAAATTGACAGATTCATTTAAACTACTTGGCTTTTCTTTTGCCTTGTCAAACAAATCAGCCTTTATAATAAGCTTCGTAGTTAATGTCTCTCGCATAAACTCAACTGCTTCTTCACGATTCACTACTGGCAGCTTTATCCTCTTAACTCGACCAGTTAAGTGTACTAGTCTTGACTGTACCCTTTTAAAAACAGAGTCGGAAGAGCCACCTTCAAACTCTGACAAAACATTTTTAATCGATAAAACGGTGTTGTTGATTTCTTCAGTCTCTACCGAAAATTCAACATTATAATCCCAGAGATCTATAAGACAACCTGGTTTACTTAACTCTTTTGCTAGTAAACGACCTAATATCTTCCGTTTATCAACAATTGGCCTACTGCTCTCAATTCCACGTATACGAAGTTCATAATCTAGTTCCTCTTCAAGTAAATACACAACCTGAAAGGTATCAACCATATTAATATTTTTCTAAGATTTATTTTCGAAAAAAACTATTAAAAATCCTGAAACTTGAAAGTTTTCTTAAGATCTTAATTTTAGTACATAATTATATACCTTTCTTAAATATTTGTTTATAGTTGTTAAGTTTTAAGGAATCAGGTTTTTGCATAAACTTTACCGTACTGCCCTTTTTACGTCAAAAGAAGGTGATTCACAACTTCATTGAGCAAAGTGATCTGCTGAATAGAAAAAATAAAGTCGGTTCTTCATAAGTACAATTTTCGGTGTGTGTCATCTCTCTACTTTACACATAGACGTACAGATATTTTTAAAAGCATACCTTTAAATTTTAAGTCGTAATTTTTTATTATATAATCTTTTTATGCGTAAATATCGATCTACGTCTTTTCCTTAAGGATCAGTTAAAATATTTCTATAAAGTTGTGAAACCCTATACACGAAAATTGAATTAACGTAACTAATGAATCTTTTTGGTGATCCTAGTTCTACGGCACGTTATATTACTTTCATTTATTATACTTTTATACATAAATTTGAAATGTCATCATTGCCACTAGTAATTTTTGGAACTTTTAGCTAGTGGTGCTGCTTAAAGGACTGAGAAATAATTAATTGCTTAAGCTAACGACCAAAATATTAATTTATACGTAATTACTTCAATCCCGTCCACGTATTTTATAAGAATTCAGCACTAAAGCTATAGGCCTTTTATTTCAAAACCGAGCTACGACAGTATTCTTAAAATGCTATACAATTATTGTATTTTTGGGTAACTAAAAGATACCGTAATGAATATGAATACCTTTGAAAATACTTTGCAGTGTCGGGTTTTAATCGTAATGTAATTACTTGTACAAGCAATTCATATACAAAAGTAGTAGGCGAGAGTGAGCTATCTTTAGCCAACTTTATTCTTTATTTAAGCAAAACTCCAGAAGTAATTAGGTAATTAAAGGTAACAAAAAGGAAGGCACCGTGTAATTTAAGAAAAACTCTCCACTAATCTAAGACTTACATTTATAACTGTCACAGGGCACTGTATGTCGACAGAGTAAAAATGAAAGATAACTTTACTCTTAGCATTAAAAGCAATTGAGCACTTTATATTTATAATCCTTTAAACCTGCACTTCTATTCAGCTACAAAATTACACTTAAAATCTAGATGTAAAGGAATATTTCAGCATTCAGTGCTTCCATGAATTAGCTGTTAATTTAAAAACTACCGAATTCGTAAAACATTTCGCAGTTCTTTGTGTCTATGAAAAGCTTGTGATTACAGGCACGCCTATAATCGCTAACCGAGGCACCAGGTATAATATGCATTGCTAGTACTCTACCTTTTATCTCGTATACCAATAAATATACCGCGAAAAATTCATATTTAAGCTTAAGCTAGCGTTCGAGTTCAATCTTAGATAAATGAACATTTTGAACCTTTGCTACCTTTTTTATATTAATACAAAAATAATTAATTTGAAAGGGCTTCTAAGCTTTTACCATAATTTAAACCAAGAATTTGTAATACCCATATTATAAAAAGGGTTTTTACTTTAATTATGTACAAGGGCAAGAATACTCTATGGATAAAGCCGTTTTGATTGTGTAATGGTTTTCAGAACCGTAATATCGGTTTTCGACAAACTACGCATCTAACATGTAACTACATGCCTTTCAAGATAGCACGATAATATCCTTAAAGCAGTTAGGTTTTCCACATTATGTTAAATACTTACTTACTCTTAAGGATCTAAAGGGTTCCCCTAGGTATACAATTTGTAAAACACAACTAGAGACTCGGTTCTAAGAAAGATGTGTACTCCTCTTTTAACCTAAACATACAAGAAAATGTTCTCAGAATTTCATTTTTTTATTTATCAGATTAAGGATTAAGCTTCAATTTGCAATTTAATTCATATAGCCCGACAGTTAGACGAGTGGTGAGATATAGAGTTAGGACCTTGGCTTTGAACAAAAACTTTGACTATATCTTAGCCCTTTAGAAGTCTGATTATTATTAACACAAAATTTCGCTTGCTATCTACCATCTATTGAACAAGCTCGGTTGTCATTACAATCTTTCTCTGAAAATAAATCAAACGACTACACAATCATAGATTGGGTAACGCAAGACTTCTATTTTACAGGAACCATAAATTTCAGGGTACCTATTCATATTATAGAGTAACTAGGGAATATAAAAATTAGTAACTTAAATCTAAAGAAGTATCACAATTTACAACATAATTATGTTGTATTGTAACTGATGGTATTGTTTTTAAATTGTGATAACTATGGAATTGCAACACAGCTTTACACGCTGCTAGAGATATAATTTTTTTTATAAAGGTGTGTCGTCTGTAAGTTGAACTTCGATATCCAACAAGTATTCCAAACACTTGATTAGTAGTCCTCTGAAAGTTGCTAGTTTCTGTTGAATATTAAAAATTATGGATCTCAACTTCTTGGGTATCTAAAAAATTCTTGTACGTAAAATTTTTACCAAACCTTGATAAGTGGCTTATAGATTACATTATGTACCAGAAATTGATTTTATTTCACATCTGGCAACCAGTCGGTTAACGCTCAAAGGCTGTTTTCGTCGTATCAACCTAGGAATAATGAAAGTAATCAGATGAAATTTATAGCTTAAACTTTGTAACGTTCCGTTTATTTTGTTACCTTATATTAGAGAAATATGTATATAAAGTCCCTTAGTTTGTGTAAATAATTCATCAGTTTAAAATATAACAAAGAGCGCATTGCCCGCCCTTCTCCTGCCTACAACTTTACTTTTGCTTGTTTACTCCACCCCTCCACCCTTTTATTTTTATTTTTAACAAATATATGTGATTATAAACTTTACTACTTTTATTTATTTAAACAAAATTTTGCCACACGACTTTTGTCGTCGTCCCTATTTTAGTATTCAATAAATGCCTTCTATTTTAGGTGCTTTAGCAACGTTTGGTTGGTTATCTATTTACTGTTTACTATATATTATGCCTCGACTATATGAAACCTTAATCTCAGGGTGTTCACCTTACTCACCGTGAGTTCAATCGTGAGTAGATGTGCACTACCCAACCAAACTGCACACTCGTTTGTTTTACCACTTTTTTAATGCACTGATTTACTATATATGCCAAATTTTAACAGATCAATGTTGCTTGGTGCCAAATTAATTTATGTATACTATTTATGACTTTAATTTTGACGTTTT
The DNA here is from genome assembly GCA_036346225.1 of Platerodrilus igneus. Lineage (NCBI taxonomy): Eukaryota > Metazoa > Arthropoda > Insecta > Coleoptera > Lycidae > Platerodrilus > Platerodrilus igneus. Next base: position 10,367,361 of record JARFIW010001325.1, on the reverse strand, counting down.
AAGATATTCACGGTACTTACCTGAATTATACCGTGCTGAAGGCCTTCTTTTTAAACTGCTGGTTCAAGATCGTATTCACCGTACGCACCTTCACAAGGATTCTCAATCGTAGTTCACTTGCGTATCGCCTCCAGGTGTTCTTAACCAATTTCGTTGACCCCAAATCTGAAATAATTTTACCCCAATTTAGAATTTAAAAAAAACCGCTATATCTACTTCCCCTGCGTTAATTCTTCCTCGTAATATACTGCTCTACTGTTTCTCTACTTCGTATTCCAATCAATCCTCTCCTTGCTCAATCCAAATCAATCCAGCCGCCCTATTTTCAATCAATCCTTGTCCTGCTATTCCTTTAATATCCACACGATGTCCTTACTGCCGTTAATCTGCTCAAATCACTCCAAAATTATCAATATCGTCGTTGCCTTATATATCCACTCAAATCTCCTGCTGCCGTTTAACCAAATCTACCCAAAACCAACACCAATCTTGCTCAAACCTAAATAATCGTCGCTTTTCCCGTCGCACTAGTAACCACTCTAAATCTTCTTTAATACTCGTTGCCTTTATAGTCTCGATGCTTCTTATTACTCTCACTTTACTAAATTAGACTCTTTAATTCACAAAAACTTTTATTTCAATAAATATTTGTACAACTTTTAACGCAGGTTTTGTAAAACACGTCTTTATCTGAATATAATCGTAATTAGAATCTTTTTATTTATTTCGCTTAGCGATAAGATCAACAACCTTAGCTTACTTGAATTACAATTCTAAAACATACAATATCCAATAACAATTCATCTTTCCTTCACTACAGTCTTTATAATATTCTTAATTTCTACTATTGGTCCAAAACACTTCACAATTCTCCAATAACCTTTTATATTTCTATTCACTTTTAATTTTGATTTTACAATTCGTCCAAAAGTTGATTCTATTAAAAGAAAAGCCAAAATAATTTACACACGACCTGGACGCTTTGTTGGTTGCAGATATCCATAAATGCGTTCGGCTTTCCGACGGCAAATGTACTTTCGCTGGCTCATAAAATATCAACTCAGTATAAAACCTTAAGTACCGTGCATTGTATCAACGTCATAAAGTCATGTTGTCTACCTTTTGGCACATATTTTTCAAACTAAAATGGTACATACTTTAGCATATGTAAAGTACAGCAAAACATAGTTTTTTAAATTATTAGATCTGATATATTAATCTTGTTGTTTGGCATACACCCCTATTAACACAAATCTACCCTTAGAAGCCTTGTACCCCCCCCCCTTACATAATATTGGCCCCACTGATTTTGAATGAAATTGGAAATTTCGTATGTTTTTCTCTTCCCCTGGTGTGCAAAAATTTCTAATTTTTATTTAAAATCACTCTTTCGTTGTTTCATTTCAATTTGGCAACCCCTATTCGCCTTTCTCTCACATCTATCATACTACGCTATATTCTAACCTATACTATACGACAATAACAAAAAAAAACAAAAACTAAACTTTCCGTTGCATGAACTACATTATAACCTATCCTACTAAACCCTCTTCCTGTACTACTCTATATGGGTATAAATTCTCCAAGTGAAAACGCCCGCGATATCCCCTGTCATATTATCTTGCTCAAACGTATTTCCTTCAGCAAAATACGCGTGATCTTGTACGGCCCTTCATAAGGAAACAACAACTTCGCGCAAATGTTTCTGTCGCGGTTTGAAACCCTTAATCGTTTTACTACTACCAGATCCCTATTCCAAAAGTCGTTTTTTTTAATTTTCCTACACCTTCGCTCGATGTCCCTACGCTGCATCCTTTCAATTCTACGCCTAGCACTACCTAACAACTCTGTTATGTCTTGTATCTCGACTTCCTCCCTCCATGGTCTAGCTGGTATAATCCTTCGCATCAATGTTACCGGACATGTTTTCGTAACCGAACTCGGTACGCTATTCATAAAATTTTCTATTTGTGGCAGATATCTAATCCATCTGTCGTGATGCTCCTGTGTCGCCAATCGTAGATATTTTATTACCTTTCGTATATAACGTTCGCATGGATTAGCTTTCGGATGCCGTATGCTGCTAAATGATACTTTAATATTTGCCCTATTTAACCCGTTCCTGAATCTTTGATTGTTGAAATACGTCGCGTTGTTTACCAAAATCCTTTCCATCTTCCCGACCTGGCTTTCAAATTCTCCAATTGACTGCAATGCATGCACCGTGTTACTTCGTCTTGCCGGAAATAATTTGACAAATTTAGAAAAAACGTCTACCATCACCAATATGTGTCGATACCCCTGTTCACTCGTAATCAGGTTGCTTAAGTAATCAATCGCTACTAATTCTAACGGTCCATTTACGCTCACGTTCATTGGCGTATTCTGCAACACCACGTTCTTGTCTTTACCTAGAATACAAATTTCACACCGATTTATCCTTTCTTTAATCACCGTGATATCATTTCTTGCATAAAACGCCTCTCTAAATACCAAAAATGTTTTTCTGATACCTATATGTCCGAATTTTAAATGAATTTCGTCTATAATTTCAACAGCCACGTCTCTTGATAACACTACCAGCTCTGCATCCCCTATCCTTTTTACCACAAACTGCCCTACGATGGTAAATCCTCGGTACTCTTCCATATTTTCTCTTGTTAGTTTCTCGCGTATCGAGCTCACCTCACTGTGCCTCTGCGTCTCTATAAGCTTGGCGTTTGTCCACCGACCAACATCCCTGAACTCCTGCAAAGCAATTAAACAACCCTTTATGTTTTGATTCGATTCCACCTGCGGTCTGCTTAGAAAATCCGCCGTCACATTCTCCTTTCCTGGTTTATGCTTAATTTCAAAGTCGTATTCCTGTAACACCAATGCCCACCTATACAACCTACTGTTTAGAAACTCCTTTTTCTTCATGAACGTTACCACCGTGTTGTCGGATTCTATTAAAAATTTCTTACCTAACAAATAAAAACGCAACTTTTTCACTGCATATACTATGGCCAACATCTCCTTCTCTGCCGTCGCATACCTGGTTTCGCAGTCTTTTAATACCCTGGAAATGAAAACAATTGGTACCTCAGCTCCATCCTGAATCTGCACCAACTCAGCCCCGATTGCATATTTCGACGCATCCGTCCTCAAAATAAAATCGTCTTTAAAATTTGGATATTTTAACGCTAACTCTGTATAAAACGCACCTTTTAAATCCTGGAACGCCTTCTCTCGTTCAGCAGTCCATTTCCATCTCTATTTTTTCTTTAACAAACTCACCAACGGCACACACAATTCAGAATACCTCGGTATAAACCGTTTGTAATAATTTAGAACCCCTAAAAATCCTCTTAATTCTCTCACATTCTTCGGTTGTGCAATATTTTTCAACTCGTCCAATCTTTTATTGCAAATTTTCATCCCTTGTTCGCTAATTTCAAACCCTAAAAAAAAAAAATTCGACAAAGAAGAAAAATACCAAAAACGCAAAATCAAAGAAGCTGCTTATATAACCTTACATAAAAATAACTGCGTTGCAAACGAATCCGTAACTTTCAGTAAACAATGGATTCCATTACTAAAAGAAATAACAAATAAAAATCAAATGCCCCCAATATCTAGGTAGCATTGCAAGTTTTTCCTGGGTTTTCCTTGCGATATTAACATGAAATACAGCCTACATACATGATTTCTATTTATACATACAATAACTAATTATATAACAATAAGCATATTAACTAGAAAACCATTATTTCGGCAAATATCTAAGTATTGGGGGATCTTGGTAGCCACAGGTTGCTTAACCCCCTTCACTGAATCTCGGTGAAATAAAACATAAAATTAGAAAACAATAGAAGGGAAGCTAGCTCAGAATATAAATAAGTGCAGGTACGTGTCCAACCAGTTTTGAGATGAAGATCCAATGAAGATGATGATGAAGCATATTAACAACCCCTGTAAAACAGCATTGGTATCTGACAAGTGTAAACCCGCAATAAGGTTACCTCACAACCATATACAATCTCCGTTAAACAGTATTGGTATCTGACAAGTGTAAACCCGCCATAGGGTCGCCTCAGATCCATATACAACCTTCTTAGAACAACATTGGTATCTGACAAGTGTAAGCCCGCCATAAGGTTACCTCAGAACAATGTTAAAATCTACCAAAGAGGTAGCCTAAATCATAATGATTTCTCCTTCAAAATAAATATAAAAAAACGACTACTTAAGCCTTTTAATAATGCAATTGCACACTTCTTTAATAACCATCCTCTAAATTGTATAAATAGAAACATGTTAAAAAATGTTTTCCCAAGTTAATGAATTTTTACAATAAAAATTAATCAGCTGATTTCACGTTAAGCGTATTGGCTACCTAAAAAAGTCGGTCCCAGGCCGTAACACAAATTGAAGGCAATTATTCATTTAAACTTTAAAAATTTTGCTTAGTGTACTCAAACCAAATATTTCAAACATCAATAAATCAGTCACCTTCAATTTGTGTCATAAATGTCAAACTTGAAATTTTTATTATTTTGAAAACGATCCTAGGTTATGAATCGAAACGTTAATAAAGATAATTTTAAAAACTATGAGTGGTTTAATACCCAAAGAAGATTAAGAAGAATACTAAACAAACCACAACAAACATACAAAGATATTATCTGTGTAATGAAAAATCAGACACCCTGTACATGTTGCTGTGATAAGGCCTCACGTTGGTGCAACACTGAATTTGCTGTTTTACGCTCTTCTTGTGGAGTGCTGTGACACGGTAGAGCAAACTGTAAATTTGAAATTACCAACTTACCCGCCTTTCTAATTTTTCTTTGCCTGGCTAGCTCAACAGAAGTAATGGAATTTACAAAATGAAATCAAACACAGCATTCAAAAACAATTTTCTTTCATACAAAAGGATATAAAACAAATTACAGCAAAATTGTAAAACAAAATTATTCCTAACATGTGGTTATTTACTTAATTATTAAAATACTCCGTACCAAATTTTTCTTAAAATTTACAGAACTCAAATCTCTTCTTTTGTGGATAATTTGTCCTCACGCCTGTAAGGTTCTTTGGTAAATATTCTTACAAAAAAATATTATATGATTAAGACTTATTTTACCTTAAATTTAAATGACAAAAAACTCAAATATTAGTTACAAATAAAGTAATCTACAATTAATACTTGCGAAAACCAAAAGCGTTTTTTGTAATTAACGGTAGTAAATACGTTTTGCTTACATTTTTAAATTGACGTTAAAGGCTCAGCATACCATAATTTTAAATTCCATTTAGAATCTTAATTTTTAAAGTGCATTTTCTATTTTTAATTAATTAGCTTTAGAATAGTTTATGTATCAATGAACGTTAAATCTTTATAAAACAAATGATACTTCAAACTTCCATACGTGAAATTATTTAAACGTAGAAGTTTCATGCAGTTCGGCATGATATTTTGGATTTATAATCAACGTTGCCTTTTACTAGGTTTATGAAGGAATCTAGAATTTTTACATTGTCGATAGCGTAAATTGAAATGAATTAATTCCTTTAATAAGGTTCCCGTTTATATACAAATTATCTAACTAAGTTACGCTTCTACAGAGTTTTCGAGATTTAATTCGAATAGTAGTCCAATACCTGATGTAATATTTCTGACGAATTCTACAGTTTTAATGGCCTAATTAGTGTCAAACCGCCGCGGTCTAGTGATTTACGAGCATAGCAAGGCGTTTCCGATCCTTGTCTAATTAAACGAAGTTAATGTCGCGTCGCAATCTATTATAAAGAGACACGGAATCTTATAAAATAATTCTTATCCATTTTTATTGCATTTTTTTATTAGTACGCGAGTTCTTTGATAAAATGTTTTAGGTATTTGTATAATATTTCTTAGAATTTGACATATTCGCCTAGATTAATGAAGAATATTCCAGATTTGTTTCATTTAAAACCCCTAAATGAAATTAAATCTCATATCTACACACGTGATTAATAAGGGTTTGTCTATATTTTGCAAATGCAATAAGATTACTATTTTAACAATTATATTAAGAAAATATTTGTCTTCATGGTAATTGAAATGTGTTCTAACACATATTTTTAAAGACTAAAGCGTTATTTTTAACAATACTGAATGAATTATAAATATTTATGGTTCCGGGTTGGGACAGTGTCATTTTATAAACTAAGGTCGACGTTTTGCCCACTTTTGTAAGAGGCTTCATCGGTACAAGAAAAAAAAATTAATAATAAAAATAATAATAATAAAGGTAAGAATATTAAGTAGACAAGTTAAAGTGCAAAAAAGAGTATGGAAAGATACTTCTGAACCCCAGGACTTGAGGAGACTGTGAGCCACTTGGAGCGCTGTTGGAGCAAGTGCAAATAGTCCTTGTACCAACGGGACCAAAACTCTTGTTAAATTCGCTGGAGCAATTGCCCGCAAGAGAGGCGGTTAAGTGGAAGATGAGAAAGGGCGGGCTCCGGAATGGCGGTTAAAGGGGCCAAAGTTAAAAAATGACCGGGCGTATGACAGCTTAAATCATTGGGGTCATTGCTCAAAGAGGTGAGAGAATGCGAATTCAAGATGGCCTCCACTTCGACAGCAACATAAGATTGTTGAGTATACGCAAGCAAATGGACCAAAGCATTGTGCAATTCGGAAGATGACAAAAGTCCGGAATACCTTTTGAGTGGGTGACGTAGATTACGACGAAAACTGAAAATCTAAACAACAATGCACAACTCCTGAAGCCCATTTAAGCCAAAAGGTGTCTTGTGGTATGGTATAGTTTGCAGAATATTTAAAGTTTCACCTGACAACCAATGTGCTTGCTCTTTCATCATCCTTCCACCCGTTAGCTCTCGCGACAGCTTCAAATTGTTCGAAATACGTCTGCTAAAGTGAGTTCTCATCAAATGTAGGTTATATCACCCTGAACCTTGGCGTGGCATCACTTTCTCTGCCGTTCTTAAATTCTGGAGAGTGCTGTTGTATAACTCGTGCTGACCGTTCTCGTGCTTGTACTGTTAGCGAATTAATTGGTTTTTCCATTCCCCAGGACCCCGTTTGGGATTTTCTAACAATTATTTTGAAAACTGTCTCAAGTTTTGTAAACAGTCCAAAAATTTGGCTTCCTATTCTTCCACGAATTAGTATCTTGCAAAAGCTCCTTTCTCATTTTTAATTAATTTTTGCCACAACTTTTACGTTCTGATCTAATTTTTGAGTGTTTGCGGCCGTTTCATGTAATTTTTTTATATAATTCTTGTTACTTTTTTCTAATTTCGCTGTGGTTTTTTGCACATCCGCCTAATTTCGCCGCCAGGCTCGCAGAATTTTCTTCCATCACAGACTTGAAATCCTTAGAAGAGGAAAGAATATTGCCGTACATATTCTGCAGTTGACTCGAGCTACAGGCATGCAAAAGAAAATCGTTCAAATGTCTTTATCGCTATTACTGCACATACTTAGCACCAGTGTAATGGAAACTCTTTTGCAATAACAACAGTTCTTTATAATGAAATGGAAAGCTTTTTCAACTGCTCGTGCTAAAGTGAAATTTTAAATCACCTACAACAATTTATTTTTATATGGTCGCTGACAGTACATATACTAGCTTCTTAAAATTATAATGCTATCTTCTTAATTGCTAGGGATGCACTATAATTAACTATTGAAGCACTAAGTATTAACTTATATTCATTACTATACTCATTTATATCATATACAGCAATTTATTTTAACGCCGTGTTATTATTGATTTATTTCATATCACTACGTTATAGGTCGAGACTCTAATAAGAACTAGTATTATAATCAAAGCTTGAGTTGAAACGAAACTAAAGTTCCTGAATGGGTACTTAATTCTATTGCTCTAGAGCATTCTGAGAGCACACAAGGATGATGTAGATGACATCTAGAAGGTCCCTATTCTAAGCTAAATAAAGTTCTTAAATGCAACTTCTTATAAACTGCCAATCAAGTCCATCTGAAATGTTACGTCACAGGGTAGCTACGAATTATCCTTTGTGTACAGATACTGATTACCTTCAGTTGTATTATTCTGGTCAAGGGTAAAGTAAGTAAAGCCTCGTTACATTATCTAATATATTTCTAACTCTGCTGATAGTAAACTCATGTCTTCTTCATATATTTTTTATAAAAAGGTTTTCTCCGGAAGCGGCGAGGATCAATTTGCTTAAATATTAACGATATTAACAATTCATCAAATTCTTGAAAATACTATGTTTTAAATAAAATGTTCTCAGCAGGAATTTCAGACAATAACGAGTTCGATACGTATTAATGTTTATACGAACGATTTTAAACAAATGCTTATCAGTTAGTTTAGCCAATCCTTATTAGCTCATTGCTGCTGACACGATTGTTATATGGAAACACTAAAGAAATAATTTAATTTTCTAGGTTCTTTAGATAATGTAAGCGGTTCAATAAAGTGCACAATTGACTTGGAGAAATACAACTAGTAACAAATCTAGTCGTATTACACGGTACACTAAGCAAAAACAGGGAAAATGTAGTATATAGGTACCAACATATTCCAGATGGCATCTATAAATGTTTGGTACCATCATCTAAACATTTTCGAAGAACTTGTAAATTATCCGCATGCCAAAAAGCGAATTTGAAAGAGAAAAACGTTTCCAAACTATTTATTAATTATTTGTATACAAAACCTTTCAATACAGAGTAGGTTAAGAAACAACTATTAAATAAGAAAACTAAAAATTGTAATATTTTTGTATTGCCTTACATTTTCCAAACTAGGAGAAATCTTCAATCTTTTTATCTTACATAACAACTACGACATATTTAAACTTAAACCAAATTAAATAGCATCATCTAGGGATAAAATTCATGTATATAAAATATCATTCGTATGCGGAACACTTCTGCTTGTAAAAACAAAACAAAACCACACACAGTTTGTTATAGAACAAACTTTAAAATTAAAAATTGCTAACACTATTTTCAAAGAAAATAAAAAGAGAATGTGCTAAATCGTGAGCATCAAGAAAAGTTTTCTAGAAGAAAAAGATAAAAGGACCCGTACGATTGGTCCGGAAAAAATCAAATTTAAACTGACCCGTAGAAGATCAACTGAATATATGAACACAGTATTGCAAACAGTGCTTTTACAAAATTATTGATATATTAATTTCAGACTTTTATCCATATTTTCTCTCTCTTGCTTTTTCAGTACTTTTAATGACTTGGAGAAAGTGAGAAAAGTTACGGAGAAATTTTATATTTAAATTACTTTTATAGTAAAACAAATTTGTTAAAATGCCCATAAGCCTTGAAAATAACTTGACCAAACATGAAAACATATATCTAAGGAATATGCGCGATTTAATAATGTATCTTAAGGATTATACACTTTCCCATAAAAGCTAAATGACATTCTGAACACCTTCCATGAGTATTTGATGTTAAATGATATTATATCATCTAAATTTTACGCAATCATTCTATTTAAGTTATAAATTGAACAGAAAATATCCGAAAAATTCTGTTTACATAGAAATCGAAAATGCCATCGTACCTACTAACCTAGTCTTACAAAAACCTGCACAGGCAAAATGACACTCAAGATCATTCATGGAATATTTGATGTTAGATGTCATTGTATTATACAAATTTTATAAAACAACGTAATAAGTCGTTGGTTATACAAAAAATATCCGAAAAGTACTCTTAACATAAAAGGTCCGAAATGTCATTGTACCTTATAACCCAGTCGCTCAAAAACTATATTTATTTAGCATATGATAACAACCCTAGGTACATTTCAAGAACTTTATATTCTGATAGAAACTGAATTGTTTCCACGGCAATCTTATAATCCGAGAGGTGCATCAAGAAGAACAAATAGGTTTCCTAGTGAATTTAATTCTCTCAGAGTTGAAGTTGAAGCGTAAGACCTAATTGAAATAAGAAAAAGATGAGCAAAACATTTAATATAAAGGCGTGTTCCAATTAATCAGTGGCTAGCACACCTAAACCGGTGAATTAATTTGCTGTATGCACAGGGTTGTAAAATAAAAATGCACCTTTTTACTCTGCTCTAGACACTAAAGGCAATCAAGTCTTTTATGCAACATAATCCTTTAATTTAAACCCACGCTTCTATTCGTTGTACATTAAATGCACCCTGAAAGGTACATAAATACGAATACTATGGAATTACATATAAAATCTAGATGTAATGGTATTTTATACCAGCCGGTGCTTTCATAAAGCAGCTGTTAATTTCAGGAGCAGCGCATTTCAAAAGACGAGCTGCAATCCGCCCCAATTTGAATTGAAATTATGGAGACTGGCAAACCCCTATTCCCTAAAGCAGACACAAGTATTATCTGGATTGCTGGTTATATCATTTTATTTTGTATACCGCTTCACGGCCACAAAAAATGCTTTAATACCTATTTAGAATTAACTTCATATTTATATTACAGGTTATAAAAATAATTTCTAGAGCAGGAGTTTCAACAACGTATTTTGTTCGGCCTAGCATGGATACAAAATGTATTAAAATAATAATTATTTGCCGTAGATGTTTAAGTGCCTTCAATTTCATAAAAAGTGTTTAAATATTTTAGTCCTTAATAGAAATTAAATATTTGGAATAGAAGAAATGCTTGCTAAAACAGAACATTAATAGAACAGATGTGCAATTTTCATAAAAATGTAGAGAAATCGACTAAACGTCATGGGTAAGTGCCGAATACAAGTGAGATACTGCTTCATGTAAGTATTCAATTTTTTAAAGTGAAATTATGAAGCTAAAATATATTGCTGTTTTGGAGCCGTATCTAGGCATGAGCGTATGCATATTGATATAGTCGTTGTAATTTAAGTTTCGATTTACGTAATCAATATTCGTAATGTCATAACATGGCGCGATTGCCACTATCAAAATAAGAATTTTTCATAACCACAACGAGGCCATCGGTAGAATATTGATGTTGCAAATATTTCCTAATAGATGAAGTAATGTAATTTGTAACTTTTAAAATGCAATTTTAGAATCAGTTTGTAACATATAAATTTTCCTGTAATTTATTCATTGACTTAACCGCGGTGCATCTATTATTTTAGTCTTTATTTAACAACATTTATATAATTGATTCATTCGTTATTGCATATTTAATAACCGATAAACTTCAAAACACACTTTAAATTGAATTACAATAACAATTACAATCTACTACATACTACATCGCCCTTTGTGATAAAATTTATACAAACCATTAGCGTGTTCCTATATCTTGAACTATCTAAGATTATCAAGTTGTTCCGACGGTGAGCGATCGATTGTCACTTTTCGTTTCTTAGTTGAACTGGAAGGTCGCTTGGTGTTGAAAAACACTCAAGATGTTCAGTAAAATCAAGTTTTCCTGGCAAAGGCGCCGTAATAGGTTTTCCGTGAAAATTTAAGTAAAAGTGTAGTGTACAACTCTTCTTGGCGAACGTGCAACTTCGATAACTACGATAACTTCGATAACTTTGGAAATGTAGATAATTCCGTTATGATTTTGATGTAATTCCACGTAATTTCGATGCAGGCTTAGTTCATCGGAAGATATTTTATTTAGTTTGGTTCAATTAAATTTTATGGAGCTCGTTTAAGATGTAAATGAGTAAGCGATTTTGTTCGACACATGGCCGACTTCACTATGCACAGCTGTACCTAGCGTGTTCAGTTCAGGCACATGTCATTTGAAGGTTAGAGGTCGTCGCTACTATCGGTAAGAATGCATTCGTTTCTAAAATAATGCTGCCGTAACAAAGTTCATTACGTAAATTTTGCATGTAATGATTTCCTTTTGAAGCTTGTAACTACTTTAGGTTGCTGTATGCAATTTATTAAGACTCGTATGAATAATTTTATTAATTAATTTACCAAAAGCTCGTTTGATAAAGTATAAAGTACAATGAGTAAGACGATTTTTTTTTGTGATTAATAGTGTGTTCAACCTATGACATTATATGTTACCGGTTGTACAGATGTAGACGTACAATCGTCATAGTTATCTTGTTTATCACAAATTGAAATACCAACTTGTTAATTTATAGGACGTAAGTACTGTATGAAGAAATTTGAACTTAGAGTATTTTATCAACTTATTATATTTACCAAAAGTTAAGTAAATTTTCTAAAATATTGTGAGGTCGTAGTAGCGCTACATTGACTATCTAATATAAAAAATAATGTCTATAATTAAATATCTGATTCATAAATTACATTTATAAGAATTAAATTTTATTAAGTACAATTATAATTTATAATGTTATTTACTTGTCTTAAAAGAGAATATAGAGTTATTTTTTTTGACTTCAGTTCTTTGCTCAGTAATCATTAAATTTTCCAAATTTTGTTAGGTATTTACAAGGTAAACTTACCCGAAAGTGTACCACGATATAGTGGAAACAAATTGAACTTAATTCAAAGATTGCATATTCATACTGGACCGTAAAATATATAAGGTGTCTATGTTGGTAGAAATTATGTTTCAGAGTCGCCCTACTCATCGTTAGATCCTTGAAGAAGACGATCAGATGTAAGTATAATATTTGTGACAATCAAACTTTGTATTTAAAGTGGTTAGCGATTACTTAGGTTTCCAAATTTTTCTTTAAGCAAATTCATTTAGTCAGTTGCTTTTTAAAAAATTTAGGTGGCGTCCATTATCTTGTTTCTTTCAACCTAAATATACCCACTGACCCAATCTCATGCAACCGTAGGCCAAAAACTCAGTTAGCTAAAAGTCTTAAGAGTGTTCCTTTACTATAAGCCAATTTCCATCCAAACCTTACCCTGGGCTTGATACAGTTACATAAGAATTCTCGATAGGTAAAATAAAAAATATATAACAAGTTTATATGAACATAATTGCAGACCAAGCTCTTTATCTAAATAATATATGCTATTTAAGTGAAAGTTTTACTACTAAGCATATTTTAAACATAGTTTAGTGTTTTTAATGTGATTCATTTTATAACAATAAGCACATTACAAAAGACACGGAATATTAGTCACCGGTATTCAACACCACAGGTTATGTTTATTAGAACTAAATTAAAAGTATGCAATTCATGACTTAAATAATTCTTGGATTAGCAGTACAAAGTTAACGAAATACGTATAAAATTCAATTTCCTTTCTACTTTTGTCAAGTAATATTTTCTATTGCCGATAAATAAGGTTGATCTGTAAATGTTTACTATTCAATTAGTATGTAGTGATTTTAAGCAAAATATAAAACAAATATGTATTTTTTAAGATAATACCAAAGTACACGGATATTGATATCTCGTAGGTAAGTGTATATAGGGCGAACAGTCTTGAAAAAGTTATTCTTTAAGGTTTGCTGGATGTTAAACAAACTCATACAATATCCTGCAAACTTGTTAACATACGGAACCTATTGAAATTGGAAGATATAGAAGCTTGATAGTACCCGGTGTCTTAGTTTTGCTAGTATGAGGTGTATGAAGTTAGTTAAATAAATATCATTATCAAGAGTGATCCAAGTATTCGGTAAATTTGGAAATGTAATACACTTTATGAATGATAAGATGTAAGTAAACCACTTTAACAAAAGAAGATTGTCAAACACGACAAAAGTAATTCAAAAATGATTAATTGTATCACAAAAAAAGTTGTAATTTTGCAGTCCATGTTCTAAAAAACAGATGTATCCGAAGAAATTAAATGAATCTCTATTAGGTGCTTGTAAATTATCAATAAAATACTATATTTAGTTTTATTTACTTATCATACAGAAAGTTACAGGTACTGATTGTCTCACAATAAACTAAATACCGACAATTAATTACAAATATCGATATTTCTTCGTGTGCAAAATGTATTTCATTAATTTCTCTATGATTACATGGTCTTCTATCGATTAGTTGCTACTGCTGTCTGAATCCCAGCTACTGTCGTCGCTATTGTCATTTATGTAATGTGCAACTTCCTTTTCATCAGACTTAATTTTGCGAATCTCCATTCTTTAATAATTGTTTCTGTTTTGTACAGAATTTGTCCAAACTTGAGGAGCTTTATGCCATATTGTCATACAACTTTATTTAGATCAGCAAAATATAAATTTGCTAATCTTTGTCCATTAAGTTCTCCAGCGGTGTTTAAATATAAAAGATGTGGACATCTGAATCGGTGCTATTGCTTTTGGTATCAGTATTAAAAGTAATTACAAGAGGTGTAACATCAACTGTATCTATACGTACTTCTCTATTGTACCAGTCTCCAATTAACCTTTCACAATGAGCTACAGCACTTGCCCATACTTCTGGGTAATGGTTGCCAATGCTTCGTGCCACATTTTCAAACAATTCTCTGCCGATTTACCATTTCTATCAATGTGACGATTGTAATAACTTTTGGATATACCCACACAAGTTCAATCGGATTGAAAAGCAATGGTAGAGAGGCAATCTTACAACTCTACGATCATACTGTTCCGCCAAGTAATCTGCTTTGTAGACCTTCTGTGGTTTATGTCTGAAAATTAATAACCTGGTTAATTACACGAACTATAAATTGTGTTGTTATACGTACATGGTAGTAAGATTAAGAAGATCTTGTTTAAAAGAAGTACAATCATGTGCAACGCCTTGATTTATCAACCAGTTTGATATATCTCCTTTAGTCCAACTGTAATTCGGTTCTTTAACCAACGTTGTACTGTGGTATGAAGTATTATCTAAAACAATTGCAGACGGTTGTTCCTATTCTTCAGCAGTTAATTTTTAAACCAATTAAGAAGATTTGTTTCGGTCATCTCTCCATGTTAATCTCCATATTTTGTCGCAGATGAAAAGATCAACTCGCAACCTTCAATAAACCTATTTTCATTGCCTGCATGCAACACTATGAATCTATTCTCATCGACTTGTATGATTCGTACACTTCGTACATTATTATTATGCCAAGAACGACAAATGCTACCGTTTTGGAAAATCCAAGTTTCATCGAGATGAACGAATTGATAAATGCCTTCTGTTTTAATTCTCATATACTTTACGAGAAATTCAAACCGTTTCAGAGCAATATGAGTCAATTCTATGAGAGCACGACGGGGAGTGTCTTTATGATATGTAAATCCCATTCTGCGTAGCAGTGTATTAAAAGATTTATCACATCCTTTGATCAATTCTGCACTCTGAAGTTTTAAACACAAGTTATGTACTGTAATATGTTCATCTGAAACAGTAATGATTATATCAAAACTAAGCTGCCAACACATTAATAACACGATTGTTATAAATTCGATATGTATCATTACGAATTGCACACTGTGTAAATTTATCAACAACAGTTACAGGTTTCTTGGGAATTCTTTTTTCGAATTTAATGATTTACCGTTTTGAATAGCTTTGGTCACCATAGTCATAGTAGACGGATCAATATTGAGAGCAGCTGCGACTCTCTATAAAATCAAATTAATTAATTTGTTTTATAACATTTCGTAGATTACCTACCTCTCGGACGGCTGTTATAGGAATAAAAGGTCCCCCATTTGCTTTCTCTTGTTCAAAAAACTCATGCAAATTAGCAAGAAGCTGCTTCCCCTAGCAACCAAGTGCATTCCAGGTACTTTGAAAAACAAGCTCGCGAACGTAAAAATTACGCGAATTTGTTCTGATAAGAACAGTTTTTATATGAAAAAAAGCGCAGTTTATAAAAAGATTGGACTTGACAAGTAAAAAATTTGACAGAAGCACATTACCATGACTTCTAGAACATGAGTTTAGGTTAGGTACTGTCATTTTTAGTAGCACTAAATGTTAAATTTTTGTGGAGTAACGCTGGCATCGTTGCAATTTTTATCAACATTAATAAGATCTGAGTGTCTAAGATAAGAAAGAAAAGATGGTCTATACTATGTTAGTATGCATGCGAACATCATTAATGACGTAAATCGGAACTTAAATTACAACAAATTACAAATTAATTACGGCGAACGGTTTGAAATTGAATCGGATCATGTCATTAAGCTGAAACATCTTCAAAATACGGATATGCTTTTATTCGTACAATACTTGTACTCACTCCCTTATATATTAGCATTTAATTTAAAGCATTTGATGATTTACATTTATTAATTTGTAGCATGTGGATCGAATATTCTATTTAGTTTTTGTAGTGTATTTTTCGCGTTCTAGGAATAAAACTCGGCGATTCGTTATCTTCTGTTTAAAATTCATGTTATCAATTGATTCCCGTCGCTTTGGAATATGCTCGATCAGTCACAGCTTAGCAGAGTTAGGAAGAACTTCAGAATGTTAAAAGGGAAATGTGATTTACGTATCAACCTGCGAACATAGTTGGGACAGTTCGTTCGACTACCTTATTTCGACCTTTTTTCACAATGGTTAGAAATATCAAATTCATATACATTTTCAATAAAGCAATTCTTTACAGCGTAACGTTAAAATATTTGGGATTTATGCGTAAATTTCAGAGTGTAAAAATTCATAGTGTAACTATGGAATATAAAAATTAGTAGCTTAAATCCAAAGATGTGTTAAAATTTGATTTTGCAACGCCCCACCCGAGGTACTACATTGGCCAGGTAGCTATTTTTTCAACCTAGAAGTTTTAAATTTTGCCGAATCCTTGCTGTTCTAAGCAAGGTGGACCTTTAACGTGAGTGACAACACTCATCACGGGACCTACATTTTACTTCTCATCCGAACGAGGGCGTATTTTTGTGAAAAATGTTCGCCCAACATTTTTCAAGTGTTCCGTGTCGGGATTCGAACGTTGTATGTTGGCCTTAGTAGTCACATGCAAATCAGCTTAGCCACGGAGCTGCTTATTATCAAAATTTACAATGTAATTACTTTGTATTAGAATTGACGGTGTCATGTTTACGGTTTGACAACTATGGAATTACAAAGCAGTTTAAACGCCGATATAGATCTAGTTTCTTATATAAATATGTCGTCTGGGAATTAAACTTTGACATCCAACAGGTATTGGAAACACAGCTGAATGGAAAGGGGATTTCATACTATTTAAACCGGTCACTTGTCAATTTCTAATTAACCGCGTTTGGTTTACGTTTAGCTACGACTACGCGTTTATAATAATGTAAAACTATAACCTAGCTAATGAGTTGGGACGAACGACTAGTGTTAAAGATCTGTTTCAAGCGTATACAAGCTAACTGAAAAAGGATTATATGTTGACATTATTTAAAGTAAATATAGGAATTGGTTGTTTTTGATGAATGGCAGTAAATTCCAGTTA
This sequence comes from Platerodrilus igneus, assembly GCA_036346225.1. NCBI lineage: Eukaryota > Metazoa > Arthropoda > Insecta > Coleoptera > Lycidae > Platerodrilus > Platerodrilus igneus. Next base: position 10,350,046 of record JARFIW010001325.1, on the reverse strand, counting down.
GATAGATGTTAATTTAAATAGAAGAATATGATGTGAATTTTCAAACGCGTGTATAATGGTGGATTAGTTTCAAAAGTACTTGAACGACACTGATATGGATATGGAAAAGAATGTATGGAATATAATGGATCACAACTTACGATAATAAAAGAAAAGGACAATCAAAAAGTCAATGGTAAATCAAACTACAGTTATTATTATTATTTCTTTTTCTTTTAACACAAAAACCACTTTGACTTTATTTAGTATTCTTTCATATCACAATAACATTTTTATTTATCTTTACATTCATTACGATTTGTTATTTAAATTACTTCTCTGAACAGCAATTTTTATACCATAAAATATTGGTTGTTTCATATTTTTATATACACTCGCTCTTTTATTTGTTCCATCTGTCAATCAGTTGAAATGTGACACTATTTGAAGTATATAGTCCAGCCATGTTTTTAGTTTTAATTTTATATAGTATTTAACGAGTTATTTTTTAAACTACGCCTTTATTTTAACTTTTGTGAAGTAATTGTAAGTATTTGCCTGTTATATGCTATTGTTGACTGTTAATAATTTTTTCTTGTAGTTCGATGATTAAAGTGATAATTCTGCACCGAAACGTACGATAAATTATAAATCATTTAACGTTGTATGCTGTTTTTATTTTGAGCGACATTATCCCAAAAATATTAACATCATTAGTCTCTCTCTCTATATATATATATATATATATATATATATATATATATATATTTATATCTAACAAGGTAAGAAGAATTATTAAAATTATTCTTGCTCATTTATAAAGAAAAATTTGTATACAGCGTGATATACATAAGGAAGGTTTGTGAAATGCTATTTATAAAAGGAAATTTTAAGGACTATATTTTAGCATCTAGTAGTTATAAGATATTTTTTTAAACTTAAAATGTGTTAAAGATATTGGATTTTATTTTAGATTTTAATACTCTTATGTAAGTAATATTCTTTTTGATACTGTGTGTTAAAGAAAGATGTACATCAATGTAGTAATTATTATTCGAAGGATTGTTTGTTAATGAATATTTGATATCACTATATATTTCATGCTGAATTCGCGTCGTTTTATATATTTATATATATATATATATATATATATATATATTACTCAAATTTAGACCAGGGTAGAAAATTAATTAACGACATCAAATAATTTTAATCACCAGGTATAAGGAAGCTTTGGGTAATAATACGCTTCATTTAAAGGCATATTGGATAAATTCGTCATTTACTTCTAAACATTGGGTTTATATTGTTTAGATAATGTTAAACACCGTGTATATTAAAGCAGTGGCAAACAAAACGCTTAATTAAAGGCCTACTGTGTAGATTTAAATCATTCAATTAGAATGTAGGGTTTGTATATAATCATAATCAACGTGTAGAAGGAAGTAATGTAGAATTTAATTAGATAATACGCATTATTAAAACCGTGGAGCATAAAAATTTATTCGTTTCGTTAAAATAAGGAATTTAGATTACTCACGGGACGCTTTCTATAAAAAGAAGCAGAGTTAAAATATTCAACTTGTATATAATGTAATCTTTCCAAGTACTAAAACTATCGAGAAATTATAAAAGACGTGGGGAAGTCACATAAAAAGCCTTCAGCATATTAGAACAAGGAACACCTGCAAAGATAACGATGTATATGATAGTCGATAAGCTCCAAGCTATATGAGTACAAGTAAGAAAGTGAGTTTGTGTTATAAAGACAAGCGAGATGGAATGCATTGGTAGTTAAATGAGGGGAAATTTGTAAAACAAGAGCACAGGTTGTAGACAGAATGAACAGACTAGATTGGCGGTTAAGGTTGAAATAAGATGCAAACAGGAGAGGTGGAAACATAACAATTTCTATGTAAAATTAATTAGTTGTTCTCGGACGTGTTGCGAGACGAGTGCAAATTTCAGTAGAATCATTGTGCCGAGCCATCGGAAGGGAAAATAGAATGCGAATTTCTTAAAATCGTCCGTCGCGGGACAAATTCGACTTGCAAACAAGCCATTATATAAACCCGTGCTAATAGGAGTTAAGCTCTCTTTTATTTTTTGATTTTATGCGATACTTCAAACAGTTTTGCTCGTTATTTTTTGATTTTATTCGATACGTCCAGCAGAATAGATGGCGATTACGTGGTACTATAACAGTTATTATGCATTAGTGCACTTAGAGAAGATAAATGAACGTAATAAATTCTAGTTATATTTGCGGGTATTACTGTACCAATTATCCAAATTAATAACGATAAATAAATAAATAGAAGTATGCAGTTTTGGGTATAGCGTGAAAGAATTATGAATTTCAGTGCTATTTTTCGGGGGTGTTAGTAATCAAATGTTATTCCTGAACGTGATTGGATCCACAAAACAAGATTTAGATATACATAGATGAATTCCTGAGAAGCCCTGAAACCTTTTTAGACGAATGGTGGTGTAGAAAAATTTTAAAGGCGGTCAGAAATCCAAAGACGTAAACATAAACCAGCTGGAATGGTGGGATTAGCAAGGACGATGTACATTGGAGCCACGAGTGCAGTAACCTTCAGGTAACTTATGATTTGTTGTTCGATCTTTGATGTTTTGGTGTGTGTTGAATATCTTTATAATTTGTTTGATAAAGATGGACAGTAGTAAATCTGTATAAACAACAAAATTTGAATTTTAAGGTAAAATTTTCTTGTATAAGTAGAAAGGAGTATTTATCAAGTTTATGTTTTTGATTATGATGAAAATTTGGGTCTTTCTTTGAGCTCAATTAGACTAACCTGTTAAATTAACGTAAATGGGTGGGAGATGCTCCCTTTTATTCAGACTCAGGTCTGCAAATATTGTTAACTTAATTAGTATGCATCCTACAAGGACTCTAATTCCGGATGCAAATTAAAATGAGAACAAATATGAACTTGAAATTTTATGAAGCTGAAATTTATGCTGAAATTTAATTTTGAAATTTTAATGTATTGTGAATATTGGTGTAAATAGAGTTAACGTTGAGGTTTGTGGTAGGAATGTGTTTTTTTTATGAATGAGGAAGTTTTAACTAGGTGAGCAGCCCAGGCGGAAAGATTCAAAAGGCGATATTCAGGTAAGAAATCGAATATCAGAGGAGATTTCACCGTAGTAACGAGAATCACAGCAATATATATATGTATATATATATATATATATATATATATATATATATATATATTGATATGATAACGCTGCACGTCGATGTAATTAGTCTTCTTCTAATCACCACCGCTCTGTGTATTTTAACTGCCTAAAATTTTAAATCTGCCTCGGCTAGCCCAGTTTAATTCACACAGAGTGCACAACGTTACAATAATCAAATAGTTCACCCCTTTTCCTTAAAACTTTATCTGATTTGAAGGATAAAACGAAGTCAAGTAATATTTGTATAATGAGAAAAGAAAAATGATTTCACTTTACAACTTAATCTGTTTGACTGTATAATAAAATTAGCCCCTGAATCAAATAACAATACATTTGAAATTATTTTTCTTGTAATTGTTGAAGCGCCCTTATTTTAAAGCCAGCAAAATGTCATTTGTACTCTACTAGAAATTTCTCTGAACGTTCAAGAATTTTTCATGTTTACGAAATTTTTCACGTATCAAAATAAATTTTTGTTGACTCCTTACATAAATTATTCAAGTTTAAAATATGTTCACAAATACTAAATAGAAAATAATGCCTTAATATGATCAATGTTCAAATATAATAGATTGTAAATAATGTTTTATGCAAGATAGTTCTGACCTGTAGTATTCCTTGAGCGTCTTTCAGCTGCATGCCGTGGATCAGTACCTCAATATTGCTTTTAGTTGAGTCTTCAAGTTCTACTCCGTTGAATGTGAAGGCCTTAACTTTTCATAACGTCGTAATGTCCTTAGATTTATTCTTAGAATTTTCTTACATTTATCTTTCGAATTTTCTTAGATTTTCGTACTTAGAGCTTCGCACTTAGATTATTGTTCTTAGAGTTTTCTTAGAATTTCTTTGGAGTTTCTTTAGCTTTATCCTTAAAATCGTTCTTAGAGTTTCCTTACTTAGAGCCCTGAATTATGAATATTTAACCTAAATCAATTAATAAATATCTACCTATGTTTTCTAGCAAACGGCCAAGCGCTGTCTCATATATTTTCACTATAATTAATTCAAAATATTTTATAAAATCACTTTCGACAAAATTTTTATTGTTTAATTCGAATATTTATTTGACGCATAAATTCTTAATATCAGTTTGTAGGTAATTTAAAATTAAGACTGTTCGCTTATCAAAACCTCCCACATTATATAGCCTACGCCTCCTTTAAATTCATTGGTTTATCTGAGCTGTTGTTCAGCGTGTATGACCAACCATCCGTTGTTTTGAATAATCTTGGGCTTTTACAGGTTTATCACTGATATTGCCTTATAGAAACGGTTCGTTGGTCACGTAGGTATTTGTATGTTCTGTTTTGTATTTAATTTATAGCGTCTGTTTTTGATGTTGTTACAGGAATTTATAATTCGCTTTGACACGTAATTTCATTTATGGCGTTGTTTGTCAAGATAATATTTTGGGATCTGCATTAACTTCATGTATAAAATCACGTAGGACTAAGTGACGTAGATTAACATATTTCTGTTTACCTTGCGTTTCCGAAGCGTATTTATTTTGAAGGATGCGTTTTTTATCAAGACTTTATGCTATCTGCTTTTATTATCATTTGTTTAATGTGAATTGTATTATAATTTTTCTAGGTTTTTCCTGCATTTAACGCGTATTAATTTATAATTTATGAACATATTTGGTTTAGGACAAGTGTGATTGCGTGTAGAGAAATTTCTTTTGCTGAATGTGTATGTGTATTGTTGGATGATATGCTACTCGGCATTAATTAAAGTCACTTACAATTATTATACAGGGTGTTAAACGTTTGCTTTTTGCATAATATACAAATTACGTATTTTTAATGCTAAATAAATGCGGTTTTCTAACTCCTAGTGCTATTTACATGTATTGTGTAACCATTATGATTCAATATACCCTTAAACAACCCCTTATTATAGCAATATATATATATATATATATATATATATATATTAAGATTGCTGTGGATTGTGGATTTATGGGTTTGACATCGCCAGTGTCAGCACCCAACTTTAAAAAAAATTAAAAAATTTATAAAAAAAATTCTTACCCTGTTGATATCTGCTTCAAGAATCTTCAACAACTTCCCTGGCTAGCTCAGCTGTGCCTCTTCTCGAGTACCTAAATTTACAATTATTCTTCCTTCCCACTCACACACCATTCAATAAAATCACCAAATAAAACAACAACAATCATACAATCTTTTTATTTACCGCTATATACAGCCAAATTATTTACAGGTGTAAACAATTTGGTACACTAATTACAACTCAATAAGTAATATGTTTTAAAGTCCTTGTTATAAATTATTATTTGCAAACACATTTAATACAATATGAGTAGATGGGCCCCAAATAATACTCTAAAATTATTGCACACTGGAGTATAGTGAGCTCATAATAACCCAGTTTATTAATGCATGCATTTTACCTTGCATAAAATTACTACAAAATAGACCCGTGTACCCTCAACTATCCAATTTATATTCATAATGAAATTTAATAAGTTGTACATACACGCTTTTTCAATATTTTAAATAACCCCAATAATTGTCCAGCACACATCTTTTCCGATACGTTATATAACGACAAATAACTCGATATTCACTCACAGATCATCAAATAATACCAAAAGTTTATCAGATAACAGAAATTTTAAATAAGTTACCTGGAGAATGCTTCAGGCCTCCATCCCTTCGACGATGATCACCAGAACCCCTTGGCTTCGTGACTATGCGCTTTGATACTCCACATATTCATAGATGATAACCCCAGTATTTGCCAAGCGCCTTGCTTCAAAATACCATTCCATAACAGCATACAAACTCACGTATATTATACTTCTATTTATTGATTTACTAGCTTGGCATGGTATTAGTTGGACCTCGGTTAATTTAATTCACTCGACACTACTCACCTTAATAACTATAAGGCCTCAACTACTAAGTTACAAGTGCTAGGACTACATTTACTGTATTATGAATAAATTTAATACTCACAATAACTCTACTATAACGTCGGTCTATCGTTGTAAGCAGTATAAAACGATGAGAATACAAAGAGAGCTTTTCTACTTCTCCTAGAGTATTAATATTTTTCAACATGCCACTTCTAGGACACACTTCACGCGAAAAACTTATTTTCAAATAACAATTCTGCAAATTTTGATATAACCTATTTAAAAATTCCTTAAATTTGTTTCGTGGACGTGCCGTGCCGTATGTATACGAAATTGTTCCCACTTGTAGCGTGTTCGTACGTTTCAAAACTGTCCGTTCTTAACCAATGATACCATTCTGTGTTGTCATAAAACCCCACCTGTAATATTTTTATCTCTGTCTGTTGCATATCTGCTGTTGCGTTCAAAACCCCACTTGAGTTGTAGAAAATCGACATTGCTGACAGCCCATGTCTACGCTACGTGCATTCGTACGTGCGTTTCTCAATATCAACGCTTTTATCTCTGTCTTTATCTGTGGCATATTACCGATCGTGCATCTCCCCTGCTCTTAAAGAACTTTGTTAGTTTATTATTCGAATCAACTGACGGTTGAAAACTATTTTTTACGAAGACCTGCTTTATTATGCTGATAATTTCGAAGAATGTAACCTTTTAAAAGTGCAGGTGTTCTTAATTATAGACCGGTTAAAACAACAATTCTTGGAGTTTATATTTCAGCGTATCCGATACAACTGACGTCTGTTTGTTACCAAAAAACTTTTTGCCTTGGGATTATTGATTTTCTTTACCCTGATGTGTTTTCCAATGCTTTTACATGTTGAATTAAAATAAATTAAATTAATTAAGCGTTTCTATTTGTTTTTAAAACTGGTTTTCTTTATGTACCTTTAATCTTTCTTCATTAATTATAAAAATACGTCAATACTTGTCCGTTTAAATTAAATAAATTAAATAAATTTTGCGCGTAAATAATTTGTTTGTTTCACTATACAGGGTGGTTAAAATTGCATTGCTTGCCCCAAATTTAACCTTTAGAATCCATAACAATATATATATATATATATATATATATATATATATATATATATAATACTTATATTATAAGGGGTGTCGACCTAATTATTGAATGAAACAGTTCTTTATATCATTCTTTTTATTAAAATTCTGTTAATTTTATCCAAGCTTTCGTTGTCAATTGGACAACTTCATCAGGGATATTAATCAATTCTTTTCATCACAACCAACAAATATAACAATACTTAACATTAAGTGTCAAATATCACAGTAAATATCACTCTCAAAAACATTATTCTTACATTATTTATGTATCAGGTTGTTGTTCACCTCGTGCTGGGTTGGATTAAAAAGGATGTAAAAAATGTTTTCTTTAATTGATTTTGATTTCACAATCCCAAACTAGTGTTACTTTCATGTGTGTAGGTGGTTATATAATACAGAAACACATTTCTACTGTGAAAACCACTACTCCAGAAACTAAAGGTGATAGAGTCATTTTTACTTCATAATTTTTTAATTTAAACTCGCATTTCTATTCAGTTGTACAATAAATGTACCCTGAAAGGTGTTTTATACTAATCAGTGCTCCCATAAAGCAGCTGTTAATTTCTGGAGTAGCGTAATTCCAAGGGCTATTTACAATCCGCCTCGGTGTGTTTTGAAATTATGGAAACGGCATACGCCCATTTCCTAAAGAGATGCGAGCATTTCCTACGTTGCTAAAAAGGTATTATTTTTCTCACACACGCCGCAAGGGAGGTTTTGTAATACGTATTTAGAAAAGATCTCATGTTTATATTAAGGATAATGGATGTAATATTTAGAACAAGAGGTTTGTGAAGCGAATGTTTTTCATTGAGCCTAACAGTAATAAAATTAAATGAAAGTTTAAGGGTATTTGACAAATTAAGAGATATAGATGCAGCACTAGTTTTACGCGAACAGTTGAAGTCCTAACCTTGACTTGATGTGGTGGCTATGTGGCCTTGCTGACGTTGTAAAGAGCGTTTCATCGAGTTACAGCCAAGGTTTCCAACCTTTTTCGGTTTGCGGCTCCCTAAATAATCGGATTTTTTCCGCGGTGCCCTTAATACATTAGATTTTTTTCTAAATTTTTGACTTACTTGAAAAATTGGAAAACTTTCCTTTTTAAAAGCGATTACCCATTTAACAGCGAAATATTAAAAACATATACTTACTATTTTCCTTGAGATATTATAAAATATCTAATTACGACTGTTTCGATAATATCCGTATTGAAACTGACAACCACCATGGGATTGGGTTAGTTGAAAAATAAATTAAACACCAATTTTAAATTCACAAACAATTTATTTAACGTCAATTGATGATTAACATGATTAAGATTATTAATGAGATAGATGGGCTTGATGTTCACTACACAACTTCTCAAATCTCGTAATAAAATTGCATATGATGGCCCTCATTTCTTGTTCAACGTTATTTTGTGAGCGATATTTAATTTTTATTATCGCGACCGCTGAAAACCCAGCTACGCACACAGGATGTTGCAAATGGAATTAATATTCATAGAGCTTTACCACTAAGCTGTGGATAGTCCTCTTTTAGTGATATCCAAAAATCAGAAAGTTCCATGCTACCAAATTTTAACTTTAAAGTATTATCGCAAGACAAGTCAATAAAAGATTCTTCTTCTAAAAAAGTAAATTCTGATGGAGCCTTGGCTCTAAATGGGTCTTGAATCCATGTAAATTTATCATTATCTGCTTCAAAGTATTTTTCGAACTTCTTATAAGATCTGATAAGTGATCATCAAAAATGTATTTTACATTGCAAGACAAATTAATTTCATTGGAGGTTACAAACTGGTGCAATAAGGGAAAACAATCACTGATACACTCTTCATTAATTTTTATTTTGCATAACTGTAAATTTTTTTTGAAAGCAGAAATCTTTTCTGTTTGCCTTAAAATGTGCACATTGCGTCCTTGTAATGATAAATTCAACGCATTCAACTGTTCAAAAGTATGCGAGTTCAATCAAAAAGTCTGTTTCCACAAAGTGTTTGGCATACTCATGTTTTTGTTCTTCAAGGAAAGCACATATCTCTTGCCGTAATTGGAACGCACGAGACAATACATCCCTGCAAAAAAAACCATCATGAGTGGCAAAGATGTGTATTCAACTCCCATATCTTCACACATTTTTTTAAAAAATCTTGATTTTATTAGCCGAAATTTTATATAGTGTACTATATTTACCACACGCTCTAAAACTATATTTAGTGGTGCACTCATATACTTTGATGTAAGTGCTTCTCTGTGAATGATGCAATGGATCCAAACTGAATCTGGAGCTTTGCTTCTAATAAGCGTCTGCTCCATAAGAGCCGGACATCGAACGACCATCGTCAGTACAAACACCAAAGCACTTTGTCCATTCTAAATTATTTTCAAACATAAATATATTCAGGATCTTAAACAAATCCTGGGCGTTTGTACTTCCACTAATACTTTTACAATAGAGAAGGTCCTCAACAGTTGAATTACCATCTAAGAACCATACGTAACAAATCAAGTGTGCGTCGTTATTAGTATCTGTGGCCTTATCGAGTTGCAATCCAAATTCACTTCTTTTTAATTTTACAGCTAATTGTTTAATGAGATGCTCCCCCATGTACTGAATGCTGCGACTATTGGTATTGTTAGACAAAGGGACTTTTGAAAGCAGAATGTTCACTAAATCTACAGCAGCCTGTAGAAAGAGTTGCTCTGCGATGGTATGGACCTTTTTACACTTAGTAACTCTATATGCAACTTTGTATGATGCTAGCAAAGCATTATTTGGTGTTGACATATGTTCATAAATGCTGCCTTTTTGTTGTTTTAATTGAATTAACTTTTTGGTTGCGAGGTTTACCAACAAAGTTAGAATGGTTGGTTTCTAAATGTCGTTTTAACTTACTAGGAAGCACATATTCTGGTGCCACAACTTCCATACACAATACACACTGTGGTCTTTCTTCATTTATCATTTTCGTTTATTGATGTAATGCCAAAATACAAATAACTGTCGCCATATTTACGACGTTTTCACTTCTAGGAACCCTTGCGATTTGTTTGTGGAAGTCCTCTATAGATTCAGCACTATCTTTATTCTTCAAATATAATAAGAATTTGTCTATTTTTAGGGTAATCAGAAAAATAACTTTTGAAAATTAACTTAACCACCACACTATTAGGTTAACCGTTAGTCCAACAAACAAAAACTAATGTGAGCACTGCGATGGTGACAACGAATGAACTGAAATCCGACTTGCTACAGCGCTACGCACGCTTAGCGGCTAGCTCCCCACCCAAGCTTTAGTGACTAAAGCATGGGTGGGGAAGCCGTGCTTGCACACTAGCCGTTTCAAAAGATGCGGATTGGAAGGAATACAATGAAAGACTCGAAAGTTTCTAAATTCTTGGAATTTTTGTCAGCATACACGATTGTTGGCGCAAAAATTCAAGAATTGGAAATTTCTAGAAAATTGCCAAATTGTTTAATTGAATATTTCGTGGCGCTCTTGTGACAGTCCAGGGGCGCCACAGGGAGCCGCGGCGCATACTTTGGGAATCACCGAGTTACAGTAATTGCCTGTTTTCTAAACAACAGGATTTTAAATATACCGAGAACAATATGAAAGCATCGCCATTGACTTGTACCCTTTTCGTTAGTTTTCTGTAGGAGAGTTCTCTTCGTATAGCTCATACAATGCATTTTATACAGTAGAGACACTTAGTAGTTTGAAATACTACAGGTTTAGTTTTGGACATCTGCTAGTACTTTTTAAATAATAAAAATAGAAAGAAGTAATTTTGTGTTTGAAATAATACTCTAGAGAAAGTAATTAATATCTCCTTATTGTATACGCTTTTGCATCAATATCTTCATTTTGTTTAATGAGACTATGCAGTCTTCAATAATTTCGCAGTCTATGTGGGGTAACTGGTAAGTTTACAGACTCAAGTGTTTTCTCTATCGGTGGTGTGGTCGTATTGAAATTGGTAGAACATCACTTAAAGACAATTTTCGCATGAACGTAATTTGGACTTAAATAATGTTTCAATTCGCTGACTATCAACGCTGTGTGACCGGACGAAAGAGATGTAAAACATGATGCCAATCTTAAAAAGTATTAGCCCGTTATGACAAACAATTTTAGTAATGAATATTAACTATTGATAAAATGCAGATATCTTACTTCACTTGCAGGAACAAACAACAGTTCAAAGAATAACGCAAACCTGAAGAAAACATCTGCTTAACGTATGTGCAGCTCTGTCAATTGGTAAAGAGGTGCATATTTTATACTGGGGCTGTAAGAGCATTAATTTCTTAGAGTATGCACCATGAGGTACTTCAATTAATACATAATATTGTTCCAATCTTTTACTGGGCCTATGGACATTGCAGAACCACATATCACATGCTGAAAGGGAAACATCTTTAACGAATTATGTTGAGCAGTGCTTTTGCATCTACCTTATTCACTAAACATGACTTTTAGTGATTATCATTTGCCAAAGTTTAAAAACTACATTACTGGGTGTACAATTCCAGAACTAAACGAGGCAACACTTACTAGCGTCTTTCAAGGTATTAGGTCCTTACCAATTCTTCCCCGTGTTATGGTTATTTTATAACCTGGTGTTTCATTTGAAAATCTAAGTTTACTTTAATGTCAATTATGGCTGTTTAGCAAGTGGTACAGTTAGGGTTCAGGGCTAACTATTTGGAAACTTCTAGAATTTTTTTTTTTAAATAATAAAAATTGAATATTTAATCAGCTGTAGTTTGGTGCTAGGCTACCTTGGTTAAGCACCGGCTTTGTATGTTACCTCTACGAAAAATTATGCCGTGCCGTTAAAAAAGATACATCAATCGAAGTATTTCTATAAGTTTATGTTATAGCTGAAATTTTACGGTCTAGTTTCTTTATGAATTTTAAGAAAATTGCTGTATTCTTAATCCATTGCTTTAAATTCGGGAGATCGCCTATTAAAAGAATCTCCATTTATTTCCTTGTACCATACCTTTTTTATTTTGATCTTTGTTCCGTCATTTTGTTATATTTTGGAGCATTATATTTTTACCATTGGGTTAACCGGTTTTATTTATTTTTATCTTTTCTGTAGCGTGTTGGGATAGGTGCTGGTAGGGTTCATTCACAAAATGTGGAGATCTTTGACCGCCGCTTATGGATCCCATTTTCCTAGTGTTTGCTAAATAATTTTTGTTTTATTACTAGGTAGCCTCAACTACTAGAGCATTTAACTACATAACCAACCCGAGGAACTACTAGAGCACTTAACTACATAACCAACCCGAGGAACTCCTCTAATACCTGCATCAAGCTTTCTTTTTCGTGACATGACGTTATACAGGTGAATGAACAAAGTGCACTTGAAGTTCTTTTTTTAAAAAAGCCTAAGAGTGTTTTGCTGAGTGGTTCGTTGCACCATCTTGTTGAAATAACTACTTGGGTGTGAACAAGCTTTTTCAATTTTTCATAAAAAGTGTAAAAATGATTCGCTTGTGACGGTCGTTATTACCAGTTCTCTGCAGAATGAAATAAGACAATCCCTCCCGTGCTCAGAAAGAGCAGACTAAATGGTTACTCGGGTATTGAGAAGTGGTTTTGCTACAAGCTCGTCTAGGCATTCGTTTCTGAGGAACTGCGCCGTCTATCGTGTTACATGCCGAAATTGACGTTACGATGATGGTAGGGGGAAAGAGGCATGAACAAACACGGTAAGCTCAAAGGAACGAACTAAACCGCGGCTCGGCTGGCTGCAGTGGAGACGGGCGGGTAAAATGGGAGGGAGGAGAGTAATAATAGTTACCTTGACTAATCCGGTGAATTCTGGGCACCACCCTTATTTTAGTAGAGTTCTGCCTAAAGTGGCATGGATTCCCTGTTTTTTATAGGAGAACAGCAAAATGAGGGAAAACTTATTCTTCTCGGACAAGAAACCCGTATGACAAAATATGGGAATGACACTATTTCAAGTTATTAGCCAAGTTGTTGTACACCTCCTGGCTGTTTAAAATGATCAATAACAATAATGCAAGTTTAACACTACTTGTACCTGTAATAAAGTTATCACTTAAGATATTCTGAACTAGGGGGATTGAGTCTTTAAATTAAATATATTTGATCTGAATCCCTGTTCACAGTATTACTTAAACTCATAAAATTATAATTTTAGAACGACGGAATTTGTTCTAATATAACCAGATAGCAGTCTTTAACTGAACACCAAATCAACATACACACATCTAAATTATACACAACCTCTATAACATGTTTCTATTAATTATAACCAATATTAATGTGTTGAGCAACAAACAATTCATGTACATTTAGTTTTCATTAAATCCTTCTACCAACCCTAATAGATCCTCCTATCGCTGTATCAACAATGATTAAATTTACTAAATAAGTCAACGTAAAATGAATATTTTAAAATAGTTTTATCCGTACGAAATTGAACATAATACGGAATTGTAAACAAGTTCAGTTTATAAAATAATATGACAATTATAACTTACAGTACAGATGGTGAAACTACCGCAGGAACTCAGTTTTCAGTGTTCAGTTTACCTTAATCGATTGCGAGCACTGATATACTCCAGGACGGTACATCAACTAACGGCTTAGAAAGAAGATGAATTTCGAATCAGCACCAAGAATCACGGGGTGATCGTTGATATAATGCGCGCCAATATTGAAATTTACAGGATTAAACTGGTTCGAGTACCTTTGGGACAGCCAACAAAGAATAAAATACGCGATAGTTCGCTGATCCAGTTCCGTGAATTTTCGGGTTAATAATTATCACTCAACACATTAACTTCTCTGATAAGCACTAAACTTATTATTAATCTTATGACGATAGCAGTTTCCTAAATTAACGTAAAACTAACTACGCGAGTCCGTCGGGCTAGGGTTATATTTCTTCACAAAACAATCTCAATGCAAAACGCCTCCGGTGCAATTTAAATATTCCGTTACTTACTAACAACTAGTAACGTGCGGTTTTACAATCCGTTTATTCAACGTGCTTAAAATCCTCCTTAATAAGAAATCGAGCAACTATGTCGTAAAAGAAACCATTTAACTTTACCGACCAAACAAATTAATTATGCACGTGAATATTTATTGCACTTCGCGCCTAAAAGAGCTTTCTACAATCACATCTCGCAACCCTTCGAGTACCCAACGTGAACTAACTTAAAACGACGACGAATACCTTCTTCCCCTATCTTCGCAAATTATCGGTAAGTGAGACGAAAGTATCCCACTATTGTATTGAAGGAAGATAGCAAATTTGAAAACTAACATGCAGGTGCTGCGTGTTTTCTTGGAAATCCAAGCGAACACCTGCCTTACAAGCAACTATTTTTCGAGTTTTAATAGGTTTTAAAATATTACGTTAAAATACTATTATAAGAATATAAATTTTAGCATGGAATTATGTAGGGTAGGTGATGCGTATTTATAAAATAAAACCGAAGGTTACACCCTCCTTACAAAATGAGAATTTTACCTAAAATTCTTGAGCAAAAAACAAAACAAAATTCCACAAGGGTCCAGTGGAAGAACAGACCAACGTCATCTACTATAAAGAAAATTAATCTCTTAACACTATGATTTACTACTACTAATAAAAAAAATAATGCCTACGATCGGCATGAAAATAATCAAAACAAAAACAATACTTGCAACGTATAGGTCACTAATCTGGAGGATTTGCTTTAATATCTTTGACATGCCAGGTACCTTTCGAAATACCAGCATCATCTACCAACTCATATGTATTATATGCAACCTTTTTTGAAATAATAAACGGTCCAATAAATTTTGGAGCGAGTTTCGCATTATAGAATTCTGACGCATCCGATAGGGTATAGTTCTTTTTCCATACCTTATCACCTACTGAAAAGGTAACATCGCGTCTTCTCAAATCATATTTAATTTTTGCCTTTTTATAAGCAATCTCTAATCTTTTTTCGATTTCTTTATATACTTTTCCAAATTCGGGTATACGACTGTATAATTTATCACGATCTGAAAAATGTATATTCGTCAAAACATCATTATCGTCCACTTCGCCAAATTTAGATCCATCTATCACCATTTCACGTCCAAAATTTGCGAAGTAGGGTGACATACCAATAACTTCATGAACTGCCGTGCGTATAGCACAAGCGGACATCGGTAATAAGTTTCCCCACGAACGTTGATTGTCATCAACAAGTGAAGCCAAAAGAGTTTTAATAACTTTATTGACCCTTTCAATAGGGTTTGCCTGAGGGTGGTAAAACGCATTATAAATTATTTTTGATTTATATTTTGAAGCCAAAGTCTTAAAAAGATTACTTGTAAACTGTTTTCCATTGTCAACTAATATGTATTGCGGTGCGCCAAAAAGTAAAATGACAAATTCTTCGACTCTCTGCGTTATCGCTGAAGCGGTAGCGGTACGCAAGGGAAAAAATAACGGAAATTTAGTGAAATAATCACCCACCGATAAAATATAAGTATAGCCTTTTGTTGTACGAGGTAATGGGCCTATCAAGTCTATCGAAATCATCTGCCATGGTTTAGATACAATAGGGTGTCTTGACATTAAACCTTGCGGTTTCTTTTGTTCGGGTTTGTGCATCAAACATGTTTTACAACGATTAACATAATGTATAACGTCTGCTTTTAATTTTGGCCAATAATATTTCTGTTGAATTCTATGAAATGTTTTAAAAATACCAAAATGTCCCGACGTGGGTTCGTCATGACATTCTTTTAAAATATCCAAACGTTGAGCTTTCGAAACAACTTCCTTCCAATGAACTTCGGGATCCACTAAATCAGGAAATTTATCAGGTAAGTATTTAAAAAGTTTATTGTTTACGATTTTCCAATGTTTATATTTAATAGGGTTTTGTTCCACTAGCAAAATCATCTTTTTATACCAAGGATCAAGTTTTATTTCAGAGGAATTAATTTTATTTAAATTTTTTGTTTCGGGTTTCACTGGATTTTCAGATTTATCAAGTGCAGGTAAGTTGACAGAAACGGTATCAAGAATAGGTACAGTACGTGAAAGGGCATCGGGGACGACATTGTCTTTCCCTTTGCGGTGTATAATTTCAAAATCGTACTGTTGTAATTTCAATGACCAACGGCACAGCCTACCAGAAGGTTGCTGCAATCTATTTAACCAAATTAATGAATGGTGGTCGGTAATCACTTGGAAATGACTACCTTCCACATAAGGGCGTAATTTTTCAATAGACCATAAAACTGCCAAACACTCCCTCTCTGTTACTGAATATTTTCTTTCACAGGGAGTGAGCGAGCGACTAATATAACAAATAACATGTTCAGCTCCGTCCATCGTTTGAGTGAGAACACCAGAAATCCCGTAATCGGAGGCATCACACTGAATTGAAAACATTAAATTAAAATCTGGACATGACAAAATCGGGGCTGATACCAAAAAATTTTTTATTGACGAAAGAGCTACTTCACAAAATTCATCCCAAATAAATTTCTTATTTTTTCGTAATAAGGCTGCAAGCGGAGCTATAATACTAGAAAAATCGGGCAAAATCTCCTATACCACGATGCCATACCAATGATCCTTCTTACTTCCTTAACTGTTTTGGGGTGGGAATATCAATAATAGCTTGAACTTTCTCGGGATCTACAAGTAAACCTTTTGAATTAATTACATAGCCTAAATATTTAAGTTCACTTTTGCAAAAATGACATTTGTCACGACTCAAAGTTAAACCTGCTTCATCTAGACGTTTTAAAACTTCTTGCAAAATTTTGATATGTTCCTCAAATGACTTAGTACAAATAATTACGTCATCCAAATATGAAAATACGAACGGTTCTAATTATGGGCCTAAAACACGATCGATCAATCTCTGCCACGTTGCCGGAGCATTATGTAAACCAAAGGGGAGGCGGGTAAATTGATAAAGACCTCTATTGGGAACGGTGAATGCGGTATATTGTTTTGAATGATTAGTTAATGGAATTTGCCAATATGCGGATTTTATGTCGAGCGTAGAAATAAATTTCGCATCTCTAAGTTTGTCCAATATTGATGACACATACGGTAAGGGATAGGCATCGCGTTCAGTAACCTTATTCAATTTGCGGAAGTCTACACAAAATCGGTAAGAACCTTGTTCTTTTTTCTTAACTAGCAAAATCGGGTTTGACCATGCACTATAACTTTTTTCTACTACACCAATTTCTAACATTTTATCCAATTCTATATCTATCTGTTTTTGTATGACAGGGGAAACAGGATAATGTCTCTGCTTAATGGGATCGCTTGAGACTTTAATATTATGTTGAACCAAATTAGTAACACCGAAAGTTTTTGAATTTGCAAAATGTGTATTGATCAAAGATTCTAAAATTTCACGTTGTGCTAACGAAAGATCAAATTTGGAATGTAAAATCGGTTCTTGTGTCATAGATAAAGAAGCTAAATTAGAAAACGTAAACTCGCCTCTAAAAATATCTGGAATAATCTGCACAGATTTCCAAAAATCAATGCCCAAAATCAAGGAATGTTTTACCTCTGGAACAATTAATACATCTAATATTGTTAATTTTTCTTCCAACCTAATCGGTAAACGAACAGTACCCAGACTATGTAATTGATTTCCGTCAGCGACGTTACACATCGGAGCCTGCTTTTTATCAATATATAAATTTAACGAGGATAAATTATCCCATCCTTCCTGTCCTAAAATAGTCGAACTAGCACCAGAATCTAAAAGAGCTAAAAATTCTAACCCTAAAATATTAACTGTAACATAAGGCCGTTTATCCTCCTCTGCCTGTTCCATCACATAATCCAACATTAATTTGTTCTTTTTAAATTTTATCTCCCTTTCACTAATTAAATCTGCAACATATTTGGTCGAGTTATGGAATACACGAGACACAATACGACCGCTTAGCGTCTCGCGTGGAAGTTTTCCTGAATTAACTTATTACAACGAGGGCAAGAACGAAAAGTTGTATTATCCAAACCACATTTATAACAATAGCCGACACGACGAAGTTCCTTACAATGTGCCTGAATATGATTTATACCTTTACAATTCCAACAGCGTGGACCTGAATATTTTTGATTTTGATTTACAGGTGTTTGTATTGAATACAAATTTCTATTAATTTCTGAAGTCGAAGCTGAACTGGTTTGGGGATTATTGTAAGCCAAATCTGTCTCTAAATCAGTCGATTTTTTTGATGGTGGAACAAAATCTTGTATATATGTTTTACGTTCTTCTAGTTTTTTACAATATTTTATTAATTCCTGAATATTATTTATTTCGATTAAGCTTAATTGGGTCTGATAAAAAGGTAAAATGTTTTTTCGTAAAATCTTTAATTGCTTTTCTAGTGTTAGTGGTTCTACAAGTCTTGCAAATAAATTAATCATAACTGCTACATAGATTCCTATTGTTTCAGTTTCGCCCTGGGTCCTATTATTTATTTCATTCATTAACCTATCATCATAATTGACCGGTAAAAATTCATTTCTTAAAGCTTCTTTTAAAGAAGACCAATCTTTCACTAAATTTTTATTTGCTCGAAAAAATATCAAAGCCTTACCTTCAAATAAATCACATGATTTCATGAACAATTGTTCCTCAGAAATATTACGCGCTACTTTCAGTTCCTCAACTCTCTCTAAAAATGCATTTAATGAACTCTCGCCTGAATATTTTAAATTCCATTTCGCAACTGGTATGCTTTTATAAAAAATAGAATTTCCTAAAGTATTTTTATGTTCGGAAACTGCAATAGGTTTAGGTTCGGAAGTTTCTCCCAATTGTTCGTTATTATCAAGATCCCGTAAATGTAATTTTTCCGCAAATTCTATTTCATCTAGCTTATCTTGGGTTATTGGTTTCTTTTTAATTAACTTTTTTGGTGTATTTTCTTTAATTAACAAAATTTTTTGAACAGTATCTTCATAAAAACATTTTATTTGATCTAATTGTATTATTAATTTTTCGCGAATTTCATCATCGGTATCTTCTAAAGGGACTGAATTTTTTAATCTAAATGTTGCATGCGCAATTTTCGTTTCAATTTTTTGTTGGTTTGCATCTAAATTTATTTCAGTTAGTTGGGATATCGCATCATTTATTGTCACAAATATTTCCTTTAAAGCACAAACGTCTTCCTGAAATTCAAAAGGATATTCAAAATCATGTTTACTAGAATCAAAAGTCGTTTTCAATAATGGGCGCAATTTTTTTCGTAATTCCTGCACACCGTATTTTTGTGCAGAAATTCCTCTCACTTCAGCTTCATATTGTAATTCTTGCTTGAGCAATCTATCTACACAAATATCATAATCCATCTTAAAAGATAAAATCCTACAAAATTGTAGTGTAAAGTCAAAAAAAATATTCGTACAACACAAAAAATATTTTCCCCAACTACTTCTTGTACCAAATAGTTCAACAACTTAAACTTAAGACGAAATCGAGAAACGTCAACTTACTCCCACTAAGAATATCAAAAATTAAACAAACCAAAAAAAAATTAACCTGCGAAATGGTTAAATGTAACACCGCGGTACTTAAAAATGAAAAATAAAAATGGACGCCACTTGTTGAATAAAAACTACTATAAAAGTTGTTGCGTTATAACTCGTACAAGACTAAAATATGACGTTGGGCGACAGTTGTTGAATAAAAAGTATAGAAAAAACACACGTTGGCCGTCAATTATTACGTGAAAATACTATAAGAAGAAACAAACCAAACGTTGGACGCCAGTTGTTGCGCTATACCTACTAAAAAAACAAAAATTAGACGTTGGGTGCCATTTGTTGAGTAAAAAGTATTGAAAAAAAACGTTGGGCGCCAATTGTTGCGTGAAAATACTATAAAAAGAACCAAATTAAACGTTCGACGATAGTTGTTAAGTAAAAAGTATAAAAAAAACGTTGGGCGTCGATTGTTACATTCCAAAATACTAGTAAAAACACAAATTTGACGTTGGGCGCCAATTGTTACATGCCGAAATACTATAAAAAAAACCAAATTAAACGTTGGGCGCCAATTGTTACATGCCGAAATTGACGTTACGATGATGGTAGGGGGGAAGAGGCATGAACAAACACGGTAAGCTCAAAGGAACGAACTAAACCGCGGCTCGTCTGGCTGCAGTGGTGACGGGCGGGGTAAAATGTGGAGGGGAGTGGAGAGTAATAATAGTTACCTTGACTAATCCGGTGAATTCTGGGCACCACCCTTATTTTAGTAGAGTTCTGCCTAAAGTGGCATGGATTCCCTGTCTTTTATAGGAGAACGGTAAAATGAGGGAAAACTTATTCTTCTCGGACAAGAAACCCGTATGACAAAATATGGGAATGACACTATTTCAAGTTATTAGCCAAGTTGTTGTACACCTCCTGGCTGTTTAAAAATGATCAATAACAATAATGCAAGTTTAACACTACTTGTACCTGTAATAAAGTTATCACTTAAGATATTCTGAACTAGGGGGATTGAGTCTTTAAATTAAATATATTTGATCTGAATCCCTGTTCACAGTATTACTTAAACTCATAAAATTATAATTTTAGAACGACGGAATTTGTTCTAATATAACCAGATAGCAGTCTTTAACTGAACACCAAATCAACATACACACATCTAAATTATACACAACCTCTATAACATGTTTCTATTAATTATAACCAATATTAATGTGTTGAGCAACAAACAATTCATGTTCATTTAGTTTTCATTAAATCCTTCTACCAACCCTAATGGATCCTCCTATCGCTGTATCAACAATGATTAAATTTACTAAATAAGTCAACGTAAAATGAATATTTTAAAATAGTTTTATCCGTACGAAATTGAACATAATACGGAATTGTAAACAAGTTCAGTTTATAAAATAATATGACAATTATAACTTACAGTACAGATGGTGAAACTACCGCAGGAACTCAGTTTTCAGTCTTCAGTTTACCTTAATCGATTGCGAGCACTGATATACTCCAGGACGGTACATCAACTAACGGCTTAGAAAGAAGATGAATTTCGAATCAGCACCAAGAATCACGGGGGTGATCGTTGATATAATGCGCGGCCAATATTGAAATTTACAGGATTAAACTGGTTCGAGTACCTTTGGGACAGCCAACAAAGAATAAAATACGCGATAGTTCGCTGATCCAGTTCCGTGAATTTTCGGGTTAATAATTATCACTCAACACACATTAACTTCTCTGATAAGCACTAAACTTATTATTAATCTTATGACGATAGCAGTTTCCTAAATTAACGTAAAAACTAACTACGCGAGTCCGTCGGGCTAGGGTTATATTTCTTCACAAAAACAATCTCAATGCAAAACGCCTCCGGTGCAATTTAAATATTCCGTTACTTACTAACAACTAGTAACGTGCGGTTTTACAATCCGTTTATTCAACGTGCTTAAAATCCTCCTTAATAAGAAATCGGAGCAACTATGTCGTAAAAGAAACCATTTAACTTTTACCGACCAAACAAATTAATTATGCACGTGAATATTTATTGCACTTCGCGCCTAAAAGAGCTTTCTACAATCACATCTCGCAACCCTTCGAGTACCCAACGTGAACTAACTTAAAACGACGACGAATACCTTCTTCCCCTATCTTCGCAAATTATCGGTAAGTGAGACGAAAGTATCCCACTATTGTATTGAAGGAAGATAGCAAATTTGAAAACTAACATGCAGGTGCTGCGTGTTTTCTTGGAAATCCAAGCGAACACCTGCCTTAAAAGCAACTATTTTTCGAGTTTTAATAGGTTTTAAAATATTACGTTAAAATACTATTATAAGAATATAAATTTTAGCATGGAATTATGTAGGGTAGGTGATGCGTATTTATAAAATAAAACCGAAGGTTACAATCGGTTAGTGATTGTTAAAGCGAATGTGACATTCAACCGAAAGCCAAACGTTTTTCAAAAAAGCGCAATCGCAGTATACTAGGCTCAACACTCGTCCTCAGAAACTTTTCTTAAACGTTCGTGCACGACATTTAACTGCCGTCCATGAATGAATATACGGTTAAGGACCGATAAACTTAAACCACCGACATGTGGATGTTTTACTGGTATTCAGTTTATATGCGGTTGGTCTAAAGCCTCTTTCAGAAACTGTGTGATAGAATTAGGAGCTGATCAAAAGTATTCCTCGCTAACCCGAAGAGCATTAGTGTTGACACAACCCACTACTGGTGCGACGAAGTCTTTGAACAACTGCTAATACGACACTCACAGGAAATACTTTTATTAGAACTTTTGTCGATATTTTTTTAACACATCTAAGTGTAAGTCGTTGTATTTTCCACTTCGGTTTGAACGAATATAATGTTGCACTTTAAACACTTTCTCCTCGATTATACGAGGCAATTTTAATGCGATTTCTCCCTAATGCAACGTTGATATGACAACTAATGACGGATAAGTCAAAAATGGCAGATGAACATTATGCACGCAATTCCATTTACAGTTTATTCTGGCGAATACTGCATTTAAAGTAAATTTCATATTAGCAATAAACAATGTAGATGATATCCATTGTAATGTTAACACCATTATAAGATAAAATTAATAAAGCGCACTTGTCTTGAAAAGTCATTTCAATTTTTGTCACAGTTTAAAACAACCATTAATATCTTCAGTTGATGAACGGCGTTCGACATTAATCTTATGGAAAATATGTCGGAATAAACAGACTACTTTATTCGTATGATGGCACTTTAAAAAATACATCATCGGGTTGTAATAATTACACACTTTCTGAGTAACTGCTCTTTTTATATCAGGGTGATAGCGTGAACGTTATGAGATTTTTTACGGTAAGTTCTACGTTCCCTTGAGATTTTCCAACAAAGTCTGTACGATATTGAAAATTTAGGGAAAGAAGCTGTAATGTCGCCTTTATAAAAATGCTTTTCATATGTAGCTTGAGGCGTTTTTATCCTTAACGGTAGTACAAAATTTCAAACAGCTCTGCTTTGTTTCGGAACAAGCGGGTCAACTGTTGTTCGTCTTTACAATGGAGACAATTTTTATAAATAATCTGCAATTAAACTTTAAAACAAATAAATGGAATATTTTTTCGTTGATATGTCATAATCAGTCTTGAAGATATTTCTCTTTTTTACCGAAATACCTACAGAACTAACCATAAATTGTATCTTCGAAATATGGACACTAATTGAAATCAACTGTATCATTCTCAAACGAGAGTTTATAAATATAATAAAATTTGTATTCAACAGCAGTTATTTCTTCTATAATAATAATTATTTTCTAGCTTCATGGGTTCAAACTTAAGTTCTATAATAGCCCAAATTGTTACGGATTACATTTTAGATATCGTAATTTCTACTTTTCTTTCAGTTTGCCTTTTATTAAAAAATACGTAGACGATATGATTACAGCTGTCCCTGATAATGAAATGAACACCATTCTCAATATTTTTAATAGTTTCAATCATAATATACAGTTCACTATTGAAACCGAAAAAACACCGCTGTTTCGTTCCTAGGCACATTAGTTATAAGACATGACCAATATATAATACTCTATTGGTATCAAAAACCTACAGATTCTGACAGATATTTAAAATGTTCATCTTATCATCCTTTCAGTATAAAAATTAATCTTATTTTAAACTTAAAAAATAGAAATTAAAAATTTGCCATCCTACTCTTTACCAAAAAATTTTAAACAATTTAACCTTGTTATTAAAAATAATAATTAGCCCACAAAATTATCCTATTCGTTACTTTACACAACCCTCACGAACAACAACAATGACATACCTAATCACAAAGTATCTGACATCAACACCATCTACAAAATATTACCCTATTTTATCATTAGACTTCAAAAATTAAAAATTTTTTGAAAAATTAAACGTCAAAATAGTCATTACTAATTTACAAAAAATAAATTTACTTTTTTCAAAAGTCAAGGACAACATAAAAGCAAAGATACGTAATACACCAAATTAAATGTTTAGACTGCACAGAATTGTACATCGGACAAACTTTCCAACAACTACGACAAAGAATAACGAGATATAAAAGTGACATTAGGGTAAAGCCTAATGCATGTGCTCTGACCATTCTCCAAAAGATCCTAGACCAGATTTTACAAATACACAAATTTTGAACATTGAACCAGATTAGACTAAGAGAACGTTCTTGGAAATGTGTTACATTTACAATAACCCGACAAGTATGGACAAGAAAACTGATATGAACAATATAAGCACATTTTAAGCATATCTATTAAATCCTAAAATTCTATTTAACAACAGTATAATGCCCACTTAACATAACACAAGCCTCAATATATTTTCAAACTATATATATATATATATATATATATATATATATATATATATATATAAATGTGTTTTATCTAACTGAATCTTAGTTATTTTTACGATAAATGTGTTTTATCTAACTGACTAAAATGTTCACATCCTAATGGCAAACTCATTAATATCAAAAAGTTTTATATAATTTTGGGTATGTATAACAATTTTGAAAACTTTTTTGTAATAACTATGTAATATTGTAGGTGCTTAATGATTATGATAGTTTGTACCAAAACGCGTATAGCAATTATGTAATATATTCATATACGAAAAGCTGTAGTTTTCGTTTTTTTGTCATGTTATTTGATGACCAAATTCCAGGAATAAGAAGAATATATATTATATATATATATATATATATATATATATATATATATATATATACCTATATTGCTGTGACTTGTAGCGTGTAAAATAAATAATGAAATGAGCCCCTATGTTTTGCATTAATATAACACTGTGAATTATATCCTGAAAATGCTCGAATAAAAAGTGTTGTGATGTAAATTGTTACCAGGGTGTCCAAGTAACAAAATTGTATCAGGGGAAGCTGGAACTAAACTCTAATCAGCCTTTGCCAGAGACAACAATTTAACACTTAACGTCCCTGTAATACACCGGAGTTTTCTGAATGTGAAAATAGTCTAGGGTAAAGTTGGTTGACAAACGGCTAATTGTAAAAGGAAAACTTCGTGTAAGTTAATGCGGCTAGCTGTGAAACTTAATTCAGCGTTCTTGCATGAGAAGGGGTCGAGAGTCGTTTTGTTTCAATAATACAGAGACTAAACTTAAGGACGCCACGGCGTTTGACTCTCTAATACCAAAAATTACAGGAAAACGCAGAAATCCGTATGTTTCAAAAAGATTAATCACAATAACAAAAAATAACTAACCCGTTAGTCATTTCTAATTCAAAGCTGTAAGAAAGATTTCATTATTATTCAAAAACAAGACCGCCGTTTGTGGTTCTCCACCTAAACACGGATACGTACAAAATAACTTATGTGAAATAAAAGAGATGTTAATTTAAGTTTTATGTATTAACCAAAATTTAGTTTCGCTAGTTTAATATGTTAAATTAATATATCAAAAATTAAATTCGATACCACAAACATTTTTGATAAATATTTATAATTAAATTCAGCAAAATAATTCTGATTAATAATTCATTCTAAAAAGGAACAAATTTTACAATTATTTGTTTTATTCTCTTTCTCATATCTGTTAAAAGAATACACATGTTTCTTAAAAAAATATGAAAACTTTAAATATAAAAATTTAACAAATTATTTAAGAAACGTTCTAAGTTGTTTCGTATTTTTAAAAGCACATTTTTAAAAGTCATATTGATAAACTGACAAACAAATTAGTATTACGTTAGAAAACCGAGGTCAAAGTTGAAATTTTGGCAAATGTTCTAAGGAATTAATTTTTATAACAAAGGATTGCAGGTTTTTAAATTTCATTAAACATATTTATCGCAATCTTCTTTGGAAATTAAACCACTTAGAGTTGATAAAATCGTATTTACGTTTTAATCCATGACCTAGTATCGTTGTCAAAATAATAAAAAATTTTAAGTTTGACATTTACGACACAAATTGACCAGCTCATGTACTAGATCAATAATACTAAAGCACAAATTTAATGCACCTTAGAGTTTTCAAATTAATCTAATATAATCGAACAAAAATAAATACGTTAGTGTATTAATGCGAATTGAACAACCTTCCGTTCGCTATTTTTGATTTAATACATCGTTAAATGTCTTATCGCATATTATAGGTAACTAATTGGAATGTCCATTTCTCTTTATTGAAATAACGTTAAATTGCTTATCTGCTTCATTAATAACAGTTGCTGGTTGTTTTTATACTGAATGAACGAAGGTTGGAATTTTTTGAACAATCTAGAAATAAAATACTCTTCTCTATCCAAAACACTTAGCTGAATGTTTTGCTTTAAATACCTTTATTCTAGTCATAAAATGAAATGAACGCGTTTTAAATGGCATCGAATACCTTTTTAATTAGAAAGATCTTCGCCAATTTTTTATATACATAATATGCACTATTTTAGGGAACTATTATGCAACATAAATTAAGCTTTTATATCACGAGTTTTTGCATTGAGAGTACAATACACAGAGTCTTTCCAATTGCAGAGTGTATCTAAACTAAAAATAAGTATTTAGAAGAATTCCTTTATTTTTCTCTGGTTTGGCATGTTGTATCTACACGGAATAGTGCTGAATGACCTCTACTTGACTCTTTATCATATCAATGATGTGATAGAGGTTCATGTAATGGTCATTTAGCACCATTCCGCAAACATGCAAAGTAATTTTTCTAAATACACATGTTCAGTGTAGAAGTGCTCAGTATTAGGAGCACGTTTAGTATATTCTATTCGAAATGCATAAATTCGCAATTTAACAAGATCAATTTGCATTATGTAACATAACCGTATCTGTAAATATTCCATGATTAAAAACTACGGTTTGAAAATGTTAATCAGCTATAAATCTATTATCAGAGAAGTATTCGAGGGGGGGGGAATATAAGACATTATTTAATCTCGTTCTAAAAGTATTTCAGGTAGTAAGAAAACTACGGAGTAAATACTTAAACTTCAAGTCGCCTCATAACTGGACTAAAAATATTGAAAAGCGTTCATATACAGAATTTAATTGCGTTTTGTCTTTTATTATTCATACGAAAAGGCAAATGTACCTTAACTTGAGGGTAGCAAGGTAATTCGTTAAACTCGAGAACATTCTATTAAAGGTGATTGAACATTTTAATTAGCAACTATAATATGAGATAAAGCAATTAGCGTAAGTGATAAATTACTTCAACCATGATAAAAATGACCGATTGACAGCCAATCTTCAAGAAAACAGATAAGGAATATAAAATGTACTAATTAATTTACGGTACAATAATACAGAAAAATATCTTAAATTTTGATAATTATCTAAATATTTAAAATAAATGTTTGTGAAGTGTCCGCATAAAAAATATATTGATGCATAAAAACCCTCCAAACGTCAGGCCTTTTCAATACACAGTCGCATAAACTTTAGAGTCTCGTGTATTGTTGGACTTTATAGGAATTTTTCCGTGAAGTATATTCAATTGGTTGCAGAATGACTGATAGAATGAGAGAAATTTCTGAACGATTTTGAGCTGAAGGCATGGGAAGGATTTCAAGAGAGTGTTTATTTGGAACAATCGAAAAGGGAGAAGCACGAGACTAATCAAAGTGAAGGTGGAAATGTAGGGGATAATTAGGAATCTAGAACATTGGCTATTTTGTTGAGTTTGTTACGGTAATCCGTGCAAACAGGAATGAAAAAGTAAAGCAAGCAAAGAAAAAAGCCCGCACGAGTACTGTTACAAAAAAGAATGAATACAAATAAGTTAGGCCCTGCTAGGTAAAACGTCGAAGAGTGGGATGGGTCACACAGAAGTAAAAACGTAACCTCAAAAAGAAAATTTATTTACAACCATTTAATAAATCAACATGTTATAAAAGGAAAACCAACTTACACAGAACACAATATTTTTTAGAAAATATCTCTAAGGATTTACACAGTACCAAAAATCGAAGCAAAAATAATTAATACCCTTTTTTAGTTACGTTAACCTAATTTTCACATTAATCCGGGTATTTATACATAGATAAATTAAACAAACGCATATACGGTAGACTGGTTTCAGTCCTGTGGTTATCCAATATTAAGTGTTTGATTTCAAAAAGATATAACAGCACATACTTATGTGTTGTCTACAAGTAATTCTCGATAAGCAATTAAAAAAAATGTTAACATCGAGTTACAGTATTAAAAAAAGAAATCCTCTACAAGTCGAAATGCATTTGGTTGTGACTGAAAAAATTTTTTAGTAAAAAACGTCACACTTAAATCATCGTGTACTCTACATTTTATGTAGATAGAAAATCGTGTTTTGTAATTACTACCCAAACAAAAAAAGCTGTCTTCATTATCAGATCCCGACAGTTTGAGTGAAATAAGTTTAATTTCAACCCCGCAATACCTCCAACTGTGCGATGAGCAAGCTGAGAAGCTTAAGAAAAAAATTAAACCCAATTTTTCCTGATGGAGTCATTAAATTTTGGAAACAAAGTAGAACATTTAGAGCATATGACGCAAAATATTTGTCTTGGTGAACCCATGAAGTGGAGTCAAAGCTCCCGTAAGACCAATATTCCAAATTCTATGGAGATAATAAAATAAATCTGAAGATATTTATAAATAATAATAGGACTTTAGTGCAGAGAGGTTTGGACGAACAAACCAAATCAAATATAATTTAGTCAATGTTAAAAGGGAGTGCTGAGATATGATTTAGTTTAATACAAAGTGAATTGAAAATGTTAAAGGA
The DNA here is from genome assembly GCA_036346225.1 of Platerodrilus igneus. NCBI lineage: Eukaryota > Metazoa > Arthropoda > Insecta > Coleoptera > Lycidae > Platerodrilus > Platerodrilus igneus. Next base: position 10,321,011 of record JARFIW010001325.1, on the reverse strand, counting down.
TTTCGAAGTAAACTTTTTGAAACATTTCTGGGGATAAACAACTATTTCAAGTAAGGGAATACTTAATTATGGAAATATAATACAGTCTCAGGTATTACAAGGAAATTATACGCTATCAAAAAATTCAGTGTGGCGAAACAATTAGATCCTCCTCTGGAATATTAACAGATTATTAAGTATTTGGCAGAAAGTTTTGAGACGGAGGGTAGGCAATGCATAGCTTTACAAAATATTATAGACCGGGACGTTTTTTTAAAGTATTTGCAAAGATATCATAAAATGGCTCAACCTAGAAGAACAAAGAACAGATCTCGGAACCAGTCGGTGAATTTTGTCAGACATCAAAAAAGTACAGAACCTAAACGCTTTGACAATAGAAAACTTGATCGAGGAAATTTTAATAGGAAAGCTGGATCCAAAGTAATAGACCAAGAGATATGTGGGAAGAAATAGTGAGATGTGAACTGCAGAAAATAGAAATATTACCAGAGAAAATAATACCAAGCAAAATTCACAAAGAGATGGAGAACGTAAAGATAATGACACTAGGGAACACAATCGTAGAAATGCAAAAACCATGAATAGGTGAGAACCGTCTTCATCAGGGTAGGATTTTTAATATGAAAGAGACCAAACACACCTGTAAAAATTAATATGAACACCAACGCGCGTTTATAAAATTTGATTTCGAAAGTGATTAGAACTTAAATAAATATTTAATACCTATTTTAAATTTCACATTAGAAGATGAAATAATTAAAATACTTATAGATACATGAGCTGAAGCATCTCTAACTTCTGAACTTTTTATTACAGATAATAGGCAACAATTTTATAGAAAATTTATACGTGTAAGGAAACGTAGCTTGGTAGCACCCAGCAACAGAATGCTCGCGAGTATAAATAGTATGAAGTTGCGAATAGACCGCAGAGAAACAGATGTTTAATTGTGATTAGTAGTATATTAAATGGGATGAGGAAATAGATATTATAGATCTTATAAAGGTCTTTGTATGAAAAATATTCTCTTTGTATATTTTTATTCCTCGATAAAAGTACAATGTTCAGAAATTCCATTTAAAGGAATCGGTTCACAGAACTTGTCAAATCGACAGGTACATAAATCAAAATATAGAAAACCTTTCCAGTTGATTAGAATTCCTAGTAAAATCATAATGTGAAATGACAACCGTTTATTTTATACATTCTAGGTATTATTTAATTAAAAGACATGTTGAAGCTTCGCATTTATAACTGATGCTCAGGTGGCAAGTATTGCCAGATTTTATAACAAAGGTTAAGATAGTTATACACGCAGAGGATAGGTGTATTCATGGTGACGCCGATTCTATAAAAATATAAATTAAAGGAAGATTTGAACTGGGTGCCTCTCAAGTTTGTAAAATTGCTTTTTCTTTCAATTTTCACTTTTTGAGTTTTATTGAGCTAGCATAGTGGTTCGCTAAACAACTAATATGAAGAATAAAATTGTGAGACTCTATGTTACGAATTTATGCTGCAATTAATGATGAAGGTTTTGAAGGAAAAGGATAAAATAAAAATTGACTATAATAAAATCAAAACCGGAAATTCCTAATGTACGAGACACGTTTCTTTTACCAAAACGTAATCTGAAGTTATGTTGAACGCTGGATTATTTTTTAACTAGCTGGATTTTTTTTTGTTTAATGGGACATTTTATTTTCATATGTGACAAGGATAAAGTATTTATCTTTGGGGTATTTTAATTTTTAAACACATCAGTCATCTTCAGTTATATAGTAGTTTGTCTATTCTTGCTTCTAATTACTATCGAACAGCATTTAAGCAGAGTTTTAAATACGATATCCGTAGCATCAGTACGGTATATTTATCTTTACTTATATATGAAATAAGGGAACACATAGACTTGTTCGCATGTAAAAGTTTTCAAATTATTTAAATTTTCTACGCTAAAATTTTATAAGCTACTATTTTCTCATATTGACACCCTCAATATACTTAAAGATCTAAATAATCACAACTGTGTAATACAAAAGTAGTTTGTTAAGATTAATGCGCTAATCTAGAAATCCTTATACTATTCCCGTTGGAGGAATACTGATAAATTAGCACAGCTTTGGCAGGAGCATTTTTTACAACATGCTATGTTAAAGTAAATGTAATTAACCCCTCAGCAATCTTCTATTACAGCATTTGTAAAGAAATAACAAACTTTTTCCTCTCGTGAGTTTGATCCTCTGAGAATTGAGATAAAGCTCCAGAAATAATTAAAATAAGTGAAAAAGGCAAAACTTGATTCCGAAAAAGCTTTTTCATTTATAAAATTTATATGGACTTATAAGTTCACTTAATGGCGTACAGTAACCTCTAGTTTTAACATTACCGATGAGCAGCACTTGAATGCTTTTTACATTCTTAAATTAAATCGTTCAACTCAGTTACAATCTACATCAAATGTAATCTAAACTTAAAATCTTATTCGATTTCAAATTCTTAACATAAAACTAGATGTATTGTTATATTTATGAAAAGTTTAACAACGTTAAAGTTTGTCCAACTAGCCTACAGTGGCGGACCCAGGTGAGGGTCAGGGGATGCAAATGCCCTTTTATATACATTTTGTTATGGCGCTTTGTTACTAGCAGCTATGTTATGACTAAGCTTTCGGTCATTTTTTTTTACGACAAACCACATAGTGGTACTGGACGATGAAACAACAAAACAACAAATTGAGGAAGGAATAAGTACTGCGTATTTATTCTAAATTATGCACAAACACCGAATAAAGCGGATGCTTTCAATAACACTGCTATTCGTGTAAATATTAATTGTAACGTATAAAACAAATCAAAGTCCAAAACCGTTTAAGGAACTGTTTTCAACAATTCAAGTTTAGTTAAAAATTAAAATAACTGAGCGACAATGCTTGATTACTAATAAGTGAAATATTTAATTCAACCAGCTTTAACGTGTAAGAAATTGGGCTCCGTCAACTTGGCCCCCCTCCAAACGATTTATTGAAATGTAGCATGTGCACCAGAAAGTACTAGTCTTGCACCACCTTGCACCACCAAAATAATAGCTTGCACCATGCTGGAAAAACAATTGCGGTAATTTGTTCATGAGGGGGGCTAGAATGACGCTAGCCCCCCTCCATTCGAATTTTAAAACAATGATATGTGCACCAGTTAGGGAAAAGCTTGCACCACCTTGCACCACTAAATTTAGAGCTTGCACCACTTCAGAAGATTAGATACTGGACATTTTTTCGAGGGGGGCTAGAATGACGCTAGCCCCCCTCCAGTCAAATTTCAAAAAAATGTATGTGCACCAGTTAGAGAATAGCTTGCACCACCTTGCACCACTAAATTTAGAGCTTGCACCACCTTCAATATGTCGTTACATTATTATTTAATATTATTTTACATAAAACACTGCCATACTCCACGGTTTCTGAATTGCACCACCAAAAGAATTCTAAGCAGATCCAATGCCGAAATGTTTTCTTGCGCTTCTTTTATTCAAAATAGTGCAACTATATTTCATTTAATTATAGCAGTATTTTCTAATAACAAGGTGATTAATAATACTGACTTTAGGACAGGATCAAGACGTTCCTACAAGAGGCTTAATAATGCACTTGCAAGGTATTACAGAACACGTAATAAATTTATGTCAAGTTACAACCAAATATAGCAGAATTCAGTTTTAAGCAACATACAGAACCAAAGTCGTAGACAGATACTTCCGGAGAGGTCATGCACAAATTTTTTAATTTAATTACATTTCTATGGATGTATCTATCTACAATACACTAACTCCTCCGATTAACTTTCTATGAGTTTCACAAATTTCTCTTTCTAACTTTTGACTGACGGCCTATCAATTTTTTTGTAAAATGTCACTTCCACCGTTTTTTAACTACGTCATAACTGACATTTGTTAAACTTTGAATTTCGAATCGTTTTGGATATTAATTTTTTTTATTAACCCTTGAATTTCAGCACATACGGTACATTTATTTAATCTTTTATTTTTAAAATTGCGAAAAAAAGTCTTATCGTATGTTGCGGGATTTGAACCCGGTATCGTCGGACTGATAGCTTCTCTAGGTATGTATAACTCAGACATCTTGGATACTAAAGATTTATTTTTACATTTTTAAATTATTTGAATCATTTCCAACAACCCATACATTTAAAGGGTTTTTTTATAAAGTTTTGAATAAAGCTAATATTTGATCTTTTCGAAAAAATCACTTTTCCCACTTTTCTCAAATACCTACGAAATGTATAAAAAATTTTGAATTCCAAACCGGTCATTGGTTATTCTCTCTATAAATTGCCAAGGAATTAATTTTTGTCTACTATGCTTCTGGAACTCTTTCCTGCCAGACAAAATATTACTATTTTTCTAGAGGCGTTCAGTCACTGACGGCCAATTTCTCTATCGACATTATATGCATCCCGTTCTTAGAAATTCCGCTATTGTTAGATAATAAGGCATTTGAATTTTTCACCCGCCGAATTACATATTTATTTTATGCAATAAGCGATCAATTACAAATGCAAATGTTCGCTTCTTCAAAATTTACCGAAAAAATACGTTCAAGTTTTGAGTACTGAATTTTTTGAAACTAATAGTCTGAAGCCTTTTACTATTTAAATTAATGTTCAATTGTCCTAAGTATATTCAGATATGTATTTTAATTCACTATCAATCTTGTTTCTTTCAATTTCATTTATTTTTTGCTAAAATTTTTAGAATTGTGAAAGCTATTAGCAATAAGAATTAATCTTTTTTATAATCAGAAAATTTATTTTAATTTCAAAAATTTCTTTTAAAAATGTAGGTATTAAGAGATATATTTTTAATTGTACTGTCCATTATCAATTTTATCTATTAGGTGATATACATTTTTAGAATTAAGAAAACCTGTTCGAATAAGAGTTAGTCTTTTATATTTAAATATTAAAAAAATTAGTTTAATTTTGAGTTTAACATTTTTATGTGTTTGAATTCTTGAAATAAAATTATTTAATAAATTACTATTGATTAGTTACTTAATTTGAGCAATTTCAAATTTTATAGATGTATATAGCTCATACAGAAGAAAATAATACGTAAAAATCTTTAGGTGAAAATAAACTAACCAACAGCAATGAAATTAATTATCAATCTAACTATAATAAGGATACCTACCTATGATTCTAAGTAATGCTCAGCAATAAATTCAATCTCAACTAGTACAAACTTTTTCCGATTTCCATATATAATATTGACTATTCCAAGATTACTATAAAACAGTAATCAAATGCAGTTTAATAAACATTCTAGAAAATTTGAAAAGATTTTCAATTTCAGCAGGGAATCTTGATAAACTAAAAACAGCATTATCAAATCGATGCTACAGGGTGTCTAATTCTGGATAGCACTGGATGGATAGTTTTGTTATCTTAAGATTTTGAAAATCGGTTAAATAGGAAATATTTTGTAGATGTTGTTGTTGGGTAATAATCGTTATTTAGAATTCAAAATTTTTTATACATTTCGTAGGTATTTGAGAAAAGTGGAAAAAGTGATTTTTTCGAAAAGATCAAATATTAGCTTTATTCAAAACTTTATAAAAAAACCCTTTAAATGTATGGGTTGCTGGAAATGATTCAAATAATTCAAAAATGTAAAAATAAATCTTTAGTATCCAAGATGTCTGAGTTATACATACCTAGAGAAGCTATCAGTCCGACGATACCGGGTTCAAATCCCGCAACATACGATAAGACTTTTTTTCGCAATTTTAAAAATAAAAGATTAAATAAATGTACCGTATGTGCTGAAATTCAAGGGTTAATAAAAAAAATTAATATCCAAAACGATTCGAAATTCAAAGTTTAACAAATGTCAGTTATGACGTAGTTAAAAAACGGTGGAAGTGACATTTTACAAAAAAATTGATAGGCCGTCAGTCAAAAGTTAGAAAGAGAAATTTGTGAAACTCATAGAAAGTTAATCGGAGGAGTTAGTGTATTGTAGATAGATACATCCATAGAAATGTAATTAAATTAAAAAATTTGTGCATGACCTCTCCGGAAGTATCTGTCTACGACTTTGGTTCTGTATGTTGCTTAAAACTGAATTCTGCTATATTTGGTTGTAACTTGACTTAAATTTGACACCCCTAAATCATGCGGTTTATTACGTGTTCTGTAATACCTTGCAAGTGCATTATTAAGCCTCTTGTAGGAACGTCCTGATCCTGTCCTAAAGTCAGTATTATTAATCACCTTGTTATTAGAAAATACTCCTATAATTAAATGAAATATAGTTGCACTATTTTGAATAAAAGAAGCGCAAGAAAACATTTCGGCATTGGATCTGCTTAGAATTCTTTTGGTGGTGCAATTCAGAAACCGTGGAGTATGGCAGTGTTTTATGTAAAATAATATTAAATAATAATGTAACGACATATTGAAGGTGGTGCAAGCTCTAAATTTAGTGGTGCAAGGTGGTGCAAGCTATTCTCTAACTGGTGCACATATTATTTTTTTGAAATTCGACTGGAGGGGGGCTAGCGTCATTCTAGCCCCCTCGAGAAAACGTCCTGTATCTAATCTTCTGAAGTGGTGCAAGCTCTAAATTTAGTGGTGCAAGGTGGTGCAAGCTTTTCCCTAACTGCTGCACATATCATTGTTTTGAAATTCGAATGGAGGGGGGCTAGCGTCATTCTAGCCCCCCTCATAAACAAATTACCGCAATTGTTTTTCCAGCATGGTGCAAGCTATTATTTTGGTGGTGCAAGGTGGTGCAAGACTAGTACTTTCTGGTGCACATGCTACATTTCAATAAATCGTTTGGAGGGGCCAAGTTGACGGAGCCAAGAAATTGCACGTTTCTAATAGCAGACAGCGCCAGTCACTATGGTCTATCAATGAAAAATTGACATTTGTCACCACTGGTGTTAAGAGCGTCTGATGAATAGACTCGTGCCCAAGCATCCGAAACACTTGTAGTTACCATACAGGTGAGAATTCTTTCTTTACTAAAAGTACAGTGTTAGTAGTTATATTTGACACGACACACATGTCAATGTCAATGAATACAAGTAATAGACGCCAAGATTGCAATTATTAAGTCTTTCACATTCTCATTTGGGCCTTAGTGCAATGAGTAAGCTGTCACCCTTTGCTGGAATATTGGAGCATTATGTAAACCTTTGGTGTCTTGATTTGAAACAGTTTAGTTTATGGAAGTTGTATAGCCGTGCAGTGAATTGCAACAGCAGTGTATTGTTAAAAATTCCAACAGCAGCAGGATCTTTTTTAAATGTATACATATTAGGCACTGTTAGTGCCAATAATTGGTAGGTTTATTGTTATCGGATTGTGCGTATTAAATTTGAGTAAGAAGAGAGATTATTTTTAAAAAACATTCCAGAATCAAAAGGCGTTAAAAGGATTAAAATTAGTGGTTCCTATGGACTGAAAACATTGATTTCGAATAAGCTTAAAAGCATACACGAACTATTGCCAATGTTTTGTCTAGAATGGAAAATAGTACTCAACAAGCGTATCTCATTAATTTTTTTCTTAATGAAAATAACATATTACATGATGAGGGATACTAACGTGGAAATTTCAAAAAACTGTTATCAGAATCCCATCATAGTTGATGCGTCTACAAATAATCCTGGTTTTTAAAACATCTTTATGTTTCCGATAATGATTGTCTCTGATTAGTGTGGTAGATTAATATTTTTAATACTTTTATCTAATGTCTAAAGTTTATTTTCAAAAATTAGAGGAACGACTATCAGTGCCATCGTACACATCAAATACGCATATATCTACTAGCCTTCATCAGGATTTACTAAAATTCGCAAAACCTAAAATCGATCTTCTCAATCTCTACGCACTCAATCAGATTCGTGTCAAAACCACTTTAGAATTAGATGTCAGCTGTGACTCAATTTAATAATGAGAGAATATCCCCCTGGCCCTTATTTATTCAGAAGCATTAATCATTTCCAACCTCCAGTACAAGGCATTTGAAGTGTAGCAAATTGTAAACCAGGTATAGATAATTTACACCATAAATATGGTGCCAACTTCGATGGTAATAGAAACAACTTAAAGAGACGTTTCGTTCATAGTTGGTATTTTAAAAAGGAGAATGCAGAAATTTTCAAAAGAAATTTGATAATTCCCGCACATAAAGCTATGAAATTTTTTGTTTTTGCTGCTGGTTGTTTCTAAATAGTCATAACAAAAATTACAATCCAATTTGGTCAAATACCTCGCATAGATTTCAGAATTTAAAAAAGGTTTAGGAAAAATTTTGTTAAATAAAATTCTGATTCTCATAAACAGCATTACCACAAAATGCGTCTAACTAGATTACGATTGAAAATCCATACAACAGTTATTCAGAAGTTACCAAAGGAAATTAAAAAGCAGAAGACACTAAATCGCCGAATAGGTAGTATTCCTATTGAATGCGTTTTGTTTTTGACAAAACAAAATCTACCATTTAAACGACACATTAAACAGAATGGTGCTGTTGCAGAATCAGTACATAAAGGTAATTACTTAGAATTGGTAAAATGTTTGAGTAAAAACATCTCGGATATAGAGCATCGCTTAAAAACGAGCAATCTCAACGAAACTTATTGAAGCCACAGAATTCAAAGTGAATTTATAAACACTCTGAAAAAGGACACATTGTCATTTATTGCAAATGATGTAGGAGAATGTATTTACTTCTCCCTTATAGTAGATTCTATCAAAGATGTGAGCAAAACTGGCCAATTTTCTCTATCCGTAGGATATGTTTACAAAGGTTTTGTTAAGAAAATATATCATTTTTGATATTTTACCCTGTTCTGAGGATTATCATTTCTTTTCGCTTATAACGAAGAATTTACAGGACAGGATTAAATCCATTAATTGAAGATGTCAGCATATGATAGTGTACGCACTATGTCTGGATAGATTAATGGTGTGCAAACTAAAATCAAAGAAGTCGTTCCTCGGACTTTAATTATACATTTCTCAGCCCACAAGTTAAAAGAAAACGTAATACCAATTTAAATAGTAATTTTCACTAATAAAGTAAAAGCTACATTTTAAAAAACTTCCATATTAAAAAGGCCAGTATATTTGTCTTAACAAACATGGCGACATCGTACTTTTAAATCTAATATAAACAAATAGCAAATAAGTATATTAATTCTGATTATTGGTAACAAAATTTGAACAACGTTTGTACCAATTCCTATATGTAGTTAAAATTTCTACAGTAAACCACACTACACAAGACCTCTAAAGCAAACTTTACACCAAAACCGACTTGTGATAGTAATTAGTTCAATCATGTTACTAGCGCTGACATCCTGCGCGTTTTTTAGCATGAATTTCTTCGGTCTTGTATACACGTTTATAGAATTTAACTTCGTTATAAGAAGTGGTATATTTATACGGGCGTGTCACTTTCACTTTCAACATGATCATATTTTGTTATGTTTAAAACACATAACCAAAATAAAATTATTTAGAGGTTAAACATTTCATAATTCATATTGTATTACTACCAACGTTGATCCGAAGTCATTCAAAAACTTTACAATTGCACTCTGTTACCCAACGTCTAAAGGACGTTGTTTGATTAGTTAATTACGTCTTCGACCTATTTAGTTGGTTAATGACCGTCTATCAACGTTTTCTGATTTCACTAAAACCGGCGGAACGTATAAGTTGGATTCAAACGCCAAATGAGCGTTCTTGCATAATCGGCAAGTATATTAGTAAAGTTCCAACGATATATTAACACCACATCGTAACGTAATTACGTTCACACTTGAATTGAATTGAAACGTTTTCAATATTAACATGAATATACATTATTGACATCAGCATTTAATACACGCTGCATCAAGTGCGATTAGTGCCATTAGGCCCTGTCTTACATCCAACCTACTTGCAGTAATATCCTCGAATAGAATAAAATAACAATCATAAATTAAATGAAATACAATGTTATTACAGTATGTTAATCACATCAAATTAAATAATTTAATTTTAATTAATCACAATCACTTTGACACAAACACACACCCACACACACACACACACACAAACACACACACACACACACACACACACACAACATGACCACCAACAGCGCCCAAAGCTTTAGCCTAAGAAAGTGCACAGTTCCAACAGTTTGCATTTATATATGAAGGATTAATAGATGTTTCTACAATAGTTAATGGAAACATTGCAAGTTACAGCCTGCCTTGATGATATAGATATAGGCCTGGTACGATTCGTAGCTATAACGACATCAAAATAAGTAAAACGATAGTTGGTAGTTGGTGAAATGGTACTTGAGGTAACCAATTCCAAATACAGATATTGCCAACATGTTCTATATTCAACCAACTGCGGAAGATGAAATGGAGTATGTTTAGTTTAAAATATTCAGATGATATTCAGGTAACGATTGAATTATCTCGTATGGTAAAAATTTGTGACAAAATAGCAAAATCTCTAATTCATTTATACAATAACACTATCCAGTCTTGTTAAATACTGAAAACATTTAAACTTCTCATCATACGGTCAATATACGTATATGGAAAAAGTGCTGGGATGATTAGCTATATACGAGAAATATATAAGTAACCGAATGAAGAAGTATCTTGAAAAATATAAAGTAAGTGTAGTTCTGCATGCACTTTTATTTTAGTAATATAACTACGAATACTTGTTACAGATATTAACAAAGAAAATGCTTTTTCTGAATCTGCTAAATCGTACATACATAAATATGAAGATTTGTCCTGCAGCGACATAAATGAAAATCAAACTAAGGTTCGTCAAATTCCTACTTTACTGCAAAATAAATTGCACCATCAGTGTCATTTAGTCTGCTTTAAAGTACTGCCAAAACTAGAAAAGAAAACGCATTGCTGGTCTATTTTGTTGGGGAAGAAATGTGTGAAAAGGAAAGCGCAGTGCTAGGCTACAGTACGTTAACCCCTTTGGTAAAGTAATACCAGTCAAAGGAGTGGTTAGCATAGACTGAGGCAAATATCGCTTTATATGTAATAAGAAGCTCAGTAAAAATCTTCAGCTGAAAATATACAAGAAAATACTGACACACGCAGAATTCAAGTCACCAAAATGCTACTGTGTAGAGCGAAAGATATTATCCGTTACCCTCCACGCACAGAGGACTCCATAAGAGCAGATTGGCTATTTTCGTATGAACACGAAATCGTTTATTTTTACATTGTAAATCTCAATAAGAAAATTTAAGATCCAACCTGGTCATATTCTCGTCTCGACCAATGGTAGAGCTTACAAAGCATTTGATACAGGAATCCCCCCCTTCATACTAGAGGTACAACTATAGGCTACGAGTATGGGCGTTGACATTTGCATTGAATAGCCTTAGTCTAATTGAAGGAATTTGGTAAATCTTAAATAATACTTGTTCCAGTTGTCTAATTCCAATGGTTAAGCAACAGAAATACGTCGACTGAAATCATTAATAAAAATTTATTGTATAATCATTTACAACCCTTGATAGCGTTTTGCCATCAGCAGTCAATAACGACGGTGACTGGCCAATAGCAACTATAATCACTAATGGTGACCCAAGCAAGCACCCCAAAAAAGCGGAGTGGCGGCCTACAAAACCATTTGGTTTCAACTAAATTACCTTATAGAATTTGGTATATTCAAACCCACACTTAATTTGCAGTCACCTATCGTTCTTGCATTGGAACCTTACTAAAATTGAATGTATAGTTAACACTTGATTATTATAAAATAAGTTACATGATACATTAAACCATGATTGGATAGTACATTTTAAAGCCTTGGGTGCCCCAATATTTCTTTATAGCCATCAGATAGCAGTTTATATTGTATATGCCAGATATTAGCGGATTGCAAGGTAGTTTGTAAGCATGGCTAAGGATCATTTAATGCCAATAAACTTCCCCGTTGTGGTTGTCGTATAAAGATTGGCCCACCACCAACCCAAAAATTCCAATTTATTTTCCAACAACTACAACCAATCAAAATATAATTTTTAAAAGTAATGTTCCGATTACATATTACTACGATATATGGGTGCGAGATCAATCACCGGTCAAACGCTGTCGTAAGTTGTAAATTTTTGTATAACAAATTTTTATTTATGATTTATATCGACTTACTTCAATTGCTTAATTATTAATACTAGACAATTGATTCAGTTACTCTTTAAAATTTATGAAATACCTCCAGGCAAACTAAGAATATTCATTGCGCATGCCTACACCCATACTCATAGCCCATAGTCGTTTCCCATTTGGTCGAGACAAGAATAGAGCGGTAGTGGTGTAGACTTGAACTTTGAACTAGAAAAATAAGAGGCTGTCCATGATAACGTTACGTTAACCTCGAATGAACGACCTTGAATAGTACAAAATTGATCAGAATGGATCTTAGACTTTCTTAAGGAAACAAGTAACAATGAGTGAGTTTGTGCTGGTGTGAAAGTAGCCTATCTACTCGCAGGACGTAAAAATGTATCCAAGTACTATTACATACCTGCTCATACAGGCAATTATCAAAGAGTATGCCTTAAGATTTTGTGCTACCTAAAATATTATTTTACAAAGAATAAATTTGGTTTTTGTTGGTCATGGTCAAGGAGTAGGCTACTATATAGGAGGCGATGGAAGACGAGGCCGCAATGAACCTAATTTAACTACTCAATCTATAATTTTGAGAGTAAGAGAACACATAGATAACTTTCCTCGTATGGAAAGTCACTACTGTAGGCCAGATGCTAACAATTGTATTTGCTTGCTGAATTTGTTGTGTATTAACTTTACACTGAATTCTGTGATTCAGGAAAATTGACAAAATGCTTCAGTGTTTGTAGATCAATTTTCAGTAGCTATGAACTTCAACTCTGTTTTTTCAAACCAAAAAAGGAGCAATTTACCAAATGCAATGTAACTAATAATACATTAGATGAAAAATATTGAAACAAGACTGGGTAGCTTATAAAATGTGGGAAACATGCTCTTGTCATGAAAAACACTGACAAAATAAAAGTTATTCAAGAAAAAAGAGAAACATTTCGTTCTATTTCGTTTAATCTGTAGGTGTACTTAGAATTGCTTTTGCTGGAGATTTGTAAATTTATTATCGTGGAAAATTCTCTGTGTGCAATATCACTATATCTGATACTTACAACAAAGATGAGAATTGCTTTATTTGGATTAACAGTAAGAATAACAGTGCACAATTGCTAAAAGTTAAGTGATTAAAACGTTCGAATCTTACATTATCTAATATAAGTTCGCCTTGGAAGTAATTACAATAAAACTAGTGAACTAAACACCAGATTAATGAACCTATTCATTATCAGAAATAGTATCTATTGATAAATAATACAGCACATTTTTTGAATTTGTAGGCAATGCTTCCATACCCGGAGTGTAGTGTATAGATATTGCCGCTATGCAGGAAATCATTCCTCTTTGACATCGATTTATACATTGGCTAGAGTATTTTTTTGAAATAACTGTTTCGTTTAATTTAGGCACTTGTGTATTTCTTTCGCTGAAACTAAATCCGCTCTCAAAATTTTTGTACCATTCTCAGGTATTAAGAAGTTCGTTGAAAACGGTTAACATTGCAAAACATAATGTAACGAATGTAATCTGGTGGGTGACTCATCGTTGGAATGTAGGCGGCGTCATAGTGTCTGGTGAAGGTTCTCGAAACCGTTGGAATGACAGGCTTAAGATATATATATATATATATATATATATATATATATATATATATATAATTTAATATTTTACTGTACAGTCGCAAAACTGTGTTAAACAAATGGATACGTTTTGTTACGTAAGTGGAGAGTTAACGAATATATCTCACAAAAAGACAATAACTACGTTAATCAAAAAAGCGCATGAGCTTCATCTTGGAAGCAAACTGGGAACTAGGATTAACCTCAGGTGCCACATATTATTCGCGCAACGTATGCTGTGAATTTAAAAGGATAGTTCAACGGTACCCGCAAGTCAATGTCTCTTGCAGAACCCATGGTGTGGAGGGGACTTAAAGATCATATTACAAATTGCTATTTCTAGTTAAGGAATCTATCTGGAATTTCACTGAAGTCGAAGCATTCCATACATTACACAAACCTGCAATCAGCTCTCTGACCAGTTCATTACAGCCACAATTTATTTGTCCCAAAACGTCCAGAGTTATATATTCTTAACCATGGTATTAATGCTGCTAAAGATAATATTGTGGGAAGATGGCACTTAGTACGAAATTTAAATTTGTTGAAAGCTTAGGCAGAACTGTTGAGATCCATATTGCAAGGTTGGAATCTATTACAGAGTGATATGCATATTTCCGCATATCGGAGACGTGAATAAGATTTTCTTCACTTTTTTACATCGTGTGATCAGTTGGTGTACTGTGTAGATGTTTTTGTACTAATGGATGTATGAGAATGTAAACACAAAATAATGAGTGGAGACTATTATAGATTCGTCTACTCTAAGCTTGACGAGAATTTTCCTCTACAATGGAAATTTGCACTTCTCTGGTCCTATTGTTTATGCAGTACATCTGCAAGAAAACTACCACTATATTAAAACTAAGTATACAAAACATGGGCGGAGCATATGTGGTGAGTTATAGGTCATAGTGCATTTGTAAGCAATGCAATAAGATTACAATATAAAGTGGTTTTCAGTGGGAATGCGATAGCAGAGCAAAGGTTAATACTTCCATGTTAAAGAGAAAAAAATGCGAAAAAAGCTTATTGCTGGAGAAATAAATTTTACAAATATTCCTTTTGTAGATACAACCACCTATGCATATGAAACTGACACTGATAAAATTTTTGCCAAAGCTTTTAAATAAAGATTGTGACGGTTTCCAATATCTGGGGGAGAAATTTCCTAGACTAATTGAGGAAAAAATAAAAGAATGATTTTTATTGGGCCGCAGATACATCACATCATAGAGAACACTGTATTCGATTCAAAGGTGAACGAGGTTGACGCTGCTGCAAGGGTATCATTTGAATAGGTATTCCAATTTCTTGGGAAATACAAAGGCAAAAAGTTAGGAACAAATTGTGAATCCTTTGATTTTCATATACATTACATGTGATTTTCCAATACTCCACCCGAAGGTACTACATTGGCCAGGAAGCGAGTTTTTTTTTACCTGGAAAATTTGGAATTTTGCCGAACCCTTGCTGTTCCAAGCAAGGTAGGGATCTTTAACGTGCGTGACAACACTCACACACGGGACTTCCATTTTACCTCTCATCCGAACGAGGGTGTATTTCATATACAGCGATATGAGTTGTAACATATCTTTGAAAACTCATTTTCTGTACCCAAATTTGAACTTTTTCCACAATTCTAGGGTCTGTAAGTGACGAACATGGTGATAGGTTTTACCTAGACATTATGTGTTTTGAAAACCAATACAGGGGAAGTGAAGCCTCGCGTGGTTGCAGATTGTTGTTGGAACCTAACTAGGAATGCTCTAGAGGTACCCTACGAATCAAACTCGCATGCAAAAAAATTTTTGGATTCGATAGTGACGTGGAATGTATAATTTGTGTTATAGCAAATGTAAGGATTAAATAGCAAGAAGTTCCGCTATAAAAATTTGAATTACTTTTGATTGAAAGGTAATAGAAGAATTGTGTTAACAGATATTTGTAATCAGCTGTAAAAATCCTATAAAACGTATACCCATAGCGCATTAGGATACAAACAATATACAGTTTCTTGTTCGGTGTATTCTTTTTAATATATACATCTTATAGGTCATGTTTTAAATGAACTAACATTTTATATTCGCTCCAGTTTAGTCTGAGTTCGTACTATACGTGGATTCTTTTATTCAAAATAAAAAAAGCTCTTTCATTTGTAGACTCCAATAGCATTATTCTTCGTATGAAATTATAGAAGTTAATACATCATTAGTCAAAGTAGAATTCATTTAAACAAACAATCTAAAGCTTATATTTCATAACCATAACATTTGGACATGCAATATGTTAGTAAAACATTTTTACAGCGGTTGAAGGACGTTGGCGTCCACCACACGTCACGAGACCACGCGCACCCCATTCTGGTGTAACACCGTCACGCCTACTCCACTATCACCCAGCCACACCCACTCACCTCTGACGTCACGTAGCCCGACCTACCCTACTCTGACATTACACCTGTCACTTTAACAACTTTTGTCATCCGCCATTTTTCTCACGTCACATGTCATCCGCCATTTTTCTTACGTCACATATCATCCGCGATTTTCGACTTACTCTGTATATATCCACTTATTCTCCTTCCTGTATATACATTATACCTCAAGTTCTTAGCGGAAAAATCGACTCAAGCGGGATTCGAACCCGTGCTGCCCGCATGCAAAACGGGCACCTTAACCACTACACCATCGAATTAATCGAAATTATTACTAGTACATATCGTATTATTGTTTACTGCACAGACTTCATTTTAATTTAGAGATGAACTTAGAGTAATAATGAAAAATATGAAAAAAATTCGGGATTATTAACAATCGGCTTACAGATTCCATTTTTGGAAATTAATTTAAGAGCACCTAACCCAAACTGTTATAAAGACTTACCCCATATTTTTATCAACGAGCACCACACACAATAGACCTCTACATCGGTGGACAGACGTCTTTAAACTGAACAACTTGAGGTTTACTTTTTTAATTACCCTCGCCTTTTTCCTCCATCGTTATCTATCAATAGGACTACCGCCTTAAACCTGAGAATAAAAAAGAACATAATTTAATACATTTATTTTTAACATATACCAGTTTTACATATTGAATTACAAAATTACTAATTTGGAAATTGCACATCAAAGTAATCCAGTATCCGCTGTAAATCTGAAAATAGAAAAAAGCATTAGAGTCACAAATGTAGAGAATGCGATATTATAAATAAGGTTTAAAGAACATTTCAACATAATTAAAAAACAGTAACTAGTACAATAATTTATTAACAATAAGTTTTAACAAAATAACATAATTTTTAGCACCATTTAATTTGTTGTTGGTATGTAATAAGCAGTAAGAGGAATTAATATTCTTTATGTTTAACTTTATCATAGCCCGGATGTTGTACTGTTCCAGATCCAGCACCTGGTGGTTTGTTAATAAGCAAGAACTTGACAGCCGTTTATCTGCAATCCTTTAGCATATACCGTTGCACAAACTTGTATAATCTCTTGCTAGTACAGATTTAAAAATTGCGTCTAAAATCCGTTGGTGGAAGGAGTATCCCAGTCCAATCCATGCAAATACTTGGTCAACCATGCAGTATGATTCTGAAAGTGTTTACCCAGGTTCGAATTAGTCAAGGGTAAATTTAAAATCTCTTGCCATAGCTCGCCTGTTTCAACATTCAGAAATGCGCGCTCTTTCACAGATAAACCGCTAGCTTTAAATTTAAAACCTTGCATGTCCAAGATAAATACCATGTTACCTAAATATAGTATTAACAATTTTAAAGTAGAAATTTAATTATTACAATTAATCACTTATGGGTTAAGACCGAAATATGCCTTTAGATGTTGTTAAAGATATAATTTCAATGTTTTGGTGCAAGAACGATAATTTTAAAATTTAAAAAGTTTTACCTATTTTTTATATCAAGTTTTGGGTATGTTGAAACTGATTTTTTAACTAGATACTCGGTCTATTTATATGAATATTAATTACAAAAACATGTCCTTTCAAATCAACATAAATCCGGCTCTAAAAACCTAATCTAACTTTGATACCTTTCACAGAATGCTCGGATTTCAAATTGTTTATAGAAATTCTCAAAAAGTATTTTATTAGCCCTAAAGTATTGATAAAACTACGTTATACCAAATTGCTATAATTAATTAACTTGGTAGCCACAGGTTGCTTAACCCCCTTCACTGAATCTCGGTGAAATAAAACATAAAATTAGAAAACAATAGAAGGGAAGCTAGCTCAGAATATAAATAAGTGCAGGTACGTGTCCAACCAGTTTTGAGATGAAGATCCAATGAAGATGATGATGAAGCATATTAACAACCCCTGTAAAACAGCATTGGTATCTGACAAGTGTAAACCCGCAATAAGGTTACCTCACAACCATATACAATCTCCGTTAAACAGTATTGGTATCTGACAAGTGTAAACCCGCATAGGGTCGCCTCAGATCCATATACAACCTTCATAGAACAACATTGGTATCTGACAAATGTAAACCCACCATAAGGTTACCTCAGAAAAATGTTAAAATCTACCAAAGAGGTAGCCTAAATCATAATGATTTCCCCTTCAAAATAAATATAAAAAAACGACTACTTAAGCCTTTTAATAATGCAATTGCACACTTCTTTAATAACCATCCTCTAAATTGTATAAATAGAAACATGTTAAAAAATGTTTTCCAATTCCCAAGTTATTGAACTTTTACAATAAAAATTAATCAGCTGATTTCACGTTAAGCGTATTGGCTACCTAAAAAAGTCGGTCCCAGGCCGTAAAACAAATTGAAGGCAATTATTCATTTAAATTTTTAAAAATTTTTGCTTAGTGTACTTAAACCAAATCTTTCAAACATCAATAAATCAAAGTCACCTTCAATTTGTGTCATAAATGTCAAACTTGAAGTTTTTATTATTTTGAAAACGATCCTAGGTTATGGATCGAAACGTTAATAAAGATAATTTTAAAAACTATGAGTGGTTTAATACCCAAAGAAGATTAAGAAGATTTAATAAACTTTTACTAGAAGTATTGGCAAAGCAAAATGAAACTACTATTATTGTAGGCGATATAAGTAAGACTTAGATTTCAATCCAACGATTGCAACATCTTCGTCCTGCAAAACAGTGATAAAACATGCAAGATATCCCAATTTATCTAAATCGTAGAATAAGATTTTCTGCAATGATAATAGTCAATGGATTGGAATCTTTTCTTTGGGCGTTGAAAGGTTGATAGCGCTGAAATTTCCTAATTAAAATATACTACTTTCAAAAATCGTGGATTTTCTAGATGTTCTAGATTTTTCGAGATTTAACAGAATCGTGGCACCTGACTATAAACCATTAACGCTGTTTTAATTAAACGATATTTTTAAAATACGTTTTATTTGCTTTAGAAATACGCCTAAATGAGTTTTCTTATTACCAGGATATTCTCTTTACAGAAGTAAAAATTTCAAATAGTTTACAGAATTCCTCAAAAGGTTCAGAAATATTGACAAAACTACTAGGGGTTTTCTACATCGCAATAGAGTTTTTAGAAATACACAAAAATAATTTTTGCAATCGATAACATTCCGCATTCATACTGGATTAAATTATTTTGCATGTCACATTAGTGCGTATCTACGATTTCAAATGCTGTACAAATAATTGTTTACAAACCGGTAGTTGTTATTGGAAAGTGCCTATTCCTTAATTAGAAATTGTGTTAACGTAGCCATAGGCTAACAAAATTAAAAAGTTTGTAAATACTGTCCATGCTGCAAGAATTTCAGCTAGCCATTTTTAGCATCTTTAATACATATATAAAGTTTTTCCTGTACCGCCCATTACCAATATTAAAATCTTTCAAGATAGTTATAAAATTATGCTTTGAATTACCATCATTCCAGCAGCGGGAACACATTTCTTTAAATGCCGGATATTGCATGTCAATATTTATGTGATCCAAAAAATATGTCGAAGAGGGTCTCGTCTTGCCTCCATAATGCTATAACATTGGCGTGATCCCTGAGCCTGTGTACACACAAAATACTGTTATTCAATAAACATACGTTCTGCTTTGCGCAATTTAAAAGGTTTTTTAAATGTAATCAACAATGGTTCTGTTCCAGATTCACAACTTTGTTAGCTGCAGGATAAAGGCTCATGATGTTTATCTTTAACAACCCTTTTATATAAACGGTTCCATTTAGAGGTACTATTTCTTGCAAAAAATAAACTTAAATGTTGAACTGATAATGCATCGATTGTAAAGACTTTCCTTTGATATCAATTTTTCTGCTATTTAAACCTAAGTCCACACGAGTCCAACTAACCTTCGTTCGACATACGACCATTATAGTAAAGTATACGAGGAGACGTATTTTCTAATTAGTTTTGATACAGTATTCTTAAAAAAATGCAAGCACGAGTGTACAATGCGGTAATTTCGATAACTCAAAGGCGGGATTTAAAAGTGGACTGTATTTTTGAATTTAAGGCGTGTTTTAACAAGCAACACAATTAATGTTCTTACACCAGACAAACAAACAAAAGCGTTTATTATTAGCACTCACCTGAATGATGCCGCATAAAGATGAAAGGACGTTGGAACCAATTAGCAGCTTTCAGCACAATTTACAAGGGCGGTTTATCAAAGTGAACCATCCAATTAGCGGCATGTAGCACGTGCAAACTAGACGCGGCACATGGACAAAGCGGTTCGAACACAAAGCGGGGTGTAACAATTCACAAGCCGACACTATAATACTCTCTACCACTGCGGTTTGTACGAAACCATTCCAAGCGGTTTTGATAAGCGACGATATGCGGCTGCCTTCAACGACACTAGTTGAGCGACTTCGTTCTCTGCGATTACTGTAGCCACTGCGGTTTCTACGATACTCGTTGAGCGATTACTTGAGCAAGTTTCTTGGATATTCCAATCGATAATTTGCTGCGTCCGCGCACAACAGAACGTTCACCATTCACACAGGTTAACGTGCATAAAATAAACGCATTGGGGAAATTTGTACTAACCAAATTTTAATCTACAGCGTCGAATTTAGAACAAGTAAGCAAGCCCAAGTGATAATAAATCCTTACTATAAATTATTTACGAGGACCGTACAACGAGTGAACGCTACACTAAAGAGTCTTTGACAAAAGCTGTTAAAATTTTTAAAAAAATTGTTGTGTTTTAAAAATAAGTTTTTACCTGGTCAGGTGCGTGGCCCGCCTCCGTCCGGTGCGTGGCCTGCCTCAGTTTGGTGCGCGGCTCGCACTGACCCGGTGCGCGGCCCGCCTCGGTCCGGCGCAAGGTCCGCTTTGACCATTGGCTCCGTGGCGTAGTGGTATGTGTGTGACTACTACGCCCAAGGTCCCGGGTTCGAATCCCGACACGGTCCGCTAAACGAGCATTTTTCACAATAATACACCCTCGTTCAGATGAGACGTAAAATGGAGGTCCCATGTGTGAGTGTTGTCACGCACGTTAAAGATCGCTACCTAGCTTGGAACAGCAAGGGTTCGGCAAAATTCCAAATTTTCCAGGTAAAAAAATCTCGCTTCCTGGCCAATGTAGTACCTTCGGGTGGAGCATTGGAAAATCACATGTAACGTCCGCTTCGACCCCGTGCGCGGTAAATGAGTTGTATTCACTCCTGTAAATTCGATTTAACAATAAGTCTGTTATATTTTGCAAATCCAAAATCTGGACATATTGAACATTTCCGATTACTGCTAGGAATGTATGTAGAAGACTAAAGCGATTAAGTTACAGCAACCGGCAGTAAACATAAACAATTTAGGCATCACCATGTAGAATGCACAAAAATGCTTCCTAAATAGTCAAAAATGATATGAAACCTTGACCTACGCTCTATACTCTGGCTCTGTGCCCGAGCGTAAGTCCAATTATTATACGCTTATATTTTTTTGTTGGATGATGGAAAATTATGTTCCCGAAATACGTCTATGTACTCGAGGAAGCAGCAAGGACATAACTGATTCCTGCTTTTATAACATCTGCATCAGTAAATCGAAGTGATCGAGTAGTAAGTGCAGTTCTTACATATTTTTAGTGTATTGAGTATGCATTTTTTAAAAAGCAAAATGAACTAAGTTCACTATAGAAGCGGTACGCATTTAAGTCGTTAAAGTACCATAACCCGTTTTTATTAAACATCTATTTTAAAATGTAGTTTGTTATGGTTTCGGTCAATTATAAACCAAGCATGCCGTCTAATCAATAGCAAGCAGATAGGGGATCAAATTGTGGATTTATATCGATTGTCCTGGTGCTCGATTATATACTGCATCTATATCTAGTTTGATAGATCAAACTTGTATTCTAATTACCTAAAACAATTACGCGCCTTTGTCACGCTCTTGTCAAGACTTTGTTATCGAGTTTTTTCCTAATTTGTTACGGAGAATATAAGAGGGAAAGATGTGTGCAGATGCTAAGTTGAAGAATTTGTGCAGGCAGAATAATGTATTTTTGTGGATGTTGGAAAAACAACTTGTAAAAGTTGCTATTAGAAAATCTGAGCATTTTTAATTCAGTAACAGATATTTTGATTTAAAAATTCCAAAAAATTTAAAAAGCCTAAAAAAATATTAATGGACACCTTACACGACGAAGTTATTTAAAAATATCGCTAAAGGTGCATTTAGGTGATACTTCTAAAAATGGCACTAGTGGCTAGGGGTCCGATCCGATGTAAACACTTTTTTCGTATTCGGGTAGACGAGAAAATTTTAATATAAGTTGATAGGTCACACGACATATTTATCTTAAAAACCAGAGAATTGCTGTTTAGAAATAGATTAAAGATGAACACTGTATGGTTTGTTAAAGGGTTATTTTATAATTCAGTAAGAGATGCACGGATTTAAAAATTCTAAAAGATTTGTGAAACTGAGGAAATAACAATATTAATTGATATCTTACACAGTGGGTTTATATTAAAAGTATCACTAAGAGTAACTTTAAGCAAGAATTTTAAGAATGGCGCTGGTGGCTAGGAGTCCGGCCTGATTTAAAAATTTCTTTTAGATTCAAGTAGCTGAGAAAATTCTAGACTACTTTAATAGGTCACACGACACATTTATCTCGAAAAATACTCCACACAGCAAAAATTATAAATAAACGTATTAAATTTTGTTGTTTCTTGTTTTCAGGTTTAAGGAGGTAGTCCTATTGATAGACAACAATACCCTTAATTAAATCGATAGAGGGATATGTGAGGGTAATTAAAAAAAGTTTATCCCTAAGTTGTTCAGTTTAAAGACGTCTGTCAATTGATGTATAGATCTATTATGTGTGGTGCTCGTTAATAAAAAAATATGAGTTAAATCTTTATAATACTTTGAGTTAGATGCTCTTAAATTAATCTCTGAAAATGGAATTTATAAGCCGTTCTTTTAATCACCCTGAATTTTTTTCATATTTAAATACACTCTAAGTTCATCTCTAAATTAAAATGGAGTCTGTTCATTAAACAATAATACAAGATGTGCAAGTAATGATTTCGGTTGGCTGTACGGTAAGTGGTTTACTTATGTTTTATACCACCAATATATGTAATAAAGTTATAATATGTATATGAACTATCGACAGGTGCCACAGACACGTTATGCTTTCGAGCGAGCTTGTTTATTGGTTCTATGAACTTGGCAAATAAATGATCCTATGTACAAATTATGAATAAACTTGTCAGTGCTCCGATCTGATTTATGCATGGTAAAAGAAAGTGTTGGTAGGGCCAGACTTCATTTACACTTTTTCTCATTTAAATTCAAAATTAGTTTCTAAAAGACTTTAATGGCAGGATTGGTGCAATACAGGTTCATTTTCAAAAACATACAACGCGTCTATGTAGAGCAAACAAATGACCCATTATGTAGACCTAAATTACAATTCCGTTTGACCGAATATTGCGCAAATTGTCTCGTTTGAAACACAATAATACTAATAAGATAAAATAAAAATATATAAATTCACAGGGATCCGTTGAGTGAGAGCGAAAGATGAACTCAGCCACCGTTTCAAAAGCCTAGTTACAGCGAAACGGGTGAAACGTGCAGATATGGGTTAATTTTTTTACATAAATAAGGCGTAGAACTAAAGTATTGTAGATAGTTCACACAATTTGCGTTGACCTACTTCAAATAAAGTGTTAGGTGGGTATCGCGTTTCAAAGAAAAATGCAACATTTTACATTTTCTCAGTTAGAATAACCCCAGATAAAAGGATTTTGGATGAAAATGATTGTGAAGAAGTATATGATTATGGTTTAGCGAGATTGTACCACGTTATGGAGCGGGATGCCTTAGACAATATTTTTTCTTACTGCTTTTTCTCTAATAATGTATGTGAATTTTGTTAGTATGATGAATTACTATTGACGAATCCCTACCCGTCGTTGCCATCTACATACTTTCAATATTTTAGTTTAAAGCACTCCAAACTACTCTCATCCTGCACCTGGAAAGATTGGAGACAAAATACCTTTAGTTCAGTAATCTACAAGCCGCAGATGAAACCTTTGCTCTTTCATTCTTGTTTATAAAAACAAAACTTTCTTCGAACACTAAAGTACGGAAATACTTTTCTGTTGAAATATTTACGGTCCTCTGTCCAATAATCATATCGACTATTCAGCATATATTCTGCCTTATAAAGCTTCCTTAAGATAAACATAATCAAATTTGGTGGTGGCAGTAAAATAAATCACACTGAATCATCAAAGAACATCAGTTTCTTTCGTGTTCCCCTTTCCTCAATATTTGAATAAAATATTTACAGCGCAAAGCGATTTGCAAACAGCAAGCGTTGCAAATGACACATAACATGTTATGTTCAGAATTGGTTTGTCTGAAACATGCATTAAAATTGGAAATAACAAGGCAATGTGTCTTTACTTCAAACATTAACCGCTATTGCCAAAAGCATCTGCTGTGTCGCAGCTTAGAGCGCCTGGGATGCAAATTAATGAGCACTATTTACCTCTTAATTGATATTGAGACGCGTAATGTTGTATTAAAGCTCTCTCAAAGCCTAGCTGACAAACTTAATTGGAAATTTAGAATAAGAGCAATAGATCTAGGAATACAATCTCTATTAATTTATGCGTCATCTGAAACTGACGCCGCTTAAGGCGTGAAAACCGTTAATAGATATAATAATTATTGGGCTTATATTCGGTTTATTGTCACTTATAAAGCTTAAGTTTAGAGATTTAGAAAGTGACAAAAGATATTAAATTGTAATTTGCGCTTAAAAAATTGGTTTGTAGTAGTTCACCAGAACATGGCAGCTTAGCAGGACTTAGAACGTAATATGAGTTTTTAATTGTATACAACACGTTTGACATGGAAAGTCGAAGATTAGGTTAGAAAAAGATATATAAAATTTACGTCAGCTCATAAAATAAATAGTTTTGGAAGTTATTTCAAGAACTAACGTTAATGAATCTGTTCTTCACTGAAAAACTTTTGAAGCTCAACGTTTTCTCTAACAGAATTAACCGAAAGAAATTACGAATTCAACCTTATAAAAAAGCCTTTTGCACTTACCCATGCCAACATGCTGAACATCATAGCATGATAAAATTATTGCTTATTATATTAGCTTATTCTTTTTGCATCCATATATAAAGAAATGTTATCATCGCCATTCTTAACAATAATCAACGGGTTGATATAACGCGTTTGATTTTCTAATGATTTTCTCTTAGCGCATTACCTAATTTAACAATTTGACCCCTTTATGCTGCTGGTATACGATAAGCTTTGAAGTTGAACGGTTCCACACTATTCACCTGCAACTTCGTTCGTAGCTCTCCACTCATCCATTTTATAACATCTCCAACGATAAATCAATATCTTCCTTAACCTCACGTATGCAATTCAATAACAAATTATTACCCCATACCCTAAAATCTGCTGAAAGTGATTTAAATTCACACAGTCAACACTTCGTTAACCATACTCGTTCTTCCAATTATTTACATTAATTTCCAATAATAATTTATTTTTTCTCGGTATTTAATCATAGTTTTATTTTGCTCATGAGGTTCATCTTTATACACTGCATTTTCGGCTGTGAAACTATCAAACACTTATACTGATCTACAGCATCCACTAAGTGACTTTTTAACATAACCGCTCTATTTTTTTACTGTAATTTTCTTATTGCTTGAGAAACTAAAATACCAATTTTTACGAGTACCATATTTTTGATCAACTTATCTTTGTTTACAAACTGTTCAGAAATGAAACTGGTCTTGGCTTCCGTGTCGACAAATCTTCCCACCATTTTATTTTCTTTCATAACATTAATGATTGACGTTATTCATTTGATTATTAACTCTCATGTAAAATTTAAAACCTTTTTCGCTCTTTGTATACGTTTATGACGTACTTATCTAACTTGCATTTAATTAATAATACGTCATCAGAAAGATTCTAGACATTTCTTACTGTTTTTTTGTTTAATAATAATAAGTATGTATGATCAAACTTTTAAAACTATAACCTACAGTAACTGTAAATGAATGAATATTATTTTATGTTAACCGTATAAACTTATACACATATGTTCAGTACGTTCTTGTTGTTAGTTTAAGAATTTAGAAAAGTGTTTGTGCTTGCTGAAAACGTTTTACATTAGTCCAAGTAATTTTTGGTAAATTTGGTAAATTAGTGTCCCTATTGTTAACGTTATTTTAGGTTGATTTTAGCATTATTGTGTTTTATTATTTCTTGAGCGATTTAAGGCCAGAGTTATTTCTCTGATTTTTGGGGTTTTGGCACCATCTGGTTATTTCTTCTGTTAAAGATCCCGTCTTGCTTGGAACATCAAGAGTTCGGCAAAATTTAAAATTTCCGTCTAAACAAAACTCGCCTCTTGGCCAATGTAGTGCCTTCTGGTGGAACACTGAAAAATCAAATGTAGAAGCGCACTTCAACCTTGGTCCCGGATTAGATTCTTGACACAGGCCGCTTGAAAAATGTTAAATGTTAAAATTTCCGTCTAAACAAAACTCGCCTCTTGACCAATGTAGTAACTTCTGGTGGAACACTGGAAAATCAAATGTAGAGACGCAC
The DNA here is from genome assembly GCA_036346225.1 of Platerodrilus igneus. NCBI lineage: Eukaryota > Metazoa > Arthropoda > Insecta > Coleoptera > Lycidae > Platerodrilus > Platerodrilus igneus. Next base: position 10,294,076 of record JARFIW010001325.1, on the reverse strand, counting down.
TTCAACCTTGATCCCGGATTAGATTCGCGACACAGGCCGCTTGAAAAATGTTAAGCGAGCATTTTTCGCAAAAATACGACATTGTTCGGATAAGTGGTAAAAGGTAGGTACCGTGTGTGGATGTTGTCACGCACGTTGAAGATTTGGAATAGCAAAGGTTCAGTAAAATTTAAATTTTCAGAAAAAACTTGTTTCTTGACCAACGTAGTAATTTCGAGTAAAGCATTAGAAAATCAAATGTACGGAGATTTCATCGAGTTTTTCTGTGGATTACGGGCTAGATTTTCTAGAGCCAAAGCTGAACATAACAATCTTTCTGTTTCATTCAATTTCTCAATTTAATATCGAAATATTGTGATTCAACTTTGTATATTCTAACATTGTTATGCGACTTCCCAATCTTGTTTCCTAAATTATCAACACTATTTTTGATTATCTTTTCACTCACAAAATACTTCAATTTCTAACACTTTCAGCTCCCTTTCAGGTTTATTCAAATCAGTTTGTGATTCTAAAATAATGACGTTAGAATCTATTGTTTCCAGAAGTTCGTTTTTTTGTTTACTTTATTCCGGTATTATAATTGACGCTAATTTTAGAAAGCTCCTTTTTTGTTTATTCGGTTTAACTTCTTATTACTTCGTTTTGTTACTTCATTATTATTATCTAATTTTTTATTTATCCCATTATTTTATTTTCGTTCCTTATTACAACTATCTAGCTCTTGTTTAATTTCGCATTATTATTATCATTTAATTTCTGATTTACCTACAGTTTTAATTCCTAATGTATTTATCTACGGTACGAAGTATTAAATAAAAGGAACTCTTGAGTTTGATTCTGCGTGTAAGTTATCAGGCCGGGCCTCTTATATACACTGGCGGGACCGGTTTTTTTTTATATATATATTCGTGCCGGCCGGGGTTTCTAACTGATTTCAGCTCGAAAAACCAAACTCGACCCGAATTGTTCTAGAAAAGAATTAACATTCGCTTATTTGTAAGCGATATATATTAGTTGCTAAAAGTAATTTGAAGCTGCAGTAATTTCTTGTACAAAGTTTTTGAATAAAGCTACTTTATCAATTACTCTATGCACTCTTGAGTTGTGTGTGTGTCGCGGATGACTTTGCATCATTTGATCAAATAGAGTGTGATGTGTCAACAATTATTACAAACGTCCTTTTTGAAACTATCAAAAAATAATATTAATTGATACCGAGAACTACGATCCTGCGACCAGCATGGATATTAGATTTTGTTCCCTATAAACGTCACCCAATTTGGAACAGACTATAAAGTTGGAAATTCTTTAGTTAATATTCGCCACTTTGAAGTTACTGTTGAGTGTAGATATAGGTACATTGCATGCGACCTCTGCTTGACACTGCGGCTATGGACTATTTTATGGACTATAATAGTGCATTATTTATATGGGCTGACCAAGAAGGCCTTTTTACATTACTAGTATAGGGTAATTAGAGATGTATATAAACAACGTTATGAATACAAAAAAAATTTTTATGAATCAATGTTAACATTTACTATGAATAACATTTTAACACTTTACCATTGTACTCACAAAGGTTCGAGATTCATCTTTACATGTTTGATGCGACGCTGCAACATAACAAGGGCGGTTTTTTGCAATGCTATATAAATGTAGTCTTTCAGTTGATCGTCGTTCACGTATTGTTGTTTGCGAATGTCTTTCTTTATTATGCCCTAGAGTGTATTGTGATGTGGTCCGGGCTTTGCGGAAGCCATGAACAACGGTGCAGGGAGGTCTCATGTTCCAGGTCCAACCCAGCGGTTTGGAAACAGTTCGTTTAGCCGTGTGCACACACTCACAGTAAAATGTAGGGAGCACCCTCGTGTTGAAGCGTAACGATATCAGCTAATCCTAGTGCTTTTAATTACAGAGGCAACCACGTATTAACAAGTAGCAGAATAGCGTGCTGGTACACAGAACCATAAAGAATGGTCTAAGCAGATGGTCCGGTGTCAACCTTACCCATATCATTACATGTCGTGGATTGCAGTCGATTTCCTCATAAAAGTACGAATTGTCTTTTGCCTAAAACAAGATATTAGGATTTCGTTACCAACTATAAATTGCACACTTGTCCGAAAACGTCACTTTTTTATCATTTGCATGCGAAAAACGTTTGCGCATGATTTCACGTGCATGAACGTTACGCCAACTCGTTCACCGAAGAAAGCCGAAAATATGAAACGTGCAAATCTTTGCGCACGTGGTCTTACATAATCGATGTAGATCGATCACGGGTTGATTTTATCGGCAATCGTGCAACTTATTCCGCCACAGCAGCACAAGTTTCGATGCGAGTTCTACGGCTTGCGCTAGGTGGTGCATCACGAAAACTTTCCGTTGAAAAGGCTTTATTCTCTCATGCGAATAACATTGGTCGTGATGGCGGTGTTTTTCCAAAATGCATTACAAAGTCTCTCAAAATTGCTCCTTTTGACTTCTTCGTATTCTGACGTTTGTTTACGCATACAGAAACCACCAAATGCTCCTCAACACTGAAATTAATCCGACATGGTTTGGTTTTGTCTATTTACGCTTTTCCTTCCTCCACTATCATCACGAAAATGAACGTGATATCGCAGTTAATTCACATCTGACTACCTCATGCTAATAACATGTAAATGGACTTCTCGCCCAAGGTGTAATTCCAATGGTATACTTATGCCGTTCTTTCACTATCCCACGCATAAGGTCCGGCTTCATAATGAAAATACGTCAGGTAATAACTTTGTTTTAATAACCTTGCTTTAGTGGTAGAAATTGAGCAGACACCATTAAGTATTGGACGCTTAACTGAAATGAATAGCTTCCAATTCGTGCACAACCCGACCCGACTCTAATTGGGAACGGGCTTTGGGCTGGGCTGATCATTTTTCACCAAACCGGGCTTTCAAGGTGGGATGGTGTTGCAGAATGCCGGGTCGGACTGGGTTTTTTAAAAAGCTAGGCTCAAAGTAATCTCTAGCGAAGTCAAAACCAAACCCAATTTTTTAATAATAGCGTAATTAGCAGCGGTATCTCTGCAGAATTTTAAAATTTTAAACCACGTGGATCAGCTGCGACTATATTTCATGCATTCTTGACTTGAATCTGCTTTGGCGGAATTCCTTTGCTAATAAAATATCTACATACAATCATTTTTAAAAGAAAGCTTTATTTTGCGCTCATGTGTGGAGACATTTTTAAACATGGCACTTCATCAGTACACCGTATATGCAGATCAGTAATTTACATTTAGGCCAAACAAACGTATAAGAATCACTATAGTTTTTTTTTATTTTCAGATGTTCATGCTCTGAGAGATATGCACATAAAGGTACCGGAAGCAGTGCGAGTTGGTGATGCAGTGACTTTAGCATGCGACTATGATTTAGAACAAGTTGCTCTATACACCATAAAGTGGTATCGAAATGAAGTGGAATTCTACAGATATGTTCCAAAGGAGTCACCACCATCTAAGGAATTTGTTGTAGAACACCTGAATGTTGACGTAAGTAAACTAAAATACCAAATTAAAATTTTTGAACAAATTTCAGAAATTATTTGATTTTTGCGCAAATTTATTAACACTAAGTCGTTTCTCTGATAGGTTAATGAAAATTCATGAACTAACTTAGCCGATTTTATACAATACACAGCAAGAGTTAGAAATTTGGAATTTGATGGAGATAAACTTTATTCAAGTTACGTTCATCAAAGTCGTTTTAGGTGCCCCCTTAATACGATATATGTAAACTTTATTATAAATTATCAGCCTTTCTTTTGCACAACTGCGTGCGTAGTTGCCTTGGAAGTTTTTACAATCTTGCAATATATAGACGTTTGCTAACAGATTTCAGGAACCCATTTGCAGATGATTTTATTCAGGTTAGCTTTCTAATTAAACTGTGAATTGTTCCAAAAAAATTTGTTTTTGTCACATTGTTTATCCCCAAACAACATCCTATAAAGCTGTCTTGTATAAATAACTAGAATATACGAATCTGAAATAAGCGGAATGTTGAAAGCTGCAAAATGAATATTATATTACCAATTTAAAAAAAAGAATCTAAGCCGCATGTACGGCTCACAACCAAACTTAGACATTAAGTTCAACAAATATTACTTACCTTTGTGTTAAATATTTGAAATTTATTGGTACGCGAAAATAATAAATAGTAATGTGTAAAAATTCGTATTTAAAGTCGAATATCTTGATTAATAATTGAAATATCGAAAAGTGAATAGCGTATTCGTATTCAGCGTAAAAAACTGGATAAGAATCATATATTATATGTCTTGTAACATCACGGGAAACGTGCAACGGACAGACAGACAGACCGACCGACAGACCGACCGACAGACTAGACCATCTCATAAACCAAACGAACTTTGGTTGAAAAAGATATTAACTATAGAACGAATATGACACTTTTGTCCAGTAATGTAACAAAGGATTTGGGAAATGTCGTTCAGAGTAGTTTACACTTTGACTACAGACGAAGTACGCATCTGAAAAGTCATACGACCGACAGCTGTGTAGCGTAAACCCTTCTCTTTCGATTGGCCCTCCTTAAATGTCTGTAGACATCTTAGTCTGGCCCTTAGTCTTCGTATGTATAAAATTAAATTTTTGTTTTGCTTGAAAAATGATGTGTTTTAATAGAGGAACCAACTGTAGTGGAATTTAATGTGTAGCTTGGAAAAACCGCTACTGAAACTTATCTTGTATTAAAAGAAGTAGGTATATAACAATGAATATTGATCACGTGCGTATATTTTTGAGTGGTTTAAGCGTTTCCAAAATGTCCAAGAAAACATTGAAGGTGATGTACGTTCGGGGCGCCCTGCCACATTAAAACTGGTAAAATTATCGAAGAAATCGGTAATTTGATCCTTTCTGACCGTTTGTTGGTTAACTATTGGTGAAACAGTAGGAATTGACATACAATGTTTAAGGCAAATTTTATATAAGAATTTCAAGATGAAAAAATTTTATACGAAAATTCTCACAACTGAACAAAAACTAGCTAGTGTAAACATTTCTACTGACTCTTGATGATGATCCAAATTTCTTCGTTATAGTAATAATACGTGACGAGTTTCGATGTTTTAGATAATGATTCAGAAACTAAGAGGCAACCCATGCATTCGAAGAGCCCAGATTCAAAAGAGCTAAAAAAGTTCGAATGAACAAATCAAAATTCAAAGTATTACGATTGTTTTTTTACGACATCCATAGAATTGTGTAACGCCACGGGGTCATATTGTCATATTGTTATTACCGCCTTGACGTTCTTCCACAACACTGTGAAAAAATCAGAAAAGGAACCCGTACTGTGGACCAACAAGTTAGACGTCGCCGTGGATCAATGTAGTAAGCGTAAGACTACGGATCCCAAGGTCCTGGGTTCAAATCCCGACACGGCCGACTGCTTGAAAAATGGCAGGTGAGCATCTTTCACAAGAATTACGCCCTCGTTCGGATGAGAGGTTAAATGGAGGTCCCGTGTGTGAGTGTTGTCACGCACGTTATAGATCCCTACCTTGCCTGGAACGGCAAAGGTTCGGCAAAATTCTAAATTTCCAGGCAACAAAAAACTCGCCTCCTGGCCAATGTAGTACCTTCGGGTGGAGCATTGGAAATATAAATGAACGGACCAACCAGTCATGGATTCTTCATCCGGATAATGCATTGGCGTACACTGCATAGACGTTTCTCACCAAGTATATCATCTCAGTGTTAAATCCGCCTTATTTGTCTGATCTAGCACCGTGTGACTTATATCTGTTGCCCATGGTAAAATCTGCATAAAACGAACCCGATTTCAGACTATCAAAGGAAATTCGGAGACGTTATGAACGAGCTTGCAAAAGACGATTTCCAGCATTGTTTTGAACTATGAAAAATTCCTATGTATCGGTGTAGGTATCGCGGATAAGGGTGTATATTGAAGGGAACAATAATTAAATATGTATAAATAAAAAACATGGTTTTATAGCAGTAGCCTCGTTATTTTATAATCACATCTCGTATTCCTATTTTGTTTAATGATCAACAACAAATTTCTTATTACAAATTATTGCAATAAGCGGTTTTCTTTCCACTCTGATAAATCTTAAAAGGCAGAATCCGGTCAATGGATGTTTCTACCTTTATACAACATTAAAGTAGCTGTTTTGCTAATCGTTATACAAATACCTAGTTCGATTTGTATAGATAAATTTACCGTTATAATTGTCCTAAAGGTTGGATTTACAGATACACTTTAGTGCTTTGTATTAACATGCAAGGTGTCGGTGCAAAAACATCGATTGCGTTTTCCTAAGGAGTTTTGAACTATAGACATTTAAAACTTTGAATGCTAAATAGTTCACAGGAGAAAACATGTCAGTTTACTGTACTTGCCAATATAGTGCCCCCAGCCATCCCCACTTTAAGTTTATAATTACACCCGGTTTATAACGGATTCTGAAAAGCTCATTTCTCTACGTCCACCAAAGTTAAAATTAAAAGGCTACATTAAACAGTCTTTGAGATATATCACTCTAAAGTTGAACGCAATGAAAGTTTATATACCATAAATTAATGTTTATTTTCAAATTCTGTTTTGATTCTTTCAAAAATATCGAGAGTTGAACGTCAACATTGGCGAATAATCCTTTCTCGCAAATTATTTTACGATTTTACTGGAGTTTTTACTACAGTAGTTTTTATATGACGCAAAGAAACATTCCATAGTGGTTCGAATAGGAAAGCGCGTTGCAGTTCCACGCCCTATCCATCTTCTTCCAGGAAACACATTGTTTAGATGTTGCCTCCCTTTTAAACAAAAATGTGGAGGTACCCATTCTGTTAAAAAAAACATTTTCATCAACCTTCACTGCGTTGTTTTATGCAATTCCTCTCATGCGCGACATTATACATAGTTTTCCAACTTTTCCAAATATTGCGGGACTGTTAAACCTTGCTTGTAAAGGAATGGAACTACAACGTGATTATGAAAATTTTCGCCCATACAGCCCATGCAGTTTCTTCGGATGCTGGATCTACTTTTCACGAAAAATACCGGTATTTAAGTCACTGCAATATCGGCAGTTATGCCTATTGATTAATTCATTAAGAATAGAAACTAAAACAGGCATTTTAAAAACTGCCCATTTTCTCCGATTTTGTTCGCCACTGTTTCAGAAAATTGTAGGCCACTATCATAAAGTTCTTCAAGTAACTTGATTTTATACGGATGGAACTTATTTAGGTTTAATATTGTTGCATGCTAAATTCCTCAAAAGGTAAATAGTATGTCTACTCTACCTTATCGGCGGCAGAGCCTCGATAGGTTACGAGGGGTTCCTGTTTAACGTTCAAGTCCAGGGTTAAAAGGATGTTAAATGGCTTTGAGAGAAAAAGGTTCCTCTAATGAGATCTTCCAGCCAGCTAAGCTTCTTCAACTTAGGGCAGAGCTATGAGCTAGGGTCGTAGGATGGTATACGATAAAAAAAGAAATTTTATTGGACGCCACCGTATCTTAATGAATGTTATAATAAGAATCTATCCAAAGATCAGATACGGAAATCTTCGCAAGAAGAAAACTTAAGACGAGCAACATATAAAGAAATACTTACTTTTTACTCTGCAATCGGGAATAGGAACGACGATCTAGTACCATCTGAAAATTTAACCACATCTAAACATTTTTAAACTAGGGCTACATTAGAGCCTAGTCACTTTATCACCAAAAATAGATTATAAATAGATTCACTAGTCAAAATTATACTTCAAAAAAAATTTTCAACATCAATAATATCTTTCTTCAATACAAAAATTTCATAAGTGTGGTTGTTGGCTTCTATAAAAAAATTATTGATGACTTCAATGAAAGAAAGCTTTAAGACAACTTATTCTTCTTTCTATTGGTTTAAAAAATATTTATATACATCGTTTGTACAAAGTATACGTACAGGAAACTTTCGATATGATTAATTTTTTTTATAGTATAGTATTAGTCTCTGGTTATTTATATGAATTTCATAATTACAAATTTATTTATAGTGTTTTCATTATTATACTACAATTTTTATGTGATACCGGAATATGATTCTTTTCGGGTTTACAATCAAAAGAATTTAATGCTCTGACATTTGGTTGATTACAGAACTACATTTTTAATTGATATATTTGAAAGAATCAAAGGTCAAAAAACACTTATTGTCTGTATTAAGCAGTACTTCAGGTGTACTGTCAGAATATGTTATACATTATAATGAGGCAAACAAATATCAACTTATCACATGTTTAGTTATACGAACATTTTAGTATAACCTTGTAACTACAAAATTATCTCATAGAAATGCCTTGGAAATAATAAGAACATTTATGCACTATTCGTAAATTAATTTTTGAATAAAATTATCAATTTAAATGACTATAAAAATTTCACAAAAATTTTGTGTATCAACTTTAAGCAAACATATATAGAATTTTCAAAAATTATTTGGACATCATAAATGATTGTTCCTTGAAATGGATATAGCTATAAAATTGGGGATGACTCACGGCTAAATATCTGCTAGGCAACCAAATTCTTTAATCATCTGCGTACTTTCAATGGCAGGTGCGCGCAGCTGACACATGCGTCCGAGCTTGATCTCTATACTAACCAAGCATATGTGGAAATTTCCACCCTCTAGCATAACAACACTTAAAACTGCATTTCCAGCACAACCAATAGCCAACAGAATTTATTACGTGTTTGCATATCCATATGTTTCCACTTTGTTTCAATATAGATCCATACCTGAGCACCTCGTTTAATACTTATTCTTACTTTAATACTTGTTTCACTTAATACTTTACTTTATACTTTACTTAATACTTGACTTAATACTTGCGCTGAAAAGAAACGGGCAAAATGATTTTAAAGGTAAGTTTGAGAATTATTCACCTACCGTAGAAATGTATTCTTGGCTATACTTAGGTCGATGCTACGCTAAAAATGAAGCCATGGTATTCGTTGACACCACTATACTTCATTCTGGGACGGCATGTTTTATCAAAAACCTGCAGGCCCACGTTAACACTTGTATTCGGATTACATGCTGATATCAAAATAAAGCTTGACCAGGAGGCTACGTTGCTTATCCTATCTACGCGCACAAAGGGGAATATTGTATCAAGATACATACAAATAGAAGAGTTCTTAAAGTATACTTTGACTATTCAAATGTAGATGGGGCTCTATGTATGAATTCGTAATATATTGTTTCTATTTTAGTATTTATTGAATAGGTATAAGGAACAAAAGCGTATATTTAAGAAGCGGAAAATCGTATTCATTACAATATGTTGGGACATGTTAATTTTCCCTCACCTGCTATTTGTGATACTTGGAGAACAGATTTTGGAATCTAGAATAATGTGGCTTAATACTCCAACCTGTTTATCTTCATTTTGAATACCATAAGCTGGTAGAAGTATGTGTTTCTATTATTACGGAACCTGTCTCTTAAAACTTTAAAATTATACTTCTTTCATAGACATTGGATACGTTTTATAGGACATTAAATAGGTTTGTAGTTGATCTGTAATTTCCATTGCAGTTCGATACAAAATCAACATTTTAACTTTTTCTAGAACGGAGTAAGCCATTTTTAGTTAATAGTAATAATTAAAACGACTTTAGCACTTACAAGAAACTACAAAACCAAATGACACTTAAACCGGCCAAAATGTTCTATTTTCATCAAAGTTAAATATCTCAAAGACTTTTTATTGTAACCTATTACTTTTTACACTTATATGAACCTACAAAATAAATATTTATGGTTCCGGGTTGGGACCGTGTCATTTTATAAATTAAGATCGACGTTTCGCCCACTTTTGTAAGCGGCTTTATCAGGACAAGTAAAGAAATAAGTAACAAAATAAAAATATAAGAATAATAAAGAAAGGAAGGATAATATTAAGCAGAAAAGTTAAAGTGTAAAGAGAAGAGTTACTCCTAAACTAGCAGACTCACTAGCCCATTCAAAGCCAAAAGGTGTTTTGTGGCGAAGTAAATTTAATTTATAAAATGACACGGTCTCAACCTGGAACCATAAATATTTATAATGACTCCGGCCGTGAAAGCCTCCGACAATACTACGAAAATAAGCTCTTTAATAATTTGTCAAAATATCATAAGATGTAATTTAAATTTTTAAACTGAAGTGGCCGTTCATATCTACCTTTGCCATTGTTTAGTTATTTTTTTGTTAAATTGATGTTTTTTATTGTGATTTTGTCATATGGGATTAAATACTATTTCATCTGTTAGGGCCTAAAAGGCCGAACTTGCCAATAAACGTTTATTTCCTTTATGATACAGTCGAGAGAAGAATTCCAAAGCCCTACCTTTTTAATACGCTACCTTTATCTTAACCCCGCACTTTTATTTTATTATTTATATATACTCTGGAATTCCCAATGGAGGCTAGACACCAATATCAAAATAAGGACCTCTAATTACCCCCGAGCTTAATAGTAACTGTAGCTATACGAACAAATATACCTTACTTCGAAATTTATTTTAAAATTTCTTAAGTGTATGCCACCAATGTTACAAAAGTCTTCTGCTTGTAATTTAGAATAAACGCCAGATGGCACCTTGAAGTACTATAAGATCTGAAATCTTCCTTAGATTTTGTTTTATATTGAAATTTTCATTAACCATTCAGTGAATCTAGAACTTGAAATACTCTTATCTCTGAAAGATTTAGTCAACTGTATCATCTTGCAAGATAAGAAATTATCTGGGTTCTAAAATAATATCATACCTAATGTAAATAGGACTTCTAGCGCCTTCTTATTAAATACACGGTAAACTCTTAAATATACAAACCACTATGCTTTACTTTATCTTGGTAAAATGACTAACCTTAATTTTATGTGTTGGAAGATACGTTCTGTTGCGGCTTGTCCAGCGGCTTTTAGAGTTTCTGAATGCACCTTATCTGTACCTGACGCCTTACCATTTTTCAGACCCTCTAATACTAATTCAAACTAATCTCATAGTTATAGGATATCCCATATCATCCTTTTCAATGCCTAATTCCTGATCTACTGCTGTTAGTTCCTTTTCTGCTTATAAATTCCCTATATATTCTTGTTATCTAACCACTTTCTCTGCATTTTCTATATTGACGTTTCCTCCCGCGTCCCTTATATTTTTGCTGTATGGTTCTATGTCTTTAAAATTCATTCTAATCAGTTTGTATGCTTCGTCTGCCTTTCCTATTTCCACCTTAGTTTGTACCTCTTTGCATTTTTCATCAATCCATTGTTCTTTAGCTTTTCTGGATTTGCGAATAATTTCCCATTTTATGGCTGTGTATCTCTGTTTTCCTGATTCATTTGATCTATTTTTGTATTTTTGTCTTTCTTCTATTAGATCCAGGATCTCCTTTGTTATTTTCTTTTTGTGTATACCCCAGAATATCTCTGGCCGCCATGTTTAAGCTGGATTTAATATTATTCCATTTTGTTTCTACTTCCTTAGTATCAGAAACTATCCCGATATCTTTCAGCATTTTATTTGTACCTTTTTTTTCAAATCTTTTGTGAAAATCTTTATCTTATAGGTTTTCAAAGTAAAAGCACCTTTTTCCGTTCCTTTATTTTCAAATTTTTAAATTTAAGAGCGGTCTTCTTAATTACGATATTGTGGTCAGTGTCTATATCTGCTTCTGGGTAGCTTCTGCAGTCTTTTACTGTTGTCTTTTACCGTTGTCTAACACGAATGTGATCTATTTGATATCTTCCTATATCTCCAGGCATCTTCCACGTGTATCGTTTCCTAGCATGATGTGTTTGTGATGATTAAATTGTTCTTGTCGCAAAATTTTACCAGTTTTATTCTCCTGTCGTTTCTCTAGTCTAAACCAAATAAACCTTCTACCGTTCCTTCCCTACCCTCACCTACCACTGCATTAAAATCCCTCGTAACTATTAAATTTTCATGTCGTTTTACGTATCCTAGTATATGTTCGATATCTTTGTAAATAGCTTATACTCTTCGTCACTGTAGGTAGAGATGGGCTTGTGTACTTGTGCTATTACTGTATTTACCGGTTTAGATTGTAATCTAACCATGAGTATTCTTTCGTTCTTTTGGAAGTAATTTGCTACACACCCGAATTTCCTTCCTCTGATCCTGTATGAATTATTCAAAAGTCCCCCGCCTCTGGCCACCAAACTTCCTGATCCCCACTATGTCTAGTGATAACCTATCCATTTCAATTTTCAAGTTCTCAAGCTACCTACTTACTTCATACTTCTGACATTCCACGCTCCGACTCGCAAAATGTTTCCTGCTGTTCCCTTAAACCTTCCAATCACATTCTCCGAAGTAGTCGCCTCCCGGGGATCCGAATGGGGGACTATTTTAACTCCGGAATCTTTTACTCCAGAGGATGACATTATGTTTAACATTGTATCGCTCTGTACTTGGGAGATAATTGTTACGGGCCTGTTTGACACTACGACACCAGGGGACAAAAGGATTGATATCCTTAAGTTGACTAGCTCTAGTCGGCGAGGGGTGGGTCTGACACAAGTCGTTCAGCGAGGATAGAGTGAATATACGACAAAGCGCACTTTTCTAATGTTGGCTCCACTGACACAGATTGTCAACAACAACATATAGTTTTGGGGAACAAAATAGCTCAGTGCCAACGTGCGGAACTAGTCTGATCACTAAATAAAGATAGTAACAGTTCAACGCTTACCTTGTGGGGTAAATCAAACCACTGTACATAGTGAGGAGTCGTGTACGTTTTAACAAACTACTAACAAGCGTCATTACGGGGTGTGTGCTGTTCCCAAATAGATTGGACAATTACGGCTTACGGCATACGTAATTTAAAGGTCCTTTCTTTCTCGTCCAAATTAGAAATTCCCAATATGGATTTGTATTCTATATATGAATATAGATAACGGCAAATAAAAGTGGACAATCAGTAGACCTACAACAAATAGATTAACACACCCGCACCACAAAATAACACAAAAAAAACTCTGACGTTACTTAATGTCAATTCCCCGCCTGCTTTCAAAATTAATATTAGAAGTGCGTCATTTACTACGCTTGCTATACGATTATAATATAATGAATGGTTATACCAACGGAACGTTACATAATGTGGTGGTTTCCTGTTGCCTTTCACATCGCAGTAGTGTGTTTTAGAATGCCATACCGACCCCTAAGTACCGAGAGAGCTGCTGACCTCTTTCGGGGCTTCTTTTACTCTGATTTTCCACCAAAAACCCCACCGATTTTGTCAGACCATTGGTTCGACTCTTTAGCTCATTGGAATACTCAAGTCTTTCCACCCGTTCTAGCAATCTAAAACTTCTTCAAAGTGCAGGTCCATTCGGAACGGTTCGTTCGTCTACTGCATTGAATTTGCCGTCGTTTAATTTTCCTTGAGAACGTTTTCTAACCACTGATATGTGATACAAATTATCACATTCTAGTTATAAATCGCAATGAAGATCTATATATAAATTTAGTGTGATAAAAGTACAAATTGCGGATACTGGGTATTCTATAGCAACATTCGTATAAACGCAGCATCAAATTTATTTTATAACACTGCATTAGGTAAGATTGATACGATTTAAGTACATTTTTAGATAAACAATAAAATGTACAATAATATAGTTATTGCGGACATAATCATAAATATAATATTTCTCCCTTATTGCATTTTGCTATGAAAGGCCCTTTCCATAACCACAGTTACTTCTATTAACAGCTTTAATCTTAAAATAATTTTTTGCTGTACGTCTTTTTTTATATAAACAAAATGTATGCCCTGATGCTTTTTTTACTACACTTGACTGATTGAATGAGAGCAAATGAGGCCTCCCTTCAAAGTGGGTTTCAAAATCATTTATACGAAACTCAACTAATACTCATTTTCTAATCTTTTGAAGCTCTACAAATTGGTCTTTTAGAATCAAATGAAAATGGAGCAGTAATCCACGCTTAAATATCAATGGCGTTACCGTATATTAAATAACTCTATTTTGGAAACTACCCCAAATATTTGGATCAACTATGAAATATCTACTATTACTGCACTCACGGTAATTAGCATCGTTGAATGTGTGCTACGGGATTTTGTTAAAACCTTAATCAGTTTCCACAATGACAATGCCTTGGTATTCCTAACAAATCCGTTCTCTTAGGTTTTCAGGACAGTCTCTAAAAAATAAATATATCTTACAATTTCATAATTAAATTTGGAAAAACTCTGAATTTTAACTGAATCTGGCAAGCACTTAATTTCGACAATATCTCCAATTTTGAGTAGAAATCAAATAAACTAATCTTTTAATATGAAATAAAAATATTTTCTTAACTAGGATTCTATATATAAGAATAAGTACCCAATTAAATATCCTCCGGCAGCAGTACCTAAAGATATTTATGTGTAAAAGGCTAATTATAATAAACATTAATTTCAAAATAATGACAGAGATAAAATTTTCTACAGTTTAAATAACTTTTCTGGACAGTGTAGTTCCTCTGGATCTTGATGTAAAAAAATACAATTTTCTTTCGGCTGGACGAATATCCCAATCTCTTGCAGTAATTGATCTGCTTTTGCTTAAGATTTACGGGGATAAATAAATATTCCTGACACCAAGGTATAATCCTTCCATTTTCTTTTATAGTATATGGGTCAATACCTCTGGAATGTATGTGAACTGTAAGGAATATTTAGTTTTTGATTATAACAACTGACTTTTAAACGACCGCGGAGCCGCATAATTTAAATGAAAATTAACGAAAGTATTAGGTGAAGTAATAACAACCATCTGGGTAACACTTACATGAATTGGCTTCATCTGTAATACTTATTCAGCGGCGATTCCCTTGCAGATGCGTGGCCACGCGTGTGTAATTCAGAACAGGGTTGATGCAAATTTCAAGGCACATTTTTTTAAGATCTTCGCTACGACACACCTTTAAAACGTCACAACCCCTTGGCGGTTGGTTGTATTGTTGCTGCTCGCGCACTCGCGACGACCGATGTTCGATTGTATTCGATTACCGAACGCACACAAATAATACGTCGGTTAAACTTAAGCAACTTTGGTTGCCCATCCGCGGGGCGGTCCATACTGCCCACCAAAATAGTATCCGGGTGCTTTTTTCAAAATAAAACCCTAACCGAAGGATGCCTGTTGCAACTAACTAGTATAATAAACCAAAATTAATTAAATTCAACCAAGAATAAATTCAAACAAGTACAATACAGCACAAACCTACCATATATTTGTTAAACAATAAGTTATGAGAAAAAGCGCACAATTTTATCACGGGGAGTTTTAGAAATCCTACAGCAGTTGTACGGGTGGTTACCTGTAGGACACCATCAGTTCCGGGATTGAGATTGGTAATGCGAGCGAGTCGCCAGCGAAGAGGAGTTCCATCCTCTTTTATGAGGACAAGAGAGAGTGAATCGATTGACTCTAGGCGTTTGGATTTGAACCAGCGACTACGTTGATAGAGTTGGTGCAAATACTCATGGTGCACCGATTCCATAATCCTTGGTGCATGGATTGCACTAACTGCCAGAGAGAGAGAGAGAGAGAGAGAGACGAGGCACACTAATATGCGAAAGATCTGAATTCGGAGAGCCGGTTAGAAGTTCGTGTGTCAAAAGATAATCAGGATTCGAAGAGCGCATCTCATTGGGGACTCTACTTATACTATACAAGGGTCGAGAGTTCAAGACAGTGTCGATTTGGATCGCAAGCGTTTGAAGCTCTTCAAAGCTAAGAATCTGACTACCGACAATTCTGGCTAAATGGGTTTTCGCAGATTTCACCGAGGTGTCCCAGATTCCTCCGAAATGTGGTATGGAGGGGGGAATGAAATGCCATGCGATGGCTTCTGATTAGCGGCACGACTACGTCGGCCTATAAACCGCTGATGACAGGCAACAACGGCCTCGGCAGAAAAGTCTGAAATTAGTTCGAGATGGAGAACTTTAGTGGTCAGACATATGATGGACAGATAGATTTTGCGGGGTTTAGCACCTCTCGTCCGATACATGGTGATCATTAGCGGACCGGCAAAATCAATACCGATTAGGTTAAAGGGTTTAGTTTGGGAAAAACAGAAGTCAGGAAGGTTTCTCATAAGGGGCTCGACCGATGATGAGCGGAGACGATAACAACGGTAGCATTTAGGCAATATCTTCCAATGGCGCGGCGGCCTGATACTATCCAAAAGTTCTCTTGAATCAGATAGAGAGTAGTGTTTATCTCAGTATGTAAATTGTTTCTATGGACTTGCTCGATCAACCGATCGGTAAAATGATGACGACTAGGCAGCAAGGCAGGATGTCTAGGTGTCTCGGGAAGATTGGCGTTGGCAAATTTGCCACCGACCCTTAGAATTCCGTTAGGGTCAAGGAACACGCCAAGGCGGAGGAAATGTTTCGGCAACTAGTCATTCCGTCTAATAGCTGGAATTTCACCCTTAGCGGCAGCAACTTGGACCGCTTTCACAAAGACGATAAGAGCATTGTGTAGTTCCAAGTCACATAAGGGCAAATAGTGAACCTTCACTCATCTGACGACAAAAATGCGAGCACAGTAGGCGACTATGCCATGCATTTTCCGAAAAGACGAATACGTTGTTAACAGATTCTTTTATCCAAAAGGACTCAGTGGTAACAACGTAACTCAGCGATTTGGTTTTAGAGGTGGCTTCCAGGGATGGGTTAAATGAACGAGATACAGGCTAATCTTGTTCTGGCAGTAACAAATATGGTGAGCCTGCCCACCAAGAGGCAAGTAAGATAAATTTTGAAGGAAATAAATCTCGGGTAGCGCAATCTGCGGGGTTGTGCTGGGAACTAATGTGGTGCCAATGTTCGGGTCCACGCGTTCTTGGATGTAGCTAACACGATTAGCCACACAGGATTATAAGCGATAAGGAGCAGACTTGATCCACGTCAACGAAATAGATGAGTCTATGTAACAAAAAATGCGATCTAGATGAATATTTGAAAATGCGGATATTAAAAATTCAGTTAACGTAGATAAAAGTATTGCAACACATAATCCTAATTGGGGTACAGACAAACATTTGAAAGTAGTTACCAAGGCTTATTAGTCAAAAATAGACAACATTGGCGTTGCCTCTCTCCGAAACATCACAAAACCCATGGAGTTACTTATTAGTGGAGTGCTCGAGAGAAATATGATGCGGGATTTTTTATAAATTCAGGTAAGAAAAATACCTTTTCCAAAAAGCAATTATCGACTCTAAAGAGGGATTCCCACAATTAAGCCCGAGAACCCAAAAACGTTGAATAAGATGCTTAAGGGAGTGAGAAAATCTAATGGATCATAAATAATAGCAACAGTAGGGAGTAAAATACTTTTGGTAACAGTATCGCCATAGGGTTGGGCACTAAACACAAAGATATCTTGAGCAGATTGTCATTGAAGGTCAAACCCTTGATAGTAAATTCCGTATCGATAAAGTTTTAGTCAACTTGGCTTGTTGATATTCGAGGGTATATCGTTCAAGAGGAATGGACAATTGCTGGCCCACTTGCGTAGCTCAAAACAACCTAAACCAAGAAGTTTTATACGTTGATATTTGGACGCTTGCGCCTCTAGATTGTCATCAACATACAAATGATCCTTCAAGGCTTGTGCGGCTAAAGGATAGCAAACTTCCCCTAACTCAGCCAATTTTTAAACGGTTGTAATTGCTAGAAAACGAGCCGAGGACACTCCATAGGTAATTGTGTTCAATTGATATGTTTGGATTGACTGGGAAGGGTCGCACCGCTATTGGATTAACTGATAGCTACGATCAGCTTCGGTAATCAAAATTTGTCGTTACATTTGTTTAATGTTACTAACAAAAACAAATTTTGGAATGCGAAAGGTCAAAAGGATTTTGACAAGGTCGTTCTGGAGTTTGTGTCATTCAAGGACACTCCATTTGAAGAGACCGTGGTGGCATCGAAAACAACTCTCAATGTAGACTGACCATTGTTTATTTTAAAAGTTGACTGATGCAGAATATAATATGAATCATCACCTCTAAAGGGGAATGGCAAACGCGTCATGTGACCCGACGTTTCATAATCACTCATAAAATCAATATATAATTTACGCAAGGTGTGATTGGTATCAAGCCGACGCTCTAAAGATCAGAAACGTTTAATAGCGATGGATTTATAACCCGCAAAATCGGGGTGACTTTCATTGAACGGCAAACTAAGACCGAATCTTCCGTTAAATAAACGAAACAACGAATCATAGAACAATTTCCGTGCCAGTTCTTCCTCGGGGGAAGATACTTTCTTAGAGGAAATTTCTTCAAATTGCCAGAACTTCTGGAGATTAGCGTTGACACATGGGTCAACAGCTGCAACAAACGAATGGAAGCAAGATGCCGATAAGGGGTCCAGAGGAGCAAAGCTTGTATAGCCGAAGATTGTGTTATGTGCGACTGGTGCAGTAGGACTGCCAGTTATTTTACCATCTAATAAAATATGAGCAGCGACATCTGCGCATAATAACAATTGAACCGGACCCGGTTGTCTCCAATATTCATCTGCGAGCTTCAAATTCTCTAAGTGAGACCACCTAGTTACTACCGGGGTAGAGAGAAGGTTTTCACAAACATGTGATAGAACCATAAAGTTCACCTTGAAATTATGATCGGTCTTAACGGATTCATAATCTTGGGTGGGGCGAATATTCGTTAAAACCATATCTAATGCTTGCTGCGAGGTCTGACCTAATCCAAAAATCGCAACAGATGAAGGACGTCAGGAAAAAGCCAATTGCCTTGGCACATGCTTTGGTCATAAATGAGATTTGACTACCAGTGTCAATAAGAGCACGAACAATTTGGGGTTGCTTGTTCCTATCAAGAATTTTACAATAAATAGTAGGCAGAAGGGTATAAGCCGGTTGTTGCGGTGGAATCAACTATCTTAGTGCACAAAATATGGCTAGAAATATCGGGAGGTAAACTATTTCCTTGGATGGAATCGGTTGGGGGCTGCAAAGTTCCATTGGAGGATACATAATGAATGATATCGACGATGACATTGGCTACATGTAAACTTTGATGAACAAGTTGTCACCGTATAATTATGACGAAGACGTTTTAAACATACACCATCGCGTTTGGCCTGTTCGTATTGTTGAGCAATGATCAATTTCAAGAATTGCTCGCAGGCATATAAAAGTGCGTTCCTTTACAAATAACACAAGGGGGCAAGTTTCGTGATTTTCTGCGTGGCAATTGTTTATTATTAGCTTGATCTATAAATGTTTTAGGATTGGCAATAGACGAAGAACGCGAAATTTGCCTTGTGACCGACACTGAAGGAATAGGTCCTCTCGAGGGTTTAGAAAGGACAAATATCCAAAACTGTACACTGCTTTACCAAAAAGCTCTTCACTACATCATACGTAGGGACTTCAGCTGAATTCAAGGACAATTCAAACCGTTTGCGAGTGACTTCGTTCAGTTTACTTAGTAATAGGTCAACAAGGTCAAAGTCCCAACTTTTAAATCCAGACTTTAAAGATTGCAAGATGATTAAGTTTTAAGAAAAACTACCCAAAAGATGGCGAAGTTGCTTTGGATTTTCTGTTTGTAAGCAAGGATGACCTTTGATTAGATTCCAATGGTGATTGGCTAATAATCGTGTGTTGGAATACTTTTCGGCAAGTGTTTTATAGACCAATTGATAATTATCTGCAGTGACAGGTATACCTTTGATAAGATTTAAAGGTTCTTGTTTTAGTGAGACAATTAAGTACTGAAATTTCTGTATCTCTTTAATTCCAGAATTGCGTATGAGCACATCATATGGATTTATAAAGCTAGACCATTGCTTTATGTTTTTCAAACAAACATTGAATGGCACCCTAGGAAGGCGCACATTTGACATGTGGAGCGACGGGAGCTGTTGCGCCGGCGTGTTTGGTATCTCAGACCCACAAGACGGGGCCCGTGGCTCCAATTTGTCCTGCAGTACATGAATTGCAAAATAAATTGGACAATGAGCTTCCTTTTTAAGCAGACGAGGTTGTTCCTATTTGCTAGAGGTTTGCAAAATACCTAAATAATTTTGATTATATTCATTGTAGATATGTTTTATTGTGCGGCACTGAATAGATGGGCACGATTTCCACATTTAAGGTTTCTTCTAATTTAGCCATATGCAAAGCATTGGCTAACACTAATTTATCAGGCTTTGGAGGCATTATGAATATTGTAGTTTTAACTTCAACTAACAAATATAGCTGAACAAGTACTAAATTCTAAATATCAACTGCAGTTGTCTGCAAAGTTGAAGTATGCAATTTCAGTATTAAATTTTACCTATCAGTAGTGAAAAAACAACAACTACCATTGGTAGGTACAATAATACAAAATAATTGTTCTTGCACTTTTACTAAAAACTTGATTATTCAATTTGTAGCTGTATTGTGTCCGTTCACAATAAATATTTGATTTGCTTTCTTACTAGAAATTAATATCAATACCTCTTTAACTTAGCATTGAAATTGCAACACTAAATGTAAACATGAAGGTTTCAAAGTAGAATGGCGCTATCAACCAGAAACTGTAGGACCTAAGGCGAGTAAATGCAAATCCGTGATAGTTTCACAGATAGAAAATAGAACACTGTAGTGAATTCTGCAATGTCTGTAATGCAATCTGTAATGTGCGTAATTAATTACGAGTTTATTTTTTGTTACCACTAAGAAGTTGCAACAAAATGGATGGGTGTTTTTCCACAGATCAGTTCAAATCCAACTTGAAGGACCATGTAATGTATGTGGACTGTAGGGAATATTGAGCTTTTGATTACCACAACTGACTTTTATATGACCGCGGAGGACGTATAACTTAAATGAAAATTAATGAAAGTATTAGGTGAAGTGATAACAACCATCTGGATAACACTTACACGATTTGGCTTCTTTTGCGATGCTTATCCAGCGGCGATGCCCTTGTATATGCGTGGCCACGCGTGTGGAGTTCGCATCAGGGTTGGTGCAAATTTGAAGACACACTTTTTGAAGATCTTCGGCCCGACACACTTTTCAAATGTAACAACCCCTCGACAGTTGGTTGTTCTTACTGCTCGTGCACTCGCGATCACCGATGTTCGATTCAATTTGATTATCGAACGCACACAAATAATACGTCGGTTAATCTTAAGCAACTTAGGTTGCCTATCCGCGGGGACGATCCAACCGTCAACTTCAATTAACACTTCTGTTAAGATCGTACAGTATCTTTTTAAATATTACTTACAATTAATTTCTTTTCATTGGAGTTATACATTAAATTTCTCTGGATTTATATAAAATTAGTTCAAGTTTATAAACAAATTTCAATTTCATTTCATACATTTTAGAACACTGTTTTTACTTATTTATTTTTCTATGGTTCATCATCATTAGGTCTTCAGTCCTAGAACTGGTTAGACGCGTACCATCATTGTTCCCTATTCTGAACTAACCTACAGATTTCCCTGAAATATGCACAGTTTGCATCTATAACTAATCTCATCTAGGTCTACATCTACCTCTTTTTCCTATCTCTGCTTGTAATATATCACATACTATTCCCCAAAAATGCCTTAGAACGTATTCGGCCCTACTATTTCTCTTTTTCCCCAGATATCCTTGTTCCCCTACTATTTCTGTAACTTATTTGTTATTATCTTTGTCTATACATGCTATCGTCCTCATACATCTGAAGCACAGCATTTCAAAAGGCTGCTACCATTTTTCTGTCTGCGTTTCAGACTGCCCGTATTTCATAGGCATACTGTGCTGTGCTCCACACATATGCTTTCAACAATTTTCTTCTTATTCTATGTTTGTTGTCTTTCCTCATAGGCGCTGTTCTTTCTTGTTAAATGCAGTTCGATCACTTTCTATTGTTTTACAGTTATATGCCCTATTTCTCAGACATTCAATGGTTCTGAAGGGAGGTAAGCAGCCTGTGGCTGCCAAGTTCCCCCAACACTTAACCATTTGGCGATTTAATATATTTTCCAATTTATCTTTTCGAACAGTCAACATTAGTTGCAGGTATTTCGCAACCAACAACTAGTTGTTTATACAAGTCATCAGATTTATCTGCGCTTATTTTTTCGTCATTAGGTTTTCCGTCTCAAAACTGGTTGGACACGTACCTGCACTTATTTATATTCTGAGCTAGCCTACATAGTTCCCTGAAATTCTCACACAGCATGTGTATTCAACTCGTTCCCTTTCTATTGTTTTCTAATTTTATACCTATTTTACCGAGATTCAGTGAAGGAGGTTAAGCAACCTGTGGCTACCAAGATCCCCCCACACTTAGACATTTGCCGAAATAATGGTTTTCCAGTAAATCCTTTCACACACTTAACATTATTCGAGAATATTGCCCAACCAATTCTTGTAGTTACTTATAATAATCATCATGTTTAAGCACAGTTATCTTTTCGTCATTAGTTTATCCATCTTGGGATTGGTTGGATGCGTACCTCCATTGATTTCTATTCTGGGCTAGCCTACACATCTCCCTGAAACCTCTACAGCCTACATCTTTTACTATCTGTGTGCAGTAGTCTAATCTAGGTCTGCCTCTTCTTCTCTTTTTTCCTATCTCTGCTTCTAATATATTCCGCACTATTCCATCATGCCGTAGTATGTGGCCTATCATCCTATCTCTCCTATTTTTTACCGTTTTCCACATATTTTTTCTTCCCCTACCATTTTTAGTACCTCTTCGTTCTTAACTTTGTCTGTCCATGATATCTTCATCATACGCCTGTAGCACCACATTTCAAAGGCTTCTACCTTTTCTTGTCCGCTTCACCTACTGTCCAGGCTTCACAGCCGTACAGTGCTGTGCTCCACACATATGTTTTAAGCAATCTTTTCCTTGTTTCTATGTTTGTGGTCTTTGAGCACAGTAGTTGCTTTTTCTTGTTAAATGTAGCACGACCTTGTGCTAATCTTTGTTTTATATCTTTTGTGCTTTTCCCATCTTGCGTTATTTGGCTTCCTAGGTAGCAGAAATCCTTAACCTCTTGTAAGTTCGTGTTAGATACTTGTATTCTTGTTTTTGATTTATTTTCCCCACCTTTGCAAACTAGAACTTTAGTTTTAGTTTTGTTAATTTTCATACCGTATCTCTCTGTCAGAACCGTTTCCATTTCATTAAGAGTAGCTTCTAACTCTTCCTTGCTAGACGCTAATACCGCTATATCATCTGCAAATCTAAGCATATCAATTTTTTGTCCATGCATAGTAATTCCAAATGTCTTCCTGCATTTGACAGTATTCATTGCCTCTTCTATGTACAAGTTAAAGATCAATGGGGATAGGGCACATCCCTGTCTCACCCCTTTCCTAATGTTTACTTCTCTACGTTCCTGCTCTAATTTTATTACTGCTGTTTGCTCTTTGTATAAGCTATGTACTATTCGTCTATCCCTATAACTCATTCCAATCTTTTGAGTATTTCAAACATTTTTTCCAATTTACATTGTCGAATGCTTTTTCCAGATCTACAAACCCTATATACATGCTTTCCCTTTTCTATTGTTTTCTCCATTATCACTCTCAGAGCTAAAATAGCCTCCCGTGTTCCCCTGTTTCGCCTAAACCCAAATTGGTCTTCTCCTAGTATTTCTTCAGCTCGTTTTCCATTCGTCTTTGCACAATTCTAGTTAATATTTTTGACACGTGTGCTGTCAAACTTATTGTTCGAAAATTTTCACATCTATCCGCGCCTTTCTTTTTTGGTATAGTTACTATGATGCTACGTTTGAAATCTTTGGGTATCTCGCCTGTCTCATACATATAGCTTACCAGTTGGAAGAGACGTTCTGTTACTGCTTGTCCAGCGGCCTTTAGAGTTTCTGCTTGCACCTTATCTGTACCCGGCGCCTTACCATTTTTCAGACTCTTTAATGCTAATTGAAACTCGTCTCGAAGTATAGGATATCCCAAGTCATCATTTTCAATGTCTGATTCCTGTTCTAATGCAGTTAGTTCCTCTCCTGCATATAAATTCCCTATATATTCTTGCCATCTACTCACTTTCTTTACGTTTTCTATAATGACGTTTCCTTGTGAGTCCCTTATATTATTACTATACGGTTTTATATCCCTAAAATTCATTCTAATTAATTTGTATGCTTCGTCTGTCTTTCCTATTTCCATCTTAGTTTGTACCTGTTTGCACTTTTCGTCAATCCATTGTTCTTTAGCTTTCCTGCATTTTCGAATAATTTCCCATTTTATGGCTTTGTATCTCTGTGTTCCTGTTTCGTCTGATTTATTTTTGTATTTTCGTCTCTCTTCTATTAAATTCACGATATCCTTTGTTATCCATGGTTTCATATTTTCTTTTTGTGTATACCCCAGAATATCTCTGGCCGCCATGTCTAGGCTAGATTTAATGTTATTCCATTTTGTTTCTACTTCCTTAGTTTCAGATATTTTCCCGATATCATTCAGCAACTCATTTGACTTTTTTTCAAATCTTACTTGAATATCTTTATCTTTTAGTTTCTCTAAGTCCAAGTGCCTTTTTCCATTCCTTTTTTTCAGATTTTTAAATTTAAGTGCGGCCTTCATAATTACGATGTTGTGGTCAGTATCTATATCTGCTTCTGGGTAGCTTCTACAATCTTTTACTTGATTCCTAAACCGTTGTCTAACAAGAATGTAATCTATTTGATATCTTCCTATATCTCCTGGCATCTTCCACGTATATCGTCTTCTAGCATGATGTTGAAATAATGTGTTTGTGATGATTAAATTGTTCTTGTCGCAAAATTCTACCAGCCTATTTCCCTGTCGTTTCTCGTGCCTAAACCAAATAAACCTACTACCGCTCCTTCCCTACCCTCACCTACCACTGCATTAAAATCCCCGTAATTATTAAATTTTCATGTCCTTTACGTATCTTAATATGTCTTCGATATCTTTGTAGATGGCTTCTACCTCTTCGTCACTGTAGCTAGAGGTGGGCATGTATACTTGTATTATTACTGTGTTTACCGGTTTAGATTCTAATCTAACCATGAGTACTCTTTCGTTCTTTTGTAAGTAATTTTTGCACAGTATCCTATCTTTTTCCGCATAACTATCCCCACACCCAAATTTCCTTCCTCTGCTCCTGTATGAATTATCCTGAAGTCTCCACTCCAAAAATCCCCCGCCTCTGGCCACCGAACTTCGCTGATCCCTACTATGTCTAGTGATAACCTATTCATTTCGATTTTTAGGTTCTCTAGCTTACCTACTTGCTTCATACTTCTAACATTCCACGCTCCGACTCGCAGAATGTTCCCAACTCTTATTTTTAACTTTCCGATCGCATCCTCCGAAGTAGTCCCCTCCCGGAGATCCGAATGGGGGACTATTTTAACTAGCGTCGCCGTGGATCAATGTAGTAAGCGTAAGACTACGGATCCCAAGGTCCCGGGTTCAAATCCCGACACGGTCGACTGCGTGAAAAATGGCAGGTGAGCATTTTTCACAAAAATTACGCCCTCGTTCGGATGAGAGGTTAAATGGAGGTCCCGTGTGTGAGTGTTGTCACGCACGTTAAAGATCCCTACCTTGCCTGGAACGGCAAGGGTTCGGCAAAATTCTAAATTTCTAGGCCACAAAAAACTCGCCTCCTGGCCAATGTAGTACCTACAGGTGGAGCATTGGAAAAGTAAATGAACGGACTATTTTAACTCCGGAATCTTTTACCCCAGAGAATGCCATCATGTTTGTAACAATTTAAGTACGCTGTGTACTTGGGAGATAATGTGGTGGTTTCCCGTTGCCTTCCACATCCCGGTAGTGTGTCTTAGACTGCCATACCGACCCCTATGGTCTCTGCCAATCTAAGTACCGAAAGAGCCGCTGCCCTCTTTCGGGGACCTGTCTTAGTCTGGTTCCTCACTAACGACCCTACTACTTTGGTTGGAACTGTAGTTTGGCTCTTTAGCTTATTAGAACACGCAAGCCATTTCACCTGTTCTAGTAATTTAGAACTTCGGCAAGGTGCAGGTCCATTCGAAATGGTTTCTATGGTTACCAGCATATATATCTCTTATTTTTCAAACTATCTTTCTAAATTTAAATTTATCTGCAATGACATTTTATATTTTTTACGAACACATACTTCGATCTAAACTAATTATTTTACTCTAACCACCGAATGTATTTAAAACGATTTTTAAATTATAAATTCAAACACATCCAATTTCCTTTAACATTTTATTGTCATTTATTAGGCTAAATCGTCTTCGTTTTTCATTGTCATCTTGCTATTTGCTACGCTATAGATCTTTTATCTCCTACACCCTTGATTCCTTTCTAAACACAAAAAGGCTACATCTAACAACTAAAATATCTAAACTAACAACTGCTACTGGTAAATATTGAAGTTTTTCCGTTTCCACCCTTGTTTAAAATATGTAAAAGCTCCTAACTAACTCCGTCAACGACAACGACGCAGAATACTATCTTTGTATGCATGCTAAATTTTGTCTCCGAGACTTCATTATAGTTTCGTTACATATAAATAAAATAAGAACTTTTTGCAGCTGCTATCATTTTGTTGTACTTAAAAATAAAAATTTTGAGGCAAATATTAATAATTTAAAACGTTTCGGTATTTGAAAATGTAATAGCATATTTTGAATTATTAATAAGTGAAGGCTACTTGCTATTCGTAAAGATCAAACCACAGGGTACGCTTACATCTACGTGTATACATACCCTACAGTCACCGCAGCCTACGCAAGTCTTCGCCGACACACTTTATGCAGTAAAATTAAGAAATCCTTTCTGAGGGAGCACTATTTATAGTACACGGAGCACGGACATTATGTAAAATTGCTTGTAACGCCTTTGATGGTACCAGAAAGAAAGTAAAAACTGCTTTATAACCTACTACATCACCAAAGTCACCAAAAACCAAATCAATAACCTAGAGTGCTAGATAGATATAGGTTTTAACGTCAGCTTGTAGAATGTAGAAAGATCAATTTAAAAATGATTGAATAAATAACCCTTTTACTTATAAACATGGGTAATAAGTTGACTTGCTGCTCTATTAAACATTTATTGATCTAACACGATTCAATACAGAATTTTGCGAGAATTTTAATATTATGTATACTACCAAGATTAAACGTTCTTTTACTCAAACGCGCATTCCACTAAAGGTAACTATGTGGCCTGAAAAGGTAGCAAAAGCTTTTAGAGAAATTGACAGAATATTGATTGAAGAAAATTTATAACAGTTTTATGACGGATGGTCTTTGATTTCTCTCAAGTTTGATTTCTCGCAAGTATTTATTAATTGCAGAAGCATGCAACGTGTTTGCTATAGAATTACATTGTTTTTGTATTTGACGAGGTCGTAAAATAAATGTTTTCAGATTTTATCCTTTATGTATGGATACGGGTCATGTAAGATATCTAACAATTCTGACTTTATATTAAGGTTCAGAGCATCGCAGACGCGCTGAAAATTTGATAAATTATGTAAACTCAGTTTTGCAACGTTAACCCACACTATTTAAAGTTAAATTTTAAAATCCTAGCCGTTGGTAAATATTTTTTTTAATATCATTGATGTAAACAGCATTTAAAAAATTTTGTGTTAGAATATTATATGAAAAAAAGTTTGCAAGTCGCGGAATCAAATAGCAACCGAAACTTGAAACAATATGATTTTCAGTATTTTGTAAAATATAGAACCCTTTCTCTACTTAAACCCTTTCCTGAGTTGCGTATTATTGCCCGTATACTTTATATAGCAATTTTGCAATTGTTCAACTTGCAATTGATGTGAATGTAATCCCAGTAAGAGAGTCGTATAGAAAAAGGGTATACCTTAAGAATTTTGAAAACCCATTACGCAAAATTTCATTTAGGTTTCTGGTAAACCGCTTTATAACGTTATGTGGTAAAATATAACCATAACTCATAATTTAATATTAGTGGCAGCAAACAATATCCCTAGGTGTCACTTTTACCTAATTGTTTGGAATCAACTGGTTGTACTTACCCCGGCCAGTACTAGCTGTATTACCTTATGGTTCCCTATTCTAAAGCAAGAGCAAGTGAAACATCTTGGTCAGTACGGGTTTCTTAGCAGGCAAAATTATAATTTTGAGGAATAAGACACAAGTAAAGTGATTCAAATAAACATATATGTATTCGCTTGTCAACCTAACTGGTCCAGTACTACTATCTTTTTTATGTTCAAGGCTAGATGACAGTACCTTAATGTATCCCCAAATGCATACGGTTGGTTTGAGATAAAATCATAAAATTGAAACAAATAAGTATACGTGTCACACAGGTGACTGATAATCGATAACTAATACAAATATTGTTTTTTCATGAGGAAAGATAATAAGTCTTGGAGAAGTACCATTAACCTCTTCTGATTAGGGCATAATTCCGGTTGCCAATATAACACTTTGAGTTGTCTCTGGAATACAGGAAAATGGATAAACAGGTAGCAGTAATTGTTTTCTTCCCAAATAATAACTCGTAACCCTAACCACTCTAATAAGATCCAGTCCCAAAGTCCTATACACGAGATGATACTGAAAGGTGTATTGTGTGATACAAGCAACGCATCCAATAGTTTAAAAATCCAAGTATCAAATCCTCAAAACAACGTGACATACAGTGCCATAAGGTTGATGCAAATTAAAATATGTAAGAATGATACAAGAAAAAATAAAGGTTACCTATGAAAGGTAATTAATTTTAAGGTAACAAACAACGTAATGATAGTTACAGTACTTGCACGTGGGAATCAGAAGAGTGAATAACAATTTCCAGCAATAAAACTGACTACCCGAATATAACTTAATAATCGGTAAAACTGCTTTACTGAAATAAATCCCAACTATGAAGACACGTATTATTAGATTTCAGTATTTTGACTATTATTCACTTCGTCTAAATTGCACGAACAGCTGAATTTAAAAGGATGTTCTACTAATTCGTTAAAGACGAAGACATAATTTAAGTTACAAAAACTTTAATATTGATAATCAACTAACCCATAGGCGGAACCTAGTAAAATAACATTTGGAACTAAAATTTGAAATTACGATATTTGTAAATATGGTATTAAGAATCAGAAGCATGTACGCTAAAAGATCAATATCAAAGAATGAAAATAGTGATGAAATAATTCTCAAAAGTCTAAAGAAATATGCTAATATCTCTGAATATGTAATAAAACCTGTAAATCACTACGTCTTTCTTAAAACCTTCAAACTATAAAACGGCGGCACAACTGCGCATGTCTAATCATCATCATTTTATTTTCGACCTTACTTAAGGTCGGTTTGACGCAGCTCTAACTTCTTTTCTATTCTGTGCCAATTTAAAAAGTTCTACATAACCTTCACAACCAAAATTTGACTAATATAGCTTGGTCTAGGTCTTCCACTTATATCTTTTTCCTATCTACCTGACTCTACCAAGATATTACCAACCTAATGGTTGTTAAAAAACTCCAACATGTTTACATGATTCCCATTTATAAGAAAATGAAATATTACCTGGTTATCCCCTCCAAAAAGGAAAAATGTTAAATTATATGTTATGGTAAGACCTAAGCAGCGAATCGCTGCCAACATGCCAGACCGCTAACTAATTGTGAGTTATGTCATGGTGACGTTTATTAAATTAAATGTTATGGTAAGACTTAAGCAACGAAACGCTACTAGTTAACTATTAGTTAACTGATTTTTATTTATTTATTTATTTATTTGTTTTGTTTTTGAACTTACTTAAGGTCGGTTTGACGCAGAATAAAATTATTGAATGCTTAAACACTGAAATATTTCTAGGTCTTCTGATGTCTTTCAGAATCCATAACCAATTCAAAAGCATATTATT
Source organism: Platerodrilus igneus (assembly GCA_036346225.1). Classification (NCBI taxonomy): domain Eukaryota; kingdom Metazoa; phylum Arthropoda; class Insecta; order Coleoptera; family Lycidae; genus Platerodrilus; species Platerodrilus igneus. The sequence continues at coordinate 10,264,051 of JARFIW010001325.1, read as the reverse complement.
CAAAAAACGAAAAAAATATTTGTACAATAGAAACAATATCCGGACAATACACTAAGAATGTAAACAGTAATTATGGTGAAACTTTCTCTGAAGAATTTCTATAACCAACATTTATCAATGTTTGCTTACGTTTGAAGTTTATAAAATTGAAGTACTTTCTATAATTATTTTAAGGTTTACACAATAACTGTTAAGAACTTACGAGTAAACAAACGAAAATAAACTTTAAATAGTGTAATATTTATTACCGAATGCTATAACATATACCTAGAAAATGATAGGCAACCAAATTATTACACAAAAATACTATAATTCGTTTCACGAGAGAATGAAGCGATGAAGAGCATAGGGACTAAAAATCTTCAATTTTATTGGTTGAAAGACGAGACAGATTTACACTGCCTAAATTATATGATTTTGGGTTCAAATTGTGACAAAAATATCACCAACGGATAATCATTAAATTTTAGTTTCGATTAATATTGTAACAGATAATTTACCATTAAGCCCATAAAGTAGAAGTTGGTGAAAGGAGTATAACAAAATCATTCATTGATCACATAAAAAGATCTACCAATATGGCGATTTGCAATATCTGGTAACGGTATAACGTTTATTAATTTTCGTGAAACACACCGGTAGCTAACTTACTTAAATTTACAGTAACTTCTTATTTATTATGTTAAACTGTATAAAAGATTATTTTAAATGCAGTATTGAACTTTCTTTAAAACAATTCTTTTTTCTTTTAAGAAATATTTTAACTGCAAATTTTATGTTTATCGAAGTAACCCCAACAAATATATAATTCGTTTATTATTTAAAATATGCAATTTTTTTCTATTTTGTCGTACCGTAGGTCTCGTTTCGACTTGCTTTATTGTTAATAAATTTAACTAAAAGCTCAAAATAACCGACATTTTTTCAAAAAGGAAAAGATAACGTTTACTTTTTATATCCAAAATATATGTTGGCATGAAAACTATGGACATAAAATGTCAAATTTAAATTGGTGCATAATGAACTGCAATTGAAAACTTAACACGGTAAAATCCGAAACGGGATCTACGGTATAAAATAATTAGCCAAAGCTTCATATACATACTATTTTGACTATTGCAAAATTTTAGTAATTTCAAAGCATTACCAATGTCTATTCTAAGCAATTCTATTCTATTTTATTTTATTCTTTTCTGATTTATTTTATTCTGTGAATTCTAAGGTTATCTATATATATAGACAAAGACAAGAAAACTACCAGCCCAATTTGTATTTGTCAATGGCTCTTATTATTTTCATAAGAGTTTGTTTACAGATACATCTTACTTTATATATATATATATATATATATATATATATAATAGATTCTTTGTTTCTGGACGTTATTAATATTAAATAACTGACGTTTCGGAAAGTATGTTTCCTTACACTTAGTTCTATAATTAAATAGTTAACATCTTTGGAGAATTTCTTAAATCTATACTTACATTTATTAAACTATTGGTTTTTATGAAATTTTGTGATGAATGAAATTTGTGTTGGTTTTGTTTTGTTTTACTAACTACGTTATTAATACTAAAAATTACAGAAGTGTCAATTACAAATAAGAAAATAAAATTTTAAAAATTAAAGAGGTTGTTACTTATAAATTATATAAAATTATGATAATCTACTGAAACATTATAATTAATAAAAATATTATCATTTATATACAGTTGTATATTACGTTCTAATGTGTTTGTATGTATGCATGTGTGGTGTATGTGTGTGTGTGCGTGCGTGTGTGTGTGTGCGTGTGTGTGTGTGAGTTATTTATACATGTAAAATAAATTATAATGTATGTGTGTATGTGTGTATGCATTTGTGTGTGTGTGTGTGTGTGTGTGTGTGTGTGTGTGTGTGTATGTTTATTTTAGACTGCTTTAATCAGTTTAAATGGTGTTTATTACTTTTTATTTAAGGAGAATAAAAATGCATAACTTTTGTGTAGGATATCTATGTCATTTTTAAAATTAATTGTATTGATTTGTTTTTGGATATGGTAACTTTCTAGAAATAATCTGTTTTTGTATATACTTTCTGTATCTAATATTTTTGTGTTGTCAAAATCTGCTTGGTGTTGATATTCATTTAAATGTATAGTTAGGGCGCATGATTTTTTGTTTAATTTTTGATCACTTTTATGTTGTATTATTCTGTTCTTCGGCCACTGTTTCGATTGTCCTATATATTGTTTATTGCAGCTACAGGGGATGCTGTATATGGTATTGCTTTTTAGTGATTTTGGGATATTGTCTTTGGTCCTGGTAAATATGTTCTTAATGCTATTTTCATATTTAGTCGAAGTTTTTATTTGTGGAGTTTCTAATAGTTTTATTAAAGTTGGTGTTAGTTGTTGTATGTATGGAAGTGTTTTGTATTTGTTAAGTTCGGTTTCTATGTGTTTATCTGGATGCATTTGTTTAGTTTGAAAAATTAGTTTATTTGTTAAAGATTTAGGATATCCATTGTTTAGTAAAGTTTTTGTAGTTGTTTAAGATTAGTGGTAAGAAAAATGGGGTCGGAAATTGTTGAAATTCTGTTTTTTAAAGTTAGGGCAGTATTTATTTTATGTCTGAAAGTATGATTTGAGTGGAAATTGAGATAGCGGCCTGAATTTGTTGGTTTTTTGTATGAATCAAATATAAGTTTATTGTTGGAATCTCTAATGACGATGGTATCTAAAAAACTTAGTTTTCTGTTGGTTTCTTTTTCTGTAGTAACCTGAAGTTTTGGATGGAAATTGTTGAATGCTATAGTAGTTTCTTCGATTTTGTCTTTTGGGATAGAGCAAATTATGTCATATACGTATTTTACGTTGAAATCTAGTTTGAAGGGTAACTGTGGTTTTATGGTGTCGATAACATTGTCCATTACTAATTGAGCAAGTATTGGTGAGATCGGGGAACCCATGGGTGTACCAGATACTTGTAGATAAAAATTATTTTGAAATGTAAAATGTGTGTTGTTAATTACCAAATATATACTACTGATGAACAGATCAAGTGAAAACTTACAATGTTTTTTAATAGTACTCCACTTTTCTTTTAAGATGTTGATAACTAAATCTGTTGGTATGTTAGTGAATAAAGACTTGACATCTAATGATATTAGAATAAATTCGTTTGGGATAGTATATAGTTTATAACGTTCGACAAATGTGAAGGAATCTTTGATACTGTAACTGGACTCAATGGGGAATGCATTACTTAAAATTGTTGATAGAAATGAAGCTAAGTTGTACGTTGCTGTCATGATAGATGAGATGATAGGTCTAAGTGATAATTCGGGTTTGTGTATCTTTGGAAGTCCGTAGTATCTGCCTGGAATGGAATTATTTTGAGTGAGTTCTTTCTTTTGTTGTTCTGTAATCATCTTTTTAGATTCCAATAACTTAATGTGGTCGTTAGCATTCTTTTGAATTGTGAATGTAGGATCTTTGTTTACTTTTTTATAAGTGGTTGTATCGTTCAATAATTTTTCTGATAAGGTGTTGTATTGTGTGCGTGTCATAATAACGGTAACTGCTCCTTTATCTTCATTGGTGATGATTATTTCTGAGTGTGTCTTCAAAAACCTATTTACTTTACATTTAGTTTTATATATAGTACTGGTGTTATTTGAGTTTTTTGGATTCAATAAAAAATTTGTAATTTTGTTGATGATTTGTGCCCTAAGTTTGTTTTTATTATTTTCTTCGTGTGCCTCTAAAATATTTTCAATGTTGGGTAGTAATTTTCCAATATGAATATCTTTGGTGATAACCGGTAGGTTGAATTTAGGACCCAAAGATAAAAAATCACTGATATCTGATGGTATTGTTACATCAGAAATATTTACTAGCCATTTGTTATTGTCCAAAAAGAGCGGACTTTTTGTTTCTGATTTGTTTTTTATTTTATTAAAGTTTTGTACATTGATTTTTCTAATCTGAATAAATCGTTTATTGTAAAATGAGTTCTGTCTGTAGTTGAAGTCTTGAAAGTATTTGGAAGGTAATAAGGTTTGTAGATTTGTTTTTAGAGTGCTCAGTTCATGTTTTAGTTGTGTTTGTTTAGAATGAGTAACTTCTATTTCTAAAGATAGGATTTTGGTCTTCATATTAGTTTGGAATCTACTTATTCTATAGAATAGTTTACCACTGCTTGTGTTTAATAGGTTGTCACAGTTTATTGTGCTATGCTGAATGTGGTTAGGTACAACATTTTCTCTTCTGCATCTTTCTAAGAAATACGACCTGTTGTTAATGTTAGCCAATTTTAGAGTTATATTAGCCCATCTCTTCATAGATTTTAAGATATCTTCTCCAAATTTACTTCTTATATGTTGGTAAAATCCCATCTTGATATTATAATAGATTCTTTGTTTCTGGACGTTATTAATATTAAATTAAGATTCGATTTTGGGTTTTACTTCGTCCAAATGTCATAAATTATTCAAAATATGCCAAAGTCATTTATTAATAACTGACGTTTCGGAAAGAATGTTTCCTTACAAATTTTTTATTGAATCCAAAAAACTCAAATAACACCAGTACTATCTATAAAACTAAATGTAAAGTAAATAGGTTTTTGAAGACACACTCAGAAATAATCATCACCAATGCAGATAAAGGAGCAGTTACCGTTATTATGACACGCACACAATACAACACCTTATCAGAAAAATTATTGAACGATACAACCACTTACAAAAAACTAAACAAAGATCCTACATTCACAATTCAAAAGAATGTTAACGACCACATTAAGTTATTGGAATCTAAAAAGATGATTACAGAACATCAAAAGAAAGAACTCACTCAAAATAATTCCATTCCAGGCAGATACTACGGACTTCCAAAGATACACAAACCCGAATTATCACTTAGACCTATCATCTCATCTATCATGACACCAACGTAAAACTTAGCTTCATTTCTATCAACAATTTTAAGTAATGCATTTCCCATTGAGTCCAGTTACAGTATCAAAGATTCCTTCACATTTGTCGAACGTTATAAACTATATACTATCCCAAACGAATTTATTCTAATATCATTAGATGCCAAGTCTTTATTCACTAACATACCAACAGATTTAGTTATCAACATCTTAAAAGAAAAGTGGAGTACTATTAAAAAACATTGTAAGTTTTCACTTGATCTGTTCATCAGTAGTATATATTTGGTAATTAAACACACATTTTACATTTCAAAATAATTTTTATCTACAAGTATCTGGTACACCCATGGGTTCCCTGATCTCACCAATACTTGCTCAATTAGTAATGGACAATGTTATCGACACCATAAAACCACAGTTACCCTTCAAACTAGATTTCATCGTAAAATACGTAGATGACATAATTTGCTCTATCCCAAAAGACAAAATCGAAGAAACTACTATAGCATTCAACAATTTCCATCCAAAACTTCAGTTTACTACAGAAAAAGAAACCAACAGAAAACTAAGTTTTTTAAATACCATCGTTATTAGAGATTCCAACAATAAACTTATATTTGATTCATACAAAAAACCAACAAATTCAGGCCGCTATCTCAATTTCCACTCAAATCATACTTTCAGATATAAAATAAATACTGCCCTAACTTTAAAAAACAGAATTTCAACAATTTCCGACCCCATTTTTCTTACCACTAATCTTAAACAACTACAAAAACTTTACTAAACAATGGATATCCTAAATCTTTAACAAATAAACTAATTTTTCAAACTAAACAAATGCATCCAGATAAACACATAGGAACCGAACTTAACAAATACAAAACACTTCCATACATACAACAACTAACACCAACTTTAATAAAACTATTAAAAACTCCACAAATAAAAATTTCGACTAAATATGAAAATAGCATTAAGAACATATTTACCAGGACCAAAGACAATATCCCAAAATCACTAAAAAGCAATACCATATACAGCATCCTCTGTAGCTGCAATAAACAATATATAGGACAATCGAAACAGTGACTGAAGAACAGAATAATACAACATAAAAGTGATCAAAAATTAAACAAAAAATCATGCGCCCTAACTATACATTTAAATGAATATCAACACCAAGCAGATTTTGACAACACAAAAATATTAGATACAGAAAGTATATACAAAAACAGATTATTTCTAGGAAGTTACCATATCCAAAAACAAATCAATACAATTAATTTTAAAAATGACATAGATATCCTACACAAAAGTTATGCATTTTTATTCTCCTTAAATAAAAAGTAATAAACACCATTTAAACTGATTAAAGCAGTCTAAAATAAACATACACACACACACACACACACACACAAATGCATACACATACACACATACATTATAATTTAATTTACATGTATAAATAACTCACACACACACACGCACACACACACACGCACGCACACACACACACACACACCACACATGCATACATACAAACACATTAGAACGTAATATACAACTGTATATAAATGACAATATTTTTATTAATTATAATGTTTCAGTAGATTATCATAATTTTATATAATTTATAAGTAACAACATCTTTAATTTTTAAAATATTATTTTCTTATTTGTAATTGACACTTCTGTAATTTTAGTATTAATAACGTAGTTAGTAAAACAAAACAAAACCAACACAAATTTCATTCATCACAAAATTTCATAAAACCAATAGTTTAATAAATGTAAGTATAGATTTAAGAAATTCTCCAAAGATGTTAACTATTTAATTATAGAACTAAGTGTAAGGAAACATAGTTTCCGAAACGTCAGTTATTAATAAATGACTTTGGCATATTTTGAATAATTTATGACATTTGGACGAAGTAAAACCCAAAATCGAATCTTCATTTTATATATATATATATATATATATATATATATATATATATATATAGTCTCTATGATCTGTTTTCTGTTTAAATTTGTTTAAATTTGTCTATGTTTGTGTCGATCGTAAAGTCGCTACCTACACCACCCTCTTCTTTTTCTGTATTACTACTACCGCTTTTACTACGTACATTCATATTGTTGCAAAACTGTTCCCAGACCACCTTGGTGTTATTGCTATATCAAAGCAAACTCTTCCAGTACTGTACAGGTGTGTGTTATGATGATAGAAGTATAACAGTGAATAACAAGAATTAAATTTTAGTGATTAATGGCAAAGCGGGATGTACTCGTTCAAAAATACTAAAGGAAACCAATCAATATTGGTCAAAAGCTAATGGCATACAATTTGTGTGTGGAACATGTCGAACCAGTTAGTAAAACCTCAACTGTTAAGCAGACCGTATAGAACTTGACATTGGTCAAAGCACTGTATGAAGCATCCATCATCAAAGAAATTCAAGGGTCATGTACTGCAACACCTATTAAAAGGGAAATGTGCTCAATAATCTACAAAAACTTGACGAAATGGATATTTTAGCGATTCGAAGATATGTTCACTTCTACTTTCGTAACTAGTTGCCTACTGTTCAAAAAGTGCTATGCGAAATTAGTAATGACGATTTGTTATCAAATCTCAGTCTCGCCTCTTACCGAATCCTGTGAAAAATTAGACAAGTATGATACCAAAACCAGAAAATCTGTATAACATTAAAAAGCTAGTAATAGTTCTTTGGAGAAGAAACAAGTTAACATTAATAAGACAATACTGCAAAGAAAACCTCAAAGTGTATTATTTGGACGTAACTTAGGTAAATGGAGAACACATTACAAATAAGGTTTGGTATCATAATACAGTTAAAATTACTGGGCAAGCAGCTATTGAGCATTTGTAAACGAACATAAAAGATCCCTTGGGAAAAGGCAAAAGTTTAATCGTAGCTCACATTGGTACTGAAAGGATTTGTAGATCAAGGACTTTACTTTTTGAATCGAAGAAAACAGCTGTGTTAAATTTGTTTCATTTTATGATTCCGTTAAATGAATTTTAGATGACTACAATCAAAACATGAACGGTAAAGTTTTTAGGCAAGTTGATTGTGTGATAGTAATGGATAAACGCATTTTATCAGTGTAAAGTTAGAGAAAATCCCTACACAATGCTGGAGCAAGACATATATTATGAATTGGCTTGAAAATAAAGTAATTAAAATTGAAAATCGTTATCTAAAGCTTCGGTTATTATAATTGGTTAAGTAGTACTGCATTCCACAACATATGTTATTGAAGTATTGATGTGAAAAATAATGGACGAATAGTGCTGCAATTAGATCCCCTAACACTGCAGTTTTGATCCTATATAATTTGTATGGGCTAATGTAAACAGTTATGTTGCTGCACAAAACACTGCAGTCAAATTACACGATGTAAAAAGTATGTTTCAAAATGGCACTACAAACGTAATTTCTGATGTGTGGAAAAATTGTGTTAATCATGTTCTTGGAAAAGAAGAAAGACCAATTTGGAATTTGGGATTGTAGAAGATGTGGTTGAAGATATACTGATAAGTGAACGCGTATATAGTTGGTGATTCAAGTGATAATGATATTATTAATAATTTAAAACGTTTCGGTATTTGAAAATGTAATAGCATGTTTTGAATTATTAATAGGTGGAGGCTATTTGCTATTCGTAAAGATCAAACCACAGGGTACGCTTACATCTACGTATACATTACAGTCACTGCAGCCTACGCAAGTCTTCGCCGACACACTTTATGCAGCAATATTAAGAAATCCTTTTTGAGGGAGCACTATTTATAGTGCACAGAGCAACGACATGATGTAAAATTGCTTGTAACGCCTTGAATAGTACTAAAAGGAAAGTAAAATCCTTTTTATAATTTACTACATCACCAAACTCGTCGAAAACCAATGCAATAACCTAGAGTGCTAGATAGATATAGGTTTTAACGTCAGCTTGTAAAAGAGGTGAAAATAAAGAAAGATCGGTTTAAAAATGATTGAATAAATAACCCTTTTACTTATAAACATGGGCACTAAGTTGACTTGCTGCTTTATTAAACATTTATTGATCTAATACGATTCAATACAGAATTTCGCGAGAATTTTAATATTATGTATACTACCAAGATTAAGCGTTCTCTTACTCAAACACGCATTCCACTAAAGGTAACTATGTGGCCTGAAGAGGTAGCAAAAGCTTTTAGAGAAATTGACAGCATATTGATTGAAGAAAATTTATATCAGTTTTATGACGGATGGTCTTTGATTTCTCTCAAGTTTGATTTCTTTCAAGTATTTATTAATTGCAGAAGCATGCAACGTGTTTGCTATAGAATTCCGTTGTTTTTGTATTTGACGAGGTCGTAAAATAACTGTTTTCAGATTTTATCCATTATGTATGGATACGGGTCATGCAGGATATCGTTAACAATATTATATAAAAAAAGTTTGCAATTCTCGGAAACAAATAACAACCGAAACTTGAAACAATATGATTTTCAGTATTTCGTAGAACATAGAACCCTTTCTCTACTTAAACCCCTTCCTGAGTTGCGTATTATTGCACGAATACTTTATATAACAATTTTGCAATTGTTCAACTTGCAATTTATGTGAATGTAATCTCAGTAAGAGAGGCGTATAGAAAAAAGGTATACCTTAAGAATTTTGGAAACCCATTACGCAAAATTTCATTTAGGTATCTGGTAAACCGCTATGTAACGTTAAAACTTCAACGTTATGTGGTGCAATATAACCATCAATCATAACTTAATATTAGTGGCAGCAAATAATATCCCTCGGTATCACTTTTACCTAAATGTTAGGGATCAACTCCTTGTACTTACCCCCGGCTAGTACTAGCTGCATTACCTAATGGTTCCCTATCCTAAGGCAAGAGCAAGTGAGACATCTTGGTCAGTACGGGTTTCTTGGCAGGCTAAATTATAATTCTGGGGAATAAGACACTACCCGGACAATTCACTAAGAATGTAAAATGTAATTATGGTGAAACTTTCTCTGAAGAATTTCTACAACCAACATTTATCAATGCTTGCTTACGTTTGAAGTTTATAAAGTTGAAGGATCCTTTCAATAATTATTTTAAGGTTTACACAATAACTGTTAAGAACTTACGATTACACAAACGAAAATAAACTTTATACCAGTGTAATATTTATTACCCAATGCTATAACATATACCTAGAAAATGATAGGTAACCAAATTATCACACAAAAATAGTAATTACATATCCTAACCTAGTGAAAGAATAACTTGCCAAAACGGGCTGTCACAGTTAGTGAACTCAGACAAACACCCTACCGTGAAAGGAGCGAGTAGAAATATTTCCTGTTGTCTGCCTAAGAAACTCTTCTTTTAGAATACACAAAGAAAACAAGGACTTTCCTCCCCTAAGCCACAAATTGTACTGTATTCATATGGACAGTATGTTAGTGGAAGAAAGATACAGTTATTCATATACCTTTCTGCATGATAGGATGTAGCCAATTCACCGGCCTGCAAAAAAATATTTTTTCTGCAGTAAAAGACACAAGAGTTGTTTTTGGTTAATTCGGATGCGCTAATTTCAAATATGCAAATCAATTTTTTCCATCGCGTAGAATTTAGTCTTAACGATATTGTGTTTTTAATTACAAGACCTGAACAATGTATGATTACTACATCAATCATTGTGGACAACATCAAGACCTATCATAAAAGAAATACATCTTAACTAATCCTTTAAAAATGGGAAAATCATTCATAGTTGAAGTTATTTCCTATTGCTTTTATTTGCAAATGAGTGTCGAATTGATTCACGTTTGTGTTGCAGTCGCAGTGTATCTTTATCAAACACTAACAGCAGTCCACCATCATTAAAATGTCCCACGACCCTGGTATTTTGTCCTCATCTCTTCGTTCTTCAATTAATGCTACAAGATTAGTGGGAAGTGGTACATATGACTGAGCAGAAAACGTAACTCCAAGCTCGTGTTACAATCCAGGGCATTGAACCTGCGTAATCGGAATCCTTTACATTTCCAAGTAGTGATGGATTCGAACCGAACCGAACCTTGCCCTAGGTTCGGTTTGGTTCGAAAACTTTTTAGTCCGGTTCGGTTCGAGGTTCGGTTCGAAAAAATATATTCCGGTTCGGTTCGGTTCGGTTTGAAAAAAACGAACCGAACCTCGAACCGAACCGAACCGGTTCGACATTTTGATATATTAAACAACTAGTGCGTTCAACTACAACAATTTAAATGTTTAATGTAGTTTTTATATTTAGTAGTTGCTACTTTCAAATAAACCCAACATTAATTTGCTTTAGATTTTAGTAGCATAAATCATATTAATACTATTTTTCCAGGTTTGATTTTTCAATACGTACTATCTTTAACAAAGCGTAATTGCAATTACGTTAATAACGAAATCCACCTCTAAAATTTAGAATGTGTTAATAATTGATGATACTTACTAATGTCATTTTACCGTGCAAGAACGACATCACACGATCTTTGCGATTACTTTTATTTTAGTTTTAGTTAGTATACATACAGTATACATACAAAAGTAAAAAATTCAAAATGATAAATTAGTAATACATACTTAATTACGAATTAAATTGTTTCGTTTATTCTGAAAACTTCTGTAGTTTCTGGACCGTGACGTCGGCTTGTATATGTTTAAAATGGTTTCCAACACGACTTCTGTTCATTAAATATAATAAGCTTGTTTTTAAAACCAAATTTTCAAAATCATTTCGAGTTTCTTTAATATCTAATACTAGTTATAAACAAACAACAATTTGAAATAAGGAGTATTAAATAAATCGTACTAATGTAGAATTTTTTTATTTACAAACGAGCCTCGGTAACAAAATTTATTAGATATGTAACACTAATAATACCTATTACATTTTTACCTATTGGCTTAAAACTCGATGACCTTGTACATTAGAAAATCGTTCTATTACTTTTATGCTTGCGACTAGAGATTTTTAAAAAATCGAACCTTTCGAACCGAACCGTACCGAACCTTGAGCTAGGTTCGGTTCGGTTTGAAAATTTCGCAGGTCAGGTTCGAGGTTCGGTTCGAAAATAAAATGTCCGGTTCGGTTCGGTTCGGTTCGAAAAATCGAACCGAACCTCGAACCTGTTCGGTTCGTGTCCATCCCTATTTCCAAGAAACTTACTTGTCCACTTATTTGCATGTGCTGTATATCATGCATAGCTAGAATAGAATAAAGGAGTCATTAGTAATGAGATTGAAAATCTGCCGTATACCACTTATGCGTACAAAAGTAATGGAAATGTGTGCTACAGGTGTTGGAGGCAAGGTCCAGTTATGTCGAACACTTTAATGAATTGCTTTTTGATCCCCACTTTGATGCTTAACGGTAGTAATAACACTTTACACGGGTTTATTAATGATGGTTAAGAATCTTTTGGGATTCAGAAAGCAAACTGCATGTGCCAGTTTGTAGTAATCCAGTGGTTATTTCTTGTCCTGCTATCCCAGTCACATGAAAAGCACGGAAACTTAGTATACCGGGACTGTTGTTCTAGTAAGATACTATTAACTCCGTTCATGGCATATATACTACTGATGCTCACCGTATTTAATTTTTTCTAAAACGTTGGTTAAATTCTGGTATGCCTCTTTAAGTGTTGTAGACACCGAAACAAGAACATTACCATTATGAAACACGACACCCTTTAGACTTCTTTTATTGGAATCAATAAACAAACGCCAGTCTGCTGGTTATTTGTATTTCCCAGTTTATTTATCAAGCCAGGAATATCAGAACAAAACATGAGTTCCCCAGCCTTTGAGAAAATTTTTTCAAATCTTCCTCACAATTTCTAAACCAGCAAAAGATCATTCCAGGAGGAAATAAAAATTTTTTCATTCAGTTTTGATTCTAGAAGTTGACTCTTTTTTCTTTTTAAGTAAATTAAATCAGACAGACTAAACAGCTGTGACTCCTCTTCTTTTGCGTCTGCCACGAATTCCTCGCCGTTGTCTGTACTCTGAGTACTAGTAATTGTTTCTTTTTCAGGTAGTGTTGTGGTAGAAGTCGGAATTGATTCTATTGGTCCATGTGGCACATGGCGTATAGCGGACGGTAGGTCGGGAAAAACAATGCTCTGCTTATTGCTCGAGAAATTTTGCTCATACAAAAATAACAATCACTTATATGATTTGTTTACTCGTGCCAAACCATCGAAATTCCAAAGGCATTGATTAATGAATTCCATATTTTAGACACTGTAGAACAAGGGCTTGGTCCTGGTCTCCTAAGTTGATGTGAAAATACGCCACGCTACATACAGTTTCCTAATGGATACTATATGTTTTTCATTCGTTTTTTATCATAGAACGCTCACATATATCACGAGAATTACTTAGATTGTTAACACAGCCTCTCCATCCCGCTGAATTTGATGCTGCTATTTTCAGCAGGTTGCAAGTTTAGTAATAACAAAAATCATACACTAGCATTGAAAATAAATATTTTGACACAAAGTCATGGTTCACGATATTGCATACGCAAGCTTGTAAATAAGCCTGATACGTTCTAGTTCAGTTACTGTAGACTGCCTCGTAGGACGGGAGGGCTATGAATAAAATGACGTAGGAACTTTGCTACCCAAACGGAGGAGAAATCATGTAACACTTTCGTTCTGTGCTATAAACTGTTTTGCAAGTCATATATCTGTTTTCTTGCTTTTTTGCGCGTCCTAGCATCGGATATGTAATAATTTAGTGTATTATTTTAGCACGTTTCGCGTCGTTTAAATGATATGAGGTATGCATTTGGCAATACAATACAAAAAAAATAATGTCATTTTCTGAATCTGGAAATTAAAGTGCATTACTTTCACAATTCAGAATCTTTCATAACACTATTATTACCTGGAGTATTAATGATGGAATGGAAACTCACTTACCTAGCTTTGCACTAATACGTCAAAGGCGTATACCTACCACAAAAAAGAACCTAAGTAACATATGGTAAGCGGTTTTAGAAGAAGATATGAATGTAACAACGGCAGAACTCGGGCATAACCCATGCAGCATGCGCAAAAGTGGGCGTAGATTTATTGTTCACTTGGTTAAATAACAATTAGGTAGGTGGAAAAGAAGGTGCTACTACCTCTAATACTTTTACAAAAAATGGAACAATGCATAAGAGGTAGAAACCCCTATGCTCACTACACTAAAACAAACACCCTGTGGACTTTCGACAGTGGTTCCTACTAGGAGGGCTGCATCTGTTCATTACATTCAATGGGATCATTATTTGTGATTCAAAATAAACAATAATGACATGAGAAAAATTAGAACTTACACACTTTCAATATTTTGTGATAAGAGGATTGCCTAATAAACTATTTCTATTTCTCATATTTGTTACGTGCAACTTTGGCCCCAGAAAATCTAACCGGCATCCATGGCAAAACTCGGTGAAGTACGATAGAAATCTTGTTTTGCTAAAACATCGACAGTACTAACGAAAATGGTTGCAGAATAAACCTTCTGCGGATAGTTCACCCTTCCAACTAGTTTGGAATTTTGTATGGCTTTGGGTCAAGGGTGGCTGTTGTTGTTTATAGAATGAGTGAATGAAAAATACTGGGAATTTCTAGACAACCTAAGATTGAAATTAATCTGTGAGTAGAATGAGCTTTTATGTTTAAAATTATTAATTATGCATTTGTGGCCTGAATATTTATGTAATATAAAATTAAAATAAAAGTAACTGTTTTGTTGGACTAAATTAGCGATATTCCATCACTAATTTAGTGTATATTGATTTTAAATACAAATGCTATTAGTAAAGGTATACAAATTTAGTAGTTTGGAAGGGCAATGAAATGTTATGAAAAGTTGGTATTTAACTGTTTTTATGTTTGTTATTAACAATATTTTAAAAATTAGGATTTTAAATGTCATATAATTTAGTATCAAAAAGAGAAAACTTTGGAGTGACGTCAACTTCGTTGATGAATTAAGTTTAGGGCCTTTCTAGAATTTTATTTTAGCAATACCTGGCTAGAGTGAGGCTAAGAAATTTAGGTTCCTTTAAGGAAAGTATATTATGTATTTCTACTTGAAATTATTTTATGTTAATAGAGCTTAAGTATATGTTGAATTTGTATTTGAATTTATTTGAAAACTAGGTAAACAGATATTTGTAAAGCACATTCAGCTACCCCAGTGACGAAATAGTATTTGAGAGAGACAAAGCTCGAGATTTTATGTGATTTGACAATAGTTTAATAAGAATTTCTAAAATATTTTAGAAGGGTAACGTATAACATGCCAAAGTTAAAACACCAGAACAAGAGAGATTTATGCGGAATTACCGTTTTTCGTGTAGAAATAACATCAAAAGGACTGGTGTGATAGACGGTTTGGCGCCTTTCAATTTTAACAGGGAAGAAGCCTTTCAGGGTAAGTGACTAGTGCAACCTAGTTGTTTCGCATTTCAGCCCTTTTACTTACTACTTTTTTCTTTATTATTTTTGTTTGAAACTTTTTATTTTCATTTATAATTTCTTCCACATGAACACACTTTCGCACCACTGCAGCTAACCGACGCACTGTTGTGTTGTTAAGGGATTTTCGTCTTGTTAAGGTGACTCTAAATTTATTAATGTAATGCTCATTTTATCCGTAACAACTCTAAGCTTATAAAATCTTACGAATTGATAAATTGTAATTCATCAGCAATACGACTCAAACTGAAAAGGAATGAATACTATACCATACACCATATGCGAAGAACACTTTTACTTTAACTGCCGATATACTTTTGCCAAAAAATAGGTAGTTTATTTAAAGGAAACACAATTTTTACGAAGTATACATCATCATCATTAGTTCTTCAGTCCTGGAACTGGTTAGACGCGTACAATCATTGTTTCCTATTCTGACCTAGCCCACACATTTCCCTGAAATTTCTAAAGTCTGCATCTTTCACTATCTGCGTGTAATAGTCTCATTCAGGTCTACCTCTACCTTTTTTTCATATCTCTGCTTGTAATATATCCCGCAATATTCTCCAAATATACCTTAAAACGTTTCCTGCCCTTTCTCCTATTTTTTTTTTGTTTTCTACAGATATCTTTCTTCCCCTTGTTATTAACTTTGTCTGTCCATGCTATCATCCTCATATATTTGAAGCACAACATTCCAAAAGGCTTCTGCCGTTTTTCTGTTTGTTTCTCCTAGTGCTCCTGTTACATAGACGTGCTGTGCTGTACTCTACAGATATGCTTCCAGAAATCTTCTCCTTGTTTCTATGTTTGTTGTCTTCCAACACAGCTGCTGCTCTTTCTTGTTAAATGAAGTTCGGTTCCCTTTCTATTGTTTACAAATATTTACCCTATTTCCCCGATATTCATTGGTATATGAAGGGGGGGGGGCAGCTCCGTGGTGCAGTTGGTATGTGTGACTACTGCGCCCAAGGTCCCGGGTTCGAATTCCGACACGGTCTGCTTGAAAAATGTTAGGATGAGAGGTAAAACGGAGGTCCCGTGTGTGACTGTTGTCACGCACGTTAAAGATCCCAACCTTACTTGGAACAGCAAGGGATTGGCAAAATTCAAAATTATCCAGGTAAAAAAAACTCGCTTCCTGGCCAATGTAGTACCTTCAAGTGGAGCATTGGAAAATAACATGTAAGGTATGTGGAGGCGGAGGCAATGTAGTACCTTCGGGTGGAGCATTGGGGACGTTGCCGCAGACATAACGGCCCTTACTCAAATTATAGGGTATGTGAGGGGGGTTAAGCAGCCTGCGGCTACCAAGTTACCCCAACACTTAAACATTTGCCGAATGAATAGTTTTCCCTTATATCCTTTCGCATAATCAACATTAGTTGAAAATATTTTAAAACCATCACCTGTAGTTGTTTATAATAATCATCAGATTTAAGTGCAATTATTTTTTCGTCATTAGGTTTTCCATCTTGAAACTGGTTGAACCCGTACCTTCACTTATTTCTATTCTGAGCTCGCCTACATCGTTCTCTAAAATTCCTACGGCCTAGATACAGCTCGGTACCCCTTCTGTTGTTTCCTAATTATATGCCCTATTTCACAGAGATTTCGTGTTATGTGAAGGGGGTTAAGCAGTCCGTGGCTACCAAAATCCCCAACATTTAGACATTTGCCGAATTAATAGTTTTCCTGTAGGTACACATATGCAATAAAATGTATACTACAAATCTACAATGAATGAGTTGGCACGAGGGCGGAAAGGGGTTGCAAAACTGGTAGGCCGGTTGATTAATTAGAAGAACATGAGAAGGGGCGGCAAAACCGATATAGCCCATAGGCGGCGTATTTGTAAATCCGCCTTTGATTGAACAATCTCTATCCATCCACAATGATTGAATTATATATTTCCTTACCTTATTCTAGATAGACAGGCTATAGCAGCTACTGTAATTACAAATATTTTAATCATTTTTAATGGTTTGACGAATTCTGTTTTCTTCTTTATAAATACGAACACCATGATTTTTAATCTATCTTAAGAAAGTCAAAACTCTAACCGCGCTCGCTAAAGAATTCTCAAACTTGCTATTGGCAATATTTTACTAGTTGGGTTGTTTTTTCTCGGGATTTGAAAACAGTAATTTGTTTTCTTTTTCTAGTCCTCATACTAAGAAAATAATTTTCTTGCAAATGTCACTACATGATTTGATAATCCTTTGCGTGCTATAAATGCGTATATTCTTGGGAATATCATTTATACGAGGCAGTTTTAGCCGATGTATTGTCGTTAATAAATCCAGTTGAAGTGGCTAATCACATTCCACGACAATGTTTAATGAAGCTAGTGAAGAAAACACGCTGAGCTTTATCATAATTTACAATACCGAGATTTAAAGTAAAATCGCATGTCGCAGCATGGAAAAACTTCGAAGAAAATCAGTTTTGTTACAACTTTCACTATCGCTAAAGTCCCAAGGGCGAGTGCGATACTCAGCCCTACAAATACGTAGATTACAACACCATTTTGAGAAATGTGTGATTATAGCTTTTAAAATACTTTTTAACCCTTTTACTCTTTATCATAAGTACTAGGTTGAATTGCTGCTCTGTTAAACCTTTATCGATTTAACCTTACGTCAATGTAGATTTTCGCAGGAATTTTAATATTATATACACTACCAAGATTAAGCGTTTCTTTGGAGAAACCAGCGTTCCACTAAAGATACACCGCGTGCTTAGCAAGGTATCTAAAGTCTTGGAAGAAACTGACAGCATCCTGATTAAAGAAAACTGATATCAGTCTATGAGTGAAGGTTCATACCACAGAGAGCATTGTCTGGTAATTGTTCTCAAGCTTTTGTTAATTTGAAAAGCTTCCAAAAATGAAAAGCTTTATCAGAATTCTGTTTGACATGCGTTTGATAAAGGTCGTAACACATAATAAGCGTTTTGCGGATTTTATCTTATATGTATGGGAACGCGTATGCTGTACATTTCACCATTCTGGCTTTATATTAAATTTAAGCAAGGAAATAGCGGTGAAATTTTGATAAATTATGTAACCACAAAGTTTGCAAATTTAACCCAAGCTATTTAAAATCTAATTTTAAATTCTATTGTTGGTACTAGCACATGAGTAAGCTACGCACTTATACTTATTACTGTTATCATTAAACGCACAATATTTAACTTCTCAAAAACCTGAAATCAAACGCCTCCCGATGATTAGGAAAAATTATAATTTTTTCACAACACATATATGCTTGGCGTAATAGTTTACAAATACATTCTGTCTCTGACAATGGATACCAATAACACTATAGATTTGGATTCTAGTATTCTAAGCAAAGCATTTAAATTGCAGAAGACCTGGACGTCTTTCTGTTAGTTCTAATATTTGGTTCTGTAATGAAAACTCTTTTGCAAAACACCGGTTTTTAATTATCAATTGACTTCGCAAGCCTTATTAATAATTCATAGCTACAGTGAAATTCTAAAAGCACTCACGGCAATTTATTTCCAGCTTATCCCTAGCAGTACAATTATTAAGTTTCTAAAACAACAATACTATCTTTTTTATTACTGTCTAAGCACTATAATCAATTTCTGTCGAAGTACTATAATTAATTTATATCGATTACTACAATAATGTACTAAGTTATCATAAAGTAAGGGATATATTTTAAATCATTACAACTTTTTAATAAATTAAGTTAGTAACATAAAATAAACGAAATCTAGTTGCTTAATGAATGGGATTTTACCGTATCTATGAGAAACAAAAGCGTTGTCATAACAATTGTTGTCAAAACGAAATTATTCAATTTGAAGTTTTATTTTGAAATTAAAACTCAAGTAAACGTTGAGTTCAAACCACTCAACTGTAATAACATGGATTTACAAACAAGAATTGGTTTAGTTCAGTGCTATTATGAATCCGGCAAAAATTACACCGCTGGATCACGAAGATTTCGCACGAGAATGGGTTTGAGAGCGGGACCCTGTCAAATGAAAGCGTACCGCAATTTGATACAAAATTTGAAAGAACAGGGTCTGTAACTGACTTACCAAGATCAGGAAGACCAATAATTAGTGATGTCCAAGTTGCAGAGGTTCTTCATGAAAATCAAGACATAGCCAGAAGCAATTCACTCGCAATCAGCAGTGCAAATGCGATATCCAAGCGATTGCAAATGCCGTATACCACGGTTTGGAAAATTTTACGCAAAATTCTAAACATGTATCCATATAAACTGAAAATGCTGTTTGAATTAAAGGACGTAGATTTGGCTACTAGGTACGATTTTTCTTTGCGAGTAATGGCTCAGATGGAAATTGAACCCGAATGGTTATCCCGTATTTTATGGACAGATGAGGCACATTTTACTCTGAATGGTGGAGTCAATACTCAAAACTGTAGAATCTGGTCTGCAGAAAATCCGCAACAAATCGTTCAAAAGGTCTTCATGACAAGAAAGTCACCGTTTGGTGCGGTTTTACAGCTGATTTTATTATTGGTCCGTATTTCTACGAGGAAATGCAGAATGGACAAGCCGTATCTGTAACTGTAAATGGTGAACGATACTTGCAAATGTTACAAAATTATGTTATTCCACAGCTGCAAAACGAGCACTACGGAATTGAAAACATCATTTTATGCAGGATGGAGCACCCCGCACATTTTTCGACCAGTCAAAGAATTGTTAACCAACGTTTTTCAAGATCGCGTGTTAAGCAGACATTTCGTAAATTCATGGCCACCAAGATCACCTGATCTAAACCCAGCGGATTACTGGCTGTGGGGTTATTTAAAAGTTTAGTGTTTAGAAGACGACCAACTACGCTACAAGAATTAAAAGACAGTATTACGGAGCAAATTGGTACAATTCAACCAGAAATGTTACGAAATGCTGTGTACAATTTGGAGGTAAGGATGGTGATCTTACAACAACAAAATGGAGGTCATATTGAGCAATTGCCGTAACCTGTTTTGGGAATACTAAATCCCATTTCATAAGCAATTAGATTTCATTTATTTCTTGTTATTAACTTAATTTGTTAAAAAGTTATCATAATTTAAAATATATCCCTTACTTTATGATAACTTTATATATCACACAACATTATAATCAAAGCTTCAAGTTTGAACTAAACTAACTACTGTTTATGACGGCAATATTCAGTTGATCTAGATCATTTTGTGAATGTACAAGAAACTATACAAACAACATTCCCGAGTTTTCCTATTGTAGGACTAAAAAAGTTTCTAAATGCAAGGTCTTGTAACCTGTTGATCTAGTTCATCTGAAGATATTGAGCCGTAAGAAGGTTATCAATCGTCTTTTGTGAAAGATGCTCCGCTACACTCTGTTGCATTATTCCTGTAAAAGTCAAGCGGTGCGGTGATATATTGTCCCCATCTTAAAACTGCTCTGTTCCAGAACATATTGTGACTTGGGCGTTGAAAGTCCTTGTGACGGAAAGGGCCATTCTTGCAGTTTCCATGCCGATAGAAACAGCATTCAACACCCTTTATAGCAGGCATGGTACCATTTGACTTGTAACCACACACCAAAATCTGGACCCCGGTTTATTAATACAGTACCTCTAGCATATTTTGCACCAATCGAGCCCACAACCGATCTTGGGTATGGTCAACCTCTTGTTTCCAAATTTTATCATCTGGCCCTAGAGAACCAATAACGCTTTTAATAGATCTTGCTAATTCTTTTCACATAAGGCCGTTACTTAGTCACCAGGTAGCAGATGTCACGACGTCGTTTATTTAGCCGTATAGCTTTTTTAACCTTTGGTTCTTGTCAGCGAAGTAGATTCAGACCATCAAACTGATTTCTAAAGACACAAGTAAGCCCTCGGACAATCACTTACGTAACCGCTAATCTCGCTTTATATACGTACCGCAGTAGAAAGACATGAACTAATCATAGCTTGGTCCAGACTTTCGTTAATTCTCACGAGCGCAACTGTTTATTCATCTCACTACTTGTCATTCTTTGGCATTATTGGCATTATGGTTGTTGTAGGGTTCTAACCAATTTACGAGCACACAAATGTTCCTCCCTTTGGGAGCTTACGAATGGATATACCACGTCGCTGATCCTATTTATAATGTCGTACGAACTCTACTAATATCTCTATAATTTTGACGACAGTCCACGTGTTCGTCTGGTACTATTTAGCAAGAAGCGGTCGCCGGCTTGAAAATCAAACTTTTGCACCTTGATAACGTATCTAGTCCTTAGCCCATCGCTTGCAATCTGTATATTTTGCTAAAGTAATCATAGATGTCATGCATCTTGCGCTTGAGCTGTTCGACGTTCCTCACGCCCATGATTTATCTCCGGACTTGCACCTAAACTTGAGATCACATGGTAAACATATCTCGCGTCCCAGCATAGCACATGCAGGTGTCTGTTCGGTGCTCGTAGGAACCGAAGATCGATAGGCTAATAGAAATAGATGTAAATATTGGTTGTAGTGTCTCTGAAGTCGGAACACCACTTTGGAAAGTTACTTGTCCACGGTGTGCTTTATGCGCCCTGCTGTACCATCCGATTGTGGGCGCAATAGTGTTGTTCGGGTATTTTTCATCCCCAGCAACCGGTACACTTCTTGAAATAACGCTGGCTCAAAATTTCTACCTTGGTTGGCGTGAAACTCCTTAGAAACTCTAAAACTGCAAAACAATTTCTTCATTAACGCATCAGCGACGGTTGCAGCTTCTTGGTTTAACATACTATACGATTGGGTCTACTTCGCAAAATACTCCATGACCACCAACTTGTACTTATTCCTGGAGTGAGTCTCAGGGAAGGAACCGGTAATATCGACTGTCATTCTCTGAAAAGTGATTCCCGCGTTACATTGCTCCATTAAAGCCATACCGTTTCTAGATGGTGCACACAGGTGACATTTGTGGCACGACTCTTTAACATTGTCCTTACAGCCTAACTATTGAGATGTTGCTCCAACTTTCTCCAAGTTTTTTCCACGTTAAAGTGTCCTCCCGAATTCCTCACTGATCTATCTTCATTCTTCAAAGATAGCACCAAAATAAATTCTCTATCTCCTAGGAATACCATAATACCTAGTACGACCTCAAGGTACTACCAACAGACTAATATCCTTCTAAGGTTGGTGTTCTCCTCTGGCGTTACAACCCTGAATAACACCTAGGTCTTTGTTGTTCTTCTGTTTGATTTGCAACTGTAAAGGCTGGTGATCGTCATTGAGCACGGGAGTCCGACCAAGAAGATCATATTTTACCTGCGGACGCAACGATCATTTTCGGAGCATAATCTTTGCAGATCAATTTTCGCCCCGTTCCGTCAAGCCCTTCTAACAATTTCGGCTTCTCATGCTCTTCTTTGAGGCATTTACATCGGTTCTGCGTGTTTCTAGATCCGCGATTCTGTGGTCTTTGTCTGTTTTCTGCGGTTGTTGGTCACGTAGTACCCATCGAATCACTTTCGCTATGCTCGCTTGTCTCCGGTCTTTTCCAGAGCGTCCTACGTCGACACAGAGTAAATGCGTCGATTGATTGGCCGCCTGGAACTCTAAGACATGAGTCAACGCATCATGTGGAGTCTTTGGCCGGGCCAGCCGCAGTGCTTGCTCGATCTTTTTTTCATGTATTTCATCAATGAAGGTCTACATTGTCACCAGTTCCAGAAAGTTGTAAGGTGCAAAGCGTGGGTTAGTTTCATCAGGCGAAAAATATCTGCTCCAAGTTCCTGCAAATTTCCGTTGGTTTTCTGATAACAGTTTTACATTTCAGGGTGGTACAATTGTTGCAAATCGGAGTCGCCGTACATAATTTCCAGCTTTGGCGTTAAGACCCCGTAGCTTCGTTGATCATGGTCTCTTATGGTTCGCAGAATATTCCAGACCTTACCTCGTAAGGCGACAACCAACGCGGTTGCTCTTTCACAACGCTCAACTGCTTTCTCTCGCCACAGCCTCGAATCGTTTGAAATATGTTACCAAGCTGTCTTTCCACTTAGACGTCCGCAACATTATTAAATTCTGGGACGTGCTGTTATAACACAGGAAGTGTGTGCTTTATTCATCATCAGCAGTGTGCGATGTGCGTTAAACTACATACATATGAACACTAGCGTTTAATACATCGATATCACTCAAGTTCCGTTTAAAACCTGCCTTTCGCATAAACTCGACGTTGTCCCCATCATAAAACGTTTTTAATTGAATAAGTGCGATAACCACACATTTCTTTTACTTGAGAACACGTGCGCTTAACGGAATATATTAATAAATTAAATGTTCTCGATCTCAGTTTGCATGAACCCAGAAACCACAAACTTTACGTGTAGATACCTAATTAATTAATTATAAGAAAAGAGCTTGCCCTGGTTGAATTAAAGGCATTCTTTTTCATAATATTGAAATGAAAGCTTCATGCAGACAAAAGGCGTAACAGTCGTACCAAAAGTTCAAAAAAATAAAAGAAAAAGGAAAAGGTATTTTCGTACGAAAGCTTGCATGTACGGAAAACTTAAATTAAACAATGTCTGTAGGCGCCAAGTTGTTTCTAAATCCTAACAACGGAAATAAGTAGCCACTCGATATTCAGGCTACAATATCTAAGCGCGTAGAGGTCTAGTTTGCCGCCACACCAACCGCACAAATTTAGTCGTAAATTATGAGACTTAAACACTAAACCTAATGCACATATTCACTATAAAATTAAATACGAAGGTCATTCTTATTAGTATCTGTATTAATGCATACAAATTATCACTAATACCTTCAAATTATTTTTATATTAATCAAATTACATATTCGCCTTTAACAAGATAAAGACAATATACGTTGCAGAAGTGAAACCGTTAAATTAACGAATTAGTCAGTATTACTGCATTAACGATACATAATTTCTTAAACCTATCCTAGCAAAAAATATAAAAAACATGTTAGCTCTTTTCTCTATAATAAATCCTACCCGTTGTTATAAACACCAAACGTTCGGAACATCAAATAGATAAGTTCTTAAAGATATTTTCTAAAAAGAAAGATATAGATAATTTATTTGCCTTAAATCAACGGTAAAATAAAGTAACATCTCAAAAATAGTTCAAGAGAAAATACCTACTCATTTATGGGCTGGAGTATTGTTTAGATAAAGTAGCATCTCAAAGACAGTTTTAACGAGCAAAGTAGGTAACAAACCGTTTGCGATTAGCCAGGTAAAATAAAATCACTGAGATATTTCACTGGAAAAGATAACTAGCCAACCACTGATGCTCTCATACATTAAGTAAGATAATATTTCCAAAATAAGTTTAAAGAAAGATGAGCACAAAACATTTATGATTTACCTTATTAATAGGATTAGATAGGGTGTTTAGAAAAACATTCAAAGAAAAAGAACGTAAAAATTAAGTTGAGTTCGAAGACCTTACACATGTCAAGACACGCCTCCCCTACACATATTTTAACAGAAAGAGATTTTCATAAACGTGGAGTGATTCCGTAGGATCCTGAAAAGGAGTTTTTACTCATTCCCTTTAAAAAGGAGAAATTCTGTGAGGCTGCACTCGTTCATACGGAATAGCATGAGGGACCAGATATAGATGGAAATGCAGTTCCTGCATCCCTGCGTCGATTAGGAGGGAATCAGCCCGCTTTGCCTAAATAAGAGGAACGCAGTGTCGCTGCACAGCTGGACAAAGCTATCCCACCCCAACTCCCAATGCTGTAAGGCAACAACCATTTGACTATGCAGCGATATAGAAAGAAAAAATAGAAGATATAGATAAGATAGAAGAGGGAGATGGCGCATGTGGAGTTGCATAGCTATCAAGAAAAGAAAGAAGAGGAAAGAACTCGCATTGAGCAATAGCGGTAGAGAAAGCTATTAATAGCAATTCACTACTCGACCAACCAAAGTGTAGTCGGCAGCTCGGTGAGGGGAAGGTCCACTCTTATGTGATGGACGGTTTTCTCGGGACTAAGATAGGTCCAATAAAGAAACAAAAGTAAGGTTGAAAATGGAAATAGAAAAATAAGAAAAAGTAATTTTAGGAAAAGCATCTTTGAGAAAAAGTAGAGAATAGAAATATACTTAATAAAACAGATTGTTCTGAAGGTCCACCTGAAACGCTAATGATATGATAAGCCCTATTCCAACACGTCGATAATTAAGAATAACTAAATTCCAAATGAGGCATAGACAAATCATCTTCCCACTAAATTCATTCACTACAATAAGAAAATCAAATAAAGGTAACACAACGAACTTGAATATACCCACACAGTAACTTCATAAACAAATAACTACCGCAGACGTACTAAAATAATTGTAAGATATACAGCTAATAGAAGTGAAATAATGTTAATTACACCAATACTATAAGGAATAACGTTGAAACGACAAAGGCGACAGCCCCTTACCAATATGTCCAGGAAAAACAGAAAAAATGCATTACCGTTCCTATAATATAAAAACTGTTAATACCGGAATTTGTAACAAATGATTGGAATATATGCAAAAAGACACATTAAATATAAATTTCTTGTATTCGCAAATGTGGAAATCGACTTTTTACTACAAAGACTTAGAACGCGATTCAATATGTAGCCAATGGGTGAAGCACTAACCCAATATCAGCAAGTACAAGTTCTAACAATTTGCAGAGTTGTTCCTACAAAGGTATATCAACCACGATAACGGAATATATTGGGTTGTGGAATAACAACAAGATAAAAAATTAAAATTTACAAGAAATAGAATTAATTCAGAGTAGGGACAAATAAAACTTTTCCAACTAGGAATGAATGAGCTATCATTTAGAAAGGAATGAGCTATTTCTGACATGAACAGGTTTGAAGCGAGTCAAGGTTCAAAAGTAAGATACTTTTAAGTATACCATAGGATAAGTCCATATGGTATAAATTGGATTTAGATCAAAGATGAAAAGTTCAAGGGTGAGATATATTTATGTCGAGGAGGCAACAGAAAAATAAAAGAAAGTGGTTGAAATAAAAATATAGAAGGCAAGGCATATTTACATAATTCAAGTTAAGACGACAGGTATGAATTGCTTGGTAATCGTTAAAAGTAAAGACAAGATTGCAAATTTTTTATGTGCCATCGTTCTTAAAATTTATAATTAGGATCGTGTAATTTATAAGTTAATGGAGGTAGTATGTAATATATTTTAGAAGTTTGTATTTGAGGCAAAGTCTTGATAATATTGAATAAGAAATGATTTGATCGTGTGTTCAATTTTAAAATAGTAAAGGTAATTCGTGCCAATTATTCAGATTAGCATCGTAAATGAAAAAGTATATTAAGTTAAAAATTGGCATTGCAGTTAATATGGACAGTTAGCAACGCTTATTTATTGGTTAAGCAAGATTAGAATTATTCTTTTTCTGCTTCTAAGACATGGTTTTTGCTTACCGATTTATGTAGTTAAAACAGATGGTTTTTTAAGTAGTACAATCGGAATAGTTATCATAAAAACGACTTTAGATAGGAGAAAAATTACTAAAGATACTTAGGTAAAATTAGTATTATTTATAAGCACTTACATTTAATTGACCAAAACATCTCTAGAAAATAGATTTACGCGTTTTAATTTAAAACTCGACAAATAAGGACTATCAAACGTTAGATTAGTTTAAGAAATACGTAAGAGAAATATATGATAAAAAATTTTTACAGGATTATTTAAATAAAAAATGCTTTAGCATTCAATCTAGAAAAATGTATTGATCTTCGAAACATTAAATAACAGTGAAAATCACTACAAGGTAAATATTTTAAAAGTTAGTTTGAATTGCGAATATGTGTCCTATTGGAACTTCCTTGAACGAAACTTTAATGTAAAAGCAAACATTTTTTTAGGCGACGGCAAATTGCACGTAACTACAACGCATTTATATATAATTTTCGTTCAAGTTGGCCGAAATCTCGTTGAACATCTATAAAATCAGAACTTTAATTAAGCTTCATCAGAACCCTAGTTATTAGCTACTGTTTTTAAAAAAACGCGTTCTTAATACAAAAAACCGATATTTTCGTATTATTTTAACGTATTATACAATAGGTTAGGTAACAAACAAGTTACTAACCGTCTCCAGCGGTATATTCTAAAGTGTCAAAATCTATGAAGGTTTTGCAACAAGGAACGTATTTAAATGCGAATTTGAAAGATCCTTTTCAACGAGTAGTAAGATTTATATACTTTTAGTTCAGACAATAAGATATGCATGACGGAATCGGAAAAAATGTTATTACAATAAAGAGAGAGCAAACTTTTAACATTTTTAATTACAAAACGTTAAATTTTTTATATCGTAGAAACCGCACATTAGTTTGAGCGTCAATTATTACGTTATCAACTGAGCGTAAATTATAACGTTAACCACGGACATAATTTATTACACTCCAAATGTGGTTGCAATTTATTGCTGTCAAAAGGTTATAGATCTACATCCAAAAAAGCAATTAAAAAATATGTTAGAGGCTTACCTTGATTAATAACCATAGCCGAGGTATCTTCCGTTCGTCACTTTCATCTAAAATTACCGCTGAGTTTTATGAAGGTCCGTTTGTTTGTTTGGGCCAGATTCTAGCAGCAAAACGTTAAAACCTGGAACCATCGGGAACAGCAGGCGTTATTAAGTTCATGGTGGGAGGAGGGGGAGTGTGGTGGTTAGAGAAATGCAGAAGGTACGCTTTGCTTCACTTAACCAGTACTCGTGTTTAATACATCGGCATCGTACGTTAGTTCACGGCCAAGTTCCGTTTTAAACGCGCTTTTTCAAGAACTTGGCGTTGTCCCCGCCATAAAAGGTTTCTTAATGGCTAAGCGCGAGTTACGTTTCGGAACTTGGGAGCTGCCTTTTTAAAAAGTCTTCTTCCAAACCTTCTTGTAACAATTTATTTATTAAACAGTAATTACAACTGGAATTTTGACAAACTTGAATAAATAATTGAATTTAAATGAGGGCGAATAGTCTAAACAAACAACGATGTTAAAGCTGAAATACTCAAGACTGACTGACTGATCTGGGGCTCCCGGGGTATTTATGTTGTCCCTGCCCTTCATATGTCTGTGGGAACTTGCAGAGCTCATGTCTGCTTATTTCTTTATGCTATTCATTATACAATGTAGCAATCCTAATTTCTAATAATTGCGGTTTCTTAAAGGTCTGTGATCTGCACCTGCAGTATCACTTACGTCTGGAATACATTGTATTCACATCCGTACTCACAACTTGCTTGTGAACTTTCAATAACCTTTTCTTATTTATCCTTGAATTTACAATGTTGCATCTAACTTATATTTCTTAATAATTTCTTAATAATTTCTATTTGATTATACATATATGGATTCGGGGATACATAACTCCTCCAGACGTAAATGAAAAATTAAGGGTTTTACTTAATGTTTAAAATTAATTGTCCCTAAGGGTACATTTATTACTTCTTTATTTACCTTTGTTTCCTTATGACTAACATTTCATTCTTTATTCTTATATCTAAAATACGTTTTGTATCATACATACATGATTAATAAAATGATTAACACGAATAATAAAATTGTCCAAACGCTTATATTGTCATAGTGTAATTTTGGCACTTTTAACTCACTTAAATGTTCTTGGTAATTGTCCATTAGTTTCATGGCTTGGTTGAGATCGTCCAAGTCTTGGTGTTCTAGTTGCATGGGTTTCTTGATATACTCTAATGATTTCGTTTTTCAATTTTAAATAACAGTCTACTTTAAGGGTGAATACTTTGCTTCCGGTTAATGCTAAAGTGTTCTCGTCTTGATTGCAGTGGACGGTTGCTATTACTTCTGTTGGAAATACGCATTCCATTTGTTTTCTGTAACCTTTTGAATTTTCATACTGGTGATTAGTACGGGTTTTGCTTCACAGTTGTCGTAATGATTTGAAAATCTTAATAATTGTACTTCGCAGGGGCTGTCTTCTTGGATAGTTGTGGTTGTTAAAAATTGGTATACATATTGATTTGGTGTTACTTCGTTACATTTTTCGTTTGTGTAACCATCATAATATGTTATCCATGACTCGTTCAAAGGTGGCGGGTGCATTCTACAGTCCAAATGGCATTCGTTTATATTCGTAGTTTCCTCTAGGTGTGCTAAATACGGTTTCTGCTGTGTCTTTCTCGTCCATTTCTACTTGGTGATATCCTGATGCGAGGTCTAATGTTGAAAAATATTGACACTTTCCTAATTTGTCTAAAATCGCGGTGATATTGGGTAGTGGATTTTTGTCATCTACCGTTTTCTGAAGTCTATCACCATTCGATATTTTCTCTTGCCTGAGGCGTCTAATTTCTTTGGTACTATTAATACGGGGCTGCTCCATGGTGAGTTGGAGTGTTGGACTATATCTTGCTCTAATAAATCTGTTCCTTGTCTATCGGCTTCTTCTTGACTTGTCTCAGGTAGTCGGTATGGTTTGATAAAAATTGGCTTGTTTTCTGTTAATTCTATATTGTGTTTGACTGTATTAGTGAAGGTTAAGGGTATTCCTTCGTAATGGAATATATCGCGGTATTCAAAACATAAGTCTTTGATTGCTCTCCCCTCTTCTTTGTTAATGTCGCTTTTGAAACGAATGTTATTTAAATTTTTCTTTACCATCCTGTCGTTTTCTAAATTTTCGTCTATTTCCATTTCGTTAAAGTTCAATTCTTCTACGTTAATCGTGTTTGTCAGTGATTGTTCTACGGGGTAGTTATTTGAGTTTAGAATTGTCTTAGTGGCATAATTGTCTTTTATTTGTACTAGTGCTGTGGGTGTTTCTACTCCGGGTTGGAATGTCATGTGACTTACAATGCCTACGTCGTTTTTTGAATTTACTGTAATTTTTATTTGTTGCTCTGTACGGAGTTTTAGGGTGTATTTATGTTCGGTTTGGGTATTTTGGAATTTAATGGGGATTTGACCGTGTTTTGTTCTTAATAAGCGGTTTTTTTATATCAATGTTGGCTCCTAATTTTCTTAGAAGGTCCATTATTATTAGTCGGTCGTATTTATCGTTAAATTCAAAAATGCAAAATTTATGTTTCATTTTTATGTTGAAGGTTTTTGGTAGGGGTATGTTAGCTATGAATTGAAGTAGTATCGTTTGATGGCCTGTTTTAATTTTAAAGGGTTCTCTCTTTACGAAATCTAAATAATGTTCCTTTACGGTTCGGGAGCTAATTAGTGTTTTTGAAGATCCGGTATCGATTAATAATTGAAATTCTGCGTGGGGTATTTCTGTGTATGGCAATATTTGTTGATTGGTATTATTTAAATTAATTATGTTTGGTCGTTTTTAAGTCGGTCTATCTGAAAATTTTTAGCACGCGTTTTCCTCGCCGTCCTCTTCATAGTTTCCACATGGGTCGTAATGTTCGTATGTTTCCAAATGATCTGATTCATCGTCTCTATTGGAGTATGTGTAATTATTCTGGTCATTGTTAAATTCTTTCACTTCTTGGTGAAATAGTTCTTCGAAAGTGAAGTTTTGTTTTTGATTATGGCTTGGTCGGGTTTGCGATTTTTTTGTGTTTTGTCTGGTGTTACCAGATGAAGTGTCCATAGGAGTTGGTTTGTAATAACTGTTAGGGTTATTATTGTTATTTATCATCGGTGTGTTTCTGATGGGGTTTGTGCCGAATGTTGATTTTTGTTGGTTGACGTTTTGATTAAATCTTGGTGGAAATGTGGGTTTTGTAAAATTTGAGTTGAATGTTGGTCTCGGAAATTGTTTATACTGATTATTGAAATTTGTGTTATTGAAATTTAGGTTGTTGATTCGCGGTTGATTCATTTGTGCGTTGATTGGAGTAAATTTTGGTTCTGTGGATGTTTGTCTCGCGCCTCGTATGGTTTTTATCGGTGAATAGCTTTGATTTGCGTTAGGGTTATATAGTCTATTTCGATAATACATGACGTTTTCTTCCTTTATGATCATACTCATTGCTTCTTCTAAATTTTGGGGATGCTAGAATCTTATTTTGTCTGATAATAGTTCGGGTAGTGCGTTTATGTAGGTATCCAATGCCATTGCGTCAATAATTTTTGTCTTTAGTGAGCGGATATTTTGATAGGGTTCTTCGATTTTTAGTTTTGTTAGAATTAGACTTCGTACGTCTTGACATTTCATTCCGAATTGATATGGGGATTGATTACTATCCATTCTTAGGATTATTAGATCGCGGATAAGACATTTGATGTTTCTTTGGTCACCTAAATATGCTATTAGTATGCATTTAAAATCTTTCCATTGTTCATGATCGTTTCGGCTGGATATTAGCGTTAGTGCCCTGCCAGTCAGATTACTTATTATTAGGCGTAAAAGTAGAACATCTTGTTTGTTATCTCCAGGTTTGTAAAAAGTTTTCAAACATATTTCACATGTGGTAATGAAGTTTCCTATTAAAGCTTGATCTCCGTTATATTAGGGGATGCTATCGAGATACATCTTTATATCTGAACTTGTTGTCGTTAAGGGTTGCTTTCGGTTTTAATTAATATTAAGTTTTTGTATAAATTGTGAATTACTTTGCGATTTGATTTGTGTTTGGTTATTTAAAGAGGTGCCTTACTTGTATTTTATACGTAGTTATACGGTGTTATAATTAAATTAAAGAATTTGTGCGTGGTAATGTTTAGTCAATTGCTGTAGCCTTGGATTCGCATATTTTTATACTTTGCGGATGTTATAGTTGTCGCGAGCTTTAATTTTCTGAAAGGTTTTTTTACGTGGTTAAAAACTTTCTGCAATAATTGCGTTATACTTGTACGTTTTTGCCCCAGTTACGTTTTTTATTTCAGTCTTGCTGATTAATTAGATGCCTGCTTTAATTATCTAGTCTCCGTAGATGTTGCTTACAATTGTACAATCTCGTTACCTTGAATGTCCAATTATAGAGTTTCAAGTTATTAGTCAATCGTTTTGATACAAAAATTGCATCAATGTTTCCTTGATAATTTATACAACGAAATTGTTTAATTATAAAGTTTTAAGTCAGCTGAATGGTGTAATCTCAGTCTCGGTGATAAGTTTTGTTGCAAATAAATTGCGCAAATGTTTCTGTATAATTGAATGCTTTCGTACTGAAAATATCCAATTATAACTTCATAACGTTGGATTTATCTGAATAGGTTTTATTCAGTGATGTGTTCCGGTATGAGAATCGCTTTATAGATTTGCACGCTGAGTTAGTTTAGTAATAATTAAAAATATGCTTCTACAACTACGCACTTCGGTCAATTTGTTGCACTGAAGTGTATAATTTATAGAATTCGATGAAGGTTTTAAATAGTCGTTTCTATAATTAATTGTTATAAGAATTGCGTTCTATTTATACATTAAGCTTTTGGTATTGAGATGGTAAAAATTAATTGCATTCTATATTTATACTTTTAATCTCGGTTTTGCTGAATTAAATTTGTTTCGTTTTGTTTTATATTAATTCGTAATAATTCGTACTAATTTTGGGCATATAAATGCGTCTTTTTTAGTTCTCTTGTTTAAATAAATTCTCTTGTTTAAAAAATAAGTTCTCGTAGTAAATGAGAAAATTATTTTCATAAATAGCATAAATTGTGATAATGATAATTAGACATATCTGTACATACATAAAAAAATTTCTTACTAGTTAGCATCAATAAATTTGTAAAAGGAATAAGAATAAATTGATTTTAGGATAATTGAACTTACATAATTTTCATGGTTGATTTCATTTGTTTATTTTGGGCTCGGTCGATTTTTGTACCTTTCCAAGTTTGTTTCTTTGGGCTCGGTCGATTCTTGTACCTCGTTCAAATTTGTTTGGTTGGGCTTGGTAGATTCTTGTACCTTATCTAACTTTGTTTGGTTCTTCCAGGTTGGGAGTTGAAATTCTTGGTCACCAATTCTCCAATTTTTGGATTTGCAGTGCTTTTCTGGAACCTACCGAATGCGCCAGTTACGTTTCGGACCTTGGGAGCTGCCTTTTTAAAGTCTTCTTCCAAAAGTTCTTGTAACTATTTATTTATTAAACAGTAACTACTATTGGAATTGTGACAAACTTGAATAAATTATACCAAGTCGAAAAAATAATAATTGAATTTAAATGAGTGCGAGTAGCCTAAATAAACAACAATGTAAAAGCTGAAATATTCAAGACTGACTGACTGATTTGGGGCTTTAGGGGTATTTATGTTGTCCCTGCCCCTCACATGTCTGTGGTAACTTGCAGAGCTCATGTCTGCGTATTTCTTTATTCTATTCATTATACAATGTAACAATCTTAATTTCTAATAATTGCGGTTTCTTAACCGTCTGTGACCTGCACCTGCAGTATCACTTACGTCTGGAATACAATGTATTCACATCCTCTTTCACAACTTGCTTGTGAACTTTCAATAACCTTTTCTTATTTAATCTTGAATTTACATTGTTGCATCTAACAAGTTTTTTAATAATTTCCTAATAATTTCTATGTGATTATACATATATGGATTGGGGGATACGTAACTCGCGTTAACCATACATTTTTTGGTTTGAGAACATGCGTGTTTAAAAAATACACTAATAAATTACGGAGTTCTCGAGTCAATATGTAGTAATCTAATTAATGGAAGAAGGCTCGTCCTTTTTTGATTGAAAAAATCCTTTCTTCCTAATATTAAAATTCATCCAAAGAGCGTAATAATACTTGTTTATTATGTAATTAGTTTCTAATCTGCATATATAGCTAAACTGCTTGATCTTGTTTGTAAATTTTTTAATTTATAATCCGTTACAACTAATTTAGTTTCATTTTTTTATTCTAACTCATTTATAGATACAGAAGAAATACGTAATTAGATCAAATCTTGTTTATTTTTGGATAAATAAATAAATATTCCCAAGAATCTGTTCCTAGTTTTATCTTACCCCAGCAGAGGTAATTATGTATTAGGACAGTTAAACGACATTCTGCGAGACGAGTCGTTTATATATGTCCAGTACAATTAAAGTCGGTTAGTTTTCAATAAATTCGGATGATTGCAATTTCGTGCCACATGCCATGTTAGTTAAATCTACGACAATAATAAACAACTAGCTCCCTTTGTTATTTTGTAATTGGTTTCTTTGGATAGGAGCTTTTAGGAAACTGTTTGTTTGGAGACCATTTTTATAGGTCCGCTTTGTTCTCATACTTTATTCTGAGCGGGAGATTGCTTTATACTATTGATTCTCTTTAAACTAGACAAATAATGACCCTGTTGTCAAAGAATTTAGTACAAACAGTACGTTTTGCGAGGATTCAACTTTTCTGAAATCTAAAATAAAATTATGCATCGTAATCCCAAACATTTAATTAAAGTCTCTTTTTTAATCCTTTCGATATCTGTTCGTTAAATATTAAATGCATTTGCATGCATTATGCTTACTTTAGTTTTGATAAAGGAATAAATTCCACAATAAGGCACGCTTGAACAAATCCAGATTTTTTATCATACTAGGAATTCAGAGTTAATTTGTAAGTTCTGTATACCTTGCTTTTGCTTCAACATACTCATGGTAAGGCAACGATTCATAAGGACCTTTATCGTCATTTGAGGTCAATTCAATACCGTAAATTTTTACAAACTTCAAATACCAAAGGAATACGCTAGGGTTCTTAAAAGCGCTGAAGTTTAGGGGAGCATTATGGAATATTTTAACAATATCTCCCTTGAATTTCGTCTTTTACACGCCTCGTGAAATATTAGAGTACAAAATCAATAGGGAGCAGAAATATATTTAGATGAGTTTTCATGTAGGGCCTATAAGAACGGAATCTTTTCATTCAAACTAGAGTTTTCCGGGAAAGTCCTTTATCGTCTACCAATCAATCAGTGTCCGATCCATATAAGCTTATCATCAAACAAATAAAACTCGTAAATGGTTTTGATCTCTTATTACTAGGGTTTACACTTAATAAAGATTTGAGAGCTTGCTTTAACAAAATCTACCTCGAAATCTAAACGTAGGACAACAGTATTGCTGTTTTCTCTAAAAAGGGACGTTTTTTGATAAATTAAAAATTTCACTCTTACTTAAATTTTAGTAACTCAGGCGTCAGATTCTCTATTGAGACAGTGGTTTTAAATAGTTTAAGATACCTTTTGTATTATTATACTATAAATAGCTGGTTCCCAGCGTGTGGTTTGCGACTCACGTGAAGTTCACAGCTACGTTTTATCTGAATAATTTAATCAAATCGGGCATAAAAAGTAGTTATTTTAAAAATTATTTGCTCTCTAAAGTACACTGCACCATACCTGACTTGTAAATACTCCCTGTATGTTTGTTGTGATTTGTTTTGTGTTTTTCTTAATCATCTTTGGGAATTAAACCACTCAGAGTTGTTAAACT
Source organism: Platerodrilus igneus (assembly GCA_036346225.1). Taxonomy (NCBI): domain Eukaryota; kingdom Metazoa; phylum Arthropoda; class Insecta; order Coleoptera; family Lycidae; genus Platerodrilus; species Platerodrilus igneus. The sequence continues at coordinate 10,228,188 of JARFIW010001325.1, read as the reverse complement.
CGAAGCAAATCAAGCAAACGAATTTAGAGTACGATGCAAAATCAAAATAGAAAAGAATCACAAAATTAAACCGACTGTAAGTAGTAACGAAATAAAAGCAATTCGCAATCTAAAAAACGATAACTCAATTATAATTCAACCTGCTGAAAAAGGCAATGCAACAGTAGTAATGGACAAAAACGATTACAACGCATAAGTCAACGAACTGTTAAACACTGAGAATTACACTAGTTTAGAAACGGACCCAACAAAATCAATTGAAAGTAAAATATACAAAACTCTATATTAATTTAAAAATGAGTACAAAAACAAAGTAACAAGCAAACGTGTCCCACATTACAGTAAACCACCCCACCTTTACGGTCTACCAAAAATTCATAAAAGGGACATTCCTTTGAGACCTATCGTAAACTACATAGATTCGCCATGCCATAATTTAGCAAAATTTCTACTAAAAATTATAAATCCATTAGCAGGCAAAACGAATTCTTTCATAAAAAGCAACCAATACTTTTTTTGAAAAACTATGAAACATCAAAACTGAAAATACACACACAATGGTAAGTTTTGATGTAGTAAATCTCTTCACAAACATCCCTGTAAACAAAACGCATAATATTATAAAAAACAAGCTACAAAAAATGACAACCTTAAAGAAAGAACATAACTAAATATATCATCGATCATTGAATTGCTTGATGTATGCGTCAATACCACATAGTTTCAAATCAATGACCAATTTTACAAACAGAGGTTTGGAATGGCGATGGGAAGTTCACTATTGCCAATCTTTAGTAATATGTTCATGGAAGAATTCGAAAAAAATGTGATATTCACACAAGAATTGAAATCACTAATCTGGTGTAGATACGTACGATGTCTATGCTATTTGGTCTCGTAATACAGAAGTGAATTAAACTTTGTAGATTCAATTAACAAAATAGAACCAACTATTAAATTCACTTTATAGCAGGAGTACTCTAATGGGCTTGGATTGACTTTGTAAATATTCTGAAACCTTTACACAAAAGAAACGAACTTTAGGCAGGAGTATTTATTAATAGGTAACAAACGGTCCAAACTATCAATTGGCTATTTTACATATGAGTAGATTATACAATTATACAAGCGTGGGTAAAAGTTAACGATTGTAGCGTGTTTCTTCCTGTAAACTTCTTAACTAGCGGCGGCGTACTAACCACAGCTAACCTATCGCTTTAAATACTTCACGGCCATACTAAACTTTCTGATTTTGCACACAACCGCCCTCTTACGATTGGGAGCAAAATCTACTATAGAGGGATCTTTAAATTTTCACTATTCAAATTACTTTCACCAATTTCAGTTTCAGATATGAATACTGCCGTACTCCAAATATTCGGAATATAGCAATATTCAATCAGAACCCATTCAGTATAACCTTAATCTTGTAACACATGGGAAATTATTTGATGTATTGTTCAACATATACCTACCTATGTATATGGATGTAATAAATTTATAAATACAAACTAAATAATCACACGACGGTGTAAGATAAAAAAACAGAATAATGGACATTTTAATTTAATTTCCTTTATTGGGCACACAAACACTATACAAATAGGTGGAATTAGATTATACAGTAAAAATAGGTGCCTAATGACCACAACACCTATTACAAAAAATAATTGAACTATAATTGATTTTGTATTAACTAATCATAATTAATGTAATAGGGACAGTACATGATTGCTCTAAGATCACAAATCAGGCAGTTATCTCCGTTAATTTGAGTAAAGTAGCCAATATTTACAAAATTAAAAAGTTAGACAATTACCTACAAGTAATTTAGATAGTTTTAAATTAAATTTAATTAACTGCAAATGGTCTAAATTCGCATTTGTAGATTTAGAAAAAGCATGTGATAGGGTTTATTGGATTGTTATGTTCACGGTTTTGCAAAAAATAGGAATCTCTCATAGGGATAGAAAAATTATTTACAGTCTATATAAAAACCAAAGCGTAGTAATTAGATTTGATGAAATAGAAAAGGAATCTAAGATTAGAAATGGTGCTAGACAGGGCTGTATACTATCTCTCTTAATTTTTAATGTTTATATTGAGGAAGCTTTAAACTTAGCTTGAGAGAGAAAAGCAAATAGGTATTAGTGTACAGGGACAGAAAATAGACATGTTACGTTTGCAGTTCTAAACCTAAATTAATAGTAGGTAATACCGAGTTTGAGGAGGTAGATGAATTTTGCTATTTAGGTAGTATAAATACAAAGGACGGACGTAGCAGAGGGGATATAGTAGTTAGAATAACTCAAACTAAAAGAACGTTTTTAAAAAAGAATAACTTACTAATAGCTAATAGTATTAGTTTAGATAATAGAAAAAGTTTCTTAAAATCGTATGTATGGAGTATTCTATTATACAGTAGTGAGACTTGGACAATTAAAAAGGTAGATAAGAAAAAGATAGAAGCTTTTGAAACTTGATGTTATAGGAGAATGTTAAAGATTAGTTGAACAGATAAAGTAACAAATGAGGAAGTTTATAGAAAGATAGGCGAGGAACCCTGTATGCTTAAAACATATGTGTGGAGCACACCACTGTATGGCTGTGAAGCCTGGACAGAAGAAGAAGCGGATAAGAAAAATGTAGAAGCCTTTGAAATGGGGTGCTACAGACGTATGATGAAGATATCATGGACAATTAAGAACAAAGAGGTACTAAAAATGGTAGGGGAAGAAAGAAATATGTGGAAAACGCTAAAAAATAGGAGAGATAGAATGATAGGCCACATACTACGGCATGAGGGATTAGTACGGAATATATTAGAAGCAGAGATAGGAAAAAAGAGAAGTAGGGGTAGACCTAGGTTAAACTATTGCACGCAGATAGTGAAAGATGTAGGCTGTAGGAATTTCAGGGAAATGTGTAGGCTAGCTCAGAATAGAAATCAATGGTAGTACGCATCCAACCAGTTCCAACATGGATAAACTAATGAAAAATAATTGTACTTAAACATGATGATTAGTATATCAACTATAGGTATTGGTTGTGCAATATTCTTGAATAATGGTAATTGTGGGAAAGGCTCTACTGGAAAACTATTAATTCGGCAAATGTCTAAGTGTTGGGGGATCTTGGCAACCACATGCAGCTTAACCCCCTTCACATACCTTACATGTGATTTGCCAATGCTGCACCCGAAGGTACTACATTTGCCAGGAACGGAATTTTTTACCTGAAAAATTTTGAAGAACCCTTGCTGTTCCAAGCAAGGTAGAGATTTTTAATGTGCGTGGCCACACACACGGGACCTCCATTTTACCTCTCATCCGAACGAAGGCGTATTTTTGTGAAAAATGCTCGCCTAACATTTTTCAAGCGGACCGTACTACTGAATCTCGGGGAAATAGGGCATATAATTAGAAAACAATAGAAGGGGAACCGTGCTGTATGTAGGCCGTGACTACTACGCCCAAGGTCCCGGGTTCGAATCCCGACACGGTCCGCTTGAAAAATGTCAGGCGAGCATTTTTCACAAAAATACACCCTCGTTCGGATGAGAGGTAAAATGGAGGTCCCGTGTGTGAGTGTTGTCACGCACGTTAAAGATCCCTACCTTGCTTGAAACAGCAAGGGTTTGGCAAAATTCCAAATTTTCCAGGTAAAAAAAATCGCTTCCTGGCCAATGTAGTACCTTGGGGTGGAGCATTGGAAAATCACATGTAATGTATATAGGCCATGTGGGAATTTCAGGGTACTGTGTAGCCTAGCTCAGATTACAGATACGTTGAGGGATGTATCCAACCAGTTTCGAGACGGAAAAGCTAATGACGAAAAAATAGGCGCATATAAATCTGATGATTATTATAAACAACAAGAGGTGGTGGGTATAGAAATAGTAGGGGAATAAAGATATCTGTAAAAAAAAATAGGAGAAATAGAAGGGGAGAATACGTTCTAAGGCATTTTTGGGGAATAGTATGGGATATATTACAAGCAGAGAAAGGAACAAGGAGGTAGATGTAGACCTAGATCAGATAGTGATAGATGCAGACTGCAAATTTCAGAGAAATATTTAGGTTAGTTCAGAATAGGAAACAATGAGGGTACACGTCTAACCAGTTCCAGGACTGAAGACCTGATGATGGTGAAAAGTTTTTAACAAAAAATAGTAAAATCGTTCTACAAGTAAAGAAAAATAAATTAATTTTAGACGAACATGGATAGATGGTGTATGTTTCTTCACATGTTGAACTCGCGTGATTTTTTCATGTGTTCAATGAAAAACGCCCAAAAATTTTAAATTATTTAAAGTAGATTAGCTGTTGTATGGTAGCAAAACATCCCAATGAGGTTTGCTAATAGTTAGTACATAACCGTTATCATGAAGAAAAGTGTTGATAATAAGAAACTATCAGTATTCTCTCATACAAATAGGCAGTTTGTTATTCAATACATGAAAAACATGTTTTACTATGCAATTTAAAAAAAATCCGACCCGCTAATTATTGATTACAATAATTGTGAGTTATGATTACTTTTTCTTTTCTTTTCTTGATATTTTTTCAATGCCTTTAATTTTATTTTATCTGAACCATAATAAGGTCTTGTGTCCCTACCAGTAACTTTACGATTAATATCACTGCAATAAGCGTGAACCATGGTTCGTATGGATAGCTTGAACACCAATGTTTTTATTACATTAGTATGATCTAAACAGTTTAAAAAATGAAAAGTAACTACTTCATTCAATGTATGTTGCAACATTGCTAAAAAATTCTTATTGGCTGCATTTGTCCTTAAAAATTTTGTAATCAATTTATGAATTGCATAAAATGTTTCAGCAAATGCTACTGTTGGGTAACATAAGCGTTTGTTCCAATTATTTCCATACTCCCTTTCCTCTATAAGTTTATTAGCACTGTTTTGGTTACAAAATAAATCACTATTGCACTGTTTACAACCATGTAATGCCTTCTTAATTTTTTTTAAAATAAAGCCAGCAACATAATTATTGGATAAAACATTGAGCTGTTCCAAAAGTTGCAAGTCCGTTGAATGGAGTTGTGGTATCTGTCGTACAATATTGTCTTGAGAGATTGAAGGGGATGGTGGTAATGAAACTGTCAAATCGTCGCCACCTTTAGGAACTGTTTCACTTGAACATAACAACACTTGAATGTTTTGTAAAACAGCGGCACAATTATCATCCTGACAACTAAAACTTGGTTTATATAAATTTATCATATTGTTAAACTATACAACTTGGCTAAAAGTAATGTATGAGAGACTTTATCAAAAGCTTTTTCAAAGTCAAGATAGATAGCATCTGTTTGAATATTATTATCGAGCGCTTGTGCTATCTCTTGAACAAATATATATATATATATATATATATATATATATATATATTAAATTAGTTTCTATTGATTTTTGCGACATAACACCATGTTGTAGCACTGAGATGTACGGTTGAACATGTAAAAAGATTTTGTTGTACAGTATAATTTCAAAAATTTTTGACACTGAATTAGATATTGATATCGGCCTGTAATTTACAACATCGTTTTTCTTGCCTTTCTTAAAGATAGGGCAAACTTCAGTAACTTTCCACTTTGATGGGTATGACTGTGTTTTAATAATACAATTAAAAATCATCAACAACCGATAACTCAAGATTTGCCAATAGGCTTTTATAATATAAGGTGGAATTTGGTCTGGACCTGCAGCCCTTTTGGGCTTTAACCGCTTTACAGCATCCTGTATATCATTCAATGTTATTTCATTTATAACTAAAATGTCAGCCGTAAAATTCTCTTTAGGATCGAAAGTCACAGATGTATAGTTGAATTGACACTGTATACCGATTTGAAATAGTTAGCAAATGCATTCACCACTTCCTTTGGCGTATTTAAATTGGAATTTAAATAAGTATACGGAAAGGAATTGCCTACGTTATTTTTGCGTTTTTGTTTTAGGTAAGACCAGAAAGAAGAAGCATTATTATTGATATTATTGTCAATTAAATCCACATGATTCCAATGACAGTGTTTGATTTCAAGCTTTATTTGTCTACGCAATTGATCAAACTTTTCATAGTCAGTATTTTTCTTATAACGCTTCCAAAGCTTATGCAGGCGATGTTTTGATTTGATTTTAGCAATCAATTCGGGTGTAAATCAAATGGGGTAGTTATATCTATGTTGCCTTGTTTTAGGTACAGCTACATCTAATGCTAGAAATAAGAGATGATAAAACCGATCTGTTTTTTGATCAACGTCAGAGAAGAGGTTTATAGAATTTCAATCCGTAGCATTCAACATATTATAAAGAACATCATAATCTGCACGCTTAAAATTAAGTTGAGGACCAGCAAAGCTATACTGTTTTGACTCAATTGTGGCGTTAATAGATATGATTAGAATGGGATGGTAATCATCCACCCTTAATAAGGGATCTTCGCATCCGGAAATGTCAATTAGTACATTACAAAAAACATAGTCAAGTGTCCTTTCTAATTTATTTCGTTCAGCATTGTATTGCGTCAAATTATGGAAGTTTGCAAAATTAACTATTTCATGTTCGATGTTCGATCTAGGATTTGACAAATCATTATTTAGATAGAGCAAATTGAAATCACCTGCTATGAGCAAGACCCCACTGATAAGTCTATATTTATTGTATAAATTATTGAAAAAGATATTATATGTGGTTATGGCAGAGGACGGGGGAATATAAATGGCACAAATGTTGATGTGTGTATTACCTGTTTTTATTTGAACCCAAATATCTTCTAATTCAGTTTCTAGTCTTTCAATTCTTGAAACACTAATTGTATTTTTAATTGCAATCAACACACCTCCACCCTCAGAAACGCCAAGTTGTGCAAAATTTCTATCCTTCCTAAAAATAGTATATCTATTATCTAAAATTTCATTATCACAAATATAATTATTTAACCATGTCTCTACTATAATGATTACATCATAATTATATGCAAGAGCATTTAGTAATAGTGAATGTAATTTAGTTTTTATTCCACCAGCATTCTGATAATAAATGTTTAAACTAGTATTTTTAATGGACATCAATAAATTCATTTACGGATTTAATTAAATAAATTTTGCTCTCGTCTTTAGCCCGCATAAAGATCTTTCCATTTTTGCACCACAGATACTTGATTTTATTAGTTTTCTTAAATTCCCGAGCTCGCGCATATAATATCCGATTAACAGGAGTTAGTGAATTATTGATGTATATTTGGCTATCATGGGATGTTTTCACTGCAAAATTAAGACCGGAGATAATATCACTAATTTTCAAGTTACGCTTAACACTCTTAGCTTTCATAAAATTTTCTTTATCAAGTCGACGAACAAATTTGAGTATTATACCTCCATATTTCAGCTGTTCAGAAGGATTAGTGCGAAGACGATGACATGTGTCTATCATGTCAAGATCAATATTGTAGCCCACTGCTTACCCAACTTCTTGAATAATAGCAGTAGGATACCCATACAGCATAGAACGTTATGAACAAGTATCTTTGTGTTAGTATAAAGCTCATTAGCAGGCAGCTTTAGTAATCGTTTTATTTTGGTTTAGTTGGTTAAGTACTTTAGACTAAGGTATCCAGCATTATGTTGTAAGTGTGTCAATTTAAAGAAACGCCTCTTAGTTATGTAGAATTTCTGTGTTTAATATTTTTCCTGTCTTCTTTGAGTTCATCGTGTGTGTGTGTGTGTGTGAGCGCGCGCGCGCGTGTGCGTGTATGTATGTGTGTGTGTATGTGTGTGTGACGCCTCGTGCGTATTTTGAAATTTATATTGAACATTATATTTCTTTGTTATTGGTTTAACTGACTTTTCATAATTTTTACCTATATAGCAGTTTATCGAAACCAGTATTTACAGGACTTATACCCCAGGGTGTGGAAAGCTATTGCAATCGTTAATCGCTCCAAATTTCCTGGCGCCTGCAAATAATAGTTCTGTTATAGCTGAATTCCCACTAGATGCGCGAGTTTTCTAGTGGTCTAGTGCAGGATAGTAGAGCCTGATTCTGTGTGTCTCAATTTGACTTAGTTGGCTGAGCACTTATTACACCACGAGTCTGTGGAATTCCCCATTGACTGAAGAGACAGAATGTGTCACTCGCAACATAATTTATCGCTCTCAATGAATTAAATTTCTCTGGTGAGTGTGGTGTAGAGTTTAGATTTGATAAATGTTTTGTTTTTTTATGAGAACTATAAGATAATTTACATATCACAAAAAGGAGTCGGTATTATGTGTCAACGTAATTGTTGGGAAGTTGAAAAAATGCAATTTAAACAAATATCCAGAAAGATGACAATCTTGTAAAAGTATTTCTTAACTTAGCACAGAATTTTAAAGAAGATACTTCGTTAAAAAACCCATGAAGTCTGGGGGAAAAACCTAGCAATGAAGAAAAAACAAATAGTGTTTTATTAGCTGTAGCTGAAAAGTGTAGAGATTTCTGTTAGATAAATTGAAAGGACAGCGATTATGTGCCGACGAAAAATTTTGAAGGACTTTGTCGGCTAGTTGTCCCAAAATAACGTAGAACTTTGAAAATTGCATTTAAGACCATGTCAGAATAATGAACAATTTTCGTATAAACTAAGATGAAGGTATAATTACCAATAATGCCATTTTCAACCAAAAAATGTTCATTATCGTGCTAAAGAGCATTCACATATCTACAAAACTGTCATATATCAACACGGTTTCGGATTTAGTATGTGGAGAGCCATATTTGGCACAGGAATTATAGGCGCTTTCATTTATATCTTTAAATTCCAATCGTTATCATAATTTATTTCAAAATGCATGTATGTAATTGTATCGTGACTAGCCCGATCTCCTGATAATCCTTTCGTAAGGGGAAACAAAACGATATGCTTAACACACAAAATTAAAAACGAAGAGCTTGCACGGAGTATTACTCCGCAAATGTTGAAAGATGTTTTAGAACCCACGGTCAAAAGATGTTGTTTATATTTAGAGAATCGCGAAAATTTGTTGAAACATCATTTATAAATTTGTTAACCTTTATTGTTTAAGACCCGATATATTTGCAGTGAATTTTTTCTATCGTTGTTTGGTTAAATTGTTGATTTGAATTGTAATTTGATTACTAGCAGATGCGCTTGAAGTCTAGTTTTAATAATTTAGTAGTGCGTTTAAATATGTTAAACGTCCAGTATTTGTTATAATTAAATATTAAGATTTTTGGTTATGAATTAAAATTTTTGATAATGGTTGAAAAAATCTCAAGACGTTATTCAATTGTGTAGTGTGGCAGACACATCGATGAATTTGAAATAACATTTTAGAAAATGAATTTGAGTTTCTACGATCATATTTATAAAGCTGGGATGATGATCTGACGAGAGTTCGAAACGTTGTAAAGAAAATTTAGTTATAAATTATACCGCATAACAGCTTAATAAAAGTTGTTACGCAAATATGTTCTTGGTTTTGCTCCGGCGTTAATAATACACCAGAAAGAAATAAACTAAAATATCCAAAATTTTGTTTTTCCAAATAATGTTAAAACAAAAATGATGAATTTTACGCAGAATATTATTATTTTTCCAATTTAACAACTTTTTCCCATTTAACTGAATTTATATCTATTATACCGTTCCGGAGAGCCCTGTAGTTGCCCCCCTTATCTTGCACACTTATGGTTCATATTGTTGTGCAAGATTTCGTACTCTAAATCCTGAAAGCCTTGTGAAGTTTCATAAAGTAATATAAGTCTTGTTTTAAACAAGCCTTAAAGTTTTATCTCATTTCTTGTTGAGAGTAAACTCGAAAATTGTATTCAAAATCAATGAAATTAAATGAAGGAAGTTTTAATATACCTTCATTAAGTAGTTTTAGCAACCACTTACAACAGCTTAGAAACTTTATAATAATGTACAGATTTTTCTGAATATTAGTTTTAAAAATTGATTATACAGTAATGCTTTAACTTAATTTAGTTCTACCGAAAGCAGTTTAGTTAGTGAGTTGTTTAATCCGAGCTCATTTATTGTTTAATTGGTTAAAGTGACACTTTACCACAGATTACTCACCTCTTACAGATGCGAAGGCTTTGTCGGATCGTTCGAAGTTTGTCAGGCAAAATTCTATAACCTTGAACGCAATCCGCTATTACATAAGAGGTTTTTTTCCGGAAATTTGAATGTGAATAATAAAATCTACTATAATGTTTTTAACAGTAACCTTACCTCAATACTATTTTCGCATACCACAATACACACAAACTAAGACGGTTAACACTTTAGTTAGCAGTAAATAATTACCAACAGTAACCACACAGTAATTTATCCTCAACATTTTTAGGTACACCATCGAAATACACGTTCAAGATCTGTGAATTTATCAATTTTATCAGTGCAGTAGACGCTCTCATAACTTTTTATACCAATGGTCCAAACTCTTCTTGATACACACTATTTTGTTTATTTTTATACTGAATCGAAATCACAGATTATCCACCGGTGGATAATCTGTGATTTCGAAGTCTAAAACCAAATTTTCTAAGTTACCTACATATACCTACACAGAATTGAAATGGTCCTGAATAACTATTTTCGTTGTGCCTTTTGCTTGATGCTAGCATAAAAGATTTGCCCTTTCTTCAGTTTAAAATGAATTTAAAAGGATTTTTGTTAGAAAATGCTTTTTATACTATACCTGATTTTTTAGCTCCAGTTATGGTTCTTTTAGGCCGTCCTTTAGAGATTTATGATGCACTTCTCTATACTATTTTCTGTTGTGTTTGTTTTCATCATCATTTTGTTTTCGACCTTACTTAAGGTCGGTTTGACGCAGCTCTAACTTCTTTTCCATTCTGTGCTAATCTAAAAAGCTCTACATACCCTTCACAAGCTAAATTTCTAATAATTTGACTAATATAGTTTGGTCTAGGTCTTTCTATATCCTTCTATCTTTTTCCTATCCACCTGGCTCTACATAGATATTAGCAACCTGATGGTTGTTAAAGAACTCTAACATGTTTACATGATTACCATTTATAAGGAAATGAAATATAACCTGGTTATCCGCTTTAAAAAGGAAAAGTGTTAAATTATATGTTATGGTAAGGCTTAAGCAACGAATCGCTGCCAACATGCCAGACCGCTAACTAATTGTGAATTATGTCATGATGACATTTAGTTACCTGATTCTTATTTTTTTTGTTTTGTTTTCGAACTTACTTAAAGTCGGTTTGACGCAGCTCTAAATTCTTGTCTATTCTGAGCTAGTCTAAAAAGGTCTGCATACACTTCACAACCTAAATTTCTAATAATTTGACTAATATAGCTTTGTCTAGGCCTTCCTACTCTATTTTTATTTGGTAGTCTATAATCTAAGACTTTACTAAATAGTCCCTCATGTCTTAACTGGTGCCCTATCATTCTATCTCTCCTGACCTTCAACTGTTTCCACATACAGGGTTCCTCACCTATCCTTCTATAAACTTCCTCGTTTGTTACTCTATCTGTCCAGCTAATCTTTAACATTCTCCTATAACACCAAGTTTCAAAAGCTTCTATCTTTTTCTTATCTACTTCTTTAATTGTCCAAGTCTCACTACCGTATAGTAGAACGCTCTATACGTACGACTTTAAAAAACTTTTTCTATTATCTAAACTAATACTATTAGCTATTGGTAAGTTTTTCTTTTTTAAAAACATTTTTCTAGCTTGAGTTATTCTAGCTACTATATCCCTTCTGCTACGTCCATCCTTTGTAATTATACTACCTAAATAGCAAAATTCATATACCTCCTCTAACTCGGTATTACCTATTTTTAATTTTGGTTTAGAACTAGGCTGTAACTCACTTGTCATTATCTTTGTCTTTACTATAAATACTCTGTAGTATCTCATCTAAAATATTTAAAAACTCTCCTAACTCTTTTTTAGACTCTGCCATAATAGCTATATCATCTGCAAAACGTAACATGTCTACTTTCCCTGTACACTAATACCTATCTCTTTTCTCTCTCTAGCTAAGTGTAAAGCTTCCTCAATATAAACATTAAAAATCAAGGAAGACAGTATACAACCCTGTCTAACACCATTTCTAATCTTAGCTTCCTTTTCTATTTCATCCAATCTAATTACTACACTTTGGTTTTTATATAGACTGTAAATAATTTTTCTATCCCTATGAGAGATTCCTATTTTTTGCAAAACCCTGAACATAACAATCCAATTAACCCTATCAAATGCTTTTTCTAAATCTACAAACGCGAAATGAGTCTTTTTATTTGTTTGCAACCTTTTTTCGATAATTACCCTAATCATTAGTATCGGTTCTCTAGTCCCTCTGTCTTTACGAAAACCATATTGGTCTTCGCCTAAATAATTCTCAGTCAAAGCTTCTACTCTATTTTTAATTATTATTGTTAGTATTTTGAAAGCATGAGAAGTTAAACTAACGGTTCTAAAATTCTCACACCTATCAGCTCCTGACTTTTTTGGGATTGGGATAATAATATTTTTTTCGAAATCTATTGGAACCTCACCTGTGTCATATATTAATTTTACTAGTTCATATAATCTATCTAAAGTTTTCTGACTTGCATATTTTATTAATTCTGCGGGAATATCGTCTATCCCTGGTGCTTTGTTTAGTTTAAGATTCCGAACGGCTCTATCAAATTCCTCTCTTAATATCGAGAACCCTATTTCTACATCCTCTTCTTGGTCGTTCTCTAACTCATCCATATCGTCTCCCTTATATAAATCTTCTAAATATCTTTTCCATCTATCTGCTACCTCAACTTTATTTATTAGAAGCTCATTATTCTCGTCTCTAATACCATTATATTTTTTCCTATCTTCACCAAAAAACTTTTTAACTGCCCTGTATGCCCTGTCTGTCTTACCTACTCTCAAATCATCTTGTATTCCCTTACAATTCTCCTCCATCCATTTATTTCTAGCTTTTCTACACTCATGTACTATCTTATTTCTAACTGTATTATATTTTTGCTTACTTTCACTATCCACTTCTCTGAAAGGTTTAAGTTTTCTTCTATTCTCTATTAAATCTAATATCTCCTTTGTTACCCAGGGTTTTCTCGCTTCTATTTTTTTCTTACCTATAGTCTGTGTTGCTGTATTATGTACAGTCAGTTTTATTTCTTTCCATCTATTTTCTACGTTCCCTCCTACAGCTATCTCTTTGCTCTTATTATTACTATACTTGTTTATATTACTCTTTTACCCTACTATCATTAAGCTTACCTAGATCCCATCCTTCTCTTTTACCCTTTCTCAATTTTTTGAATTTTAGTCTACACTTCATTTTAACTAAGTTACGATCGCTATCTATGTCAGCCCCTGGATAACTACGACAGTTTTTAACTTGGTTTCTAAATCTTTGTTTAACTAAAGTATAATCTATTTGGTATCTAGCCCTATCACCTGGCGCTTTCCAGGTATATGTTCTCCTAACATGTTGTTCGAATAGGGTGTTTACAGTTACTAATCTATGTTCCTGGCAAAATTCAACTAATCTTTTTCCTCTATCATTTCGTCTGCTATACCTAAATTTTCCTACCATTTTTCCCTCACTACCTTCTCCCACTGATGCATTAAAATCGCCCATAACTATTAAATTCTCATCTCCTTTTACTTTTCTCACTATACTATTTATATCCTCGTATACCTTTTCTACTTCCTCATCCTCGTACTGAGTTGTTGGCATGTACACCTGTACTAAAACAGTGTCTGTGGGTTTTGTACTCAATCTAACCATAATTATTCTATCACTAAATTGTAAGTACTCTTTAACTTTATGCCCTAATCTTTTACCTAACACTATTCCTACCCTGCCTGTCCATTAGTTGAAGAAGTTGTAATTATTCTATAATTATCTTTCCAAAAGTCATTACTATCTGGCCATCTCACCTCACTAATACCTAAAATGTCCAGCTTTTCCTTTCTCATTTCGACTAATAAATTCGTTAACTTATCTACTCTAAGTAATGACCTTACATTCCAAGTCCCTATCACTAAATCGAACGGTTGTTTTATATTCTTACGATGACGAGCCCCAAGTACCCCCTCCCGGAGATCCGAATGAGGGAGTATTTTACCTCCGGACAAGAATTTTACTTGTAAGCTCTCCATCATATGTATTTCGTGTTTTAGGCCACGCACACCTGGAAAATATTGTGGTAGGCTCCCATATCTTTCCACAACGCAGTTTTTAAAGATATTAGCAGAAAGCCGTATCCGTTACGGCCAACCCCCAACAAGCTTGTAAATTATTGAGGATCGCCCGAGACCAACCGACCCTCCTCCAATATCTTTTAGCCAGCAAGGCTGCTGCCCCTTGCTGCGCCTTTTAATCGCCTTTTACGATAAGCAGGCTTACTATAGTAGTATTCTTTATCCCCTACTATAGGGAATGTGTTTGTTTTAAATTATGTATATTGTTTGACGAAAATTCTAAGCTTCCCTACAAATTTTTATTTCAAACATCTGTTTTGCTACGTATACCGGTAATATTTTCAAATTTTACTCATTATGTATGCCGAATTGACACAATGAGTAAGTGTTGCTACGAATAAGTGTAACAAAACATAGGTTGTTTGAAACAAAAATTTGTAGGGAAGCTTAGAATTTACATTGATAAATATATATTAATTCATCCCACTTTGAGAAAAAAATGACAATACCATTCCTATTAAATTAGGTGCTTTGTAAATATTTTGATAAATTTTGACAAATATCGAGGTACAAATTTTTCGTAATTTACTTTTTTATAATGAACAGATATCTCAACTTAGAATTTTAAAATTCCAAAGATTCACATACGTCCATTGAATTCCTAGATGAGCTTTTGAAGTTTGTCGTACATGTATTACCTGTGGTCATACATATCCATGTATAATGTAGATTCTCATAATAATAAAACAAGTTTGAATTTCTTTCTAATTAACACAAACAATTACAAAAAGGTAAATTAAAAATAATTTTACAAATAAAATTCATAAATATATCGATAATATCTATACATCATCATCATTGGTCTTCAGTTCTGGAACTGGTTAGACGTGTACTTTCGTTGTTTCCTATTCTGAACTAACCTACACATTTGGCTGAAATTTCCTCAGTCTGCATCTTATACTGTCGGCGTGCAATAATCTGATCTAGTCTGCTTTTCTAACGAGAGCTTGATTGACATTTTGTTATTAAGTCTTTTATTTCTGCTCTAATTTTTTGTTTATTTGGCGTATCCGATGATAATGTTGTTGATGTTTGGACCCAATAGAAGAAGGTGGAACCTTGCAGGATATATTGTCTAAAAATAAGAAACTGTTGTAGTTGTGTATATCTCATTGGATAAAAAGGATTAATTTTCAACTATTTAACTAGTGTGATTCGTAAACAAATGATTGCCTTAATGGAAAGAACATAAAGATCTTCTATATCCAGAAGATTTCAACCTAATCAGATTAATAATAACAAAATTATGGCAAGTTGAAGGTGCCATAAATTGTAGATCGTGCATTTTAAAGAAATTAACTAATAAAAAACAAAATTGACATTTTTAAATTGCCTTAACTTTTTTGTTATTAATCCAATTAGGTTGAAATTTTCTGGGACTATGAAAATTTGTAATGTATGTAAGCTGTATATGAGAATTACGAAAAAATAGCATTATCATTAAAATCGTATTGCTTGATGTTGGCTGTACAGATATGTGCGCATAAAAGGGAGTAACTTCCTTTGGAAATATATTTTGGGATCTTCTATAGTATTAATTGTAATATCTGAAATATAACATAATAAGTTAGAGACAAAAACAAAGAACATGTTAGTTGTTACCGGATAGAGTTACTATTTTTTTGTGGTTTTTGTTCAAATAGATCCGGTACTTGTTTATCAAACAGTAGGAATTGCCTTAATAGTCTTTTGCGAACCTTAGTGATTTTCGAGAAATATTTTACTAGAAAATGTTTCTCACACAGTTTATAATTTTTATACAGCTGCTCTGAATCCATTGCCAGTAAATCGTTTCGATTATATGCTGCTAACCACTCGTGACATCTGTGGAAGTAGAAATATTGCAATGAGCAACTAAAAGCATAGATTACCCAAGACAAGCTATGCTGTAGGCACAGATTATCCTATATTAATGGTAAATCAGTGTAGGTACTCACCTTACTCGATCAATTATTGGTAATTGGAACATAGAGATATTGTTTGAAGATTTTATGGAACCCCTTGTAAAAGCACAAAATGTGCCATTTTTTTTTATTTTTTCCGTCCATATTCATTGTTAAACGCTAAAAAAATAATACAATGCGAATCGAAATAAAAAGTTAGGTTAATCACAAAAAAGTTTTAGGTTCATTAGAAAACCACTTAGTTGGAGCATGCGCAAAGAAAAACAATTAAGCGGGAAACGCTAGCCTTCACATCTGTGAGAGGTGGATAATCTGTGATTATACCGTTTTATATAGTCTACGAACGTTAGTTGGTGTTTTTGCACTTTACTGAATTCTTCGAATAAATTGAAACTCTGTAGAAAAAGCACCCACAATTATAGTGCTTAAGCATTTTTACATAAGGGTGGTGAATACAACTGGGATACTAATTCTTCTGAAGTATGTATCCACTGTTACAGCTAGTTTTAGAATGAAATATCAAGAAAACCATATGGCAGATCCTCTGTTCTATTCGATATTGTTATTGTTGTTCTATTTCTTGGTGGAATAAATCCACGATTTAACCGTTTCAGTAACTATCGTTCAACTAAATAAAAACAGTAACTTTTTCAGCAGACGATGAGACTGAGTGCGTTAAAATTAAATATCCGTATACAAGCGGAATAGGGATATAACTTTCAACTGATTCCACACAGATAGTGGATGAAAATTGTATGTTCGAAGGCTTCCTGATTCTTACTATAATGAACCTCCATCACAGAATTATGCATTTTAAAATTTGTACTGTAAACGGTTATTGCTCCCGCTTCAACTAAAGCCTCCTGTCTGTAGTTTAGGCAAATTCGATGTTACAAATTTTTAAAAGTCAAAGGTAGACTTGCGAACTAGGATTTCTAACACACAAGGAAGCACATGTATGGACTGTGTGGCATCTCCTTTGAATTTAAATCTTTGCTACCAAAACATTCGTAACATGCAAAGATGTAGTTAGTTAGATGACTTTCAATATTTGACCAACAGAATTTTTTTGCTTTAAAGCTACTGCCCGATTTTTCAGAAACTCTGTTATCGTATCGCAATCAATCACTGTCTGTTCCACATAAGCTTGGCATCAAACAATAAAATTCATGAGAAGCTTTGATCCCCAATTCAGAGATTACACTTGAAAATGTTTTGGTGATTATACAGAATATGTATCAGACAGTAGTATATCGTCTATTAGCAATATAGGAAACTCATCACTGACGCGGGCGGTGATAAAATACTTGACGTTCACGAAAGACATGATTCAGACACTTAGTTTTTGCGCCTTCTTTATCTAAGTTGCTAGAGATAATACAGTGATTATTAAAATCCAACGTTTTGGATTAATGTCGACTTAAGTCAGTGCAACTGGGGTAGTCGTCTATACCGTGTAGTCAAACGCGCAAAAAAATTAAAAATTTAATATTATTGATACGAATTTCAATTTACTGTTCTTTATTGGGTCCAATATATGCCTGATTATTTACAGATATTTACAGAAGGTGCTTTGTGTACTGAACTGTCGCTAAAGAGATTACTGATGATAATTATTGGAATATTTACTACCATAAAGTTCTTTCTTTACACAACAATTATACCGTATTTTTTATTAACTAACTGCGTAGTTTTAATTTATTGTTGCAAGCACTAATGAACTTAATTCCTAATTTATATAAAAATTATTGTGTATTTACTTTAACAATTCAAACCATTATTTATTTCATATAACTGTGAATTAATATTTGGAAATGGACACCCTGTCAGACGATACGGTATATATATCGAGTTATAATTTATTCTATATACCGCCGAAATTTTCCAGATTTACGAGGTTATATTCAAATACCCCTTTTTATTGGCTTTATATCGGTTCTTTGAATATACCTTTTTAGGTGTCAACCAATCTATTGTTCGTTTAATGGTTGTATTCCTTTCAATTCTAGACCCTACCACCATTAGTACATTATGTTGGTACCACTTGTCTTTAACACGAAAAACTCCAGCTAGACAAAGTACATTAACTTGAATATAAACATCAAGTTAGTTTACCAACTAAATGCAGTTTGACTCTCTAGGCTTGTTGGCGGAGTTAAAGTAAAAAGAAAAACTAAACAAGGGTTTGAGGGTTCGTGTAACATAAAATAGAATATATACATCAGTAAATGTTAGAAGTAATTCACAAATAATGCTAACGTATTAAACGAATAAATGGTTACATAATTTAATTGGATACAATCATTTATTAAAACCGAATAAATAGACAGACAATGGTCTTTGTAAGAAAAGGGAAATATAGGTATTAAAAACAAAGCGATTTTCAGTTAGTTTCATATAATTTTCCTAATAGTAGTGAGAGCTTCCACATACTGGGATAATATTTCCATTCCGCCGGATCAAGTAGTTTGATGCATTGTGATAAAGTGTGTTACGCTTAAATGAAGCGTTAAATTATAAATCTTGAATTGTCAAAAGAGACGGGAATCTTGTTGCAAATTGAGGCTGCATCGGCTAACTGCGGGAGTGGCTCCGAATAGAAACAAAAAAGCAAACTGGAAAAAAAAATTCGCAAAATGTAAAAAGTAAATAGCTGCAATTTCCAGCTACGTTGCCAATAACTCTTACCTTGAAAGACTTTCAACACTATCTTAAATTTGTAGGCGCCAACTCGTTTACCTTGTCATAATTCTTTTGACGACGAGTATTCTTGGCAATCCTAATTACGTCGTCCTCTTGGTGGAATAAAGTTCTTATATAAGATGCTAAACTTTATTTTTAAGCAAAGAAAACTACTTTAAGCTCACTGCGTCACCTAAATCTATTGGACTACAAGCATTATAACATTATTCCTGTAAAGAGGTACACCCAGTATTGTGAAATTTCATAAATCAGCTCATGTGGAATTAGCCATAACCTTGCTGAGCCAAGTATAGTAATTGAAAGCTCGGTCACAATTTTTTAATTAAACCTGCAATGTCCAGCTTTTATACATCTAATAAAATTAACGTTATACTTTACACTACTGATGGACGTTGTATAATTGTATAAATATTTAATTGAACAAGCATCATGTAGAAATGCCACCAACAATCAATAAACGAAATGTTTAATTAGGTTTTAAATATAAAGTTGAGCTTTAGGTTGATTAAGAAATTTCTTGGAGCCAGGATTAGGTTAATGTTCGGTCGGGTTCATCGTTTCCAACCTTTGTTGCTTCGGAACCAATCCGTCTCAATTCTATTGGCGTTATTGCATTCTTTCAATAGTACGGATACTTGGTTTAACTCCCGTTTGCGAATTCATAGCCAAATGGGTATACGACTACCCTCTCAACGGTCACCATCACATGTGTTCTTATTTATCCGTCAGACGTCTAGCTCCTGTTGTTTCTCCCACTCTTCGAGTGTACGTTATTGTATAACAGTCTTAATTTTGAGCTAATATTGCATGACGTAAAACAACGTGTGAGTAATACCATTGTTATATTCAACCTTTCAGCAAAGAGACTCAATGAAAACTTCCAACCTTGTATGGTATTTGATTGGTATATTATGTGAGATCAATGGTAACCAGATATTTGTAAGTTTGCTAAATAAGCGCCTGAATTTAATTAGAGACACATTGAAACCTTCTAACCTTGTATGATATTTGATTTGTATATTATGTGAGATCGTCGGTAACTAGATATTTGTGAGTCTGCTAAATATGCGCCTGAATTTAATTATTAACTACATTGTAAGGATATCTTTATATCTTACGTTCGGGTTACATTGTATTATAACTCCAGGGGTTAATTTTGCTTAATTTTACTAAAAATTGTGAAAATGGAGCATGTGTATTAATAACTGCACTGTTATTTCTTGTTTAATTATTCTAAAGTGTTTCTTAAAATGATATGACCATATTATGAAGATTTACTGTCGTAATAATTCTGTTACTCATATTTAAACCTCTATGTACTATTACGTAACATGCAATATTAAAATCGGCTTTCCTGTTTTGTAGTTTTGAAGTAATTCATGTATCTGAGTTACTTTGAACTATGTATTTTAGAAAAACTTTAGATATGGTTGTGTGGTTTAAGTCTCTTGCTTGAATTCCCTTTGTAGAACAAAAGTTTATTGAAGTATCAAGCTTAATGGATACTACTATTCATCAAACCATAATAAACGGGGTACCTCCATATTTATTGTGTCTATTTAAAATAAATATTTCCTTTTTCCATATGGTTTCTATCAACGTATCGCGAACGCCATATAAGTGGTTAGACAAGCTAGAACTTTTATAGTCTTCAGTAACTACATGTTTATTAGTTTAGATGTAATGTTATCAATCTTTAGGGGTTCCGTTTGTACGTATTATTTTATTTCAAATCCTGACTTTTAAATACAAACGGTTTAATTATGTGTGCTGCTACACTATGCGGACAAAAAAGTGATAGTCAATTTAGTATATTATTTAAAATAATAAGGAACAGTTTTTCCAGTGTACCGCAGAAACAGAACAACGTGCAATTTATTGCTAAATAAAGTAGTTAAACAATTATTAGTCCATACACACTAAACATTAAGTGATCCTATGAAGCATCGATTGGATGCACCATTAAATAATAGGTTGTTCTACAACCCGCAAATATGTCTCTGTTTTGTTAGTTAAGCTTTAGAATTAGAAAATAGTAAATGCTAATTTGAACATTAACCGTTTCTTGATAGTATATCTTCGCTATTAATATATACCTGGAGTGAATTAACAATTGCCGTTTCTCGCAGGAGATTCTTGCACCCTCTGTCAAAACAAAATTGTGATTTATTAAAAATCGTCCACAGAACATTGATGACAAGTTTTTATTCATTAAAAGACGTATAAGCTGTCCATCAAATTAAGGCCGAAATTCTTAAATTTATCTACTAAAAGATGGCAAAAGAGTTAGTCTAAGCTGGTTGCTGTAAGGTCGCACTTCGAATTCAAACCCGCCTTAGCATATTTTGCATCTGACCTACTTTATAACTTCTCACTAGAGAACACCTAATGCGAATTCAAAACAGCTCCACATTTTTTCACGCACCTACATTTTTTCAACGTAGCATACGCGTGGACACGTTTTGAAGTCAGACCGGCCTTACATCACTACTGATAAGTAACCATCTGAGTCATCACTGTTATTATCAATCCATATAATTAGATCTTGTACTTCGTCTATAAAAGTGGCTCGTTCAACAAACCTATTTTCACTTTTCTAAACATGCAAATATATTTTGCTAGACTCTTTAACTTCAATACTTTTTATATGTTCTTCTGCCAACTTCCATATGACGCCGATTTCAAAGGCAGCATTACATGCAACGACAAAGTTTTTAAGTAACTCCCGTTTCGTCTCGATAGGATTTATTTCAGGTGATATAAAGACAAAGGCAATATTACATGACCATGTTCTGCTAATAACTGATCTATTACAAACACCTGATGAACACGTTTACTTGCCTTAATTTTAGGATATAATACCGCCTTAGTATAGTTACATTCAAAGAAGATATTTCGTTCTTTCAACCGCTTCTGCATACACTTCTTTTCAACTTGAAGTAGGATAAGGGTGCACAAAAACATTGTGGTATGATATATTTTCTTTCATCAACACTGAACTTGGTTCCAAATTTGGTAATAAGTTTTCTTGCAGTCGCTTTCTATAATTGCTGTAATTTATGTCATCATGTCAATCTCCAGTTTTCAAACCAGTTTTAAATATCAATGCTGCATTCCGTTACCTTGACTATGAATCACTTTTCTCTTACTCGCATTACTCTAAAGAAATATTAAATTTAATCAGCTATTAAACGCGCATTCTTCTTAGGCACTTGCACTGATGAAGAAATTAAATATCAGTCACTTTTGAAAAACTCTTTTGATGACTATGACTTTATAAAAACTATTGAAATTAAAAACTGGGCACTAAATAAGATGTTGACGAAAGCGAAAATGACAACGACATTTACATACAATTGCGATTGGCTGAGTATGTACACTGTTGCCATAGCTAATTTTTATCTAACAAAAAACTGTGAACCTACAATTATTTATCGGTGAAAACAAGTAAAAGCTTGATACTATCTATTGGTCTGGTTTCATTACGTAAATCTGTGCATTTCTAGATGTTGCTAGCGTAAACCTATTAAATAATACTTTGTTTTACACAAGAAATGGGGTATTTGTGACGACGTATTAAATCTATAATGATAAGATTATGTTTATAGGTCATACTATAGCATGCAGAATTTTGACGTTCAAAGTTTATTTGAACTTATTGCGCACATGACGTCGCCCACCATCCGATATTAATTTTACTTTAAGTTTTTTGTTGTGAGTGGTTTTCACAAAAAGTACGCCTCCCTTTATACGTCCTGCTTATTCAATTTAGCTGTGTTAATTAAATCCAGAACGGAAAATTATCTCCAACATTTAAAGCAAGTAAGTTCTGAACCAGATATATACCAAAATCATGTTGTCGATTATTACAAAAAAAAAACTGTACAGTTTTGTAATTATAGTAATTATTATTAGAAGAAATGTATATATTTTCATTACAGTAACCAAAGAAAACATACAAATTGAATTGCAGAAGGATAGTTACCATAGTAACTGAGACAAACAATTCTAAGTGCAACAGTAGCAAAAAAACTCTAAGTGCCATATGTTTTGTTATATAAACCATGTATGTAATATATACGTTGATGTAGCATTTATCTGTTAGTAAAAAAATACTATAGAGTACAACAGTAATAAACTATACATAATATTACATTATATTAAAAAGTTGCAAAGTTCCTAATTAGCAATCAACGACAAATAAAACTGCTTATTCTCCGGACGAATATAATCTAACATTTTTAACAAATTTTTATTTTTTGAACTAAACTCTGAATGTTCATTGTAGCGCTGCAACTGTACAGTGCGAATATCTCCATCTTAACTCTTTTTCGTAATACAGGGTGATCTGTTCAATCTTCAAGTTCATTAAACGTTTGTTTAGTATGGACAATGTCATTTTCCTTTATTAATTCGCATTCAACATATTTTATTAATTTATAGTTTTTCTAATAATAAGTTTTTTGCTAACCCGTCAAAGTCTAAAAATCGACCACCAATGTTGAAAGTTTTAAAAGGTCTTAATGGTTTAGCTCCTTTTATTCCGGCATGAACATCTTCCAATATCTGACAGTAGCTAGTTCCCCATCTTTTTTCTATCGACGTAAAATCGCGGTCTGATGCAGAAAAACTGTGTCCAACTTGAACAAATGTATTATCTATCAGTTTATGTAAACCCACCTCAACACGGAGGTACTGTAAAAATACAAGCATTTGATTTTTTATGTGGAACTTTTATTTAAAGCTTGAATAAGAGCAGACACAATTCCACTGTCTCCTCTAGATGCTTCACATGATTTGATCTGATGTATCATGAACGCGAATGGCAAAATTGTTAACAACCCAACTGTCTTAAGTAGTACGTTGTTGAGCGCGTCAAAAAAGGAAGTCCATGGTAATTGTGCATATTGTGCTGCTTGGAAAAGCTTTTTGGACACTATTTTCTTTCATTCTGGCAAAAACTTTTTCCACTTTACGTTGACGCAATTTAAGTAGAAGCATAGTCTGATTAGATTCAGTTTTACCTACAACTTTTATTTGAATTTACAGGCAATCACAGTTTTTACAAGCATGTACTTGTTGTTTTCTAAAACTGTAATGGGGGAAAAGTAGTTAGATTGGATGATCCGAGCACAGCGCCACCGTCACCGCGCCACTAATCGATTTTTAACGAGTTTTCTCATAAAAAAACCCATTAGTACTAATCGCTTTTTAATGGATTTTCTCATTAAAAACCCATTAGCACCAATCACTTTTTAATGGGAAAACTCATTAACGCTAATCGCTTTTTATGGGGAAAACTAATTAACGCTAATCGCTTTTTAATGGGAAAACTCACTAACGATGTTATCATTTTTCCTTACGTCAGATCCACCTTAAGGGTTCCACTACTCGGAGTGTTTTTTTCTTAGGAGATAAATCGATCTTGTTTGGTATTAATTAATATTAGATTTTTGTCAGTTACATGAATTTCTATGAATTATTTAGATGGCATCACTCCCTAAGGCGGTATCTCAATTTTAAGACTTCTTTAACAGCAGCGATTTCTGACCGTCCTTATAAACTTTTTAGCCATGCGACACATCAAATTAGTCAAGAATTTTACACAGAATTAATTTAAATAAATTAAAAATCCGACCACCCCTTACCGTTTTTCACACATACCCTCTAGCGAACATATAAAAGATTACTTTTGTTTCTTTTAAGATAAATTTACCTTGTGTGGTATCAGCTAATATTAGATTTTTCTAGGGAACCCAAATCTGTAAATAGATTCTATATAGGATCGCCCTTACAAAGTCACACCCTGTTAAAGCCTCGTACCTTTACAATGCACGGACAGCAACATACGTCTCAGTACCTAAATGTCTGCAACTCAGCATACACGCTCGTTTCAATGGGTATATAAATATAGAAGACGTTAATGGTTAGTTCCAATTCGAACTTTTGTAGTAAAAATGCTTTCACACACTTCATGAGATACTTAAGATGTTCAATCTAGAAAAATAATGCTTAACAGTTTTTGAATTATACATGTAAATATTAATTTCTTCAACGTTTACAAGTGGATAATATAAAAGTTGTCTTGCAGGTAAAGTTGCTGAATAACACTAGAAAATCGCAGTTTAAACATGCAAGTTTGAAAATGTTGTCTTACCCCGAAATTTTCAAAGGTGGAAAAATTAATACGTCAAGGCTATTGTTAAAACTTTTTCGAATTACAATAATTAAGCAAAGTATTGGAAAGTTGTAGAAGATTTTACTAGTTCTCTCACCGTGAAAACATTTGCTTTAAAGGTATAGCAATCTAATTACCTGGTTCAAGAATGCATTTAATTACGCGCGTCACCTACATTCTTGAGATTCCATGTTAGTGAATAGCTCTAGGATATGTTTTATGAAAGTAAATGCGGACTCCCCTCTAGTTAAAAGGACTCGTCCGCGCAGACGGGTTCATAGAAATAGTAATAACTATAAATATTGTATAAATATTTTTTAAAAATTGCTGTATGATGGAGTTAAATCTAAATAAACATACCGAGGTGGTGTCCTGTTAGGTTTTGAATATTAAAACACTATGCGGGTCTTTGTTGGAGGTAATTTTAAAAGACGTGATAATTGATTTCAATCCCCCAGGAAATTCTATTCTAATTTAATAGGTTACACGATAAGTTGATCTCAAAAAAGAGAGCAATGCTACTTAGAAATAGATTAAAGATGAACCCCATATGGTTTGTAAAAGGTTGATCTGTAAATCAGTGAAGGTAGTTCGATTTGAAAAAAATTCCGAACGATTTGAGAACCTGAGGAAAACACAATGATAATTGATATCTTACCAGACGGAGTTATATTAAAACTACCGCTAAGAGTAATTTTTTTATAAAAATTCTAAATGGTGTTGGTGGTTAAATACAAACAGGTAAAACCCACTATAAAACAATTATAAGCGTCACTTTTCCAGTCAAGTCTTGCACAT
This sequence comes from Platerodrilus igneus, assembly GCA_036346225.1. Taxonomy (NCBI): domain Eukaryota; kingdom Metazoa; phylum Arthropoda; class Insecta; order Coleoptera; family Lycidae; genus Platerodrilus; species Platerodrilus igneus. The sequence goes on along the minus strand of JARFIW010001325.1, from coordinate 10,202,321 downwards.
AACACTGAGTAACATAATAAGGAGCTGCGCACGCTCGACCGTCAGCATAAAAGGCGAGGGAGCCATGGTCCAGAACATTAGTTGTCAAATTATCCTCGAGTTAGTCAAAATTACAAGTTTAAAATGGATTTTTCTTGTGTTGACGTTACAAGTGATGTAAGAGTGCCATTAGGTATCGACAAACTGGTGGATAAGACCATCTATGTGCTAAGTGAATTTACATCAAATTTTCACCACTATAACGTAGAAGTTGGTTTTGATTTATACGGTGGTCTGCAACCAGTCGTACAAATTATTTGCAATAGTAGAATGTGCCAAAATTATGCTATAAAAATGGACTACTAAAATGGAGAGAGTTTTGCAATCTTCAATTGGAATTTAGAATCATACAATTTACCCAAGAAGCAGCAAACGTAAGATTGAATGGTTTTCCTGGCGGAGTTGTTTTAGAATTACAACTGGATCGTGAATTCAGATTGAAACTGATTGCCGAAACATCTAATAGAAGTGTATGGGTGGCGAATAAATTTCAAGAAGAAAATTTATATAATATGGAAATTACTAAAGATCGGAATGTTATTGTGCTACCTGAGTACAAATTGCATCAAGTTATTTAATTTGCGAGAAATGGAGGAGTTGAGGTGTAGAAACTTTCCAGAATTTTACGAAAAATTTGTAGGTGATATAAAAATGTATATGGAAATACGACGGACCAAGAAAGGGTTCACACGTTATTATAGAAAGAGAACCGTGCTAGTATTTCTTTGTCTAATGATCGCAGCAATTTAAATTACTTGACACTGTTGGGAATTATTAAATGTTACCCCATCCAGTACACAGAAGATGCGACTGCGAGGCAATCGCTTGCGCAAATGTTTAGAGATTTGGCTATCCCAGATTCGTCAGACTCTGGTTATCACAGCGGTTTATATATGTTAACAGTACATGTATATATTTTATTAAAAATATAATATTTTGTTGTACTTATTTGTATCGCCAACATTAGCATAAAAATTAATAATAGACGTATTAAACTATCTGTTTTTTTATTCTTAGGTTTAAAGTGGGGTAGCCGATATTTGCATTTCTTTTAGCGTCACCAAATATGCGGTTAATGTATCTATGGAAAGTTGTACGGAAATTTTTTCAAAATGAGCAGTAAAGCCGACGGCAATTTTTAATAACCGTAAATACTATTAATCATTTCGTAAGAATATTTGAGTTTCGCTTTTAAAAAATTGACTGACCTCGCTGAATAATTATTCCTAGGTCATTAGACAACCATAAAATTAACTTATATGTGGTTTCCATTGTAAATCGTTAATTTAATAACAATGAAATGTATGATTCCTTGCGTTGTTTTGTCAATGCATCTGACTATTAATTATTAAAGTACCTTTCACAATTCTAGTTAATATATGAGAATACGCATTTTATAATTTGTTTTAAATTTGAAGATTGTTGTATTAGAACAAATTAGACTTTACACTAATTAACTGCGCTTGCAAATAAGATATAACTTTCGCTCGGTGATTCATTTAGGAACTGGGCACATCATAAATTCCTAAAATATGACTTAGAGGTTATTTAAAATTACATTGCTTTATTAGTAACTACCCTGTAGACAATTGCGTGATATATAACGTTTAAAGTTTTTTATTAAGTTCTCCTTCAAAAGGTTTAAATTAATTTGCAAAAACTAAATTGGTTTTTAGGGCATGAGAGAAATCTATGTAGGTTGTGTATAGTACCTATAAGAGTTGATTTTATTTTGAAAAAATACTAGAATTAGAATCCGCGCAATACTTTTATACAAATTTTAATAAGTTTGATATTAGGCATAAGGGTGTAACTTTGCAAGGAATAGACCAATTGCCCGGGAAATTAGGGTTCAGGTTCAATTAACAGATTACCCAGTGTAAAAGTGATTAGGATGGCGCTTGTGACATAGTGTGCGTGAATGTTCGGTTGCAGACATTTAGGTACTGAGGGGCGCTGTCCGTGCATTGTAAAGGTTCGAGGCTTTAACAGGGTGTAACTTTGTAAGGGGTGTTCCTATTTAAAAACTATTTACAGATTTGGGCTCCTTAGAAAAGTCTAATATTGGTTGATACCAAACAAGATATATTTATCTTAAAAGAAAAAAAAATCTTTTATATGTTTGCTAGAGGGTATGTGTGTAAAACGGTAAGGAGTGGTCAGATTTTAAATCTATTTACAGATTCGGATCCTGCGTAAAATTCTGGACTAATTTGATGTGTCGCATGACTAAAAACGCCTTGTATATTATCCGCTTGTAAACGTTGAAGAAATTAATATTTCATGTATAATTCAAAAAATGTTAATAATTATTTTTCCAACTTGTAAGCTATATGTATTAGAGAGGCGAAATACCCAAAGATTTCAAACGTAATATCATAGTAACTATACCAAAAAAGAAAGGCGCGGATAGATGTGAACATTTTCGAACAATAAGTTTGACAGCACACGTGTTAAAAATATTAACTCTAATAAGACGAATGGAAAAACGAGCTGAAGAAATACTAGAAGACCAATTTGGGTTTATGCGAAATAGAGGAAAACGGGAGGCTACTATAGCTCAGAGAGTGATAATAGAGAAAACAATAGAAAAGGGGGAAAGCGTGTACATAGGGTTTGCAGATCTGGAAAAAGCATTCGACAATGTAAAATGGAAAAAAATGTTCGAAATACTCAAAAAGATTGGAATGAGTTATAGGGATACACGAATAGTACATAGCTTATACAAAGAGCAAACAGCAGTAATAGAATTAGAGTAGGAACGTAGAGAAGTACACATTTGGAAAGGGGTGAGGCAGTGATGTGCCCTATCTCCATTAATATTTAACTAGTACATTGAAGAGACAATAAATACTGTGAAATGCAGGACGACATTTGGAATTACTATGCAGGGACAAAAATTTATATGCTTAGATTTGCAGATGACATAGCGGCAATCGCATCTAGCAAGGAAGAGTTAGAAGCTGCTCTTAATAAAATAGAAACGGTTCTAACAAAAAGATACGGTCTGAAAATTAACAAAAATAAAACTAAAGTACTAGTATGCAAAGGAGGAAAAATAAATCAAAAACAAAAGTACAAATATGTAACACAAACTTACAAGTGGTTAATGATTTCTGCTACCTAGAAGCCAAATAACGCAAGATGGGAAAAGCACAAAAGATATAAAACAGCGGTTAGCACAAGGTCGTGCAACATTTAACAAGAAAAGGCAACTACTGTATTCAAAGACAACAAACATAGAAACAAGGAAAGGATTACTTAAAGCATATGTGTGGAGCACAGCACTGTACGGCTGTGAAGGCTGGACAGTAGGAGAAGCAAACAAGAAAAAGGTAGAAGCCTATGAAATGTGGTGCTACAGACGTATGATGAAGATATCACGGACAGACAAAGTTAAGACAAAAAAGGTAGAGGGGTAGAAAGAAATATGTGGAAAACGGTAAAAAATAGGCAAGATATGATGATAGGCCACATACTACTACGTGAGGGAATAGTGCGGAATATATTAGTAGCAGAGATAGGAAAAAAGAGAAGCAGAGGTAGAGCTAGGTTAGACTACTGTGAAAGATGTAGGGTGTAGGAGTTTCATAGAAATGTGTAGGCTAGTTTAGACTAGAAATTAATAGAGGTACGCATCCAACCAGTCCTAAGATGGATAAATAAATAACAAAGAAAGTAACTGTATTTAAACATGATGATTGCTATAAGCAACTACAAGTATTGGTTGCGCAAATTCTCGAATAATGTTAATTGTGTGAAAGGATTTACTGGAAAACTATTATTTCGGAAAATGTCTCAGTGTTGGGGGATCTTGGCAGCCACAGACTGATTAACTCCCTTCACTGAATCTCGGTGAAATAAAGCATAAAATTAGAAATCAATAAAAGGGGAACCGAGCTGTATACATACTGTGTGAGAACTTCAGGGAACTGTGTAGACTAGCTCAGAATATAAATAAGTGCAGGACGTGTCCAACCAGTTTTGAGACGGAAAAACTAATGACGCAAAAATAAGCGAAAATAAATCTGATGATTATTATAAACAACTACAGGTGTTGGTTGTGAAATATCTGCAACTAATGTTGAATGTGCGAAAAGATATATTGGAAAAAATATTAAATCGGTAAATTTAAGTGCAGGGGAAACTTGGCAGCCACGGGCTGCTTACCTCCCTTCACAACTACTGAATGTCGGAGAAATAGGGCATATAATTGTAAAACAATAAAGGGGGACCGCACTGCATCTAATAAGATAGAACAGCGCATGTGATAAAAGACAACAAACATAGAACAAGAAGAAAGCATATGTATGGAGCACAGCACAGTACGCCTATGAAATACTGGCAGTCTGAAAAGCAGACAGAAAAACGGTAGCAGCTTTTTGAAATGTTTTGCGTCAGATGTATGAGGATAGACAGGCAAAGTTAATAACAAATAGGTTATAGAAATAGTAGGAGAACAAGGATCTCTATGGAAAAAAATAGGAGAAATAGAATACGTTCTAAAGCATTTGTGGGGAATAGTATGGGATATATTACAAGCAGAGGTTGAGAAATAGGTAGATGGTGACCTAGATCAGATAGTGATAGATGCGACTGCAAATTTCAGGGAAATCTGTAGACTAGTTCAGAATAGGAAACAATGATGGTACGCGTCAAAACCAGTTCCAGGACTGAAGACCCAATGATGATAATATAAAACTAAAATGACAAATATGGCACATACCTGTTATAGACCTTACTCTTTCGATTATCCTCAGGCATCTGTTGAAAAAGTTTACTTTAATCTGCGTGGTGATGAGAATATTCTTAGAAGAGTTCTTGAATAACGTCTTTAATAAAATGATGTCGTTAGTGTTGATCACTTATTAGTCGAAATACGTATTTTATGGTTAATGGGTTTTAATCATATTTAATTTGAACTGCAAGACAGCTTTCTGAGTTACCATTTAATAAGACTAAGGGATTTTAGTAAAAAGAATTGACTATATATCTTTCCCAATCATGCATACTAATTTCTTTCTATACAACGCTAAACTGTTAAAAATTTTATCTACCTAAGCTTTCATGTGGTTATATAACCTTTGTAAATGTATCCGATCCTGCCTGTGATTGATCAAGGAAAAAGTTTATTGTACTCGAGAGGTGACACCTGACACTTTTATTTCAAGCGCACTGACAACGTTTAAAGTGAACACCTACTCTAATTTCTTAAATGTGGTATGTGTATAGTAAATGTGGATCGGTCAAGAGAAGAGGTATCAAGTACGTACTGGAATACTTACGCTTTCACAATCAAGCAGAATCTTTGTTGCAAAGCAACTAAAAATATTCATTTTTAGCTATGATATTTGTATGAATCGTTTGTAAAAATATTCTACATAATGCACTCTGGCATAACAAATTTATTGAGGTACATCTAAAACAACTAAAGTTTTAGGATTCTAGCAAATCACAATTTTAACAGTTTTAATTATTACGATAACGCTAACACCTTTCAAATAATTAAAGGAGTATTTTATTTTAGCTTCTGTGTGTTTGCAGTTCGTCGTAGTTTCACAGTCGAGCTTAAACTTCATTAATTCGTACAATATGCTGAAACTACTTTCAAATAACTCGTTTAAATTGCATGGGAAATGTTCGGGAATATCAAATACGAAATTTTGTGTGAAAAAGGAATAAGTAATATTTTCCTCTTAGTAAATGATGTAATTTTACAAATTAATTAATAAAATACAAGCAAAAGTAGAGCATATAAAATTAAACGAAATGAGGCGCAGCACAGATAATTAATTATAAGGAAGCTTTGGCTTCAATTATGCGTAAAATTGAAAAATTTATCGAGAAGGCTTTCCAACTCCATCCAAATAGCGTTTAATCGTGTTTTAATCATTTGCCCTTAGCGGCAAAATTTCACCGAAAGCTCTTATCGCCGCGAAAACTTGTCTAATAATTTATGAGAAGAAATTTCCAGTAATTAAGTAAAGCTTAGAGATGTAAAGGTACTACATCATTAAATACCTATTTTTAAGCTTATCTTTTAATTGTATTCATTCAATGGAAACGTTGGTTATAGGTGTCCTTTTGTGAAAACCGCCTGAAAGCCTTAATCTTTTGAGCGACTTTTAAAACAAGTCTAAACTTACAATACAAGCGCAAGTGATGTCAAAACAGTTATTAATTCCTAATTGGTGCAATATCCAACTGTAGACAAGCATCAAAAGTAAATGATGAATGTTACGATGTGAAACGACAGCGCTTGTGATCCCACTGAGGAGTACAAGGAGCTAACATTAGTTTAGGGGATTTACCCGTCGGCTGTCAAAAACATTATTGATGATATGAGATAAATATTACATACATTCAAGCAAACAATAAAATACGAGATAAATTGCATTCATGTGTATTATTCTTTACTAGCTCTTGATGTTGGGTATTTATTTATATAATATACCGAAAAGCTTCAGATTAGCTCGTAAGTTATCAACTATAATTTGGTTGAAGGAATTTAAGCAGTTTACTTTTGAAATGGTTTTTTACTAGATGTCGTTCAATATGAAACTGCAGTGCAACCATGTCGATCGTTATTCTCCGATTTTGCAAAGACGACAAAGTTGTAAAATAAATTTTCTTCTACAGTTGTTTCCAAGGCTAATCGATATAGACACCCGTAAAATAATATTAATATAAACGACACTTAAACCGAAACAAAATGATGAAACTACAAAGAATGTCCTAAGTTATTTATGTTCATCAAAAAGAGACCGACGAGAGACGATGTGTGCTGCATTCCAAGATGAAACAATATTTGGATTTTTCAAAAAAAATGCTATGGCATAAGCTAGAGGGTAGAAAGCGTCAACTAAAGGTAAAGGCGTAAACGTTATCCGTACTATTACACACTGGTGGAAGCTTTATGACGTGATCTCTAATTACAGCTTAAGTGTTGCATAATCTTAAAGTTAACTACAGAATAACAATACTTTGTATGGAATATTTGGGAGACCACTACAATTTGTATGCCTGATCAAAAGAAAATTGAATGCGAGAAGTGTGCACAATTTTCTACCAATGTAAATTTGATGTTTGAATTTGTAGCAAAGGTGTTAAATGGAAAAACCAGATTTCGCACTTATTTTAGGCAGACTAAACAAACTTGTGGAGTTAAATACCAACCCTACAGAGAACTTTGTTAAGCAAGAAAACGTAAACATTTTGTTTACGTATGAAGATTGACTATAGCATGCTTTTTTATCAACCGTAAAGAGCTAACTTTATAAACTACAAGTGTATGATAATGTTGCGTATTAAAAAAGCTCTTCATTATACTTGCAAAGACTAATTAATAGTCATTAAAACTTAAAAATTCTAGGAAAGCAATTAGCGCCTTACACCATTGTAGATCAAACGGTCTCAAAAACGAAAATTTGGTTTATATTACTTATGTACTTAATCCTTATAAATGGTAATCATGTAAACATGTTAGATTTCTTTAACAACCAGCATGTTGCTAATATCTATGTAGAGTCAGCTGGATAGGAAAAAGATAGAAGGATATAGGAAGACCTAGACCAAACCATATTAGTCAAATTATTAGAAATTTAGGTTGTGAAGGGTATGTAGTGCTTTTTAGATTAGCACAGATTAGAAAAGAAGTTAGAGCTGCGTCAAACCGACCTTAAGTAAGGTCGAAAACAAAATGATGATGATGATGTACTTAATTAATTTACTTAATTAAATATTCCGTTCCGAATGGACCTGCACCTTGAAGAAGTTGTAAACTACTAGAATAGGTGGAATGGCTTTCGCGTTCCAGTGATGTAATGAACCAAACGACTGGTCCAACCAAAGCAGTAGGGTCTTCAGTGAGAAACCAGACAAAGACAGGTCCCCGAAAGAGGGCAGCAGCTTTTTCGGTACTTATAGTGGAAGAGACCATAGGGGACGGTATGTCATTCTACGACACACTACTGCGATGTGGAAAGCAACGGGAAACCACCACATTACCTCCCAAGTTCACAGCGTACTTAAATTGTAAGTAACACGATGGCATCCTCTGCAGTATAACATTCCGGAGTTAAAATATTCCTCATTCGGATTTCCGGTAAAGGACTACTTTGGAGGATGTGATCGGATAGTTTAAAGGAAGATCAGGGAACATTTTGCGAGTCCAAGCGTGGAATGTCAGAAGTATGAATCAAGTAGGTAAGCTAGATAACTTGAAAATTGAAATGGATAGGTTAACACCATACAATAGCGATCAGCGAAGTTCGCTGACCAGAGGCGGAGGATTTTTGGAGTGAAGACTTTAGGGTAATTCATACAGGATCAGAAAAAGGAAATTTGAGTGTGGTTACAGTTATGCGAAAAAAGATAGGACAACGTGTAGAAAACTACTTATAAAAGAACGAAAATGTACTCATGGTTAGATTAGAATCCAAATCCGTAAATACAGTAATAATACTGGTATACATGCCCACCCCTAGCTACAATGAGAAAGAGGTAGAGGCGATCTAAAAGGATATAGAAGACATACTAAGATACGTCAAAGGACATGAAAATTTAATAATTACGGGGACTTTAATGCAGTGGTAGTTGAGGGTAGGGAAGGAACGGTAGTACTTTACTTGGTTTAGCCACGAGAAATGATAGATAAAATAGGCTGGTAGAATTTTGCAACAAGAACAACTTAACCATTACAAACACATTATTTCAATATCATGCTAGAAGACGGTTCACGTGGAAAATGCCAAGAGATATAGGAAGATCTTAAATTTATTAAACTTTTGATAGACAAAGGTTTACGAATCAAGTTATAGATTGTAGAAGCTACCCAGAAGCAGATATAACAACTGGCCACAACACCGTAATTATGAAGACCGCTCTTAAATTTGAAAATTTGAAAAAAGAACGGAAAAATACACTTTGACTTTGAGAAAGTAAAAGATAAAAATATCCATGAAAGATTTGAAGAAAAGGTAAATTAACTGCTAAAAGATATCGCGAAAATATCTTATACTAAGGAAGTAAAAACAGAATGGAATAACATTAAATACAGCTTAAACATGGCGGCAAAGAAATTCTGGGGTATACAAAAAAGAAAATAAGAAACCATGGATAACAAAGGATATCCTGGATCTAATAAAAGAAAGACGAAATACAAAAATAGAACAAATGAAACCGGAAAACAAATATACAAGCCATAAAATGGGAAATTATTTGCAAATGCAGAGAAACTAAAGAACAATGGCTTGATGGAAAATGCAAAAAAGTACAACTAAGATGGAAATAGAAAAGGCAGACGAAGCATACAAACTAATTAGAATGAACTTCATGGATATAAAACCGTATAGCGAAAATATATGGCACACGGAAGGAAACTTCATTATAGGAAATGTAGATAAAGTGGATAGATGGCAAGAATATTTACGGAATTTATATGCAGGAGAGGAACTAACAGCACTAGATCACGAATCAGACATTGAAAGGGATGACTTGGGATATCCTATACTTATATTTTATACACAGGAAAAGCAGTAACAAAACGTTTCTTGTAAGCTATATGTATGAGACTGGCGAAATACCCAAAGATTACAAACGTAACATCATGGTCACTATACCAAAAAATATAGGCTCGGATAGAAGTGAAAATTTCCGAACAATAAATTTGACAGCACACGTGTCAAAGGTATTAACTAGAATTGTACAAAAGCGAACGGAAAAACGAACTAAAGAAATACTAGAAGATCAATTTAGGTTTAGGCGAGACAGGGAACACGGGAGGTTATTTTAGCTCTGAGGATGATAATAAAGAAGACAATCGAAAAAGAAAATAGCGTGTATATAGGGTTTGTAGATCTGGAAAAATGGAAAAGAATATTTGAAATATTCAAAAAGTTTAGAATGAGTTTTAGGGATAGACGGTTAGTGCATAGCTTATGCAAAGAGCAAACAGCGGAAATATAATTACAACAGGAACGTAGAGAAGTAAATATTAAGAAATACGTGATACAAGGATGTGCCCTATCCTCATTGATTTTTAACTTGTACATCGAAGAGGCAATGAATACTGCCAATTGCAAGAAGACACTTGGAATTATTGTGCAGGAACAAAAGATTGATATGCTTAGATTTGGAGATGATATAGCGGTATTAGCATCTAGCGAGGAAGAGTTAGAAGCTTCTCTTAGTGAAATGCAAACAGTTCTAACAGAGAGATACGGTATGAAAATTAACAAAAATAAAATAAAAGTACTGGTATGCAAAGAAGGGGAAAATAAATTAAAGACTAGAATACAAATAAGTAACTAGAACTTACAAGAGTTTAAAGATTCCTGTTACCTAGGAAGCCAAATGACGCAAGATGGGAAGAGCGCAAAACATATAAAACAAACATTAGCACAAAGTCTTGCTACAGTTAACAAGAAACGGAACTACTGTGTTCAAAGTCAACAAACATAGAAACAAGGAAACATATGCGTGCAGCAAAACACTGTACGGCTGTAAAACCTGGACAGTAGGAGAAGCGACCAGGAAAAAGCCTTTGAAGTGTGGTGCTATAGACGTATCATGAAGACATCATGGATAGACAAAGTTAAGAACAAAGAGGTACTGGAAATGGTAAAGGAAGAAAGAAGTACGTGGAAAACATGAATGATTCTCAACGCAGACAAGACTAAAACAATTTTATTCTCCAAGCGTAAACCAACATTACACCAACATCCAACATTAATTGGCAGGAGACTACGGTGGCAAACGAACATCCGATGCTTGGGCGTCTACATCGACCGAAAACTCAACTTCAACCAACACACAAGACACATTCTATCCAAAGCACGAGGGATAAAAGGGCTATTACATCCAACTTTAAACAGCAGAAACAAAATTTCACTGGACCAGTCCTGAGCAAGGCGTCGGAGGCATGGCACACATGCCTAACAAGAGCAAACAAATCAAGAGTGGAAGCTTTCCAAAACAACGCTCTTCGACTAATCACAGACGTTTTATGGTTTGGCAGAAATGGCAGCATTCGGAACGACCTGTAGATCACGATATTCCACGACCACTGAGCGGTGCTAGCAGAGAACACATTTGAAAAGATTGACAACTCCGAGCATTCAATAATACGCAACATCACACCGACGGATAGCGTTCCACAACAAGTTAAACGAAGACCGAGACCAACGATACAGCCCTAAACAATAAATAAAATTCAAGCTCAATAACATCCATGCAGCAAAAATCCTAAGATTCAGGCTGTTTAATGAAGTTGACTCTGAGAGGGTAAGGCTCGACAAGCAAGAAACAGACAGAAAAACGATAGAAGCATTTTGAAATGTTGTGCTTTAGATGTATCAGGATGATAACACGGACCAACAAAGTTAATAACAAGGACGTTATAGAAATGGTAGGGGAATGAAGACATCTGTGGAAAACCAAAAGAAATAGGAGAAATAGAAGTACAGGATGCGTTCTAAGGCATTTTTGGAGAATAGTGCAGGATATATTACAAGCAGAGATAAGAAAAGGGGTAGAGGTAGTCCTAGATCAGCCTATTGCACGCTGATAGTGAAAGATGCAGACTGTGAAAATTTCAGGGGTGTGTAGGTTAGCATAGAATAGGAAACAATGAGAGTACGCGTCTAACTAGTTCCAGGACTGAAGACCTAATGATGAGTTAGTTATTTATGAAATATCAAGGTTCAAATATTATAAATTTCTACATACAAATTTGATAAATATAACACTTTCCTTTCAGTCCTCGATTACGTACTTATCTAAGGGTTTTCAACCGTGTCCGTTTTCTGTAGATCTTTGACGTGGTGCTTTTCCGTTATAAAAGGTATTGTATGCTTTGAGGGAAAGGTAAGGAAAGTTGGGTAGATAGCGAGCACTACACCGAAGGCACACGCCAAAACGGCACTCTGAAAAGCATACTTTTAAACTAAATACAATAAATTTAATGAATATAAGATATGAAACCTGGTCATCCAATAATTGTAAAAGGTATATTACGAATTAGTTTACCTAACACATAACAATTACAGCAAAACTGCCAAAAAAAGAAAAGAGAGAAAAGTTCTTTTATTCCTGGAGAACTACTCATAAATCCTTGATAACTAAAGACAGTTTTTAAACGCTACCTGATTTTTCTTGAAACAACCCGCACTAAATCAGGATATGGAAAGTGAAAATTGGCCACTAATCTATCGATTACTTCAATATTGCCCATACAGTTATTTTGTGCCGCAATTCCCGCTAGCAACACTTTATCGGAAAGAAGCAGACTACTTAACCTAATATCCTGCTGTTCTAAATTAAATTCTAAGTTTTAAAATGCATCTTAGTAAAGCTAGCAATTTAAAAAAAAATTCTTTTACCATAAACATTTTAGCATACTACTACACAAATATTTACAAAGATACGGGTAAATATCCAAATCTTACCCTGTCAATTTGGCAACTGAATCAAACAAATTTTCACTAATTTACCCTAACTGCCCTATCAGATCATATAGCTAAAGCTAGTTAGGTTTCCTCTTTCAATTTTCACTTTTCACCCGAGTTGTATTATATAAATCTCGGTTTCCAAATAATTGTAATTAAAGTTTCCCTAAGATAAGCTCAGGATATCAGTATAACTCCAAAGATAAGATAGCTCCGAGGATTAGCTAAAATCCCAAGATAAAGGTGATATCCTAAGATAATTTTCAAAAATAACTCTGAGATAAAGATAAAATACTAAGATAATTTCCAAAGTTAATCCCAAGATGAAGATAAAATTCTAAGGTAATTACCAAAAATAAGCGCAAGATAAGATTAAATCATAAGATAAGGACATAAATATACTTAAAACTAATTTCAGAAGGTGGTTCCGTAAAACGGTTAAAGAGAATTTTCTGGTGCCCGAAATGGATGTTCTAGAAGCGATACCCGTTCTTTCAACACATATGGGACCAGCTTACTGTGGGTGCAGTATCACCTACGTCACAGGTGTAAGATATGCCATCGACAAACAAATTGACACGAGAACAATACCGCCACTTAAAGCAAGAACATTGGCGACGCATGGCTAAAAACGAGATCCGCACAACATGACCCAGTGCCGTGGGATAACTAGTCCCCAGACCATACGGTGACTATCGGAACAGAAAAGGTAGCTAACTATTGGAATAGGTATTAAAACAAGGAGATTGAATTTAGTTGAATGTCATAGTAGCTTCTGATGCGAAGAAAGAAGAAGAAGAGCTTGCATTGAACCCAACATGGCAGACAAGGTGCATAGAAGAGCGTTATTCAACTCGCCAAAGTGTAATCAATAACCCGCAGTGGAGGAGCACAACCGTTATGTGACAGACGGTAATCTTTGGGACTGGGGCATCAAGAAAAAAATAAGCCTGAATAGAAAACAGCGGTATATAAAAGGGTAATATTCCTGGACAAGAGTCTTATGAAAGAGAGAGGAAGGGGGAGTTTCCAAGTAAAAAGAACAAGAAGTATGAAAGATCCCCTGCCTAGCAATATAAGTAAAAACAAAACCACGCCATGCTATTCTAAACAGTAAGCATACTCAAGAAGGCATCAGCAATGATTAGAGAAATATATATACAGGGTGAGTTTATAGTATGGCAACGGTCGATAACTCCGTTATTATAAAAGCTACGTAAACCAAATTTGGAGGCATATTAGGCATGCCTAAAGTGCACATTTTAAAAATATTTGGAAGCATACAGGGTGTTTCATAATTCCAGGGCATATTAAACCTATATTTTTTTAAATGGAACACCTTATATATTATTACATTTTTGAAAAGCCCATGAAAAGAGCTTTAAGCTGATATCAAATTGTATTTGTCTATTCCTTTTAGTTTTTGAGATATTCAACTGTTTTTAGAAAAAATGACCCCGATTAGATACATTGCCACTGTACTAATACACAACTTATGTTAATTTTCAAGATGCAGAAAATTTTACCATATACCATAGTATATTTGTAAATATCACTTTTTTGAAATTTCTTCCCAGTATACAGGGTGTGTCAGGTTTCGCAAAATGCAATTTTTAAAATTTTTTTTAAATGGCACTCTACTAATTTTATTGCTACAATGGATAGTTCATTAAGTGTCCTTTCATTTTTGTTAAGCATTCCCTATACCTAAATCCATTACTTTCTGAGGTATTTTTGATTTTCTTCAAATTTTATGAATGTTTTTAATTTACATAACTAAAAATAACTTACTATTGGAGAATATTATAAAACAATTAATACATATTGATTAACAATTAACTACACTTCTCCAATAACAATTTTCACTAAAGATATAACAACCTACAATAATACGCTATCAACAGAATTCTGCCAGATCAACAGTATGCATTTTATAGAAAATCCACGAAAAAACACGAAATCAGGCAGGCTTTGAAAAAAATAACTATTACAATTAAAATGTCATTTAGGTTTATTAATATTAGTGTGTTGTCATTTAACAGGATATATCTCTTGGTATATTCTTGATGCAAGTAGGAAATTTCTTAAACTTGCTCCCAATACCCAAATCATATTTATTTGTTCTTCCGCTGTAAAATTCATTTTGAAAACTCCTTCAAAGATTACATTTAAAACAGAACTGATAATGTGTTAAATGACAACACACTACAATTAATAAACCTAAATGACATTTTGATTGTAATTGTTATTTTTCAAAGCCTGCCTGATTTCCTGTTTGAACATTTTCTATAAAGTGCATATTGTTGATCTGGCAGAATTCTGTTGATAGCGTATTATTGTAGGTTGTTATATCTTTAGTGAAAATTGTTATTGATAACTGAGTTGATTGTTAATCAAAATGTATTAATTGTTTTATAATATTCTCCAATAGTAAGTTATTTTAGTTATGTAAATTAAAACATTCATAAAATTTGAAGAAAATCAAAATATCTCAGTAAGTAATGGATTTAGGTATAGGAATGCTTAACAATAATGAAAGGACACTTAATGAACTATCCATTGTAGCAATAAAATTGGTAGGGTGCCATTTAAAAAAAATTTTAAAAATTGCATTTTGCGAAACTTGACACACCCTATATACTGGGAAGAAATTTCAAAAGTGATATTTACAAATATACTATGGTATATGGTAAAATTTTCTGCATCTTGAAAATTAACATAAGTTCTGTATTAGTGCAGTGGCAATGTATCTAATCGGGGTCATTTTTTCTAAAAACAGTTGAGTATCTCAAAAACTAAAAGGAATAGACAGATACAATTTGATATCAAATTAAAGCACTTTTCATGGGGTTTTCAAAATGTAATAATATATAGGGTGTTCCATTAAAAAAAATATAAGTTTAATATGCCCTGGAATTATAAAACACCCTGTATACTTCCAAATATTTTTAAAATGTGCACTTTAGGCATGCCTAATATGCCTCCAAATTTGGTTTACGTAGCTTTTATAATAACGGAGTTATCGACCGTTGCCACACTAAAACTCACCCTGTATATATATATATATATATATATATATATATATATATATATATATACTTTGTGGTATAACGACCTTGCAGTTATAAAATATAATATATACAATAACAGGCTTTTAGGTCTGTCATTATAACATTCAAATTTGATTAACAAAACACAAAACTGTGTTCTTTTCAAAAGCTTTCAACATCACTTTCAGTTTGTATTAAAAAAAATTTATCTATATCGACGATTTCATTGTAAAACCTCACATTAGTAAGTAAGTTTTTAACTGTTTAGCCCATATTAATGTTTCTAATTTTTAGTATCTTTGAAAATGGTTTAAAATAAAACCGAAAGCTTAGATTTATAATACAGAGTACAATTAATTAACCAGCAGACCTAAAAGCCTGTTATTGTATATATTATATTTTATATATATATATATATATATATATATATATATATATATATATAGTAATGAGTTTATTTTTCTTTTTTCGAACGTATAATACAATTGGAATAATAGAGAATGTCAAATAATTTTTGGGATGAATTTCGTTCGGATGGTTTTTTTTAATATTTAAATGAAAATCATTTGTTGATAATCAACGTTTCGGACTTTATTTAGACCTTAATCTTGATTCTAAAAGTATAATACATTAATAGCTAGAATAATGTTTGAGTACTTACAAAAACTTGATTTCTTAAAGAATTAAATTGACAAACATTTTGACATTTGAGAAAATTATTATAGAGTATGAACGTCAAATTAAAGTAGACTACATATTTAAATGTATTTAATATGTAAACGTTTTTTTTAAAAAAGGTTGTTAGAAGCAAGGTTGTAGGTAGGATTGTGTTTATCAACAAAGCTATAGACTATTGATTGAAATTATATAGTAGAGTGTAAATATTTGTGAGATTGTGTGTGTCTGTTTTAAAGTTTAAACTATTATTGTTTTTTTGTATATAGTATGATTCTAAAAACAATCTGTTAACATAGTTACATTCTATATCTAAAATCTTAGACAGAACCTCCTAACATTGTTATTTACAAAAAAATACCTTATATTAACAATCTTACACCGGCAATACATAAAACAATAATTAACAATAATATCAAAATTGTTTATCAATACAATAAATCTATTAACAATCTTTTACAAAAATTAAAATGCAACTATCAAACCAATATGTAGTAACTTAATATACAGCATCAAGTGTTCTTGTAACATGACGTATATAGGACAAACAAATCAGTGGCTAAGATCTCGACTCACACAACACAAAAGTGACGCCAAAATTGGTAAAAAATCATGTGCTCTTGCATCACACATACATGAGACTAAACACATAGTCAACTGGGATGACACTAAGATTTTAGATATAGAATGCAACTATGTTAACAGATTGTTTTTAGAATCATACTATATACAAAAAGACAATAATAGTTTAAACTTTAAAACAGACACACACAATCTTACAAATATTTACACTCTACTATATAATTTCAATCAATAGTCTATAGCTTTGTTGATAAACACAATCCTACCTACAACCTTGCTTCTAACAACCTTTTTAAAAAAAAACGTTTACATATTAAATACATTTAAATAAGTAGTCTACTTCAATTTAACGTTCATACTCTATAATTTTCTCAAATGTCAAAATGTTTGTCAATTTAATTCTTTAAGAAATCAAGTTTTTGTAAGTACTCAAACATTATTCTAGCTATTAATGTATTATACTTTTAGAATCAAGATTAAGGTCTAAATAAAGTCCGAAACGTTGATTATCAACAAATGATTTTCATTTAAATATTAAAAAAAAACCATCCGAACGAAATTCATCCCATAAATTATTTGACATTCTCTATTATTCCAATATATATATATATATATATATATATATATATATATATATATATATATACAAAGTAATTTTATTATATGTTTCAAAACCTTTACACTTTTTTATTTATATATCTGATGCCATTACATGTATTTTAAACCTCAATTTAGTGAGTATATTTTAAATGTAATTATTTATTGTTAATGCGTTTGTATTATTTATAGTACCTCTGAAGAAGAATATAAATATATTCGAAAATTTAGGTAATAAAAAAGATTCTTATTAATCATCCAGCAGACCTAAAACCCACTACTTATATTATATAATAAAATAAGGTCATAAAATAATTACCTGTTGTATACATCATAATGGGCTTTTATCAACTTATAACTAATAAATATGGATAAAAATAAAATTAAATAAAAACCCTTAACCACAAAAAATATTTAAATTACTAGATACGTATTTCGACCACTATGTGGTGATCATCAGTAGGAAACCCCTTAAAAAAAAAAACAACAACAATAATAATAATAATTAGCTGTTGTTCTGGAACACTTCAGAGGATATTTTCCTCACCACTTAGGCTGAAGTAAACCTTCTCAACCTATAATTTACTATATTGTTGCTTTAAACACTATCGAGGATAGTCTCCTCACCCGCAGGCTGGTGTTCTCAACAACAAACAAGTCAATTGTGACATTATAACTTAAATCTACTTAATTTATACTAATTCTAAATCTACTGAAGCGGAACCAATTTAATCTTGCTTTCTCATTGGTTGTTGACCAATAGGGAAAGCAAAGCAGATGGCGCTATTGGCCCTTTATCGGTGTTTAAGAGGGGTCCTTTATGTTTAACAATTTTAATTGATTCATAGGCATTTAAGGAGGGAAACGTTGGTACCGCTTTTAACAATTTAACATTTTCTAGTTTAACGGGGTGGCTGGTTTCAAATATATGTTTGGCGACCTGAGACCTTTCATATTTACCATATTTGAAGTGAGTAATGTGTTCTTTAAATCTTGTTGTTATATTCCTCTTGGTCTGACCAATATATTTTTGAAAACACCCTGGCCCTGCACAACTAATTTCATAAATCTCCGACTTTTGCAATTTTTCCACCTTGTCTTTTGAATTACCTAGCAAATCTTTAATTTTATTAGTATTAGTGAAAGCAATTTTGAAATTACACTGTTTGAATATTTTATCAAGACCTTTTGTGGTTTTGTGAAACAGAAGTTGAGGACTATATCAAGCTTGTTTCGCATTGCATGTCCCAGAACTGTTTTCAATTCAACAACAAGTTGTACGAACAACATGAAGGCACAGCAATGGGAAATAGCTTATCACATTTCATAGCAAATTTATTTATGTCTCGTTTTGAAACCGAGTTAAAAGAAAACTCAAATACTTCCCAAGGATATGGTTAAGGTACGTGGATGATATTTTTGCAGTTTTTGACACTTCTAAATCAAATGTTGATGATTTTCTTAAAGAAATGAATTCAAAATTTCAAAGCATAAAATTTACGTATGAACTAGAGAATAATGGACAATTACCCTTTTAGATACATTAGTAATTAGAAATGGTAATAAATTAGAATTTGACATTTATAGAAAAGAAACCAATGTAAATCGCTTTATTTTGTCTTCCTCTAATCATAGCATACAACATAAGTTGGCTTCATTTAACTTTTAATTAATAGATTATTGAATTTCCTTTAAATAAAACAGATTTAATAAGGAATTTGCTCTTATTAAACAAATAGCGAATTACAATGGTTTTCTTCTGATATTATAGATAATATTTTTAGAAAGTGTAAAATAGGATCAACATCCGTAAATCAACGACTTTGCAATCAACCACCTCTAACGATAATGTTAAATATGTTAAACTTCCGTTTCACAAAACCACAAAGGGTCTTGATAAAATATTCAAACAGTGTAATTTCAAAATTGCTTTCACTAATACTAATAAAATTAAAGATTTGCTAGGTAATCCAAAAGACAAGGTGGAAAAATTGCAAAAGTCGGGGATTTATGAAATTAGTTGTGCAGGGCCAGGGTGTTTTCAAAAATATATTGGTCAGACCAAGAGGAATATAACAACAAGATTTAAAGAACACATTGCTCACCTCAAATATGGTAAATATAAAAGGTCTCAGGTCGCCAAACATATATTTGAAACCAGCCATCCCGTTAAACTAGAAAATGTTAAATTGTAAAAAGCGGTACCAACGTTTTCCTCCTTAAATGCCTATGAATCAATTAAAATTGTTAAACATAAAGGACCCTCTTAAACACCGATAAAGGGCCAATAGCGTATCTGCTTTGCTTTCCTATTGGTCAACAACCAATGAGAAAGCAAGATTAAATTGGTTCCGCTTCAGTAGATTTAGAATTAGTATAAATTAAGTAGATTTAAGTTATAATATCACAATTGACTTGTTTGTTGTTGAGAACACCAGCCTGCGGGTGAGGAGAATATCCTCGATAATGTTTAAAGCAACAATATAGTAAATTATAGGTTGGGAAGGTTCACTTCAGCCTAAGTGGTGAGGAGAATATCCTCTGAAGTGTTCCAGAACAACAGCTAATTATTATTATTATTGTTTTTAAGAGGTTTCATTGATGATGACCACATAGTGGTCGAAATACGTATCTAGTAATTTAAATATTTTTTGTGGTTAAGGGTTTTTATTTAATTTTATTTAAATCGTGCCACAGTGTTTCTATAGATTATTAATAAATATGGAGCTGATACTACTTTCCTCCTAAAACGCTGGGCAAAACTAAACATAAAACTGACATCATTATATAACCGTAGAATATTTTTATTGCAATGCAGAAAACATGGCCTGATACCAAATCACATTCCACAGTCAATGAAGAATCTATACAACTTACTTGAAGCTGATGGTAAAAATATTACTCTTATAACAAAACGTTTTAGCGATAGGTTAAAAATTAAAATTCTAAATTTAGAAATAGTAATTACGCACCGTTTAGTTAATAAAACTGAAAAGGAATTAAATATTGTAAAAGATAAAGTTGCTAATATTATTCCACATAATGTTTTTACAGTATATAATAACAGACAATTAATTTCTTTTAATAACAAATTTTACCATGTCAAAAATAATAACCTACAGAAATTTGACAAACTTTCAGAATTCAATCAAATTAAATTTAATCATACTGACAGTTGGTTTAAAAATATTAGCAATTTTGATATTCCTGATAACGTAAAACAGTTTTTGTCATTAGGTTCTAAGTTTTGTTTACCACCTATTATTAATAACAACATCATAATAAAACTTTTGGCTGATTTAGAAGATATAATGTTACATTTAGAAAGTCAAGAAAAAGATATGTGTAGGGTTTTTGTCACAAACATTATTACAAATTTTATTCATAGTAATGCCAAACACAAATAATGATTTTTAACAAATTATGAGTGTAAAATGTTTCTTAATGATAATAAAGATCTATATATACTAAAAGCAGATAAGGGAAATATTACGGTAGCAAAGTCTAAATCTGACTACCATAAGAAGGCATTAGATTTATTAAATGATGCTTCCACATACGTCATAATTAATAAAAATCCCACTTCACGTATACAAAAGGAAACTATGGATATAATAAAGCATTTAAAATCAAAAAAATATATTTCAGATAATACAGCAAAAGTTTTAAACAATTACAGCAGTGTTGCACCTAAATTCTACGGTCTTCCTAAATTACATAAAATAGAATATCCTTTGAGACCCATTATAGCTTCTATCAACAGTCCTACTGAAAATATTTCCAAGTTCCTTTCCCAAATCCTTTCGTTATCTATTCCTATTAATGATTACTATGTTAAAGATTCATTTGAATTTGCAAATTTTATTAATGATTTTCAACTTCCTGAAGAATATATAATTATTAGTTTAGATGCTATTTCACTGTTCACTAATATACCCAAGGACTTAGTTTTAAAAGATATAGACAAAATTTGGTCTAATATACAAACACATTGTAATATACCTAAAAAAGAATTTTTACACGTTATATCATTTATATTCGATAACAGTTATTTTTCTTATAATAATACATACTACAAACAAATATTTGGTTGTCCAATGGGTTTAAATTTAAGTCCCATAATTGCTCAAATTTTAATGGATTCATTATTAGACACAGTAATTCCCTTGCTATCATTTCGATTACCTTTTGTTAAAAAATTTGCAGGTGATATCATAACATCTATTCCGAAAGATAAATTAAATGAAATATTACAATTATTTAATAACTACAATAAAAGTATTCAGTTTACTATCGAAAAGGAAACAAATTGTAGTGTTCCATTTTTAGATACTTTACTAATTAGAAACAGTAACAATAAAATAATTTTAAACTGGTATCAAAAACCTTCAAATTCTAGTAGACTTCTTAACTATCATTCATATCACCTATATAACACAAAAATTAACTTTATATTAGGACAAAAAAACAGAATCAAGAGAATATGTCATCCTACCCTATATAATCAAAATTTATACAAATTAAGCAAAATTCTTCAAAATAACAACTACCCCAAATCACTTGTAAATAAACTTCTATTCAGTCATTCCAATGAATCTATAGATTCAATTACTGAAACTGATGTAAATATAAATAGACATGATTCTTCATACAAATCTCTTCCTTCCATAAAACAACTAACACCTAAATTATGCAACATCTTTAAGAAATTTAATATCAAAATAGCGAATAAAAATATTTTATCAATTGGAAAAATCTTTTCAAAAATCAAAGATCCATCAGAGGCTCTTAGTGAAAGACATGTTATATATAAAATTAATTGTATTGATTGCAATCAAAGTTACATAGGCCAAACTTCACAAAATTTAAAACAACGTGTTACCCAACACAAAAGTGATGTTAGGGTAAAGCCTAATGCATGTTCCTTATCAATGCACATCATAAATAAAGACCATTATGTAGATTTCCAAAATGTCAAAATTATCGATAGAGATAAAAACGAAAATAAAAGAAAATTTTTAGAAATGTGTTATATTTATAAAACCCCATATACAATGAATAAGGTGACGGATGTTGATGATCTAAGCTCTATCTATACATATCTTCTGAATTATGAATACATAAATAATAAATTTAAGACAAAAAAGAAAAATGATCAATTATAGGTTGTTTGTTTTATTACCACAATTAAATATAAATGATATACAAAGGTTATTCAAACATTAATGATATGTTTGAATATTTGAATACATTAATATTTACTAACTGATATATGTATATATAGGTGTATGTATACGTATTGATGAAGGTTGTATATTCATCAATACGTACAGCATGATGAACATGCATACAACTATGATATAAAAAATAACAAAAGCTATACAAAATAACTGCCAAAATTTAAATGATATACTTCAAAAAAGAACATCTTAATATATACAAAGTAATTGTATTATATGTTTCAATAACCTTTTACACTTTTTTATTTATATATCTGATGCCATTACATGTATTTTAAACCTCAATTTAGTGAGTATATCTTAAATGTAATTATTTATTGTTAATGCGTTTGTATTATTTATAGTACCTCTGAAGAAGAATATAAATATATTCGAAAATTTAGGTAATAAAAAAGAGTCTTATTAATCATCCAGCAGACCTAAAACCCACTACTTATATTATATATATATATACAGTGAATTCACACCATCATACTCAAGAGAGGTATAAAACAGCGACGGTGTCGTGTCCTTGTGTTTGACAAAAGAGAGAACAAAATGCAGTAAAATTTTTTAGGTCACAAATAAAGGATAACGGTGATAGGCAACAGAATAGGATAATGAGGGCAAACTTCAGAATGAAAACACAAGGAACAGAAATTTCCGGTCTTTGGAATTGTGAAAGTTAAATCTTTTCAACATATGCATGGTTGTCACACTATTTTAAAATCAACAATTCAATATCATCTCCGATAAGGCCTAAAGATTTATTGTACTTTAAGTATGTAAGGAGCAAAAAAATTAAAGTATTAAGATATATTGTATAGATGAAAATAAAAGTTACAGGAACAAAAAAAGTTCGAGCAATTTGTCAAAAGGAATATGAAAATTAGGGCCATCCTTGCTCAACTTGCCGCGAATATTATCATGCAACAAAATTGTAACTCGTCTAAAGTATCACTAAGGTCAGCCAAAGGTATTAATATCCCCATACAGTTATTGAGATAATAGTTAGTGTTTAATTAAACTTTGTACGACTGTAAGAATAAATTTCTATTATTGTTTTTATTGGTTGAGCAAAATGTTCTTCGGCTAAAGGTGCAGTGACTTTGAATGACTTTTAAATTAAAGCATCAAATAAATAAGTGCGGTCAAGTATGTTCTTAAAAGACCTCACCCTTTTTTACAGAATAGAAAGTTATAAAAATCATTATCATCAATAGGGCCTCAGTTCTGGAACTGGTTAGACGCGTACCTCCAATGCTTCCTATTATGAGATAACCTACACATCTCCCTGAATTTCCCAAAGTCTACATCTTTTCCTATCTGCGTGCAATAGTCTGATCTAGGTATTCCTCTACCTCTTTTTTCCCTATTTGTGCTATTTCCTAAACTTCTTACAACGTACCCGTTGTCATGATCTGTATCTGCTTCTAGGTAATTTCTAGTCTTTTACTTTAATTCTAAACAGTTGTCTAACAAGAATGTAATCTATTTGATGTCCTTCTGTCGTCGATATCTGTGTAGATCGTTTCTACCTCTTTCTCACTGTAGCTAAAGGTGGGCATATATACTTGTATTTATTGGTTTAGAATTTAATATAACCATGAGTACTTTTTCGTTCTTTTGTAAGTAGTTTTCTACACAGTGTTCCATCTTTTTTGGTATAGCTATCACCACGCTCAAATTCCTTTTCTCCGATCCTGTATGAATTACCCTAAAGTTTCAGATCCAAAAATTCCACACCCAGACCGCCTAACTTCGCTAATCCTACTATGTCTATTCTAACCTATCTCTTTCAATTTTTAAGTTCCCTAGCTTACCTACTTGCCTCATACTTCTGACATTTCACGCTCCGACTTGCAAAATGCTCCTGAATCTTCTTTTAAGCTTTTTGATCACATCCTCCGTAGCAGTATCCTTCTGGAAATTCAAATGTGGGACTATTTCAATTCTGGAATATTTCTCCAGAGAATACCACCATCTTAAATAACTATTAAAGTACTCAGTGTACTTGTGAGGTACTTTGGTGATTTTCTTGTTGCCCTCCACATCGCAGTAGTGTGTCTTAGAATGCCATACCGACCCCTATGATCTGCCATTCTAAGTATCTAAAGAGTTGCTGTGCTTTTTCGGAGACCTGTCTTAGTCTTGTCCCTCACTAAAGACCCCACTAATTTGAATAGAACTATTGTTGGCTCTTTGGCTCACTGAAACACCCAAACCATAGCACCCATTCTAGTAATCTGGAATTTTTTCAAGGTGCAAAACCATTCAAAACGGATTATAAGAATAAACTACATTTTGTTTTAATTAATTAATTTTTATCATGTGTGACCAATTTGCATATGAATTTCACTATTTTTACAATCTATCCCTTCTTAACTATGGATTTTTGACAGCAGTCACTGATGCCCAATAAAGTAGTCACCCATTCACATTAAAATAGAGCAAGAAAAGCAGTCGGCGGAGGTTGCTGAAATGTCAACCCAACAGCAGTTGGTGCACCAGCACATGCAGCTCTAATAGAATCCGTTCGTGTGCGTCTGAAAACTCTAACCCAGGTTTATGCAACATGAAGCATTGCACTTGGTTACTAATCAAATACTGCACTCGTACGGCATTATTTTTTACAGATTTTTACATCATAACGAATCAAATACCAACCGTATTAAACAGGCAAACGTAAGCATATTGAAAATTGTTAATAACATAAAATTGTTTTTTACCAATCGCGCAAGAAGCTTATTCCATAAATTGTTAGTATAAGTTAAATTTTTTTCAATACTACAAGTTTATAAAACTGCAGATAGGACCATATGGCCAGCGTTGAAATATCGAAATTTTGAATATACAGGGCTTTTCACGACGACCGTGCATTAGACATTTCTCAGAAAGTACAAGAGATAGAAGTATGAAATTTTATATGTAGTGATTGTTCGACATGCCGAGTTGATCTAAAATATTTTCGTTTTAATAGCACTTTCGGTTGTACCGGAAGTTGATATTATCTTTGTTATTTTAAATGGAACACCCTGTATATTTTGCATTTTTAGATTCCACACACAATTTTAACTTAAATTTCTTTAATAAGTAATATCTCAATATTTTACCGTTTTCGAGATATTTAGCTTTTTATGTTTTTTTTGTAAAAAACTGATATACTTTCTTGACAATAATGTACATTTAAACTTACAGTTTAGAAACCAATTATTAGCAGATATACTATTCAAATGTATGATAAACATTAAAATGTATTTGTTTCCATTCAACACCATACCAGGTGTCCGACATTTTTACTTAGTTTCTTGCATAAAAAAATCTGAAAAGTCAATTTTTCTAAATGGAACACCCGTATATTTTGATATTTTCAAATTGTTCAATCATTTTAAGGTAACTTTATGTAACAAGTCCTATTCTGAAGTTCAACTGTCTTTAAGTTATTTGATTTTAATGACATTAAGTGGTTCTACTACGATAATAAAAATAAATATCAGCATTATGTTCGTACGACGCTTTGGCAAATAATCGAACGGTGATACAGAATTAACAAACTGTCTTATTACTTTATTAGATTACGTGTTAGATTGTGTGTTATAAAATAATAAAAATATCAAGATTAGATTATAGTAATGAAGGTTTCTTAAATTTAATAATTACTTACGGTGAATGTAATACAATAAATAGTCGAACTTGTCGATTATTTGCAGATAGATACCCGCATCTCCAAAAACCCAATAAGCATACAGTTAATCGTCTACTTCAAAACTGTAGAACGAATGGAGCATTTCTTCCACACATTAAACGCAGAAAGCCGCAAGTTGAAAATGAAGACAATGAAATCACTGTTTTAGGATTTTTCTCTGCTTACCCAACTGCTTCATTACACGAAACCGAAAGAGAAATAGGTATACCGTATGTGACCATTTTTCGTATACTTAATAAACACAAATGGCGCCCATATAAATTTTACTGCATCCAACATTTAAAATACACTGATTTGCCTCGGAGAGTTCAGTTTTTTGAGTGGTTGCTAACTAAAAGTCAAGAGGACAAAACTTTTAAAAACATTATTTGGACAGACGAAGCAAAGTTTACCAAAATGGAGTCTTTAATATGCACAACAGCAATTATTGGGCTTTGCAAAATTCACACGTAGTCCGTGAAAGAAATGTTCAAGACAAATGGCAATTTAATGTATTTTGTGTCATTAATTGCGATTCAATCTTTTATCTGGAATTTTACGATGAAAATTTAACTGGAGAAAGGTATGTTCATATGTTAAGAAATGGAGTGCAGACAATAATACAAAACCATGCACAAAGAGATTACTTATGGTATCAAATGGATGGTGCTCCATGTCACAATTACCGACTGGTTGGCGATTTTTTAACAGGAATTTTTCAAGACCGATGGATTGCAAATAATGATCCATTTCGATGGCCCCGAGAACTCTAGATGGTAATCCACTAGATTTTTCTTTTGGGGTCACTTAAAGAACATCGTCTATTCAGATCCTATCACAACCAAAGCCAATATGAAAGATAGAGTTAGAGCTGCTATAAATTCATTAACACCACAAGCAATAAGAAAAGCAACACACGATAACCTTATTAAAAGAATAAATGCATGTTTGGAAAGAAATGGTCACATTTTCGAGCATATGTTATAGTATAAAGATTAATTATTCTTTTATTCTTTTCAACCTTTATTAAAGTCTCCTACGAACATAATGCTGATATTTATTTTTATTATCGTAGTAGAACCACTTAATGTCATTAAAATCAAATAACTTAAAGACAGTTGAACTTCAGAATAAGACTTGTTACATAAGGTTGCCTTGAAATGATTGAACAATTTAAAAATATCAAAATATACGGGGTGTTCCATTTAGAAAAATTGACTTTTCAGATTTTTTTTATGCAAGAAACTTTAAGTAAAAATGTCGGACACCTGGTATGGTGTTGAATGGAAACAAATACATTTTAATGTTTATCATACATTTGAATAGTATATCTGCTAATAATTGGTTTCTAAACTGTAAATTTAAATGTACACTATTGTCAAGAAGGTATATCAGGTTTTTACAAAAAAAAACAAAAAGCTAAATATTTCGAAAACGGTAAAATATTGAGATATTACTTATTAAAGGAATTTAAGTTAAAATTGTGTGTGGAATCTAAAAATGCAAAAATATACAGGGTATTCCATTTAAAATAACAAAGATAATATCAACTTCCGGTACAACCGGAAGTGCTATCAAAACGAAAATATTTTAGATCAACTCGGTATGTCGAACAATCACTACATATAAAATTTCATACTTCTATCTCTTGTACTTTCTGAGAAATGTCTAATGCACGGTCGTCGTGAAAAGCCCTGTATATTTATTACTTATGTGCACGGAAATATATAATGGAGGTTTTGATATTTAGTTCAGTTTCTAAAGAAAATTGTAAGCTATTAAACACACCTCATGCATAAAAAATATACATGTGGATCCAAAGTACCCCGGCTTGTTCCAGTAAAGACTGTGCTTGCTCTATTTGGCAGAAACATCCCTGTGGTCTTGTTAACTTTAGCCTCAAAAATCAATTATGTTCGTCAAACTCTTGTAGAGTTTATATCTAATATTTTACGAAACATTGTAAAGTTGAAGGACTGCTAGCTGTTATAGCTTTCCCACGTTGAGCAATGGCGAAGTCATTAAATATAGCGAAGTCATAAAATGACTTGAAATGACATAAAAATGAAAGCGCCAGAATCTAAGAGACTTATGGAATAAAAACTTATAAGAATTATCTAATTTCTTGCATGGAATGTTGTTCTTTACTTTTTTGAGAGCAATCCGTCTACGCTTAACTTTCGGCGTCTTTTGACAACAGCTACTGTTTTTTTTCATAATTGCTGCTTCATAAACCAATTACTTATGTACAACACAATCGATTATAATAGTAATAAAATAAGACGATCTGCATGGGTTGATGGTGTTAATCAATTTCTCCACTAAACGAGTTCGTTCGTGAAGGTCTGAATACGTTCACTTACTGCCATATAACTTTGTCCTGCGAATACTGGATCCCACATATAGTGGTGTTTGATGACGTCACTAAAAATATTAATGACACCTGCGATATCGGCATCTGAAACTGCTAGAATCTTTCGTTACTCCTACTGACATAAAAGCATTCAGATAATCTTTACAGTGATTGATTAAATTTTATGTATCAGTTTTTGAATACATCATAGTTAAAGACAACCCTTGCCATATAATGGTTGCTACCTTTTGCATTAGGAAATCTGCTACTTCTTAGGCTTCTTTGAACTCAGACTCGCGTTGAATAAAAACTGTTGCTTGGTGTCTCACAGTTTGTAAATGTTGCAATTTAACAAGCCCATTACTTGAAGTCATTTTAGTCCATTTTATGAGATCTTCTAGATTTTACTTTTCTTTGCATTGGAATACTACTTGTTTCTCATACACATACTACAGTCTGCCACGCCAAAACCCATATGGATATTGTAATATTTACTCCAAAGCGTGTAAAACAGCTTTTAATTTGTAAACTTGTCAGAGGCAGAGCAAAACAAGTCAACGTTCGTATATCTAAATATGTTAAATACGTGGCAGCCACATTCGAGCTTTAGAATGTGGTGCGAGTTGCAAAGCACAAAGAACTTTTCATCATGAGGATTCCTAAAATTTTAATTACTGTAAACGCCGTTCTACAAAGTAGTTTTCGAAAGATTATCTAGCACGTTAAATACGCACCAGCATATACAGCCGTTGCAAACAATACAACGCGGATAAAGCCAAATGCACTGTTTTAGATACTCAAACGTATGTTTGATTATATTCCGCATAAAAAACATTCGGTAAAATAAGCTTAAGCGGTCCAATCCATCTAAAACATCACATATGCCAAAGGAATAATGTTATTTAAAAAAGGTAACTATGCAGTTTGAAACAAAACGTTGTACATTTTATTTTGTGTTTTGGCAGCCAAATAGATTTGCAGAAAATGCATATTTTATTACCGAATACAACGTTTTACTAAACACTACACCTTCACCAGCTTAAATTTATAGCGTGCTTGAAATTTGTAGCATACAATAAAAATTGCGATAAAATTGCAGCAAACTTTTTCTTGTTATAAAGCGTCAGTAGAACAAAGGTACCACTGCCGGTGGACGACTGATGGAAAAGTCGTTAAGAACTACGTTAAACCTCACTCTAACCGTTGAACGAGCAAGGGGAAGCACAGAAAATAAAGATGATCAAAATATTGGACGCCACAGCACTTATACAAATTAGAATAAGAAACTAACCTAAGGATGGCGCACGAACCTTAGGCTCAGGTATGGTAATGACAATAATCACGAGCATGGAATTTATACCTGATATAAACACATTTTACTGAAATACAAGCACGAGACCACAACTTACATTCCAAAATTCAAAAATAAAGCTGACATTAAATAATACTAATGCTTGATTTATAAAACTTCTAAACTTTTACTCAGATAATTATACACAATGTCAGGATACAACTACTTCAACAAGTATTTGATGTCCCTTAAAAACTTTTGATCTTACGGATATTTATCATAAATCACCAAACGTATAATTTGCAAATAAAAATTTCAAAGACAGTTTATGCATACAACTTTAAATTTATTATTCATCAATAAAGAATGAGGCATGATAATACTAATTTAAATAATTGACCTTATTATGAAACTTAAATGGGTCAAAACTAAATATCTGATCTAACCATTTTGTTATGTATGTACAAAGATTTTTAATATTGCCTGTAAAACATCCAATACAATTATTGCTGAATTTATAAATATAGACAAAGCTAAACTAGTTCTTTAAATTACGCCTACACGCAAAAGTTTACAATTAGTTATATTCGAGTCTAGCTGATTTCTCACATCAGGTACTTAAGGTGTAAAATCATGTATAAGAAAATTTTTACTAGATATTATGCTAAAGATATAATACTTTTCACAGATTTCAATTAAAATAATAATTTTTGTTAGATATTCACAACTCAAATGTGCAGTGTTGTTAATTGTAAGTGATTCACAACTTCTATTCTGGTTGATTATATTTTTTGTTAAGGATTATGAACTTCAATAACTAAACTAGTTATTAAACTTGAATATCAAAATAAATAACGACTTTTAAATGATAACATAACACGCGTTTTTCTTTAATTTGTTATATAGTTCAAATTTTTACTTGAAGTACCTTTGTTTTTGTAAAACATGTCAAAAACGAAACACAAAACCACACATCATAATATCACAGTATTATAGTTTTAATTTGTGGTTTAAATTTTGATTTCTAACACTCTCTTTTAAAATTTAAATAATTTAGAGTGAAAGAGCCTATATTTGCATAAGGATTTTTGTTATGTTAGTCCTATTAAGTTCTTTATATGATCAAGACAGTTTCTTCCCAGCGGATTAGTTAGTCCATCAGCTGCTTGATCCTTAGTCGGTATGTAACTGACTTTCAATTGATCTTGTTGAATATACAGTAAATAGCGTATCTCAATATGCTTAGTGCTTTTGAGCAGTTCAGGACTGTGTGTCACTTTGACAGCACTTTGTTCGTCATCGTTGATTATCAGCGTTTCGAAGTTACTAATAACTTTGAAAAATAATTTGTTGATCCACACAGCATGTTTGGATGCTTCCTTGCACGCGATTAGTTCAGCTTCCATTGTAAACTGAAAATGTTCGTCTGTCGTTTGCTCATCTGTAAAGTTGCAGCAACGCCGTATTTGAACATAGTGCCCGTTGTAGCCTTTTGATCGGCACTACTACAAAATCAGCGTCATTAAACATTTCCAACAGATTATGGTTACGATGGTAGACGAGTTTGAGTTCTTTTGTACCAGCTAGATAGCGTGGTATTCGCTTGACGCCTGACATCTTCTACTGTTGGAGTAGATGCGAAATTAGCACAATCATTGACAGAAAAGTGATGTCCGGACGGGAGGAGTAAGCTAGATCATCAGACTTCTGATGAGTTTGCGGTAGGGAGCTTGCGTAGGTTTGGAATTCGGATTTCGTCTTAAACTGCATTTTTCGATAGGGGTAGATAGGGATTGCAATTTAACATTCTAAAATTAGTTAAGTTTGTTTGGTGTATCCTTTTTGATCGATTGAGATTAATTCGTCTTGTTGATTAATCGAGATACCGAGGTAGCTGGGGCAGCTGATTTTCAATTCGTTTATGAAGTTCAGAGTTATTTCGTTCGAGGTTGATATGACCAGACTGTTATCAACGTAAATAGCGACAAACAACTTTTATCTTGGTTTTAAACCGTATTTCTTCAATACTCGTGTGAATTTCTCATTCTAACAGCAAGCGGATTGATTCAAAAAGGCGGTTCCGTGGCGTAGTGGTATGTGTTTGACTACTTCGCCCAAGGTCCCGGGTTTGAATCCCGACACGGTCCGCTTGAAAAATGTTAGGCGAGCATTTTTCACAAAAATACACCCTCGTTCGGATGAGAGGTAAAATGGAGGTCCCGTGTGTGAGTGTTGTTACGCACGTTAAAGATCCCTACCTTGCGCTTGGAACAGCAAGGGTTCGGCAAAATTTCAAATTTTCCAGGTAAAAAAAACTCGCTTCGGGGCCAATGTAGTACCTTCGGGTGTAGCATTGGAAAATTACATGTAAGGCTTGATTCAAACCATACAGGCTTTTCATCAGTAAGCAGACTCTGCTAGTTTTGTCATGATAGCCTTCAGTTTGCTCCACGTAGATTTCTTCTTGAAGATCACCATATAGCAATGCGGTCGTTATATCGAATTGGTATAAAGTACAGACTTGAACTGCAGCAATACTAATCTGAGAGCGAACGGTATCAAGTCAGGCAACGGGACTGAACGTTTCTTCATAGTCTATTCCGTATCGTTGTGTAAAGCCCTTTGGGACAAGTCGAGCATTATAACGTTCAACGGTTCCATCGATCTGGTATTTAATTCGAAATATCCACCGATTTTTAATTACCTTGCTATCTTTTGGAGGTTTCACTAACGACCAGGAATCGTTTTCTGCAGGTGATTTCTTTTCGTCGGACATAGCATGCTTCCACTGATCAGCTTCAACACCATTCGTTGCTTCGTTACAGTTAGTGGGTTCAATGTTAAATAGGGACTGATCCTCAGGTTCATGCTCATCATTATTGGATTTGTCAAATCTATAGCGAATCTGTCTTTTAATTTTTGACTTTTTAGTTTCGATTGACTCTTCTTGTTCTTCTTCAGAGCTTGATTTGGGATTCTTGATCGATTCATTGTCACCAATTCTTGATTCAAAATCATCTTCTTCGTTTTTGAGTCAATTTGGAACATTTTGAATTATTGGGTAGATTCCATTTAAAAATTCACTCCCACCGGAACTTTAAGTCTTTCAAAATACGGACTGACTTGCGTGACGGTATATATACTCTGTAGCCATCTTTATCGTTATTGTAGCCGATAAGTATACTTTTTCGGATTACCAATCTCATTTCTTGCAGTGTTAGTTGATCGGGATGTGAATGTACCATTCGGTTTCGAAAACGTTGAAAAGCTTGAACAGTGCTTTACTTTACTTGAGTTGGTTTAATACGTAGACAGATGTGTTGCACGTTTTAGCCCAGAATTGTTCAGACATATCCTTTGCGTGTAGCATCGATCGAGCGGTTTCACATATGGTTCAATTTTGGCGTTCGGTGGATCCATTTTCTTGCGGAGCAGAGCTTGCAGTCATTCGAAATTGAACTTCGTTGTTTTCGAATAGCTTTCTTTACTGTTCGTTGTATTCCTTACCACCTTCGGAGAGCATAGTTTTAATTATGTAACCATTGGTTTTGACGAACTGAATAAAGATTCGGGTTTTCTTCACAACTTCCAATTTATGCTTGATGAAGTATAGAGTGCAAAATTTTAAGTAGTCATCTTTGAGTTCGACGTAATATCGTGATCCATTCATAGATGGCTTGTGAATTGGTCCACAAACATCAGTACTAATTATTTCACTAAACTGGTAGCGCGTACTGATCGAGTTTTGTAACTTTTGCGATGATGTTTTCCGTAAATGCAGCCTTCGCAAAAATCATGATCATCTTGAACGTTGATGCATGCCTTTGAGATTTAGAAACTTCTTTAGGTGTTTCTTGCTTTGGTGAGCGAGTCGTTCATGTTATAACTGAAGTTGCTGAATTTTGGTCAGCAGCAGGCTGTCGTATTCGGGCTTATTTTTCAAATTACCTGACGGTTTCGTGATTCGTAGATGTAGTTCGTAGGTACCTTCTCGAATCTAGTCATTCATATCAGTTTCATCATTCGTTTTGAATGCGCAGAATTCTATTTTGAGGGTAATTTCATGACCACTGCAAGTTACTGCACCACCAGATAAAATACTTCGAGTAATATCTGGAACGTAGCATGCATACGTGAATTTATTTGTAGATTTTGTTTCCTACTTTGCAGCTAATATCAATGTCACCTTTGGCAGGTGCGTAGTTAATTCTTGAATCTTCAAGTCGAATGCAGCCGGGAACGGGTAAGAGTTCAAATTGATAGAATTCTTCGCGGTTGTTGCATAAATGGGGTGATGCACCTGAGTCAAATATCCAACTATTATGGATTTTCTGTTATTCGGTTTCAGATTTGCTTGAGCGTGTGTCAGTTGACATGTCACATAATGTAGATTCAGTTAACGTACATTCAGCCGTAAATAGAGATGAATTATTGTCGCAGTCTTCAGCGTAAGATAAACTTTTATTACATTCAGCGCTTTTTTACATAAGTATTCTGGAAACTTCCTCTTACCTCTTGGATCTTTGCAGTCTCTTAAAATGTGCCCAAAACGATTGCATCCATGATATTGAATGCTTTAACTTGAACGGGAAGTCGATGCTCGTGCAGGCTGGTTAAACCTTTACGTTAAGTTAACCTTTGTTGAGGCTTATTTTCATACCTCTTATTCGATTTGGCAATTAGAGCGTCATAAGTTTCATCACTGTTTCCATTCCAATTTTGGAGAGCAATTTCCCTTAAACAGAGACCTTTCAGCCTGCAAACATTATATTCTTCTTTCGGGGTCTATCCCCCACATATTCGAAGTGCTCGCTTGATAATGTGTTCAGTATTCGATTGATAATGAGCGTTTGAACAACCGCATTCGTCGACCTCATCTTCCATCTCCTTACCGCTACTTTAGCGATACGTTAGCGGCAATATCGTGATCAGGGTTTTTTGAGTAACTGAAAAATTTCGTGGACAGCATATTGAGATGTTCGACACTCCTTTGTTTAAACGTCGAGTTAAGTTTATTCCACATTTGGTAAGCAGGTTCACAAGTAGATAACATGGCTTCTAAATCTGAGTTAACTGACGTTCGAATCACCATTTCAGCAGTAAAATTATTTGCCACTACTCATTTTTCAGCTTTTGAAATGTGGCTTGGTTACTACTTTTTGCGAAAACAGGAACCTTACGTTTGTACTTTAATAACAGTACCATGATTGGTTTCCCTTACGTATAATTTTTATGCCTTGCAAAGCACGCATTCTCAATTTGTCCATATCAATGGTTTGTATAGTAGTCACCAATCACAGAATAGTTTCAATGTATGGTGTTACCAGTTACCACCAAGATTAAAGACATGTGCTTTAAACGGCGAACAATCTACTTCTTTACGGCGAGCTTTATTACAGCCAGTAGCGGTTTACTTGGTCGAGCAAACTTGTCGAGCGGAATCACTATCGGGTTGATTTCGAGATGCGTGGTAGAACACCTGCAGCTGGGCCCATAACGTGTTGATTATTTTAAATTCAAGCGTGCAAAATTTTGTAATTTGTAAGTGATTCACAACTTGTATTCTGCCTGATTATATTTTCTTGTTAAGGATTATGAATTTCATTACCAAACTATTTATCAAACCTGAGAATCAAAATAAATAACAACTTTTGAAGAACACTTAACACGGGTTTCTCTTTAATTTGTTCTACAGTTCAAATTTTTTCTTGAAGTACCTTTGTATTTGTACAATATGTCAAAAACGAAAAACAAAACGACACAACATGATATTCCGATATTTTCTAGTTCTAGTTTTAGGAAGGGCTTACTGCATACTTCAAATATTATCTTTGTAAAGCAACAGTTCGCGACTTAAATCAAGATAACATTTCGCCATCGAATTTAAGAATCGACTGAATGACCGTTTTTAATAAACGCTTCCTTATATATATATATATATATATATATATATATTGCTGTGAAACCACCAAAATCCGGGTACTCCGCTTTTCGAATCGAGCCCCTACGAATTGGATGTCCAGAATGCTGTGAATCCTACGAAAAGCTATTCATTACTTTAACTGTGTTGGTCCATTGACTTTCTTCTGTTAATCGCCTCGGCTGCTCCCCTAGATAACTTTCATCCTCATTCATAAAAAAAAAACAAACACATTCCTACCACAAACACGAACGTTAACTCTATTTACATCAATATTCACAATACATTAAAATTTTCAAAATTAAATTTTGAAATAAATTTCAGTATCAGAAATTTTCAAGATTACATTTATTATCATTTAAATGTGCATCCTGAATTAAAGTCCTTGTTGGATGCCTACTAATTAATATAACAATATATGCAGACCGGAGTCTGAGTACAAAGGAGCATCTACCACCCTTTACGTTAATTAACCAGGTTCGTCTAATTGAGCTCAAAGACATACCCAAATTTTCATCATAATCCAGAACATCAATACTAAATACCCTTTCTACCTAAACAAGCAAATTTCACCTTAACATTAAAATTTTATGGTTAGTACAATTTCACTAATGTCCATTTAAAGTAAATCAATTATAAAGTAATTCAACACACACAAAAATATCAAAGTTCAAACAAAATAGTATAATTTACCTGAAGGTTACTGCACTCGTAGCTTCAATGTACATCGTCCCTTTTGTTAATCACACCATTCCAACTGGGTTATATTTACAGCTTCTGATTCTCAACGCTTTTCAAATTTTCTCCATCACCATTTATTTAAAGTTGTTTCTGGGCTTTTCCAGAACTCATCTGTGTATATCTGACCCTTGTTTTGTGGATCCAGACACATTTATGAACCATTTAATCATTAACACCCCCGAAAAATAGCAAAGAAATTCATGCTTCTTTCACCAATATACGCCAAAACTGCCTACTTTTGTGTATACATTTGTCGTTGTAAATTTTACTAATTGGTACAGTGATACTAAATTTTATTACCTTGTATCTAAGTGCACTCAAGTACATTCATGTTAGCACGTAAATAACAAACTGTTTTAAATCACCAAAATATACGAGCAAACTTTAAATTATTCTATCAAACTAAAATGCACTGTTTAACGTATTGAATCAAGTCGCGGATGTAATAGAGCTTGTTCATATTCCCCTAGGTATATATAGAGGTTAGCCTGTCTGTCGGTCGAGTCCTCAAAACGGGCAATTCTAAAGAATTTCGCATTCTCGGTTCCCATTCCGTAGCCTGTGCGTCGGTTTTTACGAATTTTGTACTCGCCCCAGTTAAATCTCAGAAATTTCAACACGGCACGCAATGTCTGGAAATAACTAATTGACTTCTATACCGAAATGTTATTTTTACCTCTCAAATTTTGCCTTTTACTTTCAACCAATCGCAACCCCATGACGTTGCTCTACTCACGCCTTTTACTATATGTGTCTCGGTCTTGCGCATATTATCTGTCTCTATCTAACCTGTTCATATTGATGCAAATTGATATTCTTTATTATCGATTATTTTAGTCCATGTGGAGTGTGAAATAACCCACCTTTAGCATTTCTCGTAACTATTATGCGATGGTTTCTCCAAGATTCTTTGAAACCATTTGTTATCTACAAAATTTTCGCCAAATGAGCTTTTTAAACTACGCAGGTGTTCAAACATAATATTAATTCTCAGAGCTTTATTTTCTGGTATTATAATCCTGGATTTTCACAGACTTTTATGCTTATTATTAATAATGGTTTAATTAACTCCAATTAAAATTGACTTATATCCTTTCATTTTTAGCGAATACAAATTAAATATTAATTATTATGTGTACACTTTGTTTAATACCGGTTACTTAAAATAAGGTTAATTAATATAAATTTTGCACGTAATTTCCATTTGTTTCTTTCCTCGGAGTAAATACATTACACGTAGAGCTTGTTAATACTGTTTCTTTTGATATAAAGCGTCTTGTACATGATTTAAATCTCTTATTTTTACTGAAACGAATGAATTTTTATTCTCCACGGTGTTTTAATAAAGCGTATTATTTAATAAAATTCCTTATACACGGTGATTAAAATTATTTTATGTAATTCATTAATTTTCTACCCTGGTCTAAATATGAGTAATATATATATATATATATATATATATATATATATATATATTGCCGTGTAACTTTCAGGAATCTCAGTAGATTCAAAAATTAATTTATTTTAATTTTACAAAATCGAAAATTTTACCAAAAATAAAAAAATTCAAAAAAAAACTTTTTACCCAGATACCTCTCTTCATCACCTTAATTCTTCAACCGCCTCCCTGGTTAGCTCAGTTGGGTCTCCTCTTGGATACCTAGATTCACTATCATACTCTTTATCGTTCACGCACACACTCAATAAAACCACAAAATAACACTACAGTCATACAATATTTATTTATCACTATTTACAAGTAAAACTTCTAGATTATTTACATTACAGTGATCAAGTTACACCTCAATAAATCCTATTTTTGTAATGTCCTGTATTTTCATTTGAATTATCAAACACATATAATGTTCCCGGAGTAAATGGGCCCTGAATAATATCTTATTTTTCTTTCTTTATTTATAATTTATTTTAAATTAGTAAACTCTGGAGTATGGTGAGCTCATGATAACCCAGTTAATTATGATTAAAGTATGCTATTGTACTTCGCATACTCATACAACCAACAAAAAAAAACCATGTACTCGTAACAATAAAATTTAAATTCCTGATGGAACGTTAATAAGCTTTTTACACACCTGTAGATTTATATTGAAATACCATAATAACAGCTAGTTATACGTATTATTGTCAATAGGCAATAAATGCACAATACCTTCATAATTCACTCTCACACGCCACACAATTTTCATAGTTTATAACAACAACAATTTTAAAGCGTTACCTGGAATTTCTTGAAGACCTTTACTCCATTGACGATGCCGTTAAGTTGTTTCGCTCTGCTCTGCTGGCCGCCTCTAGCTATTTGTAGAAGAACCCCATCTAAGTTATGCTGCATGCTATGCCTTCACGATGTATCCAAATCCAAATCCACATTTATTATCCTTCTTTCAATATTGCCTACTTTAGTTTAATTTAATTTAAATTTACGTTACTTTACGTCACTTCACGAGCTTTTTTAAAATAAATGTTGCACCTCAATTAAAATTTTAGACTCCTCACCATTCGCGTATCAAATTATGAGGCCAACACCGTACTATTTAATTCAAAAATATGTATACTTACAAATTCGTATTCTGAAGCCGTGAAAATACTGAAAGATCGAAGTTAAAAAAGAGAAAGAGACGCTAATACTCTTCGAGTATTTATAGGATTCCGCTTGCCACCTCTAGGCCACTCTTCCCGTGAAATAGCTAATTTAAAATAACACTTCCTCAAATTCTGTTTCAACCATTTTCGAAATCTCCGAAATTTAGCGCGTCGATACGATATTTTCCAATAAACCTGACTTCAAATATCCACGTGTTTGTCTCTTCTAAAACTAACAATATCGACCAATAATATATCCATTGACGTCTTAAAAACCCCGCCTATATTAACGCTGTCCCTCTCTTATGCATATTATGTTTCCTTCTAACCTTGTTTGAGTGGTAGAAATCGATATTACTTTCTGCGTTTCAAACTAACCCATGTGGACTGAATACGTGCGTTTTAAAGTGGACTGTTATTATGCCTGTGTCTTTCCGACGTATTTCATTGATCGTCTATCCTTTCTGCGCTTGAAGGAAACTTTTAGTTAACATTTACGCAAACCCTCCAACCGTTTATCCGATATACTTAGAATACTGTCTTTTATCTACACAAATGAGGGGAACCTGACATTTAGAAAACATACAGGTGTTCAATTAACCGACGCTTTAACACAACATCTCGGAGTTGGCTTTTCAAGGTATTTTATTCTACGGCTGTTTATGTGTTAGCAAAGCGTTTCACCTTGGTATTATCGATTTTTCCTGCTTTTATGCGTATTATACGTAATTGCCCGTTCAATTAAACTCCATTAAATTAATAAATAAATTGCATTGGCCTCTACAATTTATTTTCTTTATGAACCTAACTAAATTTTAGTCACTACTTGTAAAATTTTGTTAATACTTGTTACTTTAAAATGAACTACATGAAATAAATAAAATTAAATAAAAACCCTTAACCACAATAAATATTTAAATTACTAAATACGTATTTCGACCACTATGTGGCCATCATCAGTAGAATAAGAATAAAAATTTAAAAAAAAAAAGGCTGTTCTGGAACACTTCAGAGGATATTCTCCTCACCACTTAGGCTGAAGTGAACCTTCCCAACCTATAATTTCCTATATTGTTGCTTTAAACACTATCGAGGATATTCTCCTAACCTGCAGGCTAGTGTTCTCAACAACAAACAAGTGAATTGTGACATTATAACTTAAATCTACTTAATTTATACTAATTCTAAACCTACTGAAGCGGAACCAATTTAATCTTGCTTTCTCATTGGTTGTTGACCAATAGGGAAAGCAAAGCAGATGACTCTATTGGCCCTTTATCAGTGTTTAAGAGGGGTCCTTTATGTTTAACATTTTTAATTGATTCATAGGCATTTAAGGAGGAAAACGTTGGTACCGCTTTTAACAATTTAACATTTTCTAGTTTAACGGGGTGGCTGGTTTCAAATATATGTTTGGCGACCTGAGACCTTTCATATTTACCATATTCAAAGTGAGCAATGTGTTCTTTAAATCTTGTTGTTATATTCCTCTTGGTCTGACCAATATATTTTTGAATACACCCTGGCCCTGCACAACTAATTTCATAAATCCCCGACTTTTGCAATTTTTCCCCCTTGTCTTTTGGATTACCTAGCAAATCTTTAATTTTATTAGTATTAGTGAAAGCAATTTTGAAATTACACTGTTTGAATATTTTATCAAGACCCTTTGTGGTTTTGTGAAACGGAAGTTTAACATATTTCACATTATCGTTAGAGGTGGTTGATTGCAAAGTCGTTGATTTACGGATGTTGATCCTATTTTTACGCTTTCTAAAAATATTATCTATAATATCAGAAGAGAAACCATTGTAATTCGCTATTTGTTTAATAAGAGCAAATTCCTTATTAAATCTGTTTTTATTTAAAGGGTAATTCAATAATCTATTAATTAAAAAGTTAAATGAAGCCAACTTATGTTGTATGCTATGATTAGAGGAAGACAAAATAAAGCGATTTACATTGGTTTCTTTTCTATAAATGTCAAATTCTAATTTATTACCATTTCTAATTACTAATGTATCTAAAAGGGTAATTGTCCATTATTCTCTAGTTCATACGTAAATTTTATGCTTTGAAATTTTGAATTCATTTCTTTAAGAAAATCATCAACATTTGATTTAGAAGTGTCAAAACTGCAAAAATATCATCCACGTACCTTAACCATATTCTTGGGAAGTATTTGGAGTTTTCTTTTAACTCGGTTTCAAAACGAGACATAAATAAATTTGCTATGAAAGGTGATAAGCTATTTCCCATTGCTGTGCCTTCATGTTGTTCGTACAACTTGTTGTTGAATTGAAAACAGTTCTGGGACATGCAATGCGAAACAAGCTTGATATAGTCCTCAACTTTATCATCATCAATATCACTATCTATAAGAACATCCTTTAAATATGTTAAAGTACGTGGTATTGGAACACTAGGGAATAATGAACTGACATCAAATGAAATTAAGATTTCGTTCTCTTCTAATGTGATATTTTTAATTTTATTAATTAACTCTAAAGAGTTTTGTACAGACAAACTATTAAACTTTAAATTCTTAAATTCATTTGACAGCCATCGTGAGTTGATATCTGAAACTATTGGTCTCATCGATTTATTAATTTTGTGAATCTTTGGTAAACAGTAAAGTTTTGGCATTTCAGGATTTGAAATTGTTAATTTTAATTTTAGTGTGGGCAAAATTAGGTTTGGACATTCTTTCAAAACAGACTGTGTTGATTGAATCATTTTATTTAAAGGAACTTCATTTTTACGTTTTTTGACTATTGGTCTGTAAGGACCCTCAGACAGCAAAGTCTCTACTCTATCAACATAGTCTTGTTTATCCAGAATAACCAACCTATTCCCCTTATCAGCCTTTAAATAATAACAATTCTTTTGTCGTAAATCTTTAATAATCAGATGATCTTTCCTTGTTTGTTCTGAGACATTCCTTGCGCAAGTGTGTAAGTTGTTCGAAAGTTGAATTTTGCACCCGTTTCTAATAAAGTTTTTTGAATTGTCATCTAATTTTGAAATGGATTCTTCAATGCCAGCAATAATGTCTTCCAAAGGAGTTTTCAAATGATCTACTCCAAATTTTAGGCCTCGATCAAGGAAAGTCAACTCTTCATTATTAAAGATTTTCGACGATTCGTTAACAACTATTGACTCTAATTGAGGTGAAGTAATTTCCAGTTTTTTAGGAGGTACATTGACATTGTGTTTCTTTAAAAGAAACTTCAACTTAGTGTTTTGACTATTAATTTTGTCTAACAATTTATGATTGTTGACTTCAAAAACAAATCTCTGGAAATTATTCCATTCTTGAAAACCGGACTCGGATAAATTGCACGTTAGTGCTAGGTGCGATTTATACGTTTCAGTTCCAATCTACTAAGCTTACTGTACAGATATTTGATTTCCAAATTAAGCCATTTATCTTTTGCAAAATTGATTATTGCGTTACTACGTTTACAATTACTGCTGATTTTTACGTTAATGAAATTTGGAAAAACTTTGTGGGCTTTACAACTTTTTAGAAATCGAATATCTGCTTTTACAAAACTAATTTTAAGAGCTAAGCTCCGATACCTGTTAAGTTCCGAAGACCGGGAAGTCATAGTTAATAATCTATAGGAACACTGTGGCACAATTTAAATAAAATTAAATAAAAACCCTTAACCACAATAAATATTTAAATTACTAAATACGTATTTCGACCACTATGTGGGTGAGGAGAATATCCTCGATAGTGTTTAAAGCAACAATATAGTAAATTATAGGTTGGGAAGGTTCACTTCAGCCTAAGTGGTGAGGAGAATATCCTCTGAAGTGTTCCAGAACAGCCTTTTTTTTTTTCTCCTCACCCTCATAGTGGTCGAAATACGTATTTAGTAATTTAAATATTTATTGTGGTTAAGGGTTTTTATTTAATTTTATTTAAATCTTGCCACAGTGTTCCTATAGATTATTTACATGAAATAAATTTCGCACGTAAATTCTGGTTGTTTCCTCTATACAGTGTGTTTGAAATTACCTTGTTTATATTTAAATTTAGCTTTTTAAAACCACTACAATATATATATATATATATATATACATATATATATATATATATATATATATATATATATATATATATATATATAAATATTTTAGTGAATAAGGTGAAATATTAACTTAGACTTTTATGCAAAGCCCAAATGATCATTTCAAATCGAGCTAGTAATTGAAAGATGGAAAATATAAGGTCTTGGACAGGACTTGAACCTGTACCCTGGTTTTGCCGGAACCATGCGTTTACCAATTACGCCACCGAGACCAATGACACAATTGGGAAATTTACAAATTTAAATCGTGTACACGACGATACATCAACCTAACTTTCAATTATGTTCGGCATTTTTGTCAATCATATCTGGCATTGTCAATTTTTGACTTATGTCAGTTATAGACAGGAACCTACGCTCAAAATTATGACTATAAGCCAAGTATTAAATATATAAATATTTTAGTAGTTAATTACACAAGGCAAGTTGATAAATACTATGGTATTATAGTGAATAAGATGAAATAATAACTTAGACTTTTATGCAAAGCCCAAATGATCATTTCAAATCGAGCTAGTAATTGAAAGATGGAAAATATAAGGTCTTGGACAGGACTTGAACCTGTATCCTGGTTTTACCGGAACCATGCGTTTACCAATTACGCCACCGAGACCGATGACACAATTGGGAAATTTACAAATTTAAATCGTGTACACGACGATACATCAACCTAACTTTTAATTACGTTCGGCTTTTTTGTCAATCATATCTGACATTGAAAGTTAGGTTGATGTATCGTCGTGTACACGATTTAAATTTGTAAATTTCCCAATTGTGCCATCGGTCTCGGTGGCGTAATTGGTAAACGCATGGTTCCGGCAAAACCAGGATACAGGTTCAAGTCCTGTCCAAGAACTTATATTTTCCA
This sequence comes from Platerodrilus igneus, assembly GCA_036346225.1. NCBI lineage: Eukaryota > Metazoa > Arthropoda > Insecta > Coleoptera > Lycidae > Platerodrilus > Platerodrilus igneus. Next base: position 10,158,151 of record JARFIW010001325.1, on the reverse strand, counting down.
TCTTTCATTACTAGCTCGATTTGAAATGATCATTTGGGCTTTGCATAAAAGTCTAAGTTTTTATTTTATCTTATTCACTATAATACGATAGTATTTACCAACTTAACTTGTGTAATTAACTACTAAAATATTTATATATTTATTACTTGGCTTATAGCCATAATTTTGAGCGTAGCTTCCTGTCCATAACTGACATAAGTCAAAAATTGACAATGTCAAGTCACCAAAAAGTACGCCTTTACAAAAAATCTGGAACATTCGAGACCCTTTTATGATTTATTACGTAAGTTTAAACGTATGCAATGTTCCTGTTGACTCTTTACAAGTTATAGATAAATTTAATAAATTCAGTATTAAAATTTAAATTGAAAAGATTCCTTAAAATTAAGTAGATCTGTCCTGTGATCTCCTGATATGTTGTTTCCTTTTGTGGATCAACACCTCCGGATCAACACCTCCTTGCTGTATTCAATCGAATACCAATTCTCTGCTTTGTCGAACCAATATTAAAGTATGGGCATCCCTTGCTTTCCAAAAATCACCTCCTGCTTTATTCCATATTTTTCTGCATATGTGTTGAATCTCTTCCCTTAAATACCACTTGAATTCGTGGGTTACTTAGTATTATGAATTATCCCAGAATTATACCAGAATTGAAATTAGAATTGTTTCGACGCAGATTAGAATAGGTCAGAAATATACCAGAAGTAACGTTTTCGACGCAGATTAGAAGTCGTTTTCTGAAAAAACGGCAAAAACTGTTCATATATTCTTAACACAATTTTTATACAGCACTATTTTCACTATATTATAAACTTTATTAATCTGACGCGTAAATTTCTGGTTAAAAGTGATGTGGATTCAACGTGCTTCAAGTGGAAACTCAGCTGCCTTATCACCGGTGAGTGTTAAATAGCTTTTTCCCACTACCTTTGGATTGGGTTTCCAAGCAGTTTTGCAGATTGTCGCGACCAACCAGGTTTTCTTTAATATTTCAAGCTGATTTCTGGTGAAACTCTTTCGGATTTCCGTGTTATGGTGTTTATTTGCGATCTTTGATTGCCTTATTATTTGTCTTCGTGGTCAGACTTTTAACTTACGTCTGTGTTTTGTATAGATAATGCTTTTGGATAATTGTACAAAAATAAATGATGTAACTCTAGTGCTGTTTTCGTTCATGTATTTATTTAAACTGATCTTTGAAAGTGCGTTTTCTTATCAAAGCGCATACTGTTCCTTCTCTATCACAAGCGTAATTGCATGAAGATTTATTAGGTTTGTCTTATCTTCTGTGCCTTTATTTTATTAACTTGTTAAACATGCTCAACGTAGTTTTAATTGCATGTACGATTATTTCTCTGCTGAATGCGCGTTCTATTATCGAAAGCTGTGCTTGCTGGCATTGTTAAAGTTAATTACGGTCTATATACAGGGTGTTAAATGCTTGCTATTTACATAATGTACGAATTACTTTTTTTCTGCTAAATAAATGCAGTTTTCTGATTCCCATTTGCTATTTATAGTTACTACACGACCCTTACTACTCAATACACCCTTAAACAACTTTTTATTACAGCAATATATATATATATATATATATATTGTTGTAATATAGTCGCAATAACCGTGCCCCCTTTTTGTGAAATAAAATAGTTAAAATTTTCTTTTCGTCAATTTTTAATTTCTAATTTTAATTTTAATTTTGAATACCTCGGCTCACTCAGTTTTAATCACGCACGGAACTTGCGACAATACGACAACAAAGACTTTAAATTTACCTTCTACCTCTATTTGCTGTTTTTTTAAACCAAAACACCATTAAGCACAATTACTATAATAATCTCAAAAACATTTACAATGTATGAAATGTTTAAGAATTCTCTAAATATAACTTTTTTTTAATAATTGAATAAAAATTCATTCAACAATTATCATTTCCAAAATTCAGCAAAAAGCCAGCGAAAATCACCATTATTATTATTATCTGAAGAACCATAAACGTTCATTAAACTTCCTTCAAAATTTATGTAATTTATAACGTGTATTTAAAACGATCTTTGTTGACCCTCACATAAAGTTCTCATGGAAGCAATTTTTAAATTATTCAAAATAGAAATATACAACGAAATATTCACAAATAAAAATAACAAAACATTCAGATTGGATAATCTGTTGTTTCAAGCTCGAATCAGTCCCTGTTTGAACTGCTCCCGTATTCAGCTTATTAATTTATATTGTTTTAAGGTCGAATTTAAATATGGCGTGCATTTCTCTTGGTACAGCTCTTTTTAATTAATTCATTAATTATTTCAGCGGCTTTGCTAAACTTCCTGGTCGAATCGAGTGATAAATAATTGAGTTAAATATTTGTTAAGTTTCCACATCGGATCCAGTAATTATTCAGAGTCCTATTATTAATGTTAATATTACAATTTAATTTAAAACAACCTTTAGTTGCTTACGTTTTTAAAGGATAAAAACGATTAACCTCATACAATTTTTCAACATCACCATTGTACTATTTATTACTTAACAATAAATCATTTCTAAATCTTTTCACGTAAATATTTTCCTCTAGGTGATGTGGAGTATGCCTTAATTCATGATAAACTGATTTGTTTGCAAATCGGGTCGTATTTAAAAGGATCGCCTATCTATTGACAAGCACAGTGTTCAAAGATTTCGGATAGTACGTGATTCTTACATACAAGGTTTTGGGTATTTCTATGAAATTTTGCTGTATACACAAAATTGATGCGCTACTTTCGGCACGTATAACTTCAAGTTAATGCATTTGTTTTACTAATTTTCTCATTTCTCGTTCACGTAAATTATTGTTTGTACAATAAGTTTGATGAACTTTGCATTTATCACCATGTCGTGTTTATGTTGGATTTTTCCTTTCTGGTCACGTATTCTTAATATAATTTATGTATTAAATTATATGCGTTTTCTATTATGCATTTTTAAACATGCTTGTTCAATTGAGATTCTTAGCGTAATGATGATGCATTATTCATGCGTATTGTATTTCAGCTTCCGTCCACGTTGTTTTATATGACTTCCCAAATCGTTTATTTAATCAAATCTTATAAAGTACTTTTCGTTTCTTAAATTAATTATAACTATAGTTTATATACAGGGCGTTGTCATTTACTTTACTGCCTAAACGTTGTGTTTCTTATTTTCTTTGTAGAAATGTCTAGTTTTCTGAGCACTCATGTTGTTTTCATGAAGTGCACTATACTAGTGGTCCTATCTACAGCTAAATAACCTTATTAACATAGCAATATATATATATATATATATATAACAATTTTATTCTGATTTTGGGAATAACATTAAACATTAGTAATTATATTATATTCATTAAAGCTTAACAAATCATATGTTTCGGCTATTATTTTTTGCATACCTTTTTTAATGGTAATAATTAATCACTTGAGCAGAACATTCCAGTTTCATAAATTAGATGATTACACTTTGCTTATGGACTGTATAGACATTACAAACTTAATTCTGATAGTGATATATATATATATATATATATATATATATATATATATAATATTGAAATTTCTTGGACGTTGGTCAATGTATACCTATAGTTATTTCTAAGAGTAGTTAGAATAACTATAACAATTTGTAATTGCGTTTATTATTTTTAAGACGCGTTTCGGTCTTCAGGACCATTATCAATTACGTTCTACAAAATATTACCTATAGAATATGAAAAATATTTTTAATAATTACATACCTAAAACTTAATTGTAGATTGCATATTTAAACTAAAGTAAAACATTTAAACATTTGTCACAATTATAAAATTCTCTGATAATTATTATTTCATAAAAATAAAATTAAAATTATGTTTTTCGTTTAAAAATACAAGAACGAAGAACACTTTAAAAAGTATATGAATGTAATAGTATTAATTATTTAGTCTGAACTGTTAAACAATATAAAATGTTGTGTGTGGTGATAAGTAAAGCCTGTTTAATAGTGGTGGTATATGTATGAAATATGTGCAAATAGGATATTTATAACAAAGTGCAAATTATGCTATTAAATTTTGGTAGAACTGTGTGAAATTTTCTTGATCGTTTTTTGAATTTATTGCTTGAGAATTTTTTTGGATTTGGATAGTTTCTAAAAATCCTCTTTTGCTGTCTTTTATTTCAGTACCTAAAATTTCTACATTATCAAAATCAAATTTGTGCAAATTTTCTAGGGCATGGGCCGCTAGAGCGGTGCATTTTTTGTTGTTAGTTTTTATGGAATATTTATGCTCGTATATTCGTTTATGGAGGTATTGCTTGGAATTTCCGATATACACGCCGGGACAATCGCTACAATTTATTTTGTATATGGTGTGTGTTTTGTACTTTTGCTCTATTTCTGGTCTTAATTTTGTAAAAAAGGTTTTTGTAAAATTGTTTGGTTTATGTACAACTTGAATATTATGATTTTGTAAACATTTTTTTAGTTTTTCGGATAGTCTCGGGGTGTAGTCGATACTAATCCTGTTGTCTATTCCGTTTGATTTTTTATTATCGTAGTTGTTAAATATTTTGTGTATTTTGTTTTATAACTGGCTCGTAGAAACTTTTTGGGTAGTCGTTATTCTTTAAAATATTTTTAACTTTCTTAAGATTTTTTGGTTTATGTTTATTATGTGAAAAATGCATTGCTCGGTCGACAAGGTTGTTAATCATATTTTTCTTATACCTCACAGGGGTGTTAGATTTGTAATTAAGATATCTACCACTCCAGGTTGTTTTGTTGAACCAGTTGGTAGTGGTTTCTCCTTTATCATTGTAAGTAATTAACAAATCAAGGAAGGATATGGTGTTGTTAACTTCTTTCTCTATTGTGAATTGTAGACGAGGGTGGTAGGAATTAAATTTGTTTAGTGTTTCGTCGATTTTGTTTTCTGGAAGGCACATTATACAGTCGTCAACATACCTTTTAAAAAATACGGGTTTATAGCTAAGTTGTTTTATAATTTCTTCTTCTAGATCCTCCAGTACTAGGTTTGCAATGGTAGAAGATATTGGAGAGCCCATTGCTATGCCAAAAATTTGACTGTATATTTTGTTCTCGAACATAAAATAAGTAGCATTTAAACACATTTTGGTGGCTTGTAAGAATTCATAGTAGGGTAAAATCAAGAATCCTGGCGCCACATTTGCTCCCAAAACCCACATTTGCTCCCACATTTACATGTAAATCCCCATAAGGAGCAAATGTGGAGGAGATCCACATTTGCTCCACATCTAAACCAAATAGTTTTCTTCGACTAGCCATTTTTTTATCTTTCATCTGAACCAAAAAGTTTTCTTCGACTAGCCATTTTTTTATCTTTCATCTGAACCAAATAGTTTTCTTTGTCTAGCCAATGCATCTTTTGAGATAAACCTATCTTGTTTGGTATTAATTAACATTAGAATTTTCTCAGCTACCCGAATCTCTAGGAATTTTTCGATTGCATCACCCCCAAGGGAGCTACCCTGATTTTAAGATTTCTTACCTGTTGCGACTTTTGAGCGTTCTTATAAATTTTTTTATACATGCGATACATTAAATTAGCTTAGAATTTTACACACAACCCGAATCTGCAAACAGATTTGAAATCGGACCACGCCCTGCAAAGTTACACATATACCCTCTGCGAGATAAATCTTTCTCCACATATCCATCCACGAGATAAACCTACCTTGTTTGGTATCAATTAAGATTAGAATTTTCTCAGCTACCCGAATTTCTAAAATTTTTTAGATAACGCCATCCCCAGGGACCTACCCTGATTTTAAGATTTCTTACCTGTAGCGACTTTTGATCGTTCTTATAAATTTTTATACATGCAATACATCTTGTTAGGCTAGAATTTTATGTAGAATCCGAATCTGTAAACAGATTTAAAACAGGACCACCCCTTACCATTTTACACACACCCTCTAAATTATAACTTTCCTGCAGCTTATACCTAAAAGAAAATATAAAAACCATTCTTAAAACTTTTTATTACAGACAATTTTTACTAATACAGTTTAAATTTTGTAAACCACATTTCTAAATACATATTCACAATTTTTATTTTGAACCTAGAACTTCTCATATCGGCTCATACTTATTAATATTTATTTCTAAATAGAGCACCTTTTCCAAAGACCAACCGGACCCGCATGTTTCAAATTCCTCTGATTTTGTTCTTATGGTTTCGCTTAAGACCTCGTACATATTTTCCAGATTACTAGAAGACGTTATAACCACATTTTTGTGTTAAAGGATTTCACATCGGTAGTCTCTTCCCCGATTTTGGTGTAAACGCCGTAGAGTTCGCAATAGACTTTTACTGCTGTATGTTGTATTCTTTTTTCATTAATTAATCGAATAAATCGCTCTTTCTGCTTCCAAAGAAACTCGGGCACTCCATCGTCGACACTGGCGTTCTTTATGCGATAGCTAGCCATACGGTTGTTAAACGCTGTGCTAACCATTTCTACACAATCGTCGCTAGTAGCGGTAACTGATGCATTTTATGTCTGTTGCTCCTTAAATGTGCGGCATACGTAGTTTTCCATTTCGAAATCGCATACTTTACACATAATTCGTGGTTGTTTCGTACAAGGCCCTTTAACAGCTGGCGGAGCTGAACGTTTACGGCTTAATGACATACCGTGCTGTTTTTCCTTGTGTCGCTGTACGTTAGCCTAAACAAAGTAGCTATAAACTTTTATATGGCGCATTAAATACACACCATCAAATAAAGCTCTTGCAAATGACACAAAGCGGATAAAGTCAATGCACTTTACATATTCAAGGATACATTATTTGTATTTAGCCACTGTGAAATAAGCGTATACGGGTCCAACCGCCTGGAACGTATAGTTATTTTACAAACATAGTTATGCAACTTTAAACAAAATTATTAGTACCATTTTATTTTTCTTTTGGCAACACAATCGATTTGCCAAAGACGCATATCTAATTAGCCACAAGTTTGCGTCAAAAACCTGTCGTCATTAGCAGTTGCGTAATAAAATCATTGGCTAACTCAATTTCGTTTGGCACTGCATTAAGTAATTTGTTTATTATTTTAAAAGGCCAGACGATAAAGATACTAAAAAGTATTGATAGTGGATAGTAAAATATTTTCGGACTTAAAATTTGTCACATTCATCCCAACTAGTTGTGACAGAAAGTCTTGGATAATCATTACGGTGATCTAGTCAAAAGTTAACGAACGTTCTTAGATAGGATCTGTAGTTGAAATTCAAGCACCACTTATTTCTTGGTGAACTAATTTTAGTTATTCCCACCAATGCGTCAACAACTTTAGAAATACAACTGATATGCGTTGAAGCATGGTGCAGCATATATATATATATATATATATATATATAAATATATATATATACAAATACATACATATACATATACATATACATATATATATATATATATAAATATATATATATATATACAAATACATACATATACATATACATATATATATATATATATATATATATATATATATATATATATTATATGCTGCACCTCCGCTTTTTTATTATTTATTTAATTATTTAATTGTATATAATATGCAAATATTTACTTTATATTCCGTGCTTTATCTACGTTTGGTTGGTTTATAAAACAAAACTGTATTAATATGCCTTGACTATTTGAAAACTCGTTCTTCCCAGGGTATCCACCTACTTACCGTGGGTTCAGTGGTAAGTAGATGTGCAATGCACCAACCAAACAGCACTACCTTTATTTTTGTACCTGTAATCTTTTACACTTGTATATGCCAAATTTTATATACAGATCCACGTAGCCTTGTGCCAAATTAATTAATATTATCAATTTATGACTTTGACGTTCAAAACACACAGTACTCACCTATTTTACACTTCGTCATCGGCCTCTTTGAAAACTGACTCAAAATCACACTCGCCGTATGCGTCTTTACAATGCGTGGCACTATCACTATAAAAGATCTGCTGTCCAGACTCCAGGTTTCTTTTAATGAATTTTGATATCCCAAATCCAAAATAAATATGACCAAATTTAGAATTTTGACTATCTTTTAATGTTACTTCCCCTGCGCTAATTTTCCTGATGTTGAATCTTCTTTACTCGTATTAATCCTCCTGCTACTCCAATGCTTTCCTTTTCCAAATTCCGCTCGTTCCAAATTCAATGCTTTCCTCTTAAGTCCACTCTTTCCAATTCACTGCTATCCTCTAATTACCATTCAATACCATTTTATCCATAATACCATATCCAAATCTATTCCATTAATATCGCCTTCAGTTTCATAAATCCCATTCAATGCCTTTCTGCCTTTTTCAATCTCACTAATCCACTCTTATCACTTTATTACTTCGTCGTTACTATTATTTAATTATTTCTCTCGCTTATCAGTACTCTTTTGTATATCAATTAAACTCGTAAACTTTTCAAAAACATTTATTAACTCTTTATATTCAAAATATAGCGCAGTTTACATAAATACGTCTTTCTACCAAAATATTTAAAAATCGACTCTTTTATTTATCTTATCCTAGGTGATTATTACAATTAAAATATGCCTACTCTTTAATACATTTTATACAAATTCCATCCAATAAAATCGTCCCAACAAGTTCGTGTCACTAATACCTTATAATCTTTCTTTTACACTTTTCTTTTTCATATATAAATGTTCAATCATTGGTCCCTAATATCGCACAACCCTTCAATCATATTTGACAATACTTTTACTTATAATTTTGAAATTACATGTTTGTCCAAAGGTTGATTCTACTAAAATAAATGCCGAAATGTTACACATATAAACCTGGATCTGCGTGGTGAATAGTGGAATTTCTACAGACGCATCCGGTTTCTCGATTAGCAAATGTACATTCTATGGCTCATTAATATACAACTCAGTGTAAATCCTTGAATACTGTGCTTTATCACGTCATCAAGTCATTGTTTTTACGTCTTGGCACTTGTACTTTGACTATTATACTCCAAATACTTTAACATTTGTAAAGTACGGCAAACATAAATTTCTCAGTTACGGGATCTGATATTTGGCTTTCTTTATTTGGCATACGCTACCTTCAACAAAAAAACCTTTAGAACCTTTTAGGCCTTCCTAACACTTCAATATATATATATATATATATATATATATATATATATATGTATAGTCCGAGAAAATTCGAGAAATGCAAGAAGGAGCCTTATTATGTAGATATTTATTTGTTGAGAAACCGTATCATATAATTAATAGCGTGATCCAGATAGTTCGACGCATAAAACAGGTATATTAAGATAAATTTTAGTTTTAATCGATTAATCAAAGAGTTTCATCCACAGTTTATTGTGGAAACATTGTATTTAGAGAAGTATTCAGTTGCGTATAAAATTCGCGTAAATGCATGGACATATTCTAAAAGATCTTCATTTTGCAATTAATAAAAGGGCGTGTTCAAATGTAAAATACTGTAGTTGACGTTTTAGTGAAAAAGCGCATTGATTAAGTTTAAAGTATTAGATTTTATTATAAAAGTACGTTAGCATAATGAATTAGAAAGCATGGTAGTTGACTCATATGTAAACAAGGTGAATAACGTAGAGCGACAACGCGTCCAATTATAATATAACCCAGGGCAATAGTAAACGTAATAGATTCTCTAACGCTGAGAACGTACGTATAAGAGACCTTTTAGAACAACACACCTACTTCTAGAACCAATCCAAACATGGAAACAACAACAACATTAACAAGTAGCTCGCTTTATTAGGCGAAAATGTTGTTCAATAGAGAGACAATCCTGACTCAAACGTCACGATGGTAGTCAGATAATACGTTACATAGTTAAATTTCTATCTAACAGGTACTGTATTTAGCAGTAAAATATTGATTGATGCATAAACGTATATAGATTATTAAAATAAAAATAATTGAAGCTACTGTAAGAAAGGCTTTTCAAATGGAGTAAAGTATATATGATGGGAATGGTTTGTTATATGGTATATGGAGCAATTTGTATGGAAAAGGCTTACGTTTTAAAACGATTTGAACTATTTTAGTGCTTGAAATGATAATTACGTTCTTGAAAAGGGCAACAACAAACAGGCCTGTAACGATGTGATATAACTGTATTTTTGAATTTTTACAAGGACATCTCTATTTATTAACTAAGTTGTATGATAAGATCTTTCTGTATGCAAGTTTTTGAATTTAGAGTAGAGTGTGTAGAAGTCGATAATTTGATTGAAATTGTTGTCAAGCCTACGGTACAGGTTTTCGCCAGTATACTAGCAAATAATTTATATCATATTTAAATACGGTTTTAATGGAGAGGATGTTAAACTATACGACTTATTTTGATAAATTTTGTACATATTAATGGACATTTATTTAGGAAATGGTTTATGAATGATAATTACGAGATTAAGATTTGTGGTAGCCATTCTAGTTCTGAAGACAGATTTGTATGTACCATTTTTATTATATAGGATTTATGTAGAAAAAGTTAGTGATTATCCAGAAGGTATATATTATTTGTTGTCTTATTGTTCGTATGATAAAGCTGCTGTGAAAGTTTTGGGTTCCATTTTAGTATATAAAACTTGTTTTGAGAGGAAGAAAAGATTTATATTTATCAATGTTAAATTTGCCCGTAAGACGAAGCTGTTTGCGAATGAATTATTTCTTTGCAAAGGATATTTGGTATTACAAATCAGATGTATGATTTTAGTGGTTTTATTTGAAGAGAGCTAGCAGAAATGTAGCAGAAATGATTAGACAGCCGGCAAATTTAAAACATTCAACATAAGCATCTTTTATTCGGACAGTTCACATCAATATATATATATATATATATATATATATATATATATATTGCTGTGGTACTCTTATAAAAATCGAGCCTCACGAATTGGGCGTCATAAAATTGCGGTGATCCTCCGGTCTAAATTAGTACTCTCTCAAAAACATTCGAGCCCCAACGTTGGGCCGTCATAAGATTGCTGTAGTACTCGGGTAAGCTCCTAGTCAACCATATAATATATTCGAAAATATTTATATTTTCGAATTCGAAAATAGAAAGTTTTCCAAAAATTAAATTATACAAAAAAAATATTCTTACCCGTTTTTGACTCTTCCTCGGTTGAATGGCCTTCTTCAACTGCTTCCGGCTAGCTCATTTGGACCTCCTTTTGGGTATCTATACACTCATATTCTATCATTCACGCACTCTCCCAATAAAACCACGAAATACACAAACATGCAATTTTTTATTTATTCCTATTTACAAATGCAATTTATTATTGTCTATATTTTATGATTCACGTTGCACTTTAGTAACTCTTACTTTGTAATGTCCTTTATTTAATTTTGAAATCATCAAACACATAAAATGTACACGGAGTAAATGGACCTTGAATAATACCTTCTATAAAATTCCTTTATTATAATTTATTTGTATTTTAGTAATCTAGGTTAACTGTTGGGTATGGTGAGCTCATAATAACACAACTACTTCTGCATAATGTATGCCCCTTTACTGTGCATACTCTAAAAATACAAAAAAACAAAGCCATGTACTCGTCACAAAATTTCACGTTCTTATGGAAGGTTTAAAAGCTTTCTAGACACCTTCAATTTCTAGTAAAATACCGTAATATAGTTATTTACACCAATTCTGTTCAATACTCAAACAATTCACACTAGCTTGAAAACACTCTCATATTCTATCCCAATATTTACAGTTTTTAAAAATCGCAATTTTAAATCGTTACCTGGAAACTCCGCTCTGTAGATGATGCCATGTAAATTTTCTCCCTGGTCTGCAGGTCGTTTCTCGCTATGACTAGGCGAATTCCATTTAAGATGATCCGTCAACGCCTCCTTCTCGGTGTAACCAAATTCCAAATTTCATTTCACAGTAACCTACGTTACTTAATGTCCCGACACGAGTTGATTAAAATTATGGGTGGTACCCCAATTAAAATAATGTCGGCACACTAACCGCGTTTTAATTTATTTTAGAGGCTACCACTAAGCAATACTATTAAAATCCTTTCCTCTGGTTTTGGACAACTTAATTTGCAAGCCTGTCAATTTCTTTGTATTGCCATTCCCCCAATACACGTACTGTAGCAGGTTATTATACACTAAACAGCAGCTATTTTGTAGCTTGTCCGATAGCTTACTCCACATTTTGGTAAGTGGTACCGAGTACATTGGCGCCTTTAGGAAGTATAACACTATCTTCCAATAAGGTTAAACAGTCTTTTAAGGGTTTATACACCCGTTCCGCACTGACATAGCTTCCAATTGCACAGTTGTATATTGTCGCTTCCAATCGCGTAATACCATGTTCTTTGGCCAAAGTAGACGCAAATGTTTCCCTTAAACGTACATCTGGACAACGTAAAAATCTAGTATATGATTGCCAAGTTGTTTATTAACACCAGGACTTGTTATCTGGCACACAAATTTGTTGTAAATCTTAATTCTTGCATTGGTTGTTAGCCATGTTAAACAATCAATCCCGCAGTTTTATCGTTGTCAACTATAATATTACACTTTTCTTCGTATTCTCCCTTATAGCAAAAGTTATGCTTTGTGGTTAAATAATTACATCTCCATCTTGCTAAATATGCCTGCAAAATCTTGGGTTACATCCATGTCAAAAGATAGAAATAATCTTTTCGACTTCGTCTATTTGCTCGGTATTCCTATAGTTTCCAACCATCTGCTAGTTCACTTTGTATGGACATAAAGATTTTGAATTTTTATTAATGCATTCGGGTCTTCTTTTGATAATTTCTTTTACTCTGGACAGGTAGCTTTCCAGAAAACAGTAGCTTTAACACCATGATATATCGTGAACTTCTTCGTAGATAGCTGTTAAATGCACCACAACTTTTTAGGATAAACAACGTTTGTTTGCAGACTTGTTGGGTCAATAAAGGAAAATTTTAACCAACATTATATTGTAAAATGGTTCTGCGATTTGGATTAGCTGTTCGATATGTGCAATAATCTGGTGACAGATATTGTGTAATATTTGTTATGTCGAAGGCGAAAGATGTGACTGGCTCACACACACACCAATTACAGAACCATTTTGTGACAATATAATGTTGGTTAAAATTTGTGACCTTTCTGACACCGAACAAGATCTGCAAACAAGCGGATGTTTATCCTACAAAAGAAATTTGGTGCATTTAACAGCTATCTACGAAGAAGTTCAACCGATTTGTTTTCGCTAGGCATGGTGTTAAAAGCTAAGCTTCCGTTTTCTCTGGAAAGCAGTAACAAGATAGGCCAGAGAGTAAAAGAAATTATCAAAAGAAGAATCGCATTAATAAAAATTCCAAAATCCTATATGTGTTCCATACAAAGTGGAACTAGCAGATGTTAAGTTGGAAACTTTATTGGAGGAACTACCACATGAATATTAGACGAAGTCGAAAAGATTATTTCTATCTTTTGACATGGATGTAACCAGATTTTGCAGGCATATTTAGCAAGATGGAGATGTGTAATTATTTAACTCAAACCATTAACTTTTGCTATAAGGGCGAATACGAAAAAGTGCAATATTATAGATTGACAACGATAAAACTGTGATTGATTGTTTAACATGGCTAACAACCAATGCAAGAATTAAGATTTACAACAAATTTGTGTCAGATAACAAGTCCTGGTGTTAATAAACAACTTGGCAATCATATACTAGATTTTTACGTTGTCCAGATGTACGTTTAGAAACATTTGCGTCTACTTTGGCCAAAGAAGATGGTATTACGCGATTGGAAGCGACAATATACAACTGTGCAATTGGAAGCTATGTCAGTGCGGAACGGGTATAAACCCTTAAAAGACTGTTTAACCTTATTGGAAGATAGTTATATACTTCCTAAAAGGCACCAATGTACTCGGTACCACTTGCAAATGTGGAGTAAGCTATCGGACAAGCTACAAAATAGCTGCTGTTTAGTGTATAATAACCTGCTACAGTACGTGTATTGGGGGAATGGCAATACAAAAAATTGACGGGCTTGCAAATTAAGTTGTCCAAAACCAGAGGAAAAGGAAAATTGATAAAGTATGTGCTTTCGGCTTTTAGTTTTAACTATTTACCTGTAAATTATTTGGAGATAGTAGGAAGATGTCCAAGATAAAATAAAAATCTTACACAAGTGCTACATTAAAGCAGGTAGTACATATTTTACACAATCTGCCACACCATATTCTACAATTCCAAAAGAAAGTAATTTCGGACTTGGGATCGATAGATACGCCTAACATTCGTCCAGAGGAGGTTGTACGACAACGCGTAAATATTGGTAGTAAACTCCTATCCGTTTACGCTAAAGAAATTGCCCATTATGTATACCATACGCTGTAAGTGGAAGGAAAAGACAACTGGAATTAGAGGAAATGGATGCAAAAAGGCGAAAATTGGACTACATGGAAAACACTGCGACAATACGCGATCAATACAAAGATGTGTTAGACAAAGAACATCTTATTGAGAAAATGAGGAAGAATTAAGATTATTTTATGTGCCGATGGACTGACTTAGATACATCTGGTTTTACAAGTTGTTGCATTTGCGGTTAGTAAGAAAGACTCTTTTAGTTAGTTATGTTCTGCTCGCAGAAAAGGATGGTACTAAATCCGTATACTTTTTAAAGGTTATTCTAAAAACGTATTTATCAAATGGCAGATAACAAAGACGAACTAAGGAATGTGGGTTTCGTAATCTTTGCGTACACCACACGCAAAGTCCGTTAAACATTGTATATTTGCCCTAGTAAGAACCTTTCGGATCATTTAAAACCGAGGGTCTTACAACCTATAACAACCATATATTCCCAAAAGTGGTGACATGCAACTACGCAACAGTGTGTGGGAGAATAAGATTTCCTCCAATACCGACAAGAAGAAGTCGATCAAGCTAACAAGATACGTATGCAGGATATAGTGGGAAAGCTGCGATTAAAAGATTGTCACAAGCTGCAAGAATTACACGAAGGAATGGATCTGGTTGTCGGCGGAATCAAAGACTTTAAATATAGAGGCAATCTTCCAAACTTCGGTACATTTTACAATTCGAAAACCTAGACGGTCTTTATGTATCAAACTATTGGTTAGAAAAGGAGATAGACTTGGGTGTATCGATTTAAATTTTAAGCTGCGAATAAAATTAGATAAAATTAAAGCCACTCAAACAAACATAAAGAAAGGACTGTCTTCTGTGTATAACTTTGTATTAAAATTAAGTTAAATGGATCATGCTTTACATTAAATATTTTTAAATTTGTTATGTATAATGTCAGAATAAACATTTTATAATAGTATATAACATTGTTCTTTATTTATAAAAGGCTGTGACGTTACCCGAAATAGCAGTCGCACAGAGAGGGGTGCGCATGGGCAGCACGCATGGGCAGTGTGCACGCATGGGCGCGCATGGGCAGGGTGTGCATGCAGGGGTGCTCATGGGCTGGGATGGTATACGAGGGAAGCGGATGTTAACAGTCACCAAGCATCCAATTCTTTATTTGGTGTGGTACTTGTCTGCGTATGTAGTCCGGAGTAAAAGAATACGATTTGTACACGCAGCTTATTAATAAAATTAGTTTATCGAGGAAGATGACAAAAGGTACATCATTCCTAATAACAACAATCTACGCATGGGCGTAAAGATATATAGTTGTTTAGTATTGTATTTTAGAAATTGTATATTTAGTCCATAATTTTAAGTTCTTCTCCACCTTCCAAATCCTTCCGGCTTCTATCTGGTTGACAGAGGATACGTAGTTATCTCCACGTGGTATTCGCGGGACACTGCGGTTTTAGATTTCTAGGGAGAAATGGTTGGTTAAAGCATATGTCTTGGTTAGCGAAAAAAGGGTTTTAAAGATGGTGTTAAATAAAGATGTGGCAAAAATTAGTCTTTAAAAATAACTTTGTATGGGTGGTCCTATTTAAAATCTGTTTACAGATTTGGGGGTCCCTAGAAAAATTTAATATTAGTTGATACCTAGCAAAATATATTTATCTTAAAGTGACTACTATCGCGTATAATAAATACAATATAACACTTGTCAACAAAAAGTTGTAGGTTTAAGACGTAATTTAATGGGGGTCCAGTATTAGAATTGTTGGTAGTAATGTTAAGTCCTACTGTATTGTAGGCGAGAAAGATACGATTAAAAGATTAAAGGGGTCTCACGAATTGTGGTTAAGTAAAACCAGGGTCTTACAACCTATAACGAGCATATACCTCCAAAAGGGGTAGGCATGCAACTACGCAGCAGTGCGCGGAGAATAACAATTCTCTAAGAAATTAAAGTTTCCATGTACGTAGCACCAGTCATTGGGTAATGGTAGAAATGTTAAACCTATAAAGGCGATTATTAATTGAGGTTTAGAAAAATAGTAGTTTTCGTGGACTAAATAAAATACTTAGACTAATTAATGTATGGTTACATATTCTCGTACACATCCACAAACATCTGCTTACGTCCACAATGGCGATACCGGTAGTTTTGTTTAACAAATAGTAGGAAAGATACGTCAGGTGTTGGTGCGTGGAAGCCCATGGGATCGTTGGATTCAAAAGAACGGTGCGGCGGGATGTATGGTTCCTCCGTTAGAATAATCGAAAGTGGTTAATTGATCGTATTAGATGTTTAAAAAGCGAAAGTGTAAAGGCCTACATAAACAAAATTTAATTAACGACATACACTTATAAAGTTGCTTTCTGATACAAGAATAGCAGTAGCGCATATACAGTTGCTGCTCGGATGTGTAATTGATCACGACTCGGAGGTTTAAAAATAAGCGAAAGTGTAAATGCCTATAAACAAAGATTTAATTATCCGACAAAAGTACGCGATGTGCTACACTTATAAAGAAAGTATGGAATGGTGCTTTTGGCCCTAGCAGTAAAAAGGGTGACTGACTTTTCAAGCAACTACAAGAATAGCAGTAGCGCAGAGAAGGGGTATGCATGTATTATACAGTTGCTACAAAATATGTTAGTTTACGCGTAGCTCGGATGTGTAATTGATCACGACTTAAAGATCCCTCGGAGGTTTAAAAATTCTCGCCTATTGTCGTTTGAAAAATGTTTGTAAATTATCAGAACAGGAGCGGGTCGAAGTATAATGGATTATTGACTGAGTATTTCTACCTTTTACGAGGGAATTGGAAGTTGACAGACATCAACATCTAATTCTCTATTTGGACGATATCGAGTACTTACCGGTTCTAGAAATCATTACATGCGGCCGACCGCTATGCGAAAGTGTAAAGCCTACGAAGCATAATTATCAGACGAAAAAGTGCGCGATGTGCTATAGAAAGTATACAAAAAATGGTGCTTTGCCCAGTCTTAACAGTAAAAGGAGTGACTTTTCTAGCAATTACAAGAATAGCAGTAGCGCAGAAGGGTATGCATGTATTATACAACGCATTGTTGCTATAAAATATGAATCTATAATTAACCATGGTTGTAAAATGGGAAATTAATGGTTAATTTAAATACTGCTACACTTTCGCTTGGTGATTCATTTGAAAAGCCCACCATTTCCTAAAGTATGACGTAAGTTATTTAAAATTAAATTACTTTATTAGTAAGTATCCTGTAGACAGCAAGTTGGTATTTTCTTAGTAATGGTTTAAAGTGTTTTTATTAAGTTTTTGGTTATAGTAGCACTGCATCTTCTACAGCACGACTTGCAATTTGTGCGTGTGCTATCACCCTTTTGGATTTTAATATGCACGCGATCCGTATAACATGGAAGACGTTTTCCGGTGTTTCTACTAACTGCATTCGCACCATCGACGAAGCGAACCAGGTGCATGCATTGACGCAAATGTATTGGACATTTAGTTCCCGGATTATCGAGACTTCGTTCGGTGTCTTCGGAAACCTTCGGTTTGCATTCTATAGGGTACATAAAGCAGGTGCGCAAACTCTTTAGTTATAAGTTAGTTCGCTTACAAGTCAAGTCTTATAGTGTGGATTTTGTTTTGTACTAAAATGGTATCTGCAAACGTTTTTAAATGCGAGCTGTGTCACGTCTACTTTACCAGGAGGGATGCTCTCAAACGGCACCAGAACAAATGTTGCGGTGTAACATCGTCCACGGTTAAGCTTATACATCCGTCCGCAGCAAAGTACTTAAACTGTGAGACTTGCGGTATCGCTTTTACGAGAATGGACAACTTACAGCGACACAAGGAAAAACAGCACGGTATGTCATTAAGCCGTAAACGTTCAGCTCCGCCAGCTGTTAAAGGGCCTTGTACGAAACAACCACGAATTATGTGTAAAGTATGCGATTTAGAAATGGAAAAAACTACGTATGCCGCACATTTAAGGAGCAACAGACATAAAAATGCATCAGTTACCGCTACTAGCGACGATTGTGTAGAAATGGTTAGCACAGCGTTTAACAACCGTATGGCTAGCTATCGCATAAAGAACGCCAGTGTCGACGATGGAGTGCCCGAGTTTCTTTGGAAGCAGAAAGAGCGATTTATTCGATTAATTAATGAAAAAAGAATACAACATACAGCAGTAAAAGTCTATTGCGAACTCTACGGCGTTTACACCAAAATCGGGGAAGAGACTACCGATGTGAAATCCTTTAACACAAAATGTGGTTATAACGTCTTCTAGTAATCTGGAAAATATGTACGAGGTCTTAAGCGAAACCATAAGAACAAAATCAGAGGAATTTGAAACATGCGGGTCCGGTTGGTCTTTGGAAAAGGTGCTCTATTTAGAAATAAATATTAATAAGTATGAGCCGATATGAGAAGTTCTAGGTTCAAAATAAAAAATTGTGAATATGTATTTAGAAATGTGGTTTACAAAATTTAAACTGTATTAGTAAAAATTGTCTGTAATAAAAAGTTTTAAGAATGGTTTTTAGATTTTCTTTTAGGTATAAGCTGCAGGAAAGTTATAATTTAGAGGGTGTGTGTAAAATGGTAAGGGGTGGTCCTGTTTTAAATCTGTTTACAGATTCGGATTCTACATAAAATTCTAGCCTAACAAGATGTATTGCATGTATAAAAAATTTATAAGAACGATCAAAAGTCGCTACAGGTAAGAAATCTTAAAATCAGGGTAGGTCCCTGGGGGATGGCGTTATCTAAAAAATTCTTAGAAATTCGGGTAGCTGAGAAAATTCTAATCTTAATTGATACCAAACAAGGTAGGTTTATCTCGTGGATGGAAATGTGGAGAAAGATTTATCTCGCAGAGGGTATATGTGTAACTTTGCAGGGCGTGGTCCGATTTCAAATCTGTTTGCAGATTCGGGTTGTGTGTAAAATTCTAAGCTAATTTAATGTATCGCATGTATAAAAAAATTTATAAGAACGCTCAAAAGTCGCAACAGGTAAGAAATCTTAAAATCAGGGTAGCTCCCTTGGGGGTGATGCAATCGAAAAAATTCCTAGAGATTCGGGTAGCTGAGAAAATTCTAATGTTAATTAATACCAAACAAGATAGGTTTATCTCAAAAGATGCATTGGCTAGACAAAGAAAACTATTTGGTTCAGATGAAAGATAAAAAAATGGCTAGTCGAAGAAAACTATTTGGTTTAGATGTGGGAGCAAATGTGGGATCACTCCTCCACATTTGCTCCTTATGGGGATTTACATGTAAATGTGGGAGCAAATGTGGGTTTTGGGAGCAAATGTGGCGCCAGATTCTTGATTTACCTACTACTATTCATTAAATGAGCATTAGAAATGTGCCAGGATTGATTTAGTGCTTAATAGGTATATTAGTAACAAAGTGATTTAGCATCTAATGAAATTATTACATGATTTTTGGAATATTTTGCTGTAATAAATTTATGGAAGCCAGCTATCTTTAACAAAGTATTCGTTTTGTCCAGTTATTTTTAGAGCCTCTACTAAGTAATTTATAAGTTGGTGAGTTATATTACTAACTATGGGTCTTAGTGGAACGTTCGGTTTATGAACCTTCGGTAAGCCATACAAATGAGCGTGCCCGTTATGACAAATTAACTGGTTTTTATCGGTTGACTAATATATCCTTCCACGTGATTAATTTACTTTTTTGTAGTGTTGGATCGATTTTTTAACAATATAGGTAGTCTTATCCATTAACATTTCATTCATTTATTTAGATATTCATTTTTATACATTATAACAGTAGTCTTACATTTGTCAGCTTGTAGAACGTATAAATCCTTATTTGTTTTTAAAATTTTTGTTAATTTTGTGTTTATTGAAAATAACAACTTTTTCAATAAACACAAAATTAACAAAACCTTCAAAACAACTACTGTTATAATGTATAAAATGAATATCTAAATAAAATGAATGAAATGTTAATGGATAAGACTACCATATTGTTAAAAAATCGATCCAACACTACAAATACAAAATGCCCTAAATTCTCTAATACGTGGAATAAAAAGGATATATTAGTCAACCGATAAAAACCAGTTAATTTGTCATAACAGGCACGCTCCTTATTTGTATGGCTTACCAAAGGTTCATAAACCGAACGTTCCACTAAGACCCATGGTTAGTAATATAAACTCACCAACTTATAAACTATCAAAATTTTAGTAGAGGCTCTAAAAATATAACTGGACAAAACGAATACTTTGTTAAAGATAGCTGAGCTCCATAAATTTATTACAAAGCAAAATATTCAAAATCATGTGAATTTCATTAGATGCTAAATCACTTTTACTAATATACCTATTGACCTAGCACTTAAAACAATCACAAAAAATGGCCTTTAATAGAACATTTCACTAATTTTACCTTAATGAATTCTTACAAGCCACCAAAATGTGTTTAAATGCTACTTATTTTAAGTTCGAGAACAAAATATACAGTCAAATTTTTGGCATAGCAATGGGCTCTCCAATATCTTCTACCATTGCAAACCTAGTACTGGAGGATCTAGAAGAAGGAATTATAAAACAACTTAGCTATAAACCCGTATTTTTTAAAAGGTATGTTGACGACTGTATAATGTGCCTTCCAGAAAACAAAATCGACGAAACACTAAACAAATTTAATTCCTACCTCCCTCGTCTACAATTCACAATAGAGAAAGAAGTTAACAACACCATATCCTTCCTTGATTTGTTAATTACTTACAATGATAAAGGAGAAACCACTACCAACTGGTTCAACAAAACAACCTGGAGTGGTAGATATCTTAATTACAAATCTAACACCCCTGTGAGGTATAAGAAAAATATGATTAACAACCTTGTCGACCGAGCAATGCATTTTTCACATAATAAACATAAACCAAAAAATCTTAAGAAAGTTAAAAATATTTTAAAGAATAACGACTACCCAAAAAGTTTCTACGAGCCAGTTATAAAAACAAAAATACACAAAATATTTAACAACTACGATAATAAAAAATCAAACGGAATAGACAACAGGATTAGTATCGACTACACCCCGGGACTATCCGAAAAACTAAAAAAATGTTTACAAAATCATAATATTTAAGTTGTACATAAACCAAACAATTTTACAAAAACCTTTTTTACAAAATTAAGACCAGAAATAGAGAGCAAAAGTACAAAACACACACCATATACAAAATAAATTGTAGCGATTGTCCCGGCGTGTATATCGGAAATTCCAAGCAATACCTCCATAAACGAATATACGAGCATAAATACTCCATAAAAACTAACAACAAAAAATGCACCGCTCTAGCGGCCCATGCCCTAGAAAATTTGCACAAATTTGATTTTGATAATGTAGAAATTTTAGATACTGAAATAAAAGACAGTAAAAGAGGATTTTTAGAAACTATCCAAATCCAAAAAAATTCTCAAGCAATAAATTTAAAAAACGATCAAGAAAATTTCACACAGTTCTACCAAAATTTAATAGCATAATTTGCACTTTGTTATAAATATCCTATTTGCACATATTTCATACATATACCACCACTATTAAACAGGCTTTACTTATCACCACATACTACATTTTATATTGTTTAACAGTTTAGACTAAATAATTAATACTATTACATTCATATACTTTTTAAAGTGTTCTTCGTTCTTGTATTTTTAAACGAAAAACATAATTTTAATTTTATTTTTATGAAATAATAATTATCAGAGAATTTTATAATTGTGACAAATGTTTAAATGTTTTACTTTAGTTTAAATATGCAATCTACAATTAAGTTTTAGGTATGTAATTATTAAAAATATTTTTCATATTCTATAGGTAATATTTTGTAGAACGTAATTGATAATGGTCCTGAAGACCGAAACGCGTCTTAAAAATAATAAACGCAATTACAAATTGTTATAGTTATTCTATCTACTCTTAGAAATAACTATAGGTATACATTGACCAACGTCCAAGAAATTTCAATATTATATTCAATACAGATGGTCAAGATATTAAAATAAAGTTTATATATATATATATATATATATATATATATATATGTATATATATATATATATATATATATATATATATATATATCGCTACCGGTATTGTGTGTTCCGCAGTAAGAAAGTGATTGTATGGTATCGCGAATTTTCTGATCGCCTAGTTCAACAAGCGTATTTCTTAATTGATTACTGATTAGTAATTTATTGACAGCGTTTTATGATATCTGCTATATTTCGCCCATCTTTTTTTAAGTTGCAATGGTTGTTGAAGTTCTACTTGTTTTTGAAATTTTTTCTCTACAGTCTACCATGCGTAAACTGCCCACAACAATTATACCGAATCGTACAACATTGCAGTTTGCCAAGATATGGAGTACGGTATAGGCGTTGTTTTCTATTGTCCTTATGTAGTAATTTCTTTTTTGTAGTATGTTCCATATGGAAGCAACATGCGTAATGGCTACAGCAGTATTTACTTTAAACAGCGGAAAACATTTTTAATTTCAAAGCTTTCGCAAGCTGTGCAACCAGGTCACCTAGGTAAATCTAAAAATGATACATACGTGGAAGCTAGCATTCCTGCTTTCGACAAGTATAAAATGTGGCGCGAGTTAGAAAGCACAAAGAACTTTTTATCACGAGGATTCCAAAACGTTTAATTGCTGCACGTTAGCCTAAACAAAGTAGCTATAAACTTTTATATGGCGCATTAAATACACACCATCAAATAAAGCTCTTGCAAATGACACAAAGCGGATAAAGTCAATGCACTTTACATATTCAAGGATACATTATTTGTATTTAGCCACTGTGAAATAAGCGTATACGGGTCCAACCGCCTGGAACGTATAGTTATTTTACAAACATAGTTATGCAACTTTAAACAAAATTATTAGTACCATTTTATTTTTCTTTTGGCAACACAATCGATTTGCCAAAGACGCATATCTAATTAGCCACAAGTTTGCGTCAAAAACCTGTCGTCATTAGCAGTTGCGTAATAAAATCATTGGCTAACTCAATTTCGTTTGGCACTGCATTAAGTAATTTGTTTATTATTTTAAAAGGCCAGACGATAAAGATACTAAAAAGTATTGATAGTGGATAGTAAAATATTTTTCGGACTTAAAATTTGTCACATTCATCCCAACTAGTTGTGACAGAAAGTCTTGGATAATCATTACGGTGATCTAGTCAAAAAGTTAACGAACGTTCTTAGATAGGATCTGTAGTTGAAATTCAAGCACCACTTATTTCTTGGTGAACTAATTTTAGTTATTCCCACCAATGCGTCAACAACTTTAGAAATACAACTGATATGCGTTGAAGCATGGTGCAGCATATAATATATATATATATATATATATATAAATATATATATATACAAATACATACATATACATATACATATACATATATATATATATATATAAATATATATATATATATACAAATACATACATATACATATACATATATATATATATATATATATATATATATATATATATATATTATATGCTGCACCTCCGCTTTTTTATTATTTATTTAATTATTTAATTGTATATAATATGCAAATATTTACTTTATATTCCGTGCTTTATCTACGTTTGGTTGGTTTATAAAACAAAACTGTATTAATATGCCTTGACTATTTGAAAACTCGTTCTTCCCAGGGTATCCACCTACTTACCGTGGGTTCAGTGGTAAGTAGATGTGCAATGCACCAACCAAACAGCACTACCTTTATTTTTGTACCTGTAATCTTTTACACTTGTATATGCCAAATTTTATATACAGATCCACGTAGCCTTGTGCCAAATTAATTAATATTATCAATTTATGACTTTGACGTTCAAAACACACAGTACTCACCTATTTTACACTTCGTCATCGGCCTCTTTGAAAACTGACTCAAAATCACACTCGCCGTATGCGTCTTTACAATGCGTGGCACTATCACTATAAAAGATCTGCTGTCCAGACTCCAGGTTTCTTTTAATGAATTTTGATATCCCAAATCCAAAATAAATATGACCAAATTTAGAATTTTGACTATCTTTTAATGTTACTTCCCTGCGCTAATTTTCCTGATGTTGAATCTTCTTTACTCGTATTAATCCTCCTGCTACTCCAATGCTTTCCTTTTCCAAATTCCGCTCGTTCCAAATTCAATGCTTTCCTCTTAAGTCCACTCTTTCCAA
Organism: Platerodrilus igneus; assembly: GCA_036346225.1. Lineage (NCBI taxonomy): Eukaryota > Metazoa > Arthropoda > Insecta > Coleoptera > Lycidae > Platerodrilus > Platerodrilus igneus. The sequence continues at coordinate 10,133,470 of JARFIW010001325.1, read as the reverse complement.
TTCACTGCTATCCTCTAATTACCATTCAATACCATTTTATCCATAATACCATATCCAAATCTATTCCATTAATATCGCCTTCAGTTTCATAAATCCCATTCAATGCCTTTCTGCCTTTTTCAATCTCACTAATCCACTCTTATCACTTTATTACTTCGTCGTTACTATTATTTAATTATTTCTCTCGCTTATCAGTACTCTTTTGTATATCAATTAAACTCGTAAACTTTTCAAAAACATTTATTAACTCTTTATATTCAAAATATAGCGCAGTTTACATAAATACGTCTTTCTACCAAAATATTTAAAAATCGACTCTTTTATTTATCTTATCCTAGGTGATTATTACAATTAAAATATGCCTACTCTTTAATACATTTTATACAAATTCCATCCAATAAAATCGTCCCAACAAGTTCGTGTCACTAATACCTTATAATCTTTCTTTTACACTTTTCTTTTTCATATATAAATGTTCAATCATTGGTCCCTAATATCGCACAACCCTTCAATCATATTTGACAATACTTTTACTTATAATTTTGAAATTACATGTTTGTCCAAAGGTTGATTCTACTAAAATAAATGCCGAAATGTTACACATATAAACCTGGATCTGCGTGGTGAATAGTGGACTTTCTACAGACGCATCCGGTTTCTCGATTAGCAAATGTACATTCTATGGCTCATTAATATACAACTCAGTGTAAATCCTTGAATACTGTGCTTTATCACGTCATCAAGTCATTGTTTTTACGCCTTGGCACTTATACTTTGTCTATTATACTCCAAATACTTTAACATTTGTAAAGTACGGCAAACATAAATTTCTCAGTTACGGGATCTGATATTTGGCTTTCTTTATTTGGCATACGCTACCTTCAACAAAAAACCTTTAGAACCTTTTAGGCCTTCCTAACACTTCAATATATATATATATATATATATATATATATATATATATGTATAGTCCGAGAAAATTCGAGAAATGCAAGAAGGAGCCTTATTATGTAGATATTTATTTGTTGAGAAACCGTATCATATAATTAATAGCGTGATCCAGATAGTTCGACGCATAAAACAGGTATATTAAGATAAATTTTAGTTTTAATCGATTAATCAAAGAGTTTCATCCACAGTTTATTGTGGAAACATTGTATTTAGAGAAGTATTCAGTTGCGTATAAAATTCGCGTAAATGCATGGACATATTCTAAAAGATCTTCATTTTGCAATTAATAAAAGGGCGTGTTCAAATGTAAAATACTGTAGTTGACGTTTTAGTGAAAAAGCGCATTGATTAAGTTTAAAGTATTAGATTTTATTATAAAAGTACGTTAGCATAATGAATTAGAAAGCATGGTAGTTGACTCATATGTAAACAAGGTGAATAACGTAGAGCGACAACGCGTCCAATTATAATATAACCCAGGGCAATAGTAAACGTAATAGATTCTCTAACGCTGAGAACGTACGTATAAGAGACCTTTTAGAACAACACACCTACTTCTAGAACCAATCCAAACATGGAAACAACAACAACATTAACAAGTAGCTCGCTTTATTAGGCGAAAAATGTTGTTCAATAGAGAGACAATCCTGACTCAAACGTCACGATGGTAGTCAGATAATACGTTACATAGTTAAATTTCTATCTAACAGGTACTGTATTTAGCAGTAAAAATATTGATTGATGCATAAACGTATATAGATTATTAAAATAAAAATAATTGAAGCTACTGTAAGAAAGGCTTTTCAAATGGAGTAAAGTATATATGATGGGAATGGTTTGTTATATGGTATATGGAGCAATTTGTATGGAAAAGGCTTACGTTTTAAAACGATTTGAACTATTTTAGTGCTTGAAATGATAATTACGTTCTTGAAAAGGGCAACAACAAACAGGCCTGTAACGATGTGATATAACTGTATTTTTGAATTTTTACAAGGACATCTCTATTTATTAACTAAGTTGTATGATAAGATCTTTCTGTATGCAAGTTTTTGAATTTAGAGTAGAGTGTGTAGAAGTCGATAATTTGATTGAAATTGTTGTCAAGCCTACGGTACAGGTTTTCGCCAGTATACTAGCAAATAATTTATATCATATTTAAATACGGTTTTAATGGAGAGGATGTTAAACTATACGACTTATTTTGATAAATTTTGTACATATTAATGGACATTTATTTAGGAAATGGTTTATGAATGATAATTACGAGATTAAGATTTGTGGTAGCCATTCTAGTTCTGAAGACAGATTTGTATGTACCATTTTATTATATAGGATTTATGTAGAAAAAGTTAGTGATTATCCAGAAGGTATATATTATTTGTTGTCTTATTGTTCGTATGATAAAGCTGCTGTGAAAGTTTTGGGTTCCATTTTAGTATATAAAACTTGTTTTGAGAGGAAGAAAAGATTTATATTTATCAATGTTAAATTTGCCCGTAAGACGAAGCTGTTTGCGAATGAATTATTTCTTTGCAAAGGATATTTGGTATTACAAATCAGATGTATGATTTTAGTGGTTTTATTTGAAGAGAGCTAGCAGAAATGTAGCAGAAATGATTAGACAGCCGGCAAATTTAAAACATTCAACATAAGCATCTTTTATTCGGACAGTTCACATCAATATATATATATATATATATATATATATATATATATATTGCTGTGGTACTCTTATAAAAATCGAGCCTCACGAATTGGGCGTCATAAAATTGCTGTGATCCTCCGGTCTAAATTAGTACTCTCTCAAAAACATTCGAGCCCCAACGTTGGGCCGTCATAAGATTGCTGTAGTACTCGGGTAAGCTCCTAGTCAACCATATAATATATTCGAAAATATTTATATTTTCGAATTCGAAAATAGAAAGTTTTCCAAAAATTAAATTATACAAAAAAAATATTCTTACCCGTTTTTGACTCTTCCTCGGTTGAATGGCCTTCTTCAACTGCTTCCGGCTAGCTCATTTGGACCTCCTTTTGGGTATCTATACACTCATATTCTATCATTCACGCACTCTCCCAATAAAACCACGAAATACACAAACATGCAATTTTTTTATTTATTCCTATTTACAAATGCAATTTATTATTGTCTATATTTTATGATTCACGTTGCACTTTAGTAACTCTTACTTTGTAATGTCCTTTATTTAATTTTGAAATCATCAAACACATAAAATGTACGCGGAGTAAATGGACCTTGAATAATACCTTCTATAAAATTCCTTTATTATAATTTATTTGTATTTTAGTAATCTAGGTTAACTGTTGGGTATGGTGAGCTCATAATAACACAACTACTTCTGCATAATGTATGCCCCTTTACTGTGCATACTCTAAAAAGACAAAAAACAAAGCCATGTACTCGTCACAAAATTTCACGTTCTTATGGAAGGTTTAAAAGCTTTCTAGACACCTTCAATTTCTAGTAAAATACCGTAATATAGTTATTTACACCAATTCTGTTCAATACTCAAACAATTCACACTAGCTTGAAAACACTCTCATATTCTATCCCAATATTTACAGTTTTTAAAAATCGCAATTTTAAATCGTTACCTGGAAACTCCGCTCTGTAGATGATGCCATGTAAATTTTCTCCCTGGTCTGCAGGTCGTTTCTCGCTATGACTAGGCGAATTCCATTTAAGATGATCCGTCAACGCCTCCTTCTCGGTGTAACCAAATTCCAAATTTCATTTCACAGTAACCTACGTTACTTAATGTCCCGACACGAGTTGATTAAAATTATGGGTGGTACCCCAATTAAAATAATGTCGGCACACTAACCGCGTTTTAATTTATTTTAGAGGCTACCACTAAGCAATACTATTAAAATGTATCGCTTTTACGAGAATGGACAACTTACAGCGACACAAGGAAAAACAGCACGGTATGTCATTAAGCCGTAAACGTTCAGCTCCGCCAGCTGTTAAAGGGCCTTGTACGAAACAACCACGAATTATGTGTAAAGTATGCGATTTAGAAATGGAAAAAACTACGTATGCCGCACATTTAAGGAGCAACAGACATAAAAATGCATCAGTTACCGCTACTAGCGACGATTGTGTAGAAATGGTTAGCACAGCGTTTAACAACCGTATGGCTAGCTATCGCATAAAGAACGCCAGTGTCGACGATGGAGTGCCCGAGTTTCTTTGGAAGCAGAAAGAGCGATTTATTCGATTAATTAATGAAAAAAGAATACAACATACAGCAGTAAAAGTCTATTGCGAACTCTACGGCGTTTACACCAAAATCGGGGAAGAGACTACCGATGTGAAATCCTTTAACACAAAAATGTGGTTATAACGTCTTCTAGTAATCTGGAAAATATGTACGAGGTCTTAAGCGAAACCATAAGAACAAAATCAGAGGAATTTGAAACATGCGGGTCCGGTTGGTCTTTGGAAAAGGTGCTCTATTTAGAAATAAATATTAATAAGTATGAGCCGATATGAGAAGTTCTAGGTTCAAAATAAAAATTGTGAATATGTATTTAGAAATGTGGTTTACAAAATTTAAACTGTATTAGTAAAATTGTCTGTAATAAAAAGTTTTAAGAATGGTTTTATATTTTCTTTAGGTATAAGCTGCAGGAAAGTTATAATTTAGAGGGTGTGTGTAAAATGGTAGGGGGTGGTCCTGTTTTAAATCTGTTTACAGATTCGGATTCTACATAAAATTCTAGCCTAACAAGATGTATTGCATGTATAAAAAATTTATAAGAACGATCAAAAGTCGCTACAGGTAAGAAATCTTAAAATCAGGGTAGGTCCCTGGGGGATGGCGTTATCTAAAAAATTCTTAGAAATTCGGGTAGCTGAGAAAATTCTAATCTTAATTGATACCAAACAAGGTAGGTTTATCTCGTGGATGGATATGTGGAGAAAGATTTATCTCGCAAAGGGTATATGTGTAACTTTGCAGGGCGTGGTCCGATTTCAAATCTGTTTGCAGATGCGGGTTGTGTGTAAATTTCTAAGCTAATTTAATGTATCGCATGTATAAAAAAATTTATAAGAACGATCAAAAGTCGCTACAGGTAAGAAATCTTAAACTCAGGGTAGCTCCTTGGGGTGATGCAATCGAAAAATTCCTAGAGATTCGGGTAGCTGAGAAAATTCTAATGTTAATTAATACCAAACAAGATAGGTTTATCTCAAAAGATGCATTGGCTAGACAAAGAAAACTATTTGGTTCAGATGAAAGATAAAAAAATGGCTAGTCGAAGAAAACTATTTGGTTTAGATGTGGGAGCAAATGTGGGATCACTCCTCCACATTTGCTCCTTATGGGAACATGTAAATGTGGGAGCAAATGTGGGTTTTGGGAGCAAATGTGGCGCCAGGATTCTTGATTTACCTACTATTCATTAAGGATTAGGAAATGTGCTATAAAGGCATTTTTGTGATTGTTTGTGCTAGGTCAATAGGTATATTAGTAAAAAGTGATTTAGCATCTAATGAAATTATTACATGATTTTTGGAATATTTTGCTTTGTAATAAATTATGGAGCTCAGCTATCTTTAACAAAGTATTCGTTTGTCCAGTTAATTTTTAGAGCCTCTACTAAATTTGATAGTTTATAAGTTGGTGAGTTTATATTACTAACTATGGGTCTTAGTGGAACGTTCGGTTTATGAACCTTCGGTAAGCCATACAAATAGAGCGTGCCCGTTATGACAAATTAACTGGTTTTTATCGGTTGACTAATATATCCTTTTTATTCCACGTATTGATTGAATTTACATTTTGTATTTGTGTGTGGATCGATTTTTTAACAATATAGGTAGTCTTATCCATTAACATTTCATTCATTTTATTTAGATATTCATTTTTATACATTATAACAGTAGTCTTACATTTGTCAGCTTGTAGAACGTATAAATCCTTATTTGTTTTAAGAAAATTTTTTGTTAATTTTATGTGTTTATTGAAAATAACAACTTTTTCAATAAACACATAAAATTAACAAAAAATTTTCTTAAAACAACTACTGTTATAATGTATAAAAATGAATATCTAAATAAAATGAATGAAATGTTAATGGATAAGACTACCTATATTGTTAAAAAAATCGATCCAACACTACAAATACAAAATGCCCTAAATTCTCTAATCAATACGTGGAATAAAAAAGGATATATTAGTCAACCGATAAAAAACCAGTTAATTTGTCATAACAGGCACGCTCCTTATTTGTATGGCTTACCAAAGGTTCATAAACCGAACGTTCCACTAAGACCCATAGTTAGTAATATAAACTCACCAACTTATAAACTATCAAAATTTTAGTAGAGGCTCTAAAAATATAACTGGACAAAACGAATACTTTGTTAAAGATAGCTGAGCTTCCATAAATTTATTACAAAGCAAAATATTCAAAAATCATGTAATATTTCATTAGATGCTAAATCACTTTACTAATATACCTATTGACCTAGCACTTAAAACAATCACAAAAAAATGGCCTTTAATAGAACATTTCACTAATTTACCTTTTAATGAATTCTTACAAGCCACCAAAATGTGTTTAAATGCTACTTATTTTAAGTTCGAGAACAAAATATACAGTCAAATTTTTGGCATAGCAATGGGCTCTCCAATATCTTCTACCATTGCAAACCTAGTACTGGAGGATCTAGAAGAAGAAATTATAAAACAACTTAGCTATAAACCCGTATTTTTTAAAAGGTATGTTGACGACTGTATAATGTGCCTTCCAGAAAACAAAATCGACGAAACACTAAACAAATTTAATTCCTACCACCCCCGTCTACAATTCACAATAGAGAAAGAAGTTAACAACACCATATCCTTCCTTGATTTGTTAATTACTTACAATGATAAAGGAGAAACCACTACCAACTGGTTCAACAAAACAACCTGGAGTGGTAGATATCTTAATTACAAATCTAACACCCCTGTGAGGTATAAGAAAAATATGATTAACAACCTTGTCGACCGAGCAATGCATTTTTCACATAATAAACATAAACCAAAAAATCTTAAGAAAGTTAAAATATTTTAAAGAATAACGACTACCCAAAAGTTTCTACGAGCCAGTTATAAAACAAAAATACACAAGATATTTAACAACTACGATAATAAAAAATCAAACGTAATAAACAACAGGATTAGTATCGACTACACCCCGGGACTATCCGAAAAACTAAAAAAATGTTTACAAAATCATAATATTCAAGTTGTACATAAACCAAACAATTTTACAAAAACCTTTTTTACAAAATTAAGACCAGAAATAGAGAGCAAAAGTACAAAACACACACCATATACAAAATAAATTGTAGCGATTGTCCCGGCGTGTATATCGGAAATTCCAAGCAATACCTCCATAAACGAATATACGAGCATAAATACTCCATAAAAACTAACAACAAAAAATGCACCGCTCTAGCGGCCCATGCCCTAGAAAATTTGCACAAATTTGATTTTGATAATGTAGAAATTTTAGATACTGAAATAAAAGACAGTAAAAGAGGATTTTTAGAAACTATCCAAATCCAAAAAAATTCTCAAGCAATAAATTTAAAAAACGATCAAGAAAATTTCACACAGTTCTACCAAAATTTAATAGCATAATTTGCACTTTGTTATAAATATCCTATTTGCACATATTTCATACATATACCACCACTATTAAACAGGCTTTACTTATCACCACATACTACATTTTATATTGTTTAACAGTTTAGACTAAATAATTAATACTATTACATTCATATACTTTTTAAAGTGTTCTTCGTTCTTGTATTTTTAAACGAAAAACATAATTTTAATTTTATTTTTATGAAATAATAATTATCAGAGAATTTTATAATTGTGACAAATGTTTAAATGTTTTACTTTAGTTTAAATATGCAATCTACAATTAAGTTTTAGGTATGTAATTATTAAAAATATTTTCATATTCTATAGGTAATATTTTGTAGAACGTAATTGATAATGGTCCTGAAGACCGAAACGCGTCTTAAAAATAATAAACGCAATTACAAATTGTTATAGTTATTCTATCTACTCTTAGAAATAACTATAGGTATACATTGACCAACGTCCAAGAAATTTCAATATTATATTCAATACAGATGGTCAAGATATTAAAATAAAGTTTATATATATATATATATATATATATATATATATATATATATATATATATATATATATATATATATATATATATCGCTACCGGTATTGTGTGTTCCGCAGTAAGAAAGTGATTGTATGGTATCGCGAATTTTCTGATCGCCTAGTTCAACAAGCGTATTTCTTAATTGATTACTGATTAGTAATTTATTGACAGCGTTTTATGATATCTGCTATATTTCGCCCATCTTTTTTTAAGTTGCAATGGTTGTTGAAGTTCTACTTGTTTTTGAAATTTTTTCTCTACAGTCTACCATGCGTAAACTGCCCACAACAATTATACCGAATCGTACAACATTGCAGTTTTGCCAAGATATGGAGTACGGTATAGGCGTTGTTTTCTATTGTCCTTATGTAGTAATTTCTTTTTGCTTAGTATGTTCCATATGGAAGCAACATGCGTAATGGCTACAGCAGTATTTACTTTAAACAGCGGAAAACATTTTTTAATTTCAAAGCTTTCGCAAGCTGTGCAACCAGGTCACCTAGGTAAATCTAAAAATGATACATACGTGGAAGCTAGCATTCCTGCTTTCGACAAGTATAAAATGTGGCGCGAGTTAAAAGCACAAAGAACTTTTTATCACGAGGATTCCAAAACGTTTAATTGCTGCACACGTTAGCCTAAACAAAGTAGCTATAAACTTTTATATGGCGCATTAAATACACACCACCAAATAAAGCTCTTGCAAATGACACAAAGCGGATAAAGTCAATGCACTTTACATATTCAAGGATACATTATTTGTATTTAGCCACTGTGAAATAAGCGTATACGGGTCCAACCCGCCTGGAACGTATAGTTATTTTACAAACATAGTTATGCAACTTTAAACAAAATTATTAGTACCATTTTATTTTTCTTTTGGCAACACAATCGATTTGCCAAAGACGCATATCTAATTAGCCACAAGTTTGCGTCAAAAACCTGTCGTCATTAGCAGTTGCGTAATAAAATCATTGGCTAACTCAATTTCGTTTGGCACTGCATTAAGTAATTTGTTTATTATTTTAAAAGGCCAGACGATAAAGATACTAAAAAGTATTGATAGTGGATAGTAAAATATTTTTCGGACTTAAAATTTGTCACATTCATCCCAACTAGTTGTGACAGAAAGTCTTGGATAATCATTACGGTGATCTAGTCAAAAGTTAACGAACGTTCTTAGATAGGATCTGTAGTTGAAATTCAAGCACCACTTATTTCTTGGTGAACTAATTTTAGTTATTCCCACCAATGCGTCAACAACTTTAGAAATACAACTGATATGCGTTGAAGCATGGTGCAGCATATATATATATATATATATATATATATAATAATATATATATATACAAATACATACATATACATATACATATACATATATATATATATATATATATATATATATATATATATACAAATACATACATATACATATACATATATATATATATATATATATATATATATATATATATATATATTATATGCTGCACCTCCGCTTTTTATTATTTATTTAATTATTTAATTGTATATAATATGCAAATATTTACTTTATATTCCGTGCTTTATCTACGTTTGGTTGGTTTATAAAACAAAACTGTATTAATATGCCTCGACTATTTGAAAACTCGTTCTTCCCAGGGTATCCACCTACTTACCGTGGGTTCAGTGGTAAGTAGATGTGCAATGCACCAACCAAACAGCACTACCTTTATTTTTGTACCTGTAATCTTTTACACTTGTATATGCCAAATTTTTATATACAGATCCACGTAGCCTTGTGCCAAATTAATTAATATTATCAATTTATGACTTTGACGTTCAAAACACACAGTACTCACCTATTTTACACTTCGTCATCGGCCTCTTTGAAAACTGGCTCAAAATCTCACTCGCCGTATGCGTCTTTACAATGCGTGGCACTATCACTATAAAAGATCTGCTGTCCAGACTCCAGGTTTCTTTTAATGAATTTTGATATCCCCAAATCCAAAATAAATATGACCAAATTTAGAATTTTGACTATCTTTTAATGTTACTTCCCCTGCGCTAATTTTCCTGATGTTGAATCTTCTTTACTCGTATTAATCCTCCTGCTACTCCAATGCTTTCCTTTTCCAAATTCCGCTCGTTCCAAATTCAATGCTTTCCTCTTAAGTCCACTCTTTCCAATTCACTGCTATCCTCTAATTACCATTCAATACCATTCTATCCATAATACCATATCCAAATCTATTCCATTAATATCGCCTTCAGTTTCATAAATCCCATTCAATGCCTTTCTGCCTTTTCAATCTCACTAATCCACTCTTATCACTTTATTACTTCGTCGTTACTATTATTTAATTATTTCTCTCGCTTATCAGTACTCTTTTGTATATCAATTAAACTCGTAAACTTTTCAAAAACATTTATTAACTCTTTATATTCAAAATATAGCGCAGTTTACATAAATACGTCTTTCTACCAAAATATTTAAAAATCGACTCTTTTATTTATCTTATCCTAGGTGATTATTACAATTAAAATATGCCTACTCTTTAATACATTTTATACAAATTCCATCCAATAAAATCGTCCCAACAAGTTCGTGTCACTAATACCTTATAATCTTTCTTTTACACTTTTCTTTTTCATATATAAATGTTCAATCATTGGTCCCTAATATCGCACAACCCTTCAATCATATTTGACAATACTTTTACTTATAATTTTGAAATTACATGTTTGTCCAAAGGTTGATTCTACTAAAATAAATGCCGAAATGTTACACATATAAACCTGGATCTGCGTGGTGAATAGTGGAATTTCTACAGACGCATCCGGTTTCTCGATTAGCAAATGTACATTCTATGGCTCATTAATATACAACTCAGTGTAAATCCTTGAATACTGTGCTTTATCACGTCATCAAGTCATTGTTTTTTACGTCTTGGCACTTGTACTTTGACTATTATACTCCAAATACTTTAACATTTGTAAAGTACGGCAAACATAAATTTCTCAGTTACGGGATCTGATATTTGGCTTTCTTTATTTGGCATACGCTACCTTCAACAAAAAAACCTTTAGAACCTTTTAGGCCTTCCTAACACTTCAATATATATATATATATATATATATATATATATATATATGTATAGTCCGAGAAAATTCGAGAAATGCAAGAAGGAGCCTTATTATGTAGATATTTATTTGTTGAGAAACCGTATCATATAATTAATAGCGTGATCCAGATAGTTCGACGCATAAAACAGGTATATTAAGATAAATTTTAGTTTTAATCGATTAATCAAAAGAGTTTCATCCACAGTTTATTGTGGAAACATTGTATTTAGAGAAGTATTCAGTTGCGTATAAAATTCGCGTAAATGCATGGACATATTCTAAAAGATCTTCATTTTGCAATTAATAAAAGGAGCGTGTTCAAATGTAAAATACTGTAGTTGACGTTTTAGTGAAAAAGCGCATTGATTAAGTTTAAAGTATTAGATTTTATTATAAAAGTACGTTAGCATAATGAATTAGAAAGCATGGTAGTTGACTCATATGTAAACAAGGTGAATAACGTAGAGCGACAACGCGTCCAATTATAATATAACCCAGGGCAATAGTAAACGTAATAGATTCTCTAACGCTGAGAACGTACGTATAAGAGACCTTTTAGAACAACACACCTACTTCTAGAACCAATCCAAACATGGAAACAACAACAACATTAACAAGTAGCTCGCTTTATTAGGCGAAAAATGTTGTTCAATAGAGAGAGACAATCCTGACTCAAACGTCACGATGGTAGTCAGATAATACGTTACATAGTTAAATTTCTATCTAACAGGTACTGTATTTAGCAGTAAAAATATTGATTGATGCATAAACGTATATAGATTATTAAAATAAAAATAATTGAAGCTACTGTAAGAAAGGAGTAAAGAATGGAGTAAAGTATATATGATGGGAATGGTTTGTTATATGGTATATGGAGCAATTTGTATGGAAAAGGCTTACGTTTTAAAACGATTTGAACTATTTTTAGTGCTTGAAATGATAATTACGTTCTTGAAAAGGGCAACAACAAACAGGCCTGTAACGATGTGATATAACTGTATTTTTTTGAATTTTTACAAGGACATCTCTATTTATTAACTAAGTTGTATGATAAGATCTTTCTGTATGCAAGTTTTTTGAATTTAGAGTAGAGTGTGTGTAGAAGTCGATAATTTGATTGAAATTGTTGTCAAGCCTACGGTACAGGTTTTCGCCAGTATACTAGCAAATAATTTATATCATATTTAAATACGGTTTTTAATGGAGAGGATGTTAAACTATACGACTTATTTTGATAAATTTTGTACATATTAATGGACATTTATTTAGGAAATGGTTTATGAATGATAATTACGAGATTAAGATTTGTGGTAGCCATTCTAGTTCTGAAGACAGATTTGTATGTACCATTTTTATTATATAGGATTTATGTAGAAAAAGTTAGTGATTATCCAGAAGGTATATATTATTTGTTGTCTTATTGTTCGTATGATAAAGCTGCTGTGAAAGTTTTGGGTTCCATTTTAGTATATAAAACTTGTTTTGAGAGGAAGAAAAGATTTATATTTATCAATGTTAAATTTGCCCGTAAGACGAAGCTGTTGCGAATGAATTATTTCTTTGCAAAGGATATTTGGTATTATTACAAATCAGATGTATGATTTTAGTGGTTTTATTTGAAGAGAGCTAGCAGAAATGTAGCAGAAATGATTAGACAGCCGGCAAATTTAAAACATTCAACATAAGCATCTTTTATTCGGACAGTTCACATCAATATATATATATATATATATATATATATATTGCTGTGGTACTCTTATAAAAATCGAGCCTCACGAATTGGGCGTCATAAAATTGCTGTGATCCTCCGGTCTAAATTAGTACTCTCTCAAAAACATTCGAGCCCCAACGTTGGGCCGTCATAAGATTGCTGTAGTACTCGGGTAAGCTCCTAGTCAACCATATAATATATTCGAAAATATTTATATTTTCGAATTCGAAAATAGAAAGTTTTCCAAAAATTAAATTATACAAAAAAAATATTCTTACCCGTTTTTGACTCTTCCTCGGTTGAATGGCCTTCTTCAACTGCTTCCGGCTAGCTCATTTGGACCTCCTTTTGGGTATCTATACACACTCATATTCTATCATTCACGCACTCTCCCAATAAAACCACGAAATACACAAACATGCAATTTTTTATTTATTCCTATTTACAAATGCAATTTATTATTGTCTATATTTTATGATTCACGTTGCACTTTAGTAACTCTTACTTTGTAATGTCCTTTATTTAATTTTGAAATCATCAAACACATAAAATGTACACGGAGTAAATGGACCTTGAATAATACCTTCTATAAAATTCCTTTATTATAATTTATTTGTATTTTAGTAATCTAGGTTAACTGTTGGGTATGGTGAGCTCATAATAACACAACTACTTCTGCATAATGTATGCCCTTTACTGTGCATACTCTAAAATACAAAAAACAAAGCCATGTACTCGTCACAAAATTTCACGTTCTTATGGAAGGTTTAAAAGCTTTCTAGACACCTTCAATTTCTAGTAAAATACCGTAATATAGTTATTTACACCAATTCTGTTCAATACTCAAACAATTCACACTAGCTTGAAAACACTCTCATATTCTATCCCAATATTTACAGTTTTTAAAAATCGCAATTTTAAATCGTTACCTGGAAACTCCGCTCTGTAGATGATGCCATGTAAATTTTCTCCCTGGTCTGCAGGTCGTTTCTCGCTATGACTAGGCGAATTCCATTTAAGATGATCCGTCAACGCCTCCTTCTCGGTGTAACCAAATTCCAAATTTCATTTCACAGTAACCTACGTTACTTAATGTCCCGACACGAGTTGATTAAAATTATGGGTGGTACCCCAATTAAAATAATGTCGGCACACTAACCGCGTTTTAATTTATTTTAGAGGCTACCACTAAGCAATACTATTAAAATGATTTGTCAATACTTACAACTTCGTGTTAACTTTTATGCGTGCTTTTGGATCGAAATAATAAGCACACGAAGTTAAAAGACAAAAGAAGAGACAAGAGCGACAAGAGAGCGAGTCCTAGTTCTCTAGAGTATTTGTCTTTCGACTGTAACCTCTCCAGGCCACCAGTTATCCGAAATCCCGCTCATAACAACACATTCTCACAATTTTGCACTGAACCCCAATTTCAAATCTGAGAATTTCCGTACCTCGTTATAAATTTTCAAGAAATTTACGCTACACTATCCTCGCGTCTATATCAAGTCGAACTAACATACCCACCAATCGTAAACCCAATGACGTTTCTTGAATCCCTCCTATACTATTGTGGTCTCATGCTTATACGTTTTCTCCATCTCGTTCTAACATTGCTTGAGTGGTAGAAAAATCAATATTCTTGTTTGTTCACTGTTTATACACGTGGACTGTCTACGTGCGTTAAATCACCCCTTCATTAGCATTTCTATAGAACGCATGTGACGGTTTTACAATATACGTAGAATCTTTGTTCGTTATCTACAGAAATTATTGGAACTTGACATTTAAAAATACACAGGTGTTCAATCGTAACATTTTAAATAACACTTCCACGATTTGGATTTTCCATGGATTTCAACTCCCTTGATATATTTGTACGTTAGCAACGCGTCTCATCTTAGGTATTATTGGGTTTTTAAACGCTTATATGCATATTATACATCAATAATCGTTCAATTAAATTTAAATTAATTATTAAATTAATGGCCGTCGCTTCTACTATTTAATTTCTTTGCAAACCTACTTAAAAATGAATTAACCAATATAACTGCTGCACGTAATTTCTGGTTGTTCCTTTATACAGGGTGTTTTGAAATTGTTTCTTTGATATTTAATTTTACTCTTTTAAAACCACTAAAATATATATGTATATATATATATATATATATATATATACATATATATATATAGAAGATGTCCGACGTTGGGCGTCGATAAACATGCTGTGCTCTGTCAATGGTTCTAGTAAAAGTGTTGCAGCAATAATTTTTTCTCGCTCAGTTTAAATGAAACCACTAGAATTAGACATCAAATTTATAACGACACGGAACATTCTTTAACAAACAGTCTTTCAAATAAAAATTTCTGTACCCACTACAGCTTTTTCTCTTACAAACAATATCTTACATCCAGGAAAACAATTTTCTTGCAGCAAAAATTTTAATATAGTGTTTAAAAACACCACAACAGATTTGCCTTACGAACAAAATCTTAAATCTAACATTAAAAAATTATAACCATTGGATAACTACTTACACTGAAATAGAAACCTAAATTTATTTTTTCTAATTAGGATTTCCATTCACAAATCATTCCCTATTTAAATCTTATTATGAACAAACTCTTTAAAATAAGTCGTAGAATTTTGACAATAAAATTTAAACGTATCTGATCAGCTATGTTTAATAATTTTTTATGTAATGGCAAAAACTATCGAGACAGCTACCCTCAAATCAAATTATCCACCTTCACACAAAGATTTGCACATAAAATCTTACCTAACTTAATTACCTACTAGACATGCCTACTTTAAAATTTTACAACAATGTGATTTTTATTTTGTCATGCAAACTAAGCTGTTCGTCCTTTTCTACGTCGTTAAAATCTTTCCATTAAGTACCATTAAGCATAAAAATTACTTTGAAAATCAAAATACCAAGATTGCCAAATTGTTTAAATTTTATCATCAATTTACCATTAAATGCCATTCTAGTTTCGTATTTACTTTCACTTAAAAAACGTTATCTTGCAGTAGTTAATTTTTATTTTTGTAATCATTTTAACGTACTTTAAAATTTCTATGCATTGCAAATGCTTTTCCGTCATCCTTTCCATAAATAGTTTCATTACCAAAACTTTACTACGTAATTATCATTAGTTCGACGGCATCGTGACGTTTTAAAACGAGGAATGAATAAGTGACGATTGCCTGCCTTCCATATTATCGATATAGTTGAGCCTTCTGCGACGTCACGCGTCCAGAAGCTATAAGTTTACTATGGCTGATACTACCATGCTTTAGTTGGTCAAAATTTAGAAATACGTGCTCTATGTAGAATCCAGAATCGTCCTGAATAATGCAACCTTTCACAGAATGTGCCATTTTACGACCTGAGGCTACTAATTAGTTCCTTTTATCAACGCGAGTTATGTGATCCCCCATTTATTATATCAATACAAAACTAATACTTAAGAAAGTTATTAGGAAATATTAGGAAATATTAGGAAATGTGCAACAATGTCATAAAAGACAATTTGTTACAATTTATTTCAGTTTATAAACGTCAATGGGAACGGAAGCGCTACAAAGTAGCACAAGGATAAGTGACACTGCAGATGTCAGGTCACAGACGGTCGTAGGAAGTCACGTACCGAGATTACGCAGAAGTAAGCCTGCAACATTGTAATTATGAATAGCTTTTAAGATAGCAACTATGTATCATGAATAGAGTCAAGTGTAAGCAGACATTAGGTCTGCAAGTTCCCACAGAACTGTGAGGGGGGTAGGGAGATTATATAAGGCCCGGGAGCTCCACTCGCAGTCAGTTCATCAAACGTTCAGCTTTTACATTGCAGTTCGTAGATAACTCATTGTACAATTAATTAATGTATTTCGAATTAGACTAATTATTCAAGTATGTCAAAATTCCAATTAATTTCTGTATAATCAAAAATAAATGTGTTAAAGTTCAAAGAGTCTTTTTAAAAAGGACCGCTCGAAACCACGAACCTTAACTTGCGTTATGTTTAAGACTTGTTGCTGTAATACACCTTTAATTGAATAAACGTTTAAATTTTGTATATTTTACGACTATAAAATTTATGGCTTTCGGTAATTGTTTTATCTTATATTATTGCTTCTAATTTGAATGTTTATTTACCTTGACTATAAAAAGAACTTTCTAAAAGATTTATAAACGCATTTTCATTTTTCAATCGAAATACTTTTAATATGAATATTATGTACGCGCTCTCATTAAAAATACGATCGCTTGTTTGGCATTATTATACACGCGTCATTCCGCAATTTGAATACATTTTCATTCTATATCATCAGATTCCTTATAGAGTATCAAACTAAATCTTTCACGATAATTGCGCATTTATGCAATTGAGTACTTTGATAAATGATGAACTTTTCCAAAACTTCTTTCTACTCGCCGAATATCATTATGCGTTTCTAAAAACACAATTATGAAACTTAATAAGAATGAAACTTCTTTAATCAAGGGTATATGCTTTTATAATTTAATATACTAAATGTTTTTTAATAACTGCGGTACTACGAAAATGAATATTTACATAATGTGACCTTTGACCTTTTGAAGGTACTTAATCACACACACGTTACAATTTTAATAAATGCGTGTTGAAACTTGTTTTGCCGTGAAAACCAATCCTTTATTACAATTATGAAGATGCTGGTCTTTCTGCATGCGCAAAACCCGTTGATAAAGCAATCAAAGCTTAAATTACTTAGTCTTTGCATAACATAAAAATGTGTTCTTAAATTTTCTAGATCAATTGAAAAGAAATGCGTTCTCTGTACTTGGAACTTAAATAGTCAATTAATAAGTAAACATTTATTCTATGAAGAAGCTGGGACTTTAAAAATCCATAAAATCGATAAGAATTAGTTACTATTTTTCGCAATCACTGTAGGATAGAAGGAAACCGGGGACCATTAACCTTATATGATGGACGACGGTCAGCGCACGTTACTAATAAGTGGATCGCACTAATGAGGTAATAAAATGAGGAATTCCCAGAAACCTGCTTCAGATAAGTGTGCATGTAGACTTTGGAATGGAATTCCATTCGGCGCTCGAAAATTCTACAAAAGAGATGATTTTTGTATATAAACGGGAACTTTTATTAAAGAAAGATTATTTGATAGATTCGAGTCAAACAAGCAATATGTAAAGAAATTCGATTCAATTCAATTAAGTCGCAAAGATGTTACTTTGAAGTATGCAATACGCATACCGTAATTAATTATTAAGATGTTACTGTGAATAAAGAAGTATATTTTATACGTAACCTGCAGAGATTACATATGAATATGGAAGTTTTTATATGTAATAATTGAAATATAAATTCAAGAGGGAAAATTCTTCAAGACAACACTACTTTAAATAAATTTAAAATAAAACCAAGAAGGAAAATTTATGCGAATATGCATGATTTTGCAAATTGTGATTTGAACGCTAATTTTAAATAAAACTAAGAAGCAGAAGATATTTAATACTCTTAATTACGAATTGGAAAAGCACCTTGGGGATTTTGCAAGTAATACTTTAATATTTATTTTGTAAATTTAAACCTAAATAAGGCGAAGAACATTTTGATAATTAAGTAAATAAGTATTTGTTAGAGATAATTTGATGTTTGAAAGAAATTATGTTATAACTGTTCTATATGCTTTTGTACGAGAGAAAATATTTTAGACTGCATCGATGCTTTTTTGATATTGCTGTTTGAATATATTTTGTAAACTCCAGCATTTTCTTTAAGCTAGCTAGGCAAAATAGAGTTAGAAAAGAAGGTAAGTCGAGAATTTCAAATTATACAATTTGCTGTATCTGTATCACAGCACTAATTTAGCGACGCTCCAACGCCAGGCGTTATCACATCAATATATATATATATATATATATATATATATATATATATATATATATATATATGGCTGTGATATGGTTGAGGGGTAGGGTTGGGGGTTGTCCAAATTAGTGTTGTAACTTTGGTACAACGAACTGTATTAATGAGAATGCACTAGGAAATATGAAATTATTATCTTACCTTTCTGTTCTGTTGCTTTGCCTGGCTAGCTCAACGGAAATTATACTGTGGAATTTACGAAGATGAAATGAAACACAGCAATCTTAAGCATTTATTAAAGGTCAAAATGCTGCGAATTCTGACCTCAACATTTATTGCAAACTGTACGCTTCACAAATAATAAAAAAATGAAAACTTATTCTAAATCTAATTTAACAATATTAAAATATTCTTTTCAGTTACAAACAAAGAAATCTAAAATTCATACTTGCAATTCCTATGGTCAAGCAGCGCTTATCAAAAATCTCTTAATTAACGGTAATAAAAGTTTGATTCCACCTTAGTTTTCACCAGTTTATCAGTTTGCAAAAGTGCATCTTCTATTTTTAATTTATTAATTTTATAGCAGCCTTTGTTTCGAAGAAAGTTTGATCTCCAGAGTATGATTTTTCATCAAATATTGGCATTTGCTAACTTCTATGTTTTAAACTACTCAAAAGTATACGTTTCATTTCGTATGCATGCAACTTTGCCTTAAATGTTACTTATTGTTCGGTCCAGGAAAGAATTACGAATCGCGAATGCTACATTCTGTTTGGCTTAGGAAAGAATAAATGAATGCCTTTCTTATTCAGATTAGGTTTACATACAAAAGTTATTTCTATACGTCACTTTCCATATCCTTCCTGATTTCTCAACGAATCTTAGTCACCGCTGATGTAAGAATTTACATCAATTTCGCAATTTAACGATCTTACTTACATCAATTGTCGTGTTTTATGATTATCGTAAATACGTCGTTTATCCTCTTCTAACGTGCGGAGTTAATGTTTGACACCTTTTTCTCTTTTATTGTACTATGGAAAGCAATTAAAAATATTTCTTATTTATTTTATTGCATTTGAATGTTCTTACATGTGATTTTCCAATGCTCCACCCGAAAATACTACATTAGCCAGAAAACGAGTTTCCTTTACCTGAAAAATTTTGATTTTTGCTAAACCCTTACTGTTTCAAGCAAGGTAGGGATCTTTAACGTGCTTGACAACACCCACACACGGAACCTACATTTTACCTCTCATCCGAACGAGGGCGTATTTTTGTGAAAAATGCTCGCCTAACATTTTTCAAGCGGACCGTGTCGGGATTCGATCCCGGGACCTTGAGCGTAGTAGTCACACATACCCACTCCGCCACGGAGCCGCCAAGCATTTGAATGTCCGCGCAAGTTCTTCGAACTGACGTTTATTCATTGATACAAACAGCCAACCTATTCATTGACCTTTAAAACATTTCTTAGTAAAAATGACGTATTTGAAAATCCTAGAAGAAAGTTTTGTTTAAAACTCTTAAAATTAATTTAATTACATACTAAAGGCTTACTACTGCGCTCCCTATACTTTTCAAATGCAATTAGATTTGCATGGATTTGTATTTTAACAGGGTACGGATACATATTTTAAATAAGATAACTCAAATCTCAGTTTTTTCCAGTATTTCTTTTAAATACGTTTTAAAGTATCTTTAACAAGACTGTATTAATTCTGCGTGTGCTAGTATTGTACATGCAATTGTGGCGTGTTTTATTGTTTTTTTGTTGTTTACATAGTCCACACTTATCTGTTGTTGTGTTGTGGTCTTTGACGATGTGTTTACTGCAATAGTGTGTGCTGATTGTTTGGTATTGTATCGCTATCATGTATCTCTCTGTTTCACTGAATATGTTGCCTTTCCTGAGTCATGCGTTTGATGCCTCTCGGTTAATATGTGGTTGTGTAAGGTAATGTGGATATTTCTCTTGTAGTGTTTTTCTTCCAGTTTTCTTGCTTAATGTGTGTTATTGTCATTTCTTCCATGGGGTTGAATGTACTATTGTTAAGATGTAGTGGTGTGAGTGTTGTGTTTGCGTGTATAATCGCTTTGTGTATGTTGCTCGTTTAAGAATAAATAACAAAGCAATTTCATCGTAATGCTCAACGCTTTGCCTTGTAAACGGAATTAATGCGGAACCTGTAGGTGGTGGTATCGGATCCAGCTTTTCTCAGACCTAGGTCTAACGAGCAGGCGTACTTTTAAAAACATTGTAGGGGCGTAATGCAACAACTTCCCACATGACGAATTAAATATATTTTCTAATGCTATGAAAATAATCTATTACAGAATAATCTTTTTGTGGATTAGCCTATGAAAGGAAGAACAACTTTATTCCACGCAAAATGTTGTAAATGAGAAACTACATCAAATACAAGAAGAAGTCACTGGGTGCCAAGTCGGGGCTGTAAGGCGGATGACCCATCAATTCGATCTTTTGTGTGTCCAAATACTCGTTTGTTGCATGTGATCCGTGTGGGTTTGCATTGTCGTGATGCAAAATGATTCGTCGTTTTTGGTTGGTTTCTCTGAATTTACCGAAAACTTCAGACAAACAAATGGTTATATACCACGCTGAATTAACGGTGTTTTGATTTGAGAGAGCCACAATAGCCACAAGATCGGTTTTCGTGAAGAAAAACGCCACCATTTGCTTTTTAACGCTTCGAGAACGAACAACTTTTGTTTACTTTGTTTCACATTGAAACACCCAAACTACCCACTGGCCTTTTCTTTCTGGCGCATACGCGTAAATCCACGACTCGTCACCTGTGACGATATTGTATACCGCTTTGGATGCACCATAGTTGGATTTTGAAATCATTTTACGGCTCCAATCGACACGAGCATTTTCTTGAGCATCTGTCAACAAATGTGGAATCCAAAGCGCACACAGCTTTCGAACACACAGATGTTTGTGCAAAATTTTATGTATGCTGGTCATACTATTGCTTAAACATCTCTCGATTTCCTAATATGTCACATGACGATCTTCCTCAACTAGTTTTCGCACCATCGATATTTTTCAGTACAATTACCGATTTTGGACGAACTGTATTAACTTTGTCTGTGCGCTAACTACGGCCACGTTTGAGTTCAGTGTAGCAGCGATATACAGTGGCTGTGGATGGCGCTTCATCGCCAAAAGTTGAAATCAGTTGATTGATGCATTGTTCTTGAGTTAATCCACGTCGATATTCATAATAAATCATAGCTCGAAAATTTTCGCGAGTTAATTCCATATTTTGGTTGAGATGAAATTTTAGACACTGTAAAAAGCACAAATAACGCTCGCACATCAAAACGTTCTGAGTACCTATAACCTCAAAAATATCAAACTTTACGATGACAATTTCAGATTTCACCTGGCAATACAAGTGTTGTCAGTTCTCAATACATAAATAGCGTCCCTCGTATGTTATCCAATTATGTCAAGCGGTTCTAGTGTCATAACCGACAGAACATTTGCTTCGGTTTCTATAAACTCCCTGCATTTCAGGTTTTTTCACAACTTGGGAGAGTCATTATCAGACACTGTGCATTGATCTAGGATTAATCTAACGTTGCGACTGGGTGGATGAGTTATGTTTGAGTATGCGTACTAATCCAAAGATCCTAGATTCGATTCTCGACCTGAACCGCGTGAAAAACCTCGATGAGCATTTTTTTGAAAACATGTCCTTAGAATGAGAGATTACCTGTATGTTCCGGGTACAAGTGTTATCAGGCACGTTAAAGATCTCTACCTTGCTTGAAGTAACAAAGGTTCTCAGAATTTTAAATTTTTAAATAAGAGGCTCGCCTCCTATCCAATGTAATGCTCTCGGCAGAGTACTAGAGAATTTAACTACATGGTAGTGTTCATATTTGAAATGGTTTACAGCTTGGCTGATTAAAGACTTCTTGGAAATTGACCACTGTTCTATCTAGATTCTACATTCTACTTACAATCGATCCTAATTTAGCAAGACCATCTTTGTTCAATAATTTACGACTTTATAAGGCCTTGACTAAAAGCCCTCCTACCTACTCCTTGAATTAGTATTTAATTCCAATCGATTTTCTTTTTTAAATTTTTTAGCTATTCAATTGCATCTAAACTTTCGACATTTTACTCTGCGATTCGTTTCTTCTACTCTAGAACCACATCACCTGGAAAAATCCTTTACTGATAGATTCTTATTGCCTTTCTTTAGAACACTCTATTTTCTCACATTAGTCGCTAATAATTGACAGCAGTCCCTCGAAAAGTACAGTCAGACTTTTTGGCACATCTTTGGCTTTTATCAAATAGTATGATTTTAATACAAAGAAAAAGACGCACAGATACTTGGTAGTTTTCTAAAATGTAAATCGTGATGACCTCAAATTCTCCCAGATAAAGGCATATCTGTTATTATTCCAATCTATCTGTTACAAAGCATATTGTCTGATTTTTAAATCGTCATTAATTGGCAAGAAAATGCCATTAATGTACTATAAAGCTAATGGATATGAAGGTTTATTTTAATAAATGTTTTACGTACATTGAGTTGCAGCGCAAAGATATCTTATTTTAAATTACCCGATAAAAATAACTTAGTTTTCCTTCAAGTCTGTAGAATTATTTAGTATTAGTAAAGCTATTTAATACTCTGTGAACGACTGAAATATTTTTATTTTCATTCTAATAATATGGAATGAAAGCGTTAATTCCAAGACTTGAAATGCAGGACATACTGCAACGAAGTTAGTTCAACTTGTAAAGTTAGAAGACTTATTTTGTATTTCTATTTGTGACGGATAAATTTCCAGAGTTGTAAATTTCTTCTGAATCTTGCTTTAAAATATTCATAGAATTTTAATTCTGAATTAGAAATGAGCCGGGATACTTGGGGAATGCTATTATCCGTTGCATCTAGAATCTGAATATCTGAACATTATAGCGGAAACTCGTATTTGAATTATTTTTATTAAAAATATGTAACATTCCTTTGAAATGTTTATAATTGTATTTAATTTTAATCATTTCTGTATTGGTAAATCCCACCCGTAGAGTTAGGATTACTTCTTTTAACGAATATAGTTCTTTGCTCACATGTATTCTTGATCTAAGGAATAATTATTTTAGCTTACCATTGTAATCTATATTGTTGTAACTTCAAGGTTTCCAAATTCATTATGTTGGTTTTAAGGTTAGGAATAATATCGTTAGTTTGTATTATAAGTTATTGCAGTTTCATGATTTGCTTGTTTTGATTAATGATGTATAACGGTGACACCTATGATATCATCGTAACGGGACGAAGAATGTTCAGACGCTAAATTACGCCGATTTAAGAAATGGGAAAGACTCTTTCTTGGTTCAGGCTTCTACGTCTTAAAAATTTTTGTATATGTTTAATAGAGAGAAACACCAAATTAATTTCAATTTGTAGTTTTAATTCATTTTTCGAATACAGCCCAAGATAAGTGAGAATCGTTTAACAATAAAGATACGTCTGCCGGAAACTTCGTGAAGAGCATGAAAAGATAACGTGCAAACTTGAATAGGTACAGTTAATTTTCAAATAATTGGATATCGAACTTGATTAATTTATCAGTCAATTAGAGTTCGGAATTATATCTTATCAGGTTGGTAAATTTTACTTTTAGAAAGAATTGGTTTCTAAAATAGTAACAATTGCTTGATTAAAAGCATATTCATTGAGAAATAACCTAGTTTTAACAAGTTCCAGAATTTCGAGTAGGCTCTGGTTACAACGACTGGATTGGGTCCAGGAGATATTTGATCTTAGTTGTTTCCGCAGTATTTGGAGTCAAATTACTCCTCAGGTATTTATAATACATATTTTGAAATTATAACCTGTTACATTAAACCGTGCGGACATGAGAAAGGTAAAGTACAGTAAGCAAAGGAACAGCAAGCTCGCACCTAGTACTGCATCAAAAATAACAATGGAAATTCAAAGAAATAATGCCGTGCTAGCTAAAAACGTTATAGGGTGAAGTGGATCACACAGAAAGAAAAAGGAAACCTCAAGTAAAACAATTTATTTACAAACCCTTAAGAAATCGGCATTTTAAAAAAGGAAAATCAACTCGTATATAACAAAACATTTATCCAAAATTCCCGGAGGATTTACATAGTGCAAAAACCTTCGCAAAAATAATTAATACTCTTGTTTGATTACCTTAACTTAACTTGCTACCATAATCTTAGTGTTTATATGTATAAAAAAAGAACTAAACAAATATAATTATAGTAGACCGTTCTCAGTCCTGTAATAATCCAATATTAAATCTTTGATATAAAAATTGTTATAAACTCACGTACATGCGTAAGTTCATAAGTAATTTTGGATAAACAAATTAAAAAAAAAGTAACGGTAAATTAAAGTCAGTATCAAAGAAAGAAACTCGCTGTAAGTCGAAATACACATTTCTTCGTGGCTGAAAAAACCTTTAGCAAACGTAGCACTTTACATAGTGTATTCTAAATCAGGTATTTAATTAGAAAAGTATATTTTATAATTGATACCCCAAACAAAGAATGCCGTCTACATTAGAATATTACGCCAGTTTGAGTGAAGTAAGTTTAATTTCAACACCGCGATACCTCAATTTGTGCGATAAGCAACCGAGAAAACTTAACAAAAAATAAGAACTCTTACAGCTTGGCCAGACGTTCCGTTGCAGTACCATAACTTATAGTTGACATCAGCGGGATCGCATTGCACAGTGCACCAAAATGTTTTCCTGAAAAACCAAGTGCATCGAATTCAGAAGAAGTAACCGTGAACAGAGTAACTCTTCTCCTCCTTGACAAATAATTAGTAATGAATCATTATCTGACTTATGATATACTATACATATTACGTAGTGATGGGTTGAATTAGTTGAAAGCACCAATTGTCGTAAATAATGTCGTTATTGGAAAAGTTCCGTCTCTTAAAGTAACAGCTTCGTATAATTTAATTTCAGAAATCCATGTTATAAATCTATTAGTGAATCTTCATAGCAATATCTATTAATTCATACCGGTACAAGTCATTATATAAATTTAAAAATAAAAGTACGACAAGGAATCAATTGAATATTCCACATTAGAAACTCAAAGTCAAGAAGACTGATAACGGAAAAACCCATTTGATAAAACACTTAGCTAAATAAATGTAATATTTCTCTAACAAATACTTTAACAATGGAAAACCAAGTTTTTAAACGTATTATAATCTCTAAGGAAAATATCAGATTTAATATTATACTGAAAAAGAGTAAATTTGCTATATTTAACGATAACTCCTAACACTAATAAAACCTAGAAGGTATTGTATAAGGAGTTATTTTAACTTATAGGTAAGTCAGAAACGTTTAACAACTTCGCACAGGACGTGTGTACAGTAGGGAATATGAAATTTAATTACATCAAATGAAAATATTCATCCAGGGATGTTAGAGTGATGCTCGTTTAAACTGAAAGGAAGTTGGACTTGCTAACGAGCATGCAAAATAACATCGGAAACCGTACTGTAGATGCAATTTTAAATTAAATGTGCTCTAAATTATTTAGTTACAGTGAAGAAACTTAACAAACCCACAGTCACATACAATTAATGAACATTTTTAATGGTATAAACTTATATACGTATCCATAGTACGGTATCGTTATTAATTTTAAGAAATTGAAGAATAACTTTGTTCGTCGAAAACGTTTACCCTTAATATAATTAATTGTGATATATTTGGCATTTGCTTAAGATGGTTTGTATAAACTTGTATTTAAATTTTTAATTGTGCAATAGAGCAAAAGGTTTTATACATTTGTGTTTTACAACTAATGCAAAGGTAAGATGTTCCAGCCCTGATATACTAAAAGATATTGCTAATACCTATAGGCGCGATTAATATACAGGTAATTTAGCATTTGATTCTGACGGCTTTTTTTTACACCTAGCAGTTTTAAATAGTTATATCAGTGTCCTTATCATTGCGTTTATTATCAGTTTGCTTTAACTAGGTGTACTTGATTATTTCTTGTGTGAATGTTAGGCCAGAATCACCTTCCTAATCTCGGGTTCTTTTATCCTGTTGTTATTCTTTCTGGAGTTCTTCCCTAGGAATCCCCATATTTCGAGATTAGATGACGTCTAAGATAATCTCCGATTGAACCACCCTTCCAACTAAGTTAGTCGGCAACGATTCTTGATGGTACAGTTGAGGATTTCGGTACTTTATCGCAACACGATATTTTTAGCGAGATACTATACCGAGTTTTTTTGTAAATTACCGGCTAGATTTCTGGGGTCAAAACTGTACGTAACAAACATATCGTACATGACAGAGTGTTTAAAAGAGACTAAGTAAAATGTAAATGATCAGTTTACCACCGATATACTAAGATTACGACGCATAAAAGAACTTGCATACACCCGTATTTAGAAAGTTTAGTGAAATAAGTTTGACAAAACGAAATACAAAAGGAGTAGCTATCAACTATCAGTATATATAATATCATTAAAAATTGATTTAAAAGCCATTGACAGGTTAGAACGTTTCTAAAGAATTATAAAATACTTACAAATACTATACTTTTCTCCAGTTTACAATTGCATTGAATGTCCAAATAAATTCCAAAAATAATTTCAACTGGTTTCGACTATTCTAAAAATTATATTGGAGAACTTTTCAAAAATACAGTTGTCAGGTGACGACAATTTTTTGGTGATAGAGGGACAGGGCATAGTTTTTGCCCTAGCAAACCACTTCAAATAGACCTCTACAAAAACAAACATGTGGAATTAATTAATGCATATTTTTGATTTTTAGAACCCTCCCACTTGAAAAATGCCCCATAATTCTTCTCGACATCATTAGAACCGCAGCTAAAATTAATTTAAATCTGTATATATTGAAATAATTTTTGAAAGCTCGAATTAGCAAAAAAGAAGTTTTATTTCAATGGCTGATATCCCAATATCGAATTAATCTAAAACATATATCACAATCTCCAACCTTCTAGATTTTACGAGACGATGATCAAATTAGTCCTCCTGTTTGGTTCTTTATATATGCACTCTTGTAGCTAATAAACAATCTATTATTGGTTTAATGGATATGTTGTGGTTCCAATAGGTCGTATGTGCTCGGAATGTTCTAGATTGAGCGTGCAATTCCCACTAGGTTACCCAGGTTAACCAGCACCGATTTATTACTATTGAAATTATACAAGAGAAGGGTTTCTCTATATGTACTTACAAAATGTAAAGAAGTTCACAAGAAATTCATGTTGGTTAATTACAAAGTAAACCTTTTTATTTGGTAATCACTTGTTTTTTAAAGGTTGTCAATATTTAAGAATATATATTTAATATATATATATATATATATAATATATATATATATATATATATATATATATATATATTACTCAAATTTAGACCAGGGCAGAAAATTAATTAACGACATCAAATAATTTTAATCACCGTGTATAAGGAAGCTTTGGGAAAGAGTACGCGTAATTAAAGGCCTACCGTGAAGATTTAAATCATTCAATTAGAAGGTAGGGTTTGTATAGAATTTTATTAGATAATACGCGTTATTAAAACCGTAGAGCATAAAAATGTATTCGTTTCATTAAAAATAAGGGATTTAAATTATTCACTAGACGCTTTCTATAAAAAGAAGCAGAATTAAAATGCTCAACGTGTATTTAATTTAATTGTTCCAAGAAACAAATAGAAATTACGTGCAAAATTTATATTAAGTAATTCAATTTTTAAGTAACGAGTATTAAACAAAATGTACAAATAATAATTAATATTTAATTAGGATTCACTAAAAATTAAAGGGTAGAAGTCAATGCCATTCATTATTATTTTAATTGGAGTTAATTGAACGATTATTAAGGTATAATAGGCATAAAAGCTTTTAAAAAACCCAATAATACCAAATATGAGACGCGAGTTAAAGTTCGGGCCTTTGGAGCTGGTTTTTTTTAAAAAAACGTTGAAACTTTAACACATTTATTTAATACAATTTGTACATAATAACTTTATAAAAAATTAATTAATTGTACAGGTGAGCAGCTCAAACAACGAAGTATGGAGTTTGAAGACTGACTCGGTTGAGTAGCTTGAACAACGAAGTATGGAGTTCGAAGACTGACTGCCGGGCATTGAGCTCCCGGGCTTTTTATAATAACCTGCCCGTCACACGGCTGTGAGAACTTGCAGATCTCATGTCTGCGTTTCTCTTTAATTGTACACTTTATTACAATATAACAACTTAATTGTAAGTAACTGCGGTATGTTGACCGCCTGTGACCTGCCACCTGCAGTATCACTGCCCTCACGGATGCAAAACTGCATTCCGTTCTCATGAACTGTCGATAACCTCTCTGGGTTATCCTTGTGTTACAATGTTGCATTGAACTTATACTTTAATTTAACAATTTCTAATAATTCCTATTAGATTCAATATATCAATATATATATGTAATTGGGGGATACATAACTCCTCCCACCGTGAATGAAAAATTAAGGTTTTTCTTAATTTTTAAATACATAAAATTCATTATTTAAATTCATTTAAAATTCATTGTTTCTAATGGTATGCTTATTGTTTCCTTTTTTTCTCTTTGTTTCCTTAAATCTAGAATTGTTTCCTTCATTCTTATATCTAAGGTACATTTTGTATAATACATACATGATTACAAAAATTACTAAAATGATCAATACAATTGTCCAAACACTTATATTATTATAATGTAACTTTGGCGTTTTGATTTCACTTAATTGTTCTTTATAACTTTCCACTAATTTCACGGCGTGGTTGAGATCGTCTAAGTCTAGATGCTCTAGCTTCATAGGTTTCTTGTTTATTTCTTCGTCTTCTTGTTGTATTTTGAATTGTAGTTCCGGTAGGTTTGCAAGTTTCTTTGTTGTTATGGGATCTTGATAAACTCTGATTAATTCTCCTTTCAATTTCACATAACAGTCTTCTTTGAGGGTAATTAGTTTGCTTCCGATTAATGCTTGGTTATTTTCATCTTGGTTGCAGTGGATGGTTGCTATTACTTCTGTTGGGAAAATGGCTATCCATTTGTTATCTGTAACTTTTTGAATTTTCATATTAGTTATTTGCACTTGTTTGGTTTCACAGTTTTCGTAATGATTTGAGAATTTTAATAGTTGTACTTCACAAGGGCTGTCTTCTTGAATGGTTGTTGTCGTCATCGATTGACATAAATATTGGTTTGGTGTTACTTCAGTACATTTTCGTTTGTATAACCATATCTCAGTTCATTTAGGGATAGGAATTTGGTTTTGGGTATGATTACTTGGTATGTGCTAGTAACCTTTGTTGGAAAAGCAAATAAATGATAATATTGATAATTGTTACTTTCTACTATCGATTTCTATCAAAATATTATTTCGTTATTCTTAATGTAGCCTTTTACTATAGCTATCTTTTCAAATATTAGAATGTTCGATTCTGTTACATCAAAAGGTAATTTACTGTTAATTATAAGTGATTTAATTCTTATTAATTCGTTTAATAAATCGGTTGGTTCAATAATGCTAGAGTGTAGGGTATTTAATTTTGCAAATGTTACTGCGTTTTCTAACGTTGCTAAAATTTGTTGCATTAAGGTAAGGGTGGATATTATTTGAGTAAATTTGTATTTTGTATACTGCCTAGTTTATTGGTAGTATACCGGGGTTGTTCTTTATTTATTATTACTTGGTTGTCCGTTCTACCTGGGTGGAGGTTGACGGTAGTGGTGATGATTGTCTATCTGAAATTACAGGGTGTTTTAGGTTTTTCAAATGAATGTATTTCGTTATTTTACTGTTGTCTACTACTGCTATGTTTTTATCTGATATTTTCTTAATTTTAAATGGTCCTAAATTTCTGGGTGCTGTTTTATGTCGCTTGCTTTGAAAGTTTTTCTCATATACGGTTTGTCCTATTGAAAATTTATTTGAGTCGGTATTTTTATTTCGGGTTGTGGTGATACGTTCTTTATCGTTCTCTAATTTATCTTTTACCTTGTCGTAAGTTATTTTTAGTTTTTGTTTATGATCTTTCGCATATTGCTGATATACTTCTTTATTGTAGTGTATGTCATAGGGATTTCGTGAATCTGAATGTCCTAAGGTTAATTCTAAGGGTGTAAAATTTGTTGATGAGTGGATAGTGTTATTATAGGCGATTAGTGCGTATGACATTAAATTGGTTATATGTTCCTTTTTATAATTTATTCTTAGTAATCGAATTTGTTCTAACAGGGTTAAATGTAATCGTTCAATTAGTCCGTTTTACTCAGGGTGGTTTTCCGTTATGAAATGAATGTTTATTTTGTGTAGTTCTAAAGTGTTTTGAATTGTCTCATTTTTAAATTCGCTACCATTGTCTAAAGTGATTGATTCGGGTGTTCCGTAAAATGTGAAATATTGTAAAAATCCTTGGGTCACGTCAATGCTATTTTTGGATGTGATTGGTATGGCTTGGCCTATTTTTGTGAATGCGTCTATAATTGTTAGATAGTTTTGCGCTTCTACTACTAGAGTATCGGCATGTAGTTTTTGAAATGGTTTGTCGGGTGTTTGGGTTAACATTAAGGGTATCTTTGGGGGTTTCCTGTCGTATTTCGCTCTGTCACATAGTTCGCATTGGTTAATGAAATCTGTGGTCAAGTCCTTCATGTCTTTAAAATAATAACGTCTTATGAGTTGTTTTATTGTTTCGTTAATTCCACGATGGTTGGTTTTTCCTTCGTGTTGATTTCTAATTACATCGTTTATTTCGTCAGGGTCGTCTAGTGTTATTAGTTTTCTAGTACATCTGATGAGTTCAGGTCCAAAGTTATTGAATAGTTTAATGTACAATTCTGAAAATCTTTGGTATAAATGTTCGGTGTTGAAATAAAAATAAAATCGTTTTTTCTCGAGGGTGTATTCTTTTAAAATTTTAATTATTTGTTCTTCATTGTCATCTTTAGTTATTTGAATTTGGTATACCTTTTTGTTATCTACTTTTGTATATTTTACTGGATTGGGGTTATTTAAAACTTCGGTTATTATAAATTGGTTGGGTTTCATATCGATTGCTTCGTTTAAAATTTTAATCGCGTTTTTTGGTTCTTCGTTTTGTGTCGAATGTATTGTGTCGATCTCGTCTGGATCTTCCCTTATTTCTGTATCGTCTACGTTTCCTATAATGGATTCCGTTTCTAATGCATTGAGTTGGATTCGGCTTAAAGCGTCTGCGTTATTGTTATAAATTCCTTTTTTATATATAATTTCGTAATCATACTCTTCGAGTCTGATTCTCCATCTTTGTAATTTTGAATTCGGTTCTTTCAGTTTGCATAGCCATACTAGTGGTCTATGATCAGTGTATATGTAAAATTTTCTTCCGTATAAATAAGGTCTAAAATATTTTGTTGCCCAAATTATGGCTAATAATTCTTTTTCTATAGTGCTATATTTTTGTTCGGTTTCATTTAGGGTTCTGGATGCGTAGCTGATAGGTTTATCGCTACCTACTTTTCCTTGGCTCAATACTGCGCCTAATGCTACATTCGATGCGTCTGTCGTCAGTATAAATGGTTTTGTAAAGTCTGGGTATTCTAATACAGGGTGATTAGTTAATATGTTTTTAATTTTGTCTACTGCTTTAATAAATTCCGGGGTGTGTTCAATTTTGTTTCCCTTTTTTAAACAATTTGTCAGGGGTTTGGTTATCTGAGCGTAACCTTTAATGAATTTGCGGTAGTAACCACTAAGTCCTAGAAATCCTTTAATTTCTTTGTTTGTTTTTGGCAATGGGTAATTTAGAACTGCATTTGTTTTGTCTGGATTTGGCATTACTCCTTGGGGTGTTATTACATGTCCTAAAAATGATACTTGTTTTTGTAAAAATTCACTTTTGTCTAATTGTACTTTGAAATGTGCTTGTCTAAGTCTTTCGAATACTTCTGTCAATCTTTCTATGTGTTCTACCAATGAGGTGGAATAAACTATGATGTCGTCAAGGTATACAAGGCATTTTTCATTATGTATTCCTCGTAGTATATTGTCCATGACTCTCTGGAAAGTAGCGGGTGCGTTCTTTAATCCAAATGGTATTCGTTTGTATTCGTAATGTCCTCTAGGTGTGCTGAAGGCTGTTTTTGATATGTCTTTTTCTTCCATCTCTACCTGATGGTATCCTGATGCTAGGTCTAATGTTGTAAAATATTGGCATTTGCCTAATTTGTCTAAAATTTCGGTAATATTTGGTAGTGGATATTTGTCATCTACCGTTTTTTCATTTAACTTTCTATAATCTATTACCATTCTGTACTTTCTCTTTCCGGTTGCGTCTAATTTCTTAGGTACTATTAACACGGGGCTGCTCCATGGTGAATTGGAGTGCTGGATTATGTCTTGGTCTAATAGGTCTGCTACTTGTCTGTCAGCTTCTTCTTGGCTTGCATGAGGTAGTCTATATGCTTTTGTAAAGATTGGTTTATTGTCTGTTAACTCGATATTATGTTTTACTGTGTTGGTGAATGTTAATGGTATTCCTTCACAATGGAATATGTCTCGGTATTCAAAACTTAAGTTCTTAATTGCTCTTTCTTCTTCTTGATTGATATCGGTATTAAAGCGGATGTTAGTTAAATTTTCTCTTAACATTTCGTCATGTTCTATTGGGTTGTAATTATTTTCTAAATTTTCGTTAAAATTTAGTTCTTCTACGTTAATTGGGTCTGTCAGTGATAATTCTACGGGGTAGTCGTTTGAATTTAATATTGTTGTGGTTGCATAATTATCTTTTATTTGCACTAAGGCGGTTGGGGTTTCTACTCCTTGCTGAAATGTCATATGATTTATTATTCCTAAATTTTTGTTAGAGTTTACTGGGATTTTTATTTTTCTTTCCGTTCGGGGTTCTATAGTGTATTTTTGTTCAATTTGTGTGTTTTGAAATTTAATTGGGATTTTTCCGTATTTTGTCCTTAATAAGCGATTTTTAATGTCAATGTTGGCTCCTAATTTTCTTAGAAGGTCCATTCCGATTAATCCGTCATATTTATCGTTAAATTCGAATACACAAAATTTATGTTTCATTTTAACATTAAATGTTCTCGGTAAGGTTATATTTGCTACGAATTGGTGTATTGTCGTTTGATGAGCTGTTTTAATTTTAAATGGTTCTCTTTCTACATAATCTAAATAATGTTTTTGTACGGTTCTGGGGCTAATTAATGTTTTTGATGATCCGGTGTCGATTAATAGTTTGAATTTGGCGTGGGGTATTGATTATTAAAATTCATATTGTTGAAACTTGGGTTATTAATTCGCGGTTGATTTGTTTGTGCGTTAGAGGGTGTGAATTTTTGTTGAGGGATTGTTTGTCTTGTAGCTTGTATAATTTTTATGGGTGAATAACTTTTATTCGCGTTGGGATTGTATAGTCTGTTGCGGTAATACATTACATTTTCTTCTTCTATTACTAGGCTCATAGCTTCTTCTAGATTTTGGGGTCGTTTGAATCTGATTTTATCCGATAGTCGTTCTGGTAAAGCGTTTATGTATGTGTCTAGTGCCATTTCGTCATACATTTTTGTTTTTAAATGTCTAACGTTTTGATCGGGTTCTTCGATTTTTAGTTTGGTTAAAATTAAACTTCTCACATCTTGGCATTTCATTCCGAATTGGTAGGGATTGATTGTGTTCCATTCTAAGGTTTATTAGGTCTCGTACCAGGCATTTTATATTACGTTGGTCTCCAAAATATGCAATTAGTAGCTGTTTAAACTGGTCCCATTCCGATAAGTCGTCCCTACTGGCGATTAATGTTAGTGCCCTTCCGGCTAGTTTACTTATTACTAAGCGTATAAGCAATGAATTTCTTGCGTCATCTCCGGGTTTGTAAATGGTTTTTAGGAACATTTCACATGCTCCAATGAAATTCGAGAGATGGGCCTGCGTGCCATCGAACGTCTGTATTGTCTCTAAATAGAGACGTAAGTCTGTGTTACTCATGTTGGTTAAGGGTTGTTTTCGATTTTTGGAAATTTCAAAAAATTTTTTTTTTTTTGAATTAAGGTTTATTTCGCTATTTGTAATGTTACTTTTGCTTCGGATTTATTAATTTTCCGTTTGGGTTGTAAAATTTCAAATTTTGTAGAAATTGGGGTTGATTTTCTATTTGTAATGTTAATTATGCTTGGGATGTATTCATTTTTCTTTTGGATTGAATAATTTCGAATTTTGTAAAAATTGAGGATGATTTTCCTTTTTATGACGTTATTTTTGCTTTGATTTTTTAAATTTTCCTTTTTAGATTGGATAACTTAGAGTTTTGTAAAAATTGATGTTGATTTAGCTATTTGAAACGTTAACTTCGGTTTTGGTTTGTTAATTTTTCAATTAGATTAGGTAAATAAAATTTTGGTAAAGGTTGAGGTTTATTTTGTTATTTTTCGGCGTTATTTTTGATTTGAATTTGTTAATTTTCAGTTTGGATTGAGTGGATAAAAATTTGGTAAAAATTTGAGATTAATTTCGTACTTGTAGTATTGGATTTATTAATTTTAAGTTTATATTGCGTCGAGTTATTTTTAAAATCGTAGTCGTTCTTTGTTTATATTTAATTACACAGTGCAGTGATGTTCTTGTGAAATTTATTTCAATAATGTTAGAATAATTACCGTAGTCTGGGATTTGTCTGTTTTTAATGAAGCTTTTACTTTGTCTTGAGTTCCTGTTTCTTAAGGAATCTTAAATGGATGGATTTATTCTCGTTCAGCGTTGTTTTAGTTCAGTTCGGTTAACTCGTAATTAATACTCTTCCGTGGGTTTTACTGAGTTGCGTAGTTATGACCTGAGGTTACTTACTTTTGTACTTTATTGTTGAAATTGGATACTAAAGGATGTAATCTTTGTTACTTTGTCACGTACGTCGAGTTAATTGCACTTAAAGGTGTTATAGGATTTACTTGCTAATGCTTTGTTAAAGTGTTACGTTCACGACTTGTAATTGAATCTTCCTTAATGTAATTATGAGCGTTTTATACCGTTTTTGTACTGCAAATTATTTATAGAGTGTTGTGGTGTAATTTTCATGCGCTTCTATAATTCCGTGATGGATTTATTACGTATGATGCAAATTGAAATTATACTGAAAGTTGAAAGTTATTTCTTTAGTACTGTGCAAGGATTCTGAAAGCGATTTTAATAATGATATTGCGTTGTTGAAGCTATACTTTAGTACTGAAAGTTGAAAGTTATTGCACTTCTCTGATGTTCTAAGTATATAAAAGATGCGAGCTTTGTTTTTTTAGGTGGTTTTAAGTTACCGTATTTTTAGTTAATGCAGAGTTCTTGTTGTGATTTATTCAGTATTATAGAGGTCAATGGTTTAATTAAACGTTCTGTACTGCTTGTTCGAATTAGCTTTGAACTTAAGTTTGCGTTCTGTGTTTTTATTTTATCGGATTGAAACGTTTTTTGAATCGCGCTTGTTGATGTTTCTTGTTTTGGTGTTTAGTGAATGTGCGCCCGTTTATTTTTGGATTATTTTGAGTTCGTTCTATTAATTATGGTAAGGATCTCTTTTTAAATTCAATTCTTATTTACTTTAAAAGAAAATTTCTTTCAAGTCTCATTTGCTTTTTAAAGAAAAATTTATCTCTTTAACATTTGTCTCATAAGTTGTTATACAGTCTCGTTTTGAAAATAATTCACTTTGAACTATTTTCAAAAAAAAATATTCATAATAATAAAATACATAAAACAATAGTAATCAATAGTTATTATACTAGCATATATCAATTATAGTTGTTGGTTTAAAAATTTTTTATGGAAATGAACTTACATTAGTTTCATCTGTTTCTTTGGTGGGTTTGATCGATTCTGTATCTTGTCCACCTTGGTTTGTTTTGTTGGCCTTAGACGATTCTTGTTCCTTGTCCAACTTGGTTTGGGTTCTGCCAAAATTTCGAATTAAAATTCTTGGTCACCAATCTTCCGATTTTTGGATTTTCAGTGCCCTTTTGACATCCGTTACGACTGCGCCAGTTAAAGTTCGGGCCTTTGGAGCTGGTTTTTTTTAAAAAAACGTTGAAACTTTAACACATTTATTTAATACAATTTGTACATAATAACTTTATAAAAAATTAATTAATTGTACAGGTGAGTAGCTCAAACAACGAAGTATGGAGTTTGAAGACTGACTCGGTTGAGTAGCTTGAACAACGAAGTATGGAGTTCGAAGACTGACTGCCGGGCATTGAGCTCCCGGGCTTTTTATAATAACCTGCCCCTCACACGGCTGTGAGAACTTGCAGATATCATGTCTGCGTTTCTCTTTAATTGTACACTTTATTACAATGTAACAACTTAATTCTAAGTAACTGCGGTATGTTGACCGCCTGTGACCTGCCACCTGCAGTATCACTGCCCTCACGGATGCAAAGCTGCATTCCGTTCTCATGAACTGTCGATAACCTCTCTGGGTTATCCTTGTGTTACAATGTTGCATTGAACTTATACTTTAATTTAACAATTTCTAATAATTCCTATTAGATTCAATATATCAATATATATATGTAATTGGGGGATACATAACTCGCGTTGCTAGCATTCAAATATATCTAGAAAGTTAGAATACGTGGAATATTCAAATCGTAGAAGTGTTATTTAAAATGTTACGATTGAACACCTGCGTATTTTCAAATGTCAAATTCTAATAAATTCGAGCTGATAAACATGAAAATTCTGCGTATATTGCAAACGGTCGGATAAACCGTAGCTTATATTAACATATAAATCCACGTGGACTGAAATAACCGATAGTAAAGAACATCGATTTGCACCACTAAGGCCAGGGTAGAAAAGACGGATACAATGCGCAAGGCAGAGACACGAATAATAAAAGGCGTGATTTGAGCAACGTCACTGGGTGTGCGATTTGGTGAAATAAGTTGCAGATATGAGAGGTGAAAACACAACAATTTCTATACAAAATTAATTAGTTGTTCTCAGACGTGTTTGCGAGCCGTGTAAAAATTTCTTAGATTTAACTGGCACGAGTGCAAAAATTTAGTAAAATCGCGTGCCGGACTGTCGAGAAGGGAACAGAGAATGCGAAATTCTAAAAACTGGCCGTCGCGGGACAAAACCGACGTGCAGGCGAGCGATTATATAAACCCGTGTTTATAGGAGTTTCGCTCTCTTAGATTTTCGATTTTTATTCAATACTTTAAAACAGTTTGATCTTTATTTTTTGATGTTATATGATACTGCAAGCAGAATACGTGCTACGATAAAAGTTATTAAGTGCATTTAGAGAAGATACAAGGTAATAAAGTCTAGTTATATTTGCGAGTATTACGGTACCAATTATCGAAATTAGTAACGATAAATGAATAAACAAAAGTAGGCAGTTTTGGGTATAGCGTGAAAGAATTATGAATTTCTTTGCTATTCTTCGGGGGTGTTAATAATCAAATGTTATTCGTAATCGTGATTGGATCCACAAAACAAGATTTTGATATACTTAGATGAGTTCCTGAGAAGCCCTGAAACAACTTTAGATGAATGGTGGTGTAGAAAATTTTAAAAGCGTTCAGAATCAGAAGCCGTAAACATAACCCAGCTGAAATGGTGTGATTAACAAAGGACGATGTACATTGGAGCCACGAGTGCATTAACCTTCAGGTAACTTATGCTTTGTTGTTCGATTTTTGATGTTTTGGTGTGTGTTGAATAACTTTATAATTTGTTTGCTAAAAAATGGACAGTAGTGAATTTGTACAAACAACAAATTTTTAATTTTAAGGTGAAATTTTCTTGTTTAAGTAGAAAGGAGTATTTAGCAGTTTATGTTCTTGATTATGATGAAAATTTGGGTCTGTCTTTGAGCTCAATTAGACTAACCTGTTTAATTAACGTAAAGGGTGGAGATGCTCCTTTGTACTCAGACTCAGGTCTGCAAATATTGTTAAATTAATTAGTAGGCATCCTACAAGGACTTTAATTCTGGATGCAAATTAAAATGATGACAAATATAATCTTGAAATTTTATGATACTGAAATTTATGCTACAATTTAATTTTGAAATTTTATTGTATTATGAATATTGATGTAAATAGAGTTAACGTTGATGTTTGTGGTAGGAATATGTTTTTTTTTTTTTTTATGAATGAGGATGAAAGTTTTAACTAGGTGAGCAGCCGAGGCGGAAAGAGTAAAGAGGCCATTATCAGAAGAGATCAACAGGGCGAGAATCACAGCAAATCTTGGTGCCAAATTCGAGAGGTTCGAATATCTTTTTTTACTCTGGTGAGGCTTTTTGTAGATTTCACAGCATTATATGACGGCCCAACGCTGGGGCTCGATTCGAAAACCGTAGTTCCCGAAGAATGGTGAGGATCCACAGCAATATATATAATATATATATATATATATATATATATATATATATATATATAATATATTTAATAATACCACTCGGAATGTTGGACATGAGATTATTATCTAATTAGAATAAACAATAAATTTGAAGATAAGTGTAAGTGGGTGGCACTGCAGCGGAATTTAGAATAACTAAGCATATTAAATTCAAAGTTCATTAATTTGGCAACATATTATTCATCATAAGAGTCCCAAATTCCTAAGTCTGTAAATTTACTGAAAATGCTAGTTATTTGTATAAGCTTTAACTTCATTAATACTTGAAAGATTTTGCAAGGAAGTACATCGACAAGAGGAATTCGGGTATATTACAGCTACAGTGCAGACATTTTTAAGCTAAGCGATATTTGTATTAAACTGTGTTACCAAAAACTTTAATATTATAATGATATCATTCAATTGATACACGTGATGATGTTTAGAAATTTGATAAAAACATTAAAAGATACAATATCCGCGAAACTTTAAACTGTAAGTGTTCAAAATCAGTACAAATCACATGGTACGATATTTCCTATAAGTTTTAACAAACTATGTTGCTACCTATTTTCCTAATGGGATGCGACTAAAACAGTGATTATTTAAAATGCAACAAAATTATAATTTAACACGAAAAAATGTTCACAAACTCTAGCAAAAAACTTCTTAAGATGATTAATATCTCCAAATATAAAACAAACAATATTGGAGTGGTTGAAGCGCACAAATCGCGTTTGAGAAAATATTCGAGAACTTTGCCATTTTGAACAATGAACAGTGATAACAATTACATGATTGATTTAGAAAATTGTCATATTCTGCAATACTGTCAGAAAGCACTCAACCATATGTTACTTAAAATTTCAGAAACCTTTGAGCTTTTCCGTAAAAGACAGTGTTCTTGTACATATCAAAATGATTATGAATTACAAGCAGAAACTTAGGAGCATGAATTAGTAATGTACTTTTCAACGTTATTGATGCAGCCCAATATTGAAGGCTTCTCTATTGAGGACTTTACCGCGCTTATAAACTTTAATTTCAAATATAGCTCTAAAAAACTTGCTACTGCTTCAAGACAACTTTTCTATAATAAAACCGCCCGTGTTTAATTCATGATTTCTATTTCAAAAGTTTTTAACATTCTCTACTTCTGATAGTAGAAGGAATATAGCAATACTGGCGCCACATTTGCTACCAAAACCCACATTTGCTCTCACATTTGCTCCGCATTTGCTCCCAAATCCCTCATTTTCCTCCTCATTTTCCTCCAGCATCCTCATTTACATATAAATTCTCATAAGGAAGGAAATGTGGAGATGAACCCCATAAGGAGCAAATGTGGAGATGAATCCCCGTTTTAATCGACTAGCCATTGCATCTTTCGAGATGACTCTATCTTGCATTTTCATCTTAGCATCCTCATTTGCTCCCACATCTAAACCAAATAGTTTTCTTCGGCTAGCCATTGAATCTTTCGAGATAACCCTATCTTGTTTGGTATCAATTAATATTAGATTTTTCTCAGCTACCCGAATCTCTAAGAATTTTTTAGATTGCATCATCCCCCAGAGAGGTAGCTCTCTCATTTTAAAATTTTTTTGCTGATAGCGATTTTATGGTCGTCCTTATAAATTTTTTAGCCATGTGACACATCTTGTTAGTCTAGAATTTTATGTAGAATCCAAATCTGCAAACAGATTTGCAATCCGACCACCCATTACAAAGTTACACTTTTAAAGACTCCGAGCCTCTAAATTTTCGCCATCCAAGTCATATGCTGCAACCAACCATTTCCTGTGAAATTTTAAACAGCTATCAATTTCTGGTTTAACATCATCATAACTAAGTACATCACAAATTATGCTCAATGCTAAATATGTACTTTGGAAAATACATTTCATCCCCGAGGTAATTGCTTACAATTATGTGACGTAGAAGTGAAAGTAGCCTTTCTCTTTATTATTGACTATATGTTTGAGAAATATATTTCAATGTCATGCATTAGGAAATTCCCGTATAATTGCTGGTGTACACAATGTACTTTCTACTACGAGCTCAACTAGGAAAAATACAAACGTCATTTAGTAATATAGATCAATTAACGGTAATTATTTCAAACTGTATATAACGCGGTCTGATTAGTAGAATTCTATTAGTTTTGCACACTTTTGTGTAAAGCCCGTTGAAATTTTAAACGATTCGTTTCGTGTAGCGATTTTTCCTCAAAATCTTTTTAAAAAAAATTTAAAGTATGTCTGCATTTTTTATTAAAATAAAACTGAATTTATTTGCAAACACCAATTATTGTGTATTTTGCTATTGTTTCTGATTGTATTTTTAAAACATTAATTTTTCCAAAGTAATGCGCTGTTTTACATATATATTTTTTTCAAATTTTAAAGATAGGCTTTTAGCTAGACGAATGTTAGGCGTATCTATCAACACCAATTCCGAAATGACTATTTCCTTTGGAATTGTAGAATATGGTGTTGAAGATTGTGTAAAATATGTACTACCTACTATAATGTAGCACTTGTGTAAGATTTATATTTTATCTTGGCTATCTTCCTCCTCTACTATCTCCAAATAATTTACATGGAAGGTGGGCAAAGAACTTAAAAATTACGGAATCTTAAAACTAATATATACAATAGATTTACAGCATACCTCTTTCTCGGTTCGGACACACCATCGTCGACACTGGAGTTCTTTATGCGATAGCTAGTCATACGGTTGTTAAACGCTATGCTAACCATTTCTACACTATCTTCGCCAGTAGCGGTTTTTCCAGGTATATGAAACACTGCAAGAGTTGCATTTAAAATGTTTGCAGGTACCATTTTAGTACAAAACA
This sequence comes from Platerodrilus igneus, assembly GCA_036346225.1. Lineage (NCBI taxonomy): Eukaryota > Metazoa > Arthropoda > Insecta > Coleoptera > Lycidae > Platerodrilus > Platerodrilus igneus. The sequence goes on along the minus strand of JARFIW010001325.1, from coordinate 10,091,259 downwards.
AAATCCACACTATAGGACGTTGGTTAAACTTGTAAGCGAACTAACTTATAAACTAAAAAGTTTATTCTAGCGTAGCTGATTTATGCTCCCTATAGAGTGCAAACCGAAGGTTTCCGAGGATAGCCGAAGGAAGTTGAGGATTCAGTGAGGAACTAAATGACGTCATCTTTTACCAATCCTTGCTACTCGTCCAGTACATTTAGCACCATGCGAATGCAGTTAGTAGTCATCGGAAACGTCTTCCATGTTATACAGGTCGGCAATCGCATCGCGCACATATTAAAAATCCAAAAGGGTTATAGCACACGCACACAAATTGGTTGCAAGCCGTGCAGTAGAAGATGCAGTGCTACTATAAACAATAAATTAATAAAACATTTTAAACCTTTACTAAGGGGATACCAAACTTGTTGCCTACAGAATACTTACTAATAAAGCAATTGAATTTTAAATTACTTCTACCTAATATTTTAGAAAGTGGTAGGTTTGAATATTTTCTTTGGAAACAATCGAAGATTGCCGAAGACACCCGAAGAGTGCCCAAACGCGGTCACTAAACCAATCAGTATTAATACCGAGTATTCTATGTTTTCGTAGGTTTCTCATTTCCTAGAACCAAATCTTCCGCATAGCGGTTGGTAGCACGTAATGATTTCTAGAACCGGCAAGTACTAGATATCGCCCAAATACAGAATTAGATGCTCGATGTCCGTCAAGCCCCGATTCCCTCGTAAAAGGTAGAAAAAACTCGGTCAATTATCCATCTAACTTAAACTTCGACCCGTTACCGTTTTGATAATTTCCAAACATTTTTCAAACGACAATGGGCTTCCACACTAACACCTAACGTATTTTTCCTATTATTTGTTAAACAAAAACTAAAGGTATCGCCATGCCCATATGCGGACGTAAGCAGATGTTTGTGGATATGTACGAGAATATGTAGCCATATAGATTAATCAGTCTATGCCATTTTATTTAGTCCAAGAAAACTATTATTTTTCTAAACCACAATTACTAATCGTCTTTATAGGTTTAATATTTCTACCATTTCCCAATGATAGGTGCTACGTACATAGAATTAATTTCTTATTGGAGAGAATTCTTATTCTCCCACGCACTGCTGCGTAGTTGCATGCCCATCCCTTTTGGGGGTATATGCTCGTTATAGGTTGTAGCACCCTCGGTTTTACATAACTACACTTCGTGAGACCCCTTTAATCTTTTTAATCGTATCTTTCTCGCATACAATACAGTACGACTAAGCCCTACTACCAACAAATTATAATACTAGAGCCCCATTAAATTCGTCTTTAATTTTCTCTACAACTTTTTGACGACAAGTGTTATATTGTATTTATTATACGCGGGGTAGTCACTCTTTTAAGATAAATATATTTTGCTAGGTATCAACTAATATTAAATTTTTCTAGGGACCCCAAATCTGTAATTAGATTTTAAATAGGACCACCCCATACAAAGTTATGCCTTTTAAAGACCCAAATTACTAATTTTTGCTCATCTTTATTTAACTCCATCTTTAGAACCTTTTTTTGCTACGCAAGACATATGCCTTAGCCAACTATCTCCCGAGAAATCTAAAACCGCTGTGTTCCGCGAACACCACGTGGAGATAACACGTATACTCTGTCAACCAAGATAGAAGCAGGAAGGATGTGGAAGAAGGAAAGGTGGGAAAAGAACTTAAAAATTATGGAACCTTAAAACTAATATTCACAATAGATTTACAAAATCTATACAAATATAAACGACTATCTTATATCTTTATGCCTCCATGCGTAGATTGTTGTACTATTAGGAATGATGTACCTTTTGTCATCTTCCCTCGATAAACTAATTTATTAATAAGCTCCGTGTACAAATCGTATTTTTTACTCCAGATAAATACGCAGGCAAGTACTCGATACCAGCCAAATAAAGAATTGGATGCTTGGTGACTGTTAACATCCGCGTCCCTCGTGTACGCCCAGACACATCCCATCCCATGCGCACCCCTACGCATGCACACCCCTGCCCATACGCACCCCTGCGCGTGCGCACCCCTGTCCATGCGCACTGCCCATGCGCATCCCTCTCTATGCGACTGCTATTTTGGGGTAACGTCACAGCCTTTTATAAATAAATAACAATGTTATATACTATTATAAAATGTTTATTCTGACATTATACATAACTAATTTAAAAATATTTAATACCGAGCATGAAGTCATTTAAACTTAATTTTAATACAAAGTTATACACAGAAGACAGTCCTTTCTTTATGTTTGTTTGGAGTGGTTTTAATTTTATCTAATTTCATTCGCAGCTTAAAATTTAAATCGACACCCAAGTCTTCTATCTCCTTTTCTAGCCAATAGTTTGATACATAGAGACTAAAAGACTAAAAGACTAAAAGAGTCTTTTTTTCTAACCACATATGCATACAGCTTGTAGAAACCAGATGTATTTAAGTCAGTCCATCGGCACATAAAATAATCTTTTAATTCTTCCTCATTTTCTCTAATAAGATGTTCTTTGTCTAACACATCTTTGTTTGCGTATTGTCGCAGTGTTTTCCATGTAGTCCAACTTCCGTTTTTTGCATCCATTTCCTCTAATTCCAGTTGTCTTTTTCTTCCACTTACAGCGTATGGCGTGCATAATGGGGCAATTTCCTGTAGCATAAACGGATAGAGTTTACTGCCAATATTTACGCGTTGTCGTACAACCTCTGGACAAATGTTAGGCGTATCTATCAACCCCAATTCCGAAATGACTATTTCTTTTGGAATTGTAGAATATGGTGTTGCAGATTGTGTAAAATATGTACTACCTGCTTTAATGTAGCACTTGTGTAAGATTTTTATTTTATCTTGACTATCTTCCTCCTCTACTATCTCCAAATAATTTACAGGTAAATAGTTAAAAACTAAATGCCGAAAGCAAATACTTTATCAATTTTTCCCTTTCCTTTGGTTTTTCGGACAACTTAATTTGCAACCCCGTCAATTTCTTTGTATTGCCATTCCTCCAATACATGTACTGTAATAGGTTATTATACACTAAACAGCAGCTATTTTGTAGCTTCTCCGATAGCTTTCTCCACATTCTGGCAAGTGGTACCAAGTACATTGACGCCTTTAGGAAGTATAACATACCATCTTCCAATAAGGTTAAACAGTCTTTTAAGGGATTAGACACCCGTTCCGCATCGACATAGTTTCCAATTATACAGTTGTATTTTGTCGCTTCCAATCGCGTAATACCATGTTCTTTGGTCAAAGTAGACGCAAATGTTCCCCTTAAACGTACATCTAGACAACGTAAAAAATCTAGTATATGATTGCCAAGTTGTTTATTAACAGCAGGACTTGTTATCCGACACACAAATTTGTTGTATAACTTAATTCTTGCATTGGTTGTTAACCATGTTAAAAAATCAATTCCCACAGTTTTATCGTTGTCAACTATAATATTGCACTTTTCTTCGTATTCGCCCTTATAGCAAAAGTTATGGTTAGTAGTTAAATAATTACACATCTCCATCTTGCTAAATATGATAGCAAAATCTTAAGTTACATCCATGTCAAAAAGATAGTAATAATCTTTTTCGAGTTCGTCTAATATATCTGGTAGTTCCTACAATAAAGTTTCCAACTTAACATCTGCTGGTTCCACTTTGTATGGAACACATATAGGATTTTGGAATTTTTTATTAATGCATTCAAGGTCTTCTTTTCCGATAATTTTTTTACACCCAGACCCATCTTGTTAGTGCTTTCCAGCGAAAACGGAAGCTTAGCTTTAACACCATGCCTAGCGGAAATAAAGCGGTCGAACTTTCTTCGTAGATAGCGGTTAAATGCACCACGAATTTCTTTTTTTAGGATAAACAGATGGATGCTCGGCGTCAGAAAGGTTGCAAATTTTAACCAACATTATATTGCCACAAAATGGTTCTGTAATTGGTGTGTGTAGTCCACCAGTCAGCATCTGCTCGCATTCGACATAACAAGATATTACCATAGCTTGATGCACTCGTACGCAGGTAGCACAACAACATTTCGATCTCTCGTAATTGAATACGAAAATTGCCCTTATGTACCCTACAGAGTGGGAGCGAATATTGCCGAAGATAGCCGAATATGTCGGACGCCGTCATATCGCTTACATTCTCTTCTTTAGGAACAGTTTTGTTATCAGAACCCATTAGCACTAATTGCTTTTTAATGAGATTTCTCATTAAAATCCCATTGGCACTAATTGCTTTTTAATGAGTTTTCTCATTAAAACTTATTAGCACTAATTGCTTTTTAATGCGTTTTCCCATTAAAATCCCATTAGCACTAATTGTTTTTGAATGAGTTTTATCATTCAAAACCAAGTGTGGATCTAGGTTAGATAAAAGGAAAAATTGATAGGTTAGGTCAGCGCCGCGGCGCTGACCTAACCTATCAAGTTAACTCCATTGTTGATAAGATTGCTTAAATAACCTAAGGTGGCTATCGTCTTCGAATATAACAATTCCATGAAAAGTTTATTCACAAAGTGAAAGGATTGCACTCCAAAATTATTAACCAGTAACATCGTCTACAAGATCACATTATATCAATAGGGAAATTAATCCTATTAATAACAAAATGGATGTAGATAAAACACAATGTTTAATCCGCTGTATACAATATTGATCTTTTCAAACATCGTTGAAGTAATGAATATTCGTTTGAAATGTAATTGCTGTCATTTTCGGAACGTTCTCCTGGTCAATTTTAAATACTTATGTTAGATTCGTTCTTTCCGTTTTTAAACGTCACTAGTACAAGGCATGCTCTTCTGGCACTTTTTAATGCGGTAATTATCCGCCTAATTTTGTAATCCTTTAGATCCTCTTTGGGGATGGACTCGGGCTTTCGGGCCGGCCCGGTTCGGGCCCGGGCCAATTTCGGGCCGGGCCTATCTTTTCGGGCCGGGCCGGGCCAAACGAGTTGGGCCGGCCCGAACTTTTCGGGCCGAAAAACGCACGAGTAGATACTTCATCATCCCTTTACTTCTATCTCACATTGAGTAAGTAAACGTTCTTTATTATATTTTCACGTAGTGTATTCATGTACCCATTAATAATCAGTTTTTCGTTTTGTTTAGTATAAAGGAGACATGATATTATGACTCACATCTTATACCTAATATTTTTTTCTAGTCCTATTTAATGTTCCTCATGTTGTACTTTACGCAAGTTAAAAATGCCCAGGAACATCAAACTAGGTGATTTATTCATAATTCAAAAGTTTGCACGATTTATATTATGTATATGTATATACTTCAAATTTCAATAATGCGGCGAACGTCGATGTTATCAATCGCGTGTATAATTTATGTCTACCGCCTAAAACACTAGAGTTATTGCAACGTTCATTTTACCAATTTTTTAATAAAGTTTTCCTTTATTTGACATTTACACGTGCGCAATTACACATTTAATGTTTGTACTTTATTAAAATACAAGACACTTTTATTTAATTTAAATATAGGCAGGGATTGCTTTTATTTAAGGCGCTTTAATTTTGACATATGCCAAATGCCTACCGTTCAAACTTCCATTTAATGGTTTTTTGTAGTGTTGGTTCCGTAATTAAATTTAGAAATGTAATGTCCAAGTTTATAACACGAAAAAGATATAAAACGTCAACGCTCTAAATACGAGGATGCTGTTTTGTAATGCTTTGTCTAGAAGTAAGCTGTAAAATTTTTTTGAAAACTGATATGTTATATGCTTGGGAAGAAGTAAAAACAGTGTCTTGAAGTAAACTCGAAAAGTATTCCGTAAAAGCACTTTAACAACACATACAAATGTTATTGAATCAGTGGGAAATGAAATACTCAAATAATAAAAAAAGGTTCGTCTTTGTGTGAATACAATTTCTTTGATTTTTTCCAATATAGTTAAACATGTATTATAGGTCACCTTATCACAAAAGAGATTAATTCTTTATTTATTTTTAAAACATAACCTATAGATATAGAATACTAAACATATATGTCAGAATAAAGAGTAAAGGAAAAAACACTTGCACTAACACTCCTTTAGATTGGATGCAAACTTTTAAAAAAGGATACTTTATTTGAAGATTCTTTTAATAAAGTCTGCTTGGAATGAGTTTGCAATAACTCTCTTATTTCAAGTAGGTAATTTTAGTAAAATTCTTTGAAGTAGGAACGACAAAATAAAGCAGACGCAATTTTATGATAAAGTTATAAGGTACGTTAAGCGTACAATTTCATAAACATTGAAAATTGCTAAACATTTTGGTCCTTTGTTACCTATTTCTAGGATTTTTAAAGAATTGTTACGTTTATTTTCAGCATAAATTAAGTACTCTATTTTTATCCCTTATTAAATCAATATCCGCTCGAATAAATTCTGTTTCTACTGTCAAATCCTTCAAAATAATTAATGATAAACACGCTCTCGAATAAATTCTTCAACTTAAATCTAGTTGCTTTGAAACGACAAGTTTATGCAGCAACTAAATAGTTATATCCTATTTCAGCTACCCGTTATCTTGGTATACATTACGACCGCCTATAATGGTTTTCTCTATTGTTTCATTGTAAAAACTTGTTGAAATAAGGTCGCACACTATCCGATAAAACCCTAGTTTTCTAGTTTTAATCGCGCTTCGATAAGCGAGGATTTGCAGTTCGAATTTGTGTTATTTGAACCATTGTTAAATTTGCTTATAAAGCTTGTGCGTCGACATATATTCGACATTATTCGTCACCGTATTTCAAAAGCAATGCACATCTGTTTATTTTCTGTTCGACAACTAGGAGGTGTCTTGCGTGAATTGATTTTTTTAGTGGAGGCCAAGTGGGTTCTTCCCTTCTGTAGAAACTGCTTTTATCAGTAGTTCGTTGCTGTAGTTACGATGACAAGGTGAATGGATCCTGAATACCCCGGCGTTTCTGTGTTGACTCACCCCTGACGGTTTTCAAACTAAGTATCCGGACACCTAAAAGTTTACAACTCGTTTTCTTTTGAGTGTGTCAATGGGATATTCCGTATCAACGTTTGGTGTAGTTATGTGACAAGAAACGTCACATTGTAGAACTATTGTTCGTTGCTGCTAATCGATATTATCGCCCTACATGTGTGATGTACCTGTGTTAGAAATATTGGACAGACACACGCTTATTCTTTTGTACTGATTGGTTTATTTTACGAACGGTACTATGTACGATTTAAAAGATGTCTGACAAAAGCTCCTACACGTTAATTCTTTCCTACTAATTAGTTATTTTACAAAAAGTATTAGATGAAACTTTAAAAAAAAGCTTGACAAAAGCTCTCACAGCTTTATTTACTGCTAATTAATTTTATTTTGTGTAAATACGAGATGCGCACTTCGTATCTAATGTACTAAATTGTTCATATCACCTAACTGTTTGCTTTGAAATAGTAACGCTTAATTTATTGCTCTTGCTTGTTTGTACAGAATCCGTTATTTACTTTTATTTGTTAATAGATAATCGTGGGCGATGTTTTTTTCGTTTCTTTTTGGTATCTAAGCCAATCCCCCCACTCTCCGCGTATAATAGTTAGCCTGGTATTTACTTTTCTTCCGGCTACGTATAGGTACGTAGCAGAATAAAAAATCAAATGATATACTACGGTATGTTCCACATTCGTATCCGCTTGAAAAATGTTAGGCGAGCATTTTTCACAAAAATACACCCTCGTTCGGATGAGAGGTAAAATGAAGGTCCCGTGTATGAGTGTTGTCACGCACGTTAAAGATCCCTACCTTGTTTGGAACAGCAAGGGTTCGGCAAAATTCCAAATTTTCCAGGTAAAAAAAACTCGCTTCCTGGCCAATGTAGTACCTTCGGGTGGAGCATTGGAAAATCACATGTAAGGTATGTTCCACATGCTTGAAAAATAAAGGGTGAGCATTTTTCACAAAAACTACGCTCTTGTTCGGATGAGAGGTTAAATGGAGGTCCCGTGTGTGAGTGTTGTCACGCACGTTTGGCAAAATTCTAAACTTCTAGGCAACGAAAACTCGCCTCCTGGCCAATGTAGTACCTTCGGGTGGAGCATTGGAAATGTAAATGGACGGTATGTTCCACAAGTATCTTGGTTGTAATTCAAAATCATTATACTCTTAAATTAAACAAAAGAGTGATAGTTACTTGTTGAACACAACAGAAGAAAATATTTTCTTATTCGCTGAATGAAAGTCGGGCCGGGCCGTCAATTTTTATTTCGGGTCCGGCCTCGGGCCGGGCTGGTTACCTTTCTGTGTCGGGCCCGAGTCCATCCCTAATCCTCTTTGAAATTTTTACAAATTTAAAGGAATCGAATTAAGTTATTTGCGTCTTATGTATTTTTACTAATGTGGTTTTTCCATTTTAGCTTTTGACAATAGTAGAAAAATCTACGGAAACGTTAAGATTTTGAATAAAATATATTAATTTTATTGTTTTATTATTGGACTATATTCCAAAAAATTGTTACTAAACTTTATGTGTATTATTCTATAAGACTGACCGGTCCGTTATAATTATTATATATATATATATATATATATATATATATATATATCTAACAATGAAACTTTAGGACTCATTAAATTTACTTATTCTTTATGTATATATATATATATATATATATATATATATATATATATTACTCATATTTAGACCAGGGTAGAAAATTAAATAATCAAATCAAATAATTTTAATTACCGTGTATAAGGAATTTCATTAAATAATACGCTTTATTAAAACCTTGAAGCATAAATAAACTCGGTCGTTTCAGTAAAATAAGAAATTTAAATTATCTATAAGACGCTTTACATCAAAAGAAGCAGTATTGAAAAGCGCAGTGGATAATTTAATTATTCCTAAACAAATGGAAATTACGTGCAAAGTTTATATTAATTAACCCTATTTTAAGTAACCGGTAGTAAAACAAAGTGTACAGATAATAAGTAATATTTAAGTTGTATTCGCTAAAAAATGAAAAGGATGGAAATCAATTTTAATTGGAGTTAATTGAACCATTATTAATAATAAGCATAAAACTTGTAAAACCCAATAATAGTCAAATCGTAGGAAGGTTATTTAAAATGTTACGTTTGAACACCCCTGCGTGTTTTTAAAAGGCAATTTCAAGTTAATTTGTTTGGATAAACATGTTGATTCTAAGGATATTGGAAACGATCAGATGCTTTAGCAGAAAATACAGAACACCTGCGTATTTTTAAAAAGCTCATTCTGCGTAAATTTGGCAAATAATTAATGTTTCAAAGAATCTTGGAGAAACCGGGACTTAGTATTCACGAGAATGTGCGATACGGGTTTATTAAACCCAGATAACAGTCCGCGTGGACTAAAATATAATCGATAATAAAGAATCTAAATTTGCACCAATACGAACAGGTTAGAAAAGGAAAGAGAAAATGCGTCAAGCAAAGACACATATTGTAAAGGGCGGGATTTAAGCAACGTCAAGGGGTTGCGATTGGTTAAAATAGGATGCATATATCAGAGGTAGAACAACAATTTCTGTATAAAAGTAATTAGTTTTTCTCGGACAACTTTGCGGGCCGTGTTGAAATTTTCTGAGATCTCAATGGGGTGAGGACTAAATTCATAAAATCGACGTGCAGGCTACAGACTGGGAACGTAGAATGAGGAATTCGTTGGAATTACCCGTTTTAGGGAACAAAGCGACGTGTCGGCTATTCGCTATATATACAGGCGGGAATATGTGTTTCGCTCTCTTAGACTCTTAGACTTTTGACGATTCGATGCGTTAAAAGCTCGTACATACGCGACTTGATTGAAAATGTTAAACCGTGCATTTTAGTTTGATCAAATAATTTAAAGTTTGCTAGTATATTTTAGTGATTCAAAATAGTTGGTTATTTTACGTGCTAACATGAATGTACTTCAGTGCACTTAGATACAAGGTAATAAAAGTTTATTATCACGGTACCAATTAGTAAAATTTACAACGACAAATGTATACCCAAAAGTAGGCAGTTTTGGCGTATATTGGTAATATTGGTAAAAGGAAGTATGAATTTCTTTGCTATTTTGCGGGGTGTTAATGACTAAATGGTTCGTAAATGTGTCTGCATCCACTGAACCAGAGGCAGATATACACAGATGAGTTCCGGAAAAGCCTAGAAACAACTTTAAATTAATGGTGATGGAGAACATTTTAAAGCGTTGACAACTTGAAGCTGTAAATAGAATCCGGTTGGAATGGTGTGATTTACAAAAGGGACGATTACACTGAAGCTACGAGGACAATAATCCTTCAGGTAAATTGTACTATTTTGTTTGACATTTTTGTGTGTATTGAATGACTTTATAATTGATTTACTTTAAATGGACATTAGTGGAATTTTTCTAACCATAAAAATTTAATTTTAAGATGAAATTTGCTTGTTTAAGTAAAAGGGGTATTTTGTTTTGATGTTCGGGAATAGGATGAAACTTTGGGTAGGTCTTTGAGCTCAATTAGACAAACCTGGTTAATTAACGTAAAGGGTGGTAGATGCTCCTTTATACTCAGACTCCGGTCTGCTTATCTTGTTATATTAATTAGTAGGCATCCAACAAGGACTTTAATTTTGGATGCACAGTAAAATGATAATAAAATTAATCCGGAAATTCTTTTAAAACTGAATTTTATGTTCAAATTTAATTTGAAAATTTAATGTATTCTGAATATTGATGTAAATAGAGTTAACGTTGATGTTTGTGGTAGGAATGTGTTGTTTAATTTTTATGATTGAGAATGGAAGTTATCTAGAAGAGCAGCCGAGGCGATTAACAGAAGGAATCAACGGACCAGGTGATTTAAAAGGTTTCACAGCATTCTTGACGCCCAAACTGTGGGGCTCGAATGTTTTTTTAAAGGGCCAGTACCTGCAGATATGAGAGGATTCACAGCATTCTTGGCGACCCAAAAGTGAGGCTCGAGTTCCAAATAAAATTTTTGTTATTTTATTCCAGGAAACTGGCGATCTGAGAGAGAGAGTTTCTGTGTGTGTATAAATTTAAGAGTATTTTAGAGTGTGTAGAGTGATTAGAACGTATGCAGAGAAAGGAGTGGTTAAGGAGTCAAGGAGTGGAAATTGGAAGTGACGATAGTGCATTGTGTGGGAAAATTCGAAAATGGAAGAAGCAGGAGGCAGTAGAGATCAGTCGAGGACGGAATCAGGAGATCAAGGAAACGAGATGATAATGAGAATGCTAGAGAGGATGAATGAAGAAGCTAATAGAGCTAGGGAAGAATCTAATAGAGCGAGGGAGGAGTCCAACCAAAATTAGAACAGCTAAGCGATGAATCGAACAGGAAGTTAGAAGAGATTAGTCAGAAAATAGATAAGACGAATCAAGAAGTTGTAGAATTTAAAAATAGTCTTACTGTAAAGATGGGGGAAGTAGAAAATAGGGTAGATAAAAATGAGCGTGACATTACAGGTCTTCGACAGGAAATGGGACATTTAAGGTCCGAAGTACGCATTTTCTGTGAAGAAGAAATAAACGTAAAATGACTGAAGTAACGGACTCATGTAGGGATCAGTTAGGCAGGGTAGAACGCGAAGTTAGTAGTATTAAATACAACATATCAAATTTAACGGGGGAAGGTCCCAGATTTTATACAGGTGGAGTATCATTGGACCAACACATGAAGTTTTATGGTGATAACAGGGTAAATCCACAAATTTTTATTAATAGTGTAAGAAATCTAGTGGGAAATTTATTTGACGAACAGACTAAACTGAATACGATAAAGGCTTTATTAAAGGACAACGCGGAAGCATGGTACAATTTAGTAGGACAGGACATAGACACGTATCAGGACTTTGAAAACAAATTTTAAAACACTACTGGAGTGACCACAGACAAGACCAGGTACGAGACGACTTAATTACAGGAAGATTTAAGGAGAGTTTGCAGGATCTAGGGAGCAATATGCCATCCGCAAGTACAGTGTGGCCAAACAACTGAATCCACCATTGACGGACAGACAGATAATCAAGTACCTATCACGACATTTTGAACTGGAAATTAGACAACACGTGGCCTTACAAAACATCACAGAACGGGAGACATTTTAGAGTATTTGCAGAGATATGACGATGTATGTGTTGGACGGACAAGAGAGATACGAGAACGAAACGTTAACACAGTTAGGTTTGACAACAGGACACCGAATTATCCGAGGCGGCCTGACTACAACAGAAATTTTCGACCGAATTGGGAACGACGAGGACAGGAATACAGGAGCAATAGTGCGACTAGGGGACCGACGCCAAGACCTAGTTACACGCGACAGAACAGTTTACCGGAAGTAAACAGGACTGTGACCAGCACGCCGAATAGAGACAGGGACACGGATATTAACACGAGGAGGACGTACGCACAGGTTGTAGAAGGACAACCAGGACCAAGCACGGAAAACAGGATGAGACAGGATTTTAGAACGCGACAGACCACTAGATTTCTGTGTAAATGTATACGAACATCCACGTGAATTTTTCAAAATTGAGGAGGAAGTAGAGCCAGAAACTGAGGAAAAATTATGTTTGCCAATTATTAATTTAGAAATTTTTGAGAATAATGTAGAAGTATTACTTGATACAGGGGCAGAGGCGAGTTTAATATCGGAGGAATTCGTCAGCAAAATTAGGGATAAGGTTTGTGATAGAATTATGCCTATAAAACGTAGCCATTTAGTAGCTCCAAATAAAAGAAGTTTGCTGTAGTAAATAGTGTTGTGGTGCTTAGGATAGATATAGGAGGTTTAAGCTGTGAACAGGAGTTTGTAATTGTACCTGGACTGAAGTTTCAGAGCATTTTAGGTGTTGACTGTATGATGAAGTTAGGGGTTTTGATAGATATGGAAAGGAAGGTAGTAAGGATTAAGGATAGGGTAGTGCCATGGAAGGGCAGTTATGAAGTCACAGAGGATGACACTGGGTTTAGTATTAATGTAGTAGAGGTAGAAGATGATGAAGGTAAACAGATCAACACGATAAGATGTCCAGAGGAAAGGAAAGTAGAGGTTCAAGCTTTAATACAAAAACACGCAGAAGTAGTGGGGGTAGAAGCAGCATATCGGGAGCAGGTGAAGGCGAAATTAAGTAAAGATGGCAAGTTTGTTTTTAATAAAGTAGATTTAAGGGATTCATTCTGGCTGATTCCATTACACAAAGATTCTAGAAGGTACGTAGGGTTTTCCATAGAGGGAAAAATCGATAATTGTAAAGTAGTATCGTTTGGTTTGTCGGCAGAAAGGGAAACAATAATAAATGAGAAACAGACAAGTGTAGGGACTGAAGAAGAAGTAATATTTAAGAGTCAGGATAAGAGGGATGATAAGTTTATTGTATGTGAGATAATAGGGATGATAAGTATAGATATAGAAGGGGGAGAAATAGGGATGAAGAGTATTAGGATGGTTAGAAGGAAGACTTGGAGGGTCAAGAAGAGAGTTAGATTTAAATAGGATAGGGATAGCATAGGTGTATATAAAAGAGTAGAAGTAAGTGGTTATAGAAAATAAAGCTAGATATAGGACACATATGGGAGATAATTAGGAATAGGTTTAGGATGAGGATAAAGAGTAAATGTAGGAAGAAAATAAGATAGGTTAAGTATAGATATTTTATATAAGATTAGTGGAGAGTTAGGAATAGAGTAAGAGTAGGATAGGCATATAGGATTAGGTAGGGGGAAGTAAAGTATAGTGAAGAGTAGTTAAAAGTTAGGAATAGGATAGGTATATAGGATGTATATAGGATTAGATGGATAAGTAGGATGAAGTTAGGGATAATTTCAGTTTATAGAAGTAGGTGAGAGTTAGGAATAGGATAGGGATATAGGATAGGTGTAAATATTTTTTTGGATTGGAGACAAAGTAGGTAAGTTAGATAGATAAGGATAGAGAGAGATAGGCAAAATTTTGTAAAGATTTTTTGGCAGTCTAAATATTTGATATTTGCATTCAAATAAGTGGGATTATTTGTATTCAAATAGGGGGAAAATACTCATATTTAGACCAGGGTAGAAAATTAAATAATCAAATCAAATAATTTTAATTACCGTGTATAAGGAATTTCATTAAATAATACGCTTTATTAAAACCTTGAAGCATAAATAAACTCGGTCGTTTCAGTAAAAATAAGAAATTTAAATTATCTATAAGACGCTTTACATCAAAAGAAGCAGTATTGAAAAGCGCAGTGGATAATTTAATTATTCCTAAACAAATGGAAATTACGTGCAAAGTTTATATTAATTAACCCTATTTTAAGTAACCGGTAGTAAAACAAAGTGTACATATAATAAGTAATATTTAAGTTGTATTCGCTAAAAAATGAAAAGGATGGAAATCAATTTTAATTGGAGTTAATTGAACCATTATTAATAATAAGCATAAAACTTGTAAAACCCAATAATAGTCAAATCGTAGGAAGGTTATTTAAAATGTTACGTTTGAACACCCTGCGTGTTTTTAAAAGGCAATTTCAAGTTAATTTGTTTGGATAAACATGTTGATTCTAAGGATATTGGAAACGATCAGATGCTTTAGCAGGAAATACAGAACACCTGCGTATTTTTAAAAAGCTCATTCTGCGTAAATTTGGCAAATAATTAATGTTTCAAAGAATCTTGGAGAAACCGGGACTTAGTATTCACGAGAATGTGCGATACGGGTTTATTAAACCCAGATAACAGTCCGCGTGGACTAAAATATAATCGATAATAAAGAATCTAAATTTGCACCAATACGAACAGGTTAGAAAAGGAAAGAGAAATGCGTCAAGCAAAGACACATATTGTAAAGGGCGGGATTTAAGCAACGTCAAGGGGTTGCGATTGGTTAAAAATAGGATGCATATATCAGAGGTAGAACAACAATTTCTGTATAAAAGTAATTAGTTTTTCTCGGACAACTTTGCGGGCCGTGTTGAAATTTTCTGAGATCTCAATGGGGTGAGGACTAAATTCATAAAAATCGACGTGCAGGCTACAGACTGGGAACGTAGAATGAGGAATTCGTTGGAATTACCCGTTTTAGGGAACAAAGCGACGTGTCGGCTATTCGCTATATATACAGGCGGGAATATGTGTTTCGCTCTCTTAGACTCTTAGACTTTTGACGATTCGGTGCGTTAAAAGCTCGTACATACGCGACTTGATTGAAAATGTTAAACCGTGCATTTTAGTTTGATCAAATAATTTAAAGTTTGCTAGTATATTTTAGTGATTCAAAATAGTTGGTTATTTTACGTGCTAACATGAATGTACTTCAGTGCACTTAGATACAAGGTAATAAAAGTTTATTATCACGGTACCAATTAGTAAAATTTACAACGACAAATGTATACCCAAAAGTAGGCAGTTTTGGCGTATATTGGTAATATTGGTAAAAGGAAGTATGAATTTCTTTGCTATTTTGCGGGGGTGTTAATGACTAAATGGTTCGTAAATGTGTCTGCATCCACTGAACCAGAGGCAGATATACACAGATGAGTTCCGGAAAAGCCTAGAAACAACTTTAAATTAATGGTGATGGAGAACATTTTAAAGCGTTGACAACTTGAAGCTGTAAATAGAATCCGGTTGGAATGGTGTGATTTACAAAGGGACGATTACACTGAAGCTACGAGGACAATATCCTTCAGGTAAATTGTACTATTTTGTTTGACATTTTTGTGTGTATTGAATGACTTTATAATTGATTTACTTTAAATGGACATTAGTGGAATTTTCTAACCATAAAATTTAATTTTAAGATGAAATTTGCTTGTTTAAGTAAAAGGGTATTTTGTTTTGATGTTCGGGAATAGGATGAAACTTTGGGTAGGTCTTTGAGCTCAATTAGACAAACCTGGTTAATTAACGTAAAGGGTGGTAGATGCTCCTTTATACTCAGACTCCGGTCTGCTTATCTTGTTATATTAATTAGTAGGCATCCAACAAGGACTTTAATTTTGGATGCACAGTAAAATGATAATAAAATTAATCCGGAAATTCTTTTAAAACTGAATTTTATGTTCAAATTTAATTTGAAAATTTAATGTATTCTGAATATTGATGTAAATAGAGTTAACGTTGATGTTTGTGGTAGGAATGTGTTGTTTAATTTTTATGATTGAGAATGGAAGTTATCTAGAAGAGCAGCCGAGGCGATTAACAGAAGGAATCAACGGACCAGGTGATTTAAAGGTTTCACAGCATTCTTGACGCCCAAACTGTGGGGCTCGAATGTTTTTTAAAGGGCCAGTACCTGCAGATATGAGAGGATTCACAGCAATATATATATATATATATATATATATATATATATATATATGATTGGCTTATAGCCGTAATTTTGAACGTAGCTTCCTGTCTATAACTGACATAAGTCAAAAACTTGACAATGTCAGATATGATTGACAAAAATGCTAAACGTAATTGAAAGTTAGGTTTATATATAGTTGTGTACACGATTTAAATTTGTAAATTTCCCAATTGTCGTCATCGGTTTCGGTGGCGTAATTGGTAAACGCATGGTCCAGGCAAAACCAAGATACAGGTTAAAGTTCTGTTCAAGATCTTATATTTTCCATCTGTCAATTACTAGTTCGATTTGTAATGATCATTTGGGCTTTGCATAAAAGTCTAAGTTATTATTTCATCTTATTCACTGTAATACGATAGTATTTATCAACTTACCTTGTGTAATTGCTATGAAATGTCCCTTATAAGCCCCTACGATGGGTCGTCATCTTTATTGATGTGCTATGCCCTTTGATTGGTGTCATTAAAATTTTTAGTGAAATTCTTATGAATGTTTCTCCCTTAGTTTTGCTGTGAACCCCTTTAAATTTGCTATAATTTGTTCTGCCTTGGATAGCTCAAAACACAACATGCCCTACTTCACGACAATAGAGATCGTTTAACCCCTTTTCTTTCTATCTTTGAAATAATATAAATAAAACAATCCAAAACTACACAGTATAATGATTTGTAATATGTACAATTTTATGTCAATTCAAAAATTAGCCCCTGTATAAATTATACACATTCACCAAATTTTGTTTCTGAAAGCCAGCAAAAATATCTTTGTAATCAATCTAAAGTACCTTTCGAACGCTCAAAGATGATTTTCCCTATTTTCAAATTCTCAAATGACCTTTTTGTCGATTCTTACAGATATAATATTTAGCAAATATTAAAATCGAAACAGTCTTAAACTAATAAAAATTATAAGATCTCTAACCTGCGCTTCTCTTGCTCGTCACTGAAATTGCCTCAGAGTGTCTGTGGTTAGCACCCCTTGGTTCATACGGCTCGACCTACTTCACTTGATTTACCAGAATGATGAATTATGCTAGCTTGTATTTTTCCACTTGGATTTCTGGAGTAACTTTGAATATCTTCACGTAATTTCAGACGTACATTTAAATATGTCTTTAGAGTATTTATCCAGACGGACCCCTTTTCAGATATTTATTTAAATAAGTTTACTTTCATCTTTATTCAAATCCGTTTACTTGCATCTTTTCTTGGATGTTTATTCGAATACTTTTCTTGGACGTTTATTTGAATACTTTTCTTGAATGTTTATTTGAAGCCCTAAATTTGTTAAATATTTAAAATAAAATACAATTAATAGTTTATCTTACGTTTTGCGCGTAAAACGGTCTATTCTTCTTTGCACATATTGGCACTTTTAAATTTTTATTTTTAATAAATTATTTACTTTCACTATTTTACTGGTACGTAATTTTCACTTTAAATCGACGTGATTCGTGCCTTTGTTAAAGATATACTGTCTATTTTCGAGTTTCATATTATATTTATAAGCTCCACCTTCCAACGCTCCAATTGGCTTGCATCGCGTGTGTCTTTGGTTTTAGTAAAAATATTTTGTAATGTTAGCAAGTTTCGTTTAGCAAACTTTATTTTTTTATTTTTAAAAACTTTTATTAATTTTGGGGTTAAATGTTGAATACATGATATTGTTTTGTAAGTGAATAATTGATTGGTACTGTTTTGATTACTGTCATTTAATTTGTTTGTATTAGAATTAAATTGTTCCGATAGTAATTTTTTTATTAAATGGAGTGGATAACTGTTAGTTCTTAATATATTAGTAAGGATTTTTATGTTTTTTGGGTACAAAGAGGAATGAGAAATTCTTTTTATTCTTTGTTTTAAACCTAATATGATATTTATTTTTGATGATAGTTGATGATAGGAATAAAAATTTAAATGCAAAATGCAAAAGATATAAAACAAAGATTAGCACAACACCGTGCTGCATTTTACAAGAAAAAGCAACTAGTATGTTCAAAGACAACAAACATCGAAGCAAGGAAAGGATTGCCGAAAATATATGTGAGGAGCACAACAATGTACGGCGGTGAAACGTGGGCAGTAGGAGAACCATACAAAAAAAAACATAGCTTTGAGGTGTATTACTACATATTCTTAGCAAAGCGTGTAGATTACGGATCATAAACGTTTCTCATAATCAGTTTTTCGGACTGCTATGGAGAGTACATTCGTTTAGATGTTAGATAGTGTCATTTGAATCCATATTGTTCTTGCACAGTTTATAAGTGAACAATAAAAGCATTATTCTACTGTTCTTCAATCGAGAATATGACTGAACCTTATTGTAAGTTTAAAACTTAGTAGATACATTGGTAATCATAGCGTTTTAACTAAACTATGGCTGAAGAAAGATAAGAAAATAATCTAAAATTAAAATTACTAATAAAACGTGCATAGAAATTTAATACCCTCAAGCTTCCCTTAAGTTAGGGAATTTATTGGAAAATTCAATTCCTTGTTCAAGTTCTACCCTACTAAATACCGACAGATTTTTGCTTGAAATTTCCACCCTAGATCTTGAGTGTTATTTTGTCCTTTACGTCACTACGGCATATATTATAAAACATATGCTTTGTTCACAATATAAAGGAGTATCACGATCGATATTCATATTACAGAAAATTTATTCAAAAGGAATGAGCTAAAACAAAGCTTAATGCAATTCTTACTAATTTCCATTTTCAATAAAAGTATTATACGGCTCTTAACAAATTGGCATCATTTAGACTGCATCGGAAACAATCACAAACAGTATATTGTTTCAAACTAGTAAAGAGTGTTGAATAGTAATTGGAATTATACATGAAAAACTGTGGATTTACAGCAGTTTGGTAGTATTCTTCAAAAATCAGTTACCTTTAAAGTGATGGAAAAGGGTATACTCCTAACTGTTTTCAAGCTATAACAAAGTGTACAATAGAGTGCTTCGATAGGTTTTAACAAAAAGCAACTACAGTTAAAGCTATGTAGCAGGACCACATATATATGAAACACTAATTAACAAACCGAACGATTTTTCATCAATCTTTCCAGGTCACTGGCACTCTCCTTTGGAACTCAACACCGCTAAACATTCGACATGTCTCTAAAATTTTTAGTTTTCGCAGACTTTTCCTTGAACATCTTTTATCGAGCGATGCGTAATAAAACGTACATTTTTCTACAGCCTTTACTCTATCATTGGCTCTACTCACAGTATGCCTGAATGTGTGATTGACTGAGTGATTGAAATTGTGTTTTTCCACATTACAAATTATTTTATTCTGTTTTGTTATATAATTTACTATGTGCTATCACTCTCAAGTTAGGCGATAGACGGAGCCTAATGGCTTCAATCTCGCATGAGAATGTCAGTGTATTTTGAACTTAATTTAATTTATTTTAAGTTATAGTCCTAATTCTTTCTGTAAGTTCTTAATATAATAAAGTCGAACATAATACATACAGGTAAGGAAAAACAACGGTCGTAGATATACCATCGCCTACACCCTGCACTTTACTTTTAGTTATTTTTGATGTTTCTAGATCCTCTAGAAATCACAATCGTCCTAATGCTTTAGTGCATTTTTGATATTAGGTTACTTATAATAATTATTGTCATCATCATCATTTTGTTATCGACCTTACTTAAGGTCGGTTTGACGCAGCTCTAACTTCTTTTCTATTCTGTGCTAATCTAAAAAGCTCTACATACCCTTCACAACCTAAATTTCTAATAATTTGACTAATATAGTTTGGTCTAGGTCTTCCTATAACCTTCTATCTTTTTCCTATCCAGCTGGCGCTACGTAGATATTAGCAACCTGATGGTTGTTAAAGAACTCTAACATGTTTACATGATTACCATTTATAAGGAAATGAAATATAACCTGGTTATCCGCTTCAAAAAGGAAAAGTGTTAAATTATATGTTATGGTAAGATTTAAGCAACGAATCGCTGCCAACATGCCAGACCGCTACCTAATTGTGAGTTATGCCATGGTGACGTTTATTTAATTATATGTTATGGTAAGGCTTAAGCAACGAAACGCTACCAACATGCCAGACCGCTACCTAATTGTGAAGTTATGTCATGGTGACGTTTATTAAATTATGTTATGGTAAGGCTTAAGCAACGAAACGCTACCAACATGCCAGACCGCTAACCAATTGTGAGTCATGTCCTCGTGACATTTAGTTAACTGATTTTATTTTTCTTTTGTTTTGTTTTCGAACTTACTTAAAGTCGGTTTGACGCAGCTCTAAATTCTTTTCTATTCTGAGCTAGTCTAAAAGGTCTTCATACCCTTCACAACCTACATCTCTAATAATTAGACTAATATAGCTTTGTCTAGGCCTTCCTACTCTATTTTTATTTGGTAGTCTATAATCTAAGACTTTACTAAATAGTCCCTCATGTCTTAACTGGTGCCCTATCATTCTATCTCTTCTGACCTTCAATTGTTTCCACATACAGGGATCCTCACCTATCCTTCTATAAACTTCCTCGTTTGTTACTCTATCTGTCCAACTAATCTTTAACATTCTCCTATAACACCAAGTTTCAAAAGCTTCTATCTTTTTCTTATCTCCTTTTTTTAATTGTCCAAGTCTCACTACCGTATAGTAGAACGCTCCATACGTACGAATTTAAGAAACTTTTTCTATTATCTAAACTAATACTATTAGCTATTATAGTAAGTTTTTCTTTTTTAAAAACATTTTTTTAGCTTGAGCTATTCTAGCTACTATATCCCTTCTGCTACGTCCATCTTTTGTAATTATACTACCTAAATAGCAAAATTCATCCACCTCCTCTAACTCGGTATTACCTATTTTTAATTTTGGTTTAGAACTAGGCTGTAACTCACTTGTCATTATCTTTGTCTTTACTGAGTTAATTCTCATACTATAGTAACTCCGTAGTATCTCATCTAAAATATTTAAAAACTCTCCTAACTCTTTTCTAGACTCTGCTATAATGGCTATATCATCTGCAAAACGTAACATGTCTATTTCCGTCCCTGTACACTAATACCTATCTCTTTTCTCTCTCTAGCTAAGTTTAAAGCTTCCCCAATATAAACATTAAAAATCAAGGTAGACAGTATACAACCCTGTCTAACACCATTTCTAATCTTAGCTTCCTTTTCTATTTCATCAAATCTAATTACTACGCTTTGGTTTTTATATAGACTGTAAATAATTTTTCTATCCCTATGAGAGATTCCTATTTCTTGCAAAACCCTGAACATAACAATCCAATTAACCCTATCAAATGCTTTTTCTAAATGAGTCTTTTTATTTTTTTGTAACCTTTTTTCGCTAATTACCCTAATCATTAGTATCGGTTCTCTAGTCCCTCTGTCTTTACGAAAACCATATTGGTCTTCGCCTAAATAATTCTCAGTCAAAGCTTCTACTCTATTTTTAATTATTATTGTTAGTATTTTGGAAGCATGAGAAGTTAAACTAACCGTTCTAAAATTCTCACACCTATCAACTACTGACTTTTTTGGGATTGGGATAATAATATTTTTTTCGAAATCTATTGGATCCTCACCTGTGTCATATATTACTTTTACTAGTTCATATAATCTATCTAAAGTTCTGTAACTTGCATATTTTATTAATTCTGCGGGAATATCGTCTATCCCTGGCGCTTTATTTATTTTAAGATTCCGAACAGCTCTATCAAATTCCTCTCTTAATATTGAGAACCCTATTTCTACATCCTCTTCTTGGTCGTTTTTTAACTCATCCATATCGTCTCCCTTATATAAATCTTCTAAATATCTTTTCCATCTATCTGCTACCTCAACTTTATTTATTAGAAGCTCATTATTCTCGTCTCTAATACCATTATATTTTTTCTATCTTTCCCAAAAAACTTTTTAACTGCCCTGTAAGCCCTGTCTGTCTTACCTACTCTCAAATCATCTTGTATTCCCTTACAATTCTCCTCCATCTATTTATTTCTAGCTTTTCTACGCTCATGTACTATCTCATTTCTAACTGTATTATATTTTTGCTTACTTTCACTATCCACTTCTCTGAAAGGTTTAAGCTTTCTTCTATTCTCTATTAAATCAAATATCTCCTATGTTACCCAGGGTTTTTTCGCTTCTATTTTTTTCTTACCTATAGTCTGTGTTGCTGTATCATGTACAGTCAGTTTTATTTCTTTCCATCTATTTTCTACGATCCCTCCTACAGCTATCCCTTTGCTCTTATTATCTAATACTTGTTTATATTCCTCTTTTACCCTACTATCATTAAGCTTACCTAGATCCCATCCCTCTCTTTTAACCTTTCTCAATTTTTTGAATTTTAGTTTACACTTCATTTTAACTAAGTTATGATCGCTATCTATGTCAGCCCCTGGATAACTACGACAGTTTTTAACTTGGTTTCTAAATCTTTGTTTAACTAAAATATAATCTATTTGGTATCTAGCCCTATCACCTGGCGCTTTCCAGGTATATCTTCTCCTAACATGTTGTTCGAATAGTGTGTTTACAGTTACTAATCTATGTTCCTGGCAAAACTCAACTAACCTTTCTCCTCTATCCTTTCGTCTGTCATACCCAAATTTTCCTACCATTTTTCCCTCACTACCCTCTCCCACTGACGCATTAAAATCGCCCATAACTATTAAATTCTCATCTCCTTTTACTTTTCTCACTATACTATTTATATCCTCGAATACCTTTTCTACTTCTTCATCCTCGTACTGAGTTGTTGGCATGTAAACCTGAACTAAAACAGTGTCTGTGGGTTTTGTACTCAATCTAACCATAATTATTCTATTACTAAATTGTAAGTACTCTTTAACTTTATGCCCTAATCTTTTACCTAACACTATTCCTACGCCTGCCTGTCCATTAGTTGAAGAAGTTGTAATTATTCTATAATTATCTTTCCAAAAATCATTACTATCTGGCCATCTCACCTCACTAATACCTAAAATGTCCAGCTTTTCCTTTCTCATTTCGACTAATAAATTCGTTAACTTATCTACTCTAAGTAATGACCTTACATTCCAAGTCCCTATCACTAAATCGAACTGTTGTTTTATATTCTTACGATGACGAGCCCCAAGTACCCCCTCCCGGAGATCCGAATGAGGGAGTATTTTACCTCCGGACAAGAATTTTACTTGTGAGCTATCCATCATATGTATTTCGTGTTTTAGGCCACGCACACCTGGGAAATTATTGTAGTTTTTTATAAATCAATACGTTAAATTTAAAAACAAGAAACCTTTAAATTAAGTTAGGAGAAAATAAGTGAAGTTACGAACAAAACTTCAATTGCATTAAAGTAACAGTGGAAGAGTTACATGTGTCAGTTAATAAGTAATTATGTTATTTCCACAAGTTCTTGTATACCAAGTTCCCGTGGGTTGCAGCCAAAACCATTTGATTATTTGCAGTTATTAAATAAATATGTTTGGCAAGAATGTATGGTAAAACAAAGATACTGTGATTGATGTTGATTAATCTTTACTGACGGCTAGAAAGTTGCCCTTAAAGAAAGGTAAAATTACTGAAATAATTAAGTTAAAATTTTGAATTATTTTGTGGTGCTTATACAAATAAATAAATAAATAAATAAATAAGTTTATTGAATAACTACAGTTAGTCACAGTACATATTATAAATTTCAAATATTCAAATATTTAGTAAGTAATACAATTAGTAAGCAAATTGAAAGACAAAAGTTATTCAAAAGGGCATAATTCATCCGTAGATGCTATTACTTATACCCTAACATGGTAACACCACAATTATAATCATCAGAAAATATGACCGGAATAATAGTCTATAGATTTAGTCTATAGACTATAACTCAGTTTTTTGAAACGCGAGTAGAATGCTTTTTACTGAAGACTTGGAGCTGAGTTTGGATTTTGTTCTGATGTAGATTGTTGAATATTTATTTAGTAACTTGACAGCAGTGTATGCAAAGCATCCTTCAAACTTAGCAGAATAATGTTTTGTTATGGTAAATTGATTTTGATCACGTAAGCAACGAGAATGGATAGTAGAACGCCTGTGTAGCTGGCTAAACAAGTAGGTGGGTAGTTGATGATGCACAATTTTAAAAATGAATGTCGCATAAAGAAGTTTAGATCTGTAGCGGAATTTAAGGATCTTCTGATTGACATAGTGTGGAGTTACGTGCTCATATTTACATATGTTAAATGCAAATCTGAGACATACGTTCTGCATAATTTAGACCCTGTTTCTTAGTCTTACTGTTAAGAAGTTGTAGTAAACCGTGGAGCAGTAATTCAGTTGACTTAAAATTAAGCTGTTCACAAGCTTCCACTTAACGGCCGAACTTAGCTCCATTTTAAATTTATATAACGACTTCATTATGAAGTAACAGAGGCTGATTTTTTTATTGATGTGATGTTCGAATGTCAGCTGAGAATCAAAAACAATACCTAAATTTTTTGCAGTATCTACTATTTTTATCACGGTGTTGTTAACTACTATGTCTATAGTGGCATTAGATTTTGCGTTGATGCAGCCAGTTCGTGTATCAATGCACACGGCAGTACTCTTTTTAGAGTTGAGAATTAGACCGTTACTTATTCACCAGTTGTAGATATGGTTAAGATTAATGTTAATTTTTAAGATGGTGTAGTTTGATAATGACGGAAGACATGATATGTAAAGCTACGTATCGTCTGCATACATGTGTATGTTGCAGTCAGCGGTTAATATCTGCGGTAAATCAGCAGTAAAAATCGTAAATAGCAACGGACCAAGAATACTTCCCTGCGGGACTCCATGATTAATTGTAAGAAGTTCTGATTGCTTGTTATCAATCTTGACTAACTGTTTTCTATTAGTAAGGTAATTATTAAACCACTGCAAAACAATGTTGTCACATCTGTAATAAGCTAATTTAGCTATAAGAAGATCATGATTAATGACATCGAATGCTTTGCTGAAGTCCAATAAACATAAGAAGGTAACTTCTGAGTTATCAATATTTCTCGCAAGATCAGTAATAACTTTAGATAAACATGTAGCAGTACTATATTTAGGGCGGAACCCTGACTGTTGTGCAGGTAATATGTTGTTGTTTACTACATGGTCCAAGAGTTGCTTATGAACAATGGCTTCCACGATTTTGGACATGGTTGGTAGTAAACTAATAGGGCGTAGGTCACTGTAACTTTTGGCAACAAGTACCTTAGAAATTGGAACAACAATAGCTTGTTTCCAAAGTTCAGGAAAAAACACCATGGCTTATTTAGTCGTTCACTATGTGATTGATAGCATCTAACGAATAGGGTAAAATTAATTTTAGCATATGTAAATTTATACAGTCAATGCCAAATGCATTTGTCTTCATTGAAGAAATAATTTTACTTATTTCATCAGAGCTAATAGTACTCAAGTTAAAAACAGGAGTTCCAGGTTCTCGTGTATTAACGTATTCTTCAATTTTAGTTTTGCTAACTTTAGGAGAGTTGATCGAATTTAAGAAGTAGTTGTTTATTATCAATGGGTCTTGCAATTCAATAGCAATTTCATTTATAGGTTTAGAGTGTATGTTGTTCTTTTCAAATACATTTCAAAGCTTATTGCTGTCATGTTTATATAGTTCACATAAGTAACTAAAATATGCTATTTTCTCACGTTTGATTGATTGAGTTACATAATTCCTTAGTGTTTTATAATATTGATAATCCTGATTTATTCTCGAATGCCGGAATTTTTTATAAGCTCGATCTCTCAAGTTCATCATAATTTTTATGGTATAAGTAATGTAAGGAGGTCTATTATTTTTAATTGTGATAGATGTGAGAGGTGCATGGATATTAAAGAGATGAATATATATATATATATATATATATATATATATATATATATATATTCAGAAGATTGATTTTCTCATCTATGTCAGATACATCCTCAATAGTGTTCCATGGAGTATTTTTGGCATCTTCATTAAACTGATCCATTTCCAAGTGTTTATAGTTTCGGAATGTAATAATTTTACACTTAGGTTTTGGAATCAAAATGTTTAAGCTACCTTTTACCATTCTGTGATCAGTAAGGTTATTAAAATCAACAGTGCTGCAAGTAACTAATCCTATGTTTTTGGTGCAACAAAGTATATCTATTGTCGTTAAAGTAGACCCAGTTACTCGAGTAGGTTCTTTAACATGTTGTGTGATTTTATAAATATCGAATATGGCTTGCAAACGACTAGTTCCAAAATTAGGATTCAGAAAATCTAAATTAAGATCGCCAACTAGAATTATTCCATGTGAGTCAAGATATTCAGAGGATAATGCAGTTTCAAGCTCTACTAAACATTCTATGCTAGTGGAAGGAGGTCGATAAATAGCACCGATTGCTACATTCAGTTTGTTAACTTTAATTTTTAACCATAATTGTTCAAGTTGAGAATTCAGTGTATTGTGTGTAGATACTATATACTTTATAGTATTTCTTATGTAGAGACACAGCCCTCCACCCCTAGTGTCTCTATCTGCTCTGACAAGATTATACCCATTAGCATGATCAGATTTGAAGGTAAATCAGGACTTAACCAAGTCTCAGATATAGCTATTATATCTAAGTTGTGTTCTGCGAAGATATTTATACACTGATCGAAGCATTTGTTTAGCGATCTGATGTTGATATGTCCTATTTGAAGGGGTTTATCATTTTTTAAGCTCCTTGATTGCTATATATCTCCATAATTAATTCTGGCTTGCTAAAGTTTTAGAAGTCTCACATAGCATGAACAGTCCTTATCTTTGGTGTTGTGGTTTACATTGAGATTCAATCCCAGTGTAGAGTTAGCTTTTAGGCAGTTGGAGCATTTGGTTATAGTGGAATTGCAATCACTGTGTTTGTGATTTCCTGAGCAATTGGTACATACTTCATCATTGCTGCAGTGTTTTGCTAGATGCTGGTAACCTTGGCATTTGTAACACTGTAATAAGTCTACATGGTTATACACACTTGCCCGTGACCATCCTATGGTGATTTTCTCTTTTTTCATTATGCTGCTGTGTGTGTTAGAATCTACTTCTAATATAATGGTTGAGTAGTTCCGCACTCTGTTTTTGATTATCTTGACTACTTTCATATAGAAACCACTTATTTGAGTATCTAGCTTGTTTTGTTTAACTAATTTGTCTATTGTCACATCAACCTCATCAATGTCCTCGTTACTTATAGTACCAATTCGAACTCTCGGCTGCTTTAACTTAAGAATTTCCATATTGTAATTATCATTCATAGTGTCCACAATCTTGGTATGTAGCACATCACGTTCCTGCTGATTTTCACATCCAATGATTACAGCTCCTTTTGATATTTGTTTTATCTTAGAGATGTTGGCACCAATTTGAGCAAGGTCAACTGCATTTTTTATATCGTTTTTTGTTGTTTGACTGGCTTGTTCGTTTCTTGGTTTGACCATAAGTACTTGCTCGGGCTTATTTTTTACAACAGCTGAGTAACTTTTAGTGTTTGGAGTATCAACTTTATTGATTGACTTCTTAAGTAGGACTTGTAAAGAGTTAGTAATGGTATCAACTTTAGAGAAGAGAGAAGGTAGATTTTTTATAGAGTTGGTGCAAGTATTACATAAAAACCACATGCTTCGCTTTTGAAGAACTACACATTTTAATTTTGAGGGAGAGATTTCTGCACATTCTTTATGAATTAATCTGGAACAGCAATCACATTTGATGTATACATCATGGTCATTTAAAGAGTCTAAGCATTTCATGCATTTATCCTCATTATTATCCATCATTAAGTAATAAATATAATCATAATCCTTTTAGACAGTATTTCACTGGTAAAAATATTAGTTGAATTCTAAAACAAAATGTAAACACAGGTTGTTTATATCAGACACTGATAATGGTTTATCTACTTATAAGCAGCTGTGAATATTTCTAATGATGTATTGTTTGTATTGTGCTTTAATGAAATTATGCAATTTGCAAAGATGAAAGCAATATAATTTGTTGATAAGACACAGCCTCACACTTAGAGTAGCACTTTGTCAAAAAAACAGGTTTTAAAATAACCTCTTTTACTAGAAATTTTACTTTTTAATCACAGCACTCAAAACACCTGCAACTTGTAGAACAACTCAAAGCAAAGTATTTATACACTAAGAAATATTTATTTATACTTGAAAGAGTATAGATCGGAATTCGTAGAGCTGTATCTAGGTAAGAATTGCTTCGTTATCAAAATCGAAGGAGTCTAAATCGCTAGAAACTTATAGAGTAAATTGATGCCTTGGATTTTAAAAATCGAGATATAATTTAAAAGGCAACTACAATTAGGTTTCAGGGGCCGCCGCTGGACATGGCGGAATCTGAGTTGAAAAATTAAATGCCCCAAAAAGTTTCAATTAAATACAAGTCTCAACATATTAACAGATCTACGTAGACCAAGAAATACTACATATTTATTAATTTTGAATTTTAGGTGCAGTAGGTCGATAAAAATAGACCTCTTTAAGAAAATTATAATAAAAATTTTTTAGCAAATTCTATATTTCATACATGTAGTAGTTTTGTCTATAAAATTGTTTGTGAAAAAGTCCGCAATAAATCTTGATACTGATAATTCTTATTCGGGGTAAGAGGAACTTTCGGCTAGTGATTTGAAAGATACCTAAAGCTTTAGATACCCTTCAGGAGCAAGAACTAATTTCAATCATCTATAACGCATTGATTAAGTTACCTTTGTACGAGCGCAAAATCGAACATTTTACATCTATTTTTTCATAAGAAAATCTAAACTACATTTTGCAAATTTTTGTATAAACTATAGAAATTCCTATGGCGAGGCGTCAGATCCATTCATGTCGTTTCTTGTGTCTGTCGGAAAATATGTTCCCGTTTGCCAACAACAGTGATTAACCATAAGAATAGACCAAACTAAATCAATAAACAAACAAAAATTAAAACGATTCATACATTTACAGTAATAGTACATTTTTATACATATATTTTATATGTACATCTTATATATTGATGCGATAAGAGGTGGAAGAAAGGTCAAATTATATCATCTCATAAACGTCCAACTTCGGAAACTAGAGTAAATTTGAGAAAATTTAAGAAATAACTCGGTTATGTAGATATTTAGTTGTACAGAAAACGTACTCGTAAACTGCCCGCATAAAAATGTATCAATGCATAAAAAGCCGTGATTAAAAAGAGTTTTCAAATTTATTAAGTAATTTAATGACGAAAGAATCATATTTTAGATAAAGATCACGGTATTTATGCTGTTCTACGCAAAAAACAAACGTTTTTTGAAAGAGTTTTATCCACATTTTATAATAAGACCATTGTATTTAGAGAAGTACTCAATCTTATATAAAATCGCAAATCCTAAAAAATTTTCATAGGTATTTGGCGCGTGTATAAAGGTTTTGATTTTCGTGTGGTAGCAAAGGAATTTGGGTTGCATGATATGCACATTGATTAAGTTTAAAATATTAGATTTCACAATAAAATTGCGTTAGTATTTTGAATTATAGCAAATTACTATGAGACAAGACAGCATAGTTAATTTACCCATGTTCTAGAAAAAATGTAATTACTTAAATAGCCCGGAGCGACTATAAAATGTTGCGATAAAGGTATAAGTAAAATAACGCGCCCAAGTATGATGTTATACAACTAAAAGAACAATTACATGTTGTCGGAATTAAAGTAGACGATCTGGAAAATTACTCCAGACGCAGCTGCGTGTTGCTACACGGGGTACCTGAAGAGAAAGGTGAGACACTTGAACATACTGTATTTAATATATTTAAAAATAATTTACAAGTTGACATGTCTAAATCTATGGTGATCGATTATATTCACCTTAATCGGTCAGCCCGCTAAGCAAAAATGTCGTTTCATAATGATTAGATTTATTTCATATCGACAGCGTCAGTCAGTATGGAACTCTAAAAGAATGTTTAAAGGCACTAAGTTTTCTTTCACGGAATCGCTTAGTGTTCAAAAGCATCAAATATTAAAAGCAGCCCGAGCGAAACTTGGCATTAAAAATAGCTGGACAACAAAGTCCAAAGTTGTTATACTGCTATCTAATGGGGATAAGCGGATCATTTCCTCTCACAGTGAGCTTCATGTTATTGCTAGAATCGATGAGGGGCGTCAGCTTCGCAGTAGAACTAAGAAATTGTAATGTTGAAACAAGTTACCAATATTCGATTTGGATTTATTAACGGCTATGGTTGACTTACTCCTTTCAATTAAATTGTAAAGCTATCATGTACTTTGTACCTGATTTGAAAACGAGTTGTATATGTTTATATTGGTTTATTGTCACATACGTTCTAGTTTTAAACTTAGCGTGTGCATGTATGTATGAATGGTCTAGTTTGCTGAGTGGTTTTATGGAGATGCATTGCTTCCAGTATGGCAATTTTCTTATTTTTTGAGTGTTCGAAAATGGCTAAACTCTTTACAGACATGTGCCTCATAGAAGTAAATTTTTATGAGGAGGGTGCGGAATCTGACTTACTCTCCACTCTGCCTCTTGTTCCTTCCCCGGGAATCATTCCTTCACAAGGTTTTTCTCTACATGAAAAGGCCTTCCATTGTTGTCATATTAATGTTGGATCACTACCTTCATATTTTGACGAGTTTCCATACGTATTTGAATCGTGTTTACCACATAGCATGGCAGTATCAGAAAGCTCGTTAACGCCCTCTCTTCCTGATGCCATGGTTCAACTTGCAGGCTATAGGATGATACGCAATGATAGGACTGGAAAACGTGGAGGTGGTGTTGCTTTTTATATACGTAGCGATCTTAACTTCAAAATTGCACTGAAATCTTCCTCGTTATATAGTTCAAAATCAGAATATATTTTTGTTGAAATAACCTCAAGTAGGTGCTCTATCAGACATAGAAGGTGCCATGTTTCAGTTATTACCGAACTACTCTAATGTCATTATATTAAGTGATTGGAACATTTCGTGCTTAAAAATACTTCGGATGTTCGGCGGTTACATACTATGCAAAATGCGTGCAATCTTTGCATCCTGCCACTTCAGCCTACCCATCACTTACCAAAGTCATTATCTACAATAGACCGCATTATCACTTTAAATAGAGATAAAGCTTTTAAATTTGAACAAATTTCGGTATCAGACATTTCAAGTCACGATCTAATCTTTATTTGTTATTCTATTTAAGTATCAAAGTTTCAACCAAAAATTATTACCTGCAGAAATTTTAAAAATATGGATTTGTGTAAACTTAATCCTGATGCAAAATGTACTCTGTGGGCAGATATTGATCAAGCAGCCGATGCTGATACTAAGCTTGTTATGTTTAATAATTTGCTTCACGTACTCTACGACATCCATGCTCTTTATAAAAAAATTCGTGTAACTCGGCCAAAAGCGCCATGGTTCTCCATTCAAATACAACACATGAGGCACATTAGAGATACTGCTTTGTCACATGACAAAAAATTTAAAAATTCCGTTAATTATGATTAATACAAACGCTTGCGTAATAAAACAAAACAGCTAATTAGGAATTCTAAGAAGCGCTATTATTATACTCTTTCCGCAAATGTTAATACGCGCAAAACATGGAATTTTTTAAAAAACTCGGGTATCGGAAAACCGCCAATACAAACACACTTAAACATGGATCAACATACTTTAAATCAAGCCTTTGCTGCAGTTAAAAATTTTGATAGCGGTGTTAAACAAAATACTATAAATGTAATATCTTCTACGACACAAATCGGCACCCAGAAATTTAAGCCCATTTAAAATTAAGAGAATATCCGACAAAAATATAGCCATAGTAGACAACAGCAAAATAACGAAGTACCTTTACTTGAAAAACTTAAGACACCTTGTAATTTCAGATGGACAATCAACACCCTTACCGTCAACCTCCGCCCAGCTAGAACGGACAACGAAATAGTAATTGAAGATATAAAAAATAACCTCGGCATACTACCGATAAAATTAGGCAGTATGCAAAATACAATAGACTATTGGACATTCGCATAAAAATTCGATTTAACAGAACTGAAACAAGAATTTTAAACAATCAAAAATAATAATTACCAAATAAAGCAATAAATGGACACAGCAAAATTCGGAAAAGAATACGCCATAGAAATGATGAGTTATAACAGTATAATAGAAAGCATTTTAAGAAATAGAAGATAAATTTAACAGATTAATACCCACAGAACAAACTACAAGGCGAAAAAGATGATTAATTAACGGATTAGGTAACATAATAAAAGCTATCAAAGGCAACTTAGATAATCAAGACGCAGAACGTTATGACAACGCAATACAACAATTAATCGAAAACCAAAACGATATAAAAACCATTATTAGCAACCAAATATCTCTAACCCAATCAACAATTATAAAGTTCAACGATACATTAACAAAGCTAGTAAGAAATCAAGATAGTATAGTCAACAGAATACAAACCCTTGAAACTAACATGCAAACCACCATGTCAGGCATGCGTGGTTTAATTAATTCAATACGATATACACTCAAATAATAGCAACCCTTACTTTAATTCAACAAATTTTAGCCACATTAGAAAACGCCGTAACATTTGCAAAATTAAATACCTTACACTTTAGTATCATAGAACCAACTGATTTATTAAAGGAAGTATTAAGAATTAGATTATTTATAACAGTAAACTACCCTTTGTTGTAACAGAATCAAACATTCTTATATTTGAAAAAATAGCTATAGTTAAAGGCTATATAAAGAACAACGAAACAATATTTTTAATAAAAAAACCATGTAGTAGAGAGTAGCAATTATAATTATTATCATTTATTTGCTTTTCCAATGAAAATTGCTAGCATGTATCAAGTTATCATACCCAAAACCAAATTCCTATCCTTAAATGAACTAAGATATGGTTATACAACCAAAAAATGTACCGAAGTCACGCCAAACCAATATTTATGTGCCCTTGCAAAGCACAATTATTAAAATTTTCAAATCATTACGAAAACAGTGAAGCCAAACCCGTGCAAATAACCAACATGAAGATTCAAATTAGTTACAGAAAACAAATGGATTGCATTTTTCCAACAGAAGTAATAGCAACTATACACTGCAATCAAGATGAAAACAATCTAGCATTAACCGGAAGTAAATTAATCACCCTTAAAGAAGACTTATTTAAAATTGAAAGACGAAAGAATCAGAATTTATCAAGAACTACAGTTCAATATAGAACAACCAGAATACGAAGAAATAATAAAAAAATCTATGCAGCTAGAACATCCAGAATTGGACGACCTCAACCACGCCATGAAACTAATGGAACACTATAAAGAACATTCAAGTGAACTCAAAGTGCCCAAGTTACACTATAACAATATAAGCGTTTGGACAATTGGATTAGTCATTTTAATCATTTTTCTAATTATGTGTTTTTTACAAAATGTATCTTAGCTATAAGAATAAGGAAAACAGTTTTAGATTTAAGGAAACAAAGAGCAATAAAGAAATAATAAGTGTACCTTTAGAAACCATGAATTTTAAATAATGAAAATTATGAATTTAAAAAAATTAAGCCAAAAACCTTAATTTTTCATTTACGTCGGGAGGAGTTATGTATCCTCCAATTATATATATATATATATATATATATAAATATATATATATTGATATGATAACGCCGAACTCGGTATCCATGGCGTTTTTACTAACTCCACCTCTCTGTGTTCTCAAATCAAATTTTTTCTTACTAATTGTATTATTATGCCACGGCTAGCCCTCTTTAATCTACACCTAGTGCACAACGTTACAATGATTAATTTTTCTCTTCTCCACCCTTTTTTGATTACCTATTTGTTTGAATTTATAAAACGAAGTCAACTAATTTCATATAATGAAAAAAAATATTATTATTTAAAAAATTTTAAAATACACCCTTCAATCGATCAATATCATATGTATCATTTACCCCAAAATTTATATGCTTTGAAATCAATCTAAAGTCACCAAAAACTACTTTTTTTTACCAAAGAGGCCTGGAACGTTCTGGACCCCTTTATAATATATTACGTAAGTTTAACGTATGCAATGTTTGTTGCTGACTTCGTTATACTTTTCATATAAATTGAATAAATTCAGTATTGAAATTTAAATAGAAAAAATATCTTAAAACTAATTAGATCTGACCTGTTACAGGTTGTTCGGGTTGTGGATCAACAGCCCTTTGTTGTCTTCATTTGTCTATCACTGCTCTGTTTAGTTAAACCCCTCGTTTTCCATAAATTACTTCGTGCTTCTTTATTTTATTTGCATTGAAACTCGCAACCCAAAATTGTACCAAAATCGTCGACGCTGATTTAACACATTTGAAATATTCTATCGCCCAATTATATCAATCCATTTAAAATATTCCCACATTTGAATTATCATCAACACATTTGAATTATAATATCTATCCACTCGAATTTCAACATATTTAAATTATTCTTCTCATCGACCATTCGAATTTGATTTATAAAAAATGTACCATAGATTTGAATTTTTATCATCAACATTCGAGTTATCCATGCATACGAATTATTAAATTTATCCACACATTTGAGGCTATTAAACGGCAAAAGAAGTCTTCATAATCGTTGCAGCTTATTGTCACTATAACGCACTTGATATTTTATTATAATTACACGTGACCTTCTGATTAGCAGTGACGCAGCTTTGCCCTGCCTGAGTTTAAACTGACCCGTCTTATCATTGCTCGATGTTAAATATAGGCTGTTCCCACTTGCATGTGGGCTGGGTTTTCAACAAGTCTGGTAGATATCTTAACCAATCAGGTTTTTGTATTTCCTGCATTTTGAAGTGGTTTATGATGTAATAAATCGGTTTACCATGTAATAGTGTTTGCATGATACCTTATTATTCGCTATCTTGACCATACGTTGTTTTGTTTAGATATCGTTTTTTGGATAATTGAACAACATACATGATGTAACCTTAATTCTATTTTCGTTTATGTATTTTTGAAACTGCGTTTTCTTATCAAAAATGTTTATTGTTTCTGCGTAATTGCGTAAAGCTTTGTTAGGTTTTACCTCTTATCTTTGTATTTGTTTTATAACTAATTAGAACACTTCTCAACGCGTGTTTAATTACATGCGCCATCATTTCTCTTAAACACGCGTACTTTTACTGAAAGATATTCTCACTTGCATTACTTAAAATTAATAAAGGTCTATATACAGAGTGTTAAATACTTGCTATTTCCATAACGTATGAATTACCTATTTCTCTGCTGAATACGAGTACTATTGTTGTAAGATATGCTTATTCGCATTGTTTAAAGCTAATTATGGTCTATATACAGGATGTTAAATGTTTACTATTTACATAAAGTAGGAATTATTAAATTTGTTGCAAAATAATTCAGTTTTCTGCTCCTTATCGCAATTTATGGTTACTAGACGACCTTTGCTACTCAATACACCCCTAAAAAACCCCTTATCACAGCAATATATATATATATATATATATATATTATATAGTATAATCTAATAGGAAAATATTAGAAATTGTTAGAGAAATCATAAGTCGAGTACAACAATGTAACTCAAAGATAAACATAAAAAGGTTATTGACAGTTCATGAGAACGGATGCAATACAATGTATCCCAGACGATAGTGATACAGTAGGTCATAGACGGTTAAGATACCGCAATTACCTAGAAAGTAAGATTGTTACAATTTAGTTATGAATAGTATTAAGAAATAAGCAGACATGAGCTCTGCAAGTTCCCACAGAATTGTGAGGGGCAGGGACAACATAAATACCTTGGGAGCACCAAGACCAGGCAGTCAGTCTGAGTATTACAGCTTTAGCATTGTTGTTTACCTAGGCTACTCGCCCAAATATTAGTTCCATTAATCATTTTATTTCGACTAGCGTTTTATAAATCAGTATGTCAAAATTCCATAATTAATGTCTGTTTAAACAAATAAATAGTTATGAAGAATTGGAAGTAGTTTTTAAAAACACCGCTCCCAAGGCCCGATACGTAACTCGCGTTACAGTTTAGCAGCATCATATTGAAGAAATTCTTCAAGCGAAACCAATCGCGACAACAATTAGTTTCATCTATATTAACTGTTCTTAATACTAGATCTATTCAAAAAAGAAACTAGTTTTTTCTGTAACATATAGTTATTTAGCTGGCTTTTACTCGTATTTCACGTTTTGTTCAAGTAAAATAAGAATGGAAAATTAATTGTTCTATTAAAAGTTTTGTTTTTAAATGACATGTATGCCAAGTACAGCATAGTCCATATACTAATGCAAACTTAAAATTTATTCGAAGTTCGATGGCAATTTGTATACTGCTGGCAGCGAATTCGCACTATTAGAGACTGCGGCAGAAATAGTAAGAAATTCACTACTTCCGGAACAATAAAGGAGATTGCGGATAGAGTTGGCACCATAGTAAAAACTACAGTATTGGCAGCAGCTCAGATAGAACAATATTTTCAGATAATCTGTTTTGATAAAGTACGTTTGCATTTATTTTCCCTGTGGGATGCTGTTAAGCTCCTCAAATTGTAACAATATTTACGGCAAACAAGGGAGCTGAATTTAGGATAGTTTATGTGCGGATAAAGAACCTACAAATACGATTAAAAATATACTCTCTAGCAACCATATGCTACATGAGAAATGGTTACAGCAAACCCCTAATATTTTGCAAAGCAAGCAAGAAAACATGTCATTTTGACGAATGAGCGGTAGTACGAATTTCATAATTTATAGTACAAACAGATACACCCTCGAGTACTGTCAGGAAGCACTCAGCACTTCACCCCTATCTTAGTTATAATTTAAGACGTTTGAGCCTTCTTGTAAGAGATAATCTCGGCGTCTTTGTACGTATCATGAACATTATAAATTGTAAGCAGCAAACTTAGGGGCTTGATTGAGCGACATAATCCTTAACATTGCGATGTAGTCAAATATTGTCAAGCTACAGTACTGAAGTTTAGCATACACACTAGCAAACTTTGATTTTAGAAATTACTGTAATCATCTCCTTTATTTACAAAGCTCTAATTAAATATTTGCAAAATTTTACTACAAGTAGGTACTTCATTTCTAACAAAGCACTGCTTTTCTAGTTAAAACTACGTTTCGGTTATATTTATTATTTAACCTCAACCTAGAAAAGTTCAGTTCCTATCTTAGCAAACTACAAAATTAAAAATGTTTGTTTTAAGTTGATTGTAGTCAATTTCAAAACAACTAACATCGATCTCATTGTATAGAATTTATTTATTCGATGGACACACAAACAGTAATATTTTAAAGCCCCAATAATTGTTAGATTGCCGCTAGAATACGAGAAACTTTATTACCAGATATTGGAACATGGTTAATAATAACAAATGATATTAAGTTTAAATAACAAATGGATCTTTATTCCTAAGATATTACCTTCACAACATAGCTATCACGAGTTAGTTGTTAATAGATTTATTTACTAGGTTATATTTTGTAGAAGTATATTGATAATGGCCAAGATGACCGAAACGAGTAATATAATATTCAATTATTTTTTTTTAAATAAGATTGACGTTTTTATACTACTTATAAGTATTAATATTGAAGTTAAGGACCGACCATTATTCAAGAAACATCATTAACAATATTGGAACACATGGTCAGCAATAATAAATTATAGGTTTACATAACAAATGGATCTTTCTTCATAAAATATTACCCTCTCAACGAATTTATCAGGAGTTATGTGTTAATAGATTTATTTAATAGATAATATTTTGTAGATATATCTTGATATTGGTCAAGTGGACCGAAGCGCGTAATATAATACAAGGAAAAAATTTATCAAACAAGGTTTGTGTTTTTATACTATTTATAAGTATTATTATCAGTAAAGGATGGACCAATATACAAGAAACATTATTAACAATATTGAAACACATTGTCAAGATAACGAATGATATTAAGTTTACATTACAGATGGATCTTTCTTCGTAAAGCATTATCTTCACAACGTATCTATTGCAAGTTATTTGTAAATAGATTTAATAGATAAAGTTTTGCAGAAGTATGTTCATAATGATCCAGGTTACCGAGACGTGTAACATAATAAGGAAAAAGTTTTGTATCAAACAATCTTGATGTGTTTACTCTACTAAGTATTGGTATCAAGTAAAGGACTGACCAATATCCAAGAAACATTATTAACAATATTGGAATACATGGTCAAGATAACACATGATATTAAGTTTAATTATATGTGTATATATATATATATAATATATATATATATATATATATATATATATATATATATATACACCTACACCTACACGTAGTGCCGGTAGTGTGCTGTGACCCGCCTATACGTTGTGAGGCACAAATTAAGCTGGGACTTAAGTACAGCCGAATTATGTTAATGCACATGCAATAGAAAAATATAAACACACTATCTTACCGTGTCCTGTTCCTTGCCTGGCTAGCTCAAGAAGAAATATGCTGTAGAATTTACAAAAATAAAATAAAACACAGAAATATCAATGAGCATATATCAACAAACTTTTAAGCATTCAAAATAAAAATCTTCTTTTATACACATTATCTAAGGAATCTTTAACGTTCAACAAATATAAATCATGCTTATAAAAACAATTTACACCTTAAGCTTAGAGAGAAAATCTTACCTAATTATTACTTATTTATTAAAATAATCCCTACCTATTCCTTGTTAACAATTACCGAACCCAAACCTCTTCTCTGTGAGTTACAAAAATTCACTTTAATTTGTCTGTGGATAAACTACCTATTCTTTATTGCCCCATTTGTCAGTGTAATTGGCCAACGACGCTGCACAGATAATTTAGTAAAAGTTAAGATGCTTCGAACTCTGACCTCAAAAATTTGTTGAAAATTATACACTTGACAAATAATTTTTATAAAGTTAAGAACTTATTCTAACTTAGTTTACTTTTAGGTTATAAAAAACAAAACAAATTATACTTGCTCTTAAATTAAAATCAACTTCCCCCGATTCTATTCTTTTATCACTTGAATTTCTTCATCCTCATCCTCTATTTCTTATCCTCTTATATTCACACAAAATATTATCAAATATCCAATTCAATCTCAAAATAATTCCTTCGACATATATAAGATTCCTTATATACTGCAGAACAACTCTGACAAAATATAATTATCTTAACAAAAATTTTATTAAGTCGTCCCATATACTCAGTATAGCAACTAGTAACGCTATCGTGTCCATAGACAAACCAAAAGAAAGAGACTTTTGTAAATTGATACACACATCCATCTACCAAAAATCTTTTATGCTTTCTCTTTAAAAATAAATTCTTTAAATCAATCTTTGAAAAACTTCCCATTACCAAATCTTGCTAAAGTACTATCTATCGACGTTGAACAGTTATACTGATTATTATTACGTTGATTCATACGTTTCATATATACATCTAATATCTTATTAGCATTGCTTCTTGTTATTACATTTATATGATTCACAACATGTGTACTTGATTTCTCCCTGATACCCTCATCTAAATTTTTATCAATATCATTTATTTTATTCTTAATATCATTTTCTTTAAACATTTCTCTCTTCTTATCGTATTTTGTAGAAATGTTTAAATTTTCATTTTTCAACACACTATCTTCGGAATATTCAATCAACGCTGGCTACTTAATCTTATACCTTACCTAGGTCCTCAATGTTCTTTAACTCTGCCCCATTTACTCCTTCCTCTACTTTATTTACCTGTACCTCTACTTCATTTACTTTTTCCTTTAATTCACGTTGATTTAAATTAATACAGTTTTTCGCGACTTCAAATTTACTTCATCATCTCGCTTAATAAAATCTTCATCACATACAATCGCCTTCCTTTCTACATCTATTTGCAACTTCCCCACATACAATTATCCTATCTTTGGCATCTATCCGCAACTTCAACTTATTAATTAAGTCCATCCCAAAAATTTTCTCCATCATCAATCCAGATACAACCATAAATTCGCGTTGAAATATTATATCCTTTACTCACATTTTAAGATTGCCATGCTGTTTATACTCGCGAACTTTCTGTAGTTGGATGCCACTAAGTTACATTTCTTTATGGCCATCTTTGAATGTAATTTTTAATAAAATTTTCCAAAGTTGGCGATGCTTCAGCTCCTATATCTATAAGTACTTCAATGCTTTTACCTTCTACATAGGTAATAAGTTTTTATTTAAATTTTTTTACTTACAAAATTAAATTTTATACATTCAAGTTGATGTTGATACTGATTAATTTTGAGGGATGCGCTTGGTCTTTCTCTCACTGAAAATCCTCGCTCGAAGTTGAAGGTCCTGGTATGTTTATTGTCTTGGCGCATGCCTTGTTGTTTTCTCGAGTTGAACTATCCTCTATGAATTCCCATTATTCTTATTCTCTTGAATCGTGTTCCTATTCTCGGTGGTTATGGACTCATTTACTCTTACCCCGTTTCCTTTAATTGCGTGGTTCTGGACCCAGTTGGCCCTATTAACATTTCCTCTGTCAAAGGTTCTGCAAATACAAAGTTTAGGTACGGTGCTTTGCTAGTGGCTGAAGAAGTAGGTCTAACCTCTGCCCTTCTGGGTTGACCCATTTCACCATATCCTTGTAGGTATTCTAAGAGTACGTCCCTGTTTTGATACTGTATAAGGCGATACATTGCCTTGCTTTTTTCTCAAAAGTCCAACTATATATTTAATTACTCCTATCTTGCCACATTAAATTTTTTATGACATAGTTTTTTTGCCATTCCTGAAACGTTACTGTGTTTTCCCATGACTAAATTATTCCTTACTCTAAAATGTTGATTATCCCCCAGAAATGTTCTAACTATTTAAACATAAAATCTTTGAATGAGCTTAGTTCGCTTTCTATAAGTCCAAACCGAAATTCTGCGCTTCCTTTAAACATTGTGGTTGTTCTCAGTATAATGGTATTACTAATAATAACAACCGCCTACTCAATCTAGTGATTTGCAATAGAGACTACATTGTGGAACGCGATGTTCAACCATTAATTGTTCAAGATTTGTACCACCTGTCCTTGAGTATAGATATATCGTATACTTCATTCACATTGAGTAATAATTTTCCAATGAATAGCTTATTGAAGTCGTAGAATTACAAGAAAGCGGACTATGGTGGTATGTACGTTACTGTGCTAAATTATGTGTCAAAGCTATACATGTGTAATGATATGAATTTGACTTGCTCCTACTTTTACGAGATTTTGTACAACATACTTGATCGTTTTGTACCACCACATCAAAATGACCGCGCGAACAAATATTCATGCTAGTTCACGCCGTATATTATTTATAGCATAGAAGAGAAAAGCAGGTCCTTACACCGCTATAAAAAATTTAACAATACAGGATACTGTGGTCTACGATTAAAAACTATTTCAACAACATATAAATGATATTTGCTAAACATTCAAGCTATTTTCACTACTGATCTTCAACAACTGTGGAATTACTTAGGGTCCAAAAAAGGAACTTCACATATCCCGTTTACCGTTACCGTGGGTAATGTTGAATACTGCAAACCTAGTGAAATAATTGACGCCTTTAAAGAATATTTTAGCAGTGTTTATGTAGATGGTGATGACAGTGACAGTATTAACCCTGGAGGTGTAAATACTGATGTGTTTAAATTCACGGTTTGCGTCAATTTATATTATAACTGATACCAAAATTGGAGGTGCAATTAAGAAACTAAAACAAAATGTTTGCAGGGCCGGACCAAATCCCTGCATTTTTGTAAAATGTAAAATTATCTCATAAATTTTAAGAAGAATGCTTATAGCTCGAGATTACCAGTTTTCAAAACCGGACCTAGTTTGACTATTTTCTAAAGAGTGGGAAATGTACATGTTTTTAAGGACTGATTAACTAAAAATGTTCATGGTGTAATTAGATCTCCACCGCAATCACGCACCAAATCCCTGCATTTTTGGTGCATGATTGCGGTGGGGTTTTAATTAAACCGTTAACATTTTTATTTAATCAGTCCTTAAAAACATGTACATTTCTCAATGTTTAGAAAACTACTAGATATTAGCATAGAGACCATAAAGTCTCTCTTTCTAATTAGTATTTCACAAATGTAAATCACACTATGTACAATTTTTTTAAAAATTAAAATGAATAATTTTAATAATCCTTTTTGCCTGGAAGTCAAATATAGCTGATCAGATACATTTAATACACCCTCTTTTAATGGCAAAATTTAAGCAGAATTCGATCTCATGAAACGTTTTATCTGCACCCAATATATAACATACGTATTATATTTGTTGTTTTTGCAATATAATGCTATATATTAAACACGCTAGAGAATAATGAAGACGAAATAATGGCTCAGTATTCCCTCTCATAGACCAACTAGATAATAATATTATTAAATCGCAATACCTATGAAATTTACATCAAACAGCACATGCTAAATACTATTTGTCAATACAATAACACAAACAACTAGCCGAATTAGTTTTCGTTAATTTATTGTAGAATTTTGATAGTT
The DNA here is from genome assembly GCA_036346225.1 of Platerodrilus igneus. Taxonomy (NCBI): domain Eukaryota; kingdom Metazoa; phylum Arthropoda; class Insecta; order Coleoptera; family Lycidae; genus Platerodrilus; species Platerodrilus igneus. Next base: position 10,048,206 of record JARFIW010001325.1, on the reverse strand, counting down.
TGTGATAGTTGGTGCAATTTTCGTATTTCATACCAAAAAGTGCGATGGATGTAGATTAATGATGATTCATTTTCTAGCTTGATATCATTAAGAAAGCGGAAGCAACTACCTTTAAATTATTACCAGAAAAATCAAAACACGTATACTCCAAAGTTTACAAAACCTTCATGAACTTTCAGAATAAAACAACTTCTTTCTCCGACAACGTTTTAGCATCTTTTGCTGAATTAGTCTAAAAATATAAATCTTCTTCATTATTGTCATTTTACTCAATGTTGAGAAGTAGTTTGATAATAAATCACAACGTGGATACGGAAAGGTATAGTCAATTGCATTCTTTATTAAAAATAAATTCAGAAGGTTATGAAGCAAAAATATCTGAAACGATTACTTCCGAGGAACTTAAAAAATTTATTGTAAAAGCACCCGATGAAGTTTATGTGTTACGTAAGATAAAAGTCAGAAATTGCAAGTATGTATTTCAAATACGTTATCATTTATTTAAGGTAACACTAATTGGAATTATGGGTGCTTGTCGTTCTAATGAGCGATGCAAATAGAAAATGTGAAGGTTATCGGCTTAACAATATTAATAAATGTACCAAAAGCAAATACTAAAGTTGTAAGAAAATTTACGGTTAGTGATCAGTTTTGTAATATTGTCAAAAAGTACTTGAATCTTCGTCCACCTCATGTGGTAATAAATTCTTTCTTCTTAAATTACCAAAAATCTAAATGCGTCAGACAACGAGTTAGAAAAAACAAATTTCCAGCATTAGGAAAGCAAATAGCAATGTATTTAAATCTACCAAATCCTGACAGATATACGTGGCATTGTTATAGAACATCTTCGGCTACATTGACGGGGATGGCGATATAAGAGGCCTAAAACGTCATGGAGTTTGAAAATCAACACAAGTAGCTGAAGGATATATCGACCAATAGTTAAAAAATTAGTTAGTGACAGCGGACACCAATTCAAAACAAGTGTACAACTCCAAAGCCTCCACTTCAAACTCTACTATGACCAGCAATAACATTATTGGTTTTGCAACTACCAATGCTAACCACGTTGAGATCCCATCAATTGTTGAATTAATATCCATTTTATTGGAAAGTAAAGTTATAAATTACGTTCCTTTACTAAAAATTAGTTGTAGCTCAAGTATAGCATACAACTCGCTATAATTACTATTATTCCCTCAGATCGTTACGGCACTCGTTCACTTCCCTCGCTCGTGTAGTAAGTTTCATCCTTGGGCATAATAGCCTTCATTATAGCATGGTTGTATAATATACTTTAAATTATTTACTTAAAAAAATTTATAACCAAAATTCTTTTGTAACCTAACCTATTTAAATAAATAGAGTAACCAAAAAAAAAAGATTTAAAGCGATTATGTGCTTGCTTTCACTATTAAGTCACGCTAGTGGTTATAAACTTGTCCATGTCCAAAATGTGCAATTATGTAAACTCCACATCCTTATGCATGTCGTTCCATTCTTTCAAACGTAATTTGTCAATAAATGCCTTTGAAAATTTCATATATCACTCATACACTTGCAGGAATTTATCATCATTCATTATTTTAACTAATTCCAGTATTACTTGAAATCTTAATTTTTGTACTCAAATAAGAATCAACTCCCAACTTCGCTAGTTATGCGCTAATAACTTAAAAATTCATTATTATTTATTGACGATATATTTAAACGTGTATTAATATACGAACGTGAACTAAACTCAATTAATTGGCAATCGACCCCGTTCTGATTCTTGAATAAATTTATATAGTTTGAATTTCCTACGTCACTAAATTCCAGAAAAATTTGTCTGTTCCATTGAAGCGGCTGACGTAAATTTTCCGGAAATGAGCTCGCAAAAATACCTAATCATGACATTATCTTATCTAAACTGCTGCCATTGTTCGTCTACGATCGATATTTTTTGATTTATAGGTTGTTAAACGCCGTATCTCAAGTCATAGTACCCTAATTGGAACATTCACTCATACTATTTGTTATCTTGCAGATAATTGTGTCATCTGCTCAATCTACAATTGTAATTTAACTTGATTTATTAGTTGTTCTGCTACTTGTGAATGAATCTAGATTTTCGTATAATCCAGAAAAATGAAATACATTTTTGATTTAAAATACACAACTTGTCGGTTTGGCATTATATACTATTAATGGAATGAAATTTTCAATCTTATTATGAAATAAACTGAACCCGTTTTTACTACAAAGCGGCTGAAACTTGGATGCATTTAATACACATCTCTCAATTAATATAATCATGTTTTATAACAAATATCTTTGCTAACTACGAGAGCATTTAATGAACGAGAAGTATCTTCATCTACCGGTTGTGTTTTAGGAGATATATCTTGGATACATCACTTATTCAATGTTTTGCCTCCCACTCGTTTTATTAATTCTACTGACTGATATTAGGAATTTAAAAACTGCATTTAGTCCTATTTTGATCCGTCTTGACTCAATGCTTTCCTAGGTATTTTCGTAGAATGTGTGTAGCTAGAAAGGACTTCTACCTATGCCCTTTCGTGCACCCATCGAGAAAAAGTTGGGCACCAAAAGCATGGTCACGAACTCTGTTTTTACATTTCTTCATTTCGTCAAACAGCATTTAACATAGAATCTTACACGAGAACGCAGTCTTCTTTACATATGCAGAAATTATTAATGTTTGGGTAAACTACCATAGGGTGCACAAAAGCATTCATTATAGAAACTGTCGGGTAGTACTAAATTCATTCCTACTCCAAAGGTTCGTTTATTTACAGCTTTACCAGTACTTTCATTCAATTTTAAAACAAGCATGTATCTAAGTTTCCAAACTGAATTTATAGACGCTATGGGAAGCTGCTGTTTCATTAAGAACTGCCTTTGGGTGAAATACTACTCACATCAACCTCCTAATTTTTAGAAAGATGGTTTGACTGAAATGAGTCCAAGTTCCCTATCTTATAAATTAGAATTAATATCAGGAAATGATTATTTATTTAAATTTAGAAAGGGAATGAATAAAATCACAGAAGTGAGTTGATCCAATATCAATCTGCATTTGGACGCGTTGACCACTCGAATACTTAATATAAACGCCAAAAGCTACGAACTCCAAACTAGCTAGTTCAAGTGATCCGTATTGTAACGGCGTTTTTAATGCAATAGCACATCTTCGAAAAATTCATAGAGACGGTTTAGAAATATAGTTACATATTTGCTTTTGAAGTGTATGAAGGTAAAACTAAAGCGGAAAATAAATAAACCTTTGAAGTGGCAACAAATTTAATATGGCCCAAAATATAATACAATTTTTGATATATGTATACTGTGACATTTTACTAAAACTTATATTTTTTCTGTACATTCTACGAATATCCAAGTCTCTTTTAGGATACTGTGAGAAAAGTGATAGGTTTTTAATGATGTTTTCGAAAAGGGTAAAGATACGGAAGTGTGAGTTTGTAGCAGTGCTTTTTGCGATGATCTTTTTTCGATTGGTGAATAGAAGGGCAGAGGTAAGAATCGTCTCCTGCTACGTATATTTTATAAAAATACCTAGGATACCATTGTGCCAATGCGAATCAAACTCTGATTAACAGGAGTTGTCCAACTCCTAACATCAGTCACTAGAATTAATCAAAACATGAACATGAATCAGAAAAATTGATAACCTGATCTTGGTTATTTCGGCTTCTAAGGAGATATCGGTTGGGATGCTTCTAACCTATTAAATGCTGTCATAGATAACAACGGTATTTGCTATAGAACATATTCAAGATGTCCACAAACCCTCCTACTACTGAACGGTCAAAGCAGATAGTAGACGTCAGATTTTATGCAGATTTGATGTAAGTTGACTTACTTCAAAAATACTTTCTATGGGAAGTGGAACCCCTAGACATGACACCCTTTAGATTTCCAAAAAGACAAAAATTGGCTTTATTTTGAAGATAATATGAGACAACAATTTACATTTAATTTAAAAGAATTACTTAACAAGGAAAGCATTTATTTTACAGATTGTCCTCAACATGCTGACCAAATATTTGAATAAATAGTTCTATTCCTTTTTTTAAAAATTTTGTTATTATTATAAACACTATATGAAAATTTTTAATTTCATTACAAGCGCTTAAAGCGATTACAAGTACCACCAATACACAAATCGCTTGGCTTCAGATCTAGAGATCGTGGATCACCTATTCCAATTAAATGTTTTTCATAAGTTTGTAAAGAAATTGACGAACGCCAGGTAAGCTTGTCTAAAAACAGAGCCAAATTTTTTTAGAAAATTGAGATATGTTGTACCGTTATACGACCTGGCAACTTCGTAGGGCCCAGTAACTAATTACACCTGTTCAGACATTTATAGAACCGCTACAAACTAGCAATCTTCAGATTTCTTAAAAGACAAAAAGTAGTTTTATTTTTACATTCAACAAAAAAGACAAGATACTCAACACCACAAGAGAACTAACTTTACAGCTGGTGCTCTACATGCTGACCAAATGTTTGAATACATAAATTTATTCTTTTCTTTAAGATTGCGTTATTCTTACAAAAATTGCATGTACATTTTTAATTTTATTACAAGCGCTAAAGCGATTACAAGCTTCTATCAAAAAATTATAAGCTAATGACTTTAAGTACACCCAATACACAAATTGCCTGGACTCAGATCTAGAGATCATGGATCACATCTTCCAATCCATTGTTTCCGTAAATTTCTAAAGAAATTAATAAATGTTTCTACTAGAATGAGCAAAACAGTCATTGGATAATAACCATAAATTATCTTGAATCGCGAGGTAACATTGTAATAAAAACAGATAAAATGTTTTTAGAAAATTGAAAACATATTGTACCGTTGTATATACGGCCTGGAATCTCCACCGGGCCCAGCAACTAGTCACACCTGTGCAGACATTTATGGAACCCACAGAAAAATTCCCCTTCAGATTTCTCAAAACAACAATATGGAATTAACAGAAAAAACAAGATACTTAAGAACAAGGAAAGTAATAACTTTACAGAAGGTACTCTACATACTGACCAAATATTTGTACACATAAACCTATTATTTTTTAAGTTTGCGTCATTCTTACAAAATCTGTATGAAAATTTTTTATTTTACATTACAAGCGCCTACCACGATTACGAGTGTCTATTAAAACATCATAAGCTAATGACTTTAAGTACCCGCAATACATAAATTGCTTGGACTAACATCTAGAGATCTGATCACCTGTTTCAATCCATTGCCTTCTGTTTGTTGGTAAAGAAATTGAGGAACGTCTCTACCAAAATGAGCAAAACGATCACCATGTAATGACCCATAAATTATTTTTTATCACTAGAGAACGTTGTCTATAAACAGGAAAATTTTTTCAAGAAATTGGAATCATGTTGTTCCGTTCTACGGATTGGCAACTTCGCAGAGCTCAGGACTAATTACACCTGTCTAAGCATTTATGGACCCCTAAAAAATGACGTGTTTTTCTAAAAAGACACCAATTTGTTTTATTTTTAAAGATAATACCAAACAGCAGGTGCTCTGCATGCTGACCAAATGTTGGATCCATAAATGTATTTTTTTTTAAAGAATTTGTTATTTTTATCACAACTGCACGAAAATTTTTAATTTAATTACAAGCGCCTAAAACGAATGCAAGTTTCTAGTAAAACAACACAAGCTAATAGCTTTAAGCACCCACTATACAGAAATCGCTGGGACAGATATAGGAATCCTGGATCACTTCTTCTAATTCATTATTTTTCGTAAGTGTTGTAAAGAAATTAACCATCATCTCTACCAAAATGAGCTAAACAATGATCATGCAATAACCATAAATTATTCCGAATCGGCACTCTATAAAAAGAGTTAAAAGTTTTCAGAAAATTGGTAACGTGTTGTTCCATTAAACGACCTGACAACTCTGCAAAACCCGAGTAATTACACCTGTCCAGGTATTTATAGAAATGGCGCTCTTAATATTTCTAAAAAAGTTAAGATTGGTGGCTAGGCGGACGAACGTATAGGCGGGCGGATGGGCAGCCTAGCGGGCGGGCGGGTGAGGATGGACTATTTAGTATAAAAAACAGCTTTTTGAAATTTTGAATCAATCTCAGCTCTATATTTGAAAGATGTACACCAAGCAATCTTTAGAGAAAGCAATTAGTGAAATTTGGCAAGGGGGGTTTAATACACGTAAAGCTAGTAGGTTGTACAATGTACCTAGAACAACGCTACGCGATCACCTCGATAAACTTGGTGCTCGAGATAAAAGTAGAGAATCAAATTTCCTGGAAATGGAAGCTGCAAGACAAGAACTTAAAATACCTATACAGAACTTTGACGAATTCTTGGTTTCCGCACCTAGCAATATGGGTAAACACGGACTTTTGCACTTTGCACGAAAATGGACTTCGGTTTCAAAATGTTTACGTGTTTTCGAAAAGCCTTTACCAACCCACGTATAAGCTATTAAGGAGTGTATTTGAACCTTTAAAAGTAGAAATTGGGTACCACGAATATGAAAACTACGACGATTTGATAGGACCTGGAAATACCATGGAAGATTCAATTATAGTGTTTGACGACGTTTCTGTGAACGAACAAAGCAAGATTTTTTCCTTTGATATACATTGATTCTTTTACTTATGTCAAACGTATGTCAGCGCTGTAAAGCACGGACTTAGAGATAACACCAATGTTATCGTAATCTGGAAGCAGGATGAAACCAACCTCAGACATATATTTTTAAATCATATAAGTGGTGACATGTTATATTCAAAATTTAAACAAATATGTCTGCGATGCTGAAATGTTGATGATTCGAAACATTATTTTATTACTATTATAAAAGATGTCAATAGAGGACGGTATAGGAAAAATTTCGACGAGTATATAAATGTAGCAGAAGAGGTTAGTGCTTGTTCCGATCAAGAGTTTCAGGATGACGGAGGTTAAGATTTTATTGCAAATAAACATATACTTCATCTTACGCAGATACCGTACGGAAAAAGTTTATGGAGCATAAAAAAGGATATACTACTTTTCAGCAGGAATTCAAACAAGCTCATAAACAACTGCTTGAGCCTTTACAACTCACTGCTTCGCAGTTACAAGAAATAGCGGAAAAGATGCCAAAACCTATAAAGGAGATTAAAGTTGAAAACAGAGACGAACTTTAAAAAAATTAAGTTACCAGTTAACGACGAGCCTGTACATCTTTACTATGCGGACGTGTTGGTTAAAAATGAAGACGAAAATATAGACAAATCAGTTAATGGAGTTAAATATAACCTCGAAAAAGACAAATGGAGTTTGGGGAAAAGCGTGCTGGAGATTAATCCGGAAATTAGCGACATAATCTTAAGCAATATGATACATCGTGGTACTTGAGGTCTATAACATCTCCTGGTTTATAAAAACATTAGACCTGAATATGGTGATTTCAACTTGAACGAAGATTTACCGAATTACTTGGACATGGTTAAATCGACATCAATTTTCAGAAGAAAGTTCAGCCCATACACGCTGCAGGAATTATATGAATTCCCAAACACAATAAAAAGCTTGAAAATTATGTGCTACAAAATCTAATGCCATTTCGAAGTAGTTCAAAACGAACATTCTTAAGGAAGAAAAAGAGATTAGGTCTACTCACTCAGATATATAAAAGTCTAAACTCCACTCGCGTGCAATATGTCTACTGGAACAATGTACATGAATTAATCGACCGGTTAAAATTACTGATCACATCCAACTAAACTAGAAATACTAGCGAAGAGAACATAACGAGATGGTGTCTATAATACAAGAGTTGAGAGGAGAATGTATAATACAGTGAGCTCAGTACATAATTACACAGTTTTAAAATGTCTATGGATTGCTTTGGACGTTCTGAACGTAAGCTCTTGCTATTTGGTCAGCGAGGACCTCTTGGACGTGGTTTTATAATAACTAATAACTGTCAATGTATCGGAGCCAAAAGATGATAGTGATTGCGTTAATAAGAAATTTGTATTCAAACTCGTGAATCAAACCTTTTCTTTCTGTCTAAAAAGTTCTGATGATGCTCGACGTAAAGCTCAAGTATACAATGCGAGAAACCAGCGTATCACAACGCTTGCTCAGCCAGTTAAAGCCGCTGATGCAGCTAATAAACAATATGTAGATAAAAAATTGGAGAAACTTATATTTGATTTTAAAACGTTTATACAGTTTTTTATCAATTTGATTACGGTTTCTGACACACACGAAAAGGAGCTTGGTTTCACATTATCATCGATTTACGAGGTGGCACCAGAAGCTATAAAAAAGAAATACTACAAACCAAAGCTTCAGTTTATGCCAAAGGTGCAACTAGATAATGATAGCTCTATTAGTTTAACATCAGTGTTATGCACAAATTTTCTGCATCGTCACACAAATCTGAAATATGTGAAACACGATCTTATTCAGTCGGAGTTGTGCAAATTCCAACCTTACTCTCGTGTGAACAATGGGTACAGATATATTCTAATAGCGGTGGATTGCTATACAAAATATATATTGACGGAACCATTAAAAAACAAGACTGGTCCGGATGTTACAAACGCTAGGAAAAAATATTAGACAAAATGTTGCATGGAAATATGACCACAAAAGTCAGTCTACAAACGGACCAGGGGCCTGAATTGTATAACCTCTTCTTTAAGCAACTTATGCAGAAATATAAGGTAAACCATTATTCTGCGTATTCCGCAATCAAAGCCGGCTTGTGCGAAAGATTAATAAGAACAATCAAAAACAAGTTGTGCAGAAGATTTTACTTGCAAGGCAGTCATAGATGGTTGGATATTTTGCCTAGGGTTATGGAAGAATACAATAATACACCATATCGAGCTATTAACATGACGCCCATGGAAGCAAAAGAGCACCCAGAAAAAATAAAACTCGAAATCAGCGATAGAAGTGTTACAAGCCGAAAAAAATTACATTGCATTGGAGAAATTGTACGTATATCAAAATATAAAACAGTATTTGACCGAGGATTTTATCTACCGTGTATGTGCAGGGTGCGCAAGAACTAAATATCGAATCCAGATATTTACAGCACAATCATATTGAAAATATTGAAGAATTTAACGTTTTGAATTTGTAAACTTTAAAGATGGGTCATGGAGGATTTGGTCATTATCTTATGCATATGGAGAACCATTTAGCATGCGCCCAACAAAATGTTTTACTTATTCAGAATGTATTGTAATATGTATGTAAGTTTAATAAATATTTTTGACTACTTGGCTTTATTATATAAAATTCTACAAAGATATGAATATTGGTGATAGACCCTTCGTGTATGAGAAATTGCGTTATTATTATTATTATTACAGTTTCATATAGAAATTAAATTTTTGCTTCTACGTTTGGAATTACAACCAATTAGAACTTTGAGGAAATTCTAGACTAAATTGATAAGTCTTACTACAAGAACGAAAGAAATGTTGGTTATTCTAAGAAAATTTTTCTTGTGTATGTTAATCAGTTTTCACTTCTAGAAAATTAAATTTCGAGCTCGCCATGTATTTGAAACAATAATTATAAGCTTCGCTTTCCTACATTAAACACTAATTAACCACGGTCACAAAATGATTAACTAATGGTTAAAGTTAGTAACAATAGGCATGTACTTTCTTTCTTCGGGTAATCGATTTGAAACTAGGTAAGTCATGAATTGCAATATCATGCATGTTAATTTATAAAATTTACGCTGACCAGGATTTTAAAATACTTCCAAACCTAAATTGATTTTTAATGTATAGCATCTTGTTGAAAATGTGTAATTGCTAGTCTTTAGGGCTTTTTAGAGTTGATCTTATTTGAAAAATTACTAGAAATAGAATATCAAAATATCATGCATAGTTGAAGAAAACTTTTATCATGAGGATCCGCTGTAAGAATCCCGTAAAGAGGATCCGCTGTGAGGATCCTGGTAAGGAGGATCTGGCCCAGAACAAACATATTAAGCGACAGTTGTGACGTAAACAAGTTGGCGGTGGCGCTGTGGTGGTGGCGTTGCGCCAGGACCTTTGTCGCGGTGGCGTTTTAGCGGTGGCGCTGCACCAGCACCGGCCTATTCCACTACTCGTCTTTACTAAAATGAGCATAAGCATCACCGTTTAATAATCAGAAATTATTGTGTATCGCCAGAGAACGTATTTATAAAAACAGCTAAAATTTTTTAGAAAATTGAGATCGTGTTATTCCTTTATACGGCCTAGCTACTCCACAAAGCCCAGCAACTAATTATACCTGCACACACATTTGGATCCTCTAGAAAATGATGCACTTTAGATTTCTAAATGGACAAAAATTTTTTTTACTTTTAAAGATCATACAAGGCAACAATTTATATTTAAGAGATAACAGCGGTTGCTCTACGAGCTGACCAATTGTTTGAATTCACAAATCTACCCTCTTTCTGTAAGATTGCTTTATTTGTACCAAAACTACATGAACATTTTTTCTATTATTTCAAGCACCTAAAGCGAATGCAAGTTTCCAGTGAAACAACACAAGCTAATGACAATAAGCAGCCCCCAATACAGAAATTGCTTTGACTCAGATCTAGACTTGGATCACCCCTACCAATCCATTATTTTTTGTAAATATTGTAAAGAAATTGACTAACGTCTCTACTAAAATTATCAAGACAATCATCATATAATAGCCATACATTCTTTCGAATCGCCAGTTTATAAATGCAGGTACAGTTTTCAAAAAATTGGGATTATGTTGTCCCGTTATACGTCTTCGCAACTCCGCAGAACCTAGCAACTAACTTCACCTGTCAGATAGTTATGAAACACCAAGAAAATGGCGCACTTTAGATTTCTAAAAAACAAAGTCTGGTTATACCTTTAAAGATAATACAAGACAACAATTTACATTTCACAAAGGAAAATCAAAATATTTAACCTAAAGAAAACAGTCAAACTTACAGAGAGTGCTCTATATGCTGATCATATGCTTGAATACATAAATCTACTCTCTTTCTTTAAGATTGCGTTATTTGTACCAAAACTACATGAAAATTCTTAATTTTATTACGAGCGACTAATGCGATAACTATTTTCTATAAAACAACTAAGTAAATGATTTTAAAGTACCCCCAAGACAGAAATTGCATGCATTCAGATCTCGAGATCTTTGATCACCTCTTCCAATCCATTGTTTCCCGTAAATTTTATAAACGGACTGCCATACGTGTGGCGCACTTTGTGTAATATAAAATCTATCTTTGATAAATCTAGCTTAATCGCAAAATAAAATATGTGGAAAATAATTTGGAACTTTTTCCTTCCTATTTTACAACTAATCTGAAAAATGGCGCTTTCACAAACTTCTAGTATATATTTCGAATTTGCTGACGTCCGCTTTCTCCTGCCTGCAAAGATGATCAATATCTTGAAAAGAGTAGAATGAACCATTGATTTCAGATGTTCCCATACATGAAATTAATTAATAGTAACATTGATCTGCTTTTGAGGTAATTTTCATGATACACTAAATACTCAATAAATCAGATTTTGTAAAATATTTTGTATTCTTTTAATAGACATTTCTCGAAAATGTATCTGGCTCTACATTTGATTTTCTAGTGTTCCACCCGAATGTACTACATTGGTCAGAAAGCGAGTTTTTACCTGGGGATTTTGAATTTTTGCCACACCCTTACTGTTCAACATAACTTTAACGTGCGTGACAACACTCGCACACTGGATCTCCATTTTTATCTCTCATCCGAACGAAGGCGTATTTTTGTGAAAAATGCTCGCCTAACATTTTTCAAGCGGACCGTGTCGGGTTTCGAATCCGGAATGTATAAGGCCACTTGGTAGTCGATCGGTTGATGAGTGCCTATCAATAAGTTAGAAGAAGCGTTGAATAAAGTTGCTGATGGCGCTTGTACTTTTTGAGGTGCATCTAGATAATTTAAAATTCCATGACAATCTATACAAAGAATATAAAAAATCCATATAGGAACACCTAGTCCTGATAGTCCTACGATATTTACTTACCATATAGAAAATATGGTTTTAGAAGCAGCAGCTGAATATGCCGATTGAGAGTTTCTTCTAACCGAACTAAACTTCAGCATGATGGCGGAATTTTACTTACATCAAAAAGGCCGAATTGTTCAAAGTTCTAAAATAATATTCCAGGTGTTAACTACACATACAGTTTATCCGAAAGGAACAGGTTGGCTACAGACTTAAGTTAAGAACGGCAGTTCCTAAAAAAACATTTCAAGGTTTGTTTGGAAAGAGAGGATTTATTAAAAGATCTTTCTGAAAAAATATTTCTAACTATTAAGAATCTATCTATACAAAAATTGTCCAACAGATTTTCTATTCCACGATAACCTTGTAGAAATATGGGTACAAGATGCTATCGTACTGCTAGTGTATGGTTTGATGGTAAAATATTCAGAAGTTGATTAAAACAATTTTTCTACCGCATGCGAAACATATCTGTGACAAAGGAATTTTGATTAGTGACAACCTAGCGTTTCATATGGATCCTAAAGCTCCACTATTTGATAAAAACCAAATTGATGGTGCAAAATTGAACACATTTTGCCAGACATTGGATGTGGCATAGTCGTTTTTTGTCGTCTAAAATGTGCTTCGCAATAAACTCTAACCAATTGGAAAATTCAAAATGTACTACTAAACAATATGCTAGACACGTTTCGCACCTAAGCAGAATGTTTCATTAAAATGGACACTGCATTCTATTTTTACAATGCTCCACCCGAAGGTACTACATTGGCCAGGAAGGATTTTTTTTTACCTGAAAATTTTTTCCTTTGCCAAACCCTTGTTGCTCCAAGCAAGGTAGGGATCTTTAACGTGCGTGACAACACCCACACACGGGACCTACATTTAACCTATCATCCTAACGAGGGCGTATTTTTGTGAAAAATGATCGCCGAACGTTTTTCAAGCAAACCGTGTCAGAATTCAAACCCGTGACCTTGAGTATAGTACTCACACGCACACCAACTACGCTATGGAGCCGTCACATCACCACGTCGCCGGAAAGAAATCACTGAATAAAACCTATGGCACTGAAAGAAGTTTAATTTAGTGTGACTGTAAGAAGTCTTCAAAACTACCCGTTTTGAGCTTCTTAAGACACAGGCTCGGAACACAGCGCTTTCCCAAAGTAACTCAAATAATTTTCTGATAGCTAATATATATAATATATATATAATAATAATAATAATATATATATATATATATATATATATATATATATATATATATATAATAATAATAATATATATATATATATATATATATATAATAATAATATATATATATATATATATATATATATATATATATATATATAACAGTTTCAGTAACTCAAATAATTTTCTGATAGCTAATATATATATATATATATATATATATATATATATAATATATATAATAATAATAATATATATATATATATATTAGCTATCAGAAAATTATTTGAGTTACTTTGGGAAAGCGTTGTGTTCCGAGCCTGTGTCTTAAGAAGCTCAGAACGGGTAGTTTTGAAGACTTCTTACAGTCACACTAAATTAAACTTCTTTTAGTGCCATAGGTTTTATTCAGTGATTTCTTTCTTTCTTCTTAACAAAAAATCGTCAAAGAAGCAACCAACGATAGCACGTCTACGTTCTTCAAGTCAGGTTTGAATACTCTTCTTAGAGGACGATTCTGTAGTCCTAGTAATATAAAAAAAAAGAAAATGTGTCGAAAATAAAAGGTAACTATAATTAAGAAAATTTAAAGGCTAATCTAACTTACACGACTAAAACGCAGATTAACAATCGCGCTATAGAAAATCTCAAACTTGATGCGAGAGCATGTTCAAGGGCAACACAATGTCGTGGTGCATCGGTATTCCTTTAACCTTATACTGAATTTGTCAAATCCAACTTTGAAACAGTGAGGCGTGTGTGTGTTAAAGTAATCACAATCCTGTAGTATCAAAGACGCATTGTTCACAGCTGTAGATTACTAAACTCGTAGACTTATAAATTATGAAATATACTCTATGTACATTAATTATGGAAGCAGTGTCGATAGATGTGGCACACGTATAACAACCACAATCTAAAATTGACAGGTTTTGAAAAAGATTTGCCTCAGAGCATGGATTGTAAATCTTACCTTCATAATAATGTATTGCGAGGGTTGAAACAACATTTACACAAACCAATGTGAAGGATAAAATGGATTCAAAGGTGTTAAACCCTAGCACATAAGATCACATGTCATGTCAGATGTCTTATTTGTTCAATTCAGAGTAGTTCAAACCCTTGTCTATTAACTCTTGCTTTTGCTCCCGGATCTGTCATTCCAATTTCCGGATCTCCTCTTGTTTCCGAAAACCTGCTGATTTATAGTTTATATTTCCGACGTTTGCAGCGTAATTCTGTTGTTTTTTCACGTGCTTATTGCTATAATTCTATAAATGTATACCATAGAGCTTAAACTGTCACATGCATGCGCTCCTTTTCACGGCTGTATATTGTATCAAATGCAATTTCTACGGAATAAAGTGTCGTTTTCAGCTGTAAATGTACGGGTTACATTTTTAAAACTGTAACCGCTGCTAATTCATAATGTATTCCTGAGCGACGGTTTACTAACCGCCTTGTATTGTGTGTGGTCCAATCCATGTTAGAAAGATATACTTAATAAAATAAATACTCTGAAAGGTTTACATTCAATTCCATGACTGATGACGGATGATTGATTGCAGCGCCTAAAAGCGGCTTAAATGGAGCAGAAATAAAAAGAAAAGTGACAGAGTATAAATCACATCAGTACAAAATTACGAAAATGGACTGTATAAAGAAAAGTGAACAAATTCTCATTGGAAATCGAGACCTTAAAACACAAGAATATAATTACCGATCTTGAAAATTGTCAGTTAACGACACCTAATCAATTACATTCAGTATTTAAAAAAGGGGAGAAATTACTTCATTAAGATTTGATGTTATACAAATCACTCGTAAATGCTTCCCGTTTTTTTTTTACAAATAGATGGCATTACGAGGAGCCTCTAGTTACTTGTTCGTGTTACTACAGTAATGACTAAAGTAGTAATAACAAATAAGTAGTTGAACATGGTAGCATGAAAAATTTGATTAAAAAATCTCAACCAGGTCCGTGTTTCGTAAATGCACTGAAATAGGATTCAGAAGTCCAAGTTGACTTCGTGTGGTAGAAGCAGCTGCAAAGCTGAGGTATTATTTTGGACCATAGGAAAATAAACTCGATAGATTAAGATTTATTTGTAAGCAGAATATAAATTACTTTGCGCAATCTATACAATGTTCCATAGATTGTACCTCGGAAGTCAATCATCCATATTTCCTATTTATATTGCGTTTCTGTATGTGACAAAATGCCTAAAACATAACCGACCTTATAACAATTGTAATAACAGGCTTACAAAAAAGAAAAATGGAATAAACTACAGAACATCTTTTTTCGGTTCATGATCATTTTTTATTGCGCTAATGTACGATTATACGATTCCTTTAGTAGAGTAAAACCTATTAAGTACAGTTTATGTCCAGATTATTAAGTAATATTTCGCATAAAATTCTATAATCCGGAACATTAGCTTTGACTTCTTCAACAGGATAAATCTTGCGGACTAGAAGGAGGATAATGTAAGTACTTATTGAAGTCTGATCTGTTATCAACGTGGAATATATGCATAAATCGGTAACTAGCTGGGCGCCATCTTATTGCGATTTTTCGAGTTTCTTGCGATTTCTCGTGCAGCCTCACCGTAATTTTTGAGTTGGAAGATTCTAATGACAAACCTCGTGGATGCCGGAATATTAAGGATCAAAACCATTTCCTCTATTGCTAACGACTAGCAGTTACTCATACACTTGTTTTCACGGTTATCTAAGTATGTTGTGTCTTCTCTACCTTCATCTGAATTGAATTTCTATCTTGCCGTATATAAATATATCTTACCCTTAAACCCTGAATTATGTAAAACTTTTTCAACTCCCAGATGCCTTAATTTACTTCAAAATCACTTAATCCGTTATTTGTTACTACACTTAACAATTTTTGTTTTTAAATTTTCATCCTTTATCTCCAGATTATTTTTATTAGGACATAATCCACGGCATTTTTTGTTGTGGGTGACATATTTTCTGTTTGAACAACTCTGCGAATCTTTAGCAGTTGAACTATCCGATGTCGGGTTGATGCTTCACACCTTGGATACATATAGTACTCGAGAACTATATGTCTGCAGTAAAAAATTGATTTCCACAGTTGCAACTACAAGAACTATCTATTACTGTATCTTCTTTCGTCAACATCTCATTCCTTCTTTTTACAATTTTTGTTATCAAACATATTTTTGAATCATAGAGACATTTGTACTTTGTCTCTGTTTTTCTAAACGCGCTGCAGCGGGGCTGTCGCTTTTTGTTGTTCCATTGCTAATCCCTTATTGCTTATTATTGAATTATTTCTATGTTTGTGGTAGTCACTATCTTTGAAAATACCGTGAATGTAAATTCAAGTTGGTCGTTTTATCTTTTGTCTGTTTTTACTATCGCAGTGGATGCGCTCGGTGGGGTAGAAAGATGATCTGCCTAGGTCTCATCTGAAGCCTAGTTATTTTCAATTATTGACGTGTTGATCTAGTGTTTATATTGTCGCCAACACTAAGACCGATTCGTTTTAATAGAGATATTCTCTACTCTCTGCCCTTTCTATGGGATGCTTATCCTAAAATTCTGCTCCTTCGTATCCCTCCATCTCTGTTTCAGCCTTATTTTTCCTTCGGTAGATCTATTTTTGTTCCGTAACACTCATCCATCATATAAGAGTGGTTCTCTCCCACTCCGCGCTTCTAACACCATTTTGGCTGGTTGAGCAGTGCTATTCTATCCACCATTTTTTATCGCTTTTGATCAGTCTACCTAGTTCCTATGAAACTTCGAACATTCCACTTACCCTTTTTATCTCTTCTATTTTTCTATTTTTTTTTCATTACTTTTATAATTCGTTTCATAGTTTGAAAGGTTGTTGTTACCTCAAGACATTGGGTCAATGGTGTGAAGATCTCCGCCTGGCGTTGGGCTTTATGCTAAAACCGTCAGTAGTGCAATTTGTTATCGACTTGGCCTGCGGGCTTCTTCTATTCGACGGCTTCCAGGTTTCCGTGTGGCTACCAAGGCGATGATCCCGGGCCCGATTTCCAACACGAACCGCTTGAAAAATGTTAGGCGAGCATTTTTCACAAAAATACGACTTTGTCCGGATGGAAGATAAAATGTAGCTTCCGTGTAGATCAGACAGGTTTGCGTACGACTGCTGATCCCAAGATTCCTAATTCGATTCTCGACACGGGACGCTTAAAAATGTTTGGCGAGCATTTTTTTTCCAAAAATGCGCCTTCGTTCAAATAAGAGGTAATATGTAGGTTCCGTGTGTGAGTGTTGTCACCCACGTTAAGGATAGATACCTTGCTTGGAATAACAAGAATTCCGTAAAATTTCAAATTTTCTGTAAAAAGAAATTTTTGCTTTATAGCCAATGTAGTACTTTTGGGTGGAGAATTGGTAACTTAAATGTAGAGGCTGATTCCCCACCCCTGATACCAAGGTCCCGAGTTTGATTCCTAACATAGACCGCTTGAAAAATGTTAGGCTAGCATTTTTCATAAAGGTACACCCTCTTTCCGATGAGAGGTAAAATCTAGGTACCGCGTGTGAGTGTTGTCACACACGTTAAAGATCCCTACCTTGCTTGGAATAGCAAGGGTTCGGCAAAATTTAAAATTTCCCGCTAAAATAAATTCACTTCCTGACTAAAACCTTCGGATGGAGCATTAGAAAATGAAATATAGGGGCCGATTCTCATTTAAGAGATGCATAGTTACAGGGTCTGCATCCACATTTTTCCCTAGCCCCAGTATACTAAACATGTATTTACTAGTAGTTACAGCGTCGAGATACGGCTTACACTAAGCAAATATTGTCGGAAAGTTTAAAGTAATTTAGTATTTGCCTCCTGTCTATATGGAGGTTAAATAAGAGTTTCTAAGTCGCTCGATATTTTATAGAAAGCAGGTAACTGTAATTATTGGACAATGTCTTGAGAACAAGTAAGATATCTCTCAAATGAAATCTTAGTCACAGCATAGCAGGTTATTAGAAAGTCCATTTAAGGATAACTACTAAATTCTTGGTAAAGCATAATATTTCCTTTGTTTCATGTTGCCTTGGGTACTGAAATCTTATATAGTTTTGCAAGCATTTTTTCTAAACACAGTGCTTTTACCAATTCACTAAAATTTAAACATTTTGTTACAATGACAAATGCAAGATGGTACTTCAATTAATCGCTTGTTCGTACAGAGGGCGTAATGGTAGTTAGTATGTTTTACAAAAAGACACCAAATTAGCTATAATCAGGTTCACTTTTTTTCCACCTAAATAATCACGTTAGAGTAAAGCCAAGTAATGAGTGCTTTGTATTACGGCATTTGGCAAAACTAAAGTATCGTTGTTCGTCTACGTAAACCGGGCCAAGGACTATTCCTGTCTGTTCTATATACAAGCTATCGTTAATCCAGTATTATTGGCTAAGGTGTTGGCGCAAAATTTTTTATTGCTGCAACATATTTTGTTTTTGTCTTGCCAGTAAGTCGGTGCTTTTAATTTGTTTGAGTTAAGAAGGATACCTTAAAGTTATTTAAAAGATTTGTATGCATTTATATGCAATGTAAGAAAAATTAATCGTGTGTTAGGTCTTTCTAGTGACAATAAGTGTTAGTTTTAAGAACCAAGACTCATACTGTCGACTGCGGCACACAAGGCTTTTGCACGCGTAGATTATGTTGCCCCATGGTACGGTGGCTACTTATTTCCGATTCCTGTTTAGGCAAAGATTGCTACGGTTTGAAAACCAGGTAGCGCCTAAATATAAAATTAGAATGAGTGTTCCGTGCACGTCAAACATTTGTACAAAAGACTTTTTCTTTTTTTATATTTTCTTTTTAGAAGTTTTGTCGCGATTGATACGATTGATACCCTGTACTTGGGTGTTTGTATAATTAGTCAAAGGGTATTCACATACTAATTTAGCTAAAAAAATGGGTTCTATGAATTAACCCCGCGACTTATAGAAACAGTTTTTGTTATTATGTGATTTAGTGGTGAAAATGTTTATCACGGTTTAAAATGATATGCGTCGTTGTCCTCGACAAATAAGAACGCGATACGTACAAGCGAGAGGTAGACAAGTTGAAAAACAACTAGCAGTCGTCACTTGATCTAAACGTAACTACCTTAACTTGAAAAACTAAACAGTAATATTTTATATATTGTGTGGGTTTTCCAGTGCAGTCCCTTCCTATCTCGTATTGTATCTGTTATGTGTTGCTTTAAATGTTTTAAGTGGTAACTAACAAACTTCATGACTATAATTTGTATATAAAACAGGCATGAAATAAACCCCGACCAGGTTTACGTAGACGAGCAACAATAATACAAAGGATTCATTACTTGACTTTACTTTAACGTAATTATTTAGGCGAACAAAAGGTAAGCCTCATTATAGATAATTTGTTTTCCTTTTGTCAAACAAACTGATATTGGTACGTAAATTTTGTGCAATACTATTGCGCCCTCTGGACGGGGAAGCAATTACCTGTATTACCTTCTACCTTTGCAGTAGTTATTATAGCAATTTGTTCATTGGTTAAAACCCTGCATTTCAAAAAATATGTTTGTACAGTAATATAAAATTTGAGTACCTGAGGAAACACAGAACAACGGAAATATTATACTTTAGCAATATTTGAGTACTGATTCTTAGATGATGGTTTCCAATAGGCTGTTATCGTGTGATTAGGATTTTATTTGAGGGTTGCCCGACTTGTACTCAAGATATTGTTCAATAATTATAACTACCTGCTTTCTATAAAATATCGAGCTACATAAGAACCCATATTTAACCCCCATCTAGGTAATGGGTGCGTGGTAAGTGATATTGAACCTTCAAGAATTTTTGCTTAGTGTATATGTATCTTGACGCTGTATCTATCAGTAAATAGATGCTTGGTATTTCGGAAATTAATACAAAGCCACACGCAAATCACATTCCTTGGACAAGGCAAAACCAAAACCTGTGTACCCTCTGAAAAGATCAGATCATAGAAAATTTTAAAGCTGGCTAACCAATAACAATTAATTAATTACATACTAGGATTAGCATTGAAGATTAATATAATTTAGTACCTGCTAATCTTTTAAAGTGCTACGCTTCATCGATAGTTCACCGACGTTATTAGACGCCTCTTGTCTTTTCCTTATGTGATAGTTGGCAGCATGACTGTATTACTGATATTCGCGCAGCATTAGCGTCAAATTTGAGCTGACCCAAAGCGAGGTTTAGTAAACCCTGACTCGGCTCAAAAACGTCATTCTCGAGCTGGGTTTGATGCTCGGATCGCGTGTTTTTCTCTTATGTTTTCGAAGAGGAAATGAATACCAGGTAATTTCGCACGCTGGACCCAGCCGAAATTACGTTTCTACATGTGATAGATTGCTTTGGTCTGTTATCGAATAGTACTAAAATATAAAAGTCAGAAATCGTGTTAGATATGTAGAACGTTTTATGCCAAACCTACTGCTCTTTTATCACAGATGAATCACAAGAAGGAATAACGCCTACTATGACAAATAAATTCCAAGATAGTTCAAAAAAACCTAAATGGTTGTGTTTGGGAACCTGTCCACTGCTGAAGAAACTATTCTTTGCGCTACTCCACAATAAGCTCCACTTGCAATGGATTTTTAATTATCAGTGACAATCGTAGAGGCCCATGCTACTAAGGTTATTATTCGGATATAATTTGGGTAAATTGTCCTTTGATAATTGCGTTTCATAGCAAATACTGCACAATTTCCGACTGGTTTCATAGCGGATGATTTTGCGAAAATCAACGGTACAGCCACTTTCCAATTATAGCTTCATAGTTACCATGTATACAAATAGCTTATGATTTTACAAACTTCTTTAGCTAATTAGCTAGCAATCTCGCGAGCTTATTGAAATTAACTAGTATCTACAGAACGTATAAAGAAACTATACATTGCGTAAAGACGATAAACGTTTAAGAAAGCTTAGCATCGGCAAATAATCTCAAGTCAATTATTGTACTTATAATATACATATGATTTATATCTTTACTAAAAATATTTTATGCTCTTGAGTCTGGTTAACATTCGTTCAAGGTAAGAAACATAGGATGCAGTTCTAAGTGCAACTAAAATAAAGGTGTGGATAAATTCTCATTATGACGCTGTTTCCCGATTTTTAGCTCCCTTGCGCAGAGATGAAATGGGTCATTACATGTGATTTTTCCAATGCTTCACCCGAAGGTACTACATTGGCCAGGAAGCGAGTTTTTTTTACCTGGAAAATTTTGAATTTTGCCGAACCCTTGCTGTGTGCGTGACAACACTCACACACGGGACCTCCATTTTACCTCTCATCCGAACGAGGGTGTATTTTTGTGAAAAATGCTCGCCTAACATTTTTCTAGCGGACCGTGTCGGGATTTGAACCCGGGACCTTGGGCGTAGTAGTCACACACATACCACTACGCCACGGAGCCGCCTCGATGAAATGGGTCACCGAAAAAGTGACCCATGACCCAGTGACCCAAACAGGTATGTGGCCCACGACCCATTGACACAAACTGACCCGGTGGCCCAAATTGACAAGGTGACCCAAATTGGCCCGGTGACCCAAATTGACCCATGGACCCAAGATAATTTACGTCTACGCTTATCCAATATTGTCATAAACAAAATACTTCGTTAATTTTAAATAATCACGTAAAATGTAAACAAAAGCACTAAAAATAAGAAAGAATTATAATATATAAATACAAATTATCTTATTAAGCTACGTAATAAAAAAAAGGTTACATCATTTATAAATTTATGATGACTAGGCTATATTTTTAAAATTCCGTTTTTTAAAGATTCTGAAACAATAAGTTGACTTTTTACGGCATCATTTTTGAGTCGTGCCTTATCTTTGGGTGTTATTTTTCCAGCACCAGAAAAATGTCTCTCTGACTCAGCAGATGAAGTTGGAATTACTAGGACTTTTTTGGCAACTTTGCTTAGAAGCAAAGTGGGTACTTCTTTTTATTAGCACTCAACCATTTTAATGGATCAAATCGTGCTTCATCATTTTCCTTATCGCCATTAAAGGGACCAATTAAACTTCTATAAGTACGTTTTTCGTCGTTTATAAAATTCCGCAGTTCTTCTTTGGCCTGCTGTTTAAAATCTAAAGTGCGTGTAGAAAGTAACTAACCTAACCAATAACTTTATGTATAATTTTGTGAACGTATTTAATAAACTGACCTGAAAGTTCACGAAACTATGGCTTTACCTAGAGAAAGCCAATCTGTCACTTTATTAATTTGAATCACTGGATCAATTTCGGTCACCGGGTCAATTTAGGTTACCGGACCAATTTGGGTCGCCGGGTCAATTTGGGTTGCCGGGTCAATTTGGGCCACCGAGTCAATTTGGGTCGATACACATTAACCATTGACCCCGTGACCCAAACAAAAAAGTGACAACTTGGACCCACTGACCCACTTGACCCATGACCTATTTTATCTCTGCCCTTGCGTAGCTCCTTTTGAGTTTTAACCTGGTTAAGTTACGCTACGCAGTTTTTGTTTATAAAGGAACATTATGCTATACAAAACTACTCTCATTTACCGTATACCTTCGGTATACGTCCTAACAACTGCTTTTCTGGTAGCATTCATAAGTTCGGAAAACTGTTTTGCTTGAAAACGCAACGAAAGTCTTATATTATGCAGTGTCCACTGTACGTTCTAAATAAGATTCCAACTTCTTGGTACGAAACTCAGAAACATTTTAGGCATAAATTAGAATTTTTAGTTATATGTGACCAGAGGTTTTACAGTAACACGAGTCCTAGGATAACATTCAACATTTAGTTAGAAAATGTGTTATAATTAAGTACCATGTGTACAAAATGAATATGTTTTAAAGCCACCATTGCCAATTATATGATTGACAGAAAGGTGTTAAATATACGTCTTATATAAATATAATTTAAGTTTAATCTAAGTATAAATCAAAGTTGCTAGTTCTATCCTTCATAAAGTTGCTTGTATCTTCATAAAACTACATGTTTTTAACAATCTAAAAGCAAATAAAGAGTGCTAAAGACAAATAACAAGCATTATGTATTTGCGGTGTAAAACTTTTGCAATTTAGATTCGGTCTGTTATCCTTCATTAGTAAGAGCGATTATTATAACTACTGAAGTATACTTTACAATTTTGCTTTTAATATTGGTAGAGTCTGTTAATTAACTAGTTACAAAATGAAAAGTTCTTTACAAAAACTTTATACTTCTAACTACACGAAACCTGAAAATTACTCTTTCATAGGTCGTTCTTCTACATAATAAACCATCAATCTTTTTAGATTGTATGAAGCGTACAGGAGATAGTATAAAAATAACCTTTGCTATTTTTAGTGACTGGCAAAAGATACGATATGAAGACAATGTGATGTCGTAAAGTTTATTCTGAAAGATTACCTACTCTGTAACATTTATTTGAAATGTTTATAATCATATTTCATTTTAACAGTTTCTGTATTGGTAAATTCAATCAATAGTGCTAGGTTAGTTCCTTTAAGAAATTCAATTTTTAGTTTACATGCACACATGATATAAGAAAGTATTATTTTAGTGGACCATTGTAATCTGTATTGTTCATATTTAAAGAGTTTCAAATTTATAATGGTGACTTTAAGGTTAGAAATAATTTCATACTTACCGTGTATTCTATATTACTAGTTTCATGATTCATTTCCTTTGATTAATAAAGTATAGCGCTGGTGCCTGTAACATCATCGTCATGGGACGAAAAATGTTCATACGCTAAATTACGGCGATTCAGGAAATGTCTTAATTTGTTTTTTCGAATTCTGTTGAAGATAATTTCGTGCTCGTTTTATGAAAAAAGGTACGATTACTGGTCACTTATCAACGAGCATTAAAAGAAATGGCAAACAAACTTGCAAATAGGCACAGTTAACCTTTGAATAATTAGATATCGAATTTGATTAATACGATATCAAATAAAGTTCAAAATTATATTCTACCAGATTGTTGAATTATACCTTTACCAAAAATTTATTCCTGAAGTAATTACGACTTCGGTTTGGAAAGGCATGTTGATACATCTAAGTCTTAGCGAAGTCTCAGAAAGTCCACTAGGCTCTAGTTAAAATAAGTGGATTTTTGTTGGTTTTGAAATATCTACAGCCAAAATTACCTTTTAGACGCTTATACCTATAGTTACCTTTACTTAATAAACTAATTTTAACTGTATAAACTTATCAATGTAGTCCCAGCACGTTCTTCTTATTAGTTTCAAGAAACTAGAAAATAACTTTGTTTGCCAAAAACGTTTTCAATTAAGAAAAGTATTTTAATATATTTGCCAATTGCTTAGAATGTTTGTATGTACTCGTGCTTAAATTTTAATTATAAAATTGAGTAAAATATTTTATACATTTGTATTTTCACAACCAATGTAAAGATAATAGTTTCCAGCGTTGACATACTAGTAGATATTGCCATTACCTGAAACTGAGATTAATCTACAGGTAATTAAGCATTTGATATTGAGAACCTTTTTCTTACAGTTAGCGGATTTATATAGTTGTATTTGTGTTTATATCATTACCCTTATTTTAGGTTTGTTTTAGAATTTATGTATTCAATTATTCCTCGTGTGAATTTTAGGCTAGGATCACTTTTCTGATCTCAGGTTTCCATTGGTAAACCTCGTATTTCGAGATTAAATGGCGTCTAAGCTCATTTCCGATTGAGACTGGTACTCTCCACACAATAGTATTTATGACATAGGCATTACAAAACAATTACTTGATCATTTTGTAGGAGAAAAAACATCCATTGACCAGGTTTCAACCTCATTGGGTCTCATCAGAATGTACTAGTCTTAATCCTAAAAAAACATCAAGTAACCTCAAAGTATATGCACGAAACCTGGTCAATGGATATTTTTCTCCTACGAAATGATCAAGTAATTGTTTTGTAATGGCTATGCAGATACCAGTTCGATTTAAATAGGTAAATACAAAGTGTATTTACAGATGCATCTCATGTAATTGGTTTAATTTTAATTGCAGATTGCAGAGAAAGTTTTGCTTTTTTATATATTTTGTGTGCCTTAAAAGCAAAAAATGGACGCCGCCCCGGGAAGTAATGTTGCTTATTGCATTAAATATGCATGTACATTGTTAAAATCTCAAAGGCACAACGTATTTGATGTTTTGTTAGGGTTAAGACTAGTCCATTCTGATGAGACCCAATGAGGTCGAAACCTGGTCAATGGATGTTTTTCCTCCTACAAAATGATCTAGTAATTGTTTTGTATTGGCTATGCAGATACCAGTTCGATTTGTATAGGTAAATACAATGTGTATTTACAAATGCATCTCATGTAATTGGTCTAATTTTAATTGCAGATTGCAGAGAAAGTTTTGCTTTTCTATATATATTTTATGTGCATTAAAAGCAAGAAATGGACGTCGCCACTGGAAGTAATGTTACGTATTGCATCAACTATGCATGTACATTGTTAAAATCCCAAAGGCAGAACGTATTTGTTATAGCCATTTATAAAACACAGTATAGTTTCGAATCAACTTCTGTACAGTTTCAGCCTTAGTGCTAGTTCTAGCCAACTGATGGCGCTCTATCTTCCTTTCGCCACCGTACAGAGGTTTCTTCGTGCATGTACTTTAAGGATACTTGATGTTTTGTTAGGGTTAAGACTAGTCCATTCTGACGAGACCCAATGAGGTCGAAACCTGGTCAATAGATGTTTTTTCCACAACAAAATGATCAAGTAATTGTTTTGTAATAGCTGTGCAGATACCAGTTCGATTTGTATAGGTAAATACAATGTGTATTTACAGATGCAACTCATGTAATTGGTTTAATTTTAATTGCAGAGAAGGTTATTATATATATATGTATTGCTGTGGTAGGGGTTTAAAGTTTTAAACTTCGTCAGTGTCATCAAATAATTTTCAAAAAAAATGCCCAACTTAAAAAAAAATTGCTTACCCTTATTATTTTCTGCTTCAAAAATCATCAGCAGCTTCCCTGGCTAGCTCAGCTGTGCTTCTTCTCGGATACCTAAATTTACACCCATTCTTCCTTCACACTCGCACACCATTCAAAAAAAAATCACCAAATAATACAACAATCATACAATCTTTTATTTACCGCTATTTACAGACAAACTATTCACAAGTATAAAAAAAACAGTTTGATACACAAATTTCAAACTCAAATGTGATATGTTTTAAAGTCCTTGAAGTTCTAATTATGTTCAAACAAATTCAGTAAAATATGAGTAGATGGGCCCCTTATATTCTGACTGTACTCTGGAGTATGGTGAGCTCATAATAACTCAGTTTATTTAGTATATGCCTTTTATTAATACAAAATTGGTAGACCCGTTTACTCTTTACAATCCAATTTATATTCAGAATAAAATCTAGTAAGTTTTAAAATACACCCCTTTCCAATATTTAAATAACCCCAATAAATTGTCCAGTACATGTATCTTTTCCAATAAATTTATATAACCATAAATAAACCCTAAAATTCACTTACACATCACCAAAATTTCACAAAAGTTTATCAGACAACAGAAATTTCAAATAAATTAGCTGGAGATTGTTTCAGGCTTCTATCCCTTCGACGACGATCACCAAAACATCTGGGCTTCGTGACCATGCGCTGTGATACTCAGCGAATTCACATGATAGCTCAATTTGCAAGCAAGCGCCTCGTTTTATAGTACCATTCCATATCAGCATACAATTCTGGTTGTTTGGGATGCTTTCCCCACGTATATTATGCTTCTATTTATTGATTTTCAAGCTTCGTATAGTAGTAGCCAGACCTCTATTAACTTAATATACACTACACGTATTTTGCGTTAATAAATAGAAAGCCACTACTAATAATTTACACGTGCTAGCACAATATTTACTGTATTATTACCATATCTAATACTCACATAACAAAAACTCTACTGTAATGTTGGTCTATTGTAGTACAGTAGCATACAAGCGAAGATAAGACAAAGAGACCCGTAATAATTTAGCTAGAGTATTTATATCATTTCAAAATGCTACCCCCGGACACACTTCACGCGAAAAGCTTATTCTCAAATTAAAATTCGACAAATTTTGATACAACCGTGTTGAAAATTTCTGAAATTTATTCCGTCTCCGTGCCGTACGTAACCGAAATCGCTTCCACCTGTAGCGTTTGTCTAGGTTTGGAAAACCGTTCGTTCTTAACCAATGATACTATTTTCTGTTGTCATAAAACCCCAGATGCTCCACGATGCAGCGTCTGAAGAACGCAATCACACGAAACATCGATTATGGACTGTGAAGATAAAATAAAGTCCATAAGAAGCAAGAAGATTAAATTCGGGCAACTAAATCTCGGGAAAGGTAAAAGGGCAACAAATAACTTCGTAAAGTTATTCTCCGAAAATAATATCGACATCGGGCTTATACAGGAACCGCACATGTATAGCCACAAAATAACAGGTTTTGGGAAGAGGGTTACCGTTTTAAACGCACACAGCGAACGACCGCGTA
Source organism: Platerodrilus igneus (assembly GCA_036346225.1). Classification (NCBI taxonomy): domain Eukaryota; kingdom Metazoa; phylum Arthropoda; class Insecta; order Coleoptera; family Lycidae; genus Platerodrilus; species Platerodrilus igneus. The sequence continues at coordinate 10,020,343 of JARFIW010001325.1, read as the reverse complement.
GCGGAATAATAATAAATAATGGGACGTGCGCCGGATTAATCCTAAACAATCTGTCGAATGAGTTCATAACCACCGCAGAAATAAAAATGGGGTTGCATACGTTTTACGTGATAAGCACTTACCTTCCGCCGATCGATTCCCGGCGAAAGAATTCTCAAACAGAGGACTTAATAAATCAAATTGAAGGAATCCTTCGTAAAATCGGTAGAAATAGAAATTTAATTATCGCGGGAGATTTTAATGCTAAGTCGCCATTATGGGGCAGCCCTATTGAAGATGATAGAGGTTCGAATGTTGCTGATCTTTTACGGGATGGGACCTTAGTGTGATAAACACTAATGATTCACCTACGTTTGAAACGCATAGAGGCAGCAGTTTTATAGATATTACTGCAGTCTCGCACGAAATGTTAGAAACGATTTGTAATTGGAAATTGAGGTCGGACGAGGAAACGCTTTCTGACCATAAATTAATAACATGGGACATTGAAACCAAAACAAGCGCAAACGAGCAGCTAACTATATTTCCGCGGTTCTGTAATAAAAAAGCAAATTGGGAGCGGTTTAAAGAAAAATTTAGCGAAAGTATCCCTGCGCTCGAAAATGAGCTATTTAACTGCCGAGAGGCATACGAAGTAGAAGCACTCGCGAAAAAATTGAACGACGCGGTGGTAGACGCGTCGTCGTATTCCATGCCGCACAAGAAAACATTTAATGACAGCGTACCCTGGTGGACCCGGGAACTAACCACCAAGCGGGCAGAAACGCGTAACCTAAAGCGCCGCTATCAACGCGCCTCGGGAGAAATAAGAGAACAACGGAGAATAGAATATAATCAAAGTTACCGCGAATATAAAATATTAATAGAAGAAACGCCAACGAATAAATTTAAAGAATTCTGCACGCAAAACTCAGAGAAAGAACCCTGGGGAGCCGCATACCGGGTAATTAGAGGAAAACAACAAAAAATCGCGCTCAGTAATATAAAGAAAACAAATGGCGAATACACGGTAGGTTTTAAAACCACAGCGGAATATTTACTAGAGAAATTTTTCCCATCGGATAATCCCGAGGGGGATGAAGGGTCGCACGATTTAGTACGTCGGGAAGCTGCAGAGGCGCAAGGAACAGGTGCCGATAAGGCAATCCTAGTTCACGAGGTCGTCAGGGCTCTTAGGAGGATGAACCCTAAAAAGGCACCGGGGCATGATGGAATCACTTCAGACGCAGCTCTGCGGGCGTGCCTGTTAGCCCCGTGTGTCTTTGTTGGGTTGTTTAATCTTTGTTTAGAAAGGGGCGTTTTTCCACGTTGCTGGAAAATCCAAAATGTGAGATTTATACCCAAACCTAAAAAGGCGGATGCGTCAGATCCGGGCAGCTATCGTCCAATTAGCTTGCTACCGGTGCTGGGGAAAGTTTTAGATCGCGTTATGACTACGCGTGTTGAGCACCTAGTGCGAGACAGCAGCGGTTTTAATAACCGACAGTTTGGTTTCGTGGAGGGCAAATCGACGCGTTAGAGTTCGTTGTCGGAAAAATTAAGCAGGCAAGAGAATCTAAAGAGTATTGTGTCGTTGTTGCTTTGGACATTTCAGTAGCATTTGATGCTGCCTGGTGGCCATTAATCGTTTGCGAGTTAGATCATAGGGGTTGTCCGCGAAACTTAATGTCTTTGGTCAAGAGCTATTTCTCGGGGCGATTGGCACAGGTTGAAATTCCGGGTGAAGTTCTGTCGCGTGAGGTGGAAAAGGGATGTCCACAGGGGTCATGTTCTGGTCCCCCATTTTGGAAGTTGTTGTATGAGAGCATCTTTAGGGTCAAGTTGCCCGCAGGATGCTCAATCGTTGGGTTTGCAGATGACACGCTTTTAATTGTAAGATCGAGATTGCTAATGGATATGCGCACAAAACCGAACGAGGCGCTTAATAAATTACACGAATGGTCGCAGGCGGTAAAATTAAAATTTAACACTGCGAAGTCAGTTGCGCTTTATTTCGGCACGAAACCAGGACAGAGACCTCCTAGGTTAGAGCTAGGAGGGGAGAAAATCCCGTTTAAAGATTGTATTACCTACCTCGGCGTCAAGATCGGCAATAAATTAAATTGGAAAGCGCACGTGCAATACGTAAAAAGTAAGGGCGGCGAAATATCAAATAAAATGATGGCGGTGGCTAAAATTAAGTGGGGTTTCAGGGGCGAATCGCTGAGGACGGTTTATGCCGGAGCAATTGAGCCGGTAATACTGTACGCAGCTTCTGTATGGGCAGAAGGTTGTAAAATCCGGGAGATGCGTCAATTGACGAGCGTACAACGCATCACCGCGGTAAAAGCGGCGAGGGCGTACAGGACCACCTCCACGGAGGCTGTCCTGGTGATCAGTAGGAATCTCCCTATCGAGTATGTCGTTAGGGAGATTAGAGATAGGCGATTAATAAATATAGGAAAAGGGCGCGAAATTATCGAAGATCTTAATCTTGGTAATAGGGAAATTGCAAGAAAGAATGTTGTATCTGAGTTGGGGCACCCGGCTGATATTAGAGGAATCGAGTTTGTCGTAGGTGATGAGGACGCGATGGGTATCAGAATTTATACGGACGGTTCACGTATGGACGATGGACAAGCAGGCGCGGCGTTTGTCGTGTATAAGCAGGAAAGGGAGGTGTTTCGGTTTCAAACCAAACTCGCGAACTGGAGCACTATCTTCCAGTGCGAATTGGTAGCCATACGAGAGGCTATTGATTATGTAATAAACCATACGGGCAGAGACGAGTATTATATAATCAGTGATAGTAAATCGGCGCTGACGGCTTTAACAAACATGAACACCTCGACAGACCTCCAAGCGGACGTCTGGAGGATAGCGCGTACGGCGCTCGAGTTTCGACGTTTAAAGTTCTGTTGGGTCAGGTCGCACAATGGTAACGGAGGAAACGATAGGGCTGATGAATTAGCTAAAGAGGCCGCGACGGGAGACTTTCGAATATCACATTCGTCGATACCGAAGTCTTTGATTAAAAGAAAGCTGCGCGAAAAATCAATTCGACAATGGGAAGAGAGGTGGAACAACGCTGTCACGGGCAGATTGACCCACATATTCATACCGAGCATAGAAGCTAGAGGTAGGATCGAGGTTAAGCTCGATCACAAAATGGTGCAGTTCATAACAGGGCACGGCGCCCTGAAGGCGTATTTACAAAGGTTTGGGCTAACCAACAGCGACCGCTGCGAATGCGGTGAGGGCGCGGAAAGCGCAGAGCACGTGCTCTTCGACTGCCCGCTTGAGGCGGGAAATCGAGGGTTGGCTGATAGCATACTAGCTATCCTAGGTCTGGCATGGCCAAAGAGCCTAGAGGAAGTCGGAGAAATGGTTAACCAGAAGGCGTTCTGGACAGCCTTAAAAGAATTCGCGGGAAGGGTCGCGAGATTAGACAATGATAACCGCGTGTAAAATTCGGTGGGGTTGGTGGGAGGATTGGAAAATTTTAGATTGACTTGGTGTGAGTAAGAATACGAGCATAGATATAACCAAAACCTGATATTAAAAAAAAAATATATATATATATATATATATATATATAATAATAAAATAACATGATAATTATACCCAAATGTTCAATATGCACGAGAAACCCCCACACCATTAATACAATCACTGCCTATCTTCATAATTATGTGCGGAAATCGGGAAATCGGTAATAAATAATAAAAAATAAACAATAACAAATAAATCAGAAACCCTCTTTAAATTAAATCAATAAAATAAACAAAGATAATAAAATAGAGTGAAACCGCGCATCTCCCCAGGACTTGAAAATGAAGTGATAGTGATAGTGATTGTGATCCCCCCAAGAACATTTAGTGCATACCCACCAGGACTTTAGCAGTGCACCCCATCTTCCCCTTAGAAGTAAGTTACAGTTAGATGTAAGCAGACGACCAGATCTTCGGATGCTGGAGAATTTTATCATCGAGGTAAGACTTAAATTGTGGCGGCTGTACTCGCACAAGCATTGATTTACATTAATTAGTAGTTTTTGAAATAATTTAACAAGCACGTTTTGTGTGTAATGGCGCTAGCCGAAATATGCTTGTGGGAGTGCACCTGATAAATAGGGTGATGCTTTTGCTATTTTGTGCACTGCTATATGCTTAACGCTTATTAGACATTTATTTATATATTTATATAATTATATTTATTTATATTTTATATTTACACTTATATTTATTAGCATGTATTGTAGTATTTTGTGGCATATTTGTTTTGTTTGACGTTCTGTCGCCATTTTGGTTGCAGTATATATTTGGGAAGGAAGAGCAGAATTGAGAAGATTGTAATCATAATATAAATCAGTTAGGGAATGATAGGGAAAGCTAGGGATAAATTTAAATTAGTTAACTAGATTTGGATAGTTTCAAGACGACCCTTCAGGTCGCACTGGTAAGCAGAGCCGGCGTCTGCTATCCGGTATTACGGATCCCTCCCCCTCTTATTTTTGCTTGTGTCTTATTGATCGGGTGCACTCCAAAGTCAGCGGTAGAGATACCATTATTTACAACCCTGTTTTTAGTTTTTGTATTTTAGTTTTTGTTTCAGTTTGTCAGATTTTTATGTTTGTTAGATTGTTAGAACTTGTTAGGTTTGTTAAATTTTTAGGTTTGTTAGATTTTTATTTAGTTTTTTTTATTTAGGGTGGATTAACTATGAAGTTGGAATTAATTAGAAGCACGATTATTTTCGCGTTTAAACCCAATGTAGTACCTCCGGGTGGAGCATTGGGGACGTGGCCGCAAGTATAGCGGCCCTTATTCAAATTATAATGTCATAAAACCCCGTCTAAACTTTATTTATCTCTGTCTGCTGTAGCGTTCCAAACCCTACTGGTGTTATAGAAAACCGATATTGCTGACAGCCCATCTCCACTCCACGTGAATATAGTACGTGCGTTTTAAATATAAACGCTTTTATACCTGTCTCTATCTGTAGTATATAACCTATCGTGCATTTCCCTTGCTCTATAAGAACTTTGTTAGCTTATTGTTCACGCTAAATTAACGGTTGAAAATATTTTTTATGAAGTCCTGTCTTAATATGCTCATAATTTCGACCAATATAACCTTTTAAACATGCAGGTGTTCGTTAATTATCGAGCGTTTAGCACAACAATTCTTAGAGTTTATTTTTTGTCGTATCCGATAAACTGACGTTTGCTTGTTACAAAGAAACCTTTTGCCTTGGAATTATTGATTTTCTAACCATAGTGGGTTTTCTTATACTCTTAATTGTTGGATTAAAATAAATTAACATTAATTATGCATATTCCATTTGCTTTAAAACTATTTTTCTTTATGTACTTTCTAACATACCATTATTAATTATAAAAATACGTCAATACATGTCCGTTCTCCCTAAATGAATTAAATAAATTTTGCGCGTAAATAATTTGTTCTTTTCTCTATACAAGGTGGTCGAAATTATATATATATATATATATATATATATATATATATATTCAGTTCTTGAATTGTCAAATTTAGTGGTTTATTTGTATTTCTTTAGGCAGCGTATAAGTTAGATTCCGAGTCAATATTGTCAATAAATGCATTACTAAAAAATAGTGAAAAACATTGGTAAAGTGTCTCCACCTTTAAAAATTCGTCAGAAGGTTGAGTAGATCTACGAAGCTTCAACTGGTCCTCATTGAGGAACAAATATTTCTTTTTCCATTTTATTATGGAGTTTTTCTGTTTCACTTTATTCGTTTTCTTAGCAGGATAATTTTCTTGAGATACACCTTCAGCTTCATTATCATCGATACTAACATCAAAATCATTATTTGCATCATCATCATCAGGTATATACTCAGGATTAGCTAATGAATCTGTATCTGAGAAAACATTATCATCACTGCTTATATCACTCATATTTTCAGCAAAATATTGCTGTTCTTCTTCGCTCAAAAGTCGTTTTCTCATCTCCATTCTTAAAAAACAGGTAGTTTACAATTCAGCCTTAATGATGGAACAAGTTCATAGGTTGCAGATGGGCAACGCATGGTTCATGCAATAATTACATGATGTTGCAGAATTGCAGCATACATACAATGCTATCTACAACGTGGAATAATAATATTTTGTGAGTTTCTATATGTAGATGTTATGGTACTTACCCTATGCACAGTAGAATATTTATTGAATTGAAATAATACTATTTTAGTAAAAAGTATTCAATCTTGTAAACATCGGTTCGAAATGTGAGGTTAAAATCGGAACAGCTGTTCGGAAAAAGTGTGACATAACCATATGATGCAAAGTGGACCTATAGAAATGGTGTTCTCTATTCGAATACATTGTAGAAGTTTTCCTACATCATGAATTGGTCACTTTTCATACACGAGTTTAGATATACAATAGGAGAAAGTGTATGTTGCATAACTGCAACATAATGCACTTAATGATGCATAACAATTCGGGATCTTCTAATTTGGTTATTTCTAACTTCAGCTGCATCTACTTTAGGCATTTCGACGCCAACAGATTCTAGCTCATAGGTATTATTTTGGTTTAAGCAACCTGGCATAAAAAACATATTGGCGAACACATAATTTTTTCCTGGAGTGAATGATATTTTAATATTCATACCCTGAATTTACAACAACCAACAATTAAACGACCAGTAGTTGTTTTAACAGTTAAAAGTTACTAAAACTGTTAATAATCCGAAATTACAATACTTCAGACCCTTCCAATTAAGTTCGAAACTTTTTGTAAGCTTATCGTTCTACATTGAAATAATTTTGTTCAGTTGGGGTAAGGAGTCTGCTTGCATTCTCTATAGGACGCAGCTCATTGTTGTTACCTTGCAACAAAACAATCCTAATGATATACAACCAGCATAGGTTTGCAAAAAATATAGTAAGTTTGGGTCAGCTTGAATTAAAACAGGAACTAAAGTGAGTTTTTCTTGTGGCGTATTAAATATTTGCAGCTTACGTTTAGCTAGAACGAAGCACACTATTTTTTTTAAATGTTTGTAAGCGGGCATACTACAGACGAAAAATGTGTTATAAATTTTCGATACTAAGAACAAGTTTGTATAAAACTAAGAAAATCTTTAACAGAACACGGTACGCTGATGTTAGTCGCTGAAATTTTTCCCTGTCAACTTCAATATTATTGGAAGTCAAAACATAATCAAAGAATTTAACGATTTCTGTACAAAACAACATTTTTCGCGACGCGTTATGTTTGGGTCTTGGGAGCTGCCTTTTTAAAAACCAGTTCCAAAACTTCTTAACAAATTTATTTTAAACAGACATTAATAATGGAATTTTACAAACTTGATTTAATTTACTCTTAAGTTCAAAAATAACTATTAAATGTACTATTTTGAGTAGCCTAAGCAACTGCAATGTTAAAGCTGAATACTTTGACTGACTGCCGGGTCCTGGAGCTCTCGGACTTTTTATAATGTCCCTACCGCCTCACATGGCTGTGGGAACTTGCAGATCTCAAGTCTGCTTATTTCTTAATACTATTCATAAATACAATGTTGTAATCTTAATTTCTGAGTAATCACGGTATCTTGACCATCTGTGACCGGACATCTGCAGTGTTACTATCGTCTGCGATACAAAGTATTGCATCCGTTCTCAGGAACTGTTGATAAGCTTTATAAATTGTCCTTGTATTACAATGTTGCATTTCACTTAGCGTATTCTTAACACTTTCTAATAATTTCCTAATTATTCTATTTTATATTACATATATCAATTTGGGAGATACATAACTCGCGTGCGCAGATTAAATAATTTAAGCCTCTTAAGAACTACACGGACGCCATCAACTTGCTTTTCAAAATCTGTCAGACATCACTAATATATCGTTCAAATAGGCATAAACCGACATATCACAGAGACCATTGTAAAATCTCGATATCAGTTTTTGAGAAGTAACCGCAAACCGAAATCCATTCGAAGGTAGTGAAACGTTCCGAACGAAGTGGCCAAACATATTTTATTCCTATCTTCCTCAGCTATAAGAATTTGAGAAAATCGAGACTGAAAATCTATAGTATTCATGTAGATAGTTTGTTTAGAAGTATGCAGAAACTGATCGTTGCGAGGTAAAGGAAACGAATCCATAGCATTCAAACGCCTATAATAAACACACATGGGTAGCTTTATGTTCTTTTTATGAACCAGTAAATCAGGAATTCTCAAGGTAACTCCCAATCTTCAATCACATCTTCCGAAGGTATCCTATCTATTTCTTCCTTTAAAAATTGTATCTTTTGCTGCATATAGGATAAGTAGGAACTGAGATCGGATTATGATCAACAGTCTATATCCTATAAATATTCACGTATAAGCACTTCTATATTTTACGTTAATCTGAGGAAGGGAATTTTTCTTTTTCCTCGCGTAATGATACAACATTGCCACCATTTCATCGCCATTTCTTCCAATAGCATAGATAGACCACGGTACGCATTTTCATTCAAAACGTTTAGGCAGTGTTTACAGGTTCAAACGGCGTATGGAAAAGCGTAACATCCAATGAATCAGAACCACCTTGTTGTACATTGTAAAAGTTTTCGCAATTATTTGTAGACAAAAGTGGAAGCATAGATACATTAGCATCATCGTTATTAGAAACTGTACCGATTTTACTAATAAAGCAGCTAATTGTTCATCACTAAACACTACTTGTTGGGCCACTATATCTAAACTACTACACGCCAATGATTTGTAAGCACATATAAACTAAGAGTACTACGAACACAAGCAAGTGCTTTGATAGCTATTAGCTTCTAGCTAACGTAAATAAGCAAGCAAAACCGGAATATATACTAATACAACAGGTAAATTCTTCAAAAACGACGTTTTAAACATAAATTTCTACGTACAGTTTTGACGATGAATGTAATGGAAAACCAAAAGGATTTAGAAATCAATAAAAATTTCTAACAGCAGCAGTGCATCTACAAGACCATCTTGAAAAAACTTCTACAAAATCAGAGAAACACCTTTGACTAGTACGTTCACTCGTATTTTAGCAGCAAACCAAAATATTCAGGACCAAGTTAGGCGCCAAGTTTAAGGGGACTCATAAAGCAAGCCTGGTTCTAGTTGTATTTAATGAACAGAACTTTTAAGTATTGTAACAATTTTTTTACGACTGCAAATGACCAAAAATTTATTAGTTAAATACGTCTTTTGTCTGTTTGATTAAACAAGTAAATATCGTCATTTAAATAAATATTCGTATTGGGATCATGTAGCCCAACCATAATACGGAGATGCTAGTTTTGTTGCTAACAACAGGCGTTAACTGTTTGAATAAACATTTCAATGTCAAACGACTTTGATATAATATGCGCAACGTGTCAACGACTCACTCTGGCTGGGGCACCTGACACGCAGACATCATGGAGAACCTTAGAGTTTTAGCCAGTAATTTACGTGTGGCTTTAGGCCTATGTGTTAAATCAAGTGTATTATGCACTTGAAGAAGTGTTTTTAATAATGGTAAGCAAATAGATATAATCTCTTAAACAAACTAAATAATTTTGTTATAGCGCTCTTATTTACTCTGTCTAATTTTGTCTTGTATAATCCTATGTGATCTTTTCTTTTCGTTTCCGCTCATCAATTTTACCATTTAATGTGAGCATTTATCAATTTGATTGTAGTATTCTAAATTTAATAAGAATGTACTTCAATGTGGCGATAATAATAATTTGATCTATTTTGAACGTCCTTCAACTTGACCATAATATTTGAGATTTAATAAAACGTTCTGCAATAAGGCCGTAATACTTGAGATTTAACCGGAATGTTCTTCAATTTAATAGCAATTCTTTTGTTTCAATCTAAACGTTCCATAATTAGCATTTAAAAAAATTTTTTAATTGCTATGATAATTTACAAGTAATAATGTGGATAATTACACTCAAGATAATTGTTTGGATAACGAACTAAATGCAGTAATAGATCGAAGCTTTGCATTTTTTGATAACTGTTTGAATTTATTTTGGTTTGTTCCGTTATTGCGTAGAGGAAATACGCTTTAAGCTAGTATAATCGGGTCCAAGAAGCGTACAGTTGATTGGCTTCACTACAACATGTGAACAGCGACGTCATTTGTCTGTCCAGGAACAGTATGTATGCACATATGGTTTAGTGCAATGTAATACTGTCACACAAACAAGATACCCGGCGAAACAAGGTAAGCGTTCTTTATCATTTTCACATGACGTCCGCATTTGGCCAACATTGATACAAGGCAACATCTGAAAAATAACTTTGTGATGACCTATAAATATTATGTTGCTTAATAAACTATAAAGGATTTTGATGTTTTTTAATTGTCAATATTTAAATCCAGGGTAATAACCGTTATTATTATTATTAACGAACTTAAGCACCTTGATTGAGTTCTGATTAAAGTTTCATTTATGTGTAATTATAGTTAAAGCTTTTGAACGTTGAATTATTAGATTTTTGATATTTTCATATAAACTTGTAAGCCTAATAACAGATCTGATATTTTGGGTATTGATTTGAGTTAATCTTGTAGCAAAAAGAAATGCTTAACGTATTTGATATTTTATTTGAATTTATCACTCTACATCTGTGTAGAAGAAATTATAGTACCATTTTTGATATGTAAATTTTGTACAAACAACTTTTTATCATGAGGCAACATTTAATTAAAAAATCATCATTTAATTCATTTAATTAATTGTTTTATTTTGAACAAGTGAGTTCAAAAATAGGGTAATTAGATCAAGGAATAAAAGGCATAAATACCTTCAATATAATTATATTTGTAACTTCCATTTGACGAAGAAGCTCTGATAGCTCTTTCAGAATTTGATGCCTAATATGTGTGTCTATAAAAGTGTGTACATAATTAATATATACAGTTTTTTTTTAATTATGAGGTAGCAAGAGTAGACCTCTTGTGTCCTCCATTTGTTAATTTAATACAATTTTCTTTAGAGCTCCTGCGTAAGCAGTTAATACAATATTCCTCTTTAAGGACTCCCAAGTGCCCCTTAGGGAAACTTTGTGTTTAAAATTTTATGACTTGGTGGCGCCTTCCCCATACCCCTATTTTGGTATAAATTAAGCCATAGTAAGTGAATAATGTTTTGTAAAAAGAACCACGACCAATCCTCATAAGCTCTACCCGAAGAATAGACCCCTAGCATAGTCGGAAGATAGTTGCGTTCCATCATTTTAAGGAAATTCTTCCTTAGAGTTCACTGGTTCCATCAGGGTATATTAAAGAACTCACGGGTTACTTTAATTATACAATTAATCAATAAACCAGTAACGATAAATTCTCTAAGAATATAACAATCTCAGTGCAGTAAAAATAACAAAGCGTCACAGACTACTACGTGCATTACTAACCGAACTATTAAAACATAAATACAATTCAATAAAGTTAGAGGAGCACGGAACTGGCAGCCCGTTTATCGTATAGAAAGTTAAGTGCAAACGTCAAAACAACTATAGGAACACAGATACGCGAAGTTAGCCGCGACTTTGCAAGCACTAATGTTTTCATAGATACCGAAAGTTAGTGCTTCGTTAGAGCTCTTTAGTGTTTTATTAAAGAAGATAGCAGAATAATGATCTCTCCGAAAATGGAATTATTAAATTTTTCGGCGAAAATTCACACTTATCCGGGGTTTTCTTTAATTAAAAAATTTTTTCACCCTAAAGTAAGTGTTTCGTTAGTGCTCTTTATTGCTTCATATCTCAGCGACGTACGACTACTAATAAAAAAGATGTGGTCACTTACATTTTTGCGGGTAACTTTACAACCGGCCATTTAAGTTTAAAAATTCGTTCTAACCAAAAGTTAGTGCTTCGTTAGTTCTCTTTAGTGCTTCATATTTCAGTGGCGTACGACTTTTACTAAAAAAAGTGGTGACCCTTATATTTATAATTCTAGCCGCGGCTTGTTTCAATTTTAGAAAAACTTTTGCAGCCAAAAGTTAGTCCTCCATTAGTGCTCTTTAGTGCTTCATATTTCAGTGGCGTACGACTTGTAATAAAAAAAAGTTATGGCCACTTTTGTTTTAAGTTCTAGCCTGGGTTTGTTTTAATTTCAAGAAACTTTGGCAGCCGAATGTTTGTGCGTCGTTATTATTCTTTAGTGCTTCATATTTAGTGGCGTACAACTTCTGATAAAAAGTTATGGCCACTTATATTTTTAATTCTATTTGCGGCTTGCTTCAATTTCAAAAAATATTTGCAGCCGAAAGTTAGTGCTTTGTTAGTTCTCTTTAGTGCTTCATATTTCAGTGGTGTGCGACTTGTAATAAAAAAGTTATGGTCACTTATATTTAATTCTAGCCAGGGTTTGTTTCGATTTCAAGAAACTGTAGCTGCCGAAAGTTAGTGTGTCGTTAGTGCTTTTTAGTGCTTCATATTTCAGTAGCATACAGCTTCTAATAAAAAATTATGGCTACTTTCATTTTCAATACTAGCCGCGGTTTGTTTTAATTTCAAAAAACTTCTGCAGCCGATAATTAGTGCTTTGCTAGTGCTCTTTAATGCTTTATATTTCAGTGGTGTACATCTGCAAATACAAAAGTTACGACCACTTACATTTTTACAGCTATATTAATACTTTTTAGTGCTTCACATCTCAGTGGCGTACGAGTTCTAACAAAACAACCGCGCCACTTCTAGCTGGCAGCGATTTGTTTTAACTACAAAAAATTTCTTACGGCCGAAAGATAGTGTTTTGTACTCTCGAGTGCTCCATATTTCAGTGGCATGCAAATATAGATACCAGAGAAATGGGAAAATTTTGAGGTTACAACTTAATTTGATTAATTTTATATGAAAACAATGCCCCTAAACTTCAAACGAATGCTATTTACTGAGTTAGAATTAGGGCAGGATATCGTGATTGTATTTTTCTAGACGCTCTTATACAGCTGCGATTTAATAATAAATTCTCCATGTAAAAGCAACATTTCCTAAAGGTATATAAGGTAATAAATTCCAATTATTAATAATTTGTTTTAATCAAGTGAATAAAGCATTCGAAAAAATTGTTTTCTATCCGCAAAAAATATTATTTATCCAATTATACTAAGAAGTTGCGAAATAAGAAAGTTTACACACGAGTCGTTATAGGGTAAATCTTAACGTCAGCTGTTTATGTAATACATTATCAGGAATTTAAAATACCCATATCATTTTCGGAAATAACTCTTACTTGCAACTTAATAAGCTGTGGTGCTAGAAATAAGGTATATCCGAAATTAAACTTTGGAAATAAATATAATTAAACTGGCCTTGAATAGAATGAATAAAAATATACAACTTCAAAATTCGGATTCAGAAGTTGGCTAAAACATTCTGCACTGCTTCATTGTGCTTTAACCCCAAAGCACGGCACTTCCGGTTTCGGAAATATTCACTTCACAGGTCGGATCCGAAAATGGGCTATAGCTTTAGCTTTAACGCCGAGATTTATTAAATCGCAGCTGTATAAGAGCGTCTAGCAAAATACAATCACGATATTCTGTTCCAATTCTATTTTCGTATAAAATTAATAAAATTAATTTGTATCCTCAAAATTTTCCCATTTCTCTGGTATCTATATTTGCATGCCACTGAAATACAGAGCACTCGAGAGTATAAAATACTATTTTTCGGCTGTAAAAAATCTTTGTAGTTGAAATAAATCGCGACCAACTAGAAGTGTTGCAGTTGGTTTGTTAGTAGTCATAGGCCACTGAGATATCTAGCACTAAAAAGCATTAATGAAACACTATTTTACGGCGAGACGAAATTTTTGAAACTGAAACAAACCACCGCCAGCTGTAAAAACGTAAATAGTCGTAACTTGTTTATTTGCACCCGTACACCGCTGAAATACGAAGGACTGAAGAGTATTAACGAAGCATTAACTTTCGGCTGCAAAAGTTTTTTAAATTAAAAAAAATCGCGGCTAGAATTAAAAATATAAGTGGCCGTAACTTTTTATTAGAAGTCGTACGCCACTGAAATGTGAAGTACTAAAGAGCACTAACGATGCACTCACTTTTGGCTACAAAAGTCTTTTGTAGTAGAAACAAACCGCGGCTAGCATTAAAAATATAAGTGACCATAACCTTTTTATTAGAAGTCGCACCTCTCTGAAATATGAAACACTAAGGAGCACTAACGAAGCACTAACATTAGGCTGAAACGCATTTCTAAATTTGAAACAAACACCGGCCAGAACTATATATATATATATATATATATATATATATATATATATATATATAGTGGGAGTGAGAGTGGGAGTGAGTAATCAAGTGTTATTTGTAAACGTGATTGGATCCACAAAACAAGATTTAGATATACATAGATGAGTTCCTGAAAAGCCCTGAAACAATTTTAGATGAATGGTGGTGTAGAAAATTTTTTAAAGGCGGCTAGAAATCCGAAGACGTAAACATAAACCAGCTGGAATGGTGGGATGAGCAAGTCCGATTTACATTGTTGCCACGAGTGCAGTAACCTTCAGGTAACTTATGTACTCAAATTTAGACCAGGGTAGAAAATTAATTAACAACATCAAATAATTTTAATCACTCAGTATAAAGAAACAAATAGAAATTACGTGCGAAATTTATATTAATTAATTCAATTTTTAAGTATCGGGTATTAAACAATGTGTACAAATAATATTTAATATTTAATTAGGATTCGCTAAAAATTAAAGGGTAGAAGTCAATGCCATTCATTATTATTTTAATTGGAGTTAACTGAACGATTATTGAGATATAATATGCATAAAAGCTTTTAAAAACCCAATAATACCAAATATGAGACTCGTTGCTAGCATACAAATCTATCAAGGGGGTTAAAATACGTGGAATATCCAAGTCGTAGAAGTATTACGATTGAACACCTGCGTATTTTTAAATATCACGTTCTATTTAATTTGTTTGGATAAACATGAAAATTCTGCGTATATTGCAAACGGTCGGATAAACCATAGTTTATATTAACGAGAAAGGCTACATGAGCGGTTATTTAACTCAAGTAAGTCACGTCGCGAGTCCACGTGGATTTTACACAGCAGATAGTAAAGAATATCGATTTCTACCACTCAGACCAAGGTAGAAAGGGATGGATAAAAGCGTAAAGCAGAGACACTGATAATAAAGGCGTGATTTGTGAAGCTTCACTAGAGCTACGATTGGTTGAAATAAGAGGCAAACATGAGAGGAGAAAGCAAAGCAGTTGGTGTGTAAAATTAATTAGTTGTTCTCGGACGTGTTTGCGAGCCGTGTAGAAATTTCTTAGATTTTCAACTTGGACGTGTGCAAATTTAATAGAATCGCTGTGCCGAACCGTCGAAAGGGGACATAGAATGCGAAATTCTAAAAATTGTCCGTTGAGGGACAAATCCGACGTGCAAGCAAGCCGTTATATAAACCCGTGCAAAGAGAAGTTTCGCTCTCTTTATTTTGATGTTATACGATACTGCAAGCAGAATACGTGCTACGATACTAGTTATTATGCATTAGTGCACTTAGAAAAGATAGATAAGGTAATAAAGTTTAGTTATATTTGCGGGTATTACCATACCAATTATCTAAATAAGTAGCGATCAATAAATACATTGAAGTATGCAGCTTTGTATAGCGTGAGCGAATTATGAATTGCTTTGCTATTTTTCGGGAGTGAGTAATCAAGTGTTATTTGTAAACGTGATTGGATCCACAAAACAAGATTTAGATATACATAGATGAGTTCCTGAAAAGCCCTGAAACAACTTTAGATGAATGGTGGTGTACAAAAATTTTTAAAGGCGGCTAGAAATCCGAAGACGTAAACATAAACAAGCTGGAATGGTGGGATGAGCAAGTCCGATTTACATTGTTGCCACGAGTGCAGTAACCTTCAGGTAACTTATGCTTTGTTGTTCGATCTTTGATGTTTTGGTGTGTGTTGAATATCTCTATAATTTGTTTGATAAAATGAACAGTAGTAATTTGTATAAACCACAAAATTTTAATTTTAAGGTAAAATTGTTGAAAGGAGTATTTATCAGGTTTATGTTCTTGATTATGATGAAAATTTGGGTCTGTCTTTGAGCTCAATTAGACTAACCTATTAAGTAACGTAAAGGGGTGGGAGATGCTCCCTTTTATTCAGACTTAGGTCTGCACATATTGTGTATTTAACTAGTGTGCATCCTACCAGGAGAGATTCAACTGGGCGAGTACGTGCAATATTTAATATAATAGTTCATAAATCCCTGTACAAAATTACAATTACGTGAGATTGAAGGGTACGGAGTACTATTGGCGAACGTAATCCACAATATAAAGCTTAAGGTGGAAGTGATTTTTGGAGCGCCTGAACAATACATATAGTAAGTAACTCCAAGTATAACCCAACCGGCTGCATGATGGCGCAGGGCAGTGCCTCGCAATGGTCGAATTTTAAGATAGCAAGCGGTCAACCTATGACAGCACGTGGAAGGGGTAGTTTATATAAAACGTAAGTCTAAATTTGATTTAGTAATTAACAGATATTTACAATTTATTAATTAAGGCACTAAATAATGCAATAAAAAATCTAACTAAATAATTCAGTAAGAAATCTAGCTAAGTACGTCGTAAAACTACAATACTCTAAGTACTGATTACAATAAGTGGGAAAACTCTAAATCAATTCGTCAAGAGTACAACTAAAACCTAAAGCAGCACGAAGTCACTGGTTAGCAACACGCTGTGGAGAAGCAGTTCAAGGTATTGGGGTGCGAGCAAAGCCACGGGGTCACAACTTGGAATCCACTAATTTAGCAACTGATTCGAACCAGGAAATCAGTCGGGAATATACCGCGTGAGCATTTATGTTTCAACTAATAGCATAAATATTATTTTTGAATATTTGAAACTTATATGTGTTTAGATATTTTGTTTAAAGAAAAAGATGTTTGTTAACATGTAGAAAATACGTTACAAGGGAAAGGTTTATTGAACGTTCAACGAAGCATTCAATATAATAGATAATTATTTTTGCTAGTTTTAATTGATTAAAAAGGGGTTATACTATTGTAAAAAGCAAATTGAATATTTATTTTTACTTTCAAAAGTATTGAATAGCAGATAGCATAACGAAGGTTGTAGAGGTGTAAATTGTACATATTTCTTAGTTTATTATGCAAATTTTGGTGAATTTCGTTTACCTTATTCAGGTATGACACTCAAAGAAAGAAGGGTGTAAACATTCTTTGTTATCATATCATCGTTCACTCTGTGCAGAGCTAGCCGAAACAAATTTAATTTTGTGAATTTTGAAATTATTTTAGATTATTTAGAGGCACATAGTGGTGGCCGTCAGCAAGATAACTGAGGGTTATATACACCTGATCATTTCAAATCGATTTGAAATCATTATTTGGGCTTTGTATAAAGGTCTAAGTTATTATTTCATCTTATTCAATGTAATACGATAGTATTCATCAACTTACCTTATGTAATTAACTACCTAAAATATTTATATACTTAATACTTGGCTTATAGCCGTAATTTTGAGCGTTTCTTCATGTCTATTACTGACTTAAGTCAAAAATTGACAGTGTCAGAGATATGATTGACATAAATACCAAACGTAATTTTTAAACGCATTGTCCTAGATAGTTACAGGTTTAAGTCTTGTCCAAGACCTTATATTTTCCTTCTATCAATTACTAGCTCGATTTGAAATGATCATTTGGGTTTTGCATAAAAATCTAAGTTATATTTTCTCTTTATTCACTGTAATATATATTGCCGTGGAACGTGCCTTTAGGTCACAGGAACTGGTACTTTCTAAAAAACATTTGAGCCCCACAGATTGGGCGTCATAAGTTGTCGTGAAACTCTCTAATTTAAGCTGCGGACTTCACCAGTTTTAAAAAAAATTACTTTCAAAATTATAAAAATTTTTACAAAAATTTTCTTATCCGGATTCTGCTTTATCAAATTAATTTCTTAAGCAGCTTCCCTGGCTAGCTCAGCTGTGTCTCCTCTCGGATACGTAAATTTACTATCATTCTCTTTACCGTTCACACACCATTCAATAAAATCACAAAATAATACAACAATCATACAACATTTATTTACCACTATTTACAAATAATAATTCATGGTTATGTACAGTTCGGTGCTCAAGTTACACCTCAATAAATGCTATCATTGTAAAGTCCTTGTTTTTAAAATTGAAATTTCAAACACATTTAATGCAACAGGAGTAAATGGGCCCCAAATAATACCTTATCTTTATTTATTACTGCACACTGGAGTATGGTGAGCTCCTGATTACCCAGTTTATTAATGTAATCTTTCCACTTTGTATACTATGACTACAAACTTAATAAATCCATGTACTCTTAACAATTAAATTTAAATTCATCAAGAAATTTAATAAGCTTTACGTACACCTTTTGTTTTATATTCCAAAATACCATAATAATAGTCAGTTATACGTATCCTTTTCAATACGTTTAATTACCAGAAATAACCATCAAAGTTCACTCACACATCACAAACAATTCAACAGATCGCGGACGATTAACCCGATATATGTTAGAAAAGGACGAGACAGCGCACATAAAGTTAAAATTCCTAAATATTATACATAACATTTATAAAGAAATGGCTATGGTAGTACAAAAATTTTAATGCCATCATAAAATTAATAGTACAATTCTGAAAATCGTTAAATGGAGAAAAACACTTTGTCTAAACGAAATTTAACGAAATGCTTCTGTTGGTTTTCACGGTTATTTCCAATTTTCTTCAATAGTATCTAAAAAATACATAAGAAAATATAAATCTGCAGCGGGAGTCAGATTACAGACACCGACTAAATTTAAAAGCATTTCAAACGAATTATGAGATTTCACAATACGCGTTATTACCTTAGATTTGATTATTCTTCTGATAAAATAAAAATTCAATCAAGATACGAATTATGTTTATCACTCTCAAAAACGGTTTTTTAAAAATTTTTATTAGCGTGAGAACATTACAACACTGATGTCATACTTGATCTAATCTCTAAGCCTAGCGTTACCTCTATTTATACTACTTCCTTATCTAATTCATTTGAAATACATAACTCCTCCGGCCCTAAATGAGAACTATGGGGAACCAGAGTTCGAAAGTCCAGGAAAGTTCCTTGTCTCATGTTCTGTGCTATCTTCGTATACATGTTTAGCTATTGACTTCTTTAAAAAAATATCTATAAATTAAATATAATATCAGAAAAATAATAGTGACATACAAAATTATCGTATAAAAGCTAATATTCTTAAAATTGATTACAGGACTTTCTAATTTACTTAATTCTAGTTTTTCATTTTCTAAAACTCGATAGACCTCATTTAATTCATTGAGATGTATCGGATCTATTTCTAAAGGTTTAAGGTCAAAGTTTGGCATTTTTGAATTATTGGCATAAACTTCTAAGCGTGGTAATACAATATTCTTATAACTAGAAATTTCCTTAACAAAGTTTTAACACTACTTCATCGATTGACACTTCACAAGAATCTTTAAGTTCTAGCAAATAGCTACCGTTTATAGGAATACTGTTTTTCACTTTTCCGCACTTGTGTATAACAACTAAATTATGAGGCACTACGATGATCCATTTGTTCTTCTCCAGTTTTTGAATCTTCTTTGTGGTTATCTTCACCGGTATTTGGTGACAATTACGTATATTATCGGCGTATCTTATTAATTCAATTTCACATGGTGCTGTTGAAGTAATTTTTGATGTTTGTAGTTGATGGCAAATGAATTCTGCCTGAGTGACTTCATAACAATTTGTGTCAGAAACTGCATAGGTGTGGTCGTTTAACAAAAGGTATTTTGCACTAGGGATGATCATCTTAAAAGAAGTCTGATGTGGAGTAGGTAGTGGATACAAATGATAATAGATAAAATCGTCCATTTCAACAATTGGTACTTCCAAAATAAACACTATACTGTTATCTTTGCTGTAGCTTTTAATATTGATGATTTTTCGAATAGCAACGTATTGAGTACTGTCACTTCGAATGGGAATTTCTTGCCTTGTAACTGTTTACTGGCTGTGGTTAGTTCAGAAAATAGTTCATGGGGTTCTACCATAGCATTATGAAAATATTTAATTTAGAAAAAGTAATAGCAACTTCGATTCGTTCCAATAGATCATATAGAATCTGAAAATTTGTGGAAAATTGCAGAGCTAATCTTTCTAGAGCAAAATAATGAAAAGTTTCTACTTTGTCAATACTTAAATTTTAATTTCTTTTGAAATCTCCTCGATTCGGTTTTTAGAATATATTGATTGTGAGCTAATATTTTAGAGTTATTTTCGAAATTCTGAAGGAAGTTTGAAATAGAGTTATTTGATCATTAATTAAAGATTTGATTTTTCTTGGTTATTAGTTAAAGATGAAATGGCATTGTCATATCTTTCTCCATCGTTATAATCTAAATTTCCGGTGAGAAACTTTAATGCTGAGCCTACACCGTTAAAAGAGATCGTTTTTCTCGTTTATTCCAAAGCGGATTTAATTGTTTTAATTGTATCTCAATTTTATTTTCTAAAATTTGGACTGTGTGATACGAATTGTGAAATGATTGATTGAATTGGAATACATGTGGGATAATGATAGTGTATTTTGAATTTCTTCATATTGAGCCTTTAAAGTCAAAAGTTTTTGTAATATTAGCAATATCATAAATTTGAATAAATGTCCAAAATCGGTTTTATTTGGGCTGTGCCTAAACGAAGAGGAAGAAGTCCGGGGTTGTCGTCTAAATTGAAGAACTGGGCTGCAATTCGTCTTGTGACTGTGCAGAGGGCGAATCTGTAACAGGGGTCTTTTAGTTCCTTAATATGTATAATTTCTTTACTTAATGTAATTTCCTTATTTTTTGTTTCTCTCTTGAAATTTCTACCCTATTCTTATCTAATATTTTAGTAATTTTATACGGTCCTAAAACACCTTATCTTTTTGTTTCTCTTTTAGGATTCTTCTTAAAAACTATTTGTTCTACTTTAAATTCTGGATTAGTATCTCCATTGGTATTTTTCTTATCTACTACTTTCTGTTTATTTTCGACTAATTTTTCATTTACTTTATTATATACGTGTTCTAATTTTTCTTTATGGTTATTAACGTAGTCTGAATAAAAGTTAGGGGTTAAAAGATTTCATTGGGGTCTCTCGAATTTGTATGTCCAAACGTCAATTCAAAGGGAGTATATTTTGTCGCACTGTGGATCGAGTTATTATAACCTATTATAGCATAGTCCATTAAATCGCTTTCTTTGGGGTAAATATCGCGTAAAAGTCTTAAGTGTTCAATTAGTGTGGAATGTGTTCTTTCAACTATGGAGTTGGATTCGTGATGTCCGGATGTTGTGAAATGTACATTAATTTTGTGTAGTCCTAAAATTTCTTTAACTGTAGCGTTGTTAAATTCCGTTCCTTTATCTGTCACAATGGTTTGGGGTATACCGAAAGAAGTAAAATATTTTATAAGTGCTTGACTAATATTTATAGCCGTTTTTCCACTTATAAATAGAGCTTGAGCTAATTTTGTAAAAGCGTCTACTAATGTTAAATAATTTTTCCATCAAAAGTAAATACGTCCATATGTACAATTTCGAATGGGCTTTTGCCGTTTCCGTTAGCATTATTGGGGTATATGGGGTCTGTCTAGCGTATTTATTTCTTTGGCACAATGTACATTCATTTATAAAATTTGTTATACTAGTTTTCATATTTTTCCAGTAATAATTTTGTTTGAGTCTTTCATAGGTTTCGTTTATTCCTCGGTGAGTCGTTTTACCTTCATGGTAGTTTCTAATTACTATTGTATTCTCTTCGATATCCTTAAGTGTATTAATCAATTTGGTGCATTTGATTAAGTTTGGTCTATTTTCAGAAAAATGCTGTTGATATACATCATTGAAGTCATTATACAATTTGTCTTTATTGAAATGTAAATAATAAGTGTTACTAGGGTCTGTGTATTGAATTAGAAAATCCAAAATTAGTTTGTCACTGGCAATTTCTGGAATTTTGACTTTTATAATTGTGGGGTCGCTTTCATTCTCTAACGTTACGTCCGTCTTGTAATACAAATTTGGGTAAACTAAAATCTGGCGTGGTTTGTTATTTATAATTTCGTCTAAAATAGCAATTCCTTTATTCGTGTTTCCATTAGAGTTAGAATGTTGAGTAGATATGTTGTCGTCGTCAGGAATATGTATTGTCCATGCAGGTTCAGGAGTGTTTAATTGAGGTTCTTCAGGTAATTCTGTTTGAAATTGATTTTCGTCATGCGGTTCATTATCTAAACTTTTTAAAAATTCTGTTATATAGTCATCTATGTCACCTGGATTATTTGCAAGAGATCCTGTTTCTAAGGCATTGACTGGTATCCGGGATAAACAATCGGCATTGGTGTTACATTTTCCTTTCTTATAAAGAATTTCGTAGTCATACTCTAATAATTTTATCCTCCATCTTGTCAGTTTTGAGTTTGCGTCTTTTAAGTTGAAAAGCCATGTCAGTGGTTTGTGGTCAGTATATATATAAAACTTTTGTCCAAATAAATACGGTCGAAAATGTTTGCATGCCCAAACAATTGCAAGAAGTTCCTTTTCGATTGTCGAATACTTTGTTTCGGTCTCATTTAGTGTCCTAGATGCGTACGCTATTGGTCGGTCATTGGGTACGGTTCCTTGCGATAATATTGCTCCAATCGCATAGTTACCGCGTCTGTCGTCAAAATAAATTTTTTTCAAAGTCGGGATACTGAAGTACAGGTCCGTTGGTCAAAATTTCTTTACAAGTTCTAAAGCTGTCTAGAAAATCTTTGTCGTGTATTACTTTGGCATTCTTCTTTAAGCATTTCGTCATAGGTTTTGTAATTTTGCAAAGTCTTTTATGAAACGTCTATAGTAACCTAATAGTCCAAGGAAACTTTTGATTTCAGTTGCTGTGCGTGGTAAAGGAAAATTTTTACGGTTGTTATTTTGTCTGGGTTTGGTTTAACTCCTGTAGGGTAATTACGTGTCCTAAATACATTACGGTTTTTGTAGGAATTCTGATTTGTCTAACTGTATTTTTAAATTATGTTGTCTAAATCTGTCGAAAACTTCTCTTAATTTTTCTAAGTGTTCTTGAAGAGATGAACTGAACACTAGACAATCGTCAAGGTAAATTATACACGATTGATCTGTCAGTCCGCGTAAAACTCTGTCCATTACACGTTGGAATGTCGAAGGGCATTTATTAAACCCATAGGCATCCGTTTAAATTGAAAATGTCCCTGCGGGTACTGAATGCTGTTTTCTGTACGTCTTGGGGGTCCATCTGGATTTGATAAAACCCGCTGGCCAAATCTAGGGTCGTGAAATAATTTGCACGGCCTAGCCTATCTAAAATCTCATTAATATTAGGTAATGGGTATTTGTCAGAATTGTTTCAGAATTTAATTTTCTATAATCTACTACAAGTCGCCATTTTCGTTTACCAGATGCGTCAATCTTTTCTCCACTATCCAAACTGGGGAAGACCACGGCGAAACACTATCTTCAATTATGCCCTGATCTAACATTTTCTTTATTTGTGTTTTGCTTCGTTGCGGTGAATTTCTGGGAGGCGATATGATTTTGTAAAATTGGAGAATCATTTTTAAATTTATTGTATGTTTAATTTCACTAGTAAAACTGAGAGGAACTCCTTCACAATAAAATATGTCACGGTATTCTAAACACAATTTCTTTATAGCATCTTTTTCCTCTTTATTGCAGTGATCAAGTCGAAGATCTTTCAAATTTCCTTTAATTTATCGTCCTGTGGTTCGTCTAATTCTAGGTCTTTTCCAAATTTTCGATAAAATTTACATCAATATCGTTTATGGGTTCAATTTCGAAAGGTTGAAAAATAGAAATTTTAACGGGATATTCATTTATATTTGTGACTACAATGGTCGCAAATTTTCAATAACACTAACCAAAGCTTTTTGTGTTTCAAGTCCATTTCCAAAATTCGTGTGGTTTAATATTCCGACTCCATTACGCATTTGTACTGGGATTTTTATTACTTGTCGGCAACGCTCGGTTACAATTATCGAATAATTTGTGAATTGATTATTTTTCATTTCTGGTTCAAAATTTAGAATAATAGGAATAGTCGCATCGGGGTTATTATTTGTTTCCTGCTTTTAAGATTTGCGCCTAATTGTCGAAGTAAATCGATTCCAATTAAACCTTGAAAATTATTACTAAATTTGAAAAGGAAAAATTTGTAATAGTCCTTTACGTTAAAGATTTGAAAAAGTGGTATGCGTGCTACTTTGTGAAAGCTGATATTGTGTGCTGTTTGAATATTGAAAAATTCCGGGTAAATAAAATTCGTATAAAATTTTGTGCTACTTAGGATCATCAAACTACGGTGCTACCAGTATCGATTAAAAATCAGCATTTATTTCAGGAATAATAATAAATGGTAAATCTTGCTTGAATGTGTTTACGTGTATTACCTCTCGTTGTTCCAAGGCATGACCTGTGGAAAATTTTGCTGAGTAGGATTTACATCATTAACATCGTAATTTATATTCTCACCGTTATCAGGAAACTGGATATAGTTTCTAGCGGTGTTATATAGCGCTGAGTTTGAAACGTCTCGTGTGTTTCATAGAATGAACGGGGTCGTCGTATCCAATAAGCATTAGTTTGCAGTATTACAATCATTCTCACGGTCTATAAAATAAGGGTCATTGCAGTTTGAACTATTTATATTCTGATTGTATAACCTTTGAGATTGAAATTGGGGTTTAATAGTTGTATTTCCAGAAGATGTATCCATCGGTTCGTCTTTATTAAAATTGGATATGTTATTTGGATGAACTTGAGCAAATCTGAGATGAACTTGCAAAATTTTGTTTGTACTAAATGGCGTGTTTTGCATACCAAACCTGTTATTAAAATGGGAACTTGGATTAAATGTTCTTTGATGGTTTACAGGGTGTAAAATCTGTTCGAATGTGTTTTGAAAATGAGGCTTTTGCGTTTGAAATTTCGAATATGAAGGTTGGTTATTTTGAAATGTGTTTGGGTGCCTATAATGAAATTGTTAAAATTCTGTCTGAATGGAATGTTAGAGTGATTTGAATAGCTACTAGGCGTCATTCTTGAAATGGGTTTGAAATTTGAATTTGAATTTAAGTTACTATTTCTCTGTGTTGAGTATAAGAAATTTTCTTCTTCGATAACTAATCCCATAGCCTGTTCTAAACTACTAGGGTTGCGTAATCTAACATTTGTTTGAATGGTTATTGGCAATCCACGAATATATGTTTTAAGCGAAAGGTCATCATAACTTTTAAGTCTAATAGTACGTTCTTCGGCTGAAATGGTCAATGAATTTAATTTTGCAATTATTAAACTCCTTGCGTCTTGGCAACGCATTCCAAAATTATATGGCGTTTCATGTTTATTTGGTCTTAAACTAATTAAATCTTGGATAAGGCAATCAATATCGCGTTGATCTCCAAAAGATAAATTTAACGCGTTTTTAATTTCGTCCCAAGTTTTTAACTCTATGCGAACCTATTAATATCTGAGCTCTACCTATCAATTTACCTATAATTGCTCTAAGCAAGAAACTATTTAACTGAATATTTGTTTGACTAGCAAATACATTAATTACGTTCTCGCAATTTGCGATAAATATTGTCAAGGTATGAGGGTTTCCATCGTAAGGGGATGGAATCTAAATGTAATTTTAGCAATTGATAATTTGTTTGTTCAGTTGCCATGTTTGAATTAATTAAGTTATCTAAATTACTGATACTATTTTCTGAGCTTTCCAAAATATTTGAACGAGCCCTTGAATTATTCCTAGAATATCTACGTTCGTGTTATCTGAACTTGCTTCTAAAATTTCTTCGTTACTTATTTTAATACGTTCTATCAAGACTGTTAAGTCGTTTATATCACAATCACTCATCAATTGAAAATCAATTATAAGATATCAGAAATAGAAATTCAAAGTTAGCTTACATTAATATGATGCATTGAGTTCGCATGATTTTCTTAAACTAAGTGCCCTGGTTAGACGATTCTGTTCCTTCCAAAATTGGGCTGGTGTCTGGATTGGACGATTTCGTTCCTTCTCCAAACTGCTAACAAAATCTTCGTTTCTCGAATTGAAAGTACAAACAGTTGTTGATTTTCCTAAAAGCAATTTCCAAAGCAATTTTCGCTTGCCTATATGGATATATCACTTTCAAGGTTCTTGATTTTGGTTAATCGTTGAAACGAAAAATTTCCGGCGATTCGAAAATTTCCAAAATCCCGTACTGACTGCGCCAATTATGTTTATCACTCTCAAAAACGGTTTTTTAAAAATTTTTATTAGCGTGAGAACATTACAACACTGATGTCATACTTGATCTAATCTCTAAGCCTAGCGTTACCTCTATTTATACTACTTCCTTATCTAATTCATTTGAAATACATAACTTACGCCTGTGTATTGTATCAAATAATCTGATTTTCCTTTCTGGCTTTTCCTTTATATTTTTTAGTAATCTTATATAAAGGAATTTAAAGACACGAACATCTGCATAAGGATCTGCTACAATTTTGGTCAATAACACGAAATAATCTAACCACATATTTATTTAAGGGTCGAGTAAAGAATTTCTGTCACTCAAGTGCTCTTCGTACTTATGAATTAGGTAATAGTTGTACTTCGCCTTGCTCAATTTATATGGTTACACGACCCTTTAGTCAAAGTCATATATCTATTTGTGCAGTACCAGAAAGATTTTCTGTATTTGCTATTTGTTTTCGTTTCTCTTTTATGAGCTTGGAATTCATATTCGTTTTACCTACTTAATTTTTGATATGCAAATTATGTTTATCACTCTCAAAAACGGTTTTTTAAAAATTTTTATTAGCGTGAGAACATTACAACACTGATGTCATACTTGATCTAATCTCTAAGCCTAGCGTTACCTCTATTTATACTACTTCCTTATCTAATTCATTTGAAATACATAACTCCTCCGGCCCTAAATGAGAACTATGGGGAACCAGAGTTCGAAAGTCCAGGAAAGTTCCTTGTCTCAAGTTCTGTGCTATTTTCGTTTACATGTTTAGCTATTGATTTCTTTAAAAATATCTATAAATTAAATATAATATCAGAAAATAATAGTGACATACAAAATTATCGTATAAAAGCTAATATTCTTAAAATTGATTACAGGACTTTCTAATTTACTTAATTCTAGTTTTCATTTACCAAAACTCGATAAACCTCATTTAATTCATTGAGATGTATCGGATCTATTTCTAAAGGTTTAAGGTCAAAGTTTGGCATTTTGAATTATTGGCATAAACTTCTAAGCGTGGTAATACAATATTCTTATAACTAGAAATTTCATTAACAAAAGTTTTAACACTACTTCATCGATTGACACTTCACGAGAATCTTTAAGTTCTAGCAAATAGCTACCGTTTATAGGAATGCTGTTTTTCACTTTTCCGCACTTGTATATAACAACTAAATTATGAGGCACTACGATGATCCATTTGTTCTTCTCCAGTTTTGAATCTTCTTTGTGGTTATCTTCACCGGTATTTGGTGACAATTACGTATATTATCGGCGTATCTTATTAATTCAATTTCACATGGTGCTGTTGAAGTAATTTTGATGTTTGTAGTTGATGGCAAATGAATTCTGCCTGAGTGACTTCATAACAATTTGTGTCAGAAACTGCATAGGTGTGGTCGTTTAACAAAAGGTATTTTGCACTAGGGATGATCATCTTAAAAGAAGTCTGATGTGGAGTAGGTAGTGGATACAAATGATAATAGATAAAATCGTCCATTTCAACAATTGGTACTTCCAAAATAAACACTATACTGTTATCTTTGCTGTAGCTTTTAATATTGATGATTTTTCGAATAGCAACGTATTGAGTACTGTCACTGAATGGGAATTTCTTGCCTTGTAACTGTTTACTGGCTGTGGTTAGTTCAGAAAATAGTTCATGGGGTTCTACCATAGCATTATGAAAAATATTTAATTTAGAAAAAGTAATAGCAACTTCGATTCGTTCCAATAGATCATATAGAATCTGAAAATTTGTGGAAAATTGCAGAGCTAATCTTTCTAGAGCAAAATAATGAAAAGTTTCTACTTTGTCAATACTTAAATTTTAATTTCTTTTGAAATCTCCTCGATTCGGTTTTTAGAATATATTGATTGTGAGCTAATATTTTAGAGTTATTTTCGAAATTCTGAAGGAAGTTTGAAATAGAGTTATTTGATCATTAATTAAAGATTTGATTTTTCTTGGTTATTAGTTAAAGATGAAATGGCATTGTCATATCTTTCTCCATCGTTATAATCTAAATTTCCGGTGAGAAACTTTAATGCTGAGCCTACACCGTTAAAAGAGATCGTTTTTCTCGTTTATTCCAAAGCGGATTTAATTGTTTTAATTGTATCTCAATTTTATTTTCTAAAATTTGGACTGTGTGATACGAATTGTGAAATGATTGATTGAATTGGAATACATGTGGGGATAATGATAGTGTATTTTGAATTTCTTCATATTGAGCCTTTAAAGTCAAAAAGTTTTTGTAATATTAGCAATATCATAAATTTGAATAAATGTCCAAAATCGGTTTTTATTTGGGCTGTGCCTAAACGAAGAGGAAGAAGTCCGGGGTTGTCGTCTAAATTGAAGAACTGGGCTGCAATTCGTCTTGTGACTGTGCAGAGGGCGAATCTGTAACAGGGGTCTTTTAGTTCTTTAATATGTATAATTTCTTTACTTAATGTAATTTCCTTATTTTTTGTTTCTCTTGAAATTTCTACCCTATTCTTATCTAATATTTTAGTAATTTTATACGGTCCTAAAACACCTTATCTTTTTTGTTTCTCTTTTTAGGATTCTTCTTAAAAACTATTTGTTCTACTTTAAATTCTGGATTAGTATCTCCATTGGTATTTTTCTTATCTACTACTTTCTGTTTATTTTCGACTAATTTTTCATTTACTTTATTATATACGTGTTCTAATTTTTCTTTATGGTTATTAACGTAGTCTGAATAAAAGTTAGGGGTTAAAAAGATTTCATTGGGGTCTCTCGAATTTGTATGTCCAAACGTCAATTCAAAGGGAGTATATTTTGTCGCACTGTGGATCGAGTTATTATAACCTATTATAGCATAGTCCATTAAATCGCTTTCTTTGGGGTAAATATCGCGTAAAAGTCTTAAGTGTTCAATTAGTGTGGAATGTGTTCTTTCAACTATGGAGTTGGATTCGTGATGTCCGGATGTTGTGAAATGTACATTAATTTTGTGTAGTCCTAAAATTTCTTTAATTGTAGCGTTGTTAAATTCCGTTCCTTTATCTGTCACAATGGTTTGGGGTATACCGAAAGAAGTAAAATATTTTATAAGTGCTTGACTAATATTTATAGCCGTTTTTCCACTTATAATTAGAGCTTGAGCTAATTTTGTAAAAGCATCTACTAATGTTAAATAATTTTTCCCATCAAAAGTAAATACGTCCATATGTACAATTTCGAATGGGCTTTTGCCGTTTCTGTTAGCATTATTGGGGTATATGGGGTCTGTCTAGCGTATTTATTTCTTTGGCACAATGTACATTCATTTATAAAATTTGTTATACTAGTTTTCATATTTTTCCAGTAATAATTTTGTTTGAGTCTTTCATAGGTTTCGTTGATTCCTCGGTGAGTCGTTTTACCTTCATGGTAGTTTCTAATTACTATTGTCTGCTCTTCGATATCCTTAAGTGTATTAATCAATTTGGTACATTTGATTAACTTTGGTCTATTTTCAGAAAATGCTGTTGATATACATCGTTGAAGTCATTATACAATTTGTCTTTGTTGAAATGTAAATAATAAGTGTTACTAGGGTCTGTGTACTGAATTAGAAAATCCAAAATTAGTTTGTCATTGGCAATTTCTGGAATTTTGACTTTTATAATTGTGGGGTCGCTTTCATTCTCTAACGTTACGTCCGTCTTGTAATACAAATTTGGGTAAACTAAAATCTGGCGTGGTTTGTTATTTATAATTTCGTCTAAAATAGCAATTCCTTTATTCGTGTTTCCATTAGAGTTAGAATGTTGAGTAGATATGTTGTCGTCGTCAGGAATATGTATTGTCCATGCAGGTTCAGGAGTGTTTAATTGAGGTTCTTCAGGTAATTCTGTTTGAAATTGATTTTCGTCATGCGGTTCATTATCTAAACTTTTAAAAATTCTGTTATATAGTCATCTATGTCACCTGGATTATTTGCAAGAGATCCTGTTTCTAAGGCATTGACTGGTATCCGGGATAAACAATCGGCATTGGTGTTACATTTTCCTTTCTTATAAAGAATTTCGTAGTCATACTCTAATAATTTTATCCTCCATCTTGTCAGTTTTGAGTTTGCGTCTTTTAAGTTGAAAAGCCATGTCAGTGGTTTGTGGTCAGTATATATATAAAACTTTTGTCCAAATAAATACGGTCGAAAATGTTTGCATGCCCAAACAATTGCAAGAAGTTCCTTTTCGATTGTCGAATACTTTGTTTCGGTCTCATTTAGTGTCCTAGATGCGTACGCTATTGGTCGGTCATTGGGTACGGTTCCTTGCGATAATATTGCTCCAATCGCATAGTTACTCGCGTCTGTCGTCAAAATAAATTTTTTCAAAGTCGGGATACTGAAGTACAGGTCCGTTGGTCAAAATTTCTTTACAAGTTCTAAAGCTGTCTAGAAAATCTTTGTCGTGTATTACTTTGGCATTCTTCTTTAAGCATTTCGTCATAGGTTTTGTAATTTTTGCAAAGTCTTTTATGAAACGTCTATAGTAACCTAATAGTCCAAGGAAACTTTTGATTTCAGTCGCTGTGCGTGGTAAAGGAAAATTTTTTACGGCTGTTATTTTGTCTGGGTTTGGTTTAACTCCTGTAGGGGTAATTACGTGTCCTAAATACATTACGGTTTTTTGTAGGAATTCTGATTTGTCTAACTGTATTTTTAAATTATGTTGTCTAAATCTGTCGAAAACTTCTCTTAATTTTTCTAAGTGCTCTTGAAGAGATGAACTGAACACTAGACAATCGTCAAGGTAAATTATACACGATTGATCTGTCAGTCCGCGTAAAACTCTGTCCATTACACGTTGGAATGTCGAAGGGCATTTATTAAACCCATAGGCATCCGTTTAAATTGAAAATGGCCCTGCGGGTACTGAATGCTGTTTTCTGTACGTCTTGGGGTCCATCTGGATTTGATAAAACCCGCTGGCCAAATCTAGGGTCGTGAAATAATTTGCACGGCCTAGCCTATCTAAAATCTCATTAATATTAGGTAATGGGTATTTGTCAGGAATTGTTTCAGAATTTAATTTTCTATAATCTACTACAAGTCGCCATTTTCGTTTACCAGATGCGTCAATCTTTTTCTCCACTATCCAAACTGGGGAAGACCACGGCGAAACACTATCTTCAATTATGCCCTGATCTAACATTTTCTTTATTTGTGTTTTTGCTTCGTTGCGGTGAATTTCTGGGAGGCGATATGATTTTGTAAAAATTGGAGAATCATTTTTTAAATTTATTGTATGTTTAATTTCACTAGTAAAACTGAGAGGAACTCCTTCACAATAAAATATGTCACGGTATTCTAAACACAATTTCTTTATAGCATCTTTTTCCTCTTTATTGCAGTGATCAAGTCGAAGATCTTTCAAATTTCCTTTTAATTTATCGTCCTGTGGTTCGTCTAATTCTAGGTCTGTTTCCAAATTTTCGATAAAATTTACATCAATATCGTTTATGGGTTCAATTTCGAAAGGTTGAAAATAGAAATTTTAACGGGATATTCATTTATATTTGTGACTACAATGGTCGCGAAATTTTCAATAACACTAACCAAAGCTTTTTGTGTTTCAAGTCCATTTCCAAAATTCGTGTGGTTTAATATTCCGACTCCATTACGCATTTGTACTGGGATTTTTATTACTTGTCGGCAACGCTCGGTTACAATTATCGAATAATTTGTGAATTGATTATTTTTCATTTCTGGTTCAAAATTTAGAATAATAGGAATAGTCGCATACGGGGTTATTATTTGTTTCCGGCTTAAGTTAAGATTTGCGCCTAATTGTCGAAGTAAATCGATTCCAATTAAACCTTGAAAATTGTTACTAAATTTGAAAAGGAAAAATTTGTAATAGTCCTTTACGTTAAAGATTTGAAAAGTGGTATGCGTGCAACTTCTTTATGAAAGGTGATATTGTGTGCTGTCTGAATATTGAAAATTCCGGGTAAATAAAATTCGTATAAAATTTGTGTGCTACTTCAGGATCTATCAAACTACGGGTGCTACCAGTATCGATTAAAAATCTAGCATTTATTTCAGGAATAATAATAAATGGTAAATCTTGCTTGAATGTGTTTACGTGTATTACCTCTCGTTGTTCCAAGGCATGACCTGTGGAAAATTTTGCTGAGTAGGATTTACATCATTAACATCGTAATTTATATTCTCACACGCGTTATCAGGAAACTGGATATAGTTTCTAGCGGTGTTATATAGCGGCTGAGTTTGAAACGTCTCGTGTGTTTCCATAGAATGAACGGGTCGTCGTGATCGCAATAAGCACTATAGTTTGCAGTATTACAATCATTCTCACGGTCTATAAAATAAGGGTCATTGCAGTTTGAACTATTTATATTCTGATTGTATAACCTTTGAGATTGAAATTGGGGTTTAATAGTTGTATTTCCAGAAGATGTATCCATCGGTTCGTCTTTATTAAAATTGGATATGTTATTTGGATGAACTTGAGCAAATCTCTGAGATGAACTTGCAAAATTTTGTTTGCTACTAAATGGCGTGTTTTGCATACCAAACCTGTTATTAAAATGGGAACTTGGATTAAATGTTCTTTGATGGTTTACAGGGGTGTAAAATCTGTTCGAATGTGTGTTTTGAAAATGAGGCTTTTGCGTTTGAAATTTCGAATATGAAGGTTGGTTATTTTGAAATGTGTTTGGGTGCCTATAAGTGAAATTGTTAAAATTCTGTCTGAATGGAATGTTAGAGTGATTTGAATAGCTACTAGGCGTCATTCTTGAAATGGGTTTGAAATTTGAATTTGAATTTAAGTTACTATTTCTCTGTGTTGAGTATAAGAAATTTTCTTCTTCGATAACTAATCCCATAGCCTGTTCTAAACTACTAGGGTTGCGTAATCTAACATTTGTTTGAATGGTTATTGGCAATCCACGAATATATGTTTTAAGCGAAAGGTCATCATAACTTTTAAGTCTAATAGTACGTTCTTCGGCTGAAATGGTCAATGAATTTAATTTTGCAATTATTAAACTCCTTGCGTCTTGGCAACGCATTCCAAAATTATATGGCGTTTCATGTTTATTTGGTCTTAAACTAATTAAATCCTGGATAAGGCAATCAATGTCGCGTTGATCTCCAAAAGATAAATTTAACGCGTTTTAATTTCGTCCCAAGTTTTTAACTCTATGCGCGAACCTATTAATATCTGAGCTCTACCTATCAATTTACCTATAATTGCTCTAAGCAAGAAACTATTTAACTGAATATTTGTTTGACTAGCAAATACATTAATTACGTTCTCGCAATTTGCGATAAATATTGTCAAGGTATGAGGGTTTCCATCGTAAGGGGATGGAATCTAAATGTAATTTTAGCAATTGATAATTTGTTTGTTCAGTTGCCATGTTTGAATTAATTAAGTTATCTAAATTACTGATACTATTTTCTGAGCTTTCCAAAATATTTGAACGAGCCCTTGAATTATTCCTAGAATATCTACGTTCGTGTTATCTGAACTTGCTTCTAAAATTTCTTCGTTACTTATTTTAATACGTTCTATCAAGACTGTTAAGTCGTTTATATCACAATCACTCATCAATTGAAAATCAATTATAAGATATCAGAAATAGAAATTCAAAGTTAGCTTACATTAATATGATGCATTGAGTTCGCATAATTTTCTTAAACTAGGTGCCCTGGTTAGACGATTCTGTTCCTTCCAAAATTGGGCTGGTGTCTGGATTGGACGATTTCGTTCCTTCTCCAAACTGCTAACAAAAATCTTCGTTTCTCGAATTCGAAAGTACAAACAGTTGTTGATTTTCCTAAAAGCAATTTCCAAAGCAATTTTCGCTTGCCTATATGGATATATCACTTTCAAGGTTCTTGATTTTGGTTAATCGTTGAAACGAAAAATTTCCGGCGATTCGAAAATTTCCAAAATCCCGTACTGACTGCGCCAATTATGTTTATCACTCTCAAAACGGTTTTTAAAATTTTATTAGCGTGAGAACATTACAACACTGATGTCATACTTGATCTAATCTCTAAGCCTAGCGTTACCTCTATTTATACTACTTCCTTATCTAATTCATTTGAAATACATAACTTGCACCTTTTAGAAGACATCGCTATTTCTTTTAGAATTTGTTATTATTCCTTATAGATTTTATCAATCAGTATGTTACTTTAATTATGAAGGCAAAAAGTGTCAGCTAGAAATTAAAATCAGAATATGTACGGAGAAATTGATTGACTAAACATAAAAAAAATTGAAAATGCGATGCTGTTTTTAAACAAGTGACATTTTCAGATCTATTTTTAAAGCTACAATTTCTTACCTTAAATTTAGCGACTTATTGCAGATTTGCCGAAATTCAGCGATGTACAGCGTCTATACTAATAAAACTTTATTTTCGATAAAGCGTAATGGAAAATGCAAAAGATTTATGTTTGAAACAAATGCTTGCTAAAATCTTCCTACTAGTTATTGACTAAAGCTCTAGAGCGGTATTTAAACTATCAACACAAGAAAACATGGTCAGAAGACACGGTGTATTAATACACTATTAATACACTACCACTATGATCTAAAATTGCACAACAAAGATTCTGAATAAAATAGGAAGTATTATTTTCAGACATTTGGCACCCCAATGGGTTCACCACTCTCCCCCATCATTGCTCAAATGGTCATGGATCATTTGTTAGAGTCGGTCCTTATTTTACTACCCTTTGACATGCCCTTCATTGTCAAATATGTAGACGACATCCTGTGCTCTGTTCCCGAACATTTAATAGAATACACTTTGTACATTTTCAACAGTTTCAATTCCAAATTAATTTTTACTTGTGAAAAAGAAACCAACAGTAGCATCCCATTCCTAGACACTTTAGTTCTTAGATCTTCCACCAACAATCTAAATTTTGACATTTATAACAAACCTATTGACTCGTGTAGGTACATAAATTATCACTCAAATCATTCTTTTAATCACAAAATCAATACAATGATATGTCTAAAACACCGGATTCAAAAAATCTGTGAACCGCGTTTCTTATACAAAAATTTAAAACAATTAGAATATACTTTACTAAACAATGCATACCCGAAATCTCTTTTAAAAAGACTATTATTTTTTAACCACTTACTAATCACATCAGACCTACCTCAAGTCATCAAGTTCAAGACATTACCATATATTCAAAATTTAACACCTCAAATTACCAAAATATTAAAGCAACCAGATATTCTTATAACTTATACCTACAATAAATCAATAAGAAATTTATTCACTCAACTTAAAGATAGTACTGACAAATCAATGTGCAGCAACATCGTCTATAAAATTGAATGTAGTTGTAAAAAAACTTACGTAGGTCATTCCAAGCAGTGGTTAAAAAATCGCTTAACCCAACACAAAAGTGATGCCAGGATAGGTAAATTATGTTGTGCACTTGCGGCTCACATTAGTTCAACAAAACATATCGCAAACTTTAATAATGCAAAAATACTAGACATTGAAAACAACTATAACAAACGATTATTTCTAGAATCCTTCCACATTTATCAGCAACCTAATCCTCTCAACACCAAACAAGATATTAACAACCTTAGTGCGGTTTATTTCACTCTTTACAAATTCAAATGACAACAATACTTACATTCACAACACTTTTATAACAATTACTTATTGCTGTTTAATCTTTAATTACTTCTTTCCATTTTAGTTATAGTTAATTTAGTTTATGTTTATCTTAATACTTACGTTTTAACTTTTAAATTTTCCGAAATGATTTATTACATCTAGTTTACTTTTGTTAACTGCTACATTCCTGTTGTCAAAATATTTGCAATCACTCAAAACTGTGTCATGAATAAGTGTTCCAATTAATAGCAATTTTAAGTCATAGTAGTTATGTAAGTTGTATATCTATACTGTTTTATATTTTGTTAACTAATTTTACCACTTCTAGTCTATGATTAAGGCATAAATTTAATGCCGAAACGTCAGAAAATAAATTACATATATATATATATATATATATATATATATATATTTCTATGATTTTTTAGCCCCTACGATTGCCCGTACTGTAAAATTCTGTGATTTTTACTAAACAATAGAGCCCTTACGATGGGCGTCATACAATTGCAGTGTTATTCTTTTATTCTTCCACGTTGGGTGCCATAAAATTCTATGATTTTCTAACCCCTACGATTGTCGGTACCATAAAATTCTGTGATTTTTACTAATCAATAGAGCCCCTACAATAGGCGACATAAATTTTGGTATAAAATTTCTCCCTAATATTATTGTTGAGCCCCACGATTTGGCATATCATAAAATTGCTGTGATTATTTTAGTCCCAGCGTTGGGCCGTCATAAAATAGCTGTGATACTCGCCCCTTATTCCTTTATTATTTTAAGACCTTATGTCATGAAATGTTAAATTAGGTTTTTACCCCGAATGGATCTTATTGAATCAAATAAAGCAATTCTAGAATACACAATATAATGATTGATAATATTTACAACTCTCAAAATTTTCTCTTTTTACAGAATATCTTCATATACCAGATTTATGGTTTTCTGAAGGTCAGCAAAAATATTTTTTTACTTATTCAGGGACCTTCGAACGTTCCACGATACCTATTCCCTTGTCATAAATTGTTAAGTGACCCTTTTTGTTGACTTACAAATACATAATGTGATAAATATTAAATTAAAAACAGTTTTCAGTAATAAAGTGTATTAAGAATGCTAACTTGGAATGGGTTCTATAGTTTTTTCCTAGTCTGTGATCTGCATCCCCTTTCTGTGTTTTCTTTCCTTATTACTGTGCCTGCCCCATAAATTGTTTCCAATTAAAAACGTACCACGTCAAAATATGTCCAAATTAGAATACTTTCATTTTTAAACTATCTCCAAAGTTTGAGTATGTTTAAAGTTTGAAGTCCCAAATTAAAATCGTCTTAAATATCTCAAATTAGAGCCATCTCAATCAAAATATGTCCCCAATTAAAAGACGAAATTAAAAAGTCGATATTAAAAGCCAAAATTAAAGTCCAGATAGAAATTAAAAGTCGATATTGAAATCCAGATTGAAATTAAAAGCCCTGTTTCATTAATATTAGAAAAGGATTTAATTAAGTTGTTCTACTTACGTCTATTTATAAATTGGCTTATTTATTTGCATAAATTCTTGCACTTTTTAATTCTTATCTACTTTGATTTTTAATTCACTGGTTTCGTAAATCCTTAACACTTTTGAACATAGTCGTAGCTCAGTTTGAATATAGACTAACTTGTCGCTTTGTCATTATCGTATATATAAGCCCTACCTCCTATTGATTTCATTGGCGTGTTTACGTTCTGGGACGATACTTCTACCTTTATCTTGCATACTTCGGGATTTTTACCAATAATTTAGTTCAATTCTTTCAATGCATGCCTTGACTGTCACGTACGCCTCCCGCATATTGTGGTATTATTTGAGAAATTCCAACTTTCGCCTTCTATTAACTCGCGTATTCCAATGTTTGTTACATTTTATTATCTAAATTAAATCGCCTGGTGCTTGTTTATTTCTACAGAGTACTAGATTTTTAAACAAATGTGATTTCTTCCAATCACGTACGATTTTCTAATAATGAATTATTTAGAATTCGTGCACGATGATATTTTAACGCGATTGTTACATCTTTGCAATGCCAATTTATCTAGGTTTCCCGGTGATTTAATTTTGATGCAATTTGTTGCGTTTTAAAATCTTATCCTTACTTGTAAACTACTCTTAGACTTCTTTATGTTCTCATGCATTTAATCTTGTGTATTTTATGTACAATGTGCTCTCAATTAACAATATGTAGGGTGACCGATTTACTCTTATAATTGCTGAAATTGTGTACTTTTCTTAATGTGGAAATTGTTTTTATTTATTCTATGACCCCCATGACTTAACCTACCCCTGAACTACCCTATTATTATAGCATTATATATAAGTATTCTATGTAGTTAATTACACAAGGTAAGTTGATAAATATTATCGTACTACAGTGAATAAGCTGGAAAATATAAGGTCTTGGACAGGATTTCAAGACCTTATATTTTCCATCTTTCAATTACTAGCTCGATTTGAAATGATCAAGTGTATATAACGCTCAGTTGCCTTGCTGACCGCCACCTTTCTGTGCCCTTTAAATAATCTAAAATAATTTTAAAATTCACACAATTAAATTTATGCTTCGGCTAGCTCAGTTATACCCTGCACAGAGTGAACGACGATATGATAAATAAGAATGTTTACACCCTTCCCTCTTTGAGTTTTATACCTTAATAAAATTAACGAAATTCACCAAAATTTGTATAATAAACTAAGAAATATGTACAATTTACACCTCTACAACCTTAGTATTGTCATTTGCTATGTAAAACTTTTGAAAGTAAAAATAAATATTCAATTTGCTCTTTACAAAATTATAACCCCTTTTTAATCAATTATAGCCAGCAAAAATAATTATGTATTAAATCGAATGCTTCGTTGAACGTTTAATGAACCTTGGCCTTTTAACGTAGTTTCTACGCGTTAACAAAAATTTTTTTG
Organism: Platerodrilus igneus; assembly: GCA_036346225.1. NCBI lineage: Eukaryota > Metazoa > Arthropoda > Insecta > Coleoptera > Lycidae > Platerodrilus > Platerodrilus igneus. The sequence continues at coordinate 9,981,300 of JARFIW010001325.1, read as the reverse complement.
ATGACTCTTTAAACATAATGTCTAAGTACATGTAAGTTTCAAATATTCAAAAATTAGATTTAAGCCAACCTGGTATACTTCCAACTGATTTTCTGGTTCAAATCATTTGCTAAATTAGTGGATTTAAAGTTGTGACCCCGTAGCTTTGCATGCACCCCAATACCTCGAACTGCTTCTCCACAGCGTATTGCTAACCAGTGACTGCTCTAAGTTTTAGATGTACTCCTAACGTCTTGATTTAAGGTTTCCCTACTTATTGTATTCAGTACTTAGAGTATTGTAGTTCTACATCCGTACTTAGATTCCTTATTGAATTGCTTAGTTAGATTTCGTATTGAATTATTTAGTTAGTCTTTTTATTGCATTATTTAGTGCCCTAATTAATAAATTGTAAAGATTTGTTTATTACTAAATCAAATTTAGACTTACGTTTTATGCCAATGGCGTATTTCTTATGCACTCGTATGTTTGAACGCGCACCTAACTGTATTCTTCACTTGAAATTTTAATTACTTTGACTTTCACTTATAAATTTTTGTTTAACTTTACAATTGAACTTTGCGTAATACTTTTAATTAGATTACCGATTCGTACTTCGGTTAAGGAATCAATGAACGTTATCAGTTTAGATGAATTATACAGACTACTCCTTCCACGTGCTGTCATTGGTTGACCGCTTTGTATCTTATAATTCAACCATGGAAAGGCGCTGTCCTGCGCTATCATACAGCCGGTTGGGTTTTACTTGGAGTTACTTACTATATGTATTGTTCAGATGCTCCAAAAATCATGTAGTCCCAAAGTTTTTATATTATGGATTACATTCATCAATGGTACTTTGTACCTTTTAACATCACGTAATTGTAATTTTGTACAGAGATTTATGAACTATTATATTTAATCTTACACGTACGTCAAAACTTATGGTTACTTATCTTGTTTACCTAATATGCCAGGTTTCATTCGAATTGTGGCAATTTCTACATTTAGAACATTACGTAAGTTAAATTTTATAATGGGATTTTTTATCAGATGACGTAAATTAGATGCGTTTATTGACTTCTTGGGTTATGAAATATGTTTGTTTTGAAATGCCTGTTTATTATAAGCATGCATTAATTATTTTCTTGCGCTATTGCTTCAAGTTCGAAAAAGATATGTTTTGCGTTTGTTTTACTTTGGATACGCCTAATTTGCATTTGTTTAAAGATTTTGAATGTATTAATGTTACTAAAATGAATTGGGTTGCGTCCAGAGTTATTTATTTTACAAAATGTGGTTAAATTATTAAAGAATGAGCTTCCTTTTATTGACTCTAGTTAGTTTTTGATTTTACACAGGGTATCTGGTATTTGCTTTTTGCATAATGAACGAATTGTGTACTTTTATGGTTTAAATGTTTAGTTTTCTTGATTTTTGTGTTGTTTACTTGAAATACACCTCTCCTGTCACCTTGTATACCATTAAATAACTCTATTATCATAGCAATATTATTGACGTGATAAGGGATCACGAGAAGTCATTGAAACCCAAATTCTACAAATAAATTCCACCAAGATATAAAAGAATCTGCTAAAAACTAAAAATTTCCGAAAATTCATGGCTACCCCTGTATAATACAAACTTACTTTTTGTCGAGCGAAAAATACAATTCCGTGTGTATAAATCATCACCCTGTATAATATAAGCGTTTTGTATACGTAGCCATTAACTGAAAGCTAAACACACTTTTCGTGTATTTAAAAGCTCCTATATATATATATATATATATATATATATATATATATAAAATACTCATATTTAGACCAGGGTAGAAAATTAAATAATCACATCAAATAATTTTAATCACCGTGTATAATGAATATTATTAGATAATACGCGTTATTAAAACCGTGAAGCATAAAAATTTATTAGTTTCATTAAACATAAGAGATTTAAATCATGTACAAGACGCTTTATATCAAAAGAAGCAGTATTAAAAAGCTCTGCGTGTAATGTAATTATTCCTAAACAAATGGAAATTACGTGCAAAATTTATCTTAATTAACTCTATTTCAAGTAACCGGTATTGAACAAAACGTACAGATAATATCTACAGAAACTTGTAAAAACCCAATAAAATGCAAATCCTGGAAGTGTTAGTTAGAAGTAGGATGTTTGAACACACCTGCGTATTTTAAAAGGCAATTTCAGTTTAATTTGTTTAGATAAACATGTCGATTCTAAGGATATTGAAACGGTCAGATGCTTTAGCACGAAATACAAAACAGGGTTTATTTAAAAGCTCATTCGGCGAAAATTTTGCAGATAATTAATGTTTACAAAGAATCTTGGAGAAACCGGGGCTTAATATTCACGAAAAGGTGCGATACAGGGTTATTAAACCCAGATAGTCCACATGGACTAAAATATAATCGATAATAAAGAATATCAATTTGCACCAATACGAACAGGTTAGAAAAGGAAAGTGAAAATGCGTAAAGCAAAGACACATATAGTAAAAGGCGTGATTTAAGCAACGTCACGAGGGTCACAATTGGTTGAAAATAGGATGCAAATATCAGAGGTAGAAACAACAATTTCTGTACAAAATTAATTAGTTTTTCTCGGACATGTTTTCGTGCCGTGAGAAATTTCTGATATTTAAATGGGGCGAGTGAAAATTCGTAAAACCGACGCGGAGCGACGGACTGGGAACATAGAATGAGAAATTCTTAAGAATTGTCTGTTTTGAGGACAAAAGCGACGTGCCGGCTATTCGCTATATATACCGGTGGTAATATGAATTTCGGCCTCTTAGACTTTTGACTATTCGATGCGTTAAAAGCTCTTACATCCGCGACTTGATTGAAGATGTTAAACAGTGCATTTTAGTTTGATAAAATAATTTAAAGTTTGCTCGTATATTTTGGTGATTCAAAATAGTTTGTTCGTTACGTGCTAACATGAATATACTTCAGTGCACTTAGATACAAGGTAATAAAATTTAGTATCACTGTACCAATTGGTAAAATTTACTATGACAAATAAATACACAAAAGTAGGCAGTTTTGGCGTATATTGGTGAAAGAAGTATGAATTTCTTTGTTATTTTCGGGGTATTAATACTTAAATGGTTCAAATACGTGTCTGGATCCACGAAACAAGGGTCAGATATACACAGATGAGTTCCGGAAAAGCCCAGAAACGACTTTAAATAAATGGTGATGGAGAAAATTTTAAAAGCGTTGAGAATTAGAAGCCGTAAATATAATCCTGTTGGAATGGTGTGATTAACTAAAGGACGATGTACATTGAAGCTACGAGGACAGTAACCTTCAGGTAAATTATACTATTTTGTTTGACATTTTGTGTGTGTTGTATAACTTTATTATACTATTTTGTTTGACATTTTGTGTGTGTTGAATTACTTTATAATTGATTTACTTTAAATGGACATTAGTGAAATTGTACTAACCATAAAATTTTAATGTTAAGATGAAATTTGCTTGTTTAAGTAGAAAGGGGTATTTAGTATTGATGTTCTGGATTATGATGAAATTTTAGGTATGTCTTTGAGCTCAATTAGACGAACCTGGTTAATTAACGTAAAGGGTGGTAGATGCTCCCTTTTTACTCTGCATATATTGTTATAGTAATTAGTAGGCATCCTACAAGGACTTTAATTCTGGATGCACGTTAAAATGATAATAAAATTAATCTTGAAATTCTTTTTAAAACTGAAATTTATGCTAAATTTTAATCTTGAAATTTTAATGTATTGTGAATATTGATGTAAATAGAGTTGACGTTGATGTTTGTGGTAGGAATGTGTTGTTTAATTTTATGAATGAGGAGGTTTATAAAATTAGGTGAGCAGCTGAAGCGAAACCAGGATCACAGCAGTTTATGACGCCCAATCGGTGGGACTAGAATTTTTTTGTTGAAAGGACCCAGTTCCCGCATTCAAAGGAGTATATCACAGCAATATATATATATATATATATATATATATATATACACGCACACACACATCGAAAATACAGCTGTGTAAGCAGTATAAGTAAAAATAATTAATTGTTATGAAATAATGTATAAACGAATTAAATGCAAACCTTATGCTTTATGAAGAAAAATCAATTTCAAGCGTCAATACAAAACCATTTATTTTTGCTCGTTAGCATTATAAAGCCATTTAAGCTTTAAATTAGTCATATAATTGCACTTTTGAATTACATAAATTCATTTTAAATAAAGAGTTCTTCTTAACGCTTGGAGATTAAGAAAGAATTTTCCGGAGAATACGTCAGTTAATAAGAAATATGGTATAAATTAATTAATGTACAAAGCGCGTGTTCTAAGGAAGAACATTTGCCAGGAAAGTTTGTAATCAGGGTTTGAAACACTTTTGACTTTTTAACAGATTATCTGTAAAGGATTTTTTTAGCCAAAACAAACCTTACAAGCGTGGGAATAAAAGCCAGGTCAACTATCCACAAGAGAAAAAATTTGAGTTCTGTAAATTTAAAACTACATTAGGTGAGGAACATTTTTGAAAATTAAGTACTTGTTAGAATTAAGATTTAAAAATAACAAAAAATAATCATTAACAATAAGAATCAGTAACGATAACAATAAAAATTTTCAACGTAACAGTTCAAAATGCCTTCCATCCACCTCAATACACTTTAAAATGCGCCTTCCTAAATATTTTTACTCGTGTATTATTTTTAATGCATCCGCGGCTTCTTGTATTTTCTGTCGCAATTCTTCGATAGAATTGATTCCTTGGCATTAAACTATTCCTTTAATTTGTGGCCATATTAGAAAAGTTCGCTTAGTTTAAATCTGGACTTCGCGGTAGCCAAACAAATTCACTTCTACGACCAATTCGGCAATGAGAAAAATGTTCCTTCAGGTTTTGACGCACTGAAGAGAAAAATGTGGTGGAGCCCAGTGATGCATAAACCACAAGTTTTGTCTTACGGCAAATAATTTCTTCTAGACGCTCGTTTATATGGTTTCAAGGAAGTTTGAGTAAAGAATTCCAATAGATTGGATCGCAGTTAAAAAACAATGAAAAAGCTAGATATGACAACACGCCGAATATTTACTTTAAACACGCCTTAAAAATATTTTTCACTTACAACATGTGTTTTTTTGGAATCCCATAACTGATTTTGTTTTTCCAAGCAAAACATTTTTGACTATTGTACGTTGTCTGGTCGGTAAAAGAACCTTATAAAAAAATTTGGGTTTGCATTGTGTTTATCTTGTAAAAATTGAGTAAATCGTAGGCAAGGTGGTAAATTTTGAGGTAGTAAAATTTGAAGGCGAATATAATAATCTGGACGGAGTTTTTCTTTCTTCGAAATTTTTCAGATAGACGATTGAGTTATTCCCATTGCCGCACTAAATTGATGAGCGCAAAGATCTGGACTTTCCAGACAAAATTGAATTTGTTCTTCTTCATCGGCGGTGATTGTCTTTGCAGCGCAATTCTCATTTTTTGGACGAAAAAATCCTGCCTAGGTAGGTGTAAATATTTCTAAACAGTTTGCTATTGGGCTGCTTTCGATTTCGTTAAAATAATTGTAAATATTTTCAATCTGCTTGTAGTCCACCAAAGTGTGATTGACGAAAACTACCAATCAAATCAGACATCTTATTGTTGAGAACTTATTATGCCGTGGCATACTTAACCAGTAGCCAGAGTTTTACTTCAAATAACTACTAAATCAGAAAATCGGAGGTTTCTTACTGAACACTAGTATTATTACATGCAAAATACCTAATATTTATTGACACTTAAATGCAGACACATGCTTACTTGGTAATTTAAAAGAATGAAAGTGTTCTTACCGAAAATTCTACTCTTTGTGTGGTTAATTAAATAAATAAGTAACCTGTGGGTTCTTTAATATTCTCTGAAGAAAGCAGTGAACTTTAGGGAAGAATTTCCTTAAAATGATGGAACGCAACTATCTTCCGACTATGCTAGGGGTCTATTTCTCGCGTAGAGCTTATGAGGATTGGTCGTGGTTCTTTTTACAAAACATTATTTACTTACTGTGGCTTAATTTATACCAAAATAGGGGTATGGGAAGGGCGCCACCAAGTCATTAAGTTTTAAACACAGAGTTTCCCTAAGGGGGGACTTGGGAGTTCTTAGAGAAGAATATTTTATTTACTGCTTACGCAGGAGCTCTAAAGAAAATTGAATTAAATTAACAAAGGAGGACACAAGAGGTGTACTCTTGCTACCTCATAATAAAAAAAGCTATAAAAATCAATTATGCACACACTTTTATAGACACAAAAATTAGGCATCAAGTTTTGAAAGTGCTATCAGTGCTCCTTCGTCAAATGGTAGCTACAAATATCATTATATTGAAGGTATTTTTGTCTTTTATTTCTTGATCCAATTACCCTATTTTGAACTCACTTGTTCAAAATAAAACAATTAGTTAAATGAATTAAATGATGATTCTTTAATTAAATGTTACTTCATGATAAAAAGTTGTATGTATAAATTTTACATATTAAGAATGGTACTTTAATTTCTTCTGCACAGATGTAGGATAATAAATTCAAATAAAATATCAAATATGTTAAGCATTTCTTTTTGTTACAAAATTATCTTAAATCAATACCCAAAATATCAGATCTGTTATTAGGCTTACAAGTTTATATGGAAATATCAAAAATGTAATAATTTAACTTTCAAATGCTTTAACTATAATTACACATAAATGAAAACTCTAATCAGAACTCAATTAAGGTGTTTAAGTTTCTTTTGTAGTAATAACGGTTATAACCTTGGATTTAAATTTTGACAATTACAAAACATCAAAAGTTCTTTATAGTTTGTTAAGCAAAATAATAATTACAGCTCATTACAATGTTATTATTCAGATGTTGCCTTGTATCAATGTTGGCCAAATGCGGACGTCATGTGAAAATAATAAAGAAGACTTACCTTGTATAGTCAGATTTTTGTTTGTGACAGTGTTACATTGTATTAAACCAGATGTGCATACATACTGTTCCTCGACAAACAAATGACGTCGCTGTCCACATGTTGTAGTGCAACCAACTAACTGTACGCTTCTTGGACCCAATTATACAAGCTCAAAGTGTATTTCTTCTACGCAAAAACGAAACAAACCAAAATCCAATCAAACTGTTATTAAAAAATGCTAAGCTTCCTTTTATTTCGGCATTTCGTTCGTTACCAAACCATTATGTTGAGTGAAATTATCCACAATATTACTTGTAAATACATCATAGCAATTAAGGGATTATCGTAAATGTTGATTATAGGACGTTTAGATTAAAACAAAGGAATTGCTAATAAATTGAAGAACATTCCAGTTAAATCTCAAGTACTACGGCCTCATTGAAGAACGTTTTTATTAAATCTCATATATTACTGTCAAATTGATGGACGTTCATATTATATCAAAAATTATCATCGCCACATTGAAGCACTTTCGTATCGAATTTAGAATATTACAATCAAATTGAAAAACGTTCACATTAAATGGTAAAATTGAAGAGTGTTAATATTAAATGGTAAAATTGAAGAGTGGAGAAGAACAGAAAAGAACGCCATAACAAAATTAATTAGTTTGTTTAAGGGATTAAATCTATGTGCTTACCATTATTAAAACACTTATTTAAGTGCATATTACACTTGAACTAAGCACATTGGCGTAAGGGCACACGCAAATTGCTGGCTAGAACTCTAATGCTCTCCATGATGTGCTCGTATCAGGTGCCCCCGCCAGAGTGACCGGTTGGCACGCCGCGCATCGTATTTCAAAGTCGTTTGACATTGAGGTATTTATTCAAACAGCCAACGCCTGTTGTTAGCAACCAAACTAGCATCTCTGTATTATGATTGGGCTAGATAATCCCAATACAAATATTTATTTGAATGACGATATTTACTTGTTTAATCGAATAGACAAAAAGACGTATTTAACAAATAAGTTTTAAGTGATTTGCAGTTGTCAAAAAAATTATTATAGTGTCACTAACAAAATATATTAAACCATTTAAAAGTTAGTAACTCAAAAATCTATAGGAGCAGCTTATTTGTGTAACATAGAAGGGCATTTCGTATTTTTTATTTATTTAAACCACAATTCAATAGACAAACAGTTACGTTTTCATTAAAAGTAGAAACTGGCTCTAGCTAGCCTCCTCTATGAACAATGCTTCCAAAATTATTTAGAAATTTTAAAATAAATTTTCAACTTTATCACCCTTTATCTCTTAAATTAGCGACATTGATATAATGCATGTTTGGAAAATCGCAATATTTTGGTGTTTAGTATCTCTAATTGGGAGATTGTCCATTCTTAATGAATCACTCTGTATATAAATGGCAAGCAGTAAAGGCATGATAACGTATTCAGGCAGTAATTGAGTGGTAGGAAAGTGTTAAAAATCCATTCACAAAAAATGTTATTTATCCAATAAAGTTAAAGTAGATAAAGAAATAAAAAAACTTAGGTGTTGCCACACATAAAACATTTACCGTGTAAAATTTCATATTCAGTTTACAAACGCTCAGTTAATGTTTTTTATCAGTTGTTTATGTTTTGTTTACATAGGGACTGGGAGTATGTGCTACAATACCTATTTAGTTAATTGGGGTGCTTTAATTTAACAAAATTCGGTATTTATCATTTTTAAAACCTTTCTTCCACAGAAACCTTTAATGATATTTTTATATACTACATAGTTACATAGTATGTTTCATATTGGCTTGAACACGGCATCCAGTTGCCTTCATGTCAAAAATGGCCATTTATTACATCTGAGGTGCTTTACATCCCAACCATGCTGCCGAAATAACTTTTGCTATTATTTTAATAAACTACTTAATATTATAGTACCTTTAATTTTTGTTTGACCCCGTATTAGATTGCCTAAATGGCAAAAATAACCACTTATTACTTTGGGGATGTTTTCCATCCCCATCCATGTTCCCGAAAAAACTTTTACTGATATTTTTATAAACTAAATAGTAATAGAATATTTTTGATTTTAGTCAGAACCCAGCATTCAAGTGCCTAAATGACAAGAATAACCATTTATTACTTTGGAGATGATTCCCATCCCCAGTGCTTTTGAACAAGCTGTTTCAAAAACCTTTACGAGTTTCTCTGTTGTACATATTATCACATATATTTTATAAACTTTAATTATTCTTGTTACGCTATGAGATTTTGTGATAAACCTAGTTATCTCAGTGTTGAAATTATTTGATTTTCGCTACGGTGCGATAGCACTTTTGAATAAGTTCCAAGTACAATAGAAATAGCAAGTGAGATATTGGTAAGTAGTTGGAATCATTTATGATCAGCATTCAGGAATTATTGGTTACTTGGCTGCTATAACGTGACTGCCAAATTCATACTCGTAATAAATCCATACACGTACTTTCAGATGTAGACGATAGGTGTTTTATTTGTGATCATACCGCAAAGCATTTTGTCAATATCTGCAATAATATCCATATTCTCGAAGAAACTTTTACTGGTATTTTTATAAACTAAATACTAATAGAGTATATTTGATTTTGGCCTGAACCCAGCACTCAAGTGCCTAAATGACAAGAATGACCATTTATTACTTTGGAGATGATTCCCATTAGGGATGGACTCGGGCTCGGGCTTTCGGGCCGGGCTGGCCCGGGCCCGGCCCGATTTTGGGCTCGAATCCGGGTCGGGCCGTTGACTACCTTATTCGGGCCGGGGCCGGGCCGGGCCTATCTTTCTTTGGGCCGGGCCGGGCTAAACAAATCGGGCCGAAAAACGCACGAGTGAATATTACACCGCCGTTTCACTACTATCTCACATTGCGTAAGTAAACGTTCAAATTATATTTTTACGAAGTGTCTTCATGAACCCATTAATAATCAGTTTTTCGTCTTGTTTAGTGTAAAGGAGACGTGTTATTATAACTCACTTCTTATTCCGAATATTTTTTTGTATTCTATTTAATGTTACTCATATTGTACTTTAGACAAGTTAAAAATGCCCAGGAACATCAAACTAGGTGGTTTATTCATAATTCAAAAGTTTGCACGATTTATATTATGTATATGTGTATACTTTAAATTTCAATCATGCGCTGAACGTCGATATTATCAATCGCGTGTATAGTTTATGTCTACGCCTAAAACACTAGAGAGTTATTACAATGTTTATTTTACCAATTTTTTAATAAAGTTTTTCCTTATTTGACATTTACACATGCGCAATTAATACATCTTTAATGTTTGTACTTTGTTAAAATGCAGGACACCTTTATTTAATTTAAATACGGGCAAGGAATGCTTTTATTTAAGGCACCTTAATTTTGACATACACCAAATGCATAACGTACAAACTTACATTTGTATGCTTTCTGTATAAATATTGTGAAATTAAATGGCTTTTTGTAGTGTTGTTTTAGTAATTAAATTTAGAGATTTAATGTCCAAGTTTATAACACGAAAGGATATAAAACGTCAACGCTCTATATACGGGCATGCTGTTTTGTAATGCTTTTCCTTGAAGTAAGGTGTAAAAATCCTTTTAAAAACAGATATGCTATATGCTTGGGAAGAAGTAAAAAACAGTGTCTTGAAGTAAACTTGAAGAGTATTCCGTGAAAACATTTTGACAACACATACAAATGTTATCGAATCAGTGGGAAATGAAAGACTCAAATAATAAAAAAAAGTTCATCTTTGTGTGAATACAATTTTTTTGATTTTTCCAATATAGCTAAACATGTATTATAGATCACCTCATCACAAAAGAGATTAATTCTTTATTCATTTTTAAAACAAATAACCTACAGATATAAAATACTAAAAATATATGTCAAAACAAAGAGTAAAGGAAAAAACACTTGCAATAACACTCCTTTAAATTGGATGCAAACTTTTAATAAAGGATACTTTATTTGAAGATTTTTTTAATAAAATCTACTTGAAATGAGTTTGCAATAACTCTCTAAGTAGGGTATAATTGGGGTTCCTGCAACCACATTTCCCCCAGAATCCCACATTTCCCCACACATCTGGACCAAAAAGTTTTCTTCGACTAACCATTTTTCATCTTTCGAGATAAATATATCTTAATTTTTCATCTTTCGAGATAAATGAGCATCCTCATTTCCTCCCACATCTGAACCAAAAAGTTTTCTTCGACTAGCCATTTTTTTATCTTTCATCTGAACCAAATAGTTTTCTTTGTCTAGCCATTGCATCTTTCGAGATAAACCTATCTTGTTTGGTATTAATTAATATTAGAATTTTCTCAGCTACCCGAATCTTTAGGAATTTTTCAGATATCATCACCCCCAAGGGTGCTACCCCAATTTTAAGATTTTTTACATGTAGCGACTTTTGAGCGTTCTTATAAATTTTTAGTCATGCGATACATCTTGTTAGTCTAAAATTTTATATAGAATCCAAATCTGCAAACAGATTTGAAATCGGACCACGCCCTGCAAAGTTACATATACCCTCTGCGAGATAAATCTTTCTCCACATTTCCACCCACGAGATAAACCTACCTTGTTTGGTATCAATTAACATTAGATTTTCTCAGCTACCCGAATCTCTAGGAATTTTCAGATAGCATCACCCCCAAGGGACCTACCCTGATTTTAAGATTTCTTACCTGTAGCGACTTTTGATCGTTCTTATAAATTTTTATACATGCAATACATCTTGTTAGTCTAGAATTTTATGTAGAATCCGAATCTGTAAACAGATTTAAAACAGGACCACCCTTACCATTTTACACACACCCTCCAAATTATAACTTTCCTGCAGCTCATATCTAAAGAAAATCTAAAACTATTCTTAAAACTTTTTATTACAGACAATTTTTACTAATACAGTTTAAATTTTGTAAACCACATTTCTAAATACATATTCACAATTTTTTATTTTGCACCTAGAACTTCTCATATCGGCTCATACTTATTAATATTTATTTCTAAATAGAGCACTTTTCCAAAGACCAACCGAACCCGCATGTTTCAAATTCCTCTGATTTTGTTCTTATGGTCTCGCTTAAGACCTTATACATATTCTCCAAATTACTAGAAGACGTTATAACCACATTTTTCGTGTTAAAGGATTTCACATCGGACTTCTCTTCCCCTATTTTGGTGTAAACGCCGTAGAGTTCGCAATCGACTTTTATTGCTGTATGTTGTATTCTTTTTTTATTAAGTAATCGAATAAATAGTTCCTTCTGCTTCCAAAGAAACTCGGACACTCCATCGCCCATATTGGCGTTATTTATGCGATAGCTAACCATACGGATGTTAAACGCAGTGCTAACCATTTCTACACCATCGTCGCTAGTAGCGGTAACTGATGCATTTTTTATGTCTGTTGCTCCTTAAATGTGCGTCATACGTAGTTTTTTCCATTTCAAAATCGCATACTTTACACATAATTCGTGGTTGTTTCGTACAAGACCCTTTAACAGCTGGCGGAGCTGAACGTTTACGGCTTAATGACATGCCGTGCTGTTTTTCCTCGTGTCGCTGTGAGCTATTCTCGTAAAAGCGAAACCGCAAGTCTCACAGTTTAAGTACTTTGCTGCAGACGGATGTATAAGCTTAACCTTGGACGATGTTACACCACAACATTTGTTCTGGTGCCGTTTGAGAGCATCCCTCCTGGTAAAGTAGACGTGACACAGCTCGCATTTAAAAACGTTTGCAGATACCATTTTAGTACAAAACAAAATCCGCACTATAGCACTTGACTTGTAAGCGAACTAACTTATAACTAAAGAGTTTACTCTTGCGCACCTGCTTTATGTACCCTATAGAATGCAAACCGAAGGTTTCCGAAGACACCCGAACGAAGTTGAGGATTCATCGGGGAACTAAATGACGTCATAATCCTTGCTGCTCGTCCAATACATTTAGCGTCAATGCATGTACCCGGTTCGCATCGTCGATGGTGCGAATGCAGTTAGTAGAAACACCGGAAAACGTCTTCCATGTTATACGGATCGCGTGCATATTAAAAATCCAAAGGGTGATAGCACACGCACACAAATTGTGTGCAAGTCGTGCTGTAGAAGATGCAGTGCTACTATAACCAAAAACTTAATAAAACACTTTAAACCATTACTAAGGAAATACCAACTTATTGTCTACAGGATACTTGCTAATAAAGCAATTTAATTTTAAATAACTTCTACGTTATACTTTAGGAAATGGTGGGCTTGAATATTTTCTAATTGAATCACCGAGCGAAAGTATATGCTTAGCAGTATTTAAATTAACCATTAATTTGCCATTTTTACGACCATGGTTAATTATAGATTAAAATTTAATTTGTGCACGTTCGAGCTTCTCGTAAACTAACATATTTTATAGCAACAATGCGTTGTATAATACATGCATACCCCTTCGCCGCGCTACTGCTATTCTTGTAATTGCTAGAAAAAGTCACTCTCCTTTTTACTGTTAGGACTGGGCAAAGCACCATTTTTTTTGTATACTTTCTCTAGCACATCGCGCACTTTTTTGTCTGATAATTATGCTTCTGTAGGCTTTTACACTTTCGCATAGCGGTCGACCGCACGGAATGATTTCTAGAACCGGTAAGTACTTGATATCGTCCAAATAGAGAATTAGATGCTCGATGTCTGTCAACTTCCAATTCCCTCGTAAAAGGTAGAAAAAACTCAGTCAATCATCCATCTAACTTAAACTTCGACCCGCTCCTGTTCTGATAATTTACAAACATTTTTCAAACGACAATGGGCCGAGAATTTTTAAACCTCCGGAGGATCTTTAAGTCGTGATCAATTACACATCCGAGCTACGCGTAAACTAACATATTTTGCAGCAACTGTATAATACATGCATACCCCTTCTCTGCGCTACTGCTATTCTTGTAGTTGCTTGAAAAAGTCAGTCGCCCTTTTTACGGGTAGGGCCGCTAAACAGCACCATTCCATACTTTCTTTATAAGTGTAGCACATCGCGCACTTTTTGTCGGATAATTAAATTTTTGTTTATGTAGACCTTTACACTTTCGCTTATTTAAACATCTAATACGACCGATTAACCACTTTCGATTATTCTAACGGAGACCACCATACGCACCGTTCTTTTTGATTCCAACGATCCTATGGGCTTCCACGCACTAACACCTGACGTATCTTTCCTACTATTTGTTAAACAAAAACTACCGGTATTGCCATTGTAGACGTAAGCAGATGTTTGTGGATGTGTACGAGAGTATGTATGCATATACATTAACCAGTCTAAGCTATTTTATTTAGTCCACGAAAACTACTATTTTTCTAAACCACAATTAATAATCGCCTTTATAGGTTTAACATTTCTACCATTACCCAATGACTGGTGCTACGTACATGGAAACTTTAATTTCTTATTGGAGAGAATTCTTATTCTCCCACGCACTGCAGCGTAGTTGCATGCCCACCCCTTTTGGGAATATATGCTCGTTATAGGTTGTAGCACCCGCGGTTTTACTTAACTACACTTCGTGAGACCCTTTAATCTTTTTAATCGTATCTTTCTCGCTTACAATACACTCGGACTTAGCCCTACTACCAACAAATTCTAATACTGGTTCCCCATTAAATACGTCTTTAATTTTCCCTACAACTTTTTTGTTGACAAGTGTTATATTGTATTTATTATACGCGGGGTAGTCACTCTATTAAGATAAATATATTTTGCTAGGTATCAACTAATATTAAATTTTTCTTGGGACCCCAAATCTGTAAACAGATTTTAAATAGGACCACCCATACAAAGTTATGCGTTTTAAAGACCCAAATCACTAATTTTGCTCATCTTTATTTAACACCATTTTAAAACCTTTTTCGCTACCCAAGACATATGCCTTAGCCAACCGTTTCCCAAGAAATCTAAAACCGCCGTGTCCCGCGAATACCACGTGGAGATAACACGTATACTCTGTCAACCAGAATAGAAGCCGGAAGGATTTGGAAGGTGGGAGAAGAACTTAAAAATTATGGAATCTTAAAACTAATATATACAATATATTTACAAAATCTAAACAACTATCTTATATCTTTACACCCCCCATGCGTAGATTGTTGTACTATTAGGAATGATGTACCTTTTCTCATCTTCCCTCGATAAACTAATTTTATTAATAAGCTGCGTATATAAATCGTATTCTTTTACTCCGGATACATACGCAGACAAGTACTCGATACCATCCAAATAAAGAATTGGATGCTTAGCGACTGTTAACATCCGCTTCCCTCGTGTACGCCCAGACATCCCAGCCCATGAGCACCCCTGCGCATGCACACCCCTGCCCATGCACACCCCTACGCGTACGCACCCCTGTCCATGCACGCTGCCCATGCGCACCCCTCTCTGTGCGACTGCTATTTCGGGGTAACGTCACAGCCTTTTATAAATAAAGAACAATGTTATATACTATTATAAAATGTTTATTCTGACATTATACATAACAAATTTAAAAATATTTAATGCTAAGCATGGAGTCATTTAAACTTAATTTTAATACAAAGTTATACACAGAAGGCAGTCCTTTCTTTATGTTTGTTTGCAGTGGTTTTAATTTTATCTAATTTTATTCGCAGCTTAAAATTTAAATCGATACCCAAGTCTTCTATCTCCTTTTCTAGCCAATAGTTTGATACATAAAGACCGTCTAGGTTTTCGAATTGTAAAATGTACCGAAGTTTGCCTCTATATTTAAAGTCTTTGATTCCACCGACAACCAGATCCATTCCTTCGTGTAATTCTTGCAGTTTGTGACAATCTTTTAATCGCAGCTTTCCCACTATATCCTGCATACGTATCTTGTTAGCTTGATCGACTTCTTCTTGTCGGTATTGGAGGAAATTCTTATTCTCCCACAGACTGTTGCGTAGTTGCATGTCCACCACTTTTGGGAATATATGGTTGTTATAGGTTGTAAGACCCTCGGTTTTAAATGATCCAAAAGGTTCTTTACTAGGCAAATATACAATGTTTAGCGCAACCTCTTTGCGTGTCGTGTACGCAAAGATTACGAAACCCGCATTCCTTAGTTCGTCTTTGTTATCTACCATTTTGATAAATACGTTTTTAGAATAACCTTTTAAAAAATATACTGATTTAGTGCCATCCTTTTCCGCAAGGACGCCTACATAACTAAAAGAGTCTTTTTTACTAACCACAAATGCATACAGCTTGTACAACCCGGATGTATCTAAGTCAGTCCATCGGCACATAAAATAATCTTTTAATTCTTCCTCATTTTCTCTAATAAGATGTTCTTTGTCTAACACATCTTTGTATTGATCGCGTATTGTCGCAGTGTTTTCCATGTAGTCCAATTTTCGTCTTTTTGCATCCATTTCCTCTAATTCCAGTTGTCTTTTCCTTCCACTTACAGCGTATGGTATACATAATGGGGCAATTTCCTTTAGAGTAAACGGATAGAGTTTACTACCAATATTTACGCGTTGTCGTACAACCTCTGGACGAATGTTAGGCGTATCTATCAATCCCAATTCCGAAATTACTATTTCTTTTGGAATTGTAGAATATGGTGTTGCAGATTGTGTAAAATATGTACTACCTGCTTTAATGTAGCACTTGTGTAAGATTTTATTTTATCTTGGCTATCTTCCTCTACTATCTCCAAATAATTTATAGGTAAATAGTTAAAACCAAAAGCCGAAAGCACATACTTTATCAATTTTTCCCTTTCCTCTAGTTTTTCGGACAACTTAATTTGCAAGCCCGTCAATTTCTTTGTATTGCCATTCCTCCAATACACGTACTGTAGCAGGTTATTATAGACTAAACAACAGCTATTTTGTAGCTTGTCCGATAGCTTACTCCACATTTTGGCAAGTGATACCGAGTACATTGGCGCCTTTAGGAAGTACAACTTACTATCTTCCAATAAGGTTAAACAGTCTTTTAAGGGTTTATACACTCGTTCCGCACTGACATAGCTTCCAATTGCACAGTTGTATATTGTCGCTTCCAATCGCGTAATATCATGTTCTTTGACCAAAGTAGACGCAAATGTTTCCCTTAAACGTACATCTGGATAACGTAAAAAATCTAGTATATGATTGCCAAGTTGTTTATTAACACCAGGACTTGTTATCTGACACACAAATTTGTTGTATATCTTAATTCTTGCATTGGTTGTTAGCCATGTTAAACAATCAATCCCCGCAGTTTTATCGTTGTCAACTATAATATTACACTTTTCTTCGTATTCTCCCTTATAGCAAAAGTTATGCTTTGTAGTTAAATAATTACACATCTCCATCTTGCTAAATATGCCCGCAAAATCTTGGGTTACATCCATGTCAAAAAGATAGAAATAATCTTGTTCGACTTCGTCTAATATATCTGGTAGTTCCTCCAATAAAGTTTCCAACTTAACATCTGCTAGTTCCACTTTGTATGGAACACATATAGGATTTTGGAATTTTTTATTAATGCATTCGAGGTCTTCTTTTTCCGATAATTTCTTTTACTCTCTGGCCCATCTTGTTAGTGCTTTCCAGAGAAAACGGAAGCTTAGCTAACACCATGCCTAGCGGAAACAAATCGGTTGAACTTTTTTCGTAGATAGCTGTTAAATGCACCACAAATTTCTTTTTTTAGGATAAACATCTTTTTGTTTGCAGATGCTTGTTCGGTGTCAGAAAGGTCGCAAATTTTAACCTACATTATATTGTCACAAAATGGTTCTGTAATTGGTGTGTGTAGTCCAACAGTCAGCATCTGTTCGCCTTCGACATAACAAATATTACCAATATCTTTTACCAGATTATTGTTGCACATATTTTCTGTCAACAGCCATAATCCAAATCGCTCATTTGTCGGTTTCACTTTATTCCCAAGAAGTTGAGAAACGTTAATCACCTTGGAGACGCTCATGTTTACCGTTCTAGCTACTATCGAATACTAAATTGAATACGAAAAAATTGTTCTCTTACGTATTCTACAGAGTGAGGACGTATATTGCCGAAGATAGTCGAATATGTTGTTATCCAACCTAAGCCGACAGGGATGCGCATCGACATATATCCGGATATATGTAGGATGTTAAGTTATGGTGAAATTGCCCCATAGGGTGAAATTACCCCCACATGACCACATGGCCATATGACTACATGACCATATGACCACATGACCATATGACCACATGACCACATGGCCATATGACCACATGACCATATGACCACATGACCATATGACCACATGACCATATGATCACATGACCACATGACCATATGACCACATGACCATATGACCTAATTGCTTTTTAATGAGTTTTCTCATTAAAAACCCATTAGCATTGGGGTCCCTAGAAAAATTTAATATTAGTTGATACCTAGCAAAATATATTTATCTTAAAAGAGTGACTACCCTGCGTATATTAAATACAATATAACACTTGCCAACAAAAAAGTTGTAGGGAAAATTAAAGACGTATTTAATGGGGAACCAGTATTAGAATTTGTTGGTAGTAGGGCTAAGTCCGAGTGTATTGTAAGCGAGAAAGATACGATTAAAAAGATTAAAGGGGTCTCACGAAGTGTAGTTAAGTAAAACCGCGGGTGCTACAACCTATAACGAGCATATATTCCCAAAAGGGGTGGGCATGCAACTACGCTGCAGTGCGTGGGAGAATAAGAATTCTCTCCAATAAGAAATTAAAGTTTCCATGTACGTAGCACCAGTCATTGGGTAATGGTAGAAATGTTAAACCTATAAAGGCGATTATTAATTGTGGTTTAGAAAAATAGTAGTTTTCGTGGACTAAATAAAATAGCTTAGACTGGTTAATGTATATGGATACATACTCTCGTACACATCCACAAACATCTGCTTACGTCTACAATGGCAATACCGGTAGTTTTTGTTTAACAAATAGTAGGAAAGATACGTCAGGTGTTAGTGCGTGGAAGCCCATAGGATCGTTGGAATCAAAAAGAACGGTGCGTATGGTGGTCTCCGTTAGAATAATCGAAAGTGGTTAATCGGTCGTATTAGATGTTTAAATAAGCGAAAGTGTAAAGGTCTACATAAACAAAAATTTAATTATCCGACAAAAAGTGCGCGATCTGCTACACTTATAAAGAAAGTATGGAATGGTGCTGTTTAGCGGCCCTACCCGTAAAAAGGGCGACTGACTTTTTCAAGCAACTACAAGAATAGCAGTAGCGCAGAGAAGAGGTTTGCATGTATTATACAGTTGCTGCAAAATATGTTAGTTTACGCGTAGCTCGGATGTGTAATTGATCACGACTTAAAGATCCTCCGGAGGTTTAAAAATTCTCGGCCCATTGTCGTTTGAAAAATGTTTGTAAATTATCAGAACAGGAGCGGGTCGAAGTTTAAGTTAGATGGATGATTGACTGAGTTTTTTCTACCTTTTACGAGGGAATTGGAAGTTGACAGACATCGAGAATCTAATTCTCTATTTGGACGATATCAAGTACTTACCGGTTCTAGAAATCATTCCGTTCGGTCGACCGCTATGCGAAAGTGTAAAAGCCTACAGAAGCATAATTATCAGACGAAAAAGTGCGCGATGTGCTAGAAAAAGTATACAAAAAAAATGGTGCTTTGCCCAGTCCTAACAGTAAAAAGGAGAGTGACTTTTTCTAGCAATTACAAGAATAGCAGTAGCGCGGCGAAGGGGTATGCATGTATTATACAACGCATTGTTGCTATAAAATATGTTAGTTTACGAGAAGCTCGAACGTGCACAAATTAAATTTTAATCTATAATTAACCATGGTCGTAAAAATGGGAAATTAATGGTTAATTTAAATACTGCTAAGCATATACTTTCGCTCGGTGATTCAATTAGAAAATATTCAAGCCCACCATTTCCTAAAGTATGACGTAGAAGTTATTTAAAATTAAATTGCTTTATTAGCAAGTATCCTGTAGACAATAAGTTGGTATTTCCTTAGTAATGGTTTAAAGTGTTTTTATTAAGTTTTTGGTTATAGTAGCACTGCATCTTCTACAGCACGACTTGCACACAATTTGTGTGCGTGTGCTATCACCCTTTTGGATTTTTAATATGCACGCGATCCGTATAACATGGAAGACGTTTTCCGGTGTTTCTACTAACTGCATTCGCACCATCGACGATGCGAACCGGGTGCATGCATTGACGCTAAATGTATTGGACGAGCAGCAAGGATTATGACGTCATTTAGTTCCCCGATGAATCCTCAACTTCGTTCGGGTGTCTTCGGAAACCTTCGGTTTGCATTCTATAGGGTACATAAAGCAGGTGCGCAAGAGTAAACTCTTTAGTTATAAGTTAGTTCGCTTACAAGTCAAGTGCTATAGTGCGGATTTTGTTTTGTACTAAAATGGTATCTGCAAACGTTTTTAAATGCGAGCTGTGTCACGTCTACTTTACCAGGAGGGATGCTCTCAAACGGCACCAGAACAAATGTTGTGGTGTAACATCGTCCAAGGTTAAGCTTATACATCCGTCTGCAGCAAAGTACTTAAACTGTGAGACTTGCGGTTTCGCTTTTACGAGAATAGCTCACAGCGACACGAGGAAAAACAGCACAGCATGTCTTTAAACCGTAAACGTTCAGCTCCGCCAGCTGTTAAAGGGTCTTGTACGAAACAACCACGAATTATGTGTAAAGTATGCGATTTCGAAATGGAAAAAACTACGTATGACGCACATTTAAGGAGCAACAGACATAAAAATGCATCAGTTACCGCTACTAGCGACGATGGTGTAGAAATGGTTAGCACTGCGTTTAACATCCGTATGGTTAGCTATCGCATAAATAACGCCAATATGGGCGATGGAGTGTCCGAGTTTCTTTGGAAGCAGAAGGAACTATTTATTCGATTACTTAATAAAAAAAGAATACAACATACAGCAATAAAAGTCGATTGCGAACTCTACGGCGTTTACACCAAAATAGGGGAAGAGAAGTCCGATGTGAAATCCTTTAACACGAAAAATGTGGTTATAACGTCTTCTAGTAATTTGGAGAATATGTATAAGATCTTAAGCGAGACCATAAGAACAAAATCAGAGGAATTTGAAACATGCGGGTTCGGTTGGTCTTTGGAAAAAGTGCTCTATTTAGAAATAAATATTAATAAGTATGAGCCGATATGAGAAGTTCTAGGTTCAAAATAAAAAATTGTGAATATGTATTTAGAAATGTGGTTTACAAAATTTAAACTGTATTTGTAAAAATTGTCTGTAATAAAAAGTTTTAAGAATAGTTTTTAGATTTTCTTTTAGATATGAGCTGCAGGAAAGTTATAATTTGGAGGGTGTGTGTAAAATGGTAAGGGGTGGTCCTGTTTTAAATCTGTTTACAGATTCGGATTCTACATAAAATTCTAGACTAACAAGATGTATTGCATGTATAAAAAATTTATAAGAACGATCAAAAGTCGCTACAGGTAATAAATCTTAAAATCAGGGTAGGTCCCTTGGGGGGTGATGGTATCTGAAAAATTCCTAGAGATTCGGGTAGCTGAGAAAAATCTAATGTTAATTGATACCAAACAAGGTAGGTTTATCTCGTGGGTGGAAATGTGGAGAAAGATTTATCTCGCAGAGGGTATATGTGTAACTTTGCAGGGCGTGGTCCGATTTCAAATCTGTTTGCAGATTTGGATTCTATATAAAATTTTAGACTAACAAGATGTATCGCATGACTAAAAAAATTTATAAGAACGCTCAAAGGTCGCTACATGTAAGAAATCTTAAAATTGGGGTAGCACCCTTGGGGGTGATGATATCTGAAAAATTCCTAAAGATTCGGGTAGCTGAGAAAATTCTAATATTAATTGATACCAAACAAGATAGGTTTATCTCGAAAGATGCAATGGCTAGACAAAGAAAACTATTTGGTTCAGATGAAAGATAAAAAAATGGCTAGTCGAAGAAAACTTTTTGGTTCAGATGTGGGAGGAAATGAGGATGCTCATTTATCTCGAAAGATGAAAAATTAAGATATATTTATCTCGAAAGATGAAAAATGGTTAGTCGAAGAAAACTTTTTGGTCCAGATGTGTGGGGAAATGTGGGATTCTGGGGGAAATGTGGTTGCAGGAACCCCAATTATACCCTACTTCTCTAATATCAAGTAGGTAATTTGAAGTAGGAAAGAGAAGATAAAGCGGATGCAAATTTATGATAAGGTTATAAGGTACATTAAGCGTACACACAATTTACATAAAAGTCCAATCAATGTCAATGCGTTCAACAAATTTCTATTTTCAATTTATTGTAGGATTTACTGTGGACCCTTTTTTCAAAAAATTGTTGATGATTTTCTCATCCCATAAAATCATACGCCTGTTTTATATTTTTATATGCGCAAATTTTGCAAGTTAAAAATGTGGTAAGGTTGTTTAAAGACATCGCGTATCTGCACTAAATTGGTAGTTTGCAGAAAAGCTGATGTACCCAGTCCTTATAATCCCTCGTACATTTTGTACATAATATTTTCAGTTCAGATGCAAGTCCGTGTAAAAAACATTTGGTTTTTATGGTAATTGTACTTCCTAGGAATTGTTTATTAAAGTTCCTTAGATTTTTAAAAATTTTGCTCAGGTCTCCCAGTCTTAGTTCGTCGATGACAACTTTATACTCAAGACCGC
The DNA here is from genome assembly GCA_036346225.1 of Platerodrilus igneus. NCBI lineage: Eukaryota > Metazoa > Arthropoda > Insecta > Coleoptera > Lycidae > Platerodrilus > Platerodrilus igneus. Next base: position 9,958,620 of record JARFIW010001325.1, on the reverse strand, counting down.
ATTTATTTGAATTTAATAATACCACTTATTTTTAGTATAGTATATAGCCTACCGAGTATAACAAATATATAACAAATAAAATAATATTTATCTACTTCATATATGATAGTGTTGTTTGATATAATAACTATCATGTCAGACTTTGATAGCGACGATAGCGTGAAAGGCTCTATTTATAATCCCAAGTGGTAATAGTGCTGCTGATAGTCAAACAAACCTACGTTTTGATATGACAACCGGGTCGACATCCCGCAGCAAATTTAAACAATTTTTTGAGTTTGGTGTTATTTCAAATGATACAAAAACTGCGTCTTGTTTGTTGTGTAAAAATAAAAAAAGCAGGGTGGAATGCAAAATTAAATATTCACGCACCACCAATTTAAAACGGCATTTAAAATCAGTTCATGAAAGTGAATATAAAGTTTTATTTGCAAATGCTAACTAGACCGGACCCAGTAAGGACCCATTTTATAATCAGAAGGCTCTAAAGGAGATGTACCAGTCAAAGATAAGCATAATATTTACTGATTCTTATAATTAAGAATTTAAAATTTCAAAATAACGTGTTTGTGTATAGAGGAACTATAGATATAAATAACCTACAATAGTTAAGATGTCTTCGAATGGCATCTAAACTAAACTTTACATCGACATCAATGAAGAGGAAAAATTGCATTCTCATAATCAGTTTATTGGGGTTAATTACATATTTTATTCTTTGCAAATTAACCGTAGGCATATACTTTTTATTGCTTAAAAAATTTAGGAAAGTAGTTTTAGTTGGCATACATGCCAAAGGTAATATGTGCTCACACCTAGTCAATGACACAAATTTAGAATAAAATCAATAGCTGTTGTAGTTTCTCCGAGGTGTCCAACCCTTCGGGTCTCAGGTAGATAACAGTATTTCTTACATATAACATCACAGGGATTATCATGCAAATGGTGGTACTATGTTTGTTCGTTGAACTTTCTTAATTGTATTTAAACGAAAGTGAAAGTTTACCTCACTAAAATGCCAAATAGGTACCTTACCTACACCAATTTGTACCCGCACATTTGTTCCTATTTCTCACGCTATTCAACCGTCAGAAAGTGATTTACTACTTATTCTAATTTACCTGCTTGAGCATTTTCCAGTTTGTTTGAGAGAACTCTTATTAAAAAAACTAAAAACTTATTAATTTTGATTAAGTTTTGTTAGGGACTCCCTGTCAATCCTCAAATAGAATTTCAGACCTCTCAAAACAATATCTTGAAATTCTTCGAAACTTTTTGCAATATCATACAAGATTATTAACATGAATTTGAATACCATTAAATCTAAAATTTAAAAAACTCCCACTTAAAACTGATTCAAAATGCCAATTTGTAGAGATTAATAAAAATAAAATAATAGAATTTAGGTTTCTAAAATATACACCCATGAAATTTGTTTTCATTACACACAATTTCTAATCAGGGATGACTTGTAATTTTTTTACTTGAATTCTAAATAATATAAAGTCATTCAAAAACAAAATAGATTCTATTTGAATAAGTTTCTGGATTCATGTAACTATAATATTTAAATTCGTATCTTTATAAAAAATTTTCTTAATAATTTTTATGGAACAAAAATATACTAGTAAAGAATTGCATTTAACAATCTAAAGATCTCTGAATGGATCTTTCTACAAAATTTAAATATGCTGACTGGAAATTTTCTAAGTTATTCATAATACATAATTTTCTTTAAGCCAATGAAGTACTTCCTCGATCTTCACAGTAAAATTTAATTATCAAAGCGTTGTTGAAATATTATATAGTTACTCTAAGTTACATTTATTTAACAGTTAATACTCGAATTCCACATGTCGATGAAAAATGAAAGTTCATGACCTCAAAATATTCAAACATACTTTAAATTAACGTAAGACGACATGTGAGGTTTAAATAGAACAACTGAATCTATGTTTTTTTATATATCTGACATAAAATGTCATTCACAACTTTTTAAATGTACACTATGTGTGCACGTGCAACATTCTGACAAACAATAGATTTGTTATTTAATTTGCTGTTTCCTTAAAAGCAGTTTACGTTACGAAATTTTTAATGTTCTACTTTCTTATTGCAACTTAATTAATATTCAAAGTGATTAAATTCTAAAGTACACTCACGTGTTATGATATTGCGTTGAACGAAAGAATTAGGACCTTGACCTCAGCTGTATGGAAATTTCCTTAACCATTGATTATGAAAGTTCTTCTCAATACAACTACTATTTGACGAGACTAACTTCTGCTTGATTGAATTTAATACTCCAACAAAATTTAGAACCTATATAAAATTGCCTTCCATGATACTGCATGAAGATATTATATAAGATGTAGCCATTTATGATATTGCTTCAAGATGTTATATAAGATATTGGATTAGGATATGATATAAGAAATTGCACTATGAGAAAAAATATTAGTATAATCTATTTAATTAATTTATACCAACTGTATTAATGATGTCAAGGGGCTTCCATCTCCTTAGGCCTGCAGGAATCAACTTAACCACTCTAGGTGGGACTTATAAAAGACATGCTCACGCTATAGCTGTTAGGTTCGACCTCCAGACACCAAGAATCGATCAATTATAAGTTCTTTTTCTAACTCTGTTAGAGGCCACGTGCCTACACACGACCATCTTGACTCCACTATCTTGTAGAGCAGCTTGCCCGTTCGAACGCTAATAATGAAGTGCTCAAATTGACAACTCGACAGAGCTTAGTAACGAACCTTAGAGCATAAAGGTAAAGTAATCTATGTGTTATTATCAATACTATGCATTAATTTCTATTGGACGGAAATTCACAAATTAAATATTTTAAATTATAGCTGCTTTATTTTTTTATGTTAAAGAACGAAGTGTAACTAGAAAAAAAATACGTTACAACATCATTAGAGTTACAGTTTTTATGTTGGCTGCCACTAAAATTCATTGCGAAATAGTTACTTGTGAAACACAGCTGAAAAAATTTCTTCTCATTCACTGAATGAAAGTCGGGCCGGCCCGGCCCGACCCGCCGGGCCGGGCCATCAGTTTTCATTTTAAATCGGGCCTCGGGTCGGGCCGGTCACTTTTCTGCGTCGGGCCGGGCCGGGCTTTTAATAAGCCCCGAGTCCCGGCCCGAGTCGATCCCTAATTCCCATCCCCAATGCTTTTGAAAAATCTGTTTCAAAAACCATTACGAGTTTCTCTTTGTTGTACATATTATCGTATACATTTTATAAACCTTAATTATTCTTGTTACGCTATAAGATTTGCGATAAACTTAGTTATCTCAGTGTTGAAAATATTTGCTTTTCCGCCACGTTGTGATAGCACTTTTGAAAAGCAAGTGAGAAATTGGTCAAGTAGTTTGAATCATTCATGATCAGTATTCGGGAGTTTTTTGTTTTTGGCTGCTATAGTGTGACTGCCAAATTTATACTCATAATAAATCCATGCACGTAGTTTTAAATAGAGATGATAAATGTTTTATTTGTGATCATACCGCCAAGCATTTCGTGAATACCTGCAATAGAACAGATCTTAAGTTGATTAAACTGTACAAAACAAATATTTTTCCAATGGTCAGTAAATAATTAAAGTGGATGCAGTGTACCATCAACCGCTTGCTTGCACCAAAAGAAGGGGGCAACAAAAATTACCAATGCAAATGAATGGGTTCCATAATAACATATTTCAAGTGCAAGCTGTCGACACTGACTAATTTCAGTTTCTGCCTTTATTTACTAGCTAGCTTTGATCGTTAAGTACTACTAATTTTTACTGCAAACAACTAATTTTGAGTTACGCTTACTTTTAAATAAATGCCATGTATTTCATATAAGCATCCTATGCTCATTAAGTTAGTCAGTATTTGATTGATACCAATGACAGCACCTGATAATAAATGAGAATATATTGCCAAAAATTGTTAGAGTTTTTTGTACCCACTGTCTGAGGTTCTTTCGTTTATTAACAGCACTATAGAAAGGCGTACTTTACAATTAAAAGATATAACCAAAACTTTTATAGTGTTGAAATGAATCTGTAGTTTTAACAGTGCACACTGATTTGTTCAAACTAAAATCTTTAGATTTACTCTCCACTACAGTTTTAAATAAATCGAGTTAAACATGTAACTTTAAAATTTATTATTGAAACTTTCAGTTAATTGCCTACGAGAAACTTTCTTTGCATTTCATTATTGTAAAGCTATTGACGTTCACCCACTAACACAATCACATTTCAACAGCATTCCAGCTTTATTTCCTTATTGATCACAAAAAATATTCAGATTAATGAAATCTACAATGATGAATAGCAAATAGTAATAGAAAAGAGATTGCCTTTGAGACACCGGATAAAGATTTATTGCACGCACAAATTTGAGCATCGGAATTACAGAAAGGATACTCAAACAAATAGCAGATTTCGAACATCATTCTGCTATTCCACAAATAGAATTTTCAGTTTGACTGAAGCACCGTGTGGCAGTAAGTAAATAGGACAATCCGAAGTGGTATTTACACCTGATTCATGAGTAGGAGGCGCACTCGACTGATTGAGAAATTTTCCAGTAAACCTTTAAACATATATTTGGTTCGGTTGTTTTGTATCATTGACTGAAAATGTAGTGAATTTCTGGTAGTTTAAATTCTCTTGACGCCAAACAATATTGGGGCGCAGCATAAAGGAAAATCAGATTATTTGATACAATACGCCCGTATATTGATTGAATTTTTATTTTTGCGGTAAGATAATCAAATTGAATGTAATAGAGTGTAATTTGAAATTATATAGTCCACTTGACATTTATGATTGGAAATGATTTTATATTAAGTTGAAAATTATTTTTAAGGTTTTTCGTTTGTAATGATCTCCAAAACAGATTTGCATTCTGTTTGTTCGATTTACGAATAGCTCAGTATCATAGGCGAACGATCCTACCGCCTTCAGTAGAGCAATAGCGGGGTATTAAGGACCTCCTCGTTCTTCATTATCGGATTCTTAGTAGTAGCAGTTCTGGATTCTTCGGAGTAAAATCTATTTTCTATCTTTAAAGTTGTTTGATTCAATGATAGTTCATTGGGAGTAGTAGGATATGGGCATGCTGGTGCAGCGCTTCACGCCTTAGAGCCTCACATCTAGCATCTAACCTAGATTTTACATGTAAATTCCCATAAGGGGATATGCCGAGAGGGATTTCCTCCTTGCTACCTTTCTTATGATGCAGCGCTTCACGCCTCACGCCTCTAACCTCACAAAACGCCATAAGGAGGGCTGATGCTCCACCCGGAAAATCCTCCTATGGGCTTCGTCGTCACAGCTCCACCGAGCTAACCTAGATTAGATCTACTGTTTTTAAATCATTTTTACCCCCATTATCCCTACCTTAAAAATCGGTAACCTAAACCCTAAAATTTTTGAGATACCCCTCGGTGCCTATCGGCACCACACGACCATTGTATTTTTTTTAAATTGTTTTATTATTGAGTTAAATCTAAATAAAAATGCAGGGGTGCTTTGCTATTAGATTTTGAATATTAAAACATTATGCGGATTTTTGTTAGAGCAAATTTTAAAAAAAGTGATGATTGATTTCGATTCCCCAGGAAATTCTATACTAATTTGATAGGTTACACGATGGGATTATCTCAAAAGACACAGCAATACTGTTTAAAAATAAATTGAAGATGAACACCGTATAGTTTGTAAAATGTTGATTTGTAAAATCAGTAAGTGTCAGTCGATTTGAAAAAAATTACGAACGATTTGAGAATCCGAGGAAAACACAAAGTAATTGATGTCTTACACGACGGAGGTATTTTAAAAATATCGTTAATTGTAATTTTTATAAAAATCTAAAAATGGTATTGGTGGTTAAATACAAACAGGTAAAATCCACTATAAAACAATAATTTTCAATTGGAATTTAGAATCATACAATTTATCCAAGAAGCAGCAAACGCCAAATTGAATAGCTTGAATTGTGGAGATATTTTAGAATTACAATGGGATCGTGAATACAGATTGAAACTGATTGCCGAAACATCTAATAGAAGTGTATCGGTGGCGAATAAATATCAATAAGAACATTTATATAAAATGGAAATTACGAAAGATCGAAATGTTAATGTGTTACCTGAGTACGAGTGCATCAAGCTATTAAATTTGCGAGAATTAATCTGTTACAAAATGGAGGAATTGAGGTGTAGAAACTTTCCAGAATTTTACGAAAAATTTGTAGATGCTATAAAAAATGTATGTGGAAATACGACGGACGAAGAAAGGGTTTAAACGTTACTAGCGGAAGAGAGACGTGCGAGTATTTCTTTGTTTAATGATTGCAACAATTTAAATTACTTGACAGTGTTGGAAATTATTAAATGTCACCCCATCCAGTACTTAGAAGATGCGACTGCGAGGCGATCGCATGCGCAAATGCTTAGAGATTTGGCTATGCCAGATTTACCAGAATCTGGTTATCACAGCGGTTTATAGATGTTATCAATACATATATATATATATATATATATATATATATATATATATATATATAAACTAATTGACCTTTTTTTTAATATTGGGATAAATTTCGTTCGATAAAAGTTAGTGGTTTAGTTAAAAACATTTATTCAACTTTACTAAAAACGTAATATTTCTTGATAAAGTTTGTTTTACTTATTTGTATCGCCAACATCGGCAAAAATTATTAATAGACGTATTAAACTATCTTGTTTTTTATTCTTAGGTTTAAAGTGGTAGTACTCTTAAGTTTTTTTATTGTTTAGATTAAAGTAAATGTCCGAACGAGGTTTTAAAGGTGGAGTTAAATATAGATGAGCAGAAATTATAGGTACAACACGTGTTCTTCTTTGACTATATACTGAAACTGTAACCGATAATTGCATTCCTTTTAGCGTCACCAAATATGCAGTTAATATCACCTCATGAAAAGTTACTTGTATTAGGGAAACGAAGTTTCACTTTCAAAGAAAACGACTGACTGACCTCGTATTAGTAATTATAGCTAGGCTATTAGACAACGTTGATAAGCTTATAAGTGTTTTGCGTTTAACAAATGAGATACAAATTGTTTAAACTAATGAGTCGGCGATGAGTGAATCATTGAATCTAGTCAAGTATTCGATTTCTTTAGTTAAAACAAATTAGACTTTAAATAATAATTAACCGCGCTTGTATAATGAGAACCTAATGCTTAAATTTAATAACACTAAGCATGTACTTTCGCTCGATGATTCATTTGTTAGATTGTAAAATTTTACTAACAATATTTGTTATTGTGTACAATATAATTAAAGACAGACAAACTCAAAACCGTTCTGTACTCAAGTTGGAATTAAACCATAAGAACAAAATCAGAGGAATTTGAAGTACGTGGGTCAGGTTGGTCTTTGGAAAAGGTGCTCTATTTAGAAATAAATATTAATAAGTATAAGCCTATGTGAGGATCCAGTGGAATGAAAAAAAAAGAATCCTGAAATACCAAAATGAAAATTTAAATTTTATACTTAAATTACGTCAGAAAATTTCTGTCTGTAAAAATTTATATATATGAAAATAGATGTTAAGTGTACACTGCATATTTATAATTAAATAAAATTGTTTTAGCGGAATGTGTACTACTTTTTTGCTTACACCAATTTTTTAAATCGAGTTGGCCTAAGGTTAAATTAATGGTAGATTTGAACTTCCAAGAGAAATTAAATCGGTATTACCATACACGATTAGAAACTGTTTATAAATAAAAAAGTTATAAAATTTGGGTTTGGTGGTTGTAAGTGTTAGTCCTAGATTAATATTAATGCCGGATTGGGATGTCTAAGAAAATTTAAGCATATTCGATGCATTACGCGTTTAGAAAATGTTTATAAATAAAAAAGTTATAAAATTGGGGTTTGAGGGTTGTAACTCGGTAACGGTTGATGTTAAGATAAAATTAAAAAGGTGGGAATACAAATGTCGTGCGGTGCCGAAAGGTATATTGAAAATTTTAGGGGTTAGGTCACCGATTTTTAGGGTAGGGATGGTGGGGATAAAAATGATTTAAAAACAGTAGAGCTAACCTAGGTTAGCTCGGTGGCGCTGTGACGACGAGGCCCATCGGAGGATCCTCCGGGTGGAGCTCCACCACTCCTTATGGCGTTTTGTGGGGCTAGAGGCGTAAGGCGTGAGGCGTGAGGCGCTGCAAGGGAGCAAGGAGGAAATCCCTCTCACTAGAGCAAATGTATACATGGATCAATTTGTTGACGTTGCGTGATAATGCGAAAAACGCGAAATGTGAAGAACTTTTTATTTTAATTGCGATTCAAAATATGTAAAAATATCTGGTTATCAGCAGTGATGGAGAACAAGTTTTTATAAACGAATTTTAATATAAAATGCAATTACTACACAAATTATTTACTACATTAAACGAACATACCTACAGTAGTTTCTTAGTAGGCACTGCACATTCAATTGACGATGATTATGCGGGTACTATGCTCTTCAATTCAAACCATATCAACCATGTTGACCACCTGTCAGTTATTATCTTGTTGAACTTCAGAATACGAATCCACCATATAACAAATTCCAAATCTCTTCTTTTCTTCTGATTGGAGATAATTTGGCGGAATGACGGTAATTGGCAATTGTAATGCGTCAATTTTAAATATGACTCTACTAACAACAATTGTTTTTAAACCACGAAAGTGAATAAAACCGTGAAGACGATCTATAACTACTCACTGAAGTAGCACCTAGCATGTTATTTTTCTTAAACAAAATTTTGATTGGTAGCTGCTGGGAGTTAAAGATTCCACGAATAATTACAACAATATACAAACTGAAATGTTAGTAGCGCATTTATATATAGATGCACAAATTGAAAATTATTTATTGTGAAGGCAAAGGACACAATTTGACCATGCGACGTTCTAAAATTTGTTTGGTCGTTTGTACGGTAGCTACACGCGAAACGCTATCAGCTCCAGGATGTAGCTGAATGATACGAGCTAATCGCCAAAGATGAAGAGGGACTGAACCATCTTTATGATAACAAGGGTACCAATATCAATACCATCTAGTTACTTCGAATTGAACCAAAGAGCACGTTAATATGATTGATGTTAATATTCTTTATGCAACCGATCCCAAAATCCCTGCTGCAATGCTTGATTAATTGCCAGCGAGACAAACGAGACACTTTTATATACTAAACATCAGGATCAGAGAGAAACGACAAAGGTTTTAGAGTTAAAAATTGACCTGGAGTCAACGAACGAAAATTATTTGGATCGTTACTAAGACTGTAAAGAGGTCGTGTGTTCGACAAGACATATCTGTACATAAGAGTTTGAAACTCTTCCAGGCTAAGTATTTGATTTACGACTACACAAGCTAAATGTTTTTTCACTGATTTAACGGTACTCTACTAAAGGTATTCAAAGTGAGTCCCTCTTATGATATGGCATAATAGTAGCGGGACCAGCAAAATCTATTCCTACAAAGCCAAAGGGTTTAGTTTTGGAAACACGATAATGGGGTAAGTTCCCATCATAGGAACAATCGATACGGGATTGTTCTTATAACAGTGATAACATTTTGATAAAATACGACAAATAACACAAGGAGACGAAATAATCGACAAATTTTCCTGAATTAAGTACAAGGTTGTATGCAGATTCTTGCAATGAACTTGTTCTATTGTTACGTTTTTTTTGTGGCAGCCACGTTGGGCGCCAAATTTCTGTTACGTTACACAAAGAAAGCCAAAGAAATGACCCGGCTCAATCGGAGAGTAGGGGGGGTTGTAGAAAGCAGACCAACATACAATGTACGCGGCCGTAAGGAGTTAGTAACAGTACCTGCAATAAAAAAAATTAGAATAGCAAACCTGCAATAAAAAAAGATTAGTCCTGCAAACCTGAAATAAAGAAAAAGAATAGCAGCAATGCAAAGTCTAAGTTATTCAGTACTTTGTAGAATGTATATAAAAACTGTTTAGATAAACTATATAATATAACAACGGTAAAAGCAATACAAAAATATTTAGTACAAAGTGAGGTAATATTGGGGAGTAGCAGAAACGTTTCCTCACACACCAATTAGACATAAATCAGATAAAATTTTAACAAAATATAAATAGGTAAACACAATTAATATGAGTAGTCCAGTAGTATTGATTTTTCTCTTTTTTTTTCTTTTTTATTTAAAATAGCATGCAAGTCTATGGTAAAAGGTCTCAGAACGCCAAAGGTATGGCAAAGCAACGTACAGGTATTTAAAGTAAAAACAAGTAGGAAATAGTTCAACTTACAGAAAGTCCTTCAGGAACGCTTCCTTGCATTTAAAGTGTGGGATTCACGAGGCCCTGCACTAGCGAAGCACTTCACCCTTTACTGGGAGGGTTTGATGGAACTTATCACACGTTACCCTAATCACACCTACGTATTTCACTGGTGTTAGCAGCAGACATTATCACGCGTCGGAATTCGAATAAGATCGGGAGCTCGTTCTACCTCTGTAGGAGCAACAGTGATCACGGAATTTTGTTCTTCGTCCAACATTATACAAGAATTAAACACCTAGGAATATAATTGAATAGGTTATTATTACCAATTCAAACTCCGCGCCAACCACATAGACATTTAGAACGACCTCGTAAAAATGAAGATAGGTTCACAATAAAAAGAACGATTTTGCAGATTTCACATTTGTTGCCCCGAACGAGTAAATATTACTAATACACAAAACCACTTTAAATACACATTATAAGCACTTTATAACAAATTATATACCGTTCTTTGTATTTTATCACAGTTTATTTAGTGAAAAACGAGCTTGGCTTCAACCAACAACATCGCATGTTTCCACACTCTCTTCAAAGCAAAAGCAAACAGTATCTTTTTCAACGTAAAACAATCTATAGGAACCAGGAACAAACTACAACTCCTCATCTATTTTCATTCGTTTCAAAGCAAAACAGCAAACAGTCTTCTCAACGTAAACAATCTATAGGAACGAGCAACAAACTACAACTGCTTGCTATTACAACCGCTTATCGACTCTTATCTAGACTTGTATATCCACATAAGGAACAACATTTATAAGAATGCAGCAATCATATCTACTCATTAATTACAGCGGTTTACCATTTTCAATAAGTACGAATAATCCTATTTACAATTTATTGCTCTTTATTTATTAATGAAAATCAAACTTCAATTTATCTACTTTCAAAGTAATACCCACGAGTTAATAAATATAAAACCCAGAGACAGCAGTTGCAGAAATGTGTTTACCAATTGAGTAGTGTAAAAAGGTTAAACTATAAAAATGCCCGTTACACTATTAATAAGACTGTAAAACAATGTTCATTAGGCAGCAAAATGGGATACTTGGTAGAATCTGGTAGGCTAGAGTGAGCTAAACGATCACCCACTCTCAAAACATCATAGGGGTTAAGGAATAAACCTAAACGTTGATAATGTTTAGATAAAGACTCTCTTGACGAAGAGCTTCCAGTTCATTCCTAAACGATGTGTGGTGGGCCGCTTTTGTGATAACCCTGAGCTTTGCATAACTTTACAAAGAACAATTATAACGATACAAGAATAATTTTTCTCCAATTGAACACTCTTAGGCAATAGGCAATTACGCCTTGAGAAGAGAAGAGAATCTTTTTAGAAAATTATCAATCCATGTCGATCCTATTGTAAGATATTCAGAATATGCTTCTCTTCAAAAAATGCTTCAGAAGATGAAACTTATGAAAAAGGCGAAAGCCAATTTTCTTCTAGGGTTGAAAAGAACGTAGCGACTGCCCATCATAATGGACGTGAGGGCAATTCAGAAGGAAACAAACGTCTCGTGGCACAATCAACAAAATTGACACAATAACGAATAAAACACCATAGTTTAGGGGAAACTCTTTCATGACGGAAACTAACGCAAATAGCTACAAATGTTTTTAAGCAATAAGCCGGTGACTTTACCAAGTTAAAGTCACAGACGAGTCGGTACAACAAACTATTTTTTCAAATGTTATAAACGAATAAGTATATACAACAAATTGTACCAATTTTGATAAATGTACCGCCGCACAAAGCTCCAACTGAAGCAGATATAAGCATTTTAAAGGTGTTATATTTGATTTAGTAATAAGAAAATAAACTGAAATATCTCCAGATGGAAATTTCACACGAAATTAGACAAGGGCAGAGTAACCCTTTTCTGAGGCATCAGCAAAAGCATGAAGCTGTACACTATACGCTAGATAACGTAGTATCTGAATTGATTCAATAATTCAAATTTAGAAACAGTATGTTGCGTGTGTATGTGTGTGTGTGAACGTGTTGACTGCTTTAATCGCCTGTTACGACAAGCAGGTTGTGCTGAGAGACTATTCTAATCTGTACACACACACACACACACGCACGCACTCACGCACGCACGCACGCACGCACGCACGCACGCACGCACGCACACACACACACACAACACACATAACAAAAGGATTACGTCTCAAAATTGCATTAAGATTAACAGGAGAAAGCCAAAAGTAGTAAGGTGCCAGCGGTTTTGACTGTAATTGGGATTACCAGCAAAAACGCTTCTGATAACCCGCAGGAAAATTCCTAAGAAAATGCTACACTGAAATTAAACAAAGATCTAAAACAAGTTTAACAAGGAAAAGTATCGAGACAAACGTTTAGCATAGAACTAAATCGCGCGAGAAGTAATAAAATCGGAACCACGCATTGAGTTTGCCAAATTTGTAACAGTAATACGCACGGGTCAGACAAAAATAGAGAGGAATGCGAAGTAAGGGCCTGTACGAATCACGGTCACGTATAAAAAGATATAGGAAATTTAGAAATACCGGGTTAAATACAAATGTGGAGAGTGAGATGGTTCATATAGACCAGAAAAAGTACATCGCCATATTTTTATTACCAATTAACACAAAAATTTCTATTTTTTAAAAAAATAGTTATATTTTACGAACAATTTTTGTAATTCTGATGAGTGCGCATTTCGTATGATTACATGTAAAATTTACCAGTCTTAAACAAAAAACAATAAAAATCCTTTCTAGGCAAACCTTTTGAAGTTGAACCTAGTAAATAAATTTCGTACACAAAAAAACAATTAGGGAAACTAGTTTTGAACAGGTTTTGTAAGCTGGTTTCGTCCGTCGGTGCAATGCAACCTGGATTTATCCGCGGTTCATTTGTTACGCACATACAGCAAAAAGTGGACAAGCAAGATAAAGAGAAAAGATTGGCACATACATCCACGTGTCGAGATACTTACCTTGTATCTAAAGCCGGTGAGGTGAAACAGCTAAACATTGTACTCTCGCTTTATCTTGCACTCTTAATCATTCGCGTAGGTATACCAGCATGACATCGTGACCTCGCTCACTGACGGGTTGTCCTCACTGTAGTCAGCACAATATCAGAAATAGTAGGCCTATGCAGAAGGGCAATTGGGCCAACGTAAAAGAGCTAAAAAGAGATTCCTTCCAGTATTAATACACACGCAATAAACCTGCCGATGCGCCCAGGATATAAGCTTTTCGTAGAAAACGTGCATCGTTTTTGACGTAATTGAATTAGCCACGCAGATAGCACATGCTATGACGAAAAGCAGGATCAGAGTAAACCCAGTTTAGGAAGTGATATGATAATCGATTGAAATATTACGGTACCACATGTCAAAGAACACGTGTTAAGTCTTTTTAATGTATAAATAGATAAAGATAACCGGCAAATACGAATCCAATCACCTTTGTTAATCAGACGTAGAAAAGCTCTTCTATTCAAATTTATATTACTACTTTTAAATAAAGCGAACATATCCTTTGAGAAAGCAAAGATTGTTGATAACCGAATACATCTGCGCTGTTATATCAAACAAGATAGATAGATTGAGGTACTTTGACTTATACTAAATACACTAACAACATTCTACAGGGTCTTGAACGAGTACTTATTTCAATTGTATTAGAATGGGTTTTATAGGAAAAAATGGACTTATTACATTATAATGCGTGATCAGGGGCGTCTCCTATAACAGGCAGGGGAGGTGTCGGAATATTTGAAAACATCGTAAATTAAATGAAAATATTTAGCAAGATAAAATTGAACGTAACAAGACGCAAATAAAATTGAAAGTACGAGAAGTTAACAATATTTTAACAATATCATTCTGGAGCTTTTGTCTAGTAAGCAAGATATCATTCAATGAAATACCGTTGGCTGATTGCGCAGTTTGGAAATTTATTCAAGGTCCGTCCATATTTAATTTGTCCAAACAAATTTATTCAATTTTTCCCCCATCGTTATAGCAAGCGTAACGCAGGGTATTACATTCCTAGAACTAGTTATGAACATAAAATGTCGTAGCTTTGATAAATGGTTATAGAAGTATCAGATGTCTGTGAGAAATTTCACATTTTTCAATATTTTAAACTTGGTTGATAACATTCACGCACCAGCATATTTATACTTCAGTTTCTATCCAGTTTTAGTTCCCTATTGGTTACCAAATAATGTACAGATTGATGAAATCCTAGAAGAAGAATAGCAAATATTGAGGGAAACAACATTAACTTTAAAAGCTCGATAGAGATTTATAGCAGGCACCAACTTTGACACTTTGGAATTATATAACCATTACTCAAACAAATTGCTGATTTCTAACATCATTCTACTTTTTCTCAAATAGAAATATTCCTTTCTGTACATTATGCAGCCGTAAGCAAATTGGACACGACTATGTGGTACTTGCTACTTAATTCATGAGTTCGAAGCTCACTCAACTTTATAAGAAATTCTCAGTCGACATTTAAATAAATAGCAAGTTCGATTATTGTGTATTATTTCTCGAGACATGTAGCGTACGGATTCCTTGCTGTCTATAAATTTCTTTAACATAAAATTACTAAAGAACATAAAGGACCTGCGTAAAGGAAAACCGGATTATTTGATTCAATACACACGCATATACTGATTGAATTTTTATTCTATTGGGAGAATAATCGAATTTAAGGTAATAAAGCGTATTGTGAAATGGTATAATCTATTTGATTCTTATGATGCTAAAATCCTTTTAAATTAAGCTGATTATCGTTAAGCAGCTTTATATTTTGTTTTATACGCAATACGAATAGCCTAATGGAATTGGGATTCAAGCGCAAACATTAGCTAAAACATAAGGCGTTGTAGATATTCTTCACATGTATAGTATTTTGCACTAATTTGCTGTTCAAGCCTAAAAAGCTTGACAGAGTTCGCAAATAATCAGTTAATAAAATGCCTGATAAATAAAGTTAAACAGAAACTTACTAAGGGTTAAAAACACTGTCATTTTCTAATTGTCTTTTGGTCTTTATTTTCAATAAATACAAGTTTAGGAATTATTCTACACAATCACAAATACAGAAACTTGTTTACATTAACACTAGCTTAATCACTACTTGTAGGCACTAATTAAACCTAATAAATTTGCTGAATTAAAAACTATTATAGCACTAATCTTACTGGGAAATTGTTCGTTTAACAGATTTATAGCACGAGAGCGAGTTTATATTTACCTTAGTTTATGTACAGTGTGTCCCAAATTGGATGTATTAAATGGGTAACTTTGTTGTTATTAAAGATACAATAAAACTGTGTGCGCAGTCATGTGCCAACTTTTTGAGATCAATTCAATGGTGAAATCACAAATGAGCGATCTTCTTTCGTTTTCGAGTTATAGCCAAAAATTGATATTTTTTACAATTCTATTAATTCTCATAACTCGTTTGTTTGCAAAATATCCAAAAATACTGTAAAGTCTTTTATACGGTTTTTTACGTAGAATACAGTGGCGTACGCAAATATTTAATATTTATAATACTTTTGAGGTTATAATATAAACTTGCATTTTTTTAAATGGAAACCACAATCGGTTATCGCTTTATTTAAAAGCTCTTTTTGACAGATTTTCAAAAATATATAGTTTAGTATAATTATTTTTTCAAATGGCCGATTTATTCCATGTTTATGGTATAATAAAATAATTTCTTGTATTGGTAATTTATAGTTAGCCGCGAAACAAAAGGTAAACACAAAACAAGAGTTTATTATTGTACCACACCACTCTAAACAACAAAGTTTGAAAGCTAGAAAAATACAATATCATAACTACATATATTACAAAAATTAATATAACTACATCTTAAATTGAAAATTATACTTTCCTATCCACATTTAAACAGTCTATAATCCATATATGGATACACAAATACACACATACTCACACACCTCATACGCTCACAAACACACACACACACAAGCCCGCGCCCACGCATGCACGCACGCACGCATGCGCACACAACCACACACACCCTCACCTACACACATCCTCACACATAATATATATAAAACACTAGAACACAGATGGGAATACTACAATAGTTTTATTTACTGATAATTCAGAGATATTGTTCAAACTGGCCTCCATTCTCTCTTAAACAAAGTTCGCATCGTCTTATTAAAGACTTAATAGAATTTAATAAATAAACCGCCTTAACTTTACGAAATCCTGCTTCAATTGAATTCTTCAACTCTTCAATACTATGGTTCTGGGTTTTATAGATTTCCTCTTTCAAAAAATTCCACAAGAAATAGTCCAATATCGACAAGTCAGGAGATCTAGGCGGCCACTGAACAGGTCCAAACGTACCCATCCATTTATTGAGATATTCTCTATTTAAATAATCACGAGTAATTATCGCGTTGTGTGGGGGTGCACCATCTTGTTGGAACCACACTTTTTGTCTTTTTTCGAGAGGCATACAAAATTTCAATATAGCGACAAGCTGAATGATTGTTTTGAAAAATATGGTATTGAAATTTGCCACCAACAATGTAGTAACAAATATTCAAACCATAACGGCTTTGTTGACGCCTCATATGTTTGATAGATATTTTCATTCGACCACCAAGTGCTTCATCGGACCATATAATGTTATTTCCAAAATTGTTAGTAGCAGCACATTTACGAAGATACCATTGACAAAATCGCCTTCTTTTTTGAAAATCGTCGGGAAACAAACTATGTATAATTTTATTTTTATAGGGTCGATATTTATTACGCTTCAATATTCTTGAAGCTGCTGATTTAGAAACACCCATTTCCCTATAAATTTTCCTACATGATGTTCTTGGGTTTGTTTCCACACATGCTATGGTTGAAACAGTAGTTTGCTCTTAATTAAAAACTGCATACTGTTTCGTTCAGGGTTTTTCAAAGCAGCCAAACTGTTGTAAATTACTATCTATCCTTTTAAACATGTTAATATTAGGTTGTTGTTTTTCAGGGTATCTGAATTATTTACAAACGACATAGTAATATTATTTGCTATTAGTTATACAATTACCTGTTAAAATATAAAGTTTTTACTGATAGAGGAATTCTCGCAGACTCAATAAATGCAACTAGCATATCGTATTTTTCGTAATTTTCAAATTTTGCCATTTAGTAACAGACTGATGCTTCATCTACCAACTAACAATACAATTTATTGCACGTGCAATAGATGTTATTGAAGCTCGTTGACGTTTGTTATACAAACAATTGTCGTTTTTTGTTTACCTTTTGTTTCGCGGTCAACTATTTATTACTAATATAATAAATTATTTTATTATACCAAAAACATGGAATAATTCGGCCATTTGAAAAGATAATTATATTAAACTATATATTTTTGAAAAGCTGTCAAAAAGAGCTTTTAAATAAAGTGACAACCAATTGTGGTTTTCATTAAAAAAAATGCAAGTTCATATTATAACCTCAAAAGTATTATAATTATTAAATATTTGCGTACGCCACTGTATTCTACGTAAAAACCGTATAAAAACTATTACAGTATTTTTGGATATTTTGCAACCAAACGAGTTATAAGAATTAATAGAATTGTTAAAAATATCAATTTTGGCTATAACTCGAAAACAAAGAAGATCGCTCATTTGTGATTTTACCATTGAATTGATCTCAAAAGTTGGCACATGACGGCGCACACAGTTTTATTGTATCTTTAATAACAACTAAGTTACCCATTTAATACATCCAATTTGGGACACACTGTACATTAAACGTATATTAAGACGGAATTCTAACTAATACTGATCTATCGCAACGAGGTCTGCAAATATATAGAATAATCCCTTATTCAAGTAAAATACAAATAAATCTAGAGTATGAGTCATAAAACCTTTTGAGAACAACCCTATTGTGTTACGGTAGCTATAAATCATCCGTTCTTTTTGCTAAACAGGTATAATTATAATACGACTGCGTTATGATACCTATAATTCATATTTTCTTATCGCTAGAAAGATATGGTGTCGCTATACTAACAATCGAATAAGGGTATTTTCCAGAATAATCAGTACGCTTCTTAATTACTGTTACACTGTCTCTCTCTTAAAACTATGTTATCGCAGAATACTTTGTGGGCTGGAAGTTGGATGTCTTTTTAATAACAAGAACAACCGGAGCCATTCTTATATATTGATAAAAGTAACAATCGATCGACACTCTTAATAACAGGTGTCGTCCCACTTTGCTTAAAGCTGCATACCAGGATTTGGACATGATTCTTCTGGAACAGTACCTCAAGCATGCTCCATACTGCCTTCAAGTCAAACCTATCGAACCCCCAACCAATCTTAGGTATAGCCAACTTATTGTTCACAAACTCTATCAATTTGTCTTTGAGATCAACTATAATACCCTTCAGAGTTGCCGATATCTGGGTTTGCAAGATGACTACTGCCTAGGTAATAAATGCAACGACATCCATCTCTGTGGTGTTTGATTTTATCCTGGTCCAGACCACTAAATTTAATTTTGAACACAGTAGCAATTCTTCGGGTCGTATTGAAATTCACCACTACGCAATGTGCAACATCGTATTTTGGCGATTAAATCGATCCCTGTTAGCCTCTTTGGTAATCCATAACTTCTCCGTGCCGATACCATTGTACACGGACATTAGCCATTCATAATTTAGCTCCTTAGTTCCAATATCGCCTTACTTTACTATGTCCTACGGATTGTCGTAGTGGTCACTGTCGTATAGAGCCAGTCTGTTAATGTGCAGCACCATTGTTCTGCTTTTGAAGTTTACGAATCTTATATACTACATCGTTGATTTTGTAAGGACCATTCCAATTTCATTCTAACTCTGAGGACAATCTGGCATTCTACAACTACACGCAGTCTTCTGTTTGAAAACCAGACTTTTGCGTCTTCTCCAGGTCTACTATCAAACTCGAGATCACATGGTAAACGAATCATGCGTCCCAGCATTGCATATGCTGGAATCTGTCCAGTACTTTTCAACCGCAGATCCGTAGCCCAATGAAAACATGCGAATGTATTGGTCCCAATCCTGTTTACCTTGTACAGATTCTTTCCCAGGATGCCGTTAATGCGTCCTATTATACCATTTGATTGACGATGCAACTTTCTTGTTCTGGCATTTCTTATCCCCAAAACCGCCAAACTTCTTGAAACAACACCGACTAAAAATTACTGCCCTGGTCAACGTACAGCTCTAAAGGTATACCAAAACGGCAGTAAAACACTTTGACTAATATGTCAACAACGGTTACTGCTTTGTGGTTGGGAATGACATACGTCGCAGTCCATTTTGTAAAGTAGTCCATGGGCATCAAGGTGAAATTTATTTCCAGAGTCAGTATCGGGGCATGGGCCAGCAATGTCAATTGCCACTTTCTCAAACGGCTTTCTACGTTATTTTATCTCATGGACGCTTTACATTTACCCAGCGGCGCACATAACTGACATCTTTTGCACCATGTCCTGATGTGTTCATTGCATCTTACACATTAAAATCGTTTACGTACTTTCTTTAAAAATATGCTGATGCCAAAATACTTTCCCGACTTCCCATTATGTAGATGCCCTAAAACCTCAGACATTTGGTTCTTGGAAACTACCACCTGAATCATACTCACAGATACATCTTCCTTCCCAGGGATTGCACCAACATTACGTTTTCTAACTTTAATAGATCCCATTGTCTCCAGTACGACTTCAGCGTATTACTTAGAGGACTGTCATTCTGCCACGGTGCTATCCTCAGATTTTCCAATTCATTACGACGCCTATGTTTAGATCCTTAACTACTGCGACTACCAATCATCGTTAAGCACCGTTGCCGCCAGAATATCACATTTCGTTTCCAACAGTGAATAATCACTACAATCTTCAGAACAAGGCATCTCGACAATGCACCCGCATTACAGTGACTTCAACCTGTACAAATTTCAGTGTCGAAAACGTACTCTAACAGCTAGTTTATCCATTCCGCGACCTGTCCGTCGGGATTCTTGCGCTTCAATAGCCACTTAAGTGATGTTTAATCTGTTCTCAGCTAAAACCTTTGACCATAGAGATACTTATATAGGTGCTCTGACAATTTCGCTACAGTTAGCAGTTCTTTCCTCGTAACTCAGTAGTACGTTGCCGGAGTAGGTTTCTTTCTTCTTGTCCGTCATGTATCTGAGACAGCACACTTCCAACGGCAACATTACGTATGTCTGTGTTCAATATGAATTTTCTGCCCACCAAGGGCAACTTTGGATCGGAGCTGTCATCAGTAAATGTCTTACCTGTTGGAACGTATTTCGACAACCTTTGTTTCGTATATAATCAACCTTTTCTTCTGTTAATTTAGTTAAGGGCTTGGCAATATTGGCAAATCCGCAAAAATATCTTCTATAAGTCCCAGAAAAATGGATAGTTACTGCTTGTCTTTGGGCGTCGACCACCATTGCATTGCCGTAACTTTTTCTGGGTCTGACACAAATCCATTCCGTGAGACTACATGCACGGTTTTCAAATTTAGCGGCACATTGGTTTTTTGAACGACAGCTATATATTGGTATTAAACATGTTGAGGAAAATGAAGTCACCATATGCATCTTATGGTATCCACCTTTTAACGACAGTAAATCGCTCATCAGGTATTTATGAATCTATCTGAAACTATAGCAGAAAAAGTGCTTGTAACTAATACACATTTGAAATTTATTGCATAAACCGATGAAACCTACTTGTAGTACGTCTGTGTGTTTAGGTTTAAATTTTAGTTAGGAAATTTGCCATATATTTGATTTTTAATACTTAAGTCTGAATTATGTATTTGTATTAAAAACGTAAGTGTGTTATGTAATTAAAACAAGTTGTGTATAATAGTGTAAAGATATGTTTATAATGTTTTTTTTAACAATGTAACGGTTTAGTTACAGTTTTAGTAAGAATTTAGTATTTTTAATGCACAATTGAATAATGAAAGAAAAGTTGGTATTAAACTGTTTTCTGCATATTGTTAATAATGGCATGTCTTGAAATGGGATTTAGAATGTCATGTATATCAATAGTGGAAACTGGACCAATTTATGTCGTAGTATTATTTGTGGATTAATGTTTTCTTAAGGACTTAGCAGTAAAGTCGTATTTAGGAGAAGCCATCTATTTTAAATGGTTTTTAATTTGACCAAAATTGTAAGAAAAAGGTAAAGTGTGACGTGACAGGTTTAAAAAACCAGAAGTAAAGAAGATCTATTTGAAATAAGAATTTTCTGTGTAGAAAAAAATATCGAAAAGGTTTCTGAGATAACACGGTTTGTTTTCCCTTAATTATGATAACATCAGAATAGGTGGTCATTGAGCCATTTAGAATGTTTATTTTTATTATTTTTGCCATGGGAACCCACTTCCGCAAAACTGTAGTTAGCCGGTGCACCTTTAAAATTATTATGGGGTCCCCTATACTTCCTGCAAATAGAAATTTGTAACGCAGCGTCACTTCTATCCGTAACTTGATGTGTATTTCTTATTGCGTATTTGAAATACATAGTAAATTCAATGCAGCTTATAAATTCAATTCCCATTAAACAATTTATAGTAGGGACATTTCGTGTATCATATATTTAGCGCATATGCAGTTCTAGTTATTGTATCGCTGTGGCCTAGTGACTATCGCTCGCGTTTAGTATGCTGGAAGACCTGTGTTTGAATCTTCGTGGAATCAAATTTTTTCCTGCTAGAAACCACACATATAGATAGACAAAGAAATTGGAATATCCATGTTTTAATTGTTGGTAAATATTTGTTCTGTAGTCTATTGTGGACTACTAGTAACCAATAATTAATTAGAATCCTATATTTCATTTTTACAATTAACCCGATGCATACTAAACACAGAATAATAACCCAATGACAGGCGGTTTAAAATGTTTCAAGAATGGAGGTTGATTCTAAGTGTACGCATTGCTCTAGTAAACAGCTTAAATAAGAGCCTACACGTATTGCGTTTGGAAACGCATATTTTAAATGTCCAGTGTAATAAACAAGTTTAAGACTGAAGCACAATAACAGTTTTCAATATATTTATTTTATTCATTATTAATGAATGTATATTTTTTATTGCCTTATTTGAAGTATTAACAAATTGAAAACGCGTTCTAAATAAAATTCTTCTTAAACAATGTCGTCATCAAATATGACACACGTGTGCGTGGTGTAATGACTGAGCTACTGGCAGCATAATTAAAGGCGTTTGTGTTATGATCCAGCTAAGATCAACTTTCTTTGCTCTGAAAATATGTGCTAGTATTACATACGTAGCAGCAGTAATCTACAACGTTATATGCGAATATGGAAGTAACAGAATATCATAAAGGACTGTAACGCTTGCGCGTTATTTAAACAAACATTAAGTAACAGAATTGCACGAATTAATTTGAAATATTCTGAAAATTATAAGAAGTTCCTGTGGTTTACATTTAATAGCATATCTGTTTCATTATAATGCTAAAGTAGGACACAGAAATAAATTGTATAGCACCTAGTACATTTTTATACAACCATCAATAAAGACTGGAACTTTACCCTACTCATACTAAATTAGAAAGACACACACAGATTTCCGGTAATTAAGAGGCTTAGAAAACGTATTCGTAAACATTCGCACCTACTTAAAGAAACGGAAACCATAGTAAATTCTCCAATGAAGATAACCTCATAAAACAGCATAAAACTTAATGAGTAGTAACCAACAAATTGGCACCTGTCGGTATTATATGTGAAATGTGAGAGTGCACATAACTGTTCTCACGCACCAAAATCCCATCGATCTCAATCTTTATGAGAGTGTCATACACGCCCTGAAAACAAGAAAAGCGGGGAATACCCATAGAACATTTAACTTATAAAACCCTCAAAGAACAGTAGAGAGGATCCAATCACATAACACAACAGATGTTAAAATGCGAGTATTAGCGCGGATTTAAAAACACCTGTTTATAAAGAAAAACGTGGAAGTGATCTCTGGGAGCTTTCATTCCATACCACGTTGGAGAAATTAATATGCTGCAACACTTTCCTGCACTGGAAGTCGACAGAGCATTCGCAGAGGATAAATAACTATAACTGTAGGATATTTAATTTATTTTCCATTTTATAAACAGTACTTGCTGATATTTAATAATTGTGATTGATGGTAATAAAAAGAATATACAAAACGACGAGTACGTTGGTACATGTTTATTTAAAGTAAATGGTAAAAACACGACCTTTCATATATAAAAGCTTATTATTGTAGAGGCGAATTAATAATGAGGAATTAAATTTGTTAACTATCTATTGATAATTTTAAGTTATTTTTAGTTCCATGCATATTTGGCCAAAGTAGGGCTAGATCTTAGTATTTTTGTTTTCTGTTGTTACTTACTGTAATAATTATGTTGGCTAATATAGGTTAGATGTACCAGATGTGCAGTTTTAGTTTTATTATTTGTATTTAAAGTAAAATAATAGAAAGAAGTAGTAGGAGTGCAAGTAAAGCTTTATTAACCTACAAATGCAGCAAAAACTATTAAGTCGTCTCTCGAAATACCAATCTTTCGGACAGACTCTGTGTAGGATTATCCAGGTGCGTTCACGCGCAACGACTTTTTATTAGACCGAAAATTTAAAGATATTTCCAGGTAGGTGTAAGAGAAGTGTTAAAATTGATACAACCCTAATAAAATTTGCATTTGCTTTTACAGAACCCATCCCTCATTACTGAAAGCTACCTCGTTCATAATTTACTGTTATTTCCCTTTTGTAAAATAAAAGTAATTCATATAATTCATGTAACTAACACCATGCTAAACGCTGCTGGACAAGCAGTAACAGGACGTCTCTTCTAACTTGTAAGCTATATGTATGAGATAGACAAGGTACCCAAAAATTTTAAACGTAACATCATGGTCATTATACCAAAAAAAAGGCGCGGATAGATGTGAAAATTTACGAACAATAAGTTTGACAGCACATGTGTCAAAAGTATTAACTGGAACTGTACAAAGAGGGATGAAAAATGGGCTGAAGAAGTACTAGGGGAAAATTAATTTGGGTTTAGGCGAAACAGGGGAACACGGGAGGCTATTTTAACTCTGAGGGTGATATTGGAGAAGACAATAGAAAAAGGAGAAAGCGTGTATTTAGGATTTGTAGATATGAAAAAAGCATTCGACAATATAAAATTTAAAAAAATGTTCGAAATATTGAAAAAGATTGGAATGAGCTTTAGAGATAGACAAATAGTACATAGCTTATACAAAGAACAAACAACTAAAATAGAATTGGAGCAAGAACGTAAAGAAGTGTATATTAGGAGAGGGGTAAGACGGCAATGAACCCTAACTCCGTTAATTTTTAACTTGTACATTGGAGGGGCAGTGACGTTATTTCTTTTTCGTTTACTTGTTTTACTTCCTATAGATGTTATAAGGTGGAGTAACTTATTTAAAGACGTTGATTAGGGTGTTACAAGTTGAGTACAGAATCACTTTAATTTCTCTCAAAGGTTAACCATAGATGTAGTTTATCCGTATTAAAATAAATACTTCTGGAGACTTTCGAACCAACTCTGAACTCTAACTTCAGCAGGATGAGACTAACACGGAGATCTTTATAAATGTCAGGCGCCACTAGACTCAAAGATTTAATATAAGCGAGATGGCGTCACTAAAAAAAGTGTAGGAACTTTAGTAACGACTATACGCACATAAAGCACACAGGCTAAGATTTTTAAGTTATGCAATATTATCCCAGAAAAAATAGTTATATTATATATATATATATATATATATATATATATATATATATATATATATTTATCAATAATGGACTGGTCAGCATAAATATTTTAATGATAAGGTGGTAGTATTTTGGGTATGAAGTCCAAGGAATAAAAGTTGGTGTGAAATTCAAAAGTTTATTTTTATTTTCTTAACGTTTCGGCGATCCTTTTCGCCTTTATCAAAAGAATCTACAAATGGAAACGTTGTAAATTAAAGCTAACATAGAATATGAATAAATCACTCACCATATAGAATTCATAATTGTCAAATAATTTTTTTGAAAATGACAGATGATTATGTTGACTAACATGATAATTAAAATAAATTCAAATAGAACTTGAAAAGAAATCTCTTAAAATATTGTATGTTAAAAGTCGAGACGATGAGAGGCCGGTATGGTTGAAGATGATGACATAGGAGTGTTTCATAAATATGAAAACAATATTGGTGTAATCTTCAGATGGAGTTAATGTCGTGTATTGGATTTGAAGTGATTTGAGTTGCATAGGGTGGAATATAATCTGTGTGAGTCTTCTACATCTTGTTTGTTGTTTAAACATTTTGTTCTTTATTGATGTGGTAAGATTCTAAAAGATTCTTGTTTTATAATCGGGCTCCTTGTCTAATATTTCGGCTTCTTCGTATGCAGGAGTATGTTTAGTTGCATATACATGGGTAGAAAGTGCACATTTGTTGGAATTGTGTTTACAGTCGCTTCTATGTTGGGTTAGACGACTTCTTAACCACTGGGAAGTTTGGCCAATGTAACAGGTCTGGCAACTGCAGACGATCTTGTAGATTAGGTTACTATCGATTAATTTAGGTGTAGGGTTCTTTACTTTGGTGAAAAGATTCTGAATAGTATTATTATATTCGAAGGCAATGGTGATGTCTGGTTGTTTGAGTATTTTAATCAAAAGTGGAGCTAGTCTTTGTATGAATGGCAATTTTTTGTATATAATGGTATTTAGGTTATTGTCGTTGTTGTGTTCTGTTGATAAGTTGTTAGGATTGTTGTTGATCTTCAGAGTATTGGTGTAAATGAGTTTACGTAAGAGTTGTTTCGGGTAGCCATTATTTAATAAAGTGTTGAAAAGAATTCTCTTGTTTTGTTTAAAAATTGTGGGTCAGAAATTTTCTGTATGCGATGTTTCATGGCATTGACTGTGCCGACTTTATGTTTGAATGAATGGTTAGATAAGAAATTTAGATATCTACCAGAATTGCTCGGTTTGGTATACCAGTCAAAGATTAAATAGTTGTTATGTCCTCTGATGACTAGGGTGTCGAGGAAAGGTAACCTTTTATTTATTTCTGTATCATGTGTGAATTGTAGATGTTCATTAAAGCTGTTGAACATGGCTATGGTTTCTTCGATATGCTGGGGCGGGGCTGAACATATGATGTCATCGACGTATTTGACGAGAAATGTCATTTTATAAGGTAGTCGTGGAAGTACAGAGTCAAGTAGAGAGTCCATAACAATCTGGGCAATGACAGGTGATATAGGGGAGCCCATAGTCATCAGAGGACATAACAACTATTTAATCTTTGACTGGTATACCAAACCGAGCAATTCTGGTAGATATCTAAATTTCTTATCTAACCATTCATTCAAACATAAAGTCGGCACAGTCAATGCCATGAAACATCGCATACAGAAAATTTCTGACCCACAATTTTTAAACAAAAACAAGAGAATTCTTTTCAACACTTTATTAAATAATGGCTACCCGAAACAACTCTTACGTAAACTCATTTACACCAATACTCTGAAGATCAACAACAATCCTAACAACTTATCAACAGAACACAACAACGACAATAACCTAAATACCATTATATACAAAAATTGCCATTCATACAAAGACTAGCTCCACTTTTGATTAAAATACTCAAACAACCAGACATCACCATTGCCTTCGAATATAATAATACTATTCAGAATCTTTTCACCAAAGTAAAGAACCCTACACCTAAATTAATCGATAGTAACCTAATCTACAAGATCGTCTGCAGTTGCCAGACCTGTTACATTGGCCAAACTTCCCAGTGGTTAAGAAGTCGTCTAACCCAACATAGAAGCGACTGTAAACACAATTCCAACAAATGTGCACTTTCTACACATGTATATGCAACTAAACATACTCCTGCATACGAAGAAGCCGAAATATTAGACAAGGAGCCCGATTATAAAACAAGAATCTTTTAGAATCTTACCACATCAATAAAGAACAAAAATGTTTAAACAACAAACAAGATGTAGAAGACTCACACAGATTATATTCCACCCTATGCAACTCAAATCACTTCAAATCCAATACACGACATTAACTCCATCTGAAGATTACACCAATATTGTTTTCATATTTATGAAACACTCCTATGTCATCATCTTCAACCATACCGGCCTCTCATCGTCTCGACTTTTAACATACAATATTTTAAGAGATTTCTTTTCAAGTTCTATTTGAATTTATTTTAATTATCATGTTAGTCAACATAATCATCTGTCATTTTCAAAAAAATTATTTGACAATTATGAATTCTATATGGTGAGTGATTTATTCATATTCTATGTTAGCTTTAATTTACAAAGTTTCCATTTGTAGATTCTTTTTATAAAGGCGAAAAGGATCGCCGAAACGTTAAGAAAATAAAATAAACTTTTGAATTTCACACCAACTTTTATTCCTTGGACTTCATACCCAAAATACTACCACCTTATCATTAAAATATATATATATATATATATATATATATATATATATATATATATATATATATATATCAAACAGATCATAGATTGCATCTGCATAAGAAATAAGCATTTATATCAAATTTAACCGTCGGGCTATTTTCTTAATAAATTGTTACGTTAGTAATTTAATAAAAAGTCTGAAAAAGAAATATATGTATATCTATCAAATTAAAGATTATTCTCTTCTTGTAACAGGTATTTACAATCCGAATTTAAATTTTTTGAAGTTATCTTAACTGAGAATGGTATTTATGTCAAGTCATAATGTTAGGTAAAAATGATAATTGATGTATTCAATAACAATTTTTTTTAATTATATCATATTCAGATCTGAGTACAATGTACATATAATTATTAGTGGATCTTAAAAGTTGTTAATTATTCCTTATGGCATAAAAATTTTTAAATAGGCACATGAGATCGTTAGATGGACTTCAAATAAATTATTCTACATTTATTTTTTAATCAGGTGGAAAACTGATCGTCGCTTATATTTCTTGTAGAAAATAAATACTGACCTAATTCTGAGTAATTAAGCGTACATGAATGTTTATGTAATTAACCAAGTTGTAACTATTTTGGAGGTTTAGAAACATTAATATTTAGGATAGAATACTTCACATTATAGTACAAACTACGTCAAACCATTAGAATCCGAGTTTTCAATCAAAGACTGCTGGATCCATTGTATCGTAGTATCACTGAGTTTTACAGTAGTCGCTTTGATACAAATTTTAAATTTGCATAGTGTTATAGGTTGTCCATAGAATTAATTGCAGTGAAGATTAACGTAAATTAAATAACAGCAAAGATGGTATCATGGAAGTTGTGCATTCGTTTAATTTTTAACATCGTACGAGGACTCCCAAAGAACTATTCTTTAAAGGCTATACGGAGGTTGCATTTCAACATGTTAAATAGGTTAGACATGTTTTTTACATGGTAGTCGCAATACGACCGACTGTCATCTATCTGTATTTTACTAAACGACGTTTCCCATTTAAATAAATAATATCGAAGGTGACTTTTTAATGCTTTCATGAATCTAAGGAAAGGGACTAACGAATGTTAAGTTAAACATTTGGACGTGCAAGCAAAATTTGTTTTCAACAATTAAAATCCAACACTTGCCATTTTTACACGGTGATTTACTAACAATCATCAAATTCAATGCTTTGTAACTGCTTAACTTAACTTAACTGCTTAACTACCTTAATAAAATAAAAATTCTTTAATGAATACTGTCAAATGCAGGAAGACATTTGGTATTACTATGCTGGGACAAAAAACTGATATTCATAGATTTGCAGATGATATAACGATATTAGCATCTACCAAGAAAGAGTTTGAAGCAGCTCTTAATAAAATGGAAACAGTTCTAACTGAGAGATTTGGTATGAAAATTAACAAAAATAAAACTAAAGAAATAGTATGCAAAGGATGGGAAAATAAACAATAAACTAGAATACAAATAGGCAACAAGAACTAACAAGAGGTTAAGGATATCTGCTACCTAGGCAACCAAATAACGCAAGATGGGAAAAGCATAAAAGCTACAAAACACAGATTAGCACAAGGTCGTGCTACATTTAACAAGAAACAGCAATTACTGTGTTGCAAGAAACAAACATAGGAACAAGAACAAGATTGCTTAAAGCATATGTGTGGAGCACAGCACTGTACGGCTGTGAAACTTGAACATTAGGAGAAGCGAACAGGAAAAAGATAGAAATCTTTGAAATGTGGTGCTACAGACGTATGATGAGGATATCATGGACGAACAAAGAGGTTCTAGAAATGGTAGGAGAAGGAAGAAATATGTGGAAAACGGTAAAAAATAAAAGAAATAGGATGATAGGCCACATTCAACGGCATGGGGAAATAGTGCGAAATATATTAGAAGCAGAGCTAGGAAAAAAGAAAGATAGAGGTAGACCTACGTTAGATTATTGCACACAGATGGTTAAAGATGTAGGCTGTGGAAATTTCAGAGAAATGTGTGGGCTAGCTCAGGTACACTTCCAACCAGTTTCAAGGCGGAAATCTTATGACGAAAAAAAATTGTATTTAAAGATGATGATTATTATAAGCAACTACAGGTGTTGGTTTTGCAATATTCTCAACTAATTTTAATTGTGTGAAAGAATATGCTGGAAAACTATTAATTCGGCAAATGTCTGTGTTGGGGATCTTGGTAGCCGCAGTCTGCTTAAACCCCTTTACATAGCACTGAATATCGGTGAAATAGGGCATATATTTAGAAAACAATAGAAGGGGAACCGAGCTGCATCTAGGCTGTAGAAATATCAGAGAACTGAGTAGACTAGCCCAGAATGGAGATCAGTGAAGGTACGCGTCCAAACAGTTCCAAGACGGATAACATAAAGACATGTAACTAACACTAATTTAGTACGCAACAGGACCAATAGCTTTATATGTCAGTACTGTAAATTTCTGAGTGCTAGATGCAATTTAAAAGGGTCATTTCTAAATATAGCTTTAGTAATGCGTGATAACTAATGTATATAGTAATACTATAAGTAGGTAATTTGAAACACATTAGCTAATAAGCATTGGTATCGTTTAACTGTTCGGTAAATTATTGGACAATCTAAGATAATTAAAAGAAATTAAGAAATCACATGTGAGATAGATGATCACATGCAATTAAAGGTATTTAATCTGATGCATATGCAATATGTTTATTTCGTCTACATTTATTTAAATTTTCATATACAAAAATTACAATGAATTTCCTATCTTTATCTTTCAAATGTGTATCCTTATGAATGTAGTTTTGTAAACTTGGTATTTTCGATCTAGCCTCTATCAATTTTGTACAAAGTAAATGGATAAATTAACAACTACTTTCAACTACTACTCTGAAAAGATGATGTTTATTGTTAATTTTTATCTAAAGCATCTAAAACTTAATGTGAAAAAAAATAAACACTTTCAAAGAAATACCAAGGCCATTCACGTAAAAGATTACACTTCAGTACTAACGTAAAATTTATTATCGTGACCACGAATTATCCACCTCACAACTAGACTCTTTTCTAAACTGAGATGTAGTCAAAAACATAATATGTTTTTGTCGGTATTGCAGAAACCTATGACTAGAGATTACTACTTAAAACAGCAACTATTGGATGCTACTGCAGGATTTCCACCTAAATAGTATTTGCAATACTGGTAGGTACATTCAATCACTTGGGAAGACGCTTTGAATACAATGCTTAGAAAATGGACGAGTTCTGCACTTGCTAACACAGCTCATACTGTTCCGAGCAACCCAAGGTAAATTCTATATTTTCAGCTACGCTACAATTCAAGTCCATTTGAACTAAATCCTCTCAGTGCTATATAATACAAATGAAAACGTATAGTCACCGTATAAGGTTCACACTTGCGATACAAAGCACAAACTGACAGCGTCTAAACTAAATGCGATTATAATGATATCCAGAACAATTTTGTTAAAAGCCTTTTCAATCCAAAACTTCTAACTGTAAATGAAGGTTTCAAAGAAGTCCACTTTATTACATTGTTCGAGGTGTGGCTGCTGAGAATATTAACAATGACCTCTTTCAAAAAACTACACCTTAATCAAGAATTCTCTTCACATCATTGTCGCGAGCCTTTTAAAGAGTTACGACAGAAGCAGCCATTTCAAAGTTTCTACTATCAGTTTCTGGAAGTCACGTACGCTACTTTCAGGTGTGTTTATAGCATTTTGTCACATGCCCCACTGTTAAATTAGGGTTTAATTAAACCAAAAGCGGAGAGCTGCCTGCTTTCTTATACCTTTAACGTATTAGATATGACTTCAACAACAATAGCAAGGGATGGATTATTTTAATAATATACTTGTAGCGAATGCTTAATTACTCGTCAGCAATTGAGTACGCCTTACGCCAAAGAGCAGTGTTAGCATTATCAAATCCACCAAGAATTATGTGTAGAAAAGTGTTTTGACCAGCTGCGTATACTAATAACTGTTTTCTATCACTACCTGGACTTTAGCACTCTCAATTTAAACGGAATCATCTGTTAGTAGCTTTAAACTGTGGTCAGGTATTGATACCTGGTTAGTCTACAGCACCGGCAACTGGTAGAACCCCGTATTATTGCTGTGCATATTAGTTTAAAATTTAGTAAATAGGTAGATACATAGTTTTTGGTCTATTTCATATAATACTTGTAGTATATTTTTGAAAGAACTCAACCAACCAAAATTATAAATGGAATATAATCGAAAATCAATTAGTGATAGAGTACGTTTTGAACAAATTTTCAGATAGGAAATCAGTGCAGCATTCATTGAAAATTAATCATATATAAAATCATATATAAAATATATATAAAATAAGATGTATCTGTAAACAAACTCTTATGGAAATAAGAGCTAATAGTTGTATAGCCATTTACAAAACAATAGCTTTATTACTTCACTAGGGTAGGAAACATCCACTGGCCGACCGGTTTCAGCTTCTTAAGCATCTTCAGAGCGAATTAGGTTTCCAACCCTATGAAGTAATCGAAGCTATTATACTGATCTAATTTCGAAGGAATCTCTGTACTATGGCGAAAGTAAATAATACCTCCATCAGCTAGTAAAACACCAACACTACTAAGCGTGGAAGTACAAAATTGAATCAAAACTACATCGTAGTTCTATAGATCAGTATGATAGCTTCGATTAATTAATAGTGTTGGAGACTAATTCGCTCTGAAGATGCTTAAGGAAGCTGAAACCGGCCGGTCACTGGAAGTTTCCTCCACTAGTGAAATAATAAAGCTATTGTTTTGTTAATGGCTATACAACTATAAGCCCGATTTGTATACGTCAATATGTTCTTATTTTCATAAGAGTTTGTTTACAGAAAATCTTATTTTATATATTGTTCTACACAATTTCTTATTGCGGACTGAAAATAACTTGTCTTTTTATTTTATATATGTGTAGTTCAAACTCCATTTGTTGGACGTCAAACGCTGCGCAACTATATAGCTCGCTCCTTAACACAACAGACGCACTATCTCACGCTTAAATTCAACAATCTACTTTCTCAATTATCTCAGAGGCTCTATATGGCTCTAATGGATCGATGTATTAAACCTTTACCGATTATCTAAAATATTAATTTTACAAATAATGCAATAAAGTATAAGAGATTGAAAGTTTTTACAGAATTAAATCAAATATAAAAAAATCAAAATTTCAACTTACGTCAATATAATACTATGTCGAATTGACAGAGTCGGAGTATACTGATGTAGCGATTTTTACCCTGGTTAAAATACCTCTTCTCCCCAATATGTGTAAATTGCCTTTTATTGTACAAATAATAATTTTTCTAAATGAAAATAGTGAGATTTTTAATTGATTAAACCTAAAAGTTACTACCTCTTACAATAAAATTGTCAAACTTCAAAGCACCATACAAATTGCAAATTTAAATATCGTCAAAGTTTCTTAATTATGCCAAATATTAACTTATCCATTTCAATTTCCGGATTATATAGCTTACCTATTTGTTTCATGTTTCTGATATTCCACGTTTTGACTCGAAATATGTTTTTTGCTCTTCTTTTAAACTTGTCGATTACTTCCTTCGAAGAAGTCTCGTCTTGGAGATCCGAATGGGAGGCTATTTTAACTCCGAAATATTTTACCCTAGGGGATGCCATCACTTTTAAGCATTTTCATTACGGCACATACTTGGGAGGTAATATGGTGGTTTTCTGCTTCCTTTCACATCGCAGTAATGTAGCGTGTCATGCCGACGTCTAATTTATCTGCCAGTCTAAGTACCGAACGAGCTAGTGCCCTTTTTCAGGGACCTGTCTTAGTCTAGTTCCTCACTAAAGAACCCACTAATTTGGTTAAGGCTATAGTTCAGCTCTTTAGCTCACTGAAACACGCAATCCCTTCTACCCGTTCCAGTATTTTAGAACTTCTTCAAGGTGCAGGGCTTTTCAAAAGGGTGTTTCCGTCCGGGATTGAACTTAGGATCTTTCACGTGTGAAGCGTATGTGATTTATTTGAATGTATTAAACTAAACGAATAACACTATAATATCTGTTCATTCAAATAACGTAAAATATAGTTCTATATACCAAGTGTTTTCAATAAAAGTTCAAGCTTTTATTATTAATTAAAATTATGCCCTAATGGACCAAAACGGCGCTTATTTCTCTTGTCAATATACACACACATATATATATATATAATATATATATATATATATATATATATATATATATGTATATATACATAATATATATATATATATATATATATAAATGAAAAATTATTGCTTATAGCAATTTAAATAAATAAAACAAGTATATACGATGTATAAATAATCACAAACTTTACGAAAAATCGAAAGGAAGTTATTAATTATACAAAGCAAGCTAGTAATTTGCATAGCCATAAATGAAAGAATTTGTTTGTTTCATAAAGGGAATAAACATTAATCAACTAGTTTCGATCTCAGTGGATTGAGATCCACTGTGTGGATCAAATTCTTTCATTTATGGCTATGCAAATTACTAGCTTGCTTTGTATAATTAATAACTTCCTTTCGATTTTTCGTAAAGTTTGTGATTATTTATACATCGTATATACTTGTTTTATTTATTTAAATTGCTATAAGCAATAATTTTTCATTTTTATTATGATCTTTACCCCTCTAGGGTATTATGCCGGGCGCCGCCAAGGGGCGGTGTGTAATATTTTTGCAAAAATTCATGCATTTAGCACACCTAACAACCCAAAAAGGTGAAACGTATTTGTTATGGCCATCTATGAATTATCGACTTAATTTCGAATTTACTTCTGTATTTAACTAGTCTAGTACTAGTGATTATTTACCTGATGGCGTTCTTGCTTTACTCTTGCCATCTTATAGAAGTTCTTTCGTAGTTATTTCTGTTTATTGTTTTTGGTTGTTTCATAAGGGTTATAAACCACTTCATCCTGATGAGATCCACTGAGATCGAAACTAGTTGATGAATGTTTATTCCCTTTATGAGACAAACATATATATATATATATATATATATATATCTAATATATATATATATAATATATAATATATATAATATAATACTTATATATAATATAATACTTTAATCTTAATGTGTATTATAACACATTTTACCGCAAAAGCAAATATTTTCTATAAAAATGCAACTATTTTGCATTAGAAAGCCATTAAAGCTTCAAATTGACTTTTGAATAACATAAATTTATTTTAAATAAAGAATTTCTTGGAATGTACCAGATTGTGAAAGAAGTTTCGAGAGAATACAGCAATTTCCTATGAATTCATTATCAAATAAACATTTATTCTAGGAAACAGCAGGAACGTTAAAACCGATAAAAATTGATAAGAATTATGTATTAGCTTTCACAATCACTATAGGAGAGATGAGATGCGACACAATAACCTCAGGAGAGTAGTACGGGTGGCGCGCGTCACTATTATGAACCAATCACGCAATCGACGCTAATAAATTATTCTGAGAAACCTTGCGTCATAACGGTGTAAAATATTCCATACGGTACTAGTACATTCTAGAAAAAGATAATATTTGTATATAAACCGGAACTTTGATTAAGAACATTTATTCATAAATTTGATAGCGATAATTTTACTTTAAAAAGAAATTATTTGACGTATGCAGTACGCATACCGTAATTCAATAACTACGATGTAACAATAAATAGAGAAGAGATTTTTTAAACGTAACCTGAATATAAATATAGATGTTATTAAATGCAATCAACATGGAAAATTCTTCAAGTAAAAGGTATTTAAAAATTAACTTAACTAATTAAGTCGAGTATGCTCATTGGTTTCTAAATGGATATGTAAATAATATGAAGATCTTGTAAGCTGATTTGGTCGTCAATTTAAAATAAAAGCAGAAGATATTTAATTACTAATTGGAGAAGCAAGCGCTTTGTGGATTTTTGCAAGTATTATTTTTAAAAATTTTGTTTGTAGGTCCCGTATGTGTGTTGTTACACACGGTAAAGCTCGCTATATTGCCTGAAACAGCAAGGGTTCGGCAATATTCAAAAATTTTAGGTAAAAAGAAACTCGCTTCCGGGATAATGTAAAACCTTTGGGTGGAACATTGGAAAATCAAACGTAGGAAAAAATTATTTAAAGAAATGTTTCTTTCTTTGACTCTTAATTGAAGATTTAAAATTTTTGCTTTCTGTCCAAGGATATTTTAAAACTCACAGATCCTGTTGTAGATTTTATGAAGAACACTTACCAAAGCGACGATGCCGTTGAAATTATTTAAATAAACAAAAATATATTCACAAGGCAGGAGCACAAACAAACTAGACATATTAATCATCGAGAAAATCATAAGTCTGAGAATATCATTCAAATACCTGATCCAATATTAAATAACGTTCTTCAGACCGAAGCACGAAAATTGCCAAATAAGTAAAGTCAGTCTACTGATTTCTGAAATTAAGAGAAACTTGAAATTTCAAGGGTTATAAAGAAAAAATCTGATAAAGATACATAAAAAATAATTATAACAATAATATTAATAATACGATACTTGTGTCGGGGTATGAATATTCCAATGCGAGCATATGTTCTGAACGTTATATTATATGGCTGCGAAACTGGAGCATTAGGTAAAGCGTGAATCAAGAGAGGGCGATAGAATAAATGATTGGTCATGAGATATGAAGCAATAGCTAGGGCAGTCATAGAAGGCAAACTAAATGTTAACATTTGTAGGGAATGTGTAAACTTGAGAATATATATATATATATATATATATATATATATATTAATATATAACTTATATAATTAACTACCTATAGTGCTGTGTTACTTCTGTTGTAACGTCTCTAATTCATGCCCCACAAATTGGGTGTCATAAAATGCTGTGTATCTTCTATTTGAAGTCCCACTTGAAAGAACCTAAAATCCTCTGCCCTACAACTTAGGATGCTAAAAAAAATTATGATTCTTACCTTCTGAAACTCCCCAAATTTTTTTTTAATGTAGTTACAAGGATTTCCACTTACCAAAATTGAAGCCCTACCACCTAGACTTACAATTTATACCATCTAATAACAATATCTTCTGAAGATGCTTTTTTACTTAGACGCCAAAACCTCCAGCTTACTCAGAGATATCCGCCACAGCTGCTCACTCGTTCCCTGATAATCCTAACTTACTAAAAATGACGCTGACTGCCAAAAGTACATCAGTATTTAATACTTCCAATTCGTTACGTATCAATTCAATTTACATCCCTCATGTATTTCAAGCTCAAAAACATTTTATTACTTGTGGTAAATAATAGCTCAGTTTAAAGAAAATAAATTTAAAATCATTAATCCTGAAACAAAGTAACTGGGCTTTTTTGCGACCTTTACTTTATACCCCAAGTCAAATACGAGCTCATAGTAAACCTTTTTTTATCTACGTGCTAATAACGGTACTGCAATTTCCTGACACTCTTTTACCTTTTACAAAAATTAAAGTTTTCACCTCCAAGTGATATCATCAAATTATTACATAAAATTTTCATTTAGTCCTTTTCAAATTGACTCATCATTTAAATGTCTTTATAACATAATAAATACACAAAATCACTAAATTGTCATCCAGAAAATCACCAACAAAAACAAACAAAAGTTTTATAAATAGAGTTACCCGGATTTTTGTCTCAAGTGCTCTCTACATGGACACCATCTCTAACATGATTCTCCCTCTTGATTGCATATTCAAATACTGTCTCCAGGTTCTTTACATGAACACCATCTCCAACGTGATCCTCCTCCTCGACTGCACCTTCAGATACTATCTCCAGGTGGCCTTCCGCCATCAGGAACATACCGTTTCTAATTAGATTCTTCCACACAAGTGCACGGTACTACCATGCTCTCGTACACTTGCTGGTCCATCCATACATTTGCTTGGTACTCAGAGTGCATACGCCGCCTTCAAACACCCAGTACTAAAATTGTACTTACTTGCTTTATAATATTGATTATTTACAACATAGCCAAAGATATAATAGCACCCACTCGTGCCAATTTAACCAAAACTTCACTCAATCACTTTGCTAACTAGTTAGGTAGGCGATTGTAGGTACAGACAAAAGAGAAGACAAAACGATTCACCACCTCCTATGGGTTTATATCATCTCCAAAAACCACCCCCTTACATCAATTTCCAACACCCCTGTCGTACTTTTCCTAGTATTACAGCACAAACAAGCCAACCGTTGAACATTTCCACAAACTATTTAATTATCCTTGAAAAATTCTACGTACACTTTCCTACCCATCGTCAAAATCTAAGAAATTTTCGCTCCAAACAAGCTCGATACTCCGAAATCCTCATTAAAAATTGTACCCAACGCTGTCTTGCGCGAAACCTTAAACAACTGTCGTTCTACTTCTAGCTTCCCCAATACGCCCACTGTATACGCGTATATCTCTCCTTTCATTCCCACTCATAAACAAAATCTTCCGTCTTATTTTATCTTTAGACATTATTCTCTCGCTTATTCACAAGCGCTGTTTTACCTAACCCCCGCTATTGTCGTATATCCTACTCTTGTTTACTTAATGCAACGGTCGTGCTCTGTTAGTAAAATATCCCCAGATTTCTATTCCCCTACTGCTCGATTTATTCCAAAAGCATAGCGTGTCTTCGTTCCTTTTACGCTCCTAACTTCCTTGTCCGTCAAACCTTTCAAAGTCAAACCTTTCACTAAACATCTGTTGTGTTCCCTTCTTTATTAGAGCATGAAAACTATAGTCTTTTTTCTGTAAATCGATTTTGTTTCGTACGTGCTGTCTGCACCTGTGTTTTGTCCTCATTATATTTTTCCAGCTATTATTTATTGACGAGATTTTATGTTCGTTATCTGTTTGCGACTATAACATTCTTAGAATTTATAACACGTGCAACTCAAATAACCACCGCCGCTTTAAATATGCCATAAACCTGAAAGCTTTTATTATTTAGAATATTAAAGCAAATCTTATTTATGCTTACTGTAATTTACGTTTTGCATGCATTTACGCAATTACGCGCCTCAAATTAAGTTTCCTAACTTCGTTTATTGTGAAATCTACGTTTTGACTTATATAAAGTCTTTACCAAGATCTAAAATTTAAAAAATTAAGAGTGAAAACACAGTCATTAACTTAAATAAGGTATAGAGACTTACACACAATTTGATGTTAATACATGGACTGCTTTAACATGAAGGAGGATACCAAATAAATAGTGATAACATTTAATGTAAAAATAAAATGTAAAAATAAAATTAAGATTACAAACAGCATACAATTCGAACGAACATAGACTAAGAACTAATCTGTAGCAATTAAAGAAACTCCAACAGCAAAGTAGGTTTGTTTTATAGCAGAGTTGATAAGTACACCAGGCGATAGACAGCCTGAGTTAGAGACTACGAGTAAGAAAGATTCTCATTTTCCTTTTTTTTAGGTTCATATTCTCTCGGCTACAACATGAAGTTTTTTCTATTTCAACGTTAGTTCATCTAGTTCGCTATCTGTTCTAAGAGATGTAACTTGCTTTAGAATTCTTTGGTAGGGGTTACGATGTAGATGAATCTTAATATTTTACTTTAGGTGCTTTGAAATTTTTAAACGTAAATAAAATCGAAAAGATCTAGATTTTTGCAACTTTTCCACATGCCTTAGCTTTTTCAGACTTTCCCATCCCACAAGGTTTCCT
The DNA here is from genome assembly GCA_036346225.1 of Platerodrilus igneus. Classification (NCBI taxonomy): domain Eukaryota; kingdom Metazoa; phylum Arthropoda; class Insecta; order Coleoptera; family Lycidae; genus Platerodrilus; species Platerodrilus igneus. The sequence continues at coordinate 9,918,841 of JARFIW010001325.1, read as the reverse complement.
TTGTGGTAAAATATATAATAAATGTTTAATCAATAAATTCGTTGATTATGAAAGCATATCATGAGTATCTAATAACACATTAAAAGTATTTTTATATTATTAAGTCACGTTTATTTCTTAAATAACGAGTTGATATAAAACGACGTTTTTAGAAAGTACAACTTGTCGTCTAACACGATACCTTTGGTTACAAATTATTTTAGATTTTCCTCTGAATAAACTTCTCTAAGGTAAAGCAAATTATATAACGTTGAAAGACTAATGGAACACTGCTGAAAGTTTAGACGCTTATTTAAGAGTGGCTCCAAGCTTCGATGCGTTCTTAATTAACTTACATATGGAAATTCACAAGTTCTTCAAACTATAACTAACCACAGCTACTTTGCATAGTTGAACTAACTAGTTTAACTATGAAAGCGCACATTCAACTACTTAAAATTTGAGGGTGGAACTTGCTTTTCATACTATCTGATATAGAATTTGGAACTACTTTAAACAAAATGCCAATTAATATTGACCATTTTTCAAACCAACGCATGCACTCAAACCATTTCCATTGGAAGTTTTTATATCAGCGTTTCAAATAAAATGCGAAGTATAGAATTGTTCGTCAAGGTAGATTTTCGACTTTAATTATTATTGCTAAGTGACGTTTATAGTTTATAAATTTGATATTGTATTAAACTTGCCATGGATGACAAATCAATTCCTTTTGTAAGATTGAAACATTTAATTGAGAGCTCATTCCTTCGAACCGAACAAAAATACGTGTCTGTGGCCATTGTGAAATATACATACTTTTCTAAGTCAATTTTTGCACAATTACCGAGTAAATCCGTTTCCAAAATTTAGCAAAATAGGACAAAATCCTAATCTAAGTTATATGATCTACAATTCAAAGTCAGTGCATAAATTCGCGAGCGCAGCAGAAAATAAACCCCTTGGGAGAAAATGTTGCTTTGTTTTTCTACAAAAGTAAAAGGATTGTATTTTTGAGATCATGCAGAAACCAGGGAGAAGCTGAACCCAAGAGAATTGTAGTCGCGTAGCTGCCGCTATGTTAAACTTACGAATAACCATTCACGGTAAAGCCTTTGTGATTTTTATGTACGTTTGTTGTTTGGCAATAGAATTTGGACTGTCCGTGCTGCAGGTATTCCGTTTAGTTTCCTTTAAAAAATTGAATAAAATTAGACAAGTCACAAAAAAGTATTATTACGGATTTCATTCAAAGTAAACCAGATTAAGTATTCCAAAAAATTAAAGTTAAACGTATAGATTGTACTTGCATAAATGGCCTAAACATTTCAATAAAATTTCGGGTTAATATTTTATTTAAATGAAAATATTCTTTAAATTTAATACTTGTTAAACAAAGAAACCTTTTTGGTCATAAATTCTCTCCCTGGTCGCGCCGCATCTAATTATGTCTCTTCGACATTGTTTATTAACACAAATTCCTCAAAATTCATCTTACAGTAATAAAGAATAATCCGAAACTCTTAAATACAAATAATAATCTCTTGCATTAAAACCTATACATAACTCAACTTTAATGAAACGTTAGACTTTTCTCTACATAAATTCTATTTTCTCTCAGTAAAAAGCCAGAGAATTTAGTAGGGAGTATTTTCTATTGCCGGCGGTAGAAAGGAGTTTGGAGAATAAGTAAAAGACATAAATTTAGAATTTCTCTAGGTAATTCCACTTCCCGAAATTCAGGAATTGGCGCCCAGGACGCAGTTTGTAGACCACATAATTATCAGTCCATAGCGTTGTTTGTCTAAAACCTAATTCAATCCGAAACATAAGGCTGTTAAGGGTGCATTTTGTTTTGAAACATTTAAACGCTTATGCGCGTGTGTAATTGTGTAAAATGTGTTAAGTCAGAGCTAAGTGCAAATTATGGCTGGGTACAATGCACAACCATTCGTTATTATTATTGCGAACAGTGTGTTTCTCAAACTAACATCACCACCGCTAGCATCCTTAGTACTTATTCATCTCACCTGCTGCATTTATGAAATTGATACGTATCTGGGACAACTATTAACAAGTTTTTAGGAAACTAGCGGTTTGCTAGTTTTGTTTAGCAACCTGCTAGAGGTGGACTGGATCACCAAGGTATCTCGGGTCGCATTTTCCCTGGATAACCGGGTCCCATATTAGGACAATGATTCGATTTTAACCCGCTTCTTCATTATTTTGCTATTTCAAATTCCCTGTTTAACTTACGTTTTGGAAACAGTTTAGAACGTTGAATCTGTTCGAACCACTGGGTAATTTTGAATCAGTTTGGATCACAAACTCAGGCCACATTCCGGATCATTGGATGCCAATGGTTACCGTGTCAAAAATTGTAATCCGATTCAACTCCACAACACGCTTAAGCGTTTCGAGAAAATATTATTTTTGAATTTGTTTACAAATTTGATGCTGCGTTGAAAGAACTAACGCATTTTTAATGAGACCTATTTGTACTCTATACTGTTTATTACGTAAAGTTATTTAACCAAGATGTTTCCAAGGAAATCAATTGTAAGGAAAGCAGGTTCTAACTTCACTCTTTGCCAAAAACACTAAACATTCTTGTCAATCATCGGTAGCACGTTAGCGTTCTTTGGTGTTATTTAAAAGACACAAGGTGTGCCTTCAAAATGTGCCACTTCATTAAATGACTAATACAAATTTTCGTCCGTCGTTTATGTTGTAGATACTCATCCGTTTCTCTTTCAGTTTTGCTACATCCAAAACGGGCCTTTATACGCCTCAAAATCAACTTTCTAAGATGAAATAGGAATAAGTTAGTAAACACTAGTCTTTTTAAGGCATTCAAAAAATCAAATCAGCAATACCAAGAATAATAGGAACCAATTATTATTGATAATAATAATACTTAATCAGGGTATAGACTTTGTTATCAATAGTTCTATTTGCACCCTCAATAGTTCTACAGTTCCTGACAGGTTATATCAGTAGTTCCGCCAAATTAGTTAAAAAAATGGCAAATTGAAAATATGAGGTGCTAACTTCCTGTAGCACCATAACTTTTCAAAAAAGGCTTTTCAAATACAAAATCTTATAGTTACAGAAGAGTTCTACAGTTCCTGATACATTTTAGGAATAGTTCAGACTTCTAACTATTTTTAAAAAATGCCTCAAGTTTACCGCCATCACCGCATCGCACACAAGAGTAAAGTATAAGTTTGCCGGCAGTTCCAGTCAACTTTTTGGTGTTCTTTATAGTTCTACAATAGTTCTAACGACTTGTGTGAGTTTCGTCTATAGTTTCGGTCTATAGCTATCTTTTACACATTTTTAAAACTTAGCGCCAGCACCGCACACACGAGTAAAGTACCAGTTTACAGTCAGTTCCAGCTCCAGCCAACCTTTAGATGTACTTCTATAGTTCTACAATTATAACGACTTGTATGAGTTTCGTTCAGAGTTTCGGTCTTTAGCTATTTGTTACACATTTTTGAAATTTACCTAAAATTGCTTAATTGACTAAATTTTAACAAAATATTCATTTTGCATTTCTCTGTAAAATAATTAGGAGATCCAAAATATACCAGTTTCATTTAGTGATTTTCCTTTAATTACACAACATATTTACACTGTATATACATATAAAACTTAGCTTATTATATATTACGTCAGTGAAATCGCCCTCCTCTTCAATTAGTCATGACCCTTCGCCAATTCGGGCTATTTTAGTTCAATATCAATTAGGCCTGCCCTCAAACTTTCTTGTAATACAGACTACAGTATGTTAGCACAACCTTATACAATATCCATCTTTCCCTTAATAAATTAACTCATCGCTTTTGTAAATAACTATGCAAACTGTGATTTCTTATTAAATCTTCTGAAGGATATAATAGCCTAAATGCACAAGTAATATCCTGCAGATTACAAAGGTTATTAATTTTTCTGTGATATACATCAACTGACCGCTGGTAGCACGTTAATTTTTTTCTAGGTTTATACAAAAGGGGCGCGTTTGAAAAGAAATCTATATTTACGGATACGGGCACTCAGCACATGCGCGGCATGTGTTTAAGTTCATTATCCAAATAAACAGTTATTAATTTTTTTCTGAAATGTATCAAGCGACCGCTAGGATTACTTTAATTTTGTTCTAGGTTTATACTCAAACCGCGATTTTGTAAAAGATCTACATTTGCGCATACTGGCTCTCAATATTTACGTGGCATATTTCTTACAGGATTTCCCAATATTATCTTAGAATTAGGGTGGTTTGAGCCTTGTAGTGAAGTTGATGTCAGATTTGCAGAGTATATAGGTATAGATGGTGAGGTTGAAGGTACCGGACTAATATTTCTAGGTGTAAGACATTTTTTCTGGAACGAATCACACTCATGACTTTCTTCATCTGTTCCTGAGTTTTCAGAATTTAGAATACAGTGTGGATCCCCATTGGAGTCACCGAATTGTTCATCGCTGAGGTCTTCATAATCGCCAGTTTCGTGCATTTCAGCTATTTCTTTTTCGGTAAAATGTCGCGGCATATTTCAAGAATAATTTACTATTCAGTACAAAAAGTTTCCTAAACACATCATACAACACGAGTTATGTAACCCCCCATTTGATATATATATAAAAGAAACTAATAATTAAGAAGTTATTAGAAATATTAGAAAATGCGCTGTTAAGTGATGTGCAACAATGTAATGAAGGACAATTCATTTCAGTTTATTAACGTTTATGGGAACGGAAACGCTACTTTGTAGCACAGAGATAAGTGACACTGCAGATGTCAGGTCACAGGCGGTTACAGACAGTCACGTGCCGAGATTACCTGGAAAGGAAGCTCGCAACAAAGCAATTATAAATAGATTTAAGATCACAACATTGTATTATGAATAGAGTCAAGTGTAAGCAGACATTAGGTCTGCAAGTTTCCACAGAAATGTGAGAGGGTTGGGATATTATAAAAGGCCCGGGAGCCCCACTTGAAGGCAGTTAATCCATTGTTCAGCTTTAACATTGCAGTTCGTAGATAACTCACTTTGTACAATTAGTTAATTAATTTCGGACTTAGAATAATAATTGAAATTGTCAAAATTCAACATTAGTTTCTGTAAAATAATAAATAAATGAGTTAAGAAGTTCAAGAAGTATTTTTAGAAAGGACCGCTCGCAGCCACGAACCTTAACTGGCGCAGCGTAACGGATGTCAAAATAGCACTAGCGAATCCAAAATCGAGGAACTGGTGGCCTGGAATTTCAATTCCGAATTTGGCAGAACAAAACAAAAGTTGGAGGCGAAACAAAAATCGTTCAATCCCAGCAAACAAATAGAAGTTAAAGGCGAAACAAAAATCGTTCAAATTCAATAAAAGAAAAATTGGAGGCGATACAAGAATAGATCAAATCCAAAAGAAAACCAACGAAGAGAAAAAACTCAATGAAAACAACAAAGCAACAAGTGTAAGTTCATTTTCCTGTAAACCAATTGAATTTTATTTTTATTTTTAACAAACATATTTGATATTTGCTAGTTTATGATTTATATATGTATATTGACTATTGTTACAATTATTTTATGCAATTTTTTAAAAATAATCTGCTTAGCAATTGCAAGAGATTATCGTCGAGCTGTTTTTGAAATTTTACTATTTTATTCTTTGTATATGAAAGAGAGACACAAGAACTGAGAAAGATAAATTTATTTCTGGGACACAAAAACCAGAGACAAATAAAAAGTCGTAAAATTTAAGCGCACTTGAGACCATATTACGTATTAACTGACGCATTTAACTGGCACAATACTCCATAAATTAAAATCACGAAATCTTTATAACAACGCAACTACCCAAACGCCATATTGCGAGAAAAAGCCGAAAAATTAAATCACGAACTTAAAACCAAAATCTTATAATAACGCCACAAAATAACCAAAATAAATTATCCAGACGTAAACTCATCGTATTCCATAAATAGACAACGTGCAAATCTATTATTAAAACCGCATCTTGAGTACGAGAATTATTCAAACGCGAAACCAACATTCATCGTCTCATCCTAGAAGTAAATAAAATCATCACTTTGAACGCATCAAAATATCTAATTATAATTGCAAAACACCATCCTAAACTGTACAAGCTATTCAAAACATTGCAAATCTAAAAATTACCACACGAAATCCTTCAGAATAAAAGCTTCAAGCATTATAAATTAAATAAAATTACGACCGGAAACGTTATAAAGTATCAATTTAAATTACGTTCAATTACAAAACCAACTCAAGAAAATTATAAATAATTACTACTGAAAAACGCTTATTGCAACCTCATTCAGACTTGACAATTTTAATTAAATATTTCAGTAAATTAACGACGCAAGAATTCTATTATTCCCAAACACGACATTGTATAAAATCACAACGATTACTAAATAACACTTACGGTATATTTAAAAATAACCTGTAACAGAGACACTAACGCAATTAAGTAACTGGCAACATCCTGCAGCAGATTACAACATTGTAAACATTGCAGACACCTTACAATCGCATAAACCCACGAGAAGAGATAATTATTACACACATAACTAAAATCGACATAATTGAAAATAGAGAAGTTTTAACTGGCGCAACTGACGCAAAGCATTCAAGTAAAATAAATTACCACAAAAAATTACTCAGTCTTATAGAAACTTCAGAAATTAAAACTTAACAACAGCAAATTATAAAATAAACGTATCCAAACCAATACCAAGCGTAAAACTTATTAAATAACTACACAACCGTGTAAGTTAATACAAACTAAGCACATCAATTCTTTAAATAATCTGAAACGACCCAAGCTCAAAATAGCAAATAACCCGACGCAATCTAAACAAAAAAGTAATAAATCCAAGCAAGAAATAACACCACAAACTAGGAAACAAATACAAATTTTTCAAAAATCGGAAAATAACCAAAGTCAATCAAAAAAAATTTTTTTTTTTAATTACCAGAACATTCCCCAGCCAAAATGAGTAGTGAAATGAAGCTGTACATGGAAATGATACCCCAATTTAACGGTGATCAATATTTATTAAGTAACTTCATTTCAGTTTCTGAACTATTCCTAAAAACGTTTTATAAGCCCGGAGATAACGACAGAAACATTTTGCTTGTCCGACTCATAATAAGTAAACTAAACGGAAGGGCACTAACTTTAATCGCCAGTCGAGATGACCTAGACCAGTGGGATGAATTCAAACGCGTATTAATAGCATATTTCAGCGACCAGAGGAACTTAAAATGTCTAGTGAGAGATTTGATAAACCTTAAAATGGAATACAACCAATTCCTATATCAATTTGGTATGAAATGCCAAGATGTAAGAAGCTTAATCTTGACAAAACTCAAAATTGAAGAAACCGACCCAAATGTAAAACTTTTAAAAACAAAAATGTACGACGAGATGGCATTAGACACCTATCTAAATTCACTACCCGAACGACTTTCAGATAAAATTAGATTTCAACACCCCCAAAACTTAGAAGAAGCAATGAACATGATAATCGAGGAAGAAAACGTAATGTACTACAGAAACCGACTATATAACCTAAATGCGAATAAAAGCTATACGCCAATAAAAACCATACAACCCGCGAGACAAATAAATCCACAACAAAAATTTACCCCGTTCAATGCACAAACCAACCAAATGTGAACTAATAATCCACATTTTAATAATTCGAACTTTAAAAATCAATATAAACAATTTCCAAAACTAACATTTTACCCAAACTTTTTAAAACCCGCATTTCAACCAACATTCCACTCAAACCTTTCAAAACCCGCATTTCAACCGAGATTCAACCAAAATGTAAATCAGCAGAGACCAGCATTCAACGCGAATCCTAATACCAACTCACCAGTAGTAATCCCAATAACTATTATAAACCCATACCAATGGATACCTCATCTGGTAACACCAGACCCAACACGAAAATAACACACATTAGACTAAACCCCAATCAAAAACGCACTTTCAACTCAGAAGAGCTATTTCATCAAGAAGTAGAAGAGTGTGAAGATGAACAGAATAATTGCAATCGACCGTGTACAAATAACGAACAAAACCAATCAAACCATTATGAACGCGAAGAATCATACCTATGAAGAGGACGACGAAGAAAACGCGTGCTCAAATTTTCAAATGGACCAATTTATAAACGACCAAACGTAACAAACCTAAATAATATGAATCACCTTGTACTACCCTATATCGAGATACCGCACGCTGAATTTAAATTACTAATCGATACCGGATCTTCAAAAACAATTCGTAGCAAACATACCTTTACCAAAAGCATTTAACGTAAAGATGAAGCATAAATTCTGCATATTTGAATTTAACGACAAATATGACGGACTATTAGGAATGGACCTTCTAAGAAAATTAGGAGCCAACATAGATATAAAAAACCGCTTATTAAGAACCAAGTATGGACGAATCCCCATTAAATTCCAAAACACTCAAATTGACGAAAAATATACCATAGAACCCCGAACAGAAAGAAAGATAAAAATCCCCGTAAATTTAAATAATAAATTAGGAATAATAAATCACATAACTTTTCAACAAGGAGTAGAAACCCCAATCGCATTAGTACAAATCAAAGATAAGTATGCCACAACGACAATATTAAACTCAAACGATTACCCCGTAGAACTATCTTTAACAAACCCGATTAACGTGGAAGAATTAAATTTTAACGATATAGAAATTGACGAGAACTTAAACGAAAATTATAACCCCGTAGAAAACTACGAAATGTTGAGAGAAAATTTAAGTAATATCCGATTTAACCGCGACATAAATCGAGAGGAACAAAGAGCAATACAAAAATTATGTTTCGAATACCGCGACATATTCCATTGCGAAGGAATACCTTTAAACTTTACAAATACAGTTAAGCACAACATTGAGCTAACAGACAACAAACCCATATTCACCAAACCCTTATGATATACATTATAACAAGGAAATCTATCAGCAATACGCCAAGGATCGCAAAGAGAAACTAAAAATAACTTATGACAAAGTAAAGGATAAGTTAGATAACGAGAAAGAACGCATTACCGCGACCCGTAATAAAAACACAGATATAAATAAATTTTCTATAGGACAAACCGTGTACGAGAAAAATTACCAAAGCAAAAGACACAAAACGGCACCGAGAAAGTTAGGCCCCTTTAAAATCAAACGAATATCCGACAAAAACGTAGCCGTAGTAGGCAACGGCAAGATAACAAAATATATTCACCTGAAAAATTTAAGACACCCTGTACTTTCAGATGGACAATCATCACCCTTACCGTCAACCTCCACCCAGGTAGAACGGACACCGAAATCATCATTGAAGACATAAAGAATAACCTCGGTATACTACCAATAAAATTAGGCAGTAAGCAGAACACTATAGACTATTGGACCTTTGCACAAAAATTCGATTTAACCGAACTGAAACAAGAATTTCAAATAATCAAAAATAATTATTACCAACTAAAACAATCGATGGACACAACAAAATTCGGAAAAGAATACGCAATAGAACTAATGAACTACGACAGCATAACAGAAAGTATTTTGAGAAACATAGAGGACAAACCAGAACTATATCAAAAGCATAATTAGTAACCAAATATCATTAACTCAGTCAACGATCATCAAATTTAATGAAACTTTAAGAAAATTAGTTAAAAATCAAGACAGTATAGCCAATCGAATACAAACCTTAGAAAATAACATGCAAACTACCATGTTAGGCATGCGAGATTTAATCAAATTTAACACGATACACAACCAGATAATATCAACCCTTACCTTAATTCAACAAATTCTAGCAACATTAGAAAACGCAGTAACCTTTGCCAAATTAAATACCCTACATTCAAGTATCATAGAACCAATTGATTTATTAAAAGAATTATTGAGAATAAGATCTTTTATAACCAACAGTAAATTACCTTTCGATGTAATAGAATCAATCATTTTAATATTTGAAAAAATAGCTATAGTTAAAGGCTATGTAAAAAATAACGATATAACATTTTTAATAGAAATACCAATAGTAGAGATTAACAGTTACAATTATTATCACTTATTTGCTTTTCCAATGAAAATGACTAGCACATACCAAGTTATTATTCCAAAAACCAAATTCCTATCCTTAAATGAACTAAGATATGATTATACGAACAAAAAATGTGATGAAGTCACACCAAATCAATACTTATGCCAATCATTGACAACAACAACAATTCAAGAAGACAGCCCTTGTGAAGTACAACTACTAAAATTCTCCAATCGTTGTGAAAATTGTGAAGCCAAACCTGTACAAATCACCAATATGAAAATCCAGAAAGTAGCGTAAAATAAATGGATAGCTATTTTCCCCACCAAAATAATCGCAACAATATACTGCAATCAAGACGAAAGTAACTTAGCATTAACCGGAAGTAAATTAATCACCCTTGAGGAAAATTGTTATTTGAAATTGAAAATGAATAATTTACAATCCTAGGTTTAGAATATTGTCTTCGTCTTGAGTAATCTTGATTTGCAATTCGGGTAGATTAGCTAACTTGTTGGTTTAACAAGTTAGCTAATCTACCCGAATTGCAAATCAAGATTACTCAAGACGAAGACGAAGAAATATTTCAAAAACCAATGCAATTGGAACACCTGGAATTAGACAACCTCAACCACGCCATGAAACTCATGGAAGACTACAAAGAACACCTGAACGAAATCAAAACGCCCAAAGTGCACTACGATGATATTAGTGTATAGACAATTATATTAATTATATTGACGATTTTATTGATTATTTATGTAATTTACAAAATGTATATTAGATATAATAATAATAAAGGAAACAGTCTTAGATGTAAGGCAACCGAAGAAACAAATATACCCCTAGAAAATATGAGTTTTAAATGAGATTAAATGAATTTATTAAATTAAAAATCAAGAAAGGTAAAAACCCTTAATTTTTAATGTACGTCGGCAGGAGTTATGTAACCCCCATTTGATATATATATATATATATATATATATATATATATATATATATTTATATATAATAATAATTAAGAAGTTATTAGAAATATTAGAAAATGCGCTAAGTGATGCGCAACAATGTAATGAAGGACAATTCATTTCAGTTTATTAACGTTCATGGGAACGGAATCGCTACTTTGTAGCACAGAGATAAGTGACACTGCAGATGTCAGGTCATAGGCGGTCACAGACAGTCACGTACCGAGATTACCTGAAAAGGAAGCTCGCAACAAAGTAATTATGAATAGATTTAAGATCACAACATTGTATTATGAATAGAGTCAAGTGTAAGCAGACATTAGGTCTGCAAGTTCCCACAGAAATGTGAGAGGGTTGGAATATTATAAAAGGCCCGGGAGCCCCACTTGAAGGCAGTTAATCCATCGTTCAGCTTTAACATTGCAGTTCGTAGATAACTCACTTTGTACAATTAGTTAATTAATTTCGGACTTAGAATAATAATTCAAGATTGTCAAAATTCAACATTAATTGCTGTAAAATAATAAATAAATGTGTTAAGAAGTTCAAGAAGTCTTTTTAAAAAGGACCGCTCGCAGCCACGAACCTTAACTCGCGTAAGACCAAAGTCACACTGTTCACATGTAAAATTACACACCAACTAAGGGAAATCGATCGGCTACATTGACCAGTAATGATGTAGAAGAGGTGTGACTTTACCATCTGCATTTATGAAGAATTTCAAACTGTTATGATTTAAAGCCGGTGTATCAATTATGATACATTTGGCCTAACCGATAAGCGCCTATAACACCAGGTGGCGTGTATTCGTATTGATACACATGCAAAAAAGTGAATTATTTTAAAAAATAAAATGGTATTTTCAAAATGAATGAAGTTATACATGCTTAGGCATTATTTTAATACTGAAAACAGGTTTGGCTTGGTAACGTACTATCATAAAATACACTTAATGAGAGTGTTAAAACGCACGTTTCGAGTTGTTTTTTTTTTAAATTGATAAATTCATTTGTACTAAATATAAACCTACTGCAACGGTTGAAATTGGCTAATGTACTTCTGCAAATGATTTCTAGCAGTGGATGCTTTACTACATGAATGGCTTTGTTTAAATGTGTTTTATCGGTACTATTATAACTTACAACTAGCTTTGTTAGAAACTAATATGATGGCCTGCTGAACATAGTGAGTATAAACGTGTCTATTGGAAATGGTCCTGTAGCTTACTTGTCTCTCAAGATGTAATAGTAATCCGTTTAGCACTTAAATACGCATATTAGCACATTGCAGTTCATTACATTTAACGAACGCGTACTTTAGGAACTGCATGTATTATCATTAGGACAATTTTGTAATACAGCGACTCCTTATAACGCAATTATTTCCAATATTACTGATTATTCAAATCCTAGTTGGTGCTTAAAATATGCGTGGTTTCCACAATGACTATTATTTTTGCCACTTCTTGTAAATTGCTTATTTGCCTAATAGATTAAATTTTCATGAATTATTTTAGCATTTTTGTTTATTAATGCGTATATAACGCAACACAACAGTAAACTTATAAGCAATTTTAATTTAATTAACACATAAATCTACATAGTAAACCAATTATACGTTAATACAATCAGATTATAGCATGCCTCCATAAAATTACTGGTACTAAATCACAGTTTGATGTTCGGTTAAAATGTCAAATCCAGTTATTAATACTCGTAATAGATTCATATTTGCATCCTAACTACAGATTTCTGGATGCACATATCTTCATCCAAAGTTTTAAGTTCTAGCTGCAGAAAAGTTTTTATTACACCATTACCAGGGATAAATATTTTAAAATTTATGTGGCATTAAGTTTAAAATCAGGGGAAACGTTTGTGTTAAAATTAAACTGACGCTTTTGTTACAACGCCAATTTCTTAATATAATTTGAAATTAATATGAATGTAACACGAAAACATAAATTTTACGTTTGTTCATTCTTAGTGCCATTGCGTGACATCTATAGATATTTTGGCACAAAATTCTGTATAAACTATAGTTAAAAGACTATATTTCTAAACTAAAAGATCAGGTTAACTTGGAGTAAGCCTAAGTCCATAATCGTGTGCAATTTCCTTGCCTGGCGGAAACCGAGTTATTTTATAATGTTTAGACATAAATGTAAGCAGTGTAGATTTCAGAATAATAAAAAAACTGCTAGAGCTTAAGTATATTTACCAAACCTCGTAGTGATAAAGCTTTCCAGTGTTTAATATCAGCACTAAAACTGGAAGTGAAGGAGGCGTGGATTATAAATGTACGTATCTCATTATGCCTGCAAAATGGAATTAGAAATTGTTACGTTAGTGAAGTCACTGGAATGGCTAGATAACCCGATATTGCTAATAGCCTCGGTGTCTGAATTGAAACACTCGTACATCCGTTGCGCTGGCAAAACACACCCTACCTTTGCGGCTTTTCACTAAAAAGACTGCCGCGTAGTTCATACCTAAAAAAACTGAAAGCATCATTTTAACCTTTGTTGTTGGTACAACAGAAAGAGGCGGCTCCGTGGCGTAGTTCATATGCGTGTGACTACTATGCCCAAGGTCCCAGGTTCAAATCCCGAAACGGCCCGCTTGAAAAATGTTAGGAGAGCATTTTTTACTAATAAGCTCTCGTTCGGATGAGAGGTAAAATGAAAGTCCCGTGTGTGATTCTGTCATGCACGTTAAAGATCCCTGCCTTGCTTGGAACAAGGGTTCGGCAAAATTCCAAATTTTACAGGTTAAAAAAAAATTCTCTTCCTGGCCAATGTAGTACTTTCGGGTGGAGCATTGGAATACCAAATGTAAGGTACAACAAAAAGGGCGGCTCCGTTACTTAGTTGATTTGCGTGTGACCACTAAGCTCAAGGTCCCGGGTTCGATTCTTGACACGGATCGCTTGAAAAATCGTTGTTAGCACTGTAATAGCTGCTATGTGAAAATTATAACATTTTTTCACGAGAAACAAATAATTAAAAATTTTTCATTCAACATTCAACTGGGATTATTTGTGTTAAGATAGCTCAATAGCTCAATTATGAATGCATATTGAACTACAATAAAATAAAAATTTTTAATGGATTTATTTTTAATAATTGAAAAAAAACAGTAGTCTGGAACGAGTTATTTATTGGGAGTACCTACAAGAACAAAAAAAAACAATTGTTTTTCAATAATTCTAAACAAAAATGCGTATTTCATTATTAAAACAAATTAATTAGGTATGAGGCAGAGTCATCGAAAGGGTGGTAATCACTCTTAATGACTTTCTGTGTATCATTTTGTATACACCTGGCCCACAGCGTTCGTACCTTGGTGTATGATAAATGATACACGTGGCATGAGGCAGTGAGAGTGTTAAAGATGTCATAGGTAGCTAAAGTGTAGGTTTTACAGTATACCACAGTTAAGGGCACTTCCACTTTCAGCAATTGTCTGCATACATATTTTATTAACACGATTTCTGCGAATTAATATTTTAGAAACCACTCGGAAAGCAAGTAACTGTACCTTCTACATTAATTTAAAGGTCATTTGTCAAATAGTGACAGGGCGACAACAGGGCAACTACGCACACATACACGGAAGGATACGCTCTACAGCATATGCACGAACGCACGCAAACGCATTCAAACACTCACAGACGTGTGTACATATGCACTTACACTCCCTTCTTCATCCACGCATTCAAGCAGCTACGAATGTACACATGCATGTCCACATGAACACACAATTACAAACATTCATGCACCGACGCAGCTCGCGGTTTACACACGCATGCACGCACGAAAGCATACACGCACTACATCCGATTGCATGCTCATACGCAGGCACACAGGTACGTATGAATGTATACAAAATACGCACGCGTTTATGTAAGTTTGCAGGTACGCGTACGCAGGTAATTGAGAACACATGCAAGCAAACACGCTTTCACGTACACACGAGCACTCATACACGTTGTTACGGGTAAAATGAGCGTCGCCTTATAAATTTTGATTTGGCCTGAAGGAACGGACACTTCGTAACAATTTGAGGGTGCTTCGGCTAACAAGAGTGGTGCGGAAATGGGTTCCTATAGAACAAATTAAAAAATAATAAAATTTGAAATAAAAAATAATATAACTATAATTAAAGTGACTGCAATGCAAACGAACTACGTTACACTAATAACTTACCCAGAAAGGGTTTTTTCTTTTTGCCGTAATCGAGAAGCGGCAAACCGCCTGTGTCAGAAGCACCTCTACGGAAAACGGTCATTCCACATAGTTATCGTGAGCTTCGGTTTCCTAAATTTATTATGTTGTAGTTTCCTATCTCTAAAATACATTAAAAAACTTATTACATTTTCTGATGATTAAAGAAACTCTCAAAATGAAAGCCTCTCTCCAATACAACTCCATCAGTACTTCATAAATAAATGCAAATAAAATTTAACCTACACTTAACCTCTATTGACATTAAGTAATTGCCATGTACATACAAATATACAATAGTTTCTTAACCTTGCGTTGACTAGGTATTACAAAAAAATCCTAAAAAAGAACATTAAACTCCAAATGCATCGATATAGCTATCACTCTAATTTTCCCGTTTCCCATATTAAACTACATGATATTATAAATTCCTATTTCTGGAAATGTCTTTTTAAAACAAACATAGAAAACAGTCAAATCTACTTTTTCTTTTATTCTTTTATTGTCCGTTCAAGATACTAGTGTTTTGTGATTTAATTAACCCTACCTTCTAACAATAAAACATCCATTTAAATTTCCGTGCGTACGTATTTCTTAAGATTTTAAAACGTTCCAAACTTTCCGGAACAATAAGATTATGTTGAACTTCAACTAGCACTAGCTGCGTTGCTAATTCATCGTCTAATCGAATAACTACTTTCACGTTTGATAAATTTTCGGCTATATGAATAGGAACCTGTTTATATGTAAAATTCACATACACACTATTAAAAACTAGTAAACATAAACGCGCCTAATATTACTCACTATTTAATTTCAATCATTAAAACTATCAGGTTGTATAGAGACCTCCAGCATTTCAATTTTCATTCTTAAAGCTAATACAGCTCCTTTAACTCAACACAACAATACAAAATTCCAAATTATTGGAGTAGCAAACTCTCAAAGTCCTAAACTTTTTAACCAGTCGTAACGACGATAATTCCACAAACATGTGAATTAAAATTTTCTTACCCGTGCAAGCGTAAGTTAAAAAAAGTAGATGCCGTATTTTTTATCTGCTGGAAATTAAGTCACATTACATCTCAAACTTGAAGCTGCGCTTTTTTATCAACTTTGAACTTCCTACCGCATGTACTACTCGCTCTTATTACTACATTTTGACGTTTTCTAATTAACTGCTCACAAATAATTAATTCAAATTTTTCCGTCAGGTCAAATCATTCATATTTCTGCCATTACTAGTACTTTATTAATTGTGGTCAGCATCCGATGCTACAATTTTTCAATTTTAATGAATGCTGAATAACGGTTCTTGTTACGTATATATATATATATATATATATATATATATATATATATATATATATACATATAATATAAGTAGTGGGTTTTAGGTCTGCTGGATGATTAAAAAGACTCTTTTTTTATTATTTATTTATGATTATATTCTTCTCCAGAGGTACTTTAAAATATACAAACGCATTAACAATAAATAATTACATTTAAGAGATAGTCACTAAATTGAGGTTTAAAATATATGTAATGGCATCAGATATATAAATAAAAAAATGTATAAGGTTGTTGAAACATATAATAAAATTACTTGGTATATATTAAGATGTTATTTTTTGAAGTATATCATTTAAATTTTTGGCAGTTATTTTGTATACCTTTTGTTATTTTTTATATCATAGTTGTATGCATGTACATCATGCTGTACGTATTGATAAATATAGTACCTAGGCTAAAGCCTAATGCATGTTCTTTATCAATGCACATCATAAATAAAGACCATCAAGTAGATTTCCAAAATGTCAAAATTATTGATAGAGATAAAAACGAAAATAAAAGAAAATTTTAAGAAATGTGTTATATTTATAAAACCCCATATACAATGAATAAGATGACGGATGTTGATGATCTAAGCTCTATCTATACATACCTTCTAAATTATGAATACATAAATAATAAATTTAGCACAAAAAAAAATGATCAATTATAGGTTTTATTACCACAATTAAATTTAAGTGATATACAAAGGTTATTGAAACATTAATGATATGTTTGAATATTTGAATACATTAATATTTACTAGCTGATATATGTATGTGTAGGTGTATGTATACGTATTGATGAAGGTTGTATATTTATCAATACGTACAGCATGATGTACATGCATACAACTATGATATAAAAAATAACAAAAGGTATACAAAATAACTGTCAAAATTTAAATGATATACTTCAAAAAAGAACATCTTAATATATACAAAGTAATTCTATTATATGTTTCAACAACCTTATACATTTTTTTATTTATATATCTGATGCCATTACATATATTTTAAAGCTCAATTTAGTGAGTATCTCTTAAATGTAATTATTTATTGTTAATGCGTTTGTATATTTTATAGTACCTCTGAAGAAGAATATAAATATATTCGAAAATTTAGGTAATAAAAAAGAGTCTTTTTAATCATCCAGCAGACCTAAAACCTACTACTTATATTATATAATAAAATAAGGTCACAAAATAATTTCTGTTTTATATATATATGTATATATATATTACTCATATTTAGACCAGGGTAGAAAATTAAATAATCACATCAAATAATTTTAATCGCCGTGTATAATGAATATTATTAGATAATACGCGTTATTAAAACCGTGAAGCATAAAAATTTATTAGTTTCAGTAAAAATAAGAGATTCAAATCATATACAAGACGCTTTATATCAAAAGAAACAGTATTAAAAAGCTCTGCGTGTAATTTAATTATTCCGAGGAAAGAAACAAATGGAAATTACGTGCAAAATTTATATTAATTAACCCTATTTTAAGTAACCGGTAGTAAAACAAAGTGTACACATAATAATTAATATTTAACTTGTATTCGCTAAAATGAAAGGATAGAAGTCAATTTTAATTGGAGTTAATTAAACCATTATTAATAATAAGCATAAAAGTCTGTGAAAATCCAAGATTATAATACCAGAAAATAAAGCTCTGAGAATTAATATTATTTTGAACACCTGCGTAGTTTAAATATCACGTACGGCGAAAATTGTGTAGATAACAAATGGTTTCAGAGAACCTTGGAGAAACCGGGGCTTAATATTCACGGGAAGGTGCGATACGGGGTTATTTAACCCAGATAGTCCACATGGACTGAAAATAATTGATAATAAAGAATATCAATTTGCACCAATACGAACAGGTTAGAAAAGGAAAGAGAAATGCGTCAAGCAAAGACACATATAGTAAAAGGCGTGATTTAAGCAACGTCACGAGGGTCACAATTGGTTGAAAATAGGATGCAAATATCAGAGGTAGAAACAACGATTTCTGTACAAAATTAATTAGCTTTTTCTCGGACATGTTTGCGTGCCGTGTGAGAATTTCTGAGATTTTCAACTGGCGAGTGCAAAATTCGTAAAAACCGACGCGCGAGCTACGGACTGGGAACATAGAATGACGAAATTCTAGAAAATGGCCGTTTTGAGGACTCGACCGACAGACAGGCAAACTTCTATATATACCCAAGTGAATATAAACAAGCTCTCTTACATCCGCGACTTGATTCAAGATGTTAAACAGTGCATTTTAGTTTGATAAAATAATTTAAAGTTTGCTCGTATATTTTGGTGATTCAAAATAGTTTGTTCGTTACGTGCTAACATGAATATACTTTAGTGCACTTAGATACAAGGTAATAAAATTTAGTATCACTGTACCAATTGGTAAAATTTACTATGACAAATAAATACACAAAAGTAGGCAGTTTTGGCGTATATTGGTGAAAGAAGTATGAATTTCTTTGCTATTTTTCGGGGTGTTAATAATTAAATGGTTCGTAAACATGACTGGATCCACTAAACAAGGTTCAGATATACACAGATGAGTTCCGGAAAAGCCCTGAAACAACTTTAAATAAATGGTGATGGAGCAAATTTTAAAACGTTGAGAATCAGAAGCCGTAAATATAACCCAGTTGGAATGGTGTGATTAACGAAAGGGACGATGTACATTGAAGCTACGAGTGCAAGTAACCTTCAGGTAAATTATACTATTTTGTTTGAACTTTGAGATGTTGGTGTGTTTGAATAACTTTCTAATTTGTTTATTTAAAATGGACAGTAGTGAAATTGTACTAACAATAATATTTTAATTTTAAGGTGAAATTTGCTTGTTTAAGTAGAAAGGGTATTTAGTATTGATGTTCTGGATTATGATAAAATATGGGTATGTCTTTGAGCTCAATTAGACGAACCTGGTTAATTAACGTAAAGGGTGGTAGATGCTCCTTTGTACTCTGCATATATTGTTATAGTAATTAGTAGGCATCCTACAAGGACTTTAATTCTGGATGCACATTAAAATGATAATAAATTTAATTTTGAAATTTTCCGATATTAAAATTTATGCTGAATATTAATTTTGAAATTTTAATGTATTGTGAATATTGATGTAAATAGAGTTAACGTTCGTGTTTGTGGTAGGAATGTGTTTGTTTTTTTTTATGAATGAGGATGAAAGTTATCTAGGGGAGCAGCCGAGGCGATTAACAGAAGAAAGTCAACGGACCAGGTAATTTAATAACTTTGTAGGTTTCACAGCATTCTTTGGCATCCAATTCGTAGGGGCTCGATTCGAAAAGCGGAGTACCCGGAGTTTGGTGGTATCACAGCAAATTTGGCGACCCAAAAGTGAGGCTCGAGTTCCAAATAAAATTTTTGTGATTTTATTCCAGGAAACTGGCGATCTGAGAGAGAGAGTTTTTGTGTGTGTATAAATTTAAGAGTATTTTAGAGTGTGTGTGAGTGATTAGAACGTATGCAGAGAAAAGAGTGGTTAAGGAGTCAAGGAGTGGAAATTGGAAGTGACGATAGTGCATTGTGTGAGAAAAATTCTAAAATGGAAGAAGCTGGAGGCAGTAGAGATCAGTCGAGGACGGAATCAGGGGATCAAGGAAACGAGATGATATTGAGAATGTTAGAGAGGGTGAGTGAAGAATCTAATAGAGCTAGGGAAGAATCGAATAAGAAATTTGACCGAATGAATGAGACATTAACAGGAGTTAGGGAAACCCTAAGTGAGAAAATAGATAAGACGAATAAAGAAGTTTCAGAATTTAAAATAGTCTTACCGTAAAGATGGGGAAGTTGAAAATAGGGTTGAAAAAATGAGCGTGATATTACAGGTCTTCGACAGGAAATGGGACATTTAAGGTCCGAAGTACGCATTTTTTGTGAAGAAGAGATTAATGTAAAAATGACTGAAGTGACGGACTCATGTAGGGATCAGTTAGGCAGGGTAGAACGCGAAGTTAGTAGTATCAAATACAACATGTCAAATTTAACGGGGGATGGTCCCAGATTTTCTACAGGTGGAGTATCATTGGACCAACACATGAAGTTTTATGGCGATAACAGGGTAAATCCACAAATTTTTATTAATAGCGGCAGAAATCTAGTGGGAAATTTATTTGACGAACAGACTAAACTGAATACGATAAAGGCTTTATTAAAGGACAATGCGGAAGCATGGTACAATTTAGTTGGACAGGACATAGACACCTACACGGACTTTGAAAACAAATTTTTAAAGCACTACTGGAGTAACCACAGACAAGACCAGGTACGAGACGACTTAATCACAGCAAAATTTAAGGGAGAATTTTCAGGAAGTAGGGAGCAATATGCTATACGCAAGTATAGCATAGCAAAGCAACTGAACCCACCACTGACGGACCGACAAATTATTAAGTATTTATCACGACACTTCGAGGTAGACATAAGACAGCACGTAGCACTACAGAACATAGTGGACAGAGAAATGTTTCTAGAATACTTGCAGAGGTACGACGACGTAAGTAGTGGACGACCTCGGGATAACAGGGAAAGACAGATCAACACTGTTAGGTTTGACAATAGACGGGACAACTACGCTAGACGGGGGAATAGTTACGGATACCAGCGACAGAATTGGGAACAGAGACGACCATACGTTAGGAGTAATAGTTTAGGAAGGGGACCTGCACCGAGACCGGGACCTACCAGAATGAATAGTTCATCAGACATGAGCGGGACTGCTAATACAGACACGGAACGAGTGGAAACGCCTAGGACATACGCTGAGGTGACGGCTAGACCAGGACCGAGTAGGGAAAACAGACCTGGATAGGATTTTTAGAACGCGACAGACCACTAGATTTCAGTGTAAATGTATATGAACATCCACGTGAATTTTTCAAAATTGAGGAGGAAGTAGAGCCAGAAACTGAGGAAAAATTATGTTTGCCAATTATTAATATAGAGATTTTTGAGAATAATGTAGAAGTATTACTTGATACAGGGGCAGAGGCGAGTTTAATATCGGAGGAATTCGTCAGCAAAATTAGGGATAAGGTTTGTGATAGAATTATGCCTATAAAGCGTAGCCATTTAGTAGCTCCAAATAAAAAGAAGTTTGCTGTAGTAAATAGTGTTGTGGTGCTTAGGATAGATATAGGAGGTTTAAGCTGTGAACAGGAGTTTGTAATTGTACCTGGACTGAAGTTTCAGAGCATTTTAGGTGTTGACTGTATGATGAAGTTAGGGGTTTTGATAGATATGGAACGGAAGGTAATAAGGATTAAGGATAGGGTAGTGCCATGGAAGGGCAGTTATGAAGTCACAGAGGATGACACGGGGTTGAATATTAATGTAGTAGAGGTAGAGGATGATGAAGTAAAACAGATCAACACAATAAGATGTACAGAGGATAGGAGAGTAGAGGTTCAAGCTTTATTACAAAAACATGCAGAAGTAGTGGGGGTAGAAGCAGCATATCAGGAGCAGGTGAAGGCGAAATTAAGTAAAGATGGCAAGTTTGTTTTTAATAAAGTAGATTTAAGGGATTCATTCTGGCAGATTCCATTACATAAGAATTCTAGAAGGTACATAGGATTTTCCATAGAGGGAAAAATCGAGAATTTTAAAGTAGTATCGTTTGGTTTGTCGGCAGAAAGGGAAACAATAATAAATGAGAAACAGACAAGTGTAGGGACTGAAGAAGAAGTAATATTTAAGAGTAAGGATAATAGGGATGATAAGTTTATTGTATGTGAGATAACAGGGATGTTAAGTATAGATATAGAAGGGGGAGAAATAGGGATGAAGAGTATTAGAATGGTAAGAAGAAAGACGTGGAGGGTCAAGAAGAGAGTTAGATTTAAATAGGATAGGGTTAGAATAGGTGTATATAGAAGAGTAGAAGTAGGTGTTTATAGAAAATAAAGCTAGGTATAGGATAAATATGGGAGATAATTAGAAATAGGTTTAGGATGAGAATAAAGAGTAAATGTAGGAAGAAAAGAAAATAGGTTAAGTATAGATATTTTATATAAGATTAGTGGAGAGTTAGGAATAGAGTAAGAGTAGGATAGGTATATAGAATTAGTTAGGGGGAAGTGAAGTATAGTGAAGATTAGTTAAAAAGTTAGGAATAGGATAGGTATATAGGATGTATATAGGATAAGATGGATAAGTAGGATGAAGTTAGGGATAATTTCATTTTATAAAGTTAAGTGAAAGTTAGGAATAGGATAGGGATATAGGTAGGTGTAAATATTTTTTTTTTTGATTGGAGACAAAGTAGGTAAGGTAGATAGATAAGGGTAGAGAGACATAGGCAATTTTTTTTGTAATTTTTTTGTCTAAATGCTTTATATTTGCATTCAAATAAGTGAGAGTTAGGAATAGGATATAGGACAGGTGTAAATAATTTTTTTTGATTGGATAAGGTAGGTAAGTTAGATAGATAAGGGTAGAGAGAGATAGGCATATTTTTTTGTAAATTTTGTTTGCGGTCTAAATGCTTTATATTTGCATTCAAATAAGTGGGATTATTTGTATTCAAATAGGGGGAAAATACTCATATTTAGACCAGGGTAGAAAATTAAATAATCACATCAAATAATTTTAATCACCGTGTATAATGAATATTATTAGATAATACGCGTTATTAAAACCGTGAAGCATAAAAATTTATTAGTTTCAGTAAAATAAGAGATTCAAATCATATACAAGACGCTTTATATCAAAAGAAACAGTATTAAAAGCTCTGCGTGTAATTTAATTATTCCGAGGAAAGAAACAAATGGAAATTACGTGCAAAATTTATATTAATTAACCCTATTTTAAGTAACCGGTAGTAAAACAAAGTGTACACATAATAATTAATATTTAACTTGTATTCGCTAAAAATGAAAGGATAGAAGTCAATTTTAATTGGAGTTAATTAAACCATTATTAATAATAAGCATAAAAGTCTGTGAAAATCCAAGATTATAATACCAGAAAATAAAGCTATGAGAATTAATATTATTTTGAACACCTGCGTAGTTTAAATATCACGTACGGCGAAAATTGTGTAGATAACAAATGGTTTCAGAGAATCTTGGAGAAACCGGGGCTTAATATTCACGGGAAGGTGCGATACGGGGTTATTTAACCCAGATAGTCCACATGGACTGAAAATAATTGATAATAATGAATATCAATTTTCACCAATACGAACAGGTTAGAAAAGGAAAGAGAAAATGCGTCAAGCAAAGACACATATAGTAAAAGGCGTGATTTAAGCAACGTCACGAGGGTCACAATTGGTTGAAAATAGGATGCAAATATCAGAGGTAGAAACAACGATTTCTGTACAAAATTAATTAGCTTTTCTCGGACATGTTTGCGTGCCGTGTAAGAATTTCTGAGATTTTCAACTGGCGAGTGCAAAATTCGTAAAAACCGACGCGCGAGCTACGGACTGGGAACATAGAATGACGAAATTCTAGAAAATGGCCGTTTTGAGGACTCGACCGACAGACAGGCAAACTTCTATATATACCCAAGTGAATATAAACAAGCTCTCTTACATCCGCGACTTGATTCAAGATGTTAAACAGTGCATTTTAGTTTGATAAAATAATTTAAAGTTTGCTCGTATATTTTGGTGATTCAAAATAGTTTGTTCGTTACGTGCTAACATGAATATACTTTAGTGCACTTAGATACAAGGTAATAAAATTTAGTATCACTGTACCAATTGGTAAAATTTACTATGACAAATAAATACACAAAAGTAGGCAGTTTTGGCGTATATTGGTGAAAGAAGTATGAATTTCTTTGCTATTTTTCGGGGGTGTTAATAATTAAATGGTTCGTAAACATGACTGGATCCACTAAACAAGGTTCAGATATACACAGATGAGTTCCGGAAAAGCCCTGAAACAACTTTAAATAAATGGTGATGGAGCAAATTTTAAAACGTTGAGAATCAGAAGCCGTAAATATAACCCAGTTGGAATGGTGTGATTAACGAAAGGGACGATGTACATTGAAGCTACGAGTGCAAGTAACCTTCAGGTAAATTATACTATTTTGTTTGAACTTTGAGATGTTGGTGTGTGTTGAATAACTTTCTAATTTGTTTATTTAAAATGGACAGTAGTGAAATTGTACTAACAATAATATTTTAATTTTAAGGTGAAATTTGCTTGTTTAAGTAGAAAGGGGTATTTAGTATTGATGTTCTGGATTATGATAAAAATATGGGTATGTCTTTGAGCTCAATTAGACGAACCTGGTTAATTAACGTAAAGGGGTGGTAGATGCTCCCTTTGTACTCTGCATATATTGTTATAGTAATTAGTAGGCATCCTACAAGGACTTTAATTCTGGATGCACATTAAAATGATAATAAATTTAATTTTGAAATTTTCCGATATTAAAATTTATGCTGAATATTAATTTTGAAATTTTAATGTATTGTGAATATTGATGTAAATAGAGTTAACGTTCGTGTTTGTGGTAGGAATGTGTTTGTTTTTTTTTATGAATGAGGATGAAAGTTATCTAGGGGAGCAGCCGAGGCGATTAACAGAAGAAAGTCAACGGACCAGGTAATTTAATAACTTTGTAGGTTTCACAGCATTCTTTGGCATCCAATTCGTAGGGGCTCGATTCGAAAAACGGAGTACCCGGAGTTTGGTGGTATCACAGCAATATATATATATATATATATATATATATATATATATATATATTGTTGTAATATTGGATACTCAAGCCCCTTCGTTGGGCTGCCATCTTTATTGCTATGCTATTGGAATAATTATCATGCCCCGACTTTGAGCTGCATTATTTATTTGCTATACTCTAAATTATTGGACCACCATTTTAATATTCACGATTAAGTGTAATTATTTCCTTCTCCAGCTGTTTTCTTAATATTGCTATCAACTGGACTTTATCTGTAAACAACTCTATCTACCAATGGCAAAATTCGATACGTTACCGCCTTGCGACTTATCACTTTCCTGCTCAACTGGTGGCTCCGCCTTTTGTACTATGTAAATCTTATGACCTCGGCTAGCATTTATTTACAATTATAAAATTCAGTAAATTTAGATTTTGTATAATAGAACCAATATGTTATGTACAGCTTTTGAAATTATTCGAAATACACTTTTCAATCAGTTAATTTTATAAATCTCATTTATTAACAATCATTTACTCAAAACCCAAAGTCACCAAAGAAAATTTATGATCTTTACCAACAAATGTAGAATATTCTAAACTTGTTTTCTATTACTCATTCAATACGTATGCAACTTCTTTTGTTGACTTTTCACAAGCATTTCTTATTTAGCAAATTCAATATTAAAAATAAAATAAAAATTCATATAGAAAAACAAATGTCATTTCTGAAAATCTGACCTGGTTTTATCTTTTTCACATCGACGCTTCCAATAAAAATGATCTTCCCCAATACTGGATTTCATTCAAATTATTACACTATGGATCACCACCATTATTAAATTATATACCCCAATTGATTCAATTCTTCAAACTTAGACTTTTATCATTCTTGCCCCCAGACTTAAAATAGTAGTTTGTTTCACCCCTGTACTTCAAGATTGTATTATTCTTCTTCTCCCCTTGACATTTAAATTGTATTACTGTAATTTTTTTCTTAACATCATAATCCTCGTCTATTTCCCTCAGACCTCAAAACCCTATTATTTTTATGTCTTAGTTTACAATAAATTCATTAAAAACGTACTTACGTTTAAACGGTAATTATAATCTTCAAATTCGCACTCATTATTTTTCACTTTTCTACTTATTACGTATCACTTTGTTTAATGGCAATGCACTTCGGCCTTCATTGAGTTCAAAACTGACTTTCCCATCAAGGTGCTTGCTAATATAATCTCGACCTCCCTCTCCATCCGTGGGTTTGGTCTAGAACTCGTCGCTTGTCTCTGACCAATCAAATAATTACATATTGAGCAGTTTCTGATGCAATGCTCTACATTTCCTCATAATCACCACCTGTCCACAGCTGTCTTTCATATCACCATGCTGTATTTTGATAGATTACTTGCTTTCCTATAAACAACTGATGCAACCCGAGTTTAAATTTCCATGTTTACATGCGATTCACGCAATTTTTAATCCTTTCTCTTATCAAATGATTAGATCTTTGTATGCATTTATATTAACTACCTGAAACTCTATTTCTATATCCGTATTAATTTAATTGTCTGGAACTCTTTTTCTTAAGCGTGCCTAATTACACTTTATCATTTATTACGCGTGCTTCCACTGAAAATATCCTTATTTGTTTTACCTAAATTAACTAAACTTTATCTACAGGGTATTTAATATTTACTATTTGCTTATTACATGCATTTCTCATTCCTACGACAACCATGCGTCTTCCTATGTTTACCTGCGTCGCCCAAAACTATTTCTACTCTATATACAGGGTGTTGACTACTTACTATCTACAAACTATGTCTATTTCTTACTTATTTCCTTAAATAAGTGTGGTTTTCTGCTGCCTATTCTAATTATTCATTCCCGAACTACCTTTACTATAACGTGCACCTTTAAGCAACCCCTTATCACAGCAATATATATATATATATATATTTATATTTTGAACCCCCACACTTTAGTGACCTAATATTCACTAGTTGGAAAAGAGTATAATTTCAGTTATCAGGATATTGTAGGTCAAAAATAAATAATTAATATAGTAAAATTGTTATATTACTTGACGTTTCGGCATCCATTTTGTGCCTTTATCATAAGTTAAAAGGTGAAATGATTTAAATATCTTCTGAATTGCATTGTAGAGTCTATAAAGATTGTTAAAATAACTTACATGTTGTTAAATCTAGATCGATGACCATATATACATATGAGACCATATATATATATATATATATATATATATATATATATATGAGAAAAGCAAAAAAATGTTTGTCACGTGAAAATCTATAGCTTGGTTAGTATTAGTAAGTATATGGTAAATTTTAATTTCATGTTTCCGTAACACAAAAATTTACAGGTATGTATGGGCTCTGATTTGCTTCGATTTGCTAGTGATTTACTGTGAGCTGGTTCTTCATATAGCTTATTTGCTCCTATGGTTTACCTCTCGATATTGTACCTGTAAATTTTTGCACTATGCAGTAGTTGGTCTAATTAACACAAATAAGATTTTGTTAAAAATATTAGTAAAGAAAATGTATTTTAACAAAACTGCTTCATTTGCACTTGGCGAGTTGCTTAAGGCTATTATTTTGTTTCACTTTCTGATGTCTACATGTAGCTTTGGTTTTTTTTATACTTTGTTATGGTTTGTGATTATATTGTAAGTATAAGTTGTTGTAATAGGTCATTAACTATTGTTTGCTTTCGGTCAGAAGTTTCAAATATAATAATAACGGACATTACCGATACACAATAATTGTCATTTTTACATCATTCGTCCAGGACAAACGTTTCCGTTCTTCCTATATCTTATACGGAGGATATATACGAGTGTTTACATCCTATTCTA
The DNA here is from genome assembly GCA_036346225.1 of Platerodrilus igneus. NCBI lineage: Eukaryota > Metazoa > Arthropoda > Insecta > Coleoptera > Lycidae > Platerodrilus > Platerodrilus igneus. Next base: position 9,890,650 of record JARFIW010001325.1, on the reverse strand, counting down.
TAGTAGTTAAATAACGCTAGACAACATTATTGTAACTCGTGTTTTTATATTTCAAATGTCGATGAGTTACATCCAAGTTTATTTGGTCCTAATTATATTTATGAACACCATAGACACATGCTTAAGATTTTATTATTAAATTTTAAATATTTAACATCAAAGTCACAAATAGATTTCAATAAGGTAAATTTGAACTCTTTAAAAATTTTAGGGCTACTTTATTCACTTCAGATACGAACTTATACACAATACTTTATGAAGGTTTTCTACAACATTCAAGGAGCTGGAGAGAACGACTCTCCTAGGCTCGTTTGCACTATAAATAACTTTCATGACTTGATATGTAAATAACTATTAATTTTCGTTAACAGAAAACTCATTGTCCCCCTGCAACTAAGATCTGACTTTGAGTTAACAGCTAAATAATGTTTTTTGAGGGTACAGATATTCTATGCTCTTGCTTAGTAATTAATAGAAGTAGCGTTTAAAATATGCCGTAGAAATATAGAAACTCGTCAATATTGTCACAGCTTCAGTAGCAGTTATTATCTATTATATATCTCAGTTGTAAATAGTTATACATGAGGTGTTTAACACATCACTATATTTCGAGAAGTAATATATAACAGTTTGTCTGGCAATACTAACCTATGGTGTAATTACTGCGACCAACTTCAGTGGGTAAAGTTTATCTACCATACTACAACCCCAACAGAATATTCGTTTATCATTGCGAATTGTGAACGCATGGGTTTGACGGGTTGATACTCCTTCGTATTCCTTGTTTTCATTAGAATTCCCCCATTACATTAATGCGTCTTGGAAAGCTTTGATTATTGTGCGTCATATATGAGAACGTTTCTGTTTTGTTATTCGGTTTCTTACTGTTAAAGCGATATATGGAAGATAATTAATGAAGACTCCAATTAAACGTTTTTTGCTTGAGCTTTCAGTTCAGTAACATCGAAAAAAATTAGCCATAGAAATGCAATAACGCGTTACTTAGGCTTCGTTATCTATTATTATATTTATATACTGTACCAATTTTTTTGTGTACTCAAATAAACAATGCGCATTTTCGTAAACCTACAGGAGGTGTTACGGTATTCCGTGCAAACACGAAAGAAAACAGCAAAGTCAGTAAAGAAACTGTCCACACCGAATACCGCAACAAAACAGGGAAAGAAAGAATGGTAGAATCGAACTAGAATTCGGGCTAGCTCAAGAACATTGTAGGGTGGCGTAGATGAAACAGAAAAAACACATTGGAAACCTCAGTAACAAAGAAATTTATATTACGCAATGTAGGATAACACAATCAAAAGAATATTTACAAAACAATAAAAAAAACAATAATTTACGTAATCGTCCTGTGTAACGTAAGTAGGGAAATCGGTTACCAATTTTAAATCCACATTTCACCTGGGCCGACTTCCATTTACCCCATCTTTTTTTTCGAGATAAATAGCATCCACATTTCCCCAAGAAACCTATTTTAAATTTTTACCCAACAGGCCAAACCAAACCATTTTTTATTTTCCGAAAAAAGTTTTCCGTCAATGTTTTCGAGAAAACCATCTTGTTTTAATTAAAATTAATTTTCCCAGCCCCAAAATTTCAGGAATTTTTGAGCCACCCCAAACCCCAAAAGATTTCACCAGCGACTTTTGAGCGCCATAAAGTCAATACATCTTGTTGCGAATTTACGCAGAATCAAAGCAAACAGAAAACGGATCCCACAAAACACTTTGCTCTCAAACCTCCAAAGCCTTTTTTAAAGCAAACCAAATTTTCTTCCAATCTTTTCGAGATAAACCTATCTTGTTTTCAATCAAAACTCACCACCCTTTCAAAACAAACTCCCCCGGAGCCACCCTGATTTTTTCACCTGAGCGGGACTTTGCCCAAAAGTCATGCGAACATCTTCAGTCAGAATTTAGAAATGAATTTAAACGCCCACCCTTCCATTTCACACCCCTCTAAATTATAACTTTCCTGCAGTTATACCTGTTAAAACCATTCAAAACTTTTATTACAGACAAACAAACATTTTTTTAAACCACATTTCAAACAATTTTTTATTTTGAACCCAGAACTATTCGGCCATACTTATTATTTTAAATAGGCACCTTTTCCAAAGACCAACCGGACCCGCAAACCCACCCGGGAAGCCCTTTTTCCAGAACAGAAACGTTATAAACATTTTTGGGCCACGGATCCCCGGGAAACGCCGTAAAGTTCGCAAAGACACGCCGGGCTTTTTCATTAATTTCGAATAAACGTTTTTCCCAAAACCGGCACTCCATCGTCGACACCGGCGATTTAGCGTTACGGTTGAAACGCGGCCCAACCAACACCCGTGCGGCAACCGATGTTTTGGGCCCCGGTGGGCAAGCCCCGAAACGCAACTTTACACCGTGGTTGCCAACCCCTTTCCTGGCGGAGCCTTTGGTTTGCTTACCGGTCGTTTTCCGTTGGAATTTATTCCGTAAACGAAGGTCCCACAGTTTTTTGCGGGACGGAACCGTGGCGTTTCAAACAGCCTGGGCCGTTTGGAGCATTTTTCCAGGTATAAACCCGCAGTTCCAAAACGGAGCCAAGCAAAACAAAAATTAAATTTACTTAACCAACCTGCTGGCCTTTTAACCCAAGAATGCAAACCGAACCGAAGATACCGGGTTGAGGATTCATCGGGAACTAAATGACGCCCCACGCCAAGCCCAATGGCTCAGGCCGCATCGTCGATGGTGCGGCCGAGTAAAACATCGGAAACGTCTTCCATGCCGGTCGCGGCAAAAACCCGGGGCAAACACAAAGTGTCGTGGCCAAGAAATGCACTTATAAAAAAACAAATTACTAAAATACCAACTTGTTCAAGGATACACAAATTTAAAAAACTTCACGTCAATTTAGGTTTGAATTTTTCAAAACCCGCGAAAGAAACACATTAAAACCCCCCATTTTACGACCATAGAATTAAGATTAAAATTTAAGTGGCCACGCGCCATATTTTGCAGCAACGAAACGCATACCCCTTCCGGTTAATCCGGCTTGAAAAGTCACCCTTTTACCGTAGGGCCGCCAAAGCACCAAACATTTAAACCACATCCGCACCGGTTAATTAAATTTTTGTTTTGACCACCCCCAAACGATTGATTCCACCGATTTTTAACGGAGCCACCAACCCCGGTCCAAGCCCCGCACAACAGACGTACTATTTGTTAAACAAAAAACCAGATTGGGCCAATTTTGTGGATGGACGAAAAACCATAACATTGTTAAGTTTTAGGTCCACGAAAACCACTATTTTCAAACCACCAAAAACCGTTTTAAGGCCATTTCGACCATTCCCAATGGCCGGTTCACAAAAACAATTTTTGGAGAATTTTTGCCCTGCAGTTTGCATGTCCATTCCTTTTGATTTGGTTATGGGCCCTCGGTTTTTAACTACAATTCGGAGACCCTTTAATCCAATCGACCCGCCACATTACAGTAGGACTTCATTACCAACAAACCGGTTTCTTTTAATTTTCCAAACTTTTTGGACAAGGAAGAAATATACGCGGGTAGTCATTTTTAAGATAAATTAGGGTATCAACCAAAACAGGAACCAAACCCGTAAAAAAAAGAACCAACCCAACAAAGTTAACCTTTTTAAAACAATTTTCCCATCTTTATTTAACGCCATCTTTAAAACCCTTTTCCCAACCAAAACCAACCATTTTCAAAACCGACCCGAAACCGCGTGGAATAACACGTTTCCAACCAGGAAGAAGCGAAATTTGGGGGGCGAGAACAAAATTTGGAATTTAAAAACCAATATTACAAAGATTTACAAATCTATACAACTTCATATTTTGCCCCATGGTTTTTAACATTAAATGATTACCTTTTCCCCGATAAACCAATTTTTTAATTGCGCATAAATCGATTTTTCCCGGAACATACGCAGAAGATCACCCAAATTTGGATGCTTTAACTGTTATCCCTCGTTACGCCTGCCGTTCCCAGCCCCACTGCGGTGCACCCCAGCCCCCGCGCCACCCGGCGCCCCCATGCGCCCTTCTTCCTTTTCTGGTCGTCACAGCCTTTTATAAAAAAGAACAATGTTATATACTATTAAAAAGTTTATTCTGAATTATCAAACAAAAAAACAACAAACCCAAACAAACCTAAGATGTACAGCAACACCTATCATCAGATGGTAAAGATGTTAAGTTTGTAAGAAGAAAAAACAAGTTTAATATTAGAACTGCAAAATAAGAACAAATGGTTCACAACAAATTGAAAGCGTTCCATTTACACCCCTGAAGATGAGGATTCAACACGGAAACAAACGGGACCTTCCATTTTCATTTTGATTGGCCGCAGGCGTTACTGTTGATTATCAAAATCGAGGCATAACCAAATGAAATTTCTCATAATTTAAACCGACGGATTATAAAAAGAACGACAAAGGGGGTAAATACAAAAATATTTATTGAAATTGTTTAATACCATTTTTTTGATGAAACAATGAGCGGGAAAGCCAACCCAAAAAGAAATTGCCCAAGGAATGAAAACAAACAAACCAACGGCCAACGAATGGACCAAGCCGGCAAGATAAACCTCAAGATAAGGATGCGAAAATTGAAAGTCAGACGTTTTGACAGAAAAGAAAAAGACCTTAAATCGTATCAAAAGAAAAAAGCCCTTGACGAAATAAACAAAGGATGGAACTGGTTCAAACATCCGAAATCTCCCACACCATAAACCGAAAAAAATCAGGATTTAAACACCATTTCCAAAAGGAAAAAGTACTTTTGTATTTTTTTAAGAAAAAATATTTTCGTGAAGGTACCGTTAATTTTGAAGAAAAAAGCAAACGTTTGGTTTTATTTAAATAAATTTTGAAGAGCAAAAAAACCGTGCGCGCGGTAAGGGCGTTAACAGATTTGGGTTTTCTTTTATGTTTTTTCTAAATCAGAACTACCAAAATTTCACCAAACCCCCGGCAAATGTTCAGCCAAACCTCGTTCCAACCCTAATTCATTCACAAAACCTATAGCCCATACCCATTAAACAGTTAGATGACAGGGCAAGGTTGGACACCCCATATCCCTTTGATTAGGAATAGTTTTTATCCAAAGCTCGGATTAAATCCAATTTCCCTTTTGATGGAGATAAACCGAGGAACTTTACCAATTCCCAACCGACCTTCCGATTATGCAAAAAGAAAGTTTAATTTTCAAACAAAATTAACGCCCTTTTAAAACACCAAATTTCAACATTTTAACGGTTCCAAACCCCCAAATTTTAAACCGTTTCCCCCTTTCTTTTATTCTTCAAACAAACAAGGCAGAACCATCAAACATCATCAAAGGGAACCGCGTTAACCGAAATAGGCATGAAACCGAAACAATTTTGTTTCGAACATCAAAAAGCATCATCGAAATTAAAAAAAAAAAAATTTTAAATTTTAAACAAATGTTGTGCCTAACATATTTATTTTTTCACAATTAAACCGCTTTCAAATTTATTAAAGGAACCCACCAAACACCAATTTTTAAGGCATTTATATCTCAAGCCTCAAGTTCCAACACACCCCGAGCGGGTCCAAACACTAAAATTTAAAAAAATTAAAAATTAAAAACATGTCATACAACCAAATTAAACTACCCCTTACACCAAACTTAAAAAACACAAATTTTCGAAATCATTGAATGAAAATTATCTATTAAAATTTAGAAACACCCATAAACCCCATAACCCATAACGGGAACCTTAACTTTTCCAGTTATTTATCGAACACCAACCAATGGTTCTGGAAAATTAAATTCTTCCAAACATTTCTTTCATAATTATAAAACCATTTTAATTACCACCAACAATACCCAACCTGGCAACCACCCAAAGGGGCTTTAATAAGTTTAAACGGTCAAATTCAGCCCTTTTATCTTGGCCAAACAAACGACATCAAAACCTGCACAATTAAAATATTAAATACCTAACCCTACGCAATTTAGCCCAAAAACCTTAATTTAAAACATTTTTTCCCTTCCCAATTGAACAACACGCAAAACTATTTTCCAAAATTAAAATTCAACCCAAAGGTGGCAACCAAGGTTATAACGGGGTGCCGCCCAATAATTAATTTTTCCTTTATTCTAACCTATCCACAATTTTTTAAATTTTAATCCCTTGAGACCAGAAAAAACCCTGAAATAAAATCCAATTAAACCTATTAAAATTTCCCGAAAACCGGATTAATTCAAAATTAAGTTATTATAATATTATTGAAACTGCTTTAAATTAGGGTAAAGGGGATTATTAATAATCCCCTTTACCCTAATTTAAAGCAGTTTATTCAATAATATTATAATAACTTAATTTTGAATTAATCCTTTAGGAAATTTGGGATAATAATTTATAATTGGTTTTATGTTTTTTCAAAATTCTCAGTTAAATTTTCCGTTGGAAGGTTAATTAAAGGAAAAATTAATAGGTTGGGTAGGTGGGTTTGGAAACCGGCCTTTAAATAACCGGACCTTTTTTGGGTATTTTAAAATGCCCTAAATCTGTTAACATTGCCATTTGCCAAATTATTGAAATGTTAAATGGGGTTACGTAATAAGGGGTTTAAAAAATATTTACGCTGTTGTAATCCGGGTTGGGTTAAGGTGAAAAATTTGGTTGATTTTATAATATAAATGATTTTTAGGAAAGCCAAATTGGTCGAGGGTTAAAGTTTTAAATTTAATTGTGAAAATAAGTTTATGCTTTGTTGGTGGTTCAAGATTTAAAAAGCTGAAGCCGTTTGAAAGTTTGTTTAAATGTCCTTATTGGATTGAGGCGTTTGAGTTAAAGGGTATTTATGGTGGGTTTATTTGGTGTTTATTTATGATAAATGAATAATGGAAGGTTTATAATTTTCCGTCAACCATACTGACTGTTCGTCATTAAAATGACTGATATAATTGGGTTCCGGTACTTTATCGGTTATGGACCTTTGTTTTCAATTTTTTATAGCATCTTTTAAAAACAGTTAACTGATCGAACGAAGTTATATTTTAAATACGAATGTTTGTGGGTGAATTAAGGTATGTTGTCGATAGGTTATTTAATATTTTTATTTTTATTTTGTGGTTTTAGGACCCGCTCGATTTTAATTTGGGTTGGGCCTGAGGTTTAATGATGTTAAATTGGTCCTCGCTGTGCTAAAACTTCAGGTGTAAAATGTTGGGGTGGGAAAGCTTTAGTTAAAAACGGGTGTGAAAAGTAAATATGTTGGCAATACTCTTGTTTAACATTTAAAATTCAGATTTTTTTTTTTTATAATTTCGATGATGTCTTTATTGATGATAATCAGAAACAATTTTGTATTTGGTATATCATGCACTTTGGTTGCTCGCAATTTCCCTCCCAATATTGATGGGTTTTGTTGGTTTCCAGGTTTGTTTGCGTTAATAAAAGACTTTTGGGTTAAAAACGGTTTTAAATTACTTAAAAGGTAATTTGGTGAAATAACGTTGGGTTGTTTTGGTGGTTTTTGTTGTTTAAACGGTATTTTTTCTATTTTTTATTTGTTGGTTTGGTTGGTTGGGGATTTGGTAAAGTTCCTCGGTTTATCTCCTCGAATGGGTGGGTTTAATCCGGGCTGTCGGTCAAAAAAGGGATGAAGGGGTGTCCAACGCCCTGATCCCTGCCTTTTGTGAAAGGGTTTGCATTTTGGTGAATGAAGTTGAGGTGCTGGAAACGGCAATTTCGGCATTTTGTCTTTGGTTTCGAATATTTGGGGTTTGGGAAATTTTAGTGGATTTAGAAAAAAAAAGGAAAAACCGTTCTTAATGTAACGCAAATTTGCGCGCCCCTGTTTTTATTGCATCCTAACTCCATTATTTTGTTTAAAAATAAAAAAAAAAAAAATTTTAAAAAATTAATTAACAACCAAAATATTTTTTTCCCCTCCTTTTTTGGTAAATGTGTTTCCAAATTTTGCCACGATTTCGGTCTTTTTGGTGAAACATTGTGATTTCGGATGCTTTGAACCAGTAATCCATCCGTTTATTTCGTCAACTTTTTAAATCCTTTTAAGTTTAATTTTTCTTTCTGTCAGAAACGTCTGACCCCCCGGGGGAGGTTTATCTTTGCCAACTTATTTTAGGTTTTACCGAGATTCATTAGACCCATTCAAATTTGGCTGTTGAATTGTTTGATAAACGTTTTCATTCCTTGACAACTTCTTCTAAAATGGCATCTGGATATAATTTTTTCCTTATTCGATGTTTTTTCAAAATGCAAATGGAAAAAATTTTAAATATTTTGTTAAATTTTACCCCATTCTTTTTGTGTTTATTTTATAATCCTTTTGTCGGTTTGATATTTAGAGATAATTTTTTGGTTATATTCTCGATGGTTGTGATAATCAACAGTAAACAACTGCGTCTTTCAATCAGCCCATGCAATGGAATATACCGGTATTTTGGTGACTATTGCTTTCCTGGTTGAATCCTCATCTTCGTTTGAGTTAATCCATAGAACTTGTTTCATCAAGCCTGAAGTTTATGAACAGCAATTTTTTGCAAGTTTTTCAAATTCTTTTGTTTTCCTTTTACAAACTTTATCATCTTTACCATCTGAGTAGATAGGTGGGTTTTGGTTTCCTTGTTTTTTTGGGGTTTTTGTTTTTTGTGAAAAATTTTATAATAGTATATAACGTTCTTTTTATAAAAGGCTGTGGTTACCAAAAGATCGCACAAGAGGTGAGGGCGCGCATGGGCGGTGCACGCGCAGGGGCGCATGGGCGGGCCGCGGTGGCGCGTGGGACAGGCGTGTTTAGGGCCGAGGGATGCGGAAGTTCGTTACCAACATCCAATTTTTTTGGTGTGGGTTTGTCTGCGTATGTTCCGGAGTAAAATACGTTTGCATACGCAGCTTATTAATAAAATTGGTTTATCGAGGAAGATGGGTACATCATTTTGTTCTACGCATGGGCAAAATAAGATATTGATGATTTTGTAAATCTATTGTTTATTAGTTTTAAATTCCATAATTTTAAGTTCCTCGCCCCCAAACCCCTGCTTCTATCCTGGTTGACGGTATACGTGTTTCTCCCGGTATTCGGGGGCCATCGGGTTTCTGGGAATGGTTGGTTAAAATGTCTTTCGGGGGTGGCGTTTAAAGATGGGAAAAGTCTTTAAAAGGTATAACTTTGTTATTTTTTTTTTCCGGGGGTTCCAAAAAAAGTTGATACCTAGCAAAATATTTTATCTTAAAAAAGTGACTACCGCGCAAAAACAACAAAAAGTTTGGAAAATTAAAGAATTTAATGGGGGTCCAAAGTTTGTTGGAATGTTAAGTCTAAGTGGCGAGAAAGCGATTAAAAGATTAAAGGAGAATTTAAGTTAAGTAAAACCGAGGGTCTTAAACTTATAACGAGCATATACCCAAAAGGAATGGACATGCAACTACGTAAGTGCGCGGTAAAATTTAAAAGAAAAATTTGTACGTTTCCCGCCATTGGGTAATGGGAAAATTGAAATAAAGACGGTTTTAATTTGGTTTTTGTGGACTTAAAATAAACTGGAATGTTATTTACATACCGTCCTCCCCTCGTTTACGTTCAACCGGTAGTTTTTGTTTAACAAATAGTAAGAAAAATACGTCGGTGTTAGGTGGGTGGCGGGATTCAAAAGAACTGCGTATGGTGGTTCCGTTAGAATAATCGAAAGTGGTTTCAATCGTTTGATGTTTAAATAAGCGAAAGTGTAAAGGCCCTTAAACAAAAATTTTTCGACAAAAAGTGTGCGATGTGCTTTTAAAAAGTATGGAAGGTGCTTTGGGAACTGGGTGGTGTTTTCCAAGCCAAAACAAGGCGGGGTTGGCGGTTGAAAATTTGTTTGGTTGAACGCCCAAAAATTAAATTCTATGGTCGTAAAATGGGAAAATGGGTAATTTTAATAGTGCTGGTATACCCGGTGATTTTTGAAAATATTGCCCCTTGACGTAAATTTAAAATTAAATTGTTGGTTTTGGGTTTTTTTTTGGTAATGGTTTGTTTTTTTATAACTGCATTTCTTAGCCACGACACAATTTTGTGCGTGTGCTATCATTTGGAAAATGCACGCGACCGTATAACATGGAAGATTTCCGATGTTTTCTAACGGCATTCGCACCATCGACGATGCGAACTGGGCATGCATTGGCGCTAAATTATTGGACGAGCGGGTTAAGACGTCATTTAGTTCCCGATGAATCCCAACCTTCGGGTTCTTCGGAAACCTTCGGTTTGCATTCTTAGGGCATAAAGCAGGTATGGAGTAAAAGTTATTTAAATTCGCCGTCAAGTCTTATAGTGCGGATTTTGTTTGTACTTTCTGCAAACGTTTTGGGTTCTTGCGGTGCTATACCTGGAAAAATGCTCAAACGGCACCAGAACAAAGGGGAACCGTCCCAACCCGGCAAAATTAAACTGTGGGACTTGGGCGACGGGACAAACAGCGCCGGAAACAGCACGGTATGTCAAATTAAAGTTCAGCTCCGCCAGCTGTTGGGGTAAACAACCCAAATGTGTAAAATGCGATTTCGAAATGGGAAACGTATGCCGCACCTTGGAGCAACAAACCTTGCATCATTACCCCGCGACGATGGTTAAAATGATTTGCGTTTAAAATATCGCCGAAAATAACGCCAGTGTCCGGGATGTGAGCTTTGGGAAAAGCGTTTTCGAAATTAATGAAAAAAGAATAAACATTCAGCAGTAAAAGTCTATTGCGAACTCTACGGCGCAAAATGGGAAGAAACTAATGTGAAATCCTTTCCAAAAAATGTGGTTTAATTTCGTAATCTGGAAAATACGTACGGGTCTTAAGCGAAACCATAAGAACAAAATCAGAGGAATTTGGCGGGTCCGGTTGGTCTTTGGAAAAGGTGCTCTTTTAGAAATAAATATTAATAAGTATGAACCGATATGGAATTCTAGGTTCAAAAAAATTTGTTGAAAAATGTGGTTTACAAAAAATTGTAAAATTGTCTGTAATAAAAAGTTTTAAGAATGGTTTTTAGATTTTCTTTTGGTATAAGCTGCAGGAAAGTTATAATTTAGAGGGTGTGTAAAATGGAAGGGTGGTCCTGTTTTAAACACAGATTCGGATTCTTAAAATTCTAGACTGAAGATGTATCGCATGACTAAAAAGTTTATAAAAAAATGCTACAAAATCTTAAATCAGGGGCCCGGGGGATGTTCTGAAAAAATTTTAAAATTGGGTAGCTGGTTCTTTTATTGATACCCAAGATAGGTTTATTTGAACAGACGGAAAATATTTGTTAGTTTTGATGGAGAAAAAGGTTTGAGAGCAAAGTGTAACTTTGTAAGGAGTAGTCCGATTTTAAATCTGTTTGGATTTAGATTCTTTCTAAGCTAACAAGATGCGTGACTAAGAAAATTTATAAGAACGCTCAAAAGTCGCTACAGGTGAAATCTTAAAATTAGGGTAGCCCTTGGGGTGATGCAATCTAAAATTCCTAGAAATTTAGGGCTTAATCTTTAATACCAAACAAGATAGGTTTATCTCGAAAAGATTGGAACGAAGAAAACTATTTGGTTCAGATGAAAGATAAAAAATGGTTAGTCGAAGAAAAGGTCCAGAATGTTAGCGGTAAAAATCTTTGGTTTATCTCGGTGGAAATGTATGCCCTCCGGGTTTCTCTGAAAATAAGAAATTTGGCCGGGTGGAAATTGGATGTGGTGGAAATGTGGTCACAGGATCCTTGATTATACCCTACTAACGTAATGTACACAAAGCCTCAATTTGCTTATTACTTAACATAAAAATATAATTACAAACATTTAAAGCAGCACTTACAAATCTACATACCAGTATAATGTTTCCAGTCTTAAGGAATTATACAAAAAATTTACAGTCATGAAGTTTAAGAAATATTGTAAAATAAATTTTTAAATATCTTAATCAAACAGTAATTACCAAGTTGCCAATATTAACAGAAAAGTAAGCAGTAGACAGTACTCTAACGCTAGCTTTAACGATAAGGTACATAATTGTTCGTGTTGAATGGGTAGCGTATAGTTTGCAATTGAGTACGGGCTCAACCCCCCCAAAAAATCTTCCAAAGCAGCATACAAAAATATCGAAAACAAAAAACTGTACCTTGAGCAATTGACTACGTGCTGGTATCATCTTATGGGTGAGTAAATGCGACTGCATTTTTCTATGGGCTGGACGCTAGAACGACCAACTTAACTCATACTAGCACAGAAAGCATTGTAAAAGTGTGACTCTACAACATGTCTTTTCGCTAAGAGAATGTTGTGTTCAATGCACCGTTTTCAAAACACGGTCTCTATTTATAAGAAAAGAAGCATGTAGGTGGTACATATTTGGCTTTCAAAGATATCGCCGAAGAACCAGGTGTGCAGAATTCTCAGATGGCAGCTGCAGAAATACAAGTTATAACAGCTTGCCAACAATGGAAAAACATGTTTTCAAAAATGTCTTAAACAGAAGAACAATCTTATTACTTTGAAACATCTACACAGCTGTAGGAGAACAAATAACAAATCCATTACAAGTGTTCAATTACTAGGCAGATGGTTAAGCGGCCTTATCTTTTAAAAGAAATCTGTGCATTTATGTGCAGCTTTAATTGAAATGTAGTCACTGTAGGTGTTTGAAAATATTGCAACTACTTTGTAACGTAAAGTTGCTAAGCGGTTGTGTGATTTTATAAACCAAAATATTATAGAGATGATACTTGATAAATTTTATAAAATAACACTAATGGAAGAAAATCGAGCTTATTAAATTATAGTTTTTATGATTTGTCTATAAATTTTTAAAATAGAAGCAATATGAATAAATATATATGCAAAAAAATCGCTTGCAGGGTTTTGAACGTAATAGAGCTGATGTGCTGTATCGTATAATTTGTACTTTCGTTTGATCATTATAAAAAAATTTTGTGTACTGCATAAGACGCTTGATAGAAAACTCTTTCCTTCTTGCAATTCCATTTTATATGTATGTTAGTCAAATGTGTTTAGATTATTTAGCATTAATACATTTAGTTTTTTCTTTTAGTGTCCTAAGTTCTGCAGCGTCATCTACCTCTACAAGTAATTTATAGATTTGAAAAACGTTGTCATACAACTTATATCAAAATAGTTTAATTGGACGCATAAGGTAACAAAACATTATTCGGCTTTATCAAAGCAATGATTTTTTGAGAGATACACTCAGAGATTATTCATAGAACCCACTAGCACGATTTTTGCCTTATAAATTAATAGGTTAAATCCATTTCAATAACATCCTAAAGTATTCATGCAAATTTTTCCATTTCTTTTAATATACAGTACCGTAAATTACTAAAAACGACGCAGTAAATGGCAGTACATCTTGATTTTATATTATTTTTGATGCCACCTCTAGACCCACTGTTGTACATTTTCCTCGATTGGTATTGAATCTTCACCCTTTGCAAGATTTTATACAGTGGTAATCTTATAAGAGATTTGAAAATTTGCTTATGAAGGTGACTAAGGACGCTATAATATAATAAAATATTTGCCAATTAATTGTTTGGAATAGAACATTTAATATTCTTGAATTTTCAAATTTCCATTCAACTTATAAAACCTATTATTATATAACACAATTTTGTGCCATTCTCAAATTTATTTGCCTTTTCAAAATTTTTAACATTTGAACATAGTTAGGTAGATACCTCATTTCCTCCGATCAAATCCACAACCTATTTTTCGCTAACTAGTAAGGCAAGGAAAAGGGCACTTCAAGTCATTTTATATTTTATATTGCATCCTTATTATTACAGTTCGGCTGTACCCAAGTCACAGCATAAATTGTGACTTACATGGTATAAGCGGCTCACGGCAATATATATATATATATATATATATATATATATATATATATATATATTTCATATGCGTTTAATCTCATGTACTTTTATATACAGTGTGCTCTTAACTAACAATATGTACAGTGACTTATTTACACTTATAATATCTGTAATTATGTGCTTTTGTTAACTGGAAGTTTCTTTTATTTGTTCTACGACCCCTGTGACTTAACCTACCCCTAAGGTAGCCCTAGGGTAGCTTAGGGGAGGTTAAGTCACAGGGGTCGTAGAATAAATAAAAGAAACTTTCAGTTAACAAAAGCACATAATTACAGATATTATAAGAGTAAATAGGTCACTGTACATATTGTTAGTTAAGAGCACACTGTATATAAAAGTACATGAGATTAAACGCATATGAAATAGAAATATCCAAGAGTAGTTACAAGTTAAGATAAGAAATGAAGACGTACGAAACGCATCAAAATTAAATCAACGGGAAACTTGTATGAATTGGCTTGATAAATATTTAACAAGTGCGTTAAATATATCATCGTATTTGCAGGCTAATATTATGCATTATTTGAATAAATCGTACGTGACATAAAGTATTACATTTGTTTAAAAATCCAATTTAACTAGGAAATAAACAAACACCAAATTTATTTTGGTTTAGATTAGAATAAGCAATCAACAATGAATACGTGACTTAATAAACGAAAATTCGTGGGATTTCTCAATTAAATAGCATGGTATGTAAATGAATACGTGACAATTTAAGCATTCATCCAAGTATTTAAACAATAAAATTGGTAAGATTTCCCGAAGTACACAAAAGATAAACGCAGAAGGTGTTGACCCAACACGTGAATAAACGAATAGACAACAAGAGGTAGGGCCTATAAATATGATAATAAATAAGCGATGAGTTTAGTATACATTTTAAACTGGGCCACCACGATACTCAGAAATGCTAAATTATTTACGTAACCAGTCATACGAAAGTAAATGCAAATCATTTTAAAAAGTGTAAAAATTATGCAAGTGAGCCGATCTATTATAGACGTAAGTAAACAACAATTTAATAAAAAATACAATTTCTAACATAAATAAAACAGGGCTCTGGTTATTACTCTGGAGAATACTCTGGTGAATTCTCTGGTAAATTCTCCTGTAAATTACTCTGGAAATCACTGACATGGTAAATGTTCTATTACCATCTTGTTAAGAATGGAGATGGAAAACCTTTTATTTACTGAATCTTAAATTGGATTAACTTATGGGATTTTGAATAACGATTTGGATACTATTTTGGTTTTGATGTCGACTTCCAAATTCGACTCTAAATATTCAGACTGGACACGAAAACTCTTGGGGGATGCAGAGAAACTATAGGAGCATCCCAGATTAGCCACATTGATATAATTTATTACTGAAAACTGTTTTAATTCAATATTTTTGGTACAAGTAAGAGTCAACAAAACATTAGTTTTATTGATCAAATTATGAAAGGTAATAGGCATCTTGAAACGTTTCAAAAGGATTTCTAAATATAAACAAAAGGCTCGTTTTGCTGGCTTCAATTTCTTAAATCTGGTATATGTATATATTCTGAAAAGGGGAAGATTTTAAAGGTTGTAAATATTTAATCATTATATTGTGTATTGTAGAATTGCTATATTTAATTGAATCAGGTAGTTGAGGCAAAGAAAATTCGTAACTTAACATTTCACATCATAAGCGCTTGATTAATATAAAGGGGATAACACAGCATTTTATGATAGACCAAATCGTAAGGGACAGATAATAATCACAGCATTTTATAGACCCAATCGTAGGGGCTGAAGAAAGTAACACAGCATTTTGTGTACGCCCAAATCGTGGGGCGAAAGTATCACAGCATTTTATGGTATGCCCAATCGTGGGACTAAATGTTAATATAATATCAAGGGGCTAATAGAAATAACACAGCATTTTATGAGACCCAATCGTGGGGCGGAAAATATCACAGAAAATATATATATATATATATATATATATATATATATATATATATATATATTACGCCACCGAGACCGATAACACAATTGGGAAATTTACAAATTTAAATCGTGTACACGACGATACATCAACCTAACTTTCGGTGGCGTAATTGGTAAACGCATGGTTCCGGCAAAACCAAGATACAGGTTCAAGTCCTGTCCAGGACCTTAAATTTTCCATCTTTCAATTACTAGCTCGATTTGAAATGATCATTTGGGCTTTGCATAAAAGTCTAAGTTATATATATATAAGTTATATATATATATAGTTATATATATATATATATATATATATATATGTATATATATATATATATATATATAACTTAGACTTTTATGCAAAGCTCAAATGATCATTTCAAATCCAGCTAGTAATTGAAAGATGGAAAATTTAAGGTCTTGGACAGGACTTGAACCTGTATCTTGGTTTTGCTGGAACCATGCGTTTACCAATTACGCCACCGAAAGTTAGGTTGATGTATCGTCGTGTACACGATTTAAATTTGTAAATTTCCAATTGTGTTATCGGTCTCGGTGGCGTAATTGGTAAACGCATGGTTCCGGCAAAACCAGGACACAGGTTCAAGTCCTGTCCAAGACCTTATATTTTCCATCTTTCAATTACTAGCTAGATTTTAAATGATCATTTGGGCTTTGCATAAAAGTATAAGTTATTATTTCATCTTATTCTATATATATATATATATATATATATATATATATATATATATTTACATGATAAAGGGTCACGAGAGGCCATTGAAACTCAAATTCTACAAATAAAGCCTACCATGATATAAAACGTTCCGGTAAAATAGAAATTTCCGCAAATTCATGGCTACGCGCTTTATAATACAAGCGTATATTTATTCATTGGTGTACAAGCGAAGAATGCAATTCCGCGTGTATAAATAATCACCCTGTATGATATAAGCGTATTGTAAATACATAGCAAATAATGTAAGCAGTATAAGTAAAAATAATTATTTCTAAAATACCTTAAAACGCATTAAATGTGAGTTTAAATCAATCAGTTTAAGATAAATACAAAATTTGTTCGTTTGTAATAAAAGAAAGTCACTTTCCGTGCAGAAAAATAAATAATTTGCTGTATTTAAAACCCCAATTAAATGCAATTATTTAATTTTGTAATATACAATGAAGATGGGAAATACTTCGGTATAGAAAGCTATTTAAAATTTTATTAAATAATTAATCGTGGATGCACATGGTTTCTAATGGAGATGTACATAATAAGAAAATCTTGTAAACTGATTTGGACGTCAATTTAAAATAAATAGTTAATTAGGAATTGGAGAGAAATGCGTTTCGTGGATTTTGTAAGTATAATTTTTTTTAAATATTGTTTGTAACTGATAGTTGAGTATTTATAATTTAAATTTAAACTAGAATCAATCCTAACATATAAAATTTTTTTGTAAGGGTATGTTTACCAGAAAGTTTACGATCAGAGTTCGAAGCACTTTGACCTTTTAATAGATTATCTTTCAAGGATTTTTTGAGCAAACAAACCTTACAAGCGTGACAATCATAACCAAGTAAACCATCTATAAGAGAAGATATTTAGTTGTATAAATTTAAATCTAATGAAGATAAGAAACATTTTTATAGTTAAGTAAATAAGTACTTGTTAGAAATAATTTGATGTTTGTAAGAAACATGCTGTAAATATTTCAAATTTTACAGTTTACAGTATCTGTATTACAGCAACAGCACACTTTCAGTGACGCCTTAACGTGCGGCGTTGTCACAGCGATATATATTATATATATATATATATATATATATATATATATAGACATGATGGAGACGTCACAAGAGATTATTGAAACCCAAATTCCATAACTAAAACTTACCCAAATAAAAAGAATCCGGAAAGAATTGAAAATTCCGAGGCTTATTCATTGTTCCACCTTGCGTGTAAGTAATTACTTGAAGATATAAATACAAAAAGTATTTAAAATATCTGCGAAAAACCACATCAAGCTTACTACATTTAACAAATTGAAGCTTTAATTAGCTAAATTGGCTTCCGTGTATGTAGGTAGTTATTTTAAGAGATAACTACAAATCAATTCATTTTTATTTAATATAAAAATACACTTCCATGCATGGAACACGTTTTGTTTGCCGTGAAAACCACTTTTTTATTACAATTGACTTCCGTGTGTATCGATATATCATAGAACTTCATTTTAAAAGTTTTTAAATAAGACGGTATTTTAGAATTCCTTGATAAATTAATAATAAAGACAAATGAGTCAACTTTACTAAGAAATATTCTAGAACC
This sequence comes from Platerodrilus igneus, assembly GCA_036346225.1. NCBI lineage: Eukaryota > Metazoa > Arthropoda > Insecta > Coleoptera > Lycidae > Platerodrilus > Platerodrilus igneus. The sequence goes on along the minus strand of JARFIW010001325.1, from coordinate 9,872,440 downwards.
CAGTTAAGTTCATTAATAAATAAACATTTATTTAATGAACTCGCTTTATCGATAAAAAGGAAAGTAAAATTTCGTAGAATTGATTAGAATAAATTTATAGTCTTTCGAATTTCACTATGAAGGAAGTAAACAGAGGATCAACTCCTTAGATAAAAATAAACAGCATGTTCTACTACATAAATAAGTCACCTCATTTGACACTAATTAGGTAAGAAAGTGGGTAGTAATATGACATCATTCATTATGTTTCATATGAAACAAAGAAGCTCCAGAATGGAGATAATTTTAATACAAAAACGGAAACTTTATTAAAGGAATTCATTCGTTAATTCGGGCACGCAAGTAATATGTAACGATTTTATTCAAAGCAAAACATGCAAAGTTTACGATATGAAATTTATACGTTTCAGTAGTTTGGAATATGGAACTTTTTAAATGCAATCATTTGTTTTGTAATATACAATGAAGATAGAACATTCTTCAATGCAAAAATTTCATTAGTTAATTAAATCGAAGATGCACTTTTCAAACTAATGTCCTAAATGGAGATTTTAAATAATATGTAAATTCTTGTGAACTGGGATTTTAACAGCAATTTAAAAATTGAAGCAGAAGGTATTTACGACCGTTAATTGCGAGAATTGGATAAACGCTATTGGATTTTGCAAGTATTAAATTTAGATGCTTATGCCTGTAACTGATATTTGTGTATTTGTCATTTGAATTAAGTAGGAATAATTTCTCCTGCTTATTATTAACGAAGTAGATAGTTGGCTTCATATTCTAAGGTCGAGTTCGAAGCTTTTTGACCTCTAAAAAACTTTATCTGTGAGAAATTTTTGACCAAACACACTTACAAGCGTAGTAATAAAAAGTAGGCAAATTAACCCGTTATTAGCTAAGGAGAACTTTGTAGTTTTAACACAGATTAGGTAAGGATTATATTAGTATTAATTTAAGGATAATCTTATGTACACATTTGAGCGGTAAATTGTTCTATATTCTTGTGTGTGAGAGAAAATTGCTTTTGAATGTATAGATACTTTTTGATATTGCTGTGTTTGATTTCATTTTGTAAATTCTATTATTTCGATTGAGCTAGCCAAGCAAAGAAAAGTTAGAAAGGAAGGTAAGTCAGTGAGATCAAATTTTCCATTTTTGTACATGTATCACAGCACTTAGCGACGTTCCTACTCACCGACGTGTCAGAGCATTCTTTTAGTGACCCCCAACGTAAGGCGTTATCACAGCATTCTTTTAGCGGCGCTCGATTAATAATATATATAAACAGCATTTTTACCTAAACGGGTTAATGTTTATTGAATGTACAAAATTGATTTATACAATTACAGGCAGTGGAGAGCAGATAATAATAATTAGAAACTACTACAAAGGAAAAACGTCGCATAGAGGAAATAACTAGACGTACGAGAGACTAATAGGAAATTATTATTGTAAAAAAAAAGTGAAAATGAGTATAACGCACTTTATCAGAAAATGCAAACTGTGCCAAAAAATAAGTATGCTAGTCATACCCCATACACCCTATTAATGCTAACCGAAAGGGCGAAGAAACATTTAAAGTTGTATATACGAACGTATTTGCTTTTGACGCAAGCAATTATTTAAGGCTAGTGGACGCTTTCACAAAGTTAGCTTAAGCTTTTTTTTATAACTGGAGAAACGGCAATAAATATTAGTCAAGTACTTATCAAAATATTTAACTTTTTTGGCACTACCTCATACTATTGTGACAAATAAAGGAACAGAATTTAACAACGCTATACTTAAAGAAATTTTAGCACTACACAAAATTAACGTACATTTGCAACACATGGACATCACAACTCCAACTTTATAGTTGAAAAAATACATTCCACATTAATTGAACACATAAGACTTCTACGCAAAATTTACCCCCAACGAAGCAGGTTTAATGGACTATGCTATAATAGGTTAGATAATTCGATCCACAGTGCAACAAAGTATACTCCCGTCGTGCTAACATTCGAAAAATCCCAATGAAATATTGTTAACTAACAATTTTAATTCAGATTGCTTGAATAGTCATAAGGAAAGGTTAGAGCATGTGCGAGGTTTGTGAACAAGGTAATGAGACTGACAACACTGCGAGCGATCTTGCAACGCTGTGTTGTTCTATTTGTCTAGACCTGTGCGTTCATTCTCTTCAGATGCTCAGTCCCAGTTTCAACTCCGTAAAGGTAGCACGTAATTTTTGAGAACGCTCTTAATGAAGTTGTGTTTTGCAGAAATGGAATAGCGTAATTTAGAGAAACATTATGTCATCACGTTTTGTATTAAGCTTGGGGAATCGGCGAGTGTAACATTTGAAAAGTTAAAACAGGCCTATGGGGAACATTCCTGATCAAGAGCACAAATTTTTCGTTGTACAAATCATTTTTGGAAGTCCGAGAACACGTTGACGATGAACCTCGCTCAGGGAGACCTTCAACGTCAAAAAACGACGAAAACGTCGAAGGTGTGCGTGCTGAAGTGAAATCAGACCGACGTTTAGAAATAAGAATGATGGGTGATCCTCTAAACTTGAACACTTTCACTTTACACCAAATTTTGACTGAGGATTTGCAAATGCGAAAGACTTGTGCCAAAATGGTGCAACGCGACAACGCCCATGTCACACGGTCACCTCCATCACGGAATTTTTGACTTCAGAAAGCATACTTATTGTTCCACAGACCACTATTCGCCTATCTGAATCTTTATGACATCTTTTTTTCCCTAAAATTGAAAAATGTCTTGAAAGGACGTCACTTGGGGACGCTGGACAACATTCAAAGGAATGTAACCGATATGTTAAAGACCCTACCAGTTGAAGCCTGTTAGAGCTGCTATCAAGAATGGGAACGACGACTCCGCCTGTGCATAGCTGGTGAAGGGAACCACTTTGAAGAAAACAGTATTGTAGTTTGAAAAAACAATAAAACTTCGAAGAATTTGTCGCAAATAAAGAGAAAGTAGTGAATAAGGGATACATCAACCAGAATAGTTATCCAGAGTTTAAATTGGAACAAATGCTTCTTAACAAGATTTCCAAACAGAGAAACCAAAGTTGTAAGTAGTTTTACAACCATATAAAAGTACTAAAATATTGAATAGAAATAGGGTAGAGATATCAAAACTTAAACATTAAACAATTACATTATGCAGAGAAATTACACATATCAGTGAGCTAAAAGGACCCTGTTACAGGTTTGCTCTCTGCACACTTTCAGAATGAGCCGTGGCCCGGTTCTACAACTTAAACGACCTTTTCCTCTTTGTTTAAGCACAACCCAGATGAAAACTTATTTTGGGACATTTATTCGAGTTTATGATGTTGTTAGCATTACAAAGAACTTTCTAACTTTAAAAACTCAATATGACCAAATTTAAAATATACTTTTAAAATCTTCAGATGTTTTTGAATACAACCAATCATTTCAGAATTTACCACAGGGTCCAAATTTTCGAAAATAAAATTGAGTTACAATTGATCGAGTTAAATCCATTCCGGAATAAAGGATCAAAACGATCCCTTTTTAAGGGTGTAGGTTCAGCCGTAAGGTTTATCACTGGAAACTTAGATTATAGATATTGGGAAAGATACAATAATGCCATTACATCTTCGACTGATGATCAAGACAATATAATAATTATAATTAATCATGAAATAACTGCATTTCAACCTTCCTTCCAGAAATTCGAAAACGATTCTAAAATAGCAACTTTTGGTGAAGGGCTTGGAAGCTGATATCCCATTTGTTTTTATGAAGAATTTTTTTGAGTCATGTTGATTTATGTACTTAACTTCAAATTCTTTTTGTATTATGGATATTAATATTTATACAAGATTTGTGTATTAACCATTTCGAATGGACCTGCACCTTGCCGAAGTTCTAAATTACTAGAACAGGTGAAATGGCTTGCGTGTTCTAATGAGCTAAAGAGCCAAACTACAGGTCCAACCAAAGTAGTAGGGTCGTTAGTGAGGAACCAGACTAAGACAGGTCCCCGAAAGAGGGCAGCGGCTCTTTCGGTACTTAGATTGGCAGAGACCATAGGGGTCGGTATGGCAGTCTAAGACACACTACCGCGATGTGGAAGGCAACGGGAAACCACCACATTAATCTCCCAAGTACACAGCGTACTTAAATTGATACAAACATGATGGCATTCTCTGGGGTAAAAGATTCCGGAGTTAAAATAGTCCCCATTCGGATCTCCGGGAGGGACTACTTCGGAGGATGCGATCGGAAAGTTAAAAATAAGAGTAGGAACATTCTGCGAGTCGGAGCGTGGAATGTTAGAAGTATGAAGCAAGTAGGTAAGCTAGAGAACCTAAAAATCGAAATGAATAGGTTATCACTAGACATAGTAGGGATCAGCGAAGTTCGGTGGCCAGAGGCAGGGGATTTTGGAGTGGAGACTTCAGGGTAATTCATACAGGAGCAGAGGAAGGAAATTTGGGTGTGGGGATAGTTATGCGGAAAAGATAGGATACTGTGTAGAAAATTACTTCCGAAAAAACGAAAGAGTAATCATGGTTAGATTAGAATCTAAACCGGTAAATACAGTATTAATACAAGTATACATGCTCACCTCTAGCTATAGTGACGAAGACGTAGAAGCGATTTACAAAGATATCGAAGACATATTAAGATACGTAAAAGGACATGAAAATTTAATAGCTACGGGGGATTTTAATGCAGTGGTAGGTGAGGGTAGGGAAGGAGCGGTAGTAGGTTTATTTGGTTTGGGCACGAGAAACGACAGGGGAAATAGGCTGGTAGAATTTTGCGACAAGAACAATTTAATCATCTCAAACACATTATCTCAACATCATGCTAAAAGACGATATACGTGGAAGATGCCAGGAAATATAGGAAGATATCAAATAGATTACATTCTTGTTAGACAACGGTTTAGGAATCAAGTAAAAGACTCTAGAAGCTACCCAGAGGCAGATATAGATACGGACCACAACATCGTAATTATGAAGGCCGCACTTAAATTTAAAAATCTGAAAAAAGGAACGGAAAAAGGCACTTGGACTTAGAGAAACTAAAGATAAAGATATTCAAGTAAGATTCGAAAAAAAGTCAAATGAATTGCTGAATGATATCGGGAAAATATCTGAAACTAAGGAAGTAGAAATAGAATGGAATAAAATTAAATCCAGCCTAGACATGGCGGCCAGAGATATTCTGGGGTATACACAAAAAGAAAATAAGAAACCATGGATAACAAAGGATATCGTGAATTTAATAGAAGAAAGACGAAAATACAAAAATAAATCAGACGAAACAGGAAAACAAAGATACAAAGCCATAAAATTCGAAAATGCAGGAAAGCTAAAGAACAATGGATTGATGAAAAGTGCAAAGAGGTACAAACTAAGATGGAAATAGGAAAGACAGACGAAGCATACAAATTAATTAGAATGAATTTTAGGGATATAAAACCGTATAGTAAAAATATAAGGGACGCACAAGGAAACGTCATTATAGAAAACGTAGAGAAAGTGAGTAGATGGCAAGAATATATAGAGAATTTATATGCAGGAGAGGAACTAACTGCATTAGAACAGGAATCAGACATTGAAAATGATGACTTGGGATATCCTATACTTCGAGACGAGTTTGAATTAGCATTAAAGAGTCTGAAAAATGGTAAGGCGCCGGGTACAGATAAGGTGCAAGCAGAAACTCTAAAGGCCGCTGGACAAGCAGTAACAGAACGTCTCTTCCAACTTGTAAGCTATATGTATGAGACAGGCGAGATACCCAAAGATTTCAAACGTAGCATCATAGTAACTATACCAAAAAGAAAGGCGCGGATAGATGTGAAAATTTTCGAACAATAAGTTTGACAGCACACGTGTCAAAAATATTAACTAGAATTGTGCAAAGACGAATGGAAAACGAGCTGAAGAAATACTAGAGAAGACCAATTTGGGTTTAGGCGAAACAGGGGAACGCGGGAGGCTATTTTAGCTCTGAGAGTGATAATGGAGAAAACAATAGAAAAGGGGAAAGCATGTATATAGGGTTTGTAGATCTGGAAAAGCATTCGACAATGTAAATTGGAAAAAATGTTTGAAATACTCAAAAGATTGGAATGAGTTATAGGGATAGACGAATAGTACATAGCTTATACAAAGAGCAAACAGCAGTAATAGAATTAGAGCAGGAACGTAGATAAGTAAACATTAGGAAAGGGGTGAGACAGGGATGTGCCCTATCCCCATTGATCTTTAACTTGTACATAGAAGAGGCAATGAATACTGTCAAATGCAGGAAGACATTTGGAATTACTATGCAGGGACAAAATATTGATATGCTTAGATTTGCAGATGATATAGAGGTATTAGCGTCTAGCAAGGAAGAGTTAGAAGCTGCTCTTAATGAAATGGAAACGATTCTGACAGAGAGATATGGTATGAAAATTAACAAAACTAAAACTAAAGTTCTAGTTTGCAAAGGTGGGGAAAATAAATCAAAAACAAGAATACAAGTATCTAACACGAACTTACAAGAGGTTAAGGATTTCTGCTACCTAGGAAGCCAAATAACGCAAGATGGGAAAAGCACAAAAGATATAAAACAAAGATTAGCACAAGGTCGTGCTACATTTAACAAGAAAAAGCAACTACTGTGCTCAAAGACCACAAACATAGAAACAAGGAAAAGATTGCTTAAAACATATGTGTGGAGCACAGCACTGTACGGCTGTGAAGCCTGGACAATAGGAGAAGCGGACAAGAAAAAGGTAGAAGCCTTTGAAATGTGGTGCTACAGGCGTATGATGAAGATATCATGGACAGACAAAGTTAAGAACGAAGAGGTACTAAAATGGTAGGGGAAGAAAGAAATATGTGGAAAACGGTAAAAATAGGAGAGATAGGATGATAGGCCACATACTACGGCATGAGGGAATAGTGCGGAATATATTAGAAGCAGAGATAGGAAAAAAGAGAAGAAGAGGCAGACCTAGATTAGACTACTGCACACAGATAGTAAAAGATGTAGGCTGTAGAGGTTTCAGGGAGATGTGTAGGCTAGCCCAGAATAGAAATCAATGGAGGTACGCATCCAACCAATCCCAAGATGGGTAAACTAATGACGAAAAGATAACTGTGCTTAAACATCATGATTATTATAAGTAACTACAAGAATTGGTTGGGCAATATTCTCGAATAATGTTAAGTGTGTGAAAGGATTTACTGGAAAACCATTATATCGGCAAATGTCTAAGTGTTGGGGATCTTGGTAGCCACAGGTTGCTTAACCTCCTTCACTGAATCTCGGTAAAATAGGGTATAAAATTAGAAAACAATAGAAAGGGAACGAGCTGAATACACATGCTGTGTGAGAATTTTAGGAACTAGGTAGGCTAGCTCAGAATATAAATAAGTGCAGGTGCGTGTCCAACCAGTTTTGAGACGGAAAACCTAATGACGAAAAATAAGCGCAGATAAATCTGATGATTAGTATAAACAACTAGTTGTTGGTTGCGAAATACCTGCAACTAATGTTGACTGTGCGAAAAGATAAATTGGAAAATATATTAAATCGCCAAATGGTTAAGTGTTGGGGAACTTGGCAGCCACAGGCTGCTTACCTCCTTCACAACCATTGAAGGTAGGAGAAATAGGGCATGTAACTGTAAAACAATAGAAAGTGATCGAACTGCATCTAACAAGAAAGAACGGCGCCTATGAGGAAAGACAACAAACATAGAATAAGAAGAAAATTGTTGAAATCATATGTGTGGAGCACAGCACAGTATGCCTAGGAAATACGGGCAGTCTGAAACGCAGACAGAAAAACGGTAGCAGCCTTTTGAAATGCTGTGCTTCAGATGTATGAGGACGATAGCATGGACAGACAAAGATAATAACAAATAAGTTACAGAAATAGTAGGGGAACAAGGATATCTGTGGAAAAAGAGAAATAGTAGGGCGGAATACGTTATAAGGCATTTTTGGGGAATAGTATGTGATATATTACAAGCAGAGATAGGAAAAAGAGGTAGATGTAGACCTAGATCAGACAGTTATAGATGCAAACTGTGCATATTTCAGGGAAATCTGTAGGTTAGTTCAGAATAGGGAACAATGATGGTACGCGTCTAACCAGTTCTAGGACTGAAGACCTAATGATGATGATTGTGTATTAAGTCCCTGCAATTTTTGGTACATGGAATATTAAAAATAAATGCAATAGCCCAGCTGTGGTGGCTATCTTGGTCAAAATAATTACCCGGCTTTAAATTTCTTCACAAAGTGTTAGATTCGGTACTAAACTTCTCTAAAAGTTTAAATTTCTCCAAATGTGGTTCAACACTCCTCCCCCCGCCCAAACTCCCCCTTTCTGCAAAAAAATGTTCGTCACTCTCACATCCGGGATTTAAAAAATTCGAAAAAACACTATTATGAATTGGGTAGCGTACATAATTTCGAAGAAAAAAAAATTCTTTACGAATTTTTCATATATGCAATAGTTTGGCCGTAATCGCTTTTCTCAGTAAACGTGAAATTTCGCGCATGAAATTATCGCACGCAAAATTTCTGTAGGCTCCTTTTTTTATAAAAAGTGAAATTTGCAACATTTATATAATATATTTTTAAAAATTATAATAGAGCATTGAAAGTGAATATATACACTATGTTTTTGTGTATTTTTCAAAGTTTTCCAATTATTCCTAGTAATAAATTTTACATCATAAATCCAAGATTTGTGAAATTTTTCATTTTTTTTACTCACCTCCGAAGCAAATTGAATAAGTTTCGATTTATTTGATGAACGTTGAAAATTTAATTTGGAAGTTTATCTCAAATGTACACGTACTGAAAAATGATAATATTCCACAGAGGAAAAATACCGACATATTGAAAATTATGAAATTTTGCCATATTTTTAATATTTTTTTCAAGATGAAGAAAAATAATGAAGGAATTAAAATTTCTTGTCTGTTTTGTGTATGTATAATTTATGGAACTATTAATAATTAATTTTCCATGATTGTGATATCCAAAATCAGAACGTTATGGAAAATTTCGGAGAAAATTCTATAAATGTGTCTTTTTTACCTTCTTCTTTTAATTAATATTACGTCTCTTTGAACAAATATTTTTGAATTTTATACAACTAGAAATAAAGGTAAAACTCCAAACAATGCAACAGCAATTATTTCCATTTTTCAACATTTACATTAAAGTATAATTAGGCATGAGTTTTATATCTTAGTCGGCCAGGGCTAGCTGAAGAGAACTATTTTGTAAATAACGCATTATGATTTAAATATACCGATATTCCAGAAATATGTAAGTTAAACATACCGCACGATGAGTCATAATTGCTTTATTGTTAATAGAGGAATTATTGGTAATAAGTGCAATCTACATGTTGACTTGTTATAATCCAATATTTATTAGCTAAAGAATTGAAATCAATTGAAGATTACTTATTTAAGACTGTTGCGGACACTAACCGTCACAAAATTCTAAAAAGATCACCTGAAATTAAACCCTACTGATTGGCACCAAATATGAGATTTAGTTTTGCACCTCACATATAACACATTTGTATTCTTACATATTTCTCCAAATTAATTAAATCAAAGTCAACGTGAAAGTTTAAAAAGATAATATTAACCCAGTCGTGGGAGACCTATATCGTGGTATACCTCACAAATATTACCCGCTTTAAATTTTCTTCGCGAAGTATTAGATTGGGTTCCATACTTCCCTAAAAATTAAAATTTCTTTAAATTCGGGGTTAGCAAATCCCCACCCCCAACCCCAAACCATTTTTCTCCCCAAAAACGTCTTTTTTGGCTATAATTCGTTATCTATACAAGATATCGATAAAATAACATGTAAATATAAAAATAGAAATTTTCTTCTCTACAATTTTACCTTTTTGTGTTTTTTCTCTAGAGTGCGTATTTTCCGAAAAAAAACTCGCTAAAAAAACAGCAAAAACAATATATATATATTTTATTAACGCGCTTTAGAGGCAGGAATTTAGACTAACATTAGAAACAAATTTGCTTTGTTGTGTTTTTCCTCTAGAGTGCGTATTTTCCGAAAAAAAACTCGCTAAAAAAACAGCAAAAACAATATATATATATTTTATTAACGCGCTTTAGAGGCAGGAGTTTAGACTAACATTGGAAACAAATTTGCCCTGTTGTGTTTTTCCTCTATAGTGTGTATTTTACGAAAAAAATGCGGAAAATTAAAAAAAAATACCATATCTATCAATATTTACCGCGCTCTAGCGGCAGTAGTTTAAATTAAAATTTAGAACAAAAGATAGAAAAATATGAAAATTTTTGCTCTACAAATTTGCTCTCTTGTGCTTTTTCTCTAGAGTGTGTATTTTCTAAGAAAAACGCGGAAAATTGAAAAAAAATATATATCAATATTTAACGCGCTTTAGCGGCAGTAGTTTAAATTAAAATTTAAAACAAAAGCCACAAGAAAATCGGAAAGTTTCCAGTCTACAAATTTGCTCTATTTGTTTTTCCTCTAAAGTGTGTATTTTCCGAGAAATACCCGGAAAAATTAAAAAAATATATACATATGAAATTTTAAGGCGCTCTAGTGAGTGGAGTTCAAAGTATAATTGAAAAGAAAATTTCATAAAAATAGAATATTTTTCTCTATACCAATTCATCCGGGTCTAAAGTATTTTTCGGACTGAAGCAGGCATATACGAACAAGGCAATTAGTTTCTCAAGAAATTGCCACAAGGTTTAGGTCAAAATGTCGAGTAGTTTCCTCAAAAGTAGTTTCGAGAAAATCGCTTTTTTAGAGTATATATATATTGCTGTGATATTCTCCTGTGAATGCGGGAACTGGGTCCTTTCAACAAAAAAATTCTAGTCCCACCGATTGGGCGTCATAAACTGCTGTGATCCTGTTTTCGCCTCGGCTGCTCACCTAATTTTATAAACCTCCTCATTCATAAAAAAACAAACACATTCTTACCACAAACATCAACGTTAACTCTATTTACATCAATATTCAGAATACATTAAATTTTCAAAATTAAAACTCAGCATAAAATTTAGTTTTAAAAAGAATTTCAAGATTAATTTTATTATCATTTTAATGTGCATCCAGAATTAAAGTCCTTGTTGGATGCCTACTAATTAATATAACAATATAAGCAGACCGAGTCTGAGTATAAAGGAGCATTTACCACCCTTTACGTTAATTAACCAGGTTCGTCTAATTGAGCTCAAAGACATACCCAAAGTTTCATCATATTACCGACCATCAAAACTAAATACCCCTTTCTACTTAAACAAGCAAATTTCATCTTAAAATTAAAATTTTATGGTTAGTACAATTTCACTAATGTCCATTTAAAGTAAATCAATTATAAAGTTATTCAACACACACAAAATGTCAAACAAAATAGTATAATTTACCTGAAGGTTACTGTCCTCGTAGCTTCAAAGTACATCGTCCCTTTTGTTAATCACACCATTCCAACAGGATTATATTTACGGCTTCTAATTCTCAACGCTTTTAAAATTTTCTCCATCACCATTTATTTAGAGTTGTTTCTGGGCTTTTCCGGAACTCATCTGTGTATATCTGACCCTTGTTTCGTGGATCCAGACACGTATTTGAACCATTTAATTATTAACACCCCGAAAATAGCAAATAACTTCATACTTCTTTCACCAATATACGCCAAAACTGCCTACTTTTGTGTATACATTTGTCGTTGTAAATTTTGCTAATTGGTACAGTGAAACTAACTTTTATTACCTTGTATCTAAGTGCACTGAAGTACATTCATGTTAGCACGTAAATAACCAACTATTTTGAATCACTAAAATATACGAGCAAAATTTTAAATTATTTTATCAAACTAAAATGCACTGTTTAACATCTTCAATCAAGTCGCGGATGTACGAGCTTTTAACGCATCGAATAGTCAAAAGTCTAAGAGGGCTTGTTTATATTCATCTCGGTATATATAGCAAAAAGCCGGCACGTCGCTTTTGTCCTCAAAACGGGTAATTCTAAAGAATTCCTTATTCTATGTTCCCAGTCCGTCGCTCGCGCGTCGGTTTTTACGAATTTTCACTCCTCCCATTTAAATCTCAGAAATTTCTACACACGGCACGCAAGCATGTCCGAGAAAAACTAATTAATTTTGTACAGAAATTGTTGTTTCTACCTCTGATATTTGCATCCTATTTTCAACCAATTGTGACCCTCGTGACGTTGCTTAAATCCCGCCTTTTACTATATGTGTCTTTGCTTGACGCATTTTCTCTTTCCTTTTCTAACCTGTTCGTATTGGTGCAAATTGATATTCTTTATTATCGATTATATTTTAGTCCATGTGGACTGTTATCTGGGTTTAATAACCCCGTATCGCACATTCTCGTGAATATTAAGCCCCGGTTTCTCCAAGATTCTTTGAAACTATTAATTATCTACAAAATTTACGCCGTATGTGATATTTAAACTACGCAGGTGTTCAAAATAATATTAATTCTCAGAGCTTTTAAATAAACCCTGTTTTGTATTTTGTGCTAAAGCATCTGACCGTTTCAATATCCTTAGACTCGACATGTTTATCTACACAAATTAAACTGAAATTGCCTTTTAAAAACATCCTACTTCTAACTAACACTTCTAGGATTTGCATTATTGGGTTTTACAAGTTTCTATAGATATTATCTGTACGTTTTGTTCAATACCGGTTATTTGAAATAGAGTTAATTAAGATAAATTTTGCACGTAATTTCCATTTGTTTCTTTTGATATAAAGCGTCTTATAAATAATTTAAATTTCTTATTTTTACTGAAACGACCGAGTTTATTTATGCTTCAAGGTTTTAATAAAGCGGATTATTTAATGAAATTCCTTATACACGGTGATTAAAATTATTTGATGTGATTATTTAATTTTCTACCCTGGTCTAAATATGAGTATTTTCCCCCTATTTGAATACAAATAATCCCACTTATTCGAATTCAAATATAAAGCATTTAGACTGCTAAAACAAATTTACAAAAAAAAATTGCCTATCTCTCTCTACCCTTATCTATCTAACTTACCTACTTTGTCTCCAATTCAAAAAAAAATATTTACAGCTACCCTATCCTATTCCTAACTCTCACCTAATTCTATAAACTGAAATTATCCCTAACTTCATCCTACTCATCCATCTAATCCTATATACATCCTATATACCTATCCTATTCCTAACTTTTAACTAATCTTCACTATACTTTACTTCCCCCTACCTAATCCTATATGCCTATCCTACTCTTACTCTATTCCTAACTCTCCACTAATCTTATATGAAATATCTATACTTAACCTATCTTATTTTCTTCCTACATTTACTCTTTATTCTCATCCTAAACCTATTCCTAATTATCTCCCATATTTATCCTATACCTAGCTTTATTTTCTATAAACACCTACTTCTACTCTTCTATATACACCTATGCTATCTATTATTCTATTTAAATCTAACTCTTTTCTTGACCCTCCAAGTCTTTCTTCTCACTATCCTAATACTCTTCATCCCTATTTCTCCCCCTTCTATATCTATACTTAACATCCCTGTTATCTCACATACAATAAACTTATCATCCCTATTATCCTTACTCTTAAATAGTACTTCTTCTTCAGTCCCTACACTTGCCTGTTTCTCATTTATTATTGTGTCCCTTTCTGCCGACAAACCAAACGATACTACTTTACAATTCTCGATTTTTCCCTCTACGGAAAATCCTATGTACCTTCTAGAATTCTTATGTAATGGAATCCGCCAGAATGAATCCCTTAAATCTACTTGATTAAAAACAAACTTGCCATCTTTACTTAATTTCGCCTTCACCTGCTCCTGATATGCTGCTTCTACCCCCACTACTTCTGCATGTTTTTGTATTAAAGCTTGAACCTCTACTTTCCTTTCCTCTGGACATCTTATTGTGTTGATCTGTTTACCTTCATCATCCTCTACCTCTACTACATTAATCCTAAACCCCGTGTCATCCTCGGTGACTTCATAACTGCCCTTCCATGGCACTACCCTATCCTTAATCCTTACTACCTTCCGTTCCATATCTATCAAAACCCCTAACTTCATCATACAGTCAACACCTAAAATGCTCTGAAACTTCAGTCCAGGTACAATTACAATCTCCTGTTCACAGCTTAAACCTCCTATATCTATCCTAAGCACCACAACACTATTTACTACAGCAAACTTCTTTTTATTTGGAGCTACTAAATGGCTACGTTTTATAGGCATAATTCTATCACAAACCTTATCCCTAATTTTGCTGACGAATTCCTCCGATATTAAACTCGCCTCTGCCCCTGTATCAAGTAATACTTCTACATTATTTTCAAAAATTTCTAAATTAATAATTGGCAAACATAATTTTTCTACAGTTTCTGGCTCTACTTCCTCCTCAATTTTGAAAAATTCACGTGGATGTTCGTATACATTTACACAGAAATCTAGTGGTCTGTCGCGTTCTAAAAATCCTGTCCAGGTCTGTTTTCCCTACTCGGTCCTGGTTGTCCTTCTACAACCTGTGCGTACGTCCTCCTCGTGTTAATATCCGTGTCCCTGTCTCTATTCGGCGTGCTGGTCACAGTCCTGTTTACCTCCGGTAAACTGTTCTGTCGCGTGTAACTAGGTCTTGGCGTCGGTCCCCTAGTCGCACTATTGCTCTTGTATTCCTGTCCTCGTCGTTCCCTATTCGGTCGAAAATTTCTGTTGTAGTCAGGCCGTCTCGGATAATTCGGTGTCCTGTTGTCAAACCTAACTGTGTTAACGTTTCGTTCTCGTATCTCTCTTGTCCGTCCAACACATACATCGTCATATCTCTGTAAGTATTCCAAAAACGTCTCCCGTTCTGTGATGTTTTGTAAGGCCACGTGTTGTCTAATTTCCAGTTCAAAATGTCGTGATAGGTACTTGATTATCTGTCTGTCCGTCAATGGTGGATTCAGTTGTTTGGCCACACTGTATTTGCGGATGGCATATTGCTCCCTAGAACCTGCAAACTCTCCCTTAAATTTTCCTGTAATCAAGTCGTCCCTAATCTGATCCTGTTTGTGATCACTCCAGTAATGTTGTAAAATTTGTTTTCAAAGTCCTGATACGTGTCTATGTCCTGTCCTACTAAATTGTACCATGCCTCCGCATTGTCCTTTAATAAAGCCTTTATCGTATTTAGTTTAGTCTGTTCGTCAAATAAATTTTCCACTAGATTTCTTACACTATTAATAAAAATTTGTGGATTTACCCTGTTATCGCCATAAAACTTCATGTGTTGGTCCAATGATACTCCACCTGTATAAAATCTGGGGCCATCCCCCGTTAAATTTGACATGTTGTATTTGATACTACTAACTTCGCGTTCTACCCTGCCTAACTGATCCCTACATGAGTCTGTCACTTCAGTCATTTTATATTAATTTCTTCTTCACAAAAAATGCGTACTTCGGACCTTAAATGTCCCATTTCCTGTCGAAGACCTGTAATATCACGCTCATTTTTATCAACCCTATTTTCAACTTCCCCCATCTTTACGGTAAGACTATTTTTAAATTCTACAACTTCTTGATTCGTCTTATCTATTTTCTGACTAATCTCTTCTAACTTCCTGTTCGATTCTTCACTCATTTGCTCAAATTTTCGATTTGAGTCCTCTCGCTCTATTCGATTCAGCACTCATTTCTCTAATCTCCTCAAACTTCCTATTAGCTTCTTCCCTACTCGATCTCATTTCCTCTAGCATTCTCATCATAATCTCGTTTCCTTGATCCCTGATTCCGTCCTCGACTGATCTCTACTGCCTCCAGCTTCTTACATTTTCGAAATTTTCTCACACAATGCACTATCGTCACTTCCAATTTCCACTCCTTGACTCCTTAACCACTCCTTTCTCTGCATACGTTCAAATCACTCACACGCACTCTAAAATTACTCTTAAATTTATACACACACAGAACTCTCTCTCTCAGATCGCCAGTTTCCTGGAATAAAATCACAAAAATTTTATTTGGAACTCGAGCCCTCACGTTGTGGTCGCCATAAACTGCTGTGATATTCTCCTGTGAATGCGGGAACTGGGTCCTTTCAACAAAAAAATTCTAGTCCCACCGATTGGGCGTCATAAACTGCTGTGATCCTGTTTTCGCCTCGGCTGCTCACCTAATTTTATAAACCTCCTCATTCATAAAAAAAAACAAACACATTCCTACCACAAACATCAACGTTAACTCTATTTACATCAATATTCAGAATACATTAAATTTTCAAAATTAAAACTCAGCATAAAATTTAGTTTTAAAAAGAATTTCAAGATTAATTTTATTATCATTTTAATGTGCATCCAGAATTAAAGTCCTTGTTGGATGCCTACTAATTAATATAACAATATAAGCAGACCGGAGTCTGAGTATAAAGGGAGCATTTACCACCCCTTTACGTTAATTAACCAGGTTCGTCTAATTGAGCTCAAAGACATACCCAAAGTTTCATCATATTACCGACCATCAAAACTAAATACCCCTTTCTACTTAAACAAGCAAATTTCATCTTAAAATTAAAATTTTATGGTTAGTACAATTTCACTAATGTCCATTTAAAGTAAATCAATTATAAAGTTATTCAACACACACAAAATGTCAAACAAAATAGTATAATTTACCTGAAGGTTACTGTCCTCGTAGCTTCAAAGTACATCGTCCCTTTGTTAATCACACCATTCCAACAGGATTATATTTACGGCTTCTAATTCTCAACGCTTTTAAAATTTTCTCCATCACCATTTATTTAGAGTTGTTTCTGGGCTTTTCCGGAACTCATCTGTGTATATCTGACCCTTGTTTCGTGGATCCAGACACGTATTTGAACCATTTAATTATTAACACCCCGAAAATAGCAAATAACTTCATACTTCTTTCACCAATATACGCCAAAACTGCCTACTTTTGTGTATACATTTGTCGTTGTAAATTTTGCTAATTGGTACAGTGAAACTAACTTTTATTACCTTGTATCTAAGTGCACTGAAGTACATTCATGTTAGCACGTAAATAACCAACTATTTTGAATCACTAAAATATACGAGCAAAATTTTAAATTATTTTATCAAACTAAAATGCACTGTTTAACATCTTCAATCAAGTCGCGGATGTACGAGCTTTTAACGCATCGAATAGTCAAAAGTCTAAGAGGGCTTGTTTATATTCATCTCGGTATATATAGCAAAAGCCGGCACGTCGCTTTTGTCCTCAAAACGGGTAATTCTAAAGAATTCCTTATTCTATGTTCCCAGTCCGTCGCTCGCGCGTCGGTTTTTACGAATTTTCACTCCTCCCATTTAAATCTCAGAAATTTCTACACACGGCACGCAAGCATGTCCGAGAAAAACTAATTAATTTTGTACAGAAATTGTTGTTTCTACCTCTGATATTTGCATCCTATTTTCAACCAATTGTGACCCTCGTGACGTTGCTTAAATCCCGCCTTTTACTATATGTGTCTTTGCTTGACGCATTTCTCTTTCCTTTTCTAACCTGTTCGTATTGGTGCAAATTGATATTCTTTATTATCGATTATATTTTAGTCCATGTGGACTGTTATCTGGGTTTAATAACCCCGTATCGCACATTCTCGTGAATATTAAGCCCCGGTTTCTCCAAGATTCTTTGAAACTATTAATTATCTACAAAATTTACGCCGTATGTGATATTTAAACTACGCAGGTGTTCAAAATAATATTAATTCTCAGAGCTTTTAAATAAACCCTGTTTTGTATTTTGTGCTAAAGCATCTGACCGTTTCCAATATCCTTAGACTCGACATGTTTATCTACACAAATTAAACTGAAATTGCCTTTTAAAAACATCCTACTTCTAACTAACACTTCTAGGATTTGCATTATTGGGTTTTTACAAGTTTCTATAGATATTATCTGTACGTTTTGTTCAATACCGGTTATTTGAAATAGAGTTAATTAAGATAAATTTTGCACGTAATTTCCATTTGTTTCTTTTGATATAAAGTGTCTTATAAATAATTTAAATTTCTTATTTTTACTGAAACGACCGAGTTTATTTATGCTTCAAGGTTTTAATAAAGCGTATTATTTAATGAAATTCCTTATACACGGTGATTAAAATTATTTGATGTGATTATTTAATTTTCTACCCTGGTCTAAATATGAGTAATATATATATATACATATATATATATATATATATATATATATATATATATATATATATATATATGTATCTTATACGAGTACAAGAAAAACTCTAAAAAAGCGATTTTCTCGAAACTACTTTTGAGGAAACTACTCGACATTTTGACCTAAACCTTGTGGCAATTTCTTGAGAAACTAATTGCCTTGTTCGTATATGCCTGCTTCAGTCCGAAAAATACTTTAGACCCGGATGAATTGGTATAGAGAAAAATATTCTATTTTTATGAAATTTTCTTTTCAATTATACTTTGAACTCCACTCACTAGAGCGCCTTAAAATTTCATATGTATATATTTTTTAATTTTTCCGGGTATTTCTCGGAAAATACACACTTTAGAGGAAAAACAAATAGAGCAAATTTGTAGACTGGAAAATTTCCGATTTTCTTGTGGCTTTTGTTTTAAATTTTAATTTAAACTACTGCCGCTAAAGCGCGTTAAATATTGATATATATTTTTTTTTCAATTTTCCGCGTTTTTCTTAGAAAATACACACTCTAGAGAAAAAACACAAGAGAGCAAATTTGTAGAGCAAAAATTTTCATATTTTTGTATCTTTTGTTCTAAATTTTAATTTAAACTACTGCCGCTAGAGCGCGGTAAATATTGATAGATATGGTATTTTTTTTTTAATTTTCCGCATTTTTTTCGTAAAATACACACTATAGAGGAAAAACACAACAGGGCAAATTTGTTTCCAATGTTAGTCTAAACTCCTGCCTCTAAAACGCGTTAATAAAATAATATATATATATATATATATATATAGATATTGTTTTTGCTGTTTTTTAGCGAGTTTTTTTTTTCGGAAAATACGCATAGAGGAAAAACACAACAGAGCAAATTTGTTTCTAATGTTAGTCTAAATTCCTGCCTCTAATGCGCGTTAATAAAATATATATATATATTGTTTTTGCTGTTTTTTTAGCGAGTTTTTTTTTCGGAAAATACGCACTCTAGAGAAAAAACACAAAAAGGTAAAATTGTAGAGAAGAAAATTTCTATTTTTTTATTTACATGTTATTTTATCGATATCTTGTATAGATAACGAATTATAGCCAAAAAAGACGTTTTTGGGGAGAAAAATGGTTTGGGGTTGGGGGTGGGGAGTTGCTAACCCCGAATTCAGAGAAATTCTAATTTTTAGGGAAGTATGGAACCCAATCTAATACTTCGCGAAGAAAATTTAAAGCGGGTAATATTTGTGAGGCATACCACGATATAGGTCTCCCACGACTGGGTTAATATTATCTTTTTAAACTTTCACGTTGACTTTGATTTAATTAATTTGGAGAAATATGTAAGAATACAAATGTGTTATATGTGAGGTGCAAAACTAAATCTCATATTTGGTGCCAATCAGTAGGGTTTAATTTCAGGTGATCTTTTTAGAATTTTGTGACGGTTAGTGTCCGCAACAGTCTTATATAAGTAATCTTCAATTGATTTCAATTCTTTAGCTAATAAATATTGGATTATAACAAGTCAACATGTAGATTGCACTTATTACCAATAATTCCTCTATTAACAATAAAGCAATTATGACTCATCGTGCGGTATGTTTAACTTACATATTTCTGGAATATCGGTATATTTAAATCATAATGCGTTATTTACAAAATAGTTCTCTTCAGCTAGCCCTGGCCGACTAAGATATAAAACTCATGCCTAATTATACTTTAATGTAAATGTTGAAAAATGGAAATAATTGCTGTTGCATTTCTGGAGATTGAATTGCACGCTATGGTTGTTTGAATTTAAGATGAACAAAAGCAATATCTGGTAGATTTATTTAAGAAATTAATGGTAGAAAAGATCATGGTGAATGTATTTCATCTATGTGAAATGTATATAGGAACAAATCCAAGAGTAGAATTAATACTTGACGGACTGTCCAACTGAGAGAAACATTATATCGATCAAGAGTTAAAATTTGTACTTAAAGTGCTAGGTGGGCTTCGCCTATCAGAGTCTAAAAACTCATGGTATCACTTACCCTATAATTTGCAATTTGCAACTTCTATCGCAGTAATACATTATTTCATCCTATGTACAACGTTCCATTCCACGATAATAGTTATATTGTGTCACGAGATGTTTACACTTTTCCTTCAGTTTTCTTGATAATGGAAAAATAATATAAGACGTTTTGTATGCTTTTATAGTATAAGACTTAATTTAATTTGCTGCTTCCGAACGTATAGGAAAAAGTCACAGAAGAAGCCGCTACAGGTCAGAAAATAAAATTAATGTAGGAAGTAAGCTTGTAGCGTGAAGGCGCGTGTTAACTACGTAAAATAATCAAAGAGAACAATGCGACAAACCATAAAAGTGAGGGCGAATCCAAGTTATAGCTTTGAGAACTGTTTGGCTTTTGTGGTTAAGCTTTATTCTAGAAGGTAAAACTCCAGAGAATTGCAGAAATTGCGTTGCTATGGGTCATTTCAGTAGATACGGACCTCGTTAAAATCGCCTCTACGACTTTTATAGTTGCATCAATTGTAATTAAATTCTAAGCAAACAACTCAATTATAACTTGAATTAATTTTGGACGCCAAGACGTTCTACTTGATTTTCTTCTGAATTTGAAGCTTCTCGTATTTTCAAACTCTGCCTTATAATTTGAATAAATGTTTTGCATACTAATGCAAAGTTAAAACAATTTCAATTTCGATCGGGGTACGAAGTTTCTTATTGTAGCGATGTGAACTTGGAAAGTGTTTTGAACTTTTTGGACTACAATCTGCGACATTACAGTAAATTATTAGAGTTAACTGTACACTCCCTAGTGTTTACAGTTACCGAGCTTCACGCCATAAACGCAACAACAATTGAATGTCAACTGGGGTTTCTACCCTTAGGGTTGGATTACATCCAGTAGGCCCCTATATTTGCATAACAAGTGCCCGCATTGAGGATGCTTACACCAGACTCACGTATTTCAGTTATTTAATGAAATTAAGTTTGAATCCGGTATTAGTCAGTTTATTCAAGGGTTTATGGGCAAAACTTCAATTCAAGCTTTCTCGTCTTCTCGACACTAGCTCTAAATGTCCCGATTATGCATTATCATTCAATTAATACCTCAAACAGGGTTCTGGAATACTTCAAAATGAACTGTTGCAATTTGAATAATTGCTTTATGAGCAGTATGTATTAGCTTCAAAAATTGCTTTCTGAAGGTACTTAAAATAATGAATTCTCTCTTGCAAAATTTCACATCATTGTGTTCAAAGCTGAGGCTTGTGATAGTCTAAAATTGTTCTATAGAAGGTGGAATATTTAAGATGTGGATTGCCAACCATTAAAAGATTAAAGTTTGATTTTTGTTAGTGTACAATACTTGGTGATTGCATAATTACATCTTTTGCCATTATTAGAGTTTGTAGATCTTACACTAATGTAATTCCAAACATATTGTTTGTTGCCTAACGATTAAGCGTATTAAGTGCTTCGAGTTTGCATATATTGTCTTAGCATGTGAGTAGTTTGAAACTCATATCTAAGCAAAGGTAGAACTAGATATTGGGTCTATGCGATAGTTAATTCCTTTTTAATAATCGTGGTAATGGTCGATTATCAACTCGACTTTACCAAATAGGTAGTAATAAAAGCGTTTAGTCACACGTCATAACTAGAGGATCCTCTGCCATGTGAATATAATGCTATTGTACTTCTGTCAGAATTGCATACTCTTTATGGAGTTGCTCATTTCATTTCAACTATCGTAATTCCACCTTTCTATTGACAGACTGTGTATAAATTTTCACAAATAGTAATCATCCTTAGTTATCTCTGGAAGCCATTTCTGTATTAGGAAGATTTCACAAAATAATAGCCTGCTTTTTTGTTTAGATAAAGTTCTGCCCTTTTTTATGTGCTAAATTGACGCTAGTCACCAGAACTAATTTTACGCGACAAAAGAGACGTATCAGTTAATAATACACCAGCTACCTTTCAGTGGTGAAGTGTGAGTTCAATTAAGCCAATGCAAATCTTTTTAGAGGTATATTTTCACTTACACCTACCTAAAAAGACCTTTGAGCTATCCGTCCAATAAAAAGCCCTTGAGTACCAAACCACCTGGATTTCAGTTACCGTAGAAGATGGATGTTTCAAGAGACAAATTTAATAATATATATTGCTGTAATATAGGTCAATGGAGCCTAGTGTACGCTTTTTTCCACCTGTTTCCAATTAACACAAATAGTAAGAAAACCCCAAGTCATTCACCTAACCTTTATTATCAAAACATGGATGTAACAGTATCTAACGAACACGACGAAAAAAATTAAGCTCTATGCCTAATTAGCCAACTATGCGTGTATCTAAAAGAAAAAGAGCATCTCAAACTTATCAATTGAAGGTATTCAACCAAATTAACTGGTACATATTATTTATCTAGATACAATTGTGGCGCATCAACGTTATTAGTCTATACAAAATAAGCTTTATACAACCAGCTATTAAATATACACCGGCAGGTAGAAACCAAAATTCAATGGCTTACAGGTTTGTTGATCTTGTACAAAGCTCAAGTGACTTTATTGTGCAGGGTCAGAATGGATTGTAAGTAATCCAACCATCCAATTTTGTGTTATAGGAAAGCATCCAGCCACGAAAACTTATACCCATAACGGCAATTTTTAAATCCGCGATACGTTCGCATTTAGGCACTTATTTCTTTAACAATCCCGAATTTTAGCAACCGTCACTTGAATTATTCAACTTTTAATCCGCTTGGCAATGGTTTCTTATCGTACTCGATGCTCTGTCACTGAGTATCAAAAGCATGATCTCGTTTCTATTATGATGCGTCGGTATTTACATATAGTATTCTAGGGGATTGCCCGATTTTTCCTCGTTCACACGAATAGTGCATCTAAAGCTGTCCTATTTTGAGTTCAATGTCTTTCTATTTAGGTCCACGGTAATCTGGATTCTATACCTTTGAAATGCAACAAAAGTTTTAATGACTGTAAATTTAGGAGTTTATTTCTATTGGGGTAATTTACTATGGTTTAGCAATAAGCTTTCCTAGGCTAGTGATTTACCGAAAAAATGTCGATATATTACTAAATTAATACGACAAATGTAAAATTCATATCTTTATTGCTGGTTATATTTAATCAACATTATGTGCTCCTCTGTATATTCCTGCATTTTACTCTAATATAATGAAATAGTCACTTTATAAATATGTAAGCTAAACAATCTTTTATATTTTTTTGAGGATATTTTCGTATTGAAGTTCATTCAACTAACGAAATTAATAAATTTCTTTCAATTACTAATGTGAGCTTAATTAACGCACTAGTGTTACACATTCCGATTAATAATCATCCGCATAGCAGTTTCTTACGTTGCCTTGTGTCTAAAAAGGATAAAGGGCGATAGTCTTGTAAAAAACTGTACTTGTACTACTATTGCAAGCTTTCAAAAAACCAAATGATGCTAATGTATAGCAAGTATTTACGTTTCAAATTGACTTCACTTTCTATCGATATTAATCATATCAAACGAATGTTGTTTTTTATGATGGACGTACGTATATAAATCCGTGTGCAATGCAATACTAAAGTACAAGAATTCAGTCTTATTTCGCAAAACGACAGTGGTTTTTGCATGAACGAATGCAGTGGAGTGCGTTTCCGTTGCGCATTGTCGGCTAACTTACTTGCATATAACTGAATTTTTAAACGAGACTAAGTTCTTTAAATCGTGTAGCATTGTAACACAACTCAAAACCCGCAATGTGCAAAGAAGCTCTAAAACAAGTCAAACAAGCGATACAAATTTCTGAAAATTTTAATTCTATTAAAAAAATTAACGAATCTTCAGCATGGGCTAATTCAACAGTAGGAGCAAAAAGTAATAGTTTAGTAAGAATTTGTTTTGATATAAGAAAATTAAATCAGGCGATTTTATCATCTCATTTTAAATTTTGTAATTTTTATAAAAGAAATTTGATATAACAGCTTCAAAGTTTTATTCTGATACCAATTATAAATTTTGGATACCGAAATAGATCAGGAATCATGAAAAATCAGTTCAATTTTTACCGTTAATGTTAGATACTGATTTTTGTTATTGCCATTTGGTATTAATGCAGTTCCTGAATTTTCTTCATAACGCCATGATCGATTGTTTTTCTGATATAGCCAGTGTTAAACCTTTGATGAATGATTTCTAATACATTTTAAACCTAAAGAAGAACATAACATTGGTGTAAAAAGGTCTTGATGAGAACTCGTAAAGTTACTTAAAGGTTTAATAGAGTTAAGTATAAAATCTGTCAAAAATGGTCAAGTACTTAGGCCATCTATCTCATGAAACGGTGGATACCATTATCAAGATAAAGAAGAGGGAATTAGCAATACGTATACTTAAAACTATGTTATTTGTTATGCATTTTTTAGTATTACTGATTTATTTTAATAATTAGGTATAGTGGATTTCCAGTCATAATTGGTGATGTTATTATCCATCATTGTTTAATTAGTATAAGTAGGTTATGGCACATAAAAGTGAAGTTGTTGAATTCCCGTGCGCTGGTAGATAAATAATCAATAGTTTATGTACGTAATCTGTTGGATAAACATCTTCACAGGTTTCAAAGAATGAGCGACCATTTCCTCAACCAATGAGAACGTTTGACAATTGCAAGGGAATAATGAATAATGCCATGATCAAAACGGATTATCTTGGGTTGCCTAACGGAACAGACATCCTGAAAACCAGTGCGGATAATGCAGTGAAGCTAACTGCCATTCCTGTTATTGCTTTCTTCTATAAATGCTTTATCTGTTCCATGTTTTAGCGTTGTAACAATCAGCAACAACTTCAGTGCGAATTTGAAAAAAACAATGTTTCAAAGAGGACCTTGAGGCCCGTGTAGAGAAATGCCATCCGAATACGAGAATGCCGAACTAGCTCTATTTACTTTACATGCCTATACAATTAGAGGTAAGCCAGTTTTTGGTTATTTATTGTTTCTTCATTATTGAATAATATGTGCAGTATTACGCTCTCTGAATAACCAAGCTTTAAACTAAAGTACGGTTATTTGTAGCTTTCGTTTACCAGTAATTATTGATATCCAACATTGCCTATATATGATTCAAAAATTATCTTTCACTCAAATCTAAAGATCTTAACAATTTTTTTAAATAATATTGTAGCATTTTGGTTTACCTTTACACAACCTTGGTAAAAAATCATATTTTTTATAAATTACTTTCGACCTTGTTCATGCTTTTGCTATTTCAATTTAATCGTTTACTGTATCTTACATGTGTGCTTAAGCTTATTTTCTACTCCTAATCATTCTAAACATTGTTTCCTAAGATTTGATGCCGCCGTGTTTAACTAAATATCTATTCCTCGGGCCTATGATTTTACTCTTAACCTAAGTTGTTATTACGAAATTTATTATTGCGCGTTGGTGAAGTGGCAGTTTTGGTCGCTTTGTAAGAGGTTTTTCGAACCCAGCTATGAGGTAAGCGGTGGAACTCGTTACGGTCTGACGGCTATGGCTTTTGGTTTTCAACAGGTGGTTGGTACTGCCGACGTACACTTGGAGACAATCTAAAGATGTTTGCAACCTCGAATTGATTAAACTCTATCCTTTTTGGCAGTGGAGACAATTCATGAATTAAACTTAAAGAAGTTCGTCAACACACATTATGTGTACATCTTCAATCAACTTGTAGGGTGTTGCAAGATCGGAAGTTGGTTACTTTAGACATTAATCAAAATATGGAGTTTTTGAATTTCTAAAAGATGTAGGTGTGTTTGAAAGAGTAAACAACTTGTATTTCTGTAAACGGCTTTTATCGAATCCGGTCAATATCTGGCTGTGTAAGAACGCGAGCTGTAAACAAGTAAAATTGGTGTTTGCTAGGTGTTGGTAATAATAAACTGCTCTAGTAAAACGAGGGTGTGGTTCATTGTCCTAACTGTGGTGGCATTGTTTCGAATTTGAACATAGGGGATTGCTTGTTTAGGTGACCTCGATGCAATTTTAAATATTAAATTTGAAAATTTATCAAGACACCATATCTTTACTATTCTGGTGTTGTTTTTTCAATTATATGACAAGAGGAAGTTTCAAAGTTAATACCAGCATAAACTAGTGAAAAATATTCTATGGTGAAATTATACAGTGTCTGAAGTGAATATACCGGAAGTTAGAATATCATTAGGTCTTTAGTCCTAGAACTGGTTAGACGCGTACCTCCATTGTTTTATATTCTGAGTCAACCTACATATTTCCCTGAAATTTCTACAGCTAATCTTTCACTATCTTTGTGCAATAGTCTAATGTAGGTCTACCTTTATCGTTTTTTTTCTTTTCTCTGCTTCTAATATATGCTGCGCTATTCTGTTATGCCTTAGTATCTGTCCTATCATTCTATCTCTCCTATTTTTCGTCATTTTCCACAGATTACTTCATTTCTTCCATTTCTAGTACCTTTGTTCTTTACTTTGTCTGTGCAAGTCTGTACCGCCACATTTTAGAGGCTTATATATTATTCTTAGTCGTAGAGTTATGTGCTTCACACATGCACTTTCAGCAGTCTTGCCTTTCTAAATTTGTTGTTTTCGAACATTGCAGCAGCTTTTCTTGTTTGCGCTAGTCTTTTTTTGTACCTTTTGCACATTTCCACCTCTATTGATTTATAAACTATACCATATTTCATTGATATTCAATGGTACGTAAAGGGGCTTAACCAACTTGACGGATCTACTTAGACACCTACCGAATCCAAAAGCAATAGTTGTTTACTATAATTGTAAGGTATAAATACGATTATTCTTTTCATCTTTAAGTTTTCCGTCCCGAAACTGGTTGGACACGTACCTCCATTGCTTTCTATTCTGCGCTAACCTACACATTTCCCTAAAATTCCGAAAGCCTAATCTTTCACTGTCTGTGTGCAATAGTCTAAGCTAGGTCTACATCTATCTCTCTTTTTTCTCTGCTTCTAGTATATTCCGCACTATTCCCTCATGCATTAGTATGTGTCATATCATTCTATCTCTCCTATTTTTTACTGTTTTCAGCATATTTCTTTTTTCCCCTACCACTTCCAGAATATCTTTGTTTTGAACTCTGTCTGTCCATAATATCTTCATAATACATCTGTAGCACCACATTTCAAACGCTTTTGCCTTTTTCCTGTCCTCTTCTTCTACTGTCCACGTTTCACAGCTGTACAATGTTGTGCTCCACACATTTGTTTTCAGTAATTCTTTTCTTGTTCCAATGTTTGTTGCTTTGAATATGTTAGTTGCTTTTTCTTAATAATTGCAGTATGACCTTGTACTAATTTTTGTTTTATATCTTTTGCGTTCTTTCCATCTTGCGATATTTGGCTTCCTAGGTAGCAGAAATCCTTAACCTCTCGTAAGTTCTTGTTTCCAACTTGTATTCTGAATTTTAACTTGTTTACTCCTCTTTTACATACTAGTACTTTAGTTTTATTTATGTTTGTTTTCATACCGTATATCTATATCAGTACTATTTTCTTTTCATTAACAGCTGCTTCTAATTTTTTCTTGCTAGATGCTAACACCGCTATATAATTTGCAAATCTAAGCATATCAATCGTTTGTTCTTGCATAATAATTTCAGATGTCTTTCTGTATTTGACAGCATTCATTGCCTCTTCGATTACAAGTTGAAAATTAACAAAGAAGGACACATCGCTGTCGTACTCCTATCGTTATCACTCACTTCTCTACGTTTCTGTTTTAATTTTCTTTGTGTAAGCTATGTACTGTCCGTCTATTCCTATAACTCATTCCAACCTTTTGAGTACTTGGAACATTTTTTCATGTTTTAAATTGTCGAATTTGTTTCTATGTCTAAAATGGATATTAACTGGATATTTTGTCGACAGTAAAATTTAATATGGAAATTCTAGAATGAAACGTATGCTATGCGATAATGCCCAGACCGCTTTACTTCTAGCTAAAATCAAGCATTTTATAAAACATTTTTAAAAAGTTGCATCGTGGGAATCTCTTGTTTGAGAATTACTTCTGTAGCAACTTATTGATTTTGAATAAGATTTCAAAGGAATTTGATTGGCTGAATTTATGTTGTAATTGGTATTTGATGTAGCAAGTAGTTTATGTTCAAAAAAATTTCTAAGAAATTTGGTGTGGATAACGTCAAGTTTTAAACTATTATTTGATGAAACAATTTATTCTTTTTTAAAAGTATTCTTAAGTTGAGATTTTTTGTGACAAAGATAAATTTAACTGTGAGGGTTTCATTTTTAATTAAAGTTAATTGAAAATTCACAAATTTTATGATTTATTATGCAGATCTTATTCTGGTAATCGATCAATTAAAAAATGAGGTACGAGGGTTAAGAGCGGAATACCTTGAGATACTTATCCATGATATGAACGTGGTGTGGTGTAAGACATTTATTTGTAGTGTGGAAAGATATAAATTTTTATTTTTAAGTTTTGTTTATTTTATTAAGTCAATAGCATTTGTAGGTTTGTAAAGAAGAAATGTTTTTAGTGGTATATAATTTTGGAATTTTGAAACATACCGATTTGATATTTTATGACATTTATGTAAAAATATGTAAATAAATAACACACCATAGAGCTTTTTTATTACACCCATATTTTGTTGCGGTAAATAGGCTCTACAATCATTCCTGATGATGAAAATAAATTTCCCAAAAGCTAAAACTTATTAAGAAAAATGTCATATTAAATATTTTTGCTAATATTGACAGCATCCTTCATCTATTTGCATCAAATATTTCACTAAGGGTACAAGCTATAACACAAAGCAAGTTTATTTTTAATATTAAGTTATCAGTTAATAAGGTGAAATTTTAATTTAGCGCTCTTTGATATAAAACTTAAATGATCATTGCAAATCGAGCAAGTAACTGAAAAACAGAAAATATTAGTTCTCGGAGAAGATATTAACCTGACCCTTTCACCTTGTACTTGGACACTCCTTCCGATTGCACTAGGGGGCTTGTAAATCAATTAGAAGGATATGTCAACCTAAACTGCGTGCACAACAACTATACATCAAACTTAGCTTTCAAACCATGTTTGGCATTTTTGTGAATCGTATCTCACATGTCAATCTTTTGAATTGTCAGGTATAAACAGAAAGCGATACTCAATTTTGAAATGTTATCAAGACACAGCTTGTGTAAGGATTTTGAAAATCTCAACGGCCCTGGGCCGCGCAATGGAGGAAGTGTGAAATCTGTAGAAAAGGATGTAACACCGTGTTTTCAGTTTAAGAAATAAGTAGGGCTTTAAGAATGAATTAATTCATAGATAGAGAGACATTTGAAGAATTTGTCAGCCAAGTTCGCTACAATACAAAACGATTTATTTTTCCATAGATTTTTCAGTTAAAAAACATTCAAATTATAACGCTTTGGTGAAATTAATAACTGAATACACCACTTTATGTATTTCTTTTGTTATTTGTCAAGCATTGCATTTGTTTGGACAGCATGAATAGGAATTTTCATATAATCTGTCCTAAAATAAATACTATTAGAAAATAGTGCCTAATGAATTTAATAAAACATTAAATATATCATTTAAATCTGGCATTGAAGTAAAGTAATAGTTATTAATATTATTAAGTAAAATAAAAATATCGCTTATTTAAATTATTCCATATTACTGCAACGGTTTACAACCAAGATCGTCATACTATCATCATCAGGCAAACCAAAATCTGAATAATCACTAACGTTATTATCGTTTATTATAGTTCCTCTATATCATCTATTATACAGTGCTTCCCAAAAGTAACGGATATATTCGATTAAATGATTATTGACAATTTCTAAGTAAAAAACTCTGACACGTCGATTTTTATTTTTAAATTGTCATTTAATTATGTAATTTTTAACCCCCCACCCTTCAACCCCTAAGCGCTAGCATCCCCTACTTAAAAATTTTAAATAGCAATGTACCCCTTGTGATACCTCAATTAATAGCATTTTTCATGCAGAAATAAAATTTTACAAAAAATTCTAAATCGGTTGATAAATAACTGTTTTATTCAATACACAATACTTAAATAAAAAACAAAAAACAAACCCAATTTCAATTAAATG
Organism: Platerodrilus igneus; assembly: GCA_036346225.1. Classification (NCBI taxonomy): domain Eukaryota; kingdom Metazoa; phylum Arthropoda; class Insecta; order Coleoptera; family Lycidae; genus Platerodrilus; species Platerodrilus igneus. The sequence goes on along the minus strand of JARFIW010001325.1, from coordinate 9,842,015 downwards.
TTCAAACTGCTGCCCGTTAGCGGCTAGGCAGTGTCCTAATCTAGAGACAAACTCTTGTTGAACTTTGTTTACTTCACTATAGATTTTAAATAATCCCATAGAAAATAATCCAAAAGGGTTAAGTCGGGAGACCTTACGGGCCATTCAATTTGTCCTCGTCTACCAATCCACCTCATAGAAAATACTTGTCGAGATATTCCCGTACTGGACGTGCATAGTGGGGAGGTGCACCATCTTGCTGTAGCCAAATACTGGGATCAGGTGAATCAGGATCTTCTGCAATCGGATGTAGTATCGGTAAAGCCGGAATTTATTCAAATTGCAGAAAATTTAGATATTGTTCCCCATTGAGTGTTCTCTCAAAAAAGTACGGTCCAATAACTTTATTACCCACTATCCCCGCCCAAACAATAATCTTTTGTGGAAATTGTGTATTTGCTTCCATCATCCAATGCGGATTTTCATCAGCCTAATAACGGCAATTCTGCTTATTAACGGTACCATTTAAATAAAATGTTGCCTCATCAGAAAACATAATATTGCTTTCCAACCGAAGATTTTCATTGCAAAGTTCCATCATTGTCTCACAAAATTGCGCTCACCTATCAAAATCATCATCTGATAACTCTTGCACTAATTGCACTTTGTAAGGGTGAAATTTTTGCTTACGGCAAAATCTATGAACTGCAATTTTTGATGCATTTAACTGTGAAGCGACCCCCGCAACGCTTGAATGTGGATTTTCCTGCACTAATAACAAGACATCCAATTCTGAATCTTCATCTAAAGCGGATGGACGTCCATCTTTAGATTTATCTCGTACGTGTCCAATATTCCGAAATTTATTTTCAATTCGGCTTATCGTTGGTTACGAGATTGGGGGTGGGAGGTCGGGATGAATTTCATTGAATAAAATTCGAACTTCTTTGTGCGTTCGAATTCTATCTCCAAAGCCAATCATCATTAAAATTACGATCCTTTCGGCTTTGTTAAGTCTCATTTTTGCTGACTTATTATTAAACAAGCAACACGCACTTAACTAACGTACTTTCACTAAACTTATTTGACACTTTACAAACATTTTGTTTGTCAAGGCATACCCGATAATTGGCATTTTAAGTGAATAAGTTTTTATTGAATAAAACAGTTGTTTATCATCGGATTTAGAATTTTTTGTAAAATTCTATTTCTGCATGAAAAATGCTATTAATTGAGGTATCACAAGGGGTACATTGCCGTTTAAAAATTTTAAGTAGGGGATGCTAGCGCTTAGGGGTTGAAGAGTGGGGGGTTAAAAATTACATAATTAAATGGCAATTTAAAAATAAAAATCGACGTGTCAGAGCTTTTTACTCAGAAATTGTCAATAATCATTTAATCGAATATATCCGTTACTTTTGGGACGCACTGTATGTTCCCTGGCAAAGTTATCTTCTTCAATTTTTCTCTGCATGAGAACAAATATTTACACATTCTTGTTGACCTATAGAATCAAACTTATTTTCATTTTACCTTCATACATCCTCCGATTTAAAAGTGGTGTAATATGTTACAACATAGGGTTTTCTGCCAACCATGTTTTCTCGATGAGGTTGAGTTAATGATAGTATGACGATAATCGTAACACTCTATGTCCATGTTCGGCTAACATTTTATCAACGACATATTGTTTGGATGTGGGTTTATGTTGGTTAATGTTTGCATACAGTTCTGCTTTTGTATCTTTAAGTTCAGATGGTATGTTTCTTTTCAATTGTCACAACTCATGTCTTCTTCTTTCCAAGCCGACGTTGTTACAGTTTTTACAATTGCTATTCAAATTAGGACAAGCCACGATCCATGTTTATGAAGCAGCTTGGAGAATCTTGACACATTTGAGGACAGTAACATGTCTACTGAGAATTTCTAATGACAGAATGCTATTTTGAACAACTACCTTGTCGTTCGTAACATGATTTCATACACCTAAAGTATTTAATTTTGTTATTGCAACGAGTATGGAATTTATGCTTGGGATAGAAATAATAAGAAATAACGGATTATTTATTGCTTTCTATATGGGACCAAAGATTTATTATGGATATGAAAACTTATTTTAGGATTGCAAATAAGTAATTTTACCGAAGTTTTTCATTACTTTTTTCCTATAAAGAATTGTTACAATGTTGGATTTGACTTCACAGTGCGTTCTGATATGCTACATTATCCATCACTAATACAGAGTTTGGTTCAAAGTTTTATAATAATTTATTTTCTAACCATATACAGAAATTTCTAGTATTCATTTCATCGCGATAATCCCCAGTTTTAAGTCTTCTGTTCGACATTGCTGTACTTTTCGTAAATGATCGACTCGTTTTGCTCGGATTTCTGATTTCTCAATTGAGACTCTACAATTGTCTTGGCACTTTTTCTAACAAAACTCTATTTTATGCACCAGTCTTCTAAACAGATCTATTTTTCCACAGAAATGAATTCCTTCAGATTTGACAGCTTCAAATACAGCAAGTATTGTAGGCTGTTTATGGTGGATGTCTGCAAATAGATAAAAAATTGAGCCCAAATTTTTTCTTCAAATTCACCTAATGTAGACTTTGTGATGCTTTCATCGATCGTTTTCCTAGATGAAACTGGTTGCATTTTGTCTTCCTGAATCATTTCTTTTACAGTCATTAACCCAACACCAGTTGCTTCCAACACAATTCTGCTCAAGTTCTTCGGATGAATGACGTCTTGACCAACATTCTTGGTATGAAAATGGCCGCACGCTGAGGGGCCGCTAAAAGAGTACTGTGGTTTATGCTCTCGTTGAGCGTCGCTGATAGAGTGTTATGAAAACGCCGCGTTGAGCGTCGCCGAAAGAGTGACACAAAAATGGCCTTGCGTTGGGAGCCACTAAAAGAGTGCTGTGACAAGGCCGCGTTGTGCGTCGCTGAAAGAGTAATATGAAAATGGCCGCACGTTGAGATGCCACTAAAAGAGTACTGTGACAACGCCTTGCTTTGGGGCGTTACTAAAAGAGTGCTTTGATACAGATAGAGCAATTTGTAAACTGGAAACTGTTCACTCACCTACCTCCTTAATTTTGCGCGGCTAGCTGAACTGAGTTTTCAAAATGAAATAATACACAGCAATATCACGAAGCTTTTATACAGTATGAAATATTGTGTCTCATACAGAAGCATTTACAACATTGTTTCTTTCAAGCATAAAATAATTTCTAAGAAGTAATTGTTGTATAAAAACACAATTGTTGCTTACCTTGTTTTAAATTTACAGAATTAAACTTATTCTTTTGAGGATGGTTTACTTGGTTATAATTATTTCCACGCCTGTAAGATTTGTTTTGGCTAGAAAAATCCTTAACAGATAGTTTATAAAAAGGGTCAGAGTATTTCGAACTCTGAAAACCAACTCCTGGTAAAAATCCTTTACACAAAAAAAAATATCTAGATACAAATACTCTAATATCAGTTACAAATAAATTTAAAAACAATACTTGCAGAATCTACAAAAACGCTCCTTGTTATTAAAATTCCTTTTATTTTAAATTGACGTCAAATCAGCTTACAAAAATTTTCATAAAAATCCTAATTTTAAACAGTAATTTACCAAAGTACATTTTTGGTTAAATCTTCCAATCGATTATTTAATAAAATTTTTAAAATAGCTTTATATTGAAGAATTTTGCCTTTCCTTCATAATTAATAAACTCCGTTTTTTTAAAACATCACTCCTATATTTATTGTAACATTGCAACTATTTAATTACATTATGCTGACTGCATACTTTAATTACTATTTTCGCATAGCAAAAGCTCGCGACTTAAATTTCAGAATTGAATGACCGACTTGAATCTAATGAATAAATCGAATGAATACTTCCTTATATATACAAACTATCCATTTTCTAGGTTATAGAATGTGCACGATTCCATTCTAAATAATAAACGCTTATCTTATGTAATATTTTTGGAAATCCTCATCAGCGTCTAAAATTGCTTTTATTACCTTGTTATCTGGTTCTGCTTATTTGTGATGCGCTCTATTCGTCCTGCATATACTTTTATTGTGGCTTATCGCTTCTCTTCAACAGTGAATGCGAAAATCATAAATAGTTTTTATCAGTTATTCCACGTACTTTGCAGGTTTTGTCGTGTTTCGGCCGCTTTTCGGGAAAAATGATTTATTAGATTAATGAGTTTATATGAGTTTATATTCCTCTTGAAACCTCTTTCCCAATCTCATCTATTGCAGAAAATTCTCTTTAAAATAAATTTATGTAATCCACTGGGTAATTAGTTTAAACTTTAATTGCTTTTTAATGCAAAAGGTGTTGCATTTTATAGGAGATATTTGCTTTTAACATCAAAACGTGAATTTAATACACCTATTAATGCTAGAATTGGATTTTCCTTTAACAACCTTGTAAGTTTTTATGCTAAATGTGTCAAGCTATACTATTCTATGTTATTTACAGCAAATTACAAGTATTTTTATCAAAAATGTATCGATAATTATAAGTGAAAATAAATGGCTTTGTATTTATCTTAAAATGATGCGTTTTACGGTATCTTACAATTAATTATTTTTACATATACAACTTACGTTACTTGCTATTTATTTACAATATGCTTGTATCATACAGGGTGATTATTTATGCACCCGCATTTTGCGTTTTTGCATGGCACTTTAATGAATAAAAGTACACTTGTATTTTACAAGACCTAACCATGAATTTACGGAAAATTCCATTTTTTCCGAATTCTATTATATTTTAGTGAGATTTATTTTTGGAATGTGGATATCAATGACGTCCCGTGACCATTTATCACGTCAATATAAGCCCCAAATATAAGCCCCACGAAACGGGTGCCATAAAATGCGGCGTTCCTCTTATTTGAAGCCTCACAAAACGGACTGTCATACAAAATTTTATGATGTTTACCTTCGGAAACTCTCAAAAATTTTTAATGTAATTACAAAATTTTCCACCTACCTAAAATTGAAGTCCTACCACCTAGACTTACAATTTATACAATTTAATAACAATATCTTCTGAAGATGCTTTTCAATCGGACGCCAAATCCTCCAGCTTCCTCAGAGATATCCGCCACAGCTGCTCACTCGTTCCCTGAAAATCCTAACCTACTAAAAATAACACTGACTGTCAAAGGTACATAAATATTTATTAACATTTCCAATTCGTTACGTATCAATTCAATTTACATGCCTCATGTATTTCAAGTTCAAAAACATTTTATTACTTGTGGTTAATAATAGCTGAGTTTAAAGAAAATAAATTTAAAATCATACTACATCAATCCTGAAACAAAGTAACTGGGCTTATTTCTAACCTTTTACTTTATACCCCAGGTCGAATATGAGCTCATAGTAAACTTTTTTTATCTACGTGCTAACAACGGCACTGCAATTTCCTAAAACCCTTTTACCTTTTACAAAAATTACAGTTTTCACCTTCAAGTGATACCATCAAATTATTACATAAATTTTTCATTTAGTCCTTTTTAAACTGACTCATCAATTAAAATGTCTTTATTACATAATAAATACACAAGATCACAAAATTGTCACCCAGAAAATCACCAACGAAAACAAACAAAAGTGTTATAAGTAGAGTTATCTGGATTTTGTCTCAAGTGCTCTCTACATGGACACCATCTCCAACGTGATCCTCCTTCTCGACTGCACGTTCAGATACTTTCTCCAGCTTCTTTACATGGACACCATCTTCAACGTGATCCTCCTCGACTGCACGTTTAGATACTGTCTGCAGGTTGCCTCTCACCATCAGGAACATACCGTTTCTAATTAAATCCTTTCACACAACTGCACGGTACTACCATGCTCTCGTGCACTTGCTGATCGATCCATACATTTATTCGATACTCAGAGTACATACGCCGCCTTCAAACACCCAGTACTAAAGTTGTACTTACTTGCTTTATAATTTTGATTATTTATATCCAAAGATATAAGAACACCCACTTGTGCTAATTTAAATGAAACTTCACTCAATCACTTTGCTAAGTAGTTAGGTAGGCGATCGTAGGTAAAGACAAAAGAGAAGCGAGCGATTCACCACCCCCTACGGGTTTATATCAGTTCCAAAAGCTACCCCCCTACATCAATTTCCAACACCCTGTCGCACTTTTCCTAGTATCATCAGCACAAACAAGCCAACGATTGAACACTTCCACAAACTATCCAATTATCCTTGAAAAATTCTACGTATTTTTAGCCTACCGTGCACAACCGTCTTCAAAATCTAGGACATCCAAAATCCTCATTAAAAATTTTATCCAGTGCTGTCTTCCGCGAAACCCTGGCAACTGTCGTTTTAGTTCTAGCCTCTGCAATACACCCTCTGTAGACGCGTATATCTCTCGTTTCATTCCCACTCAAACAAAAATCTTCAGTCTTATTTTATCTTTAAACATTATTCTCCCGTTTCTTTACAAGCGCTGTTTTACCTAACCCCCGCTTAACGTCATTTATCCTACTCTTGTTTATTTAGTGTAACCGTCGTGCTCTGTTAGTAAAATATCCCCAGATTTCTATACCCCTACTGCTCGATTTATTCTGAAAACAGCATGTCTTCGTCCCGCTCCAATAGTTCCTAACTTTCTTGTTTATCAAACTTTTCAAAGGCAAACGTTTCACTAAACATCTGTTATGCTCTCTTCTTTACAAAGGCATGCCAATTATAGCCTTTTTCTCTATAAATCGATATTGTTTTGGTAGGTGCTGTCTGCACCTGTGCTTTGTCCTTATTATATTTTTTCAGCTATTATTTGTTGACAAGACTTTATGTTCGTTATCTTTTTACGACTATACAGTTCTTAGAATTCATAACACGTGCAACTTAAATAACGACTGCCGCTTTAAATATGCTATCAACCTGAAAGCTTCGACTATTTACAATATTAAAACAGATTTTAATTCTGTTTACCGTAATTTACTTTTACATGCATTTACGCAATTATGCGCTTCAAATGATGTTTCCTAACTTATTAATAACTAATATTTACTGGCAATTTGTCAAATACGAACCGATTTTGTTTAAACATGGCTCAAACTCTGCGTGATCCATTTATCCACTTTCTAATTTAATACAAATACAAATTTAAGCTTGCTGATGCCCTTTTATGACCTCAGTATATATATATATATATATATATATATATATATATACATAATCGCTCGCCCTTGGCTATGTAGAATTGTTTTAAAATTGCTATTAAATTACCTAAAACAAAACATTAGCCATTCCAAAAATACAGTTTAAGAAAAATAACGAAGCCAAGACAAATTAAACAACATACACGAATCATATACAAAGGAGCGGCATTCCCATATGTCAAAATCAAAGGGTGCACAGTATCTGCCCGACGGTAAGTTAAGAATTTATAACAAAAACACCACATCGCAATTATAACGATTATTTAAATTCATTATTCAATCATTCTTTTGCTTTATACTTACTAGCAGTTGTGAAATAAAGAACTTTATGAAGGTTATAAAACTCCCAGCATTCTATTTCAGTGTGAAAAATGTAAAGAAAATATTCGTATGGTAACATCAATTTTTGTATTATACTGGAGTAGCGTCAGCACTGTTGTAGACATTACTATACTTCACAACTATATCTTATGTTTGATCTTTTGTATTTTCGGTAATTTTTAAGGTATATGCGAAGGTCGCTGAGACTTTGAAACACCTATATTTCTGTATTAGATTCAAAATTTATGTTTTATGGAAAAACTTTAGTTCATGCTGTCAATTGTCGTTATCAAATAACATAGCGGTTTCAAAATATAGCTTGTCCCTAATCAAGGCGTGGCGCTTTGTTTACGACAGTACAAAAATTACTTGTTGAAAATACTCTGAAATTGCTATATAAACCTAACAAATGATAAAGGAAAGCTTTACTCAGAAATTCTTATGGAACTCTCCACTTAGTCATTAGCTAAATTAATTCGTTAATACAACTTGAATTGTTAATACTTCTAAATAAACATAGAATGCAGTATTCGTTTGACATAAAGCACTGTATTCCCAGTTGACCTATTTAATTTACAACAAAATGAGTCTCTTCTCATTCAATAACGTGCAGCGCATTAGCCCGATTGCGCCTTAATGAGCAAATAGAGTTTCGTGTTTCAAATACGACATATTCAGGATGAAACGTTATTTTAGTAAATCCGTTTTCGTCTTTTTACCTTTGATACGTAAATCGCAACCGCATACTAAAACAAATCGTGGAGAGCCTACACACAGGTTTTCGATAGAATCTACGGTCGTATTTTACAAGTGTCTTGATAATTCAGCTGCAATCTCAGGAGAATTACGGTCTCATGAACTCACCGCAAACTCTTAAGAAACTCGGTGATGTATGCGAGAACTCCTTTAAAATTATAGGATTGGATTTTTAAAGTCTATTTTGTGAAGTCAGTATAATAGTGTTTGAAATTAGAAGCGTCCCGCTCGTTTTGATTAAAATCAATCGTTAATTGCTATGGAAAAGTGATTTCGGCAACCAGCAACGTAGTAAGATATTTCACAGAAGTACATTTCAGAAGCTTATCAAATTCTGGTATAGATTCTTAGACGCGAAAAACTTTCTAAGAGTTCTTACACTTCCATAGTTTATGGCTAGGGTATATTTGAAATTATAAATGTGTTTTAAGATTACCACGGAGCAAGTAAAAGCCATTAGAGTTAATTCAACTTACAATAAAAGTTTTGTACGTACTTGTTCTTCTTAAAAAGTGTTTATACGGTTTACCGAATTACCCAGTGCTTCTTATTTTGATAATAAAGTAAAGATAAAAGGTGAAGGTTATGCATTTTTTTTGGATATACACTAAAGGGTAAAAGTACTAATAAAATAAAATTTTCGGAGAGTTTTAGAACAAATAACTTTTCTTCCAATTTTGGACCTTATCATTTTAAAACTAAGGATAGAACCGACATTTTCCTATTTTTAAAATGGGCATCATAAGGATTTAGTGTGATTACTGTCTCTCATAACTCAAAACTCTCATTCTTAATTAAGCCGTGAGATGTTTTAAGCAAAGTAGTTAATACAAGAAAAATTAGTCGTGACAATCTATTTTTGCTACAAGACACTTATTGGATTATTTGCGCATTACAATCTACTCGTGTAGGACAAATTTTTTTCAAATTTACTACTTTGGCTGCTAATCACCTCTCGAATTAAACGGTAGTAGGTGCTTGCATCACAATGCCCATTACAAAATTGGCCAAACGCGACGCTATAGGAAGGACGACGTGAGTTACGTTTCAGGCCTTGAGAACGTTCTTTTTAAAAACTTCTTCCAAAACTTCTTGTAACAAATTTTATTTCTTATACAGAAATTACAATGAAATTTTAACAAACTTGATTAATAATTCTAAGTCGAAAAAAATTGATAATTGGATTTAATTAAGGGCAAGTAGCCTAAGCAAACGGCAATGTTAAAGCTGAAATACTCAAGACTGGCTGATGGTCTTGGGGCTCCCAGGGTATTTATATTGTCCCTGCCCCTCACATATCTGTGGAAATTTCCAGAGCTCATGTCTGCTTATTTCTTTATTCATTTATACAATACAAAGTAACAATCTTAATTTCTAATAATTGCGGTTTTTTAACCGTCTGCGACCTGCACCTGCTGTATCACTTCCGTCTGGAATACAATGTACTACATCCGTTCTCACAACTTGCATATAACTTAAGTTTTTTATAATTTTCTAATAATTTCTATTTATTTGTTCATATATGGATTGGGGGATTCATAACTCGTGTAGTGCCGAAATGCAGTATCTAAATCTATATTGCTTCAGGTATTTGAAAGATAGAGTTGAAAGTTTATGGTATAGTATTGCACTATACGGCTGTATACAGGGTTATCAATTTCGACGGTCACTATTGAGATTTTAGAAACAGTAAGAGATAGAAATTGGGGCAAAGTTGAAGATTGTGATGCTTGTTAATATTCACAGAAGAAATTGATCGTAACTTTATTTGTTTTTTAGTTATCGTAAAAATTTCGAAAAATGGGTTTTCGTTTTTTGGCTATACCTTTTTTGTTTTCAAAAATTTTTGAAATCTGTAAAAACTTTTTTAAAATAGTTTTTTATGCTAAAAACGATGATGGACTGAAATCTTCATACAACATTTCGACTTTCTAGAACCATCATCAGATTTATTTTTTCTTATGGACGCCATATTAAATTGTTTTACATTGAAATAGACTGTTTTTAACGATTTCAATAATGTATCACACGATATACTTTTCTCTGTAAAACATCCATTATTGACAAGAAAAGAGCATGTCTTGAAAAACTACTGAAACAAATGAGTAGCTTTTGGTGTTAACTTGTCATAATAAGTTTGTATAGTTGGATTGTGATTAATATCTATTTCAATCAACTTAAATGGCGTTTTTGGAACAGCGTGATATGTTGAAAATATTTTACCAAGCACATAATAATTCAGTTATTGCAAGTCGTAATTATTTGGAAACGTATCCCAAACGCCGACAACCTCATAGAACAGACTTTCTAAGGTTTGACATAAATCTTGTTAAATACGGTTCTTCTAAAAAGCCATGCCAAGAATATGACCGAAGATTAGTAACAGAAAATGTACAAAATATCCTACAGCAGGTATAACGTTATTAAATTATTCAATATGAAAATTATTACATTACCTTCAGGTGAATGGCAATCCGACGACTTCAACCAATAGCATAGCCCAGAATTTAAATTTGCCTCAAACTATAGTGTGACGTAGACTTTACATAATAATAAATATAAACTCTACAAGATTCAAGTATCTGAAAATCTTCATGCAGGTGATAATATTCGTCGTTTAAATTTTTGTAATTGGTTAATTGCACACACTACAAACGATGCACCATTTTTACATAAGATCATTTGGTCTGATGAATGTCAGTTTACTAATGTCGGCATGTACAATCGAAAGAATGAGCATTACTAGGACATCGTAAATCCTCGCCGCTTTCGAGAAGTCAGAAATCAAACACGCTTTTACTTGAACGTTTGGGTTGGAATCTTAGGCGATCGCATTTTGGGTCCACTTATATATAATGACACATTAAATGGAGAACGTTATGTACAGTTTATGAACACTCATTTTATAGATTATTTGGAAGACATGCCTTTAACACAAAGAAGAATACTGTGGTTGCAACAAGATGGCGCACCTCCACATAATACAAATTTAGTGCGCAAATTTTTAAGTCAACATTTTCCACAACAATGGGCAGGTAGCCGGGGAGTAGTAACATGGTCCGCAAGATTCCTAAATGTGTCTTGTTTAGGCTTTTTTTGTGTGATACCTTAAAAATAAAATCTATAAAACAGAAAGTCAAGACATTGAAAAACTGAGGCATAAATTGTTAACGCATTTGTATCGAGACGCAGGCGTGATATACAGAGATCAGTAAAGAAAATTGGTTTCAGAGCCAACCTTTGTGTACAAGAAAATGACTTTTAATTTGAACATCTACTGTAATTATTTTTTTTGTAGTTTTGCTTTTGGTGTTTTAAAGTTGTTTTAATTGATGTGTTTGTTAATATTAGATACGTTTTCATTGTAATTCGATTAACCTACAATGGATTGCACGTAAAAATACATCCTGTTTCGTTTTTCAATGCATGGTCTTCTTTTTGTGAATAATAGATGTTTTTACAGATAAAAGTATATCATGTGATGCATTATTGAAATTTGTTGAAAAACAGTCTATTTAAATGTAAAACAATTTAATATAGCGTCCATAAGAAAAAATAAACCAGATGATAATTCTAAAAGTTGAAATCCTTTTGACTTCGGTCTTATCATCGTTTTTTGCATAAAAACTACTTTAAAAAAGATTTTACAGATTTTAAAAATTATTAAAAACAAAAAGTTATAGCCAAAAAACAAAATATAAAGACTTACTGAATGTGTACACGAAATTTTCTTAATAAAATCCAAAAACTGAGAGTATTCTCGTGTAAAAATAATATAATAGTTAAAAATATAAAAATTACAGCAGGGCGCTTTTGGCGTTAGCCATCTTCGGTGCTATGTCAAGTTATTTTAAAAACTTTTATTCCATCAAACTATTTCAATAAATAGAGAGCATTTAAACTATTAAACTAATGTCACGTAATAAAAGACTAGTTAACAAACTGATTGCTCCAATAAATACGGATTACATCTTGCCTGCGTCGTTGATGAAGAAGTCGACTTCATCAACGACGCAGACATATATATATATATATATATATATATATATATATATATATTGCCGTGTATCTCTGGTAAAAGCCTCGCCAGAGTAAAAAAAAACAATTGAGCCCCAACGTTGGGCCGTCATAAATTTGCCGTGAAGCTTCTCTAACATCAAATTTTAGTAACAAAAACACATTCATGCACTTATTAATTTTCTAAAAATCGAAAATTGCACACAATAGAAAAATTTTTCAAAACAAATTATTTCTTACCCAGATTCCTCTCTTCATCACCTTAATTCTTCAACCGCTTTCCTGGCTAGCTCAGTTGGACCTGCTCTTGGATACCTAGATTCACTATCATACTCTTTATCGTTCACGCACACTCCCAATAAAACCACAAAATAATACAACAATCATACAATATTTATTTACCACTATTTACAAATAAAACTTCAAGATTATTTACATTTCGGTGCTCAAGTTACACCTCAATAAATTCTATTTTTGTCAAGTTCAGTATTTTAACTAGAAATAGTAAGCACATTGAATGTAACCGGAGCAAATGGGCTCTGAATAATACTTTATTTTTCGTTCTTTATTTATAATTAATTTTAATTAGGACACTCTGGAGTATGGTGAGCTCATGATAACCCAGTTTTTTTATGATTAATGTATGCTTTTTACTTAGCATACGCTTACTGCAAACAAAAAAACCCATGTACTCGTAACAATAAAAATTTAAATTCCTGATGGAACGTTAATAAGCTTTATATACACCTTAAGATTTATATTTAAATTCCATAATAAAAGTTAGTTATACGTATTATTTTCAATACACAAAATAATGCAAAATACCATCATAGTTCACTCTCACACATCACAATAACTTTCACAGTTTATAAAAAACAACAAATTCTAAAGCGTTACCTGGAATTTCTTGAAGATCTCTACTCCGTTGACGATGTCGTTAAGTTGTTTTCGCTTTCGGTTTCGTCGTTCTGCTCTGCTGGCCGCTTCTATCTATTTGTAGATGAACACCATCTAAGTTGTGCTGCATGCTCTGCCTTCACGATGCATCCAAATCCAGATCCAAATTTATTACACTTCTTTCATAATTGCGTACTTTAGTTTAATTTAATTTAATTTACGTGACTTCACGAGCTTGTTAAGATATATGTTGCACCTCAAAAAAATTCTAGACTCGACACTATCCGGGTTTCAAAGTTATGAGGCCGACACTGTACTATTTAATTTAAAATAATTTTATATACTTACAAGCTCGTGGTAAATTTCTGTTTGTGGTCTGACGCGATGAAAGTACTAAGAGAACGAAGTTAAAAAAAAGAGCGATGCTAATTCTCTTCGAGTATTTATACAATTCGAATGTAACCTCTCCAGACCTTCCTAACGCGAAACATTTAATTAAACTAATTCGTTCTTCAAATTTTGGTTCAACCGTTTTTAAAGTCTTCAAAATTTAGCGCATCGTTATTATATTTTCCGAAACATTAACATTCAATATTCTCGTGCTTGTCTGTTCTACAGCTAACTATATAAACCAAAAAGATATTCAATGACGTCTTGAAACCCCGCCTGTATTAACGCTATTCCTCTCTTATGCATATTCTGTTTCCTTCTAACCTTGTTTTAGTGGTAGAAATCGATATTACTGTCCGCGTTTCAAACTAACCCATGTGGACTGAATACGTGCGTTTTGAAATAAACTGCTATTATGCCTGTCTCTTTCCGAAGCATTTCATTGATCGCATATAACTTCTGCGCTTTAAGGAAACTTTTAGATAGCGTTCACGCTAAAACATCCGACCGTTTGCACATTATACCTCGAATCTTGAGTTTTATCTATACAAATAAGGGGAACATGACATTTCGAAAACATGCAGGTGTTCAATTAACAAACGTTTTAAAACCACATTACTAAAAGTTTACGTTTTAAGGTATTGGATATTCAACGGCTGTTTATGTGTTAGCAGAGCTTTTCATCTTGGTATTATCGATTTTTTATGCTTTTATGCGTATTAGACGTAATTACCCGTTCAATTAAACTCAATTAAATTAATTAATAAATTACATTGGCTTCTCCAATTTATTTTTTTTATGAACCTATCTAAATTTTAGTCACTATTTGTAAATTTATGGTAATACCTGTTCCTTTAAAATGAACTAAATAAAATAAATTTCGCACGTAAATTCTGGTTGTTTCCTCTACGCAAGGTGTTTGAAATTGCCTTGTTTATAGTTAAATTTAGCCCTTTAAAACCACTACTGTATCTATGGTAAAAGCCTCGCCAGAGTAAAAAAAAACAACATTCGAGCCCCAACGTTGGGACGTCATAAATTTGCCGTGTAACCTCTCTAACATCAAATTTCAGTAACGAAAATACATTCGAGCATTTATTAATTTTCTAAAAATCGAAAATAGCACACAATAGGACAATTTTTCAAAACAAATTATTTCTTACCCAGATTTCTCTCTTCATCACCTTAATTCTTCAACAGCTTCCCTGGCTAGCTCAGTTGGACCTCCTCTTGGATACCTAGATTCACTATCATACTCTTTATCGTTCACGCACACTCCTAATAAAACCACAAAATAATACAACAATCATACAATATTTATTTACCACTATTTACAAATAAAACTTCAAGATTATTTACATTTCGGTGCTCAAGTTACACCTCAATAAATTCTATTTTTGTCAAGTCCAGTATTTTAACTAGAAATATTAAACACATTGAATGTAACCGGAGCAAATGGGCCCTGAATAATACCTTATTTTTCGTTCTTTATTTATAATTAATTTTAATTAGGACACTCTGGAGTATGGTGAGCTCATGATAACCTAGTTTTTTTTATGATTAATGTATGCTTTTTACTTAGCATACGCTTACCGCAAACAAAAAACCCCATGTACTCCTAACAATAAAAATTTAAATTCCTGATGGAACGTTAATAAGTTTTATATGCCATAATAAAAGTTACTTATACGTATTATTTTCAATACGCAAAATAATGCAAAATACTATCATAGTTCATTCTCACACATCACAATAACTTTTATAGTTTATAAAAAACAACAAATTCTAAAGCGTTACCTGGAAATTCTTGAAGATCTCTACTCCGTTGACGATGTCGTTAAGTTGTTTTCGCTCTCGCTTTCGTCGTTCTGCTCTGCTGGCCGCTTCTAGCTATTTGTAGATGAACACCATCTAAGTTGTGCTGCATGCTCTGTCTTCACGATGCATCCAAATCCAAATCCAAATTTATTACACTTCTTTCATAATTGCGTACTTTAGTTTAATTTAATTTAATTTACGTGACTTCACGAGCTTGTTAAGATATATGTTGTACCTCAAAAAAATTCTAGACTCGACACTATCCGCATTTCAAAATTATGAGGCCGACACAGTACTATTTAAATTAAAAATTTTTATATACTTAAAAGCTCGTGGTAAATTTCTGTACGTAGGCTCAATCGATGAAAGTGCTAAGAGAACGAAGCTAAAAGAGAGCGATGCTAATTCTCTTCGAGTATTTATGCAATTCGAATGTAACCTCTCCAGACATTCCTAACGCGAAATCCTTCATTTAAAATAATACTTCTTAAAATCATGGTTCAACCGATTTCGAAATCTTCGAAATTTAGCGCGGCGTTACGATATTTTCCGAAAAATTAACACTCAAATTTCCCCCGTGTTTGTCTGTTGTACAACCAACTATACAGACCAATAAGATATTCAATGACGTCTTGAAAACCCCGCCTATACTAACGCTATTCCTCTCTTATGCATATTCTATGTTTCATTTTAACCTTGTTTGAGTGGTAGAAATCGATATTACTGTCCGCGTTTCTAACTAAGCCATGTGGACTGAATACGTGCGTTTTGAAATAAACTACTATTATGCCTGTCTCTTTCCGAAGCATTTCATTGATCGTCTATCCCTTCTGCGCTTTAAGGAAACTTTTAGTTAGCGTTTATGCTAAAACATCCGACCGTTTGCATACTATACCTCGAATCTTGAGTTTTATCTATACAAATAAGGGGAACATGACATTTCGAAAATATGCAGGTGTTCAATTAACCAACGTTTTAAAACCACATTTTTAAGAGTTTACGTTTCAAGATATTGGATATTCAACGGCTGTTTATGTGTTAGTAAAGCGTTTCACCTTGGTATTATCGATTTTTTATGCTTTTAGGCGTATTAGACGTAATTACCCGTTCAATTAAACTCAATTAAATTAATTAATAATTTGCATTGGCTTCTCTAATTTATTTTTCTTACGAACCTATCTAAATTTTAATCACTATTTGTAAATTTATGGTAATACTTCTTTCTTTAAAATGAACTAAACAAAATTAATTTCGCACATAAATTCTGGTTGTTTCCTCTATACAGGGTGTTTGAAATTGCCTTGTTTATAGTTAAATTTAGCCCTTTAAACCATTACAATAAATATATATATATATATATATATATATATATATATATTGCTGTGTTTCCTCAGTATCTGCTCGTTGTAACGCCTGTAACTCATGCCCCACAAATTGGGTGCCATAATATGTTGTGTTCGTTGTTATTTGAAGCCCAACTAAATGTGCTGTTATAATAAATTTTATGATGCTTACCTTCGAAAAATCCCCAAAAATTTTTAATGTAATACAAAATTTTCCACCTACTTCAAATTGAAGCCCTACCACCTAGACTTTCAATTTATACCAATTAACACCAATATCCTCTGAAGTTGTTTTTCACTCGGACGCCAAAACCTCTAGCTTCTTCGGAGATATCCGCCACGGCTGCTAACTCGTTCCCTGAATATTCTAACCTACTAAAAATAACACTGACTGCCAAAAGTACATAAATATTTATTAACATATCCAATCCGTTGCATATCAATTCAATTTACATACCTCATGTATTTTAAGCTCAAAAACATTTTATTATTTGTGGTATATAATAGCTCAGTTTAAAGAAAATAAATTTAAAGTCATGCTACATTAATCCTGAAACAAAGTAACTGGGCTTATTTCCAACCTTTACTTTATACCCCAGGTCAAATACGTGCTCATAGTAAACCTTCTTTTATCTACGTGCTAGCAACCGCACTGCAATTTCCTAAAAACCCATTCACCTTTTACAAAAATTATAGTTTTCACCTTCAAGCGATATCATCAAATTATTACATAAATTTTTCATTAAGTTCTTTTTAAATTGACTCATTAATTAAAATGCCTTTATACCGTAATAAATACACAAATTCACAAAATTGTCTCCCAGAAAATCACCAACGAAAACAGACAAAAGTCTTATAAGTGGAGTTACCTGGATTTTGTTTCAAGTGCTCTCTACATGTACACTATCTCCAACTTGATCCTCCTTTTCGACTGCGCGTTCAGATACTGTCTCCAGGTTCTTTACATGGACACCATCTCCAACGTGATCCTACTTCTCGACTGCCTGTTCAGATACTGTT
Source organism: Platerodrilus igneus (assembly GCA_036346225.1). Taxonomy (NCBI): domain Eukaryota; kingdom Metazoa; phylum Arthropoda; class Insecta; order Coleoptera; family Lycidae; genus Platerodrilus; species Platerodrilus igneus. The sequence goes on along the minus strand of JARFIW010001325.1, from coordinate 9,824,251 downwards.
TCCAGGTGGCCTCTCACCATCGGGAACACACCGTTTCTAATTAAATTCTTTCCCACAAGTGCACGGTACTACCATGCTCTCGTGCAGTTGCTGGTCCATCCATACATTTACTCTGTACTCCGAGTACATACGCCACCTTCAAACACCCACTACTAAACTTACTTGCGTTATAATTTTGATTATTTATAGCCAAATATATAAAAAAGACACTCACTTCTGCTAATTTAACTGTAACATTACTCAATCACTTTGCTATGTAGTTAGGTAGGCGATCGTAAGGAAAGACAAAAGAGAAGAGAGCGATTTACCACCCCCTATGGGTTTATATCAGTTCCTAAAGCTGCCCCCTACATCAGTTTCTAACACCCCTATCGCACTTTCCATGGTATCACAGCACAAACACGCCAACGGTTGAACACTTCCACAAACTATTCAATTATCCTTGACAAAATCTAAGTATTTTTAGCCTACCGTGCTCAACCGTCTTTCAAATTTAGGAAATTCTTGCTCCAAACAAGCTCGATACCCCAAAATTCTAGCAACTGCCGTTTTAATTTCTAGCCTCTACAATACGCCCAATGTAGACGCGTATATCCCTCGTTTCGTTCCCACTCATAAACAAAATCTTCAGTCTTACTTTATCTTTAGACATAATTCTCCCTCTTGTTTACAAGCGCCGTTTTACCTAATCCGCGCTATCGTCATCTCTTGTTTATTTAATATTACCGTCGTGCTCTGCTAGTAAAATCTCCCCAGATTTCTATACCCTTTCTGCTCGATCTATTCCGAAAACATAGCATGTTTTCGTCTCGCCCCAAAACCTTTCAAAGTCAAACGTTTCACTAAACATCTGTTATGCTCCCTTCTTTACTAAAGCATGCAACTATAGTCTTTTCTCTCTATAAATCAATATTGTTTTTGCACGTGCTGTCTGCACCTGTGTTTTGTTCTCATTATATTTTTCTAGCTATTATTTGTTGACGAGATTTTATTATATATTTTATATATATATATATATATATATATATATATATATATATATATATTGCTACGATATCGCCGTACACCCGATGTGTTTAAACGCTCAGTTGCTTTGCTGACCGCTACCTCTCTGTGCCTCTAAAATATCTAAATTAATTTTATAATTAACACAATTAAATTTATGCCTCGACTAGCGCAGTTATACCGTGCACAGAGTGAACGACGATAAGATAACAGAGAATATTTACCCACACCACTCTAACACCTCATATATTTGAATAAGATAAACAAAATTCACCAAATTTTGTATAATAGGCTAAGAAAATGTACTATTTATAACTTTACGTCCTTGTAATATTACTAGCTATAAAAACTTTTGAATCATATGAAAATAAATATTCTTATTAAATTTGTTCACTTCCAAAATTTTAAGCAATTAAAGCCAGTAAAAATAATTGTGTTTTATATAGATAGCTTCGTGAGCGTTCAAAAAGACTATTTCCCTGTCAACGTAATTTTTACGTTCTAACTAAGATTTTTTGTTAACCTTTTACACAGAAATTACCCATAGGTATTACTTGTGAGTTATTTGTTTATGAAATATTTGAAATAGGACATGCAACATTCAGGAAATTATAAATTTAAATTCTGACCTTGTATCTTTCTGTTGACCCCTACGGAAGCTTCGTGACCCAGGTCGATTGTTGGTTCTAGTCGTTGACCCTTAGCTTGACTCTTAAAACAGTAATCCACAGTTTTCCAATAACTTGTTGACGTTCTTTAATGAATCCTTTAGTTGCTTATTTAGATTACCATTATCATTAGATCTCAGATAGTTTCTTAGAATATTACTTAAATAGTTTCTTAGAACATTACTTAGAACATTACTTGGCACACTACTTAGATGATGACTTAGATAATTACTTATAGCCGTTTTTAATACTAACCGCAGATTATCACTAACACGTACTTCACGCACTTCTACTAATTTTTACTTGAATTCTTTACGTTATTTAATTTTATGTGACTTTCGACTTCACTTAATTTCAGATTCACGTAATAAATTCGTCTAGAGTGGTACAGCCGTACATCTTTAATGGAATGAATGCATGTTATCAGTTTTGGTTCTTTATATAGAACAAGTTTGTTCCTTCCTATCTCTTAATCTGTTGGGTTTATACAAAATTGCTTACTCTATGCATTTGACTTTGCACGTAGACATAATTTTGTATTGGGGTTTGCTAACAAGTGTTGTAATTTAAGCTTGAAACATCACGTAGACATAATTTTGTACAGGAATGCATTAAATTTTCTACTTAATTCTGCACGTATTCAAAAACCTATAATTCCATATTTTGTTTACCCATGCAGGGCTTTACAAAAATGTGGCGATTTCTACATTTCTAATGTTACGTACGCGTTTTGCCCTAACATCTATATCTTATTGCGTTATAAAATATGCTCGTTTTTCTAACGTATGTTTTATACGTTTTATTGCCTTCTGTTTCTTACGCAATGCGTCGAGTTTTAAAGGGATTTGTTTCGGGTTTAAATATGCCAAATTTGTATTTATTTGGAGTTTAAGAATGCATTAAATGTTTCTAAAATAAATTGGGTTGCGCCCAGACTTATTTCTTTTACTAAATGCGGTTCAGTTATTACAGAATGAGCTTCCTTATATTTTATACCAGGTGATTTATATTTGCTTTGGCGCTTGATATTGTTTTAAATGTTTAGAAATGTATTGAATGACTTCCAAAATTATTTAATTTTGATTAAAGTTTTTTAAGTTATTGCAGAATGAGCCTCTTTTTAATAATTGGTTGTTGATTTTATACAAGGTGATGGAATTTACTCTTTACATGATGACAGAATTATGTACTTTTTATGTGTGTTAAAGTGACAGTTGTTTTCGCCTTAATACTGACCAAATCGTAATTTATAACGTTATACTTATACATATTACACATTTCCGTTTCATTTCTAGTTAAGAAGCATATTAAAGATGATCTACAAACGTTTGCAATACATTTAACAAGATTTTTATATACCTTGGAAATAATTTACATGAAACAGTAATGAAGTTTTATTTTTTTCTTAAAATCCTCCCTGTATTTGTCATCGATGACATTCATAACATTCACTATGGTCTTTCACACATAAAATGGAATTTAATATGGACAATTCGAACTCAAAAATACTTATTAACACATACCACATCAAGTTCCCAATATATATTAATGATTTTTCGTGTAATAATTGTGTCAAGTTTTACAACAGTTATCATACCTTAAGAACACACCTAAAATGTGCCCACAACTCGAAAGTAGAATTCAAGTATGGAATTTGTAACAAATGCTTTGCAGATCTATGATTAATAAAAAACCACTACCAACAATCACATGATTCTCCTTCTATATACAAATCACTAACCACAGAAAAAGATACAACTCAAGCAAGTCATATAAAAAAAAATTAGCCAAACAACTCAAATTGACTGACTAGTAGAGAAACTTAAAAATTTAACTGCAACATTACCACACATTCCTAAATCCGCAAGACCGTTAGCAGCAATAGTAATCTGTCATATACTAAATTAAGTAATGAAATATAATACATTAACGGAATGGAGAAATGTTTTTCTTTTCCCACAAATATGCTTTTGTGTTACCAATATCAGGAACAAGACTTCACTAACAAATGAGGTCAAACAAGCTCTTAATTCATTCTCTACCAACTTAAGTAACCTTATTAATAAAATGTTGTCACCCAACAAACACCTTACTAACCATAAAAAGAAAGAGTCAACCGATACAATCTGTGCGCGCATAATATTATTAAACGTAGAAAAAAGGAAATATTTCAGGTGCTGCTCGTATCGTTTCATCTACAGCTGTTATCGTCCGTCCTTCTACACAATTATTTTAGCACTGTCCTCACTCCACTCTAAAAATACATCAAACTAAAAAGATAATTTGAATATACAACCATACTCATATGATCCATTGAACGTATCATCACAAGATGTCGAAAACGCAATACGATCTTTCAACAGACATTCTTCAGTCCGCTTTGATGATTTTCGCACGATTTATCTCCAAGAAATGACAACCATCCCCGTTGGAGATTCCGGGGGACAACTACTACAAACACTTACATTATTTGTAAACTGGGTCACATTCATAAAGATATATGTTCAATTTTTTTGGAGCAAAACTATGCGCCCTAACAAAACCAACCGACAATTTTCGACCAATCGCAATCGGTTGCACACTACGAAGATTATGTTCAAAAATCGCTGCCCGTTGTCTTAATGAGACCTGTCCAAATCTGTTCTATCCGTTACAGCTAGGCTGTGGAATATCAATGGGCGCCGAAGGAGCAGTTTATAGCGCCAGAGCATACTGTATAGAATCGATGGACAACTGCAATAGCTTAGAAGACGAAAATTACAAATGTCTATTAAAAATTGACTTCTCTAACGTCTTTAATAACATTAAAAGAAAATTTATATTATCAGCCGTTCAAAAACACTTTTCCAAGTTTATATAATTATGTAATATCATCCTACTCTAGAACAACCTTTTTAATCCATGACGAAAGCATCATTTCTTCTGAAGTAAGCGTTCAATAAGGAAATCCTATAGAACCCTTATTATTTAGCGTAACGATTCAAGATTTAATACAATCCTTAACAAACGAATTAAATATTTGGTACATAGATGACAGAACACTAGGAGTTCAACCAAATAATATATTACAAGACTTTAAAACCATTCAGAAAGAAGGCCAAAGGATGGGCCTTTCATTGAATACTAAAAAGTGCGAATTAATCATCCTTTCAAAAGCACCGTCATTCAACAAAATCTTACTTGCAATTCCTGAAACAAAATTTGATGAATACGCTTCCTAGGGTCACCTATAGGAAACACCGCAATAACTAGTGACCTTTCAAATAACCTCGTCGGCGAACGCATTAAATCAATTTGGTTAATAAAGATGATTATGTATGCAATACCTTTTATATCTGGCTTGTTTGTGAGAATATTTCGTTTCCCGTTATTTTATATTTGGGTGGACACAAATAATAATTTACTTTATTGCTAACAGAATTAGGAATAAAAATATAATAGATTATAATCAGTCTATTGCTTATTTCAACGCTCATTCTGCAACCCTTAGATTTGGGGCTATTTAGATCCATGAAAATAAAGTGGAAGACGGAATTTAAAAACATTAAAGTTGAAAATAATTACGCACATATGAGGAAAGAAACTGTATCATTCAAAATTTCTAGCAATATTATTTGTCGACATTACCGCTATAAATTCGTTATTTTAGTATTTACTTAACAACGTTTTATTGTATTATTGATTCTAGTACTCTTGAAAATTTAATAACCCTACAAATTTCAAGGTACACTACAATTTCACTCGGAATTTCAATCTGCAATGTATTATGTGGTTCCAGCTGATAACATATTTAAAACCAGTTTCGCGTGCTCTTAGTTCTTTAATTATATTGTCTAAGATATTGGAGTTCGATCGTCTATTCGTGACAGTTAGTCACTTTTTGTTTTCTTGTTGAAGTTAAAGGTCTGTTGCTGTTACCAGGCAGTCAAAATGGCGTCAGAAATAGGTTTTCCTGGCGAAGACGTCGAAACAGAAAAGGCAGATGATAAAGAGTTGTCTGATGCAACTCACGTGCCATTTATAACTCTATCTTCGCAACGGTTTGTGTGAATATGAAATTAATCTAAATTTATAATGAAATTTATTACAGTGCAACTTAGTTTACCTTCAACTTAGCTTACGTTCAAGTTAATTTTACTTTCATGGAACTCAATACATATAAATTGTATGCTGTTACATTGGACAAAATTGGATTTTCCATCCGCATTTAAGAATGCAATAAATTGTTGATTGACCGACGGGTGGTTTGAAGGTTAACAGGTTATTGCTGTCGATGGTAAGACCGTTCAATTTTTAAGATTATGCTGCGTTTTACGATGACTCATTCCGTATAAATGTAGTGATTTGTTGAAAAATTATAAACTACCTAATATTGCTGTATGGAATCAACTATTTGTTTGTTCATGAATAATTTTGTGATATATTTTGTTAAAAGGGTTATCCTCTTTCTGAATTTGTATATAATTGATGATGGGTTCAAGTTCATAAATTATTCTTAAAATTTACCCGCTTTATACAAAAGAAGTATTTTGTCCAGATAAGTGATTGTCACTTATTAATTATAAAATCAAGTTTAATATTCAATTTTAAGGATATTGTTTATCTTGTTTGTCTCAAATTACATGTCAGGATGTTTACTTAATAAAGCCTAACACCAGAAAAGTGAAGGTTAAACTGAAAAATAAAATATTTAATAATTTTGTTGCATGTTGAGTAATTTTAAAAAAAAAATGTAAAGTCTTTTGTAGCGGTACCCCAGACTATTAATTATTAAAATAAATATTGTTACATATAATCAGAAATCATATTAAGATTTAGTAGTAATTAAATTTTGAATTTAATGTTTTACGCCTTCTGTGTAAAACATAGAAAATACGCTAAGAATTTTGTCTGTAATAAATTATATTAATGGTGGTTTGTATTCTATTCTAAAAAGAATATAGAACTATTTTTTTGACTTTAATGTATTATTGAAGAATTATTAAATTTCTCCAAAAGTGATAAGATAGTTGAAAGATTCCACTCGCTATAAATTCATATAATGATACAATGAAAATTAATTGAAACTGAAAATAAGGCTTTTGTTTATAAAGGATTATAAGATATAAATGGTATCTTTGTTGGCAGTGTTTATGTTTCAAGGCTGTCCTAGGACTTCGTCAGTCCATTGAAGAAGAAAAACAGAAGTAAGTAACATATTTCTGGTAATCAAACTTTGTATTTAACGAGGCTGTTCATAATTTAGGTTTCCAAATTTTTCTTTTTTGTAAATTGATTCAGTCAGTTGCATTAAAAAAAATTTACGTGGCGACCATTATTTTATTTTCCAAATTTAATAAACCTACTGACCCAATCTCATGCGACCGCGGGCCAAAACCCAGTTAGGTAAAAGTCTTTCAAGAGTTTTCTTTTACTAAAAGCCGTTTTCCATCCTAACTTTACCCTGTGCTTGCTATTATGATATAAGAACCCTGAACAGCTAAATAAAAAATCAACTTTGATTTTTTTCATACCAACAAAACGTTTGCACCAGTTTTGAAAACTGCTTTAACATCAATATTTAATTTAGGTTTTTTCGCATTTCTTTCAAAGCACGTGGTCTTCATTCATTTGATGTAGAAAATATATACTTCAATAAGCTTATTAGCGACGGCAATACTCCTTTAGACAAAAAAGAAACAGTCAATTCTCAAATAGTGGATCATTTGAGATACTTTGAATCGTATCTCGAAGTAAAAACTGTCGATCAATTTTACAAAACAGTACCTTCATCATGGAACGACAATCTTAGAGATAGAAGTTTATATGATACTTGGTTTAAAATATATCAGAAAACTGGCTTTCTGATTATAGGAAAGAGCAAAATTACGATCGAAGTTTACTCTTACACGACAATTAGGAAGATAATAACACATCACATGAAAACTGCTCGACATAACCAATACGTCAATCGAAGGAATACCTATAGTATCTATGTATGAGAAAGGCGATTCAGTTATGTCCGACAATACTAACGCAGAATGTATAAAAGATTAGGCTGTTAATACTAACAACGAAAACCGAGATTAAGAATGATTAAGATGACTTGACAGAACACATGACTGAAAATACACCTAGAATAGTTAGTTATACTGGAAAATCGATTAATAAATGTGGCATCGGTAGATCAGTATCAAGATGTACAGCAACAAAGAGATAACTAGGTAGAACGTGTAGGTGTAAACTTAGCTAATATAGAAAAAATAATAAATAACGTAGCACCATTAGATAACCTAGGTAACAAAGAAACATCGGAAACATTTAGAAGGTACCAGAAAAATAAAATAATGTTAAAAAACCGGTAGCGAAAGAAACTGAAAAGTCGTGCAATACATCTAACTATTTGCTACGTGTTACGTTATTCTGTGCGGACAAGGAAGAACACAACACAGTAAGTAGTAGAAAGAATCACCTACACCGATTACCCCAACAAATACAGGACAGAATCGAACTCCAAAAAAAATCAGAGTTCGAGCTAGCTCAAAAACGCCAGAGAGTGGGGTGGGTGACCTAGAAAGAAAAAATTGGAATCCTCAGTAACAAGGAAATTATATTAGGAACATGTTTGAAGAGTCCCAAAAGAATATTTTCCAACGTTGAAAATACATATTAGTGTAATTGTTCGTTACAACATGATGTACATAAAGCGTCAATTTACATATATAATATAGTATAACATATACCTCAAGAATATCAAACATAAAATCTTACTATCTAAATACACGCATACTTACAATATGTTCCAACCTTAAATATGTACAAGAAATATCGAAACAATAATATAGTAAGTAAAAGGTAGGAAATGCATCTTGTAACATTAAAATTTTAAAGAGTCCGTTGTTGACGTTCACATTAATTTATACAGTAGAAAGCAACCATTAGAAAAGCAGTCTAAACGCATTCAAATTTTTAAACAGTAATTTATGAAAATAAATTTATAATAGTTCGTGTTTGTGTGCGGGCGTTACCGTCGGTCTGTAATGGAGCTATCTTCTTTGTGGTACAATCTCAGAAAATGCTGCTGGGGCTGAAACAACTTAACTATACTGTACTAGCACTAACGCATTTTAAAAGCGCGACTTTATACGCTCAAAGGACGTTGTATAACAGTAGTAGAACGAAGTCGAATACTAAACAGCAGTCGATTAAGTAAATAAAAATTTTTCAAAGTTGCTGTATTTATACAGCTTTGAAAACATGGAAAGAAAATATAAAACCATTCCCACCGATATTGGTACAGAATAGTCTAAAAAGGCAGTCGGAAATATATACAACGGCAAAACCTTCCTAGAATTAAAAAAACTGTACGATAATTAATTCTATTAAATTTTGTTGTGCGGATGGGAAAGGAAACTACATTTTAAAATATTCCTGCGAGTTATGCACATATCAGCACTGTATAGCAAATCGATTTGCCTACCCTTCTCAAACAGAATTGAGGTTTGTATGATTATCAATCCACCCTACAAATATTCCATGAATAACTAACGGGGAGAAACGTTACTACCCATAAAACTTGAGCAACGAACACTGCAGATATAACAACATAAAATTTTAGGGAACACGAGCAAATTACAAACACATTTGAGCATGTAATCGTTCCAAAGAACCTATTTAGAAGTAGTTTTAACAACCAGCTGATATAACGAGCAGCCGTTTAGAATATTTTACGAAGAATTGATAAACGCGAGCGTCTCGATTTTAGAAGTGGTTTTACAATAGCATTTATTTCGACGAAAAACTATTTGAAAATACAAAAGCGTATTTCAAGGAAGAGTGTTTGTTTGTTTTAACGAATACCTATGAGATATACAAGTGACGATTTTAATATTTGTTAAGTTTAGAATATTTTGAGAGAATAGCATAAGAAGGGGTTTAGATTAGTGTTTCCAATCAAGGTTGTTGTAATTTAATGCAGAATCGCTCTATTTCAGCAAGTTATTGTAACACATTGTATAGTATTTCCAGCAGTGCTTATATCTTTTTTTTCAATTTCAGTTTTCAATAGTGGTTTTAAATCCCCCATTTCGTAAGATTACTTTTTCCAACAAAGGAAGTGTTGAATTCCGAAAACAGGTAATTGCTTCAAACTAATTTTATTTTATTTGCAAAAGTTACCACAGTAATCTCCACTAAACGTGAAAGCATTCTGTGAATGTAGATGTTCTTCTGATGTAGGCATCTAATTTCAAAACGTAAACAATCTAGTTACAATGTGAAAATGAAAATGTTTTTAGAAAATCGACGATCGACAGTCCATGGAAGCTTAATCTAGAGAATGGTGATTAAGGACAAACGAACAGGCGCCGAATTCGATTCAACTCTTAACATCGACCGCTAAACAATAAAATCAGTTATTTTATTTTCTGTTAATTGCGGAAAGTGGATACAGCAATAAACAATGTTTAGTATACCATTGAGCAATTAAGCCAAGTAGCAATGCACTAGATAACGGGTTAAGCTCATCCGCAGCTATTGGAAGTCCAATTCTAAATATATATTTTATCTGTCATCCAATTATATCAGCATGCAAGCTATAAAGGGGAACGTAATTAGACCATTAAAATCTTAGAGAAGCAGAGTAGCGCCATAGACTTCGTTCGTGTAAATTAAACCCATTACCAAGTTTAAGTTAATTTTAATCTACATGTTGCTAACACTTAAAACTACAAAGACGATTAATGCGATAAAATATGCACGAGATAATTAAGCAAAAATTTCATTAAACAGCGCATTAGTAGATAACACTGGAAATCTTTTATGTAACTGGTACTTTACTAGATGCAGTAGGTAATTAGAACACAAGCTCTGCCATTATTTCGAATTAAACTTTCTCAGTCAGCATCGTCGTCTTGAGAAAACTTCCTTAGTGCTTGTAGTAGTTTGAATTTATTGATTTAACGTCAGCACCCTCAATAAAAGAACAATAGGGAATATAAAATGCCGCCCGGTTATTTTTAAGACTTATATGCTAATGAGACTCGAAGCTTTTTATCTGGGTTGGATGAAAACTTGGAGTTTGTCTAATGTTGTTCAACATATCAGTCAATAAAAATGACTACATGACTATTATGAAATCCCAATACCGTTTAGTAAGTTAAAGTTTGGTCAGCACTTTTCATGAGAATTGGAATTCCATATCCTGATTAGTTCTACTGTATATCAAACAATCTTATGAATAATTCATGTATGCTCGTTTCAATCAATGATAATGTACGGATTTCATTATAGATTGCAAGTGTTGTTAATTATATCTAACGGTATAGATCGGAAATAAATGCTTAAACATATGAGAGCCTTATATGCAATGGTGGTTATCTAGCTTTAACTAAAAGTCAGTTCTTATACCAGTAAAGGCAGGTTTTCAAACTGCGGTTAACTGTTGTTTATTATTTAACGTAGGTTAGGTTTTGGCTGTTGGGCGCTGCCTTTTTAAAAAGTTTTTTCCAAAAACTCTTCTAACAAATTTATTTAAACGGAATTACAATTAAAATTTAATTTACAAGTACTGTATTAAAAGTATTCTAAGTTGAAATTACTATTAAATGAACTAAACTAGGGCGAGTAGCCCGAACAACCAACAATGCTAAAGTTGTGAGGCTCAAGACGGACTGACTATTTTGGACTCTCCAAGATATTTATGTTGTCCCTGACTCTCATATTGCTTGTGGGAACTAACTGCAGAGCTCATGTCTGTTTATTTTTTTATCCATTTATACAATACAAAGTAACAATCTTAATTGCAGTAATCGCGGTTTTATAACCTACTGTGATCTGCACCGGCAGTATTACGTTGCGTCTGGAATACAATGTATTCACATCCGTTCTCATGTCTTCTGTCCGACTTTTATTAACTTTATATTATCTATCCTTGAATTATGCAATGTTGCAAGTTAACTTATGATTAAATAATTCCATTTAATAATACATATATTTGAATTGGGCAATATGTAACTCTTCCCGACGTAAATGAAAATTTAGGGTTTTGCTTAATTTTTTAAAATTCATTGTCCCCCAAGGGTACATTTATTGTTTCTTTGTTTTTTGACTAAACTTCGGTTTCTATTTTCTTATATCTAAGATACATTTTGTACAATATATACATAGTTAATAAATTGATTACAGTAATTAATAAAATTATCCAAACACTTATGTTATTATAATGTAATTTTGGCACTTTTAACTCACTTAAGTGTTCTTTGTAATTGTCCATTAACTTCATGGCTTGGTTGAGATAATCTAGGTCTAGGTGCTCTCGTTGCATTGGTTTCTTGTTGATTTTGTGGTCTTCGGGTTGTGTAATATTGAACTGTAGTTCCGGTAAATTTACGAATTTCTTTGTTACTGTTGGGTCTTTGTATACTCGAATAATTTCGTTTTTCAATTTTAGACAACAATCTTTTTTAATAGTGATTACTTTGCTTCCAGTTAATGCGAAATTGTTTTCGTCTTGGTTTCAATGGGCGGTTGCTATTACTTCTTGTAAAAATACAGCAATCCATTTGTTTTCCGTAACTTTTTGAATTTTCATGTTGGTGATTTGTACTGGTTTTGCTTTACAGTTGTTGTATTGATTTGAGAATCTTAATAATTGTATTTCACAGGGTTATCTGTTTGAATAGCTGTTGTCGTTAATGATTGGCATAAATATTGGCTTGATGCTACTTTTTTGCATTTTTCGTTCGTGTAGCCGTACCTAAATTCATTTGGGGAAAGGAACTTGGTTTTAAGGATAATAACTTAATACCTGCTAGTAACTTTCATGGGGAAAGCAAAGCAAATAAATGATAATAATTATAAGTATTACTTTCTACTATGGAGATTTCTATTGAAAATGTGATTTTGCTATTCTTTGCATAACCTTTCACTATGGCTATTTTTTCAAATATGAGTATGTTTGATTTTACTACTTCAAAGGGTAGTTTACTGTTAGTTATAAGTGATCTAATTCTTCATAATTCATTTAATATGTCAATTGGTTCTATAATACTAGAATGTAGTGTGTTTAGTTTTGCAAATGTTACAGAGTTTTCTAATGTAGCTAAAATTTGTTGGATTACAGTAAAGGCTGATATTAATTGAGTAAATATCGTGTTAAATCTGATTGTCTCGCATTCCTAACATTGTAGTTTGCATGTTACTTTCAAGGGTTTGTATTCTATTGGCTATACTGTCTTGGTTTTTACTTGCTTTCTTAGCGTATCATTATATTTTATTATAGTTGACTGGGTTAAAGATATTTGATTTCTAACAATGGTTTTTATGTCATTTTGGTTTTCAATTAAGTGTTGTATTGCGTTGTCATATCGTTCCGTATCTTGGTTGTCCAAATTGCCTGTGATAGCTTTTACAATGTTACCTAGTCCGTTAATAAGTCCTCTTTTTTGCCTTGTGATTTGATCTGTTGGTATTAATCTATTAAATCTATTTTTTGTGTTCCTTAAAATGTTTTCTTTTATACTGTTGTAATTAAGCATCTCTATCGCGTATTCTTTCCGAAATTTGACTGTGTCCATTAATTGTTTTAATCTGTTATAGTTGTCTCTAATTATATAGAATTCTTGTTTTAATTCTGTTAAATCAAATTTCTGTGCGAATGTCCAGTAATCTATTGTGTGTTGCATACTTCCCATTTTTACTGGTAGTATACTGGCGTTGTTTTTAATGTCTTCAACTAATATGTCGTTGTCCGTTCTACCTGGATGGAGATTGACGGCAAGGGTGATGGCTGTCCATCTGAAATTACATGGTGTCTTAGATTTATTAAATGAATTATTTTACTATTTTTCCGTTGTCTACTACGGCTACATTTTTATCTGATATCTTTTTGATTTTAAACGGACCTAAATTTCTGGGGGTCGTTTTGTGTCTTTTTCTTTGAAAGTTTTTCTTATATATGGTTCATCCTACTGAAAATTTATTTATATCGGCATTCTTATTGCGGGTTGTTGTAATACGTTCTTTGTCGTTATCTAATTTATTTTTTACAATGTCATAAGTTATTTTTTATTTTTCTTTATGGTCTTTAGCATACTGTTGGTATACTTCTTTGTTGTAATGCATATCGTAAGAGTTACGGGAAGCTGATTGCTCTAATGTTAATTCTAGGGGTGTCAAAGTTGTTGAAGAGTGGATTGTGTTGTTGTAGGCAATTAGTGCGTATGACGTTAAATTAGTGGTGTGTTCTTTCTTATAAGTTAATCTTAATTATCTGATCTGTTCTAATAATGTTAGGTGTAATCTTTCAATTAATCCATTTGATTCTGGGTGGTTTTCGGTTATAAAATGAATTTTTATTTTATGGATTTCTAGGGTATTTTGTATTATTTCATTTCTAAATTCGCTGCCATTGTCTAAAGTTATTGTTTCGGGTGTACCATAAAATGCAAAATATTGTAAGAATCCTTGGGTTATGTCGCTACTATTATTTGAAGTGATGAGTATCGCTTGGCCTACTTTGGTGAATTGGTCTACAATTGTTAAAAAGTGTCTGCATGTAATTTTTTAAAAGGTTCTCGGGTGTTTTAGTTAACTTTAAGGGTACTTTTTGGGGTGTTCTGTCGTATTTCGCTTTGTCTCATAATTCGCATTGGTTAATAAAATCCGTGGTTAATTTTTTCACATCTTTAAAGTAATATATCCTTATGAGTTGCTTAAGGGTTTCGCTGATTCCACGATGGTTGGTTTTGCCTTCGTGTTGATTTTTCATTACGTCATACATTTTGTCAGGGTCATCTAAAGTTATTAATTTTGTTGTACATCTAATAATTTCAGGGACCGAGTTATTAAACACTCTGATATATCATTCTGAGGATCTCTTGTATATATGTTCGATGGTGAAATAAAAGTAAAAACGCTTTTTCTCTGGGGTATATTCTTTTTAAATTTTAATTATCTCCTCTTCGTTATCGCCTTTAGTTTTTTGGATTCTGATTTATTTTCTTATTATCTATTTTTGTATATTTTACTGGGTCGGGGTTGGTTAAAACTTCGGTAATTATGAATTGATTTGGTTATATGTCTATAGCTTCGTTTAATATCTTACTTGTGGTTTTTGGTTCTTCGTTCTGTGTTGAGTTTATGGTGTCTATTTCTTCTGGAGTCTTCCCTTATTTCTGTTTCGTCTACGTTGAGTTGTATTCTGCATAGTGCATCTGCGTTATTGTTATTAATTCCTTTTTTATATATGATTTCATAATCATATTCTTCTAATCTAATCATCCATCTCTGTAATTTCGAATTCGGTTCCTTGAATTTGCATAACAATACTAATGGTCTATGGTCGGTGTAAATATAGAATTTTTTTCCATGAAGTTATGATCTAAAATATTTCGTTGCCCAAATTATTGCTGATAGTTCTTTCTCGATTGTGCTGTACTTTTGTTCCGTCTCGTTTAGTGTTCTAGATGCGTAGCTGATTGGTTTATCGCTACCTACTTTTCTTTGGCTCAATACTGCGCCTAATGCTGTGTTCGATGCGTCGATTGTCAATATAAATGGTTTCGAAAAATCTTGATATTCTAATACAGTGTGATTCGTAAGTATGCATTTAATTTTCTTTACGTCTTTAATAAATTCTGGGGTGTCTTCAATCTTATTACCCTTTTTTAAACAGTTTGCTAGTGGTTTAGTTATCTGTGCGTAACCTTGATGAATTTTCGGTAATAACCACTGAGTTCTAAAAATCCTTCAATTTCTTTATTAGTTTTGGGTATGGGATAATATAGTACTGCGTTCGTTTTGTCTGGGTTTGGTATAACTGCTTGTAGGGTTATTATGTGTCCTAAAAATGATATTTCTTTTTGTAAGAATTTGCTTTTGTCTAACTGAACATTAAAATTAGCTTTTCTTAATCGTTCGAAAACTTTTCTTAATCTTTCAATTTGTTCTACTAGTGATGTCGAATATACTATTATATCGTCTAAGTACACAAGACATTCTTCGTTGTGTATTCCTCTTAAAATGTTATCCATAACACTTTGAAAAGTGGCGGGTACGTTCTTTAATCCAAACAGCATACGTTTGTATTGGTAGTGTCCTCTAGGTGTACTAAATGATGATTTTGTTGTGTCCTTCTCGTCCATCTCTACTTGGTGATATCCTTAGGCGAGGTCTAATTTTGAAAAATATTGACACTTTCCTAATTTATCTAAATTCTCGGTGCGTTTTCTCGTTAAGTTTTCTATAGTTTATAATCATTCTATATTTACGTTTGCCTAATGCGCCTAATCTCTTTGGAACTATTTAAACGGGGCTGCTCCATGCTGAGTTTGAGTGTTGGATTATATCCTGCTTTAACAGGTCTGCTACCTATATGCTTAGGTAAAAATTGGCTTGTTATCTGTTAATTCTGTTATGTTTGACGGTGTTAGTACTTGTTAAAGGTATTCCTTCACAGTGGAATATATCTCGGTATTCGAAACATAATTCATTGATTGCTCTCTTCTTCGCTATTAATATCTTCATTAAAACGGATGCTAATTAAATTTTTTTTTAACATTCTGTCGTGTCTCGTAGGGTTTAAATCGTTTTCATATTCTTCATCGATTTCCATCTCGTTAAAATTTACTTCTTCTATTTCTATTGGATTTGTCAATGATAGTTCTATGGAGTAGTCATTTGAGTTTAAAATTGTTGTATTGGCGTATCTGTCTTTTATTTGTACTAATACTGTGGGTGTTTCTACTCCGGGTTGGAATAACATGTGGTTTATAATTCCTACGTCGTTTTCAAATTTACTAAAATTTTTATTTGTTTCCTGCCCTGGGTTCGATGGTGTATTTTTCTTTGGTGTGTTGTACTATAAAATAATTTTTGTTATTTTATATTTCTTTATCCTCGTGACTATCAGCTATAAATCAAACCTCCCAATTTTCTAAACCTTAATCTGATATCACAAGGTCGAGAATTTCTTCTTTTTCTGTTAAGCCCAAGGTAATGTCGGATGGTAAATGGCTTGAGACAAAGAAAAACTCTTAAGATATAAACGGCTAGTGGAGTGTTAGCTCTGGGTAGATCATGAGCTTGGGTCATGGGTGAATAAAAGACCAAAAATATATTTAATGAGCGCCACCGTAATTTTTTAATACAATAACCAACAAAATTTAACTGTGCTTGTATAAGGGGAATGCGGAAACCTTATCTTAACACCACTAACATAGCCATAAAACTTGAATTTCACTCTTTCAGACACACTTACCAAGACCTCAACCACCAAATGTCATACAGATGTCTCAGCTTTACCTGTGAACAAACAAAAGCACAACATGGACACCATTTGTGTCCTCAAAAACATTTGCCAAAAATAGAATAATAGAATTTAGGCATCTAAAATATACTGAGGAATTTATTTTCATTATACACACTTTTACTTAAGGAGGACTTGCACTATTTTCTTTTTATTAAATGTAGCGGACGTTAACGTCGGTCTGCAATGGAGCTATCTTCTTTGTGGTAGAATCTCAGAAAATACTGCTGGGGCTGAAACAACTTAACTATACTGTACTAGCACTAACGCATTTTAAAAGCGCGACTTTATACGCTTAAAGGACGTTGTATAACAGTAGTAGAACGAAGTCGAATACTAAAGAGCAGTCGAAAAAGTAAATAGAGCTTTTTCAAAGTTGGAGTTGTATTTATACAGCTTTGAAAACATGGAAGGAAAATATAAAACCATTCCCACCTATATTGGTGCAGAATATTCTAAGGCAATCGAAAATATATACTACGGCAAAACCTTCCTAGAATTAAGAAAACAATACGATGATTAATTCCATTAAATTTTGTTGTTCGCTGGGTGACATTTCTGCGAGTTATGCAAATAGCAGTACAGCTAAGCAAATCGAGCTGTATGTTTGTTGTGTTTTGTTAACTATTTTTTTTAATCTTTCTTGGGGATAAAACCACTTATATTTGTTAAAATGATCTTTATTTACGTTCCAATCCATTAATTATCTAGGATTGATGTCAAAAAAAAATATTATTTTGACAACGACCCTAGGCAATGGATTAACACGTAAATAAAGACCATTTTAACAAATATAAGTGGTTTTGTTCCTAAGAAAGATTAAAAAGAATAAGCAAATCGAGTTGTCTGTCCTTTTTCGAACAGAATAGAGGTTTGTATGATTATCGATTTACGCTACAAATATTCTCAGAATAACTTAATGAGGACGAACGTTTCTACCTATAAAACTTGAGCAACGAACACGTGCAGATATAACAACATAGAATTTCAAGAAACTCGAGCAACTAACAAACACATTTAAGCATTTAATTTTTCCAAAAAAACCTATTTAGAAGTAGTTTTAACAACCAGAAAATATAACGAGCAGCGGTTTAGAATATTTTACGAAGAATTGACAAAGGCGAGCGTCTCGGTTTAAGAAGTGGTTTTACAATAGAATTTATTTCGACGAAAAACTATTAGAAATTACAAAAGCGTATTTAAAGGAAGAGTATTTGTTTGCTTTAATGAATACCTATGGGATTTACAAGTGACGATTTGAATATTTGAATATTTGTTGAGTTTGGATTATTTGGGAGAGTAAAATAAGAAGGGGTTTAGATTAGTGTTTTCAATCAAGGTTGTTGTAATTTAATGCAGAATCTTTTTATTTCAGAAAGTTATTGTAACACGTTATATAGTATTTCCAGCAGTGCTTATATCTTTTTTATTCAATTGCAGTCTTCAATAGTAATTTTAAATCCCTCATTTCGTAAGATTACTTTTTCCAACAAAGGAAGTGTTGAATTCCGAAAACAGGTAATTGCTTCAAACTAATTTTATTTCATTTGCAAAAGTTAACACTCATTAATCTCCACTAAATGTGAAAGCATTCTGTGAATGTAGATGTCCTTCTGATGTAGGCATCTAAGTCCAAAACCTAAACAATCTAGTTACAATGTGAAAATGATAAAGGTTTTAGAAAATCGACGATCGACAGTCCATGGAAGCTTAATCAGGAGAATGGTGATTAGGGACGACCGAATAGGCGCCGAAGTCGATTTAACCCTTTTAACATCGACCGCTAAACATTAAAATCAGATATTTTATTTTCTGTAAATTGCGGAAAGTGGATACAGCAATAAACAATGTTTAGTATACCATTGAGCAATTAAACCAAGTAGCAATGCACTAGATAACGGGTTAAGCTCATCCGCAGCTATTGGAAGTCCAATTCTAAATATATATTTTATCTGTCATCCAATTATATCAGCATGCAAGCTATAAAGGGGAACGTAATTAGACCATTAAAATCTTAGAGAAGCAGAGTAGCGCCATAGACTTCGTTCGTGTAAATTAAACCCATTACCAAGTTTAAGTTAATTTTAATCTACATGTTGCTAACACTTAAAACTACAAAGACGATTAATGTGATAAAATATGCACGAGATAATTAAGCAAAAATTTCATTAAACAGCGCATTAGTAGATAACACTGGAAATCTTTTATGTAACTGGTACTTTACTAGATGCAGTAGGTAATTAGAACACAAGCTCTGCCATTATTTCGAATTAAACTTTCTCAGTGAGCATCGTCGTCTTGAGAAAACTTCCTTAGTGCTTGTAGTAGTTTGAACTTATTGATTAAACGTCAGCACCCTCAATAGAAGAACAATAGGGAATATAAAATGCCGCCCAGTTATTTTTAAGACTTAAATGCTAATGAGACTCGAAGCTTTTTATCTGGGTTGGATGAAAACTTGGAGTTTGCCTAATGTCATACAGCATATCAGTCAATAAAAATGGCTACATGTCTATTATGAAATCCCAATACCGTTTAGTAAGTTAAAGTTTGGTCAGCACTTTTCATGAGAATTGGAATTCCATATCCTGATTAGTTTTACTGTATATCAAACAATCTTATGAATAATTCATGTATGGTCGTTTCAATCAATGATAATGTACGGATTTCATTACAGATTGCAAGTGTTGTTAATTATATCTAACGGTATAGATCGGAAATAAACGCTCAAGCATATAAGGACTTTATATGCAATGGTGGTTATCTAATTTTAACTAAAAATCATCAGTTCTTATACCATTAAAAACCGATTTTTAAACTGCGGTTAACTGTTAGTTATTATTTAACGTGAGTTACATATCCCCCAAATCAATATATGTATAATTTAATAGATACTATTAAGAAACTTAAGTTAGATACAACATTGTAGTTCAAGGATAAATAAAGAAAAGGTTAATGAAAGTTCACAAGAAAGTTGTGAGAACGGATGTGAATACATTGTATTCCAGGCGTAAGTGATACTGCAGGTGCAGGTCACAGACGGTTATAAAAACAGCAATTAATAGAATTATGATTGTTACTTTGTATTGTATAAATCGAATAAAGAAATAAGCAGACATGAGCTCTGCAGTTCCCACAGAAATGTGAGGGGTAGGGGTAGCATAAATAACCGGGGAGCTCCAAATCAGTCAGTCAATTTTGAGCCTCTCGGCTTTTACATTGTTGGTTGTTCAGGCTACTCGCCTTCAATTATTAGTAATTTCGACTTAAATTAATTTTAAATAGTTTGTCAAAATTCCACATGTAATTTCTGAATAAATAAATATTTGCTACAAGAAGTTTTGGAAAAAGCTCTTTTAAAAAGGCATTTCCCAATGCCCAAAACGTAACTGGCGCAGACAGTAGGATCCAGATGCGCAATAAGAATCCAAAAATCGGAGAACTGGTAGCCAAGCATTTCAATTCTCAATCTAGGAGAACCAAACAAATTTGAACAAGGTACAAAAAACGACCTAGCCCAAAGAAACAAACTTGGACAAGGTACAAAAATCGACGGAGCCCAAAGAAAGAAAACAGGTGAAAACGACGATGAAAATTATGTAAGTTTATTTATCCTAACCAATTTATTCTTTACAAATTATCGATGCTTAGCTAGTAAGGAATTTTATTATGTACAGAATTTTTAAAAATTATTATATTAATTTATACCATTTATGAAAAGAATTTACTTATTTTAACAAGAGAACTGAAAAGACGCATTTATATGCTCAAATTATTACAAATTATTACGAGCGAAACGAATTATTCATCAAAGTATAAAAACTTAATGTATAAATAAAACTCAATTCTTATTATAGCAATTAATTACGAAAACGATTTATTCAAAACTTAACCTTCATCAAATTTTATAAATCAAACACTTCAGTGTACAATTGTAAAAGCATTTTGTAATTTATTATTAAAAATATTTACTCAGCACAAATTTGAAACAAAGCGTGCAAATTTATAACGCGATTCTCATACAATTATTACCGGAAACCATCACTGGAATAAAAAACCATTTAGAAAATCCAACTCTATAAAGTTTTAATTAAATATTTTCGGTACGAAAGTATTTAATTATAGAGAAGCATTTATACAATTTAATGTAACAAAACGATCTACTGATCACCGAGGCTGAAATAACATTCAGGAAACTTAAACTTTATAATTAGACATTTAAGGTAACGGGACTGTACAATTATAAAGGAGTATTTTATCCACTTATCAATGCAACACCTACTGAGACGAATATAGCAACTGATTATTACAAACACTCAATCACTCCGCAGGACTGAAATAAAAACGTACAATTATAACGTAATTATTGCAAAAAACTATTACTTACATAAAACCATTCAGAAAATTAAAATTCGATTCGCAACAATTGAAACATCTGCAAAGTATAAGAATATACCAATTCAAGGCTGCAACAATTGACCAAACGTTACGAAGTAGAAATCCATTAATGCACCTATAGCGATTGATAACTACAGATAAAATAAAAGTGAAGCGACTCTTTAACTAACTAATACAATCCAAACTAAAAAGTAACAATACAAATTGTCAAGTAAATCTCAATTTATACAAAAACTTGATATGAATTAGAACTGAAAAGGACCATTAATTATTAAAGCAACCATGAGTTCAGACATGAAGATTTATCTCAAAAGTATCCCGCAATATAACGGAGAGCAAGCTGTCAGAGGCAACTTTATTACGGTGTGTGAAATATTTTTAAAGACCTTTTATAAACGAGGAGACAGCGATCGCAATGTTCTACTTTTACTCTTAATAATAAGTAAACTGACCGGAAGGGCACTAACGCTAATTGCCAGGAGAGATGACCTTGAATAATAGGAAGACTTCAAACGTATCCTAATTGCATATTTTGGCGACCAACGCAACATCATTTAACGCACAAACGAATCAACCGCGAATCAACGACCCAAATTTTAATAACGCAAACTTCAACAATCAATTTAGACAATATAGACAGATGAGGTATGAGTTAACTACCAGATTGGTGATTATCATCATTGTATAACCTGAAAGTGTTTAACAGAATTTTCAATGAATTATCTTAATATGTATAGTAGCGATAAATGACGAAGAGCCCAGACGATACGAAATTTATTACATATAGGTCTGATTATTTCGAGGAGTACGATAATAAAGACTTTTTGTGAAACTTCAATTATCTAAACAAACCGCTGAAAATTAACTTCAAGAAATAAAAGATGCGATTTGGTATCCTAAAATAAGTACCTACACACAGCTCCAAACTGTAATGTATAATTAATATAAAAATAAACAAATGACAGATTACCTATTTAACACTGGCGGACCTTCTAAGAAAGTACTACACCAACGCTAAATGAGAAAGTTGATCAACGTAAACGGATACGTTTCCAATTAAATGGTAATGAACAATTTTAACTGGCATTGGGAGAGTAATTCGAGTATAGTAAACTAGTAAACTGAATTGTACAGTAATTGTCGTTCAGTATGCTCGAATTACATTCCCAATGCCAGGTAAAATTATTTATTACTATTTAACTGGAAACGTATTGGTTTCCGTTGACCAACTTCCTCATTTAGCATTGGATGTAGAACTTTCTTAAAAGGTCCGCCACTGTTAAATAGGTATTCGGCCATTTGTTTATTTTCATTTCTATCTTGTCTTTTGGATAGTTTTAAAAATTTTGTCTGGCAATGCCATATATACTATCATATCGGAGACTTTAAACAGTCACCGATAGTTAGCTGGTTACATTCGAGTATAAAGCGCGCGTGAGAAATACTTTGCACTTAAATACGTCATGATTTGTGTATAATTCAAGAACTTGGTTGGTTGTCTGATGAGCAGCAACAACAGCGAAACCGGTCACAGGCTTTTTTTTGCAATATAACGAACAATTTTAGATTTATATTTGTTCACTATGCTCGAATTACTGTCCCAATGCCAGGTAATATTATTCATTGCTATAATTAATATAATCAGCCCTTTGTTTATAGGAATGATTGCTTAACTGATATCAACAACTGCCATTGAGTTCAAAATTATACGCAAGTGGCTCTGGAAATCTTTTTAGTGTTAGTAAAGCTACAGCCTACAAAACTGTCAGACAAGTTACTTTGGCTTTAGCACTTTTGCGTGCACAACATTAAAAATGCCACTTACCGCTAAGCAAATTTCAGAATGCAGGCAAACTTTTTATAATATACCAAAATTTCCAAAGTGCATAGGTGCGTTGGATTTTACCCATGTTAGGATTCAATCACCTGAAGGTAGGATGGTGAAGTTTTTCCGTAATAGGAAACAGTTTTTTTTCTAAATATTCAGGCTGTAACCGATATAGTGGTGAGGTGGCAAAGATTGGCTCACAATTGACATATTTTTAGCAACTTCCTATTACATGTTTGTTGTGAAATGATGCGTTTGGGGATACCCTACTAGTAGGAGTTGTGGCTAACCTACAACACTATATTCAATAATTGCACTACAACACCTAAATCTTGAAAAAGAAATTTTGTTTAAGTGGTCGCTTATAAGAACAAGAAATGGAGGATGTAAAACACGATTTCTAGTTCTTGTCATGGGAATAAGGATAAAACTAGACGCTACACAAGTAATTGTTGTTGCCAAGGCCGTTTTACACAATATAGTTTGTGATGAAAATAAACTGGTGACACCAGTAAATGAAGAGGAAAAGGCTGCGATAAATTTAGTAAGTAATGTTGGTGTAGCAGATGTCGTGGAAGCTATTCGGAATTCTAACAATGGAACAAAGAATAATTTAATTATTAACCACTTGGCAAGCATGTAAAAGTTGTTAGACTAAAGAAATTAGTTTATGTTTCATAATTTATTAAATTAGAAATACAAAATATCTGACACTAATGTATTTTTATTTTAATATATACAGGGTTTTTCACGACGACCGTGCATTAGACATTTCTCAGAAAGTACAGGAGATAGAAGTATGAAATTTTACACAATAGTGATTGTTTGACATGCCGAGTTGATCTAAAGTATTTTCGTTTTGATAGCACTTCCAGTTGTACCGGAAGTTGATATTATCTTTGCTAATTTAAATGGAACGCCCTATATATTTTTACATTTTTAGATTCTACACCAAATTTTAAGTTAAATTCCTTTAATAAGTAATATCTCAATATTTTACCGTTTTTGAGATATTTAGCTTTTTATGTTTTTTTTTGTAAAAAACTGATATACTTTCTTGACAATAATGTACATTTAAATTTACAGTTTAGAAACCAAATATTAGCAGATATGCTATTCAAATGTCTGATAAACATTCAAATGTATTTGTTTCCATACGGGGTGTCTAAAATTTCTTACAGAAAAATCGGAAAAGTCAATCTTTCTAAATGGAACACCCGTATATTATGATATATTCTTATTGTTTAAACATTTTTAAGGTAACTTTATGTAACAAGTCTTATTCTGAAGTTCAACTGTTTTTAAGTTATTTGATTTTAATGACATTAAGTGGTTCTACTACGATAATAAGAATTGATAATCCAGACCACCAGTTCCTCAAATTTGGATTTCTTAGTACCCTTCTGGATCCTACCGTCTGCGCCAGTTAGGTTTTTAAAAAGTCTTCTTCCAAAAAATCTTCTAACAAATTTATTTAAACTGAATTACAATTAAAATTTAATTTACAAGTACTGTATCAAAAATATTCTAAGTTAAAATTACTATTAAATGATCTAAATTAGGGCGAGTAGCCTGAACAACCAACAATGCTAAAGTTGTGAGGCTCAAGACTGACTGACTATTTTGGATATTTATGTTGTCCTTGCCTCTCACATTGCTTGTGAGAACTGCAGAGCGTATGTTTGCTTATTTCTTTATCCATTTACACGATACAAAGTAACAATCCTAATTCTAGTAATTGCACTTTTATAACCTACTGTGATCTGCATTTGCAGTATCACGTAGCGTCTGGAATACAAGGTATTCACATCCGTTCTCATGTCTTTGGTCTGACTTCTATTAACCCTTTATTATCTATCCTTGAATTATACAATGTTGCAAGTAAACTTAAGATTCAATAATTCCATTTAATTATACATATATTTGATTTGGGGGATATGTAACCGTGTAGATACAAAAGAATATGATGTTTTACCGTTGGTAGTTAAATAATAGGTGTGGGTTAACTTTTAATTAAGATAACCAGCAGATGAGGTATGAGTTAACTACCAGATTGATTATTACTATCAGTGTGTAACCTGAAAGTGTTTAATAGATTTTCTAATGAATTATGTTAATGTTTATAGTAGCGATAAATGATGAGGAGCCCAGAAGACACAAAATTATTAGATATAGGTCTGATTCTTTCGAGGAGTACGATAATAAAGACTTTTGTCAGATTTCAATTATCTAAACAAACCACTAAAAATTAACTTCAAGAAATAAAGGATTCGATTTCGTATCCTAAAATAGGAACCTACACAGCCCCAAACTGTAGTGTATAATTAATATAAAAAAAAAACAAATGACCGATTACCTATTTAACACTTGCGGAGCTTCTAAGAAAGTACTACACCCAATGCTAAATGAGGAAGTTGGCCAACAGAAACGGATACGTTTCCAATTAAATGGTAATGAACAATTTTGCCCGGGATTGGGAGAGCAATTTGAGCATAGTGAACTGGTGACTGAATTGTATAGTAATTTTTGTTCACTAAGCTCGAATTACATTCCCAATGTCAGGGAAATTTATTCGTTACTATTTAACTGGCAACGTAGTGGTTTCCATTGACCAACTTCCTTATTTAGCATTGGGCGTAGAACTTTCTTAGAAGATCCGCCAGTGCATGTAGGTAATCGGTGATTTATTTACGAGTATTTTCATTTTCATCTTGTCCTTTGACTAGTAATTAAAATTTTGTCTGGCAATGTCATCTATACTACATGTCGGAGATTTTAAACAGTTACCGATAGTTGGTTACATTCGAGTATAGAGCGCGCGTGAGAAATATTTTCTACTTAATTACGCCATGATTCGTGTATAATTCAAGAACTTGGTTGGTAGTTTTGCAGAAAGAGATGCGTCCGTCTAACGAGCTGCTACAACAGCAAAACCGGTCACGGGCTTTTTTTGCAACATAACAAACAATTTTAGATTCATTTTCGATCACTATGCTAGAATTACTTTCCAAATGCCAGGTAAAATTATTCATTACTATAATTAAAATAATTAGCTTTTTGTTTATAGGAATAATTGCTTAACTGCAAATCAACAACTGCAATTGAGTTTAAGATTATGCGCAAGTGGCTCTGAAGATCTTTTTAGTGTTAGTAAAGCTACAGCCTACAAAACTGTCAGACAAGTTAATTTGACTTTAGCACAATTGCGAGCACAATATATAAAAATGTTATTTACCGCTAAGCAAATCTCAGAATGCAGGCAAAATTTTTATAATGTAGCAAAATTCCCAAAGTGCATAGGTGGGTGCAATCACCTGAAGGTAGCGATGGTGAATTTTTACCGTAATAAGAAACGGTTTTCTTTCCATAAACGTGCAGACCGTAACCGATTCAAACCTAAAAATTCAAGACATAGTGTCGAGGTGGCAAAGATCGGCTCACGAATCCCGTATGTTTAGAAACTTCCTAATACATGTTCATTTTAAAATAATGCGTTTGGGGATAGCCTCTTATTAGGTGATAGTGGCTAACCTACAACGCTATATTCAATAATTGCACTTCACCACCCAAATCTTTAAAATGAAATTTTGTTTAACAGGTCTTTTATAAGAACAAGAAATGTTGTAGAGAGGTAGTATAGAGGATGTAAAACACGATTTCTAGTTCTTGCCAAAGGGATAAGGGTAAAACTAGACGCTGCACAAGTAATTGTTGTTACCACGGCCGTTTTACACACGACAGTTTTGTGATGAAAATAAACTGCTGCACCAGTAAATGAAGAGGAAGAGGATGCGATAAATTTAGTAAGTAATGTTCGTGTAGCAGAATTCTAACAATGAAACAAGCAATAAGTTAATTATTAAGCACTTTCCAAGCTTGTAAAACTTGTTAAACTAAAGAAATTAGTTTATAAGGTTTCAAAATTTATTAATTTAGAAATACAAGGTATATGACACCAATGTATTTTTATTTTAATATATATATATATATATATATATATATTTATATATATATATATATATATATATATTTATATATATATATATATATATATATATTTATATATATGAGCAAATTAGCAATGCAACAATTTTCCTTATAATTTCCTTTCTTTAATTAATTTACTAACTTCTGTATTGGGTTTTAAATGTGCGCCTCGACCAATGAAAACTCTTATCTCAGGTTAATTTTGTGAATAAATCAATATCTGCATACAGCGTGGGTTCTGAACTGGATACAGATGTACGTAACACTGCCAGTCAAATGACCTTTAGTTAATTCTACATAAGCAATTTCTGAATGTGACAGTGTAAACAATTACTTAAAAAATACGCACAGTAAAACAGTTGATATTAGTTATTAAATTAAGATTTTAATCGAGTATAACGGGTTAAGTGTTTAAAATATGACGCTGATAAAACTAATACCTGAATTCCAATGAAACGTCTTGCTGCTGAACAATGAAGCTCCACTGCCTACAGCGACGACTCGAACCAGATGCGGGTTATTAATACCTGTAGATAAGTACGTTTTAAAATTTTGTATTACTGAATTTACGCTTTTTTATTTTAGGGTACACCAAAAATCTTTAGATACACTTATACTTATCGCCGTTGGTCTTAACAGGAATCTTAGCTCCGTGAAATCAACACCGTGCTCGACACCGAAGGTTCAGCAATCCAAGCATTTCTTATAGCACCACTTCGAAACTCGTCTGTCTACACAAAAACACTCCCAGAAATAAAAACGGTCAATAGTAAGACAATTACAAGGACTCTTGCATTTATCACTTTTTAATATCAACTTTGAATATTACAGATACTTTTTTTTAACATACGCTCAATTATATGTTGGAGATTACAATAACAATAAAAGGTATACAATCCGTAAAACATTACAAAAAAAATCTACTTTTAGTTCTATAGTTTGTAAAGCTCTTTTTGCTACAGTTTTTTCTTTGTCAAATTCAGTTTTCTTTTCTTTATTTTATCTCCTTGGAGATCCCTCTCAAAACATTAAACCAGCCTACTCTTTACAATTCTCCCCCAACTAACATTCTATGATCCATTTTTTTAATATCAGATCTTATTGCTCTTGTCAAATTCTAATTTGGAGTAAACTAATTCACAAACGTCATTGGCCGAAAATTTATAAATTTTGATTGATATTTTAATATTTTAATCCTAACAACATGTGCTAAATAATTTCTTTTTAGATGAGTTGCATGTCTACAAAGTTGCAAGAGGTGAATTTCAATGATACAATGGACTTACAACTATATACTGAAAAGTAAATAAAATTTCTACATCTAATAACTAACTTAAAACTAATAAAAACATGCTAATTGACTTTAATTTTTTTAGGCTTTACGTACATATTCAAATGAAAGTGAAAGTTTAACATCTTATACCTAACTTAAATCTAATGAAAACGTACTAAGAGACTTCAATTTTTAGCTTTATATACATATTCACATGGCAGTGAAGTTTCCTTTGAAATATTGAACAAAATTTTATGATATATAAGCCACAGCAGTACACTTCATTGGAACATACTTTTCAAATCTTACTTTACGAAATCAACAACACCTAATTTGAAATCTTAAAACTTCAATTTTTAAATATCATTTTACATATCTTTAACAAGTAACTGCCCTCACCATATCTCCTTCATCAATCATTGTACGAACTAGAAGTCTATATCTGAGTGATACTTCAGCGCGTCAAGGTACAAATATCATAATATATATATATATATATATATATTAATATATATCTCGTCGTATCTCGTCTGCTACGTTTCTAAATATCTCCACGCCCCACCTTGGGTTTGCGTTACGTAATATATTTATCTGTATTTATATTTGGGCCTTTTCTTTGTTACATTATATTTAATAAATGGATAAAAGTAAATTTTGTTGTGAACCAATAATATGCCACGGCTTATTGAAACTTATCTCAGGTTTTAGTGAATTTAAATAATTATAAACAAGCAGTGTGGGTATAAAACTGTATGCCTATATATTAACCACTGCCAGTTACAGCACCCTCTAGTTAATTTTAATATACTTGCTCTAAAACTGGGTATGATCTTTACTACCAATTTTATTCAGTAAGTAAACAAAGTTTAGAATGCTTAACGTTTGATAAAATTTTTAGATTTTAATGAATAATACAGCTTTTTAGGTGTTACAAATATAAAAACTAATTTATTTTATACCTGTATAATTCCACTGAAGTCCGCCTGTGTTTACAAGAATGGACCTTGAACTGCATACAGACCACCAAAACTTGGAAGTGCACGATTACCTGTTAAAATTAAGTTTTACTATTTTGTATTTAAAATTTCACGCTTTAATTTCAGGCTTTAGAAATACTAAAAGAATGTTATAATGAAAAATGATACTCAGAATCGGCTATCTAATTAGGACTCGTTCAAACTATCACTGCGGGAACACTGCTCAGAATAATGGAATCTTCTGGACTAATTTTAGCTCTCGGTACCTCAATTCACATCAGCTTGGAAGCCAAACACATTTCACTTGAAGAACAAATAATCTTCTGTGCTTCTAATGGTTGTATAAACCTTTTAAATTTACTACACGTTGCACAAAACCTCTTTTAACTTCAGAATTACTCTTTCAACTAGCTTCAGCTCTTAATACTTGAATAAAAACACGAGAGCAGGTAAAACACATCTATTCTGTATATTACAAATTTTATAAGCTTCTTTATTTATATCCTTATCACCTAGGAGATCTCTTAAAAAATTTTCATTTGCCTACTATCTTTATAAAGTTATTACAATTATACTCCTTGATCAATTATTTATAAACATCTCTAATCACTCTTCCAAAACAATTCATTCTGATCACTTGGTCCTATTTTTATTGGTTACATTGGGTTTTCAATATTTCATTTAACTTACAATTATTTTCTAACATCACATACTAAATGATTGTGTTTCAGATATTATGGTACCTATTACTTATAATAAACATACATATAGTGAACATACATTAAACAAACATTATTTTTACATCCTATAACTACTTATTTCTACTAAAACATGCTAAATGACTTATTTTTTTAGATATTGTGGTATGTCTTACTTTTAACAGTAGTGTCCATTCAAATAGTGAACATAAACATTTAAAACAATCCACAGAAGCTTCCTCAAATGGAATTACGTTTGATTTTTTTATAAATTAAATTAAATAAACATCTATTTGAAATCTCAAAAAGCTCTATCACACTGAAATAGCATTCGATATAAGTTCAATAATTAAATTTTGTACGATCTTGTTTATCATTAGTTTTAAATTGGATATTTCATAAATATGAGTAGTAAATAAGTGCGTCTAACCTTCGATATTATATAGAACATTACATAACCTAACAATATATATATATATATATATATATATATATATATATATATATCTATATTGATGTACTGAAGTGGTCACTCAAATTTTCTAAAAAATCTACCATAAAGAAGAAAACGCAAAAAATTTAAATTTCCCAAAACGTAACTTTTCTACCCTATATAAAAAGAAGTCCTTGTTAATTATTACATACCATGTATTGTATTTATTGTGGAGTGCAAAAAGAATCCTAGTTTTTAAATTAATTGATTTCAACCATATGCAGAAATAATTACTCTTGAGAGATACCTTGTGTAAATAAAGCCTCCTATACTTAATAAAAGGAAGTTTTTGTTTTAAGATATGCAGTACATTTACTGAAAGGTGATTTGCATTCTTAAAACATAAGAACGAAGCTATCATTGTGGTCAGGGTGAATATGATTTTATATG
Organism: Platerodrilus igneus; assembly: GCA_036346225.1. Classification (NCBI taxonomy): domain Eukaryota; kingdom Metazoa; phylum Arthropoda; class Insecta; order Coleoptera; family Lycidae; genus Platerodrilus; species Platerodrilus igneus. Next base: position 9,793,248 of record JARFIW010001325.1, on the reverse strand, counting down.
TGTATAAATAATTCTGCTTAGGTAATCAATTTTAAACGAGGGATTACATACTTGTATAGTGGGTTGCTATCTTAAAGAGCACGAGTCTCACACACTTAAACAGTTTTGCAGGTTACATTTGTATATAAAAAGAAAGCTTAAGGACAGTGCACTATATTTAGGTAAATATTAATTATTAGGGTCGATGCAGTTAATAATTACACCCTGCCATATTAATTTGGAGAGGTTTGATTAGGTTTCATTATTGGGAACATAATCAGAATTATTTTTATTTATGGTGAATTTAGGATTATTTGGTTATCATGTAAATAGAATTAACTTAATATGTGTAAATAAAGGGGTATTACTATTTACAAATTGGGTTCTTAATTGCAATGTATTTTTATGATCAGAGATTGCTAAGAAATGGTGATATAAACAGTAGTTGTGTGTACAGGAGAGTAAATTTGGAGTATTATAGATCTGTTAGTTTAATTGCAGAAGCCAGCTGTTTGATATTAAATCGGTGGTGTGTTTTGGAACTTATTTTCTGCAATTGGCGCCCAGTACATTCTTTTATAATTAGTGTGGCTTTCCCACCTTTTTCCACGGCCTATCCTGTTGCTAGTCCGGGAATCGCACCATATTCCAAGTTATTTAACCAAGGATTTTACCACTCTATCTCTGAATGGTCAAGACACAGGAATAGCCACCTTATTTGTTCTTGACACGTATACTAGGAAAAAGGTGTGACAATTGAGTATTTGTATCAATGAATAGACGCCCCTGTTCAAGGAACATGTGCTTATTAAAATCTCATAAAAGTTAGATGAGCAAGTTTAATTACTCTACGCATTACTGAATGAAAGAAAAATATAGTAGAAAACCGGTTTATGCGTTAGAAAGGGATAGACCATGCGGTCTTAGACAGTGATAAATCAGTAACAGCCACGATAACATGGCACTAATTAGCTCATTAAAACCGTGAAATCGGCGGAATTCTTACAATAAGCCCTGACTAATTTCCGAGAATACACTAGAATGATTGGATAAAATTACGTAGTTAGAATTTTTATATATAAACCGGAACTAAATTAGAACGGTGGGTATTCATTCAATTCAAGACATCGAACATGTAACTTTAAGTTAATATTAATTTTTCGTACGTGTAAGTTCGAACAATTTACAATTCATTTTATGACATGCGATAGGTTACGTAGAACTTTACATAAACATGAATATAGTTATTTTGTAAAACACTACGAAAATTGAGCAATCTTCGACTTTGATAATCCTGATGCAAAAGAATTTGCTGTGTTCAATTAATTAAATATAAAAATGCACCTTGCACACTGATGTTCTAACTTGAAATGTGGATTTAGGATGGAACCAGGAAGTATTTAATGCCGTTGATGATAATAGAAATCAGGTTTTGAAAAGCGCTATTTTCACATGTATAGAATCTGAATTTTTTCTTTGTTTGTAACTGATAAGAATATTTAAATATTTGTCACTCAGTTTAGAATTAGTTTTAATCTTATATAAAATTTTCTATGAAACATAATTACTAGCAAATTTGAGGTCAGAGTTCGAAACATTTTGACCTTTACTAAATGATCTGCAACGTCATTGGCTAATTACACTCATAAGCGTGGTAATAAAAAATCTGTAAATAATCAACATATAAATTAGAGAGATTTTGTACCTTTTAATAAAGATTAGGCAGGGATTATTTTTAAGTAACCTTTAGGAATAATTTTCGTATGAACTTAAGCTGTAAACTGTCTTTTTAAATGTAAAAGTTTCTTTTGTATAAAAGAAAAATGTTTTTGAATGCATAGATGCATCTTGAAATTTTATTTTCGTAAAGTCTACAACCATAAGTTCTATTGAGCTAGCCAGACATGGAAAAGGAAGGTAAGATATTAATTTCATATTTCCTATTATATTCTCATTAATAAAATTTACTGTACCCAAACCACAGCATTCATTAGTGGCGCTCGCTCATAGGAGGACCACAGCAATATTAGTAGCTCCAACGTAAGGAGTGGTCACGGCACCTTTAGCGACGCCCAACGGAGGGCTAGTCATAGCAATTTTAACGGCGGTCCAACCTAGGGCTCGATTGAATTGTCTTAAAATTAGAGTTTCTTGTCTCGTAGGTTTTTTTAGTTTTCTCTTTGTGACTATATGATTGGTTTCCAGTATGACTGATAGTATGAAAGAAGTTCGTGACAGTTTGAGAGCTGAAGGAATAGAAATTGGTTTTTAGGGACGTGTTTATGTGGAAGACGCGAAAAAGGAGAATCCATAGGTAAAGATAGAACAGAGTGTCGAGAGACCCAGGAATCAATGATAATGGCTCACTTATTAAGTTTAAACCAAAATATACACGAACAAAAACAGATCAGTGAAAAGAATAGAAAGTATTAAAGAAATGGGTGACAAGCTTGGAGCTGAATTTGTAGAGAATATAGCAAAATTGGGGAAATTCAAGATTAGAAAGTGACAAGAATGAGAAAAAATTAAAGAGTTGAGTGACAAAATAACTTTGGGTCTAAAGAAACCAACAAAACCATTGAGGAAATAAAATTTGAAATTAGAGGAAAGGTGGTACAAATTTTATAGAATATGGATGACGTTAAATAGAAAATTGTTACAAATAAAAACGAATCAAGCTGCAAGTCAAGAAACTAATGGAAAAATTAAACGTTTAGATCGAAAGGTACACGAATTAGAGGGAAGCTGCCAGGCGAAATTCAAAACATTTTGGATTTGGCAAATCACATAACAGACTTAAGGAATTATGAAAATAATTTTAAAAATTTAGAAGATGTAGTTAAAAATATTTATATTAGAGAACTTATGTGATCGAGTGAAACTAGTGTTCCATCGGAAATTTTATGGGGATTAATAAGCTTAATCCTAAAATATTTTTAAATAACATAAAAACTTTAATACAGTGGAATTGGAATGAACAAACCAAGTTAAATATAGTGAGGTCCATGTTGAAAGGTAGAGTAGAAATTTGGTTTGGATTGATTGAAAGTAATTTGGGTGCTTTTAAAGATTTCGACATTAAATTTTTAAGACATTTTTGGGGAGACAACCATCAATTTAAAGTTAAAGATAATATATTTATGAGCAAGTATAGTAGTGATTCAGGCATGACAAAGAGTTGTATGCCATAAAAAATTTAGCTTTGCTAAACAACTTGATTCTCCTTTACACGACAAGCAAGTAATAAAATATTTAAAACGATGTTTAGAAACGGAGGTAAGGCAATGCATCGCCTTACAAAACATAGCAGATAGAGATGTATTAAGAGATGGATCAACCAAGGAGGATGGACACCAGACCAAGGAACCCACCCATGAATGCATTCAAGTTTCAAATGAATAATGGACAGGAGAATTACAGATGCTGGACATTTTAAAGGAGGAATACCCAGAGAAATAATTGAAGTGGAGCAAATGTCATCAGGAGAGACGACAGAAGGGAGAATAATGAATCGCGTACCATTGAGAATAGAACCATAACACAAGGAAAGAAAATGCGACAAATTTACAAAGAGTTGGCATGAGAAATAGCAATGATAATAGAAGTACACACCCAGAGATAGTGAATCAACATAGAACGTCAAGTAGGCAAGATTTTTAGAAACAGACAAATCAAACGATAAAATTATAGAAATTATATATTATATAAGCATACTCGTGAATTTATAAAACTTGATTTGGAAAATGATTTAAAAACAATGAAAAAAATGATTTACTACCTATAATAAAATTTCAAGTAGAAGAAAACAGATAAAATTACTTTTAGACACAGGAGCTAAAGCCACATTGATAAGTGAAGGTTTTACAAAAGATAATTCAGAGGAGTTAATGTAGAAAGTCATACCTATTAAAAGAAATAATTTAGTATCGCCGAATAACAAGAAGTTTGCAGTAATCAACACTATCGTAATTCTGCAAGTTAAGTTGGGAAAGTTGGGGGTTGAGCAAGAATTTCTAATAGTGTTAGGGTTGATAGTAATTGCCATTTTGGCAATGGATTTTATTAGTAGAATGAAGGGTATAATAGATAGATACAGAGGATAAAATAATTGTTATGGGGTATGAAAGATTAAATGGGACGAGGAAGTCCATATAGAGATAGAAGGAGATTGTATGAATTTGAATCAATTTCAGAAGGAGATGGAAGGTAAAGGAGATAAAAGTTTCAGTATTAGGTGCCCTGGTGAGGTTAGAAAAGAAATTGTATCGTTTTTAGGAAAAATATCAGAATTACGGAAAATGCAGAAAATATTGTTGAAGAGGTGGAAATATTAGATGAAACCGATGGAAATAATGTAATTGCAGAAGTTGGAAAGGTGATAGAGAAACTTTCTGTGAATGCAGCTTTTAAATATAAAATGAATAAAGATAGTAAGATATTACATAATTACAAAATAATTTTGAAAGCAGAGCTTAATAATTCGTTTGGGATAATTTCTATTAAAGAATCAAATCTTTTTGTGAAATGGGGTGTGTATGAATATGGAGGAATGGCGTTTGGTTTGTCGAAACATTTATTTAATTATGCAGATATGAGAAGGTATTGAAAGTTTTAACAAAAATAAAGGGATTGGTGAAGTGAAAGAGGACGACAGAGTTAAGAGTATAAAGGTAAACCAGTTTGAGTAAAAATTAGAGGATAATGTAGGAAGAAGTAGGAATTATTGCTAAATGTCCAGGTGAAGTTAAGAATGAAGTCGAGTCGTTATTAAAAGAGGAATATTCTGAATTGCTAATTAGAGAGTCAAGAAATGCCACAGATTTTAAAAACATGTTAGAAGTTATTAATACTGAACCATTTAAGACTGAAGTTTAGTTACACCAAAAGAATTAATTGAAAGATGTCTATTTAAAAATAACATAAGTAGGCTAGATAGGGAGATTCTAGGCTACACTTTTTATGACATGGATAGAATAGCTAGGTATTTGCTGGTACAACTTCATGAAAGTTTTATACCTCATATTATTCCGAGATAGTAATAGTTTAGAGAGGAATTTGTTACGGTATGATGAGCAGTGTAAGCAAACGCATAGGAGTTTTGTTTGAAATGAAACCTGATGACACCGTGTGCAGACGGTGTAGTTTTCACGATCACCATTACAAGTGCTTTGATTATGGTTCGCGAATAATTAATTAATTCGTTGTTATCCATCCGAGGTCTAGCGTTTGCCATTTCATTCCTACTTTACATTCGTTGGGTGGGAGTATGTCATTGTATAACATCCCTATCCCACGTGAATCAGGTTTTTGCAAAGGTTACGTGCCATGACTTTTTTATTATTTCACCAATCTGAATAAATAGATTAAAATGATTTTTACTTTTTGTTAATAGATATAATTAATTATTTTTAAATTGATATTGGTGAATTCAACTAAATGTTTTTTTTTAAGTAACTACTACGTTGTATGAATTTTTATGATATAGTCTGATGTTTAATTTGTATTGTAACTGTGTAATATTAATTCTATTTTAAGTTACTAGAATTTATAAAATTTTTTCTATATTTGAGGTAATTATGGATATGGGACATGCCTATTAATAATTCCACGGTTTTTACCCTTTTATTTTAACAGCTTCCTTAAAATGACGTGTCTCTACCATGAAAATTTACTATTATAAATGTTATGTTATGGACCTAAATGATGTTTCAATATGTATTACACAGAAATAAAGCTACGCTTTGGTTGTTTATAAGTGCATGACCTGAATTTCCTTTAATGGAACTCAAAATTTACTGAAATGTCATGCATAATGAACGCAATTATTTATGAAATCTAAATTATACACGGCACATCAATATTAATTTGTCTGTTTAAGCCTCTTTTTCCGTCCTTTTGTATTTAACGTAACGTAAAGGTGTTGCAAATAGTTTTAAATTTCTTTGGCTTTGGTGAACTCGCTCTCAGTATTCCATACACTGTCTTCTTTCTCCAGAGTCGTAATAATGAATCCAGCTTTCGTTGTCGATAACAGTTCGAAAGGGAATATGCAGACTTCCGTCTGTTATTAACGTGGCCCTTAGTAAGCATACATGACCATTATCTAGAACAAACGCTTTCTTAACACAACTGTTGAATAATAAAACCTAGCTCTTCTCTCGATATTTTCAATTCATTTGTAATCGTTTGTTGGGTTATGTGAGGTTCACTTGGAATCAACTAATTAATACGAAGTTTATTGTCAGTAACTCAGATTGGTTTTCCCCTGCAATGCTCGTCGATAGAACTAAAGAAACGCTCTCAGAATGCCGTCCGGCAAACCATTTGCTTAATATAATCTTTCTGACTATTTTATTCCCGCAAACGGGCTTTGTTAAGTGCATTCACATATGCCTCATTATAATTTAAACCTAATTTCTACCTTGCCACATTTCCCTTCTTTGTACAGGGAGTCATAAACAATTTATGGAAATCTTAAGTATTAGCTGGCTTTCTCGTGTGGTCGACAAAGCGGTACTTTAACATTATTATTCGACTGGTGCATCAAGTGTTATCTGGACAATTACGAGTGAAAGGACCGTCCTATGTTTTAATAGTCTATTTGAAATACAGTTCACGTAGAAAGCAGTGGCGTACCGTGAGATTTTTTAGTGGGGAAGCGTTTCAAGTTGGCACTTATACTACTTAATTCTATCTCTTTTTGAATCTTAGATTTTTAATACTTCTTTTTTAACATAAGTAAATACCATTTTCCGCATTTTGAAGGACATCCAGTGTGGGTGTGCGTTAGCGTGTTGCGCGCGCGTGTGTAACAAGCGTGCGTGTGTGGTGCGTGTGTGACTATGTGTAACTTACGAAGCTTGAACTTTGTGTTTAGAAGCAAAAAAGTAGATGTAGGAAAGTATGTGTTGTTTTGGAGGCGTATTACAGCATATTGCTTTATTTCTTTGGATTTGAAATAATTAGTTTTGCTGACTTAAGTATTGTTAATGTTTGTATTATTTTGAATTTTCAAATTACCTAAAAGATTAATTAAAACCTTTGATGCCAAGAAACTTTCATTTAGAATTGAACCAACCTTTTTAAAAATATCCTAAAATATCACCAATAAATTATTCTGCGAGTTTTGTATTAAGAGCCAGCTGTTAAAATGTGAGGAAGACCACATTGCTTTTTTACTTTTCCACTTTTAAAAGTTGCACTCACATTAAAAAAGATAAATCTTTAAAACCTATTTATTATTCGAAGTAAAACTAAATCATCTTATTTTAGAAATATTAAAAGGCATTTTTGATTAAAAAAATAATAAACCCAAGGATGTAAAAATTCAAGTTAATGTGACTGTATTTTTCAATTTACTTATCAACCACTAAAAAAAATTAAGTATTAATAACTATAAACAATAAGACACACGAATATATACATACTTAAACATTATATACAGTGTTGACGATGTACTTTTTTCTTTGGCTCTTATTCAATATTTTATTTATAATGCAATTCTATTCTTCTATTAACCTGTACAAACCTGTCTATTACATCATCATAAAATCTTAGATTCTGTAGCAAGTTAATACATTCTTTCTCTATAGACAACACAGCTAAATGGGATCTTTATTCACCAGTTGAATTTCTGGTAAAGGTTTTAATGCGTTTTAATGTAGAAAATCTGCGTTCAACCGAAGCACTTGTTGCCGGAATTGTTAAAACAAGTTGACACAATTTAAAGACTTCACTATATAGGACTCTCCCAAATTAATTTCTTTAAGAAAATGTAGCATATTTAACGGTGTTTTTTTATTATTGACTTCTGAGTGTTGTATAAAACACTTAGCTGTGAATTTAATGCCAAAATGTCAACAAATTTGCATAATTATGTTTTAAACTATTATTGGCTTCTTCAGCAAAACGGGCTTTATTATAGTTGTTATAATTACATAATTCGACGTATTTTAATTCACTGAAGTTTTGAAATCTGCTTCTGAGTTGTTGAGAAATATTATCAAAAATTACAACACAATAGTTTTTCTTATGGTACCTACTACAAACACAAACTCTACTTGATGATGGTATAAGAATCTAAATTAAAAAAAGCTTAAATCCTATTACTAAACTCACTTTTTTAATTAGTTTTAAAACGTTGTAATTCAAATTAAAAATAATTCACTTGTTCGTGATTTATTTAAAAAATTAGTACCTACCAAAAACACGGGTTTGCTACTTAAGGCACGCTATCAATAAAATAATGCTACTTCTAGTATATGGATAACCACAATCAACACAAACAACAGACGTTTATCCTTCATGAAGCGGCGGTAAACACCGCTTCCAACTCAGTTAAAATCGGCAGCATTTGATAAATACACAATTGTGACGACTTGTCGTATAGGATGAACCTCAAGTTGATGTCGTTTACACATTTAGAAGCGCTAGAAAATGCCGCCAAATTGTAACATTATTTTGTAATGTTAACTAATAAACAGATCAATTAATTAATTAAAATTCAGTAACTTGCATAACTTATAGGAAAAATTCCATAATAAATTACTTTTATATTTTAGTAGCATCCCGCATAATAAAGACCAAGTTTACAAATAGCTTAAGGCTAAACTAATGTAAATTCCAACGGCAGTCTTCATAATTTAAAGCTCTACCCTTTCAAATCAAATACAATAACCCTCTTAAAGCTTAGGTTGGTTACAGATTGACGAATCTGATAAAATTAAAATGGAATAGTACCTTTTAACGTAAATAAAGAAAAGCAATTTTCTGTTGAAAAGCTTAATTTTCTTAATAATTTCTTTGATTGATAAGGGTTATAGAAAACGAAACATTGAAAATAGCTAAACTATTTTTTCAATTTGATTCGTTCAAAGATTGTAAATAATTTTAAGTAGTCCGGAGACATCCATTGTATTTAAAATCCATTTCGGCTCAAGTGGGTTAACCGGTCTTTTGTTAATGGCAGACCACTGTCGCCAACGGGTATGGTCCACAATTCAGTAATTAAGAAATTCTTAGAAGATATAACATATTTAAACCCTTAGAAAAATAATTGCTTCCGTGAACCTCATCTTAAAAGGGGTTGGATTTGGTTTCTAAAATCTTGTTTTTGGGAGGTTCTGTTAAGTCATTGGATAACAGAAATATGACGTAAATAATGGTTAGAGTAAGAATTATTCTATATAACTTACAGCGTTAGCAAAAAGAGGGAGGTTTTTCAATGGGGCTGTTCGTGGACAAAAAGTAGGAAGAAACGTAGTTTGCGGGTAGCGTTCTCCGGCATCACAGATATGGAATTGCACTTAATATCACGATTGGGAAATTGGAAAGAGTAATTAACTCTTCCAGTTCGCGAGGGTTACGCCCGTATGTTCGCGGATTTATGGTGATACAAAGTAAATAATAAAAAGCTTGTAAGCGTGTAACGCCCAAGTTAGGTGATATTGTCAACAAGATCCTGCTGGGTTCGTGTGCCATTCAATTATTTAAAAATTACAAGCAACAAGCGAGATTCTCTCCCTCAATTTTAGAGCTGTTCTACGTTGGAAGGCAAGCCATCAAACAATGGATAATTTTTAGTAAGTAAGTTTAGAGTTAAGTTAGCATGACCAATTTTTAGTTAATTTATTTGTTAGAACGTTTTGGTCATAAACCGTAGGACTAATTTAGTGTAAAATTTATAGTATAAATTTTCTTTCATATACAATGTTTGGGAATTACTTATGTACGCAAAATTTTCATAATTCCATATTCACCTATTCAATTAAATTTCTAAATTAAAATCAATGAATGTAAGAGGTTCACGTTTATTGCTCTGTTAATTAAATAGTTTTGTTTGCCGTTGATTAAGTCAATAATTTTTTTATTATTTTTTTATCATAGAAGTTGCATAAGTAGAGAAAAAGTTAGGAATTGAATAAAAGGAACAATTGTCCTCCTTCGGATGACAAGTCCCTCTCAAGGTTTTGCACGAACATTTGGACATTCTCGACTTGTTTGGCGCCCTTGGTAATTGTCATTAAGCCACAATATTTATGAAAGGTAAGTGCCAAATTTTTTTTGTAGTATATTATAAATTAATTTAACCCTTTCTGCAAAATTTTAACCCTCTATATGATCCACGACCTTCCTCTAGCTAGTGCCGGTGACCTACCTTTAATTTTTGTTTTACAGGCCGCCCCCATTTTATAATTTTACTGGAAAATACATACTTGGTAGCTTTTCCGCCTGTAACAAAATTCTTGGCGCCCAACGTCTTTGGGCCTTGTTTTTTTTTAGAATTAAAGTTTTTTTATTTGCTTATTTCATTATCAATTTTATATAAACTACAATCTTTCAAAAATATATGTGGCATTTGAAAAAGAAAGAAAGAAAAAATCGAGTATGAAATAATTATAAGGAAATTTTTTGAGATATATTATTTTTACTTTTAAAAGAGAATTTTTATGATAGCATTGTACACATTCTTTAATTCAAAGATGGAATTTACATACAGTGTTGATAGGTTATTAAAAGATCAACTAATTTATGAAATAACTGTACGAGGAATAAACACAGAAAATATGACAGTAACTGATTTAAGAAAAACCTTACGGAAAGCGATTAGACTAGAAACTGAACCAGATGAAGATTTTGACTACCCATTTGACTTTACAGAAGATGTGACAGTTGTTAAAAATGTTTTAACGCTTTTACATGAACATATTTCAGATTTAACTGTTTTAAATGATGACAGTAATAAAGTAAGAATAGAAACAAAAATTGCATATTGTTATTCTAGACTTTCCAGAAGTTTACCAGTTGACGACAATGATGAAAAAATTAGGAATAATTTACAATTAGAGTTAGGACGTTTAATTGAATCTTTTCGTAAAGTAGGAAATGTCATTTTAAGGACAAAAACATAAATTGCTTCCAAAGAGGATAAACTAATTTTAGACGAACTAGAACGACAGGAAACGTCAGAAATATTTGACATAAATAACGTAGACTTGATCGAATTTGACAAAAAAACTAGACTTAGTATCATCCACAACAAAACAAGAAAAAATTAGGGCCGAAGACGAGCACAAGCAAAATATAAATACATCTTTTCAAAATAATAATCAAAATTTATCTCATAATAGTTCTGTAGTTTATAAGGTTACTCCAGTTGCGAAATGGGGAATAACATTTAATGGCGATACTTCGGTAAACGCATTTTTAGAACGGGTCGAAGAATTAAAAATTGCTAGGAATATGTCAGACTTTCAACTTTTTGCAGAGGCATGTGATCTTTTTGCACATAAAACACTGATATGGTATCGTGCAAATAAATCTTTAATAAATAATTGGGCCGAATTAAAAGAAGCATTAAAAGACGAATTTTTACCACCCGATTATGATGAAAAATTAATGACCGAAATTAAAGCGAGGATGCAAGGAGAAAACGAAAGTATAGGACTCTACGCAGCAGTAATGACAAACATGTTTGCTAGATTATCAGAACCGCTCACTTTGACACAACAAATGAAAATATTACGAAAAAATATGTTACCCTTTTACCTGTCACAATTGAGTTTAGTCGAAATAACTTCCATACGAGAACTAATAAAGTTAGAAAAAAAACTGGAGAAACATAAAATATCAATAGAAAACTTTGTCCCACCAAATCGAAAAACGAATACTTTAGAAACTACACAGACGTTAACGTTTCACAGAGTAGGTCTTCCAATAGAAACCAGATTTCAGCAATGCAAAATGTTAGTTCAAACAATTATGTAAACAAACGTGCACCCACGTGCTAGAATTGTCACCAGTTAGGACATTTTCAGATCGGTTGTATACAGATAAGACGAACGAACTATTGTTATAAATGTGGCACTGACAATGTTACGTTGAACCGTTGTCAAAAATATAGAAATAATTTAAACTAAAGGAAGGGGCATTAGATAGTCGTATAGTGCCCCGCACATTTTATAATTTGACGAAACATGTTCAAAATATGATTTATGATAAAGAAGAAAAATTTCAAAAAAATAATGTTATGTTAGAATATGTAATAGAACAGTCTAAAAATGACGAACCTCCTTATGTAAGTGTAGATATTTTAAGAACGAAAATGTTAGCTTTATTGGATTCAGGAGCAACAAATACATTTTTAGGAGAAAACACTTGGGAATTTTTATCAAAATTAGGTTTAAAATTACAAAGGAAAGAAGAAGAATGTCAATTGGCAAATGGTAAAATTTTAAAAGTTTTGGGAACAGTTACGTTGCCCATTAGATTAAAACAACGTTTAGTGGTGTTAGACGTTTTGGTAGTACCAGATGTTCAGCATACTTTAGTTTTAGGAATAGATTTTTGGAAAAATATAGAAATAATACCAGAGATTTTTAAAGGCGAATACACCTTTGCAAAATTAGATACTATCGAAAAGAAAGAACCGATTTTACATTCAACATTAGATTTAACAGTAGCACAAAGAAAACTGTCAGATACCAGTATTGAAAAATATTTTTTTGATTTACCTGAACTAGGCCGTACCGATTTAGTATATCATAAAATTAAAGTTAATAGCGAACCAATTAAGCAAAGATACTATCCAGTTCTACCTACAATGCAAAAACATATGGATAATGAGTTAGATAAATTATTACAATTAGGAGTAGTCCAAAAAAGCAACAGTTCATGGTCAAACCCAATTCTTTTAGTTACGAAAAAAGACAATTTTATCGTTTTGTAGTAGATTTTAGAAAGTTAAACAAAGTAACAGAAAAGGACGCGTATCCAATTCCGTACGTCTCCTCCATATTAGATAAATTACAACTTTAGACATTAAATCCGCTTATTTTGAAATTCCACTAGATAAAGATTCTTATAAATATACAGCTTTCACTATACCTAATCGAGGGTTATTTGAATTTACACGTTTACCTATGGGTCTTTCAAATGCACCCAGTACATGGTCTAGATTGATAGATAAAGTGTTAGGTCCAGAATTAGAACTTTCCGTATTTTGCTACCTAGATGACGTCATAATTTTGACAAACTCTTTTGACAAACACCTAGAAATATTACAGGAAGTTTTTAACAGACTTTCACGTGCTGGACTGACTTTAAGTAAAGAAAAATTTCACTTTTGTAAGAGTGAATTAAAATATTTAGGTTACGTAGTAAATGAAACTGTCTCTCAGTAGATCCAGATAAAGTAAAAGCTATTTTAGAAATACCAACACCAAAAACTGTAAAAGAAGTAAGACGAATAATCGGAATGGCTTCTTGGTATCGTCGATTTATCGAGGAATATACCATTATAGCTCCATTGACCGCATTGCTGAGGAAAAATAGAAAATTTGTTTGGGAAGAGTGTTGCGAAACAGCCTTTTCCACTATAAAAAATTGCTTAGTTTCAGCACCAATTTTAATTTGTCCAAATTACGAATACGAATTTACAATTCAGTGTGACGCATCTGATTATGGAATTTCGGGTGTTAACTTACTTATGAAAGATACAAAGAGCAACGTACGTCAAGGAGCAATGAATGCTCTATCAAATATTGAATAAACTTTAAATGCTTATTGTTATAACAACATGGGGAAGCGGTGCTTCCGTCGCTTCCATAGATTGCACGCCCCTGGTAGAAAGGATGCAGTTTTGGCGAAAAAATAACTGATTTTCTATATCAACACTAATGAGTATATGACATACATCGACCTGTACAGGCTATAGTCGTCTAAAAATATTGGGTCAGACCAGCTATTTTAAACGAATAAACTCAACTGACATATACGATACCTTGGTAACGAGCACTAACGACGTACTGTTCAACCAAATTAAACAAAACCTGGAACACTTGAAAAAGAGGAATGTAGCTAAAAATTGTTACCGCGCAGTGCTATGCATATTGTAATATTCATAATTTAGGAGCGAGTGTGTATTACATTTAGTGCGGTCTCGTACATCGGTATGTCAGAAACACTAAGTAATTGTAAAACAAACGGGTCTTTTTAAAATGAAATAATTAGACAAGCGTTTTACAAAAAATACCCTTAAAGTTTCTAGACTCGGGCGCTTTCCTGAAACCTTTATATCCATTTCATCATAACAAAAATTATTAAAGCAAAGCACGTTCTAAAACTAATTACTTCATAAACATTCTCTTGTGAAAACATTTTGGAATTACGAGCATTAACATCAAAAGTTTGTTATGTCATTCTAAAAAACATGCATTACGTATAACGCTAGATACTTGACACTCACTCAGGTAAAACGTAATAAAGTTAAAGTTTCATTAAATAAAGTATTTCCATAATTGCTACGTCCTACATCAAAACAAATTTTTAGAGCCATGTTTTGATAGCTTTACAAAAGCAACCAACCCTTCATAATAATATGTACGTGAATTTATCTCAAGGTTTATCACTTTCATTAATGCGGCTCTTTCTCCTAACTGAAAGCGCGAAACCTGTCTTTATTCATAGGGCTGGGTAACCTTAAAAGCTATGTAAATTATATATAACTTTCCATTACAATTACTAATTAAAGAGCCACAAAGAATTTTATTTTCTTTCTTGCAAAATGTTCTCCTTTAATTCTTGTAATAGTAACTATAGAATATTGTAGTTACACTTCTGTGACGGGATATCCGAATCGCTGTTTAGTGCTTCTTTGCATGGAAGTCCAGTTGAAATGATATTTGAAAAGCCTTATTGCTGCATTAACAATTTCTAGGTATGTTTGAAAAAAATTAATTTATGCTGTGATTAACTAAAACATGTTTTAACTGAATAGTGTCAAAATGTTGAGATGCAAAATAGGCGAAATTAGTTTTCAGCTGACTAGCTGCTGCAACGAGCGTTTTATCCTACTTAATATTTAAGGTATCCAATCGAGTGAAAACCTTTGACGACACAAACCCACCGAAAAAGGAATACTAAAACGAACTAAATATTATAGGTAGATTTTCTGAGCCAGTAAGAACGACAGTAAAACGTCTGGTAGATAGCGAACAATCCAGCTGCGGATGGAGAACCTCACGTCTGTTCAGAAAATGTAAACTCATATTTAGTATAAGTCGCACGGGTTTCGAGATAATTCGACTTTTTTGAGATTTTTAAAATTGACCACCTTGTTCACTTTATATTAACTAAGACTTTTATGCAAAACCCAAATGATCATTTCAAATCGAGTTAGTAATTGAAAGATGGAAAATATAAAGTCCCGGACAGGATATGAACCTGTATCTTATGCTCTCCGGGCCTATGCGTTTTCAATTACGCCACCAGAACAGGTAGCGACAATTGGAAGATTTACAAATCTAAATCATTTACGCTACCATACATCAACCTAGCTTTCAATCAGACTGGCATTTTTGTCAATCATATCTGACCAGTATCAAGTTTTTGACTTATATCAGTTATAGACAGGAAGCCACGTTCAAAATTACGGCTATAAGATGAGTATTAAATATATAAATATTAGGTAGTTAATTACACAAGCTTTGCATAAAAGCCTAAATTATTATTTCATCTTATTAACTATAATACATTAGTATTTATCAACTTACCTTGTGTAATTACCTACTTAATATTTTTATATTTAATACTTGGTGTATAGCCGTAATTTTGAACGCCGCTTCTCGCCTATAACTGACATAAGTCAAAAACTTGACAGTCAGATATGACTGACAAAAATGCCAAACGTAATTGAAAGTTAGGTTCATGTATGGTTGTGTACATGATTTAGATTTGTAAAGATCTGTTCCGGTGGCGTAATTGGAAAAAAGTCTAAGATATAGGTTCAAATCCTGTCCGGGAGCTTATATTTTCCATCTTTAATTGCTAGCTCGATTTTAAATGATCATTTGGGCTTTGCGCAAAAGTATAAGCTGTTATTTCATCTTATTGTTAGTAAAATTAAATAAAAACCCTTAACCACAAAAAATATTTAAATTACTAGATACGTATTTCGACCACTATGTGGTCATCATCAGTAAGAAATCTGTAATTAAATAATAATTAGCTATTGTTCTAGAACACTTCAGAGGATATTCTCCTCACCACAGGCTGAAGTGAACCTTCCCAACATACAATTTACTAAATTGTTGCTATAAACACTATTGAGGATACTCTCCTCACCCGCAGGCTGGTGATAATAACAACAAACAAGTGAATTGTGAAGTTGTTATTAACACCAGCCTGCGGGTGAGGAGAATATCCTCAATAGTGTTTATAGCAACAATATAGTAAATTGTATGTTGGGAAGGTTCACTTCAGCCTATGTGGTAAGGAGAATATCCTCTGAAGTGTTCCAGAACAACAGCTAATTATTATTTAATTACAGATTTCTTACTGATGATGACCACATAGTGGTCGAAATACGTATCTAGTAATTTAAATATTTTTTGTGGTTAAGGGTTTTTATTTAATTTTATTTAAATCGTGCCACAGTGTTCCTATAGATTATTATTGTTAGTAATTGTCAACTTACCTTGTGTAATTAACTAAATATTGATATATATATATATATATATATATATATATATATATATATATATATTGCTGTGTTATTTCCTATAAGAATCGAGCCTCACGAATTGGGCGCCAAGATTGCTGTGATCCTCTCGTTAACAGGAACTGGTCCTTTCTAAAAAAAAACATTTGAACCCCACAGATTAGGCGTCAAGATTTGCTATAATTCTCGTTACTACGGTGAAATCTCCTCTGATATTCGTTTTCTTACCAAAATATCGCCTCTTGACTCTTTCCGCCTCGGCAGCTCACCTAGATAAAACTTTCATCATAAAAAAAAAACACATTCCTACCACATACATCAACGTTAACTCTATTTACACCAATATTCACAATACATTAAAATTTCAAAATTAAATTTCTGCATAAATTTCAGCATTATAAAATTTCAAGTTCAAATTTGTCATCGTTTTAATTTGCATCCGGAATTAGAGTCCTTGTAGGATGCATACTAATTAGGTTAACAATATTTGCAGACCTGAGTCTGAATAAAAGGGAGCATCTCCCACCCCTTTACGTTAATTTAACAGGTTAGTCTAATTGAGCTCAAAGACAGACTCACATTTTCATCATAATCAAAAACATAAACCTGATAAATACTCCTTTCTACTTATACAAGAAAATTTTACCTTAAAATTCAAAATTTGTTGTTTATACAAATTTAATACTGTCCATTTTTATCAAACAAATTATAAAGATATTCAATACGCACCAAAACATCAAAGATCGAACAACAAAGCATAAGTTACCTGAAGGTTACTGCACTCGTGGCTCCAATGTACATCGTCCTTGCTAATTCCACCATTCCAGCTGGTTTATGTTTACGGCTTCAGATTTTTGACCACCTTTAAAATGTTTCTACACCACCATTTGTCTAAAAGGTTTCAGGGTTTCTCAGGAACTCATGTAGGTATATCGAAATCTTGTTTTGTGGATCCAATCACGTTTACGAATAACACTTGATTACTAACATTCCCGAAAAATAGCAATGAAATTCATAATTCTTTCACGCTATACCCAAAACTGCCTACTTCTATTTATTTATTTATCGTTATTAATTTGGATAATTGGTACAGTAATACCCGCAAATATAACTAGACTTTGTTACCTTTATTTATCTTCTCTAAGTGTACTAATAACTTTTATTGTAGCACGTAATCACCGCGTATTCTAGTTAAAGTATCGAATAATCAAAAAATAAAGATCAAAACTGTTTGAAGTATCGAATAAAATCAAAAATATAAGAGAGCGAAACACCTATAAGCACGGGTTTATATAATGGCCCGCTTACAAGTCGAATTTGTCCCGCGACAAACGATTTTAAGAAATTCGCATTCTCGTTTCCCTTCCGACGGCTCGGCACAGCGATTCCACTAAAAATTTGCACACGTCCAAGTTGAAATCTACGAATTTTCCACACGCCTCGCAACACGTCCGAGAACAACTAATTAATTTTACACACCAACTGATATGCTTCCCCTCTCATGTTTGCATCTTATTTCAACCTTAATTGCCAATCTAGTCTGTTCGTTCTATCTACAACATGTGCTCTCGTTTTACATTTCCCCTCGTTTAACTGCTAATGCATTCCATCTCGCTCGTCTCTATACCACAAACTCGCTTTCTTACTTGCACTCATACAGCTTAAAGTTTATCGACTAACATATACATCGTTATTCTTGCAAGTGTTCTGCGTTCTAATACGCCGAAGTCTTTTATATAATTTCCCCACGTCTTAATAATTTCTCGATAGTTTGAGTACTTGGAACGATTACAATTAAATACAAATTGAACATTTTAATTCTGCTTCTTTTTCTAGAAAGCGTCTAGTGAATAATTTAAATCCCTTATTTTTAAAGAAACGAATAAATTTTTATGCTCCACGGTTTTAATAATGCTAATTATCTAATGAAATTCTATACAACCACTACATTCTAATTGAATGATTTAAATCTACACAGTAGGCCTTTAATTAAACGTACTATTTTCCCAAAGCTTTCTTATACACGGTGATTAAAATTATTTGATGTCGTTATTAATTTTTCTACCCTGGTCTAAATTTGAGTAATATATATATATATATATATATATATATATATATATATTAAATATATATTAAATTTAAACACTGAATATATGTATTTCTCAAATTTGTAAGGAGTCAACAAAAATAGTTAATACGTTGAAATTTACATGATAAAGATAAAAGGTCTTGAACGTTCAAGTTTTTTTTTGTAAAAGGTGTCGTTTTTGATGACTTTAAATTAAATTAATGGGATATAATTTTTGGGATAAATGATCCAAATAATATTAATTAATTGAAGGGTTTATTTAAAGGATTACAAAAATTGTGAAGTGTAGATATTACTTCCTTTTATTGTACGCATAATGATTGACTTCGTTTTATCAATTCCAACAGGTAATAATCAAAGGGGTAAATTAATATGATCATCGTAACGTTGTGTACTCTGTGTAAATCAAACTGGGCTAGCCGTGGCATAATAAAATTAGTATATTAGAGAAAAACACAGAGCGGTGGCGTTCAGCAGGAAACTGGACGTTTATTACATCCAGCTGCTCAGTCATGGAGGAGTACTTCATCAATAAATTTGACGCAACAACGTAGGGCCAGAACTTCATAGCAATATATATATATATATATATATATATATATATATATAAATATATCTGTGTGTGTGTGTGTGTCTGTGTGTTTGCAGGGTGTTCCGAAACTCGTGAATAAAATTGTGGAGGGCGGAAGGGGAACAATTTCCTACAAAAATAACCATATATGTTGTCATCCAATTGTTCACGGTTTCAAAGTTACTACAATTTTTATATATTTTGTAGAGATCGCGAAGAAAAGAAGTCTAGTAACTCTTAATATAAAGGTGCTGAATTTTTCAAATTTTTCATCGCAAAAGAAAATCAAGATTTTTGCAGCATGTATGTAGTATGAAAAATTGTGCTTGCTTTTCAAATGCAAATTACTCAAAAAAGGTATTACCAATTAAAATGCACACCTATCATAAAAAATTCCTTGGTGCATCCCATTTCTTTGGAGATATAACGTATGGATACCAGTTTATTAACCAATAAAATATTTTAGTCTAATCCTATGAACGTTATAATTTGAATTAGGGCCGCTATACTTGCGGCCACGTCCCCAATGCTCCACCCGGAGGTACTACATTGGGTTTAAACGCGAAAATAATCGTGCTTTTGATTAATTCTGAGTTCATAGTTAATCCACCCTAAATAAAAACTAAATAAAAATCTAACAAACCTAAAAATCTAACAAACCTAACAAGCCCTAACAATCTAACAAACATAAAAATCTGACCAACTGAAACAAAACTAAAAACAAGGTTGTAAATAATGGTATCCCAAGCGCTGACTTTGGAGTGTACCCGATCAACAAGACAATCCTATGAACAACACTTTTATTGAAAAATTTAAATAATTAACTGTCAGAAAATTTATCCATGACACGAGCACTGATTACACTACTGCGGTATGCGTAAGTTATCTATGTTGCAGCGTGAAATCACTTACAGTTAAATAAATTCTTTAGCAGTCATGCACCTTAATTACATTTTAAATATTGCTTGCATTCCGCACCATAATTACTTGTTACCTAACTATTTGGGCATTTAGTATGTCTTGTCGTGTGGTTGCAATTACATGTGTTTTTAACCCTCGGATTAGCAGTGACCAAAAAGGTGATAAATCATACTATGAGGACTGCACATACCTAACACTTTACATTTAAAAGTGTTGCCTGTTAGAATGGTAGATCATCTAGGCAGGTTTGCGAAATGGCTATGTTTACATGTTTATAGAGTGTAAACTAGTACATATGTGTCTTTTTTATAATGCATATAAACTTTTATTTAACCAAATATGAAAAATAGAAAATTTTTTTTACATATTGTTTATTCTGTTTGTGTTTTATTCAGCTTCAACATCCCCCGCGGAGCATGTTCTGCACGTATAGCCGACTTGGCCGTGTACATCACAAACCGGATTCGAACAACGAACACAAGTAAATCGGGTTTTGCGTTGTCTCTTGTTTCGTACAGGGCAAATTTTGCAAGATGGAGGAGTGGCAGAAGATGCAGCGTAAAGAGGATAAACCGGTGGTTTGAGTGCTTGCCCAGTTGGTGGTGTTGGTTGTACCTAAAAATAAGGAACAAATGAGTATTATTTGTGAAAAAATGTGTGTATATGAAATATCAAATATTATACTCACAACATTGAATATGGCCATGGCATCTCGAATATGAGAAAAACGGCGGACGTTCGGATTATTGGCTTGTTTCAACATATGTGGAGTGACCATTTGGTGGTACAGTTCTACAATAAATGCACGCCGTTTGTTTGTTTTTTTGACTGGTTTCAATGCATCGTATATAATAAACGATGCCAAGCCAGCAATGTCCAATATGTTATAAAACATTGCTAATGGCCAACGATTAGTTGAAGTGTATCCTGACAACATCTGGTCCATGGTATCTACACCACATTTGTACTTGTTGTAGTCAAGGATCTGCTTCGGCTTTTGTTTGGCTGATTGATCAATTTCACGTGTATAATTTTCGGTGAATATCAAAATAACACTTTTCTTTTTTTTGGAGCATATGAACACAATGCTATGCCATTGTTGTAAAATGCAAACAAAGTTGACAGCACTTCTCGAGATGGATTAAGCATTTCAGGTGCAATAAATTTTTTATTTCGACGAACTGTGCCAACATATGCGGTGTTTTTGGTAATCAAAATCTCAACCAATGTACAAGACGTAAAGAAATTATCCGCATATATAGTGCGACCAGCACTGGTATATTTGTCAACTAACTGCAGTACCACTCGTTTACCTTGGTTGACTTCCCTCGCGATACCTGACTGCTTGCCAGTATAAATGATTTCTTTCAATAGAATATTGGACACAAACCCACCAAACCTTGATTCTGTACTTGGCTGGTTTGGATGGTATAAATTGGGAAAATTTAGTACGTCCACGGTACGAAAAAAGTTGTTCATTTACAGTAATTTGAACACCCGGGGTGTACGCACGATTCAAGTTGGCCGTGAACATCAGCCAGATGTCGTTAATTGGAGCTGACTTACTACTTCTTTGCCTTTATGCACGCGTGTTACCATTGTCAAAACGAATATATCTTGTGGTATGACAGAATCGGTTTAGAGGCGTTGTGGCTTTGTATATTGCAAAATTATAACTGGCCTATAATTCCTTTGTTGGCAATGAATTACAATTGAAAAGACCAGCAAACACTACCAAACCAATAAAAGCATACAGCCCTTTCTCGATAATAGGTTTCCATTGCTTTTGTTTGGTTAGATTCTTTTCCTTCCAAATGCGATAAGATTCAGTTGCACGTTGATTTGTTTCACGAACGATGATGTCCGCAATCTCCGGAGTAAATAGCGCTTTGAATATGGTAATTGGATTTCGAAGAAAGAACGATGAAGGCCATGTCCAATATCATTTCAACTTCATCCATTTTGCTATAGATGAAAAAAACACAAAATATAAAAATGGACGGGCAGAAATACAAAGGCAAATACAATCAAAACAAAGCCCGACACATATGATGGTATTTACACACTATTCGTCAGATTTAAGCAGCATAATAAACAGCACTAAAAACACAAAATAAATATGTAAATAATTACCAAAACAATCAATCAACCGAGAACAAAGAAAACAATTTTCACATAAAAAAATGCAAACTAAAAGAGTTTACGCGGCAACAATACGTCTTCTCTAACCAAAGGCTATTGCCACACTGAGCACGCAACCTCTGAATGACTGTACAATCAACATACAATACATATTTCGTCACTTTCCACTAATAAATAACGCTCATATTTGAAGCAGCTGCAAGATAGCGTTACATAGGTCTATACAGACCTCACTGATAATATCAGACGTTTTAAAATTCTGAATTATTTTATTCAATGTAAAACTTCCTAAATCGACCGAAAACCGGTTTCGTTACGTTCAGCAGATTGTGTTTGACAAAGTCATAAAATCTCAGCTCTCTATGTATGCGCGGCGAACAAATTTTTAGAAATGAATATAGAAAAGGTCTGTGCAGACCTGATTGATTATCCTAGGGTTAAATATTACTTATTTCGTACTAGACGTTTTTAAGGTACTAGTTCCCATTGCGTACGTTTTTGCTTGTGATTGCTTAGTTATTATTGTATATATTGTTTCGGAAATTTTACATTTTGTAATGACCTATACTGCTCAAGAATATGCAGAAATGAATTTCGTGTATGATCTTTGCAATGTCGTCTAATGTCGTCAGGAAGATTGCCAGGGAGACTGGCATTAATCGTACTACTGTGCATAAAACGTTGTGCAGAAATAACTTGAACCCCTATCATGTGCAGCGTGTGCAAGCCCTGGTACCTGAAGATTATGCGTAAAGGTTAGCGTTTTGTCGCGAAATGCTTCGCCTACACCAAAGGGATACGCACTTCTTTGATAGAATTTTATGATGTGATGAGTCGTCCTTCCACGGAGTGAGAATTTTTAATATACATAATCTCCAATATTAGGCACTTGATAACCCTAGAGTTCTACGGAAATCACGTTTTCAACATCGTTTTAGTGTTAATTTGTGGCCAGGAATAATGGTGCAGTAGTTTGTCTATTTGAACTTCCACGTACACTAAATGCATAACAATATCTTCACTTTCTTGAGGACAAATTAAGCTATATACTATACGATGTGCCTCTAGCAACTAGACAAGCGATGTGGTTTCAGAACGATGTTGCTCCGACACATAATGCTGGCTAAGTGAGATGCTATTTAAACGTCGATATCCTTCTCGATGTATAGGACGAGGTGGTACTATCCTCTGACCGTCTCGTTCGGCAGATCTCAATCCTATCGATTACTTTTTGTGGGGATACTTTACAGATATAGTCTTTACTATAAACGTTGCAAACGAAGCAGACCGTAGAAAAATTCAACAAGCTGCAGTTATAATTAGAAGAAATCACCAGGCATTTAGGTTTTTGAAACGTAACCGTTTGAAGCGGTGTCGTTTATGCATTTAAACAGGTGGTTGAACATTTAAACATTTGTTACAAATTTTTTATTTCTGAAGACATTTATTATTTAATGCTCGTGTTTTACATAAATCCTCAGACAGCTAATTATTTGAATTTTTCAATAAAAGTGTTGTTCATAGGATTAGACTAAAATATTTTATTAGTTAGTATACTGGTATTCATAAGTTATACCGCTAAAGAAAGAGGATGAACCATCGAAGTAGTATTTTTTTTGAGTAATTTGTATTTGAAAAGCACGCAAACTTTTTCATACTAGATACATGCTGCAAAAATCTTAATTTCTTTTTGAGATGATGAATAATGTTTCGGGAATGTTGTCATTTATGACAGCTTTCACTTTCGCCTATACGACAAAACAAAGAATTACATTGAAAAAGTCAGCACTTTTTTATTCAGAATTGTTAGATCCCATTTCTACACGATTTCTACAAAAAAATATAAAAATTGCAATAACTTTGAAAGCTTGAACAATTGGATTACGACATATATAGTTATTATTGTAGGAAATTGCCTCCCACACCACCCTCTACAATTTTATCAAGGAATTTCGAAATACCCTGTGTATATACAGGGTGGCATTTGTTTTATGTCATTAATTTTAAGGGGGTGTAGAAACCGATAAAAAAAAATTGTTAATAAACTTCTGATCCAAAGCAAACAATTTTGCTACAAATGGACAACAAAAAAAGTATTGAAATTTTTTTAAAACGACTGCAATGTTAACTAGGTAAAAATAAAATATTTACATCTTGCTTTAAAGTCGACCAATTAAGCTGTGACCTTCAGTAAACTTAAATTAGTGAAATAAAGTGCATTTTTGCTGCCAAACGAAATAACTCAATATACTTTAGCTGCTACTGAAAAAGTTTAAAACTTTTTCTAAAATTCGCATGTTTAAATAATAATCACAACAAAAAATAATATTCCATAATGCTCATGTCGTTGACTGCATTGGGTTCCTACCGCCGTATTTTCCGTTTGTTACAATTCAGCGTTTATGCAGAATACGATATCCTACTTTAAGTTGGATGTACTTTTTCAATACATAGCTCGTAACCGGGGTTAGATGTTGTATGTTTCACTAGTTTGTTTTCGTTGTGTTCCACTACATGCTTAGGTAGTACACTCAACTGCAGTGTTGGGACTTAATTGTAATTGGATCTAGGTAATTGGAGTTTTTTGTCGCGTAGTACTTTAGTGAATTGTTTTTTGAAAATATGAATACCCGAGAATTATACCAACAAAGAACTTGCAGATACAGTGGAAATTTCGAAAACTTATTGTGAAATCATTTCATGTCAATCAGCTGACAGACTTCAGAAACAGAATTAGGGAGAAAAATGTTTAGGATGGCAGAAACTTTATCGGGATCGACGAGGAGACCATTTCGGTTAACGACATAACCGAGATAACGGAGTTCAGGACGGCAGAAATGACACTTATCCTGACGAAGGGAAAGGCCTGCAGTGAATGGGCCAGGAGATGTTTGTTGAAGGAGGGGTAGCTATGATGATATCATCGAGGTAGGCAAAGCAGAATTGTTCCAGGTCAGAACCGATGACCTGATCGATTAGACGTTGGAAGGTAGCTGGAGAATTATGGAGACTAAAGGGCATGCGACAAAATTGAAATAAACCTCGATGGTGGACGGTGAAGGCAGTGATGGGTTTGGATTTGGCGAACAGAGGGATTTTCCAATAGGCGGAATGGATATCTAGGGAGGAAAGGTAACGAGTATCGCGGAACCGGTCAAGCATGGTAGAAATATAAGGGAGAGGATAGGCATTTTTTGTGTGACTTGGTTGACCTTCCGAAAAACGGTGCATTTTCACTTCAGTTTTTGTTAAAAGACAATCTACACAGCAACAAAACACCATTGTTCTTTAGCATTAACCAATTAACCCTTTATGCAAAACTTTCTTTTTGGTTTTTAAATCTTTATTTTGGTACAAACTGTACCTTATGGACTAACTATTGACAATATAACTTAATACTAATTATTTATTAATAAATTGTAACGAAAACGACACCGTTGAGATTTACAACAATGAACAACTAGACGTGATACTCTTAGTATGTTTATTGGTTGCGATTCAACCATTTACAATGGCATGTCTTTTTGGCTATTCTGACATTTTACAAAATTTTTACAAATCATCGTTCAAGAATGAAATGGTCCAAAACATTTCAAGCACAAAGTAACATTGCACGCTTTGCACAAAATTTGTGACCTAGTGCATTTGCTTTTGGTACTGCATACAGCACATCTTCTGGATGTTCCCTTCACAAGAAGGTGTTTTCTAACATGCATTAGCCTCTTCGTATTATCGACTCTAACATTCCTCCTTCCTAGTTTCTGAACTTTTCTAAACGTAGCAGGTGGAGGGCCTGTGAGTTTGCGACTAGAGTAGGTATTGATAAATTCATCTGCTAATATTGTTCTGAATTTAAGTTGACTGATGAGTTTCAATTTTTCTTTTGCCTTTTGAATTTTGTATAGTGTATAATAATTTACAATGGAGCAGTCTAGAAAGTGGTAAAATAGCTTTAGTCACCATTTTCTAGATTTACAGGATATATTGTAGCAGGCAACAAGTTGATCAAAGCGATCTACTCCGTTCAAGTACACGTTATAGTCGCGTATAAACTTAGGACAATTAACCTTTCTTTGATACCAAATTTGTTCATTCTTTGCACCATTGTCATTTCGTTGGGGTTATGCATGTTGCTAATGACAACAACTGGTTCCTTATCGCGATCCCTCTATTTAGATATATTAGACGACATGGCAAAGTCTGAGTCACCCATTTTTAACCTTTTGTCTTCAGTTTTGAGATAATACTTTCGGTTTATTCGAAATGTTCCAACAGCGAATGTATTGAGTTTTAGAAGAGTCGACAACAAGTTGAATGTGCTAAGAAAAGTATCAAAGAAAAGGCAATAGCCTTTTTTAAATAACATTTTTGCAATTTTAGTACAACTCGGTCACATAGCGTTCCGGAATATTCATCATTCTTAGATTTACCTTCATACACATCGAAGGAAAGTAAGTAAGCCGATTTAGAATATGCAATTCACCAAACTTTGATGCCACGGCCTTTGAAGCCGACCATACTCTCATCAATTGCAAGGAATTGATCTGGAATGTAATTCGATTGAAAACTTGAATTCAGAATTGTTATCATTGGCCGAATTTTATAAAGTTTTTCAAAATGCGGACTTATTCGAATCCGCATTTTACTATTATCGTTCAAATGCAAATTACGTAAAATCTGTAAAAAAAGTTTTTGATTTAGTACATTTGCAATGCTATCAACTTTCATATTAGAATCAGTTGACCAATATAATCGGAGTGAAAGTAGTTTATGAAAATCTATTATTATTAGTACACCAATAAATGCTTTAAATTCATCTATGTCTAGATTCAATGAAACGCTTTTTGTATTTGCATAAAGTAACTATCAACTGAAATAAGTCAGTTGTGAAGACTATGTTGAAGATATTCAAGAGACTATCAGTATTTACAGTATTAATTGGGCCAACCCTTTTCGAAAATGTAAACTTTGAATATATTTTAGGCGCCCTTGCTCGTTTTGTGAAATTATACTCATAGCAACTGTCATTATTATAATGTTTGATTACAGTATCCTCTTGGATGCCCTATTCCTCTACGTCATCATTATCCTCAATAATAAAATCTCTAACAACGTTTTTTTGTTCACGTACAAAATCAGGATCCTTTATGGAATCGTTCGAGTTATATGCATTAGACTGATCATCAACCACATTTGTTCATTTCTAGTGCTTCGGACATGCTTTTTTACCAACTTCGACGTAGGTGCACCTTGAAATATTAGTGGTTGATCCAGGTCTTTGGAAACCGAAAATTCAACAGTAATAATCTTTATGGAATCGTTTGAGTTATATGGATTAGACTGATCATCAACGACATTTGTTTAATTTCTAGTGCTTCGGACATGCTTTTTACCAACTTCGACGTAGGTGCACCATAAAATATTAGTGGTTGATCCAGGTCTTTGGAAACCGAAAATCCAACAGTAATAATCTTTATGGAATCGTTTGAGTTATATGAATTAGACTGATCATCAACGACATTTGTTTAATTTCTAGTGCTTCGAACATGCTTTTTACCAACTTCGACGTAGGTGCACCATAAAATATTAGTGGTTGATCCAGGTCTTTGGAAACCGAAAATCCAACAGTAATAATCTTTATGGAATCGTTTGAGTTATATGGATTAGACTGATCATCAACGACATTTGTTTAATTTCTAGTGCTTCGGACATGCTTTTTACCAACTTCGACGTAGGTGCACCATAAAATATTAGTGGTTGATCCAGGTCTTTGGAAACCGAAAATCCAACAGTAATAATCTTTATGGAATCGTTTGAGTTATATGGATTAGACTGATCATCAACGACATTTGTTTAATTTCTAGTGCTTCGAACATGCTTTTACCAACTTCGACGTAGGTGCACCATAAAATATTAGTGGTTGATCCAGGTCTTTGGAAACCGAAAATCCAACAGTAATAATCTTTATGGAATCGTTTGAGTTATATGGATTAGACTGATCATCAACGACATTTGTTTAATTTCTAGTGCTTCGGACATGCTTTTTACCAACTTCGACGTAGGTGCACCATAAAATATTAGTGGTTGATCCAGGTCTTTGGAAACCGAAAATCCAACAGTAATAATCTTTATGGAATCGTTTGAGTTATATGGATTAGACTGATCATCAACGACATTTGTTTAATTTCTAGTGCTTCGGACATGCTTTTTACCAACTTCGACGTAGGTGCACCATAAAATATTAGTGGTTGATCCAGGTCTTTGGAAACCGAAAATCCAACAGTAATAATCTTTATGGAATCGTTTGAGTTATATGGATTAGACTGATCATCAACGACATTTGTTTAATTTCTAGTGCTTCGGACATGCTTTTACCAACTTCGACGTAGGTGCACCATAAAATATTAGTGGTTGATCCAGGTCTTTGGAAACCGAAAATCCAACAGTAATAATCTTTATGGAATCGTTTGAGTTATATGGATTAGACTGATCATCAACGACATTTGTTTAATTTCTAGTGCTTCGGACATGCTTTTTACCAACTTCGACGTAGGTGCACCATAAAATATTAGTGGTTGATCCAGGTCTTTGGAAACCGAAAATCCAACAGTAATAATCTTTATGGAATCGTTTGAGTTATATGGATTAGACTGATCATCAACGACATTTGTTTAATTTCTAGTGCTTCGGACATGCTTTTTACCAACTTCGACGTAGGTGCACCATAAAATATTAGTGGTTGATCCAGGTCTTTGGAAACCAAAAATCCATCAGTAATAGTATAATTACAAAGTTTCTACAAATAATGCGTACAACAATAGGTACGCCTCTAAACCTTGAGTTAGTTTTTATACAATATGTACCCAGATACACCTCTAACTATCATACATTCTACTTAGATACCAACCTGAAAATGTGGAACTAGTATTACTGGAATAATATGTAGCTTGTTTCGCAGGTATACTATCAAGCCAGTCATAGAATTAATCTGGAGGCAGATTTTCTAATTTATGCAAATCCATCTTGTCTAGAAATATTATTATTTATTTGTTTAGCCAAAATAAATAAGTCTTTGGGGTATATGTTTTAACTTTAGCTTAAAAGATATTAGCAAATAAAGCATTCACTACAAGAAAAGAATACGGTAGTCTAGGAAAATTTGTCCCGCCAAACCTAACCTTACACATATTTCCAATAAAATAGTATGTTTTTAATTCTCTACTGTTGATTTTTCATAAAATGCTTAAGGAGTATCATACTGCAACATGTATTTTGTATACATGCCTTTTTCTGTCAATAAATCTCCAGGAAGAAACACAAAATTGCACTACAATGCACAACACATGTAAACCTCTTGTGACATCAAGTACACTAATGAGCATTGGTTGACATATCAACCACTTGCAGAACTACACATGCCTATTAGATATCTCGTATGTTGGTTGCTTACCATCTGACTAGAAAATATAGTTTGAATCATAACTGGCTGATAAATATGCTTGTCGGCGCCTGGGAACACCTTAAATCTATGTGGTTGATATTTTAACCAGAGAATGTTAGTGTCAATACAAAACTTTGTTGTACTTTTCAATATCATCGGTAAATAAATGCGGTACACAATACATGGACCGGAAATATGAAACACGCTCTTAAAACCACAACAAACTTCCAAATAGATTGTCTAAAATTTGACAATTGAGATATCTTCTCTAATTTATATCGGCGACAGTTTCCTTCAGTTTTTACCATCTCACGGGCCTAGTATGAACTAAAACAGTAAATCAAGCATGTGCATAAGCGTGCGCATCCGCTGAATAAAATCCTAATACAATTCGAGGCAATGACGTAATTTGCTCGCTCGTTGGTTTAAATCCCATTCATAAGGAATACGTATATCCGGGAAATGGTTGCAACCTTACCAACACCCTGTTCTTGGGTCACTACTTTACTAACTTTGACTCGTTCGAATTACAATTCAAAAAAACTATAACTAAATATTAATCTTGGCTTTTAACAATTAAACTATCCAGTGCGAGCTTCTCAATATTAAATCACGAATGGCGTTCGTTATATTTTGAATTGCCAGAATCATTTAAAGAAGTTATTGAAATAATGGCTCCTTTTAGAAAAAGAGGAATAACAAACACTCAATAAACAAAATGCCAAGAAATTTATAAATTCCATATATTTTGTATACATTCTTCACCATATAAGAATATCATCAACGTCAAGTAGGCTCCAAAGCACAATAGTTCATAAACGTTCTTTTGTGAAAACAGTATGAAATTAGGAAAAACAATGTCAAAAGCTTGTTCGTACCATTCGCAAGAAAAAGCAATATGTATTACATCAGGTACTCTACACCTATATACACCCATATACTCGGGTAAAACTGTAATATAGTTCAATCTTACATTAAATAAAATATTTTCTGAATGTTTCCATCGTATTTTATACAGAAATAAAGTTTTCTATGGTAGATTCCTTATCTTTACTAAAGCTATCCTCAATAATGTACGAAAGTATTTATCTAAATATTTATTTTGCAAACCGAAAGCATGTAGACTGCCTTTATTCACAGGGTTGGATAAAGCTTAGGATAAAACTTGTAAATTATATAACACCTTCCATTCCAATTACTAATTAAAGGCCCGCAAAGAACTCCATTTTCCTTTGTCTAACAGGGTTCTCCTTTAATGGTCGTTGTGACAACAACTTTTTAAGATTATAATTACATTTCTGTCGCACGTTATCTGAATGGCTATTAAGTGCGACTTAATCTGGAAATCTAGTTTAAATCTCATATTAAAACCTTTAGAGCTTAATTAAATTTTTTTGTTTGTATGGTTGAACAACTTTAGTTCATGCGATGAATAATTAAAACATATTAAAATTCAAAAGCATTAAAACGTTTTATGAGTATAAGATCATTATCAGATATAAAGCAGCTGTAATTAGTTTAGAGGTGCATCTTAACTTTAGTAGCTAGGGGAAGTAACCATTTTAACGTCAACCTAGGGTTACACCTTCAGTAAATACTACGCTGATGTACGTTTCAAAATTAATTAAATATTATAAGTGGACTATTCCTTTATTTCAGACCCTTTTCTGTCTTTCTTACTGGGAGGAGGTGGAGCACATAATAAGAAATTAATTTTCTACAAAATTTAATAAAATTATATATATATATTACTCATATTTAGACCAGGGTAGAAAATTAAATAATCACATCAAATAATTTTAATCACCGTGTATAGGGAATTTTATTAAAAAAATACGCTTTATTAAAAACCGTGGAGAATAAATTCGGTCGTTTCAGTAAAAATAAGAGATTTATATCATGTACAAGACGCTTTATATCAAAAGAAACAATATTAAAAAGCTCTACGTGTAATTTAATTATTCCTAATAAAGAAACAAATGGAAATTACGTGCAAAATTTATATTAATTAACCCTATTTTAAGTAACCGGTATTAAACAAAGTGTACACATAATAATTAACATTTAATTTGTATTCGCTAAAAATGAAAGGATAGAAGTCAATTTTAATTGGAGTTAATTAAACCATTATTAATAATAAGCATAAAAGTCTGTGAAAATCCAAGATTAAAATACCACGGAATAAGGCTCTGAGAATTAATAGTATGTTTGAACACCTGCGTAGTTTAAAAAGCTCATTCGGCGTAAATTTTGCAGATAATTAATGGTTCAAAGAATCTTGGAGAAACCGTAGCTTAATAGTCACGAGAAATGCTAAAGGTGGGTTATTTCACACTCCACATGGACTAAAATAATCGATAATAAAGAATATCAATTTGCATCAATAAGAACAGGTTAGATAGAGACAGATAATATGCACAAGACCGAGACACATATAGTAAAAGGCGTGATTTAAGCAACGTCACGAGGGTCACAATTGGTTGAAAATAGGATGCAAATATCAGAGGTAGAAACAACGATTTCTGTATAAAAGTCAATTAGTTATTTCCAGACATTGCGTGCGGTGTTGAAATTTCTGAGATTTAAATGGGGCGAGTACAAAATTCGTAAAAACCAACGCGCGAGCTACGGACTGGGAACCTAGCATGCGAAATTCTTTAGAATTGCCCGTTTTGGGGAACAAACCGACAGACAGACTAACCGCTATATATACCGAGGTGAATATAAACAAGCTCTCTTAGATCTTCGACTTGATTGAACGCGTTAAACAGTGCTTTTTAGTTTTCCGGTTTTAATATTAAATAATTTAAACAGTTTGCTCGAATATTTTTGTGATAAAAAAACAGTTTGTTCTTTACGTGCTACAATGAATGTACGTTAGTGCACTTAGAAAAGAAGATACAAGGTAATAAAGTTAATATCACTGTACCAATTGGTAAAATTTACTATGACAAATAAATACACAAAAGTAGGCAGTTTTGGCGTATCTTGGTGAAAGAAGTATGAATTTCTTTGTTATTTTCGGGGTATTAATACTTAAATGGTGCATAAACGGGTCTGGATCCACAAAACAAGGTTCAGATATACACAGATTAGTTCCGGAAAAGCCCTGAAACAACTTTAAATAAATGGTGATGGAGAAAATTTTAAAGCGTTGAGAATCAGAAGCCGTAAATATAACCCAGTTGGAATGGTGTGATTAACAAAGGGACGATGTACATTGAAGCTACGAGTGCAAGTAACCTTCAGGTAAATTATACTATTTTGTTTGAACTTTGATATTGTTGTGTGTGTTGAATAACTTTATAATTGATTTACTCAAAATGGACAGTAGTGAAATGGTACTAACAATAATATTTTAATTTTAAGGTGAAATTTGCTTGTTTAAGTAGAAAGGGGTATTTAGTATTGATGTTCTGGATTATGATGAAAATTTGGGTATGTCTTTGAGCTCAATTAGACGAACCTGGTTAATTAACGTAAAGGGGTGGTAGATGCTCCCTTTGTACTCAGACTCCGGTCTGCATATATTGTTA
The DNA here is from genome assembly GCA_036346225.1 of Platerodrilus igneus. Classification (NCBI taxonomy): domain Eukaryota; kingdom Metazoa; phylum Arthropoda; class Insecta; order Coleoptera; family Lycidae; genus Platerodrilus; species Platerodrilus igneus. The sequence continues at coordinate 9,760,071 of JARFIW010001325.1, read as the reverse complement.
TATTAATTAGTAGGCATCCTACAAGGACTTTAATTCTGGATGCACATTAAAATGATAATAAATTTAATTTTGAAATTTTCCGATATTAAAATTTATGCTGAATATTAATTTTGAAATTTTAATGTATTGTGAATATTGATGTAAATAGAGTTGACGTTGATGTTTGTGGTAGGAATGTGTTTGTTTTTTTATGTATGAGGATGAAAGCTATCTAGAGGAGCAGCCGAGGCGATTAACAGAAGAAAATCAACAGACCAGGTAATTCAAGAGGTTTCACAGCATTCTTGACGCCCAATTCGTGAGGCTCGATTCGAAAAGCGTAGTTCACGGATTTTGTAGGTTTCACAGCATTCTTTGACGCCCAATTCGTGAGGCTCGACAATAATACAGGGAAACACAGCAATATATATATATATATATATATATATATATATATATATATATTGATAAGAGGTTTATACTTGATTAAAACCTAAAATTAATTCGAGCTCCACAAATTGGATGTCATGAATGCTGCGAAGTTTCCTGTGCTGCTCCACTGAATCGCTAATTCGAGCCCCAAAGTTGGGACGCCATATTGATGCGTACTCTACCTGTGTAATGACTCCAACAGTGTAGTTTACCACGGCTGCTCTGCTGCTTACACCTAAAAATACTACCCTATTTTCTACCAAAGAAAACTCAACTACCAAACATTCACCACATATTTCAACAGAAAATTCTATACAAAAAATCTTTATTTTATTATTATTTCGCACATTGATTAAATTACATTCATCCTCGTTTTATGATAATTTATTTTCAATCCAATATTTGTGATACAACTTTACTCGTCAATAAACCCAGTAAAGTAACTGGGCTTAACCATACCCTTACTTCAACCCCAGGTCTAATATGACCTCATAGTAAAAACCCTTTTTGGACACATGTGCTAATTTTTGCACTAAAAATCACCGACAGACCCTTTTACTTTGTACATAAACACATACTGACACATTATTTTATAAATATAAATCCTTATTTAAAAATATGGTCAAAAGTACTCTATAAAAGTTCAAAAGCAAACTCTTTTGTCCCTAATATTCCTAAAATTATGCCAAAACGGCACCAAACTGTCATAACACACCAAATGCAGACAACAGAATAAAGTTTCACTAAAAGCAAACTTACCTGGTAAGCACTACCTCACATGGATCTGCAATTAAACCATCGATGACGTTGCCTTTTGACAATGACTGCACGTTCAGGAACCAACTTCTAAGTTGAATCATACCCTCCTTGACCGCAAACTCCTACACTATTCCCTCGTCCACCAATTTACGGTACTTCCAAACCTTTATATTTCATCTACGGATCCATCTAGCCTCAGTACACCACCACATCGATCCATTTAACACCCACTACTCCATATAAGTGCTTATCTCGCATCAACAACCAAAAACAGCAAGAAATCTCTATTTACAGTTCTGAAACAAATTTCGTATACTCAAAATGTACTGTATAAAAATGGTTGACCTGCTTATACAACAATACACCACTTTGTGCATGTTTTAATTAACTTGAATTAAAATATTAAAATCACTTGTCACGTAATTGGTTTACTAATATTACTCGATGCTTGGATGAGTAGTAAAAGAAGGCCTCTCACTGCCTCTCAGTGGTTATATAGACATCCCGCCCTCCTTTCTGGATGTAATTATTGAAAACACCCCACTACAAACAAATAAACCTTCTTGGTAAATTTATTAAACGCTCAACACGATTCCACAAACCACACGCTCACAAACAACTTTCATCAGTCGCTAATTCTGAAAACCCTTCGATAACCTTCACTATTTCCACTCAAAACTGGCAGCTGTGCACCAACCGTCTTAAAATCTTAGAAATTTTCAAAACAAATAAACGATTTACTCTGAAAATGTTATAGTTCACAATACTGCAAATTCAGGTTGTCTTGCTCTAACTCACATACGAAAATTTTCTATTTCTTTCTTTGTACCCTTTCTATATTTTATATTCCTACTGCCAGTTTTCTGTATCCTAGTCTAACCTGTTAAATATCTCCTTTCCTTTTTCTACTCCTTGTTTACAATCACAATTATCTCTAGCTAGCATTTTTTTCTCTCGACTATCGTTTATTTCCCTTCTATGTGAGTAGTCAAACAATCTATCTCTGTTTATTGTATGCCCGTTACACCAGTCCTTGAAGTCAACCACTAGCAAACATTTCTCACTCCACCTTTTAAAATCGACGTGTTTACAAACATGCTGCTCAATGAGCATCTAACCATATGACAACCTTTTATTTCATTCTAATACATGCTTAAATACTCTCTCTTTATTTAGTATCGATTCTTGCTTGTATTTTAACCTTCAATGCCATTCGTCGAATATGTTGCTGTTTGCGTTTGTTTATAACGATCTTGAGCGTTTAACTAGAAATCCTTGACGATTATTTTCAAGCTTCGTAAATTAATACCTAGAATGTTTTCAACGTTACAAACTTCTATTGGGAATGTTTTATTTGCCAGCTTTTTCTTAAAACCAATAACCGTTTAAACTTTTTAAATTTATAAAATGTTCAGGTTAAACACTAAATTATGATAAATTATGCACGCAAAGAATATTTACACTTAGAATATCTGTTACTTCATGAAAATCCTTCACCCTCTTTGATAACGGTCTTAAAATTATTGATTTCTACACTACAGAAAATTGACAGCTTTTGGATTCCTATACACTCTAATCTAAATAAGATGCATGTGTTTACACTGCACGTTAAGGATCTACATTTCTTACTCCTACTATTTGTGATTGGTATTTACAATTACTCTAAAATGAAGCAAAATTAACATAGAAATCTATTTTAAAAATGCAACTTCCGACACTATAATTATGGAAATTACTGTGATATACGAGCCCCCCCAACTTGGGTGTCATAAATATGCTGTGATATCTCGCAGACCCTACGATTGGGTGTACATAAATATTTGCTGTGTTAACTCGCCCCACGGCTTGGGCGTACATAAAAATGCTGTGATATTACCCTTATACCACTCAAACACTTGTGAAATTGTTAATTTATAATTTTCTTTTGCCTCGACTAGCTGATTCAATTAAATAAAGCATTTCTATTTTACACAGTATAATGATTGAATATTTACAACCCTTTTAAATATCTTTTCCCTTTTTAAATCATATACATCTGTCAAATTATTAGAAAATCAAGCCAGCAAAACGAGCTTTTTTAATACCTTAAAGACTTATTGAAACGTTTCAAGCTGTCTATAACTTTTCATAAAATTTACGCAAGAAACCTCCAATTTGTTGGCTTTTACAATTTAAATTATGATTGAAATAAAACAGTTTAAAAATAAATCATATCAAAAATATTTGAGATAAAACAGTTTTAAAAACAAGTCATATCAAAATCTCTAACCTGAAGTATTTTCATAGGTGCTCCTAAGAATTGAAGTCGATATCCAAATCGTTATGGGTGCGTTTATTTCAATGAAAGGTTTTTCAATTGTTATATCTTATGTTTACTTCAGGAATCTCAGAAACTTCGTACATATCGAGCACGAAGTCTTGTTTGTTAGCTTTATTCTAATCTAAATTGAATAAATTTGGTATTTGTTTATACTCCCTGTATGTTTGTTGTGGTTTGTTTAGCATTCTTCTTAATTTTCCTTGGGAATTAAACCACTTATATTTTTTAAAATCAACTTTATTTACGTTTCGATCCATGAGCTAGGATCGTTGTCAGAATAATAAAAACTTCAAGTTTGACATTTATGACATAAATTGAAGGTGACTTTGATTTATTGAGGTTTAAAATATTTGGTTTGAGTATACAAAGCAAAAATTTTTAAAGTTTAAAATTTGTTTTGGATTTTCGAACAACTGTGATTCTCTTAGATCACGTACGCTTTTAAATAATGCATAATTTCTGCGTGTGTTTACGATAATATCTTAACACACTTTGTGAATGTTTATCTAGCCACTTCATGCAAGTTTTTTACTGATTTAATTTTAATGCGTTTCGTTACTTTTTTAAATTCTAATCTTCGCTAGTAGCTACTCTTGGATATGTGTTTTAATTGTTTATACTGCTATATACAGTGTGCTTGCAACTAATAATTTTTATACTAACCTATTTACTCTTCTAATATCTATAATTAAATGTTTCTGTTACTTGGGAGTGTCCTTTACTTATTCTACGACCCCAATGACTTAACCTACCCCTAACTTAACCCTATAATTACAGCATTAAATATATATAAATATATATATATATATATATATATATATATATATATATATATTGCTGTGATAAAGGGTTGTTTAAGGGTGTATTTTATAGCAGTGGCCGTTTAGGAACCATAAATTATAATAGGAAGCAGAAAACTACATTTATTTAGTAGAAAATTAAGTAATTGGGATAGTTTGTAAATAGCAAGCATTTAACACCGTGTATATAGAGTATAATTAGTTTTAAGCGACGCAAATAAATACATCTTATAACAATAGGACGCACAGTTAGCATAAAAATAAGTAATTCATACATTAGGTGAATAGAAAGTATTTAACATCCGGTATATGGAGCTTTAGTAATTTTAAGTAATGAAAACAATGATATTTTTTAGTAAAATCACGCGTATTTAGAAGTAAGCTTAGTAAATGTAATTAAACACGCATACAAGAGGATTCTAATTAGTTATGATATAATACGGAGATAAGAGATAAAACTTAAAGAAGCTTTGTGTAAGTGCGTAGAAACAATTAACATTTTGATAACTAAAGGTAATCAAAGATGCGTAAATAAATAAACATACATGAAAATCGAAATTCAAATTGCATCAGGTATTTTTGTATAATATGGAAACGCGATTATTTTCTCAAAACAACGTATGGTAGATAACGAAGCATCTGTAGCAAACAGCAATTACTCGAAAAGCCAAGAATGTTACATCAGAAAACCACTTCAAGTGTAGAAAATACAAAGACCTCATTGGTTAAAGATTAGCGACGGACTTGTAAGCCAAGCCCACATACAAGTGTGATCAACCCAGATATTAACAGCGAGCAATGATAACAGAGCTCAGTTTTAATTCAACAAGGCCAAGCTGCGTTACTCTGAATCTAAGAGTCACGCGTAAGAATAATATTTAAAAGTGAAATTGTATAGTGACAGATAGTGCTATGAATATGAAAATTTCTATTGCCGATTAACGTAAGTAGAATTTGGAGAATTTATTTAAACTAATACGATAATAATAGGGCACCAAATGGGCGTATAATTAACCAAATGGGCAAAGAATAATTTAAAAAAAAACCCAAATGGGCGTATAATTAATTCATGGGTGTAGAATAATTCGAGGATGTATAATAATTCGAGGCTGATAATAATGTACCAAAGGGGTGCATGATCTTGATTCAAATGTAATAATTCAAGCGAGTGGGTAGATAATATTTCAAATGGGTGTATAATAATTCCGAATTGGTGGAGAATAATTTCGAATACGATGTTAATGAACCAAATGGGTATATAATAATTCGAGGGTGACGACAATAATTCAAGGGTATAATAAATCCGAGTGTATGGAAAATCTTAGTTGGTTGATAATATTTCAAATGTGCCGATGACAATAATTCTGAATTGATGTTGGTTGATAATGGATGCGTCGATAATTTTGGTACAATTTTAAGTGTCGAGAACTAATAAAGAAGCACGAAGTAAGCAGAACAGGTTAGACCTTATTAGTTTTAAGACATTTTTTTCTATTTGAATTTGAATATTGAATTTGCTTAATTAATATAAACTTGTGTAACAAAGTCAGCAACGAACTTTGCATACGTTAAAAGTACGTAATATAATAAAGGGGTTTTGGACGTTCCAGACTTCTTTGATAAAAAGAGTAGTTTTTGGTGACTTTAGATTGATTGCAAAGCATATGAATTTTGAGATAAATAAGACTTATAATATTGATTGATTGGAAAGTGTATTTTAAAAATTTACAAAACCTGTACATAATATTTCTTTTCATTATATGGAACTAATTAACTTCATTTTGTAATTCAAACAAAGAGGTAATTATAAAGGGGCAATAAGAAAAACAAATTGATCATCGTAACTCTGTGTAGAATAATAAAAGCTAGCCGTGGCAAAATAATAAGTAAAATTAGTGGGAGTGAAATTTGATTAGGAAAACACAGAGAGGTGGAGTTAAGTAGAATACGCCATTGATACCGAGTACGACGTTATCATATCAATTTTATATTAGACGGCCCAACGGCGGCGATTGATAGTTCCTGTTAATACATAGCAATATATATTATAACTATATATTATCAAATTCCTAGCTCCACGACTGCATAACGATATCTAAATCAAAATTCAAACGGTCTAAATTTTAAATGTTGTTCTGACTAATTATCGTCTGTCAAATTGACATTGCGACTTTTGTTTTATAACTCGGTTTGGACCCCCTAATATTTATCCAACCACGGCTATCCCACACAAATATTGTCTCTCTCTCTCAGGGCTCTGCGTAGGCCTACGCCTTCACCTTGGGGTGTCGAGGATTCAGTACTACAGCCAAGGGGTAAATTTATATAATGTGTAGCAAGGTATCGGATCAAAACCAATGAACTGACTCAGCTCGATCACAAAGCACAAATTAATGCAATACAACTTATATCTTGACAGATACCCTGTCACTTTTCCTTTTAAATTGAAATGTGTGGTTATGGACTTTTTAACCTTTTCTAGTCGGTGAATACGGCACAACAAAATATAAATTTCAAATACAAGCAAGTTTACAAATCTCAATGACTTGCCTAAAATCCTTTTCTCAGGGAAGGGCTTTACAAAATTACTTACACCTAAAAAGCCTCTTCTTATCTCTGCCGTTCTATCTCCTGTGGTTGTACCAGGCTTTCCGGGTACAATGAACAACGCTTTATCTTCAATCCAAATTCTATTTATAACAGGTTACAACTTCGGTGCTAACTTTTCACCGCATACAAACACAATAATCTTTGATGCACAACGGCTTAACTATTAAATTCGTAAACTCGGTCACTTTAACATGCTTATGCAGGCTTACAATCATTTATATATCTCAATTACTTTCGATTACTCTGACTTGAGTATAGTTTTCAATCACTAATATAAATTTTGACCCCGGACCGAAACATACGACTTGTATATACAAAATTCGAATTTATAAAGTTATTTACAATTTTATACATAACTAAAACTTTTACCTTGACAACTCTTTGCCTTCTATTTCTTTTCTCATAAATAAATATTGTCCAATAACTTCTCAATCAATAATTTCGTGTCTATGTAGACTTTTGACCCATGTAGTGGTTCATACCATGTTTCAATTTATGACAGGGCACAGTCATCTTTTCCCCAAAGCTCTTTATTTTACATACAATATAACCTGACCGAGTTTACCAAAAACCTAAAATTACCAAATTAAACAACACAACAATAATAAAACAATCAACATAAAACAAATAATAATAAAATTCAACTTAATGACTAAAATAAATAAATAAAACCGTTTCGATGCCAAGTCCTTCATTTACACTCTATACTATCTAGCATCTCACAGCCAAGGATCAGTATATAACAAAATTTCTAACTTGGTTCCGAAATCAAACCTTGCTTGTATTTATGTACGCTTGTTGTTCCGCGTTCACTTTGGTTCTAAAATTTATCCCCAAACTTGAAACACCCCCCTTTTTGACTACATGCGTATCTTACCCCTTGTACCCTATCCATTACAATATATATATATATATATATATATATATATATATATATATATATTAAGATATAAATTTTCTTGACCATATATAAATAGTAATGAATGTTCCTGGAAAATGGTCAGGTATAAGTAAAACAACTCAATTTGTTTTCATTGGTTTTTCATATATTTTCATGCTTTACGCGTTTCGGTTCCAAATAACCATTTTCAAAATAGCAGCTAAAATTACATTGTTATAAATACTATAAAATTATACACTATAAACATATACTTGCACTAAAACATTTTTAAAATGAATAACAGATACATTATAACTATTGTACGTCGTAAAGGTTTAGAAATGTTATACTGAAGGACTAGATTAGGTTAACTGGTTAGAACAAATAATCTGTTAGTGTTGATAATTTAAAATATGTATACTATTGAAGTAAATTGTAGTATGGGAAATGTGAATTACTTAAAAGCGTATTCTTATTGAGGTGCCACAAGTTACTATTTATTTTGTATTAGTCTGTAGTAAATGTTAGTGAATTGTTCATGGTCCGACTTGGAATTTACGGAGTGTCTGTCGCGTTGTATGTGAATGGTTTCTAAAATATTTCTTTTATTGTCGTTTGTTTCAGTACCTAAAACCTTAACATTCTTAAAATCGAAATTGTGTGATGTTTCTATTGCATAGTTGTAAGTGCTGTGCATTTTTATTATTTGTTTGGATCAGTATTTGTGTTCGTATATTCTTTTATGAAGATATTGTTTTGAATTTCCTATATAACATCCCTACAGCCAAGACAGTTGATTTTATAGATCGTATGTGTTTTGTTCTTATTTTCTATTTGTGGTTTTAGGTTGGTAAAAATGTTTTAGTAAAATTATTTGGTTTGTGGGCAATATGGATATTATGACTTCTTAAACATTTTTAATTCTTTCGGACAAACCAGGTATGTATTCTATTCAACTATTGATTCACATTGACTAGGTTTGTTCGTATTATCTATGTATTATTATATGTTGTGGATTTTATTTTTAATTAATGGCTCAAAGAATTGTTTTGGGTAGGCGTTATTTTTTAATACGGTTTTACTTTTTCAAATTTTTGGTCTATATTTACCGTGTGATAATTGGATGGCGTGATCGACAAGGTTGTTTACAACGTTTTTTGTATTGTTTAGGGACACTAAATTATAATTTAAATATCTTCCTCCATGTTTTTTATTGTACCAATTAGTTGAAATGGTACCTGCAGCATTATATTTAATTTGAAGGTCCAAGAATGATATTGTTCTATTGCTTTCTTTTCTACGGTGAATTGTAGTTTAGGATGGAAGGTTGAATTTATTTAGGGTTTCATTAATTTTATCAATTGGTAGCACATGATACAATCGTCGACATACCTTTTAAAAAACGTCGATTGATAACAGTTGTTTAATGACGGTATTTTCCAACTCCTCTAAAACCAAATTCGCTATGGTTGAAGAAATTGGTGACCCCATCGCTGTTCCATATATTTGGGAGAAAATTTTGTTATCAAATTTAAAGTACTAGCTTCTAAGCATAACTTGGTTGCGAATGAATTCCTCGACCGGTAAAGTTGTAAAGGTTCGATTGTCTGCCATTTTTTCGCACTATGTTTAACGCTAACTCTGTGGGAACGTTGGTGAATAAGGATGATAATTTCATGACGTCGAATCCTTGTTCATAACGTTCACAAGTTACTGACTTGCAACATTAAATAAATGCTCAGGTACCTTTCAACAATCGGTCAATAACTGAGAAGATTAAATTAACTGTGCCCTAAATACAAAAGTTGAAACTGTCGATCGCATCATTTCAACGGAAATATGCCAAAAATTTGAAAGTAAACGGTTAAAATAAGCTCCAAACAATCTTGAGCCTATTAAAAATAAACCGATTTAAAGTATCGATATCGACAAACTCAGTGTGAATGATGTTGATGATCACTGGTCTGTCCAAAGTTAATGGCTGTTGCACGAATGCACAACCATATTTGCTAAAACATTTTTACCAACCTAGACCCAAGATAAGAAAACGCATGTGTAAACAATGTTGGCTGAGATGTTATAGGAATCAACATTCTGCAAAATATACGACTACTGTCCAAACAATATAAAGCACGACTGCAACCATGCATGAAAATCACATGCGTTTTAAGAATAGGTTTAGGATGAAACAAAGCAATAAGATTTTTGAAACCTTCATGGACAGCCTAAATTCCAGTCGGCCATGAACAATACTATTACTCAGCTAATAAAAATAATAGAACCTGTGGACTAATAAAAATTTAAGTATATTTCCTAAATTCTATATTTACATGATTTTAATGACAATTGAACAATATCTGTTCTAACCATAACTGAATCTAGTCCTAATAAATTTCAACTTTACGCAAATAAATGTATCTGTTTATTTTAAAAGTTTATGCAGAATAGTTTATGCGTATATTATGTATTGTATAAAATAGTAATTTGTGCTGAGTGATGTGCGTTGAAAATGGTAGTTATGGTCGAAATCGACGTAAGGAAGCATAAACAGTCACTTAAAATGCCATCTGGATGAAATACAAATGTGATGTCTGTAATTTAACATTATACCTGACTCATTTTCCATGGCAACATGCTTGACATTATATAAATCATTATATATATATATATATATATATATATAGGGTGAGTTTTTGGTGTGACAACGGTCGATAACTCCGTTATTATAAAAGCTACGTGAACCAAATTTGGAGGCATATTAGGCATGCCTAAAGTGCACATTTTAAAAATATTTGGAAGCATACAGAGTGTTTTATAACTCCAGGGCATATTAAACTTGTATTTTTTTAAATGGAACACCCTATATATTATTACATTTTTGGAAAGCCCATAAAAAAGAGCTTTAATTTGATATCAAATTGTATCTGTCTATTCCTTTTAGTTTTTGAGATATTCAACTGTTTTTAGAAAAAATGACCCCGATCAGATACATTGCCACTGCACTAATACACAACTTATGTTAATTTTCAAGATGCAGAAAATTTTACCATATACCATAGTATATCTGTAAATATCACTTTTTTGAAATTTCTTCCCAGTATACAGGGTGTGTCAGGTTTCGCAAAATGCAATTTTTAAAATTTTTTTTAAATGGCACTCTACCAATTTTATTGCTACAATGGATAGTTCATTAAGTGTCCTTTCATTTTTGTTAAGCATTCCCTATACCTAAATCCATTACTTTCTGAGGTATTTTTGATTTTCTTCAAATTTTATGAATGTTTTTAATTTACATAACTAAAAATAACTCACTATTGGACAATATTATAAAACAATTAATACATTTTGATTAACAATCAACTACACTTATCCAATAACAATTTTCACTAAAGATATAACAACCTACAATAATACGCTATCAACAGAATTCTGCCAGATCAACAATATGCATTTTATAGAAAATGTTCAAGCAGGAATTCAGGCAGGCTTTGAAAAATATAACAATTAGAATCAAAATGTCATTTAGGTTTATTAATTGTAGTGTGTTGTCATTTAACAGGATATCTCTCTTGGTATATTCTTGATGCAAGTAGGAAATTTTTTAAACTTTCTCCCAATACCCAAATCATATCTATTTGTTGTTCCACGGTAAAATTCATTTTGAAAACTCCTTCAAAGATTACATTTAAAACAAAACTGATAATGTGTTAAATGACAACACACTACAATTAATAAACCTAAATGACATTTTGACTGTAATTGTTATTTTTTTCAAAGCATGCCTGATTTCCTGGTTGAACGTTTTCTATAAACTGCATATTGTTGATCTGGCAGAGTTCTGTTGATAGCGTATTATTGTAGCTTGTTATATCTTTAGTGAAAATTATTATTGGATAACTGTAGTTGATTCTTAATCAAAATGTATTAATTGTTTTATAATATTCTCCAATAGTGAGTTATTTTTAGTTATGTAAATTAAAAACATTCATAAAATTTGAAGAAAATCAAAAATATCTCAGAAAGTAATGGATTTAGGTATAGGAATGCTTAACAAAATGAAAGGATACTTAATGAACTATCCATTGTAGCAATAAAATTGGTAGGGTGCCATTTAAAAAAAATTTTTAAAATTGCATTTTGCGAAACCTGACACACCCTGTATACTGGGAAGAAATTTCAAAAAAGTGATATTTACAGATATACTATGGTATATGGTAAAATTTTCTGCATCTTGAAAATTAACATAAGTTGTGTATTAGTGCAGTGGCAATGTATCTGATCGGGGTCATTTTTCTAAAACAGTTGAATATCTCAAAACTAAAAGGAATAGACAGATACAATTTGATATCAAATTAAAGCTCTTTTTATGTGTTTTTCAAAAATGTAATAATATATAGGATATTCCATTTAAAAAAATATAAGTTTAATATGCACTGGAATTATGAAACACCCTCTATGCTTCCAAATATTTTTAAACTGTACACTTTAGGCATGCCTAATATGCCTCCAAATTTGGTTTACCTAGCTTTTATAATAACGGAGTTATCGACCGTTGCCACACTAAAAACTCACCCTGTATATATATATATATATATATATATATATATCGTATTTTCTTATTGGTAATGTGACTATATCAAATTTATTAAAAATATGGTATACATTTAAAGAAAGAACTGTATCTAAATCGCGCCTCCTTAGTCAAATATTGCAGTAATTAATTTTTAAATTTTTTATTTTGAGGTTATGCAGGGGTTCAGAAGTTATAAAGCTTATTCTACTTCTTCGACTTATATTACAATTTTCTCTACAGTTACTTTGTCAGTTCTGACTTATTTTTTAAAGTCAAAGTACGAAGACTTTGTATTATATGCTTGAATATTCTGGTTATCTAACTACAGGTACCATCACGCGCCCTCGTACTGCCATCCTTATGTGCATTTGGAAACATAGCCCGGCAGATGTCGATTTACTGTAGCAAAGATAAAATCTAAATTTTGCTGTAACATTGAGCTTCAACATCATGTGACAATAAGAAAATCAAAGAAGGAACTGTAGTAAAAGTTTTGATACATTTTTTGTAACTATTTATGCAGACAAATCAAAGTACGCTGTTGAAAAAGGTGCAATTGTGCCAGGTAATACATTACATGTATATTAATAATCTGCACAAGGCAGAAGTTTGGAAACTTTACAGCAATTACGACCCAAATGATCGGGTGAATCAGATCAGTTTCCTCCCTATTTTCTCAAAGTATGTGCTGATAGCTTAGGTAGCCCATTATTGACTATTTTAAACTTAGCTCTAAAAACAAAAACGTTTCCAAGTAAGTGGAAGATTACGAGAGGTACTCCAATTTATAAATTCGGTAATTTGCACGACGTCAGCAATTATTATCCAGTATCAATTATCTCTGAGTCGGCAAAGGCTTTAGAACAAGTACTTTATAATATATTGTATTCACATGTTGCATTTAGAATTAGTGTCGATCAATACGGGTTCCTTAGATTACCTGTCCAAACAAATATCTTGCGTTGTTTGTTAATCGTGTTACAAATGCATTTGAAGATACGGCGCAGGTTGATGTAATTTATACAGACCCTTTCTAGACTTTCGGTAAAGTAGTCCATGACATACTATTAAGAAAACTCGAATTTCGGAATTTATCGAAGCCTCTATTATCTATGTTTGTGTCCTGCATTGGTACGAGTAAAATGAGCACTACATTATAAACTTTTGCTAGCCTTTAAGGAACGGGGACTCCATAACAATTTAAGGGTGCTTCGGTTAACTACAGTACCGCGAGAGTGGATTCCTATGGAAGAAATTATAAAAATAATGTAGAATTCGAAATAAAAATAATAAATTAATAAAGAAAATGGCTGACATACAGCCAATCTACGTCACTTAATTATATACTCTGAAAGACTTTTCTCTTGTCATAATTAAGAGACGCTAAACCCAATCACTACTCGGACGACTGTCATTTCGAATAGGTTCTCTTTTTCTTCGGTTGCTAAATTTATCACATTATATTTTACCTTTTTCTCCAGTATCTTACTGAGGTGATTAGATATTCTGTTATAATGACCTAATTTTCATTCTAGTTTATAAATCAATGCAAATAAAATTCAATCTATACTTAACTTCTATTTCTATTAACACTAAATAATTGCAATACAAGTACAAATGTATTCTTCTTAATCTTCTTTGGGAATGAAACCACTCATAGTTTTTAAAATCTATTTTATTTACGTTTCGATCCATGACCTAGGATCGTTGTCAAAATAATAAAAATTTCAAGTTTGACGTTTATGACATAAATTGAAGGTTACTTTGATTTATTGATGTTTGAAATATTTGGTTTGAGTACACTAAGCAGCAAAAATTTTAAAGTTTAAAAGAATGATTGCCTTCAATTTGTGTTGCGACCTGGGATCGACTTTCCTATGGTAGCCAATACGCTTAACGTGAAATCAGCTGATTAATTTTTATTGGTGAATTTTATATAAATTCAATAATTTGGGAAACATTTTTTAACATGTTTCTATTTATACAATTGAGAGATTTCTGATTTTATAATTTTATGATTATTGAATTTATATAAAATTCACCAATAAAAATTAATCAGCTGATTTCACGTTAAGCGTATTGGCTACCATAGGAAAGTCGATCCCAGGTCGCAACACAAATTGAAGGCAATCATTCTTTTAAACTTTAAAATTTTTGCTTAGTGTACTCAAACCAAATATTTCAAACATCAATAAATCAAAGTAACCTTCAATTTATGTCATAAACGTCAAACTTGAAATTTTTATTATTTTGACAACGATCCTAGGTCATGGATCGAAACGTAAATAAAATAGATTTTAAAAACTATGAGTGGTTTCATTCCCAAAGAAGATTAAGAAGAATGCTAAACAAACCACAACAAACATACAGGGAGTAAGTACAAATGTACTTAGAAGTCTTAGTTTCTTAACTCTCTGGCCACATATTACTAAAAATAAATCCTAAAAAGTAACATTAAATTAAATCCATTAATAATACTATCACTTCAATTTATCGGCTTCCCATATTAAATTGCATACCATTATTAATTCCAATTTCAAGAAATGTCTTTAATAACAAACATAGGAAACAGTTAAATACCAACTTTTATTTACCGTTCACTATTTATTAAAAATACTAAATCGTCATTCTTTTACCGACATTAATTTCACTAATAGAACTTACTTTAAAATCAATATATACTAATTCCATCCCTAATTCATCGTTCAACAAAATAAGTAAGCTTTTGTGTTTGCTTCATTTCTTACTATATGACTACCAGCCCATATATGTTTAAAATTCACATATACAATATTATTCACTGATTGTATTCAAATCTTTAAAAGTTTTAGACTGTTCAAAGGCCTCCAGCATGTAAATTTCTCGTCCTTTCAGCCAGCATGACATTGTCTCTAACTAACGCATCTTTCTTAACCCAACGTAACAAAAAATTCAAAACCGATAGAGAGGCGAACTCTTCAAATCCATAACCCCTTCAACTGATTGTAACAACCATTGTGTTGTAGAATGAAATCCGTTTATCATCTTTTATTGAATAATTTCATTGTTTGACGCTCGAACGATTTATGTAGCAAAGTTCAAAAACAATTTGTCGCCAAACACCCACACCGAGGGACCTACAGTCTACCGTCTACACACTTCCACTGTCACTTAACCATCTTTTATTTCTTAACTACCGCGCTATTTTTGAATTGAGCCGTTATATAATATTTTACCTTCTTCAAATTTCGATGTCACACTTTTACGTGTAATACGGATCATGAGCGTCATTCGTGTGCTCCGTTTTGAATACTTTAATTTTTATGGTTAGTTTTTATTGTGGTTTTGGGGATGTATCTCCCATAGTTGATGTTTCTTGAACCTGTACGAATTTGTACAAGTAGCATTAATATTTTCCGTTTTCGATTTGTATCTTTTTAAATTTAATACGAAGTGTGACAAAGTACCGAATCTGTTACCGTTTGTACTTACTGTACTGGGTGCGTTCCAGTTTTAATGCTTCATCCTAATTGAATATCGTTTATAAATAGCAACGATATCAAATGTTAACTACCACAGTTTCTAAATTTTGAGCATGCTAACTTGCCAGAAGCTCATCTAGCTAACAGAAATTAATAAATATTTTCTACTACTTAGTATTTCCTTAAGTAACGCGCTAGCGTTACATCGTTTTTGACTTAACGGAATTACTTCAAAGACCGTGTTTCATTTTTCTCCATAAATCTGTAACTGAATATAAATCGGGATTGTTACTAACTCATTGCATGAGGGAAAATTGTCCTGCAGGCACTTTTTAATTGTCTTAGCAGTAAAGTATGTTGCACCATTCTGTTGAAATATTCAGTCCTATTCATCCGCTTGGAACTGTGGTATTGATGGCAATATTTGTTTTTTCATGATTTTTTGTTTCATGCCCTTCAGTATTAAGCGATTCATAAATAAACAGTGAATTTCCAACGCCTTGACTAGACACGCATTTTCATTTTATGAGCGATGCAGGAAATTTTACTTTTCTCAGTAAATGGTCGAAATGGTATACTTCTTCAGGTTTTCGAAAAATTCGTTTTCTGCTGTCATCAACGCAATTTCAAAATGAAATTGGTCATTCCAAATAGCAGCATTTCATTGTTCATTTCTCCAATTTAAATGAATTCCAATCTGCAACAAACGAAATTTCCTTTGTTTACAAGTTAATGAAAACTCTTCTTTTGCTTAAACACGATTGATGAAAGTTTATACGCGTGATTTAAAAATCTACCTTGTAGAAACTGTATACTAGATCTATCACACTTCTCCAGCACGTGCAGATTGAAACATACCTTCTAAAGCTTCAACCAATAACGAAGTTCCAAAACCTCTTCGTTGTTCTTCTGAATTATTCCTCGCAATACTCGTCTATCCTCACCTTAGCTATTGCAGGTCAATCAGTTTTTTTAGAATCTCTTCAAACTACGTTCTATAAAATTATTTTAAACACAAAACTTCCTTAAATGAAGCAAGGAACATTTAATACCAGCACCTGTTGCAAAAAATTCATTTAGAAGACAAACAGGTAGAATACTTTGGCGTGAACCAAAAGCAGTAGCTAAAAGTAACAGAAATATTATCTCTGATTTGGGATAACAAATGTTTATTTTTGGGATAGAAATACCCGCATGATGTAAATGTCTTTCATGAAGTTTCAACCAAAATCTTCTTCATTTTGGATCTCTTGCACATTCTTCCCAGGCCATTAGATTAATGAATAGTTTGAGTTGCAATACCATTACCAACAGCCAAAAACATTGCCGTCAGAAAAGTTGATCATTGATGCATCCTCATAGCTCT
Source organism: Platerodrilus igneus (assembly GCA_036346225.1). NCBI lineage: Eukaryota > Metazoa > Arthropoda > Insecta > Coleoptera > Lycidae > Platerodrilus > Platerodrilus igneus. The sequence continues at coordinate 9,742,891 of JARFIW010001325.1, read as the reverse complement.
CGGTGCAGAAGTATTTAAGCATTTAATATATTTAAACAATAATAGAAAAGGCTAGAACGTTTAGAGGCTAAAGAAAATTGCGCAAAAAATTGAAGCTAAAGCTAAAGTAAATGATCTTTGGGCAAAATAATGAAAAGAGTTTAAACCGTTTTAAAAAATGTAATTAATGAAATATTGAAGCGTCCGTGCGAATTTACTACATTAGAAAAATAGTAAATTATGTGATTATATAAACCGAAATTAAGTCTTTTATTTATATAACTAAAAAAAGCAATGTAAATAGGCGTGCGTAAGAACGAGAATGAGTGTATCCATGCGTGTGCCTTTGCATCCAGCCATTCGTGCACGTGCGAGTGCGTGCGTATATTCGTGCGTGCGTGGTTGCGTGAGGGCTTACGCGTTCTTATGCGCACTTATATGTATGCTTGCGTACACGCGCGTGGAAACTTGCATACGTGCTTGAGTTCATGCAAGTATTAATGCACTCATATCTTTGTGGATTTGTTTGAGAGTACATACCTACCTACGTGTGCACGTTACTGTCAACCACTAAACTAAGTCAATGTGTAAAATATTTCAGGCCTTCTGCGTGCGTCGATAGACCTAAGGGTAGTAAAGGGAGTAAGTAAGGAGTTACTGTAACTTGTTGTTCAGATATACCAAAACGTAAGAAGCTTTCATAATGTTTAGTCGCTTAGCTTGATTTATATTTAAATAAACCTTTCTTTAAACTTGACTGTTATTTATTGCATTACATCAATTTTGGTGCGAAACCCGGGAAGATCTGGTGATAAACATAAACGAGCTTTAACGTGAATATTCGGAATAACGGAACGTGAACGCGAATATTTAACAGACGGCTATACTATCGAGGCTTCTTGAACAAGTAAAACGGTCAATCTCTAGAACGCACTTAACTAAACCAGTTAATAATGTACATTCTATGGTAGAAAATAGTTTCAGTGTCGAAGACATTTATACAGCTAGGTGAAAGTTAAAGCTTGCAAGTGACAATCTAAAAGAAATTCATAAGCAAATTGAACCTCTGCTTAAAAAAAATCTAGAGGATGAGTTAATGAAAAGGTATGAATATGAAGAGGTTGCTGTAATACCATGCCTAAGTTGGAATTTAGATTAAAACTCCCAGAACAATCACGGATAGAGGATGACTCGAATTTAACGAATACGGTACCAGTAAGTAACGAAGCAAGTATGCCGTCCTTTACGTCAGTGAAGCTTCAACGTGTACAGTTAGCAAAGTATAATGGTACTCCAAAGGGCTGGCTTTCTTTCTGCGAACAATTCAGACATATGATCCACGACAATCAACAATTAACGAACGGAGATCGATTCAACTACTTGCGAATGTATGTCACGGGAAGGGCAGCTGAAGCAATTGAGGGATTTCTTCCATCTGGAGCATTCTATGAAGAAGCTTTGAATATATTAAAAGATCAATTTGGAAATGAGGAACGGCTAATTGAACAATATATCGATAGCATTATGAAAATCGAAGCTGTAAAATTCAGAAATGACGTAAGCACTTTAAGGAAGAATTACAATCTAATAACTTCAGCTATGCGTGCTCTTGAAACCTTAGAAGTATCTAGTTCTCAGTATAACGTAATCGTAAAGTCGATTCTCATGAAGTCGTTGCCAATGGAATTGCGCTTAGGATTTTATCGACAAATAAAAATGAAATCATCCAATCCTCTAGAAATTACTACGAATAATTTAGAAAGTTTATCATCAAGGTCAGAGGAAGATGCAGATTGCCAGGTAACGGATTCGTTGTAGTTTCTTAAAAACAAACTCGAGTCGTTGGAACAAGCTTTAAAACCGGATGCAGATGCTAAAGGGAAGATGCTCCCATATTACATGCCGAAAATCGGCTTTGTATTATATTTAGATTAAGTATGAATATGTGAGTGAATTCCCGCCACTATTTTAAAATAAACTTGTTAATTTCCGCCATTCCGAACGTCGGAGCAAAAGAATGCGCAGACGCGGAGTGATGGGTATGTGCGCGGTTTGCGACACGACATTATTATTAGCCACGAGACGACGAACGGTAACGTTTACCTATATCGTGTTTTTTTGTCTTTTTTTTCTAGGATGTAGGTTCCTTCTTATCTTGCCTTATCGTTCCTTACCTGGTTGCTCTTATCGTACCGTTACGAACGACGAAAGAGGAAGACAAATAAATTTGGATTCAACAATGGCGTGGTGTAACCCAAACAAGTAGATGCCCTGAGATTTACTGCAAGGCGCGTTTTAAGTGAGTACTTTGCTTTACTTTTGTGTAAAAATAAAAATGTATCATTGTAAACGTGTTTGGTATTTGATACAATTTGCCACGTAATTATGTCATAATATTAACTATTGCCAATATTGTGAAACGTGGACCATGGCAGTGGTGCCAAACGTGACACCCAACGGAGAAGAGAACGCATTACAAAGGAATTGCGTCTAGTTTATTAGTCACCCTGAACAAACGTCTTGAATGCTGTGCTTTCTGCAAGAAAGGACATAAAACCGAAATTTGTAACTCAGACATACCCTTGGCGAGGAAGAGAGAAATTCTAAAGGCAGCAGGAAATTGTTATCATTGTACGAAAATTAACCATAGTGCTAAATATTGTAAAAATAGATTCTTAAGATGTAAAAAATGCAAAGGTAGGCACGCAATAACAATGTGCGACCCAAACTTTAAGCCAGGTAAAGATAGACACAACGCTGAGATGACAGGTATTACAGTAAAATTATCGAAAGGCGAAAGTACAATGAACGCTTCGGCGCCGTCGGGGTCCAGTTTGATGACAAACATAAACAAAAATGTGCTATTGCAAACGGCTCGTGTTTGTGCTTTTGGCGAAAATTCAAAGAAGTTAGTTAGGTTAGTAATGGACGGCGGTAGTCAACTTTCATTTATTAAGGAGAATCTATCAAGGGTATTAAATTCAACTGTTGTTGGACAACGTAAGGGTTCGTATTTCCGCGATTGGAAATAGTGCATCAATACCGTCTAAACTCTACAGCCGCGTTTTAATTACTTTGAACGAACAATATACAGATGAAATTTTAACGATTGAGGCTGTGGAAGTTCCAGAAATTTACATGGATAATTTACATATACCTAAAGAAAACGTGGTCGAGTATGAAAACCTGCAGCTTGCTGACAATATCCCGTTTAATATAGATCGAGCGTTAATTGTTGATGGAATTAATATACATATAAGGGCGGACAATTACTGGGCAGTAGTGACAGGAAAAAATATCCGTCTTAACGAAGGTTCAGTAGCGGTGGACATGAAATTTGGTTATGCATTGCATGGTCCCACACCAGTTGATGTTACAACAATAGGGGTAAATCTATGAAGATGCAGTGATTGAAGATTGTAATTTAATTAGTGCGCGAGTTCGTGCTCAGAGGCTAAAGTTTAAATTGACCAATATTAACAAAATATGTGAATATAACGCTGCTATCAAAGATAGGCAGAGACCATAGGGGTCGGTATGGCAGTCTAAGACACACTACCGCGATGTGGAAGGCAACGGGAAACCACCACATTATCTCCCAAGTATACATTACATGTGATTTTCCAATGCTCCACCCGAAGGTACTACATTGGCCAGGAAGCGAGTTTTTTTTACCTGGAAAATTTTGAATTTTGCCGAATCCTTGCTGTTCCAAGCAAGGTAGGGATCTTTAACGTGCGTGACAACACTCACACACGGGACCTCCATTTTACCTCTTATCCGAACGAGGGTGTATTTTTGCGAAAAATGCTCGCCTAACATTTTTCAAGCGGACCGTGTCGGGATTCGAACCCGGGACCTAGGGCGTAGTAGTCACACACATACCACTACACCACGGAGCCGCCTTCCCAAGTATACAGCGTACTTAAATTGTAATAAACATGATGGCATTCTCTGGGGTAAAAGATTCCGGAGTTAAAATAGTCCCCCATTCGGATCTCCGGGAGGGGACTACTTCGGAGGATGCGATCGGAAAGAGAGTCGGAAACATTTTGCGAGTCGGAGCGTGGAATGTTAGAAGTATGAAGCAAGTAGGTAAGCTAGAGAACCGAAAAATCGAAATGAATAGGTTATCACTAGACATAGTAGGGATTAGCGAAGTTAGGTGGCCAGAGGCGGGGGATTTTTGGAGTGGAGACTTCAGGGTAATTCATACAGGAGCAGAGGAAGGAAATTTGGGTGTGGGCATAGTTATGCGGAAAAAGATAGGATACTGCGTAGAAAATTACTTACAAAAGGACGAAAGAGTACTCATCGTTAGATTAGAATCTAAACCGGTAAACACAGTAATAATACAAGTATACATGCCCACCTCTAGCTACAGTGACGAAGAGATAGAAGCTATCTACAAAGATATCGAAGACATATTAAGATACGTAGAAGGACATGAAAATTTAATAATTACGGGGAATTTTAATGCCGTGGTAGGTGAGGGTAGGGAAGGAGCGGTAGTGGTTTTATTTGGTTTAGGCACGAGAAACGACAGGGGAAATAGGCTGGTAGAATTTTGCGACAAGAACAATTTAATCATCACAAACACATTATTTCAACATCATGCTAGAAGACGTTATACGTGGAAGATGCCAGGAGATATAGGAAGATATCAAATAGATTACATTCTTGTTAGACAACGGTTTAGGAACCAAGTAAAAGACTGTAGAAGCTACCCAGAAGCAGATATAGACACTGACCACAACATCGTAATTATGAAGGTCGCACTTAAATTTAAGAATATGAAAAAAAGGAGCGGAAAAAGGCACTTGGACTTAGAGAAACTAAAAGATAAAGATATCCAAGAAAGATTCGAAAAAAAGTCAAATGAATTGCTCAAAGATATCGGGAAAATATCTGATGCTAAGGAAGTAGAAACAGAATGGAATAACATTAAATCTAGCCTAGACATGGCGCCCAGAGATATTCTGGGCTATACACAAAAAGAAAATAAGAAACCATGGATAACATCTTCTATCTTCTATCTTGAATTTAATAGAAGAAAGACGAAAATACAAAAATAAATCAGACGAAACAGGAAAACATACATACAAAGCCATAAAATGGGAAACTATTCGAAAATGCAGGAAAGCTTGTTACAGGCGGAAAAGCTACTAAGTGTATCTTTTCCAGTCAAACTATAAAATGGGGGCGGCCTGTAAAACAAAAATTAAAGGGGGGTCACCGGCACTAGCTAGCGGAAGGTCGTGGATCATATAGAGGGTTAAGATTTTGAAAAAAAGGTTAAATTAATTTATAATATACTACAAAAATGTGGCACTTACCTTCCATAAAATATTGTGGCTTAATGACAATTGCCAAGGGCGCCAGACAAGTCGAGAATGTCCAAATGTTCGTACAAAACCTTGAGAGACTTGTCATCCTAAGGAGGACAATTGTTTCTTTTAATCAATTCCTCACTTTTTTACTACTTATATAAAAACAATAAGAAAAACTATTGACTTAATCAACGGCAAACAAAACTATTTAATTCACAGAGCAATAAACGTGAACCTCTTACATTCATTGATTTAGAAATTTAAGTGAATAGGTGACTAATGGAATTTATGAAAATTTTGAGTACATAAGTAGTTATCAAACACTTGTATATGAACGAAAACTTATATTATAAATCATACACTAAATTAATCCTACGGTTTTTTCCCAAAACTTCCTAACAAATAAACTAACTAAAAATTGGTCATGCTACTTAACTATAAAGACCTACTTACTAATAATTGTCCATTGTTTGAGGGTTGGTTTTCCAACGTAGAATAGTTCTTAATTTTGGGAAGAGAATCTCGCTTGTTGCTTCTGTTTGTAATGTTTAAAAAAATTGACTGGCACACGAACCCGGCAGAATTTTTGACAATATCACTTACTTGTGCGTCACACGCCTACAAGTTTTTAATATTTATCTTGCATCACTATAAATCCGCGAACATATGGGCATAACCCTCGCGAAACTGGAAGAGTAACACTTCTTTCCAATTTTTTTACCAACGTGATACGAAGTGGAATATTCTATGTCATGCCAGAGAACGCTACCCGCAAACTACGTTTCTCTCTACTTCTTGACCACGGACGGCCCCATTGGAAGAACTCCCTGTCTTTGGCTAAAGCCTTCAAATATATAGACTAAATTCCTACCTTAATAATTACGTACGTCATTTTCTGTTATCCAATGACTAAACAGAACCTCCCACAAAACAAGATTTTAGAAACCAAATCCAACCCCTTTTTAGATGAGAATCACGGAAGCAATTCTTCTCCCACGGGTTTAAATTATCTTTTACTTTCTACGAATTACTTAGTTATTGCAATGTGGAACCTAACTATGGCGACAGTAGTCTGCCCTTAACAAAGACCGGCTAACCTACTTGAGCCGAAATGGATTTTAAATACAATGGATGTTTCCGGACTACTTAAAATTACTTGTAATATATGAACAAATCAACTTGGAAATAGTTTCCGCTATTTATAATGTTTTGTTTCGTCTAATCCGCTGTCAATCAACGAAGTATTAAAAAGGTTAAGCTTTTCAAACTGAAATTGGTTTTCTTTATTTACGCTAAAAAGGTACTAATACATTTTAATTTTATCGGATTTGTCAGTCTGTACCCGACCTAACTTTTAAGAGGTTTATTGTTATCGAGGGTCTAGAGCTTTAAATGATGACCTGCCGCTGGAATTTACTAACCTGAAGCTATCGGTAAATGTGGTCTTTTATTATAAAGGATCCTAAATAAAATGAGGTGATTTATTGGTGTAAATTTTTGTTTATACTTTATTCAAGTTACTGAATTTTTAATTAATTAATTTGTTTAATTGTTAACATTACAAAATAATGTTACACTCCCCTTACAAAAGGAGATTTTTTCAAAAAATCTTGTGTTAAAAGATTCACTCTTTCATTCTTATTTACTAACTTATCCTTTTCTATCCTTATCCTTATCCTAACTAGTATTTTTAAAACTAAGTTTTTGTATAAAAAAAAATTATTTTTTTTTTTACATTATAAGCGTCGTTTTCAAGTTTCTTAATTATTAATATTAGGTTATTTTTATTAATATTAGGTTTCTATAACTATTTTTATTCGTCATATCCTATTGGATTTGCTTTTAAATCTTTATCATGCCAAACTCCTCTGGATTGACCTGTTTCGTCGGCTAACTCATAAGTATTTGTTGAAACATTTTCTGTTATGGTAAAAGGACCTACATATTTCGGTGCTAATTTGGCATTGAAATACTTGGATGCGTCTGAGAGTACAAAATTTTTCTTCCAAACTGTATCTCCCACTGAAAATACTACTTCTCGTCTACGTAAATCATAGTTATGTTTTGATTTATTATACGCTATTTCTAATTTCTTTGTTATTTCTTGGTATACTTTATTTAATTCTGGAATACGCTCTATTAGTTGTTTTCTTTCTGAAAATTGAATATCGCTTAAGTTTTCTGAATCCGTTATTTCACCAAAAGAAGAACCTTCTATTACCAATTCTCTACCGAAATTTGCGAAATATGGCGACATGCCTATTACGTCATGAACTGCGGTACGAACAGCGCACGAAACCACGGGTAATATCTTGACCCATACTCTCTGATTATCTGACACATAAGATGCCAACATTGTTTTTAAAACGCGGTTGACTCGTTCAACAGGATTTGCTTGTAGGTGATAATACGCATTAAAAATAATTTTTGATTTGTATTTGTTCGTTAAATTTTTAAATAAATGACTTCGAAATTGTACACCGTTATCTACTAGAACATATTGTGGTGCTCCAAAAAGTAAAATTATAAACTCTTCTATCTTTTGAACTACGGACGATGCGGTGGCTTGTCTTAACGGAAAAAATAAGGGAAATTTTGTAAATGTATCAACTACGGATAAAATACATGTATGTCCTTTTGTAGTCCTAGGTAGTGGACCTACTAAATCTATGGATATCATTTGTCAAGGTTTTGAGATATTGGATGTCTTGACATTTTTCCTGCTGGAAGTTCTTGTTCTGGTTTGTGTGAAATACAAATTTTACATTGGTTTATATATCTTGCTACTTCTGCACGTAATTTTGGCCAAAAATATTTCTGAGATATTCTTTCTTAATTTTGGGAAGAGAATCTCGCTTGTTGCTTCTGTTTGTAATGTTTAAAAAAATTGACTGGCACACAAACCCGGCAGAATTTTTGACAATATTACTTACTTGTGCGTCACACGCCTACAAGTTTTTAATATTTATCTTGCATCACTATAAATCCGCGAACATATGGGCATAACCCTCGCGAAACTGGAAGAGTAACACTTCTTTCCAATTTTTTTACCAACATGATACGAAGTGGAATATTCTATGTCATGCCAGAGAACGCTACCCGCAAACTACGTTTCTCTCTACTTCTTGACGACGGACGGCTCCATTGGAAGAACTCCCTGTCTTTGGCTAAAGCCTTCAAATATATAGATTAAATTCCTACCCTAATAATTACGTACGTCATTTTCTGTTATCCAATGACTAAACAGAACCTCCCACAAAACAAGATTTCAGAAACCAAATCCAACCCCTTTTTAGATGAGAATCACGAAAGCAATTACTCTCCCACGGGTTTAAATTATCTTTTACTTTCTACGAATTACTTAGTTATTGCAATGTGGAACCTAACTATGGCGACAGCAGTCTGCCCTTAACAAGGACCGGCTAACCTACTTGAGCCGAAATGGATTTTAAATACAATGGATGTCTCCGGACTACTTAAAATTACTTGTAATATATGAACAAATCAACTTGGAAATAGTTTCCGCTATTTATAATGTTTTGTTTCGTCTAACCCGCTGTCAATCAACGAAGTATTAAGAAGGTTAAGCTTTTCAAACTGAAATTGGTTTTCTTTATTTACGCTAAAAAGGTACTAATACATTTTAATTTTATCGGATTTGTCAGTCTGTACCCGACCTAACCTTTAAGAGGTTTATTGTTATCGAGGGTCTAGAGCTTTACATTATTATGACCTGCCGCTGGAATTTACTAGCCTGAAGCTATCGGTAAATGTGGTCTTTTATTATAAAGGATCCTAAATAAAATGAGGTGATTTATTGGTGTAAATTTTTGTTTATACTTTATTCAAGTTACTGAATTTTTAATTAATTAATTTGTTTTATCGTTAACATTACAAAATAATGTTACAAGCTAACGAACAGTGGATTGATGAAAAGTGCAAAGAAGTACAAACGAACATGGAAATAGGAAAGACAGACGAAGCATACAAATTAATTAAAATAAATTTTAGGGATATAAAATCGTACAGCAAAAATATAAGGGACGCACAAGGAAACGTCATTATAGAAAACGTAGAGAAAGTGAGTAGATGGCAAGAATATATTGGGAATTTATATGCAGGAGAGGAACTAACTGCATTAGAATAGGAATTCGACATTGAAAATGAGGACTTGGGATATCCTATACTTAAAGATGAGTTTGAATTAGCATTAAAGAGTCTGAAAAATGGTAAGACGCCGGGTACAGATAAGGTGCAAGCAGAAACTCTAAAAGCCGCTGGACAAGCAGTAACAGAACGTCTCTTCCAACTTGTAAGCTATATGTATGAGACAGGCGAGATACCCAAAAATTTCAAACGTAGCATCATAGTAACTATACCAAAAAAGAAAGGCGCGGATAGATGTGAAAATTTTCGAACAATAAGTTTGACAGCACACGTGTCAAAAATATTAACTAGAATTGTGCAAAAACGAATGGAAAAACGGGCGGAAGAAATACCAGGAGAAGACCAATTTGGGTTTAGGCGGAACAGGGGAACACGGGAGGCTATTTTAGCTCTGAGAGTGATAATGCAGAAAACAATAGAAAAAGGGAAAAGCGTGTATATAGGGTTTGTAGATTTGGAAAAAGCTTTCGACAATGGAAAATGGAAAAAAATGTTTGAAATACTCAAAAAGATTGGAATGAGTTGTCGGGATAGACGAATAGTACATAGCTTATACAAAGAGCAAACAGCAGTAATAGAATTAGAGCAGGAACGTAGAGAAGTATACATTAGGAAAGGGGTGAGACAGGGATGTGCCCTATCCTCATTGATTTTTAACTTGTACATAGAAGAGGCAATGAATACTGTCATATGCAGGAAGACATTTAGAATTACTATGCAAGGACAAAAAATTGATATGCTTAGATTTGCAGATGATATAGCAGTATTAGCGTCTAGCAAGGAAGAGTTAGAAGCTGCTCTTAATGAAACGGAAACGGTTCTAACAGAGAGATACGGTATGAAAATTAACAAAACTAAAACTAAACTTCTAGTATGCAAAGGTGGTGAAAATAAATCAAAAACAAGAATACAAGTATGTAACACGAACTTACAAGAGGTTAAGGATTTCTGCTACCTAGGAAGCCAAATAACGCAAGATGGAAAAAGCACAAAAGATATAAAACAAAGATTAGCACAAGGTCGTGCTACATTTAACAAGAAAAAGCAACTACTGTGCTCAAAGACCACTAACATAGAAACAAGGAAAAGATTGCTTAAAACATATGTGTGGAGCACAGCACTGTACGGATGTGAAGCCTGGACAGTAGGAGAAGCGGACAAGAAAAAGGTAGAAGCCTTTGAAATGTGGTGCTACAGACGTATGATGAAGATATCATGGACAGACAAAGTTAAGAACGAAGAGGTACTAAAAATGGTAGGGGAAGAAAGAAATATGTGGAAAACGGTAAAAAATAGGAGAGACAGGATGATAGGCCACATACTACGGCATGAAGGAATAGTGCGGAATATATTAGAAGCAGAGATCGGAAAAAAGAGAAGAAGAGGCAGACCTAGGTTAGACTACTGCACACAGATAGTATAAGATGTAGGCTGTAGGGGTTTCAGGGAAATGTGTAAGCTAGCCCAGAATAGAAATCAATGGAGGTACGCATCCAACCAATCCCAAGATGGATAAACTAATGACGAAAAAAAATAACTGTGCTTAAACATGATGATTATTATAAATAACTACAAGAATTGGTTGGGCAATATTCTCGAATAATCTTAAGTGTGAAAGGATTTACTGGAAAACCATTATTTCGGCAAATGTCTAAGTGTTGGGGGATCTTGGTAGCCACAGGTTGCTTAACCCCCTTCACTGAATCTCAGTGAAATAAGGCATAAAATTAGAAAACAATAGAAAGGGAACGAGCTGTATACACATGCTGTGTAAGAATTTCAGGAAACTATGTAGGCTAGCTCAGAATATAAATAAGTGCAGGTACGTGTCCAAGCAGGAAAACCATTAATTCGGCAAACGTCTAAGTGTTGGGAGATCTTGGTAGCCACAGGTTGCTTAACCCCCTTCACTGAATCTCGGTGAAATAGGGCATAAAATTAGAAAACAATAGAAGGGGAACGAGCTGTATACACATGCTGTGTGAGAATTTCAGGGAACTATGTAGGCTAGCTCAGAATATAAATAAGTGCAGGTACGTGTCCAACCAGTTTTGAGACGGAAAACCTAATGACGAAAAAATAAACGCAGATAAATCTGATGATTAGTATAAACAACTAGTTGTTGGTTGCGAAATATCTGCAACTAATGTTGACTGTGCGAAAAGATATATTGGAAAATATATTAAATCGGTAAATGGTTAAGTGTTGGGGGATCTTGGCAGCCACAGGCTGCTTACCTCCCTTTCAACCACTGAAGGTAGGAAAAATGGGGTATATAACTGTAAAACAATAAAAGGTGACCGAACTGTATCTAACAAGAAAGAACAGCACCTATGAGGAAAGACAACAAACATAGAACAAGAAGAAAATTGTTGAAAGCATATGTGTGGAGCACAGCACAGTATGCCTATGAAATACGGGCAGTCTGGAACGCAGACAGAAAAACGGTAGCAGCTTTTTGAAATACTGTGCTTCAGATGTATGAGGACGATAGCATGGACAAACAAAGATAATAACAAATAGGTTATAGAAATAGTAGGGAAACAAGGATATCTGGGGAAAAAGAGAAATAGAAGGGCGGAATACGTTCTAAAGCATTTTGGGGAATAGTATGGGATATATTACAAGCAGAGATAGGAAAAAGAGGTAGATGTAGACCTAGATCAGATATTGATAGATGCAGACTGTGCAAATTTCAGGGAAATCTGTAGGTTAGTTTAGAATAGGAAACAATGATGGTACGCGTCTAACCAGTTCCAGGACTGAAGACCTAATGATGATGATCAAAGAAATGTTGGATAATAATTATACCGAGTTAATTTCTCACGGTGATGCTGAAACAACAAATGGCGACCGTGTTTACTACATGCCGCACAGGCCTGTTTTTAAAGAAGATAAACAAACAACGCGTTTGCGAGTGGTTTTCGATGCCTCTTCACATGCCACGGGACAAAAATCGTTGAATGACTTATTAAAAAAGAGGCTTAATTTAAGTCTAGATTTAATTAAGAATTTGCTTAATTTTCGTGTAGGCGAGATCGGAATTACCGCTGACATTGAGAAAGCATTTCTACAAATTTATTTACATTCAGACGATAAGGACGCACATCGATTCTTATGGTACAATAACGACAATGAACTGGAAACGTACCGTATGAATAGAGTAACATTCGGAGTCACAAGTAGCCTGTTTCTTTTAAATTCGGTGATACGAACACATTTAATCGATAATCGAAAACAAAACCTTGAATTTATCGAAATTTTGGAAATAGGATTTTATGTAGACGATCTAGTGGTTAGTGTAAACAATCGAAATGTTGCACAACATTTAAAAGACTTTTCAAGTAAACTTTTTCAAGAAGCCTCCATGAATTTACGCAAATGGACGATTAACGATCTCGAAATAAACAGTAAGGTTGAATCGCAAAATGCACAAATTCAAAAGGTATTAGGAATTAACTGCTGCAATCAAAACGATAGAATTAGTGTCGATTTGAGTAATGTGGCGGATTACATACATTCCGTTAAGATGGTGAAAAAAAGGCATGTGTTACAGACAATTGCTCGTGCGTATGATCCGATAGGGCTCCTTGCACCATGTGTAATAAGGCTTAAAATTTTGTTTCAAAACATATGGGTTGAAAAAATTGGTTGGGACGATTTGTTACCGCAAGATATGCAAAATGAATGGCAAGAATGTGGTCAACAATTGATGAAGTTGGTGGATTTTTCTATATCGCATTACGTAGGGGTGACGAACCATCCGAACGAATCGGAATTACATGTTTTTGCGGACGCATCTTTACGAGCATACGGGGTGGCGGCATATCTAAGACAAAACGATCGTAACGGGAAAATTGGTGTGAAGTTACTGTATTCAAAAAATCGCGTAGCGACCCTAAAGGCTTGTAGCGATAAAATGCTAACCTTGCCGCGCTTGGAACTAACTGGCACATTATTAGCAGCTAGGTTACAGGTATTTATAAAAACTAATGTGTTAATTAAAATCGATAAGGTAGTGTGTTGGACAGATTCTCTGATCGCGTTGCATTGGATTAAAGGTGAAGCGTCAAAGTGTAAACCATATGTGGCTAACCGTGTTAAAAAAATTCAGACCATATCGAAAGATACAACATGGAGACATTGTTTCGGTTGCGGGAACCCTGCGGACTTATTTACCCACGGAATAAGTTCAAGTACGTTAATAAATTACGAAACTTGGTTACACAGTCCTAGGTGGTTGCTAGAAAATGAACAACGTGGCCAGATAATACGATAGAGAAAGTTACGTCAACGATATATATAGTATCGAAAATATCTTTACTAATTAACGACACTATAAAAGGTAGCGATCAATTTATAGATTCCTCCAGATATAGTGATTTTGATCTATAGTGCGGATAACGGCGTATGTTTTACGTTTATAGGAAATTTAAAAACCAAAAATAATAAAGAAATGAAGAGCTTAACCGTAAACGAATTTGAAAAAGCCGAAATATGTTTACTTAGGCAAACGCAGCGGGAAGTTTATTATTCGGAGGTTAACAGTTTAAAAAAGGGTGAGAGCATTGAACAGAAATCGAGTATTTCAAACGTTATTCTATTGAAAAATGCACACTTAAGTAAACTATTAATAATGAAATTTTATAAAACTCTTCATCACAGTGGTGTAAATGCAACACTTTATGAATTGCAAAAATGATTTTGGATTGTACGAGGACGGCAATTAATAAAGTCCGTTTTAGCAAGATGTGTTTTCTGTAAACGACTTCGTGGAATGTCAGGGTCGCATTCCTTTGCGCCGTTACCTAGAGATCGAATACAGCAAACAAAGCCTCTTGATGGGACAGGTTTTGACTTCGCCGGACCGTTGTATTTTAAAGATAGTTATCACTCAAAGTTATGTTATGTGCTTTTTATTTACCTGCACTGTTATACGAGCACTTCATCTAGAGATTGTTTTGAAAATGGATGTTGCGTCTACAATCAGTGCATGTAAACGGTTCTTTGCCCGTAGAGGGATTTCTAAGATCATTTATTCAAAAAAACGCTAAAACATTTAAAAGAATATCACATGAGGTATCAACTTTAAACGAAGTGATGACGAGTACAGAATTGATCGAGTTCGTGAACAGTCACCAAATTAAGTGGAAGTTTATAGTAGAACGAGCGGCTTGGCACGGAAGATTTTACGAGCGACTTGTAAAAAGTGTAAAAGACGGCTACGATAGGACGTTTTTTTACTAAATTTAGATCAACTAAATACACTCATTACCGAGGTTGAAGCAACAATAAACGCCCGTCCGCTCACATATCTAGGTAGTGAACCTATATATTTAATGCCGTTAACCCCTTCGCATTTTTTATCGTGACCCACTTTGACTACTATTCCTTTTGTTGATCGTGTTATTGATGGAGATGAGATTCGTAGGCTGTGGAAGCAGAGAACAAAAGTTATAGACCACTTTTGGAAAAGACGGAGCGCAGAATATTTACAATTATTAAGAGGAGCTCATCACAACGTGAATGCGCGTGAGTGTGCGATTAAGCAAGGGCATGTCGTATTAATACATGGAAATGATAAGCCAGGGTTATTGTGAAAGTTAGGGTTGGTGAAAGAGGTGATAAACGGCCGTGATGGAAAAGTGCGTGCCTGTTACGTTAAGATTGCGAATAGCACGGTGATTAGGCGCTCAATACAATTATTGTAGAAGTAAGAAGTGATAAGCTAAGTTGTGCCGCCGCTCCGGATGATGTGTAAAATATTTCAGGCCTTCTGCGTGCGTCGATAGACCTAAGGGTAGTAGAGAGAGTAAGTAAATGGTTACTGTAACTTGTTGTTGAGATATACAAGAACGTAAGAAGCTTTCATGATGTTTAGTCGCTTAGCTTGATTTATATTTAAATAAACCTTTCTTTAAACTTGACTGTTATTTATTGCATTACAGTTAATAACGGAGTAGATGATATGTCGTTGGCACTTCTATTGGTGCACTGTATGAAATGAACTACCCACGTATTAAGTAATAAATTAGTTCTCAATTTAAAAACTTCAACTCTACGTGAATTCCGTGGTGTTCTTCAAGGATCAGTTACTTAATTTTACTCTAGTTCTTTAGGTCATTTTCTGATATGGTGTTTCTTTAAGGTACGTACTATAATAGCTTGAAAATACGTGGCTGTTAAACATCACTAAATACGTACAAAAAGTTATAGCTTACGATCTAGCTGAGAAACATTATAAATTTCTCTAAACGAAAGATATCAGACAATAAGCCTCGCTTAAAAATAACAACATCTACTTTTGTTTCAGTTTCTATAACTATTACGAAAGACTTTAAGTAATGCCTCTAATTCTTTAAACTGGAACAATCGATCTTGCTGCAATTAAACTTAGTAATACGACATTTAAGTGAGTTGCTTGTTTTAGCTGTGTATGTTTGTGCAAGCTGCCCATCTCTGTTACCATTTCACGTAAAACGATGTGCAACTGTAATTTAGATTTCCTAGCATTAATTAGAGTTTTCTTTACAATTATGTGTTCTAGAGCTTGTTAGTGCTGTGTACACGAGAAGCATTAATTAGGTAAGTTAGACGATGTTTGGCAAAGTTTCATTGCAAAGCGCAAAAGTATTTATAATTGCAGATGGTTTTATAAGTACGGAATGAATGATCTTCGTTATAATGATAACGTTAGAGATGTTTTAATTATATAGATAGAGTTTGACATAAGTGAGATGAAAATTCTACAAGCTGAAAGTTTGTTAGTGGATTTCTACTACATTTTTGTAACTTATCTCTGACAGTGTCAGATTTTGACTTGTATCAGATGTAGACATGAAGCAACGCACAAATTCACCGCTATAAGCCAACAATGAAGTACAAATATTTGTAATTGCACAGGGCTAACGTAATGGAAAGTTAGGTTGATGTATAGTTTCGTACATGATTTAGATTTGTATATCTTTCCGATTGTATTGTGCTTGATTAGCACATCGGCCCCGAAAGCGGAATATGCAGATTCGAATCCTGTTTTTGCAATTTGCATATATATTGTTCAACTATTTTTTGTCTTTTATTTATTTGTTTTTATTTATATAGATGTTATCCGGGTGGAGTAACTTGTATTAAAAATGTTGATTAGGGTGTAACGAGATAAGTACAGAACCACCTAAATTTCTCTCAGAAGTTAAACGTAGATGCAGTTTTATCCGTATTAACAATAAGTACTTTTGGAGACTTCCGAACCAACTCCGAACTCTAACTTCAGAGAGATAAGACTAACAAGGGGTCTCTATAAATACGGAAATGTCAGGCGTCACTAAACTCAAACATTTAACACAAGCGAGACAATATCAGTAACGCGAGTGTAGGAAGACTAAGATAGTTAAGTTTATGCAATATTATCTATAAAAGAAAAGGTAATTGTACATTAAATATCAAACAGATTGTCGATTGCATCTGGGTAAGAAATACGCGTTTATATCAAATTTAATTATAGGGCTACCTTTTAAATAAATTTTTACGTTGGTAATTTAATAAAAAGTCTGAAGAAGATTATATATATATATATATATATATATATATATATATATTGCTGTAATAAAGGGTTGTTTAAGGGTGTATTATATAGCAAAGGTCGTGCAGGAATTATAAATTACGATAGGAAGCAGAAAACTGCATTTATTTAGTAGAAAATTTAATAATTCTTATATTATGTAAATAGTAAGCATTTAACACCCTGTATGTAGAGTATAACTAGTTTTAAGCGACGCAAATAGACACATCTTATAATAATAAGACGCATAGTTAGCATAGAAATAGGTAATTCATACATTAAGTAAATGACAAGCATTTAACACACGGTATATAAAGCTTTATGAATTTTAAGTAATGCAAATGGCGATATTTTTCAGTAAAAAAGCACGCGTATTTAGAGGAATGATAATAAATGTAATTAAACACGCATTCAAAAGGTTTCTAATTAGTTATGATATAATACGGAGATAAGAGATAAAACTCAACAAAGCCTTGTGTAAGTGCGTAGAAACAATCAACATTTTGATAAGAAAATGTAGTTCAAAGATGCGTAAATAAATAAACATACACGAAAATCGAAATTAAAATTATATCATGTATTTTTATATAATATGGAAAACGCGATATCTAAACAAACACCGTATGGTTTGATAACGAGGTATCTATAGGCAAACAACCATTACCTGGAAAACGAATGTGTTACATCAGAAAACCACTTCAAGTGTAGGAAATACAAAGACCTTATTGGTTAATATTAGCGACGGACTAGTTAGGGCCCGGCCCATATCCAAGTGAGATCAGCCCATATATTAACAGTGAGTAATGATAACAGAGCTCAGTTTTAACTCAAGAAGACCAAGCTACGATACTCTGAATCGAAAAGTCACGCGTAATAATATTTTAATAGTGAAATGTATAGTGACAGATAAGTGATACAAATATGAAGAATTCTTTTGCCGATTAACGTGAGTAGAATTTTGGGTAATTTATGTAAACTAATATAATAATAATAGGGCTCCAACGGGGTGCATAATCCTGATTCAAGTAAGATGATAATAGATTCGAGGCAGATAACAATAATTTAAATGTGTGGAGAGATGTTATAATTTCAAGTCTAATGACAATAATTCAAATTTTGGTTGATACAATGATTCAAATGTGTTGATGATAATAATTCTGAATTGATGTTGGTTGATAATGGATGGTATAATAATTTAAATGCATGGAAAATTCTAATTGATGGTATAATATTTTAAAACGTCGATGATTTTGGTGCAATTTTGATTTGCGAGAATCAATAAAGAAGCACGTAGTAATTTATGGAGAAAAAGGAGTTCTAATTAAGTAGCAGGTCAGATCTTATTAGTTTTAAGACATTTTTTCTATTTGTATTTGAATATTGAATTTGCTTAATTAATATTAAAACTTGTGTAACCGAGTCAGCAACAAACTTTGCATACGTTAAAAGTACGTAATATTATAAAGGAGTTTAAAACGTTCCAGGCTTCTTTGATAAAAAGAGTAGTTTTTGGTGACTTTAGATTGATTGCAAAGCAGATAAATTTTGAGATCAATAAGACTTATGATATTGATTGATTGAAGAGTGTATTTTAATAATTTTCAAAACCTGTACATAATATTTCTTTTCATTATATGGAATTAGTTAACTTCATTTTATAATTCAAACAAAGAGGTAATCATAAAGGGGTAAAAGAGAGAAAAATTGATCATCGTAACGTTGTGCACTCTGTGTAGAATAATAATAAAAGCTAGCCGTGGAAGAATAATAAAATTAGTGGGAGTGAAATGTGATTAGGAAAACAAAGAGGTGCAGTTAAGTAAAAACACGCCATTGGCTCCAAGTACGGCGTTATCATATAAATATATATATATATATATATATATATATATATATATATATAGACATGATAAGGGGTTAGGAGAGGTCATTTAAACCCTAATTTCTGACGTCAAGAAAGTCCTAAAAAAATTTTGGTAATTAATTTAACTGTAATAAAGTGTCCTAAAACATTTATTTATAGAATTCTTTTGTAAATTAATTTGAAAAGCTGGAAATCACATGTCTGATTTTATATTTTAAATTCCTATGGTCGCGTGTCCTAACCAAAACACGGTATATATATATATATATATATATATATATATATATATATAGAGGGTTATTTACGGGTATATTGAGTCATAATGGTCACACAATACACGCAATCAAACCTGTTTTAAACCAAAAAGCATTCATGAATTGTAAATAGATACGCATTAAAAGCAGTAAGAGTTAGAAAATCATGATACAATTCTCATTAAAATTAAACATGCAATAGTGGAAAGAGAGAATAGCGCTCTGATAAGAAACGCATCTTTCGAAATAAATACGTTTTGGAAACGCAAGATGTAAACAGGGATATGGTAATTTACGGCATTTCGTCTAGGTGATTTTCTACATGCAGTTAATACAAATCCCAAAGTATTATCTGAACAAACAAAAGTCATAAGTTAAATTACGTGCCATATCGAATTAGAAATTCCTGTAATAACATCAAAACAGACGGTCTAAAATAAATACAGAATAGAAATCCACTGGTATCCTACGTGACCAAGAAATCGTCCGGCGAGTTATTATCAGACCTATACCTGTAAAATCCCAAAATATCCAAAACATCCTATGGCTGGTCGTAAACTTTAAATAAACAGCGCCAATAACCAATGAATTTTTAGATGGGGTGTAGCTTATATAACACAAATTTGATAAGCAGACAGTCTTGATTCGAACTGAGCACAAACCACATCACTTGTATTCAAGAATCTACGCAACGAGTGAATATTAAAATTAACTAATCAAATATTGGTAAAAAGTGGTGTTGGAAAATTTTAAAATAAATAAGAGTGATAAATATATGAGACAAGTTTCGCCGTTTGCTGGAAAACGTGAGTAAAAGTTTATTATTTTAATTAGGTTAATGACGGTGTTTTCACTCATAATTTTTAAATTTTAGATCTTGATAAAGACTTTATATAAGTCGAAACGTAGATTTCACAATAAATGATTATTTCATAATAGTTATTTTTTGGTTACGAACGACAATCCCACGAAATACTACCATCAACGTCGCTAATTACACACGTTCGTTATATAAAGATTCGACCTATATATATATATATATATATATATATATATATATATTTCTGTCGCCACCTAACGAATGAAAACAAAGAATAGCTGTAATTAAAAATCCTACAGTTGTTGCTAGGTCTTATTCGGTATATATGAAGGCTAAATATTTTGCATAATCTGTGGTAAACTCGTTCGTTTTGTAAGCAAAATGCTAAACACGTATCAATCAAATCCTTAAAGAACGCCAAATATGTACAAAAATAGGGTGCGATATACGATAAGTAAATTATTACTAAGTTTAGTAAACTCGCGATTCTATATATTAGGTTTTATAAATGTGTAACAAATAGTACTGTTTTTACACTACGGCTAGTAGTTTGCTTTACTTGAAAACTTTTGTTTAGGCACTGGAGTGTTCTTCGTGCACAAAAATTACTTCCTAACTAGTATATTCGGAATATGTATTCCAACAGATTGACAAAATGCAGTGTAAGTCTACCTTACAAGCACTTCTCAAAACATTTATTATGTAAATAAATTAACAACTGTCCCAATAAAATATAAATGTTATCCAAATATTAAAACAGAATAAATCTCTTACCATTATTTGATATTCGTACTGCAATCAGCTGTTGCCGTTAATCACCTCGCTCATAAAATTCCCAGGTTAAAAAAGCTTTAATTTGAAATATTATGGTCCGCATCCCATGTTTTAATACATTACGAGTATCTTGGCATCAATACCTTTGTCATTTTATAAATATAATTTTAATATCGTAGACTGGACGTTCGCTTAAATCGAACTCGTAATACTCTAGAACTCGAACGAAAACCAGAAGTACAATTATACCAGAATTAGAACGAGACCAAAAGTAGAAGTAAAGCTGTTTAATGAAACAGCTTGAAATTTTTTTTTCTTGACTTTGCAAATGTTTAACTTAATTTTAAGCTTTATTAGCTTTAATAAACTTTATGCAGGGTAGTGTGATTTATTGTTTATTTTCACCTGTAGCTTACAGAATAAAAATCCACTTTTTAACATATTATTCTTCTATTTATTTAATTTACAGGCGTGGAATTTGTGGAATATCAATTGCATTGAAACTTTTTCGTGTATGTGTGATGTTTAAAGTTATTAAACAAGCAAGGAAATCTAATAAAGTTTTTAAAGAGTTGAATACAGTATCTCATAATTTTCAACTTTATTAGCTTCATATTAGAATAAGATGAATATAGCGAACTTGAAATATATCTAGCTTGAAAATAGTACACTGTTTGAAATTTGGCTTTTGATTATATTATATGTAACATATGATACACTAAATTTAAAACATCATTAAAACAAGCTATTTTGAACAATTATCTATATAGATTTAAATTAATATTGTTTTGATATTGCAATAAAATTATTTGAATTGGGCGTTTCTTAAGAAATAAGTTATCCTTAACATGAGAAATTGTTTAAGTGATCCAGGTTTGTTTTAAAAAATTTGATTTGTACAATATTTACTAACTGATGATGCCGAACGGATGACTAAACCCCAACATCACAAAATTTCATACCTTTGTCTAATAGATTGGTTTCTAACAATACAAGTTTGAATCAGAAATGCAATTCATGATATATTTACCAACTAACAATGCTAAAATAATACTAAGCTTTAAATATCACAACGCTAGTTTTCTTAACCTAAATATTTAAATTCTGACGATAAAAGACTTTCATCAAAGACGCGATTTGAAAACTATTTATAGATTGATAACGCCGAAAACGTTATTAAAAACCATATTTTACATCATTATATATATATATATATATATATATATATATTACTCAAATTTAGACCAGGGTAGAAAATTAATTAACGACATCAAATAATTTTAATCACCGTGTATAAGGAAGCTTTGGGAAAAAGTACGCGTAATTAAATGCCTAGTGTGAAGATTTAAATCATTCAATTAGAATGTAGGGTTTGTATAGAATTTTATTAAATAATACGCGTTATTAAAACCGTAGAGCATAAAAATGTATTCGTTTCGTTAAAAATAAGGGTTTTAAATTATTCACTAGACGCTTTCTATAAAAAGAAGCAGAATTAAAATGCGCAACTTGTATGTAATTTAATTGTTCCAAGTACTAAAACAAATCGAAATTATGTGCAAAATTTATATTAATTAATTCAATTTTTAAGTAACGAGTATTAAACAAAGTGTACAGATAATAATTAATATATACTTAATATAATATATATTAATAATAATATAATTAATATATAAAAGCTTTTAAAAACCCAATAATATTCAAATCGTAGAAGTGTTATTTAAGGTATTACGATTGAACACCTGCGTATTTTTAAATGTCAAATTCTAATAAATTCGAGCTGATAAACATGCATATTCTGCGTATATTGGAAACGGTCGGATAAACCGTAGCTTGTACTAACATATGAATCCACGTGGACTGAAATAACCGATAGTAAAGAATATCGATTTGTACCACTCAGAACAGGGTAGATAGAGACGGATAATATGCGCAAGGCAGAGGCACGGATAATAAAAGGCGTGATTTGAGAAACGTCGCTGGGTTTGCGATTGGTTGAAATACGATGCAGATATGAGAAGTGGAAACAACAATTTCTAGATAAAATTATTTAGTTGTTTGCAGACGCGTTGCGTGTCGTGTGAAAATTTCTTAGATTTTCAACTGGCGCGTGTGCAAATTTATAGTATCGCTGTGCCGTACTGTCGAAAAGGGGAACATAGAATGCGAAATTCTGGAAATTGTTCGTTGAGGGACAAATCGACTTGCAGGCGAGCTATTATATAAACCCGTGTTTATAGGAGTTGCGCTCTCTTAGATTTTCGATTTTTATTCAATACTTTAAAACAGTTTGATCTTTATTTTTTGATGTTATACGATACTGCAAGCAGAATACGTGCTACGATAAAAGTTATTAAGTGCATTTAGAGAAGATACAAGGTAATAAGGTCTAGTTATATTTGCGAGTATTACGGTACCAATTATCGAAATTAGTAAC
The DNA here is from genome assembly GCA_036346225.1 of Platerodrilus igneus. Classification (NCBI taxonomy): domain Eukaryota; kingdom Metazoa; phylum Arthropoda; class Insecta; order Coleoptera; family Lycidae; genus Platerodrilus; species Platerodrilus igneus. The sequence continues at coordinate 9,719,708 of JARFIW010001325.1, read as the reverse complement.
GATAAATGAATAAACAAAAGTAGGCAGTTTTGGGTATAGCGTGAAAGAATTATGAATTTCTTTGCTATTTTTCGGGGATGTTAATAATCAAATGTTATTCGTAATCGTGTTGGATCCACAAAACAAGATTTAGATATACTTAAACGAGTTCCTGAGAAGCCCTGAAACAACTTTAGATGAATGGTGGTGTAGAAAATTTTAAAAGTGGTCAGCATCTGAAGCCGTAAACATAACCCACTTGGAATGGTGTGATTAACAAAGGACGATGTACATTGGAGCCACGAGTGCATTAACCTTCAGGTAACTTATGCTTTGTTGTTCGATTTTTGATGTTTTGGTGTGTGTTGAATAACTTTATAATTTGTTTGATAAAAAAATGGACAGTAGTGAATTTGTACCAACATCAAAATTTTAATTTTAAGGTAAAATTTTCTTGTTTAAGTAGAAAGGAGTATTTAGCAGTTTATGTTCTTGATTATGATGAAAATTTGGGTCTGTCTTTGATCTCAATTAGACTAACCTGTTAAATTAACGTAAATGGGTGGGAGATGCTCCCTTTTATTCAGACTCAGGTCTGCAAAGATTGTTAAATTAATTAGTATACATCCTACCAGGATTTTAATTCTGGATGCATATTAAAATGATGACAAATTTAAACTTGAAATTTTATGATACTGATATTTATGCTGAAAATTAATTTTGAAATTTTAATGTATTATGAATATTGATGTAAATAGAGTTAACGTTGATCTTTGTGGTAGGAATGTGTTTGTTTTTTTTTATGAATGAGGATGAGAGTTTTAACTGGATGAGCAGCCGAGGCGGAAAAAGTAAAAAGGCGACTATCTAAATAGATTCAACAGGGCGAGAATAACAACAAATCTTGGTGCCAAATTCGAAAGGTTCGAATATCTTTTTTTACTCTGGTGAGGTTTTTTGTAGGTTTCACATCATATTCTTGACGGCCCAACGTTAGGGGCTCGATTCGAAAACCTTAGTTCACGAATAATGGTGAGGTTTCACAGCAATATATATTGCAGTGATGCCTCGCATTGGGCACTACTAAAAGCGTTAAAGCTCCGCGTTGGAGCGCCGCTAAAAAGGTGCTATGTTAAAGCCCGAATCTTGGATTGGGTGCTAAAAGAGTGCTGTGACACTGTACAGCAAATTGAAAATTTGAAGTTACTATCTTATTTTCCTTTACTTTATTTTGCCTGACTAGCTCAACGGAAGTTATATTGTAAAATTTATAAAACGAAATGAAACACATCAATCTTAAGAAAACATCTGTACATTCAATAACATTTTTCTTTTATATAAAACAGTTGATAAAACAATTCAGTTCCAGTTTATACAGATAATAATTAAACTTCTTACCTAATAATTTGCTAGTAGATACACAAATAGGCTGATAATCTACCCATTTTTATTTCCCGCTTGAAAGTGTGTTTGACCAAAAACACTTCATAGATGTTTGATTAAAGTCAAAAGGTACGAACCTATGACCTCAAAATTTGATTGAAGTTATCTCCTTCACAAATAATAAAATGAGAACTTACTTTAAACTTAAATTACAAAACATTCAATGATTTTTATCAATTAATAAAAAAATCTAAATTTATACTTGCAAAATCAAATAGGGCTTCCAGCTTCTGATTCCATTTTATATTGATGTTAAATCCCAGTTTACCAGTTTGTCCATATTATCTCAAATCTCTTTTAAAATATTAGTTTGCAAAAGTGCGCTTCTTATTTTTAAATAATTAATTTTAAAATAGCTTTTATATCGAAGAACGTCCAACTTCCATAGTATTTTTACAAAACAAATAATGGTTCGTTTAGTAATTGTATTCGATAACTTCTGTGTTTGAAACTACTTGAATTTATAGGTTTCATATTTGTACAAAGCTCTAGGGTGCTTATTGCACATTGTGATATTATACATCGCTTAAACTTAAGCGTTCAAATTTTTACTCAGCGTTACATATTCCTTGGTGACAAATCGCGAATTAATAAACGAAACTTAAATGAATTAATTTTGAATCGTCGATCTCGTAAATTACTTGGTGATGCGAATTAATAAATGAGTACCATCAATAAAGTTCCGATTTTTATATTAATGTTTTAACTACATCACTTTTCCATACTATTTCATATTTACTTGGAAAAATTACTCAATTGGGTGATGTAATTTTAACAAGAATGGCGCGCTTTATGGTCTAATTAGTGTCAAACGGCGTGACCGATTTGATTTAAGTTCATAGTGAAGCGTGCCGTTTATCTTTTTCTAACATCCGGAGTCAATGCCGCGTCGCCAGCTGTCTAATAGTAACCCAAAAGCTATAATTCTTATCGATTTTATGGGTTTTTAACCGTCGCATGAGTTCTATGAATAAGCGTTTATTCATAATGACGTTTAAAACATTTCTTAGTATTTGAAGGATTGGTTTCTGAATAAGGAAGATTGATTAAAATTTTGGTTTAAAACTCTTAAAAATGAATTTAAATGCTATATCTACACGCATATTTAATAAAGGTTTGTTTATACTTTGAAAATGGTAATTAAAACATGTTCCAACGCATATTTTACACACAAATATTTCAAGCTTGCAACTGCTTTGAATGCCAATAAAAATACAGATTTCAGTATAATTACATGATTAATTAAAGCTTCAGTTGCTTTATCTATAGCTCTGCATTTATTTAAAACTCTTGCAATGAAGTTAAATGTTATCTAAACACGAAAATATCGTTTGTTTTGAACGCGGATGAATTTAAATGGCTTTTCGTTTTATTTCTTGGAACGTTTATTTACACACACAGAAAACCATGCAATAAGATTTGGTTCATACACGGAAAATATACTTTTTATTGAAGCGAAATGAATTTAATGGCTTTGTACATTCAATGGCAAAGTACGCTTGTATTCTACAGGGTAATGATATTAAATATTTGGAAATTTTAACTATTTCATGTTTAATTCTATTTGGGTGGCTTCCATTTACGGAATTTGGGTTTTAACGACCTCTCGTGACCTCTTAATATACATATATATTATTGTGGATTTATAAGCTTAGATAGGTGAACATAAGTCAAACATTTACTTATTTGTAAGTACCCTGTATGTAGAAATCAAAATATATTTTAAAACGTTTCAATATAATTAAATAGGGATAAGATTAGGTAAGATAATGTAGGTTTAAATTTTGAGCTTCAATTTAAGACTAGGATAATAATTAATTACTAATAAGATCAATGACAAGGACAGAAATTGTGTACAAATATTATTATAAAAGCTTTTCATATTGGGTGTAGTGTAAAAATCAATAAATTCCTAAGCGTAGCACAAGCTACAACATTTGTGTGACTTTACAAGGTTGTATATTCGAAAACAAGCTGCAACGGGTTTAAATATTAAAGAACGAACGTGCAGTAGATAAACAATTCCAATAAAGCTTTTTAAACGTTGAGAATATATTTCTAGGTAAAAATTGTTAACTAAAAATACAAGGCTATAAGCAAACGCACGTAACATGTAGAAAACAGTTCGATAAAATCAAGCGAGAGACGATATTTAGCATATAATAAACATAGAGAGAAGATACCAATTTGTCAGTTGTTGTGACTTTTAAACGGGACAAGGATGCAGCGTGTTTGCAGAAGATATCGATTTGCAAGGTACACATAAAAGAAGGGAGAAACAACTCCGAACAGTGTGATGATAAAAGGACAATGCAAAGGATAAAAAACATGGAGTAGACTAGAAAACCAGAAATGTAGAAATGACATAGACAAGTTAGAAAGGGTATGCAAAAGGAGGCAAGAGGATGTTATAATGAGAGTAAAAGCGAGATAGTAGTATTACGCGCATAAGAGAGGCGTGATTTTAGTTGTTTGGGGGTTATAGGAGCATTGGGGATTCAGAGAAAATTAAGATGGTTGGCAAATTTGACGACTTCTTCGAAGTAAAGTAGTGTTTGCGTTTCAAAATTCTCGGTTTTCGACGACGGTTATGTTTTTGTGCACGTTAATTTTAGGAAATGAGAAGCCGTTGGATAAAGTTTTCGAGCAATAATTGTAGAGGATACGTGCAACTTAAGAGGGGTTTTGGTTATATAAACGCGCTGGAGATGGTAGGCGCTCTCTTAGTGTTTGATTCTGCTGAATATTTTATCCTAGCTTCAAACTACGCGACTGGTGAAGTCCGAGATAATTACAAGTGTTTAAATGCACAAGTTGGTGCGATTTTAAAACGGAGTGAACGGTATAAAATTATTTTGATAAATTGCAGCAGGATGAATGGTAAATAGTAACTTATTTGTAAATTGGATGAGGGTGCTTGTAGAACTTGCTTGAAAAAAGCAATTGTTTATGGATCTGTGGCGGCAGTCCTGAGTTTTTTTTTGGAGTATGGTGATTTGGATGCCAAGCGAGTTCGAGATATAATTGCTGTTCCTGATGGAAGGCAACAATGTGGAGTGATCCAGGAACGAGCAGTCGGTAGAGGAGAGTATCTCTAAAGCTGGTGATTTGTATGAAAAATACTCTCCAGGTAATGATTTTTTTTTTAAACTGTTGTGGTGGTGCTTATTTGTTGTTTTAAACTATTAGTAGTTTTGGGATATAGTTTGTGATGAATTTATGAACACAAAAATTAATTGATTTATTTTTGTAAAAGGAAATATTTAAAATCTGAGGACGTAAATAGATGTATATGATATAATTTTGAATATTTCACATATGTAAGAGGTAAACGGGTCTTTTATTTAAAATTTTCAGTGCTAAAATTTTGCACACAAATACAAAAAAATTGATACTGAGCTCACAATAGAACAGGGGAAAATAAAGTAAGGTTCTGGGATAGGCCTATCTGTCTTAGAATGAGCATATGAATATAGACAAGCAGGTAATCTTTGTTGTATAAATTTGATGTGATTTAATATTGAGGAGGGGCATGAAATATTTAATGTGCAACAGCTTTGTAAATATAAAGATTGTGTGTTTTTAATGTTAATTTGTCAAAATAAAAAGGGTTGTATTTTTGGTTAGAAAGATTATTTTTATATTTTTTTTATTATTATTAAATAGAAAGGTAGTTATGGATTGTAGAACAGATAAGCAGCCGTGGCGAGTATCCCTGGAGAAGCAGTGAGCAGAGCTAGCCGTGTTTTGTCATTTTTGAGAGCTTTTTCAGAGGATACCCAACTAGAACATACCATGATCCAACGATTAGAAACAAAAATTTATTTAGATGATGATTAGTGAAGTTCTCTACAGGTAACTTTGCAGCATAAATTAATCGACCCAACATTCGGGCACGAGTAGAGGCAATCTTTGCAACATTTATATTGGTCTAACCATGGGGCTCGTTTCAAGCACCTGACGGAGCTAATCTTCACAACAATTATAACGCCCAATTTGTAGAGCTCGATTTTATACACGTATGTATGTATTAGTTAAAAAAACAAGAAGCTCTCAAAAAATTACACAATTTAAAGAAAAAATACCAAACGTAATTCAGGGTTAGATGTATGCTAGCTAACGTACGTGATTCAGATTTGTATATCTTTGCAATTGAACTCAACGACATCGGTGGCTCAATTGGTTTGTCCGTCGACGATCAAAGCCAAACGTTACAGGTTCGAGTCCTGTCCGAATCCTAACATTTTCCATCTTTTAATTACTAACTTGAGTTTAGCATTGCTATCTAATTGTCTGTGTTGCGGCTTAAACACATGCGTTTAAAAACCTAAAGAATGTAATCATAAGGGGTGCACTTCGAATTTATGATTATGAGATATAAACACATACATAAACATACGCGCGCTTGCGAGCGCCCCCACACATCGCAAACACACAAACGCATGCACGCACGCACGCACGCACACACGCACGCACTCACGCACGCACACACACCCCCATACATAAGCCCATACACACATACGCACATACCCACTCAAATGCCACAGGTACATGTGTGCACACACAACGTACAAAGTTTGAATCAAATGGGTTCACCAATGCTCAATCGCATTGAGAAGGGAGTATGTGGAATAGTTAAACTTTAGAGCAAGCAGCTATAATTCTAACGTGGTGCATTAGTGCATTAAGAATACATATACAAATAACACTCTTAGGGATGTTTATAGCCACAAGAGGTTATTTCTGTTTTCCTTACTGACAAATACTGATTGAAACAGACAAATCAAAATAATTATTTCTGGATATTTGTCTGTCAACGCATAGAAACTATAATCTTTGTGAAATATTTGGGCCATCTTTAATATTTGTTTGGAACCAATGTTTTGTATTATAAGTAAGACGGGAAAGAAGAACAGATTAGTGAAGGCTTTCATAAATTATAATTCACGGTTAAGCTTCTGATATATTTCATCGATTCATCTCAGTCTTTTGTTACATGACAGATGATCACCATCCGTTTAACAGAATACTGAAACTTATTTAGAAAGTAAGAAATAGGATCCATCGGATTTTATTTCAGAATATAACTGACGCACTAATAGCGTTTAATATTTTGTGTCGTTTGTTATTATAGTCTATTTATACACCGGGAAAAGTAAAACACAGGTGATATTTAACCACAAACGAAGCCAAAAATTTAATAAGGGGATAGATTGAAATTCAACATTTGCTCCAAATTGTGTACATTTTAAATATAAAGTATCGTCTCATTAGTTAATCTGCCATTTAGCGAAATCTCCTTATTGATATTAAGCATCCTTAGCAAGAATTGCTCCAGAATAGATAAAATATTAACAAGCAGTTTATTTCATATTCATTACTATACCTGCAATTGAAAGCATAATAATAAAACCACCTATATGGTGTTTAGGATATCTTTGTAGTAATTGTACATCTTCGCTGGTGATTCTGCTGTACGTGTATTTCGTTGTAGTATTAACTCTTAGGACCAACTTAACAATAAAACTGAAAACTTGTTTCTTGCTAAGATAGAAATTGTAAAGAATGCTTGAACGTGGAATACATTTATTGTAACTGAATATAATTGAAATTATGTAAATACATTGGAAGAATGGGTATTAGCTGTCACGAACTAACCCTCGAACATTTTAAACGCGAATCAATGGAAACGAAGCACCCAAATAGAAACATGAGCGTCTTCCGCCACAAAAGTAGTTCTTGGCACAAACGCGAAGTAATTTCAAACCTTAAATTCTATAATCCCCAACATGCCCCCGGCGTTGAAAGCTCTAACTTTCAATAAACTAACAATTGCTTAAGTACAATAGAAATAGAATGAACAAGTATAGTACAAAAATAATAAGTATAGAACATTGAAATATATTTACATGTCGTCAATAGGTAGCGGACAGATCTTAGAAAATGATCGACGAACTAGACCAGTATCAGTTTTAATCGACGCAACGCGATTAACACCGTCGACACCAGCATGAACACTCACAATGCGCCCAAGACGCCACTGTAACACTGGAAGATTGTCTTCCTTTATTAACACCAATGTGCCTTCTTGAAGTTCGGAGTCATTGGAACGCCATTTTTGTCGTTGTTGGAGTTCGGACACATACTCTTTGCTCCAACGTGACCATATTTGTTGCTAAAGAAATTGAACTCGTTGGAAGGTATTAAGTCTGGACTCTTTTAGGTGACTTAAGGAAGGATCAGGAGCAGAAATCATGGATCGACCAATAAGAAAGCGTCCTGGAGTTAAAGGTAGAAGATCGTTGGGATCAGAAAAAATAGGAGACAAGGGTTTCGAATTTATAAGAAGAAGCTTAGCAAATCTATGTTTTGCAGAAATCAGAATTGGATGTTTTTTCTCAAAGGAGAACTGAGAATTTTGAAGGCGACCTCCGACGCGTATTATACCATCAGAGTCGAGAAAGGGAGTTAAGCTTGAAACTGAGCTTGGCTTTAGAATGGGAATGCCTTTCTGTAGACATTTTTATTTCTTCCGGAAAGGACTCTAGTTGAGATGTTTTAATCAAGCAAGTATGTGAAAAGGAAATCTCTTCACACGTGAGGGGACCTAGGTTCCTCTCTGAAAGGAGTTTACGGCAATTACGCATAAACCGCAAACAGTATGCAATAACCCTTTCGAGTCTTGTCAAAGTAGAAAATTTGTCCCATGGGAAAGGTTCGACCTGACGCTCATGATGACAGTGTAAAGTACTCTTTAAATCTGGTTGATTGGAAATACGATCTACGAAAATAGGCCATGAATCTTCAGATTCATGCAACCATGAAGGACCATTCCACCATAGACTACATTCTAATAATTGAGCAGGTGAAACTCCTCTTGAAAGCATATCGGAAGGATTTGTTTTAGTAGGTACATGCCGCCATGTGGCATGAGCAGTCAAAGTTTGTATGTCTGCAACTCTATTGCAAACGAAGCCTTTAAGTTGATTAGGTGGTGTTTTTAGCCACCCTAGAACAACAGTAGAATCGGACCAAAAGACAGACCGCTCAAGGTCTATGCCTAAGGCCTTTGTAGCTTGAGCAGCAAGCTTGGCCAGCAACGCGGCTGCACAAAGCTCTAAACGTGGAATAGTGACAGGCTTCAGGGGATAACCTTAGCCTTCGCACACAGAAGCCGAACGAAAACCTGACCTTGCAGGTCAACTGAACGTAGGTAGATAGATGCCCCGTAGGCATGAACTGAAGCATCTGCGAATCCATGCATCTCCACCTGCACGGGATTGCAACAGACAACATGACGTGAAATTACGAGATTGTTTAACACAACCCAATTTTGTCGTAGAAGAATCCAATTATTTTGAATTGATACAGGAATCGGATCATCCCATGAAATCTTTTCCATCCAAAGAGACTGCATGAGAATTTTAGCGGATATGACACAAGGACCCAGAAGGCCTAAAGGGTCGAAAATCTGTGAAATGTCGGACAGTATAGTCCGTTTAGTAGGAATGCCATCTGACGGACTGGAAATTGAATATCGTTAGTGATCAGTTTGAAATGACCAGGTAAGACCAAGTGTTTTGGTGTTTTCATGAGATCTGAACTCAAGAATGCCTGGATGAACGTCCTGTGGATTTATACTAGAAAGTACCTGTGGATCATTGGAAATCCACTTTCTAAGTTTAAAACCACCTCCAGACAGAAGCGTTGGAAGCACTTGGCAGATAGCCTTGGCATCAGAAAGCTCGTCAGAACCTGTAAGAAGATCATCTACGTAGAAATCTTTCTGAATTATTCTGGAAAACTCAGAATGCGTGTCCTTGACCAGAATACCTATCTCAGTCAGACATCGAATGGCCAGAAATGAAGCCGCTGCGGTACCATAAGTTACTGTATTTAAATCAAAAGTAGAAATTGAATCATAAGGAGAAGATCGCCATAGTATCCTTTGAAGAGGTCTTTGGCTTGGATTGATCAGAACCTGTCTGTACATTTTCTCAATGTCAGCAGACAATGCGTACCTATGTTTGCGGAAACGTAATAAAATTGAAAAAAGATCCTGTTGGATATTAGGCCCAACCATCTGAATACTGTTTAACGAATGTCCACTGGAAGTTTTAGAAGAACCGTCAAATACAACGCGAAGTTTGGTTGTAAGACTTTCCTCTTTAACTACGCCATGGTGAGGGAGATAGAAAACTTGACCTGTATAACTGAGGTCGGAAGGTGACATATGTCCAAGATTATGATATTCCTGCATAAAGGAAGTATATAATTTTTTGAACTCTGGATTTGACTGAAATTTTATCTCTAGAGAATTGAATCTTTTGAAAGCTGTATGCCAAGAATCACCCAGAACAGAAGGGTTTTCCTTGAACGGAATAGAAACGATAAAACGACCATCAGTGTCCCTTTTCGTAGTTTCAGAAAACTGTATTTCGCAGGAATTTTCCTCCTGCGAGAGAACCCTTTCGGACGGATACTGTTCCAATTCCCAGAAACGAGCGAGTAGCTCTTGAACTGGATCAATAACCGAATGAAGACATTTTGCTCGAATCAGCATGTCAGAGCCTAACGGACCAGCAACAACATAACCAAATCGAGTTTTTTGAAGAGTAGGAAGATTTGGACCTAATTGAAATTGTCCAGAACATAAAATCTTGAAGAAGACTGGCGATCCAAGAAGGATGTGGATTTCACCAGGCTCGTGAAATAGAGGATCTGATAACTTAATGTTATCAGGAATGTGAAGCTTGGCAATATCTACATGCCAGTTAGGTAGATTACTGGTGATATTGTCAATGACAAAGCAGGAAATTGTCAATTTGAACCACGAATGATACGAAGAATAAAGCGTGATGTCACAACGTGAACGTATTTGCGAAGTGGCCTTGCTAAGACCGGAAATCGTAACATCAACTGGTTTTGTAGGAAGTCTCAACCTCTTACAAATATCCGAAGTAATGAAATTCGATTGAGAGCCTGAATCTAACAAAGCCCTGACTCTGAACAATCTGCCGTTGGAATCGATAGTTTGTGCGCACACCGTAGGAAGTATTACTTGAGAAGTATTACTAGAAAAGGCAGAAATTGTATGCGAAGAAGCGCCACCCACAAAAGGCAAAGTGTTTGTTTGCCCTGCGGAGACTGTAGAAGTTTGCGAACGTTGAACGTCCTCATGCAGAAGCGTATGATGCTTTGACTTGCACTTCCTGCAAGTAAAGCGAGAAGAACATTGTGAGACAAAATGTCCCTTGTATAGGCAGTTGAGACATAGTTTCAACTCCTTCACCTTTGAAATTCTGTTTTGTGCTGATAACCTTAGAAATTCAGTGCAATTACTGAGCAAATGAGAACCTTGACAGTTATAGCAACCGCGTGAATTACTAGATGTCAGAAATGTTTTGACACTAGCCTTGGATTTTTCATGCCTCTGGGGCACAACCGTAGAATTTTCCTTTAAAGTGGAAAGCAAATCCGCTTGGGACTTTAAGAAGTCTTGAAATTCCGCAAGAGTTGGTAGCTCTTGAGGTAAGGATTTTCGAACAGACTCCCACTCTCTAAGAGTAGTAGGGTCGAGTTTGTTGGCAATAACATAAATGAGAAATGTCTCAATCAGAGATTTGTCGTCTGACAAAGAGCGTAAAGCACCAACATGTTTGGATAAGAAGTCGTTTATTTGACGAAGCTTGTCAGGTGACTCCTTTGAAAGAGATTCGATGTTGAATAAAGATTGGACATGATTATGAACAATCATGCGTGTATTATTGTTCCTTTTGCACAATGTATCCCACGCTAGACGAAAATTGGACGAAACGAAGTCTAGAGACTGGATAACCTGAAGTGCGGATCCGCTAAGGGAGGCCCTTAAGTAATGAAAACGCTGGATGTCGCTAATGGACGTATTTTTATTGATTAAAGAATCGAACGTGTCCCTATATTCGAGCCAGTTTTCTAAATTCCCAGAATAGCGCGGTAAACTTATCGTCGGAAGTTTAATGAAATGTGAATTGTGCGATTCTGAATGATTTGATCGCGAATTTGAAGAACGAGATGGTCCACGAAATTCGGGTAAGTCGGAATTATTGACTTTTTCTAGAATCATTGATGCAACAGAAGTGATTCTAAAGAAAGATTCTTCAAAGAAAGTGTATTGTTCTTCATGAACCGAGTCGTCTGAAATAGCAATTATTTGCTTGTGAATATCTTCGAAGGACTGCAATAATGATTTTGAAATGACCAAGCGATCATTCAATTCCATGATTAATTCTCTTGAAACTGACTCAGGATTAGAGTCGAAAGTATTTTTGAAGCCATTTACATAATTAATAAAGCGTGTAAGTTTGCCTTTAATCATTCCACGTTCCCGTACGAGTAACTCCATGTTTGAATATTTACTGAAATCTGTTAATAATTACATAAAAGGTGTTTGTACAAATGTACGAAGGAATAAATAAAATCAGGTGAAATTTCACAACTGTAGAAAAGAATAATACCCGTTAATGGTATTTTAATTACTATCTTTAAAATAACTAGAATAAATTGGATAATAATATGAAATTGCAATCAGCGTAAATACAACGGAATTTGAATGTTATACAATAACGCTAGAAAATGTTTAATTGTAATAAAATCTGTAGTATTTATGTACCTAACGTTATTGAATAAAGTAAATTTTAATTACGAAATGTACTAGGTAACTAACCTGTTGAGATACACCAGTACGCAAAGCTTTAATTTAAAAATGTTTAAGGAAGGCAGTGGCATAAAAATCGATATTGAAGTAAACAATAAAGGAAGGGATGTTTTATAATACCTGCGTCGTAAACGAGTTATTTATTTGAAGCGTGCAACCCCTCATTAGCTGCGTAGACCTTGAATTTGTGCCTGCAGGCGTTGAATAGTACGTACAGTTTTGGAATGCGAGTAGTTGTATAATGGAGCTGTCCATATAGGCCTGTATCCGGCTCGAAGGACCATATGTTTAGGATATCTTTGTAGTAATTGTACATCTTCGCTGGTGATTCTGCTGTACGTGTATTTCGTTGTAGTATTAACTCTTAGGACCAACTTAACAATAAAACTGAAAACTTGTTTCTTGCTAAGATAGAAATTGTAAAGAATGCTTGAACGTGGAATACATTTATTGTAACTGAATATAATTGAAATTATGTAAATACATTGGAAGAATGGGTATTAGCTGTCACGAACTAACCCCTCGAACATTTTAAACGCGAATCAATGGAAACGAAGCACCCAAATAGAAACATGAGCGTCTTCCGCCACAAAAGTAGTTCTTGGCACAAACGCGAAGTAATTTCAAACCTTAAATTCTATAATCCCCAACATATGGTGTCATCATATTTAGGTTAAATATTTTGGGAAATTTATAACTTATATACGGATAATTAATTACAATATCTTCATATAAAAATTTGTCATCCTGTCAAGTTGTCTATTTTGGCTTATTCAGAAATAGCTATACTTTCTAAAGTATCAATTAAAAACATAAAAATTTGTTTGCAAATTGTAACACTTAACGAACAATGCTTATAATGGTCTCTATATAAAAAAGCAAATTACAAAGATATAAATGAAAATACAAATAAAACCTGAACATTTCAACGGCAGAAATTTTGATAGCGGAAATTTTAGTAGGGCCAATTGAAGTCATAATATCACCGCCAGAAGAGATACGGGAAGCGATAATGAGACAAGAAGGAAGGTGGAGAATAATATTGTAAATAGAGAAAACTAATGCAAATTCACAAAGGAATAATTCAACAAGGAAAACTAATCGGACATATCCAGAAACAATAGATAGGACAGGGCCGTTGACAGCAAGGACGAATTTTCAATAAAAAACTAACCAAGCACACATGTCAAAATTAATCATATGAACATCAACGAAAGTTAATAAAATTTGATTTAGGAAGTGAAGAAAATTTAAATAAAATGTTATTAGCTATTTTAAATTTAAATCTAAAAGATAAAATAATAAAAAGTACATATGGATACAGGGGCTGAAGCGTCGCTGATTTCTGAAAATTTTATTAAAGGTAATGTTCAAAAATTAAATTAGTAATTGATACTCGTATAGAAACGTAACTAGTAGCACCGAACAATAAAAAGTTCCCGAGTATAAATAGCATGGCAATCTTGAGATGTAAGTTAGGAATATGAAGTTTCAGCATGAATTTATGATTGTACCTTGACTAAGGATAGATGCTATATTTGGCATGGAAAAATAAGATAAGTTGAAGTTGCGTATAGACTATATGTGGTGAGAAGTATATTAAGCGGGATGATGAAATAAATCTCGAGGTAAAGAAAGACTGTGTTAATTTGAATCAGTGTGGATTAGAGAAAGCAGTGGAGGAAACGAGTGAATTAGAGGTGAAGATTATTGAAGATTCAGGTGAAGTAAAGGATGAAGTAGGGTGATCATTAAATAAATATTCCAAATTACAAAATACAGAGTTGGAAATGGAAGATTTTAGAATTTCTATAAGTTAACAAGATAAAGCAAATGAGATTGTCGAAAAATTGAATAAGGGTGATGAAAATTTGAATGAGGGCATCAGTAAGAAATTAAGTACGAATTCTGTTAATCATTTAATTATATCGAAAAGAAGCGATGTTAACATGGAATTATGTTTGAATATGAAAAGTATAAATCGGTGTAATTAGAAACAATATTTTTGTTCATAGTCAAATTATTACAAATTTAGGTTGTGAAGGGTATGTAGAACTTTTTAAATTAGCACAGAATTGAAAAGAAGTTAGAGCTGCGTCAAACCGACCTTAAGTTAGGTCGAAAACAAAATGATGATGATAGTCAATAGATAGTATCTTGGCGAGATTATGTAATAAGAAGGTCTTGTGAAAGATCGATTTGAAGAATTCATTTTTAGAGAGGAAGTGTATAGGACTTTTGGTCGATCGGTGCATTTACCAGTTTAAAATTGTTCATTTTAGTTTGTCCATAGGCACGCTTGCATTAGTAGAGACTGTGCAGCGTATTTGGGACCACTTGTGAAATTTTTATGCAATATTTCGATGAGATTGTTATATTTAGTGAGGGGTTTTCTGCAATATTATGCGAATTTTATATATGTTGTAACAATTTCGATTTTATGTTATTCAAATACACAATTTTTGTTCAATACACCAATTAATGTTAAATTTCTATTGAAACCTTTTATTATAAAATTCATACATAGTGCGCCCTCTACATTAGAATAGCAAAACTACACTTCAAGTGAAATTCTACTTGTTTGTATCTTGTTTCAATATCCTCCGTCCCGGCACATGCTCATATAATTAAGATTGCCTCGTGGAATAAGCCATTTTTAATATCAGATGTAGTCCGTATACAAGTATTATTCTGGGCTTGCAAGTTTTTAATTAAACATGCCGCCCGAACAATTATTTAAGTGGAGTCAACATGTACCATTAGTTAGTTTTGGTAATAGCATCGGCCTAAAATGGTTGTAGATATATTTTTACGGTAAGAAAGTATTTCACAACCTTACCCCAAATTTTTATTCTTTCGCTTCATTTCAGCGCAAGTTCTTCAAGTTCTTTTAATTCTTCAAGTTTTTATTCCTTTTTTTGTTTAGAGTTTTAAGGATTAAACTACCTATCATTAAATATGGAGATAATTATAATCCCGAATTTTAAAATATTAAAGTCAAGTTACAAGTAAAGAAGTTATGGAAATTTAAGTATTGTAAAGAATACAATCGTTAAACATAAAACATACACTAAAGTGAGAACCAGTTTCAATTGTTACTAGTCAGGAATGTAGAAACCCGCACACGTTATTGGTTTGTATGAAGGTTAAATCCAGACCTCTGCGTCAGCCACGCTCAACTATAGGGTTGAGGACGCAGATATTTAAAAAAATAATTTATGTAATGAAAAACCGGCTAGAAGCAGATGGCCAGCGGTGAGTCATCCTCCATTTTTATACTTATATCTTTTCAAGAAACTTTCAATTAAAAAGCTCAGATAAATTTTCGAAAAAGCTATACATAAGTTTGTTTAAAATTAATTCTCAAAATTTTTGCTAAAGTTCATAGTTCAATTATTTTGGTTCATTTAAAAATTTAATTTAAAAATTTAATATTTGAATAAGGCATAATTAACCTTAACATTTTAAGATCTTTGTATAAGATTATGTTTGAAGTTACAAAGTTGTATTGAAGGGTTTGCTTTATTGAACATGTGATATGATAAGAATTGTTTGTCGAATTATAGTGTATAACACATGGTGATAATACACCTGAAGTATAATTCAATGTCGACAATAAGTATTTTTCTTTGACCTTTGATTTTATCAAAAATTGCTATTAAAAATGTAAAACCATAACCTGAGAAATTATTTTTGAATATGTAATTTTTTTGTGAACTGAAAAGGATGCTATTCAAGTAACATGAAGTCACTGTAACATAAAGTGAAAGTAATATATGTTTTAAAGAAAACTGAAATAATTTATGCAATTAATAAAACAATATTCCAAGAATGCTTAGAGATTAATATTAAATAGTGAAAATGAAACTGTTTCGAAAGTCTTCGTATAAATAAGTTGTATAAACAATTGCAGAAGTTTTTATCTTTAATGATGAAGAAATAGTGTTTTAGATAAGAGTATTCAATATATTCCGCGTGTGGAACAAAGTTTTTTTAAAGAGCTTTATCCAAAAAGTACTAAACTTTGAATCGATAACACATAAATTCGTAATTATTAGAAAAGATTATGTTGATTAGTATTTTCAAACGAATACGTAAAATCGCTTAAACAAACGCGTTGCAAAAGATGTTCATATTTAACGTGCTGTCGCTTTCAAATACTTTGATGTTATAGTAGAAAAGCGCATTGAGTTCCGTGTTATATAAAGAGCGCGTTTAATGTTTAATTGCGTTGGTTCATAGGTGTATTTATTTAAAATATCAGTCGATACTTAAACAAACTGGGTCAGTGTATTTCAATTGAAAAATAACTACAAAGCGCGTTTATCAAACTTCTAGAATAATCCAGAAAGTGAATAATCAAATAAGGAAAGTAAACGTTCATTAAATTGAGGCAAGAAAGTTGCAGCCATAAATCTCGGGTGTTGACGAAATACCGTGTAGGTAAACGGTATTGGGTAAACAGTATTAATCAGCAAAGCTCAAGGCTGTTGGAGGACAGTAGTTCTGTGAATGTTGCATCGTGCTTTCAAATCTAACAAATTAAAAAAGTTTACGAATAAACATGAAAATTCGAAAAGCTAACAGCACGAGGGATCGCGCTTATAAAACCCAATAGAAATTAAGTTGAGAGGCAGTTATTCAGTACTCGTTAAAACGTCACGATGCCGTCGAACTAATGATAATATGTCACGCAGTAGAGTTTTAGTAGTGAAATCATTTATTGAAAGATTGACAAAAATGTTTGAAATGCGCAGAAGTAAAAGAGATCGAGTGGAAGTACGTAAAATAAACAAATAATGATTGGCTCTTACGAGATAAAGTTTTAATTTGAATGTAAGCGTATATGGATTTGGAATGTAGTTTTGATGTTTAATTGTATTTAACGGAACAATTTAAACAATTTAAACGATTAGGACTAGGATCGATGAGTACGGGCCAAACAGACACAACAAGAACGACCAACTATAATAAAAATCACGTAGCTTTCAAATTTTAAAACAAATATTTCTATTTATTATTTAATTTCTAAGATAAGAGAATTTTGTGTGCAAATACGATTTGAAAAGGGTGGAAGCCTACGAGAGTTTTGCCGTTATATAAAAAAAAATTGATCCTAACTGATCAGAGACGTTTAAAATTCGATATTAAGGGGTGAACATTACGTTCTCTATCTTATCTAGACAAATTTTGTACAAAATAAGAGTTAATAAAAAGTTACTGGTGAATGAAATTATGATTAGAGTGTGTTCATCTTGTTTATAAAAGAAACTTTGGACTCTAGTTTAGTGAGTGAATATTCAGAAATTATAATTCCGTTAGATTTAGGATATTGTTTGGAAAACAAAGTCGTGATAGCAAATTTTGGACTCTACGTTTAGATTTTAATATTCGTAAGAAAGTGCTTTTTTTGAGGTTATATGCAAGATATTGCTTGGTAGAAAAATGCTGTAGTGGATTGTTATTTGAAAGATTGTTTGTTAAAGAATATTTCGTGTCATTTTAAGTTTGACGTCTGATTCTAGCGGTTTCATTTAAACTAAGCTAGCAAAGATAATTAAGGTATACTTTTATTAAACACTTTAGTTTATAGAATCTTTTATTGACGTCCAATGTCGGGCATCTTCAGTTCACGCAACTTTTATCGACGCTCGACCTAGGGCTAATTTAGAGTCATCTACAGACCACAGTAATATTATATATATATATATATATATATATATATATTATATAGTATAAATGTATATTATATATTATATATAGTATATATATATATATATATATATATATATAGTATAAATGTATATTATATATATATATATATTGATATGAATACGCCGTACTCGGTGTAATGACGTTTTCTGTAGCTCCACCTCTCTGTGTTTTCTAATCAAATTTAAATCTCACTAATTTTATTATTATGCCACGGCTAGCTTTTATTAATTTACACAGAGTGCACAATGTTACGATGATCAATTTTTTTCTTCTCCACCCTTTTATGATTACCTACGTGTTTGAATTATAAAACGAAGTCAATTAATTTCATATAATGAAAAAAAATATTATTTACAAGTTTTGAAAAATATTAAAATACACTCCTCAATCAATCAATATCATGTGTATCATTTACCCCAAAATTGAAATCAATCTAAAGTCACCAAAAACTACCCTTTTTACCAAAGAAACCTCGAACGTTCTAGATCCCTTTATTATATTACGTACTTTTAACGTATGTAATGTTTGCTGCTGACTTCGTTACACTTTTTATATCAATTGAATAAATTCAGGATTGAAATTTAAATAGAAAAAAATATCTTAAAACTAATTAGATCTGACTTGCTACAGCTTGTTCTTCGGATCGTGGATCAACAGCCCTTTGTTGTCCTTATTTATCTATCACTGCTCTGTTTAGTTGAACCCCTCGTTTTCCATAAATTACTTCGTGCTTCTTTATTGATTCTCGCAACTCAAAATTGTACCAGAATTGTACCAAAATCGTCGACGCTGATTTGAAATATTATATTAATCTATTTAAAATATCCCCACATTCAAATTATTATATCTGTCTACACATTGGAAGTATTATACCATCAATTAGAATTGTCATCAACCATTCGAAATATCCACACCTTCGAATTATCATACATTTGAAATATTATTCTCACATTGGATTTATTATCAACCAATTAGGATTAGGATTATTGTCATTACATTCGAATTATTATCCACCAATTAAGAGCCCTATTATTATATTATTAGTTTAAATAAATTACCCCAAATTCTACTTACGTTAAACGGCAAAAGAAGTCTTCATATTTGTAGCACTATTAGCACTTGATGTATTTTATTAAATATTTAAAATTACGCGTGACTTCCTGATTTACAGTGGCGCAGCTTTGCCCTGCTTGAGTTAAAACATTGCTCGCTGTTAAATATAGGTTCTTTCCCATTACATGTGGGCTGGGATTTCAACAAGTCTTGTAGATATCTTAACCAATAATGTCTCTGTATTTCCTGCATCTTAAAGCGGTTTCTGATGTAATACATCGGTTTCCCATGTAATGGTTGTTTTGTTTAAATATCGCGTTTTCCATAATTAAACAAAATACATGATGTAACTTCAATTTTACTTTCGTTTATTTATTTCTTTAAAACTGCGTTTTCTTCTCATAATGTTTATTATTTCTGCGTAATTGCGTAAAGCTTTGTTGGGTGTTATCTCTTGTCTTCGTATTATATTATAACTAATTAGAACACTTCTCAACGCGTGTTTAATTACATTTACTATCATTTTCTCTTGAATAAGCGTACTTTTCATTACTTAATATTAATAAAGATCTATATACCGAGTGTTGAATACTTGTTATTTACCTAATGTATGAATTACCTATTTTCCTGCTAAATAAAAGTACTATTGTTGTAAAATATGCTTATTTGCATTGTTTAAAGCTAACTATGATCTATGTACAGGGAGTTGAATGCTTATTATTTATGTAATATAAGAATTACTTTAATTTTCTGCTAAATAAAAACAGTTTTTTGCTTCTTATCGCAATTTATGTTTACTATACGACTCTTGCTACACAATACACCTCTAAGCAATATATCACAGCAATATATATATATATATATATATATATATATATTTATAGCTAATAGCTTTATAGATAATACAACAACTGTGAATTCGTCTGAATAAACACTTCCATTAAGCCAGCAGGTAGTTCACTATCCGACGAGTGATTTATTTCCCTCTATATGGGATTAGAAACGGTTTGGCCAAATTTTTTTTCTTGTTGTTGAATTAGTATCGAATGATCCGCGAGCATTAATTACAATGTGTACTTTTCGTTGGCTAATCTTGACCACTATATCAACGTTACTCTCTGTTTATGTTCTTTTTAACGGCTGCTAGTGATTAATTAATTATTTTTGTACAAGGTCTAGCTCCCATTTTTTCGCTCACTTTGTATTCCTTCGAGGAATATGTCATTGTATTACGCTCTCCATAGTGAGCTTTCTTTGTATCACGTGAACAATACGTAACCTATGTTATATTATCTATTCAGCAATTCTGTAGATGGGTACAACGTAGTAT
Source organism: Platerodrilus igneus (assembly GCA_036346225.1). Classification (NCBI taxonomy): domain Eukaryota; kingdom Metazoa; phylum Arthropoda; class Insecta; order Coleoptera; family Lycidae; genus Platerodrilus; species Platerodrilus igneus. The sequence goes on along the minus strand of JARFIW010001325.1, from coordinate 9,699,492 downwards.
TTTAAATTGTATTTATTTTAATGTCTGGTTAGATCAATCGCAATATGATATCGTCATCGGCTGTATCTAGATGATTAAACTACATTGTAATAATATTACTTTTGTTTTGTCTGGGGACACTATGACTTACAACTTTTTAACTTTACTCATTTCTACTGAAAGTGTAAAAACCTCAGCTATTTATGGGCTATTATTTTACAAAACATGAATATTGACCATTTCCCTGTTGTTTAATTCGTTAGTTATCCTAAAAGCTTTCTTAAAGTAACATGATTACGTTAAAGCAAATTATTATTAAACGTGTCTGTTGCAACAAACTAACTGCAGAAACTACTCATGCCTGTGCCTTTGGATTCGGATTCGTAGCGCGTAATATTAAAATACGTTTTCCTTTTTGCGGTTTTGTGGTTGAAGTTTCTTTTTTGAATTTCTTTTAAAGAACCAAGAAAATTAAAATATCGTGCATAATGATCACTGCTATTTGTGAAATCGTAATATACAGGATACATTCGTATTTATTCTGCCTGTTTAAAATTAATTTTTTTCTTTCCTATTTGGTTTCTATCTAAAGTAACGTGAACGCTTTACAGTGTATGATTTGAAATATTATATATTGTGAGTTATTTTTAGTTGTATATTATCCATGCCTATTTTCTAGCCACTGTGATGAATATATTTAGCTTTATTCTTTTTTTTACGTTATGCACCGTTTTTTGCAAGATTACTATTTTTTGGTTGCTCTATTGTCTCTTTATAGTTTCTTGGAATAATAATAATTATTTTAAGTTTTATTCAACATATGGCCCTGATGATAAGTAATAAATATGACCTTCAAATAGATATTTACAGCTTTTAGGACCTTCTTTGTACGATAGTTACGCCATTGCAATATCTCTACGTAGAGTAAAACCCAGTCTAGCTCTTTTTAGGTTAAAAGATATGCTACACCACTTACTATTTTCATTTCACTAGCAGCGTAATTTTGAAGTAATATCAGAGATTTTTGTATTTCTGGAAATGATACTACAAAATATTAGTTTACTAGATTATTAGCTTCTAATGCAGCAAAAAAATTACATAACTTATCATTAAAATAAGTGATTTAGGACTGTCATTCATTTATTTCTGTACTTATCTGTGTAAAAATGTTGGCTTAGATTTAAAATGTCTTTCCTTTTACTTAAAAGTGTTTTTAATAACCAAGAAAGTAAAAGAAAACGTCAAAAGATGTAGCTAAAGCAGCGTTATAGCAATGTGTTACAGGAACTAAACTCGAACTAAAGCTTTCAAGTTAATTATTTCCTTCAACTTTCTCTTTTTAAGATTCCTTGTTCTAAAATGCAAATTTTCTTACCTAACTTAATTCAACGGTATTTCAATAAGAGTTCTGACTTTGTCTGAGACAATTTGTAATTTTAGCAGTCAAGCAGCGTGTACAATGAAATTCTCACAAGTTAACGAAGAAAACGAATCAAATTTCAGAAAAGCAGATGCTCAGGGCTTAAATTAGAAATATTAAAAATTTCTATAAGAAATGTAACCGCGAAGTCGAAAGCTATACTGGAGGGTGGAGAGGTTATCTGTTCCTTTCTCTCAAGTGAACTACGACAAAGACGCTTAAATAATAAGTATTTAATTTTATTATCAGCGGTATGTGAGATTTAACATTGTAACTACCCAATTGTTTTCCTTTACAGTGTAAATATTTAGTTTTTCGTATTAGGCGAAACAAATTTGAATTGATTGCAAATATTGAATATTGGTTGTTAATATATAATTTTGGTAGTTGAAAATTAATTTAGAATATAAGCTTTTGTTAACTAAAATCGTAAAAGAATTCTGATACTTGGATAGGACATGCGATTGCAGCTTTCTGTTGTGTTGGAGTTCTATAGATTAGACTGGTATTAATCTGCTCGTAGAGTAGGCTTCGGTTATGGTATTTACTACAATTTACCTAGTAGCAGTGGGTGTGGTTTTGGCTCTGTGTTATGTTTATTATTGAACTAGAATTAAAAATTTTGGGATTTTTACTCAAATATTTACTCGTGAAACAAGAAAAAAAAATGAACACAAGTTTCTGTGCCTAGATATGTCAAATGTCGTCCTTAAATCATTAATTTCTTCAGCTAAAACACCAAGGTTGCTTATTATTGTAGATGTACTTAGCCAAATGTTAGGTAGGTGTTTTGGAAAATAACGTCAGGTGGTATAAACCTTACCTATTTCATGTCACTACAGGCATTCTCAATCCGGACTTCCACTTGTGACTAGTGAGGATACGAGTTACAACCCGGTTACAGATTAACGAAGAAGATCGAGAATGTTGAATCATTCTGCATTGTTTAACAGCGCTACCGGAGTGATCCAGCTGAATTAAAAACTGCTCTTCTTTGACCAAAATATCCGACTCCACTGTAAGGGTAAACGAGTTCCTAAAGAATACCGCAGCGTACAAGAGAACTACCATTACTGTTATGGACGACAGTGAAATGGATTAAGCATCTGATGCAAGCTGGAGACAACGAGATGACCGATCAGATTCAGTAACTGAATCAAGAAAGAAAATGACAAGGAATCTCAACCCCGAAACGTAACCAACTGACAAGAATACGACACATGAAACCGCCAGCACCACCACTACCGCCACTGAACCGATAGCACCAGCTATCGGAAACTACGCCAACGACACCGTCTTCACTTCCAAAATGAAAACATTTTATGAGAAACGCAAACCACAATATCACACCAAGACTACCATCCGTTGTAACCCGCCAATATTTATCGATACATTTCCAAACGTTGTCCAGCACGCCAAGGCATTGGAAAATCATCTGCAAAAGATGTCCGCATCAGAGCATCAGGACAAAGAGCACGCATATTTGCCACCGACGCCGCCTATTTCTGCTTCCTAGAAAACTACTTTAAGGTCAACAACATTGAATTTTATACATCATTAGGTCTTCAGTCCTGGAACTGGTTAGATGCGTATTTCCATTGTTTCCTATTTCGAGCTAACTTACACGTTTACCTGAAATTCACACAGTCTGCATCTTTCACTATCGGGGTGCAATAGTCTGATCTAGGTCTACCTCTACATCTCTTTTTCCTATCTCTGTTTGTAATATATTCCGCACTATTCCCCCAAAAATGCGTTAGAACGTGTACTGCCCTTCTATTTCTACTATTATTTTTTTATGTTCCACAGATATCTTTCTTCTTCTACTATTTCTAGAACATCTTTCTTATTAACTTTGTCTGTCCATACTATCATCATCATAAATCTGAAGCACAACACTCCAATAGGTTTCTACCTTTTTCCTGTCTGCTTCTCCTACTGTCCCCACTTCATAGCAGTACAGTCCTGTACTCCACGCATATTCTTAAAACAATTTTTCCTTGTTTCTATGTTTGTTGTCTTCGAACATAGTCGATGCTCTTTCTTGTTAAATACAGTTCGGTTCCCCTTCTTTTGTTTTATAAGTATATATCCTATTTCCCAATATTCAGTGGTATGTGAAGGGGCGGCTACCAAGATCCCCAAACACTTGAACATTTGCCAAATTAATAGTTTTCTAATAAATCATTTCGCTCAATTTCATATATAGACCATTAAATCCGAATGCTAGCCGAAAATAGTTAACAGGGTACGTGTTTCGAACATAACCACTGGGGATGTTCAGACAGAACTCACCGACCTAGGCTACAATATCAACTACGTGACGAAACTACAAAATAAGGAACCAGCAAGCAATAGCGCCATACCAGTTGCAATCGAAAACAGTACAAGGTCAAAGGATATCTCACCCTCAACAACTTCTTGTAGTACAACCAAGTCAAGGCGCCGCTTTTGAATCCAGGGTAGAACTCTCCAGTGTTTTCCTTGTCAGACATTTGGGCTTTTCAGCGTCAGTTGTGGTTTTAAACAATAATGTGTGAAATGTGGCAAAGAAAATATTGTCGGCGAATGCAAGAAAGTTAAAAACTTCACATATGTGCAAACTGCAGCGGTCCGCATTCAGCAAATTACAGAAGCTGCCCAGCATACAAGCAGCTATTGAGGAAGAAATTCACGACATCGGAACAGCAACGCCGCATGAAACAAACATGAAGCAGACATGAAGCAAACTACCCAGAATAGGTAGTTACATTAAAGGATGCTATCAAAGACGCTCGTCAAAAGATGGCACAATTCAACGACCCTCAAGTAAAAAGACGGAGAACAAGAAACAATAGAACTTTTGCAAACAAACACTACAACGAATGCTGGTCCGATCACGTAAACATTTCTCACCGAAGGAAGTCAAACAAGTCATTATATCTCAGAGCAACAGGAAGGCTCTGGGAAAAAACGGACTCCCACAACAGGCACTAAAACACCTTACAAGGGAGACGCTAGCATCTATTACAAAATTCCTTAATAACATCATCAACTTTAAACTCTTCCCCAAAGCTCGGAAAGCAGCCATAGTCGTGATGATTCCAAAACCAGAAATGAAGAAAACGAACGCTGAAAATTACAGACTGATCTTCCTTTTAAGCTCCATTTTAAAAATCTTCAAGTGACTTCTACTATCAAGAATCGAGTCTCTGCTAAGGGAGAGGACAAAAACAAACCGAGTTCAAGAAACAACATTAGACAATTTTACAAACGATCAGGGTTATAAACAAGATTTGTAACAATCACAACAGGGGACTGACAACCGTCACCGTCGCCTTAGATATCAAGAATGCATTCAATAAGATGTGGATTAATAGACTTATATTCAAACTCACCATCGCCCACAAACTACCAGCGTCGTGCATATAGCTCCTTCACAGATACTTATCGGCAAGAAAATTGCAAATGAAGATAGAACACGTCTTATCTCCAGAAACATGTACTACCACCAGAGTTCCACAATAGGACTGTCTCTTCCCGGCTTTCCTTAACGCTAAACTACAAGACTTACTATGTATTCCAAAGGCACTCTGTGCGCTGTACACATTCCTAACAACTGGACAAAATTCACGACATTCAACCACGAAGGTGCAACTACAACGACCTACTACCAGGCTGGTTTCAGCAGTAGAATATGAAACTAAACGCTCACAATAAAAAGGCCATAATATTCACAAAACGAAAGACCGACAAACTAAATTCACCTGCTATTGAAGGCGAGCAGCTGGTTTGGAGTCCGTTCGTCAAATAGCTAGAAGTACACATATACAAACGATTCACGTTCGACAGAAACGTCACTGAGCAACGAACGAGACGTGAAGAGCGAAATACTCTTCCACAGAAACAATCTACCTACTGATATTGACTTAAGACGTACAAAACCCATCAGCGGTACATTATATACCCACACACCAAACAACAATAAAACCAAAATATAGGCCTTCCAAAACAAGATCATAAGAATTATTGCCGGAACCCGATGTTTTGTTGGAAATAAGACGCTAAAGCATGACCTATAGCAACTGACACTGAAAGAACACTTCAAAGCGCTGGCCGCAAGCACCTACACAAAATATACAACTCAGATATCCAACTCCTTCCATGGATTGCACCCCAGCTGAACAAAAATCCAAACCGAAGAAAGTAAACTCCCTGAGATATACTAGATGGTTGAGCAGTGAACATTCGGTTAGTATTCCACCAGCTAGCAGAAGCGGCAAAAAAACATGTAAATAAACACCCTCTGCGAGCAAAAGGTCAAAAATATTTGTATTACAGTAACACCAAATAACGACAAAGCAGCCAGAATTACCAAAATTAATGCTGTATAAGTTAGTTGAACCCAAAAAGTCTAAGATCGATCACTTGTGGGTCACTAAGTTCAATAAAGAAAAAGATAGTTTACCTAACTATAAAACTATACCAAAATTTTACACAGAAATGAAAAGCTAAATTTTCATTTATAATTCACATAAGAGCGAGACACTTCAGTTGACCTCAAGGACTGATTAATGGTCTTTAATTTATTAAATTATAAAAAGAATTCAAGTTATGCTTGAGTAAGTACCTTAAGTATAGGAGTCAACGGAAGTGTTGATTTACATATCGAACTTCATGATTTTCTGTTTTGATTACTTATGTTTATGAAAAGATTTGGTATTTATAAGTCCTTTAGTTCTGTTAAATAATTTCTTACAAAAGAAATAGAGCATATTTCCTTTTTGAATTTAAATGCGAGCTTTAATTGAATTAGTTCCTAGAGGTTATGTATTTTATGACTGACGACAGTTATGGAATCGACACATTAGGTTACTTAAATAAATTAGAGTTAAAAGGTTTTAATGAAGTACGCTTTCCAATTTGTTGAATAATGTGCCTACAGTATTTTCCATGAAGAATAAAACACTTTTATATCAGCTTTACGTCACGATTAATGCATATTATCAAATGTTCCTATAACACACAAGTAGCATTAACGTAAGAAATTAAATTTAAGCAATGAATAATTTGAACGAAAAGCTTTAACAAATTTTAGATTTTATTATCTATATTTAATGATTAACGATCCCTATAGTAGTGGATCAAAAATACTACTATAGTAAGCCTGCTTATCGTTAAAGACGATTAAAAGGCGCATCAAGGTGCAGCAGCCTTGCTAGCTAAAAGATATTGGAGGAGGGTCCGTTGGTCTCGGGTGATCCTCAATAATTTACAAGCTTGTTGGGGGTTGGCCGTGACGGATACGGCTTTTTGCTAAAATCTTTAAAAACTGCGTTGTGGAAAGCTATGGGAGCCTACCACAATATTTCCCAGGTATGCATGGCCTAAAACACGAAATACATATGATGGAGAGCTCACAAGTAAAATTCTTGTCCGGAGGTAAAATACTCCCTCATTCGGATTTCCGGGAGGGGTACTTGGGGCTCGTCATCGTAAGAATATAAAACAACAGTTCGATTTAGTGATAGGAACTTGAAATATAAGGTCATTACTTAGAGTAGATAAGTAAACGAATTTATTAGTCAAAATGAGAAAGGAAAAGCTGGACATTTTGGGTATTAATGAGGTGAAATGGCCAGATAGTAATGACTTTTGGAAAGATAATTATAGAATAATTACAACTTCTTCAACTAATGGACAGGCAGAGGTAAGAATAGTGTTAGGTAAAAGATTAGGGCATAAAGTTAAAGAGTACTTACAATTTAGTGATAGAATAATTATGGTTAGATTGAGTACAAAACCCACAGACACTGTTTTAGTACAGGTTTACATGCCAACAACTCAGTACGAGGATGAGGAAGTAGCAAAGGTATACGAGGATATAAATAGTATAGTGAGAAAAGTAAAAGGAGATGAGAATTTAATAGTTATGGGCGATTTTAATGCGTCAGTGGGAGAAGGTAGTGAGGGAAAAATGGTAGGAAAATTTGGGTATGGCAGACGAAATGATAGAGGAGAAAGATTAGTTGAGTTTTGTTAGGAACATAGATTAGTAACTGTGAACACCCTAATCGAACAACATGTTAGGAGAAGATTACCTGGAAAGCGCCAGGTGATAGGGCTAGATACCAAATAGATTATATTTTAGTTAAACAAAGATTTAGAAACCAAGTTAAAAACTGTCGTAGTTATCCAGGGGATGACATAGATAGCGATCATAACTTAGTTAAAATGAAGTGTAAACTAAAATTCAAAAAATTGAGAAAGGTTAATAGAGAGGAATGGGATCTAGGTAAGCTTAATGATAGTAGGGTAAAAGAGGAATATAAACAACTATTAGATAATAAGAGCAAAGAGATAGCTGTAGGAGGGAACGTAGAAAATAGATGGAAAGAAATAAAACTGACTGTACATGATACAGCAACACAGACTATAGGTAAGAAAAAAATAGAAGCGAGAAAACCCTGGGTAGCAAAGTAGATATTAGATTTAATAGAGAATAGAAGAAAGCTTAAACCTTTCAGAGAAGTGGATAGTGAAAGTAAGCAAAAATATAATACAGTTAGAAATAACATAGTACGTGAGTATAGAAAAGCTAGAAATAAATGGATGGAGGAGAATTGTAAGGGAATACAAGATGATTTAAGAGTAGGTAAGACAGATAGGGCTTACAGGTCAGTTAAAAAGTTTTTTGGGGAAGATAGGAAAAAATATAATGGTATTAGAGACGAGAATAATGAGCTTTTAATAATAAAGTTGAAGAAGCAGATAGATGGAAAAGATATTTAGAAGATTTATATAAGGGAGACGATATGAATGAGTTAGAGAACGACCAAGAAGAGAATGTAGAAATAGGGTTCTCAATATTAAGAGAGGAATTTGATAGAGCTGTTCGGAATCTTAAACTAAATAAAGCGCCAGGGATAGACGATATTCCCGCAGAATTAATAAAATATGCAAGTCAGAAAACTTTAGACAGATTATATAAACTAGTAAAAGTAATATATGACACAGGTGAGGTTCCAATAGATTTTGAAAAAATATTATTATCCCAATCCCAAAAAAGTCAGGAGCTGATATGTGTGAGAATTTTAGAACGGTTAGTTTAACTTCTCATGCTTCCAAAATACTAACAATAATAATTAAAAATAGAGTAGAAGCTTTGACTGAGAATTATTTAGGCGAAGACCAATATGGTTTTCGTAAAGACAGAGGGACTAGAGAACCGATACTGATGATTAGGGTAATTATTGAAAAAAGGTTACAAAAAAATAAAAAGACTCATTTCGCGTTTGTAGATTTAGAAAAAGCATTTGGTAGGGTTAATTGGATTGTTATGTTCAGGGTTTTGCAAAAAATAGGAATCTCTCATAGGGATAGAAAAATTATTTACAGTCTATATAAAAACCAAAGCTTAGTATTTAGATTTGATGAAATAGAAAAGGAAGCTAAGATTAGAAATGGTGTTAGACAGGGTTGGATACTGTCTCTCTTGATTTTTAATGTTTATATTGAGGAAGCTTTAAACTTAGCTAGAGAGAGAAAAGAGATAGGTATTAGTGTACAGGTACAGAAAATAGACGTGTTACGTTTTGCAGATGATATAGCCATTATAGCAGAGTCTAGAAAAGAGTTAGGAGAGTTTTTAAATATTTTAGATGAGATACTACAAAGTAACTACAGTATGAGAATTAACTCAGTAAAGGCAAAGATAATGACAAGTGAGTTACAGCCTAGTTCTAAACCAAAATTGAAAATAGGTAATACCGAGTTTGAGGTGGTAGATGAATTTTGCTATTTAGGTAGTATAATTACAAAGGATAGACGTAGCAGAAGGGATATAGTAGCTAGAATAGCTCAAGCTAGAAAAATGTTTTTAAAAAAGAAAAACTTACTAATAGCTAACAGTATTAGTTTAGATAATAGAAAAAGTTTCTTAAAGTCGTACGTATGGAGCGTTCTACTATACGGTAGTGAGACTTGGTCAATTAAAGAAGTAGATAAGAAAAAGATAGAAGCTTTTGAAACTTGGTGTTATTGGAGAATGTTAAAAATTAGTTGGACAGATAGAGTAACAAACGAGGAAGTTTATAGAAGGATAGGTGAGGAACCCTGTATGTGGAAACAATTGAAGGTCAGGAGAGATAGAATGATAGGGCACCAGTTGAGACATGAGGGACTATTTAGTAAAGTCTTAGATTATAGACTACCAAATAAAAATAGAGTAGGAAAGCCTAGACAAAGCTATATTAGTCAAATTATTAGAGATTTAGGTTGTGAAGGGTATGTAGACCTTTTTAGACTACCTCAGAATAGAAAAGAATTTAGAGCTGCGTCAAACCGACTTTAAGTATGTTCGAAAACAAAACAGAAAAAAAATAAAAATCAGTTAACTAAATGTCACCAGGACATAACCCACAATTAGGTAGCGGTCTGGCATGTTGGTAGCGATTTGTTGCTTAAGCCTTACCATAACATATAATTTAACACTTTTCCTTTTTGAAGCGGATAACCAGGTTAAATTTCATTTCCTTATAAATGGTAATCATTTAAACATGTTAGAGTTCTTTAACAACCATCAGGTTGCTAATATCTATGTAGAGCCAGCTGGATAAGAAAAAGATAGAAGGATATAGGAAGACGTAGACCAAACTATGTTAGTCCAATTATTAGAAATTTAGGTTGTGAAGGGTATGTAGAGCTTTTTAGATTAGCACAGAATAGGAAAGAAGTTAGAGCTGCGTCAAACCGACCTTAAGTAAGGTCGAAAACAACAAAAAAAAAGATTAACGTTTGAATAGATTTACACGCGTAACAACGAAGTTGTTAGGTAACACTCATTTCTGTTGATAAACACATGTAAGAAAGAGCAACTACTGAAAGCATGCTCTCGAATTGTTCTATCATTAAAATAGAACACAATAACCAATATGTATGAAGAATAAAGAATATTAGAAATAATACGGCCGCTTTTCCAAAATGTGTTAAATTATATCAGGAGCCTTACATATACAGAGAAAAAAACATTAGTCATTAGTAAGATTGCACTAATTGTTAAGATAATAGAAAGCAATTCTTATTAGTTATATATAAGACGCCGTTTGCGCATAGGACGCCAGTCAGTTCCAGATCTAGTACAATGTTTTCGCTAGCTAGTCGATACAATTCGAAACCGGGAACGGCTCAAGTACAGTTAAGTTATTTTAATTGATGTGATCAAATGTAAAATCCGAGTTCTATTACCGTGATTGTAGCTGCTGGATATAGACCTGAACAGCTGAAATTGATTAAAGTTAATTAATAGTGAAATATACCTTAAAAAAATTAATTGAAAAGGTAATGAAAGGGTAATTACCTAGTAATAGAAATAATCGTCTAGAAATCTAGATTAAGCGCTATTTTTATGTTATATTGAAAATCAACCCTCTCTAAATACGCGTAGTGATTACATGTAATTTTGGTGAAAAATAAGCTGCTTGTTTTTGAGAATATTGCAAAGCATGTGTTGTAACAACTGGAAGTAAAAGTTTTGAAGCAGTTAGAAATGTAATAAAAAAATTAAAAACAAGTATTAATGGTCAAATCCTTAATTTGCGTCCAGCAAAAAATGTTCAATACGAGACGAGAAAAGCGAACTGAGATTTATTGAATATTTTTGTCGTGTTTATTTGTAGCCATTTTTAAACTTTCTTACGGTTATTTTCTTATTTTTTAAATATTTTTCTTCTATTTGTATGTTTCAGTACTATTTTTCAATCAGTAGATATTGCTTTACCATTATTCCGAATTGATTGCGTTTATGTTCTACTTGAAAATAATTCAGTATCTTTTTAATAAAATAAAATGAAAAAACCCTTATCACAAAAAAAATTTAAAATACCAGATACGTATTTCGACCACTATGTGGTCATCATCAGTAGGAAATCTGTAATTAAATAATAATTAGCTGTTGTTCTGGAACACTTCAGAGGATATTCTCATCACCACTTAGGCTGAAGTGAACCTTCCCAACATACAATTTACTATATTGTTGCTTTAAACACTATCGAGGATATTCTCCTCACCCGCAGACTGGTGTTACTCACAACAAACAAGTGAATTCACTTGTTTGTTGTGAGTAACACCAGCCTGCGGGTGAGGAGAATAGAAACAAGTGAATTCACTTGTTTGTTGTGAGTAACACCAGCCTGCGGGTGAGGAGAATATCCTCGATAGTGTTTAAAGCAACAATATAGTAAATTGTATGTTGGGAAGGTTTACTTCAGCCTAAGTGGTGAGGAGAATATCCTCTGAAGTGTTCCAGAACAACAGCTAATTATTATTTAATTACAGATTTCCCACTGATGACCACATAGTGGTCGAAATACGTATCTGGTATTTTAAATATTTTTTGTGGTAAGGGTTTTTTCATTTTATTTTATTCAAATTGTGCCACAGTGTTCCTATAGATTATTCAGTATCTTTTTAAATGAATACATTTCTAGTCGGTGCTACCAATATCCTAGCGCTCGATCAACTCGATATTCTGTTTGCTTATTACACACAGCTGTGGATGAACGATAATAGGTTGCGAGATAGAATGTATTTGAACTTCAATAATGGAACTCGTAATTTAGTGCAGTATACAGTTAACAACGATAGGCGATGACTAACTGAGTATTAGAGATAAGTGCTTTGATTAGTTCCTCAACATCAGGATATGACTATATTTTGTATGATGACTGTATATAATGTCAAAACTACCCTTTGCCATTTAGTTTGGTTGATTTCAGCAAGTTGCACATTGTACAACATACCTTAGTACTGCACTTTGGTTTTCTAAAAACCAAAATATGCATTCCTCAGCAAAGGAAAATTTGACCAATTTGGAATTTTTTGATATACCCAAAAATTCTTAGGTGATGTATTTGTACAGCTACCAGATATCAAAATAATTTTAAATCAAAAAAACACATTTGGTATTTTGGAAAGTGTTAAGGAAGATGTTGAGGTATCTCGTTCTGTGTTAGTCCCTACATTTAATTTTCCAATTCTCCCCCCATAGGTACTTACTTTATTAGCCAGGAAGTGAGTTTCTTTTTACCTAAAATTTTTAAATTTTCCCTAATTCTTGCTGTTCCAGGCAAGGAAGGGCGTGACAACACTCACACACCAAACCTACATTTTACCTCTCATCTAAACAAGGGCATACTTTTGTGAAAAACGTTCACCTAATATTTTTCAAGTGATCCGTGTCGAGAATCAAACCCGGGACCTTGAGCTTAGTAGTCACACTCGAACCAACCAAGCCACGTGTCGCATGTGTTAGTCTGTATATTTTAAACAAGAAACGGGTTGGCTCCATAAAAATAGAACTCACCACTGAAGACAAAATTGAGATTTCTAAACGAATTACAGGTTCTAGTGTGTGTAGGTTATTGAAACATTGATGTTCTAATCATTTCAGATATTACTGTACCAAAAATTGTGATCTTTTAATATTTAATACTAAAAAAAATATATAAACAAAATTCAAAAGTAGAATTACAATTTAAAAGATTTCGGTATTGATTCTATTTAGTTTTTTTGGACTTTCAGCTTGTATTAAATTCCTGTATAATCCGATTATTCCTTTTATATTAATAATTTAATGCTTTGACTTTGGTTCATATTTGTGATAGCGCTCATTAAAATCACATGTTGTTATTTTATTAATGGCGTCACCTATGGTGCATTTGAGGTGGTCATTTTAATTGCGCGCATGCGATGACCATCTTTGTTTTCCGATTTTTGTGTTACCTGCTTTACTTTCACGTCACGATATGTAAGAAAAATATGTTCACTAATAATAATCGACATGTTGTGTGGAAAAATAAACGCCTCACGTTACGTTAACTATGGCAGTGACCTGGTTCTGATGGTGTTAAGATATCCTTAATGGTTTGCTACCAATTTTAGATTTTATAAAAAACTAATTTTTTCGATTTTTAATGCAACCTAAGTTTTATGTACAACCTAAATGTTACGGTAAATTTAATACACAAAATAAAGTAGACTGGACTCCGCTCTGTTAAACTGAACTGCATTCCACAACACGGAAATTTGAATTTAAGTACCCATCATGAAGTATCAAATACCATTATCTTTCTCCTTCTTTGATTTACAAAACATATGTTTTGGCTGTTGTTCGAAGGACATGATTTGCTTGCTGTCGTTATTAGGATGAGTAGAACTGGTTTATGACCTAGCGTATATTTCTTAAAAGAAATCTTTTGACATGTTGCTGTGATTGGGGCAAGTCTCAGTTGTAGTTTGTGAGTCATCCGTTGGAATAATTTGCAACATTTGCTAATTCACAAATTATTGAACTATAACAGACCACATGTTAAGTGTATTATGGAACATACAATTTTTTCTTACTAAAATTTTACCTTGAACATTTGAGAATTTCTAACACATATAGTTTTTATTGTGAAATGAGTCGTCGTCACCTTCGACACAACTGCTTGGTTAGTCTCGACGTTGTCTGTTTAAGCTTCAAAAATAAATTAAATATGATGCTCATTTGTAGTTAATATGTTACTTACAAACATACATATTTTATGAAAATACGTCATCTTCAACAGATTTGTAGGAAAACATAAATAAGAAAAAGTTATAAACTTTGTTTTTGTTTGATATACATTACTAAGCAGTATTCCTGGAATGAATTTTAAATAACAAATATTTTTAAGAAACCCTATATTGTTAAATTGAAAGTCTTGTATATATATATATATATATATATATATATATATATATATATATATATATATATATATATGAAATAATAGTTTAGACTTTTATGCAAAGCCCAAATGATCATTTCAAATTAAGCTAGTACTTGAAAGAAGGAAAATATAAATATAAATATAAAAATATAAAAATAATGAATATCTAATAACACCTCAAACTAAATTTTTATTGACCAAACTTGAAATTTAAGTTAGCGTCAGAGTTATTTTTTTAAGATCTATTGTTTTAAAGAAAATTTTGAAGTTTAATGTGCTCAAACTTCCTTTAATTTTGGTTAAATACTAAATTATTAATATAAATAGAAAGATACATTGAAAAAGTGGAAGTAAAAAAAGGATTGTCGGCATCCCATAAAAATAACTTCGGTCATTTTTATATTTAGGTGAAGAACCAAAAGTTGTGGCTTTATTTTTGATTAATAAATTGCTATTATTAAAGGCCTGGCACTAAAAAGGGACTATTGGGTCTGTTCTTTTACTTTGGGAATTAAGATTGATGAAATATATGAGTTTCTTCGTTTTCCTGGGACTTTTAGTTTTAGTAGTATAAACGCCATGGCGCCTTCAATTTTTTCTTTTGCTATACCAAAACAACCTACCTTCGACCCATTCTCATGCAAGAACGCTGGACAAACTTGTAGAGTTAGTCGTTATGACTTACAGGAAGTTTCTCCTATTAGCCGATTGTCATTTATTCACTGGGTTATTTTTATATTCAGGAAACCCGGGGTACTTCAGTGACGTTAGGTATTAGCGTATCGCCTGGAAGAGCTAATGTGATATTATACGTTAGAAGCTCTCTTTTGTACTCGATAAAGTAGATCTAGAGAGTCGGTCTTTTGTCTATGTACATATTGAATTTATACATACCTTTTTAATGATTTCTTAAATCAGGATGACGCTTAAGCCACATGTGGCATTAATTATTCGTACTATATCATTATTGTACATAGTGACTTTACCTGCACGTTTATTATTAAATTAATTTGAAATAATTTACTTTTATTTGGGGCTATGAACCTCGGCTATAAATGGATATTACTCTGTTTAAATATCAGATTACCCCTTAGGTACAGCAGTAGAGAAAAATTGGTTGTTTAGAAACCTTATTTCCTTCAGAATCTCTCATTTCCTCACACGTTTACATGTAAATTTTCATAAGGAGGACTTGTGAAGGAGGGACACCCTTCTTACTCTGCTCCTTGCTTGAATCACAGCTACCTGCATTTCTAGGAGTTTTTTAGATAGCATCACCCCCCAGGGAGCTACCCTAATTTTGAAATTTTTCAACCGCTAACATTCTGGACCAAATAGTTTTCTTCGACTAACCATTGCATCTTTCGAGATAAACCTATCTTGTTTGTTATCAATTAATATTAAATTTTTCTCAGCTACCCAAATCTTTAGGAACTTTTTAGATTGCATCATCCCCCATGGAGCTA
This sequence comes from Platerodrilus igneus, assembly GCA_036346225.1. NCBI lineage: Eukaryota > Metazoa > Arthropoda > Insecta > Coleoptera > Lycidae > Platerodrilus > Platerodrilus igneus. The sequence goes on along the minus strand of JARFIW010001325.1, from coordinate 9,683,896 downwards.
CCCTCATTTTAAGATTTTTTTAGACTGACTAATGTATATGGTTACATATTCTCGTACACATCCACAAACATCTGCTTACGTCCACATACGGACATGGCGATGCCGGTAGTTTTTGTTTAACAAATACTAGGAAAAATGCGTTAGGTGTTAGTGTGTGGAAGCCCATCGGATCGTTGGATTCAAAAAGAACGGTGCGGCGGAATGTATGGTGGTTTCCGTTAGAATAATCGAAAGTGGTTAATCGATCGTATTAGATGTTTAAATATGCGTAAGTGTAAAAGCCTACATAAACTAAATTTAATTATCAGACAAAAGTGCGCTATGTGCTATACTTTTAAAGAAAGTATAGAATGGTGCTTTGCAGGTGTCCTAGCAGTAAAAAACGCGACTGACGTTTTCAAGCAACTACAAGAATAGCAGTAGCGCAGAGAAGGAGTATGCATGTATTATACAGCGCACTGTTACTATAAAATATGTTAGTTTACGGGTAGCTCAAACGTGTAATTGATCACTACTTATAGATCCCTCGGAGGTTTAAAAATACTGAAACCATTGTCGTTTGAAAAATGTTTGGAAATTATCAGAACGGGAGCGGATCGAAGTATAAGTTAGATGGATGATTGACCGAGTATTTTTTACCTTTTACGAGAGAATCGGAAGTTAACAGACATCGAGCAACTAATTCTCTATTTGTGTGATATCAAGTGCTTACCGGTTCTAGATATAATTACGTGCTACCGACAGCTTTTCGGAAGATTTGGTTCTAGGAAATGAGCAACCGAAGATGGTGTAGAAATGGTTAGCACAGCGTTTAACAACCGTATAGTTAGCTATCGCTTAAAGAACGCCAGTTTCAACGATGGAGTGTCCGAGTTTCTTTGGAAGCAGAAAGAGCGGTTTATTCGATTACTTAATGAAAAAAAAACACAACTTACAGCAATAAAAGTTAATTGCGAACTCTACGGCGTCTATACAAAAATGGAGGAAGAGACTACCGATGTGAAATCCTTTAACACAAAAAATATGGTTATAATATCTTTTAGTAATCTGGAAAATATGTACGAGGTCTTAAGCGAAACCATGAGAACAAAATCAGAGGAAATTGAAACAAGTGGGTCCGGTTGGTCTTTGGAAAAGATGCTCTATTTAGAAATAAATATTAATAAGTATAAGCCGATGTGAGGAGTTCTATTGTTTAATAACACCAGGACTTGTTATCTGACATACAAATTTGTTGTATATCTTAATTATTGCATTGGTTGTTAGTCATGTTAAACAATCAATTCCCACAGTTTTAACGTTGTCAACTATAATATTGCACTTTTCTTCGTATTCACCCTTATAGCAAAAGTTATGGTTTGTAGTTCAATAATTGCGCATCTCCATCTTGCTAAATATGCCAGCAAAATCTTGGGTTACATCCATGTCAAAAGATAGTAATAATCTTTTTTGAGTCCGTTTAATATATCTGGTAGTTCCTCCAATAAAGTTTCCAACTTAACATCTGCTAGTTCCACTTTGTACGGAACACATGTAGGATTTTGTATAAGCCGATGTGAGGAGCTCTAGATTAAGAATAAAATTGTGAATATGTATTTAGAAATGTGGTTTACAAAATTCAAAACTGTATTAGTAGAAATTCTCTGTAATAAAAAGTTTTAAGAATAGTTTTTAGATTTTTTTTTAGGTATGAGCTGCAGGAAAGTTATAGTTTAAAGGGTATGTGTGTAACTTTGTAAGGGGTGGTCTAATTTTAAATCTATTTACAGATTTGTATTTTGCGTAAAATTCCAGACTAATTTGATGTATCGCATGGCTAAAAAAATTTATAAGGACGCCAGAAATGGCTACCTGCAAAAAATCTTAAAATTAGGGTAGCCCCCTGGGGGATGATGCTATCTGAAAAATTCCCAGAAATTCAGGTAGCTGAGAAAAATCTAATATTAATTGATACCAAACAAGATAGGTTTATCTCGAAAGATGCAATGGTTAGGCGAAGAAAGCTATTTGGTCCAGATGTTAGCGGTAAAAAAATCTTAAAATTGGGGTGGCTCCCTGGGGGTGATGCTATCTAAAAAATTCCTAGAAAAGTCAGGTAGCTGAGATCCTAGCAAGGAGGTGAGCAAGGAGGGAGTCCCTCCTTTTCAAATCCTCCTTATGGGAATTTACATGTAAATGTGTGAGGAAATGAGGGATTCTGGAGGAAATGAGGTTCCAAAACAACCAATTTTCCTCTACTTACAGCTACATTCTATTTACTACCAAATTATTTTTTTGTGATTGCGACATTCTTTTATTGCTTGATCTATTCTTTGGTTGTGCAGACTATTGTTCCCAATTATTTTATGCTTTTAGTGTACTCATAATTTTCTTGTCAGTTAGGCGAGTTCTTGTTTTTGGGTATTCTTATTCTCCCCACCGCAAACAGCGATTGCTGCTAGCCATTAAAACTTTTCTTTTTTTACCATTTTTTTACGTGTACCGGTAATTTGCACAGTTGTCAATTTTTTTGTTCTACAGATTCGCATTTTGGGATTAGACTGAGTCAACAACCCAGTGAGCTTATATAACTGCATGAGGTTTTCTTATCACAAAACTCGTTTAACGCTGCAGCTTGTTCTGAGATATTATCAAAAAGAAAATCTTTAATTGTAAATATCTTACAAGCTGTTAGTCTTAAGTACAGAGTGTAAAGTTTGATAAATATTCTTTTTGTTATACGTTTTTTGCATGTTTTGGCATACATTTATTCAATGCATGACTTTTTACTTGTTTGATCAGTAGAGTGTTTTCACTTAGAGGTGCATTCGATTTGAGGAAATCGTAAGATTTCTGAGATTTGTGATGAGAAATTTATGATAAACAGATTTTGTTAATTTCTTAAAGAAAATTTATAACAATTTAGCTTATTCTAATAAAACTGCACGCACACTTGATTCCGTTTAACGAAAGTCCTCATGGAGGTTAATGAACGCTGCTACCCAATTACCTAGAACTTCGGTTATGTAAACTTCAGTTATTGACTGTGAAAGCATCGTTTACCGTCTTTATGCAGATTGCATGCTTTATTGACTTAAAATAAAATTAATTATAACACACATGGCTGCCTTATTTGTGGATAATCACTAGGGCTTTGCACAAAATAAACAGAATTATGCGTTTTAGATCACATAGTTAAAATTTGTTTTTTTTTTGACAAACATTTAGTTATCGTCTAGGGTACATAACTTTTATACCAATTGCAAATGCACTACTAACAACCATATTTCTGTACAAACTTCTAAAGTATTTTATTGTTTTATCTCAATCTTACCCAGAAAATCGTATGGAAGATATTGCTCTTACTAATGTTAAGTTTTTTAGAGATTGAGAAACAGAAGCATACAGCATCTTGATCGAAGTCTCATAAGTTTTGAACTACTCATTATTGATATTAATTATCTTGGCTGAATTAAGTAAAGCAAACTAAACTTCAAGGTATATCCAAATAACTAGGGTATAATTAACTTTTAAATTTAGCTTACCGGAACTTTTCGCATAAGAGAAAAGCATTATTTCATGGAAATGCTTTGCCCACCAGTTCTCTTCATGATTATATTGTTATAGTATTCATAAGTATTTACTGTTTATCATTTACCTTTCATGATATTCAATAACGTTGTTAGAGGCTTTTAAATCTCCGAGAGAGATAAATCCCTTTGTGTGAATGAAAATTGGCTACAGCCCTGATCCCAGCTAATAGACAATTCCATAGATAAATTGAAAACTACAATAGAGCTGCCATACAGTTCTCTTTTACGCGATAGCAATTCGAGTGCTGCATTTACTTGTTTCCCGCAGGTGTTGTAGAATATTTTAGCTTTAGTATCTGAATAGGCAAATTTGCACTAAATACATCTTCTTTACGGTATTAGAAGTTTGAGATAATGCGCTCTTGGTACTGCATCAAAGTTAATACCGTCATATTCAAAATTATTTTGGTTAAAGGTGCCAACAGAATTCAAAAAGTCCCTTTTAGCTCATACTAACATTGCTCGAGACATCATCTATTATTTGTTAAAATTTGACATAAGACTTCACAATGTTAGAATTTTGAAAGACTTATTAGCTAATTCAAAGGATTTTTATTTTATAACTACCCTAGACGAAGATAATTTTTATTATCCCAGTATATTGTTAATTCGTTTCATGATTACTTGTTTCAGAGTTTATGGTACACTTATACATGAATTAACTTTGTTGAACCCTTGAATGTCTGCTCAAGGCGTTATTCCTCAAATAAAATATAACCGCAAGCCCATACGACAAACTTGAGAACTGCTTATACGTCAGGGTGCGGAAGCAACTATTCCTCGCCGGAAATTGAGCGCTTGGTCACGACATTTTGAAAGGAACTGAATAAGATATATAATTGCAGAACAGAAGCCAGTTAATCTAATTCAATTAAGTTAGGGAATAAAAATTTACAGGGTTTCATATTGAGTCAGGTGTTCTGTCTCGAGCTTTCAATTAAAAGGGAAAACGTCGTTGGTTCTACTGTTAAATCATTCTATTTCAGCGAGGTTTAAAAGACAACCTTTATAATTAATGGGATTACGGCTCACTGAACATAAAAGGATATTTTAATTCAGCAATCTATATTTTCAAAAGCATGACCGAATGAACTTTGAAAACCCATATATATATATATATATATATATATATATGTACATATATATATATATATATATTTATATATATATATATATATATATATATAATCATTATCATCATTAGGTCTTCAGTCCTGGAACTGGTTAGACGCATACTCTCATTGTTTCCTATTCACTATCACTACATGCGCGCAAAAGTCTGATCTTGGTCCACCTCTATTTCTTTTTTCTTATCTCTGCTTGTATATTTCGCGTACTATTCCCAATATATATATATATATATATATATATATATATATATATATATATATATATTATCGTGTAATTTGTAGGGTAATTGTAGATACATAAGGTCAAGCTAGGGTGTGTAGTCACTATTTACGAGAAAGTTAATTAGGTATTTTAGACAATTAAGATAGCGCTTAAGGTAGGAATTTATGATATTTTAATTGTAGTTGCAGCTTACATTCATTTATTTAGTAAGGAATAGCATAATATTTATAGAGTAAGAAACTAAGGTTTAAAAATAACAAGGTGAAAATACCGCATTTATTCTAATTTCAGATAGTGTACGAGAATGTAAAAGCGTTGCATATTCGTTAGCGTAAGATCGATATTTTTAAGAACAAACTAGAAACGTTTTAATATAGCATGTTAAACACGAGCTTCTTTTAGTTAGGGTAAGAAAATCAATATCTTCTAGGAATATAAACTTACGTTACAAGCAGACACGGCTCGATATCACAGACAAAGACGGATTTTAATAAAGAATATGAAAGACAAGGATGCAAAGGTATATATCAGTAAGACTTCGTGATAAACACGTGAACAAAGACAGTTCTATAGTCTATAGATAGAGTAAGACGGGAGAAAACGAGAGAAATAGAGCGATGTTATTGGACGTTACCAGTATACACGCAACGGTTTGAAAGTTACGTAGGACTGATCTCCAACGGGGAATGTATAGGAAGGGAGCATGAGTGAGAAAAGACAATATATAGGAGAAAAGGAGAAGGAATATGTTTTGTTTAGTTTGGAGGGCGTGAATATAGTAATAATTAAAGTTCGTTGAGGACGGTTGGCAATTTTCGAAGGTGCTCCAAGTCATTTTAGCTGTTTGTACATCGTAATTCAAAGAAAGCCGAGAGCCGTTGAGGGTTTACGTCGAAAGTGGCAACGGTTAGGCCGGTAATTTTAGAAAGCGAGTAGACGGTTGGCGTTTTACTTAGAAATATTGTTGTCCGTGTAGTTTTACGTGCAAAACTTGGTAAACACGGGGTACATGAGCCCTATATAACCACCTCAGTGGAGGGTAACGTTCTCTTATTCTTAAGTTCTCTGCTTACCTACGAGCTTACTTCTAGTGAATGTATTAAATGATATTTTATATAATTAATGGTACTTGCACACAAGTTGGTGTGGTGTGATGATAAGTCAACTTATTTAAAATCTGAAAATGAATAAAGAAATCTGAGCGAAACGTACACGAAGTATGTAAGTACAAACGACTACTATTTTGGACGTTGGAATGTACAAAAATTGTTACAAATTGGAATTTAATGGTGGATGTAGCAGTCATTGATTAGTTTTTTTGTCAATGGGAATATGATGTGGAAATTTTGGAAGTTTGATGCATTTGGTTTATTTTAAATAAAGAGAGATTTTGGGATAGCAGCATGCAGAGTGGAATGGTGATTCAACCTGGGAGCTGTTCCATGGACTAGAGCCATACTAGACGGCATCTTCTTCAGGGGCTCGTTTGCGGATACCTACCAGAGAATAGTTATCAGGTAACAAATTTTATAAAAGCATTTTGTGGGGGTTATTGGCTGTGTTTCTTTTAAATTTTTATGTTTTAGAGTGTTTATATTTGATGAATTTAATGAACTGCAAATTTTATGGGATTTTAGATGTAGATGAAAACTTGTTTAGATCGAAAAGAATAATTAGTTTAAAGATAACCAGGTTACCTTGTACAAAGTAAAAAAGACTTATTTTATTTTCGCAGTGCTGTAAACTTGCACATACGTTGAAAGAGTTTTACTTTGAGCTCATATTAAGACAAGGGGGTTAACGTCAGGTATGAGGATGGCCCTCTGACTTTAATAGGGTATTTGTTTAATGAGATTATCAAATCCTATTACATTTTGAAAAAGGAGGTGTTGATAATACATAATGAAACGTATTTTGAAAATGTAATATTTATTTCGTGTAAATAAAGTGTGATGTATTTTGCGAGTTGTGTTATTTTGAGTATGAGTGTAGGGCGTGATTTCTTTTAGGTTACAGTATAAAGGCAGCGAATGGGAGTTATTAGATTGAGCCCAGGTAAGCTTCATTTTTTTAGTTTCGTAAGCGCAAATAAGGGTGTCAGAGTGAGCAGCCGTTGTAAACTATACGACATAAATGACGCCCAAGCATGGGGCTTCGAATATAGAGTTTCACAATAATTTATGACGACCCAAGCGTGGGGCACGATAGTACCTGTTTTAAGCTACACTAAATTATGTCGACCCAAGCGTGGGCACGATTGGTCCTGTTCGAGAGTTCCGGCGTAAGAATCACAATTATATATATATATATATATAATATATATATATATATATATATATATATATATATATATATATATATACATATATATAGGTATATAATAATAATAATAGAGAAGAATAATCCATATTTGGAATGCAAATGAATGCTTAATATATATTAATAGTTTTTAAGATGAAATGAAAACCCAACTTTTGTATGTAAAGTTGAATTACCATTTCAAATCGAACTAGTAATTGAAAACCACTAAAAGAACGGTATATATATATATATATATATATATAAACATATAAATGATTGTAGAACGAAAAAACTTGAAATACCTCGACTGCTTACAGAAGAAAATAAAGTGCTCTATTTTAGAAATTTTGGAAACAAAGTTAAAGTTAAAGTCATATCGTGGTATAGACTGCATAAATTAGTTTTCAAAGGAACTACAACCGTTTGCAGAAGATGTTGAAATCGTTTTTATGTGTCCATATGGTATAACTCCGTTAATACTACAATCAGGAAGCTGCTTTCATAGTTGCAACACACTGCTATATCTGTGATAAACTTTTTAGTGTCGGAGACATAAAGGTTCGTGTTATACCAACTTACAACTGTAGAGAACCAGCACGTTTGGGTTGTAATATAAATCATCAGGACTCTCGAACAATCCCCATCGTTTTCTACAACTTAAGCGGTTAATGTTAGTCATTTTATTATAAAAGCTATTGCTTAAGGCAATCTCTAATAAACAGTATGCGCATGCTCTAAGAGTTTGGACAACATTTAATATTCAAAACTTGGGTCAATATTCGGATTCATACCTAGAAACTGACGTATTGTTGTTAGCTGTGGTTTTTGAATAATTCTGTTCAAATTGTCATTCCACTTACGGACTTGATCCTGCCCACTACTATACACTGCTTGGGTATACTTGGAACGTGATGATAAAGCATACAGGCCAAGAACTAAAACTACTGACTGATATTAATCAACTCTTGTTCATTGAGAAGGGTATACGAGGAGGTCTTAGGCAAGTGTGTTCGGAACGACGTGCTTCTGTTAACAATAAATATCTACCCACTTATGATTTATCCAAACCTGATGAATATCTAAAGTATTTCGATATAAACAACCAGGATAGGTGGGTCATGAGTCAACCGCTTCCGTATGGTGGCTTTGAATGAGCTCACACTGATCTCGATGTTGCTTTAATTTCGGATGATGCTCCAGAGGGTTATATCTTGGAGGTTGATTTAAAGTATTCCGAACATAACCATGACCTACATAAAGATATTCCTTTTTGTCCAGAGCACATTGACCCGAAAACTGGAGAACCACCTGTGAAGAGAGGTCAAAATACTAAATTAATGGCTACGTTGAATTCTAAATGTGAATATGTGGTCCACTACAGGAATCTGAAGCAGGTGTTGTTAAATGAAGTCGAATTAGAAACCATTCATAGAGTTCTTAAATTTAAGCAGAGTTGTTGGTTAAAGTCCTACATTGACCTGAATACTGAGCTTCGGAAACGTGCAAAGAATGAATTCGAAAAAAAATTGTTCAAATTAATGAACAATGCTGTTTTTGGAAAAACAACGGAGAACAAGCGAAAACATTGTAGTGTTAAACTTGTTCAAACTTGGGACGGCAGAAACGGTGCCGGAGCTCGTATATCCAATCCCCTGTTTAAAAATTAACGATATTTGACGAAAACCTTGTACTGGTCGAATTACACAAACCAGAAATCTATTTTAATAAACTGATACGTGGGCATGCGTGTCTTGGATTTATCCAAACTTACAATCAATGATTATAAATATATGAGTGACAGATTTGGAAACGATTTTAGTGTTTTATATACTGACATTGATAGTCTTATCTATAAAATAATAAACCATGATCCTTATGAGGCGGGACTCTCATCAATATTTTGATACTTTGGACTATCAGCAGACAACATCTACAAAATTCCTCTAATGAATAAAAATGTACTGGGATTGATGAAAGACGAGAACAATGGATGGATTGTGACCAACTTTATTGGTTTGAGATCCAAAATGTGTGCGACAAAGGTTTCCAAAACGCCGGAAAAGGAGGAAGCTAAACGCTTGCGTATAGTAGAAGATACTTCTATGCCGCCAACAGCTCTCTCTAATTTCGGTGTAAGTAAAAAAAGTCAAGGGAATTAAAAATCAGTCATTAAAAATCATATCACATTTGAGGACTTTGCTCGTTGTGTAGATGAGCAAAATTTGATCCAGTCATCTAAACATCATGTTCATACAATCATCCAAGATAAAATAGCATTAAGGTCACACGACGATAAAAGATAGTTGATTTCGGGATCATGCAAGACCTTACCCTTACGTCATTATTCCATAGATAGCATGGAAATTGAGAAAGCAGTTTAAATTATAATGAATTATTCTAATATATGCATGTAGAATGTAAGTGTAAATATGTTCATCTAGTAAATAAGTGTAAATATATAAATAAAATGTTAATTTATATCTAACAAGTGCAAAGTTATGTACTATATGTTAATTGAATTGGTACCTCTAATCCTATTGTAAATGTGATGTTATTTGATAATGTACTATTTAAGTATGTTACTCTAACGAATGTTAACTTAAGTATAAGCAGTCAATTTATGTTCAATGTTTGTCGGATAAACCGATACAATATATGTAATATCAAAATTATGCATATAAAATCAATATACGTAAGTGAAATGTGTAATACAACATTTTCACGAACCTTTTTTTATTTGGGGGGGGAGCAGAGCAAGGAGGGGTGGATTGTGGATCGGACTGCACCAGAATTTCTATATAAAATGGTTAAGCAAACGTCACATGAACCTTGAATGTAGGATCACTCGTGGTGAGTGACCTTTGAATCTGGCAAAAATGACCAGACCAGATAACCTTGTTATACTACTATTATTTAAACCAATCAACATTCTAAGCTTTATACTTTCTATAGTGTGACCCACATGTTATTATTATAGATAATTAACTTGTATTACCAGTAAGCAGTTTACATTCCATTTTCTAGTTTTACATCAAATAAGTCATTTAACCTGTCGTTCTACCTTTTTACCTTATCTACAATGAAAGACTTTTGAATTAATTTTAACTAATTAAAAATTATTATATTCCTCATCTACCACATTTATTGCTATTCGGTAAGTACATGTCAGGGAAACATTCTTTCGCTTAACTTAAATAATAATTTATTTATTCAAGGTCCATTGTATATCTACCCATTTAAATTGAAAGTGTTCATCAATCATGTTTGAAAAAGCTTATTCAATGAGCGTCATCATCATCATTAGGTCTTCAGTCCTGGAACTGGTTAGACGCGTACCATCATTGTTTCCTATTCTGAACTAACCTACAGATTTCCCTGAAATTTGCACAGTCTGCATCTATCACTATCTGATCTAGGTCAACATCTACCTCTTTTTTTCTATCTCTGCTTGTAATATATCCCATACTATTACCCAAAAATCCCTTAGAACGCATTCTGCCCTTCTATTTCTCTTATCTTTTTCCCCAGATATCCTTCTTTCCCTACTATTTCTATAACCTATTTGTTATTATCTTTGTCTGTCCATGCTATCGTCTTCATACATCTGAAGCACAGCATTTCAAAAGACTGTGTATACAGCTCGTTCCCCTTCTATTGTTTTCTAATTTTATGCCCTATTTCACCGAGATTCAGTGAAGGGGGTTAAGCAACCTGTGGCTACCAAGATCCCCCAACACTTAGATATTTGCCGAAATAATGGTTTTCCAGTAAATCCTTTCAAACACTTAACATTATTTGAGAATGTTGTCCAACCAATTCTTGTAGTTACTAATAGTAATCATCGTGTTTAAGCACAGTTATTTCCTCGTCATTAGTTTATCCATCTTGGAATTGGTTGGATGCGTACCTCCATTGATTTCTATTCTGGGCTAGCCTACACATCTCCCTGAAATTCCTGCAGCCTACATCTTTTACTATCTGTGTGCAGTAGTCTAGCCTAGGTCTGCCTCTTCTTCTCTTTTTTCCTATCTCTGCTTCTAATATATTCCGCACTATTCCCTCATGCCGCAGTATGTGGCCTATCATCCTATCTCTCCTATTTTTTACCGTTTTCCACATATTTCTTTCTTCCCCTACCATTTTTAGTACATCTTCGTTCTTAACTTTGTCTGTCCATGATATCTTCATCATACGTCTGTAGCACCACATTTCAAAGGCTTCTAGTTTTTTCTTGTCCGCTTCTCCTACTATCCAGGCTTCACAGCCGTACAGTGCTGTGCTCCACACATATGTTTTAAGCAATCTTTTCCTTGTTTCTATGTTTGTGGTCTTTGAGCACAGTAGTTGCTTTTTCTTGTTAAATGTCGCACGACCTTGTGCTAATCTTTGTTTTATATCTTTTGTTCTTTTTTCCATCTTGCGTTATTTGGCTTCCTAGGTAGCAGAAATCCTTAACCTCTTGTAAGTTCGTGTTACATACTTGTATTCTTGTTTTTGATTTATTTTCCACACCTTTGCATAGTAGAACTTTAGTTTTAGTTTCATACCGTATCTCTCTGTTAGAACCGTTTCCATTTCATTAAGAGCAGCTTCTAACTCTTCCTTGCTAGACGCTAATACCGCTATATCATTTGCAAATCTAAGCATATCAATTTTTTGTCCCTGCATAGTAATTCCAAATGTCTTTCTGCATTTGACAGTATTCATTGCCTCTTCTATGTACAAGTTAAAAATCAATGGGGATAGGGCACATCCCTGTCTCACCCCTTTCCTAATGTTTACTACTCTACATTCCTGCTCTAATTCTATTACTGCTGTTTGCTCTTTGTATAAGCTATGTACTATTCGTCTATCCTATAACTCATTCCAATCTTTTTAGTATTTCAAACATTTTTTCCATTTTACATTGTCGAATGCTTTTTCCAGATCTACAAACCCTATATACACGCTTTCCCCTTTTTCTATTGTTTTCTCCATTATCACTCTCAGAGCTAAAATAGCCTCCCGTGTTCCCCTGTTTCGCCTAAACCCAAATTGGTCTTCTCCTAGTATTTCTTCCGCCCGTTTTTCCATTCGTCTTTGCACAATTCTAGTTAATATTTTTGACACGTGTGCTGTCAAACTTATTGTTCGAAAATTTTCACATCTATCCGCGCCTTTCTTTTTTGGTATAGTTACTATGATGCTACGTTTGAAATCTTTGGGTATCTCGCCTGTCTCATACATATAGCTTACAAGTTGGAAGAGACGTTCTGTTACTGCTTGTCCAGCGGCTTTTAGAGTTTCTGCTTGCACCTTATCTGTACCCGGCGCCTTACCATTTTTCAGACTCTTTAATGCTAATTCAAACTCATCTCTAAGTATAGGATATCCCAAGTCATCATTTTCAATGTCTGATTCCTGTTCTAATGCAGTTAGTTCCTCTCCTGCATATAAATTCCCTATATATTCTTGCCATCTACCCACTTTCTCTACGTTTTCTATGATGACGTTTCCTTGTGCGTCCCTTATATTTTTGCTATACGGATTTATATCCCTAAAATTCATTCTAATTAATTTGTATGCTTCGTCTGTCTTTCCTATTTCCATCTTCGTTTGTATCTCTTTGCACTTTTCATCAATCCATTGTTCTTTAGCTTTCCTGCATTTTTGAATAATTTCCCATTTTATGGCTTTGTATCTCTGTTTTCCTGTTTCGTCTGATTTATTTTTGTATTTTCGTCTTTCTTCTATTAAATTCACGATATCCGTTGTTATCCATGGTTTCTTATTTTCTTTTTGTGTATACCCCAGAATATCTCTGGCCGCCATGTCTAGGCTGGATTTAATGTTATTCCATTCTGTTTCTACTTCCTTAGTATCAGATATTTTCTCGATATCTTTGAGCAATTCATTTGACTTTTTTTCGAATCTTTCTTGAATATCTTTATCTTTTAGTTTCTCTAAGTCCAAGTGCCTTTTTCCGTTTCTTTTTTTCACATTCTTAAATTTAAGTGCGGCCTTCATAATTACGATGTTGTGGTCAGTATCTATATCTGCTTCTGGGTAGCTTCTACAGTCTTTTACTTGATTCCTAAACCGTTGTCTAACAAGAATGTAATCTATTTGATATCTTCCTATATCTCCTGGCATCTTCCACGTATATCGTCTTCTAGCATGATGTTGAAATAATGTGTTTGTGATGATTAAATTGTTCTTGTCACAAAATTCTACCAGCCTATTTCCTGTCGTTTCTCGTGCCTAAACCAAATAAACCTACTACTGCTCCTTCCCTACCCTCACCTACCACGGCATTAAAATCCCCCGTAATTATTAAATTTTCCTGTCCTTTTACGTATCTTTATATGTCTTCGATATCTTTGTAGATGGCTTCTACCTCTTCGTCACTGTAGCTAGAGGTGGGCATGTATACTTGTATTATTACTGTGTTTACCGGTTTAGATTTTAATCTAACCATAAGTACTCTTTCGTTCTTTTGTAAGTAATTTTCTACACAGTATCCTATCTTTTTCCGCATAACTAACCCCACGCCCAAATTTCCTTCCTCTGCTCCTGTATGAATTACCCTGAAGTCTCCACTCCAAAAATCCCCCGCCTCTGGCCACCGAACTTCAGTGATCCCTACTATGTCTAGTGATAACCTATTCATTTCGATTTTTAGGTTCTCTAGCTTACCTACTTGCTTCATACTTCTAACATTCCACGCTCCGACTCGCAGAATGTTCCCGACTCTTATTTTTAACTTTCTGATCGCATCCTCCGAAGTAGTCCCCTCCCGGAGATCCGACTGGGGGACTATTTTAACTCCGGAATATTTTACCCCAGAGAATGCCATCATTTTATTATAATTTAGGTACGCTGTGTACTTGGGAGATAATGTGGTGGTTTCCCGTTGTCTTCCACATCGCGGTAGTGTGTCTTAGACTGCCATACCGACCCCTATGGTCTCTGCCAATCTAAGTACCGAAAGAGCCGCTGCCCTCTTTCGGGGACCTGTCTTAGTCTGGTTCCTCACTAACGACCCTACTACTTTGTTTGGACCTGTAGTTTGGCTCTTTAGCTCATTAGAACACGCAAGCCATTTCACCTGTTCTAGTAATTTAGAACTTCGGCAAGGTGCAGGTCCATTCGAAATGGTCAATGAGCGTAAGGTACCTTTATTTTAAAAATACTACGAAATTGACTGCATATATTTTCCATAATTTTTTTATCTTTTATAAAGCTTGTACCTTTAAAACTCAGGGTAGCGTTACCAGATCTAGTCTCCTGATTTCATATTCTGGTAACTTCTACATTTTTATTTGTGGCTGCTTTCTGGAAACTTTGAAACTATTTGAGATCAGGTGACGTTCAAGAAAGGTGCCGACGAAGATGAGTATTCTCTGACGAAATCACTTCAGCTTTATACAAGCTTCTACCTCATTGTACGCCTGAATCATTGGACAACATTTATTTTGTTAGGAATCGAAGCTAACGGTAATTTTGTAAATTGAACTTCGCCTAGCTTCTCCGTGAAATATTTACCAAACTTTCTGGACCAATGCAGTAAAATACAGCCTATTTTTTCAACTATAGTTAAATTGAGTCTAGATGAGCCAAGGAAAATATACTTTCCACTATTATCTATCGATACCATAAAAACTGTTACAATATAAAAGAAATAATACTTAGTTTTGTAGTAAGTCTAATACACGTTTGGCAACTTCAACGTTTAATTTAATAAGAACTTAATGTTTACGATTTTTCCAAAAATTTGGACCAACTTATTGATGACAGATCTATATGTACTTCATTAGTAACGTAATATATTGAATGTAATTAGAGCTGCCATACATTGAAAGAGCTTATTGTTTATGGCAAGTAACGTTTCCATTGAATTACTGTCGTGATTCAATACAATAAAGAATTTACTTGATAGAGCACAAGTATACAAAGTGAGAGCTGCTACACATCAACAAGTCAAGTAGAAAATGCCAAAGGTTTTGGCGGCTCCGTTTAGTTCTATCTTCTTGTGAAAGTAGAGAAAAAGTAGAACACACTTAGATAATTAGAACTTATATATCTACCCACTTGTGCCTTTGATTTCTCACTGCTATTTATTTCCGCTAGGAAGGTTCGTAATTATCAGCAGTTGAACAATTTATCAAAGAACTAAGTAGGTTAGCGTTAAGCGTTACAAATTTCTGTGGCAGTGAATTCTCTTAAAATAATCCAGAACGTTTGGCAGGAAAATTGTACCAAACTTGTAAAAGCAAAAGTGACTACAACGAGGAATTGCATATTAAAACATACATACGTCACTGATGAGAGGAATTTAATCACAAAGCATGGTAAGTGAGGCATACTGCAATGACATAAATTAGTTGTTATTGCCGTTGGATGACAGTGGAACTGTAATGTACATTAAAGTGAAGAAGGGTGAGTATGTCTAGCCATTTGTAAAGTGGCACAATTACAGCCAACGGGCGCCAATCTCAAATATATATCACAACTACCCCTGTTAGAAATTTCTCCCAGCGCTGCATAACGTGATCGAGGTTTATAGGGACTTTCTGTATCAAAAGTTTACGTGATTGCGACAATTGAAATGGGTAACGACCTAAAACAGATTTCGTTACTAGCTTTTACAGGATTGTTAAATTTCATTCTATTTTCCCGTAAATTACTCTATAGAACTGAGTCAAAGATTGTTCTTTTGATCCAGTACTTTAGTCAGTTCGTTAAAATTAATGAATCACTCCTTAAATGTAAACAGAAAACACCGTAGCACTTGTCCACGTGATTCAAAATTTGTGGCTAAATTATGATGCCAATACTTATGTCTTGCTAGTAAAGCGCTAGGGTTTGTTCGAGTCAGCTGCTTTTGATGTTAAGGCATTTGCAAGTTAGAATATACAAGAGGGTTAATTTACATACAATCAACTGACGGTTGTGCTCGTGTAGAATACATTTGAAAACATCTTCATAAGAGCAACTCGGTATTCCACAATCGATTCGGCATGATTATACTCAAACCTAAACCGTAATTGTAGTTTCAAACTTCTACCTAAAGCAAACACTTGAATCTCTAATAAAACCACACTAAACTAGCTATAATTTAATCATACAAAACGAAATGCAAAATAAATGTATACGTTGCCCGCTGCAGTTTTATATCCTGTTTTGTATAAGTAGATTTCTTTAAGCGATCTATTCGATGGTTTTATTACTAGCGTTTTTTAAAACATTTTAAATCTCAAAAGTTAAAGGCCAAACCTTTGCAGTAACCTGGTACAAAGCTAAGAAGAAGCATGCGTGTAAGAACAGTTTAGCAGTGTTGTTAAATTTGTTCTGACTACGTTTGATACTAATGTATTTCGAATACTCGTTAAAGCGTAATTGTAGCCAATTGGTTGAAGTAATAAGTTGTGAAAACCACAGGAGCATGTGGCTTCTGTCAGAAAATTATATACCATTTCGTCGTTTTTCAAAGAAACCTCAACATACTATGCACGATTTCAGCGAACCTTACGTGTCAAATTTGCACTCTATAGATGTTATTTCGTACCTAAATTTTAAGAAGCAGTGGTTGAAAGTTTCAGTTTTATTTTCTTGCAAATCAGAGAATGTTCTGCATTGTATTAAAGACTCCCTTCCATACACCAAGGTAACACAGACAGTAAAAGACAGTAAAGACAGTAAAGACAGAAAAGACAGTAAAGACAGTAAGGACAGTAAAAACAGTAAAGACAGTAAAGACAGTAAAGACAGTAAAGACAGTAAAGACAGTAAAGACAGTAAAGACAGTAAAGACAGTAAAGACAGTAAAGACAGTAAAGACAGTAAAGACAGTAAAGACAGTAAAGACAGTAAAGACAGTAAAGACAGTAAAGACAGTAAAGACAGTAAAGACAGTAAAGACAGTAAAGACAGTAAAGACAGTAAAGACAGTAAAGACAGTAAAGACAGTAAAGACAGTAAAGACAGTAAAGACAGTAAAGACAGTAAAGACAGTAAAGACAGTAAAGACAGTAAAGACAGTAAAGACAGTAAAGACAGTAAAGACAGTAAAGACAGTAAAGACAGTAAAGACAGTAAAGACAGTAAAGACAGTAAAGACAGTAAAGACAGTAAAGACAGTAAAGACAGTAAAGACAGTAAAGACAGTAAAGACAGTAAAGACAGTAAAGACAGTAAAGACAGTAAAGACAGTAAAGACAGTAAAGACAGTAAAGACAGTAAAGACAGTAAAGACAGTAAAGACAGTAAAGACAGTAAAGACAGTAAAGACAGTAAAGACAGTAAAAACAGTAAAGACAGTAAAGACAGTAAAGACAGTAAAGACAGTAAAGACAGTAAAGACAGTAAAGACAGTAAAGACAGTAAAGACAGTAAAGACAGTAAAGACAGTAAAGACAGTAAAGACAGTAAAGACAGTAAAGACAGTAAAGACAGTAAAGACAGTAAAGACAGTAAAGACAGTAAAGACAGTAAAGACAGTAAAGACAGTAAAGACAGTAAAGACAGTAAAGACAGTAAAGACAGTAAAGACAGTAAAGACAGTAAAGACAGTAAAGACAGTAAAGACAGTAAAGACAGTAAAGACAGTAAAGACAGTAAAGACAGTAAAGACAGTAAAGACAGTAAAGACAGTAAAGACAGTAAAGACAGTAAAGACAGTAAAGACAGTAAAGACAGTAAAGACAGTAAAGACAGTAAAGACAGTAAAGACAGTAAAGACAGTAAAGACAGTAAAGACAGTAAAGACAGTAAAGACAGTAAAGACAGTAAAGACAGTAAAGACAGTAAAGACAGTAAAGACAGTAAAGACAGTAAAGACAGTAAAGACAGTAAAGACAGTAAAGACAGTAAAGACAGTAAAGACAGTAAAGACAGTAAAGACAGTAAAGACAGTAAAGACAGTAAAGACAGTAAAGACAGTAAAGACAGTAAAGACAGTAAAGACAGTAAAGACAGTAAAGACAGTAAAGACAGTAAAGACAGTAAAGACAGTAAAGACAGTAAAGACAGTAAAGACAGTAAAGACAGTAAAGACAGTAAAGACAGTAAAGACAGTAAAGACAGTAAAGACAGTAAAGACAGTAAAGACAGTAAAGACAGTAAAGACAGTAAAGACAGTAAAGACAGTAAAGACAGTAAAGACAGTAAAGACAGTAAAGACAGTAAAGACAGTAAAGACAGTAAAGACAGTAAAGACAGTAAAGACAGTAAAGACAGTAAAGACAGTAAAGACAGTAAAGACAGTAAAGACAGTAAAGACAGTAAAGACAGTAAAGACAGTAAAGACAGTAAAGACAGTAAAGACAGTAAAGACAGTAAAGACAGTAAAGACAGTAAAGACAGTAAAGACAGTAAAGACAGTAAAGACAGTAAAGACAGTAAAGACAGTAAAGACAGTAAAGACAGTAAAGACAGTAAAGACAGTAAAGACAGTAAAGACAGTAAAGACAGTAAAGACAGTAAAGACAGTAAAGACAGTAAAGACAGTAAAGACAGTAAAGACAGTAAAGACAGTAAAGACAGTAAAGACAGTTTTTTTAAAAAAAAAAAAAAAAAAAAAAAAGAAAGACAGTAAAGACAGTAAAGACAGTAAAGACAGTAAAGACAGTAAAGACAGTAAAGACAGTAAAGACAGTAAAGACAGTAAAGACAGTAAAGACAGTAAAGACAGTAAAGACAGTAAAGACAGTAAAGACAGTAAAGACAGTAAAGACAGTAAAGACAGTAAAGACAGTAAAGACAGTAAAGACAGTAAAGACAGTAAGACAGTAAAGACAGTAAAGACAGTTAAGACAGTAAAGACAGTAAAGACAGTAAAGACAGTAAAGACAGTAAAGACAGTAAAGACAGTAAAGACAGTAAAGACAGTAAAGACAGTAAAGACAGTAAAGACAGTAAAGACAGTAAAGACAGTAAAGACAGTAAAGACAGTAAAGACAGTAAAGACAGTAAAGACAGTAAAGACAGTAAAGACAGAAGACAGTAAAGACAGTAAAGACAGTAAAGACAGTAAAGACAGTAAAGACAGTAAAGACAGTAAAGACAGTAAAGACAGTAAAGACAGTAAAGACAGTAAAGACAGTAAAGACAGTAAAGACAGTAAAGACAGTAAAGACAGTAAAGACAGTAAAGACAGTAAAGACAGTAAAGACAGTAAAGACAGTAAAGACAGTAAAGACAGTAAAGACAGTAAAGACAGTAAAAAAAAAAAAAAAAAAAAAAAAAAAAAAAAAAGGGGGGGGGGGGGGTAAAGACAGTAAAGACAGTAAAGACAGTAAAGACAGTAAAGACAGTAAAGACAGTAAAGACAGTAAAGACAGTAAAGACAGTAAAGACAGTAAAGACAGTAAAGACAGTAAGACAGTAAACAGTAAAGACAGTAAAGACAGTAAAGACAGTAAAGACAGTAAAGACAGTAAAGACAGTAAAGACAGTAAAGACAGTAAAGACAGTAAAGACAGTAAAGACAGTCAGTAAAGACAGTAAAGACAGTAAAGACAGTAAAGACAGTAAAGACAGTAAAGACAGTAAAGACAGTAAAGACAGTAAAAAAAAAAAAAAAAAAAAAAAAAAAAAAAAAAAAAAAAAAAAAAAAAAAAAAAAAAAAAAAAAAAAAAAAAAAGACAGTAAAGACAGTAAAGACAGTAAAGACAAAAGACAGTAAAGACAGTAAAACAGTAAAGACAGTAAAGACAGTAAAGACAGTAAAGACAGTAAAGACAGTAAAGACAGTAAAGACAGTAAAGACAGTAAAGACAGTAAAGACAGTAAAGACAGTAAAGACAGTAAAGACAGTAAAGACAGTAAAGACAGTAAAGACAGTAAAGACAGTAAAGACAGTAAAGACAGTAAAGACAGTAAAGACAGTAAAGACAGTAAAGACAGTAAAGACAGTAAAGACAGTAAAGACAGTAAAGACAGTAAAGACAGTAAAGACAGTAAAGACAGTAAAGACAGTAAAGACAGTAAAGACAGTAAAGACAGTAAAGACAGTAAAGACAGTAAAGACAGTAAAGACAGTAAAGACAGTAAAGACAGTAAAGACAGTAAAGACAGTAAAGACAGTAAAGACAGTAAAGACAGTAAAGACAGTAAAGACAGTAAAGACAGTAAAGACAGTAAAGACAGTAAAGACAGTAAAGACAGTAAAGACAGTAAAGACAGTAAAGACAGTAAAGACAGTAAAGACAGTAAAGACAGTAAAGACAGTAAAGACAGTAAAGACAGTAAAGACAGTAAAGACAGTAAAGACAGTAAAGACAGTAAAGACAGTAAAGTACAGTAAAGACAGTAAAGACAGTAAAGACAGTAAACGACAGTAAAGACAGTTTAAAATTTAGACTTTTTTATAAACTTAATATAAGCAATTAAGAAAAAGAAATTATAATTTAAATATAAGAACAGTAAAAAAACAGAAGCAGTAAGCAAAAAATAAAGCGTAAAGAATAAAACAGAAAGACAGTAAAGACTAAAGACGTAAAATAAGACAGTAAAGCAGTAAAACAGAAAGCAGTAAGACCTACAGTAAGACAGTAAGACAGTAAAGACAGTAAAGACAGAAAGACAGTAAAGACAGTAAGACAGAACAGTAAAGACAGTAAAGACAGTAAGACAGTAAAGACAGTAAAGACAGTAAAGACAGTAAAGACAGTAAGACAGTAAAGACAGTAAGACAGTAAAGACAGTAAAGACAGTAAGACAGTAAAGACAGTAAAGACAGTAAAGACAGTAAAGACAGTAAAGACAGTAAAGACAGTAAAGACAGTAAAGACAGTAAAAAAAAAAAAAAAAAAAAAAAAAAAAAAAAAAAAAAATAAAGACAGTAAAGACAGTAAAGACAGTAAAGACAGTAAAGACAGTAAAGACAGTAAAGACAGTAAAGACAGTAAAGACAGTAAAACAGTAAAGAAGTAAAGACAGTAAAGACAGTAAAGACAGTAAAGACAGTAAAGACAGTAAAGACAGTAAGACAGTAAGACAGTAAAACAGTAAGAAGTAAGACAGTAAGACAGTAAGACAGTAAAGAGAAGAAAGACAGTAAAGACAGTAAAGACAGTAAGACAGTAAGACAGTAAAGACAGTAAAGACAGTAAAGACAGTAAAGACAGTAAAGACAGTAAAGACAGTAAAGACAGAAACAGTAAAGACAGTAAAGACAGTAAAGACAGTAAACAGTAAAGACAGTAAAGACAGTAAAGACAGTAAAGACAGTAAAGACAAAAGACAGTAAAGACAGTAAAGACAGTAAAGACAGTAAAGACAGTAAAGACAGTAAAGACAGTAAAGACAGTAAAGACAGTAAAGACAGTAAAGACAGTAAAGACAGTAAAGACAGTAAAGACAGTAAAGACAGTAAAGACAGTAAAGACAGTAAAGACAGTAAAGACAGTAAAGACAGTAAAGACAGTAAAGACAGTAAAGACAGTAAAGACAGTAAAGACAAAAGACAGTAAAGACAGTAAAACAGTAAAACAGTAAAGACAGTAAAGAAAATAATAATAATAAAAAAAAAAAAAAAAAAAAAATAAAAAAAAAAAAAAAAAAAAGAAAATAAAAGACAGTAAAGACAGTAAAGTAAAGACAGTAAAGACAGTAAAGACAGTAAAGACAGTAAACAGAAAGAAAAGCAGTAAAGACAAGAAAGAAGGTAAAGACAGTAAAACAGTAAAACAGTAAAAAGACAGTAAAGACAGTAAAGACAGTAAAGACAGTAAAGACAGTAAAGACAGTAAAGCGTAAAAATAAAGACAGTAAAGACAGTAAAGAAGAAACAGTAAAGACAGTAAAGACAGAAAGACAGTAAAGACAGTAAAGACAGTAAAGAGTAAAGACAAGTAAGACAGTAAGACAGTAAAAGACAGTAAAGACAGTAAAGACTAACAGTAAAGACAGTAAAGACAGTAAAGACAGTAAAGACAGTAAAGACAGTAAAGACAGTAAAGACAGTAAAGACAGTAAAGACAGTAAAGACAGTAAAGACAGTAAAGACAGTAAAGACAGTAAAGACAGTAAAGACAGTAAAGACAGTAAAGACAGTAAAGACAGTAAAGACAGTAAAGACAGTAAAGACAGTAAAGACAGTAAAGACAGTAAAGACAGTAAAGACAGTAAAGACAGTAAAGACAGTAAAGACAGTAAAGACAGTAAAGACAGTAAAGACAGTAAAGACAGTAAAGACAGTAAAGACAGTAAAGACAGTAAAGACAGTAAAGACAGTAAAGACAGTAAAGACAGTAAAGACAGTAAAGACAGTAAAGACAGTAAAGACAGTAAAGACAGTAAAGACAGTAAAGACAGTAAAGACAGTAAAGACAGTAAAGACAGTAAAGACAGTAAAGACAGTAAAGACAGTAAAGACAGTAAAGACAGTAAAGACAGTAAAGACAGTAAAGACAGTAAAGACAGTAAAGACAGATAAAGACAGTAAAGACAGTAAAGACAGTAAAGACAGTAAAGACAGTAAAGACAGTAAAGACAGTAAAGACAGTAAAGACAGTAAAGACAGTAAAGACAGTAAAGACAGTAAAGACAGTAAAGACAGTAAAGACAGTAAGACAGTAAAGACAGTAAAGACAGTAAAGACAGTAAAGACAGTAAAGACAGTAAAGACAGTAAAGACAGTAAAGACAGTAAAGACAGTAAAGACAGTAAAGACAGTAAAAAAAAAAAAAAAAAAAAAAAAAAAAAAAAAAAAAAAAAAAAAAAAAAAAAAAAAAAAAAAAAAAAAAAAAAAAAAAAAAAAAAAAAAAAAAAAAAAAAGAAAAAAAAAAAAAAAAAAAAAAAAAAAAAAAAAAAAAAAAAAAAGAAAAAAAAAAAAAAAAAAAAAAAAAAAAAAAAAAAAAAAAAAAAAAAAAAAAAAAAAAAAAAAAAAAAAAAAAAAAAAAAAAAAAAAAAAAGAAAAAAAAAAAAAAAGAAAAAAAAAAAAAAAAAAAAAAAAAAAAAAAAAAAAAAAAAAAAAAAAAAAAGACAGTAAAGACAGTAAAGACAGTAAAGACAGTAAAGACAGTAAAGACAGTAAAGACAGTAAAGACAGTAAAGACAGTAAAGACAGAAAAAGTAAAGACAGTAAAGACAGTAAAGACAGTAAAGACAGTAAAGACAGTAAAGACAGTAAAGACAGTAAAGACAGTAAAGACAGTAAAGACAGTAAAGACAGTAAAGACAGTAAAGACAGTAAAGACAGTAAAGACAGTAAAGACAGTAAAGACAGTAAAGACAGTAAAGACAGAAAGACAGTAAAGACAGTAAAGACAGTAAAGACAGTAAAGACAGTAAAGACAGTAAAGACAGTAAAGACAGTAAATACAGTAATGACAGTAAAGACAGTAAAGACAGTAAAGACAGTAAAGACAGTAAAGACAGTAAAGAGAGTAAAGACAGTAAAGACAGTAAAGACAGTAAAGACAGTGAAAACAGTAAAGACAGTAAAGACAGTAAAGACAGTAAAGACAGTAGAGACAGTAAAGAAGAAAAAGAAATAAAGACAGTAAAGACAGTAAAGACAGTAAAGACAGTAAAGACAGTAAAGACAGTAAAGACAGTAAAGACAGTAAAGACAGTAAAGACAGTAAAGACAGTAAAGACAGTAAAGACAGTAAAGACAGTAAAGACAGTAAAGACAGTAAAGACAGTAAAGACAGTAAAGACAGTAAAGACAGTAAAGACAGTAAAGACAGTAAAGACAGTAAAGACAGTAAAGACAGTAAAGACAGTAAAGACAGTAAAGACAGTAAAGACAGTAAAGACAGTAAAGACAGTAAAGACAGTAAAGACAGTAAAGACAGTAAAGACAGTAAAGACAGTAAAGACAGTAAAGACAGTAAAGACAGTAAAGACAGTAAAGACAGTAAAGACAGTAAAGACAGTAAAGACAGTAAAGACAGTAAAGACAGTAAAGACAGTAAAGACAGTAAAGACAGTAAAGACAGTAAAGACAGTAAAGACAGTAAAGACAGTAAAGACAGTAAAGACAGTAAAGACAGTAAAGACAGTAAAGACAGTAAAGACAGTAAAGACAGTAAAGACAGTAAAGACAGTAAAGACAGTAAAGACAGTAAAGACAGTAAAGACAGTAAAGACAGTAAAGACAGTAAAGACAGTAAAGACAGTAAAGACAGTAAAGACAGTAAAGACAGTAAAGACAGTAAAGACAGTAAAGACAGTAAAGACAGTAAAGACAGTAAAGACAGTAAAGACAGTAAAGACAGTAAAGACAGTAAAGACAGTAAAGACAGTAAAGACAGTAAAGACAGTAAAGACAGTAAAGACAGTAAAGACAGTAAAGACAGTAAAGACAGTAAAGACAGTAAAGACAGTAAAGACAGTAAAGACAGTAAAGACAGTAAAGACAGTAAAGACAGTAAAGACAGTAAAGACAGTAAAGACAGTAAAGACAGTAAAGACAGTAAAGACAGTAAAGACAGTAAAGACAGTAAAGACAGTAAAGACAGTAAAGACAGTAAAGACAGTAAAGACAGTAAAGACAGTAAAGACAGTAAAGACAGTAAAGACAGTAAAGACAGTAAAGACAGTAAAGACAGTAAAGACAGTAAAGACAGTAAAGACAGTAAAGACAGTAAAGACAGTAAAGACAGTAAAGACAGTAAAGACAGTAAAGACAGTAAAGACAGTAAAGACAGTAAAGACAGTAAAGACAGTAAAGACAGTAAAGACAGTAAAGACAGTAAAGACAGTAAAGACAGTAAAGACAGTAAAGACAGTAAAGACAGTAAAGACAGTAAAGACAGTAAAGACAGTAAAGACAGTAAAGACAGTAAAGACAGTAAAGACAGTAAAGACAGTAAAGACAGTAAAGACAGTAAAGACAGTAAAGACAGTAAAGACAGTAAAGACAGTAAAGACAGTAAAGACAGTAAAGACAGTAAAGACAGTAAAGACAGTAAAGACAGTAAAGACAGTAAAGACAGTAAAGACAGTAAAGACAGTAAAGACAGTAAAGACAGTAAAGACAGTAAAGACAGTAAAGACAGTAAAGACAGTAAAGACAGTAAAGACAGTAAAGACAGTAAAGACTGTAAAGACTGTAAAGACAGTAAAGACAGTAGAGACAGTAAAGACAGTAAAGACAGTAAAGACAGTAAAGACAGTTAAGACAGTTAGGACAGTGAAGACAGTGAAGACAGTGAAGACAGTGAAGACGGTGAAGACGGTGAAGACGGTGAAGACGGTGAAGACGGTGAAGACGGTAAAGACGGTAAAGACCGTAAAGACAGTAAAGACAGTAAAGACAGTAAAGACAGTAAAGACAGTAAAGACAGTAAAGACAGTAAAGACAGTAAAGACAGTAAAGACAGTAAAGACAGTAAAGACAGTAAAGGCAGTAAGGACAGTAAAGACAGTAAATACAGTAAAGACAGTAAAGACAGTTTAGACAGTAAAGACAGTAAAGACAGTAAAGACAGTAAAGACAGTAAAGACAGTAAAGACAGTAAAGACAGTAAAGACAGTAAAGACAGTAAAGACAGTAAAGACAGTAAAGACAGTAAAGACAGTAAAGACAGTAAAGACAGTAAAGACAGTAAAGACAGTAAAGACAGTAAAGACAGTAAAGACAGTAAAGACAGTAAAGACAGTAAAGACAGTAAAGACAGTAAAGACAGTAAAGACAGTAAAGACAATAAAGACAGTAAAGACAGTAAAGTTTAAAAAATTAAAGAGTTTAATAAGCTTCCATCTAAAGCCACATTTATATATAAGGTTAAATTTTGCTTATATTATAAACTTTAAATTAGTTAAAGATACTCGCTAATTCTGCTTTATGCGTACAATCTGTTTGAAATTTGGGATAATCCACAAAACTAGTATTTAATTTGCTCTTAGACCAAAAGTGGTGTGTATGCATTACTAGGGCATCCTGGCGCCATTTTTTAACCGTGACGAAGTAGATGTAAGCTATATCACGTAGAATATTAGAGCTCTGCATTTGGAATCGGTAAAGTTTGTTTTGTGAAGAATATGGGAGTATTTCTCTTAGATCACACTGCAAATGCACTCAATCGAAAGAAAATTGATAATGTGAAAGATTTTGGTATGTGCGGCACCGCACGCTTAGCAGCCATTTGTCATATGTGTTATATATTATACTACAATAATTATTATGACCAATGTTTGTTTACTTTTAAGGAAACTGTTATTCTTTAATAATTTTTATTATCACGTTTTCGGTATTGCCGCCACCGCCAGAGTCTCGACGTGTAGCCGACTGGTTGCTTGAATTACTGTTCTGTTATATTATAATTATACAATAAATTTCAAAGTGAATTTAGATTATTACTTACTTTAGCAATCGTAAATTGAACCAGAAATACATCACATGGTGGCAGCGTACGACTTTGTTGAGATTAAGAACAGGAAAAGTTTTTACACGCGGTTCGCGGTAGATGAATTGTAATTAAAACAGAAATAATTGATTAAAATGCGCGATCCTATATGTTCAAGAGTTCCAGATGATCTGTCTTTTGCAGGTGACATAGAAAATAATTGGAAACTTTGGAAACAAAAGTTTGAATTTTACCTGTTAGCGAGTGGAAAAAGCGACAAACCTGAAAAGGTAAAGGTTGGTGTATTATTAAACTTGCTTGGTGATGAAGGCCTACAAATATATAACACATTCGAATTTGCTAAAGCTGACGATAAAAATGTTTTACCTACAGTGCTGCGAAATTTCGATAAATATTTTAACCCCCATCAAAAATTTAGTGTTTGAACACCAAGTTTTTCAAACTGGATCAGGAACCTAATGAATCAATAGACCAATTTGTAACAGCATTGCGAAAACTTGTTTCGACGTGTGATTTCCAACAAAAGAATGTTTTAATACGAAATCGTACTGTACTGAGCATTAAAGATTTCAGAATACAGGAAAAACTATTGCAGTATACTGATTTGAAATTACCGGACGCATTACAAATCTGCAGGTCAATGAAAAGCAGTGTACAAAAGCAGAAGGAAATTTCAAACACTTCTGCAACTGTTGATAGTTCTGTTGATGCTATAAATAAAATACGATTTCCAGCTCGCAAAGCTGATGGTGGAAATACAATTAAACACAAGCGTCATAAGACGTGTTGGAGTACGGACGTGTTTAAGTGCAGTGAAAGTAATTAAATTAATTTAAATATTCAATGAAGTAATGATATTTATCTTTGAACTATTTGTGAATCCTATAGTAAGGTTTGTCATGTAAATGTTTTAGGGTTGCTGCAACGTGCGTATTTACTGTATTTAGTAGTGTTCGTAAACTTTAACTTAAACAAATATTTATTTATTTGTTAGCCTAACGTTATCGTTAATAGGAATTTATTTAAATGATGTACGGGATTTAACACCATGGTTCGTTTAACGTGTGATTCCCAGATTAGCCGCTCAAAACCAGGTGTTATTTGTGCCGGCTTTTGTGGTCAGAATAGTTATCATATCAGCTGTGTTGGTATTCCACCTGATGTTTTCAAAAATTTGAAATCGTATGGACTCTTATAGTACTGCAATGATTGTTATTCTGCTGCTTCTAATTTTAACAAATATCTCTCAGAATTTATTGATGGGAAATTAAATGATGTTGTTAAAAACATTGAATCACTGTTTTCTGTTGTTAAAGAAGAAATCATGGTTTTAGCTAATGATAAATTAAAAACAATGATTCCACTTAGTTCTGAGAAACCATCATACACTCAAATAGTTAACAATGTTCCTCATTCCATGGTGATTGTTAAACCAACGGACTCTACTCAGAACAATTTGCAAACTAAGACTGATCTTATGACCAATATAAAGCCTAGTCAACTGAATATACACGTATCTAGGGTTAAAAACACTAGAGATGGGGGAATTCTTATTGGCTGTAGTAATGCTGATGATGCGGCCAAATTTCTAACTGCTGCAAATGCTAGGCTTTCTGAATCCTATGATGTGAAACGTGTACGCGCTAATATTCCTAAAATTAGAGTAGTCGGGATGATCGTAAAATATGAAGTAGATGAACTATTGTCATTACTTAGGTCACAAAATGATGTTTTTCATTTGTCCTCTAATTGTAAGATCGAGAGAATTTGGGCTACTAAGAAGAATGAGAAAATCTTTCAAGCTATATTGGAACTTGATTCTGAGACTTATAACAGAGTCATTGCATTACAGCATCTTTTTGTTGGCTATGATGTATGCTCTGTCTTCGATGCAGTTGATCTTGATCTATGCTATAAATGCTGTGGTTACAATCACCATCAAAAGCTATGTACGAGAAATATTGCTTGTCCAAAATGCGCATTATCTCATCAAATTAAAGATTGTCCCCCAAATTCCAAAACACGTTGCATTAACTGTGTTAACGCTAGAATTGCAAATACTGATCACTGTGCGTGGGATCATACCAACTGCACTGTTTATCAAAAAAAGGTTACCCATCACAGAAATTCTATGTTGGGTAAGTAGCAATTAATAAGTAATCCTTATGATCCAAACAAATCGTTTAGAGTGCTTTATCAGAACGTTAGAGGTTTAAATACTAAGCTTCAAGCACTTTTTAATTTTTCGATTGAAGCTGACTATGATGTCTTAGTACTCTCTGAAACCTGGTTGAATTCATCTGTTTACGATGCTGAAATGTTTCATGAAAACTGGGTGGTGTTTCGCTCCGACCGTAAGCTTGCGCTCACTAACCGTGCAACTGGAGGAGGTGTATTATTAGCACTAAAAAAGGATTATATTGTTACGCAATTGGAGGTATCTGAATTATCTTCTCTAATACCTACAGTTGACATAATAGGTCTGAAACTATTAATTCAAACATGTAACTTATATATATTCGTCGTATATTTTCCTCCTGCTACTAATTATGAAACTCGTGATGTATTCTATAGCTTTATTAATAACTCTGAATGGACTCACTGTGGAAACAAATTATTAATATTAGGTGATTTCAATTTACCTACTTTCTACTCTAGTCGTTTAAACAAATCAATGAGTACTTACAACATTACTGCATTAGACAACTTTTGTGCGTATTTAGATCTACACCAAGTTAATTCTATTCTCAATGCTAACGGTAGGCTGCTTGACCTGGTGCTCTGTGAATTGGATACTGTTGTCACACGGTCGCTAGACCCATTTCTTCCTGAAGATGGTCACCATCCACCATTGGACATAGTGCTGTCCCTGTCTCAGGGCAAAACATTTTCCTGTGTTACATAAACTTGTATATAACTATAAGAAGGCAAATTTAGTTCAATTGTACAGTGATCTTTGCAACATAAATTGGGATAGTTTATCTGAATTTAGTGATATTGATGAAGCTTGTAATATGTTCTATTTACTCTTAGATTCGGTGATTGCTGCATATGTACCAAAATTAGGTGACCGTGGTAATGCTAACCTACTACCCTGGTTTAATCGACAAATTGTCTCGAATATCAAAATTAAAAATCGTTTTTTACGTTTGTACAAAAGAACTCTTGACAGGAATGCTTATGATCAGTTTAGTTGTTTGAGAAGTAAAATTAAACATGACATTTCCGTGTGCTATCAAAACTATTTAATAAAAATAGAAAGCAGCATACCAGGTAACCCCAATCGCTTCTGGAGCTATATAAATGCTCAAAAAAAAACCAGCAGAATACCTAATACCATGAGCTATGGCAATAGAACTCTTAGTAATCCGCAACACATAGTTGATTCATTTGGTTCGCTTTTTCATGCTTCTTATATCAAGTCCACATACTTTGAATCTAATTCACTGGACGATACCACTAATGTTCTTAGCTGCGGAATTCCATTTCTTAATGAAGCTGATGTTTTAAAGACGCTAATGAAACTAAAACCTAAGGACACTAGGGGAGTGGATAATATACCCGCCTTCTTAGTAAAGGATTGTGCAGTGATTTTTGTTAAACCACTTACCTTACTCTTTAATTTAGCTTTTAAAATGAAACAATTTCCGCAATGTTGGAGGGTCTCTAAAATTTGCCCGGTTTATAAGAAAGGCTCAAAGTTACAAATTGAAAATTATAGGCTTATTACAATTATGTGTAATTTTGGAAAAGTCTTTGAAATTGTTATTTATAATATACTTGCATCTCATGTTAAGTCTCTAATATGCCCTGAGCAGCATGGATTTGTACCAGGTAGATCTACAGTTACTAACCTTGTTTGCTTCACTCAATATGTTGCAGAACAACTTGATAATGGAGGTCAAGTTGATGTTTTGTATACTGACTTTTCAAAAGCCTTTGATAGAATTGATCACGGAATTTTAATCACTAAACTTTCTAAAATTGGACTCACGTTATCTTTCCTAAGATTTTTTGAATCATACTTAAGTAATCGTAAGCTGTGCGTGGAATATCATGGTCATCAGTCGTTTGACTTTGTAGCTTCATCCGGTGTACCTCAAGGCTCCGTTCTTGGGCCTTTGTTATTTATAATCTTCATTAATGACATCGTTAGTCATTTGTCTTGTTGTTCTCTTCTCTATGCTGATGATTTAAAATTGTTTACATCTAAATTATCAACAGATGACTGCAGGAAACTTCAAAATGATCTAGCTAGCTTGTATTATTGGTGTAGTAACAACAATCTACCTTTAGATATCTCGAAGTGATATACCGTTAGCTATACACGTAAGATTAATCCTATTTCTTACACATACACCATTGAGAATGTTTCAATTAGTAAGTGTAGTGTTTTAAAAGACCTCGGTGTCAAATTTGACTCAAAGCTTACCTTTATTGAACACATTACAACCATTCAAAAGAAGCGTACAAAATTTGGGATTTGTACTCAGAAATGGTTATCATCTTTCTCAATCTATAACTATCTCTGCCCTGTATAATGCATTTGTGCGCAGTAAGATGGAATATGCCTCTGTTGTTTGGAGCCCAGGATATGAAGTACACAGTTGGGTGTTAGAGAAAATTCAGAGACGATACGCTAAGTTTCTGTGGTTTAAGTCTGATGGTACTTATCCTCAGCGTTGCTTTCCTCAGGATGTTCTTTTAAATAGGTTTGGATTAAACGATCTACGTACACGTAGAAAATTCTACTCAGTCAGTATGTTGTATAAGTTACTTAACAATCTGATTAACTGTCCCAATTTATTAGGTCAACTTTACTTTCATACACCCAACGTTAAAACTCGCTTAGCGTCTTTATTTTATGTAAAAACTCCTAGAACAAATATATTGAAATTTTCTCCTGTTAATGTTATGGTTCTAAATTATTTTGATATTCGGGACAATTTTGATTTATTTTGTGACTCTTTGCCACAATTAAAAGCTGGTATGCTATAGATATAGGGACTTATTATAATTTGTGTTGCTGCATATGAAATGTACCTTATTTTGTTATTTTTTTTTTGGTATACATCCTGTAATTGGCTTGTCTGTCGGATGTATTTTTTTTCTATAAATAAATAAATAAATAAATAAATAAAAGTACTGAAGGTTCAAGTTTCGGTGAAAGTTCATCTCGAAATAATAATTATGGTATTCGCATACTTTGCTCTAGATGTGGATATAATCATCATAAAGGAAAATGTCCTGCCTGGAACCATTATTACAGCAAATGTAAATTGAAAGGTCATTTCAGGAAATTTTGTCAGTCTAAACGGGTTCATGAAGTTATTGAAGAATGTTGGGAAACTACTGAAACTGAAGATCATATCGTATGGTCTGTATCGTAGAAGTCTGTTGATTCTGTAGAGTGGTTAGGAAATGTAGACATAGAAGGGTCTAAAATTGAATTAAAAATTAATACTGGTAGTCAGGTAAATATCTTGAGCTTCAATTTTAAAAAGCTAGGTAATAGCACTAGCGAATGAACAGAAACTCCTACTTCTTTGTATTTATATTCTGCCCATACAATCAACATTATTGGTGAGGTAAAGCTAAATTGCTGGTTTAAAGATGTAAACGACAATTATTCTTTTTGTATTCTTAAGCCTTATGTTACATCTACTTCCATATTGGGTTTAACTGCAATCAATAACTTGAATATTATAAAAAATAGCATATGCAAAGTCGACAGCACAAATGTACAGATAATACTTGACAAGAATAAATCCGTGTTCTCAGGTATAGGTAAAGTAAACCGGAAATACAAAATTTCTCTTCAGGAAACTGCTATACCACGAGTTAGTACTCCTAGCAAAATTCCAATTTCTATTACAAATAAGGTCAAGGAAAAAATTAATATAGTGGTCGAGAAGGAAATTTTAATTCCTACAACATAACCAACCGAGTGGGTACATCCGTTAGTGATTGTGACTATAGCAAATGGCGATAATAGGCTATGTATGGACTCTAGATCCTTAAATGCTTTTATTAAAAGGGAGAATTTTCAAATCCCAACACAAGATACTCTATTTGCGGAATTAGCAGGTTCTAAATATTTTACACTACTAGATACATCTTCTGCATTCCTACAGATACCTCTTGATTACGATAGTTCACTATTATGTACAATAGCTACACCGTTTGGTAGGTTTCGTTACTCAAGACGTCCTATTGGGTTATCTAGTGCTCCTGAAATATTTCAACGGTTTATTCATGATACTTTATCAGGTATTGCTGGTGTTATCTCATATTTTGATAACATTTTGGTATTTGGGAAAACCCAAGATGAGCATAATAAAAATGTAGACATTGTGTTGATGAAAATATCGAAAAGCGGTCTTACACTTAATAAATCTAAATCACAATTTTGTCAGCCGAAAAAATTTCTTGGGCTTATTATATTGGCTAAGAGTATAGCTCAAAACGCTGAAAAAATCAATTCTATAATTAGCATGAATCAACCCAAAAATAATAAATATCTGCAACGATTTTTTGGTATGAATGTATATTGGGCGAAATTTATCCCAAGAAACTGTTCCACTTAGGCATTTACTCAGCAAAAAGTCAGAGTGGTATTGGTCTGAAAATGAAGACGTTTGTTTAATAAATTAAAAGAATTGGTAACAACTGCCTCCGTACTATCATTTTTTGATAATTTAAAACCTATTACTTTATCGGTTGACGCAAGCCCATATGGTCTTGGAGCGATAATCCAACAAGACAAGCATGCTATAGAGTATGCATCTGTTTCTCTTACCGAGACACAGCAACGTTACCATCATATTGAGAAGGAACTCCTTGCAGTTGTGTATGGTTGCGAGCGTTTTCACTTTTATCTGTTTGGAAGAAAGTTTGTTGTGCAAGCAGATCATAGACCGCTAATTGGGCAGCTGAAAAGACTTACTGACAAACTCTCTTCTAGGATTCAAAGATTGTCAATTAGGTCACTGCGATATCAGTTCGATTTAGTTTATGTTGCAGGAAAGCAACAGCAAGTTGCGGATCCGATAAAAAAATCTATCCCGCATAATTCCTGGAAAGTAATATGATGGTTTATTGTGTTATATCAACCGATAAAACCAAAGAGGATTTGCTTAAAAAATCCATTGAGGAAGACCTAGTTCTTTCCAAAGTTGTCTCCTATTGTATGAATGGTTGGCCCAACCACAAAAGCTCAATAGATTGTGATAGAGTGTGAAACTCTATTGGGATATAAAAAATTTCTTATATGTACATAAGGAGATCTTATTTTTCAAACTTGTTAGACTTACCAGACTTGTTATACCTCAGAATCTCAGATGTGAATTCATTGAGATTCAGCATAAATCACACCAAGGTGTAGTCGCTACAGAAAATCTTGCTCAACAAGCTATCTTTTGGCCAAGTATAATCTGTGAAGAGTTGATTTTTGGCCGTGTACACGAACTTTTCAATAAAATCCAAAAGAGAGTATTCTCGTGTAAAATAATGTAACATTTAAAAAATCTTTATAAAAATTACAGCAGAGCGCTTTCGCCGCTAGCCATCTTCGGTGCCATATCAACTTAAAGATGGCTAACGCCGAAAGCGCTCTGCTGTAATTTTTATAATGATTTTTTAAATATTACATTATTTTACACGAGAATACTCTCTTTTGGATTTTAAGGTATAACCTATGACATAGAAACAGTCGTTTTAAACCGTATGTTATTAAACAGTACTCTCGAAGTAACTCCAGAGAACCATTGACTCCCCACAAAATTCCCAAATTACCGTGACAAAAGGTAGGGATTGACTTTAAGTCTTTGGGTACCCTAGACTTTATAGCTGTTATTGCCTATTATAGCAAATTTCTTGTCTACGAAATAGTAAACAAAACAGCAAGTAGCGTTATATCTTCGCTAAAAAATATTTTTAGCATAAACGGAATACCCCAGATAATCTTTTCCGATAATGGCCTTGCATTTAACTCGAATCAGTTTTACGACTTCTCTAGCAAATATAATATTGAGTTTAAAACATCCAGTTTACGTTTTCTTTGTTCTAATGGAATGATTGAGAGAGCAGTTCACACTGCAAAGAGCTTATTAACTAAAGCTCATCAAACAAAAGAGGATCCGTTTTTAAGTATCCTAAACTATAACATTACTCCAAAACATGACTTGCCTTCACTCAGTTCAATGTTAATGGATAGACGCTGAAGAACGACACTACCTGTCGCTAATAAAATCTTAAAGTGTAGCTTTTTTACAAGAGGCTTACAAAAGCTATTGAAAAATAGGCAAATTATACAAAAGAAATACTTTGATCATCATACGAGAAAATTAACACCACTAAAGCCAAACCAAAAAATTCTTGTTCAAGAAAATACTAGAGTTTGGAAACCGGGCTTTGTACGATCCAAGTCGGGTCCTAATGATTACCATGGTTTAATAGACGATGCAATGTATCGCCGAAATAAGCAACAACTTAGACCTGTGAGAGCACCATCTTTAGAAAATGCTCAGGATCAACCAAAAGTAGACTCTGAAGATGACACTCAACCTAAAAGCAATTATCCGGAGGTAATCCCAAAAAATGTAACTCTTACTCCTCGTGTTCATTGCTCTACTCATGTACCAAACATAAGCACCACTCGTAGTGGCCGAATTGTTAAAGCGCCTGTCAAGTTAGACCTATAAGTGTGTTTAGATGAATTGTTCTTATTCTTATTTTGTCTCAAAAAAAAGACATGTTATATATTCATCATCATCATCATTTTGTTTTCGACCTTACATAAGGTCGGTTTGACGTAGCTATAACTACCTTTCTATTCTGTGCTAATCTAAAAAGCTCTACATGCCATTCACAAACTAAATTTCTAATAATTTGACTAATATAGATTGGTCTAGGTCTTCCTATATCCTTCTATCTTTTTCCTATCCACCTGGCTCTACATAGATATCAGCAACCTGATGGTTGTTCAAGAACTCTAACATGTTTATATGATTACCATTTATAAGGAAATGAACTATAACCTGGTTATCTGCTTCAAAAAGGAAAAATGCTAAATTATATGTTATGGTAAGGCTTAAGCAACGAATCGCTACCAACATGCCAGACCGCTAGCTAATTGTGAGTTATGTTATATATTATGCTACAATAATTATTATGACCAGTGTTTGTTTACTTTTAAGAAAACTGTTATTTTTTAATAATTATTATTATCACGTTTTCGGTATTGCCACCACCGCCAGAGTCTTGACGTGTAGCCGACGGATGTCATGAGCTCGCTAAGCGGTTGCTTGAATTACTGTTCTGTTATATTATAATTATACAATAAATCTCAAACAAAGTAAATTTAGATTATTACTTATTTTAGCAATCGTAAATTGAACCAGAAATACATCACAATATGCTGCAAACGACTGTAGACACGTAGGCATAGCGGGACGGAATTGTCCATCTAAAGCTGTTTTTATGCATGATATATTTAGTAAACGACCACCATTCCACCATCTAGTGGATAATAATTATAGGATAGTTATATGCCAAGATCAAGCGATTAGGTTAAGTGAGAACTTGACGTGATTACAACTGTATGCAGGTTACCAATGACGTTTACAATGACATCACCGAGGAATTATTCATTGATAGTCTCAAGTTAAACGTAAACACAACTTTCCGAACAATTTATTTACATTAGATTTGCTGAAATTTAATAAATCATCTACATATTATTATTTCATATAGTCACTAAAACCTACACGAATATCCTGCTCAAAAGGAAGATTCTAGAAACAAGTTATGACTGATAAAACATCTGCGGTCGTAGAAAGCCCTCGATTTGTTACTCTAGCTTTCTAAACAGATCCAAAAGATTCTGTTGAAGAAAGACTCAGCTTTAATTGATAATAATCATATCACTAACATGTGCTTGCGCTTAAGGTAAAATATTATCCACCCCACTGTTTATAACTAAATCCTGATAAAAGCAATTACGCTGAAATGTATGAATTACATTTAAAAAATATTTACTTGATTATCGTGCATTTAAACATACTGCTATAATCGTAAGAAATAGTTCACAGAGAGATCAACAGCTTATGCAAAATTAGACATGAAATCAAAGAACGGACTTAGTGCAAATTACATGATTGAATTATAAAACAGTCACTGCTTAGAAAAATCGTTAACAACCCTTTCTTAAAGTTGCTGCCATGTTAAAGCATGTTTTCTTTTAAGTGTAAATGGACATAATTTTGAAATAAACGATGCGTTTCTTTACCATGTGGTGCATTTTTAGTGCTGTCCTTAACTAAGTGCAAGGTACACTGAGAAGTAGCCGACACTTTGTCTTTAGCACTTTGATGAGTGAGACTGGATTCCCAGGTCTAACAGGTGGCGACGCAACCTAAAGGTATGGGTGTCCAGTGTGTGTCCTGAAATTATTATCACTAGTAAATTGCATTGTACTTTTTTTTAAACTGCATAAATATTTATTACGGATTTAGAAAAAAACATAGTACATATCAATAAGCTGATTTGTATTTAGTTCGTGATAACTTTTCACGTACATTTGTATAATTATGGGTAATTTGTTGTTTCACCGTCTACTTACTGTACCAGTACAGGTATTTGGCTTAGATTAAAATAAGTATTATGTTTCGTATTAATACTTCTAGGTGCTTTGATTTTATGAGTTGATGAATTTATTTGTGTTTACCATCTTAATAAATGTATGAAGTTACAAGCTCTGTTCACTATTCACCGACCGACTAGACTGAGGCATTATATACTTCGTGAGAAAAGTTGAGAAGCACTTCAATTAACGCCGAACGTAGGTGCTAGATGTAAAGGCGAACGAGATAGTACTTCAACTACCAACGCTACACGTGCAAGCTGCATAACTTGGATATACCCAAATTGGGACCAATAGATATTTTTGTTAACGATGACAAAAATCTGTGAATATTTATTTGTGAGGGTTTATCTTTAACAGCAGGCAGTTGGTAAATGTAGGTCTGTGTTTATATAGGGTTAAAGCTTTTGTAAAACAAATTGTTAGAACGATGCCTAACACCTATTAAGTTATGCAAATAAGAAGTGTTTAAGGCGTCGAATTTGTACTAGCAAGATTTTGGTCTTATTTGTATAAAATGTCACTTAAAAGTAGGATTAATGATGACGGAGATGAGATTGTAAAAATGAATGAGACAATAAATTATCGATAGTGAATAAATTAGAAGACATGGAAACTAGCGGAAGGCTTGTCTGAAATGCGATGGAGCAGTAATCAATTAGCTCAAACTGTAGCGAGAAATTTAGGGATTAACAGCGACGGTACCACATAACTTAAAGTTTGCGATCGGGATTATATTTTTGTTTATGGAAGAAGTTAGATTGATTGAATTTGTCTTGGATTGGGGCGGGGGAGGCGTTGCACCCTATAAGATTTCATAAAAAATTAAAAAATTTAATGGAAAAAGCATGCGTTACCAAGCGCGATAGATTAGGAATGGCGTTGAATTGTTGAAAAGGATCTGCGCGTAATTTGGGTGCAGCGAAAGAAAGTAGTTTCAAAAATTTAGAAAGCTGAGAGTGTTTTAAGAATAGTTATTGAAGTATTGACAAAGAGCGGGAATTGTTTTTAGAAATTAAATACGGAGAACATAAAGGTGGTAGTCGATGAGACTCTTTATTCGGATGGGTAGGATAGGTCGTGTTCTTCATACAAAATATGGAGAAAGAGCAATTTACACACTTGTTAGTTAAACATTTTTCACTTGAGGTACAGGGTGAAAACTTTGTTTCAAGTTTGAAGAATATGGAGGTTGTTAATGCTTTTTTGCGTAATCTTGTTTTTACATTTACTTAGGAATCGAACTTCCGAAATTATAATAGAACAATAAATAGAGACGTAGAGGATAATAATTATAGGGATGATAATAGAAGGATTGACAGCAGTAGAAATCAAAATGCGAATTTTAGAGATTAAAGAGAGAGAGGAAAATGTTTAGTTAAGATAGGAATGATCAAAACGATAACAATTTTAATGCAGTTCGGCCAAGTAAGAGAGACGTGGATAGAGAAAGCGTAACAAATAGTAGAGTTGTAGGTCAGTAGGGTCTATTCAGATTAGTGAACTTATTGAATGCAAATGAAGGCGAAAATGAGCCAATGGAGAAGGGTGAAGCTTTATTATCGCCAGTAATTATAGCTAGTTGGTTTGGTACGGATGTCGAGATTTTAATTGAATTCGGATCGCAATGTGGCGCGGTTTCCAAGAAGTTTTTAAATGCTTTAAGTGGGTTTGTTGAACTGGAAACATTGCCGGTAAATAATATGTGGATATTAGTTCAGGTTAGAGCAAAAAGAAATCATAAATACGCAAGTTCTCCTACCACTAAGGATAAATAAAACGTATTTGATATACGTTTCGTAGTAATTACGAGACTTAACGAAAATATTGGTTTGCAGCATAAAAAGACCCTTAGATCTTGATAATGGATTTTGAGTGCACCATCGGAAAAGTTAACGATTAAAATGTTTTGTGAGGAGAAAAAGGAAAAACAGTTTGCGATAAATTTAATACGCAAAGCAGAGTGGTAGACGGTCAGATATCGGTGTTTAAATTTCGGAGATGCCCGGAAGTAATAAATGGTGCAAACACGCAATTCCAATGCGCGATAACGCACTCTTTTTTTAAAGCAATATCAAATTACTGTTGCACGCCCCGCACATTGCTTAATGTTAAATCGACGAATTGACGACGTCCATAGTTATTTCGATTACTCAAACTGAATACGTATCACCGTTAACGGCAGTTCTGGTAAAGGATTAAAGTGTACGCGTGTGTTTGGACACACAATTTTTGAACTTGCGAATGGAAACAGACCATAATATTCCACCACGGCCGGACGAAATTGTAATAAGATTTCGAGAAGGACAGTCTCTATCGACATTGGATATGACGTCGTTTTACTACCAAATTACAATCAGAGAGCAATTATGTGTTTAATGTGTTACCATTTGAATTACCAACACCAGTTGCTAGTTTCACAAGGGCTTTGAGTAAAGTTTTAAGTCCGGACGTTGATAATTTTGCGCTGATGTACGTAGATAATCTATTGGTTTATTCTTAGAACATATTCTATGGAACATATTTGGAAATTGTCTTTTCAAAGTTAGGGAAAGCAAATGTAACATCGAAATTGAGGGAAATTGAGGGATGAAGGTTATTTGGGATTTTTCAGGATCACGTAACGTGCGGGAGCTACGACGATTTTTAGAACTTGTTAACTATAATCGACGTTTCGGTAGGAATTTTGTAGATTTAACTATTCTATTAGTCAAATTGCTTAGAAAGAATGTTCAATGGGAGTTGGAACAGTTTGAAGAAAGATACATTTATGAATATAAAAAGCGCCTACCTTGAGGCTGCAATGGTTAGCCATCCCAATTTAGCTAAATTTATGTAGATTAGAGCAGATAGTTTTGATATGGGGTTAGGCTGCTATCTTTATCAAGGAACTCTAGTGTCAGGTGACGAAAAAGTTTTAGTCTACGGAAATAAATCGTATGCTGTGTTGTGCCGAGGTGCGGTATGTTACTATTGAAAAAGAAGTCTTAATGATTGTTGACGCATTAAGATTTTGGTGGGTATTTGTATTAAGACGTCTAGTAGTAGTTGTGTCAGACCTTAAGGCGTTATCTTTTATTATGTATTGTTCGTTGAAAACTCGATGAGTATTTTTCATACAAGAATACGATTTCAACATACAATATTGTATGGGTGGTGAAAACGTTGTGGCAGATGTATTGTTTAGACGGTCTTGTCCCTTAGGCTGCTCATACTTAAATTAACACGGAATTTTGTAAACATTCGAAATAATTTAAAAACAATCACAGAATATCAAGCTAAATTAATGGTATGTGAATCGGCCAAATGCTATTGCAAACGAAATATGGAACCGAAAATATCACCAAGTGGTATAAATTGCACAAGGGGATATTATTTAGAAGGGATGAACAAGGAAGTGGGTATTTTCAATTGTGTCCCGAAAAAATCCAGTAATAGGTTTATTTTGCAGCAGCATTTGACATA
Source organism: Platerodrilus igneus (assembly GCA_036346225.1). Classification (NCBI taxonomy): domain Eukaryota; kingdom Metazoa; phylum Arthropoda; class Insecta; order Coleoptera; family Lycidae; genus Platerodrilus; species Platerodrilus igneus. Next base: position 9,643,262 of record JARFIW010001325.1, on the reverse strand, counting down.
GGGCATTTCGGCTATAAAAAATTATGCGCACATGCGTACAACATTCTATTGACCTAAAACGTTAAGACACATACGACAGATGGTTATATCGTGCGAGATTTGCCAAAAGTGTAAGGTATCTAAAACCAAGTGGGGCTATTTAATTCAATCGTTTGTAGGAAACCGGGAGAGTTGATGCGTTGTGTATGTCTAGGGAAGAGAAGGTGGGTGCACACAGTTATCGGTAGTAGTGGATTCTTTCACGCGTTTTACAAAATTGTATCCGCCGAAAAATACTACGAGTAAGAGTATAATTAATAAACTGTCGATCAGTTACATGAATGAGGTCTTGGTTGCGAAAGCTGTATTATTAGATAACGATACACAATTACACTCAAAAATTTGAGTTATTGCCATGACGAAGAGAAATATCAAAAAGTTGTAGACGTCCATCTATTTTACACAAGAGAATCCCAGGGAACGCGTTAATAGGGAAGTAAGTAGGTTGATGGGAACATATTGTTTTGCAAAGCATATGAAACGGGTGTATGATATATCTAAGGTACGATTATGTTTGAATTCAGCAGTTCATGATGTGACTGGTGATAGTCCTTCATTTTTGATGCTTGGGGTAGAAGCTGCAAGTAACATTCTTGATTTCTCTAGGAAAAATATATTGAGAAACACGGCTTAAAATGTTTCTGGGAGTTGTCGTATGAACGTGCTCGTTCAAAATACACAAAGAAGCACGAAAAGTATAATCGTGAGGTAGTAGTGGTAAAATTAAAGAAAGCTGACATGGTTCTGTTAAAATTCCTCCAATGTCTTACGCAGAGAGATCGGAAATCCATAAATTCTTTTTTTTATACGTTGGTTCATACGAGGTCTTGGAACAATTAAATACTAATGCATATTTGTTGAAAGGTTCAAGTGATGAAATGGTAGCTCCTCGCAATATCATAAGTTTAAAGAGGTTCCATTCTGTGCCTGACAATATTTAATTAGTTTGAAGTTGGAGGAAGCTATTGTGGTGCATTTTTAATGACGCTGTTCTTAACTAAGTGCGATGTATGCGGAGAAGTAGTAGACAGTCTGCCTTTATCACTTGAATTGTTGATATCGGATACCAAAGTCTAGCAAGTAGCGACGCGACCTAATGATTCGGGTGTCCAATGAGTGCCCTGAAATTATTATCATTAGTAAGTTGTATCGTAGTTAGGTCTTGATAATTATTCAGGTGTATTTGTACATTGTGGATACTTTCTTTTTCAGCCGCCTACTGTATTAGTGTAGGTATTTAGTTTAGATTAAATTAAGTACTCTATAACACATTAATACCTCTAGGTAGACGTCTTGATTTTAAGAATTGAGAAATTTATTTGTATTTACCACCATACTGTATCTATGAAGTTACTTGCCCTGTTTATTATTGATCGACTGACTAGGTCGAAGCATTGTAAATTATTGCTCGATAAAAAACATTTTCGTTAGAGAGCTTGAAAAGCACTTAAACCTAAAGGAAACCATGCCACCTAATTTAAATATAAGGTACAAATTTATAAAAACGCATTATTTTAATATTTGGGGTCCCAAAAGCCGAATGATTAAACGCAGTTGTTGCATATTCTAACTATTCTCATGTTGCAATTACCTTTCTATTGTGATTTCAGAGTTAGTGTCTGTTAGAGAAGTGACGTATTATTCAAGAATTTCAAATTTGTATAATTCAGTTTAGATTTGAATATATTCTTCTTAATTTTCTTTGAGTATTAAACCACTCATAGTTTTAAAATCAACTTTATTTACGTTTCGATCCATGACCTAGGATCGTTGTCAAAATAATTATTTTGACAACGATCCTAGGTCATGGATCGAAACGTTAATAAAGTTGATTTTAAAAACTATGAGTGGTTTAATACCCAAAGAAAATTAAGAAGAATGCTAAACAAACCACAACAAACATACAGGGAGATTTGAATATAAAATTGGTACTTGTTGCAGTATTACAGAAAATAGCCACGGTATTAGAATTTTTGTACCAATACTTTATAATTCTATTAACACAAAATTAGTATTCAAGTTGTGATAGGTTATTCGCAAACTGATAGAAGTATAACAATATTTATCTATTTCATGTGATTTAGTCAAGCAGTGTTGATATCAACGATTTTGCAATGCAAATTAAGAAGCACCGTCAATCACCATTTTATAAAAACATCGAAGCTGTTACTTTTAATTGATTTGGTGGTAGAATGTCTTTGATATCCGCTTAGGGAGAATTGGGACATTTAGAGTGCGACTTATCTTAGTGTTGTCAATGCGATTTCATACAAATCCGAAACACTGTCATCAAAGTAGCTACAGTCGATTTAATCATTGTAATTTAACTTATAGGTCTCAAAAACAGAGACAGAAGCGCATACTGCTTGCATTTCAATTGCAGTTCTTCGACAAACATTTCCTGAACGATCAAGTTCTCATTTCGATGATACTATTTAGTCCTGGCGTTCCCCGAACCTTCAATTTCTAGACTTCTTCTTTGAGGCTTACAGTAGAGCATAATTGGGGCTTCTGTGACCACATTTCCACCAGCATCCACATTTCCACACACATCTGGACCAAATTTACATGTAAATTCCCATAAGGAGCAAATGAGGAGATTCATCTCCACATTTCCACAAGCATCCACATTTCCACAATTACCATAAAGAGCAAATAAGGGGATTCATCTCCACATTTCCACAAGCATCCATATTTCCACACACATCTGAACCAAATAGTTTTCTTCGTCTAACCAATGCATCTTTCGAGATAACCCTACCTTGTTTGGTATCAATTAATATTAGATTTTTCTCAGCTACCCGAGTCTCTAGGAATTTCTTAGATTGCATCATCCCCCAGGAAGCTACGCCATTTTTAAGATTTTCTGCCGATAACGATTTTTTGACCGTCCTTATAAATTTTTTAGTCATGCAATACATCTTTTTAGTCTAGAATTTTACACAGAATTTGAATCTGCAAACAGATTTAAAATCGGACCATCCCTTACAAAGTTACACTTTAAAGCTCTCAAACCTCTAAATTTTGCTCTTTGCTCCCACATCTGAACCAAATAGTTTTCTTCGTCTAACCAATGCATCTTTCGAGATAAACCTATCTTGTTTGGTATGAATTAATATTAGAATTTTCTCAGCTACCCGAATTTCTAGGAACTTTTTAGATTGCATCATCCCCCAGGGAGTTACCACATTTTTAAGATTTTCTGCATGCAGCGATTTTATGACCGTCCATATAAATTTTTTAACCATGTGACACATCTTGTTAGTCTAGAATTTTACGTAGAATCCGAATCTGCAAACAGATTTAATATCGGACCATCCTTTACAAAGTTACTCCTTTAAAGTCTCAAACCTCTTTAAATTGTTTTGCTCATCTATAACATATGCTTTAAACAACCATTTCCCTAGAAATCTAAACCGCAAAGATTTTAGAAATGAGTTTTTTATAAGCCATAAGTGCTTAATATTTAAAATCATTTTTTCAAACAGTAATGTGCTGTTTTCAGAATGTCGCAAAAACCCATGACTTAAAATTTTTCTGGTTTTAACATAACTACATGCACAATGCTAAATAGTTGGAAAATACGTAGACGAGGACAAACTAATTGCTTTACAATTATGTGACGTATAGTGAAAGTAGCGTAGACCTTTCTTTTTTATTAATTAGCGGCTATATGATTTGAGAAATATATTTCAATGTCATGCATTAGGAAATTCACCTATAATTGCTGGTGATTTACACAATGAACTTTCTATTACGAGCTCGACTAGGAAAATGCAAACTTCATCTTGTAATACAGATCAATTAACGGTTTTCAAACCGTATATAACGCGGTCTAATTATTAAAAACCTATTCTTCCCGCATGCTTTGTGTAAGTTCGTTGAAATTTTCGTTTCGTATAGTGACTTTTTGTGAAAATTTAAGGTAAGTTTACATTTTTTTTATTAAAATAGAACTGAATTTATTTGCAAACACCAATTATTGTTTCTGGAACGTATTTTAAAACATCTAAGACTCGTATAGATTTATATTAACCGGTATTAATTTTCCAAAGTAATGCGCTGTTTTACATATATATTTTTTTCAAATTTTAAAGATAGGCTTGATGCTGCGAATGCAGGTAGTAGAAACACCGGAAACGTTTTCCATGTTATACGGATCGCGTGCATATTAAAAATCCAAAAGGGTTATAGCACACGCACACAAATTGGTTGCAAGCCGTGCAGTAGAAGATGCAGTGCTACTATAAACAATAACTTAATAAAACATTTTAAACCTTTACTAATGGGATACCAAACTTGTTGCCTACAGAATACTTACTAATAAAACAATTTAATTTTAAAAAACTTCTACGTTATATTTTCGGAAATGCCAGACTTGAATATTTTCTTTAGAAACAATCGAATATTGCCAAAAACACTAGAAGAGTGCACAAACGCGGTCGCTAAACCAATTAGCATTAATACCAAGTATTCCGTACTTTCGTAGGTTGTTCATTTCCTAGAACCAAATCTTCCGCATAGCGGTCGGTATCACGTAATTATTTCTAGAACCGGTAAGTACTCAATATCGCCCAAATAGAGAATTAGATGCTCGATGTCTGTCAACTTCCGATTCCCTCGTAAAAAGTAGACAAAACTCGGTCAATCATCTATCTAACTTATACTTCGACTCACCCCCGTTCTGATAATTTACAAACATTTTTCAAACGACAATGGGCTGAGAATTTTTAAACCTCCGAGGGATCTTTAAATCGTGATCAATTACACATCCGAGCTACACGTAAACTAACATTTTGTAGCAACTGTGCACTGTATAATACATGCATATCCCTCCTCTGCGCTACTGCTATTCTTGTAGTTGCTTGAAAAAGTCAGTCGCCCTTTTTACTGCTAGGACCGCTAAAAAGCACCATTCCATACTTTTTTTATAAGTGTAGCACATCGCACACTTTTTTGTCGGATAATTAAATTTTGTTTATGAAGGCCTTTACACTTTCGCTTATTTAAACATCTAATACGTGCGATTAACCACTTTCGATTATTCTAACGGAGACCACCATACATCCTGCCGCACCGTTCTTTTTGAATCCAACGATCCTATGGGCTTCCGCACACTAACACCTGACGTATCTTTCCTACTATTTGTTAAACAAAAACTACCGGTATCGCCATTGTGGACGTAAACAAATGTTTGTGGATGTGTACGAGAGTATGTAACCATATACATTAACCAGTCTAAGCTATTTTATTTAGTCCACGAAAACTATTATTTTTCTAAACCACAATTAATAATCGCCTTTATAGGTTCCACATTTCTACCATTTCCCAATGACTGGTGCTACGTACATGAAAACTTTAATTTCTTATTAGAGAGAATTCTTATTCTCCCACGCACTGCTGCGTAGTTGCATGTCCATTCCTTTTGGAGGTATATGCTCGTTATAGGTTGTAAGACCCTCGGTTTTACTTAACTACACTTCGTGAGACCCTTTTAATCTTTTTAATCGTATCTTTCTCGCCTACAATACAGTAGGACTTAACATTACTACCAACAAATTCTAATACTGGACCCCCATTAAATACGTCTTTAAATTTCCCTACAACTTTTTTGTCGACAAGTGTTATATTGTATCTATTTTGCTAGGTATTAACTAACATTAAATTTTTCTAGGGACCCCAAATCTGTAAATAGATTTTAAATAGGACCACCCCGTACAAAGTTATGCGCTTTAAAGACCCAAATCACTAATTTTGCTCATCTTTATTTAACACCATCTTTAGAACCTTTTTTTGCTACGCAAGACATATGCCTTAACCAACCATCTCCCGAGAAATCTAAAACCGCTGTGTTCCGCGAACACCACGTGGAGATAACACGTATACTCAGTCAACCAGGATAGAAGCAGGAAGGATTTGGAAGGTGGGCGAGGAACTTAAAAATTATGGAATCTTAAAACTAATATACACAATAGATTTACAAAATCTATACAAATATAAACAACTAACTTATATCTTTATGCCTCCATGCGTAGATTGTTGTACTATTAGGAATGATATACCTTTTGTCATCTTCCCTCGATAAACTAATTTTATTATAAAGTTGCGTGTACAAATCGTATTTTTTACTCCGGATACATATGCAGGTAAGTACTCGATACCATCCAAATAAAGAATTGGGTGCTTGGTGACAGTTAACATCCGCTTCCCTCGTGTACGCCCAGACACATCCCAGCTTATGAGCACCCCTGCGAATGCACACCCCCGCCCATGCGCACCCTTGCGCGTGCGCACCCCTGCCCATGCGCACTGTCCATGCACACCCCTCTCTGTGCGACTGCTATTTCGGGGTAACGTCACAGCCTTTTATAAATAAAGAACAATGTTATATACTATTATAAAATGTTTATTCTGACATTATACATAACAAATTTAAAAATATTTAATACCAAGCATGGAGTCATTTAAACTTAATTTTAATGCAAAGTTATACACAGAAGACAGTCCTTTCTTTATGTTTGTTTGGAGTGGTTTTAATTTTATCTAACTTTATTCGCAGCTTAAAATTTAAATCGACACCCAAGTCTTCTATCTCCTTTTCTAGCCAATAGTTTGATACATAGAGTCGTCTAGGTTTTCGAATTGTAAAATGTACCGAAGTTTGCCTCTATACTTAAAGTCTTTGATTCCACCGACAACCAGATCCATTCCTTCGTGTAATTCTTGCAGCTTGTGACAATCTTTTAATCGCAGCTTTCCCACTATATCCTGCATACGTATCTTGTTAGCTTGATCGACTTCTTCTTGTCGGTATTGGAGGAAATCCTTATTCTCCCACACACTGTTGCATAGTTGCATGCCCACCACTTTTGGGAATATATGGTTGTTATAGGTTGTAAGACCCTCGGTTTTAAATGATCCAAAAGGCTCTTTACTAGGCAAATATACAATGTTTAGCGGAACCCCTTTAGGTGTGGTGTACGCCAAGGTTACGAAACCCGCATTCCTTAGTTCGTCTTTGTTATCTGCCATTTTGATGAATACGTTTTTAGAATAACCTTTTAGAAAGTATACGGATTTAGTACCATCCTTTTCTGCAAGAACACCTACATAACTAAAACAGTTTTTTTTACTAACCGCAAATGCATACAGCTTGTACAACCCGGATGTATCTAAGTCAGTCTATCGACACATAAAATAATCTTTTAATTCTTCCTAATTTTCTCTAATAAGATGTTCTTTGTCTAACACGTCTTTGTATTGTTCGCGTATTGTCGCAGTGTTTTCCATGTAGTCCAATTTTTGCCTTTTTGCATCCATTTCCTCTAATTCCAGTTGTCTTTTCCTTCCACTTACAGCGTATGGTATACATAATGGGGCAATTTCCTTTAGCGTAAACGGATAGAGTTTACTACCAATATTTACGCGTGGTCGTACAACCTCTGGGCGAATGTTAGGTGTATTTATCAATCCCAATTTCGAAATGACTATTTCTTTTGGAATTGTAGAATATGGTGTTGCACATTGTGTAAAATATGTACTACCTGCTTTAATGTAGCACTTGTGTAAGATTTTTATTTTATCTGGGCTGTCTTCCTCCTCTACTATCTCCAAATAATTTACAGGTAAATAGTTCAAACTAAAAGCCGAAAGCACATACTTTATCAATTTTTCCCTTTCCTTTGGTTTTTCGGACAACTTAATCTGCAAGCCCGTCAATTTTTTTGTATTACCATTCCCCCAATACACGTACTGTAGTAGGTTATTAAACACTAAACAGCAGCTATTTTGTAGCTTGTCCGATAGCTTACTCCACATTTTGGCAAGTGGTACCGAGTCCATTGGCGCCTTTAAGAAGTATAACTTACTATCTTCCAATAACGCTAAACAGTCTTTTAAGGGATTATACACCCGTTCCGCACTGACATAGCTTCCAATTGCACAGTTGTATATTGTCGCTTCCAATCGCGTAATACCATGTTCTTTGGCCAAAGTAGAAGCAAATGTTTCCCTTAAACGTACATCTGCACAACGTAAAAAACCTAGTATATGATTGCCAAGTTGTTTATTAACACCAGGACTTGTTATCTGACACACAAATTTGTTGTATATCTTAATTCTTGCATTGGTTGTTAGCCATGTTAAACAATCAATTCCCACAGTTTTATCGTTGTCAACTATAATATTACACTTTTCCTCGTATTCGCCCTTATAGCAAAAGTTATGGTTTGTAGTTAAATAATTACACATCTCCATCTTGCTAAATATACCCGCAAAATCTTGGGTTACATCCATGTCAAAAAGATAATAATAATCTTTTTTGAGTCCGTCTAATATATCTGGTAATTCCTTCAATAAAGTTTCCAACTTAACATCTGCTAGTTCCACTTTGTACGGAACACATATAGGATTTTGGAATTTTTTATTAATACATTCGAGGTCTTCTTTTCCGATAATTTCTTTTACTCTCTGGCCCATCTTGTTAGTGCTTTCCAGAGAAAATGGAAGTTTAGCTTTAACACCATGCCTAGCGGAAACAAATCGGTTGAACTTTCTTCGTAGATAGCTGTTAAATGCACCACAAATTTCTTTTTTTAGAATAAACATTCTTTTGTTCGCAGATGTTTGCTCGGCGTCAGAACGGTCGCAAATTTTAACCAACATTATATTGTCACAAAATAGTTCTGTAATTGGTGTGTGTTGTCCACCAGTCAGCATCTGTTCGCCTTCGACATAACGAATATTACCAATATCTGTCACCAGATTATTGTTGCACATATTTTCTGCTAAAAGCCACAATCCAAATCGCTCATTTGTTGGTTTCACTTTATTACCAAGAAGTTGAGGAACGTTAATCACCTTGGAGACGCTCATGTTTACTTTTCTAGCTACTACCGAATACTAAATTGGATACTAAAAATTGCCCCTTATATATCCTACAGAGTGGGTGCGCATATTGCCGAAGATAGCCGAATATGTCGGACACAACCATATCGCCTACATTCTCTTGATTAGGAGCAGGTTTTAAAATTCGGTCTAGGTCGGATTTAATCCGACCTAGGTCGGACTGAGTAGGAATGCGCATCGACATAGGAAATTTAAAGACGTATTTAATGGGGGTCCAGTATTAGAATTTGTTGGTAGTAATGTTAAGTCCTACTGTATTGTAGGCGAGAAAGATACGATTAAAAAGATTAAAGGGGTCTCACGAAGTGTAGTTAAGTAAAACCGAGGGTCTTACAACCTATAACGAGCATATACCTCCAAAAGGAATGGACATGCAACTACGCAGCAGTGCGTGGGAGAATAAGAATTCTCTCTAATAAGAAATTAAAGTTTCCATGTACGTAGCACCAGTCATTGGGAAATGGTAGAAAGGTGGAACCTATAAAGGCGATTATTAATTGTGGTTTAGAAAAATAATAGTTTTCGTGGACTAAATAAAATATCTTAGACTGGTTAATGTATATGGTTACATACTCTCGTACACATCCACAAACATCTGTTTACGTCCACAATAGCGATACCGGTAGATTTTGTTTAACAAATAGTAGGAAAGATACGTCAGGTGTTAGTGTGCGGAAGCCCATAGGATCGTTGGATTCAAAAAGAACGGTGCGGCGGGATGTATGGTGGTCTCCGTTAGAATAATCGAAAGTGGTTAATCGATCGTATTAGATGTTTAAATAAGCGAAAGTGTAAAGGCCTTCATAAACAAAATTTAATGATCCGACAAAAAAGTGTGCGATGTGCTACACTTATAAAGAAAGTATGGAATGGTGCTTTTTTGCGGTCCTAGCAGTAAAAAGGGCGACTGACTTTTTCAAGCTACTACAAGAATAGCAGTAGCGCAGAGGAGGGATATGCATGTATTATACAGTGCACAGTTGCTACAAAATGTTAGTTTACGTGTAGCTCGGATGTGTAATTGATCACGATTTAAAGATCCCTCGGAGGTTTAAAAATTATCAGCCCATTGTCGTTTGAAAAATGTTTGTAAATTATCAGAACGGGGGTGAGTCGAAGTATAAGTTAGATGGAATTTTTTCTACTTTTTACGAGGGAATCGGAAGTTGACAGACATCGAGCATCTAATTCTCTATTTGGGCGATATCGAGTACTTACCGGTTCTAGAAATAATTACGTGATACCGACCGCTATGCGGAAGATTTGGTTCTAGGAAATGAACAACCTACGAAAGTACGGAATACTTGGTATTAATGCTAATTGGTTTAGCGACCACGTTTTTGCACTCTTCGAGTGTCTTCGCCAATCTTCGATTGTTTCCAAAGAAAATATTCAAGTCTGGCATTTCCGAAAATATAACGTAGAAGTTTTTTAAAATTAAATTGTTTTATTAGTAAGTATTCTGTAGGCAACAAGTTTGGTATCCCCTTAGTAAAGGATTAAAATGTTTTATTAAGTTATTGTTTATAGTAGCACTGCATCTTCTACTGCACGGCTTGCAACCAATTTGTGTGCGTGTGCTATAACCCTTTTGGATTTTTAATATTCACGCGATCCGTATAACATGGAAAACGTTTCCGGTGTTCTACTAACTGCATTCGCAGCATCAAGCCTATCTTTAAAATTTGAAAAAAATATATATGTAAAACAGCGCATTACTTTGGAAAATTAATACCGGTTAATGTAAATCTATACGAGTCTTAGATGTTTTAAAATACGTTCCAGAAACAATAATTGGTGTTTGCAAATAAATTCAGTTCTATTTTAATAAAAAAAATGTAAACTTACCTTAAATTTTCACAAAAAGTCACTATACGAAACGAAAATTTCAACGAACTTACACAAAGCATGCGGGAAGAATAGGTTTTTAATAATTAGACCGCGTTATATACGGTTTGAAAACCGTTAATTGATCTGTATTACAAGATGAAGTTTGCATTTTCCTAGTCGAGCTCGTAATAGAAAGTTCATTGTGTAAATCACCAGCAATTATAGGTGAATTTCCTAATGCATGACATTGAAATATATTTCTCAAATCATATAGCCGCTAATTAATAAAAAAGAAAGATCTACGCTACTTTCACTATACTTCACATAATTGTAAAGCAATTAGTTTGTCCTCGTCTACGTATTTTTTAACTATTTAGCATTGTGCATGTAGTTATGTTAAAACCAGAAAAATTTTAAAAGTCATGGGTTTTTGCGACATTCTGAAAACAGCACATTACTGTTTGAAAAAATGATTTTAAATATTAAGCACTTATGGCTTATAAAAAACTCATTTCTAAAATCTTTGCGGTTTAGATTTCTAGGGAAATGGTTGTTTAAAGCATATGTTATAGATGAGCAAATCAATTTAAAGAGGTTTGAGACTTTAAAGGAGTAACTTTGTAAAGGATGGTCCGATTTTAAATCTGTTTGCAGATTCGGATTCTACGTAAAATTCTAGACTAACAAGATGTGTCACATGGTTAAAAAATTTATATGGACGGTCATAAAATCGCTGCATGCAGAAAATCTTAAAAATGGGGTAACTCCCTGGGGGATGATGCAATCTAAAAAGTTCCTAGAAATTCGGGTAGCTGAGAAAATTCTAATACTAATTCATACCAAACAAGACAGGTTTATCTCGAAAGATGCATTGGTTAGACGAAGAAAACTATTTGGTTCAGATGTGGGAGCAAAGATCAAAATTTAGAGGTTAATAATAAAAATAATAATAGGGTTTTATTTCTTACCTTTCATGAAATATATGTGACAATTAATAATAATATAAATAAATAATATACACAGTAAGGTATGAAAACCGATGGTGATCAGATAGCTTCCTACTGAAGGAGAAAGCCCCTGCTCTACCCCACCACCGCGTTTGAATATCGCGTAGCAGAATTCACAAACCGTTTTGTTGATAACACTTATTAAGTTATGGTTGAATACTATCCAATTTTGTGAACACTGTTGTCGCAATGCAAGCTATATCTTAAGCAATTGTTTCAATTATACAATATATTCCTATTTATATAAGAAAGCGCAACGTTATGATAAGCTGACTGTAGCAACACAACCCAAATAAGTAACTAATTAAAAACAAATAAAAAAAATAAAATATATTTGAAGGCTAGTTTTGAAGTTTGAGCCATAGCATCACATTATTTCGAAACGTACCGACCGTCATTTCTTTATAAGTGAGTGGTATTGTATTGTAAACCTTGGTTATATGATATGTAAATGAACGTATATATAATTCCGTGCGATGTCGAGGTATACTCAAAAGGCCTCTGTGGCGTAAATTTAAATGATGTAGATCGGTACGGAAACTAATTTTGTTATAAAGATATGGAGGTGATTTTAGTTGAACAATTTTGTGAAAAAATACAGCCGCGTGCAAGAAACGTCGTTTGTCCATACTAAGCCAGTTAGTTTCCTTGAGTTTGTACGTTATGCGGTCTCGCCGTCGGATACCGTGCACCAATCTCAGACAAGAGTTTTGCATCAATTGGATCTTCCTAGCCGTTGCCACATCAATGCACGGTCCATAAAGAACATCGCAATAGTTGAAATGCGAAAGCACTAATGATTCGCATAGCATTTTCTTGTTCAGAGATCGTCTATTATCATAAATTAATTTTAAACCGCAATACGATTTGCGTAGGCAAAGATTTATGTGTTCTCTAAACCTAAAATCTTTATCCAAAACAACACCTAAATTTTTGTACGAATCCCTAATAGGAATTGCCACATTTTTAACTTTAATGCTTATTTTTTGTAGAGCTGCAGTTCTATTAATATCGGAACCAAAGACTAAAACCGCCGACTTTAAGGGATTGATACTAAGTGAATGTAGTTCAGCAAACTCTGTTAACCGATTTAGATCTTCGTTGATAACATCACATGCAGTTTGAAGTAAAGACGGATTGAACGACAGATAAATTTGTGTATCATCCGCATATTGATGAAAAAAGCAGTGTTTAAGCGCAACATTGCATAAATTTATTGAATACAGTGTAAACAATAATGGCCCTAGTACGGAACCATGGGGGACACCACGTCGGACGGAGCATAGTCGTGAACGATTACCGTCTAATACAACACATTGAAATCTATCAGTAAGGTAACTTTTAATTAAGCTTATAGCACTATTTTCAAACCCGTAATGATTCAATATAGCATAAAGTAATTTATGATCAATTGTATCAAAGGCTTTTGAAAAATCAATTATAACTAGTACTGTAAGTTTACCGTCGTCCGTGGCTCTCAGTAGGTCATCAGAAATATTAAGTAAAGCCGAAGTACAGCTAAAATTACGTCGAAAACCTGATTGATAGTCACCTAGAAGAGAATTTCTATCCAGAAATTGTCGTATTTTGGATTCCATAACTTTTCCAAAATTTTGACACCACTGGCAAAATGCTGATCGGCCTTAAATCTTGCAAGCTTTTGGATTTTTATTTTTGCGATAGGTATAATGTTTGCAATTTTCCACGCTTGCGGAAAAATGCCCTGTATTATCGATGAATTAATTATGTGTGTAATAACGGGTATAAGAAATGGACAGCATAGCCATATTAGAACTATATTTAGGTTATCATTACCGGTTGCTTTAGTTTTGATTGAGTTAATAATTTTACCTACCTCCTCCTCAGAAACAAGCGTAAATGAAAATGTCATACTTAAATTAGATTTTTTATAGCTATACATTTTTAGTGTACTGTTTTTATTTTCCACAACTCCATTTATTGAACTAAAATATGAGTTAATATCATCCACATTTTTAAGTGACTGGGAAAATCACAATTCTTCAGCTTGGAATATATTCCACAGCGTTGTAAATCTTTCCATAACGTTTTTGGATTACTCTTATTTAATGCATTGATGAGATAAGCTTTTTTTTCATTTCTAATCGAAAGTGTGGTTAGGTTGCGAAGTGATTTATAGTATGTCCATTGTTCTAGTTTGCGGTATTTTTTAAAACGTTTGTAGGCTGCATCCCTTATATTCATCAATAACCTCACAACATCGGTTATCCATGGAGATTTGTGTTTCCTAAATACAGACGTTTTAAGGGAGCATATATGTCAAAAAGAGTAATTAGGTTTTATTAAAGTATGTTATTTTTTCATCTACGTTATTTAGGGAATAAATGAATGGCCAGTCAATATTTTGCAAGGAGTTATCAAAATTTACAAAGTCAAATTGACGAAAATCTCTAAAGGTGTGTACTTTAGGCAATTGTTTATATGTACTGACTAAGAAATTGCAGAAGACAAGTTCATGATCTGAAAATCCACTCATATATTTAGTGCCTGATTCACCAATAGTGTCAGTATCAGTTACTATTATGTGGTCTATTAGTGTATGACTATTGGATGTTATTCGTGTTGGATCTTTAATTAGTTGAGTAAATCCAAAACTATCGAGCATAGATATATAATATGCTGATTCTGTACTATCAGGTTTTAATAGGTCGATATTAAAATCGCCTACACATATCACTTGTTCATACAAAGGCAGCATAGTACTACACACACGTTCAAAATTATCAATAAAAGTCCTATACCTATTCCTATGCGGCAAATATATTGTACCTAACGCTATCTTTTGTTTGTTGCAATTAAACTCAATCCAAAGCTGCTCATAATCGGTAACATCCGGAACATGGATTTGCCTTATCTCTAAATATGACTTTGTATACAATGCAATACCGCCTCCAAACGTTTGTCGATCCTTTCTCAATAAATTATAGCCTGGTATTTCAATTATGTTATTAATAATGTTATTGTTGAGAAATGTTTCAGTAACGGATATAATATCATATTCATTTAATAAAACATGTTCACGAAACAAATAAAAATCATTAGTTATCGATTGCGCGTTTATGTGGGCCACAGTCAATCCATTCATAATTTTGCACCAGTAAATAGCAGTAGTAAATAATAAATTGCAATGACAAATAAAAGTAGAAACTTAAATGCTAATATAAGTAATAGTAACCCCAACTAAGACAGTATTTGCAGGAAATTTCCTTTTATTTATACTACCCACACATAGCCGCATCCTGTTGCAGCAATGAGTAATTAGTTTTAATACCACTTTTAAATCATATTTTACTAAAGAAAGCAATAAAAATATAAGAGCTAGAACTTTAAATGAAAAACTTAAGGACATGTTCATTTAAGCAAAACAGGTGTCCATTACTAGTTAAGCAGTAATGATACCAAACAATGTGTAATTATATTTATCAAAACTAATCTAACTAAAACCTCTCTATTCGTAAAGCAATAAGAAAATATTCAATGTTTAGAATTTGTTTTGAGATTTCATTAAAGAGTTCAATTCGCTTCGATTATTAATGGAATAAACTTTATTACTTATTTTAATTTTATTACTCCATCAAGCGTCCATACACATGTGTGACCAAATTTTGCACATGCCATCTTAAAAATCTCTAATCGACTTTTGCACAAATCCTCTTTAATAATTATACCCGTATTTTTAAAATACTTACGATTGCTAATTACTAAGTACCTGTATTTGTAGCTAATAAATTTAATAATCACAGCACGAGGCTTGTTAGTAATCGCACCAATTCTATGACAGCGCTCAATGTGATCCGTGCTGATAGACACATTTGCCTTTTCCTTTATCACCGCTATCACTTTTTCTTCCAGATTCTCGCCTGTACTTTCTTGTAGACCAAAGATACGTAAATTATTAAGTCTGGAGTATTGTTGAAGCTGTTCCACTTGATTAGTAAGTGCTTCATTTTCCTGTTTTAAGATAGTCAACGAGTTGTCCATCTGTTCCTTGATGCAATCTAGTTTTTCTTCCAACTTTATCCATATATTGTCTATAATTTTTCGAACAAATTTATCATCATTCATAAAGGTCGATACAGTTTCTTTTATTACATCTACAAGCTCAGATTTTTGCTCACGCGTGATAAATGACATTTTAATTTATATGTTATTAGCTGCAACGGAGCAACTACACGACTCGCGAGCTCGACATCGAGCTTTAAAGTGTAACTTTGTAAGGGATGGTCCGATTTTAAATCTGTTTGCAGATTCAAATTCTGTGTAAAATTCTAGACTAAAAAGATGTATTGCATGACTAAAAAATTTATAAGGACGGTCAAAAAATCGTTATCGGCAGAAAATCTTAAAAATGGTGTAGCTCCCTGGGGGATGATGCAATCTAAAAAATTCCTAGAGATTCAAGTAGCTGAGAAAAATCTAATATTAATTGATACCAAACAAGGTAGGGTTATCTCGAAAGATGCATTGGTTAGACGAAGAAAACTATTTGGTTCAGATGTGTGTGGAAATGTGGATGCTTGTGGAAATGTGGAGATGAATCTCCTCATTTGCTCCTTATGGGAATTGTGGAAATGTGGATGCTTGTGGAAATGTGGAGATGAATCTCCTCATTTGCTCCTTATGGGAATTTACATGTAAATTTGGTCCAGATGTGTGTGGAAATGTGGATGCTGGTGGAAATGTGGTCACAGAATCCCCAATTATGCTCTACTGCTTACCAAAATCTTGTGTCGTCTGTATTAACATTCCCCGCATCAAACCATAACTCAACTCGTCAAACAAGCAACGAAATTTTGAGAGAGGTGTCGCGTTGGAACATGTGTTCAGGTGGAAAAGCTCCATATTTGCAATGTAATTTCCTCACGTTAAATTTGATACCCTGCATACTTTGTAAAATTAAAATTTTTGATCAAAATTAGCCGAATCTTTGTACTATAAAAATATGTTTCTCGACACTTTACAAGATCATATTATTTAATAAGACCAATTATTAAATGCAGCTGACACTACCAATACAGTACATAATTTGTTAAAGGTGCGGCAAGCTTCTATTTCGATTTGGCTTGATTAGTTGGACAGCTTTATTCAAATAATTAACCACTTGATAATAAGCGAATCACGTTACGACTGTTAAGCTTCAATTATAGGCCATTTACCTAATTTGTAGGATATAATTACGGTTAAAATTTACTTCAACTAAATTTGTAAACCCCTCAGTTATGCAGTATTACGCAGAACTTCTAGTCATTCCATTATTTATGTAAAATGTGTAATTTTATATGTTCGTGGAAATTTATTTCAGGAGCATCATATAATTTCTGAAACAGTGTTTTGATAGATCATTGAGCTCTTAGATCCACACCATTACACTAACATTGTAGTGTCGGAGTGATATTTTTGTAAGAGTGGAAAGTAAATGTAGTCGTTTACATTCTCATTTCGTTGTTCCAGAGAGTACAAACTACAGAATTTATTATTTTTAGAAAAAATTCAATTGGTGCACTTTAGAAACCATTTATATCACACTTTGATCTTTAACATTTTAGTAGGCATTTTATAGAGGAGCTCAGTGAAGTACTCGCCCAAAATCCTGCAATCCAGAGAAATATCGTTAATCATACCGTTAAAAGAGTAGAAGTAACCAACTAACTCAAGGAAAGGGAAGGGTAATTGTTTCAGTAGGAAAACTCTTGCCGTGAATACCTGTGTAAATTGATAATTTTGTTGAACGTTGCCTAAGTTCATTTAAAGGCACTTCAAGAGCAGCTCCAGCTGGAAAACTTAGAGGCTGCCAGAGTTAATTGATTTCTCATTGCTCAACTGGGTAAAGATAGAACTTTATCATCTTAATTTATATCTGTACGCCCAAAATTGTGTTGAATGCAAATCATACATTACGATTACCTACCAGATTAAGAGAACCGATTTGGAAAGATTAACCTACGAATGCACGTCGGTACAATAAAGACCAATTAGCCGGTAAACTACTTAATCTAGGCACAAAAGAATTTCTCTGTCAGTGAAATTACTGTTTCTGACCGATTTCATTTTGCAAAAAATAACTATAACACAACCTTATATTATCACGATATCTCGCTGTATTTACTTCAATCTGTTCCAATATCGTACAAAATTGTTAAAATTAAATTAAATTAAATTAAAAAATTATAACAAATTTATATTCTGATAATTTTGTTCTAACTTTCTGACTAGGTTCTTTAACTTTTTTCTACAAGGTCCTCAAATCGTACTTCACTTCGACTGTAAATGACATCCTTCACCACACACGCGACCTCGATAATATGGGAGAATAGGAGGAACAAATAAATTCATTTACTCCTACTTAACGCTTTTTCATTCGTACACACAATATTTTAGACTGCGAAAACAACTTTAGCATTTAAAATTCAAGGTAATTGTTAGCCGGAGGGATATGGTCAGCGGAACTTATTAATTAATGAAATCAAGGTAATTCAATAATTTATGTAACTTTTAGATTATTAGGACAGCACGAGTTTTGTGAAGTATCTTGATATACATGTGTAGCGTTTGTATATTGAATAAAATCTTGAATAATAAGTACGTTGTTGCTTTCGATGGATTATGATAAATGAGTTATTGAACTTACTCTAGCAAAGAAACTATTAATTGAAATTAAATTGGATTATGTTTAAAGTAGTTCGTTCCATCAAAATTATAGTACCAAAACTCCTTCTAGGCTAGGTGCTGATTCTAAATGCATATTTCTTAAAAAATAAGCAACATTGAACAAATTTTTTTGAATCCTCTCGATACAGTGTCAAAATTGTACCCCAATTTTGCATAGTATTAAATTGTTTTTATTTAGATTTTAGTTTAACTCGTGAATCTTTAAGCTAACCTCAATAAAATTGGTACCGTCAACGGGGGTCAAGTGGATCAAAATTTCTACTTTTTTGCAAATATCATAGTTTCCCATGCACAGAAAAATCTGAAAGTAATATATGTTGCAGCCATACTATTCAGTTATCCAATACGCTCTTTTTTTATCATTTTAATTCACCAAACTTCTTCTTGTTTTTTTCAAAGGCTAATCCACTCACCTCTCATGTAGGGGTGAAGACGATCATTCACTTATTTTCATTTAATATCCATTCTAGACCGGCTATGGGGGTAAGTGGATCAAAAAATATATAAAAATAAAATTTTTTAATGCCATTTTGGGCATAAAACAATTAATAAACGTCTAGAATTTAAATATTATGTGTTTTATTGTCTTTATTTCTAATAATACTTGCATACAATATACAAAACGAAGAAAATATAAGAACTAAGTCATAAGTAAGTATTGCAATATAAAATAATCCCTCGTGAATATCAGATAGCAAATTAGACCTCCATATAACATAAATGCCTACCTTACCTGAAATCACAAGGTCGAGAATTTCTTGTTAATGAGAGAAGCCCAAGGTAAAGTTGGATGGAAAACGGCTTAAGGAAAAGAAAAACTCATTAAAGATAAACGGCTAGTAGTGTTAGCTTTGGGTGGATCATGAGCTTGGGTCATGGGTTGACAAACGACCAAAAATATAGACAAAGAGCGCCACCGTAGTTTTCAATACAACAACATTCGAAGATACATGTAATTGTATTAAGGGAATGGGGAAACCTGAAGTCTACACCGCTTATGTAGCCACAAAACCTAAATATCGACATTGCAAAGCACTTACCAAAATGTCACTTACCAGATGTATTACAGATGTCGCGGCATATCCTGTGAACAAACAAATGCACAACAGGGACACCGTTTGTGTCCTTAAAAATATTCGCCAATAAATAACATATTTACTTTTAAGTTCCAAAAATATATACACCCAGGATACTTGTTAATCTTTTGCCTATTCAGAACCAAGAAATATCCTTTGAATTTTTAATAATGAAAGAATTAAGCAAAATTAAAGATATTCTATTCACTTAAATTTGTTTAGCTTGTTTCAATAGAAGTATTTACAATTGTGGCGTAAAAACAATCGTGGTAGATTTTTATAGAGTTTTACTAAACCTATCGAGAGTTCTTATAAATTGTAACAAGCCCAGGGTAAGGTTGGATGACAAGCGGCTTTTAGAAAAAGAAAACTCTTAAGACTTTTAGCTAACTGAGTTTTTGACCCACGGTCGCATGAGATTGGGTCAGTGGGTTTATTTAAAGTTGGAGAAAATAAGATAATGGACGCCACCTACATTTTTTTGTAAAGCAACTGACCAAATCAATTTGCTTAAAAGGAAAATTTGGAAACCTAAATGTTCTCTAACCTCTTTAGGAATTAAGTTAAATACCACCTATACGTTACTTACTTTTTTCTGCTCTAACAAAGTTTTAGGATGGCTTTGAAACATAATTACAACTAACAAACATATAATTTATCTAATAATTCTGTGACTACACGAAGTCCTTAATTTTGTTTTAAATACTTATCACTAGATCGTTATATGAATTTTTAGTAAATGAATTTTTTCAACGGTCATAAAATCTTTGGGAGTAATTAAATATTCATAAAATAATGAGCTGAAGAAAATTTATTTAAATTCTCATTTTAAACAATTATGTACATTATAAATGCAACTCAACAAAGATAAATTCTTATAAATATAATTACTACGTTACTCAGAAGATGTAAAGCTAAATTTTAAGTTTTAATTCTACTGAATTTTAATTGAATTCTGTATTTTATTAACAATATTTAATTTATACTTAGTAGTCCGTTGTAGCGCTACGAAAAACTGTACAAGTGATTCAAATTTTTGTAAATGCAAAAACTTATTTGTTAGTTAATCTTAATTTAAAATTTCATTTTCTGGAATGTGGCCCCTTAAACTGAACATCTTGAAATAAGGTTTGTGGTAAACAAGATAAGAAATGACATTTAGATTAAACTATAAATTCTGCAAACAACATGTTACAAAGGTTTATCTATACTTCTTATCTCTTCATACATAGTGATGCGAGGGGTGACTCCTTAGGCCGCTGGTATGGTTCTTCAGCCTTGGTTGGAGACCCTTCTTGTAGTGGACCAAGTTTAAGAGGTTTGCTTGGTATCGCATTGGTAGGATATCATTTCCAAACAAAGAAATGTGCGGCTACTTTTATGCCTTTATTTACGGGTAAAATCACAAACATTGTAGCACACAAAAACAAATATATAAAGTATAGTAAGGAATCGCGGATTACATAAATCTCGTGTTACATATATCGATAAAGCACGCTAGGGTGCATCAATACTAAGAGCGCGCAGCTCATCATACGAGTGCTTGACGACTACTCATATCGTTAAGGAAGGGATGCGAACCCCTCGTTCACTATAACTAAAGGCAGGTTTACATCATAACAAGAAATACGACTTAACAATAACTAAAGGCGGGTTTACATCATAACAAGAAATTCGCCTTAACACATAGTTTGGCAAGGAATAATTTCTAAATTTAAACACGTGATTAATGAAATAAAATCATTTTAAATATTTTAAATATTATACCCTTAAAAAGCTTAAGCCTTTTCTTTTAGCAAGTATGCTACTAAATTCTTTGTGGATGGCTGGCTAAGTGCTTG
Source organism: Platerodrilus igneus (assembly GCA_036346225.1). Classification (NCBI taxonomy): domain Eukaryota; kingdom Metazoa; phylum Arthropoda; class Insecta; order Coleoptera; family Lycidae; genus Platerodrilus; species Platerodrilus igneus. The sequence goes on along the minus strand of JARFIW010001325.1, from coordinate 9,621,854 downwards.
TATATAACAGATCATAAAGTAATTTACAACTCAACAATTAAATATTACGTAAATTCATATATCTATATACGGAATAAAATACAGCACATGCAGCAACAATTTCAGGAAATTAAACGGGCTTACCCACCGGCGTCAACGACCTGTTAACCTCTAAGCACATGATGCAATGCTACAATTCGGCCATGTGTAGGTACGGTTCCAACAAATCTGCCTACGATTCAAGTACAAAATGAATTTCCATGTTGATAAATTTTAGTTAGACATCAACCAAGTATATTATTTCATTAAAATTTTCGTAGATAGTGAAAGTTGCACTGCAATATACTTTATTATAAATTGTAATTAATTACCTATTAAACAAACCGTTGCAAAGATTAAATTACGTCATAAGTTTGCTGTCTTTGACAACTAAACTAAAACTGTTGGATTTAATTCGGCGTTTACGCCAGGAAAACTTGGTTTCTTGTTTCATCTCGCCTGTTTAATTAACAGGTCAAGTGACCTTTCGGCTTGACAAGAAGACAAAAAGTGATCATCTGACACAAGTCGACGAACAACTTGAAAATCTTAGTTATCGTAACATACGAGTAAGGAACACGCGCAATGGTTTTAATTCTGTGATCGGCTGTAGTAGTAGAATGCTTTAAATTTTATTGGTTTACTAAATATACTAGAGTACTAGAATTCATATTGGGTAAAATATTAAATAAATAAATACGAAATTAACGGGTTTGTAGCAGTAGTGTTGACAAATAATTTAGTTCGGAATTTTTACATGTTACACAATTATAATAAAAATTTACTTGAAAGAAAACCAATGGTGTTCTTTCTAGAATAATATAAATTTCATTAAATTTTCAATATCACATGTCATTAGTCTAAGGTATTCGTTTTCTTAAGAATATTACATTTAAGATAGCCTTCAGTAGTACTACAATAGACTTTACAATTAACGATCAAAAATATTTCATTTAAGTGTTACTAAATTGTACTATTCAAAAAAAAGCTTTAACATTTTGTCCTTTAAGAGTTTATCATTTCTTAAGGTTAAAGTACATGTCCTCAATAATAATCAAAAATATTTTAATGCAATTTAAAATAATATGTGGTGATAGTATCTAAAAATTGTAGGTATTTTGATATGTGGTTCTAATAACACTTTTTTGTGGAGCTAATAATTGTTCCCTTAACGATTAAATATTCAAGGCTACAATACTGCCATCTTTAAAAATTTTTGTAAGGTTACTAACACAAAAATAGGGTATTTAAGCAAAAAACCCACTTCAAGATAACGACATTAAAATAATATGTTAATCTTTCATTTAGCTTGGAACTTTTAAATAAATTCAATATACTTTAAGGTCAAGATCACTCACGTGCACGAAGTACGGTTGGAACCAAAAAAAACTTGAACATTCTTACAAGAACAAAACAACGCCTAATGTCGACCAATCTAAACCATCTGCAATCCACACAAAAAAATGTTTATATTATAACGTTGAATTTAAATTGGGACCCACAAAAACCTTTTTAATAAAATATTAAATCTTCACTTGACGTATCTAAGAGTTTTTATTATTTCAAAATTTATGTAAAATTTTTACCTCTCCATTATTGCATGCATTAATGATGTACACCAGAATTTTTCATCGTGTCTGCAGATATCAAACTGCTTCACCAATAGTGGAACACAAAATGAATCCACACTAAAAGCTATCAAGAACCAGACTCTGACACGATGGTATTAATTGTTTAATCTTTTTTCGAACACGATGCCACGCAACTTGTACATTGATGGCATAACGTGAGCAGATAACCAAAAATGTTCATCATCATTAGATCTTCGATCATAGAACTGGTTGGACGCGTACCTCCGTTGTTTTCTATTCTGAGCTAACCTACACATATCCCTTAAATTTCGACAGCCTACATCTTTCATTATCTGTATGCAATTGTCTAATCTAGGCCTACCTCTACCTATCTCTTTTCCTTTCTCTGCTTCTAAAATATTACACACTATTCCCTCATGCCTTAGTATGTTTCCTATCATCCTATTTCTCCTACTTTTTACTGTTTTCCACATATGTGATTCATTATGAAAACCTCTTTGTTCTTAATTTTGTCTGCCTATGATATCTTTATCATACGTCCATGATACCACGTTTCAAAGGCTTTCTACCTTTTACCTATCCGCTTCTCCTACTGTCTACGTTCCACGACCGTACAGTGCATACATATATTTTCAGCAACCTTTTCCTAATTTCTATGTTTGTTATTTTTGAACATAGTAGTTGCTTTTTCTTCTTAAATGCAGCACGACCTTGTGCTAATCGATCTTTATATCTATTTTACTGATGCCATCTTGTGTTATTTGACTTCTTAGGCAAGTTCTCGTTGTCTATTTGTACTCTGGTTTTTGACTTACTTACTCCTCCTTTACATACTAGTACTTTAGTTTTATCTTTGTTAATTTTGATACCGTATCCCGCTGATTGTACTGTTTTCATTTAATTAAGAGCTGCTTTTAATGTTTCCTTGCTAGATGTTAATACTACTATATCATCAGCAAATCTAAGCATATCAATCTTTTATCCCTGTATAATAATTCTAAATGTCTGCCTGCATTTGAGTATATTCATTGCCTCTTTGATGTACAAGTTAAAGATTAACAGTGATAGGCCACACCACTGTATCACCCCTTTCCTACTATTTATTTCTCTACGTTCCTGCTCTAATTCTATTATTCCTGGTTGCTCTTTGTTTAAGCTACGTACTATTCGTCTATCCTTATAACTCATTCTAATTGCTTTGACTATTTCGAGCATTTTCTCCTATTTTACATTGTCGAATGCTTCGTTTGTTTTGCCGAAACCCAAATCGATCTTTTTCTAGTATTTCTTTAGTCCATTCTTCCATCCGTCCTTTACAATTCTAGTTAATATTTTTGACGTGTTGCGCCTGTCAAATTTATTGACAGAAAGTATTCACATGTATCAGTACCCTTCTCTTTTGATATAGTGATATGGTGTTACGTTTGAAATTTTGCGGTATCTCGCCTGTCTCATATATATAACTTACAAGTTGGAAAAGACGTTACTGCTTGTCCAGTGACTTTTAGAGTTTCTGCGTGAGTTAAGGTTCGGGCTTTAGGAGCTGCGTTTAAAAAAACACTTCCAAAACTTAACAAATTTATTTTAATTGATATAGAAATTAATGTGGAGTTTTGACAAACTGATTTTAACTTTAAATCAAAATAAATAAATTAGTTGAACTAATATTGTGAGTCGCCTAAGAAAACTGCAATGCTAAGCTGAATACTTTGACTGACTGCCGGGTCCTTGAGCTCCCGGGCTTTTTATAATGATCCTACCTCCTCACATGGCTATAGGAACTTGTAGATCTCATGTCTACTTTATTCTTAATTCTATACTTTGCTACATTGTTACAATCTTATTTTCTAGGTATTTGCGATATCTTAGCCGTCTGTGACCTGCAATCTGCAGTATCACTATCGTCTGGAATACATTGTATTGCATCCGTTCTCATGAACTGTTAATAACCTGTCTGGTTTATCCTTGTATTACATTGTTGCAATTGACTTATGATTTCTTTAACAATTTCTAATAATTTCCTATTAAATTCTATTATTTAATATATAGATAAATTGGGGTATACATAACTCGTGTACCTTATCTATATCCGGTGCCTTATTATTTTTCAAACTTTTTAATGCTAATTCAAACTCATCTCGAAGCATTTTCAATGTCTGATTGCTGTTTTAGTGCTGTTAGTTCTTGCTCTGCATATATATTCCCTATATATTCTTGACATCTAACCGCTTTCTCTATATTTTCTCTAATAATGTTTTATCCCGAGTCCTTAATATTTTCGCTAAATGGTTATATATCCCTAAAATTCGTTCTAATTCGTTTGTATCGTCTGTTTTTTCTATTTCCATCTTAGTTTCTACCACTTCACACTTTTCATCAATCCATTGTCCTTTAGCTTTTCTGCATTTGCGAATAATTTCCTATTTTTATTGCTTTCTATCTCTGTTTTCTTGCAAAGTTTGGTACGTTTTTGTATTTTTGCTCTTCTATTAAATTTATAATATCCTGCGTTACCCAAGGCTTCTTATTTTCTTTTTGTTTATAGTCTAGAATATCTCTGACCGCCATATCTAAGCTGAATTTAATGTTATTCCGTTCTGTTTCTACTTCCTTAATATTAGAGGCTTTCCCGTTGTTTTTTAGAAATTCGTTTGATTTTTTCTCAAATATTTTGTAGGTATCTTGATCTTCTAGTGTTTCAAAACCACAGTGCCTTTTTCCGTTCTTTTTTCCCAGATTTTTAAAGTTAAGCACGGCTTTCATAATTACTATGTTTTAGTCAGTGTCTATATTTGGTTCTGGGTAGCTCCTACAGTCTTTTACCTGTTTTCAAAAGCGTTGTCTAGCAAGAATTTAATGTATTTGATTCTCCCTGTCTCTTCGCATCTTTCACGTGAAACGTCTTCTAGTATGATGTTGAAATAATGTGTTCTTGATGGATACATTAGTTTTGTCGCAAAATTCTACAAGTCGATTTTCCCTGTCATTTCTCTTTCTTAAACTAAATAAAGCTGCTACCGCTCATTCCCTACCCTCGCCTACCACTGCATTAAAATCTCCCATAATTATGGGAGTAATTTAGTAATTACTAAATTTTCATGTCCGTTTACGAGCCTTAGTATCTCTTCGATATCTTTGTAGATACTTTCTACATCCTCCTGACTTTAGTTAAAGGTGAGCATGTATATTTGTATGATTACTGTATTTACCGGTTTAGATTTTAATCTAGCCATGAGCACTCTTTCATTCTTTTGTAAGTAGTTTTCTACCCCGTGTCCCATTTTGTTCCGCATGACTATCCTTCCTCTTATCCTGTATGAATTACCCTAAAGTCTCCGCTTCAGAAATCTCCTGCCTCTGGCCACGGAACTTTGCCAATCCCTACATGTTTAATGCTAACCTATCCATTTCAATTTTAAGATTCTTTAGCTTACCTATTTGCTTCATGGTTCTGACATTCCACTCTTTGACTAGCAAAACGTTCCCTGCTCTTCTTGTAAACTTGTCGACCACGTCTCCGAAGTAATCCTCTCTCGGAGATCCGATTGGAGGACTATTTTAACTCCGGAATCTTTTACCCTAAAGGATGCCATCACTTTAAAACATTTTTAGTAACGCTTGTACTTGGGAGGTAATGTGGTGGTTTCCTGTTGTCTTGCACATCGCAGTAGTGCGTCTGAGAGTGTCATAGCGACTTGCACGGTGTTTGGCACTTTAAGTACCGAAAGGGCTTATGCCCTCTTTCAGGGACCAGACTTAGTCCGGTTTCCTCACCAAAGATCCCATTAATTTAGTTTTACCTACACTTTGGCTTCTTAGCTCACAGAAACACGCAAGGGGTTCTATCTGTTCTAGTATTTTAGAATTTAAGGTGCTGATCCGTTCAGAATGGCAAAAAAACTAGTAACCATTATTATTTATAGACATTTCTTGTCAAATTACCTCGACACAGTCAGTTTTATGTGTAAATTATATGATGCCCCAAAAAGAAGATAATTGTACGTCTACTCTAGAGCAATAGTTTTAAAACGCCCAATAACTTAGCTATTCAATATACATTTCAAAGAACTTGGCATTATCATTTCAAAATTCAAACTGTATGTGAACGTCGTTCATGAATAAGCAAGTTTCAGTTTGTTTGGGCTTTTCAAAATAAAATTGCAATCAGTTCTGGAAGCCTATTTGAATTTTATCTCATACTCTTAGCCTCAAGCGATGTACGTCTGTTTAGCTTGTGGTATAAAGCAATATGTTTTGAATATATAATATCTTATATATTTGTATGAACGTTAGTCTAATAAATTATTCAACTAAGTCAAATTCTGTACTAAGAGGCTCCACAAATTGGATGTAAAATTGTTTCTAACATTCTGATCAGGTTTTTGTATACGTTAAATTGAAATCACCAACTTGAATGTAAGACAAGATGCTAAAGCACACTGAAATAAATTTCCATTTCAGTATTCTGAACCTTGCCTTTTGCGCATACAAAAACAAAGTTGAAATAATTTTGAATTGCAAATTATTCGTACATGCATTGTAAACTAGGTCTCGTGCAAATCGTTTTTCTAAAGTTCTAGAAATTTCCTCCCATAGTATTCAAAAGAAACCAAGAAATAATTACATATTTTATTGTTTCAGGTGTCCCGTTCGAATTCTCGAGAAGTTACGCTGACTAATGTTGAAAAGGAGACTTCGGGGGAGTTTAAGTGCGAAGTCTCTGCGGATGCTCCTCTTTTTCACACCGAGATACGTGCTGCGCATTTACTTGTTGCAGGTAGGTAGAAATGAGAATTATTTTTTGTATAAAGTTAGCAAAACCTGCAACGAAAATGTTATTTGAGATTTCAATTTACCGGCTTTATGAAAATTGAGACGTTTAAATTAGTTCATTACATTTAATATAAAGGGATTATGCTTTTCCAAAGTAATCAGTTTATGTTCAGCGCGCCGTTATATATTTAAACTAGCGTAGAGAAAACAGAAATTTGGACTTCGGTAAGAGGATTTGTGCTCCATTTTGAGCTCAAGTTATTAGCCGATTTTGTATAAAGTACAGTAGGCAATTTGCATTAGCACAACCTGAAGTAATTCTAACTAGAAATGCTTTTAAATGTAACGAAATTTGACCTATTCAGGGCATGTACAAAACCAAACCATATATTACTATAAAGTATGTTGATACTTGGCTATATATTAGCACAAAAGATAGAGCAATCGCATTTCCGGACTTTATCCTTATTGGAATAGTAAAGTGGGATTTAGTGATTTTAGGGAGAGTTCAGTTTATTTCAACGACTTAAAGTACTTATTCTGATAATACAGTCGAGCTTTTCTACATTTCGACGACCTTTCCTTTTATTATATCGCACCGCAGATAGATTTCTTTGTGAAAAAGCATATCCTTGAGTTTAAAAGTTACTATTAAACTAATGTGCAGTATTTAAATTCCACTCCAGTTATAATTTTGTAGAGTTGCATTCTTATTGACTTTGGAACATAATGTATGTTATAACATTTCCCAATTACTTAATGTGTTTTAAAAAAGTTCATTATTTAAATAACTTGGATGTGAAAAAGAAACCAACAAAATCTTCTACTGAAACATGAGGTTGTACATGTAGAGGAGCTATAAGAGAGAACAATTTTAAACGACAAATTTCACAAAAAGTATTCTGTAGCGATAAAAGCTTTTCATAATCAGTGGTTTATTAGGTGGATAATGAAGTCTTTACAATGACACCAGTAATTTCTATTGTAGAAAGAACTTTACACCAGGATACCAAGCGACATAAGGCCATTGATCAAGGACGGACAAAAACTAAATAATTTATGACATGATTTTTTTTTACACAATTATATACACAAGGGTTGAAAAATGAGCACAAAAGCTTTAATTTAACTAGAACAGTAGATCATTTTTACCGGATGGGAGAAGAGGTAGCACTTTGCTCCCCCTCCGAATGATGGTAACACCCTCGACGTCATGCGGCCACGCCCAGCCCCTCTGGCATCATGCGACCACGCCCACCACCCTCTGACGCCACGCGGTCACTAATGAGTTTTTTCATTAATAACCCATTAGCACTAATCGCTTTTAATAGCGTTTCTCGTCAAAACTTATAAGCACTAATCGCTGTTTATTGGGTCTTCTCATTAAAATACACATTAGCACTAATCGCTTTTTAATGGGAAAACTCATTAACGATATTACAATTATTTCTTACGTCACATCTCTCATCCGGCACTTTTTTTTACGTCACATTTGTCATCTGCCATTTTTCTTACCTCATTTTTCTTAATTCAATCCGCCAAGATTGTTGACTTACTCTGTATATATCGACTTGTTTTTTATCCTGTATATACATTTTATCGCAAGTTCGTAGAAAAAGAAATCTACTCAAGCGAGATTCGAACCCGTGCTGCCCGCATGCAAAACGCACACCTTAAGTACTACACCATCGAGTCAATCGAAATCATCACTTGCACATCTCGTTTTATTGTTTAATGAACAGACTCCATTTTAATTTAGAGATGAACTTAGAGTGTATTTAAATATGAAAGAATTCGGGGTGAATTAGAAACGGCTTACAGATTCCAGCACCTAACCCAAAATGTAATAAGGACTTAGTCTATATTTTTTATTGACGAGCACCACACACAATAGACGTCTGCATCGGTTGACAGACGTCTTTAAACTGAACAACTTGAGGTGTAATTTTCTTTTAATTACTCTCACGTTTGACGCCATCGATTTAATTAAGGGTATCGTTGTTTATCAGTAGGACTACCACTTTAAACCCCAGAATAAACAACGTAATCTAATACATTTATTTATAATTTTTGGTGGTGTTGACGTTACAACTAAGCAAAACAAACTCTATCAAGAAATATTATAATTTTATTAAAATATATACACTTATTGATAACCGCTGTGGTAACATGAGTTTGGTGAATCTGGGATAGCCAAATCTTGTTAAGGAAAATTTCAGTTAAGTTAACGGCCACTAGAAAAGGGTTAGGTAGCGGCTTTTGGGTTGGGGGTGGTGACAACTTTTGCTTCGACTCAGGGTGAGACTCTAATTCAGAGTAGATCAGAAAATGTATTGCACAGATCATATTAATAAAGGTTAGTATTGAATCAGAGCCTGGACAGGGGATGCCCAGGCGCCAGTAACTGATAAAAACAAAGGAGCGTATGAAACCTAAAGTCCTCCGACAGACTTCGAAGGAACTCCCTTCCAGATCATAAATATAAAACACGCAACTTCACTAAATAACTATCTTTAATATCGCATCGGAACACAAAAACAATTAAGAACAAAAATTCTAAATACTAGTTGAATTTTAATATTACCTCAATTATGATTAATTCAAGTCTAACATTTGTAAATATTACCGTAAGGAACCCCGCACGAGTGCATATCAGGGAAGAATAACTTTTAATTTTCTACTGACTTTAATGTTACTAATTACTCATGTACTCATATTTCCTTGGTTAAGAAAGCATATAGTAGTATGTAAAATGCACCATAAATTATGTGATTGGTGTTCTAACCTCAATTTCAAATAAGCACCTCGTGGGAGCAATCTCTAACAATAGTGTAAATATTAGATACCTTAACGTACTGTTGAAATATTTCACTAATTATCTTAATAAATCACCCTAGACAGTAAAGAGGGTGCTTAGAAATATATTAAAAGTTTGTTTTAAATATTGAATTTTGTACATCGATATTACTAAATTTTGAACGAAGTAGATGTATTTCTTATAAACAGCAATAGCTCAAATTATTAAAATTGAGTACTAGTAAGGGAAAATAATAAAACCACAATAGCATAAAATAAGCACAAACACTAACGAATAATAATACATGAAATAATTTTACTCAATAATTAGCTTCTGTACGTAGTTATCTCATATTTAAGATCGTCGAAGTCCTAGTCTGCTGGAACGGTAACTCAGAGTAACGACAGCTGATTGACAACGCTAATAAGTGAGAAATAATAAAGTTGGTAGTGCAACGTTTTTGTGATAAAGGAGGTAGGAGCACAAACAGAATGAAGAGCATACGCATACCAAGCACAATGAGAAGGCGTAGGGAGGAAAAAGAACCCACGTAAGTGGGTTAATTACATGTGCACTAACTGATTTAGAGATAACAGGACGTTACAATATTGAGGTTTCAATAACGAACATCTGTACCAGCTATGAACGATGCTGATGAATTTAAATCCACTACAAGTGAAAATCGAAGCTTGCAAAAGGCATTTTAGAACCATAAAACCAAAATTGCCAAACTCCAATTTCAATTTGTGGGTTCTACATAAATCCGTATATCGGCAGAATCCAACGTTCACCAACAAGCGATCGAAATAAGAATGGTTCTTATCCACAAGAACAAAAGCAAAGTACAGCTTATTATCATATTTGTAATTTCAAATGCAGATAAATAACGTAAATTTGAGTACACGGCAATAACTTGTAATTATGAAGGTTAACACAAACGAAGCGCAAAAGTAACAGCGATATAGATAGCAAACAACGCTATCAACAGACAATTGAATTTAGAAATATTATATAAATAGAATGCTGACATAGAAGTGTCAACCGAAAGGTTACAATTTCTAAACATTTGCGTAAGCGATCGCCTCAATGTCAAGTAATTTACACTGCTGCAATCATTAAATAAAGAAGTACACGAACGGCTCTTTCCCGCTAATAACGTTTGAACCTGCAAAGCAGTCAGAGTCTTGGTTCTGCACGTTAACTACTGCCTTCTTATCCTTAATCCACTTTGGCAGACCCTTGTAGGAAAAACCTCGTAGAGAAGTATACTTGTTGATGTTAATCTCCAAGCACAACACCTTTTTGAGGGTCCAACCTGAAGAGAAATTAAATACTTGCAAGGCATTTTATTTTAAAGACTCAATAGACTCCTTCTCCTGAAACCCGTCAGATCTCGCAACCATCACCTCCACAAAAGAATTGTAATGGCATTCAAGTAACTGGATTGCCTGATCACCTACTGCTTAGTGTTGAAGGATTATATGTCCTCGGTATGTTGTTTATCCCCCATCTTGCTATATAGTCCAAACAACTTTCAATTTACCTAAAGAACAAGATGGGTTGCCAAATTGTCACCAACCGATCGCTGGAACCAATCCATTTGCAGGTGTAGAAACTCTTGCAATCCAGCAAACTATCTATGTTATTCACTCAATATGTTGCAATCTGGGTTTTGAAGGCAGTGTTGACTATTTGCATCAGTGAATCCCCATCTATAGCTATAACAGCTGCTAGTTTATGTGCATTTGACCGTAAATATGCTGCATATATTGACCTCGGTACATCCGCCATGCACGCATTACACATATCGTTCACACAAGCTACCTCCGGAGCGGGGGCGTTTACCAATAGTGTAACTCAACGATTAACGCTACCCGACGTTGATGGGGCATGCATGGTGTCATGGTACCGGTTTAAATTATCTTTCCTGTTAAAGTTGAACCACAGACATCACATGCAAAGACCTCGCCTCGACGTTGCTTGGTTGTCGGTTTACCAACTTCTCAACCGATAGAGGAGGTATACCGTGCAGGTTTGTACGGTGACAGTTTAGACTAGTGTTCCTAGTAAAGGTTGCAAAGCACACCTCGCAGGAAAATATCTAGGATTCCATTTTTCTACGAAGTCGCATATCAATACAAGCACTTTGAACTTGCTGCAAACAAGAGCTAAGTAGCGCCGTGTATAGCAAAAAGCGTAACTACCGAAAGTGAAAATAGAAATTAAGATACGGAAGTTGTAGTGGAGAAGTTGCGTACCATTAGGTTATGAATCATACCACTGTGAATGCTGCAATCTTCCACTACTCCAAAATTTTAATCTAAAACGAAGAAGCTGGAAATCTAAACTTAAAAGTATATGGCGGACCAATAAGCTTGCTAAATGCCTATTAAATTGCGATAAAAGTTTTGCATTAATATTACGCTCTAAAAAGTTTGAATAGAAATGCTTTTTGCAAATGAGGCTCATTTAGTTGTTAATTGAGGAAGTGGATACATCCATGATTGTGCATTCTGGTGGTGGGTTGTTTAACAAAGTTATAAATAAGCTGCTTGAGGCTCACATCCTGTCTTATCACTTTTGAGGGCCAGATACTAGGCTGGAAGAGCGATTAGCTAGAGGCGATCCAGAAATCAACCATTTTGACCATTTATGCAGAGATCACGACATTGCTAACTCCAAGTACCCTGACGATCTACCGGCTAGATATCGAGCAGATAAAATTTTAGAAGAGCCTGGGAGCAAATAAGGTCAAATAACGCAAAGTTTGGTGAAAAGGTTGCAGCTTCTTTCGTGACTAACACAATGAAGGCCAAAGGAAAAATGGGTTGGGTATAAAGACAAAGAATATAAATTTCAAAGGCGGATTCTTAAAGAAGATAAAATCAGCAATTGACCGAGTCGGTTCTGATAATTTGAAAAAGTTACTGAAAGTTGGCATTCATGTTGGAAAAGGAACCATGAAAGGTGCTGGAGGCAGTAAAGTTAAACGTATTATACCCATACCGGAAAAGGGTGGTATTTTACCATAGATTCCTATTTTTGCTGGACTAAGTGCTTTAGGACCCTGGCAAGTAACGCTGCTAGGGTTGCAGAAGCCGTTAACGATGCAAAAACGGCTGCCGAACAGACAAAAGAAGGCGATCGTCACAACAGGACAATGGAAGCAATAGCAATAGGGAAAAAAGGAAATGGACTATTTTTACAACCTTATCAGAAAGGTACCGCATTATTTTTGAAACCATACAAGGGACGCAGATATTTTAAAAAAGTATTAAAAACTAAGCCAATTATCGCGAAGAGCTCTCACCGACGTAGATATAAGGAAACACGCATCCTGCATTTTTCATTTTTGCGGTGTTTTTTGTAGAGATCGGTTGAAGAAGATTAAACCGCATGTCATGGAGTCGGGTGGGATTAATTTGGATACCATAAAAGGGCCACGTATTCATTTGATGAAATACCGAAAACCGTGGAAATAGTGTGTTATACTACGATTCGTAAAGAGGCTTGAGACCGCCAGAAGAAGTCGAAAGTTTTTTCGAGTCTGCAAAATTTACTACAACAGTGTCTCAGAGCAGAGTTACAATTGTGGGCATTTAATGTTAAACTCTCTTAGTGAAAATAGCTAAAACTGTGAGCGTGTTTGGGTACGGTAGTTTATATCAACGAAACCTATTTACTCACCAATTAAATTGATGCAGGACTAAGAGTATGTCTTGGGGTTAGTAAGACTTTACACATGCAATACTGTACAAAACGTATACTCTGGGAATAATGTTTTATATTTTGACGATTCAGAGCAACATAAAATTATTATTGTGCCAGGCTCGTACGCATTGGAAAAAATAAATACATATATACAGGTCTTCAAACAATGATTCAGTAAGTTCCAGACATTAACGAGAACATTGATAGTTTTTCAAACTGAGTGCGAATAATAACACGTTAAAGTGTTCTCTACGAAGCAGTATACCAATCGATTTTAGAGCAAGTTGTAAAAACAGTATTGGAAGCATTTTGGGATTTACAAACCGCAAACTTTTTGCAGACGTTTTGCATATTGCAGACCAAGAAGTAGACGTAATATCAGTCTCAAACATTTTTGTGGAAACCAATATCACCACTAGATCATTTAGAAATAATACTCTGACTCACAATATATTCGAATTCAGTCTTTCTGTACCACCGGGGTATAATCTGGAAAATGAACCTAACCACATTATATATTATCCATTATGTGTGTCAAAAATTGATAATATCACAACCATATTAGTCGATCACTGGGGAATACTTGTCAACTTTTTACAGGAAACCTATATATGCCTTAGGTTGGAAATAAAAAGCATCTAAGGACATGCCCATCGATTTGTATATAAAACCCACCTTCACGCACCTCGACGAGTAAAAGTGATTACATTGTCAAAGCGTCAAGTTGTTGAGAGGCTCATAGTGGAAGAGATTCTTGGGGTTAAAAGTGAAAAAATATTGGTGGGCAGCAATAAACGCGGTTTAGACTCCTACAGCGAAAACAACATCAAACTAGGAAGGCTTAAATACGAGAATGTACCTAAATTGGACGTGTTTAGAGGTTACACATAGGATGAATCCATAATAAAAGAAGATTATTATACATATCTTCCCTTTATATTAAATGCAAATAACAACGATCGGATTTCTACAGAAACTCAGAGCAGTGATAACATCACTAAATTAATAAAATAGAGTCCGTCCATTAAACAACAATACGAGATGTGCAATGATTTCGAATGACTCGACGTTATAGTGTTAAGGTGACCATTTTGCATTCGGCCAGCACATGTTCGAATCTTGCTTGAGTTGATTTTTTTTCTAAGAACTTGCGGTAAAATGTATATACAGGATGTAGCACAAGTGGATATATACAGAGTAAGTCAAAAATCGTAACGTTAAAAATGACGGATTGACGTAAGAAAAATGGCGGATGACATATGTGACGCAAAAAAAATGGCGGATGACAGATGTGACGTAATAAAAAATGGCGGATGACAGAGGTGATGCAAGAAAAATGGCGGATGACAGATGTGACGTGAGAAAATAAGGTGGATGAGAGATGTGACGTAAGAAAAATGGCGGATGACAGATGTGACTTAAGAAAAATTGCTAATATCGAAAATAGAGTTTTCCCATTAAAAAACGATTAGTGCTAGTAGGGTTTTTAATGAGAAAACTTATTAGTAACCGCGTGACGTCAGAGGTTGTGAGCGTGGTCGAATGGCGTCAGAGGCGGTGGGCGTGGAAGCGTAACACCAAAGGGGCGTCATGGAAGGTGCAAAGTTCCGCCTCGTCTCTCAACCGGTGTACAAATGATCTACTTAGAACGCTATTTAGTAAATTAAAAGACGCCATACAAAAAAAAACTACTACTGTATAACATTCTCTACTAAACTGATTGCAACAACGTATACACTAGGCAAAGTCTATATCGTTACTGTTTAAGGTTATAAATATTTCAATATAACTTTGTAACGTAATGTTTCCTAAGCAGCTGTTTGATTTTATAAGGCAAATTTTTATACAAAGTAATTACTTTGTAAATTTTATTAAGTAACACTAATTCAAATGGCGGGAAATCGAGCTTATTGAAAAATTTTAAGGCGTTATAAAAATGAAAGCAGGAAAAATTGTTTTCAGGGTTTTGAACGTAACAAGTAAAATTTCATATAAACTTAATAACTTGAGGATTGAAATTTAACTGTCTAAAAACTAGTCAGTTGATTTCACGTTAAGCGTATTGACTACCTTAAAAGTCGCTTCTAGGGCGCAACACAAATTGAAGGAGCTCATTTTTCTAAACATTAAAATTTTTAGCTAATGTATTCAAATCAAAGATTAATAAATCAAAGTCACCTTCAATTTGTGTCTTAAATGTCAAACTTAAAAGCTTTTATTATTTTGACAACGATCCTAGGTCACGGATCGAAACGAAATAGAGACGATTTTAACAACTCTGAGTGATTTAATTCCCAAAGGAGATTAAGAAAAATACAAAACAATCTACAACAAACATACAGGGCGTATTTACAAGTCAAATATGAGCCTGAAATTTGTATTTGTTTTAGATACCTAGACAGAAATAACGAAATAACAAAATAATATCAAAAAGATTCAGCATCAAATTTGGTCAGACACGCAATATACTTTCAAGAATCCTTGAAAGAGCAAGTTACAGAATAATGAGAGAAAGACTGCTAAACCATCGACACATTATTTATAAGTTAAAATAAGATATTGAGAGCAGCATAAATTTCATACGAATAACGGTAACAAAAGACGAATTCGATAAAATTCTCGTTTTTGCAAAAACCTACTACGAATTGGAATTATCCAAATAAATGGAGTGGTGGGTGTTGTTAGAACGTACCTGTTTGTACTACATTCCAGGTAACTGATTTTTCTAAACATATACCTTTTGTGATTATTTGATGTTATGAAATTCTATGCTTTTGGGGGTGTATTTTGTTGAATTCTCTGGACAAAAGAGTTGATTATTTAATATTTATAATGAATTGTTTGAAAATATGTTGATGTAGAAATTTGTATTATAAAATAAATGTTTGATATCTGCTTATGTAAAAAGTAAAAGGGTTTTAGGTGATTGTCAGTACAAAACAAAATTATCAGAAGTACAAAAAGATTTACTATGAGCTCTTATTAGACCGGGGATTTAAAGTAAGTGTGGAGTTAAGCCCAATTACTTTTAATAATTTATTCAGTATTGTACATTGAAATATTTAATTGCCACGACATTTACTCCAGGTTCGGTCGTAACTTTATAGTGCGCCTGAACGCACCAACAAATACATAGCTGACACAGATAAATTCAGTAACGACCAGTCGCTTTCCTACTGCGTTTTAAACTTACCGATTGTTCCTACTGTGGGACCTATGTGATGGACCTATAAGTACATGCACCAATTCACCACAGACAAGTACTTGTTAAACAAGGGCAAGCGAAAGTAATCTCAATAAGCATAAACTAACTATATTAACACCTTCTTCAGAATTATAACTTATAACAAATGAACGTAGTATATATATATATATATATATATATATATATATATATATATATATATATATATATATATATATATATATATATATATATATATTTAATTTGTTTTATTATTGGGGAAAGCAGTCAAACTTGATGAATTAATAAAATACTCTTTCAATCATTCAAGCTTTCGATAAACTTATTATCTTCGTCAGAATCTAATACATATAAAATTAATTGTTGGAATAGCAATTTAACATTACTTACTTAAATATATATATATATATATATATATATATATATATATATATATATATATATACATTTATTTTACCGCTAATACAGGCCCGAAATGCTATACACATCCGACGTTATTAAAGCCAACGCGACGTTACCAGACCCGGGTCTGGGTCTGACAAGGTTTTTGGTGTATTTCTCCATTCCTTGACCCCTATAACCCTATAAGCACATTTTTACTATTATATGATCGGGAATGAAAAGTCGGTTTAACATACCGTCATATACAAATTTAGTTCACGTATAGCTAGTGCAGAGAGCGTTCAAGTCACTTGATATACAGACGATGGTTCTCAGTATCTTTAACCGACGTTCTCAGCTCCTCCAACTGGCAACCATGCGTTCGCTTATTGTGATCGGTGATGTAGCCTTACTGGAATGTTTACAGCAAGAACAGATGTCAGGTAACGATGTAAGCATTTTTAGTAGGTTCACTATAGTTTATTAAAATTTTTGCACAACTTTAAGATACATTTGTTTATACAAATTATTTTGCACTTTGGATATAAATCATTATAACCCTCAACAAGTTTTCTGAGGGCTAAAGCTCTGCAGGTAAATCGAATAATCGCTCGGTTCGTTTCTGGCTTTAAATTATAATGGGATATCAAAAAGTATAATAAGGAAGATCTTCTAAAGCAGTGTAAAAAATCTAAATCGGGCAAAGTTCGAAATTTGTGTAGGCAAAAATTATTTTGTAAGTTGATTAAATTAGCAAAGTTGAGCACAAATTTACGCGTAGTGCAATGCCCTTCTAAAAACACACCTAGGTGCCCAACTTTTTGTAGATAATTGATAAAAGCCGAAGCTGACCATTGCATTCAAATTTTAATAGCTCTTTAACGGTATAATCTATATGGAAAATAGAAACTGTTTGAAATGTAAATTTTTACCTAAAATTCAGTAATACCTATTAAATACATATCAAAATTTTAATATGGCGGGGGTTTTCAAGTTGCAAACATAACCTCACTTATTTCTAAGGTAAACATTAGTCTAATATGACCCAAAAGCAAAACAACCTAAATAATTCTAAGATTTTTTGCAGATATTGCTTTAAAATTTTCATTAGTTATATTGGTAGAGGATTTCTTCTTTTTATTATTAAACGGTTTTATATAACTTGCAACGTACCTTTCACCCACTTTCTGGTATCCGATCAGGCTGATATTTTGCACACGGCTTTGGTTCGGTTAGCAATATATTTTGATACCGTTCTAAATTCATTACAATCCCCTTGATATGAATATCAAATAAACGGAATCAACAAGTAGCGCACGATAATGCACGTAACGTCACTCTAAATTCAATATAGTGGACTACTCAAAATGGTGAATTATCTTTGTCTTTACAACGCAATTGACATAGGTATCAAATAAAAAAGTTCGACTAGCAGAACACGATAATATACAGAACATTATTCTAAATTCAATATGGTGGAAGACCCAAGTTGGCAAATTATCTTTATCTTTACAATTTCTTGACATGGGTATCAAATAAAATGGTTCAACTAGTTAATAAAATAAAATAAAAACGGTATTAAATATAACATATTGCATTGTCATCAGAACGAAGCCGTGTCCCAAATTTCAGTTCGATTGGATACCAGAAAGTGTGGGCATCTGGTTTGCTATCCGGGCGAGCTTAAATTTGGGACAGCCTTATTTCTGATGACAATGCAATATAGTATATTTAATAGCGTTCTAAATCAATATGGCGGCAGACACCCTAAGATAGGGGATTACGTATCTCTTTACAACCAATTTGACATGGGTATCAACTGAAGAGGTTTGCAGGGCATGATAAGATACGTGGCGTTCAATTTAAATACAATATGACAGACGCTTCAAGATGGTAGACTCTTCTTTACAACCCAATTGACATGGGTATCAAATAAAAAAGTTCAACGCATAGAACACGATAATCTACGTGTTGTCATTTCAAAATTCGCTAAGGCGGACTCCAAAAGACGTTGGATTACCTTTGTCTTTACAATCCCTAGAACACTGCAATCTATGTAGTCATTTCACATCCAGTATGGCGAACGCCTTAAAGTTGCGGATCAGCTTTATCTTTACAATCTTCTTGGCATATGTATCAAATAAAAGGGTTCGGCGAGTAGAGCACAATAAGCTCGTTGCTTCGTTGTAAATCAATGTGCAAACGCCCCGAAATGGCGGATTACCAATATTCAACGACATCAACTTTAAATTTTTTATATACCCTGAGTTTGGATAGCGAAACATTTTGAAGAAGCTGATCTGATGCTCTAATCTGGATACCCTGGTACATTGCGATATAGATATGTTTAGTTTAGTTTTCCAGGTAAACGTGATGTTAAGGGACAAAAATTCTAATACTACAATTGAACTAAAAGCAAAATGAAACAGTATATTCAGTGAAATTTATAGCTCAAAAATATAGCTACAAGGAAATAAGGAATATATATTTTAAAAGCTGTAGCTCTCAACAGTAATACTACTTTAAAACTTCTATCTGAAATATGGTCTTAAGTTTTTAAAATACATATTTTATATTTTTTGTAGTTATACTTTAAAGTTCACTGAACATTCGTTTTTACTTTTCAGTTCAAATGCATTTAAATAAAACTTGTTTCCAAAAATGTTTTGTACAAATATTTTGTTAGACTTATCGTTAAGCGTTTGCCTGAAAAAGTTCGTTCTAGTTTGGCTATAGAACAATTTGATTAATAAAATTATAAAATGCAGTTTATTGCCATATCTGTATATAATTTTAAATCATTAATAAATAACAAAGGGTTCACTTTTAATTGTTTGCGTTTGATGTCAAGTCTACAGCCACTTTCAAAAAAGTTTGGTAAATGAGAGACTGGGTTTAGTGCAAAACAAAACTGTATCCGGATCAACGAATCCCCTTGAAAATATTCCTCAGTTTATATGAATGGTTCCAGGTATTTGTTACCAACAAAAAGTTGTGTTTCCGATATTTCCATTATTTGTTGTAGTAGTAATATTATCTTGGGTCAAAGTTTATACACTTTCAGAATTTGTATGAACCAATCGACTGGGTCTGAATCAAATGGTTTACTGTAATCTACATACGCTGTATATAAGTTGAGATTTTGTGTCTTGCCTTACACATTAGTTATAATACTGCATCAATGATTAGTTGTTCTTTCAATCGATGCTAGTTTGTTTACAACCATTTTGTACTAAATCTATTAATATGTTTGCCTCAGAGTATCAGTAAATTTTACCGCCAAGGACAGGTGCAGCGTTGTAAATAATGTATAAATAGTTGAATGCATGGTTGTATGGGGGTATCCTGGGTTCCAAACCCTTCCGATTCCATAAAAGTACTTTTCTTGTTTCTTAAAAGAAGTATAAATGTGACAATCGACAAACCAATGACACCATTTTTAAATAAATTATAAGGTGCTGTTAAATTATTTGATAAGGATACAGGTTCTGATTACGGAACTTCTTAAAATTTTAAAGTTAACAAAGCATACGTGAATACATAGTAATTAAGTATAATTTGTTTGCATAGCATTTTAGAGAAAACGCAAGGCCTGAGGAAACTAATATTCTAGAGGCCCTTCAAAATTTAAAATAGAATGTGTACAACAAAATAAAATCAACGGTGTTTAATATTCTTTGGATCATTTGATTTAATTATTTACAGCAACTTTGAGCGCTAATTATTTCGAAATAGTATAAAATACGCGCTATCAGGTTATTAATGAGGTATCTTGCTAGTGCATGTAGTCGTTTACACAACAAACGTGTTGTCAGTCAAACACATAATAAATATTAAAATATCATTATCAATAAGTTATAAAAGTCACATGAACTGGTCAGTTGGTGGATGATAGGTATTTATGTATAATATATTTCATTCTTAGCAAACATTTTACAATAGTGTTCCTTATTCAATGCTTTTACTTAAATCTTCAAAGGCTTTAAAAAT
Organism: Platerodrilus igneus; assembly: GCA_036346225.1. NCBI lineage: Eukaryota > Metazoa > Arthropoda > Insecta > Coleoptera > Lycidae > Platerodrilus > Platerodrilus igneus. The sequence goes on along the minus strand of JARFIW010001325.1, from coordinate 9,601,387 downwards.
ACACATTTTCTGAATACATTTGTCGAATATATTCAAACCTTATTACTCGATTCTAAAAAGACTATGTAAGATTAGTTTTAGTTTAGTAGTCCTTTCTTTTTTGCATTGTGTCATTTATGATTTATGGTGTGTTGTTGAAGTTTCATGTATATTTCAAGTTCCGGGTATTTAGGTGAAATATTATGCTGTAATTATTGTTACTAAATTACTAAGAAAATGTTTGTTAGTCCCGATATTTTAAAAAGCAAATGCTTCCTTTGCTTAATAAAAGCGCAGCAACAAAATCGAGGGTTATTTATTGTTTTAATTATTGTAGCTGAGGGTGTCAGTGGGCAATAAGCACAGCTAAAATTTGTCGAATTTTTGTATCTTTCTCGTGCATTTTTGGTCTCAAAACCTAATGGCAAGTTTATACTTTAGAGTAAGGTTCAAACTGTTTCAAAAGCACAAATTAATTAAGACATAAGTTATGTTCTTTTTGGTTCCCTTACAAAAATGTGTCATGTTTAAATGACTATTTCAGATTCGGTTTACTTCTAATACAGTATAGCAGAAAGAGCGAATAGACTTTTAATTTTATTTAGCGCCATAAAATATAAATAAACGACATGCTGCTACGCTATTTTATTTTAATTTTAAAAAGTAAAAAAACAATCAGTTTGGAAAGGTCAAAATAGGGCAAAGCCCTCTCAGTCATATAATGCACGGTTAAAAAAAATATGACATCTGGTGCAAAAGAAGTTACTGTCGTTAATAGTATTCCATTTTGACAGGCGAATAACAATTTGGATAAAGAATATTACACAAATGGCAGCAAAATTGACAATTTATTAAAACATAAACTTTTTTTATGTCCCTGAACCCCAGAATATAACTATTTAGTTCCTGTGGTTAAACACGGTAAGAAATTATTTTAGGCTGGTACTTAGTTTCTAGATAACACACACCTTCAGGAAATAAAAATTTAAAGTTTTAAAAACAATGGTTGAATAGATTTCCTTGACTAACCTATACAGGGTAGCGTTGTAAATGCTGTGTGTTCTTTTCAAGCGAATTTATGGGTAAAGTCGAGGCACAGAACACAGGTGCCGTAGTAAAAAAAAACCCTTTTGAAATTATAATAATGCGGTATAAATATTTAAGGACCATGAAAAATTAATATACCATATCAAAATCGCTGTTGATGCTGATAATTTTTGTAAAGCCTATACTAAATCACAAGATGATGTAGTATCAAATTAAAAAAAAAACTATAGCAGGCAGGCAGCGCCAAATCGCCAGAAAATACAGCCTGCTATAGCAACTATAATTCTGCGACAAAAATTTTTCTTGCGTGGAACTTCAGACTGTAGATCAAAAGGTCTTAATTTTTATTGTTACACAAAGAGGGTGCAATTCGGGCTTTTCTGCGTTATCGTATTAGTGCTAATGATGCAGTGTTACTAAAACATTTACAAAATTCTACACGTAATGCAAAATACCATAGCGCTCAAATACAAAATTGCATAATATCGTTACGTGGGAATATAATTCAGAACAAGCTCGTAAAACACATCAATAACTCTAAAGGATTTTCTGTTTCAACCAATGGAGCTTCTGATGTTTCGGGACCAGCACAATTATCACTTCGCGTGCCATATTTGGATAAAAATCCATCAATATGAGAAGATTTTATGAAAATTCTTTCAGTAAAAGAAACGACGGGTGAATATTTGGCTGTGGTTATAATTGATTCGTTGAAAACTTTAAGTATCAAAATAAATTACCTTGCTGGACAAGGCTACGATAGAGCGGCGGTCATGTGTAGCAGTTTAAAAAGAGTAGAGTCTATTATTGAAAGAGTAGCGAGAGTCCTATATGTGCATTATAATGCTTAAGCATTAAATTTGGCAACAGCTCAGTCTTGTGAAAATCAATATATTAGTAATTGTATAGGAGCAGCTAAGTCCGCCGGAAACGTTTTTAGAAATTCGCCTAAAAGAATAGAAATTATAAAAACAAATACAGCAAAATATTTGTCAAATTCTAAACGGCAAAAACTTACCGCTATGTGTACAACCAGGTGAGTTGAAAGCCGTAACGGCTTTTTGCGTTTTAAATAAATAGATTAACTGCTCGTGGACTCGTTTGAACCGAAGCGTCAAATCTTGAAGTTTCTTCAAGGGCTACGCAACATTTAAAGTGCATAATCACGGGAGAATTTGTCGTCGATATAGATGTTTCTGACTATATATTTCACACAATAACCCTCCGTAAACTTTTGCTAACAGCGGAATGCAATTTATCTGCCGCGCTCACCTATATTGAGAATATAAAAACTATAGTAACATCTAGTACAAAACAAAACAAAAACGGAGTAAAGGTAGTTCCTTCGAGTCCAGAATATTATTACAAAATATCAGTCGTAATCCCTTTTTTGACGACCTTTTAACATAGTTGGATTCACGGATTTTAAATCATAAAATGTTATTAAAGCTTTAGATTGCATTTTGCTTAAGCAATGTGTAAACTTAGACTTTAATGATGCTATTGTGGAACAGTTAAAAATATATAAACAATTATTTTATAAAGATACTTTACTTAGTGAACTAAATATTTGGAAGACAAAGTGCAAAGAGGTGCAGACTAAGATGGAAACACCAAAGACAAAACATACAAACTAATAAGAAAGAATTTTAGAGATATAAAACCATATAGCAAAAAGTATAAGGGACCAGAAGGAAACGCCATTATAGAAAATGTACAAAAAGTGGTTAGATGGCAAAAATATATATATATAGGGAATTTATATGCAGGAAAGGAATTAACAGGAATCAGACATTGAAAAAGATGACTTGAGACATTCTATACTTAGAGATGACTTTGAATTAGCATTAAAGGGTCTGAAAAATGGCAAGGCGCCGGGTACAGAAAAGGTGCAAGCAGAAACTTTAAAAGCTGCTGGACAAGCAGTAACAGAACGTCTCGTCCTAATTGTAAGCTATATGTATGAGACAGGCGAGATAGCCAAAGATTTCAAACGTAACATCATGGTCACTATACCAAAAAAAGGGAGGCTTGGATAGATTAAAAAATTTCCGAACAATAAGTTTGACAGTACACGTGTCAAAATTTACTAAAATTGTACAAAGAAGAATGGAAAAACGCGCTGAAGAAATACCAGGAGAAAAACAATTTGGGTTTAGACGAAATAGGGGAACACGGGTGGCTATTTTTACTCTCAGGGTGATCATGGAGATAACAACGGATAAATGTGAAAGCATGTATACAGGGTTTGTAGATGTGGAAAAGCATTCGACAATGTAAAATGGAAAAAAATGTTCGAAATACTCAAAAAGATTAAATTTAGCTTCAGGAATAGACGGATAAATAAATATTGAAAATATGTTGTAAAATCTGTCGTTTATTTATTTCAAGTATCACAAATGAAATATTTATAAAATATTTGGAGGTATCAGAGAACTTGAAGAAGAGCTGTTATTAGCAATAACTCGCAATAAATTCCTATACATAATTTGCAAAATAATAAAATTATTAATTAATATCGTAATATAAACAAAACAAATTAAACACTACATCATCATCATCATCTACAACACAACCTACACCTATACAGAAAACTTACATACGTACATATTAATTTTTAACAAATTCACAGGCACTTGTAGATACAAAAATAGTCAGTTTCTGACTACTCCTAACTTGTAAACAAAAAACAAATATTCTTAAAGCAATAAGACAATGAATTACAAATTCACCTCAAACCTTTTTAATGCAACACAATGCGGCGGTTTTATGTAATGCATCAAATTCATTTATTGCGCTATCTAATATCTAGTTTTTAACTATGGACCCTTCAATATTAATTATTGCTAAATATTCTAGTCGATCGTTTGTCATTCTATTCGTAAATACGAAACAAGAAAAGGTACGTTCCAAGCAGCACTTGACACAGGGATTTTAACAACAATTACTGTAATTTTAAACGTTTCATTGAAAACAATTTTATATGCTTTAAACATGTCAATAAAATTAAAAATTGTTTTTTTAATAAATTTGTTTTGCGCTTTGTATAATTTTAGTGTGTTTGCTAAAATTTTCAGTTCAGCTTCCAACGATTCCAAATATATTTTGTAGTGTTTGGCCATCGGCAGCAAATGCTCATCGTCATTAGGTCTTCAGTTCTGGAACTGGTTAGACGCGTACCATCATTGTTTCCAATTCTGAACTAACCTACAGATTTTCCTGAAATTTGCAGAATCTCCATCTATCACTATCTGATCTAGGTCTACATCTACCTCTTTTTCCTATCTCTGCTTGTAATATATCCCATACTATTCCCCAAAATGCCATAGAACGTATTCTGCCCTTCTATTTCTTTTATCCTTTTCCACAGATATTCTTGTTCCCCTACTATTTTCTATAACCTGTTTGTTATTATCTTTGTCTGTCCATGCTATCATCCTCATACATCTGAAGCACAGCATTTCAAAAGGCTGCTACCGTTTTTCTGTCTGCGTTTCAGACTTACCGTATTTTATAGGCGTACTGTGCTGTGCTACACACATATGCTTTCAACAATTTTCTTCTTGTTCTATGTTTGTTGTCTTTTCTCATAGGCGCTGTTTTTCTTGTTAGATGCAGTTCGGTCACCTTCTATTGTTTTACAATTATATACCCCATTTTTCCGACCTTCAGTGGATGTGAAGGGAGGTAAGCAGCCTGTGGCTGCCAAGTTCTCCCAATACTTAACCATTTACCGATTTGATATATTTTCCAATAAATCTTTTCGCACAGTCAACATTAGTGGCAGATATTTCGCAACAAACAACTAGTTGCTTATACTAATCATCAGATCTATCTGTGCTTATTTTTCGTCATTAGGTTTTCCGTCTCAAAACTGGTTGGACACGTACCTGCACTTATTTATATTCTGAGCTAGCCTACATAATTCCTGAAATTCTCACACAGAATGTGTATACAGCTCGTTCCCCTTCTATTGTTTTCTAATTTTATGCCTTATTTCAGCGAGATTCAGTGAAGGGGTTAAGCAACCTATGCTACCAAGATCCCCAACACTTAAACATTTGCCGAAATAATGATTTTTCCGTAAATCCTTTCACACATTAACATTATTCGAGAATATTGCCCAACCAATTCTTGTAGTTACTTATAATAATTATCATGTTTAAGAACAGTTAATTTTTCTTCATTAGTTTATCCATCTTGGGATTGGTTGGATGCTTACCTCCATTGATTTCTATTCTGGGTTAGCTACACATCTCCTACAGCCTATACCTTTTACTATCTGTGTGCAGTAGTCTAACCTAGGTCTGCCTCTTCTTCTCTTTTCCTATCTCTGCTTCTAATATATTCCGCTCTATTTCCTCATGCCGTAGTATGTGATTTATTATCCTATCTCTCCTATTTTTACCGTTTTGCACATATTTCTTTCTTCACCTACCATTTTAGTACCTCTTCGTTCTTAACTTTGTCTGTATATGATAACTTCATCATACGTCTCTAGCACCACATTTCAAAGGCTTCTACCGTTTTCCTGTCCGCTCCTCCTACTGCATAGGCTTCACAGCCGTAACAGTGCTGTGCTCCACACATATGTTTTAAGCAATCTTTTCTTTGTTTCTATGTTTGTGGTCTTTGAGCACAGTAGTTGCTTTTCTTGTTAAATGTAGTACGACCTTGTGCTAATCTTTGTTTTATATCTTTGTGCTTTTCCCATCTTGCGTTATTTGGCTTCTAAGGTAGCAGAAATCCTTAACCTCTTGTAAGTTCGTTTTACATACTTGTATTCTTGTTTTTCATTTATTTTCCCCACCTTTGCATACTAGAACTTTAGTTTTAGTTTTGTTAATTTTTATACCGTACCTCTCTGTTAGAACCGTTTCCATTTTATTAAGAGCAGCTTCTAACTCTTGCTTGCTAGACGCTAATACCGCTATATCATCTGCAAATCTAAGCATACCAATTTTTTGTGCCTGCATAGTAATACCAAATGTCTTCCTGCATTTGACAGTATTCATTGCCTTTTCTATGTACAAGTTAAAAATCAATGGAGATAGGGCACATCCCTGTCTCACCCCTTTTCTAATGTTTACTTCTCTACCTTCATGCTCTAATTCTACTACTGCTGTTTGCTCTTTGTATAAGCTATGTGCTATTCGTCTATCCCTATAACTCATTCCAATCTTTTTGAGAATTTCAAACATTTTTTTCCATTTTACATTGTCGAATGCTTTTTCCAGATCTACAAACCCTATATACAGGCTTTCCCCTTTTTCTATTGTCTTCTCCATTATCACTCTCAGAGCTAAAATAGCCTCCCGCGTTCCCCTGTTTCGCCTAAACTCAAATTGGTCTTCTCCTAGTATTCCTTCCGCCCGTTTTTCCATTCGTCTTTGCACACTTCTAGTTAATATTTTTGACACGCGTGCTGTCAAACTTATTGTTCGAAAATTTTCACATCTATCCGCGCCTTTCTTTTTTTGTATAGTTATTATTATGCAACGTTTGAAATCTTTGGGTTTCTCGACTGTCTCATACATATTGCTTACAAGTTGGTAGTTACTGCTTGTCTAGCGGCTTTTAGAGTTTCTCCTTGCACCTTATCTGTACCCGGCGCCTTACCATTTTTCAGACTCTTTAATGCTAATTCAAACTCATCTCTAAGTATAGGATATCCCAAGTTATCATTTTCAATGTCTGATACCTGTTCTATTGCAGTTAGTTCCTCTCCTGCATATAAATTCCCTATATATTCTTGCCATCTACTCACATTCTCTACGTTTTCTATAATGACGTTTCTTTGTGCGTCCCTTATATTTTTGCTATACGGTTTTATATCTCTAAAATTCATTCTAATTAATTTGTATGCTTCGCCTGTCTTTCCTATTTCCATCTTCGTTTGCACCTCTTTGCACTTTTCATCAATCCATTGTTCTTTAGCTTTCCTGCATTTTCGAATAAGTTCCTATTTTATGGCTTTGTATCTCTGTTTTCCTGTTTCGTCTGATTTATTTTTGTATTTTCGTCTTTCTTCTTTTAAATTCAGGATATCCTTTGTTATCCATGGTTTCTTATTTTCTTTTTGTGTATACTCCAGAATATCTCTGGCAACCATGTGTAGGATGGATTTAATGTTTTTCCATTCTGCTTCTACTTCCCTAGTATCAGATATTTTCCCGATATCTTTGAGCAATTCATTTGACTTTTTTTCGAATCTTTCTTGAATATCTTTATCATTTAGTTTCTCTAAGTCCAAGTGCATTTTCCGTTTCTTTTTCCACATTCTTAAATTTAAGTGCAACCTTCATAATTACGATGTTGTGGTCAGTATCTATATCTGCTTCTGGGTAGCTTCTACAGTTTTTTACTTGATTCTTAAACTGTTGTCTAACAAGAATGTAATCTATTTGATATCTTCCTATATCTTTTGTCATCTTCCACGTATATCGTCTTCTAGCATGATGTTGAAATAATGTGTTTGTGATGATTAAATTGTTCTTGTCGCAAAATTATACCAGCCTATTTCTCTTGTCGTTTCTCGTGCCTAAACCAAATAAACCCACTGCCGCTCCTTCCCTACCCTCATCTACCACGGCATTAAAATCCCCCGTAATTATTAAATTTTCATGTCCTTTTACATATCTTAATATGTCTTTGATATCTTTGTAGATGGCTTCTACCTCTTCGTCACTGTAGCTAGAGGTGGGCATGTATACTTGTATTATTACTGTGTTTACCGGTTTTGATTCTAATCTAACCATGAGTACTCTTTCGTTCTTTTGTAAGTAATTTTCTACACAGTATCCTATCTTTTCCGCATAACTATCCCACACCTAAATTTCCTTCCTCTGCTCCTGTATGAATTACCCTGAAGTCTCCACTCCAAAAATCCCCCGCTTCTGGCCACCGAACTTCGCTGATCCCTACTATGTCTAGTGATAACCTATTCATTTTGATTTTTAGGTTCTCTAGCTTACCTACTTGCTTCATACTTCTAACATTCCACGCTCCGACTCGCAGAATGTTCCCGACTCTTATTTTTAACTTTTCGATCGCATCCTCCGAAGTAGTCCCCTACCGGAGATCCGAATGGGGGACTATTTTAACTCCGGAATCTTTTACCCAAGAGAATGCCATCATGCTTGTTACAATTTAAGTACGCTGTGTACTTGGGCTTTGTGGTGGTTTCCGTTGCCTTCCACATCGCAGTAATGTGGTCTTAGACTGCCATACCGACCCCTATGGTCTCTGCCAATCTAAGTACCGAAAGAGCCGCTGCCCTCTTTCGGGGACCTGTCTTAGGCAGGTTCCTCATTAACGACCCTACTACTTTGGTTGGACCTGTAGTTTGTCTCTTTAGCTCATTAGAACACGCAAGCCATTTCACCTGTTCTAGTAATTTAGAACTTCGGCAAGGTGCAGGTCCATTCGAAATAGAGCAGATGCTCATAAACTAAAAAATTTACATTTTAAGGGTAAAGAGCCACTGGATACGATAATGTCGGAACACTGTTCAAATCGTTTATTGAGTTCTGATAATACTGCATCCAATACCAGTACAAGCATGTTTATTTTACAGTAGTCTATGACTTCACTTTATTGTTTGTTGTGCATCGAAGTCACTTCTTCTATGATGTAATTTTGATAGTTTTGCGGTAACTTTCTATTCCGCTCACTTTTTGTTGCGCTTTCTTACATAGACTCAGGAATATTAATTTTAGTTTCGTTACACATTTTTATGACTTCGGAATATATGTTTGCATATTCCTTGAAACCTTCATCTGTTCTCCATTCTTTAAATGTTTTTATAATAGACATTATCCAATCATTACTTGAACTTAGGTCAGCTGTAACTTTTTGCAAATAATCAGTAACACCTTTGAGTAATAACAAAATTTTCGAAAAAAGACAAATATTGAAAACAAATTCGAAATTTATCTGATACAACAATCCAATTGCCTCGGCAAAATGATTGATACCTCATTAATCAATAAGTTGAGTAATACTAATATTTCGCTTAAATTTTTTTTTTTACACTTAAACATGCAAAAACTTGGGCCGACCATCTTGTATAATAAATTTTCTTTAATTCTAATAATTGCCGTCTGTTTGGATGAAGCCTTTTTTTGCAAGTCAATAAATCTCGTATAAACAGTCTATTGCGAAATAAAAATATACAGAGTTTGTAATAAATTAATAAACTTATTGCTCTTACCAGCCTTTTTGCAGACATCCATTATAACCAAGTTCTACCGATGATTATAGCAATGTACATAAATTGCTTGATTAACGTCATTACTAAAAAGTTTTTGAACTCAGTTATTTCTACCATTCATTACGTTTGCACCATCATATGTCTGTGCTACGCATTTTCATGTCTACAATTAGTCGGGTTAATAGCTTCTTAATATAAATAAGGCAATGAACCTAGCATCTAACTTATTTGCGCTTTGAAACCTATAAATCTTTATAGATTGTCCATCTAAATAATATCTAACCACAACTGAAACTTGTTCAATTTTGTGACGTTTTTGTCTCGTCACACATTATTGAAAAGCAAGTTACGTTCTGGAGCTCTTTGCGTATCCTATATGTATAGCATCACCTTTGAAAAAATAAACAAAATTTTATTCTGAACTTTAGCGCTAGTATATTTAGTGTTTGCTGCTATCCCTACACCAAGTTTTTTCTTAACTATCTCATTGTACTTACTAAAAAGTTTAAGAAGTTCTCTAAAGTTGCCTCTATTAGAGCTTTCTACAGTTTCAACATCTCCTCTTTGAGCAATATTCTGAAGGCCCGAATATCGCAAATTGTCGACGATTACTCCAACATATATTCGGTTTTCTTTAACAAAGTTCAAATCTGCTTCACTTATTTGTCCGACTACTGAGTTAGCAGTACTTGGTAATTTAATGACTTTTTAGGACGACCATTTAACGAATGCATGTTTATGTTCTAAACTATTTTCGTGTTTTTTTGTCCAGCATTTTTATTCAATGCGTTTTTCCAATTATTAAAACCTATTCCTACAAATACTGCGTTAGAGTTTTTTTTTTATTGTAAAATGACGACACACAAAACAATAAACAGAGTCACACTTAAAATACAATATTCCAACCAGAAAAGGAGTTAGTACCAACTTTTATTAAAGTGTCTTAATCTACCACTAAAATTAGTTTGCGGATAAAAGTTTAAAATAGGTTGAGAAGGGCTATTTTACACTTTGTGAAGAATTTGACGATCCTGGCGTAATATTTAAAACACATCAGGGCACAATTTTTATTGAAGAAGGTGATGTAGTTTCGGCAATTCTGCAACTTTTTTGTTGACGCCAGTTACATATCCCCAAGTTAGGATATATAGGTAATCAAATGGAATTATTAAATTTGAAATTATATTGTTACAATCTATAATTAATTGGAGGACAAGTAATAAAAGTTTAATGGAAGTTCATAAACCAGACATAAAAACGGATGTGAATACATTGTATTCTAGACGTAATATGACACAACAGGTGTAGGTCACAGTAGACAATAAGATTGCAATTATTAGAATTATTATTGTTACTTTGTATTGTATAAATGAATAAAGAAATAAGCAGACACGAGCTCTGCAGTTCCCACAAGCAATGTGAGGGGCAGGGACAACACAAATACCCTCGAAAGCCCAAGATGGCCAGTCAGTTGTTGGTTGTTCAGCTACTTATCCTAATTTTTGTTCATTTAATTCAGTGAATATCATCATAGAGTAATTTTGATCTCAATACGTTAATGAATATAATGTACTTGTAATTGAAAATTCAAATTGTAAATCTGTTTAAATTAAAATCGTTAGAAGAGTTTTCTGAAGATACTTTTAAAAGTCACTCAAAAGCCCAAAATCTATTTTGCCAGTCTTCAAAAATTAAATCTGGCTCTTCATCGTCTTGCAACTCGATTCAAATATAAGTGCATTCAGTTCGTTATCATTATCACTATCACTATCACCTAATAGACTTGGTAAATCATCTAATTCTAATACATCTAGCTCAATGTTTTTTGATGAAGTAGGTTCTTGTTGAGGTTGACTTTCATGTAGAATTTCATTACTTTTTAATTTTTTAGCAGCTGGAACTGATTTAAAGTAATCTACTAACGAATGTTTTCTGCCACTCATTGTAAAACTGTTGTTACGCAATCAAAGGAAAGACTTCTACGAAGGAAATAAAGCAATTACAAAAAGAGAAGAGTCGCAAGTAGAAGAAGATAAAATTAAAAAAGAATAGACCGTATTTACTAATAGTAATCGCAACCGAGTGTTTTAATACACAACACTACTTAAACTAATTTATTAATGCCACTTATTTTTAAACTACTTGGGTGAGGATTTCTGAAGTAGCAGTAGCGCGGAAGATTTCCACCTGCAATGAGCGTGCATGAGTATTTAAAATTCCAAAAGTTCAATTACTAATATTATTGCGTTATAACTATTAAAACGGGCATACAAATAAGATATACATACAGAATAGCACATTTATGTAAACAAATGGATACAGTATCAATATCTACCCACTTTTAATTCTCAATCAACCTGGTATTGATTGTGCAATCGGCCGAAAGGGATACAATGCACAATGGGTCAGTCCAAGCTACTAAGTGCAGTCCGGCACAAAGCTCGGTGCAATGCGCCTTCCATATACCGATTGAGTTAGAGTACGTGACCACTGCAAATATCTCCGAAGATATTAGTATTAGTAAAAACGTTATAAATAAATTGCAAAAAATAAAGTTTGCGTTAGTAGCGTTAATTTAATAATTATAAATGTATTTATATGAGGATAAGGTAAAAATGTTGGAAATGCAGTGCACGCGATAGCTATATATCAGGAATGTTTTCTAAATAAACCAGTAAAAGTTTGTAAAAGTTATCATCAAGACCATATGAATGTGATATAGCATAGCATTCTAGAAAATTAAGGCTTTCCAATGATGTCAATATCAATATAGAGTACCATTTGAATTTCGAAAATCACCCCCACCTCTTAACAAAGGGTGCAATAAAATTTTTTTCCATATGACATTTTTATAAGGATAGTAAGCCGAGGACATTTTATTTATAGCATTTTTTGCTTATTGCTAATACTTTCGAAGGTATTTGCAGTGGTCACGTTATCTGACTCACCCGCTATATTTATTTACTTAAGTAGTTCTGATACAAATAGCTCAGAGGAATATGCGCATCAGACTTTTTCTCAAGCTATTAGTAGTGAACTGCAATGATTGGTGACTATAAAAAGGTATAACAGGCAATGTAACCTCCCTTAGTAAAAATTGCCGTTCTGTATATAACTATAATTAATAGTATTAATTATCATTAAGCCCCCAAAAGGTAGCTCATCTAAATTCACATTTCAGCAACAATAACAAACCCATAACGATCATAAAACTATATAGAATTTCAATGCAAGCTGCAGTCATTTTACACATAAAACATTCTAATTAAACAAACACATTCAATTTTGCATGCTAAACTCTGGTATGCAGCAAAATTACAAAAAATGCTTTATCCGTTTTAAACCCCCATTTCCACAACTTAAAAGGCTCCAATTAGAATGCAGGTGGTTAAGAACCCTTCCCTAAAATCCAAAGAAATAAAATTTTGCACACAACCAGACTATAGTATGTTCGTTACAGAAAAATTGAAACATTTTTTTTAAATTTGACGCCCGGCCCTCACAGCCTAACCTAATTGGGGTGTGATTAGCTAATATAGACCAAAAATGATAAAACACGCTACACAACCTGGCTTTGCTATGCTCAATACAGGAATATTTTAAAAACTGAATTGTTAACATGGCCTTTTGCAAAGTTTAAAAGAACTTAATTGGGCGGCGTGTGTCAAAGGCGGTTCCTGGGTACCTACGTATATGAAATTTAGCATAAGTCATGGTCTGATATTTGTAACGCAACTGTAACACTATCCTAGACCGTAGCTTTGTCATTTTGTAACGATACTTTCTACCCTACCTTTCATTTTTAATTTTTTCCCTTAAAAACACCAAAAAAAGGACACCCCACCATACTCCTTTCCGTGTAATATTTCAAGTATTATTAATCGAGATCTTTTAAAGATTCGTTAATTATAGAGATCATTAATACCATTTTAATATTTCAGATAGTTACAATACTTTTCGTCGATTGTTCTTTATTTATTCGAGTTAGTTACAAAATTCTTTAGTCGACCGTACTTTAATAAAATGAAGAACACAATATGTTATTTAGTTGTTATTTAAGAACTAAACAAAAGACAAATTGAACTGTGCACTTATTATAACTACTATAAGTTCAGCTTTCTTTGTTTTCTTTATTAGAGGTCACGATGCATCATTTTGTTAATACATTAATGAACCATCTCCTGGTCGAGCATTAAGAAAATATATGTAGTTCAAACAAAATAGATAATTCCTTTGCGTTTATTAAACATTACTTAAAATACATACATTGATAAACACAATTGAGTAATTATTTATTTCCATATGTGTTATATACCAGTGTTTTTATTCGTACCCAATCACTGTTCTCAAATTAGTTGAATGTTTGTTCAAAAATTCTATACATTCTTGCTTTTTTGATGATGTTTTGTATCGGATGTGACTTTTAAAGAATTCTATAACAATTTTCTTATCTTTAGTCGACCAGCAATTTCTTACGGAACCCTTGGTACTATCAGAATTTTTGACACGATCAATTTATTGAATTTACATCCACTGTAGATTTCACTCTCAAAGCTAAAGTTGTTCAAATGGGTTTGATGCCGCTTGACACTAGACGGCCGACGTTAGCGCAACATACTCTGGTTCAGTACATTAGTTGAATCAGTACAGTCCTCTTCCTCGTATTCAACAAGATCGTCAGTAATTTGAATATCTGAAAAGATTTTTTCTTTACACTCCATTTCTCCTCCGGCATTTAATAATAATAAAACTTTTGCAACCTTCACTGTTTGATGAATGTCTTCTGAAAACCTAGAACAATAAAATTCTGTAAATATATTTTTAATATACCTGCACAATCGTATCAATTTTTCTACAATCACTAATTAAACAAGGCTTTTTGCTTGACCCCGACAAAGAACGTCGACGTTAATTGAAGCGAGCGATAAAACTAAAAAACTCGCATCGTCTATAGCAACCAGTAAATAAGCATCTCAATTTAATAATTGTCAAATCTGACAGATTCCAAGATTTTTCGCTGTATTAAATTTATAATAAAGTTAGTAAATAAAAATAGTTCCTACTTTAGTAAGTAGCTGTAGGAAAATTTCTATATTATAACGTGATAAGGAGATTACAAGAGGTCATTGATACCCAACTTCCATAAATAAAACCTCACGCAATTAGAAAGAAATCGGAAAGAAAAAATTTTTTTTGTATATTCATTGTTCCACACTGTATAAAATTACAAGCGTATTGTAAATTCAAAGCCATTAAAATGCAAAGCGAAATACAATTCCGTGTGTGTAGCAATCATTTTAAAGCACATTGTAAATACAAAAATCTATTTAATCCATGTTAGAATAATATGAATTTATTGCTCCTTATTCGTTAAAATACTAAGTATATTAGTAAACAAATCAATCTGGACAAAGCAATTAAACACTTTGGTTACTTATGTAATAAATAATTACCCCGTGTGTAAAATATCCGCGTAAAAACAATATATATCTTAATGCATTTTGACAAACAAACTCTTATGAAATATGTGCGTAAAATATGCATTAGAACACATTTTATTTGCAAATATTAAGATGTAAACCTTTTTGCATTAAAAAGAATAAATACAGCAATTAAAGCTTTATTTAATTAGCTAAATTGACTTTCGTATAACATTTTTAAAAAGCATGTTCTAAAAGCTTGGGAAGAAATAGAAAAAAATGCATCATATGTACTGAAAAATCATTAATAGTTAAATTAATAAACACCCTACTTAAGAAACTCGCGTTATCATTAAAAAGGCATAAAATCGATTTTATTGCAACGCCATCATCAACTCCTACGTTGGACAAAGATTAACATCACCTTTTACAACATATACAAATCAAAGTTTGACGCTAATTAGGTCAATAAACCGGCGGAGTTCCAGGAAATATTACTTCACGTAGGGGACAAAGATTCGAATAAAATCGCGTAAAATCTAGAATCATGACGAACTTTGATAATTTTAATATAATAGCTGGAACTTTATTAGTGATTTATTCATTAATTTGCGTCAACAAACAATATGTAGCAGTTTCAATTTACGAGATCCAGGATGAAAAATTTCATTAGTTTGCGATTCGTCATGTAAGACTTTAAACATAATTAGATGCAGTAATTTGATTTGCAAAAATATAATAAAAATTTAACATTTTCTGATACAAAAGGTACTCTAAAGTTAATTAAAAAAGAAGATGCACTTTTGGTAACTGATATCGTAAATGGAATTTCAAATAATATGGAAAAATCTTGCAAGCTAGTTTTTGACATCAATTTAAGAATGAAAGCAGAAGGTATTTAATAACGTTAATTACAAATTGGATAAGTACTATTGGATTTCCAAGTATTAATTTTAGATTTCTTTGTTTGTGATTGCTATTTGAGTATTTTATCATTTGAATTTAAGGTAGAATAAGACTTAATCATATAATTTTTGTAAAGATGTTTACCAGAAAGTTTTGGATCAGAATTGAAACATTTTGACCTTTAAAGAGACTGTCTGTCAAGGCTTTTGGCCATACACAAGCGTGGGAGTAAGAGACCGGTAAATTATCCACAAAGAAGAGATTTGCTTTCTGTAAATTTTAACCAAGACGAGCTGAAGAATTTTAATAATTAAGTAAATAAGTATTTGTTAGGAACAATTTTGTTTGAAGAGTTATGCTGTAAACTTTCTGTATTCGTTTGTTAGAAAACAAATTGTTTTTGAATGTATAGATGCCTTTTCAGATTGTTGTATTTGATTTCATTTTGTAAATTCCGTTACTTCCGTTGAGCTAGCCAGACAAAGAAAAGTTAGAAAGGAAGGTAAGTCAGTAATTTCAAATTTACAATTTGCTGTACCGTCACAGCACTAACATAGCAATATAACACGAACGAAAATTTATATTAGTGTCCTCAAATGATTACTGCTTCGCGTAACGCCATAACCGTCATTTTTGAACAATAATGTAGTAGTTTTCAATTATAATATGTAAATGACTAATATAGAACTCAAAAGCGATCTTTATTGCACTGATGTTTTAAAGATCGCTAAGCAACAACATAAAAGCTTTTCATTTATTGGTCAAATTATAGACACATGTCAATCGTAAATATTTTAAAGTGAATGAACTATTGATCATTTCAAATAAATAATGTGTAATTGAGTTCCAAATTAAACATTTATTTTCAAATTGCACTGCAGGTACGAGGGTAAGGTAAAAATTCTTGGCCTGACACTGAGATGGTGTTCCAATCAGCAAAAATTTGTGCTTCCCGCCTCCGTGCACATATCATTAGTTCGTATGATAAGTTTCAACTTGCTATCTCAAATAGTTTGTTTATACGAATTTTTTCAAACAGCCGTCTTATGCGTGTTTCCTTAAGATGAATAAACTTGAATATCGTGCGGTCATAAAATTCTTCGTTTTGGACGGATTAACCCCTTAGGAAATTCATTCAACCGCAACCACACCGTAAACGATCGAAAAAGTGCCTGATATCGTGTTGGACGATAGGCGAGTGAAAGTGAAGGAAATAGCTGGGGCTGTAGGGATATCGGATGAAATGGTGGGAAACATCTTACACAAAGAGTTAGGGATGCGAAAACTCTGCGCAAGATGGGTGCCGCATTTGCTGAATGCCGATCAGCAAATGCGAAAACGAGTTTCGCAGCAATGTTTGGCGCAGTTCATTAAGAATCCGAGCGATTTTGTGCGGCGATTTGTCACTATGGATGAGACATGGGTCCACCATTACACGCCAAAAACGAAACAGCCGTCAAAGCAGTAGGTGGAATCCGATTGTTCAGCGCCAAAGAAAGCGAAGTCGATCGCATCTGCCGGAAAGGTGATGGCCAGCGTGTTTTGGGATGCGAAAGTGATCCTGTTAATAGATTACCTTGAAAAAAGCAGAACAATTACAGGCCAATATTACTCCACCCTTCTTGACCAGCTGAAGACCAAAATTCGCGAGAAGAGACCTGATTTGAAAAAGAAAAAATCATCTTTCACAAGACAACGCACCTGCACACAAGGGCACGTTGGCGATGGGAAAATTGAAGGACTTGGGGTACGACGATCGGCCATCCTCCCTATTCTCCTGATTTGGCGCCCTCAGACTTCTATTTGTTCCCAAACTTGAAGAAATTTGTTTCTGGGAAGCGCTTCATGTCCAATGAAGGAGAAGTTGAGGAGGCCGTAGACGAATATTTTCACAGCCTTCCAGACTTTCAATTCCGGGAAGGAATACTGATGTTGGAGAAACTCTGGACCAAGTGTGTTAAAGTTAAGGGGGATTATGTCGAAAAATAAAATCATTTTGTCACTAAAATTGCAATCTTTCATTGTAGGGCGAGAACTCTTCACCTTACCCTCGTAGATTAAAAATTGCGTATGGTAGTTGATTATAAAGGCCTTTAAAGGGCATTCCACTTCGCGTCATGATCTAAAACGCTGCCACGTGCTTTTAAAGACTCACTTATGAAGTTGTATATCATAATGTACTATTAATTTAATTAAAACAAAAAGTTACATATTTATAACCAAATGAACTATAAAACAACCAGTTGCACATAACCATCGTAGTAAATGTATATGTCGAATCCAGAAAATGTAAGTGTACATTTAATGAAAAAGACATGCACTTCATACTGTAATTTTAAAGTTTTCCACAACTTGGACAAAAATTCTATCCATTTCATGAAGCAGAACCCATCTTCTTCCAGATGGGGATTTTATATAAGACTACAGCATATGGTTAACAAATTGGCCATATAAAGCAAATGTTGAATAGAAAGCAATAATTGGTGTAATAATAGTTGCGTCGTCGCAAGTGGATCTCAATTCGTGTTCACTGTTTTGTACCTATAGCTATGTGGTAAAGTGGGAAGAAAAATTGTTGTTTTTTGCTGTACTATATTTAAAAACACCTATAGCAGTATGTGTTAAAAAATAAACATTAAACATTAAAACGAAGAACCAATACTAATATTTGATGAGTAGTTATAAAAATTTAATTTTCTGGCATATAAATGTCTGATAATATATAATATAGATATAGAATAAGGAAGTTACAATTGTTTTCTTAAATTATAAGCTACCTGTTTGCACAATTCAGATTTTCAAAACAACGGCCTGGAGCATATCCTATTGGATTTAAAACAATTACATCTTTTATATTTGTGTGATAACTGTTTTGGTTTCTGAAATACTCAAGTTGTGTACATAGTTCAGTTCAATAATTTTAGTGTTTAAACAAATTGAACCATTATTTAAATTTTCGAAGGTTGATTTTTTATTTTCAGCATTTCGTAACTTGATTTAATTTGATTTAAATATTAAAAATATGTTGATATAAATCATTATTTAAATGAAAAAAAATGAGTTGATTTATATTATAATTTAAATTCTGATTTATATCGTGGCAACCCTGATTATTATTATTATTTTTATTATTATTATTATTATTATTATTATTATATTATTAGATTGAAAATTTTTCATGTAGAACATTACCCACTGTTTATATTTTTTAAAGCAACTGTACCCCAAACCTAAGATTAAAGACATGGCGAGTAATTTTAACAAGCAGAATGCATGATTTTAAATACCATGTTTGAAATTTTGATGCCTTGCTGTATGAATTTACGTACGAATAACATTAATCATGCGACAACGTTCTTGATGAAAAACTAAAAAGTTGACAAATACTCATGAACGTTTAGGAATCAAACAGTTCTTCTTAATCATCGCTGATTAATTGTTTATTAAATTTGCTCAACTTTAATAACCCTTGAAAGAAGAGTAAAACGCAGTACTGTAATTTAGATCGGATTCACCGTGTGATAAGATACCATAAGTAAGATATTCAGTCTCCGTTGCATTATTCCGAATTTTGTTGAACTGCAAAATAATTCCTCATTAAAATTATTACCGATATTATTTAATAAAATAAGTAGTACAGTTAAAAATTTAGTATCGTCAAATTGGCAGTATTTTTATATTTATGTCTACAAACGCTTAATCAACAATTTTACTGGAATGAACTGTAAACTCGTATCAAATACCATGATAAATAGAAAACACTGTATGTAGCGGTGTTCGATGTTATAGATTAAAAGTGTCGTTAATGAAACAGAGTTATTGTTTACTATATGAAAGCATTTAAATATAACTACCATACTTACCAAAATTGTCGCATCTAATTACAGGATTATTACGTTTAACCTTCCAATCTACAAAAGTCAATGTTAATTAAAGACGAAGATATGCTTTAACCACTTCTTACTTACTAAAGCTGTTTCCTTATCTTCATCCCTGAAACCACTAGTGGACTCCCATTCTAGTCGTAGAAGAAGATTGTCATTGGTATTTAAGCACATTAACATTATATTCTTGTACCTGGAAGTCATCGTGAAGACTTTTTGGTTTTCACATTCACTTAACAACTCATGTAAACAATACGACTAAGCAGACAAGGTAAGGTGAAAGTCTAATTCAAGCCCACGATGCAAGTGTAATAAAATATAATATAAGATTAAGCTTTACAATGATAAAATACTGTACACAAACGCGGCAACGGTGTCGGGCATGCGAGCATCGGTCAAACGTCATTTCTGTATATAACTGGGTTCAGGAAAATGGTTTAACTTGCTGGATCTAGCGGAGATAGGTATTTATCTAAATTCCATATTTTGAAAAAATCATTTCCCCTCTATAGCGTCTTGTCGAGTGCTTGTAAAAAACATTCTAATTTAGTGAGATATACATTTGAATTAATGTTATTTCTGCAGGGTCTTAGGTCGTCTGCTAAACATCATCGGTCTAGTAACGTCGATTGGATCCGTATATATATATATGCTAGTTTTCAATTAACCTCAAGTTTATAGCCTGTGATCAAGAATTTAAAATAAATTCGAAAATTTAGGCCATAAAAAAGAGTTTTCAACTTAATCCAGAGACCTCAAACCCACAAATCAATTTTGAATTATATATATATATATATATATATATATATATATATATTAGTAGTCTAATAAAACATATGAGACACTCTCAAATTTAAACTTGAACTTGTAACTACTGTTATACCTTGAAGCTATTGCTTTAAAGTTTACAGGTCAACTCTGATTAAGTTTCAAAAACTAATTGACAGTCAAATAAAATTATGCATTTTATAATATTAAAATCTACTGTAAATCCCAACATAAATTATATTCAAACACATGATTGACTACGTAAAATAATGTCCCATTACTAATAATAATGGCACCAACACTGATTAAATTACACTTATTACATAAATACTTATCGTTACATGAACAGCAGCATCCATCTGCGAAATACATCAACAGGACTTGAACCACATTCCCACTAGAAATCAATTGTACTAGATTCCCAACGTAACACTACTGCATTCGCAGGCATCTGCAATCCCATGGCTGGATGAGGCCACAGCAGACAAAACATACCCAAAAACCATATAACATTTGTACCCAAGCCAAAAATCGAAAGTAAGAGGAAAAATAACCATCATGTAAGAACACTCACAGCTAATTATAATATTTGTTTAACTTACCCTGATAGATCAGGATTAATATAGAATAATACACAAGCAGAAAATCAACTTGTATCCACATGTGCTGATTAGACTATCAACTTGCAATACTAATATATCCAGCTTAACTGTATACCAAATAATTCTTTCATGCAGAATAATTTTGCAATATCTTCATGTGAATTGGATAAATCCCAATAAAGGATGGTTTGTACAAAACCAAATAAATTCCAATTCAACATGCAACTGACTATCAGTGCATCATGGCAGGACGACCAGTGTTATCTAACAACACACTTTACAGTTAACCCAATACAAATAACAAAATTCCTTGGTAACAATTACAAACACATTACCAACAATCTAGTATCAACAAAGTAATCCAGGGCCTCATTCAGTACGCAATAGGATTAAACTCATTATATCCTAGTATATACAAACAAACAATCCAAATTATAAAGTCATATTTACTAATACACAAGTAGGGAATAATATGAGACTGAAACTCATCAATTTAAAATGAAAATACAATAATGAAAATCAAATTAATATCCGAACTACTGAATACATATCTGTATCATTGACTTTCTTTAAAATAATGAAAGGACATATCTATAACACCAACATTCAACTAATAGCAGATAATAATAAAATCTTGAATATTCACAACTTGAACAAAAGTAACTTTAAGGTTGATTAATATTAATTAACAGAGCAAAATCAATATTTTAGGTTACATCAACTTGCTTAAACAGTTAGGAATTACACTTACAATTTAGCAAAAATTGTAACTGTTAACATAATGAAAATGAATTAGTAATGAATATGGATATTTGTAACTAACGTATGTATGCGATAATAATTGGACAAGTTTGCTGTAGGATTTTCTGTGTAAATAAATTGTGTGGATTTTTTTGTAGTCGAGTTTCTTTTATAGAAAAATAGGGCAGGATTTTACAGGTATCCGTAGAGCAGCCGTAGCGAACTTCACTGATGAAGTTAAGTTTCTTTTTATTATAGAAAAAAAAGCTGGGAGTATTTTGGCGTTCAAAAAGAAGAGCATCTTCAGAGTATAAAAAAAGTACTGATGTCGAAAGTAAGTCTAGAGGTGCCTTTTTCAGCTTCAGTTCAGCTAAACCTCGCAATTTTATCACTAAAGTTCAGTTTGCAATACCTTTCCGCTATTAATATGTACGTATATCACTGTTTGTTCAATACAAAAATTGTTACCACAGTGAATTACAATTCACTATCGAAATAGAAACAAATACAAAATTATACTTCCCTAGACGTGCAACACGAAATTGTATAAAGTACTAATTATTAAAAGAATTATTAGCACTTTTATTAAAATAACTATCCGTACGAATTAATTTAAAAGTATTTAAAGGACAAATTTGCAAGTTACATAAAAACGGTCAAGTTAATAATAAAATAATGCATGATACAATTAAAATACGTATCACTCCATAATCAGTTTTATCAAAGATCTACAAAATCTGTTTGATAGATACAGCTTCTCAACAGGGCATTAAAGTTTTAATTTTAACCAGTGTATTGTTTAGATGTGGGATACAACTAAAGTGTTTATAATTCCGCATCAAACTGATTGCAGGTATGATTGTTAAGACAATTCAATGATCATAAATATGATTAGAGAAAGTTAAATGAGCACTTGCTAGAGATAAAACAACAGCAAATCACTAAATTAATTTTAGTCGCATACAGATCCTTAAAACAGAAACAAACCAAGATAGACGTGAAGTATAAGAAATTGTTTATACAGTGAAAAATCTTTCACTCTGATGAATAGTGTAGTAGACATAAAAAATTTGAGTAAATTCTTGTTTCATTCAGTGATGCATAACAAGGTGATAGACTGTAAAGATGGCATGATTATAAACATACATAAAAAGTAGGTAGTCATCCAATTTCGAATAAAGTGTTACATTTACAAAAATATCAAGCTTTTTCTTTTTGTAGACCTAAGGATTAAAACTATACCACTCTCACGGCATTTGAATAGAAGTAACGAATGATTTGCAATTTTATACTAAACAGAGATTAGGAAGGTAGCACGAAAGGGTGGGACAGGAGCTTTTGAGAAAATGTACGTCAAGTGAGTTGTAAAAAACAGAAATATATGGTACTTTTTGGCCTTCATCGCCTGGACCATTTTCTGTAAAATTTAAAATACTTGTAAAGCAGCGCTAATGTGAAACTAAAGGTGTATCGTTTTTGTCAGAAGGCACAGAAAAAAATGATATTTTGTAAGCTTCTTGCTACCGAAATCAGCGTCTCTTGTATGATAGAAATCCTCTTATACGATTATATATCTAGAATGATCTCTTGGATTAGTAGGTATATATCTTTCATAATTTATAGTTAAACTTCATTAAAGTTTATGCATCTAGTACTTTAACGATTATTTAATAGCAGTTACTAAAACAAGATTGCAGTTATAAAATTTACAACTTCATAACTCGCATTTCTAAACTAAAGTTATATGCTTTCAGATATTCCCGATGATGGTCCTATTCTAACAACTCAAGTACAGAAAGTTGCTCCAGGCGCTAAAATCAAAGCGAATTGTACATCTCCACCGTCCCGCCCTTCCATGAATCTTACTTGGTTTGTCAACGATGTCGAGGTAAGACTACTAGGCTATTGAATTATTATAATGTATGAGGCTGAAGTATTACATGGATTGTTGAGCCTGTCAAAAGAATGCCAAAAGTTTCAATTATGAATGAAGTAACTATAAAGTTATTCAAATTACATTATTGAATCCGCTTTGATTGACAGATTTAATAACGTTTTCGTAACCAAAACAGAGATTGTGAAAGGGAAAATGACATAAATTGCATTAAGAACCTCTGCTGTTGAAAGATAAGCTTATACAATTTTGACAAGACCGTCGATCGTAAAGTTTGAATCAAGGCCTTTAGAACAATGTTCGCAGTTAAACTTTCTCACGTAGGTTGTTAAACTTAAATCGATATCTGTCATAACTAATAGACGTCAACGTATTTCTCCAACTTCCAGGTTAAGTTAACTGTTGATTTCAAAACGTACTCATGGATAGTTCAACGACCTTAATTCCAATTTTAATTGCAACTACATCTATCCACCTTGCTGTTAAAGAATACATTCAGAAAAGCTCTTGTTTTAAAAATCAGGGGAAAACTTATGATTATAATGCCAAATTGAAATTTATTTAAATTTTTGGTACGTAGTGTCATGCGTCGTAAAGCTTTGGATATACCAACGAATGGTGTGATCTAAATATCCAAGCGCATTATCATTACTTCAGAAGTTGTTATTCCAAAAATAAATGACAACTCACTCTTTAAGTTGAATATTAATGAACTATATGAAATTCACATTTTTATCGATTTTCTATGATTAGGAAAAAATTTCAAGTAAAACCATTAAAAGATCGATATTGATTGATATTTTACTACAATTGGGAACGGTTACGCTGCCGTATAACTCACCACGTTAGATTGTTTGAATTAATACAAAGTGAATACATTTTCAGCATTCTGGTTCTGGATTAGTATATACAGTGTGTTCCTAAATATCATGTATATACGAAAGGGTGTGATTCGTTGGCGAATTTAATGACTAAAAATTTATATAAACATATGTCCGCAAATGCTTTGTTTCCTATCTACAGAGTGTTGAAGTATCGAAATTTTTTTGGTTTTCTCTTTATAGCTCCTGCAGTTTTGAGATATTAAGATCAAATTTGGAATATGGGCTACTCTGTAGGGCTTACATCATTGGACATGTCGAATGGTTGTGGGAATCTGCAGGGTGGTAATTTCTCGGGGGCATATCTCATTTTCACGTACTCTTTTGAACACGCACGGAGTATTTCTTACGAATTCAAATGCAGCTATAATTCGATTTCGTAAATCATCAACGTCATTCACTGATGTTGTATACACTAGAGATTTGAGATACCCCCATAAGAAAAAATCTAGGCTATTTAAGTCATGACTGAGGTCCACCCCGTCCTATCCACTTGTTCTCATACACTTCATTTAAATACTCCCTCGCTAAAATAGAAAAATGTGCCGGAGCGTCATCGTGCATATACTCGATAAAAGAGGTAAGTTTTCGAGTAATGAAAGCTATTCGTGTTGCAAAAAATACCTGTATGGGTGACCAATAAGTCGACTAGCCAAAAAGAAAGGTTCAATCAAATGATCTCCTATTATACCACGCCATACATTTAATTAGAGCTGCACTTGAAAATGCGTGTCTACAATTCCATGTGGATTGTCTTCGGCTCATATGTGGTTGTTGTGAAAATTTATAATAGAATTCCATAAAAAATTGGCTTCGTTAGTAAAAAAGATTTTACAATCAAAATTGGGATTGTACTGGTAGCGTAATTAGGTACCACTGGCAGAAATTAATCCTTAAAGAGAAATCTCGAGGAAGGAACGCCTGCACTCCTTGAATGTGGTAAAGATATAGTAGAAAACCACGCGGGATATGCAAAACAACTTGATAACTAACATTTAAATGTTCGCCGATTTTTCTAATGCTAGAGTTTGGATGTTCTTCTATTTTATTTACAACGGGTTCTTTGATCTGTGGTGTTCTAAAAGTACGTGGTCTACTTGCATCATTGGTCTTTTACTAAAAGTTCCAGTTTCTACAAGACGCCTATGAATATCCGAAAATACTCGTTGATCAGGAATCATTCTATTGGGATAGCGTTCCATGTACAGACGTTTGGATTCTCGTGCATTTCTATTCGCAAGGCCATAGATGAAATGCATCTCAGCTATTTCAGAATTCGTAACATTTGGCATTTTTATGGGATAAGAACAAGTATTTAAAACACTTTTACACCATACAGTTTACGACTTCCTTTACTTTAATAAACACATGCTGACACAAGCTACGAGTTCAAATGCAACGCGGCTTCGAGCGGTCCTTTTTAAAAAGACTTTTTTGGTCCTTAACACATTTATTTGTTTTACAGATTTGAACAATTACAATCTTGAATTAATTTATTCTAAGTCGAATAGTTAATACTTAATTGTACAGTGAGTTATCTACGAACTGCAATGCAAAAGATGAACGTTTGATGAACTGCCTGGGAGTGGAGCTCCCGGCCTTTTTATAATCTCCCTACCTCTTTACAATTCTGTGTGAACCTGCGGACCTATGTCCGCTTACACTTCATAATACATAGTTGCTATCTTAAAAGCTATTCATAATTACAATGTTGCAGGCTTATTCTGCGTAATCTCGGTACGTGACATCCTACGACCGTCTGTGACCTGACATCTGCAGTGTCACATAATCCTTGTGCTACTTTGTAGCGTTTCCACTCGTGGGAACTGAAATCATCATAATAAATTGTAATAAATTGTTGCAACGACATTGTTGCACTGTCCTAATATTTTCTAATGCTTCCTATTATCTTTATTAGTTTTATATGTATAATAGATGGGGGATCCTATAACTCCTCCCAACGTACATTAAAAATTAGGGGTGTTTACCTTGTCTTGATTTTTAATTAAATTCGTTTTCGTTTAATCTCATTTAAAATTCATATTTTCTAGGGGTACATTTGTTTGTTTGGGTTTCTTAAATCTAAAACTGTTTTTTTTATTATTCTTAAATCTAATACATATTTTGTACGTTACATAAATGATCAATAAAATAGTCAATAAAATCAATATAATTGTCCATACACTAATATTATCGTAGTGCACTTTGGGCGTCTTGATCTCGTTTAGTTTTTCTTTATAATCTTACATGAGTTTCATGGCGTGGTTTAGGTTGTCTAATTCCAGGTGTTCCAATTGCATTGGTTTTTGAAGGGTTTCTTCATCTTCTTCTTGGGTAATCTTGATTTGCAGATCGGGTAGATTTGCTAATTTCTTGCTTTGTACTGGATCTTGGTAAACTCTAATTATTTCATTTTTTAATTTTAAATAGCAATTTTCCTTAAGGGTGATTAATTTACTTCCGGTTAATGCTAAATTACTTTCTTGATTGCAATACATTGTTGCGATTACTTCGGTGGGAAAAATGGCTATCCATTTATTTTACGTTACTTTCTGAATTTTCATGTTGTTGATTAATACAGGTTTGACTTCACAATTTTCATAGCGATTGGTAAATTTTAGTAGTTGCACTTCGCGAGGGCTGTCTTCTTGAATTGTTGTGGTTGTTAATGATTGGCATAAGTATTGATTGGGTGTGACTTCATTACAGTTAGGGTGGTGTTACCAGATAAGGTATCCATTGGTGTAGGTTTGTAATAGTTATTGGGATTATTAGTGTTTATCATCGGTGAGTTTCTATTAGGATTCGCGTTGAATGTTGGTCTTTGTTGATTTATATTTTGGTTAAATTTCGGTTAGAATGCGGGTTTTGAAAAGTTCGAGTTAAATGTTGGTTGAAAGGTGGGTTTTGAAAAGTTTGAGTAAAACGTTGGTTTTGAGAATTGTTTGTATTGGTTGTTAAAGTTTAAGTTATTAAAATGTGGATTATTTGTTCGCATTTGGTTTGTTTGTGCATTGAATGGGTTAAATTTTTGTTGTGGATTTATTTGTCTTGCGGGTTGTATAGTTTTCATTGGCGTATAGCTTTTATTCGCGTTGGGGTTATATAGTCGGTTTCTATAGTACATTACGTTTTCTTCTTCGATTATCATATTCATTGCTTCTTCTAAGTTTTGGGGATTTTATCTGAAAGTCTTTCGGGTAGTGCATTTAGATAGGTATCTAATGCCATCTCGTCATACATTTTCGTTTTTAAAAGTTTCACGTTTGGGTCAGTCTCTTCGATTTTGAGTTTTGTCAAGATTAAGCTTCTTACATCTTGGCATCTCATTCCAAATTGATAGGGTGACTGGTTGTGTTCCATTCTTAGGCTGGTTAAATTTCTTACTAAACATTTTAGGTTACGTTGGTCGCCGAAATATGCAATTAATATTCGTTTATATTCGTCCCACTGGTCCACGTCCTCTCGGCTGGCTATTAATGTTAGTGCCTTCCGGTTAGTTTACTGGTAATAAGGCGGATTAGCAAAGTGTTTCTGTCGTTATCTCCCGGTTTGTAAAAGGTTTTATATAACTTCCTTTATTTTGCAAAATAGTGTGAAACGTTTGGGTTGCCGCATTATCTAACCTTTTGTGATTTAGGCTCCATGTGCTCTGCAACTTTGCTTGGCGCTATAACCGTTTTTCTCAAACCCATAGATGCTTCCCCACGTATTATTATTTTTGAGGTTGTCGTACTTACCAAAATTTGTGAAAATTTACCTACTACTAACATTTATTCTGCAAAATTTCGCTCATTTAATAAATCTTAAACTGACTGCTCCGCTCTTCGCTCAATCTGGACTTATTGATTTATTGCTTGAAGCGGATTTTTTTCTTAAAGTCTCATTAAATGGCCGTATCCAGATTCAAATGATCAACCTATTGCTCTTAACACTATTTTTGGATATCTTTTTAATAAGAAACAAACCAGCCACGTCCGCTTTTGAAGTCGCTGGCTTGTTTTGTGCGACCGAATCTGTTTTCCCCCTGAAAAATTTTGTTGTGAAATTATGGGAAGTTCAAAAGGTTCCTGACGATAAACCTTTCACACATAATGAATTTTTAGTTGAAATATATTACGTTGACGCTCTCTGCCGCAATGAGTAAGGACGGTATGTCCTCTCTCTGCCCTTCAAAGATCCATAACCTTCGTTTTCCAGTAATCGTGATCTCGCTCTACATCGCTTTTTTTTAGAAAATAGTCTAAGCAACCTTTGATTTATGAACAACATGTTTCGTTCATGCGCGACTATTTAAATTCCAAACACATGCAATCTGTTTAAGCTGGGACTATTTCTGACTTTTCTTATTATATCCCGCATCATTGTGTTGTGAAGCAAGAAAATGTAACTACCAAACTACTTGTAGTTTTCAACACCTCCGCTAAAACTCTATCTCGATCATCTTTAAATGATCGCTTGCTTGTTAGGCCTAAGCTTCTACGTGACATTACTGTAATTTTATTACAATCTCGTCTTTATTACTTCAGATGTTCGTCAGATGTATAGACAAATCCTTGTTAATCCTGATCACCATGATTATTAAGGAATTGTTTGGCGCTTTTCTCTTGAGGAACCTATTCAGGACTTCAAGTTTAATACCGTTACCTATAGGATAAACTGCGTCTCTTTTCTTGAGATACGCACTCTCCTGTAGTTGGCTAAAGACGAAGGAAATTCCTTGCACTTGGTCTACTTTGCCCTTCGCGACCATACCTATATCAGTTTACGGAAGCAACTAAGCGCTACTTTAAAACTTGTTGGTTTTGAACTACATAATTGGTTTAGTAATTGTCAGGAATTACTAAATGATTTTCCCGCTTCGTAACAATTTTCACTACTTTGCTCCCTTAAGGATCCTGACACTCAGACTCTGAAAGTTCTAGGTCTTTAGTGGAATCCCACTTCATATATCCTTTGTTTTCTAGTTAAGCCACAGTGTACTGCCTGTGCCAAGCGCAACTTACTTTCAAATGTAGCCCGTATATTCGACCTTATACCAATTTTATCACCTCAAACTTTTTTGACAAAACATTTAATTCAGCCTTTGTGGTCTTTAAAATTAGACTGGGGTGATGCCCCTCTCCACGACTTACACCGTTTATGGGATAGATATCTGCATGAATTACCACTCCTATCCAGCTTTGCTTTACCACGCTTGCTACTGCCACCACAATTCTCTACTTGTGACGTTCATTATATTGCGGACACTTTCGAACGCGACTATTTTGCTGTCGTTTATTTTTGTTTTCTTTCCTTTTCCTCAGTTGAGGTTCGCTTAGTTTGTGCTAAGTCCCAAGTTGCTCCGCTTCGTACTGTCTCTTTGCCTAGGCCCGAACTATTGGCCGCCGCTTTGAATCGAAACTATTAACCTCTATCCTCAAATCATTTGATCCCATATTACCTTTAAACATTTTTTTTGTTAGTGTGATTCCATGGTCGTTCTTCCTTAGATTCGCTCCCTACCTCAGCTATGAAAGACATTTGTCGCAAAACAAACTTCCTATATTTAAGAAAACACTTCTCGCGCTTCTTGTTGTCCTATTCTCTCCACTGAGAATCCTATCGATATCGGATCACATTGTTTGCTACCTTTCAACTTGCGTCATTGTTCTTTAAGGCGGGTAGCATCGCTCCTAAGACATTTACTGTCCACTTATTCCGCTCTTTAATTCTTCGAAAGTTCTTATCGACGAACGTTCTATTATTTTGACCGCTGTCATATCCGCTTCTTGGATGAAACGATTTTGGAAAGTTGTTCATCTTTTCAATGTATCATTCGAATTGTCGCTTGAACTCTCTGCTTCGTCCATAATATACAAAATCCATTAGCAAAATACACTGGACCTTTGTCCTGTTTCGTGCTCCAGAGCGCTTTGAACCTCTTGATTAAGTATACTCAACAGACTCACTTTTCTGTTGAGTTCGACGCCATCCAGTTCGGATTAGTATTAAAAAAGACTCTTTGCAAGTTGTACCCCTTTGTTAAAGAGGGAATCTTACGGGTTGGTGGTCGCCTACCACGCGCACCCTTATCCTCCGACAGGAAATGTCCCCTTTAACCTAGTAAAGGTTGCTTTACGGATTTGTGTATCAACTTTGTTCATCTAAAATTCTTTCACCCTGATGTTCGAATGGTTGATTTTATAGTTCATCGATGTTGTTAGATTGTTTCAAGTAAATAGTCCATTCGTCGAGTTTTGTATCAGTGTCTGACTTGCTGGAAGACTAATCCTAATGCATCGCAGCTTCCTATGGGCCACCACCTCTATGCTGAGTCACTCAAAGCCAAGCTTTTTTTGAGTTCGGTCATTAATTTTGCTGGCCTCTTCTCTACTACCATCTCGCGAGTATGGGGAGCTAAAGGGTTGAAGGCGTACTTATGTTTCTTTATCTATGAGGTTGCAGGCATTCCATGTTCAATTAGTTTCTAATCTGTCAACCGACGCCTTTCTAGTTGCTCTTCGCCGATTTATTGATAGTCGTGGTCGTAATGACCATCGCTACAGTGATAGCGGCACAAATTTTCAGGGTGTTGATGAACAGTAAATTTCTATCGCAAAATCAGCTGCCGCAAAAGAACATATTTTTTGGCACTTTATACCGCCCTTTGTGCCTCATTTGGTGGTTTGTGGGAAGTGCGTGTGAATTTCATCAAAGGTCGGCAAAAACTTCGCACCACAGGTGAACAAGTTCTGACCTACAAGGAACTAGCCAGTTGAGTTGCCTGACACCAGGTCACTTTCTGACTTTAACTTCTTTAGTCGCTATTCCAGAACCTACCTTTTCTATCTTTCTGTTCAACCGCCTGTCTCGTTGGCAATTGCTACAGCGAATTCGTCAAAATGTCTTGTCTTGACTCAGGAGTTTTTGCATGCGCTTGAACATCGGTCTCTTCGATGGTCGCTTGAACATGTTCTTGTGATCCATCCAAGAGCTGATGAGTCACTCTCAAAACCGCACAAGGCGAGCGGAAACGCCCTATCGCTACGCTCTGTCGCACTGTCCTTTATCTTCATTGTAGATTTCTTTTTATCTTTCTTGGTATAATTTTTTTATTGTGGTTTTGTACGCGTAAATATTTATTGGATTCTTGTATATTAATTAATTTTTATTCTTCGTTCCGTTCCACACTTTGTAGTTTTTTTTTTTCAAAAATGTCTTACATTTTGGTTGACGGTATGTTCCGTTTGCAACTATAGTCAAAATTAGCTTTAATTATTGCATAAGATGTAGCTTGCATGTCAATTCCCCTCCGTCGTGTATAATGTATGGTTTTTACTGCGATTGACATATATCGCCATAGTTGTAATAAGGCTGGCGTAGTCGAAGCTAGGCTACAATAAAATTATCAGCGTTCGAGTTCCACAAAAGGTCGACAATTCCTCGTCTTGCCGCCGCGCTTAAATTTGAATGGGTTTCTCATTAAAGACCCCATTAGCACTAATCGCTATAATGGGTTTTCTCGTTAAATACCCATTAAACTAATCGCTTTTTAATGCGAATACTCATTAAGGATATTACCATATCTTTGTCATTTCTGTCATCACCGCCACCGCCATCGTCACCGCTACCGCCACCGCCACCGCCACCGCCACCGCCACCGCCACCGCCACCGCCACCGCCACCGCCACCGCCACCGCCACCGTCACCGCCACCGCCACCTCCACCGCCACCGCCAACGCCAACGCCACAGTCACCGTCACCGTCACCGTCACCGTCTCCGTCTCCGTCTCCGTCTCCGTCTCCGTCTCCGTCTCCGTCTCCGTCTCCGTCTCCGCCACTGCCACCGCCACCGCCACCGTCACTGCCACTGCCACCGCCACCACCACGGCCCCGGCCACCGAAACCGCCACCGCCACTTGGAGGTTAGACAACCCACAATTCATCCGTCTTATCCCCAATTTTATAACTTTTTTATTTATAAATATTTTCTTACCGTATAAAGTATTGGATATGCTCATTTTTTCTTTTAAGTCTAAACCCGACATTACTTTTAACCTAGGACCAACCCACACAACTTCCATAACGCCATTTTATAACTTTTTTATTTATAAACATTTCCATAATGCGCAAAAAAACTGCATATGCTTATATGGGTAATAAAAGTAGTTGAAATTTCAACTACTTACCAAGGTCGTCGTTTAAGTATGCCTCTGTTTATCTGTTGCTGGGTACTCTATATTAATAAGTAACATCTAATTTTAATTTATAGTTGCGTGGACCAATAGAATTGCGATGTCCCCCATGTTGAGAGGACAACCAATGACATCGCTGGATCTTAAAAATTCAAACTTCGAACAACGAACGGTAGTTGTGGCGGACTGTGCATAATTTTGTCAACCGTCTTGACAACTATCTTTTATTTTTAAAACTGCGTAATCAGCACCATGGTTTAGTTTTTGCTATCCATCTTGGTCGACAACTTTTATTATTTTATCTTAAACTTCGGGCACCATTTTTTAATTTGATTTATGAACCCCATATTAGTACATTTATAGAATCGCCTTGTATAGTTTTATTTATGGGCACAATTACGTTACACAATTCCAAAGAAAAATTAAATTACCTTGTTCTGTATTCGTACTAAAGTTTTTAATTTTTCAAACACAAGAATATTTTATTTCTACTAACGATAGCTGCTCATCCCAAGCAAAAAGCATATACTCTATTCTGTTCGTATTACTCAAAGGTTAAATAGTTGTTTATATTTCCCGCTTATTTGTTATCACGTTTGAGTAATCAATTAGACCTGGTTTGTTTGTATAAGATTTAAAATTGTACTTTCTCTGTTAGCTATTTACCTTAGCAGATATAAGCGACAAACAATAACATTTTCAAATAGTGTGATCATATAAAATTCCTTTTGAACTTTAGTTTTTTCAAAAATGTGCACAGACCATCCATTAATGTGCCAAATGTCCACGTGACTCCTACATACTACGCAATATGGAAATACAATTTCTGATAGAATTTTTTATAAATTTTACACTACAAATCAGTTATAGCTTTAAAATCAACTTTGACTAAGATATTTTTCTTTTAAATCGGTTTGTTAAAATATTTTGTGCAAGCAACAGCCTATAGCAAACTTACATCCATAAGATATGTTCTAGTTATAATTCGGATTGCTGTAGAACAATAAGTACCATCTAATGTTAATATTTATTTACCTAGTATAAATAATAATAATAAATTACATCTAATTTTAATTTTTAAACATAAAGTACATAACATAATACATTCATATCTATACACACAACACGACCATTTCCTTATTTTTATTGGGAGTTGTTTTTAACATATCTAATAGAATCTTTATTTTATAATTTAAATCCACATCTTCTTCCTGCAATGCTTTCTCTAGCCAGTATTTGGAGACGTACAGCGCATATTTTCGAACTGCAAAATATAACAGACTCTGTTTCTGTGTTCCACTTCTTTAATTTCAGGTTCTGTGCTTGTATCTATTTGTTCTAGTCTATGGCACTGAATAATGTTTACATATCCCTTTACTTTTTGCATAAGAATGTTGTCCATTTGTTCTACTTAGACATCCGAAAAAAGAAACCTTAAGCGTTCTACTGTCGAAAGTGAGTAACCATTATATGTTATAATACTGTTTGCTTTAAATGTAGCAAAAGGCTCTTCTGTAGGCAGGCAAATCAAATTGAATCCGTTAAAAGGAATTAACACGTATTCTTCCTTTCTATGCTCTCCTCTTCATCGTACATCGTAGTAAACATGGATTTGTAAAATCTTCTGATAAAATACACATCCTTATGCCCATTCTTCTCTGCAAAACGTTTCTCGGTTATTAACTGTAAATGCAGAAACATTATATACACCAGCTGTTTCTTTTACGGTGTGTTGTAAAAATTTTTGCATGTATTTTTTTCTATTTTTAAACCTGGGGGGGAAACATAATTTGTAGCGATCACTCTTAATTCGTCGATATCTCCATTTTTGCAATTGTCGAGAAGACCGTTCCAGGCCTCGCGAAAAAAATGTATCCGGCTTTAATGTAGCACTTCTGCATAATTAGTACGCCGTCTTTTTTTGATTTATCTTCCACAACTTCTGTATAATTAATTGGTAAATAATTAAAACTGAACGCTGAAATTGTGTAATTTATTATTTTGTTTCGGTTTTTAATATCGCTCGGTAACTTAAACTGCAATCCGGTAAGCTTTTAGTATTACTGTTTTCCCAATAAACGTGCTGCGGTATGTTATTAAATTCAAGACAGCAACTGTTTTGCAAATTTTCGGTTAGTTTTGTCCACATATTTGCGATCGATACCGAGTATATCGGTGCATTTCGCAAGTATAATTTGCTATCTTCCAACAAAGTTAAACAGTCCTTTAATGGAATATATACATTAGCTACCATATGACAATTTCCAACCGTTTAGTTATATATGGTTGCTTATTGTCTTGTAATGCCACGTTCTTTAGCCAGAGTAGATCCAAATGTTTGCTTTAATCGAACATCCGGACAGTTGATAAACTCCACTATGTGCTTCCCAATCGGTTTACTAATGCCTGGACTAGTTACTTAGCATATAAACTTGTTATGTATGTAATGGCCCTGTCCTAAGTCACTGGCGTGGCAGTGGACAGTGGCACTAACTAGTACCTGGTAGAATACTGCAGTGGTCTTACCGTTGCTAGACCTACCTACTCCGTTGCGTGAGTCTAGGGCTACCGACTTGCTCTGTGATATGAGAAAAATGAGATAGGTTGAAGGACGGTATAAGGATGCCGACAGTGGACACAGCGAACCTTATACCGGGATTATGGGGCGTCGGCAATGGACACGACGCCGAGCGATGCTGAATGCTGGCTATGGGCACGGCAGTGGTAATAGCTAGCTTTAGGCACAGCAAGAGAAGGGAGAGTAGAAGTCGGCTATGGACACGACGTCTACGGGTTCCGGACACCGGCTATTGGACGGTGCGTAGGTACTAACTATTCTACACTAGCTAATGGCACGGTAGTAAAAGAGTCTATAACCTTTCAGAGTGAGTCGGTATAGCAGGCTGGACTATCTCGCAAAAGCGCGCTGAATTATACCGATGCTTGGCCGACCCGATTTGTGTATTTATTAATCAAAAAGCGGTATAACAAATAGTGGGCATACAATTAACTTAACTACTTAAAATGTGACATTGACATTGGTAAATTGTCATTACTTATATCTTAACGCGACTATTGGAATTTACCCACGCTAAGCAGTCTTTGCCCGCTTTTTTGTCATTATCAAAAATGACATTGTGTTCTTTGTATTCTCCGTGGTGAACAACGTTAAAATTATTTGTTAAGTATATGGCTATTTCCGCTTTGTTAAATATCGCGCAAATCTTTTGGGTTATATCCAAATCTAGGTGAAAGTAATCTTCTTTTTCGAGCTAACCCAATATCCGGCAGTTCTTCCAACAAAATCTCTAACCAAACATTTGTTAGTTCCATCTTGTACGGAATACAATTGGATTTGTATACTTCTTCTTATCACTTTCCAGACCTTCTTTCCTAATAATTTGTTTTACTCCACCTGCCATTTTAATTTCGCTTTCTAGTAGGAATGGGAGTTTATCTTTTACTCCATGCCGTGTACTTCCGAGAACTTCCCACGTAGGTAGCTATTGAGGGCACCACATATCTCTTTCTTTACAAGAAATTTATGCATATTTTTTAATTCCTATGCACAATCTACAATTTTAGCTATCTTTATATTATCGCAGAAATGTTCCTTAATTGGATTGGGTAAGTCGTTACCATCCAAGAAGTTTTCTTTTTGATATAGTTGTTTCTAATATCGGTAATTAAGTTGTTATTGCTCAGATTTTCTAACAGCAACCACAATCCAAACCGCTCATTTGTTGGTTTTACTTTAACCAAGAAGCTGTTACTTACTAATCAATTTACAAGGACCCATGTTGATAGTTTCAACTATCATGAATACTAAATTACAAAGGATTCAATGCTTTCTTATGTACTCTCTAGAGTGAGAGCCGAAGGTTGCCGAAGATACCCGAATACAAATCTGCAAGAGCGTAAGCGCAAACAAAATATTGTCTTATGTCATTTTAATATACATTTAATAAGAAACCAAAGGTTCCGAAAACACCCAAACGAAATTGAGAACTGGGTGGAGCCCTAGAACAGAGACAAATTTGCATTCTTGCAAGCATGCACGCAAAACGTAATAAAATTGTTGTTACAATTAATTTTTTCAATCACCTTTAGGAACTTTCTTATATAGTAATCACGTTTAAGTCGTAGGTGTCTACTTTTTATTACACTTAATACGCCGCAACGCTCACTCCAAAATCAATTCAACTCCATCACTAGGACGAATGTCTAGGTTGGTATTTGGTCTTTAAATTGACTGTAAAACCTTAATATATGTGTAGGAATTACCTAAGTTAAGCAGTCTTTTATAAATTGTTTTGCCATCATCCACAAAAATACACAAATTCTTCAACTTAGCACCTGCACGCAGTCTTTCTCTTATTCTCCAGGCAAGTTCATACAAATTAGCACCTGCACAAAGTCTTTCTAACAATGTGTTCAGGCAGCATCGTACACTAGGACGTAATTGTTTTAGGTAATTAGAATACCACAATTTGATATCTCATCAAACTAGTTATTGATCATGTTGTATATAATCGTACACTAGGACAATTGATATGAATCCACAATTTGATATCTCATCGCTTGTTATTGATCAGACGGCATGTTTGATATGTAGTTGCCCGAATTCATACAAACTACATTTTAAAATTGATGTTTAATAAAAACGGGTTATAAAACCTTAAAGATTTAAATTCCTACCGCCACTAAAATGAACTTAGTCCATTCTTTTTTTTTTAAATGCATACTAATACACGAAAAATGTGTAAGAACAGCACTATCTAACTCGATTATTTCAATTTACTGGTGCAGATACTATAATAGCAAGAATCAATGGTGCCACTGCTGCTTCTTCGAGTACATATATGTATTTCGGGTGCATAATTTTCCATCTTCCAACAAAACAATATAAGTGTATAAGAGTTGGACTTACGCTCGGGCATAGGCTCAGGATATAAAGCGTGGGTCCGGATTTTGGTATCATTTTTGACTATTTGGGAAGCATTTTGTGCTCATTCGGCATGGTGATATCTATTAAAATAATTTTTGAAGAAAACCATCTAACAGATACTATGCATCTTTAATCGCATTTTCACTCCAACGAGTCGAAACATAGTAACACACACCAGCAAATTCTTTATGTTTACTACCGGTTGTTGTAACTTAACCACTTTAAATCTTATTTTTAATTTCACCACTACGAGTTCGTCTTCTACGTCCATTTCTAGCCAGTAATTGGTTATGTACAGTATGTCCAGATTTTCGATATGTAAAGTATAACAGACTTATTACTAATTCGAGTTTACAGGAGTGAATACAACTCATTTACCGCGCACCGGCCGAAGCGGATCGCTCCCCGAGCTGAGACGGGCCTTACATGTGATTTTCCAATACTCCATTCGAAGGTACTGCATTGGCCAAGAAGCGAGTTTTTTTTTACCTGGAAAATTCGGAATTTTGCCAAACCGTTGCTGTTCCAAGCAAAGTAGGGATCTTTAACGTGCGTGACAACACACACACGGGACCTTCATTTTACCTCTCATCCAAGTGAGGAAGTATTTTTGTGAAAAATGCTCGCGTAACATTTTTCAAGCGGACCGTGTCGGGAGTCGAACCCGGGACCTTGGGCGCCGTGTACCGGGCCGAAGCGGGTCTCGCACCAGGTCGGCGTGCTTATTTTTTTTAAGAATACTGTATCACAAGTGATTCCATTTAAAGAATAAGTCTCCTTGTATACTTTACTATGTAGGATGTATGCTGGACATATGTCGGATGGTTGTCGGATGTATGTCGTACGGATGCGAGAGGAGGGAGGATGACAAAATAGGGTGGAGGGATGAGGGTTTAAGTTAGTTTACGTTGTTTACATTTATGTTAGTCGGCGTTGTCTGAAGTTAGGTTAGGTTAGTTAGACTTATCAGGATTTAGGTTAGCTAGCGTTATGTGGAGTTAGGTTAGGTGTGGGCCTAGGTTAGATAACAGGAAAAGTTAATATACTAATCAATCTGACCATTTTTTTTTATTATCTACCAGCTTAAGTAGTCAAGGAAGTGGGTTTATAAATTTGGGTTTGAGTATGGTGTATAGGAAAGTGGGTTTCAGTTTCAATATTACGGCAGATAAAATTTAACACCCGATTCGTGGGACTAATTTTTCTTTATTACAGCAGTGGCCGCCTTGCTGAAGGTGAGCAACAAGATTTGACCAATTATCCGAAGCGTTAGCAATTGAATCTTCGGATTACAGCTGCGAGTCTCTGATTCCAAAGGATTTGTGGCCTATGAAGATGAGTATGTTGGTAGTCAGGATGGTGCGAAGGTTTGGTGATACGTTGATGATCAAGTTGTCAAAGCGTCCGGTTCCAAGACGGCGACAGCGACGGCGACAGCAACGGACATCTCGAATATCTGTAGGTATTTTCTGGGATTAGGAGATCTAGGGAATTTTAGAAATGTATGTAGTTGAAGGAGTCAGTGAGAAATCTCCTTGTTCGGGTCGAATATTATCAGTCGCGGGAGTTTAGGTTTCGGAAAGGTAGATATTACAGGTGTTCTGAGTCAGGTTAGATATAAGGGTGATGTCGTCTGTTTTTTTGTGTGAATGGTAACGGAGGTGTTTTTGGGACGGATGCTGTAGATGTTGAGCTTAGAAAGTGAAGGGCGTAGGTTTGTTTTAATGACTTTGAGGAGTTCATGGGAGTTGGTTTCGGAGTTGGTAGGTATTAGAGTTATTGTGTTAGAAGGTCCGGTTAAGGGTTTGTGCTGTGAGGGGGTTGTGGGGACGTTGCGGTGGTCCAGGTTAGGGTGTGTGTTTGTGGTGTCGTGGATGGTTTGGTTGGAGATTGCAGGACGACGTCCAGACATTTTTGTATAGTCTCGGCTTTGACTTTTAACACATTGAAGCGTTGGACAGCTTCGTTAGCGATGAGGGCACGTTCTTCGAATTTCTGTAAGATGAACTTAGTACAGGCACGATTGGTTTTATTGTTGTCTTTCTAAACATAGTATGTTACTCTGCGTTTTAGATGGTTTATGTGTTGTAGGGAAGATGGTTTCAACGCATCCTTTGATGCTTTTCTACCTCCCTTAATCATTTCGTGGGGTTGAAACTAAGAGAAGACGTTCTATATCTCGGATTTGATGGGAATGCTGGCAAGCGCTTGATTTTTGATGAAGCGAAGCGGGTGAGTGGTTCCACATAGGGATGTAAAGCTTTTCTTGCCACTTTCCACTTTCATACCACATTTGGTGGTAGATAACTATAGATATGTTTGGTAAGTTTAAGAACCGCAAATTTACATTCTAATATTAATATTTTCACACGGCCAGTTTTAGGGTTACAATTGCGCGTATACTGGAGGGTCGAAACGTGGCTTTTAGGGATGGACTCGGGCCCGACGCCCGACGCCCGAGGCCCGACCCGAAATGAAAACTGACGGCCTGGACCGGCGGGCCGGGCCGGCCCGACTTTCATTCAGTGAATGAGAAGATATTTTTTCAGTTGTTTTCAACAAGTAACTATCACTGTTTTGTTTGATTTAAGAGTATAATGATTTTGAGTTACAATCAAGATACATGTGGAACATACCGTAGTATATCATTTAATTTTTGATTTTTTAAAAAATCCTAGAAATACGTAACAAAAGTACAAAATGTTTAACAATTTTCAATGTTTATGAAATTGTTACAGACGGATTTTTATAGTCTTTTTTTACTTTGAGAAACTGAAACTTTTGGAATTGAACTTTTATCTATAATTTATTTGTCTTTGATCTAATTCTTTTAAATTTTTATTTGAACGACTGACAAATCGTGCCAAAGTTCAAGATTGACCACTTTTGGTCAATTACTGAATGCTAAAAATTAAATAAATTGTTTCTAGGTCATATATAAACGTACCAAACTTCATCGGTTAATATCTCAAGCAATTAAAAATTGGTATCTAATGTTATTAGAACTTAAGAAACCTGAAAGTCAAATAATATACCGAATCTTTCCTTAAAAAAAGTTGGGTTTTCAAATTGTGGTTTGTAGAGGATACCTTACTCTTTAGAAATACATATTATCTAATGGAATAGAAGTAAAATGAAGTAATTGTTTTATTGAAAAGTTTTTAAAAAATTATTACCAAAAGGTATACATCAGTACATAGTTCCTTTTATATACCCCTAGCCCAACCCAAGAAAGTGTTCAGAAAACACTAAAAATACAGTTGAATTTAGAAAACGTTTAATGGCTATTTAGTTCCCCCTTCCCCAAACAAAAGGCTAGTTACGTTACTAGTGATAATATCAAAATATTCAAAGTATGAAATTCAAAATTTCAAGTACCCTAGAACTGTCTGCTATAACTATAATCTACGAATAGACGATTAACGTTTTATTTTAAAATACATGCAGCAATAAAGAACCTAACCCTAATTAATATATACTACATGGTAGCGTTTAAATAGTTATTTGTATATCAAGTCCGTGTAATTGTTTTTTAGCGTACCAAAAGAAAGTTTATCGCATAGATCGCGTGCGACGGAAGCAATATAATCTCGAGGTCGCTAAAATAATTTCGCGGTCTAGGTGCAACCGTTTGCATGGTTTTATTACAACATTTTTTCACTTAACTGATTAGGCTAGAGCTAGAATTTATATGTCTATATAGTGGTTTTACATCACACGTTGCTATGGAAATGATATATTTAAAACACCGACAGTATTCTTAAAAATTCCTGAAAAATGTCAGGCTGCGTTAGTACTACATAGTTCAATTTCCTACACTATTTTAGAGCAAGTCTTTTTCATTTATTTTTCATTTTGACACATATGTTTAGCATTCCATATCTATAGGCTATGTTTCAAAAATGAATAAACAATTAATCTTTTTTGTGATAAGGTGACCTATAATACATGTTTAACTATATTGAAAGAGATCAAAAAAATTCTATTCACACAAAGAAAAATATTTTTTTATTATTTGAGTTTTTCATTTCCCACTGATTCGATAACATTTGTACGTGTTGTCAAAGTGTTTTCACGGAATACTCTTTGAGTTTTCTTCAAGACACTGTTTTTTACTTCTTCCCAAGCTTATAGCAAATCTATTTTCAAAAGGATTTTTGCACCTTACTTCTAGGAAAAGCATTACAAAACAGTATCCTCGTATTTAGAGCGTTGACGTTTTATATCTTTTTCGTGTTATAAACTTGGACATTATATCTTTAAATTTAATTACGAAAAAACACTACAAAAACCATTTAATTTCACAATATTTATACAGAAAGCAGACAATTAAATGTAAGTTTGTACGTTAGGCATTTGGTATATGTCAAAATTAAGGTGCCAAATACAGGTTGGGCCAAGCTATTTTGTTTTTTAAAAAAAGATTTATTTTACAGTCGCAAAATCTTAATACACAATAGCTAAACACTGTATTACATTTATATAAAGGTAGTAAAACTATTACTTGAAACTATTG
The DNA here is from genome assembly GCA_036346225.1 of Platerodrilus igneus. Lineage (NCBI taxonomy): Eukaryota > Metazoa > Arthropoda > Insecta > Coleoptera > Lycidae > Platerodrilus > Platerodrilus igneus. Next base: position 9,559,412 of record JARFIW010001325.1, on the reverse strand, counting down.
TACTCCGGCAGAGAGGCAATGTTAAAGCTTCAACTGCTGGGACCAGTCTGTCTTTCTAAGTTCAATTTCTGTTCCCTTTTTGGGTTTTCTCCCTACTCTACAATTGACATTTTACCCTATTCCATTAATCATTAGATTACTTAAAACTATACATATTTTATTACTAAGATTTAGTGGTCGTTTACAATATCTGGCCATGTACTTTAATCACTTTTGGAAATATTAATTATTTTAGTCTAGACAGAAAGTCGTAAAACGTTCAGAAAGGATCCTGAGAAATTACCAAAGTATCGCAGTCACACATAAATTACATGAAATTATTGATATTGGTGTCAAAAGCTAAATACACGTCAACACTGTTTTTCGATATTATTGATATCGCCTGTCCTAGTTTTGTGAAGGCGTCTACGATTGTTAAGAAATTTCGGGATTCCACTACGAAAGTGTCAATGAATAGTTTTTGAAATGATTTATCGGGGGTTTGCGTTAGCATTAACGGAATTTTAGGTGGTATTCGGTCGTACTTTGCTTTATCGCAGAGCTCACATTTGTTAATGTAATTTGTAATTATTTCTTTCATGTTATGGAAATAGTATCGTCGTTGGATCTGCTTTAAAGTTTTATTTATACCACGATGGTTAGTTTTACCCTCGTGCTGGTTTCTAATAGCGGTTATTATTTCGTCCTTGTCCGTCAAGTTGATTAATTTGCGCGTACATCTAATTAATTCCGGTCCTATGTTATTAAATAATTTAACGTAAGCTTCTGAAAACTTCTTGTACAAGTTTTCTGAAGTAAAATAAAGGTAGTATCGTTTTTTGTCCGGTGTATATTCTTTAAAGAATTGCGTGATTTGTTCGTCGTTCTCGTCTCGCGTAATTTCTACCTGGTAGATTTTCTTATTACTTTGATTTGTGAATTTTGTAGGGTTTGGGTCAGTCAAGACTTCGTTAATAAAAAATTGATTCGGTTTGTAGTCAATAGCTTCGTCTAGTATTCGAATAGCGTGTTTCGGTTCTGCGTCTTGTGTTGAGTCCATTGTTTTACTGTCCTCTACTTCGTCCAAATCGTCGCGAATTTCTGTGTCGTCTAGGTTTCCTATTATTGATTCGTTGTCTATAGCGTTTATTTGGATGCGGTTTAAAGCGTCTGCATTCGTGTTGCCTTTTCCGCTTTTGTAAATGATTTTGTAGTCATATTCTTCTAGTCTTACCTTCCATCTTTGTAGCTTTGAGTTGGGTTCTTTTAGTTTAAACAACCAAACAAGTGGTCGGTGATCGGTGTAGATTGTAAGTTTGCGTCCGTATAGGTACGGTCGAAAGTATTTCGTTGCCCACACTATACTTAATAGTTCTTTTTCTATTGTACTGTATTTTTGTTTGCTCTCGTTTAGTGTTCTCGAGGCGTAACATATAGGTCTATCCTGTCCAATTGTTCCTTGGCTTAAAATGGCGCCTAAAGCAACATTGGAAGCGTCCGTAGTTAGAACAAAAGTTTTTGAGAAATCCGGGTATTGTAACACCGGATGGTTCGTTAACAGTGATTTTACTGTCTCAAATGCTTTTGTAAAGTCGGGTGTATGTTCTACTTTATGTCCCTTTTTTAAACATTGCGTTAGTGGTTTCGTAAGTTTTGCGTAATCCTTAATAAAACGTCTGTAATATCCGGAAAGTCCTAAAAAACTTTTTATTTCTTTATTTGTTCGTGGAATTGGGTAATTTAAAACGGCTGATATTTTGTCAGGGTTAGGCTTTACTCCGTCGGGCGTTACAATGTGTCCAAGAAAGGCAACTTCTTTTTGCAAGAATTCGCTTTTGTCTAGCTGAATTTTGAATTGTGCTTGTCTTAGTCGGTTAAATACTGCGCGTAGTCTTTCTAGGTGTTCTTGTAAGGAGGACGAGTAAATTATTAAGTCGTCTAAATACACTAAACATTTTTCGTTTTGTATTCCTCTTAGAATATTGTCCATCACCCTCTGAAAGGTGGCGGGTGCATTTTTTAAACCGAATGGCATGCGTTTATACTCATAGTGTCCCCGAGGGGTGGAGAAGGCTGTTTTGTTTATGTCCTTTTCTTCCATTTGTACCTGGTGATAGCCTGAGGCCAAATCTATTGTGGAAAAGTATTGACTTTTTCCTAGTTTATCAAGTATCTCGGAAATATTTGGTAGAGGATATCGGTCGTCAATAGTCTTTTCATTCAATTGTCTATAGTCTATTACCATTCGAAATTTCTGTTTACCCGAGGCGTCTTTGCGTTTGGTCACTATAATGACGGGACTGCTCCAGGGGGATTCCGAATGTCGAATTATGTCTTGTTGCAATAACTCTTGTATTTGTCTGTCTGCTTCTTCTTGACTTGCTTGTGGTAATCGGTATGCTTTTTTATAAGTCGGTGTTTCGTCCGTCAGTCTAATTGCATGTTTAATTGTGTTCGTAAAAGTCAAAGGTAGTTTGTCGCTGTAGAAAATATCTCGGTATTCTAAGCAAAGGTTATGAATTGCTTTACGTTCTTCGTCATTCATATGATCTAAACGGAGGTTGTTTAAATTTTCTCGTAATATTCTGTCTTCATCTAAGTTAGGTTGTCCTTCAGTAATTGCGTACTCGTCAAAGTCTATTTCTTCGAAATTTACTTCATGAATTTCTAGCGGCTTCGTGACTGTAAGTTGTACGGGTTGTTCATTCGAGTTAATAATTGTCGTTAGTGCGTATTTGTCTTTAATATTTACTAATGCTGTCGGTGTTTCCAATCCGAGTCCGAATGAAATATGGTTAATTATTCCTACAGTATCTTTAGCTTTAATTGGTAATTTAATTAATTTTTCCGTTCTTGGTTCGATGGTGTACTTATGTTCGGTGTTAGAATGGTCTTGAAATCGTATAGGGATTTTAGTAAACTTAGTTATAAGAATACGATTCTGTAAATCTATTTTTGCACCAAGTTTCTCTAATAAATCCATGCCTATTAATCCATTATACTTGTCGTTAAAGTTAAATATACAAAATTTATGTTTTATTTTCGTCCCGAAAATTCGTGGTAAAGGAATGTGCGCTATATATTTATGTACGGTCGTTTTGTGTGCGGTTTGTATTTTAAAGGGTTGTTTCTCTACAAAATCTGTGTAGAATGCTTTTACAGTTGTTGGGCTAATTAGTGTTCGTGATGATCCCGTGTCTATCAGGAATTTCAAATTTACTTTTGGTATTTCAATATAAGGTAATACGGTTTGACTTATTGTATTTAATTGTATCACATCCGATTGTGGTTCGTCAGGTCCACGTGAAAATTTTGATTAAAATTATGGTCATTATTCTCGTTACGTCCTTTGTTATACTCTGAAGTCGAGTCATTTAGTGTTGGGATGGCGTCGTATTCTGTAAAAGGGTTTGTTTCCGTTTCGTCAAGGTACTGAGAGTTATTTGATTCGTTTGTATCGTCAGTGTTTAGTGGATTTTGTGCAATTTCTTGATAAAATAATTCATCGGGTCTAAAATTGGGTCTTTGGTGGGTTGCTTTATTTGGATTATGCGTCGGTCGCGAATTTCCAGATGACGTATCCATGGGTGTCGGTTTATAATAATCGTTAGGTCGGTTAAATGATTGCTGTGGATTTGATGGTCTCGAGAAATTGTTAATGAAATTATTGTTAGGTCTCGTCCATGAAGAATTTTGAGTTTGTCGATTAAATGCGGATTGCGGTCGGTTAAATGTTTGTTGCGGTCGATTAAACGTAAAATTTTGTCTTGGAGTAAAATTGAAATGTGGGGTTCTATCAAAGACATTAAATGGTTTTGGTTGAAAATTCTGTTGCTGATACGATTGTTTGAATTGAGCTGGCTGGAATTTTTGTATAGGATTATAATTTTTGTTTAGATTCGGATTATGTAAACGATTTCTGTAATAGAATACATTTTCCTCTTCAATTACTAACGTCATTGCAATCTCTAAGCTTCCCGGGTTTCTGAATCTAATTTTATCTGTGAGTTTTTCCGGCAAGGCGTTTAAGTACGTGTCTAACGCCATTTCGTCATATATGTCTGCTTTAACTTGTCGCGTTGTCGGGCCGTCTTCCTCTAATTTTAGTTTAGTTAGAATAAGACTTCTAACATCCTGAATTCTCATGCCGAATTGGTATGGTGATTCGTCTCTATTAATCTGTAAGCTAAAAAGGTCCCTAATTAAACATTTAATATTCCTCTGGTCCCCAAAATATGCGATTAAAAGCTTCTTATAGCTGTTCCAACTGGTTAAGTCTTCCCTACTAGCAAGTAATGTCAGTGCTCGCCCGGTTAATTTACTGAAAATTAAACGTAATAACCACTCGTTTTGTGTAGCATTATTCTCTTGATAAAACGTCGTTAAAAAGTTTTCGCACGCCGAAATAAAAAAAACCAAGCGTCGCTTGATTTCCGTCAAACACCGGAATTGAGTCCAGGTACAATTTTAAATTATTAAGAGCCATTTTTACCCCTAATTGGTATTTCAATATATATACAAATAATAATAAGTTTCGCACCTCCCAAAGTTGGAAGCAATTTACATAAACAGTTTTATATATGTCAACAAATAATATTCATATAGATCATAACAAAAATAATATATATCAGTTAAGTTTCAAAAATCAAACACAGTTTATTCTTTATTTCAAGTTCAATTAACGTTTCCTTTTTATTTATACTCACGCGAAGTTTTTCATTTTGTTCTATGTCTATGTTGAAAAGCTAGACGATTCTTGTTCTGTCTTCTCCTTGAATGGAAAGTCGATTCTGTACTCTCCTAGCTGTGCTGGGTTCGTTCTTGCATAAAGAGTTGATACTCACGTGCTGGAAGTTGCAAATTTCCTCTGCACTTGCAATCGAATCCTACCAAGACTGCGCCAAATACAGGTTGGGCCAAGCTATTTTGTTTTTTAAAAAAAGATTTATTTTACAGTTGCAAAATCTTAATACACAATAGCTAAACACTGTATTACATTTATATAAAGGTAGTAAAACTATTACTTGAAACTATTGTACTCCGGCAGAGAGGCAATGTTAAAGCTTCAACTGCTGGGACCAGTCTGTCTTTCTAAGTTCAATTTCTGTTCCCTTTTTGGGTTTTCTCCCTATTCTACAATTGACATTTTACCCTATTCCATTAATCATTAGATTACTTAAAACTATACATATTTTATTACTAAGATTTAGTGGTCGTTTACAATATCCGGCCATGTACTTTAATCACTTTTGGAAATATTAATTATTTCTAGTCTAGACAGAAAGTCGTAAAACGTTCAGAAAGGATCCTGAAAAATTACCAAAGTATCGCAGTCACACATAAATTACATGAAATTATTGATATTGGTGTCAAAAGCTAAATACATAAGTGTACAAAAAACATAATCTTAATAAAAATGGTTTCTCTAATAAATCTAGAATTAAAATGACAGCTTTACTTCGTTTCAGTTTAAATATCAACTTATACTAATTTATGCTTCCTTAGCTTTTTAGAACACTTACTATAATTTAACAGAATCTCTACAAAGTGCTTGCAAAGCAACTTTACAGATATTATTTTATTCGCACTATATATTGCCTGTATTTAAATTAAATAAAAGTATTTTAATAAAGTACAAACATTAAAGGTGTGTTAATTGCGCACGTGTAAATGTCAAATAAGAAAAAACTTTATTAAAAAATTGGTAAAATGAACGTTGCAATAACTCTCTAGCGTTTTAGGCGGTAGACATAAACTACACACGCGATTGATAATATCGACGTTCGACGCATGATTGAAATTTGAAGAATATACATATACATAATATAAATCGTGCAAATTTTTGAATTATGAATAAATTACCTAGTTTGATGTTCCTGTGCATTTTTAACTTGTCTAAAATACAACACGAGGGACATTAAATAGGACTAGAAAAAAATATTTGGAATAAGAAGTGAGTTATAATATCACGTCTCCTTTATACTAAACAAGACGAAAAACTGATTATTAATGGGTTCATGAAGACACTACGTGAAAATATAGTTAAGAACGTTTACTTACTCAATGTGAGATAGAAGTGAAAGGACGGTGGAGTATCTACACATACGTTTTTCGGCCCGAAAAACTCGGGCCGGCCCGAATCGTTTGGCCCGGCCCGGGCCCGGCCCGAATAAAGTAGTCAATGGTCCGGTCCGGATTCGAGCCCGAAATCGGGCCGGGCCGGCCCAAAAGCCCGAGCCCGAGTCCGTCCCTAGTGGCTTTTAAACAATTACTGGTCTGAAATGTTTGTTGCGCCAATTATGCAATATGATTTGTGTCCACATCGAAGTAAAGGCATTATTTTAGTCGCAATGGTGTGCAGAAAATGGACTGGCGTAATTCTTGCAAGGTGGATGGAATCAAATTGGTAACTGGTTCTAGTGTAGCCGTACTCAATGCAATCGTAGTCAGTAATTTTAAAAGTAAATAAATGCCTTATATAGACGCAAAAGTACTTTCCTATTCACAAGTTAGTACCAAAATGCGTGATAAACTCGTCCAGTGTGTTTGACATTTGTTAACGGTCTCTTTATGTATGATTTCTAATAGCGTTCCTTAGCAAGGATTATGCGTAAAAATGTTTTTTGTGACAGCATTCTATAACACCGCCACTGTACATCGATATATTAAATTTATTTGAAGCAAAACTGAAGATACGTAATTTATACTCGATACTTAATAACCGTGTGTGTAATTACGTTTTATGTTAATAATTACTGTAAGTATTCATTTAATTAACTTATAATTTTCTATTCAAACTGTGGAGAGCATTATTGAAACATCTATACTGTTCATGCAATATATAAATGCCTTTGATTACAGAAAATGAACGCAGGAATTCCACACAAAACTAACAACGTTAATAGTGGTTTCTCGCACTATTGATATTACAGAACCTATGCACCGCGAGTAGGAATTCATAATACTACAAATTAATTCCAAATATTAAATGATTTTATGTTCCTGATAGTAATGTATTTCATTAAAAGATCCAAGCGTGCCATCAGCTGGCGCTTAAAACAATTTTAATTGATGGATTCTGGAATGGAGAATTCGACTAAAATCCACTATTAAAGCATTTTTAACTTTTATACAGTCAGGGCTGTTTTATAAATTTTACGCTTTTACAGATAATAATAGTAATCCGTCGCATAATGCAACCCGCTGCTGTTGAGAGTTCGTTAACTAACTTTGCAATGGATTTTAATAATAATTTCCTAGCTAGCAATTGTTGTTCAAGTAATTATTTCTGTCGAGTAAGTTAACTAACTAAATCTAATGTTATATCTATGTAATATGCCCTTTGAAAGTCTAGCATCCCCTGTAATTAGAAGTTATACTGCTAAATTGTATTCCTAGTGCCTTTGATCCTTTGTTAGTGTGATACCAACCAAATATTGTCTTCCTATGATCAATCAGATGTGCCGAGTCAATGCAACTTAATTTAATTTTGAGATATTTAATTAAATAACACACTTGGTTGCTTAGATTGTCAGGAATATTGAAACAGAGCACATTTTGGATTTAAAGCACATCGCTAGCACAAAATATACTCAATGCTTTATCAATATCTTTCTAACCTGTCGAAGTTATAGATTTGTCACCGTATGACAACGTGATGATTGGTTTATTGTTTGTACACAAAACCCAGCCAAATTAAATGTAACAATATTTTAAAATAGAAGGGTTGATATAATTTTCGACTAACTGTGGTTACGCTTCAATTGGCCTCTAGGGGCATTGCACATTGTATTTTAGCTAGGAAATACGTCCTGTGGACTTTCCTAAGCACTTGTAGAGATATCATTATTCTTATGCATTCTTGCGGCCATGAGTTCACCAACAGTACTTAAAGGGAAATGGTTTTTATTACGTATTTCGTGGGAAAAGAATGTCAAATATGATCTTACACGGTTGAAATGAAAATGCGTCGTTGCTAAGGCCAATCAGAACGCACTATGTAGAAGCGGATGGTTCACAAGTTTATAATAACAAGCGGCCATCATGCATTCTGAACGTAACTACCGTATCTTAAAGATTCGTGTCAATGCTTTATACAATAATGTGATGAAGTTTATCCGTCGAGTCCTACCTCAATCCTTCCATATCTTATCTGTGTTCGTATTAAAGTTTTTGGTAATATTGAACTTTGTCAACAAATTTGTCTTAAAATAGAATTTAAAATCCACGACCCGGTATCCATAGACAAACAACAATATCATTAGTATTTCATCTTACTAAATGCCTAATACGAATCTATTCGATGTGTTTTCATTTTCAAATATTTTAATCAATTTTTTTACAATTTTCGTTATAAAACTCTTTTTTTCTGTATAATAAGGATGTTTTTCATTTTCTTTTGATTTTTCCTTAACATATTGGTGAGCGGCCGACGGCCTTTGTTGTTTCATCTTTAATGCCCTATTTTTTTTTGCTATATTGAAAACTTTCATACTTCTATCTTTGAATAACTGTTTATCGCTCAATATTTCTGAACGCTTGTATTGGTCACTGTTTTGAAATTACTGTGTGGGTATATTTAAATTGGTCGTTCTACCTTTGTTTGATTTTTCTAATCGCAGTGGATGCGCTCGGTAGTAAGATGATCGGTCTAGGTCTCGTCTGGAACCCAATTATTTTAATTATCGACATGTTATCGTAGTGCACTTATTTCGTCGTCAACGTTGCAGATGGTATTTAGACCGATATGTTTTAACAGGGACATTCCTAGCTCTCCTTAGTCCCGCGACAACCGTCCATCACATAAAAGAGGTTTTCCTACACTTCAGGCTGCTGACTACATTTTGACAGTACTTTTATTATCAACCTTTATTTCTACCGCTTTTGCTCAATACGAGCCTTTCTTTTCTTTCGTCTACCTGTTGCTACGAAGCTCCAAACATCCCACGTCTCCTTTTACGTTTTTATCCTTTTTATTTTTCTTCATTTACTTTCGAAGTCGCTGCCTGGTTTAGAAGGCTGTCACCTCTCGCTGTCTTCCTTTGGGTTTACGGTTTACGCTAATGCTGTCGACAGTGCAATTTGTTATCGATTTGGTCTGCACGCTGATACTATTTTGATCGACTCAGGGTTTCGGGGTTTCCATCCACATTTATACCTGGTTCCTCATGCCGTTCTTATAAACGGGCGCCGCTTTCAGACGCTTCCACTTTAAAAGGGCATGAAGAAAAACAACAATACAACAAAATTCATTTGCAGTAGTATATCGCATGCGCGTCTAGAGGGCACAATAATATTGCGCTAATTTACAAACAGAAACAGAACAGAACTGAACTAATTCTCCGCATTATAATTGATCAATTTTGAGAAAAGACGGGTGTTAAAGAAGACTGAATCGTCAACTTCTCGTTATCCGTACAACATTTGTGTGCGCTTATAAAAGCTGCTGATATGATAATGTACAGTGGCAATCTTTAACTATTTCTAGAGCTTGTAGAAAAATTAAGTGGCACATTGACACTGCAGTGGGAAATTATACACGCTAAGCATTACGGGAAAACTGACCTTTTCCTATTCAATGCATGGTTAGCTAGTATATCCGAAGCTGCAGGTCTAGTTGTTCCCTATAAGTCATCAAAACCAAATAGTCATATAACAAAAGATGTATTTGATCGCCGACCCAGAAATAACCCCAAGTACTGTCACGCTGCGCACGCCATAGAACAGTTTTACGTCTGATTTGTACCGGAACATGTAAAACATTTTCGGAGTGTAATAAGTTCCCTGAGATGTCTTTAAAAGATAAGTTGGAACTAAAGTGCAGATTCAAGTTATGTAGGAAATGTTTAGGACACCATGACGTGAGACGCTGTCATGTATACAAGGAAAATGTAAATGGTTGTACTTTCAAACATCACCCTTTATTATACAATCCGTATATACATAATTCGGCAGTTATGCCCACTACTGCAATAGAAGTCATGCCTACGACTGTCAACACCAAACTATTAACTGGAGAGTTACTTTTTCGAATAGTACCCGCAATTCTTCACGGACCCGCAAAAAGTATTTGCTCCTGCGCATTCTTTGACAAAGATTTTTCGCTTACGTTACCTGACCGAGAGATAACCAACGATATTAACCTCGATGGACTCAAAACTAATCTTTGTTTAAAGTGGATGGGTAATACTGCTAGAATGTAGAGACGAAGCAAAGTAGTGTGGCTAGATATTTCAGGCGTAGGTTTTTATTGTTCAAAATTAGTGACGTAAATACCCTCGAAAGTACCGACTTACCTGTTCAATCTCTAAGCATTGATAGTACGAATACCGTTTACCGCCATCTGAACGCTGGGCCCAGGATTCTAATAGGTTTGAAACATTGGATTCTTGGCATTTCACTAAGAATACGTGAAGGAGATTGGGGAGCTAGTAACCGTTCAGACTCGTTTATTTTGGACAGTATTCGGTTCAGTGAAGTACTAAACCGTATATTTCATATCACTAGAGAGCAAAATGATCATCGATTACATGTACACGTGCAGAAGTTTTTCTCAACGGAAAATTTCGGCGTCAAATGTCCCACAGAGCCTATAGAATCGAAAGAAGATCGTCGATCTAAAGAAACAACCGAAAAATCTACTATAAAAAATGGGAATCGCTACGTCACTGGATTATTGTGGTAATATAACAAGATTGAACTTGCAAACAGTTACCTACTTACCATGCGATGGCTTCTGAATTTGGAAAGAAAAATTGATCGAGAACATGCCTTAGTACATAATCTTCAGTCACAAATAGACAGCTACGTGCAAAAGAGATACGCCCGAAAACTTAGCCCCGATGAAGTCAAAACTGATTGTCCACAAACTTGGTACTTGCCCATCTTTACAGTAACCTTACCTGATAAATCAACAAAGATACAGTTGGCATGGAACGCTGCCACCGAGGGTAATGGTGTCTTGCTCAATTCTAGCGTGCTGAACAGCCCGAACCTATTGAAGACGCTGACAGATATCTACACAGTTTCCGAGAACATTCAATTGCAAAAGCCACCGATATAAATGAAACGGTCCATCAAATTGGCATAAGTAAACCCGATCAAGCACCTCAAACATTTCTATGGCGTTCAGATGTATTCGTCATGCAGATAACGACTTTTAGAGCAACCTGCTGTGCACAATTCGAATACCCAACGAATATTCCACTGCAATCCGTGCTATTTGTGAAACCACTACGTAGATGATTGATTAAATGTATTTTAGCATAGTTAAGAAGCAATCACTGTTACTAACGACGTTATTCGTACCCACATCACCAGAGGATTAGAAATTCGACACTGGGTTTTAAATTCGCGTGCATTTCTAACAGCAATGATATTTGAAAACCTTGAACAGTCAAAAATTTAAAACTAAGCAGCGATACTGATTGCGCCAAAGTTTTCGGTATGTGCTAGTCTACAAGCGACGATTGTTTTCATTTTTATGTAAATAAAAAAAGGCTCGGTAAAACGATTATAATCGACGGGATGCGACCCACAAAACGGCAAGTGCTGGGAACTGTCATGATGGTATTTGACCCACGCCGCTTACTGGCGTTCCTCAGTGCCTATGCCAATATCCTTCTGAGAAATATTTGGAAAGCAAACGAGTCTTGGGATGAGGTAATTCCTGACAATCGTCATAGTCGGTGGTTAAAGTGAATAAGTCTCCTACCGATTCCAAGGTGCAATTCGCTTGCAGGATACGAATCTGTCGAATTGCAAATATTTATTGATACTAGCGAATACGCGTTTGCGGGGTAGCCTATTTCCGAATTTCAACGAAAGTTGCGTTATATGTAGACTGGTTGGTGCGAAAACTAGGGTTGCACCCTAAAGATGTATAACGATCCCGCGTCTCGTACTATAAGCAGCTGTTACCGGATCTCGCTTGGCGGCTTCAATTGAACAGGCTCATATAATCAATATCAATGGTTATCAGATCACAAGCGTTATAAACAGTTTGTTGCATATCGCATAAGCGAAATTCTAGAGACGATAGCCCTATCTGAATAGCGCTGGATACTTTCGCGTTTGAATGTTGCCTGTTGTATGTTTTCTGAACTTGTACCGGACTGTAGTTGGTTTTCTAAATAGAGGAAATTGGTACGCACTGTAGCCTTGTTACGTTTCTTTGCCTAGGCCAAACGAAATCTACGAAGCAAAGGTGCCGTTACAGTAGAAGGGCAGTCACGGTCAGAAAACGAATTATATCGGTAAATACAACACGAAGTGTACTCATCTGAAATACCAGTCTGGCAGAAGATTCTGATCGGCCGCTCAACAAAGATAATAAATTGTACCGCCTTACACCCTTTTTAGGCAACAAAAAAGTACTGAGGATGTGCGGACGCGCAAATAGTATACTTGGCACTACCTACAATGCTACAAATCCTATCTTATTGCTTGCAGACCCTACGTAAACGGTAGAGTAATTGAAGTCAAACATAGCGGCACGGGCAAGCAGGTTCGTCTAGTTGTCGTTCAGACTGTAACGGGCATTTATACACGAGCAGCTGCTAAAGTATCAGTCTTCGACGTGAAATCGTGATCAAAGCGGTAAGGTGCCCCTCGTGACGATCTGCTCACGAGGGGGGAAGATGTTAGAAAGAGCCTGATTTACAGCGCGTTTATTGTCTTAAGTTTGCGTTATTTATCGAGTTTGCATATTTAGGTGCACTTTATTGTAGTTGAAGTAGGCGAATGTGCGACTTACGTCAACTTAGTGACCAAGAAAAAACTATAACACCACATACAATATTGAAATTAGTTTAGAGTTCCTATTAGAGGTGTAACAAAATCCGTGTGAAAACACATTGTATGCCTCTCACTATTTATTATTTAAAATTATTGAATGTGTTTTGCAGGAACTATATAGTATAGGACAAAGTTGCATTACTCGAATCTTTATTATATAAAGTGTGTTTATCCTACACTGGGAACATCTTATAATAGCCAATACCCAGTCCGGTACTTATTATTCAGGGTGGGGAACAGGAACCTCCCACACTTCAATGATTGGCTGTGGGGGAATGGGCCATTCTACAGGGGTGGGGTTGGTCTTGTTTGGAGGGGTAAATGATCTAGTTTTCAGTAGTAACCATGACGTGGACTGGAGCGCAACGTGCGTTTGTTATCGAGAGTTTTATAAAAAAATGGTGAATCTGTTATAGCGACACAAAGGACATTCCGCAAGCGGTACAATTTGTCATCGTCTGTTAGTGTTCCCGACCGGAAAACAATTTTGTGTTAGGTGAAGAAATTTAGGGAACGTGGATCTGCACTAAATGTGAAGAAGAAGGACCCTGCTCTGGCCATCAGAACCCCTGAAAACATCGGTAGAGTTAGGGCGTCGATTGAACAGTCTTCAGCGCGTTCTGTGCGCAAACATGCTGCTACTCTTTAGATTTCGACGAGAAGAGTGAGGCGGATTTTGCATTGTGAACTTAAGATGCACCCCTACAAGATGATAATTGTGCAAGAATTATCCCCAACGGACTGGGGGGCGGCGTGTGGAGTGTTGTCAGACGATCCTTTGCGAGGTGCCTTTTACTGCAATTTTGTGGAGTAGCGACTAAGCTCATTTTCATCTTTCAGGGTGTGTTAATAAACCAAATTTTTGCTATTGTTCAAATGAAAACCCTCGATATCTTCACGACACATCTCTGCACAGCCAAAAGGTAACAGTTTAGTGTGCAGTATCGTCCGCAGGCATTACTGGGCTTTACTTTTTTGAAGAGAATGCCGCCACCCCTACTGTTAACTCAAACCGGTACTGTGACGTGCTTGAAAATTTTGTCAGGCCTAAAATAAAAGAATTTGGTCAAGAGCATGATCCACACAGCTTCTGGTTCCAGCAGGATGGTGCTACAGCACACATTGCCCGTCGTTCACGTAATATTCTTCAGGAGATGTTCCCTGGAAAGGTGATCTTCTTGCGCGAGACGGTTGGTGGCCCCCTAGCTCTCCAGATTTAAGCACATGCGATTACTATTTGAAGGTTTGCCTCAAGGCTGAGGTTTTTAAAGTTCGTCCTAGAACCCTGGATGACCTAAAGACTGCAATGGAGGAAGAAATCGTATAGATAACCCCCGCCACACTCGAGAAAGTCATGCGAAACCTCCAAGAAAGGCTCAGTATGTGTGTCGCCCGCCAGCGCCATCATTTGAAGGATATTATTTTAAAAACATTGTTTAAAAAACTGCATTATATATTCTTTCCAGAAAATAAACATTTTTTGAAATATATCGTTTAGTTTTGTTTTGCCAGCCCTTTGAAGTGTGGGAGTTTCCGTGCCCCACCTTGTACTAGCAGGAGTAAACTTTATGATTTTTACATATAATGTAATGTCATGTACTCGAAGATTATTTGACGTCTCTGACCATGCCAGTAGATGTCAGCCAACTAACTCCGGCATACGGAATTTGTCGTTCTGAGAACTGGTTTTGTGTCGATTTTATATATTCAAAGGTGTTCGAGGTATTAGACAGCATGTAACGTTTGTAGGACTCGCGTTCAACAATGAATCCGGTATAAGTCTTTGCTTTTGTGATTTGAATTTCTTTATTTTATCTCAGAGTGTCTGCCATTGACTAAGGTATCTGAAATGGTGTATTTGCTAACAGGTGTTGACTAATCTCAAATTTGTGTTTATAATCGTTCTCGAACTATATGACAGGTGATGGGTTCATGCATGCGTTGGCTTGTACCACCCCTACTTCAATGGAGTTCGTTATTTTCCTAGATGTGGATTTGGCAACAATGCTGGCGTGTCGCATCAAACTCGATTGTGGTATCACGGTAAGGGATCCGGCTGGAGCATGGAAGCACCTAACATCTAGAACATTCACTACAATCCCATCTATGGTGCAAGCGATAGCTGTAATGCATGATTTCTTGCTGTTTGAACAGTAGTTTATAAACTTTCAACGCTGTTGATTTAGGTAGCTGTGTTAATTTTGCGATTATTCTTATTGGTTCTTGCGACTTCAATTACCACAAAGTTCTAACAAACATTCTAAAGTATTCGCCACTTTGATGTATATGGCTTTAGGTTTACTTGCTTATTTCAAAGTGTGCTCTATATTTTTTGTAACCTGGAATGAGTGTGTGCTATACACTCTTAACAAAAGGAATATTAAGATACAATTTAAACAGTTGAATTTAGAAACACATACTTGAAAATAGCTTTTATATAAATATTTACATTTACTGGTACATCTCCAAATATCTACATCCATAAGAGTACAATTATTCTGGTCTTTGTCCTGAAAACTAAAAACATACGTGATGGTTTTTACTTCAAGTATAAGAAATTCTTTGTTTTCATTCTAGGGGCTGTTTATGACTTTGTTATTCAGTGAAAGTGTATCGATACCAAAAACTTCTACAATAGTTTTGAAGTTTATTTAAGGAAATTTAAGGAACTTTTATGAACAGTTTACATGTTTAGAATAAGAGTGTGAACTTTATTTGAAGCAAGCGATTCTTTGAAGTTTTGCTTAAGAAACTATTCTCTCGAGTACCTAGGTTAGCTAACAAGATCGAATGTTAAGCTTATAGCTATGTATCTATAACCTTTGAAGCTACAAACTGGAAAATAACTATTAAATTGTACTTGTAGAACCTTTTATACCTGCTAGTGAAATATGGACTAAAATTGTTTTTCCATAATCAATTACATATAGCTGGTCTATTCAGTTTAATTTCTGTATTGACAGATTTAAATAAATATTAGGCTTCGTGCATATCATGTAAAATAAAAAGAAGCAAGCTTTGCATTTATAATCATAACCGTCGGGTAAAGTAAATTGAATCCTGCAATTTTGCATCTGTATTGAAAGCAACCAATGCCATGATTGATTTGATGTTTACACACCTTACCCAACGCCAATAATTACTACAATATTCTATCGCAGATCCGTTGATACAATTTTCCACTCGATACGTATTATATGGCAATGACAGACAGACAGACAGACAGAAGCATAGAGCAGCAAAGCTTTATAAAAAATTCTTCTAGTCAGTAATTTATGAAAAAATTAAATAGTTCGCGGAAACATACGGATGAATTTAAATGAGAATTGTGTTTTTTTGGAATTATGGAACATCGCGGGTTCCAGATTGAAACGCGTGTAACAAATATACATTCCGGCGCAACAAACGCAACGTGTTTAATTCTCAGAATAAAGTGCAATAGAATTCGTCGGATTTGCAGTATATAAAATAGATAAATTATCGGGCAACGACTATCTGACTTCCATATCCCCGCCTAGTACTGCCTTTTCGGTATTATGCAAGTTACGTGTTGGGCCTTGGGAGCGGTCTTTTTAAAAACTTCTCCAAAACTTCGTAACAAATTTATTTGGTTAAACATAGGAATTTTGACAATCTTGAATTAAATTAACTAAATCAAAAAATAATTAATAATTGAACTAATGTGAGCGAGTAGCCTTAAACAAACTGCAGTGCTAAAGCGAAAGTACTTATGACTAACTGACTGCCGTGATCTAGGCTCCCGGGCTATTTATGTTGTCCCTGCCCCTCACAATTCTGGGGGAACTTGCAGAGCTCATGTCTGCTTATTCTAAACTCTATTCATTAATACATTGTTTTAGGTAATTGCGGTATTTTAACCGTCTGTGACCTGCCACCTGCAGTGTCACTATCGTCTTGGATACAATGTATCGCATCCGTTCTCATGAACTGTTAATAACCTTTTTATATCTATCCTTTGAGTTACATTGTTGTACTCGACTTATGATTTCTTTAACAATTTCTAATAATTCCTAATTATTTCTATTTCGTTGTACGTACATAAATTAGGGGATACATAACTTGTATTATATGCAAATTAGTTTAGCTACTTTGTAGTAAAGTTACAGTGTCTGCTTAAAATAAATAATTTAAACATGCTGCACGTAAAATACGCCTTAACCCTTATATAAGTAAATTTTACGATTTAGGCACGTAAATTTCTATGCCAAAGTTATAACAAATTTTTACTTACATTCTCCGTTAACGGCGATAAAGTCAGTTTCCCAGAGAGCCATGGGTCGGGTTTTCATTATATTTTCGTCACATGATTGTTCTAATTGCAGAAACGTTCTATCAGGATAAGTTAAAGAGAGGTGTGGACGATAATTAAGTCACTATATCGAAAAACACGCACTAAACGGCACACCAACCAAACACAACCGCTTTAGGCTAGTTCCGACATTAAAGTGAGGTTTGTAATTTCAGGCAGAAATAGTTCCACATCATTTTCCCGAGCGCGATAAAGAAAACTCCCCCGAAACAACTTTAGCATATTTACACTTATTAGACTGTTCTAAAGCTACTTAAAGTCAGATCCATGTAATAAGGATAAGTAGTTTTACTTTTAGCACAAAAAATAATATGTTTATTAAATATAAGAAATGGAAACTGGTTATCCAATAAATAAAAGACTTATACAGGTTAATTCGCTTAACATGTAACAAACCCGGTAAAATTACACACAAGAAGAAAATCCTCTTGTCCCCCTAAGTCCGGACAACTACTAGCAACCTAAAACCTGTAACTTTGGGTTTTATTTTATAAATACTCATCGACTACCCTACAAATTTTCACGCTAAAATTTATATTCTTTATAATAGTATTTTAAGGTAGTATTCTAAAACCTGTTAAGACTTGGAAAATAGCTGATTGCAAAGCAGGTGGTCGCTTGGGTTTCCAAGAAGGCACGCAGCACGTGCATGTTAGTTAGCGTTTGCTATCTCCCTTGAACACAATAGTTGGAGGGGTTCGTGTCACTTATCGGTAATTTGCAAGGACAGGGGAAGATGGTTAATCGTCGTAGTTTTAAGTTCAGTTCACGTTGGGTATTTGAAGGGTTGAGAGTATGTAGTTATAGAAAGTTCTTTTAGGCGCGAAGTGCACTAAAAATTCACGTGCATAATTAATTGGTTCAGTCGTGTCAAAGATTAAATGGTTTCTTTGGACGACGTAGTTGCTCTCGTTTCTTAAGGAGTATTTTAGGCACGTTGAATAAAGTGGTTGTAAATCCTGCACGTTACTAGTTGTAATTAAGTAACGGAATATTTAAATTGCGTTGGAGGTGTTTTGCATTGAACTTGTTTGTTTGTGAAGAAATAAAACCCTGGTCCAATGGACTCGCGTAGTTAGTTCTACGTTAATATAGGAAACTGTTATCGTTGTAAGATTAATAAAAGTCCCGTGCTTACCAGAGAACTTAATGTTGTGTCGAGTGATAAGTATTAATCCGAAAATTCAGGGAACTGGACCAGCGAACCATATCGTATTTTATTCTTTGTTAGCTCTCCCAAAGGTATTCGAACCAGTTTAATCCGGTAAATTTGAATATTTGCCGCTCATTATATCAACGATCACCTCACGTGATTCTTGGTGCTTATTCAAAATTCATATTACTTCTAAGCCGTTGGTTGATGTACCATCCTGGAGTACAACAGTGCCCGAAATTAATTAAGGTAAACTGAAGACTGAAAACTTAATTCCTGCGGTGGTTTCACCATCTGTACTGTAAGTTATTATTGTCACATATTTTATAAAGTGAACTTGTTTACAATTCCGTATAATGTTCAATTTCGTACGGATAAAACTATTTTAAAATATTCATTTTACGCTGACTTAATTAGTAAATTTTATCATTATTGATACAGAGATAGGAGGATTCATTAGGGTTGATTTAATGAAAACTAAATGTACATGAATTGTTTGTTGCTCAACACATTAATATTGGTTATAATTAATAGAAACATGTTATAGAGGTTGTGTATAATTTAAAGGAGTGGGTAATGTTGATTTGGTGTTCAGTTAAAGACCACTATATGGTTATATTAGAACAAATTCCGTCGTTCTAAAAATATGATTTTATAAAGAGTTTAAGTAATACTGTGAACAAGGATTCAAATCAAGTATATTTAATTTAAAGACTCAATCCAGCTAGTTCAGAATATCTTAAGTAATAACTCTATTACAGGTACAAGTTAGAGTTAAACTTGCATTATTATTATTGATCATTTTTAAACAGCCAGGAGGTGTACAACAACCTGGCAAATAACATGAAGTAGTGTCATTCCAATATTTTGTCATATGGATTTTTTGTCCGAGAAGAATAAGTTTTCCCTTATTTTGCCGTTCTCCTATAAAAGACAGAGGTGTACAACAACCTGGCAAATAACATGAAGTAGTGTCATTCCAATATTTTGTCATATGGATTTCTTGTCCGAGAAGAATAAGTTTTCCCTTATTTTGCCGTTCTCCTATAAAAGACAGGGAATCCATGCCACTTTAGGCAGAACTCTACTAAAATAAGGGTGGTGCCTAGAATTCATCGGCTTAGTCAAGATAACTAGTATTACAGCTCCACTCCCCTCCCCATTTTAACCCCGCCCGTCGCGACTGCAGCCAGCCGAGCCGCAGTTTAGTTCGTTCCTTTTGACCTTACCGTGTTTGTTTATGCCTCCCCCCTCACCATCGTAACGTCAATTTTGGCATGTAACAAACCATTAATGATTAAATAAAGTTTTTAAGCGCCACCTAATTTTTCTTGAAACAAACCGCACTAAATCAGGAAATGGAAAGGAAGATGTAGTCACTATTTTCTCAACTACATTACTCTTTGTCGCAATTCCCTCTGGCAAACTTTATTGTCGGAAAGCAACAGACCTTGCATAATCTAAAATCCTAATATTTGAAATTAAAATTTAAGTTTTAAAATATAACTTAGTTTAACTAGCTACCTTTTTCAAGATTTCTTGTTATATGCTATAAACATTTTAATGCTAAAAAGTCTATAAATTATTTTTAAAAAATGCAGGTAAATATTCAAATCTTACCCTACTTATTTGGCATCTGAAATAAAAAACTTTTAATAGTTTTCCATATCTGCCCTAACAAATTATAAAGCTAATTCCGGTTACGTTCTCTCTTTTGTTTTACCCAAGTTATAAAAACTTGGTTTTAGAATATCAATTATTTAATGTTTTTCTAAGAATTTTGTCCAAGTATAAGAACAAAAGTATTTTTCTCAAGATTAGCTTTAGCATAGCGGTAAAATTTCTAGATAGTTTTTAAATATAATTCCAAGATAATGTTCAAATGTATTACCAAAATAAAGATAATATTCCAACATAATTTCCAAAAGCAATCCCAACATAAAGATGAAATTATAATATAGTTTTTAAAAATAACCCAAAATAAAAATAAAATTGTAAGATAAGTCCAAGGATAAAGATAGAATTATAAAATAAAGCATAGATAACTAAAAACCTGAGTTTAGAGAGTGGCCCCGTAGAACCGTTAAAAGGGGAATTTTCTTGTGTCCAAAATGGCTGTTCGAGAAGCGATACTCGTTTTGTTGAAAGCACAAGGGACTGACTTACCAAAATACAGGTTTGCCTGTGCTCCAGGTGCGGAGTCGATAAGATATTCCATCAGCAAACAAATTAACAAAACACTGCCATTGCTTAAGGCAGAGACGGTGGCACAGGGCTGAAAGCCAGGTTCTTACAACACGGCCCAGAGCCGAGGTTTGCCTAGTCTCTAAACCTTATGGTAAACAACAAATATGAAAAGGTGGATAGAATAGAAAAGCTGTTAAAAGAAGGAGGTTGGAATCAGTTGGATGCTGTAGTAGCTTCCGAGGCAAAAGAAGAAGAGGAAGAAGGACCTGTATTGAGCAAAGATGGTAGACGAGGTGGATAGAAAAGAGCTATTCAATTCGTTTAAACGGAGTCGGTAACCCGGAGTAGCAGAGCACCACTTTTATGAGACAAACGGTAGTCTTTGGGGCTTAAGACAGGTCCATCGGTGGAAAAATAAGGTGGAATAGGAAACAGCAGGATATAAAAAAAGTTGTTTTTTCGGACAAACGTTCAATAAGAAAGACAAAAATGCTCCAGGTAAAAAGAACATAAAGTTTGACTCCCCCATCAAAAGAAATAAAAACACTACCACACACTACTATTTACAATTAGGCATCCTCAACCCAAATACATCAAAAATCGATAAAAAATGGGAAAGCTTCCACCCATATGTTAGACAAAAACAAAATTGCAATAAGCTTTCTAGGTTATAAATAAAGGATTGGGGGCAAAACTCCCGAATGAAATATATATATATATATATATATATATATATATATAGAAAGTTGATCCGAGTCTTCTAATATATATATATTAGGAGACTCGGATCAACTTTCTTTTTCCAAAATTTAAAAGAAAAGTAGGTTTAATGAGTCTTAAATTAATACAAAGTAAAAAAAAATTATTGGCCAAGGACTCAAATTTAGCCAGGGGGACAGCCTGTAGCCGCGTTTTACCCTAATTGGGGTTCATCAGGACAGCATCAGCAAAGTTGTAATATTTAATACAGACACCTTATGGGAAGTACAGCGTCACCTAGCTCACAATTTGTGTCTTCGTGTCGTTTCACCTGACATCGCAGGTTTTTAGCAACAGTCGGCACGAAGGAGATCCGGCTCAACTGCTTTTTTCCATAGCCAAAACTTATAATTTAAAAGAAAAGTAGGTTTATTGAGTTTTAAATTAATACAAAGTAAAAAGAAATTATTGACAAGTAACTCCAATTCAGCTAAGAGAGCATCCTGTCGACGCATTTCACCCTAATTGGGGCTCATCAGGACAGGAGTAGCAAAGTTGTAATATTAATTACAGACACCTTATGGGAGGTACAGTATCACCTAGCTCACAATTTATGTGTTCGAGTGGTTTCACCTGACATCGCAGGTTTTTAACAACAGGAAATCTGGCTCAACTGCCTTTTTGCATAGTCAAAAGTAATAATTTAAAAGAAAAGTAGGTTCAATGAGTCTTAAATTAATACAAAGTAAAAAGAAATTATTGGCAAGTGACTCAAATTTAGCCAGGAGGACAGCCTGTCGACGCGTTTTACCCTAATTGAGGTTTATCAAGACAGCAGCAGCTAAGTTGTAATATTTAATACAGACACCTTATGGGAAGACAAGCATCACCTAGCTCACAATTTGTGTCTTCGTGTCGTTTCACCTTACATCGCAGGTTTTTAGCAACAGTCGGCACGAAGGAGATCCGGCTCAACTGCTTTTTTCCATAGCCAAAACTTATAATTTAAAATAAAAGTAGGTTTATTGAGTCTTAAATTAATACAAAGTAAAAAGAAATTATTGGCAAGTGACTCAAATTTAGCCACGAGGGCATCCATCTTTTCTTTTAAATTATAGCTTTTAGGTATGAAAAGATGCAGTTGAACCGGATCTCCTCCGTGCCGATTGTTGCGATGTTAGGTGAAATGACACGAAGACACAAATTGTGAGCTAGTTGATGCTGTACTTCCCATAAGGTGTCTGTATTAAATATTACAACTTTGCTACTCCTATCTTGATGATCCCCAATTAGGGCGAAACGCGTCGACAAGATGCCCTCGTGGCTGAATTTGAGTCACTTGTCAATAATTTCTTTTCCTTGTTTTAATTTAAGACTAATTAAACCTACTTTATATATATATATATATATATATATATATATATATATATATATGCAGGGAATATTAAAGAGCTGGTTGGTTGAAATATCTGCAAGACTGCTTGGAAACCCAGCCCACATGTAAGTCGGAAGAGCCTATATTAACACAGAGCAATGATGAGACAAGTTAGTTCACAACTAATGAAGGGCGAAGCTGCGTCACTGCTAATCAGAAAGTCACGCGTAATTTAATATTTAGTAAAACATCAAGTGCATGTTACAGTGATAAAGTGCTACGATTAGGAAGACTTCTTTTGCCGTTTAACGGTTTCGAATTGGTGGTACATTTCTGAATATTTCGAATTTGTTGACGATATAACATTTCGAATTGGTGGTACATTTTTTAATACTTCGAAGCTGTGAATGTGTTGATGGCAAATTCAAATTTTGGTCGATATAACATTTCGAATTGGTGGTACATTTCTGAATATTTCAAATGTGTTGACGATATAGCATTTCAAATTGGTGGTACATTTTTGAATACTTCAAATCTGAGATATAACACTTCGAATGTGTGGTGTATTTCTGAATACTTCAAGTTGTAATAATTAAAGTATGCGTCGATAAGAATAATTCAAATCTGGGTTAATATAATATTTCAAATCAGCGTCGACAATTATATTTTGGTACCATTCTGGTACAATTTTGAGTTGCGAGATTCAAGGCATATAAAATAAAGAAGCACCAAGTAACTTTTGGAAAACGAGAGGTAACTGTACTCAAACACTAGTTCAACAAATGAGGACAACAAAGGGGCGTTGATCCACAACCCGAGCAACCTGTAGCAGGTCAGATCCATTTAATTTTAAGATATTTTTCTATTTAAATTTCAATACTGAATTTATTCAATTTATATAAACTTGTGATGAAGTCAACAACAAACATTGCATACGTTAAACTTACGTAATATAGTATAAAGGGGTCTAGAACATTCCAAGTTTCTTTGGTAAAAAGGTAGTTTTTGGTGACTTTAGATTGAATTCAAAGCATATAAATTTTGGGATAAATGATACATATGATATTGATTGATTGATTTTTCAAAAATTGTAAATAATATTTCTTTTCATTATACCAAACTAATTGAGTTCGTTTTATCAATTCAAACAAATAGGTAATCATAAAGAGGTGGAGAAGAGAAAAATTGATCATCGTAACGTTGTGCACTCTGTGTAGATTAAAAAGGGCTAGCCGTGGCATAATAATAAAATTAGTAAGATTAAATTTGGTTTGAGAACACAGAAAGGTGACGTTAAGTAAAAACGTCATAACACCGAGTACGCCGTTATCATATCACTATATATTATATATACATTATATATATATATATATATATATGAGTAGATGTCTTACACAATATAAGAGCGATGCAAAATTAGGAAAGACATCTTGTGCTCTCTCTTTACACATTTATAACACACGCCATAACTATGATGATGTAGAGATTGTAGACACTGAAAACAACTACAAAAAAAGACTTTTCTTAGAATTATTTTATATTAATCAACAGAATAAACCAATAAACCATAAAGAAGATATCAATAAATTGTATGCTGTTTATTCATATTTGTGTACTTCCAACTACAAAACAAATAATCGTTCTACATTTTTCTATAATCCAAATTCTATTCACAATTAACTATTTCAATTTTTATTGTCTTAAAACCTATATTTTCATAAATCAATTTTCATATTTTGTTGACTTTTTACTATCATACTAGTTCTTACGGTGAAAGTGTCTTTTGTTAGCTTTGATTATGCTCTATCTCCATCCTCTTATTTATTATTGTCATATCATTCAATTTTCATCGATTCTATCAATAATCATATCATATTCAGTTTATTTAGCTAACTACAGTTATTTTTTTTTTTTAACAATTACTCCACCTTGATATTATTCAGTACCCTTTTATATCACAATAACATTTTTATTTATCCCTACATTTATTACTATTTTTTATTTAAACTACTTCCCTCAACAGCAATTTTTATACCATAAAACATTGGTTGTTTCATATTTTTATATACACTCGCTCTGTTAATTGTTCCATCTGTCAATCAGTTGAAATGCGACATTATTTGAAATATATAATCCAGCCATGTTTTTAGTTTTAATTTTATATAGTATTTAACCAGTTATTTTTAAACTACACCTTTATTATAACTTTTGTGAAGCAATTGTAAGTATTTGCCTGTTATATGCTATTGATGACTGTTAATAATTTTTTCTTGTTGTTCGATGATTAAGGTGAAAATTCTGCACCGAAGCGTACGATAAATTACAAATCATTTAACGTTGTATGCTGTTTTTATTTTGAGCGACATCATCCCATAAATATTAACATCATTAGTCTATATATATATATATATATATATATATATATATATATATATATTATTATTTAAATCTCCCTTCTTTTACTTTCTCACTTACTGACTGTTCAGTCACTCTTTATTCTATATTCTTAAAATTTTTATTTTATTTTACCCCTTTTTGTAGCGCCTTTTTTTGTAATGTGCACACCTAATGCACGCTCCGTACTTGCAACGTTTGGTTGGTTCTTTAATTAACTTTTTATTTCAATGCCTCGACTATTTAAGCTCTTAAATCTCAGGGTGTTCAACTACTTATAGTGAGTTCTGTTATAAGTAGATGTGCAAAGTCCAACCAAAGTGCACCTCTTTTGTTTTAGTACAAAATTTTTACTCTACTTTTTAATATGCCAAAATTTTACTAAGATCAGCGTTGCTTTGTGCCAAATTAAATTACTACCAAAATTATATGACTGTTTTTGACGTTTTAAGATATCTCAGCACTCACCTGATTTATACTCCGTTCTTGGCCGCTCTAACTGCTGGCTCAAAATCCTATTCGCCGTATGCGTCTTTACACTTTGTCCTATCTGATTGAAGTTTAGAACCGCGTCCAGGTGTTGTTCGTAATTTAGCTGCTCCCCAATACCTGAAATAATTAACCCTAATTTAGAATTTTGAATACCCAGTGCTATAACTTCCCCTGTGCTAATTTCCGCTTTGAATCCTCCACTACCAATTGATGCTCTCCTAAATTTTGCTCTTCGTGTCCTCAATTACTCCGTCCGCTTCTTCGTATCTTATCTAAATCTACTCGTCGTCTTACTTCAAATTGCTCTATGCTCCGCTATCTAATAATCGCTATCCAAAACCACTTCGTTCCTTATATATTTTTCCTCTCGATGCCCTGCTACCTAATATCGCTATCCAAATCTCACTTCGTTCCGTATATATTTTTCCTCTCGATGTCCTGCTACAAATCTATAAATCGCTCTCCAAATCCAAACTTCTTTCCTCTATATATTTCCTCCCGATGTCCTGCTACAAATCTATAAATCACTATCCAAATCCCAACTTCTTTCCTTTATATATTTTTCTTCTCGATGTCCTGCTCCCTTTAAATCGCTATCCAAATCCAACTACGTTCCTTTATATATTTCCTCTCGATGTCCTGCTACCTAATATCGCTATCCAAATCCAACTCCTTTTCTATGTATAACCACTCTCAATGTCCTGCTATCTTTAAATCGCTACCCAATATCACTCCAAATCTATATAATTTCCCGTCGCTTCAGCGTTGCACAATCACCACTTTTTACACTTATTAATTTCGTTGCTGTTGCTTCTTTACCCTTCTTTACTTAATAAAAACTCTTTAAAAACAAATACTTTTATTAACTTCTTTTAAAACTCGTATACAAATTAGCACAGTATGAAAAACACGTCTTTTTACAAAATGAATTTCGAAATTAATCTCTGTTGTTTGCTTTCCAAGGCGACCATTTTAACTTTTCTGCCTACTACACTTTTAAAGTCCATAACAAAATCGTCCAATAACATCCTAACATTTCGTTTGTGTCGCACATACCATAGTTCATGTCCTTTTACACTTTCCTGATTCACATACAATTCTATTATTTGTCCTAAATATTTACAGTTCACCAATCACATTTGAAGTTGTTATAACTAATAATTTTGAGTTTACAAATATTGTCCAAAAGTTGATTCTAATTAAAATGAAACCAAAATAAATCACACTTGAACCTGGATGCGTGGTTGATAGTAAACATTCATAGACGCATCCGGTTTTTGGACGGCAAATGTACTTTCAATGGCCTTTAAAATTTAAACTCGGTATAAACCCTTGAGCACTGTACATCTTACCACGTCATTTAGTCATTTTAATATTACCTTTTGGCACTTAATTTCAACTACCATTTTGAATGGCATTTTAGTATACATAAAATACGGCAAACATACATTTTTAAGTTTATGTGATCAAATGTGTGGATTATTTTGCTTGGCATATACTAGCTTGTACTAAACAACCCTTAGAACTCTTGGTATCTCCCTTATACATTTCAATATATATATATATATATATATATATATATATATATATATATTGATATGAAAATAGCCGCACGTTGAGGCGCCGTTGAAAGAGTGCCGTGACAACGCCTCGCTTTGATGTTTCGCTAAAAGGGTGCTGTTGATGATTCCCTCCACGGCGGTTTGACTCTATATATAACTTAAAATGTTTCCAGGGGTTTACACGATGTTCTGGTTCATAGGTATCGTACAATTTGAACTGTTTTAAAGTTGAAGTCAAGGGTTTCCGGTGCATAACAATACATATTTTGGTATTTTCACACTGTATATTTAGTAACACATCTGCTCCATGTGTCAGTTCCTACTCATTATATTGTATGGCGTTTTATGGTTTCTGTCTCTTTAGGTAATATACAATAGTTTTGGTGTTTTGTGTTTTCGAATGCATGTTCGTAGGATGATTGTTCATAGAAGAATACATTGGGGTTTTTCAAGTTTGATATTCAACAAATAAAGTCCCCTTTTATTGCGCGTTGTAAAAAGATGTACCGAGTACCTTTTCTGTTTATTTCGATATTTTACCTTAATAATATAATTGAGTAATGCTTTTCTAAACTGTGTACCACACAGCTTCTATATATTTTCGCGATAAACTCATTTTAACTAACTTCAGATAATAAGTGCTGTTTTTATATACAAATGTATACTTATTAACGCGTTAGCGTTACACAGTACTAACTAGAACGGCTTTAACGGTAATTAAAGTAGAATAAATTTAAAAAAGGCTTATTTTAAATGTTCATTTCATGCATTTGAAATCGGCTGTGACCCTGAAAACGACTACGCATATTGTAACACATTTTTATATAACAATAAAGAAAGGTTTATAAGTTTAAGTCATTACAATAATTAAAATATTAGGCACATCTAAAAATCCACCACAGTGCACCTTAGCGTTCCATTTTGAGATATTCATTTATTTGCAGGTTCAAAAGAAGATGGGAATACATATTTATGAAACTGTGGAAAAGTACACTACTGTGATGTCAGACATGGACGCTGTACATTCTGTAATTTCTATAAAAGCTGCACCAGATATATTTAAAAACGGTAAACTAAAACTGCGATGTTTAGCTACAATGTTCACATTATATAGGCGAACAGAAGAACTTGAAATTCAAGAAGATGCTCCTCTTCTTGCACTGATTATGGTACCAACGACCCCAAGTAGTGCTGGTAAGTTTTCAATTTGTCTAAGGATTTTATTTGCATTACTTTTTTAAATAATTGTAATGCAAGTAAACGAATTTTCTGGCGTATAGTTATAGAAAATTGCGATTTTAATTTAGGTATTAAGTTTATATCTAAGTCGTTGATAATATGTTACATGTGATTAATTTATGCCAGCTCCATAACTTGCTCTATTTCACAACCCGTTACAAAAGTAAAATTTTTCTCAACCCTTATAGTAGTGATGCTCAAACTTCTAAACTTGCAACGAGACAGTTTACAATTTAAAGACTTTTGTGAAGTCGCAATTATTTATTGCATTTAATTTTTTTATTTTATGCAATTTATGTAATATAAAAATCACAATTTACATAATATTTATAAAGTTATACATTCTAATTTAATTAAAGTAGATGTGTCTTGTTTTGACATTCCATTTTGTATAAGAGGATACATGCTTCTGTACTTACGAGTGTTTTAGGGGAAACACTGCGTACTTTGGAATCCTTATGTTCGTGCCATACAAATGGGTACGGGTGTCGACAGTAGACATATAATGACCTATTATTGTAGTCCCGCTGTGTTTCGATATTGTATATAAGTTATAATGACAATCTTATGAGTGGGCTTCTGCAGCGTATTGTCGCAAATCTAGACTTGTGAATGGATAATCTATGGGTGTAGATAGTTTTCTTCGACATTTTAGTGATGGGGAGAAAACGTTGTAAGTGTATCACTAGAATTTTAGAGAATCTCTGTATCAACAATGATTTGATACATTTTTTCTTTTCTTTATAATTGAAACATTCTGATTTCTCGTCATCATCAAGTATTTCTGGTCTAGTGAAATAGTCTAGACAATGCTGTAACATTAACGGGTACGTCTGTTTAGGTACAGCAAGCGAAAAATCCCAAAAAGTTTCAAAAGTTGTAAAACTATGATTACAATGTGTACACCTTACTGAAGATTTTAACCATCCAGGGAAAATCCAACAATTTTGGAATTGTTCCTTCTAAAATATTGTTGCCAGAATTCATTAGGTTTATCAGAGTGGTTTAATTGTTCAGCTAGTTCCGATAATGTAGACATATGGTTAAATATAGCCTGAATAATGTCTTAGTGAATACCACCTAAGTACCGAACGAACTCTTGCGAGACTTGTTGAGAGATGCCCATAAAACTAGGTAAGGCGCGTTGAATCTGTGTTTTTAAGTTAACTGTGTTAATTACTTTATCGGGAACATCTTCAGACCACAGACCTTTTATTACTTGTGAGAACAATTTAATTAAAGTATATGATTTTGGCCGTATTTGGGATCTCCTCCGTCCTCCTCCTTCTACCTCTTCCTCCTCCCTCCTCCTCGAAGAGATAGAGACGTGTTTATTTGTTAAGTTTTTTTAATTATGCGGATAAACACCCTTACATAGCCCCTTAAATCGGCGAAAAACCTACCCGAGAATTTTTTCGAAGTGTTGGGGTTCAAATTAAAGCTCTTTTAATCAGGATTCCATTCTCCACAGAATTCTTACCTAAGAGCCAACCCTGAACCAAATTTTAGCTACTGTATTACAGAAATTTTCTAACGGTTTAAATTTTACTAATAAACAATTAAATTTTAGATACGCTTCTGTACGACGACTATATTCCTCCAATCAGATAAATGAATAGCGAAAGTACATTTGATCCTTGGATCCTTTTTGGTTACCCGAGATGCATAATGTAATCAACCACTTACCGGGCGGTCTAATACTGTAGGAATGTTTAAATCGAATCATCCCTTACCAGGTTAAACCTCTTAAAGCTCCGAACCTTAAAAATTTCTATTTGTCTATATTTAACTCCGTCTTTAAAACCTCTTTCGGACATTTACTTCAATATAGAGAATAAAAAACTTAGGAGTGCTACCACCTTAAATCTAAAAATAAAAAACAACATAGCTTTATACATTTATTAATAACTTTTTGCTGATGTTGACGATACAAATACTTAAAACAAACTTTATCAAGAAATATTAAATTTTATCAAACATATATACATGTTTTGATCACACCTATAAACCATTGTGATAACCAGAGTCTGGTGAATCTGGGATAGTCAAATCTCTAAACAATTGCGTAAGCGATCGCCCTGCAGCCGCATCTTCTAAGTACTGGATGGGGTGGCATTTAATAGTTTCCAACACTGTCAAGTAGTTTAAATTGCTGCAATCATTAAACAAAGAACTACTCGCACGGTTCTCTTTCTATAATAACGTTTGAACCCTTTCTTGATCCCTCGTATTTCCACTTACATTTTTTATAACACTTACAAATTTTTCGTAGAATTCTGGAAAGTTTCTTCACCTCAACCCCTTCATTCTACAACAGATTAATTCTCACAAATTTAATAGCTTGATGCACTCGTACTCAGGTAACACAATAACATTTCGGTCTTTCGCAATTGCCATATTATATAAATTTTCTTCTTGAATTTATTCGCCACCCATGCACTTCTATTAGATGTTTCGGCAATCAGTTTCAATTTGAATTCACGATCTTGTTGTAATTTTAAAACATCACCATCTGAAAAATCATTCAACCTTATTTCTGCTTCTTGGGTAAATTATATGATTCTAAATTCCAATTGAAAATTGCAAAACTTCTCCATTTAAAGTAGTCCATTTTTATAGCATAATTTTGGCACATTCTACTATTGCAAATAATTTGTACGACTGATTCCAGATTACCGTATAAATAAAAACTAACTTCCACGTTATGGTGTTAAAAATTTGATGTAAATTCTCTTGGCGCATTGGTGGTCTTACCAACTAGTTTGTCGATGCCTAATGGCACTCTCACATCACTTGTAACTTCAACACCAAAAAATCCATCTTTAACTTGTAACTTTGATTAATTCGACGATATTTTGCCAACTAATGCTCTGGAACATGACTCCATCGTCTTTAATGCTGACGATCAAGCGCGCGCAGTTCCTAATTATGTTAATTGGTGGTATATTCAAGTTTTGACGGGAAATGTGACGCCTATAATTGTTTTATAATGGGTTTTACCTGTTCGTATTTAACCACCAATGTCATTTTTAGAATTTTTATAAAAATTACTGTTAGTGACATTTTTAATATAAATCCGCCGTGTAAGATATCAATTATTATTGCGTTTTCCTCAGCTTCTCAAGTCTTTTAGACTTCTTTAAATCGATCTACCCCTTACCGATTTACACATCAACCTTTTATAAACCATACGGTGTTTGTGTGTAATCTATTACTAAACAGTATTGCTTTGTTTTTTTAAGATAAACCCATCGTATGGGCCAATAAATTAGTATAGGATTTCTTGAGGAATCAAAATCAACTATACCGTCTCTTAAAATTAGCTCCAACAAAGACCCGCATAATGTTTTAGTATTCAAAAACATTACAGCAAAACACCTCGGCGTTTTTTATTTAGATTTAATTCAATATTAGAGTATAACGCAAAAATTTTTATTTATATCCAGGATTGTTGAAATTTTCGATTAGTACATCCACATTCACATAATCAAACCAAAAGGTTAAATATATATTAATTCTGTACGGTGTGTTAGACAATAGTTCGATAACCTATTTTAAATGTAGTTTAAAATAAAACGTATTGTCTATATAAATTTAATGAAATGTATAATCCTTAGCTTTGCATTGTTTTGTTAATGACGTTTGACTACTAACTGTAAAAGGTACTTTCCTACAATTCTAGGTAATCTATGGGAATACGCATTGTAATAATTTAATTTAAACGGTGTGTGTAAGGACAAATTATACTTATACTTTTACTATGTGCATAAATACAGGGAAAATGATACAAAAAGTTTATTTTGAATTTATTTTTGAAAAACGTAAAGTCGTTCAAAGTATTATGGTGTTGCAGAATTATCCACCTTTCAAAATTTCGGGGTAAGATAACATTTTTAAAACTAGCATGTTTAAACTGTGATTTTCTATTGTTATTCAGCAACTTTATCTGCAAGACACAATTTATATCTTTTGCTTCAGGTCAACGCTTCAACATCATTGCTCACGTTTTCAATAAGTCAACGTTTTAATAATATATTTTTTCCAAACATTTACTGCATGATGTCTATTGAACAAGAAAAGTAAATTTCAATTTGAATTTTAACCTGTAAACGAGGAAGAAATTAATATTTACATGTATAATTCAAAAACTGTTAATTATCAATTTTTCTAGAATGAACATCTTAAGTATGTTATGCAGTGTATGGAATAGTACAATAGGTTCCCATTTCACTCATTTATATGCGATGTTTAAATTTTAAACTGTAGATTTTAGGGGAATTTTTGTTACTATAATCGTGCATATTACGGTTTATTCTCTTATACCTTTTCAAATTGTTGTATTTCAACTACAGATATTGATAGCTGTAAATGAAAGTATGTTATAGTTTTAAATAGAACGATTCTGATTAATAATCTTGTAAAAAGTTTATAGCACCCTTTTAATAAATACACACCTTTGTTATAATTCTTTTCATAAGAACTTAGATACCCATTTCAGATATGTAGACATTTAAACAATTAAGCAATATCAATGTAAACATTACATTTTATAACATAAAGAAGCTAATATGTTCCAAAATAATTTCTAAATTTACATCATTCATTTTTAATGATAGTAGTTGAGGTGGTTCTGATGCAATCATAATCACTTCTGTCGTCTTCCGATCCACTTACTTCATCTTCATAATCTGAATTCTCTAAAATCTCATTTTCCATATGTCCAATATCAGATTCTTTAGCACGAGGTGGTAGCCAATCGGTATTGTCATTACTGTTCACACCCTGATCATCACCAGATAAATCTTCAAACAAACTCATTCTCTGCTCTTCAGTCAAACTGCAGTTACAATTTTTTATGTAAAAAAAACTAATACGTATTAGATTCCACGTAGTTCATTTCAAAAAAAGAATTATACATTTTGGTAAGAAGGAAACACTGATCTAAATCAATATTTCTTTTATAGTCCCAAGGTTAGGATTTTAGTACTGAACTAAATGTTGTAAAAACAAAGCACTTATTATTGACTAAAATATATGTCTATCATACCGTAATCGAGCGTTGAAAAACTTGGGCTTGCAACCGATTCATTGTAATTATTTTCCATATTTATGTTGCCGTGCACAAACTTAACAAACTATTCTTATGAACTTGGAATCACAAATCACGCTGACTGAACGACTTGTAGCTAAAATTCTAGCAAATAAACAAACGGTTTAGAATCAGGCGAACAGTTGTGTTTATCAACAGTAAAGAGCGTGTCGATAAGTACACTAGTGTTAAAGCATTTTAAACGTACGATTTTATTATGCATATAGGTTATTTCGTTACTTATTTGCCGGACTTTACTTGCAAATATGCACATTAATTATAAGAGTGCCCGGGTATCCCGTTCCGTAAACACAAGGTGTAAAAATGTATACTATCATGAAAGTTAAACCAGCAGCAATGTAAACTATAATTATGAGTACTACTACATTTTATAAACTAGTGTATACAGAATGATAAACAATTTTTATATGCACAAAACTAGCACGGCAGCACTAAATCTACAAATCAACAATCTTAAAGCAAAACATTTATATTTATTTCTCGTTTCCGATATAATTTACACACATTCTAAAAAGTGACTGAATACTCAACCAAAAAACTCAACAAAGCGTAAAAGTAAGATATATAGAGGGATCTCTTAGGATTTGCTGATTAACGGTAGCCTTAGTTCCAGTAATTTGTAAATAAAAAACCCAACAAAAGCAGTCGACGGGAAGGCGACATAACATAATCAAAAATACATGCACCTCAAAAATTAAACCGCGTATTGATAAGGTGACCAGACGTCCCGCTTTTGGCGGGACAGTCCCGATTCTTTACAATTTGTCCCGCGTCCCGCGACGTTTTTCAAAAGTCCCGACTTTTAGAATTAAGTGTGGACATCCGAAAAATCAAATTAAGTGTTGAAACTTTGAAAGTCATTTTATGTGTCAAATATAATTTGACAAATTCTTGTGAATATTTTGACAATATTTAAAAAAATGACAACAATCTACTGAAACAAATTCACTCAAATAAAAAATATGTCAACGAATAAAATATTATAAATTTTTTTATATTTATAAATTGTACTTATGTTAAAAATAAAAAAATATTAGCATATTATTTTTATTCTGTATGAAAATTTTTGTTGATCCCCCTCCTTCAGAGTTGTCCCGCTTTGCCCATCTAAAAATCTGGTCACCATACGTATTGACCATATTGTATAGAATTCCTTGTCAAATGTCTGACCTATCCAAAGTACAGGTACTACAGGCTTTTCTCGGTAAACGAACAATTAACTCTAAACCTTCTTTGCACTCTATTGAAAGCTTTGGAATCCTTTTAAAATTGTATTCCTTTTATCTTATTTATAGCTTGTAACAGTGCAATTGAAAATAAATATGTAAGAAAGTGCAAACAAAACAACATCAACAACGGAATGTACTAAGTAGCGTAAACGCATTTAACATTACTGACTGACTGATATGCAAAATAATGTGAAATTGGATATAATGGAAATAGGTTGGGGTCGAATAACGCCACATTCATCTGCCTTTTACAAATCAAGTTCTCCTTTCTTTTTTCAATTACGCAGACCAATGGTGAACTGTTTTCTTTCCTATGGGGCGGTTACTCTGGGTTGAAAAACACTGACCTATTCCTGTGACTGAAGGTCACAAAAAGAGGTTTCTTCCGGACTAACTCGGGTCTATTCCTGTAGAGGCATGAAACATGCAGGGTGGGGTCTAAATTATATTAAGAAAAGATACTGCTGACCTAATTGACTCAAAACTAATATGGCGCCACTGCGTCTGATTCAAATTTAGATGATTTAAGGGAGAACGCAGAAAACTTTCAAACATTTCCTTTAACACGAAAACCTCAGACCTCAATATATAATACACTACTGGTATTACCACTGGACCTGTAATAAATGCATGATCATAATTATAAATAAAAAAACAATTAGAACGCCTTTTGTGCCCTCAAACAAATACGCTCAACTCTAATCGAGTATAGCATTCACAGACAAATCAGTTGACTTTGATTCACTAATATCAACGTGAGTGTTTTAAGAAATAAACATGCAAACTTAAGGTTCCTCTATTAACATCTTAGATTATTTACAGTCACTATTCATGTTTCACATTGATTTATTTAGTTATTTACAGATAGAATTAATCCCTCCGTTACTGAAATGATTTCCTTTTCGTATTTTTAATTATAATTTACAAATTTTCTTAAAAAGTTCTCTGTGGTGATCATTAATACTTTCTTTATCTTAATTGTTTACAAAAAATTTACTGACTTGAATAAAATAATTTCTAGCCCTTTAATGCAAATTACTTATGCTTTTCAACAAATTATAATTGATGTACTAGCCATCAAGGGCCCTATCTGATCAAAGATCTTTGATGAGGGTTCACACTACTAATAAAAATATGCAACGCTAAAATATATAAATATTATCAAAGCTGTTTCTTCAATAGATTACACACACATTTGGTGTGATGTAAGTTATGAGCTGACAGATCTTTAATTGATAATTATGGAACTCGTTTCTGAATTTTCTTACTTTAGTCTCATAACATTTTTAGTGAAAACTACAAACCATGCGCATATTTTAATATATGCTCTACTTAATTAAAATTCAAAATTAATTTTCAAACAATATACATTTCCGAAACACGAGTATACGCCTGCCCTCTATTATGTCAACCACAAAGCGTTCATTCCAAAAATAACTTTCTACTCACCATGGTTTCAACATGTGCAGGTATAACAGATGTCGACATATTACCTACGCCGTGTTAAGAATCAACCTTGACCTGTTGTTTTCTGCTTGTACGTCCAAACATGCGCTTCTTTTTGTAGTGGAATATTACCAAATAGTTCTATCTTTCAACAAAGCGAAAGATTTTCTGCACTTTGCAAACAATCTTGTAGTATTAATTTCAGAAACATTAAACTGGCAGCTACATTCGTATCAGTTGACGAACCATAAAACAAACAAATTATGCTGCATTAAGTGAGGTACCAAAAGAAAAACAACTAAACAACTCGCTGAAACAGAATTACATAAATCATTTTGCTTTAAAGAATTATCCTAACCAATACTAAACTATTAAACATGTTCACATCACCAGCATTATATCAATTGCAATCCTAATCGCCCACTTCCAAAACAAAATCATGATCGTGCTTGTGAGACACAAAGTTTTATCGCGGACTATATCTATCAATTGACTCTTCGAAAATGGGCTTCTTTCGTCGCGTTACTTTCTGTCTCAGTGGGGGAATAAGCTAGTTACAATATTGACAGCGCTGATACGTTACTTGTGGCGTCTTTCATTGAATATTTATTCTTACCGCGTTTGAGGAATGCCAACAACTGTATTAAAACGGGCCGTGGTAATTTGACACGGTACAATGGTCTGCCTTATTTATTAGACTGCACGCCTTTAAATTACATTAAAACAGTAAGACCAAATTGGCCGTTTGATGTTTTTCTTTTTTCATTGCAAAAACGCAATTGAAATGATCAGTCTTTCATGAGAGCACTGGTTGAGTATATAAAAACTCTTTGGCTGGGTTCATAATATTATTCATATTATTTTAACCATCATTTTCCCTTCGGCCCAAAACGCATCGGCCCCCCGGGATTTATCCCGGTATCCCGGTAGGCCTGTCCGCCCCTACTTGCAACTACCACGCCGCGTTGTGTCGAAAGAAGTGCATGCCCCACAACCGAGTTCTGGATCCAAGAATCCCACACTATCGCTCTTGTACTTCAGGTAAGAATATTGAAGACCGCTTACGTTTAATATCTGCTTTGGAATTCTACTTTCGCCCTCTCTCCTGAGTCTTGTTATGTATTCAACAAGCACATTAGTGCATTGTATAACTACACTAACCTGTATTTATTTACTTGCAATGCTAATAAACTATAGTATATTTTTAATGCAGAAATATTTCTCAATATGCGTACGTTTTAGCTTTTTTGCGAGCAGGCGAAAAGCCAAATAAATAAAGGTCACTTCAGACAATGTGTTTTCAGAATTTACTTTAGGTTTGTGGCCTATGCTGCAACTAAGGCAATAGTTAGATAGCTTTCACTGAGATTATTTTTTCAAGCTAACTTTGAATGTTGTTTTACATGCGTCTAGTTAATCTCTTTAAGAATTGCTTACAACTTGTCTTTCCCGTTGTTTAGAAATAACTGTGCATTTTGTATTTTGTCT
This sequence comes from Platerodrilus igneus, assembly GCA_036346225.1. Lineage (NCBI taxonomy): Eukaryota > Metazoa > Arthropoda > Insecta > Coleoptera > Lycidae > Platerodrilus > Platerodrilus igneus. The sequence continues at coordinate 9,521,934 of JARFIW010001325.1, read as the reverse complement.
TTCAATAGGGATGGAGCATTCGGAGTTTGTAGTAAACCCATACCTTATAGCACGGCAACACTCTGCTACTCCAAGTTATATTAATGATTTTGTTTTACCCAAACTTTAAGTTTCAAAGGGTTTAATTAAAAGGATTTGCAGAAACTTCCACAGGATATTCAGGCGAAGCTTCAGAAACTCCTTTTGAACAACTCCAGTATTTGGAAATCCGTATTATACAAATTCTTACAATAAAATAATAAGGTTTGCGAGGTATATGAATGGAAAAATGTAGCGATTTCTGTGAAGAGCAATATATCTTTATAACTTGATAATGCAGCTAAATTAGGAACACTTGTATATAGCTAGAAATAATTTTTTAAAGCTGCAATTTTGTAACCAAAGTCTGTTGCATTTCATTTGTTGTAAGAATGTAAAAAAAACCCAATTATTGCTAACGTTTAAAGAACATTTGATTGCTTACTACTTTAAAAACCTTTTAATATAATTCTGCAAACTACTTCTGAAAGTAATTTAAAACATTTAACGAGGTACCGGAGTTCTACTGACAATTTAAGCAATGCCGGTCGAACTGTATATAATTTTCCAATTTAACACAATTCTGTTTTTATTTCAAAAGCTTTAAAGACACGGTGCTTTTCATTTACCTGTTTACTGGTACATTTTATATAATTGTGGGTTTGAGTGTGTGTGCGTGCGTGCGTACGCATGGTGGCTGATGAGCGAATGTTTTGATATCAGTGGTAGTGGTTGAAGAGAAACTAGATAACTGTGAACGTGTATTTGTGTGTGTTTTGCTGCGTGCGTGCATGCACGATTGTGTACGTTCGTGCGTGCGTTCGTGCACGTTCATGCACGTGCGCGCGCCTCCATGGGTGTGTACGTTTATGCGTGTAGGCGAGTGTATTAGCATGCGTAGTGCATGTGTGGGTGTTGGGTGGGTAAGTACGTGTGAATATGCATGGATGATAAGTAAATGTTTTGATATCAGTGGTTATTAAGAAGGTAGACAGTTGTAAACGTTTATTTGTACGTGTGTATATGTATGTGCGTGTGCGTGTGCGTGTTCTTGTGCGCGCTTACATTTGCTTGTGCATGTGCGCGCGCGTGTGCGTGTTTATAAATTCGTGCGTTAACTCATATTTTTAGTTATGTGGTCATCATTCGACATCTTTAAATTGCATCTCGATATCGTAATGTTTGTTCTAATGGTCAGCTCGTGAAGGTTACCAAAATTACCGTTGGGGATTCTCAGGATGGAGACTTGTCGTAATAGCTTTCAAAACTTATTTCTAACATTGACTACTTAGCTATTCAATATGGGAGCTGTTAAGCTAAAAAAATGAAAGAACTAAACGGCCAAAGTCTTCTAAAATTTTACGAGAAGCTTCTGGGTGTTATAATAGCTATAGGCGAAAATATAGAATTAACAGAAAAAGAAAAAGTAATACTTTTACTGGAAAGCGAAGCTTAAACAAACTATTGTTTTTGAATGACAGCAGCAAATCAAATTACCTGACAAGTTCGCACCCCAACTAATAGTAAGAAGGGTTGTATGGGGCGATCGCACACGCAAATATTTAGAGGATTCGCTATACCCGTTCCACCCGATTCCGGAAGTGGCAGTGGATGCTAGTTTTCGAAGAGGAAACAACATATATTTTGGATTTTTAAGGGTTCTAATTTAAATAAAACAACTTCTTTGTTAAAGTGATTTCCGTGCTGAATACGCAAGCCAATGAATTTTGACATGCAATTTTAGATATGCCTTTTTCTAGTGCGAACTTGTTGAGGATTTCCGAAAACAGAACAACTCTTTTTAAATTACCTACATGCTTTGCAATGCAATTAGACACTACTTCTACTAGTGAAATATCTACACAACATTTGGAACTGTTTTTCTAAGAGATTGTACCTGCGAATGTCGCCGAGTATGTAATAAGTTTGCTGAAACAGAATATTATCTCCGAGTACCTGCTAGCCAATGTTGTGGTGAATATAGAAGAATTTGAAGTTTAAACTTTGAAGCTGTTACGAAAGGATAGCAACCATTCAAACCGTAGTTTGTTATAATTGAAAAGTTTTTAATTTGTGGATAGCGGATTGTTATACTGTAACAAAATCTTTTTAAATAAATTGTTGCATTAATTTGATCTTGTTAATTAAAGTACGTATTGAGTGCGAATATGTACAAAAATTTAAATGTTACTTATGAACGTGAAAAACACGCACGCATAATTAAGCCGGAAGGTGTCTTAAGTTAAAGTAACTTAATAACGAAGGCATCATGGTTCCTAACAGGTACTTTTGGAAATACGCATTTAAAATAAAAATTATTGTACTTAACTAGATATCAACGTTGAAAATTAAGAACTATTTAAATTTGAAGATTTTAAGGGAAGGCAGTAATTCAAACCGCTGCATGTTACATTTAAACAATTTTTAATTATTCAATGCAAAATATTGTTCTGTTAAAATATGTTCTATTTTATTTAAAGTTTTTTACCGATGATACATTGTCTTTAATTAGAAATAGGTTTATTAAGGTACGTATTGATAGTGGGATACGTACAAAAAATTTAAAAGTTACTCTTTTCGAATTTATACATAGTTGCAAAAATATAAATAATACTTTGCCTAATTAACCAAGAGTGTTCAATTACAATCTGGGAGTAATGAGTTGTTTAAATAACTTCTTTGTTAAGGAAATAGCTCTTTCGCATACACAAATGGGGAAATTTTGGACCGAGATTTTAGATATGCCTGCGACTAAGGCGAATTTAAGCAGTGAATTCCACGGGCAGAACAGTTTTTGTACACATCATCTACATGATCGACAATGACACACTACATCTACTAGTAAAATATCTATACTACATTTGCGCTTGCTTTTGCAACAGATGCACCTGCGAATGCTGCGAAAGCATTATCCCCGAGTGGTTACCAGCACATATTTTTGTGAAAATGGATCAACTCGGAGATTGAAATTTAAAGATATTTAGAAAAACAGCAATCCATCAAACCACTGTGTTACATTTAAACAATTTTTATATTGTGCAATGGAAAATGTAGCTCTGTTAAAACATGATTTATTGTAGCTAAAGTTTTTTTTACTGATAATGCATTTTTAAATTTAAAATATGTTTATGAGCGGAATATGTTCAAAAAAGTTTTAAAGTGTACTTCTGAACGTGGTGACTCACAGGCTCACTCAAGCGAAAAGGTCTTTAAGGGAAAGTATCCGAACGAAAAGAACATACAGGTTCTTAACATGCAAGTTGTAAAATATCTAGTATAAAAATTGTTGTACTCACATATTCAAAAACACTTTAAACACTTTTGAAACGATAAACTATCGAATTTTCCTTCACAGATAAATTCGCTGGTTTTAATTTTCTTTCGTATTTATATACATTGAAAAGTATAAATAGTATAATTAAACTGAAACATTAAGCTACAATATTGAGCTCTTAGCATTGTGTGGAAAATACCTTCAAATTGAGTACTACCCAGTTTAAATATCATTTAGTAGTGTAATAAATGTCTTATTTACAACTCCGGTTTGTGAAAGGTAGGTGGTAGAAGTGTGAAGTGGGCGGTGTGATTTGGGGGCCGGAAGGTAAAAATGGGATTTATGAGATGTAAAGCATGAAGTGTGAGGTGAAAGGTAAGAGGTGGGACTGGGAGAGGGGTGGGGAGGTGGAGCGAGTCAGGTGGAGATGTGGGATAGAAGGTGGGTGGTGGGAGGCGAGAAGTGTGAGAAGCGAGTGGGGGGTGAAAGGTAAGGTGAGAGGGTTCAGAAAGTGGTAGGGAGTAAGCCTGGAACTGCCCAATTCCTTCTATTAATATAAAATTCAAGTCACCATCCCTGTGCGACTGCAAGTCTATTAGATCTACTTGACATCTTGAATTTAACTCCGAACTGAATTTCGGTATTTCACGGTAACACATATTTTTCTTGCATAAAACCATTTTAAAATTGGTTTATAATAATCATTACTAACTCAGTGAAACTCTATAACTAATTTGCATCTGAACTATGTACCTACGTATTATATGCATACATTGAAATCACTTCCCGAACATGATGAAAATTTTTTTTACATCTATTATATTTCAACCTGTATGTAGAAACAAAGTAGCGAATGCGTTTATTGGTTTATTATAATAAAAATATTGTTTTGGAAATGGGTTTTCTACTTCTATAAGAGTTGGTTTGATTGTATATTTTTTTATACGCGGAAAAAAAATGATCAGTGAATGGTATCTCTGGTTTTATAAGTATGCTCTATTGAAAAAGGCAAGACTGAATAGTCTGCATTCGCATATAGCCTTATATACTGGAACTATATACTGCAACAACTTTCCCACTAAAATGGTCAGTAAAAAGAAGCAAAAAATACTTATAAAAAATTAAGAAATCCGTACACAAACTACAAAGGGTAAATAGTTTTCGTATAGAGTAGGGAACCGGGTTGAAAATCTATAAAAAATATATCTTTTGCTTGTATAGGAAAGAAATGCAATTCATGGTTTCGAATCTTGGTTTCTTCCGGTAGATTTTGTTAATTTTGATATTACACCAAGTTTTAGCACACCAATTTATAAAATTATGTTTGTGTACTAAATATTACATTATTAAAAATAGAGTGCTAAAATGCCTTATATGAGCAGGTCCGTAACAATATAAAGGCATTAGCTTGTCACTAATGATTGTGAAATATTAATTGTTATCTTATATCTGACAACCATTTATATTGCTATGGATGAATGACTCTAATTGCCCATACTTAATTATTGCTAGCTCTCTGATGCCTTTTCTGCATTTTATCTTCTAGAATTAACGAAACCACTGTGGTCATAGAAGTATAATGATTGAAAATAATCCTTTTACAGACAATCTTGCAAATGCAACGATAATGATTTCACAACAACTTTCTCTTACAAACAGTATGTTGAAGACAAATTCAATAATTCGCAACAACTTTCACATAGTACACATTTTAAATTCAAAGTGATGAATCCACTACGTATCCTTCTCTCACAACACTTACTCTAAGTCCTCTTCTACATTAGTCTCTAATAAGTAAATCTCAAATATATGATCATCACTCAAGAAAAACCTCAACCAAACCTTTCTTATCATTAATAACTACACCAATTAGCTTTAGAATTCATCTAATTTAATATCAGTTCCCTTAAAAAAACCGTACTAAACGTAACTAAATCCAGAATGTTTTATTTTACTATGCGTAATTAGAAATTCTATGCGTTGGTTTGCCAAAAGCGACCCCTAAAATTAAATAAATTGCTTATACACAAAAGTCTTACTGTAACGAATAAATCCTTTTATAAATCACTCAATTTTAAAACGAAAAGTTTTAATTTTGACCGTTAAGCATCTTTGCGTTGTGAATTTTAACTCACTACCGTTAACTATTTTAAAATATAATAATTACCAATCAATGCTGCTTTCTCTGCTAAATTATTTTTTAAAAATCCAATTTTTGTACAAATTGACGTATTTCTAAAAAGCATACGTTCATTAATCTTCCGCCTAATTTCCATATTTTTAAATCAATTCTTTCATACTGAGGGTTCTAATTTTCCGAAAACACAATTTTTGTGTCCACCTTGTCTAACGATATTATTCTATTTGTTTAAAAATCTTTTATATAAGTGAAATAAATGAAGCCAAACACATTTAGTCAGCATTTTAATTCTCGTTAATGTATAAAAGAAACACATCTAACAAAATTTAAATAAAACGATTTAGGTGGTTGAAGGTTGTAACGTGCATTTTTGTAATTTAACATTTTACGCTATCCTCAATTCATAAATACATTTCTACAAATTACTATTTTTATATTTGATATTTATTAACTCCTTAGGCGAGTGCATCGTATTATAATGAGTGGATTGCATCGTCCTTGTCTTGTCGTTCGAATAAATTTTGTTGCTTATGTGAATATACAAGTCTAGATAAGAGACGATAAGAAGTTGTAATAGAACGAGTTGAATAAACAGATGAGCAGTTGGAGTTTTGTTCTTGGTTCCGATATATTAAGTACGTTGAAAATACTGCTTTTTTCTGCTTTTGACAATAGTGAGAATTAATGCGGGATTAATTTTCGTATTGTTCCTGAACAAGCACGGCATGTTTTTAGTTGATTTTCTGTTGGAAATAAAAGCAGTAAAGCTTGTTAAACTCGAGGCACGTGTGTTTTACGGAACATTTAACGGACGGTTTTATTGCTTACGCGTGCCTACTAATTGTTTCTAGTTGTTTTCTTGTGAGACAAATGCTTTAAGGAACATTTGACGGACTTACTCTAGTGATACGCGTACTTTACTAATTTATGGTTTTAGTTGTTTGTCTTGTGAAATAATAGTCGTAGAACTTGCTAAACTGACCGAATCTTTCTTTAGGATTAATGTGTGTGCGATCTAGTCTAGTGTCCCTTTGTTTTATCAGATTAGTGCATACTTTGGATTATTTAAATACAGTGGATACTGTAGTTTCTGCATTTTTCTAACACCAAAGAATCTAAAATAGATCATCGCTTGCGCGAATTTCGTTATTTGCGAAATATAACAGAATACCGGTTTACAAAGGTATTGATTAAAGTTTCTCACTGCTTTTTGGAGGTTTATGAAAATAATATACATTTGATCCCAGTTGAAATTAAACTAGTGCTACAAAATATTTCGAAATTATTGTCTCAGGAAATAGAATTAACAAGAAATTTATCAATGCTACATAGTTCCGTCGCGTGATGGTGTCTGCTGCTAACCCCAGTGAAATGCGTAGGTGTGATTAGTATGACGTGTGATAAGTTTCATCAACACCCTCACAGTCCAGGTTGAAGTGCTTCGTTAGCGTAGGACATCGTGAATTTCACACTTCCGTTGCAAGGAAGCGTTGCTGAAGGACTTTTGTAAGTTGAACTATTTCCTACTTGTTATTACTTAAAATATCTATCCGTTGCTTTACCATATCTTTGTCGTTCTGATACCTTTTACAAAAGTCTTGCATGATATTTTAAAACATAAGAAAAAAACAAAGAAAGAAAGAAAGAAAGATCAATACTACTGAATTACTCATATCAATTGTGTCTTACCTATTTATTTTCTTTTAACATTTTGTCTGATTTATGTTTAATTGGTGTGTGAGGAAACGTTTCTGCTACTCCCCAATATTACCTCACTTTGTATTAAAAATTTTTGTACTGCTTTTACCGTTGTTATATTATATAGATTATCCAAACAGTTTTTTTTACATTCTACCAAGTACTGAATAATTTAGACTAATCATTGCTGCTATGCTTTTTCCTTTTTTTTCAGGTTTGCTTGACTATTTTTCTTGCAGGTATTATCACTAACTCCTTACAGCCGCGTACATGGTATGTTGGTCTGCTTTCTACAACCCCCCCTAATCTCCGATTGAGCCCGGTCATTTCTTTGATTTTCTTTGTGTTACGCACGGCTACGAGCCAACGTAGCATAACTTTTGCGCCCAAACAGGGACTGCCACGAATAACGTAACATATATTTTTGGCGCCCAACGTGGCTGCCCCGAATTTAACGTAACAAAATTTGGCGCCCAACGTGTGGCTCGATAAACGTAAGGCTCGATAAACGTGGGGCTCGATAAACGTGGGGCTCGATTTTTTTTTGCTCTTGATTTTTTTAAAAAAAATTTTTTATGACCTTGATGTTTTTTTGGCTTATTGGTCTTATGTTTTCTCTGATAAGCTTGTGTCCGAAAACACTGGCGCCCATTTCGTATTCCTATTTATATTTTGTAGCTAGCCCATCGCGTGACTTTTTTCTTCTGGCTAGTTCCACCATTTGTTTACTATTTGACTATTATAGTCGCTTGCTACATCCATTCCTTGAGGTAGGCTTCAGATCTATTTTCTTTTCTTTTAGGAATTTCGACTTGGTCGCTTTTGTAGGTCTGTTAGCCATACTTTGCTTGAGTAATCGTTTCATACGAATCTGTGTTACCTCAGTTGGAAGTATTCTAGATTGTGTACTAGCTTGCCTTTGCCCTTTACTTTGTCTTGGTTCTTTCTTTGCTGCACACTTGAGGTTGACAGTTTTGCTACGAGTTTTCTTCCAAGTCTAGATAAGAGACGATAAGAAGTTGTAATAGAACGAGTTGAATAAACAGATGAGCAGTTGGAGTTTTGTTCTTGGTTCCGATATATTAAGTACGTTGAAAATACTGCTTCTTTCTGCTTTTGACAATAGTGAGAATTAATGCGGGATTAATTTTCGTATTGTTCCTGAACAAGCACGGCATGTTTTTAGTTGATCTTCTGTTGGAAATAAAAGCAGTAAAGCTTGTTAGACTCGAGGCACGTGTGTTTTATGGAACATTTGACGGACGGTTTTATTGCTTACGCGTGCCTACTAATTGTTTCTAGTTGTTTTTCTTGTGAGACAAATGCTTTAAGGAACATTTGACGGACTTACTCTAGTGATACGCGTACTTTACTAATTTGTGGTTTTAGTTGTTTGTCTTGTGAAATAATAGCCGTAGAACTTGCTAAACTGACCGATTCTTTCTTTAGGATTAATGTGTGTGCGATCTAGTCTAGTGTACCTTTGTTTTATCAGATTAGTGCATACTTTGGATTATTTAAATACAGTGGATACTGTAGTTTCTGCATTTTTCTAACACCAAAGAATCTAAAATAGATCATCGCTTGCGCGAATTTCGTTATTTGCGAAATACAACAGAATACCGGTTTACAAAGGTATTGGTTGAAGTTTCTCACTGCTTTTTGGAGGTTTATGAAAATAATAAACATTTGATCCCAGTTGAAATTAAACTAGTGCTACAAAATATTTCGAAATTATTGTCTCAGGAAATAGAATTTACAAGAAATTCATCAATGCTACATAGTTCCGTCGCGTGATGGTGTCTGCTGCTAACCCCAGTGAAATGCGTAGGTGTGATTAGTGTGACGTGTGATAAGTTCCATCAACACCCTCACAGTCCAGGGTGAAGTGCTTCGTTAGCGTAGGACATCGTGAATCTCACACTTCCGTTGCAAGGAAGCGTTGCTGAAGGACTTTTGTAAGTTGAACTATTTCCTACTTGTTATTACTTGAAATATCTATCCGTTGCTTTACCATATCTTTGTCGTTCTGATACCTTTTACAAAAGACTTGCATGATATTTTAAAACATAAGAAAAAAACAAAGAAAGAAAGAAAGAAAGATCAATACTACTGAATTACTCATATCAATTGTGTCTTACCTATTTATTTTCTTTTAACATTTTGTCTGACTTATGTTTAATTGGTGTGTGAGGAAACGTTTCTGTTACTCCCCAATATTACCTCACTTTGTATTAAAAATTTTTGTACTGCTTTTACCGTTGTTATATTATATAGATTATCCAAACAGTTTTTTTTTACATTCTACCAAGTACTGAATAATTTAGACTAATCATTGCTGCTATGCTTTTACCTTTTTTTTTCAGGTTTGCTTAACTATTTTTCTTGCAGGTATTATCACTAACTCCTTACAGCCGCGTACATGGTATGTTGATCTGCTTTCTACAACCCCCCCTAATCTCCGATTGAGCCCGGTCATTTCTTTGATTTTCTTTGTGTTACGCACGGCTACGAGCCAACGTAGCATAACTTTGGCGCCCGAACAGGAACTGCCACGAATAACGTAACATATATTTTTGGCGCCCAACGTGAGTGCCCCGAATTTAACGTAACAAGGTGGAATATAATTTTATTGCAAATACTCCCTGTATGTTTGGTGTGGTTTGTTTCGTATTTTTCATGTTCTTTGGGAATTAAACCACTCATAGTTGTTAAAATCGTCTTTATTTACGTTTCGATCTGATTTTTTATAACAACGATCCTAGGTCGTGGATCGAAACGTAAATAAAGACGATTTTAACAACTATCAGCGGTTTAATTCCCAAAGAAGATTAAGAAAAATAATTCTATCGTATCTTTTGTTTATGTCCAAATCATGCACAAAGCTACAAGTTCTGCAGCAGGCTACTCCGGCCCCTCCCGTACACTCGCTGGTAAAACTTCGTGCAGTTATGGCGTGGAACGTTTTGAATGTTGGCGATTTTCGTGTCGCACTTGATCCTCATTATCCTTTCAACACGTGCCCCGATCTGGTCGATTCAACAATGCGCAACAAAGATAATTCAGAAGAAACAAAAAATCTAGCAATAAATTTATAAAACGATTTAACAACTGCTTTAGATATAAAAATAAGAAAAACAAATTAGGATCTGATTTTGCTTCATGTAAAATTGCCATAACTACGTAAATGAAATGAGTTAGTTCGTTAAGTATTAAATTGCAGATACAACATCTAAAACGTCGCGTAGAATATAGTTTTTTAGAGGAAGTTTACCGGCCATCTTGCTGTTTGTTTCCCAAAGCCGTTTCGCTGTTGGATGTTATTGGTAATTTTGAAGGTGACTTTTGCTAGAAGTCAGTAAGTCTACTTTTTATTGAGTAACAAGCTGTTTGTTTTGTTTTCCGTGATTAAAAAAATTTAAATATTAATATTTTTCTGGAAATTGAAGCTTATCGCAAATATGTTATCTATAACTTGTTTTCTGAAATACAACTAGTTATTTTGAATAAGAATTATAAATTTAACTGGTTATATATGTACTTAAAAATTGTAAATCTATATCAAATCTGGTATCGGTGTAAAACTGACCTATGTTTGTGTTTTACTAAGTTTACTAAAATTACTTAAACGTCTCACTGAACAAATAATTGAACACTTTCTGTTAATATTTATTTTTTCTTATATGATTTTAATATTTAATTTCAATTCACGTATAAAATTTGGCTATATCAAATTCTCATTTCTATTAGCATTTTAGGAGCTCCAATTTAAAGTAAGACGTGGTGTGAGTTCCAAACCCAACTGAAAACTAAACTTAATACTTTTAGTATATTTTTTTTGTAAAGAGACGCAAACTGCTGTTTTATGTTATTTATTTAACATCATGTTTTACTACAGGTACAGAGTCTGTACGAATTTAAGATCAAACCTTCATGGTTTGAAACGGAATTTAGTCGTCGAAGTTTCTACGCTTTTGTTTGATGATATTTGCTTCTAGTTTTTTATTTTATGAGTATTGACGCCCTGGTTTATCCGTTAATTATTAACTGACCCCCCAATAGTCTCCCATCGCGAAAATGAAGTTCAGAGTTAGTTCTCACAAAAGGCTGTTACCATCTACGGATGAAAATTACATCTTATGTTTGAGTTTTGCGGGAAGTTGGCGTAGTGTGGGGTATTCCCTTTCACTAGCAACCAACAGAGAAAAACAAATGTTATACAAATGGCGCCACAACCATAGGGCTATACAAATGACACCCAAACATGGGGCCTGTTTTATAAAAAATGTATAATAACACCGCAACGTGTAGAGCTATACAAATAACGCTGCAACAAGTGGAGTTACACAATGACGCTCACAACAGTTTCATAAAAAAAATATATCGTGGAATTTTCTTAAAATGTTATACAATTAAAGCCGCAAAGTGTGGGACTCGATTTCTGCTGTTTACTTTAATCTCGTTTGTTCCTATTTGTTCCCAATAACAAAACTTTTAGAAAATTTTGTTCGTATCTCGAACCGACACTTATAGTTATTTTATTTTTTTATGCAACTCTGTTCCGTACTGTTTGGGAATAATTAATTTACAAAATTTTTAAAATGACAAATATTTCGTGTTGTTGATTTACTCAAGGAGGAACCAAGCGAACATTTTATTTGAAAAGAAACCTTGCGATAATCGTCCGTATGTTGCAGTACAGTTATTTGGTAAAAATATTAGCGAGTTGTTGAATTTTGGATGTACCACCACTGTATAGACTCTTTGGCCCTACCTATATTAGAGGAATTAAAATTAAAATTTTTCGTACTAATCGCCGAGGTGTATCTACTTCAGACGGTTCAATTAAAGTATTGTATTGTATTGTATATTTTTATTATTTAATAGCATTTATACAAATAACTATTAACTCCAAAGGTAACTCTAGCAAGATTTAGACTATGAAGTCTACTCTTACACCTAACTAGAGATTACTTCAAAACTGACAGAAAAATAGCTAATTAAAAAAAAAGAAAAAATATTAAAAATAAAAATAAAAATTAAAAGAAAAGTAATAAGCATTTTACAGTATTTAAATAAATAAATAAATATACCTTTGCCATACACATACACAGGCACGCGTATGCGCACTCGCATCCATGCTCATACATACACATAACAAAAACACTCAGTCACACAACAGTAAGTAAGTGTGGATAAGAGTTTATACCTCTATAACGGTTCAGACTTTTAGAGGCTATTCAAAATGTTAAGTTTTTTATTTTTTGAGATTGAAAAGTTTTGAGAATTTGGTTAAGCTCAAGTTGATTAGATTTTACATTCAGGAAGTATTAGAGTTGGAATATGAACTTAGGATGAGAAGAGTAGAGAGTAATAAACAGATAATAAATAAGAGAAAAATGATGGCTCGCTTATTAGCAAAGGAAGTTAACAAACCTATTTGATCTCTCAAGATATGAAGTCTGTTTTGTTAAATTGCTACATTAAATTTTGCCGTCATTATAACGTTTGAGAATTGCTCTTGGGCAGCATGCACGGTTTTGTTTTGCTTGTAATTTTTGATTTTTATCGGCATTCCAATGCAGCATGTTTAGTTCTGTTTAGTCTAGGCGAGACTTGTCGTCGTGGTTGATTGTTCAGCAGTGCGTTAGTCTAGACGAGACTTGAGGTGAGCTTGAGGCTCTAGCATTTTTGCATCACCTTGTTGCGGTCTGTGACTATATAATTTTTTTGGCTATTAATGTAGGTAAGACTCGTAGAGGAGTCTGTCAAGCAAGTTTATGAGTTGTAAGCACTGTTATTTGTTTCGACAGTTTAGTCATGAGTAGAGCGAGTGTGTACCAAAGCTTTGAATTGTGGTTAGCCATGGTAGTAGTATGGAAACACTGGAGCACGTAGAAATCCCCTCAGGTAGTCGTTCTCTATACGTTTCTAATAGACGTGGTATGTTCAAAATATTTAAAGTTGTGCGTGCTAATTTACACTTAGCATATGAGCGATCCAGTCGCAATTATAATCTATGAAGAAGAGAAGTATCTTTCATGGTTGGCGATGAGGTGTGGAAAGCTAACAAAGTACTCTCTCACACTGAAAACCATTTTTATGCACAGTTAGCACCAAAATTGGTACTAAGTATAGTCCGTAAAAAGATATCAATTTTAGCGTATGAGTTAGAGAACGAAGATGGTTCTAGAGATAGTATATGGCATGTGAAAGATTTAAAACTTTTTCAGGCTATAGATGAGTCTATAGATATTCGTGAAGGCTAAAATGTTTACAGAAAGTATAAGTATTTCCTTCGTTGTAGCGTTGTGTTCAACCTCAACTGTCTTTGAAGATTAGTTGATGTTGCGTATTTGTTTGAATTCTAGGTGTTGGTAGGCTATGTTGTTGAGTTATATTTCGTGTACTTGGTCGCAGCATTCTTTTTTTTGTGCACACAAAAAGAAAATTTTTATCTTTTCATGAAAGAATTTTAACTTTCTTAACAGTATGCTTTGGATGCTAAGTTGTATCGAACATAGCTGTGACTGAAAGGCTGCTAAGTAAAGCTACGCTTTCTTTCTGTTAATAAATAATGTTTTTGTTTTTGAGAAACCTAAACTTATTGTAACATCTTGTGTGGAGACAAAAAAAATTTTTGTAAGTCGCACTAGTACAAAATTTATTTGTGCTATTTAAATATTTAGGTCTAGTGACCTAAAATCGAGTTTTGTGAATAAGTAGTATTGAGATTTGAGATTAGAGATAGTGGGTTGGAGAAATTTAACTTTAAAAAAAAAGTTAAAACTTTAGTCATCAGTAAAAAAGTGAAATATAATTATAAAGTTGTAAAAATAGTCATGGTTTTGTGATGATTTAAACATTTTTTTGCGTGTTTTCTGTACTCGAATTAATGTGTCTTTCAATTGAAAACGCTTTCTTCTGTTATTAAATTAAAACGAAAATTCTATCAGGATACTTATACACAACAACTTTCCCGTCATCACATATAATTGATTTCATACCTTAATTACTTTAATATGGATGAAACTTTTAATAGCTACTGTTTATGCATCAAACATAATTATTACCTTTTTATCTAATACGCGATCCTTTGTGCATCAAACTCAATTAATACTTTTATACGTGGAATTTCACAAATATATACTTATACAATTAGTTGTCTACACAAAGTTGGTCCTTTCTCAAATATTCTTTAATTTATGAAATAAAATCTTTATCGTACGCCGTAATATGACCTTGCTATGACTTTTAGTTTAGTAATATATATGTTACTATATAAGTTTATGTTTGTTTCAGGTGCTAGTCTGTACTTCCATTCGAAGAAGCAGTATTTAGTATACACTTTTGCAACAGCTGTAATTGTAAGCTGGATAAAATCGTGATGGTTCCGTAAAAGTGTGGAACTGTAAACCCACTTTTTAAAACACGGTAAAAGTATGTGATGTATTAGTTTTAATGAGAGCTTGATAGCGTAAATTGCAATATCTGTGTGATTTAAATCAATTTTAAACAATTAAGTGTTTAGGAATGGTAAACTATGTATGAACCTGTAGTTAAATATATTATAGTGGTGAATATCTGAGGACAGAAACAATTAAGTGTTATAATTACTTCTTAATAAGTGGATAATTTAGGAGGCATGTAAATATTCATTTTACAGCGTAGTATCATAATTGTTAAGGGTTTTTTTTTATAAAGTATTCAATTTGGTTTGTCTTAATAGTATAATTAAGTTGTCGCAAGTGGGCATATCGAAAAATTTTATTAAATAAAAACACAGCCCAAGATTTTAAAAGTGAATGTATGTCAAATGTCTTAAAAATATGTTTTAGCTCTCCAAAAAGTTTCTGTATATATTTAGTGTTAGGACAATAAATATACGTTACGTTATCCCATTCGAATCCCTCCAACCAGTTGTTTTAGCATTAGAATAGCTAAATGTCAATGCCCAAAATTTGTAAAATATTAAATTGCTGTAACAATAATTACGATTTTTGATTGTACTGGTTCACCATGGCAATATCATAAAATTTTCTACAGTATTGATAGTACTTCTAAAAGCCCAAGCTTCGAATCTCTTTGCGAAGAAATCTCTTTCAAATATCATCATTTACTGGTAACAGTGACATATTATACGTGGTTCAGAGTGAACGTAAGCATTTTCTTCAACCTTTATTTAACGAAGAATAACTTTAAGGCGCTACAAACATCGGTACTAAATTACCTGACTATGTGCAAAACGATAATTTACTTTTCAAATCTGACTGAAACTTGTGTGAGAAGCTAAACTGATTAATATTATAACATTTGTTACGAGTAAAATGAGCTTTAAATGAATGTAGTTTTTATTTGCCGTCAAGGGGCGGAGACCCTGTAACAATATATAGGTGTGTCGGCTAACTGCAGTGGTGTGGGAATGGATCTCTATGGATAAATGAGAAAGGAAAATAAAGGAAAATAAAGAAGTACAAAAATAGTAAATAACATGTCTTAAATACAAATACGTTACATTAGCACTCACCCTGAAAGATCCTTTGTCAAAATCGAGGGGCGTCAAACCGTCGGTCCCAGCAATTCGTATAATGTTATTTTTATACGGAAGACGGTCATAATAAAACAAAATTGTAAACTAAAGCAATTCTTCCAAATAAAATATAATCACTGTGGTAGCTGGTAAAAGGGCTTACTTAATTTGGTTACACAAATTACTAGTAGCCAAAATGATGTAACCGTCATAATTATGAGTTGCTTAAGTTATGATGAAGGGTGACCGTGAAAATTTTAATAAGAAGTAATAAATGAAATAAATACTCTGTGGTAGTAGTGAAAACAAATAAAACTACTTTGTATAGAAAAACAGCAATTTCTAGGCACCTCCGTAAATCTACTTATTATATCTGAGTTAAACAATAATCAGGCATTTCATGATTTTGAGATCCAAATGACATTATTCAAAACAGATTAAGAACGGAGTTGGAGAATCAATATTATACATTATACATAATCAATTAGGACTATAAACTATTAATTCCAATTATCAATGTTTGTAACAAATTAAGCTATTAAATCTATACTAGAAGAAGAGAAAAAGTAAACATAAAACAAAGTAAACTTTACCTTTAACATAATGTATAAAAGGAACGTAACATGTCCTTCTATTTCTCCTATTGTTTTTCGTTTCTACAGATATCTTTATTCCTCTACTATTTCAATAACCTATTTGTTATTAGCTTAGTCTGTCCATGCTACTATCTTCATACATCTAAAGCATAACATTCCAGAAGGCTTCTATCTCTTTCTGTCTTCTTTTCCTACTGCTCCTATTTCATACATGTACTGTACTGTGCTCCACACTATGCTTTGAGGTTTTCTTCTTGTATCTATGTTCGTTGTCTTTGAACACAGCCGTTGTTCTTTCTTGTTTGATGCAGTTCGGTTACCTTCTATTGTTATACAGTTATATACCCTACTTCCCCGATATTCATTTGTATGTGAAGGGGGGTAAACAGCCTTTGGCTGCCAAGTTCCCTCAGCACTTGAACCTTTATCGAATTAAGAGTTTTTCCAATTTATCCTTTCGCACAATCAACATTTGTTGAAAATATTTCACAACCAACACCTGTAATTGTTTATAATAATCATCAGATTTAAGAGCACTTATTTTTTCGTCATTGGGTTTTACGTCTTGAAACTGGTTGGACTTGTACCTAAGCTCATGTATGTTCTGAGCTAGCCTACAAAGTTCCCTCCAATTCTCCCAACAGCCTATATACAACTCGATTACTTTCTATTGTTTTCTAATTATATGCCCTATTTCACCGACATTCAGTGGTATGTGAAAGGGGTTAAGCAGCCTGTGGCTGTCAAGAATCCCCCAACACTTAGACATTTGCCGTATTAATAGTTTTCCAGTAAATCCTTTCGCACAATTAACTTTAGTTGAGAGTATTGCAAAACCAATATCTGTAATTGTTTATAATAATCACCATGTTTAAGTACAGTAATTATTATTGTCATTAGTTTTTCCATCGTGCGATTGGCTGGAAGCGTACGTCTATTGATTTCTGTTCTGAGCAAGCCTACACATTTCCCTGAAATTCTCACAGCCTACATCTTTCACTATCTGTATGCAGTAGTCTAATCTAGGTCTACCTCTACTTCTCTTTTTCCTATCTCTGCTTCTAATATACTCCGCACTATTACGTCATGTATTAGTATGTGGCCTATCATCCTATCTCTTCTATTTTTTACTGTTTTCCACATATTTCTTTCTTCCTCTACCATTTCTAGTACCTCTTTGTTCTTAACTTTATCTGCCCACGATATCTTCATTATACGTCTGTAGCACCACATTTCAAAGGCTTCTACCTTTTTCTTGTCTGCTTCTCCTACTGTCCAGGCTTCACAGCCATACAGTGCTGTGCTCCGCACATACGTTTAGAACAATATTTTACTTGTTTCTATGTTTGTGGTCTTTGAGCATAGTAGTTGCTTTTTCTTGTTAAATGTAGCACGATCTTGTGCTAATCTTTGTTTTATATCTTTTGTGCTTTTCCCATCTTGCGCTATTTGACTTCCTAGGTAGCAGAAATCCTTATCCTCCTATAAGTTCTCGTTAACTATTTGTTTTTGATTTATTTTCCCCTCTTTTGCATGCTCGAATTTTAGTTTTATTTTTGTTAATATTTATACCATACCTCTCCGAAAGAACTGTTTCCATTTCAAGAGCAGCTTCTAACTATTCCTTGCTAGATGTTAAATCCACTGTATCATCTGAAAATCTAAGCATATCAATCTTTTGTCCCTTCGTATTAATTCCAAATGTCTTTCTGCATTTGACAGTATTCATTGCCTCTTCTATGTACAAGTTAAAAATTAATAGGGATAAGGCACATCCCTGTCTCACGCCTTTCCTAATATTTACTTCTGTACTTTCTTGCTCTAATTCTATTACCGCTGTTTGCTTTTTGTATAAACAATGGACTATCCGTCTATCCCTAAAACTCATTCCAATTTTTTTGAGTATGTCGAACATTTTTTTCCATTTCACATTGTCGAATGCTTTTTCCAAATCTACAAACCCTATATATACGCTTTTCCCCTTCTCTATTGTTTTCTCCATTACCACCCCGAGAGCTAAAATAGTCTCCCGTGTTCCCCTGTTTCGCCTAAACCAAAATTGATCTTCTCCCAGTATTTCTTCAGCTCGTTTTTCCATTCGGATTTGTACAATTCTTGTTAATATCTTTGAAACGTGTGCGGTCAAACTTATTGTTCGAAAATTTTCACATCTGTCCGCTTCTCTCTTTTTTTGGTATAGTTACTATGATGTTACGTTTGAAATCTTTGGGTATCTTGCCTGTCTCATACATATAGCTTACAAGTCGGAAGAGACGTTCTGTTACTGCTTGTCCAGCGGCTTTTAGAGTTTCTGTTTGCAACTTATGTGTACTCGGCGCCTTACCATTTTTCAGGCTCTTTAATGCTAATTCAAACTAATCTCTAAGTATAGAATATCTCGGGTCATCATTTTCAATGTCTGATTCCTGTTCTAATGCTGCTATTTCTTTTCCTGAATATAAATTCCCTATATATTCCTGCCATCTAGATACTTTCTCTACATTTTCTATAATAACGTTTCCTCCCGCGTCCCTTATATTTTTGCTATATGGTTTTATATCCCTAAAATTCATTCTAATTAGTTTGTACGCTTCGTCTGTGTTTCCTATTTCTATCTTAGTTTGTACCTCTTTGCAGTTTTTATCAATTCATTGTTGTTTAGCTTTTCTGCATTTGCGATTAATTTCCAATTTTATGGCTTTGTATCTTTGTTTTCCTGTTTCATCTGATCTATTTTTGTATTTTCGTCCTTCTATTAAATTCAGAATATCCTTTGTTATCCATGGTTTCTTGTTTTTTATTTGTGTAAACCCCAGAATATTTCTGGCCGCCATGTCTAAGCTGGATTTAATGTTATTCCATTCTGTTTCTACTTCGTTAGTATCAGAAATTTTCCCGATATCTTTCAGCAATTCATTTGACTTTTTTTCAAATCTTTCGTGGATATCTTTATCTTTTAGCTTGTCAAAGTGAAAGTGCCCTTTTCCCTTCCTCTTTTCAGATTTTTAAATTTAAGTGCGGTTTTCATAATTACGATGTTGTGGTCAGTGTCTATGTCTGCTTCTGGGTAGCTTCTACAGTCTTTAATGTAATTATTAAATTTTTATGTCCTTTTACGTATTTTAGTATGTCTTCGATATCTTTGTATATTGCTTTTACCTCTTCCTCACTGTAGCAAGAGGTGGGCATGTATACTTGTATTATTACTGGTTTAGATTCAAATCTAACCATGAGTACTCTTTCGTTCTTTTGTAAGTAGTTTTATACACTTCTACTTTTCGCATAACTATCCCCACACCCAAATTTCCTTCCTCTGATCCTGTATAAATTACCCTGAAGTCTCCACTCCAAAAATCCCCCGCCTTTGACCAGCGGACTTCGCTGATTCCTACTATGTCTAGTGCAACCTATTCATTTTGAGTTTTAGGTTCTCTAGCTTACCTACTTGTTTCATACTCCTGACATTCCATGCTCCGACTCGCAAAATGTTCACGGATCTTTTTCTATACTTTCGGATCACATCCCCCGAAGTAGTCCCCTCCCGGAGATCCGAATGAGGAACTATTATACCTCCGGAATTTTTTACTCCAGAGGATGATGCCCATCATCATCAGTAACAATTTGAGTACGCTGTGTACTGTAAGCAAAATATTTATTTGAATGGTTTCGATATTTTAGCAAACCTGAAGAGTTGTATGTATCTTTGTCAGACCTGTTCGAATACGGTTTTGACCTGCTTCCGTAGAAACGCAGGTTCTATAATGCTGGTTTGCGAGAGTAATAGAAATGCATCACATTGCCGTAAGGAATATTAAGCACTTGTTCCAAATCAAAACTTACGCAAAAATTACTGGTGCCAGTCTTATGAATATTCTGGTGGGCTTTAAATCTAGCATATCAGTGAGTTTTTTCAGTTTCATGCTCCAGTTTTTCTGCTTCAATAATTGGATATGTTTCACGCGACTGTTCAAATTTCAAGCATCACAAGCATTTACCTGTCTTTGGAACATGGAATGCAATGTTAAAGTCTTCCTTAATACACATCGGAACATTCGTATACCTATAATATCGATACCTTGTACATTGTATCGAATTTTGTAGATTTGATATGAGTTAAATAAGTTTTTAAATTCTTGGGAAAGGTAAACTCGACTAGAGTCCTTACGGCAATAATGAGATAGCACAGCTGGGAGACTTCTGATAAAATTGCTTACCGTAGCCTTTGTGCATTCTTTTGTTTTATTAGGGGGCTCACATTTACCACGTAAATCTTCTTTGGCTGTTCCGAACAAAGCGTTGCTTACTGTGTAGTAAAGGAATTTGTGTGAAACATCAATTGTTGAGTCCAATAACTGAAAATAAACCGACATTTTACCTCACCCTCTATTAATAAAGTTTTATACGTAGCACTATCCTTTTGTAAAAAAGTGCTTCGCTTACGTTTTATAACTGTCTGTTTACTTAAAGATACAACCCAGTCTCTACGTAGATCTTGGGAAAGCTTCCTATAATGTTGCAATATGAGACTTCTCCTTGTTCGGAAATTGAACTTCAATCTTTGCTTCATTTTTACTATAGCATGGATTAGACTGAACTTTTTTAGAAGCCACTTCATTTGTCAAAAAACTTAGTTGGTTAGTCAATAAATATCACTCGTTGGTCTCCAAATTACAGTCAAGATAGGCGACACAAAACTGTGGTTTTGATCATGCAAACTAGACCAACCGACGCATAAAAATCAGGGGATTCCAACGGTTATAATAAATTAATTTCACAAAAAATGTCGCTTATACCTTTTTGCCTTTCAGGCGTCGATACGTTTGGATTTAGAAGCTCGCAATTGTGTCCTTTTAGTAGAGTATAAATTTCGTTCGCGAACAGAAGTATATGTAAGCTGTCCAAGTAATTATTTAACGATAAACTAAAGTGGATACAGTATACAGGGTGGTGAATTTTTTGATGTTCACCATTGGTGTCTCGAAAACTACAAAAGATAAAGGGTCGGTAAAATGGAAAAAAGTTGCGTATTTTAATGCTCTACTATGTGCCACTAGGAAGTGCCCTCAATTGTTCACAAATTACAACATAAAATCTGAAATTGGAATTTTTTTAAAATTAATATCTCATATTTGAACATCCAAATTGTATGAAGCTTGATGGTTTTATATTATTGACCTCTGTCACTTTAATAGCGCAAAAGCAACTTTTTAAGCATTCTACATTTTGAGTAGCAACATTGAACTTCCTTTTTCATATGGCGACTATCTTGAATATTTATAAATACAGATTGTGTAAATAATTCTATTATTGCCGAACATTAAAAAGTATGCCTCTGTCCTTGATGTCTTAAAAGAACAATAACTAAAAGTCTTAGAAACGTTTGAAGCTACCTATCTATCAGATGTTTTTTATTGCTGTGCTGTGACTCTTTACAAAAAACGAAGATATTTAATAAACTATATACTTAAACATTGAAAAATTACAGGCAATGACGTAAACGTGAGAATCAACAAAATCTTCTGACAGTATTACTGAGATGCTGGATTATGCGAATTTAAATCTATTATTGTCAAAGTTGCGGTTTTTGAATATTTTGCTTATACTAATCACAAACAGTACATTTTTACAATTCTACAACGAATTTTCGAAATCAATATTTATTTCAGGCAATGCATTTGATTTACTATTATTATTTCCCCTTTTGTTAAGGTGTGAAATCATTGAAAAGCAATTGAAAGTAAGAAATGAAGGATTTTATCTGACAAATGTGGTTTGTTATAAGAGAAGTTGCTCTGTTTGTTGACTGTTTATTAATCATCATCGTAATTAGGTCTTCAGTTTTGAAACTGGTTAGACGCGTACCCTTATTGTTTCCTATTCTGAACTAACCTACACATTTCCCTGAAATTTGCAGAGTCTGCATCTATCACTATCTGTGTGCGAAAGTCTGATCTCGGTCTACCTCTACCTTTATTTTCCTATTTCTACTTGTAATATATCACATACTATTCCTCAAACATGCCTTAGAACGTATTCTGCACGTCTATTTGTCCAATTTTGTTTTTCTACAGATATCTTTATTCCCCTACTATTCTATGACCTATTTGTTATTAACTTTGTCTGTGCATGCTATCGTTTTCATACATATAGAGCACAACATACCAAAAGACTGCTACCATTTTACTGTCTGCTTTTCGTACTGCTCGTATTTCATAGGCATACTGTGCTGTGCTCCACACATATGCTTTCAACAATTTTCTTTTTGTTTCTATGTTTATTGTCTTTGATCATAGGCGTTGTTCTCTCTAGATAGGTGCAGTTCGGTCCTCTTCTATTGTTTTACAATTGTATTCCCTATTTCTCCGACATTCAGTGGTTGTGAAGGGAGGGTAAGCAGCCTGTGACTGCCAAGTTCCCCCAGCACTTGAACTATTGCCGATTTAATATTTTTTCCAAAATATCTTTCCGCACAGTCAACATTAGTTGCAGATATTTTACAGCCAACACCTGTAGTTGCTTATAATAATCATCAGATTTATCTTCGCTTATTATTTCGTCATTAGGTTTTCAGTCTCAAAACTAGTCGGACACGTACCTTTACTTATTTATAATATATTCTGAGCTAGCTTACACAGTTACCTGAAATTCCTACAAAGCTTATATACAGCTCGGTTCCCCTTCTATTGTTTTTTAATTATATGCCCTATTTCACCGAGATTCAGTGGTATGTGCAGGGGGTTAAGCAGCCTGTAGCTGCCAAGATCCCCAAACTGAGACATTTGCCGAATTAATAGTTTTGCAGTAAATCCTTTCACACAATTAATATTATTCGAGAACATTGCACAACAAATACCTGTAGCTTCTTATAATAATCATCATGTTTAAGTACAGTTATTTTTTCGTCATTAGTTTATCCATCTTGGGACTGGTTGAATGCGTACCTCTATTGATCTCTATTCTCAGCTAGACTACACATTTCACTGAAATTCCTACAGCCTACATCTTTCACTATTTATTATTATAGTTTTTCTTTATTTTTCTTTATTTTCTGTTTTCATTTATCCATAGAAACCCACTCCCGCACCACTGCCGTTAGCCGACGCCCACTTATATTGTTGCGGTTCCCGCCACTTTAAGGAAAATCGAAATTTAATTCATTTAGCGTTTATTTTACCAGTAACATACTTTTGGGACGAATTACAATCCAAAAACTAATATAGCTCTTGGGCAGCTAAAAAGTGAGTACGTGTTTAATTTTCACTATGATAAGAATTTTTAATGAAAAGTTCTTGCCCAGCTTAAGGTGTGTGCTGTCCTTGTCATACTAATGGGGGTCGTGTGATCTCAGCAGTTAATACTTCTAGTAGCGTGTTTAATAAAAACAAGATATGAAATAATTGGCCTCATCGTAGGCTAAACTGGAGGTTTTATAAATAAATCGCCAGTGTTGACTTCAGAATTTGGCGCAACGCTATTTAAAGTTTCTTAGAGAGTTATTCCTCTAAGTGGTTTGAAAAACCTATATTTAACCGGATATTGTATAGGTTAATACTATAATAAAAAAATATATACTTACATAAAGCGCATGTCCATCATTCTAAGAAGTAGGACACTAAAACCTCGTGAGAAATAGGTTGCTAGGAGCTGGAACTTGTTGCAATGCAATGTTGTTGTAGACGAATTTCTTAACTATTCGCTATTTCCGCAAAAATTCAAATATTCAATATCGCCTTCTTCCAACTACAGTGCGAGTCCTAGCTCTAAATGAAACCACTAGACCTAATATGTTATTAAAATAGAAACCCAAAGCTAGTATTAAATACTTCAACTTTTAAGGGCATTGTTACATCCACATTACAGTAGGAAATTTTTATTTTCAGTAGCATAAAAAAAGGTTGCTATATAGCTCTGGCACCTAAAAAATGAAATTCTATTAGCCATGCCAAAAATATTAAGACATTTTCTTTGACATCTTTTTAAATTTTTATCTATCATACAACGAAATTTAATTAAAATATTGAAAGGACTTGAAATCGAGTCCTCAATCGAACCTCAAATTCTACAATAAACTACAATCTATTCAGTTATTGGTGAACCAGTACACGCAAATCGTTTGCAGTAGACTTTCAGCATTATTCAGAAAATTTGCAGCTAAGTAACTTAACTTATAATCATGCTGCATAAGCAAAAAATGGAGGTAATTTCTTTTAATGGTAAAGCAGCACATCGAATATTAGTTAATTGAGTTTGCTGTATTTTTATATAAACCAAATAAAAAGTCTGCAAAAAATACAATTCTATTGTCTTTTTAAGTTTTTAAGCCTATTGATATTAGCGAATTTAAATAATTTCCCTTACCGATAGTTTAACTATGAAAGAATTTTTCAGAATTGAATATGCACAGAAAGAGAAACTTCCCTATTTACTAAATTTTCAGTTAATAAAGCATTACGGTATTGAACAATAATAGTTAAGCGTACGAGGTACTTTATGATATTTGTATGTATGCGAGATTCATATTGTTTTATGGATATTAGTTATCGAACATAGATATGCAAATATTTGATATAAAGCACAGTGTAAGTAGAGTAGATGGAAATGTTTCGTGGTTATAGCTATCAGTCTGTGTACCAAGTCACAATTATATTCGATGGTTTATTAATATCTCGTGATACAAATTCGGTTATTCAATGTATCCATAGAATGATAAATATTTTACTAAATATTTAGCCTTCTCCACCGTAGTTGTTACAATATACAATTTTAATATAGGTTCAATGTTAATCAAGTTTAAGAGATGTTTACATTGTAAATGAAATTGATGGTTTGCATATAAGTGAAATTTTTTCGCAAGGTTTCTATATAACACATTCTTGAAAATGAATGTGCCAAGTAAGCTTTATTCGAAACTTCAATAACCAAAGTGGAAAAAGTGATCAAATCCAACACTCATATTTCGGTTTATATTTATTCAAATTCCAGGTAGGTTTTTAGAGACTCAACACATTTGTTTAATCGAGAATTTTGTATGGGAAATTAAATTTGTGAAAATTTTTTAATTGAAGCAATTATTAACCAGTTATACCGCTTTTAATATTCATAGTATTGAGATTTTTGCATATCCAGAAATATGTACGTTGTAGGCCGCCTGGTTCGGTTGTTCTTAAACTGACAACACTAATTAGTAATAAGTTGTGCTAACAACAAAATTAAAGCTATTAATTATTAGGTTGGTAGCAGCTCCCCTTAATAAGTGAATGTTATGGTTATTCATCACTGAGTGAGTTTACCCTATTTTGTTGTCATATGTTGGCCATGTGCTCCCAATGTTCGTTATTCTAAGGATTGTTCTATAATAGGGAAATAGGAGCATCCTGGGACAGATCCATGTTGCTCCGTATGCACCCGATCCTCCCGATTCATATATAACCTAGGTTTTTACATGTGCATTCCCATAAGAAGAAGCTGCTAAGTCTTATTTTAAAGAGTTTCCTCCTTGCTCCCACCTAGCTCCCTCCTTCTGGACCCCCTTTTGGGGTGGAGGAATTTCTTCCTTGCTTCATTTTCACCACCATCATCCCTACCCTAAAAATCGGTAACCTAACCCCTAAAATTTAGGACCAATCCTTACAACCACCATATTGGTAAAATCACCACTTCGATATGCTCTCGGTTACCTAGTTTCGGCTACTTTCCCAAGGTCGTGGTGACGTCATAGCCTGACATTATACATAACAAAATTTCAAAATATTTAATGCCAAGCACGGAGCCTGTTAAACTTAATTTTGATACAAAGTTATACTCAGAAAACAGTCTTTTCTTTACGACTGTTTGGAATGGTTTTAATTTTATTTAATTTTATTCGTAGCTTAAAATTTAAATCGACACCCAAGTCCTCTATCTCCTTTTCTAGTCAATAGTTTGATACATTGAGCCCGTCTAGGTTTTCGAATTGTAAAATGTACCGAAGTTTGCCTCTAAATTTAAAGTCTTTGATTCCACCGACAACCAGATCCATTCCTTTGTGTAATTCTTGCAGCTTGTGACAATCTTTTAATCGCAGCTTTCCCACTATATCCTGCATACGTATCTTGTTAGCTTGATCGACTTCTTCTTGTCGGTATTGGAGGGGATCTTTATTCTCCCACTGACTGTTGCGTAGTTGCATGTCCACCACTTTTGGGAATATATAATCGTTATAGGTTGTACGACGCTCGGTTCTAAGTGATCCGAAAGGTTCTTTACTAGGCAAATATACAATGTTTAGTGGAACCCCTTTACGTGTGGTGTACGCCAAGGTTACGAACCCCGCATTCCTTAGTTCGTCTACGTTATCTGCCATTTTGATAAATACGTTTTTAGAATAACCTTTTTAAAAGTAAACGGATTTAGTACTATTCTTTTTCGCAAGGACGCATACATAACTAAAAGTCTTTCTTACTAACCACAAATGCATACAGCTTGTAGAACGCGGATGTTTCTAAGCCAGTCCATCGGCACATAAAGTAATCTTTTAATTCTTCCTCATTTTCTCTAATAAGATGTTTATCTTCTAACACATACTTGTATTGTTCGCGTATTGTCGCAGTGTTTTCCATGTAGTCCAACTTTCGCTTTTTTGTATCCATTTCCTCTAATTCCAGTTGTCTTTTTCTTCCACTTACAGCGTATGGCGTGCATAATGGGGCAATTTCCTTAGCGTAAACGGATAGAGTTTACTACCAATATTTACGCGTTGTCGTACAACCTCTGGACGAATGTTAGGCGTATATATCAACCCCAATTCGGAAATGACTATTTCTTTTGGAATTGTAGAATATGTTGTTGCATACTGTGTAAAATATGTACTACCTGCTTTAATGTAACACTTATGTAAGATTTTTATTTTATCTTGGCTGTCTTCCTTCGCTACTATTTCCAAATAATTTACAGGTAAATAGTTAAAACTAAACGCCGAAAGCAGAAACTTTATCAGTTTTTCCCTTTCCTCTGGTTTTTCGGACAACTAAATTGCAAGCCAATCAATTTCTTTATATTGCTATTTTCCTAATATACGTGCTGTAGTAGATTATTATACACAAACCAGCAGCTATTTTATAGCTTGTCCGATAGCTTACTCTACATTTTGACAAGTGGTACCGAGTACATTGGCGCCTTTATGAAGTATAATTTACTATCTTCCAATAAGGTTAAACAGTCTTTAAAGGGATTATACACCTGTTCCGCACTGGCATGGTTTCCAATTGTACAGTTCTATATAGTCGCTTCCAATCGCGTAATACCATGTTCTTCGCGCGAGTAGTTAAAGGCTATATTAGGTTGATAAATAAACAATGCCTTTGTCCCGTAATCTACCTCGGGTCTGCTAGTTGCAGATCAGAGATACATCTCACGGTCGGAAAGTTATTCAACTGTCAATGCCAAACTGACAGTTCCAAGTTCCACAGTAAAATTGTGTAAGATAAATTTAATACGTAGTATGGATGCGGCTCCATGGCGCAGTTGGTATGTGTATGACTACTACGCCCAAGGTCCCGGATTTGATTCTCGACACGGTCCGCTTGAAAAATGTTAGGCGAGCATTTTTCACAAAAATACGCTCTCGTTCGAATGAGAAATAAAATTGAGGTACCGTGTATGGGTGTTGTCACGCACGTTAAAGATCCCTACTTTGCTTGGACAGCTAGGGTTCGGCAAAATTCCAAATTTTTCAGTTAAAAAAGCTCGCTTCCTGGCCCATGTAGTACCTTCGGGTGGAGCATTGGAAAATCACATGTAAGGTATGGCCGATAGCGAGTTTGAGTTTTGTACTACTCTTGAATTAAAGGATGCTGCAGCAACATTAATATAAAATTTGTTACCAGATAAAAGCAAACTGAGGTATGAGAGGGCATACAAATTGTATCAAGGTAGGTACCTCTCCAAACAAGTGTATCGTGTATATTTAATCCATATATAGTATTTGACATGACATTTTACACCACAAAAGTCATTGACTAAAATACAAAAATAACGATTCTGAATAAAAAATATAGAAATCTCATTGGAAATTTCATTACCTCCTCGGGCTCTGTTAACCTCAGTAGGAAGGAAACATTTTCCGACTCGTTTGTAATATGCTATTACGTTCATGTTAATGTAGCAGTTTATGTAATAAAACAGTATTTGACGCATTAGCAACCCTAAAGCCGGAATGTTAAGTTAAATAATGACTCTTGGTTTTTAACATATATAGAAAAGGGAGTAGAAAGGAGCACGTTTAGAAAAGTATCTTTTTATATGAAAAACACTTTTGTATATGCACTTAATAAATTGGACTTTTGGCAAACATAAATTAATTACTTTAAAAGATTTTTCAAAATTAGGGTAGCGCTAATACTAATTAACTCAGAATTTGTGCTTCAAATTTTCCTCCATGTAATCAACTGTCGATTAAAAACCTAACAAAAAAAAGCAAATTCTAAAACATGAAACTTAGTATCGTTCTTTTACAAGCGGCTGCTTATCTTAACATCAGTTATTCTGTGCTTTATTCGAAAGGGTGTTTTCTTTAACGTTTTGTAATTAAAATTAAAGCACAGCTTTAAAGCAATTTTTTGGTGTGTGCAACTTTGATGCTACTAAGTCGAAGCTTTAGTTTATTATAACACTTCTTAGTTATTAACTAATGCTTTCTATTTAAGATAACCTTCAGATATATAAATTGTATTGATAGGTTGCAATGGCTTGTGTATTCTTGTAAGAAGTCATTGAAAACAAATTCGTGGTGGAAGAGAGCTGTAATATTACTTAAACAACAGCTTAGTTTTAAATTCTGATTCGCTACACATTCGATTTAAATTTACTTTTACTCAAGGTCAAGCTTTAGGCATGTGACAACCTATATATGGTACTGGCTTAGCACACAGTTAAAATCGTGTTAAATTTGCGGGAGCTTTTTTAATCCCATTAAGCTTTATCACAAATGAAGGAAACGTAGTTATAAGTTTTAGAAAATAAAACTCTATGAGTTGGCTAGATAAACTTCAAACGCATTTAATTATATTGGATAAATTTCTACCGATCTAAACTAATAAATGATTTATAGTAACAATAATGGCACACCTCAGCAAATGACGGTCTCCAAACCAGATCCGGCATGTCCCGAAATTCTATCCTATCCACAAAGTGTTTATAAACTACTTTAATTAAAAAGAAAACATATGTACAATTAAAAAAAAGTTTTGAGATTGGTTTTGTGATCGTGCTTTACTAAAATATTACAGATTCTGCCATACAGTGTACTCACATTAAACGTTCCTGATTTGAATTCTAGCAAGTCACAAAATACCTTTGATCGTATGTTTTACTCTTCAGCTAAAATTTTGGAATCTACTCGTGACTACTGCTTCTGTCCGTCAGTATTTCATAACTACTACCGAATTTTAACTTGCAGGATATAACTGTACCGGTTTCTTTCAAAAAATCCAGTCTTCCAATCATAGCGCCATTTATAATCACTTAACGTAACTTAACACGTAGCGTAACGTAACATAAATTAATTAACTATATCCTTTTACATCGAAAAATGTTTACTAATTTAAATAGACAACGCATGCGCAATAGCTTCATTTAGATAGAATTTTTTTATTGTGTTTAATATAAGAAACATAATTGTAAGGAAATCGACGAGAATTTACAACAACTTTTATTTGTAATGTCAGTCTATTTAGCAGTTTATGCAACGATAATAACTGTAAGATTTGTCATATAAATGACGAAATGAAATCACAAGATAGATGAGTATTACATCATCTATGACTTTTAACTTTATAAAAATAACAAGATGCAAAATCAACATAATTACAATTTACCATCAACTTACTAAATAGAAACAAAAAATAACTATATTTTGTCGATCAGTGCTACCAGTTAAAAAAGTGTTATGGGTAAACGAAGCATTAAATTCTTAAACTTGGAATTACCCAAAAGGGACGCGAATTTCGTAACAAATCAAGGGTGCACCGGCTAACTACAGCGGTGCGGGAGTAGGTCTCTATAGAAACAATACAAAAAGAAAAATGTAATAATTCACTAGATGTAATTTTAAGCTACGTTACCAATAGCACTTACCTTGACGGGTTTTCCAAAGAGTTAAGTTCGTGGGCGCTAACTCGTCGAATCTAGTAAGAATCACTTGGACGACAGGTACTCCATGAGATTTTTAATTACATTAACCTCTTGGTGAGATGAAGTTCCCAACACGCATGGCAAGAACAAATAAGGTGAATACTCCGGTGTGACTATTTAGGGATATAATGGTAAAACCTTTGGTCAACTGACTTGGAATATGGTGCGATTCCCGGACTAGCAACAGGATGGGCCGTCGGCAAAGATGGATGAGCCAAACTAATTATAAAGGAAAATACTGGGCGCCAATTGCAGAAAAATAGGCCCCAAAACACAACACCGATTTAATATCAAACAGCTGGTTTCTGCAATTAATCCAACAATTCTATAATACTCTAAACTTACTCTCATGTACACGCAACTACTGTTTATATAACTATCTTAGCAATCTTTTGACCAATAAAATACCTTGCAATTAAGAAGCCAATTCGTAAATAGTAATACCCCTTTATTTACACATATTAAGTTAACTCTTTTTACTTTAAAGCCAAATAATCTTAAACTCATCATCAATAAAAATAATTCTGATTATGTTCCCAATAATTAAACCTTATCAAACATCCCCAAACTAATATGGCAGAAGGCAATTATTATCTGCACTGACCTTAATAATTAATATTTACCAAAAATTAGTGCACTGTCCATAATCTTTCTTTTTATGCACCAATGCAACCTACAAAACTGCAGGGGGTTCGTGTTCCTTAATATAGCAACTCACTATACAAGTATGTAATCCCTTATATTAAATCCATTACCCAACACATAAGTATTTATACGCATAAATGAACATATTCACCCTAACTAGAAGTTGATTACCAATAAAACTTAACAATTAATTATTAACCTTAAAACATTGCTTAACAGATGGTCGACATATACACAATCACTAAGATAAGATAAAGAAAAACCTGAATTCCTTGTAGGTGTTGTCCTACGGAATGACAGCAGCTGGATCAACAGAACAGCCTCTTTTTCGACAAGTTTCACGTTTACAGCTACCAAGCACACGACAAACTTGGCATAGAGCTTTAACAGCAAAAGCAAACTTTAGGGAAACAAAAGGATTCTACGGAAGTCTGTAAAAAACTCCTAAAAGCCGCTTCAAAAAGCGGATGTAACTTCAATAAAGACACACAGCCATGAACAAATATCTTTTTAACTACATCCAAACTGGCGTATAATGTCTCACAAAATATACTATTAGTAAACGAGAGGATTACCACTACCGAATACACATTACAATAACCTGTCTTATGTAGAAGTTTCGCCCCAACTGATTTAATTAACCAACTTATTCCATAATGGGGAAACACTGCACCAGAATATTGGGTTCAACTTCTTGAAGACAAAAAGCCAAAAGTGAAGAGAATTAAAATTGATAAGCCGCAGGCTTTTATATTAAGCGATAACAGGATATAAAAACAATGCCTTATGGTATCTAAAAGTAAAATAACATTAAATTAACAACATTACCGAAAGATGTAACTTGTACATACCCATATGAATAAAGATGCAAAACTTCTTGCAATTAAATATAAGGACTCCCATTATAATTAATGCAGAAACATAATTTTATAAATAAGTTTATTATCATATGCCAAAAATAAATTGACAGGAAGATCTAGTTCCTAGCCAAAGTAACTAGAGAACGAAACACAGAATACTTATGATAGACGCGATGTAGGGACAGAACTTGTAACGGGTAAGAAACTAATGGTTACACTGTATGTTTAAATAAATATAACAACAAATTTCAACTTACTACATTACCTACATATATTTTGCTATAACTTTATTACAATATACCTGTAAATTTAAAGTTACTGACACCAATATAAATTTCAACGATACAACAATATTCCTGTAAATAAATACACACACAGAATTGTAAAATTTCATAATCAGTTCATCTTCAATTAATCATAACCCTCATAATTCAGTTATAATAATTTTCAGCACGTCTCTAATTTTCAATTAAAACTTGCAATGTTCAGATTTTATAGATCTAATAATTTAGCGCTATACTTTAAGTAATGGTGGGTGTTCTATGATAAATGTTATAGTACAACAAAAAAAAACAATTTCTAACGAACTTATAATTTTTTGCGACTTCAAGTGAGCAAAATTCTATTTGAGCCAAAAGTAAATTCATTTGCCACTGGGTGCTTGTTTCTAATGTTCTAGCTTGGAAACAAATCGCATCAATCTGTTATTGTTGTGGATCTGTCCAAAATCCACGGAATCTCATCCGTTAATGCCCGATTGTTACTTCATAACTCACGGGGTATACTCGACTATCCTTTCACGTTCACCCGCACATTTGTCATTGTGTATGGTTTGCCAATAATTCAAGCAGTTGTTCACTATCTACTACCTAGCGTTTGCCCTTTTGTATCAACTTTTTCTTGCGTTCAAGGGAGGTTATATTACTGTATATATAATTCTTTACGCAACACAAAGCAAGTTTATGTTCTGCTGTGTGTGCAAGGACACAAAAATAACTGTACCTGCCATTTAAGCTTTTATCGTTGTTCAAAATGCAATCAGTAAATTTTCAATATTAATAAACAGAAATATCTTATATTTAACAGATAATGTTATACCCTTAAAAATGCTCCCTAAGTTTTGTCGGAATTATTACGCTCGGCTCCGATTTTCTCTTAATTAATTATTAAAAGTTTAATTGTGCAAATTTCGATACTTCCTAACAGATTAATAAAGTTATAAACACTTGCAGTTCATGGCATCCAGAAACGGAATTCCTGTTAAAGTCGTAGTATTTCGGTCTTTTGCAAATTGTATAATTTTATTGCTCATCACTGTAGTGCAGGAAGAAGGTAAAACGGTATGAACGAAATAAATACATCCCTATACACGATGCGCGCGGTAATGGGACTGTCTCAAAAACACAACCACTTCCATGAAAACCGGCACTAGAAGTATTTACGTTATTCCCCCATTGTCCCAGCACCAATTTGAGAGCGATAAAAGTCCCCATGCGATACTTTAACGTATTTGTTTATGTCAAAATCGTTATCCTTACAATGTAAACAATAAATGATAAAATATCGAGGACTGGATTTAAGAAACAAAAGACATTCCTTTACTTTTATACCATATATAGTAGATTTAATTGATATAAAGATGCAATGTTGGATATCCTGTATTTGAAAAAGGAATGTTACAAGTTAATTCATTTAATACGTATCACACTAAAAATTGATACAACATAGGAATTGTAGCTTTTTTTTGGCATGTATATTTTTCTCTACAAATGTTATGGCTTATATCGCTTGAAATTGATTCTATCTCATATTTATAAAAACACTAATTTTTTCTATCGA
This sequence comes from Platerodrilus igneus, assembly GCA_036346225.1. Taxonomy (NCBI): domain Eukaryota; kingdom Metazoa; phylum Arthropoda; class Insecta; order Coleoptera; family Lycidae; genus Platerodrilus; species Platerodrilus igneus. The sequence goes on along the minus strand of JARFIW010001325.1, from coordinate 9,488,165 downwards.
CTGCACAATAAATTGCTCATCTTTCTTCTTTTGCAAATAATTTTGTAATAAATGTACAGCCTGCGGTTGGATTTTACTTAAAAATTATGACGTATTTTCTGTAGTGGCTTCAGTGTTTTGTCAATTTGTTTTATCAATTTTTTTGTTTCAGACCGCGATCTCGTTGTGAAAATAATTTCTTAGTGACTCTCCAATCCTAACGTTAGGCTTTGATTACTACTAAAAAAATTTTAATAACGCGTTTACTTCAATGACTGCAAAATTTGGCAATAAATATTGTTAATTATGTTTTTTTTTTACTTGAAAAGTTGCTTTCATTCAGCGGAAATTTTGATATAAAGGTTTTTCTAACGGTAGGGGTTATAGTTGTCATCAAAATAATAATTGTACGTATCTTTATGCTGTGTAATGGCTCTAAATAATTGGCTTTTTGGGAATAAATATTGTTACGAGATTAAAAATTTCATTACGGGCTTTTGAGTGTAAAAACAAATTTGCTAAGCGCTCTAGATACCTTAATGTTGGGGTGGTTCATAGAAAATAGCTTTACAAAAAGTCCAATCGATGTCGGTTTACCTCAAAAATAAAAAGTTGAAAAAATACTGAATAAATGAGTAAAGGTAAATTCTAAATAAAGAGCGGATCAAGAGACGAGAGTAGTTTTCTGAACATTATGTTCTCTTGATTTCAATAACAGATAGCAGAACTTTAAAGGTTAAATTTACACAAATCTATTTATGTATTTCGACTTTATTGTTTCTAGGTCATGCAAGCGAGATTATGGCCATAAGGCCCCTTCTTACACCTAACTTACAGCCTAGATAAAATTAAAAAAAAAACAAACAATATTATACATTAACATACAACGAGAATACCAAAAATGAAAAAACATAATAATTACTTATAAATGAAAATAAACAATAAACTTAAATGAAATATATATATATATATATATATATATATATATATAAAAACATCACATACACGTACACACACCCACAAGCGTGCGAACACACACACACACATCCACACGCACACAATTACATACACTTACACCCACCCACCAACACACACACTTATCAGTTCGTTGAGTTAAAAAATGGAAAATCACAGAATCACCCTATTTACGTGATGTTTCTTGATATTTTGTTATTTACGATTTTAGTAGATACTCATGATAAAATTTACGAAACCTAGAAATTGAAGGTACTTTTCTGATGCTTACGGGTATAGAATTCCAAAAAAGTGTGCTTGCAACAATTAAGAATGAGCGGAATGTTTGAGTATGATGTATAGGTAAAGTTAATAAATCAATGTGCCTTGTTATTATACTCGTGGTTCGATAGACGTAGGAAATTAGAAGCCAAATAGTATGTATACCGATTCTTTAACAATTTGAAGGCTAGGCGTGCTAACCGTAACTTACACCTCTTTTCCAACTTAAGCCATTCTAGGTGTATATAATAAGGCGATTCCCTATCCGAATATTTCAAATTATAAATATATCAGATGCAGATGTTTTGTGCTCGCTTTAAGCGTTTTTGAAGTGTAGCCGATAAGTTTGTATATATTGAATCACAATAGTCGAAATCCGGGAAGATTAAAGACTGAACTAATGTTAGTTTAAGAGGACGAAGCAATAAGTTGTTTTTCTGCAAATGCTTGAAACTTGTTCTTTCCATGATATATAGAGTTGAGTTTATTAGTATGCCTAAATTTTTGACTATAGGAGACAATGGTATAACAAATGTTTCTACAAATAACGAAGGTAATTTTGTAGAAGAAGTTTTGCGCAGTATATTTTGAGTGCCTATAACGTTAGCTTGACATTTATCAAGATTAGACGAAAGGAGGTTGTCGTTACTTCACTGATGAATTTTCGCCAGGTTTGCGTTTACACTAGTGAACGCTTGAATTACATCAGTGGGTCTAAAATGATAATAAATTTGCAAATCACCAGCATAACAATGGTATCGAAAAAACTTCAAGCTAACTGGCACATCTTGTAGATACCCACTAAAAAGAAGTGGACTCAGTACACTTCCCTGGGGAACCTCTGCAACTAAAATGGTTGTAGCTGAGAATCGTCCGGATTCATCGACTACTTGCTGCTTGCGATTTGTTAGGTAAGATTTAATCCAGTCCAATGCCTCGTCAGAAAAATTATTCAAATACTTAAGCTTACTTAAAAGAATATCTAAATCAACATTGTTAAAAGCTGAACTAAAATCTAAAAGCATATGAATGGTCAATTATTGAGTGTCCATGGCTTGACGCCAATCATCAAGATCTTGCAATAAAGCTCTGCAGGTACTATGTGTTGCACAAAACCCTGATTGATATACATCAAATAAATTATTTGTTTTCAAGAAATCTGATATTTGTTTAAGTGCTATGTATTCCGTTGCTTTGGATAGTGTTGGCAAAATAGAAATAGAACAATGTTCAGAGGGAGCAGATGAATCTGGCGTTTTTGGTTACGGCCTAACAATAGCATGTTTCCAAAGTGTTGGAAAGCAACCGGATCGAAAAGAAGTATTGATTATTTAAGTAAATTTTTCTATTGCAGATGAGCATATAAACTTAAACATAGAACAAGATATTTTGTCAACACCTACTGCATTAAATATAATACTCTGGATAGCCGCCAGAGCAGCATCAGCAGACATTTGTGTCAATGAGAATGGTGCACCATCAGAATGTAATTTCAAAGATAACTTGTTAATTATTTTCTGTTTTTGAGTATTATCATAGTGATGCACTAACGCAAAGTGTTGATTTAAGTCATCTAAATTCACATTAAAAGGTGCGTGTGTCTGAAATTTTCCAATACCAGAACGTTTTAAAATTTGACAACTTTTACGCGGATCATTATTAATGGACAGGTTGAAAAAACGCGTAATTTTGAATTTCTGATTAATTGTTTTGTTTTATTACGTAAATGTTTATAGTATTGAAAATTTTCAACAGTTTTATACTGTTTGTAATAGGATAGCGACGTGTCCCTAAGACGTCTCATGTCTTGAATTTGAGGAGTAAACCATGGAGAGCTCTAGTTACCCTAATTCTTCTAACTGGAGCATGCATGTCGTAGATTTTAGTAAGTAAATTATATAATATGGTCACTATAGTATCAACATTGAGTACTTCGTCCATCTCGCGCCAAGTTGCACGTTCAGCATCTAGATTAAGCAGCTCTAAGTTAATATTTTTTGAATTGCTGCACAAATAGTTTTAGGTTGAAAGCTCTGTGTTTTAACTGAATACGATAGAAATATTAAATCATATTTTGAAATCTCTAATACAGATATTTGCCCTGCGTGTAGTATACTATTTTTATTTGTAGTAATAATGTGGTCGATAGTGGATGATATATGAGATCTGTGGTGAGTAGGTTTCAAAGGGAGAATATTTAAATTACTGGCATTCGCCATGGCACGGAACCGGCGAACATCCGGTGTATATCCGAGTATTGTGGCAAATGCTTGAAAATAGCTTCCTCAATATCTTCTATAGAACTAACCTGGGGAGGTTTGTAAATGACGCCAAATAGTAATTTTCTGTAATTGATAGTAATTTCACCAAAAACATATTCAGGTCTTGCATTATATAGTGGAGTAGATTTATCAACAAGCTTAAAATTCTGATCGATTCGAATATACAGAGCTACACCTTCTCCTGGCTTACCTAATCGATCATTACGAATTATTCTGTACCCAGGTAGGTAATCCAATGCATCAGGAGGCGGAGGCTTCAACCATGTTTCAGAAACAGCAATACAGTGTGACGTACATAATTCAAATAGGTAGTTAAATAATAAACTAACACTAGAAAATTACAAACTACTAAATTCGTTCATAAAACAACAAGTATGCCTGTGCCTGAAGAACCTTTTTTTTCAGGCACCTCTAACACATAAGAGTCAATAACATGATACCACTTTTACAAAGGAATTTCAATGTTGGCTTCGTTAGTTTTACACTGCGAAGACGAAATATGTTTTTTATTTGTATGTAGAAATTGGCAATTGTTGTTTTCTAAAGGATATCTTATTTTACGCATGCGTCATAATGACCTCTGTGAATAGAGCCGCTATGTTGGATAACAGCATTAGATTGATTACAATTAAAAGTTGCAATGTTTTGACGTTGTTTTGAGCAAAATGGCGCTAAATCCAGTAACATTGGAAAGGCAACATTGTTATTCACTTTGGCTGAATGAAGTCTTGAAACCTTAAATCTCTTTAAATGTAAAATTAAAACTGTAGGTGGATTGGAAACTAGAATTTGCTTAATGACATTTGTATAAATAGTTTCGTTATTAGATCTGCTATATATTTTTGTGCACAAATCGCAGCTTACTTGGTTATTTCCAGTAAGTAGCTCACTTGTCGTGAATTCATTTAAACAAGACTGCAATGATCCTTCGCCTTCTTCACATTGGTATCTTAGAATACTGGTGCTTCCAGCAGTCTCATTTATGTTATAGTCTTTATTCATTTTCCTTTCTTACTGAATATCAAAATCTCTATAAGAACCATCCATGCCCTTCTCGCCATTTAGTAAAAATGATTTTCCTAAATCCCCTTTCGTAGTAATATTTTTATTATTTAGAAAAGCCAAAGGTGACCCAACGCAGTCAAACAGTTCATAAGTGTCAACGGGGTGTCTATTATTTCCACAAAATGTTTCGTTAGATGATTAATTGTGTTTTGAGTTATCTGTAGCAATTGTCTAATTGTGGGTCTGTGCACTACCATACCAAAGAGTCTGTTCTCTTAAAATTAATTAATATTTGAAAGTGGTGATCCAGCATTAACATGACAGCAATGAAATGCTTTTTTATGAATAGAAAACGCTTGTTAAAAAACGGATGCAGGAGAAGGAAAAGACGGTAACATGGAAAACAATTCTCGTTTAATATCATCAGGATCATCAAATTGTATAGTAACTAGACCTGTAAAATTTTCAGCGACTGTCAGTAATATAATGTATAAAGTAATAACACCATTGCAAGTAAGAAAATTCAAATATTTCTATCGATATACTACACCATTCATACATACATTCACACCTTAAAATTAAACACAAACACAAAAAATAAATGGTAAGATGCCGGTATAAACAAAAATATAAACATGAATATAAAAGATTCTGCAGGTACATATGTGTACTATAAAATTTTTTCATACATTTGAATCACAGTGTATTCGGAATAAAGAGATCTAAACCTATAGCAATCAGAATCTTGGCACATAACTGATCTTTAATTATTTACATGTCTCATCTGCAACTAAAAAATAAATTTTAAATTAACAAAAATCACGAAAATCATTAACGCATTGGCTGTAATTGGAAGAAGTAGTTTAGCTATTTTACCTATTTTTTAGTTTTACTATGAACTTGACGTTCCTCAGTAACAACAATGATTTTATCAAGCTCAGTTCGGGTGGTAACAAACCTTCTTTCACCGCTTTGTAAAAGTACTACCTCTTTAGAATCGATAGTCCAAATATTTTTAAGACGAAACCTCTCCCGAGCATATCTTAGTAACTGATAGCAAGAAGCACTAAGCGATTCCGTAAGAATATACTTCGTTCCCTTCAACAACTTTTTACAATTCCAGACAGTTTGACGCTGGTGGTACGACGAAAATTTTATAATAATAGGACGACTCTTTTTTTTGAATGGTTTCGCGACACGATGTATTCGATCAAACATCTCCAATTTAACCGTACCCAACTCTAACTTATTTCTAATGATATCAGTTATAACAATTTCTAATTGCTCATTTTCACGTTCGGGAACACCATGAAGCAGTAAACAATTTCGTCTTCAATAGTTCTCTAGGTTATCTATTTTTGTTTCAATCATACAGATACGTTCATTAATTCTTTGACCGTATTGCGTATATCTACTTTAAATTTATTAAAACTATCGTCCAAATGTTAAATTTTTGAAGATATCACCTGGTGTCTGTAACGTATTTTGCAAGGCTACTTTAAAGTTGTCCATTCTTACCTTAAATAAAGCAACTAGTTCTTTCTAATTCTGGCTCATTTTAATAAAAAATATATTCACAACACGTTATCACAACAAAAACAATATTTTCCCGGTTGATATTACTTAATTTGACGAAGAAAGTATTAGCAATAAAATATTACACCAAAATGAGGCGGAACTAAATAATTTTATGAGCAAACCTTTATCAATATTCTGCAAACTAGGCTTAGACGACTTAAACGATGTCTACTCACTCGCGGCCATGGTTATTGGTACTTCAACTTGTACTCCATACGACTACTGACAAATAAGCTAATAAACATTGTGCTACGTACCATGACGTAGCCGGAAGAAAACGTAAATATACCAGGCTAACTACCAATGCGGAAAGGGGAGAGGTTCCTAGCAACACAAAAATAATACATCGCCAACTATTTTCTATTTGCAATAAAAAACAAATATAGAAATTTCTATAGAAACAGTAAAACAAAATTAACTAAGGTTACTATTTAATAAAACAATTTTACTCTATGGACAAATTCACTAATTGTTCCACGAGGTGCGCAATTCGTAGCTAACATGCAATAAATTTAATCAGTATCAAAAAGAATGACGCCGATACTTTTGTATAAGCGGATGGGTTAATTAAAAAAGCAATAAATTTGGAAACCTTTTTAATAAGGATTTTACCATACCAAACATTTGCGTATCTAATTTCTACTTGTCTTTATCCCAGGGTATGTTAGAAAAAGAAAACAAGTCACATGCATGTGTCGGGATACGTATCTTGTCAACTGTAGGGGTTGAGTTAACACAGCAACGTAAAGGCCATCGTAACTACAGTAGTGATCCACCAAAAAAAAACAGCTGCTTTACGCGAACAAACAGTCGGGCCTACACAAACAGAGGACCCCTTTGGCCTCCAGCAAGCAAAAAAAAGCAACACACGCAAGCCATCTCTATCTTGTCGAACAAAAAAAAAGCGTGCATTGCTTTCAAAGTACGGTGACGAATCATGCAACAAACATCTCGACGCACAAAGCTGCAAGGCCAAGTTTAAAAATAAGTTCAAATAACACGAATTTGAAATACAAACATTCGCGTTATCGAACGATTGCAACTGGAAAATACGGTTTTATCGGACTAGTTCAATACACGATTTAGACGAAGGTTTATAATGAAACAACAGAGAAAGTAATTATATGTTATCGGAATGTTTAAATCAACTGATACCTCCAACAAGGTCTCGACTAATTAATTATAGCATAAAGTTTCGTTTTTAAAACACAATGGTTTTGAGTTGCGGAATTATTAGAAAGCGTAGTCATTGTAGAAAATAAAATATACCGGATATAAACCATTTAACCATCGAACAAATTTTTGTTTTGAGCATGAATAGATTTGACTAGAAATGTTATGATTGCTCGTACTATTGTAACGAGGTAAAAATACAGTATGGGGTTTTGAATAAAAACAGAAGCTAAGTGAATGAAAGACGAATTACCACAAAAGGGTGCATCTGATTCCATCGTCGAAAATAAATGTAACAATTGAATATAAGTCAATAAAATGCATTAAAATGATTGAAAATAAATACAGAAGGGACTTATTTGGTAGTAATTGATATTATACCTACACACCTAATTGTCACCGCCGTAATATACCTTCCCACACTCGCGTTCCACCGGTTATGGAGAGGTTATAAGTAGGGGTGGGCGATACGGGATTTTGCGTATCGAATATCGTTACATATTCTATATCGATATGTATCGATATATCGAATATCGATATATATCGATACGTATCGATACGTATCGATACGTATCGATGCGTATCGGTGCGTATCGATACATATCGATTCGTATCGATGCGTATCGATATGTATTGATGCGTATCGATACGTATCGACTCGTATCGATGCATATCGATACGTATAGATACGTAGCGGTACGTATAGATATATATATATATAGTGATTCGTATCGGACCGTTTAGATGTGTAGATTAAGTATACATATCGAGACGTAGCGATACCTATCGGTACGAATCGATACGCATCTATAAATTTTTCTACTCTTTCTTTGGGAATAAAATCACAAGATCGTTTTAAAATAATGTATTTACTGACAATTCAATCTTTCACTTAAGATTGTTTGTTATCAAAATAATTAAAGTTTCAAGTTTAATATTTGTGACATAAGTATGTATATAGGGGTGGGCGATACGGAATTTTGCGTATCAAATATCGATACATATTCTATATCGAATATCGATACGTATCGATACGTATCGATGCATATCGATACATATCGATACATATCGATACGTATCGATACATATCGAGTATCGATATATCGATATTTATTTTTTGCTGTATCGGGGGGGTCGATACGGGGGTCGTATCGATACGTATCGATATATCGATACGCCGACCCAGCCCTAGTTATAAGTTCAAAATTTATTCACAATCCAATTTTCGTTTAATTTTTCGATTTAGTATAATTTTGGATTATCAATTTATCTAATATTTGCATTTCTAGTATACTTGTAGTACGATTACGGATCTTTAAGCTATATTTAAAATTTCAGCTAGCCAAAATACACCAATTGTGCTCTATGCCAGTTTAAAATTATTTTGATTGTAGTCGTGATTAATTTGGTACCTTTTACATATTAATGAAATTGATATACGTAGAGTTTAATATTTTGAATTAATTCGTTAGTTTTCAAAATTGATTTTGATAGTAAATGAATTTGAAGAATGCAAACGATAATGGTTTATTGATTAATTATGAACTGATCATTGCATAAATTTCGACAAGAAAGAGTGTTATAAAAAACAAAGTCTAGATTCATTATTGGAGTTAGATGAACGTAAAAATATTATATTGTGTTCTCTGTTCGCTTGCATACCTCTAAATAACTTCTGTACTAATAATGCGGTATATAATGCACGGTTACTAAACCTACAGAACTCCGTGGATTTATTTTAATTTTGCTTTCCTATTTATGTAATGTTGGAAAAAGCATAATACTTATGGAGCTCTATTAACTTTGTACACAGAAAGTTAATAGGGTTCGTAATGAAAGTTCCTCCAATCTAATTGACATTTTTGCAGACTTTTTATTATAATTTATAAGGGTATTCGTTAGTTGTAATTATTGTAACTATTATACAATGTGACAAAGGGTGTATTAGTAATAATTGTTAATAAATGTACAAATGGCTTTTGTTTTATTTATTCAACATACACTACGAAAAGCATGGAAAATATCAAGTGCACTCTTTTTGAAAGTACTTAATAATTATATCTGTAAGCACTAAATACAGGTAAGTGTAAACTTATCAAAAATCACATAACTGTTTTAATTATCAAAATGCCGCCTTGTAAATGGATAGAATGCAAGATGTACTACAAGTGAAGTATCTCTGCCTGCGAAGTGCAATACAAGGTAAGATATAATAAGTCTAGTGTTGGCGTTGCTCCAGTTACTCGCTTTTATTTGTTGTACACAATACATGCTCTAGAATTTGCATAGTGTTCGCTTTCAAATTTAAGGCGAGGATTTATTCAGCAACTTCTAAGCGCTGCAAAACGATTTTAATTAAATGTTAAATAAATACTGGTTGCAAATTATTTTACCTGAATTTACAAAATACGTTCATACTTAGAGCTACGACTATCGCTTTATCATGAGATGTGCAAAGAGCAGTTTGATAAAGTGAAAGTCATTTTGTAAATGCTATAAACAAGTTCTACCAAGCACATCACCTAAAATGCACTAGTAACATTTAGTTTTATATCCAAATAAAGTTGTAGCAATTAGTTGATGAAAATTGCATACCTATCTTTAATACTAGATTATTATCTAAGGAAAATGCAACTAAAATAAGTATATCCGCAAAAATCGAAATAGAAAGCAGCTCATCCCAAACAAGTATGCGGTATATGTCACTATTAGTTGTGATTCTGTTGTGATAACATGTAGTGCAGCGTGTTCACGCTACTGTAGATGTAAATCATATAGAAAAAAAATTTAATTTTGGATGGACAATAAATATAAACAAACCCTATATATTAAGATTTCATGAACAATGAATTTTAAATAGAGCATGCTATTTTAGATGTTTCGTTTTTAGAAAATATAATTTCAATTAAGGTAGTTAGTATAATAAAAGCAATTAAAATGAATTTTCTTAAACTAAATTGGTACATTTTAATAAAAGGTAACGTAAAATCTTTTTTTTTGAGCTCATTAATGAATATTCAATTGCATTATTAAATAATAATTAAAGGCAAAATTCTTTTATGTATATAGCTTAGATTATAATCATAAAATTTTTATTCCACTAGAATAGGCTATTTATGTAGAAACTAAATCCAACTTAAACTATAATCAATTTATTCTTAATTTTATTTTTCATTTTCATTATTATCAGAATACCTTAAAATACAATACACGAGACGAAATATAGGAAAACAATTACAATATACGTTCATAAAATAGTAGATATGCCTGTGCTTCTAAGATTTTTTTTCAGGCACTTCTGAACTATCAGAATTGCTGACGTAATACCACCTTCCTGGTGGGATTTCAACGTTAGCTTCAAGGCCTTTACATTGCGTAGACGAGAAATGTTTTTTATTTTTGGGTAATAAATTCCTACGGTAATTATCGATTTCTAATGGAGGTCTTATTTTTACATAGGAATCGTAATGTCCGCCATGAATTGAACCTCTATGTTGCACAACGCAATATAATGTATCTAGCACCATAGATTGATTGAATTTGAGCGTTTGGGGTTTATGGCATTGTTTATCGCAAAAAGGCGTTAAATCTAGTAACATGGAGAAAGAAACATATTATTCACCTTTGCAGATCGTAGTCTTAAGACCTGGAATCGTTTTAAGTGTAAAATCAGTACGGCAGGCGGTTTGTTGACCAGAAGTTGAGTAGGGCTACCTTCGTACGAGCACAGAAGGTGCAATTTTCTAGTGGAAAAAAACTGTTTTCCCATGTATTTTGAGCATTAAAGTCTCAAAAAATCTAAGGTCCGTTCTGGTCATTTTTTGACCTACTATAGGAATTCCCTTAACAGTTTTAAAAATCCTCGTTGCATACAAGTAGAGAATGATGTTCCTTCGAAAACAGCGCCGCCGCCGCAGCCGCTGCTAATCGCTTTTTAATGGGTTTTCTCATTAAAAACCCATTAACTCTAATCGCTTTTTAATAGGTTTTCCCATTAAAAACCCAATAACACTAATCACTTTTTAATAGGAAAACCCATTAACGCTAATCGTTTTTTAATGGGTTTTCTCATTAAAAACCCATTAACACTAATCGCTTTTTAATGGAAAATCTCATTAAGGCTAATCGCTTTTTAATGGGTTTTCTCATTAAAAACCCATTAGCACTAATCGCTTTTTAAGGGAAAAACTCATTAACGCTAATCGCTTTTTAATGGGAAATCTCATTAACGCTAATCGCTTTTTAATGGGAAGACTCATTAACGCTAATCGCTTTTTAATTTGAAAATTCATTAACGCTAATCGCTTTTTAGTGGGAAAACCCATTAACGACGTTATCATTTTTCTAACGTCACATATTTCCTCCTTGCTCTCCTCCTTGCTCCCTCAGATAAATGTACCTTGTTTGGTATCAATTAATATTAGAATTTTCTCAGCTACCCGAATCTCTAAGAATTTCTTAGATTGCACCCCCCCTCCCAGGGAGCTACCCACATTTTAAGATTTTTTTACCGCTAACATTCTGGACTAAATAGTTTTTTTTCGACTAGCCATTGCATCTTTCAAGATAAACCTATCTTGTTTGGTATCAATTAATATTAGAATTTTCTCAGCTACCCGAAATTCTAGGAATCTTTTAGATAGCACCATCCCCCAAGTAGCTACCTTAATTTTAAGATTTTTTTACCAATGTCGATTTCTAATCATCTCTCCTTTATAACGTCTAGAATTCTTTTACCAAACACTTAGCGGTATTAACACAAAAAAATTAAGCACGCAGAAGTTTAATAATTTATTTTATCCGATCTACAGTTTAATAAACTAATAGAATACAACTTGTACAAAGTATAACAGTATCTTCTTAGTGTAGCCGAATCCAAGCAGGTTAAAGTAACCTGTAAGAAAAAAAAGACATTAATGTGTTTAAAAATACTTGTAACAAAAAAGAGATTAATGTACTGTTTAAAAAGGAGAGGAAACGTGTTTCGGTCAATAAGACATATTGTCGGTAGTCTAACAATATGATAATTATGTAAAACATTCCAATGTAATGTGTTTTTAATATGCAAATGGGAAGGTCAAGTTTAACGTCATTATCACTTAACTTACATGTGAGAGCACGGTATAATTTCTTTTTAAAAGTGTATATCTTCTCCAAATAAATACGAGAAGGAAGGTACGCTGAATGCAAGCCAATTATTAGCAATTTAATACGGTTTAGTGACCTACCTTAATTGTTTGTGCAAGGAAACACAATAAAATATATACAAATATGGCAACTATCTTATATATGTATGCCCCCATGCGTAGGTTGCTGTACTATTAGGAATAATGTACCTTTTGTCGTCCTCGCCTGACAAACTAATTTTATTAATTAATTGGTTATAAAGTTGGTGTTTACATGGTTTCGTTTAAGACCTCATACATATTTTCCAGACTACTAGAAGATGTTATAACCATATTTTTGTGTTAAAGGATTTTTTTAATATTACATATATTGTATCGGTTTATCCGAATTAACACACTACACATTGTAGCTGTGCCTATAGGACATAAATAAAGGGACGGAGTGCGTCACTTATTACTTTGTCCCCGTAACACTATACGATGCAAGCTAGCAAAACACTGGTGAGCTAACTGAATCTGGCTTCAGCTAGGTCACTCACACCGGTATTAAAAACTTACAACAATATCGTCGGGGTTGGTTTAACCTGTTTTGCTTAGCAATAATGAATAATTGGTTATAATTTTGTTTATTGAAGGGTCAATCAGTCTACCAAATAAAACGATTGCTGTCGGTTAGCCAAGCTATATTAAATCACCATCAAATTCTGATAAATGTACAAAAATTTACGATTCCCTAAAAGGAAAATATTTACAATAGCTATTCACAAAATATTTACATTAAAAGATTGATTGAATACAAGCAGTAGCAACTAAATGTTACAAAATAATAACCGGTGATAGTAAGGAGCTCTGTACAAAAACACGGTGTACATACGTACTAATATATTTAAATCCCAGCAGTGCTTGGGTTTGACTTGAAATAGGAATACTGTAATCATATAAGGATTCTTAACAAATGTAAGATCTAAGCAGAATCTACTTATTATAAAAACTTTAATTAATTGTTTTAATTTAGTGTTAGAGTGTGTAATTATGTTTACTAATGAAGAAACTAAGGTATGAGCATTAAATGTTGATTATTTAAAATGACTACTAAAAGATTAGTTTACTAACAATTTTTAGGTTAAACTACAATTATGAATAACCCCGAAGACTAGAAAAATGAACTTGACACTATCGTAACGTCATAGAACTCGATTAACGGTATCAATAAATACCTGTAGTTTACGTTTCAACAAATACAAATATCTGGCGGCCACACCTGCACATCACTTGACTAGATCCTTGGAGGCACCGCTGTGGGAGTTTATAAACCTGCTTGTTTATGATATTCAGCCAAAATTGCAGACGTCCTGAAATGTGGTAGATCCGCTGCAGCTAATACTGTCTTCTTAGATAAGTGGAGATTCGACGGACTCCGTGGGTTTAACCATATGTATGTCAGAGCACCAACTTCTTCAAGTCATTTACAGTGTTAAATCTTGAGTAAAATAATAATTCTTGCTATTAGCAGAGATCGTCTTCTTGCAAGGGATCCTGCGTATAGTTTTACATGCGGTTCGTTTAATCCTTTTCTTATAATCCAGCGATCAATTAATCAAGTAATAATTGGAGCTAAAAATTTGTAGACGCTCTAGCAAATCTTTAAGTATTATCCTCAGATTGCTCACCCCCAGCTTGCCACCAAAAATCGATCTGATTTCCAATTTGAATTTGAGTCACACACTTTTCCACCCAAAAGTTAACTTCGTAATCAGTACTTGCAGTCGACCATATTGCTTAACGATTTATTTTAAAAAGAAAGCTTCGGGATGCGATCGGATCGTGGAGCATCAAATTGCCACCCCCGACTCCCTTCTACTATTGATTCGTTCTGTAACAAAAAATACCTCTAGATTATAACCACAATAGATTCACCGGAAGAGTGAACCAGGTTTAATTTATATTATATCTAATATTGATACGCGAGCAGAGTACATTGGGTTGCTTAGCGTTATAATTTGTATCAGGAATTTATCCTGTTACAACATATGTTGATTGTTTATATTTAAGTTAACATTCTATAGATTAACATATCTTAATACTACATTAAGGAATAACAGTACATTTACAAAATGGTTGGAGATACCAATTCAATTAACTTATAATATATAACTCTACATGTATTACATAAAAATTAACATTTTATTTATATATTTACACTTATTTACTAAATGAACATATTTACACTTACATACTACATGCATATATTAGAGTAATTTAGTATAATTTAAACTGCCTCCTCAATTTCCATGCTATCTATGGAATGATGACATATGGGTAATGTATTGTATGATCCTGGTAATATATATCTTTTATCGTCATGTGGACTTAAGGCTATTTTATCTTGAATGATTGTATGAACATGATGTTTAGATGAGTGGATCAAATTTTGTGAAATGAACTTTTCCTTATGCTCGTCTACACAACGAGCAAACTCGTCAAATGTGATATGATTTTTAATGACAGACTTTTTTATTTCCCTTGACCTTTTTAGTTACGCCGAAATTAGAAAGAGCTGCTGGCGGTATAAAAGTATATTCTTGTATACGCAAACGTTCACATAGGTAAAATCACCACAACGCAGTACTTTCGGCTACCTATTTTAGCTACTTTTCCAAGGTCGTGGTGACGTCATAGCCTTTTATAAATAAAAAATAATGTAATACTATTTTAAAATCTTTATTCTGACATTATTCATAACATTTAAAAATATTTAATGCCAAGCATGGAGCCATTTAAACTTAATTTTAATACAAAGTTATATACAGAAAACAGTCCTTTATGTTTGTTTGAAGTGGTTTTAGTTTTATCTAATTTTATTCGTAGCTTAAAGTTTAAATCGACACCCAAGTCCTCTATCTCCTTTTCTAGCCAATAGTTTGATACATAGAGACCGTCTAAGTTTTCGAATTGTAAAATGTACCGAAGTTTGTCTCTATATATAAAGTCTTTGATTCCACCGACAATCAGATCCATTCCTTAGTGTAATTCTTTCAGCTTGTGACAATCTTTTAATCGCGGCGTTCCCACTATATCCTGCATACTTATCTTGTTAGATTGATCGACTTCTTCTTGTCAGTATTGGAAGGAATTCTTATTTTCCCACTCTCTGTTGCGTAGTTGCATGTTCACCACTTTTGGAAATATATGATCGTTATAGGTTGTAAAACCCTCGGTTTTAAATGGTCCGAAAGGTTCTTTACTAGGCAAATATACAATGTGTGGGGGAACTCCTTTGCGTGTGGTGCACGCCAAGGTTACGAAACCCGCATTCCTTAGTTCGTCTATGTTATCTGAATTTTGATAAATACATTTTTAGAATAACTTTTTAAAAAGTACACGGATTTAGTACCATTCTTTTACGCAAAGACGCCAGTTAAGGTTCGGGCCTTGAGAGCTATCCTTTTAAAAACCGGTTCCAAAACTTTTTAACAAATTTATTTTAAACAGACATTAATTATGGAATTTTACAAAACTAGATTTAATTTACTCGAAGTTCAAAAATAACTATTAAATGTACTATTGTGAGTAGCCTAAGTAACTGCAATGTTAAAGCTGAATACTTTGACTGACTGCTGAACCCTTGAGCTCCCGGGCTTTTTAATGTTCCTACTCCTCACATGGCTGTGGGAACTTGCAGATCTCAAGTCTGCTTATTTCTTAGTACCATTGATAAATTCAATGTTGTAATCTTAATTTCTAAGTAATCACATTATCTTGACCGTCTGTGACCTGACATCTGCAGTGTCATTCCTGTCTGCGATACAAAGTGGCGCATCCGTTCTCATAAACCGTTAATAAACTTTGTAAATTGTTCTTGTATTACAATGTTGCACTTCACTTAGCGTATTCTTAACACTTTCTAATAATTTCCTAATTATTCTATTTTATAAAACATATCTCAATTGGGGCCTACATAACTCCTCCCAACGTACATAAAAAATTCTTTTTCTTAATTTTTAATTTAAAATTTATTATTTAATTTCATTGCTTAAAATTCATAGTTTCTAATGGTATATTTGTTTTTTCGTTTACCTTTGTTTCGTTAAATCTAAAACCGTTTTCTTTATTTTTATATCTAATATACATTTTGTAAATTACATAAATGATCAATAAAATAGTCAAAATAATTAATACAATTGTCCAAACACTAATGTTAGCGTAGTGTAGTTTGGACGTTTTAAGTTCACTCAAATGTTCCTTATAATTTAACATCAGCTTCATGGCGTGGTTGAAGTCGTCTAGTTCTAGATGTTCTAGTTGTATGGGTTTTTGAATTATTTCTTCGTCTTCGATTGGCGTTATTTTGATTTGTAATTCTGGTAAGTTTGCTAGTTTCTTGGTTGCTACGAGATCTTGATAAACTCTGAATATATCATTTTTCAGTTTTAAATAACAATCTTCTTTGAGGGTGATTAATTTACTTCCGGTTAGTACTAAGGTGTTTTCGTGTTGATTGCAGAGGGCTCTTGCTATTACTTCTGTGGGAAAAATGACTATCCATTTGTTTCCTGTTAAATTTTGAATTTTCATATTGATGATTTGTATGGTTTTGGCTTCACAATCTCGTAATGATTTGAAAATTTTAATAATTGTGCTTTGCAAGGACTGTCTTCTTGAATGGTTGTTGTTGTCAATGATTGGCATAAATATTGATTTGGTGTGACTTCGTTGCATTTTTCGTTTGTATAATCATATCTTAGTTCATTTAAGGATAGGAATTTGGTTTAGGGTGAGATAACTTGATACATGCTAGTAACTTTCATTGAAAAAGCAAATAAATGATAATAATTACAAATGTTACTTTCTACTATCGAGATCTCTATTAAAAATGTTATGTCGTTATTTGTTGCATAGCCTTTAACTATATCTATTTTTTCAAATATTAAAATGTTTGATTCTACTACATCAAAGGGTAATTTACTGTTGGTTATAAATGATCTAATTCTTAATAATTCCTTTAATAAATCAATTGGTTCTATGATACTAGAGTGTAAGGTATTTAATTTTGCAAATGTTACTGCGTTTTCTAACGTGGCTAAAATTTGTTGAATTAAGGTAAGTGTTGATATTATTTGGATGAATATTGTATTGAATCTAATTAAATCTCGCATGCCTAACATGATAGTTTGCATTTTAGTT
Source organism: Platerodrilus igneus (assembly GCA_036346225.1). Lineage (NCBI taxonomy): Eukaryota > Metazoa > Arthropoda > Insecta > Coleoptera > Lycidae > Platerodrilus > Platerodrilus igneus. Next base: position 9,470,602 of record JARFIW010001325.1, on the reverse strand, counting down.
TCAAGGGTCTGTATTCGGTTGGCTATACTATCTTGGTTTCTTACTAGTTTTCTTAGCGTTTCGTAGAATTTTATAATTGTTGATTGAGTTGGTGATATTTGGTTGCAAATTATGGTTTTTATGTCGTTTTGATTTTTGATTAACTGTTGTATTGCGTTATCAAAACGTTCTGCGTCTTGATAATCTAAGTCGCCTATGATAGCTTTTATTATGTTACCTAATCCGTTGATTAGTCCTATTTTTCGTCTTGCCGTTTGTTCTGTGGATATTAGTCGGTTAAATTTATCTTCTATGTTTCTCAAAATACTTTTTATTATGACGTCATAATTCATCATTTCTATTGCGTATTCCTTTCCGAATTTTGTTGTGTCCATTGATTGTTTTAATCGGTAAAAATTTTTTTTATTGTTTGAAATTCTCGCTTTAGTTCTGTTAAGCCAAATTTTTGTGCAAAGGTCCAATTGTTTATGGTATTCTGCATTCTGCCAAATTTCATTAGTAGTATACCGGGGTTGTTTTTTATATCTTCAATTATTATTTCGGTGTCCGTTCTACCTGGGCGGAGGTTGACGGTAAGGACGTTGATTGTCTATCTGAAAGTACAGGGTGTCTTAAGTTTTTCAAGTGGATATATTTTGTTATTTTGCCGTTGTCTACTACGGCTATGTTTTTGTCCGATATTTTTTTAATTTTAAATGGGCCTACATTTCTGGGTGCCGTTTTGTGTCGTTTGCTTGGGAAATTTCTCTCGTACACGGTTTGTCCTGTTGAAAATTTATTTGCATCGGTATTTTTATTACGGGTTGTGGAGATATGTTCTTTGTCGTTATCTAATTTATCCTTCGCTTTGTCATAAGTTATTTTTAGTTTTTCCTTATGATCCTTGGCATATTGCTGATATACTTCTTTGTTATAATGTATGTCATAGATATTGCGTGAATCTGAATGTCGTATAGTTAATTCTAAAGGCGTAAAATTGGTTGATGAATGGATTGTATTATTATAGGCGATTAGTAATGTATTCTATCTTATAAGTTATTCTTAGTAATCGGATTTGTTCTAACAAGGTTGAATATAGTCGTTCAATCAGTCCAATTGATTCAGGGTGGTTTTCAGTTATGAAATGAATTCCTATTGTTTGGAGTTCTAAAGTGTTGTGTATCGTTTCATTTTTAAATTCGCTGCCGTTATTTAACGTTATTGTTTTGGGTGTTTCATAAAGTATAAAGTACTGTAAATATCATTGGGTTACGTCAATGCTATTTTTAGAGGTGATTGGTATTGCTTGTATTGTATTGTATTGTATTGTCTAATTTCTTGGGTACTATTAATACGGGGCTGCTCCATGGTGAGTTTGTATGTTGGATAATATCTTGCTTCAATAGATCTGCTACCTGTCTATCTGCTTCTTTTTGGCTTGCCTGAGGTAATCTGTCTGCTTTTGTAAATATTGGTTTGTTATCCGTTAGTTCGATATTATGTTTGACTGTATTGGTAAATGTTAGGGGTATTCCTTCACAATGGAATATGTCGTGGTATTCAAAACATAAATTTTTAATTGCTCTTTGATCTTCTTGATTGATGTCGGTATTAAACCGAATGTTACTTAAATTTTTTCTTAACATTTCGTCGTTTTCTACGGGGTTGTACTTGTCTTTTAAATTTTCATTTATCTCCATTTCGTTAAGATTCAATTCTCCTACATTAATTGAGTTGGTTAATGATAGTTCTTTGGGGTAGTCATTTAAATTTAAAATCGTCGTTGTGGCATAATTATCTTTTATTTGTACTAATGCGGTTGGGGTCTCTACTTCTTGTTGAAATGTTCTTCTGATGTAAAGTTGCGTTTTTATGAGGGTTTGGTCGGATGTATGTTATTTTTGTATTTTGTCTGAGGTTACCAGATGAGGTATCCATTGGCGTTGGTTTGTAATAGCTGTTAGGGTTATTATTATGATTTGTCATTGGTGTATTTCTAATAGGGTTTGCGTTGAATGCTGGTCTTTGTTGGTTTGCGTTTTGGTTGAATCTTGGTATGAATGCGGGATTCGTAAAATTTGGGTTAAAAGTTGGTTTTGAAAATTGTTTATATTGATTATTAAAATTCGTGTTATTAAAATTTGAGTTATTAGTTCGAGGTTGGTCTGTTTGTAGATTAAATGATATGAATTTTTGTTGTGGAATTGTTTGTCTCGCGGCTTGTATAGTTTTTATCGGTGAATAACTTTTATTCGCGTTGGGGTTGTATAATCTGTTTCGGTAATACATTACGTTCTCTTTTTCTATTATCATATTCATGGCTTCCTCTAAGTTTTGCGGACGTTGGAATCTGATTTTGTCTGATAGTCGTTCTGCTACTGCATTTAGGTATGTGTCTAATGCCATTTCGTCATGCATCTTTGTTTTTAAAAGTCTGGTATTTTGGTCGGGTTTTTCTATTTTTAGTTTCGTTAAGATTAAGCTTACATCTTGGCATTTCATTCCGAATTGGCACGGGGATTGGTTATTTTCCATTCTAAGATTTATGAAATCGCGCACCATGCATTTTATGTTACGGTGATCGTTAAAATATACAATCAATATGCCTTAAAGTCTTCCCATTGTTCTACGTCATCTCGGCTGGCTATTATTGTTAGTGCCCGCCGGTTAGTTTACTAATGACCAGGCGCATGAGTCATACGTTTCTATCGTTGTCTCCTGGTTTGTAGGTTATCAAAAATATTTCACACGCGGTGCTAAAACTCCCAAGAAGCTATTGGTCTCCATTAAAGGTCGGAACTGTCTCGAGGTAAATCTTCATATCAAACTCATTATGGCTGAGCGTTGTGCTAATAATTAATTTTTAGTTTTAGTTTCAATTAATTTCAAAGTTTTGCAAAAATTGATATTTATTTCGCGGTTTGTAAGGTTATTCCTCGCTTAGGTTTATTAATTTTTTGGTTAGATTGCGATGGGTTATTTGTTATTTTTAGCTTGAGTCGTTTTGGGTTATTTAAAGAATAGAGTTGCTTGTCTTTGTACTTAGTTATACGGTGCTGTAATTAATTTATAAGGTTTATGCTTGGTAATGTCTGGTTGCTTGTTGTAATCTTGAATACGTTTATTTCTACTTTGCTGATGTTAATTTTATTGTAGGTTTGATCTCTGACTGTTTCGATGTAACTGAGCAATTTTCGTGGTAATTTATTTTACTTTGTTTGCGCTAGTTAAGACTTGTTTTTAATTTTGTTAATTTAATTCTATCTGTTACACATATCTCATCCCGTGGGTGTTTATAATTTATAAGCTGCTTTTTTTGTAATTATATTGTCCGGTCAACTTGAGTCTTAAATATAAAGTTGTAATTTTCCGTCAAATTGTTTTGTTCAATTTTGCATAAAATACAATGTTACTTTGTCTGGTCACCTTAGGTGTTAAACACAAAGTTTGCAAGGTTCCGTCTATTGCGTTGTTCAAAGTTGCATAAAATTCTCTTTTTATAATTATTACAATAAATTGTTTTAATTACATTGCTTTAATCTACTGTAAGGTTGTTGCTTTTCAGTTAATTGCGTTGTATCAACGTCTCTTTCGTACTTTAATTACGAGGTGTTTAACTACTGAAGATGTAATTTTAATTTTGGCGAATGGTCTTAAATAAATCGTGTAGTGCTTTTATATAAATGAATATCTTCGTAATGAACATATGCAATTATACTTTATTTGTTCTTATTCAATTTGTGGTAATTTAATTGCGTCAATGCCATTTGTTAATACTTTTTTGAAAGATTTTGTTATCGGTTGGTATGAGAATGAATTTTGCGTCTTTACTTCGTTAATTACTGAAGCATTTTAATTATAAAATGTCACGTCCAATGATGTTTATTCTCAAATATCTCTGCACTGAAAAATCTAATTATAACCTTTTATAAGTCGCGATGCGTTTTTCGAATAAATAGCTTTTGTACAGTTTATGATGAACGTTTCTTAAATATAATTAGATATATATTGCTATAATTATAGGGTAGTTTAGCGGTAGGTTAAGCCACAGGGGTCGTAGAATAAATAAAAGAAACCTCTAGTTAACAAAAGCACATAACTACAGATATTATAAGAGTAAATAGGTCACTTTACATATTGTTAATTGAGAGCACACTGTATATAATAGTACAAGAGATTAACGCATAAGAAATAGAAATATCCAAGAGTAGTTGCAAGCAAAGATAAGATATAAAAACGTAACGAAATGCATCAAAATTAAATCAACCGAAAACCTATATGAATTGGCTAGATAAATATTTAACAAGTGCGTTAAATATATCATCGTATACGCAAGCTAAAATTATGCATTGATTGAATAAATCGTACGTGACATAAAGTATTACATTTGTTCAAAAATCCAATTTAACTAGGGAATAAACAAACACATTTCAAAATCTTCAACTTTAGCAAGAATTAACCAACAAAAATTTTGGATTACACTTTTACCTAAAAATGTTTCTGTAAAACATATAGAATGTGATCCATTTAAAAAAATACCTTTGTTTGAAATTTTTGTTATCGTGTCGGGGTTCATATATTTTATACTCTACGTGACTCTACTATGTTGTTTCTTTAACGGATTATCGTCACTTTGCACAAACCACACTCAGTACTCTTTAAACTTTATGATTATGTTCTATATTTAAATTGGCAAACCTGTATCTTAGATGTGCTTTGTTTAGTATTGTACTTGTTTAGGAAACCATTATGTGAATTGTACACTTAAATTTGATTACCGAACCCAGTTTTCCGGTTTAATGGTGCGAAAAGCATAAAAGCTTTTTTTTCAGTATCTACCATTTATAAATTACTGAAATACTTACACATATAATTTTGCTGAAATGCACTTTTGTAATTGCAACATCTGGACTTAGGAATTAAGATTATTTAAAAAAAGGTGTGATATTTGAATATACAATACTTCAAAACTATCTTTTATACTATACTGCAAATATAAACTCTGCTACAGTAAAACACACGGGTCGGGCAAAAAAGAAAAGAAAGTAAAGTAAGAACCCGCGCGAATCACAATAACGTTTAAAAAGATAAAAGTTATTTAGAGGTACCGTGTTAACTACTAAAGCGGAGAGTGGGCTGGTTTACATAGACAAAGACAGGACATCAAATAGATACACCATTAAGCACTGCGTGTTCTTGGAACACAAATCCAGTACTGCAGAAATATAGATAATCACAAACATATACTCCCAATTCTAACACAACCCTAGACCATACCCGGACAATCTTACGGGAATAGACGCCTCGGACTCAATCGGTAAACCTTCCCCGTGGTACAACGACACAATGGACGAGAGAGGAGGAACAAGTACAGAAATTGATACACGCACATTAACTAGAAGCACTGAACAAACTTAGCAACCGACGTATAGTAGCAGAGCTGGAGCCGAAACACACATCGACATAACACTTACTATCGACAAACGCACTAAAAAATATTTAACTGAAGAGTGACCGAAAACAAGACGATCAACAATCACAACTTGATCCTGAACCAAATAGGACCTAACTCCGCCGGAACATTCGCGCACAACCACGCAGCACGTATTATAAGATACAACCTAACAAAATTCAACTAGCAAAAACATATACTCACTTCTCAAACTCGCCAACGCCCATAACACTAGGAAGAGGCACGTGAATATGCCAGAAAGCTTAACTACTAAATAATGACTGCATAAACGTCCGAAGAATATACAACACATCATTAAAAAAGATACAATGGACCCCAGAACTAACCGCACTTAAAGAGCAATGCCGAAAGACTGGGACAAAATTACAAAAGATTCGTGACAAGGGAGTAACTAGAGCACCAAATGACTATATCCGTGCAATAAAAGATAACTGTACAAGACAACTATACGAAGTGAAACAACATACCTATAGGATCTGTGTGGAACGACATTTCCAGGTTGACCCATATAAAATGTCGTTGAAAATAGTAACCGACGAATTAAAAAGACCAATAGCATACTTGACCTCAAAAAAAAGCCGACGGCACGGAGTCAAGAAATTTGAGACAGCGGATATGCTCATGGCAAAACTGCTACGCGATGACGAATCGCAAGACGAACAAACTGCCAAACGTACACAAGTGACTGAACAAAACAGATACGGCAATAGACTCTGGAACCGGGTAGGTGATACTATTTGACCTAACACATATGAAGAGGTCATTGCTGCAATAAGACGCGCAAAACCTCACAAAACTCGAGGGCCAGACGGGATACAGGCGGAAGTCCTAAGTAGACTAAAACCTTAATTGATGCCAGTGTTACATAGCCTTTACTACGAATACGTGGACTAATCTAAATTTCCAAACATTTGGAAACAGACAGACATTGCTACAATCCCGAAGGGTAAACGGAAAGATCCAACAGTCACAAATTCATACAGACCAATATGTCTACTGAACACAATTAGTAAGACATTTGAATTATTAATATGCTACAGGATGCGCGAGTACAGAGAACATGTGGGTATGCACGCAAGGCAGTATGGGTTTATAGAAGGACGTTTGACAGAATACAAACAAACCATCACGACAAGCACAGAGGCAAAACCCAAAAATAAGTGATACTCGTCTTGGTAGGCATCGAGGGTATCTTCAACAACCTATGGTAGACTTTGCTTTTTATTCATTTACAGCACCTAAGATGTCCACAACAGCTACATCCCGTATTTAGGAATTACTGCCAGAAGAGGTCCACAGCATTGCGGTCCAGGGTAGTAAGCATCTACAGTATCACAAGAGAATAACCAAGGGTTGCCCACCGCGCTTCATTTTGCGGCACGCTCTTTTACAATATTGCGGTCGATAAACTACTGGAATTCCTGGATGCCACGGAAGGGACGTTGCTTGTCATAGCCTATGCAGACGATATCTTGATCGTGGTGGAAGGGAACTTCAGGAGGACTCTCAAAAACAAAACGACAAACACACTAATCAAACTACACAACTATACTGCTAACAATAACTAAAAATTAAACAAACAGAAACTTCATACACAGTAATCACGGAAAATTTAAATGCAACTTTGTTCACTACCTGCATTACCTAATGCTAGCATTTCTTAAAAGAAAAATCCCTTTACTCACAGCAAACCAATCGTACGAGCACGAACATGCAAACACCTGGGAGTGATATTGGACGTAAAACTCAATTACAATCACCACATCACCACTGTAAATAACAACGCGACACAAGTAATGCAGTCCATTGCCAGCTTGGAAAAATGCAACTACAAAGTACGAATACATAGCGCGCGCCTGTACCTTGACAGTGTGCTGGCAACTATGGTATTGTACGCTGCGCGTGTATAGTCACACCAATTGACAATACCAAAACCAAGACAAATAATTCACAATACCCAAAAGCGCACATTAATACGACTAACTGGCGCCTACAAGCCAACGCCACGGATGCCCAATCCATAATTACCGGGATAATGCTGCTCGATCTGATAATAAGGCAGAAAGCGCCAATCTTCCAACTTCGTGAAAAGCGGCTAGAGAGAATAGAAGAAATATTACGATCACCGGCGAACACGAAGAAGGGGATAAAGATAGCAATACTGTTCAAATAACAAAGTAGCTAGGACAATAGTACTGCTGGACGACGTACATACGAATGAATATAGGACATAAAACAGACTCAAAACCAATCACATAATACCAAGGCAAAGCCTGATTCATTTTCTAACGGGCCAAAAACCATATTTGACATACAAATACCGGATAACCTGATAAACGATGACTTGTGTGGGTGTGGAGTAGTTGGAACACCAGAGCACATGCTCTTTGACTGTGAAGGCTTCTCAAACACTGCTACGGGCCAATTCAGCACTACGACACCAAGAGACGGATCGGAATCCGTGCGCGGCCTAGCTCTAGCCGATGAGGGGTGGGTATGATAAAAGTCGTAGGTCGGGATTGCTAAACGCCCTAAGATGACAATTATAGTGGCGCGTAAACTTGGTAGTATGCCAAAATCGGTAATGACGGCAAAATGGGGTGGGCACCCCCAGTAATGTCACTGTGTTAGATATATTCGGGTATCTCGTTACTGGTCAAACAAACGCCCCTGCACTTGTTATAATAAGACAATATGAAAATAAGGAAAAACTCACGGCGTAGAATGTACTGATTCACCCTACTCACGCAAATTACTACAACAGAATAATGCACCTGGATTATACTCTTAACTCTATTTACAAATGCATGGCTGAAAAGAACACATTAATTAAGCACAGTAAGTAACATAAACAAAGGTGTATATAAGCAAATGTAGGTACGGCGTATTTTGACTACGCCACAGCTACGATCAAATTATTTATGATAACTAACCAAAAGTAACAACTAGGTGAAAGTTCGCACTAGCCAGGGCTACCAAAGATACACTTGTGAGTACAATTATTTCTAAGGTGGGGTGGGATTGAATGCACCTGGGCCTCACGGCAGTACGGGTTCTTAGGTTTGACGACCAAAAGAGTGTAGACTATAGCCCGAAATATTACGCGTGTTACACCGGGTGCATGCAAACCTCCGGTAACAATGTGGACGGTAGACGTAAGTCTACTTGAACTATCTAGGCGCTACAACTGGTACAGTCTTACGTTACGAAACAAGTTGTACAATTTGGAAAAGTATCGCAGCTTTAAAATTTTACGGACTAATAGATATACAATGCGCACACAAGCGGCTTCCTGTTTTACACTGTTGACTACAGTGAAAGTAGGGTAAATACGGGGCGAAACACACTATTTACTTTTAGCTTCACTGACGGTAGATGCAAAAGAACATTCTATAGTTCAGGGTAAAATATCCCAATGCCAGCGTGCGAACTAGTTTGGTCACTCAGTAACTACTACAGTGCAACGCTTACCTTGAAGGGTTTGTGGGGTGAATCAGGTCACTATAGACACAGCGAGGAGAGTGGGTGTCGGTATAATGCAACAGCCCAACTAACTTTACCATAGGTGTGTGATAATTCATCAGGTTCTCGACTAAATCGGTTTATTACAGCGTACGGCAAATGTAATCTGAGGTCACTTTTCTTTCATCCAAATAAACTCCCACTATGAATTGGCATCTTATAGGTATAATAATGACGGTATATAACATCGGATGTTAGAGTGGACCTACAAAAGATTAATTAAAACACACCCAAACGTAAAACGCGACTCGACACTTTTTTAAAAATTAGACAATTCCCTCCTGTCACTTTCTAGCCTTACTCGCAATTTTGAAAAGTGTACAGTTTACTTGACTGTCCTTTATCACAAATCGACATGTTTAATATGCTTGCTAAATTGAACTATATAATACTAAACGTTGAATTAAACCGAACGTTACAACACACACAACGAACAAAACGCGATACTAAATTTATCGATACGACAAATACTATTTAACCAACACAAATTTAAATACCTTAATACATTTCCAACAAAATCACTAAGGCTATGCACAAACGATATCTCGAAAGACAAGCACTGCAACGACGACCACACTGAGACAAACACATCATGGTCACAAACATTCACTGCAAGTTCGAGGAGCACTCTGTTCATGATGACCGTGAAACCGAATAGTAAGCAACACAACGCGTGAAACGAGACATACCAAATCTCCTCAAAATTAATACTAACCCTAGATTTAGGATAATTTTAAATTAGTTTTAATTTTGTGGTAGAATAGGAAATTATGCACTAACATAGAATTAACATAAAATAGGGGAACGACTTGTATACGAAACATTAAACTGTAAAACCGAGCTAGAACGACGGATCAACAAAAAAAAACCTGAAGTATAACACAACACAAAAACAACACAACCTGCACAAACACACACGCGCGTGCACTCAGCCACCATTTCGGTTGCCGATGGTCGAGACTGAGTAAGAAGCAACGCACCCACGCATTCGCCACAACACACACACCCTACACGTACGCGCGCGCACATGCACACACACACACACACACAAACAAACAACACACAAAAAATCACACTCACACACACGCGCGCGTGCACGCGCACATTCAAACACCAGCTCAAGACCCAACAACACCGACATTGTTCTAGCTGGGTCCAGCATGCTTATATTGTCAGAGAGCATGCCAAGAACTGGTTACAAAAAAATGCTTGCATTACAGCTGATACAATGGCAAAGCATATTTCAGGTACCGCTTGCTATACAACTTTTGACACTGATTATATTAATTTAACCTGGATAAAAAATAAGGTAGGTCAGAATAGGTGTCAACCAGGCTGTGACATTCACAACACTTGAACGATGACATTACGAGGTTAATAACTTTCAAGAAGAAAAATTTAGTGTCGCAGCTAATTCTTGCACTAGAATTTATATAATAATGTGGGACGCTAAAGATTACTCTTACTATGCGTCTTTTAACACAAATAATGCCGATTTCTTCGTGTGGTCGATCGTCTTACAGTATACATCTCGAAAAATAGGTCAAAAGGTGGGGTCGATGCCTTACCAGGGTTACTGACGAAACTACGAACACTGAGTTAATGATTCTGCAATGTTCCCTTCTGAAGGTTCTACAACTCTAATACTCCTAATCACGATGTGCTTACCACTGTTAATTATGAAAATAGCTATTTATTCCTAAACCGAATTATGTGTTGTATGCTAGTTATCAAGTCACGTGGAATTGCACAATAAATAATTTAGTTAGAGCCATGAAAATAATGCTCATGCGATAAATATCAAATTCTAGAAGGTGTATCTAAATAGATATCCATATAAACCCGAATAAATTACAGTCTGTTTATTTTGTACTATACAGTACATTTCACCCAGATATGGTGTGGTTGTTTACCTTCCTAATTGAATCTGCTCATCTTTGCTATAAAATCACAAACAGTGTATCTTGTCATAATTGTATTAGAACATCGTAAACAATACAACCCTATATTCGTGAATTAAATTTGATAATGCAGTTCCTTGTATTCTTATATCGTGCGTGAAGCTCAGGAAACGAATTGTGACGCTTTAACGAGTGAGAACTAATTACACATTGGCGAGAGAATTCTCCTTCGATAACGTGTATCGAAACGCACTGACAACTTAACCCTGTTCGCTAGACATCCAGGGGGATTAAGCTGGATCTCCTACTTGCACTCCTGAGGATTGTCACTGCCGCGAACTCTCGACAGAGCTGGTAAACCCTACGGACGTGCACTGAATACATCCATCACTTAGCGAATTAGGTTAGTACTTCAGCAAAGGGAAGTGACAAATAAACTAAGTAAGGGAAAAGCCAATGACAGGAATTTCTATGTAGCATAGATTGCGGTATTCTTGTTATTTTTTCAGTGTCACTAACTGAATAGCCTCCGTAAATTGGAAACTGTTGTAACAAAGAGTGTTTGAAGGTTTGCGAATATTGGAAACTTCGTCATCGCTATAAGTTGCTCCAAGAAATTAGACTTTAACGTTCGACGTAAAATTTTATTTCCACGTGAATCTTGGTGCATGTTGTATAACGGTGAAATTGCAACGCTGGCAACTGAGAATACGATTAGTTTGGTTGATACAGTATTATTATTGCAGCTGAAAGCGCAATTGAATGTAGTAAAGTTCAAACAAACATTTGCTGCCTTATTTATCAAACTAACTTATGTCTCATAAATTGTGGTAAAAAGTTTTCGCAAGGCTGACCAATGAAAGATATTTTGTAAGTGGTGTTCTGTGCAAAGCTCGTTCAAAAGTATTTTTTGTAAAAATTGAACACTAATAACAATTTATCAGCCATTAGTACATTTGGATTTATAAAACCCAAACTAATTTTGAATTATGGAAACACCCTGAAAAGTGTTAAATTTTTAGTTGAAGAAAAATATATATTCCGTTACGTGTTGAGTTATACACGGAGAGTGTTTAATAATGTAGATATACTTTATTTAAATGCAGACGAAAATTACACCCACACACACGCGCGCGTGCACGCGCACACGCACACGCACACGCCCACGCCCACTCACACCTACACGCACCGCCACACGCACACCCACACGCACACCCACACGCGCACGCACACACGCGCGCACACACGCACACACACGCACACACACACACACATATATATATATATTTTGTTGTGATATGGTTGCAATAACCCGATACTCCCTTAAAATTGACCTTCTACCTCTAATTCCTGTTTCTTTAAACCACACCACCATTAAGCACAGTTATTAGAATATTCTCAAAAATGTTTACAATGTATGCAAAGTTTAAGAATTCTCTTGTAACGATATCTCGTGAGGTAAAGATAACGTGAACAAAAAAAAACTTACTGGTTAGGTATTCTTAGTACTTCCTGGCCAAGAGGGTATATGGACATCGAGCCTCAACCAGGAAGTGTACGGAATATGGTGCTGTTCCCGGACTAACAACAGGGTGGGTCGTGAGCGTTGCTAGCACACTAAAAAGTTGATTTGACCCACAAAGCACCACAAATCCAATGGACGTACAAAGCAGTTCCTGCAATTAAGCCAACTTGCCAGCCGACTCACCAGTAAACAAACTCGCAAATATAAACACTAACTCCCCAAGATAATAATTAATATATTTAGATTAGCGTGATTTAGTGCTCCAGAATATATGCAATACAACACCATGTAACATAGCAGCACTTAAATATAGGCACCAGTCTATCCTCTTAATATATACACACTAAACTTAACCTAATTAATAATAAGCAGCTCTAACCTTTTAAATAGTCAGTGAAAGTTTGCCTTTAATCGACAACTGTAGTATACCTTTATAGAACCCTGAACGTGCACTCTCCTCATTGGGTATAAGGGTGGAAACCTAACATTTGTGGCTCCTGATAATATCAAACATAAAATAGTACTTGAATAAAAAAGAAGGCCTGAGCGTCTGGAGGGTAAGACTCCCACTTTACAACGATGTACATATATATAACGAAAAACCTAACAGGATAAATTAATTATTTAAATCTATGTATATAATCCCCTGACTATTCAACTATTTTCAAGTATATATTATTATACCCACTAGAATAATTGCCCCTTTTATCAATAACCTCCGTCCTATAGGAGCTGCTCACATAAATGATAACAGACAACTTGGTAAGGTTAATATCTATAACAGTAACAATTCTGCTGACAACTTTTATTGTCGCCTGGATGGTCCTGGGTGTTGTTGGGTGGAACCACGGCAGTATAAGCTTCAACGATTGATTCCACCAGGTGATGGCAGACGGTGAAGACTCAGATAAGGCACAAGAGGGATGCTTTGCCAAAGATAAAAACCCTACACACATAAATTAAATATAGCCCAGTATGTGACATACTACTTACACTTGTAAACGGCATAAATTTCCCAATAAACTTCTACAATTTACAATCTCACCAGATCGCTTGAACAACCAAACCACGCAGCTGGTGCTACTAGTTTCACCACGTAAATAACTACTGATCGAAGTAACTAATTTTAATAAACGCCATGCTAATTCCTTCGTGGTATTGTTACAGTACAGTATCACCACTTTACTATAAATTTTTAATTTATTCGGGAACCATGTGCCTGTACCATCAACTGGACACACCACGCTTCGTCAAACCAACTTAATGTCTTCGCTGCTAATTCAAAAAGAGGCCTAATAGCTTTGCAAGCCATTTTATATAACGCAATAACAATCAAACAAAAAAAACCCTCGTAGATGTTATCTGCCTGCATTGTGGTGTAGTCTGAAGTATTGATTGGCAACTACACAAATACTGCACTGAACTGAAAGACTAAACAACGTTTTCTACATACAACTCATAATTAAACGTAAAACTCGATCAGAATACTTCAATGTTTATGGGAATTAATTATACTGTGAAGATCTCTACTTGTGACATTGACATAACGGCCATCTCACTATAAACATCGAAAAGTAACTAAGATGCGTTCCCATCACGCGATGTGGAAACAATCTCAACTACTCGAACTGCAAAATCAGAAATTACTGAGGATAGTTGAGCTAACTTAACCTAAATTGAACAGTAAGAAATAAACCGTTACACTCTAAATAGAACTTCCTTTTAATAATTGAATAAAAATTCTTTTAATAATCATCATTCCCAAAATTAATCATAAAGCCAGCAAAAGTCACCCTTATTATTATCTGAAGTTCTATGAACGTTCATTAAATTTCTTTCAAAATTTACGTAACAAAAAAAACGATCTTTGTTGACCCACACATAAAATTTTTATAAAAGCAATTTTTTAAATTATTCAAATTAGAAATTTACAACGAAATATTTGCAAATAAAATAACAAAACATACAGATTGGCTAACCTGTTATTTCAAGCTCAAATCAGTCCCTGTACCAACTGCCCCCGTATTCAGTTTAGTGATTTAGTAGTCCCAACGTTGAATCTAGATCTGCTTTAGATATGGTCTGCCTTTTTCTTAGCATATCTTTAAATTATTTTAGCGTCCTTTGTTAAACTTCCCAGTAATTAATAATTGAATTAAATGCTTGTTGAGTTCCTTCATTGGATCCAGTAATTATTCAAAGCCCTTTTTTCAACCAAACTTACGAAGTTTTACTAATGTTATTATTAGAATTTAAATAAAAACAACCTTTAGTTACTTACGTTTTTAAAGGGTTAAAACGAGGAACCCCTTTTAATTTTTCACAATTACCATTGTACTATTTATTACTTTACAATAAATCACTTATAATTTTTTCACGTAAATATTTTCTTTTAAATGATGTGCACTAAGCCTTAATCCATGTTGAACTGATTTGTTTACAAATCGGGTCGTATTTAAAAGAATCGCCTATCTATTGACAAGTGCAGAGTTCGCTATTATTCGTGATTTTTACATACCAGGTTTGGGGTATTTCTATGGATTTTTGCCGGCTACACAAAACTGACGCGCTAATTTCAGCACGTAGTACTTTAAGTTAGTGCAATTGCTCTATTGGATTTTCTCATTTCAAGCTCACGTAAATTATTGTCTGTACAATAAATTTGATGAACTTTGCTTTTATCACCAGGCCGTGTTTATTTGTACTCTATAAGGTGTTGAAATTTTACCTTGCTGGTCACGTTGTCTTAATATAAATTATGTATTAAATTTTGTGCGTTTTCTATTACGCATTTTTAAACCTGCATGTTCAATTAAGATTCTTAGTGTAATGATAATGCATTATTCATGCGTATTGTGTTCCAACTTCCGTTCACGTTGGCCTATGACTTGCCAAATCGTTTATTTAATCAAATCTTCTAAAATATTTTTCATCTTTTAAATTCATTATGACTATGGTTTATATATAGGGTGTTGTCATTTATTTTTTGCCTAACCGTTGTGTTTCTTATTTTCTCCGTAAAAATGTCTAGTTTTCTGCTTCCTCATATTGTTTTAATGAAGTGCACTATATTAGTGGTCCTAACTACCCTAAATGACCTTATTAACACAGCAATATATATATACCTACGTTGTTTTATTAACAATCGACACCTAGCCAATGGTTATAGTTGTTAACAATAAGTAAATTTAATGAGTCTTAAAATAATATCAAACATAGAAATTTAATGGCAAGTGACTCAATATTAGCAACAAGGGCATCCTGTCGACGCGTTTCGTACTTATTGGGGCTCATCAGGCGGTTGAGCCAAATCCCTTCCATGCCGACTGTTGATAAAACCTGCGCAGTCAGATCAAACAGCACGATGGCTAAAATTGTGGGCTAGGTGATGCTATACGTCCCATAATGTGTTCGTGTCAAATATTACAACTTTGCTACTCCTCGCCCAATAAGGGCGAAGCGTGTCGACAGGATGCCCTTGTGGCTAACATTGAGGCTGTTGCCATTAAATTTCCTTCTTTGATATTATTTTATAACAGTCGCTACATTCACAAACTTCTTTTTCTAAACCGTATTCTTCAAAAAGATTACTTGCATATCAACCTTAAAGCCTACCAATGTAATTTTACCACTTAAGTCTGAAAAATTATTTCACAACTACTAGTAATTACTGTAGAAAGCATATAATCTCCTTCAAACTTTCTTGTGTATGTCACATTATGTACAGATTATTAAAATTAGTTATGGATAATTGCAAAAAACCCTTACCCCCAAAGAAAAGCGTTCACTGATCAGATATCACTTTGGAACTTTTATAATGGTAAAACTTTATTGGAAATTGACCTCAAAACAACAATACAGTATCCACTTACAAAAAAAATTCTTTATGCCAAACGCAAGAGTAAAGTTTATTACGAATGAGATGCCGCATGTTTATATAGACATCGTTTGAAATGTGTTGAGTAGGGAATAGATATCGAAGTTATAGACAAGCTTACATATGAGGAATGGAGATAGATGATTGGATTTTATATATAGAAAGGAGACGGACGATAGTTTTAAGGGAATAAATGTTATTTTAGGGATAAACGAACTTGCAAGCATGGTGTAAAAAGGATAGAGAATGTCAAAGACGTGGTAGACTGGGATAGCGATAACTCGTTGTCGGAATATGAAGTAATGTGTGAGTACAAAGTAAGAGAGGGAAAATGTTCATATGTAGGTCAGAGTGAGACAACATTAATACGCGTATTACAGAGGCGTGCTTTAGATGGAGGCTTTCACGGCCGGAGTCATTATAAAAATTTATGGTTCCGGGTTGGGACCGTGTCATCTTATAAACTAAGGTCGACGTTTTGCCCACTTCTGTAAGGGGCTTCATCAGAACAAAAAAAGAAAATTAAAATAAATAATAAAAGTAATGATAATAGAGAATTATAATAGCAAGTATACAAGTTAAGGTGTAAAGAGTATGGAAAGTTATTTCTGAACTAGCAGACTCACCAGCCCATTTAAGCCGGAAAGTGTCTTGTGGCAAAGTACCTACATTAATGTGGGTTCTATATAAATTTAAAGAATATTGGCTAATAACTAAAACTATTGGACAGCTGGTACCATTGACATTAAATGACAAATATTAAAAACTTTGATTTGTTATCGATACTGAATCTAGTTATATTATAAGCTAGTTAGTCAAAAAATAAAATCAGTCTTTTTCAGAATTGTTTCGTTACATATGGTCACGATACCCCATGGAAGTACTTAATTTCCTTGGCGACCACAAGATGGTAATACCACAGGTATTTTAAATTTTGTAATTTTGTGGGACAAACACTACATATGATGACCGTGTTAGATATATGAACCTAATAACCATAAATATAATGGTATTCACGTTACTATTTTATGACAAGTACTATGTTAGTCGTTATTCTGTCTTGTATATACCATAGTTTGTAGTTGGTGTTAAAATCCATTACCCTACCCATTAAGAAAGCTAGGTTAGGCGAATACGAACTCGATCAAGTTAGTTATTAGTGACGTCCTTTGCTGTAGACTTGTCAAGCAGATTTAATATAAAGGTAATATAAATACAGAGCCTGTAAACTTACCTGACACCCATATTGTCCTCAACTGCTATATTTTCTTGATTTATACTTGTAACTGTCAAAATAAAATAATTTAAAGCTTTTTTTTTTGTTTAATGCATATACTGCGGCACATCTCAGAGGAGGAGTCGCCGTGGATCAATGTAGTAAGCGTAAGACTACGGATCCCAAGGTCCTGGGTTCAAATCCCGACACGGCCGACTGCTTGAAAAATGACAGGTGAGCATTTTTTCACAAAAATTACGCCCTCGTTCGGATGAGAGGTTAAATGGAGATCCCGTGTGTGAGTGTTGTCACGCACGTTAAAGATCCCTACCTTGCCTGGAACGGCAAGGGTTCGGCAAAATTCTAAATTTCCAGGCAACAAAACTCGCCTCCTGGCCAATGTAGTACCTTCTGGTGGAGCATTGGAAATATAAATGCACGGCACATCTTACAGAAACGTAAATACAAGTGTTGGGTATTTATTCTAGAGTTCGAGAAATCATTTCAACTGTTTATATATTGGTAAGCATGAGATTAGTCCTCGGCTGAGAGTATCGCCTAACTAACGACGGTAGCTGTTATAGCTTAATAATTTCGTATATGCTTAGCAGTCCACCTAATTTTCGATTGCTGATCTTTCATATTTCAGTAGACGTGTATTTTTTTACGGAACGAATTACAACCCTGTATTGTTTGTTTTTACTCACCATAATCTCAGTCAGACGTTAGTCCGGCATCATTTTGTTATGTTGCGGTATTTTACCATTAGAGACTTCCATAGCGAAATATCGAACGCACAAAGTAATGCGCCGTTAAAATAAAAAACATGTATAAATAAGTTGGTTCACTCACCGTCAAAATGGCATGACAAATATTTTTGAAACAGATACTAAACCAGAACTTAAAAGATTAAATTCGCCAGGGTAACTTCAACTTGTAGTTCACCATGATTTAAACTAGTTTTCAACATCTCGTGAGTTTCAGAAAGTATTTAACAAAAAATTATAAACAGGAAGCAAATCCAACAAAATCAGTCGTCTATTTACTTAGATCGAACTTCTTAATTATTTAAACGTTTGATTACTTAACGTAGGTGTTATACGGTTTCTCCATTTAGTTGTAATAGTCATTTCGTTTAATAATCCTCTACTTAGTAGTAATGATCATTTAATTGTACTACTCACCGTCAGTTCTATTAATGCTAATTAGCTGTGCTAAAATTTAAGAATAAGTAATTATTTTTAATAATAAGAAATTTACGTATCATTGTCCTGTATACTACAAAGAAATTTATCAAAGTGTGATCCATCTTACTCTTCAAATTGATAAATAGCGATACGAATATTGCTCTTATTTGACATCTCCCTACACCCTTTCTGCTTGAACGAATAAAAATGACTGGTTCTCTTTCAAGGTGGAAAAACAGGCAAAGCATTTGAACGCGTATCTCCATGCATAACAAACGAAAGTAACGGCAAACGTTAACCTATACAACATAGTAAGGATTTTATCTAAAATACCAAAGTGTGATTGCTTTCTATAATAATAGGAGGATCACACAGTGTATTACGATTTTAATTACATTTCGTATAAAAAAATAAGTGTAAATAATTGCCATACAATTGGAACGTTACAAGGTAGATTATCTGGATAGGTTATTTATAACAATTGCACTGTGTGATATCTCGATTTGAATGATCCTCTAGAGGCACTAGAACTGTCTAATACGCATACGTATCTATTTATCTATTAGCCTATTTAGTGCTCAATATATCCATCTATCTAATTCTGCAGCTATCTCTCTGTTTATTTATGCACCTATAATATACAATACGTATTTGAATAGCGCAATAGCTATTTTAAACCTTTGTAACAAAATTTCAAATAATAGATTAATAAAATTCAGATACACTACTATAATGATAAATCAAGACCATATAGGTTAATACATCTCGGAAGTTTGCAGAAAATATTTTTGTTGGATATCTCATCGAACTAATTAACAATCATTGCTAAGCTCAAGATAGAACTATTTGATTCAGGCGTGTATACGGTTCTACCTATAGCGATTCTAAGAAGCATCGAACTGCCGATGCCTCTTTATCAACTGCAAATTTACTGTTCTAGTGAAAGAAATGACCTAAATGCATTGAGGGTTCTAAATTATGAATATGTTCGCGAAATTGCGCAAAACCTTTTTGTAGAATTCTTTATAAAGTCATCTAATGGCACATTAAAGCTATAAATCCCAACATACAGCCTAAACCACGAATAATCAAAGAATATAACACACAAAGGAATAAAGAAGAAATTAGTAAGCAGGACCGAAAGAAGTGTGCCGATCGACGTTTGATAATAGGAACGGAATTGCAAAGAAACGGCGTGAAAGTCTGAGTAATTTCCTTCGCTTCAATTGACTACTGCAGGACGTAGGAAATCGAAACTCACTACAATTTTGTCCCTCGAAATTGATTGCTTTTCTGCGTTTGTTGGTTTTATTTTAAGGTTACGGTTTCGTAAATGGTGAGCAATGGAATTTGACGTTCCTTTGTACAATTCTGTATTTTTTGCGCTCTTGTGATTAATTAAAATGACGATCACTGACTTTTAGACTAAAAGTAATAGAAATGATATATTTATAGCGAACTGATATGTCAATCGCATTCAGGAAGTCCAAATGTGTAATATCTCTATTACTATTGCTGTCAGAAACACGTGAAAAAGCTTCAGCTAGATAAATACTTAGTTTTATATAAATCTACCGTCATTTTTAGTAATATTAGAAAGAGCTTAATATATAGCATTTGAAATATTCCAGGAAACCCATGTCATGGTATCGATAAGATTGACAAAAGTAAAATTGTAGTTTGACTGAATGCTCATGATAAAAGTGTCAAATTTATAGTTATTTTCTACCAAGTAGTATTAAACGACCAAAAATAAAATCAAACTTGATTTTGTTTGTACATTACCCCAATGGAGGCTTACCAACCTTAACAGATTAAAAACTTTTTCGTATTGTTGAAAAAACTACTCCTGCTCGCCCCACCTAAAAGGTTTGCTTAAAAGGGCAATAAGGCACACTGGCTTTAAAGTTTTTGCCTTCTATCTTCTTTAATAAATACATGATACTTGTTTACCTCAAGGCAGAACAAAAGCCTTTGAAGTTGTTCTACAGAAAACCTTCAGCGTGAATGATGATTGTTTCTAATCTGGGCGAAAATCAGGTGCGTAGCTTCCGTAATATCAGGGCATACAGGTCAAGGGTATGAGAGTACACTAGTATACCCCAGACGAATATACAACCTATCCTTATCAATTTATCCAAAGATAAAGATCGCTAAAAAATGAATGACAGAGGAAGCTGCAAAAGTTGAAGAACAATAAACAAATCGAAAAGTGGAGCACTCAAAGTCGTTTAGGGTCTGGATTTTAGAGATTCATAAGTTCTAAGATTGGTTAGGGCAAGATTTGTTAGAGATAATAAAACCTGTAGTCAGGTAGCAAACATTTGACCAAAAGTGTATAACTTAATCCTGAGGTGAAATAGCATCCGACGTAGAAATAAATGTATTTGATGACGTTTAAATTTCCAAAGAAATTTAAATAAATGGAAGGTTGCAGAATATTTTAGGTTAGCAATAGCACTGAAAAAAACATTATTTGTCCGTAAAAAAATATGCAAAAGTAGTAAAACTATCTCAAATAAGATATGAAGAACCGCAGAAGGTACTACGGTGCTCCACAGAACACATGATTTTAAAGTTTTTCTCGATGTACTTTTTGGGGTCCGCCGTCTAACTCTGAACTCTAACTTCAGCGGTTTTTTATAAGTCAGTGGCGGGGGAAAGAATGTGTTATGGTCTTGAACGCGACTACGCCTTTAGAAACCAGTTATGATGCAAGAAGAGCCTGGCAAGAAAGTCTAGCAACCTTCAGATAAATTACACAATGGTAACAAGATTAACCGTATATAAAAATACAAAGTTGATATCTGAAATAAAATTACTTGTTATTAGTAGTGACCGCTAATTGTGTTTCAATATGGAAAAAAAATCATAGCTGGTCTTATATACTAAACAATTAAAAATCAAGCAATAATCAGTATTTTCAATCTCATAAATGTACTCTTACTTTTGGCAAATTTCCCTCAAATATAACTGTGTAATAGAATTTCAAAACCATAGGAATCATTAAATACCATGTATATTTGTAATACCAAACAAGAAGTAATATGGGGTCGGGGGGTGATTTAGTAAGTGTGCGTACAACACGTCCTTAAGGAAGACAAATCCGGTAAAAGCAAATAATGTATAGACATAACCGAGAAACTCCAACATTCCAACTGTTTTCACAAGGAACAAAGAAAGGTTTGTTACGTTCATTTTCCGACAGTAAAACCACACCCTCTTTGATTTGCTATTTATTTACGTAGATTCTGTTACTATTCCAACAACATCCTGTATATCTTACTGTTTTACAATAAGTACTGTTGTTAACGATTTTCATTTATACCAATTTGCTGCGAATTTGAAAAGCTTATTCTATAAATTAAATAGCCAATGCCTTGTTTTAAGTATCCGTGAACCTGCTACACATTACGATAGCGTAAAATTACAATTTAGGTTACTTCAATCTATAGACTTGTTGACATACTATATTGAACAATCTGATAAACCGTGTTTCGAGTTTTCTAATCTCTTGTTGGTGTGGTATGACAACACTAGTATTACTTTGAACTCTGGTTATTTTAAAACGAATCAATATGCATTATCTCTTCTGAACACGACAAAAGTACTCGTCGTTATCGTTGTATTTTTCGTTTCTGTTTTTTGTTAAGGGGATTTCGCGCACACAATATTGTGTGGTAAGTATTTCTAGTTTTAGGAAAAATGTACTTTGCAGCGACAATAAAGTAATTGTACCTGTAAATATTTCAGCTTCACCCGTTGGTTTGCCGCTCCTTTTTGCGATAGGAGGACACCCCCCAAGACGGGATTACGCGCCTCTTGGTTAGCCCCGTCATTAGGGAGTGTAGGAGCCAGTCCTACGTTGTAAACTCGAGGGTGAGTGTTTAGCCACCACTTTACTATATGGGGTTAAGTAGTTATTAATACTACATATGCCCATGGTGCTATAGAGGATTGACCTTGTTCCGCGTAAATGACTGTATTTCTGTGAGAAGTTATGTGTGGTCCAGAGTAGAATGTCTACTGATTATTTTCTACGATAATTTTAGATAGTTACTTCTGTCTTTCCTATAAGGATTTACAGCTGTGGTTTAAGGGGTAAATTTTGTTCTTTTCTTTCTTTTGGTAATTAACTTACTGTCGGAACGTAAAAACTACAGCTCGCCATTTTGAGAAGAATTCTTTTGTGTTCTTCGCGATAAATGTATATTATGTTTAGGCGTTATTCTTGTTTACATTTGTTTTGGCACTATAACCTGGTATAACCTGTTTTTTGTTTAATTATAGTTTTTTTATGTTTTGTAAGGATTTATTGAATGAGTGCGAGCATGGTTTTTTTATTTCAGGCCTTCCTTTATTTGAGGCCGATCATTCAAGTCTCTTCTATGTACTTTTTACTAAAACTATACTAAATAACGTAAATCAACTGTTGACATTGTGACAGAATCTCACAAAAAAAATTGCTATGACATTCGAAAATATCATCTACACAACGTAATCTTGTTACTTTCTAACACAAATTAGATATATGTATACACACCTAAGAAATTCGTAATCTCGCAGGATACTGTCATAACTTTATTTTTCTCTATAGCTCGATCTCCTTAACAAAAACAGGAAAACGACAGTCTTCCGACTAAGCTAGGGGTTTATTCCTTGGGTAGAGCTTATGAGAAATGGCCGTTGGTTTTAAATGACTATTTGTAACTGACACATAACCATAATAAATAGAGAGGTGCAGGGGGGCGCCACCAAGTCCTAGACTTCATGAAAGCAAGGGGTACCATAAGGAGTACTTGGAAATCCTCAGGGGGAAAACTGCAACAACGCAGGATCTGAAAGAAAGTAGTATTATTAGAACAAACAAAGGCCACAAGAGATGCACTCTTGTTACCTTATATTGTAAAGACAAAAAAGGTTATTATTAATACCTTAATTTTAAATATAAGCATTAAAAGGAGGGTTAAATGTCAAGCTTCTTGGATGCGCTGTTCAAGTAATTTATTACTGAATCACGGCTAATAGTCTTACTCTTTGTGATTAAATAGATTTGTAAACTTAATTTAATTTTATTTGGACGCACTTACCCAAAATAAAACAGTTAATTTTTTAACTCCAATGATTGTCCTTTAACTAAATTATTCTCTTTTGTTATAAAATTCATTTACAAAAATGTACAACAAAGAGGATAGTCTAATCTTTTAGCCTTCAATATGTGAATATAGAAATTTTAAATGAAAGTACGATAATTATCTAAACATAACCTCAAATTTTCCATTTGGTACTCAGATTTGTTTATCTTGGTTCACAGTTACTAATTATAATTCCAATCCAAAATAAAGGATAATTTTTATGTTTAAATTTTTAGAACTAATTTGATTTAAATAAATATGATTCGTAAGTTAATTTAATAAAATTGATAATTCTAGATAATAACGTAAGCGACAATTGACGTAAGCAGTAATTTAGATAATATAATTATTTCCGAGCGGTAAGTTTATCATAATCTTCCTGCAAAACAAAACATTAAGTCCAATGCAACAATTTAATTTTGAATATTTGTTTCATTAACAAGTTATTCAATAACAGCTGTTCCCAGGTCATGTCCTTAAGCTAGTCGCTTACCTTGTTAGTTGATCGTAACATGAAACGTCATACTCAAAAAGGTACCTTGACGTCGCCATATGTCCCAGTCTACAATCTATGGACAAACAACATTTGTGGCAGGACCTACCGTATCTGCTACCGATGAATGTAAAAATAACCTTACGCTTAATTCCTTCACCTATGCATCATTCTTCAATAAAAATTGTTTTCGTGTTACTCGAATTCCTAAAGTAAGAACATCTTTCTCAAGGACGCCACGTTTTCGTTCCTAACCAAATGAGGCTACATAAAATCTTCCAAACCTAAAGACGATATTAGATGAATTATAAATGAGTTTCTACAGGATATTACATGAGATTTACAAGACCTTTACAGGAGTACTAGACAAATTATAGTTGAGCTTTTTTTTAGTAAGTGTGTTTAGAGAACTTTTTAGACAGCGCTATAATTAAATTATTTAGTTTTAATTAATAACTAATTTTACCTGATAACCGCTAACATGAATCAATAGAATTTAAGTGCTTTTAGCACTTGAAGGCACAACCACCTTTTGCAATTTGCATATGGTTGGCTCGGTTTCATTAAAAACCCATGTTGCTGTTATCGCAGCGGAAACCGGAGAGCGAATGCCATCGAGCTGACAAAATTAACACGACGAACAAATATGTCTCTCATCCCAAGCATAGTTCAAATAACCTTCATTTAAAGAATGAGTCTATATTGTTATTTTTAAATAGCATAAGACCTATGATTGGGCAATACAGTACATATTTGAATTATTATTAATTCGATTACTTACTTGAATAAGTATTGCAGTGTATAAAATAACTAAGGGATATGCGCATTTATAAGCGTCAAAAAAATTGTTACACTGTTACAAATGGCATGCCGACTATTTATTGCTAAGAACACATCAAAACTCAAAGAGGCTGCCCAACTAAGTAAGTTGACTTAACCCACACAAACATTTTTAGTCTAAAGTAAACACCGAATCAACAAAATTTTTATAAAAAATGTCTTCTCAAATAGACACATAACTCAACAAACGGTCCACTATATCCCCATACTCAAATGTGCACAGAGAAATATTCCACTGCTTCCCATAATCAAACTTCATAACTCACAACGTTTTGGTAGTTATGATCTAAAACTATTCAGCCAGTAATCACCAATAACTACTATATATCTCATGTGAACACAAGGTATCTAAAAAGAGCTGACATACCAAATCCGAACAAAAAATTCTGCATGGCAGAACATAGTACGCATAAAGGTGACAAACTCCTCTACGAGTATAACCTACTCTACCAACAAAATGGTATGCCATGTCGTCAGACAAAAGAACCGCAGTTGGTAGGCGACGCGCCGCCTGTGATCAAAGTAAATTACCCAACTTTAGAATTATGTACCAACATATTTAATTATTCGCTAATAACTCGGAAACGGTTGAATATGAATATAGGGTAACCTAATATTGTTTAATGGAGAATTTAATTCTGCATTTTACTGCTTGAAAATATACAGGGTGTTCCATTTGAAATAAGCGACTTACTTGCGTTAATTGTTCAATAAACGGAAAACTATGCAATGGGCACCCTGTATATTATTCTGATAACTAGTTTTATGTTTCCATTAACTACAAGTTTATACTATTCCTCTACAAAAGTTAAATGTTCAGCATCATCTAAATCATGGTGTTACAAAAATTTTTAATGAATCATGCGATTTTGAAAAAAGTTGAATATCTCAACAACTATGAAATTTAGGTATAGGTAATCCTGATAAAAGTTACCCTAGTTTGATACGAACAATCAGAATTTCTAAAAAAATACTGTGTGTTCCATTTAAAAAAACATAACTTTGGTAAATAACTTTTTTATTGAGCACCCTATATAATACTAATTAATTTTACGGTGTAGCCATTTTGAGTATACATAAGATTTATTTGAAAGTTTTTTCGCTAAACATTACCATTAAGCAGTAATCAAGCGTTTCGTATGCGTTGGGACACCCGGTATATCGAAAAGGCAGTAAATACAGACAAATGCAGAAAGAAATTAGAATTATTTTGCAGGCGACAAACGACTAATTGCTCAGATTTGCAGACAATAAAACGGTAGTAGCATCAAATAAGGAAGAGTTAAAAGCTCCTTTTAATATAATAGATACAGTACTAACAGAGATACGGTGTTTCGGTATTCCGTGCAGACAAGAAAAGAGTAACGTACTCAAAAAAAAAATAGCCCGCACCGAGTACAGCAATAGGAAAAAGAATCTAAAGGATGCCGTGCTTGCTAAAAAGTCGTAAAGTGGGGAGGGTTACAAAAAAGAGAAAAAGAAAACCTCAAAAGAGAAAATTTGTTTCCAAAATCTTTAATCAAAGAACATATTACAAAATAGAAAACCAAACCGCGGAGAAAAGAGATTTTTATCCAATATATCTCAGAGGGTTTACACAGGTCAATAATCTTCGCAAAAATAAACCTCGCAATTAGAACTTTATTATGCAAGATTTCTCACAGAATTAAACCAAATGTAAACAACATATTTGTAAATAATTTCCTTTAAAAATCCTAGAGTCATTACATGGTCCTAAATTAATTTTTATTCCAAAAAAATTAAATACTTTATCTTGTAAATTCTAACGTGACCTAAATAGTTAAGACCAACTAGGCGAGTTGACTTGGACAAAACCAACATATCAATTAACAAAAAGAAAATATGTACATACACTGGTGGGGCTGATGCCTTCAAGAGATGCACTTTCCGACGTCCCTGGAAAATTCTACGACACTGGAACCATCCTCAAAGGAATTCAGTAAAACAAATACGCCGTTTCTACCATATGGTCGCCCAGATCCTACCATAAATTTCGAAATCATGCTCGACGATGTCTCCAAGGACATAATTAAATTTTGTAACTGCAAAAAAAACCTCGTATCTCTAAGCCATTAATAAAAATCAGACAGTCTATAATGATTATATTATTGGATAATATAGAGTTCAAGTTCACTCACCATCGCGTTGACTATATTTAAACCGGTATTAGAATATGCCAAAATAGTTGCTTGTAAAAATTGTAGAAATGCGATACTGTATTTGTATGTATACAAACCGGTACGAAGTGCATTTACAGTATACATGTGAATTTTATTAAAAATATTTTGTAATTTTTACCATGACAAGTCATAGGATGGAAGTTTACTTCAAAAAGCATAACAAAATTTTTAATATTTGGGATGGGGTGAGCTACATTATTTGATTCGCTAAAAATAATAGTCAGACGACAATAAATCGAATTGTAACATTAGGACACTCATAACAATCTACAACACTATATCATGTTACAACACTCATTTTTATAACGGAAAGCAATTCTATTTTTCGTTCAAGCAAGGCAAGCAGCTACAATAATAATTCGATTCAAATCGTAACTTCTTTTGAAAGCATCTATTTGCAGATAATCAATCGCATAAATAGCATTTTCCCCTACATCTGTTTATAAAACAGCCGGAAAACAAATTGAACTAAACACGTTTGCGGAAACACTTTCGGTAACTTAGTACCTCAAAAATCTTTTTTTACTTTACCAAGCGAACGACGACCAACGAATGGGAAACTTAGTAAAAGTTCTAAACTACAACGTTTCTATACAGGATCAGAAGTATATATATATATATATATATATATATATATATATATATATATATTATAGTGGTATTAAAAGATCAAAAATAAATAAATAAATTATAAAGAAGAAATTTTAGAGGAGGTATTATTCAAGGCCCATTTACTCCGGGTACATTTTATGTGTTTGATGATTATAAAATAAAATACAAGACATTACAAAATAAGATTTACTGAAGTGCAACGTGATCAATCAAATATGGACAATATTGAATTTCATTTGTAAATAGTAATAAATAAAAGATTGTATGTTGGTTGTATTTTGTGGTTTTATTGCAAGTGTGTGTGTACGATTGAGAATATGCGAGTGAATCTAGATACTCAAGAGGAGGTCCAAATGAACTAGCCGAAAGCAGTTGAAGAAAGCCATTCAACCGAAGAAGAGAGGAAAACGGGTAAGAAGTAATTTTTTTGACTTATTTAAATTTTTGGACATTTTTCTATTTTCGAATTTGAAAATTTAATAAAATTTTCGAATATATTTTTGTTGGTAAGGATTTTACCCGAGATCCACGGCAAATTTTATGACGCCCAATTCGCGAGGCACGATTATTCTTATAGAGATCCACGGCAATATATATATATATATATATATATATATATATATATTAATTATTGTGAGATTTATCTCTGAAAATCGTGCCCCAGCGTCGGGTGGACAAAATCACTTCGGCTGCTCCGCTCTGCCCCTCTTTACTTCATTAAGACTCTTATACTAACACCGACCCTTACCTGGATTGCTGAATCTAAAAACTCCGCCTCACTGCTATCATGCTATAACCTTAAAGAAAATCCACTCTACACTCCCACTCAAAATAACGCAATTCTCAAATATAACACACTCTATTTACAGTCAATAAATATTACATTTTCATAATATTTTCCATTATGTACCCTTGGATACTTCGGACTAACAACAATTTTATTTTTAAGAAATATTTCACTTTAATAACCTTTATTAAACAATTACCCTGTTAAAGTGAGAGGGCATTCCTCATACCTGACTTTAAATCCCTTAGTCTTAACATGAGCTCATAGTAAGACTTTTTAACCATGAGTGCAAATTTACAGCACTATCAAACAAAGTCAAATAAGCCCTCTATATTTTACAATATATCCTGGTTATCTGTAAATCACTACTCCTTGACAACCTAAATAAATTTTATTCACCTCGAAAGTACCATAAACTTATAGTTCAATAAATACAACAATTAAAAACAACACACCAAAACACAAAAAGTAAAAAAGGATCATTGCAAATAGTCACCATTCAATGTTTGAATAAAAGTTGTTACCTGGTAACTATCTTCAACAGGCTTCCTCCAACCAGCCCTTGCAAAAGATGCCGTCGAGTATGGCTCTACTCCATGGAACCGCTATCCGCTTGACTCAACATCGCTCTCTGTATATTGCTACCCCAAAATTTCTCTTTATTTAAAATAATCATTTATAACCAACATCCAAAATTTTAAATTTATAACAAATTAATTACTGATTAATGCCTTCACCATTCATTTCCAAACTTTAATACATTCCAAAACCAAAATAGAGATCGTAGTACTTACGTATACCATGCACGTTCCGTTTCTAATTCTTTATTTAACTTCAAGTTTTTATATAACTGGACATTACACATTATACACATTTGTGTGTACTTATCTTAATAAACAAAGTATAACTTCACTAAATATTTCACTAGAAGTAACTTTGTAGAACGCAGGCACGACGAAAAATTAAGAGTGTTGCTCTCTCTTACGGGTGATTATATAGCCTCGGTCGCCCCCCCCCCTGTTAAAATTTAGCACGTAAACTTCCAACGGACAATAACAATCTTCTGTAGAATTGTAACCGACTCTCATTTCCTGCGAAAAGCTTTAACCGTTTTCGTTTCCAATAAATATCGGTCGACAAACACACCAAAATACTCGGAAGACCTCACAAAACCATCAACCGACTGTATGCTTCCGCGAAAACTACTCTCAACGAACTTTCAATTCTGGTTACGTCCACGACTTCTACTTAAAACAAATATCTTTCATCTCTTTCGTAGATATAGCGTCCTTTCACATTTATGCTTCTCTCCGATCGATATTTACCCTTCCTAAGACCAACTTGTTTTGCGTCTATCTTTAACGACCAATCAAATCACTCAAGCTCTCTCCCTTGCTTCTAGTTTTGCTGTTAAAGTTCTTAGAAATTATTGATTTTTCTACCTTCTCCAAACAAATTTGTATACGGTCTCCCAACCATACTACTTCTATGATTAAATCCTACAAATATAGTGATTCTCTCTCACATTCATACGGTCTGCATCGTCTATGTGCTTCTATAACCGCTTGATTCTGTTTCCCTACTGTACTACCTTTACGATTACCTTGATATCCTATGCTGTTTCTCGGTCATACTTACATGCTTCGATTCATCTTTGTTTATCTGCCCATTTAAAAGTCAACCAACTAACCAACATCTGTTATCTACGCTTCTTTAGTAACACATACGAAAACGCTATCTTTCCTTGAAAAATATCGATCCGTATTCTTTCCACCTGCCTTACATAAATATCCAACGGTCAGTCTTTCTTGGAACATATTAAATTTTTATAGCCTCGTTCGTTTAGATAACTTTCCCGCTTGGTTGTGTGGTTTAAAATGTTTCTGGTTTTACCCTATGTTAACGAATACAAAAAGCTTTTGCAAAATAAAAGCGATATTTATTTTGTGTTGCTTCTAAACACTTATTATCTTAATTAAATATTATGCTAGTTCTTTATACATAAATACACCTAAATTACATTAACCCTAAACTATCTTACGTTGCCTAAGCTCTAATTTCTACTTACAAATACCTAGTTATCTAAATAAATTTATCAAAGACCTCTTGCTTGACCCATGACCTTCTGCATGTCTTGTTAACCTACAATTGGCTACTAATTACGCAACAATATATATATATATAGATATATATATATATATATAATATATGTATACATATATATATATATTGCTATGATAATAGGGTAGTTTAAAAGTAGATTAAGTCATAGGGGTCGTAGGATAAACATAAACAACTTTCACTTTAAGAAAATTAAATATTTCCAGAAATTATAAGAGTAATTCATTATTAGAAAATCTTTACGGGACTAGAAAAGAACACATTTGTTCAGAAATCAACATTCTATGGCAAACGAATAAACACGAGGCGGTTAATTATATGATAAATTGACCAACATCGAATACGTGACTTGATGAAAAGCCAAAAATGGCAAATACAATTATAATGTTGTAATATGCTGAACGCGTACGTGAGGAATAGAGCATTCGTCGAAGATTTAAACTAAGTAATTTGTAAAAATTCTGAGTTTTGCCAGATAAGGCAAGGTACAAGCCTTGATTATAAACACGCCAATGAAAACTATTGAAGGAAGAGCTTATATATACGATAGAAACTGAATAACATTTTAGTCTATATTCAACTGAGCAACAACTATATTCGAAGGTGGTAAAATTAACGTAATTAGTGAAATGAAAATTATATAAATGAAATTTAAAAGTGCAAGAATTTTGTGCAACGAAATATAAGCCGATCTACAGATAGACGGCTTTAATTTTGGACATACTTTAATTTGAGATGTAATTTAATTTGGACGTACTTTAATTTGGGACGTATTTTAATTGGAGGCGATACTTTAATTGGGGATGTATTTTAATTAGAGGCGATACTTTAATTTGGACGTACTTTAACTTGGGACGTATATAATTTTGGACTTACTTTAATTTGGGACGTGCTTTAATTTGGTACGACTTTAATTGGAAGCGATTTTTATAGAAGACGATTTGTATATGGTGACGGCATTTTGTTGTCATTTTGTGGAGACAATTTTGTTGATGTCTTAGCGCGAACATAAAATACTAAAAAGAAAAAGTGGATAATTCTGGCCAATAAGTAAAGCGGAGACAGCAAAGAGATGCAGACCATAGACTAGGATGGAACTCTAGAAACCATTCCAGGTTAGCAATTTTTATAACACTTTATTATTGAAAGACTGTTTCCAATTTAATATTTGCTATACATTTATATATGCAAGAGTCATCAAAGAGGTCACTTAAAAATATGAAACAGGAGAAAGTATCTTGGAACTTTCGAAGGTCCCTGAATGTAATTAAAAGATATTTTTGCTGGCTTTTAGAAAAGCATAAAATCTGGTAAATGTAGATATTTTGTATAAAAAGGAAAATTTTGAGTATTGTACATATTATCAATTATTATAATGAGTGTTCTAGAATTGCTTTATTTGAATTCAATAAGATTTATTCAGTAAGCTAGCCGGTGTAAAATCCTAAAATAATATTTCATATCAAACGGCGAATTTTATAGCAATAAAAATGACACACATATCGTAGGGGCTCGATAAGAAATATCACAGAAATATATATATATATATATATATATATATATATATATATATTGTAGTGGTTTTAAAAGGTTAAATTAACTATAAACAAAGCAATTTGAAACACCCAGTATAGAGGAAACAACCAGAATTTACGTGCGAAATTTATTTCATTTAGTTCATTTTAAAGTAACAAGTATCAACAAAAATTTACAATTAATGAATAAAATTTAGTTAGGTTCGTAAAGAAAATAAATTTTAGAAGCCAATGCAATTTATTTATTAAATTAATCGAGTTTAATTAAAGGGGTCATTACGTCTAATACGCATAAAAGCATGAAAAATCAATAAATCCAAGGCGAATAGCTTTCGTTGTAACAAACAAATATATCTGTTGGGTAGAAATACCATGAAAAGAAGCTACTAAAAATGATATTTAAAGCGTTGGTTAATTAAACACCTGCATGTTTTCGAAATGTCAGGTTCCCCTTATTTGTATAGTTAACAAGCAAGTTTCAAAGAATATTGGTTAAATCACAGTCAAAAAGCACGTATTCAGTCCACAGTCCACATGGAGTAAATTTGAAACGCGGACAGTAATATCGATTCTCTACCACTCAAATAAGGTTAGAAGGAAACATATAATATGCATAAGAAAGGGACAGCGTTAATATAAACGGGATTTTTAAGACGTCAATGCATATACTATTGGTCGATGTAGTTAGTTCTAGAACAGACAAACACGAGGATATTTGAAGTCGGGTTTATTGGAAAATATCGTAACGACGCGCTAAATTTCGGAGATTTCGAAAACGGTTGAAACAAAATTTGAAGAAGTGTTATTTTAAATTAGATTTTTCACGGGAAGAGCGGCCTAGAGGTGGCATTCGGAATCATATAAATACTCAAAGAGGATTAGCATTTCTCTCTCTATTAACTTCGATCTCTTAGTATTTTCACTGCTTCAGAATACGAGCTTGTAAGTATACATATTTATAAATTAAATAGTACAGTGTTCGCCTCACAATTTGATACGCGAATAAGTGACGAGTCTAAAATTTAATAGAGGTGCAACATTTTTCTTAAACAAGCTCGTGAAGTGACATGAAATAACGTAAATTTAAATTAAATTAAACTAAAGTACGCAATTATGAAAAAAGTGTAATTAATTTGGATATGGATTTGGATGCGCCGTGAAAACAGATCAAGCAGCACAACTTAAATGGTGTTCCTCTACAAAGAGCTAGAAGCGGCCAGCAGAGCAAAGCGAAACTACTTTACCGCATCGTCAACGGAGTAGAGATCTTCAAGAATTCCAGGTAACGCTTTAAAATTGTTGTTGTTATAAACTATGAAACTATGAAAATGGTGTGACGTGCGAGAGTGAATTTTGAAGGTATTGTGCATTATTTGCGTATTGAAAATAATACGTATAACTAACTTTATTATGGTATTTAAATAGAAATCTAAAGGTGTATATAAAGCTTATTAACGTTCCATCAGGAATTTAAAATTTTTATTGTTACGAGTACATGGGTTTTTTGTTTGTTGTAAGAGTATGCGAAGTACAAAAGCATACATTATTCATAATTAACTGAGTTATCATGAGTTCACCATACTTCAGAGTATACAAATTTAAAATAAATTATAAATAAAGAAAGAAAATAAGGTATTATTCAGGGCCCATTTACTCCGGGTATATTCAATGTGTTTGATGTTTTAAATTAAAACCCAGGACAGTACAAAGATAGAATTTATTGAGGTGTAACTTGATCTCTGAAATGTGAATAATCTTGAATTTTATTTGTAAATAGGGGTAAATAAATATCGTATGATTGTTGTATTATTTTGTGGTTTCATTGAGAGTGTGCGTGAACGATACAGGGTATAAAAGTGAATCTGGGTATCCAAGAGGAGGCCCAACTGAGCTAGCCTGGGAACTGAAGAAGAATTAAGGTGATGAAGGGCGGAATCCGGGTAAGAGATTACTTTTTTATTAATTTTTTTTTACTGTATGCAATTTTCGATTTTATTAACATGAAAATAAATTAATTTTCTAATCTACTGAGATTATCCTGTAAATTCCACGGCAATTTATGGCGACCCAAAAGTGAGGCTCGAATTCCAGATAGAATTTTAACAATTTTATTCCAGGAAACTGGCGATCTTAGAAAGAGAGGCTGTTGTGTATAAATTTAAGAATATTTTTGAGTGTGTGTGGGAGTGATTTGAACGTATGTAAAGAAAGGAGTGGTTAAGAAGCCAAGGAGTGGAAATTGGAAGTGACGATAGTGCCTTATTTGATATAACAAGAAAAATGGAGGAAGCTGGAGGTAGTAGGGATCAGTCGAGGACGGAATCAGGAGAAGCTGGAAATGAAGTAATTTTGAGAATGCTAGAAAGGATGAATGAAGAATCGAATAAGAAATTTGACCAATTGAGTCAGGTACTAGGGGATAAAATAGAAATATCGACGAAAGAATTTTCCGATTTTAAAAATAGCTTGACGGTAAAAATGGGGGAAGTGGAAAATCGGGTAGATAAAAATGAACGTGATATTAGAGGTTTAAATCTGGAAATGGGACAATTAAGGACAGATGTAAGGATTTTTTGTGAGGACGAGATTAATGCTAAAATGACTGAGGTAACGGACTCGTGTAAGGATCAGTTAGGACGGGTAGAAAGAGAAGTGACCGGGATTAAGCACAATGTAGTGACTTTAATGGGGGATGGTCCAAGGTTTGTAACAGGTAATGTGTCTTTAGAGCAACAGATGAAATTTTATGGGGATAGTAGGGTAAACCCGCAAATATTCATTAACAATATTAGAGGTTTAATAAGTAATTTATACGATGAACAGGCAAAATTAAATGTTGTAAAAGCTTTACTAAAAGACCATGCTGAAGCTTGGTATAATTTAATAGAACAAGAAATTGACACCTACACGGACTTTCAGGAAAGATTTTTGAAACATTACTGGAGTGACCACAGACAAGACCAGGTACAAGACGATTTGATCACGGGTAAATTTAAAGGAGAATTTAGGAGCATTATTAGATTCAGTAGCTGAGGCAAGTTTGGTATCGGAGGAATTCGTCGATGAAATTAAAAATAAAGTGCGTGACAGGATAATGCCAATAAAGAGAAGTCACCTGGTTGCGCCGAATAAAAAACGATTTGCTGTTGTAAATAGCGTGGTTATTTAAAAAAGTAGAGTTAGGTTCAGTAAGCTGTGAACAAGAATTTATAATTGTTTCTGGGTTAAAGTTTAAAGGGATATTAGGGGTCGATTGCATGATGAAGTTAGGGGTTATAATAGATATGGAGAGGTAAATAGTTAGGATTGGGGATAGGATATTGCCCTGGAAGGCAAGTTATGATGTCACAGAATATGACATGGGGTTATGTATAAATAGTATAGAGGGAGATGATGAAGAAGTGAGAGAGATCGACTCAGGGGAATATAGTGAGGAAAAGTTAGATGAGGTACAAGTAATAGTGAAAGAAGAAGCTGAACAAGTAGAAGTAGAGTCAGGCGCAGCGTTAATAGTGGATAACGAGTCAGAATTAAGGAAGATAGAAGTAAAAATAGCATTATGTGACACACAAGAAGTAAATATAGGCATAAGTGAGTTAAGGGGCAAAGATAATTTTGGTAATTTGAATTTGAATTTAAAAGATTTTTGTGAATTGAATATTGTACATGAAGGGTCTAGAAGAGGTGAAAAGTTTTGTATACAGGGGAAAGATAAAGATGTAGAGGTAGTATCGTTTGGTTTGTCCACAGAAAAAGAAAGTATAATAAATGAGGAACAGATAAGTATAGAAATAGAAGAAGAAGAAATAGGGATGAATAGTATTAGGATGGTAAGAAGAAAGACTTGGAGGATTAAGACGAGAGTTAGATTTAAATAAGAAGATGAAGTGTAATGACAAAATGGATAGATATAGGTGAATTTTAGTGTAGAAGTTGAATAGTTAAAGATAGAAATAGGTATATAGAAAAGTAGATGTAGGAATAGGACAAATAAGAATAGGTGTATATAGAAACGTAGAGATAGGTGTATAATAGAGTAAAATTTGAATAGATAGGTATAGAATAGGTGTATATAGAAAAGTAGAAGTAAGGGTTTATAGAAAATAAGACTAGGAATAGGATAAATATTGGAGATAGTTAGATGTAGATATAGAATTAGGTAGGTATAGTTAGGATAAGAATAGATAGTGATAATAGGTAGGGTTAAAAGATATGAGAAGGGAAGATAAAGAGAAAAGTACAAAAGAAGTACGTAAAGAGTCAATAAAGGACTAAAGAGTGAAATAAAAGAAGAAAATACAATGAAATAAGAGGGTAAAGAGTTAATAAAAGATAGAAATAGTTCGGTAAAAGGTAGCGATAGTTGTGAATAGGTAATTAGGAATAGAGATAGGTGTAGATAGATAGAAATAATTAGAGATAGGTGTAGAAAGGTGTAGATATAGAATTAGGTAGGTATAGTTAGGATAAGAATAGATAGTGATAATAGGTAAGGTTAAAAGATATGAGAAGGGAAGATAAAGAGAAAAGTACAAAAAAAGTACGTAAAGAGTCAATAAAGGACTAAAGGGTGAAATAAAAGAAGAAAATACAATGAAATAAGAGGGTAAAGAGTTAATAAAAGATAGAAATAGTTAGGTAAAAGGTAGCGATAGTTGTGAATAGGTAATTAGGAATAGAGATAGGTGTAGATAGATAGAAATAATTAGAGATAGGTGTAGAAAGAGATAGAAATAGGTAGATTAGATAAATAGGTGTAGGTAGTGTTAGGTGAGTAGATAGGTGTATAAAAATAGCAGGTAAGATGAAATTATAGTGTAGGTATTTAAATTCAGAAAAACCAAGAAGGTTTTTTTTTAGAATTGAAATAGGGGGATTATGTAGTGGTTTTAAAAGGTTAAATTAACTATAAACAAAGCAATTTGAAACACCCTGTATAGAGGAAACAACCAGAATTTACGTGCGAAATTTATTTCATTTAGTTCATTTTAAAGTAACAAGTATCAACAAAAATTTACAATTAATGAATAAAATTTAGTTAGGTTCGTAAAGAAAATAAATTTTAGAAGCCAATGCAATTTATTTATTAAATTAATGGAGTTTAATTAAACGGGTCATTACGTCTAATACGCATAAAAGCATAAAAAGTCAATAAATCCAAGGCGAATAGCTTTCGTTGTAACAAACAAATATATCGGATGTGTTGAAATACCATGAAAAGAAGCTACTAAAAATGTTATTTAAAGCGTTGGTTAATTAAACACCTGCATGTTTTCTAAATGTCAGGTTCCCCTTATTTGTATAGATAACAAGCAAGTTTCAAAGAATATTGGTTAAATGACAGTCAAAAAGTACGTATTCAGTCCACAGTCCACATGAAGTAAATTTGAAACGCGGACAGTAACATCGATTCTCCACCACTCAAACAAGGTTAGAAGGAAGCATATAATATGCATAAGAAAGAGACAGCGTTAATATAGACGGGATTTTTAAGACGTCAATGCATATACTATTGGTCGATATAGTTAGTTGTAGAACAGACAAACACGAGGATATTTGAAGTCGGGTTTATTGGAAAATATCGTAACGACGCGCTAAATTTCGGAGATTTTGAAAACGGTTAAAACAAAATTTGAGGAAGTGTTATTTTAAATTAGATTTTTCACGGGAAGAGCGGCCTAAAGGTGGCATTCGGAATTATATAAATACTCGAAGAGGATTAGCATTTCTCTATATATTAACTTCGCTCTTAGTATTTTCACCGTTTCAGAATACGAGCTTGTAAGTATACATATTTATAAATTAAATAGTACAATGTTGGCCTCATAATTTGATACGCGAATAAGTGACGAGTCTAAAATTTAATATAGGTGCAACATTTTTCTTAAGCAAGCTCGGGAAGTGACATAAAGTAACGTAAATTTAAATTAAATTAAACTGAAGTACGCAATTATGAAAAAAGTGTAATTAATTTGGATGTGGATTTGGATGCGCCGTGAAAACAGAGCAAGCAGCACAACTTAAATGGTGTTCCTCTACAAAGAGCTAGAAGCGGCCAGCAGAGCAGAGCGAAACTACTTTACCGCATCGTCAACGGAGTAGAGATCTTCAAGAATTCCAGGTAACGCTTTAAAATTGTTGTTGTTATAAACTATGAAACTATGAAAATGGTGCGACGTGCGAGAGTGAATTTTGAAGTTATTGGGCATTATTTGCGTATTGAAAATAATTCGTATAACTAACTTTATTATGGTATTTAAATAGAAATCTAAAGGTTTATATAAAGCTTATTAACGTTCCATCAGGAATTTAAAATTTTTATTGTTACGAGTACATGGGTTTTTTGTTTGTTGTAAGAGTATGCGAAGTACAAAAGCATACATTATTCATAATTAACTGAGTTATCATGAGTTCACCATACTTCAGAGTATACAAATTTAAAATAAGTTATAAATAAAGAAAGAAAATAAGGTATTATTCAGGGCCCATTTACTCCGGGTATATTCAATGTGTTTGATGTTTTAAATTAAAATCCAGGACAGTACAAAAATAGGATTTATTGAGGTGTATCTTGATCTCTGAAATGTGGATAATCTTGAATTTTATTTGTAAATAGTGGTAAATAAATATCGTATGATTGTTGTATTATTTTGTGGTTTTATTGAGAGTGTGCGTGAACGATACAGAGTATAATAGTGAATCTAGGTATCCAAGAGGAGGCCCAACTGAGCTAGCCTGGGAACTGAAGAAGAATTAAGTTGATGAAGAGCGGAATCTGGGTAAAAGATTTTTTTTTATTAACTTTTTTTTACTGTGTGCAATTTTCGATTTTGTATAAATAAAAATAAATTAATTTTCGAATCTACTGAGATTATTCTGAGTGTTCCACGGCAATATATATATATATATATATATATATATATATATATATATATTTATTATATATAACCAACCTATTGGAAATCATGAAAGGACGTGTAGGATGTCATGGATAGACAAAGTTAATAATAAAGAGGTACTAGAAATAATAGGGAAAGACGGAAAAATGTGGAAAAGAGAAAAAATATAAGACATAGAATGAATAAATAAGCGAGATAAGATGATAGGACACATATTAAGGCATAAAGGAATAGTGCAGGATATATTACAAGCAGAGAGTGGAAAAAAAGAGGTAGAGGTAGATCTAGATTAGACTATTGCAGACAGATAGTGAAAATGTAGGCTGTGGAAATTTTACTGAATTGTGTAGGTTAGCTCAGAATAGGAAACAATGGAAATACGCGTCCAACTAGTTGCAGGGCTGAAAACCCAATGATGATGAATTCAATTCTTTTAATTTACACACTGTATAAGATGTAAGCTTACCACCAACATCGTTTCCCTAACATTGTAAAATCTAATTAAACGTTTTTCTATATTCTTGTTTTTAAACTAGCAAATCTTATCATTGTATACATTTGTATGGCTTTGCTGATGTCTACGAAACAATCTAATAACTAGAAACATATTTTCCTTTCTTTACTGAACTTAAAATATTGCCTCAAATATTTTTTTACATAATACTTTTAACCTCAATTTGAAAGCATTTTCCTTAATAATGGTAAGTGCCGTTCATTGCGCGTTCTAAATGTTTGGCAATGACACTTGTTACGTTTTATTTTAAAGCCTTCGAAAATTCAATTTGTTGGTTTGCAAATTAGGGACTATGTTTTAATATTTGTAAAAATCCCCGTTTAAATAGTGCAATTCCGTTGATGTTGTGAAACCCCGGAATTCGAAACGTTCACACGGATCTCGGCGCCAGTTGCTTATCTTTGAAAATGGTGTCACTGACGTAGGGTTCTGGCGTGAGAAGTAGTTTATCTTTCCACGAACACAGGCGGAAGTAGGTTAGAGAAGACATTTAAGTTGAGGACCACCGATTAGTTTGGGAGATTCTATCGTACCACCACATCTACCTTATCGATAAAATTATCGTACCGTTTTCGGGCAGTGCTGACGCGAGTGCTTTCGTCCCCACCAATTTTGGGAAGCATTATCGGTAGAAGCAGCGACTCCAACAACTCAACAGAACTAAGCAGAATGGACCGCTCCTCAGAGATCACCAACATCTAATAATACTCCAGGGTAAGTGTTTGTAATAACTTTAGTTTATTTGCCCGGGGATTTATTGAAAGGGTTGAGTGTTTTACACTATTAAATTTTTCTCATTTTTACGGAGGAAAAAAGGAGTTTGATGCAGGTATTGCGAAAGTTCCTCGGGTTGATGACGCAGTTAAGTGTTCTCATAGCTGAGTCGACAAGAGATACTTAGGATAGGGTTCTAATATCCTGTACTGGACCAAGGAAACTTGTAGTTCCAACCGGAAATCTAACTCATTTTTAGAATATTTTAACTGAAGGCAGGAAAATAGGAACACTAAGCGGCGGCCAAAGCCCGGGATGAGTCCTACAAACCCTCGTTACAGTACGCTGCCAAAAATAAATAATAAATATCACGCTGTAGAACATCCATCCTTTGCTAAATAGCCTAAAGACAGCAAATTTGTATCGGTGTTAGTCAAAACTGATTCCTAGAAAAGTGGATATTTTGTTACATTTTTATATCTTAAAAAGTTTACTATGTGCCATTATTTTTTGCGCTCCAAACAATAAAGCATCCCAGACCAATGCTTTTCCTTTGCTTACCGGTTAAAGCTACCCTTGGCAACACTAGTCACAACTACTGTTATTCTTTAATATCAGAAGAATAGAATAGAATTTGATCTAAGGTGCCATTTGTAAGTTAGTCGACATTTTCCGCGACCGTATTATCAAATTGGGGCAAATCTATTGATAGACTTGTTCGACAACGCCTGGGTTTAGACTGTACTAAAGCATGTAATTATGTATAAATTTCCTCTTAAAGTATGTCAAAATAGGACCATCTTATTAATTAAAGCTTAAAACTTTTTCATCGTACTACGAAATAAAGTTCAAAGAAATTAAAATCGTATTAAACATTAAAGGCAAATTATGTAAAGCCTCCCTTAATTCTAATTTCTGAAATCAATAACTAAATATCGCAAGTTTCAGCGCTGAGCGTATAATTAAAAGCTTTTATTAAGAACGTAGTAGCGTTAATTGTAGCATCTTTAATGAAGCTATCTAAGATCTGAGAACAAGCAAATATGTAATTTAATAGCGATTCTAATGTAATAAAGTCACAGTTGAGACGTT
The DNA here is from genome assembly GCA_036346225.1 of Platerodrilus igneus. Classification (NCBI taxonomy): domain Eukaryota; kingdom Metazoa; phylum Arthropoda; class Insecta; order Coleoptera; family Lycidae; genus Platerodrilus; species Platerodrilus igneus. The sequence continues at coordinate 9,428,979 of JARFIW010001325.1, read as the reverse complement.
AAGCCTTTCCATTATTATAAAGTTACCTCCACCAATTTCAATAACTTTCGGTCAGCATTGTACTGCTAGCTAACAATAGTCCGTTATTGTATTTCTACATAAACAATAGCTTTTGTGTATATGACATTTTCCATTTCCTGTCCAAAGAATTCTAATGAACCAACTGCGCTTATAAAGTAGCCGTACCAGGCAGTCCAATTTTTTGCCGTATTGTAATTTTAGCAGGTTACTATAATCTTTTGTTCCAGACGCTACAAATAATGCAATATCGCATTCCAATTAGCTTTTCACTCGTGGCTTATGCACTTGGATTGTGGAGCTGAAATATTCAATTATTAAAGAGATTCTATACTAACAGTAGAAAATTAGTTGGCTTACTGTAATTGGTTTTTACTGCATGCGTTCTATATGAAGTTCAAATTATATATTCCGTAAAAAATGACAAGAAACCTGCAGTGTAACCTTTTCTGACCTAAACTTTTTCAGTAACAAAATAATCCCTCATTTCAAGTTATTTTATCATTAGGTCTAAATAAACAGGAATCTCAAACTTATTATTTATGAAAAATACATTTGACGTGCGAATTGTGAAACGATACCAAATGACGTCGCTGTCAATAGGACGCGGCTATAGAAAGAAAACAAACAATAATCGTTTTACTTTCTTATGCCATAATTTACTTTTTAAAGTAACTAAAGATATTTAAATATTACAAAATAAATAAAATTGTACCAATTAAAAATCAATTTAATGATACAACAAAATTTAATACATTTGCGTTACTTTGTATACCAATAGAAGAAGAAAAAAGAAATTAATTTTTATAAAGAGTATAAATGCGGACATACCCTGTATATTTAGATTTTACGAAATATAAGGTTAATTAATCGTAGCACTTCAATTTTTGGTTTCTTTTAAGGTAATTCGGATGACAAAGCTATAACTCCAAAAAAGCTATAACATTATTTGTTTTATATACATTATAGCGCAAATAATTCAGGACAATGGCTTATTTAAAAACCGCAAATAAAAACCGAGTAACAAAGGCGCAGGCTATGGGATAATTACTATAGACAGTTGTGGACGAACACATTAATTGCAACAGTAATTTTGTTGTAATGTCATCGCGTTATTTTAGATAAGCAAACTTGATTGATCAGAAGTTTGTAACGTGTTGACGATAGGTTAGATAAAAACCGGAATCAAAAAGTGAAAAATTAATTTTAAAACGACAAAATTAATATTTATTCAAATAAGCAAGTCACCGATTACCTACTTAACACTGGCGCATCTTCTAAGAAAGTATCACACCCAATGCTAAATAAGGAAGTTGGTCAATGGAAATTAATACGTTTCCTACTACATAGTATGAATAACTTTGTCTAGCATTGGAAAAGTAATTCGAGCATAGTGAACGAAGATTAATGTAAATTGTTAGTTATTTTGCAAAAAGAAAAGCCAGTGACCGGTTTCACTGCTATTGCAGCTCGTACACTGGCGCATTTTTATTGGAAAAGCAACCAACAAAATTCTTGAATTGTACACAAATCAAGGTGTATTAATAAGTACAAAATGTTTCTCATGCGCTCTCTATACTCGAATGTAAATAACTAACTATCGGTGACTTTCTCAGGTCTCCAATGTGATAGTATAGATGGCATTCTAGACAAAATTTTAGTAACTAGTCATAGACAAGATGAAAATAAACAAGTGACTGATTACCTACATCCAATGCTATGTGAGGGGGATGGTCAGCGTTAAGTAGATAATCGGTCACTTTTTTATTTTCATTTTGTCTTTGACTAATAATTAAAATTTTGTTTGGCAATTCCATCTATACTATCACGTCGGAGACTTGAAAGTCACCGACAGTTAGTTGTTTACATTCAAGTATAGAGGGCGCATTAAAAACGTTGTGTACTTATTAATACACAATGATTTCTGTTTAATTCAAGACTTGGTCAGTTATTTTGCAAATAGAAATGTGCCAGTCTGATGAGCTGCAACAATAGCAAAACCGGCCACTGGCTTTCTTTTTTGCAAAATCACCAACAATTTAAATTAATTTTTGTTTAGTATATTCGAATTACTTTCCCAATGGTAGACAAAATTGTTCATGCTAATATTAATGCCCTCTGCATATTTTAATTCCATATATAATAGTGTACAGTAAGCAACATTTTATTTTTGTTAGGAACGTATTGGAACGGAACTTAGGTTCATAAATTATTTTAAACCGTAAAAGAGTAAACAAAATATTTAAAACGATAAATCTTTATAACAAAATCATATCATTTTAAGGAAACTTTTAAAATAAAGTAGTAAATATCCGTCGAACTATTAATAAGCATGCTTCATATAATATGATAGAGCTTTTTACAGATTTAATCAAATGGAGTAGAATTAATGTTACATAGTTACAATGCTAAGTAAACTTCAAACCGTAACAAAAACATATTCATCTTGTTTAGTAATTATTTAAAAACACAGCGCTTTGTTAACAAAATTTGCAAATATCAGGTTGCAGATAGTTAATCATCCAATACAATACAACAATACAATGTCATCATCATTAGGTCTTCAGTCTTAAAACTGGTGAGACGGCTACCCTCATTGGTTCCTAATCTGAAAACCAACAAATTTTTTTGAAATTTGCACAGTCTGCTTATATCACTATCTGCGTGCGATAGACTGATTTAGGTCTACCTCTATTTTCCTATCTGTGCTTGTAATATATCCCGTACTATTCCCCAAAAACCCTTCTATTTCTCCTAATTCTTTTTGTTTTCCACAGATATCTTTTTTCTCTACTATTTCTATAATTTATTTGTTATTAACTTTGTTTTTATGCTATCATCTTCATACATCTGAAACGCAACATTCCAGAAGGTTTCAATCCCTTTCTGCCTGCTTTTCCTACGGCCCCAACTTCATAGACGTATTGTGCTGTGCTCCACACACATGCTCTCAACAATTTTCTTCATGTTTCTATGTTTGTTGTCTTTAAACATAGCCGCTGTTCTTTCTTGTTAAGTAAGCAGCCTGTGGCTGCCAAGTTCGGTCAGCACCTGCACATTTTCCGAATTAATAGTTTTTGAAATATATCATTTTGCATAATCAACATTAGTTGAAAATATTTCACAACAAACACCTGTAGTGGCTTATAATAATCATCAGATTTAAGTGCATTTATTTTATTTTCGTCATTAGGTTTCCCGTCTTAAAACTGGTTGGAAACGCATCTCCACTTATTTATATTCTGAGCTAGCTTATACAATTTCCTGAAATTCCCATAACAGCCTATATATAGCTCGGTTCCTCTTCTACTGTTTTCTAATTATATGCCCTATTTCACCAAAATTCAGTGGTATGTAAGGGGGTTAAGCAACCTGTGGCTGCCAAAATACCCCCCAACACATAGACATTTGCCAAGTTAATACTTTTCCGGTAAATCCTTTCGCACAATTAACATTATTCGAGAATATTGTACAACCAATACTGTAATTGCTTATAATAATTATCATGTATACCTAAAGTTATTTTTTCGTCATTAGTTTTTGGAACTAGTTGGACGCGTACCTCCATTAATTTCTATACTGAGCCAGTCTACACTTTCCATAAAATTCCCACAGCCTACATCTTCCACTATCTGTGTGCAGTAGTCTAATCTAGGTCTACCTCTACTTCTCTTTTTTCCTATCTCTGCTTCTAATATACTCCGCACTATTCCCTCATGTCTTAGTATGTGGCTCATCATCCTATTTTTTACTGTTTTCCACATATTTCTTTCTTCTCCTACCATTTCTAGTACCTCTTTGTTCTTTACTTTGTCTGTCCACAATATCTTCATCATACGTTGTAGCATCACATTTTAAAGGCTTCTACCTTTTTCTTGTCCGCTTCTCCTACTGTGCAGGCTTTACAGCCCTACAGTGCTGTGCTCCACACATATGTTATAAGCAATCTTTTCTTTGTTTCTATGTTTGTTGTTTTTGAACACAGTAGTTGCTTTTTCTTGTTAAATGTAGCACAACCTTGAATCACTCTTGGTTCTATATCTTTTGCGCTTATTCCATCTTGCGTTATTTGGCTTCTTAGGTAATAGAAATACTTAACCTCTGGTAAGTTCTCATTACCTATTTGTATTCTTGTTTTGATTTATTTTCCCCTCCTTTGCATACTAGCACTTTATTTTTTTTTTAATTTTCATACCGTATCTCTCTGTTAGAACTGTTTCTATTTCATTAAGAGCAGTTTCTAACTCTTCTTTGCTAGATGCTAATACCGCTATATCATCTGCAAATCTAGGCATATCAATTTTTGTTCCTGCATAGTAATTACAAATGTCTTCCTCAATTTGACGGTATTTTTTACCTCTTTAATGTACAAGTTAAAAAAATTAATGAGATAGGGCACATTTCTGTCTCGCGCCTTTCCTAATATTTACTTCTCCGCGTTCCTGCTTTAATTCTATTACCGCTGTTTGCTCATTGAATAGGCTATGTACTATCCGTCTATTCTTAAAACTCATTCCAATCTTTTTGAGTATTTTGAACATGTTTTTCCATTTTACATTGGCGAATGCTTTTTCTGGATCTAGAAACCTTATATACACGCTTTCCCCTTTTTCTATTTTCTCTATTTCACCCTGAAAGCAATACAGTGCATTCATTAATAGTGCTGAAAACATTTTCACGCGAAGCTAATTTAAGTAAAACAAAGAAGTTCGTGCTCAGAAAATGCCAGATAGTGGCATAAACCCCACTGAACGTAAAAAGAAGTGGAAAGTAAATGACAGTAGTTACATCTAACAGAAAAATTAACAAATTAAGTAATCGCAAACAAGAAGTAGCCCCTAGGAAAACCTGTACTGTTGAAGGTCAAAACGAGAAGAAAGTAGAAGTGGAAAAGGAACACAGTTTCAAGCAAAGGATATGGCTTCCCGTAAGGAGAAATACGCGACGTGCAGCTTAGTTTGTTGAATTAGGCTTGCACAGGCAGTGTGGATTTCAGTTCACGGGTTTATAAAAGTAATGTCGTTATATCCGGTTAAAGAGGTGTGTTAGAATCTGGAGAGGCACCCCTCTAATAATCTGGAATTTTTTGTAGTGTGTTAAGGGAGCTGCGACAGTTTGATAACCCAATTAATTTTAGCAAGGAAGAGTAATGCTGTTGGACGTTCTGAAATTAAACAGTGGGTAGAATAAGTTTTATGTTTAGGTTCAATAACTATACTCATGCGGTTTTAAAATGTCAACTGCATTTAAGTAATAGGGACTTAATCGAAGTGAAGGTGTTTGTTTTGTTAGACGAAAAGAGCGGCGGATTTGGTGTATACTGATTTTAAGTGTCACTTGTATTAGTGAAATTATTATTGCTAAAAGAGGAAAAATTTAGTATTTTGAAATAGACCACAAAATGATATTTCAAAAAAGTTGGTATTCTATCGTTTTCTATGTTTGTTATTAACGACATTTCAAGAAATTAGAATTTTTAGAGACACGGGGAAATTTGAAGTGACAGTACTATCAATTAATTTTATTTAATGTTCATTTTTTAGGATTTCTTTTAGTAATGCCTGATCAGAATGAAACTATGAATCTAGGTTTTATACTTGTGATGTCAAATAGCGCTTATCCTAATCTTAATTGACGATATTAAATACTTCAAGCTTTCATCATAAATCTCGATCAGTTTATCAGATTGCAAAAGTACATCCTTTATTTTTAATTAATTAACTTTAGATTAACTCTTTATAGAAAAACTTTCAATCTTCACATTATTTTACAAAACAATGATGCTTCATTCTATAATTGCATTTGATAACTCTGTTTCAAACTACTCAAAACAAATACCTTACATGTCGTAAACATGCAACTCTGCCTTGTCGATGACGTAAAAATAAATCGCTCATGCTACATATTGTTTGGCTTAGGAAAGAATGAATTATGAATCGCCAAATACTAAATCTCAATTCTTAAAAGTTACTTGCTTTTGGAAAAAATTACCCTCATTATTATTTATATCCGGTTTATATACAAAAAATATTTCTATACGTCATTTTCGAAATCCTTCCGGATCAACTGAAAAAATTAGTCACGGCTGATGCAAGGATTTACACAGCTTTCGCATTTCAATGATCTAATTAGTATCAATTGTCGTAATTTATGTTGATCGTAAAGCGAATTGTTTATCTTTATCTAACGTACGAGGTTAGTGATCGCGTTTCATTCCTTCTTATTGAAATACATAGAGCAATTGAACTGGCTTACCTGATCCTTTATAGCATTATAATGGCCGCCCGAGATTCTTGAATAGGGCGTTTATTTAATAATTAACTTATACAATATTTCTTAGTAATTGATGACGTATTTATCTATTAATAGAGTACCCGAAAATTCTAGAATAGTTTTATTTAAAAATTCTTAAATGAATTTAAATGTTATCTACACACGCAAATGTCAATTTAATATTTTGAAAGTACATCATTAATTTATGCTTTGCCAATGCAATAAGATTTGCATGAATTTGTATTCTTAACAGTGTACGGATGTATATTTATAAAAGATAACTAAAATCTAAGTTATTTCTAGTACTTTTAATTAACGAGAGTTTTCGTTCTCGAGCTTTATGAATTGATATTATTTATATGCGGATATTTTACACACAGAAAATTTATTACATAAATAATTATAGCTCGCAATTGCTTTACATCCTAATAAAGTACGGCTCTTAAGGTATCTTTAATAAGAATGAATATTTTTTTAAAATGTACACACGAGTATATGTTTTTTATTTTAATGGTAATAAAAATGAAGCTCTTTTAAAAGTAACGATTAATCAACACAAGGTATCTCACTCGGCTAAAAAAAATTAATTGAAAAATGGGGCTTTTAAGTTTGTTTTTATAATTCGTTTTACGATCTCTGAAATGAATCTAATTACATAATTAAATAAGAACTTCTTTTATGTTTCGTAATAACGCGAGTGCAATGAATGGCTTTGTCTTTTAATGATAATGACGTACGCTTACATTTATACAGGGTAGATTTATTAAATAGTCGGAAATTTTATTTTTTTCTCATTTGTTTCTCTTTGGGTGGATTTTGTTTATAGAATTTGGGTTTCAATGACTTATCGTAACCTCTTTATCACTATTATATATATATATATATATATATATATATATTGCAGTGGATTTCTCTATACCAATTCGACCCCTAGTATCGTTGGACTGTCATAAAATTTTTCTGAAAATTTTTAATAAAAAAATTCTTACAATACCTTTGAAACGCCTCCTTATTTCTGCTCACCCTGGCTAGCTCAGAAATTTGCTTCTTCTTGAATGCCTTCTATCCTAAGTACATTCCTTTCTCACAAACACAATCAAATGAAATTACCACTCAAATAATGCAACAAGACATACAACCTTTTTATTTACAAGTATTAACAAATTTCCATTAGTAAGTAAATATTTACACATTGGTACATACAGTTTGATAAAAAAACTGTTACCATTTCAATCTTTAAATTTTTTAAAATTTTTATTATTTTAAAATATTTCAACAATTTTATTTTAGACGAGTAGATGGACCCGTCGTGCAACCCTAAATTGATTTTTATTCTGGTTTATTTTAAGCTCAGTATAACCCAGTTACTCTAAATGCTTTTAAACTTCGCATTTTTAATAAAATAAAGCTAAAGACCCGTTTACTCCTGAAAAGAACATTTTTCTGTCATTAATAAACATCTTAGATAATCAATATCGATTGTCCTTTACATATACCTTTTTAAAATGAGTTTTTATGGTAAACAAATACACCTCCAATAAGTCAAAACATTCAAGCACAAAATATCAGCACAAATGTTCAAGCAAAAGCAAGAAATTAATTTTCTTTACCTATAGTAAGTTTCGGCCATCGTTACCTCTGAAGATGTATTCCAAAACCCTCGCCGTTGTTTCCATACACTTCGTGATTATACCTGGATCTAACTTATGTCCACTAGCTATCTAAATCTCTGCCACCTTTAGTATTTCTACCCTGATAATTGTCTCGACCAAGCTTAACCTTCCATAACCACTACACTTCACGCATACTTGTTTCTAACTTTTCGATTCGCTTACCTCAGGTACCACCCTATCATTGATTGTATCGTGTAGTAACAGCACCTTTGATAAGCTAGCACCCACTTGTGCAAATCACACTTTTAATATATTTTTGGTATGATACTAACAGCTTTTTCACACTTTTCAATACCAATTTTATTGCTACAATGGATAGTTCATTAAGTGTCCTTTCATTTTTGTTAAGCATTCCCTATACCTAAATCCATTACTTTCTGAGATATTTTTGATCTTCTTCAAATTTTATGAATGTTTTTAATTTACATAACTAAAAATAACTTACTATTGGAGAATATTATAAAACAATTAATATATTTTGATTAACAATTAACTAAACTTATCCAATAACAATTTTCACTAAAGATATAACAACCTACAATAATACGCTATCAACAGAATTCTGCCAGATCAACAATATGCATTTTATAGAAAATGTTAAAGCAGGAAATCAGGCAGGCTTTGAAAAAAATAACTATTACATGTAAAGTGTCATTTAGGTTTACTAATTGTAGTGTGTTGTCAATTAATGGGATATCTCTCTTGGTATATTCTTGATGCAAGTAGGATATTTTTTAAACTTTCTCCCAATACCCAAATCATATTTATTTGTTCTTCCACTGTAAAATTCATTATGAAAACTCCTTCAAAGATTACATTTAAAACAGAACTGATAATGTGTTAAATGACAACACACTACAATTAATAAACCTAAATGACATCTTAATTGTAATTGTTATTTTTTTCAAAGCCTGCCTGATTTCCTGTTTGAACATTTTCTATAAAATGCATATTGTTGATCTGGCAGAATTCTGTAGATAGCGTATTATTGTAGGTTGTTATATCTTTAGTGAGGATTGTTATTGGATAAGTGTAGTTGATTGTTAATCAATATGTATTAATTGTTTTATAATATTCTCCAATAGTAAGTTATTTTTAGTTATATAAAATAAAAACATTCATAAAATTTGAAGAAAATAAAAAATATCTCAGAAATTAATGGATTTAGGTATAGGGAATGCTTAACAAAAATGAAAGGACACTTAATGAGCTATCCACTGTAGCAATAAAATTGGTAGGGTGCCATTTAAAAAAAAAATTTTTAATTGCATTTTGCGAAACCTAACACACCCTGTATAATGTGAAGTAATGGATTTAGGTATAGGGAATGCTTAACAAAAATGAAAGGACACTTAATGAACTATCCATTGTAGCAATAAAATTGGTAGAGTGCCAATTAAAAAAAAATTTAAAAATTGCATTTTGCGAAACTTGACACGCCCTGTATAATGTGAAGAAATTTCAAAAAAGTGATAATTACAAATATACTATGGTATATGGTAAAATTTTCTGCATTTTGAAAATTTTCATAAGTTGTCTATTAGTTCAGTGACAATGTATCTAATCGGGGTCATTTTTTCTAAAAACAGTTGAATATCTCAAAAACTAAAAAGAATAGACAAATACAATTTAATATCAAATTAAAGTTCTTTTTATGGGCTTTTCAAAAATGTAATAATATATAGGGTATTCCATTTAAAAAAATATAAGTTTAATATGCCCTGGAATTATGAAACACCCTGTATGCTTCCAAATATTTTTAAAATGTGCACTTTAGGCATACCTAATATGCCTCCAAATTTGGTTTACGTAGCTTCTATAATAACGGAGTTATTGACCGTTGCCACACTAACAACTCACCCCGTATATATATAGAATGCTGTGAATCCTACAAAAAGCTATTCATTAACTCAACTGTTCCGTTGACTTTCTTCTGTTCATCGCCTCGGCTGCTCCCCTAGATAAACCTTCATCCTCATTCATAAAAAAAAACAAACACATTCCTACCACAAACATCACCGTTAACTCTATTTACATCAATATTCACAATACATTAAAATTTCAAAATTAAAAATTCAGCATAAATTTCAGTATCAGAAAATTTCAAGATTTAAATTTGTTATCATTTTAATGTGCATCCAAAATTAAAGTCCTTGTAGGATGCCTCCTAATTAATATAACAATATATGCAGACCTGAGTCTGAGTACAAAGGGAGCATCTACCACCCCTTTACGTTAATTAACCAGGTTCGTCTAATTGAGCTCAAAGACATACCCAATTTTCATCAAGAACATAAATACTAAATACTCCTTTCGACTTAAACAAGAAAATTTCACCTTAAAATTAAAAATTTGTTGTTAGTACAACTTCATTACTGTCCATTTTAAGTAAATAAATTATAAAGTTATTCAACACACACGAAAACATCAAAGTTCAAACAAAATAGTATAATTTACCTGAAGGTTACTGCACTCGTAGCTTCAATGTACCTCGTCCCTTTTGTTAATCACACCATTCCAACTGGGTTATATTTACGGCTTCTGATCCTCAACGCTTTTAAAATTTCTCCACCACCATTCATCTAAAGTTGCTTCAGGGCTTTTCTGGAACTCATCTGTGTATATCTGACCCTTGTTTTGTGGATCCAGACACGTTTATGAACCATTTAATTATTAACACCCCCGAAAAATAGCAAAGAAATTCATGCTTCTTTCACCAATATACGCCAAAACAGCCTACTTTTGTGTATTCATTTGTCGTTGCAAATTTTGACTAATTAGTACAGTGATACTAACTTTATTACCTTGTATCTTCTTTTCTAAGTGCACTAAAGGACATTCATTGTAGCACGTAAAGAACAAACTGTTTTAAATCACCAAAATATACGAGCAAACTGTTTAAATTATTCTATCAAACTCGGAAAACTAAAAAGCACTGTTTAACGCATTGAATCAAGTCGAAAATCTAAGAGGGCTTGTTCATATTAACCTGGGAATATATAGCGGTTAGCCTGTCTGTCGGTCTGTTCCCCAAAACGGACAATTCTTCAGAATTTCGCATGCTAGGTTCCCATTCCGCAGCCCGGCATGCGATTTTTACGAAATTTGCACTCGCATCAGTTAAATCTCAGAAAATTTCCACACGGCACGCAACGTCTGAGAATACCTAATTAAATTTTATACAGTAATCGTTATTTTTACCTCTCAAGTTTGCCTTTTACTTTCAACCAATCGCAATCCAGTGACGTTGCTCCACTCCCGCCTTTTACTATATGTGTCTCGGTCTTGCGCATATTATCTGTCTCTATCTACCCTGTTCTTATTGGTGCAAATTGATATTCTTTATTATCGATTATTTCAGTCCATGTGGACTGTGAAATAACCCACCTTTAGCATTTCTCGTAACTATTAAGCTACGGTTTCTCCAAGATTCTCTGTAACCATTTGTTATCTGCCAAATTTACGCAGAATGAGCCTTTTAAAAATACGCAGGTGTTCAAACATAATACTTCTAAATAACACTTCTACGATTTGCATTTTATTGGGTTTTCACAAGTTTTTATAGATATTATATGTTACTAATGGTTCAATTAACTCCAATTAAAATAATACCCTTTAATTTTTAGTGACTCCTAATCAAATATTAATTATTATCTGTACATTTTGTTTAATACCGGTTACTTAAAATTGAGTTAATTAATATAAATTTTGCACGTAATTTTCTATTTGTTTCTTTACTAGGAATAATTAAATTACACGCAGAGCTTTTTAATACTGCTTCCTCTTTTTTTTTTATAGCAAGCGTCTTGTACATAATTTAACTCCCTTATTTTTAATGAAACGAATGAATTTTTATGCTTCACGGTTTTTTTAATAACGCGTACCTTTTCCCAAAGCTTCTACACGGTGATTAAAATTATTTGATGTGATTATTTAATTTTCTACCCTGGTCTAAATATGAGTATTATATATATATAATTTAGGAGACATTAATACGAAACGAGCATTCTAAATGGCATTGCATATTAAGCAGCTGGAAGAATAAAATTAAATTAAGCAGATACGTGCAGGTACGCTGATACGAGTTACAGACCTTAATTCCATTGGTTGCCAAACCGTAGCTGGAAAGTCCGTTGTACCTCATGGAGAGGGACAGGTAATTACACAATGTGCTGAAACCCCTTAATTATTTTGTACTGAATGGAGAACTTGTCCATGAAGTGTTATTTTTGTATAATAATTTTTTTTATTAGAGATTGGATTCTTTTTCAACAACTATAATTTACAAGTCACAGCGATAAAAATGTATAGCTTTTAAGGGATATTTTATAAAAGTAAGATTTATAAAATCTGTTGTGTAGGTAAGAAGCGGAGAAATATACAGGGTGGTCCGGTTATCATTAGCCAGGGCATTTGAAATATGCAAAATATGAAAAAATTTCATGTAAAAAAGTTTTTGAATGTATTTTCTCTATAAATATAAGACACTAAGTATTTTCATAGCCTACTGTATTTGAGCAATACTATGTCACTTTGGTTTTCTAAATAGAACACCCTGTATAGTTTTTTGAAAAAATATTCTACTTGAAATTGTCTTTACAACAATATGCCACAATCAATGATTTCTATTTTAAGTGCACTAAATACTCAAATAATAGAATTCCAATAGGAAACTGTGATTATTGTTTATTTGCTATATAAATTAATACATTGAAAAATTTGTTAAACATACATTTGAAAATAATAGTTAACAAGAAAACTGATACCCTTAGTAAATATTCAAATTGTCCACCATTACATTCTAAACATTTATTAACTCGAACAAGTAAATTTCTTCTAGCATATTGCTACAAGACCGGGGTAATTGGCAAGCAAGCTGCTCTTATTTTAACAATTAACTCTTCAATATTTCAAAAAGGGGTAGAATTAAAATACACATAGTTTTTTAAAAACCCCCAAACAAAGAAATCGAGAACTGACAGATTAGGTGATCTGGAAGACCACATAATCGGTCCCCTATTACTAATTCAGTTCTGACCAAAATAATTACTTAAATAAATTGTAACATTGAATCTATTATATGGTAAAGCGTAATCGTGCTGAAACCATAGCTTTTGCCTGATAGCTGGAGGAATATCATCTAAGAAATCTTGAAATGGGGTTTGTAAAAACATTAAATATCTATTTGACAGATAATTGTGAATTAAGAACTGAAATACTGCAACGGCATTTGTTAACAGAAACAATCAGACTCCTATTGAAATTCTATTATCTAAGTTTGTTAGCGCTCTTTAATAAGAAATCATTAGTTGTGGCATATTGCCATAAAGACAATTTCAAGTAGAATATTTTTCAAAATAATATATAGGGTGTTCTATTTAAAAAAGTGGCATAGAATTGCTCAAATATCCATAAAAAATACTTAGTGCCTTATATTTGTAAAGAAAATATATTTAAAAAACTTTTTCCCATGAAACTTTTCTATATCTTCCATATTTCAGAAGATATACGCTGGATAATGAAAACCGGACCACCCTGCATATTTGTATGTGTATGTGCGGGCGCGGTTTAGTGCGCGGGCCTTAGCAAAAATATGATTTTGACGTAAATTGCATTTGTGTTTTTAGAGGTATTTTAAAATATTTATAGCATGAAAATTCTGCTTTTTACTTGATCTCACATTTGTAATTGCTATTCCACTGTAAACCACGTGATTTTGCAGTGTACAAGATAAGGAAACATTTTGATTTGACAAACTTCAAATGTAGTAAAAACGAGATATGAAAATTGTCCTTGCATTGTAGCTTGTAATCAGTTTCGCTAAAGGAATGTTAGGACCTCAAACTCATATTAGTTTTTGAAAGTTCTACATAGCTTCTTAAACATTTTCATATGACGACCTCCTTACGTCTAGTAAATTTTAAATGAAGTTGTGAATATCTCATTTGACATTATGGTTTGAACGTGACACGTACCACAATTTTTGCAACCTTTTTTCAAGAGCTTCTCGTGTCTCCAAGAACCGCAACCCATAGGTACAGGCCCTGCTGTACACGATTACGGTGTTTAAATAATGTAACCAACCCTAGCAGCTAAATAGAACATAAGGTATTCTAGTAATTATTTAATGATAATATATTCTATAAATTTGACATATAACATCTGCTACTTTGAATTACGACCAACGCTCTAAATACATTTGATTGAATTCAACCTTTTATTTTGTATAAATTCAGAATTCTAAAAACGCCAGACACATTTTTCTGACAGTAAAGTGATAAAATTTTTAAAGTCATATAATTTGCAAAACTCCTCAGAGACTTAATAATTGGAATAATGTAAAACTCAATAAATTTTTTCTAGAGCTTACTTTAAAATACGTGATACTTCTAAAATTGTTCCAGTCAATCCGCTTTCACATTAACTTCAAACAGACTGAAAGAAAACAACATTACCTTCGTAACAATAAGAAAGATTTTACCAGGACAGCCCTTAATGTTATCAGACAAAACCCATAAAAGCACCTCGTCTTAGACCTTGCTAGTATTTGAAAAATAACATGACATTCAACCGCATAAAGTATGGAAAATGTGAATTTTAGCTGCCATAAAAATTGAAATGAAGGATTGAGAAACCATTACAGAAACTTCAGCGTTAACTATATCGTTTTTTCATTGAGTAACAATTTTTGTGATACGGGATGCCGTATAGAAACTTTATTATGAGCAAAATACGTATTCTTGTTGCAATTTCTTATTTATCACACCCGTGCAAAATCTTATATACAACCGCAGTGAGAAAATTACAGCCTGCATCTGCGAACTGAGTTTGCATACATCTGCTCAATATTACAAATCAGAAGCATTACTTTAAATTCTATGCACATTGTGGAGCCCTTGGCGCTTGCTTTTAAGTAGAAAATGTGAAAAATAGGAATTGTATTTATTCCTCTAATTTTCTAACAATTCTGCATCATACAATTTCAGAACTGACAAAGGATATCTGCAGAAAGTAATGCGCAGTAGCAATGTATAGTTAAACGCACTTTAAAGATCTTTATTATCAAAAATACTTTAAATAAAGGAGTCAGATTTTATTGCTCATTTTTAAAAACTTAATTTGGTTTTTTTTTAAAAAACTTTATTGACTACCTATACAACCTGTAACCTATATAATATACTACAGGTCATTTGTAGTTGCGCAAATTCCTTAGATGTAGCAAGTACAGAAATTTGACTTTTGATGCCTAATAGTTAACACAAAATTTAACTTATTTGTAACTTAGAGTTAAGTGCTCCTTACAAGGGTCCCGACCATCGGCAGCCGGAAATCGGGCTCCTTGGTTGCAGCTTAAAACTAGCTGAGTATGTTTACGGCCATTGGCAGCCGGAAACCAGAAGGCATGCCCCAGGTCCTAAAAGTACTTAAAATTATCCCTACATACTACAGCTGTCTTGCTCTAAAACCCAATACCTGCTACCATGCGGACCGCTATTCATGACGTATCCGCAGGTAACTAGAAATTTTAATGCTTGTAGGGACCCTTCGAAAGCGATTCTAATCTATGGACGCTGCAAATAGTTGATTTTAGGGCCGCTGAACTCTTGCTTTTTAATAAAATGATAACAACGGATCCATATATACAGGTTTATTTACATTGGAAACAATATATTTCTCGGAGCGGATGAACATAACTTGATACACATGCAAGTGCAAAATCCAATCTCGAAGTTAAACAATAACTAATTATGTGCTAATGTACTTACAATAACATACGGATGGCACAAAGGGTTTTTACTGGAGGTTTCAAATTTGCACTTACTAATTTATTTTAAACATAGTGAAACGTATACTGGCGCGGTAGCTTCAGCACTGGGGAGCGGAGAGTTCTTTAAGGGTTCAAACGTGAAAGAATGTGCCTGCACAAAGATAAACGAGGGTAAGAAATGTGTAGCGATGCCGCATGATGTACAGCAGGTACTTTGTTATTGAAACGAAACGGTTGGAGGTAGAGAAAGATGAATTTAAATGTTAAATGTAGGAATGAAATTCCAACAATACCCATTACCCATTTCCCATTACCGCATCCGGGGTTTGCGACCATCGGCAGCCGGAAATCGGAACTCCCAGATGCAGTGGCCATTCCTGGGACATTTCCCGGCCATCGGCAGCCGGAAACCAGAAGACATGCCCTCGGTCCTAAAAGTACTTAAAATTATCCCTACATACTATTGTTATCCTTGCCCTAAAACCCAATAGCCATTATCCATTCGCCATTACCGCATTCGGGAATCCCGACCATCGACAGCCGGAAATTGGAACCCCTAGACTCAGTGGCCGTTCCTGGGATATGGCCCGGTCATTGGCAGCCGGAAACCGGGTTTCCTGCCCCAGGTCCCAAGACTGGTCCTATTGCGCACTAATGTGTGTTCATGTGTGTGTGTGAATGTGCGCGTGTGTGCGTGTGTGTGCGTGTGTGTGCGTGTGTGCGTATGTGTGCGTGTATGTTTGTGTATGTACGTGTGTGTACATGTGTGCACGTGTGTGTGCGTGTGTGCGTGTGTGTGCGTGTGTGCCTGTGTGCGTGTGTGTGTGTGTGAAGTGAGTGTGTGTGTGTGAAAGTATGTGTATATGTGTGTATGTAGGAATTTTGTATTATGTAGTTCTTCGCTCTTCTTTTGTCGCTCCTTAATGCCCTTTTTGTGGGTTTTTGCATTCCTATATATTTGGATTTGGCCAGTATGTTGTCCTTGGTTCTTCCTCTTAACCTAATGTCTTAATCAACTAACTACTTACTACTTATAGAGCTAACTACATCTAGCCGCCACCTTGCAAACTTATATAATCCAATTAACATTCTTATATTTCCTGTATTTATTTGGGTAGTTTGTTGTATCTTTCATTTTATTCCTAGTTTTAAGGAGTTTCCCTGGAATTCATAGAAATTTTCTCATACCTTCGTGCTTTTGCGTTATTGGGTTATAATGTTACTCCCCATTTCTGAGTGTCATTATGTATTTATGTTTTTCGGCTTGTGTAACAATTTTTGCTAGCGAATTCAGTGTGTTAAAGTCTTCCTCGTTTCGAAGTACGTTGCAAACTACTTTGCCTGTTAATTTTTGCATGAGATTGCGTGTCTCTTCCGCGTGTAGTGGATATTTCAGAACTGTATGTTCTGGCGTGCCCTCATTTTCGCATTCATAAAGGTTAGAATCTGTAAGCGTAAATCTCTCTCTGTACGTGTCATACGGGCGATGCTCTGTTAGGAAATGTATCATCCCCTCAGTTGGTTGTAGGTAGGTTAGTTTAAGTTTTTCCTGTATATTTGATATGAATATGACCTTCTACTAGTCTCTACGTTATTCCAGCTTTCAAGCCACAACTCTATGATTTACTGTTTTATTTGTCTTTTGTTGTTATATGTGTTTCCAATTAGTGTAGTCATTTCTGTCGTGTGCGAAGGTGGATCAATAGTGCATCTTGTGAGCTAGTTCTGTATGCGCCCGTGAGCATGATAATTATGATTCCTTGAGTCTGGTTAATCTTTGTTCTGGGTCTTACCAAATTTAGTCTATATGCCCAAACACTTGCAGCGTGTGATATAATTGCTGCGAGCATTGTGTCCATGTATATACGTATATGCCTCAGCAGTAACCTGTGGGCTGTGTTTGCAATTGTGTGCATCGTGGTTTTCGCCCTCGTGGTAATTTCTTCAATATGTCCCCAGAAGTTTTATTTTTCGTCGAGTTGAACTCCGAGGTATGTACTGCTAGCTTTCCTTTTTACCAGTGTGCCCTGGATGTGTAACCTTGGGCCAAATGATAAATTGCCTTTAACTAAGGTAAAGGTGGTTTATGTTGTAGATATTTCTAGCTTGTTTCGATTGCACCAGGTATTTAATATGTGTAGGGCGGTATTTGCGCGAGTTTGTAGTTGAACTCCAGTGTCGTTCTGAACGACTACAGTGATATCGTCCGCGTATGCAGCGACAGACCATACCTCTGCGACGCACAGAGCAGCTACAGAGCCTCGTCCATCGTAATGTCCCAGAGGATCGATCCAGATACCGAGCCTTGTGGACATCCTTTTATTACCTTTTTTCTGATAGATTCTTTGTCGCTTTTGACTTCCACATATCTGTCTTGACAGTAGCTCCTTAGTGTTTTGTATAGGAGTTTAGGGCATTAAATATTTTGTAATCTTCTTAAGAGTGCTGACCACCAGATGTTGTTGAAAGCGCCTTTGATAACATATTTTGCGGGAGTTTTTCTGATGGCCACCATGGCGTGTTTAATGGTGTCTTCCGTTGCTTTGCCCTTTCAAAATCCGTATTGGTTCCCGATCTCCCCTGTTAGCTCTCTATGTGCGTTTAGTCTACTGTTTATAAGGCGCTCATATGTTTTCCCGATTGTATTTAAGAGACATTTGGGCCCATACGAATCTGGTTTGGTGGCATCTTTTTCATTCCCTTTGTATAGGATTGCAAGACTACCAAGTTTCCAGGGGTTCGAGAACTTGCATTGTCGTAGGCAATCGTTAAGTAATGGTGTTAGTGCTGTTGTTAAAGGTTCCACTAAGGCCTGGAGCACCTCCATGTGTATACCATCCGGGCCAGGTGCCCGTTTTCTTTTGTCTTCCAGGATGGCGGTTGTGACTTCTCTTTATGTATACTCTTCAATTTCGTGTATCGTCGGATAGTCTGTGCCAATCACGGTTCTCTGGGATGTATGTTCAGGAGTATCCTCATTGGGGTTGTCGTCGGGGAGTAATTCGTCTAACATTGTTTCTAAAGTATCGTTCCATGTTGTAGTAACTACTATTTCGATTTAGCAATACTTCGATGAAAATAGGCACAACTTCTTGGCAATGCGGCACTTTGTTATTTCATATAAAATAAAATTAAAATTTTTTGATACACCTCTCCGTTTTATTCTTGTATTTAAATTAAAAGCCTTTAAAATTAAGGTTTCATTAAATTGTGTATATAAACCTTTATATATACTTACTTTTGTTTTTTTAAGTGTCAAATACTCAATGTATCAATTTTATCAGCACAACTTGTCGTGCGCTTTAGTGACGCTGTACTTGACTAAATACGGGGGGCGTGGGGTAAAGTCATCCCCAAGTCTAGATGGCGACGAGTCCTAATTGTTAGTATGTCCAGTATATGCCCTGGAATTATTTTCATTAGTAGGTTGCATTGTAGTTGGTCTCTGATAATTATTCAGGTGTATTTGTACAATTATTGGTAATTTGTTGTTCGACCGACTACCATACTAGTGTATGCATTTGGCTAAGATTAAATAAATTTTCTACTGCCATCAGTACCTCTAAACACCTTGATTTTTAGAGTTAAGGAATATGTTTTTATTTACAACATAATCAATGCTCTGCTCATTATTTACCGACTGACTAAACCAAAAGCTTATAAATCATTGATAGATAATATTGATAAGAGGGGTTGGAAAGCATTTCAACTAATTCCAAACGTAGGTTCTAGAAGTAAAGGCGAACGAGATTGCAAACTCCATTCTCAACGCTGCACGTGCAAACTGCATAACGAGAAAAAATGGTATTTTTGTGCACTAGCGAATGAATAGGTTTATCTTTAACAGCAGCTGCACTTAAATGTAGGTCTGTCGGTCTGTGTTTATATTACGTTTATGCGTTTGTTAAGCGAATTGCTGGAAGGAAAGGATAGCGTTTTAATCCTGACATCAATTAAATTCAAGTAAATAAGAAATGAATAGGGCGTTGAATTTGTACTAGCAGGGTTGTGGTATTATTTGTATAAAGTTCCGCGTAAAAGTAGGTATAACAATGCCGCGAATGAAATGGTAAAGATTAAAGTAGTTAATAAATTATTGAAGGTGGATACATTAGAAGATGTGATGATTAAACTAGCGGAATGTATGTCTGAAATGAAATAGAGTAATAACCAATTAGCTCAAAACCGAGCGAGAAATATTGAGAGGTCAAGCGACGGCAACACAGGTTATGAAGCTACCATTGAAAACAGTAACAATCGGGGTAATATTTCCTGTGGAAGGATTTGGGTGGATTGAATTTGTCTTTTATGTCGGGGAATTCGTTGCACCCTATGAGATTTCTTAAAAAAATTAAAAATTTTGTCGTGAGTAAAGTTCATCTTCCCACGAACGCAAGCGGAAGTATGTTAATCTCGGTTGGCGGAAAAGTCATTTAAGGCAAAGCCCCCCGATTAGTTCGGCAGATTTTATCGTACCGCTACATCTACCTTACCGACAGACTTACAGTTACGGTGCAGTGCTGACGCAAGTGCGTACATTTCCACTTTCTACCTATCCCATCGTTTCGTCAGTGAAGTCCTAACTGCAGAAGCCGACGCAGCGATTTCAACAACTCAACAGGATAAAGCAGAATGGACCGCACCTGAGACCATAAACATCAAGTAATATTCCAGGGTAAGTGTTTATAATAACTTTATTTCATTTGCCCGGGGATTTACTGAAAAGGTTGAATGTGATAAACTTTTTAAATTTTTGATAAACAATAATCTCAAAGACGTGTTACCTGAGACCGTTAAATTATTATCGTTAGTTCTATGTATTCCGGTCACAACCGCTTCCTGTGAAAAAGTGCATGAGTACCCTAAAACCGATAAAAGCTTATTTGCGTAACACTATGACAAATGAGCGTCTTTTCAATTTGTCCACGTTGGCAATTGAGAAACAACTTGTTAAGACATCTGCTTCACGGCAAGAATTTCATTCAAGAGCTATCGATTTTTACGGGAGGATTTGACACGACGAATTTAAATCTTGTGACAAAAGGGGGAAAATGCCTGTAACAAGGATTAGGGGTTTGATCGCGGCTAGCTAGCGTAGGTCGTGGGGTTTCTTAAGACAAAAAAAGTAAGACTAATAAATATTGACTGTACCAAGTCTGATTCAATACCATATCTGTAATTCTTCACTCTTTGATGTTATCTTATAGGGTGCCAGATTCACCTCTCTAGGAACTCCTATTAAGGGATAATCGCTTTGATATAGCTTTATATACGACCCTTTTGGACAGAAATAGAAAGATTCTAATGATGTACATAAAAAATAAATTATGGAAAATTCACTTTGATAACGTTACCGAATTTAAAGCTCAAAACCCAAAATAATGAATTATCCGCGTGCAATTGCGCTACAAATAAAAGGGTTTTACTATCAAATAATTTTGTCCACAATTTAAATCTGATCCTAGTTTCTAAGATAATATTTATCGTTATCAATTTAATTACTATACGATCAATTTTTAATTAATTTTTCTTTTCTTCTTTTTGTTTTTGACAAAAGCTTTCTTTACATAAAACTTTAACACTTCAATATTATAAATAATGCAACTGAAGTCAAGATCTTAAAAATCTATTTATTGACATTTAAGGAAATTCAAACGACCGTCAAGCGCAAAGAGAATATTTATGGTACTTACAACTTAGTCATATAACCTACTTTTAGTGCACTATTGTCCTAACAAAAATGTATAGCTAGCTTAATAAAATATCTACTAGTTTACTATCATCAATTCAAAAAAATATAGGTACAGTGATTAAACTCACATTCGAGTTCTCTTCTCATAGCTTCTCGAGCTTCTTCTGTCAGAACCTCAGAACGAGATTCAAAATTCGCCCGTTATGTACAAAATTTAGTTTTTATAACCTGATTGAATACGCCTTTTTAATGACGTTTATTTCATAATTTTTCTCAATAGTCAATGGAATCTCACCTCTGTAGTTGGTTGTAACCATTTAAGCAAATATGTACTCCATCGCACAAAGAAACGTGTCCGGTGGTGATTCATGGGTTAGTTATTTTTCCTAGGAATTTTACAGCCAAAACTACTCAGGTGTCTACCATTATGAGTGACATAGTTGTATGATTGATATATGTTTCTTAGTTTACACGGATTGGCATCTGAAAGTTTAGGAATCCTAAAGCTATCTTAATAACTAATCTAGCTTCTACATTGAAATTAGAAATAGGTTGACATACACAATTTTAAAAGTTACTTGTGTCGCCAGAATACATAAAAGACTCGGTCTTGCAAGGTATTAAAACGGTACTTTGTAGCATAAATTGGGCGCCCAACGTGGCTGTCACGAAAAAAACGTAACAGAGATTTTCGCGCCCAACGTGGGGCTCGTTTTTTTTGAGGGGCTCGACTTTTTTTTTGAGGGGCTCGCCTTTTTTTGAGGGGCTCGATTTTTTTTTTGCATTGATTTTTTTTTTATGTATCGGCTCGAAATTATTTTTTCTTCCTTCTCGTTTAGGCTCGCCTTTTTTTTTGAGGGGCACGATTTTTTTTAGAGGGGCTCGACTTTTTTGAGGAGCCCGATTGGTGTATCGGTTCGATTGTTTTTGGTTGCTCTTGATTTTCTAAATTTTTTTATGACCTTGATTTTTTTGGCCTTGATTTTTTTTGTGTATTGTTTCGATTTCTTTTTCTGCCTATATTGGCTGGCTATAATTTTTTTTTGTGGTTTAGTCTTGAATCTTTTTCCTTCGCTATATAGAAATTCCTCAATTGTAATTTTTTTTGTGTGAATTATCGGAGTTGTGTTTTCGCTGGTAATTTGATTCTGGAAAACACTGGCGCCCAAGTTTTTTGTACACCACCTGTTTTTCTCTTTTGTTCACGTCACTTTCGCTACCTCACTCAAACATAATCCTAATGTCCCCGATCTAGATCTGGTTGTATTATACGACTTTTTTTTCCCCATCTTGATACCCCAGTTGAAGCCTTTCGTTACTTCTTCCAGTTTTACGTTTGTCGTTGCCTAGCTTACTTGAGGCTTGACACTTGTGTCTTATGTTGGCTATTGCTGTTGGTTTCCTTCCTCGCTACTTTTCTTTTCTTTTGGTTACTGCGCGCGCGAAACCAATTTCTTGAGGTTGGAAACTGTGCTGTTTCTTTTCTAAAGAGACATCCGTCCTTTGACGACTTTGGCAGCGTGTATGCCTTTACACCTTGGTCCTCTCCGATTGCTACTGCTTACCTATCTTTCCCTGTGGATTTCTTTACTCTTAGTTTTGTCCGACATTTTGATTCTGAACCTCCGGATCCTAAAGGCTCCCTACGGCCGATTCTATTTTGACCCCTACGTGTCGCTGTCCCTAATGACTTGTAACTTTTTTTTTTTTGGCTTATTGGTCTTGTGTTTTCTCTGATAAGCTTGTGTCCGAAAACACTAGCGCCCATTTCGTATTCCTATTTATATTTTGTAGCTAGCCCATCCCGTGACTTTTTCTTCTGGCTAGTTCTACCATTTGTTCACTATTTAACTATTATAGTCGCTTTCTACATCCATTCCCTGAGGTAGGCTTCAGATCTATTTTCTTTCCCTTTAGGGATTTCCACTTGGTCGCTTCTGTAGGTGTGTTAGCCATACTCTGCTTGAGTAATCGTTTCATACGAATCTGTTTTACCTCAGTTGGAAGTATTCTAGATTATGTACTAGCTTGCCTTTGCTCTTTACTTTGTCTTGGTTCTTTCTTTGCTGCACACTTGAGGTTGACAGTTTTGTCGTCTGGTTGGTTTGCTACGAGTTTTCTTCCTCGTTTTTTTCTTTCCTCTTGGTTTCTCCGCGGGAAGCCAAAACTTTTCTTTGAGGGGGAGAACAAAAATGTCCCTTTTGGAGACATCCGTCTTTTGACGATTTTGAAAGTAGCTAAGACCTTTAATCCTCATTGGGTGTTTACTTGATGCTTTCTTTACCTGTTCTGTCGTTGTTGGTTACGATAAATGACTTTGTCTTTTTTTAAAAAAATGTTCTTCTTCTTATACTGGTATTGGTCCTTGGAACCGGATAAAATTTTTTTTTTTGTTTGGTTCCTTGTCTGTCGTTTTTTTCTTTCACCCCGACGTCTTTATTTTGCTAGGGGAATCTGTAACGTGCATTTTTAATAGTTTAACCTTTTCCGCTTTACCAAATTTGTAAATACATTTCTGCAACTACTATCTCTATGTTTTATATTTATTAACTCGTGGGTATTACTTTAAAAGTAGATAAATTGAAGTTTGATTTTCATTAATAAATAAAGTGCAATGAATTGTAAATAGGATTATTCGTACTTATTGAAAATGATAAACCGCTGTAATTAATGAGTAGATATGATTGCTGCATTGATATAAATGTTGTTCCTTATGTGGATATACAAGTCTAGATAAGAGTCGATAAGCGGTTGTAGTAGCGAGGAGTTGTAGTTTGTTCTTCGTTCCGAGATATTACGTTAAAAATACTGTTTCCGTGTGGCTTTACTAATTGTGTTTGGAGTTCTAGTTTGTTCTTTGTTCCTATATGTTAATTACGTTACGTTGTTAGTTTCGTGTTTGGTTTCTAGATATTAATTACGAAAAGATACTGTTTGCTTTTGCTTTGAAGAGAGTGTGGAAAAATGCGATGTTGTTTGTTCAAGCCAAGCTCGTTTTTCACTAAATAAACTGTGATAAAATACAAAGAACGGTATATAATTTGTTATAAAGTGCTTCTAATGTGTATTTAAAGTGGTTTTGGGTATTGGTAATATTTACTCGTTCGGGGTACCCAATGTGAAATCTGCAAAATCGCTCTTTTGATTGTGAACCTATCTTCATTTTTACGAGGTCCTTCTAAATGTCTATGTGGTTGGTGCGAAGTTTGAATTGGTAATCATAACCTATTCAATTATATTCCTAGGTGTTTAATTCTTGTATAATGTTGGACGAAGAACAAAATTCCGTGATCACTGTTGCTCCTACAGAGGTAGAAAGGGCTCCCGATCTTATTCGGATTCCGACGCGTGATAATGTCTGCTGCTAACACCAGTGAAATACGTAGGTGTGATTAGGGTAACGTGTGATAAGTTCCATCAACACCCTCCCAGTAAAGGGTGAAGTGCTTCGTTAGTGCAGGACCTCGTGAATCCCACACTTCAAATGCAAGGAAGCGTTCCTGAAAGAATTTCTGTAAGTTGAACTATTTCCTACTTGTTTTTACATTAAATGCCTGTCCGTTGCTTTGCCATACCTTTGGCGTTCTGAGACCTTTTACCATAGACTTGCATGCTATTTTAAATAAAAGAAAAAAAAAGAGAAAAATCAATACTACTGGACTACTCATATTAATTGTGTTTACCTATTTATATTTTGTTAAAATTTTATCTGCTTTATCTCTAATTGGTGTGTGAGGAAACGTTTTTGCTACTCCCCAATACTACCTCACTTTGTACTAAAGATTTGTTATATTGCTTTTAACGTTGTTATATTATATAGATTATCCCAACAGTTTTTTTTTTATTCTATAAAGTACTGAACAATTTATACTTGATCCGTATGCTATGCTTTTTCTTTGTTTCAGGTTTGCAGGACTAATTTGTTTTTCTTTCAGGTTTACTATTCTAATTTTTCTATTGCAGGTACTGTTACTAATTCCTTACAGCCGCGTACCTTATATGTTGGTCTGCTTTCTACAACCTCCCCTACTCTCCGATTGAGCCCGGTCATTTCTTTGACTTTCTTTGTGTTACGTAGTATAAATTGGGCGCCCAACGTGGCTGTCACGAAAACAACGTAACATGTTCTTATTCCTATACCAACGAAGGTTGATTTAATTTAATAAAATAGGAGATACTCGCGTGACCTTGCTGTAATTATTTGAAAACAAGCAGGTTTATATGTATTGATTTTGGGTAGTTGATACAAATTAACTTAGGAGTGTGACATATTAATAAGATTAAATTACGTATTTGTAATTATTCACAGTAATGTTACAAGATGATTTTGCAAAAGAAAAACGCTGCAAATTGAATTGCTATACAAATTAATTTAGATAAGAGCGTTGTCGTTTTTGCTTTTCACACCCTTATATATTTACTGCACCAAAAATGACCCCCCTCCTGTCCACATCCTTAATTAATTTAGGACAGCTTATCTTAAGTTTAAATTGACTCTTCGCCACTGGGCAATAGCAATTTTTACCGTACAATTGTTATCTCACGCTTTCTGTATAAACTGAATACGCCTTTGCCTTCTACATATTTAATATTTTATGCATTTATTTAAAAATTAATAATTTCACATTACCTTAAAGTTATGTTACGTTTCGATAACAATTAGAGGTTGATTGTCCTGTTTTAACATGTCTGAATATACAAAATATGTTGAATCGCTATTAATTCACACAGATTTGAAGGATACGTCGTTCTTGGCATTATTTGATTTTAACTATATAAGTTTATTCAGCTTAATGTGTCATTAAATTTTTTCTTAAAAGTAAAATTAATACAATTTAAACTTGTATAAGGAAATTAATACAAAGTTGTTTCGTTTTGTCTTTACAGAAGTAAGGTTTTTTCATATTTGTGTAACTGAAGGTGCCTGATCCTTTAGGCAGATTGTAAGATTTCAAACCCAGACAAGATATTATAGCGTAGGCGTGAATATGTAATACAATTCAGTTTTCGTTCACACTTAGTGGATACACCTAGCAGCTTTTGTCTAAAGTTATATTTTGGTATAAATAAAACACTTGATCCATTATCTTTATTTTATATATTTGTTCTAGTCGTGACAGGTTCTTCAAACAGCTTTTCAGAAAACGTAGATGTATTAATCATTATTGATTACCTATGTATGTCAGATCAACTGACAATCACCTCTTTATAGAACAAGTGTCGGATGTCTACTACAACAACCATCCATTTTATTATTAATACAACTTCCGTCCACGGCAATACACGGAAGATTGATGATCTATATGACATCCTTTGGTAAATAATTTACTATTTCCTAAGATTTAATTTAGAAACCTATATATCGTATTTCGTATAACATTCCAAGTTATAAGCTTGAAGCTGTCACTTCTTTTTACAGTACGATTTTTACTAGAGCAGCACAAAGTAGATGCACTTACATTTAGAAAGACAATACTGAAAGCTCTTACATTTTTAGAGAGAAGATAAAATAAAGCGCTTAATCAACACCGAGCTTTTCAATCACCGAACGTAAGATAAGCTAAATTGATTCTTATCTGCAGTTTCAAGCATCACTTGAATGTTTAATGAACCAAAAATCTAATAACGATGGCGTTTCGTGAAGGTGGCTTTGCATTTTCAGTACTTAAAGGTGATTGATATTTGTCTACTGGTACATGCACTGCACGAAGGCTCTGCAAACGAGCTCAATTTTTCATACGATATTCAACAATACAAGCACTGTTCGTTTATACAAGGGCAAACTCCTTTACTTTATTTTGTGTTTTTAGCAATTTGTATCGAAAGTTGAAGCATTACATGTTCCAGATGTAAAAGCAAAGAACTATTTTTCATGTGGCACAAAACGAACATCGTTCATCTAAATATTATACATAGTCTAGCTGAAATTTTCAATAAGGAATTCAGGACGTATATGTCTGCACTAGCTTCTTTTAAAGGTCTTATCTTTTCTGTAAAGAAATATATAACCTATAAAACGAAGAATATAGATACTGTAGTATACGGGTACAATGTCCCAAATACTCGCATATTACTCCGGTGTAACTTTAATAGATCGATCTTTAGCTTTACCCAACTTTTTTTCGATTGTATATATATATATATATATATATATATATATAATTAGTATTATTTCTCGAACGAAAGTAAGTAAACAACTGATTGACTGTGTTACATTTTAATTGTGTTGCCGTAATTAATTTTTAAAAGTTTAACCAAGCTGTATGCCATGAATAAGTGTTGTTTGTTAAGTTTAAATCAGGTTTAAGTCATAGTAATTTATGTAAGTACACAGCTTAACTGTTTGATTTTAATTGTAATAATCTTCATTAAATTTTTCAGTCTATGAAGAAGGCATAAAGTCAATGCCGAAACGTTGAATAAAAATTACAATTTGACGCTGTAGTTTTATCTGGTAGAACGAGTGCATCCCAAGATTTTAATCAAATCAGTTGTTTATATATATATATATATATATATATATATATATATATATATTGCTATGAAATAGCCTCTTTTTAGGGTTTAAGCCCCTACGATGGGTGCCATTAAAATTGATATGATATCGCCCTTTCTTACCCCACGTTGGTCGTTATTAATATTGCTATAAAATGCCTCTACGTTGGTGTGCCCTTAAGATTGCTATGAAATCCCCCCGATTAGACGTACCATTAAAATTGCTTTGATATTTCCCTTTCTATCTGTTGAAATAATTTAAATGAGGCAATCCAAAATTACACAATGTAATGATTGATATATGTACAGTTTTATGTCAATTCAAAAATTAGCCCCCGAATAAATTATACACATTCACCAAATTTAATTTTCCTGAAAGCCATCAAAAATATCTTTGTAATTAATCTAAAGTACCTTTCGAACGATCAAAGATTCTTTCCATATTTTTAAATTCTCAAATGACCTTTTTGTTGACTCTTACAGATATATAATATTTAGCAAATATTAAAATTGAAACAGTCTTTAACTAATAAAAATTTTAAGATCTCTAACCTGTGTTTTCCTTGCTCGTCACGGGAATTGCCTCAGAGTGTATGTGGTTAGCACCCCTTGATTGTTACGGCTCAACTTGCTTCACTTAATTTACCAGAATGATGGATTAGTAGTTGCTTGTATTTTTCCCTTTCGATTTCTGGAGTAACTTTGAGTATCTTCACGTTCATTTTATATTTTCATGTAATAATTTATTTGGACGTAATTTCAGACGTACATTTAAATATGCCTTTAGAGTATTTATCCAGATGGACCTCTTTTTCGGATCTCTATTCAAATACGTTTACTTGCATCTTTATTCAAATACGTTTACTTGGATATTTACTCGAATACGTTTCTTGGATGTTAATTCGAATACTTTTCTTGGATGTTTATTCAAATACGCTTTCTTGGATGTTTACTCGAATATGCTTTCTTGCATCTTTATTCAAATACTTTTCTTGGATGTTTATTCGAATACTTTTCTTGGATCTTTATTCGAAGCCGTTTTACGCGTAAAACGGCCTATTCTTCATTGCACATATTGGCACTTTCAATTTTTTACTTTTAATAAATTACTTACTTTCACTAATTATTACTGGTACGTAATTTTCACTTTAAGTCGACGTGATTCGTGCCTTTTTGAAGATATACTGTTTATTTTCAAGTTTCTATTGTATTTATAAGCTCCACCTTCCAGCGTTTTAATTAGCGCGCATCGCGTGTTTATTGATAGACGTTTGTAGTTTTCGCCTATCTCTGTTGGTATTTTTCAAATTCCCTGGTTTCAATTGTTGTACTCTCATTCAATCTCGCGCATCGACATTCAATTAGCATCTTTTTAGAATTTACAAATATCCATTGCAATTTTGTCGCGTATTTTATAATTGTGTCGTTTATAGTTTAATGCTTATCGAACCGCCTGTTATTTATTGTTTGTTATTTGAAATATGTTGGATTCTTATGTAAATACAATATTCCTTGTCACGTATTTATTTTCTAGTAATGACGTATAAGAATGCGTTTACTTATTCATGCGTTCACATTTTTGAGGATATTCTTAAATATCTAGAATGCCAGTTTATCCATTTTTCCCAATAATGTGTTTATAATGACGCAATTTGTTGCGTTTAAAACCTTACCTTTTACTCGTTTCTATTTAATTCTGGACTTATAAATTTAACTTAAAACATATTACACGACGTACACATTCTTATTTTAGTTAAATATTATCTAATTATTGAAAACGATTTATATGCAGTGTGCTCGCTATTGACCTTTTGTAAAATAGTCGATTTACTCCTATAATTAGTGGAATTATTTGCTTTCTTAACGTTAAAATTATTTATATTTATTCTACGACCCCTATGACTTATTCTACCCTTAAACTACACTCTTATCATAGCATTATATATATATATATATATATATATATATATATATATATATATACATATTAATAGAGAAGAATAATCCACATTTGGAATGCAAATGAATGCTTAATATATATTAATAGTTAGTAAGATGAAATGAAAACCCAACTTTGTATTTAAAGTTGAATTACCATTTCAAATCGAACTAGTAATTGAAAACCACTAAAGAACGGCTACAGCAGGACTTGAACCTACAACCTCTGATTTACCGGATCAGTGCTCTAACCAATTGAGCTATCTAGCCTAATTGTTTAGATGATGTTATACTTAATACTACTGAAGCTTGGCCCTTGTTAACGATTTTCAATTACGTCTTGCATTACGTCTTCAATTACTAGTTCGATTTGAAATGGTAATTCAACTTTAAAATACAAGGTTGGGTTTTCATTTCATCTTAAATATTTATTAATATATATTAAGCATTCATTTGCATTCCAAATGTGGATTATTCTTCTCTATTAATAATAATATAATTACATGTTTGTATTATTCCGAACGTTGCAAAAATGGGATGATCAAGTTATTAGTACATGAATTATGTATATAACTAGATTCAATTTCCTTAAATGCAAGACGTAATTGAAAATCGTTAACAAGGGCCAAGATTTAGTAGTATTAAGTATAACATCATCTAAACAATTAGGCTAGATAGCTCAATTGGTTAGAGCACTGATCCGGTAAATCAGAGGTTGTAGGTTCAAGTCCTGCTGTAGCCGTTCTTTTAGTGGTTTTCAATTACTAGTTCGATTTGAAATGGTAATTCAACTTTAAAATACAAGGTTGGGTTTTCATTTCATCTTAAATAAATATATATACATATATATTGATATGATAACGCCGTACTCGGTGTAAATGGACGTTTTCTATAACTCCACCTCTCTGTGTTTTCTAGTCAAATTTAAGTCTCACTAATTTTACTATTATGCCACAGCTAGCTTTTATTAATCTACACCGAGTGCACAACGTTACGATGATCAATTTCTTTCTTCTCCACCCCTTTATGATTACCTACTTGTTTGAATTATAAAACGAAGTCAATTAATTCCATATAATGAAAAGAAATATTATTTACAAGTTTAAAAAAAATATTAAAATACGCCCTTCAATCAATCAATATTATAAGTATTATTTATCCCCAAAATATATATGCTCTGAAATCAATCTAAAGTCACCAAAAGCTACCTCCTTTTACCAAAGAAACCTAGAACGTTCTAAACCCCTTTATAATATTAGGTACTTTTAACGTATGCAATGTTCGTTGCTGATTTCCTTACACTTTTATATGAATTAAGTAAATTTAGTATTAAAATCTAATTAGAAAAAAATATCTTAAAATTAATTAGATCTGACCTGCTACATTCGTCTATCGCTGCTCTGCTTAATTGAACCCCTCGTTTTCCATAAATTACTTCGTGCTTTTTTCTTTTATTTGCATTGAATTTCGCAACTCAAAATTGTACCAAAATCGTCGACGCCGATTATATTAATCCATTTAAAATATCCCCACAATAGAATTATTATATCTATCCACACATTTGAAATATTATACCATCAATTAGAATTACTTTCACCAAGATTCGAAGCATTCATGCATTTAAATTATTATATCTTATACCATAAATTAGAAATATCCACACCTTCGAAATATTATCAACCAATTAGGAATATCCATGCATTCGGAGTATCCCCACATTAGAAGCCCTATTATTGTTTATATTTAGTTTAAATAAATTACTCCAAATTCTACTCACGTTAAACGGTAAAAGAAGTCTCCATAATTGTAGCACTTATTTGTCACTATAACATACACTATTATATTATTAAATATTTAAAATTATGCGTGACTTTTAATTCAGAGTGGCGCAGCTTTGCCCTGTTTGAGTTAAAACTGAACTGTTTTATCATTGCTCGCTGTTAAATATAGGCTCTTCCCACTTGCATGTGGGTTAGGTTTTTAACAAGTCTGTAGATATCTTAACCAACAAGGTCTTTGTATTTCTTGCATTTGAAGTGGTTTCTGATGTAATTTATCGGTTTCCCATGTAATATGTTTATTTGATACCTTATTATTCTCTATCTAGACCATACGTTGTTTTGTTTAGATATCGCGTATTCCATAATTAAACAAAAATACATGATGCAATTTCAATTTTACTTTTGTTTATTTATTTTTAAAACCTGTGTTTTCTTATCAAAATGTTTATTGTTTCTACGCACTTACACAAAGCTTCGTTAAGTTTTAACTCTTATTTTCGTATTATATTATAACTAATTAGAACCCTTTTCAATGCGTGTTTAATTACCTGTACTATCCTTTCCTCTGAATACGCGTACTTTTACTGCAAGATATTCTCACTTGCATTACTTAAAGCTAATAATGGTCTATATACCGAGTGTTGAATACTTGTTATTTACCTAATGTATGAATTACCTATTTCTATGTTAAATACGAGTACTATTGTTATAAGATATGCTTATTCGCATTGTTTAAAGCTAACTGTGATCTATATACAGGGTGTTAAATGCTTACTATTTACATAATATCCAAATTTCTTATTTTTCTGCTAAATAAATACAGTTTTCTGCTTCCTATTGCAATTTATGGTTACTGCACGACCCTTGCTATACAACACACCCCTAAACAACCCCTTATCACAGCAATCATCATCATTAGGTTTTCAGTCCTAGAACTGGTTAGACGCGTACCATCATTGTTTCCTATTCTGAACTAACCTACAGATTTCCCTGAAATTTGCACATTCTGCATCTATAACTATCTGATCTAAGTCTAAATCTACCTCTTTTTTCTTATCTCTGCTTGTAGTACATCCCATACTATTCCCCAAAATGCCTTAGAACGTATTCCGCCCTTCTATTTCTCTTTTTCCCTAGATATCCTTGCTCCCCTACTATTTCTATAACTTACTATCACAGCAATATATATATATATATATATATATATATATATATATATATATATGTATTAGATGTGGAGACAAACGCTTAAACGTTTTGTGAGTTTGCAGTTCACATATTAAGTCTGCAGAAGAAAATATTTCTTATAATTTTCGAGAGATGACGCAGTATGCACGTGCACAGATCTCACCTAATCTCACAAGATGCCCTCTTGCCATTACGCAGATCATTCGCATTTTCTGTCTCATTTCTATTTGTAAGTGATTATGTAATTTTAGTGTACTATTTAATTCAAATTTATGTTAATCATTTCTAGGCTATAGATGCTCCTGTAATCCGTATTGTTATGGAACGCTCGCAATCTGCCTAATTCAAAAGATGCGGGCATTAGGTGGGCAAAATAACAGTTTTTTCCCCAGAACGTAATTACTGCCATTATCACATCAAAATGGTGTTTCGAGGTCATGGATGCGGAACATTTGTGTGCACGAAACATGACCACAAATGTTCATCTAACGCTGTTGTCTTTAGTACTTTGTTGAAAGAATCCCGCTTGCCAATCGACGAGGAATTTAGATAAGAGTTATTGCATTAACTAACATAAATTTATAGATTGCTTTATAGATGGCGCATGGCAAAGACTACCCTGATTTAACAAAAGAATGCAAGAACTTGTCTCTCCCTCCAGAAAACCAGTTAATTTTTTTTTCAGCAGCTACAGCGAATGGGTAATATCCTATTTTTCATGTTATTCTAATTACTTTCACATATTTAGAATAACCCGCGAAATTGTAGTTGACAATTTCTTTTCAGAACAGTAGCAGGGCAGATTGGTGACCAAGAATTACTTGTGCAGATAGACTAGTCAACATTTGAGAAGCGTAAATTCAACCAGAGACGGTAGTTGAAGGGGCTTTGGGTCATTGTAATGACTTGTAAAGTAACTGGCAAATATAGAATGGTTGTTTGACATGATAAATTGGGCGACGGAGAGACTCGGATGTCTATTATCGAGCAGCACGTCGCCTCTGGTTCGACTTTTCACGCGGATGCTTGGCACACCTATAACGGTCTTACAACTTGTAGCCTTCTTCACAATTAGTAAATCACACGAAATTCTTTGTTGGTATATATCTTTTGATTACATTCTTTCATTAAATTAACTTTAATGCATTTTCAAGTCCATATGCAGATCCTCATACTCGCCTGATAAAATCGCTTTGGAGGCCTATTGAAATCTATCTCTACGACAAGCACTTCCAAAGGATGATTTTGCTGATCGCGACTGTTAATACTGGAATAAGAAAATCAAGCCGTTTCAGGTCATTGTCAGAGTATGGTGATTATTGTCACTAAATACTTCTATTACTAATTCCTTCATTCCGTTGCTTGACAAATTAATAAACATTGTTTCTGGGACCATTTATCTGTTGTAATTATATATTTTTGCTAATGCTAGGTTAGGTTTGGATAGGTTGCATTAGGTTATGTTTCCATAAACTTAACATGGAAACTACAGACACCTAAGTACTTTACCAACAATATTTATCAATTGTTATTTCACACATCAGTAAGATTACTTACAACCTCGCTTTGAAATACTACATCTTCTTTCAAATTATTTTCGAGATAAAATTTTATCCTTTAATAAACAATTTAAAGTAACAGGGCTTAACCATACGTGTTACGTTACCCCTGGTTTTAATATTAGCTCATAGTAATACTTTTAAATACTCGTGCTAAATTTTGCACTGCAAATTACCAAAAGTCCCTCTTACTTTGCACACAATCAAATATTACAACAATCATTTTATGAATATAAATCCCTACATAAAATAGTTAAATAATAAATCATAAACGTGCAACAAGTAACTCATTAGTCCATAGAGTTTATAAAATATACTCATAAGGCACAAAATTGTCATAACACACCAAATAACCACAAAAATAAACAATGTTTCACAAATATCTGTTACCTGGAATGCACCATAGCACATATAACTGCAATCATACCATCAATGCCTGATGTCCGCACCAATGATTGCACGTTCCCAAACCCCACCAAATTGTATAACACCATCCGTGATGACAATCAGCTGCTCAAATCTCTCGACTACCAAGTGACGGTATATCCAACTCCCTCAATTCCACTACTGGTCCCTTTACCATAGGTAAACCACCAAATCGATCCATCAATACTCTCTACTCCATTAGTGTGCACAACTTGCACCAACCACCAAAATATAAGGGCATCTTTACTTACAGTGCTCAAACATGCTTTGCATTTGTCAAAATGTATTTCATCAAAATTTTTGACTGCTAGTAAAACATTACACCAACTTGTGTATGATATTATTAACTTTAATTCAAATATTTTCACTTAATTAAAAAAAACAGTAATTTCTTCACTAATATTAGTGGACGCGTCGATGACCAGCAAACGAAAGCTCTATCACCACCTCCTCGTGGTTATAAAGACAAATCTACCCCGCTTAACTTGAAATTTCTCGTAAATGCATCTATACAAACAAACTATCCTAATTGGTAATTTACGAAACGGTTAAGACCTTTCTACAAACAAAATTTTCAACTTTCACTAAATTCCAGCAATACACGAGCTAATCTTCAACAAATCTCCATAACTTTCGTATCCGAGCATCAACCACCATTGAAATCCTAGAATTTTGAACAATACAAACAACAATTTACCACGAAAATACACTTTGGCTTTGCAACGGATCTCCATATCGCCGAATCCTAGCCCCTACTAAAATAAGTTCCTTGCTTACCACACGCTCATCATAATACACGTATTAAAGTCGTCTCACTCTAACCTGCATACGAAAATTTTCTTTTCTTATTTTGCACCCACTTCATATTTCATATTCCTACTAAGAGTTATCACTATCCTAATCTACCATGTATTCTATATCCTCTATCCTTTTTGCACCATGTTTGTAAGTTCGGTTATATCCAAAATAACTTTTACCCTCTCTAAACAATCTTAAAACTATCGCCTGTCTCCCTTCTATATATGAAATCCAATAATCCTTTTCTGTTCCTCATATGCAAGTTTCATCTGCCTTTGATGAAATCAACCACTCTAAATAATCTAAAAATTACGTTCAGTCTACTCCTATAAATACACAATCTATTAATCTTTCTTTGTCTCACAATTTTCTTTCAAAGTCAAACAAACACTTAACACGTGATATCTTTATCTTATTCTAACATGCTATAAACAATCTCTCCTTATTCTATGTCGTTCCTTGTCTGTTTAACCGTCAACTACCTTTCGTAGAATCGAAATGTTATTTTGCACACGTTATATGTTAAAGCGACGGTTGAACTTGTTTATCAATTAACACAACGCTACCCAGAAATCCTTGATAAACAACTTTCCAACTCGTAAACTAATATCAGGAACATGTTCTCAACACTATACGTTATAAACTACAGCTTCTGTGCTATTATTATGCATTTGAAGGTTACACAAATGCTAAATCTTTTCACTAAAACTATGATAAAATATACAATAGCAATATTTTCAATTATAACAACTGTTATTTGCAACTTGTATTTATTATTAAAGGATTATGCTCCTTATCATTTAAACATTGTGAAAGTTCTTAGAGAATATTTACACACGCTAAAAATGATGCAAATTAACTCTTGCACTTCATCAATTTTTGCAATAACTAATTGAATGGCTCATCTAATCAAAATTAACATACAAGTTACACAGAAATATATATATATATATATATATATATATATATATATATACACACAGTGTCCAATAAAAATTAGATAATTAGAATAAAGTGCTACCCTCTAATACAAAACATCTTAAAAGTTGCATTCGTTTAAAGATAATAGTAGATATATTGTTTATTGCAAATTCTGATTAAAATTCAGTCCACGAAAGGGTATTTTTTAATAACGATGTCATTTAAATGTAATTCTTTACACACTCATCACTCTTCTAGACATATAGTCATTATTGTGAACACTGCACGTAGGTTTTGCGATAGGAGTCATTTCTTGACGGAAGGTTTTATATTCGTTCAGATAATGCAAATTGTTGGTGTTCTAATTTTAGATATCCCCACAAGATAAAGTCATTTGCGAAAAATCGCGGTAAAATAAAAACATTTTTTCTGGACGAATTCTTGAAGAAAGATTTTCTTGGGTTTTGGCAAGAATATGCTAGAAGTGTGTGAACTTGCTTGAGTAACCACATGCTTTCGTAGTAACCAGCAAAATAGTGAAACGTGTGATAAAAAAAATTTTCAAATATTTAAGGTCTCTCCCCTTAATATTACAGCATACCTCTTGTCAAAAGACAAAGCTTGTATTAATTATGTGATAGTTTTCCATGTGCAGATATAAAAGTTCATGGTTTCTCAATTCATCCAAATTACGCATCAACATGTTTCTTCGTTCCCCCAAATAAGACGCTTGTGATCTCAATGAAGAAGTTGTATTTACCCAATCCAATAACCTACACAACAACAATGAAAACTACTCTCAACAACTCTACCTGTAAAGAAAATATCTTTTAATTATAAATAAAACTGTTACTATGGCAACGATATATTCACATAAAATCTCATTTAAATAATTCATAAAACCTGTGAATACTGTGTATAAGTAATACCACTAGGGTATAAGTGTACGTCTCTTACAATATTTCATTAACAATAAGGCCGAAGTAACGACCAACCAACTTAATAAATCCGATGTGGAAATTCTGCATTAAGTTGTGTGATAAAATAATAAACTCATAGCGGTTTACTTTAATATTTAATTGAGATGTTTTGCTTTGACTGCCAACCCTTAACTTATAAAAAACGATGGACCAACAAAATAACCGTCCATACAAATGGAATCAAACAACTATTAATTTACAATCCACCTAAGGTACTGACCTTATATTTATAACGATTCTATAACTCAAGAAATCGATCTACAAAGGTTAATAACTATGTCTTCTTTCCTATAATACTAGATTTGACCCCATACTGTTCAAAACCACACCAAAATGTACAAACGCCTACAATCAACCAAACCAAAACACTATATTCATTATATAGCGTCATACAACACAATAGTTCAATTGAAAAAGGGCGTTATGCAACTTACGCAAAAGTAAGAATTACCCCAGAAGAAGACAATCATTACTGCCAATTAGCACCCAAAAAAAATTTTTTTATGATCACAAGATAATGATTCAGTGACCAATATCCAAACACGATCGGGAAAATAGTATTACATAAACGACGCCAATACTTCAGAAGTAGCGGAATCAAAAGTTCTAGGGTCACAGGCATATTTGTTACTCTATGAATGAATTTTATAAACTTATTTATTTTATTCTCACATTGTATTTAATTTAAATAATAAAGTTTAAGGGATTAAAAAAACTTATAGTGTTCAACTATAAATAATTTCCTAATTTCCAAGTTCAAAGTTCGCGAAAGTCGGTCAAAGTCACAAATTACAAGTGGCAGAAAAACAATAAATTTACAACTTTATTTCATTGAAATAAGTAGGGTTGTGCATAAGTGGCTCCAAATAAAATAATTAAATTCAAGTTAGTATAAAAAAGCAGATGATTGTAAATAACGATTTCGCAATATCGCCAACTGATGATGGTCGCTGTTCTTACAGGTAATAGGTTTCATTCGTATATGTCACTGTTTGCATTAATTACTAATAACTTCAATATCCAAGTAGTTTTAGTAAACACAAATAATCTCCATAACCACAAGGTAAAAACAAGAACTAGATATAGAAGTAGAACTAGAACTAGAACTGGAACTAGAACTAGAACTACAACTAGAACTAGAACTACAACTAGAACTAGAACTACAACTAGAACTAGAACTACAACTAGAACTAGAACTAGAAAACTCAACTGGAACTGGAACTGGAGCTAGAACTAGAGTTGGTACTGGAACTGGAACTGGAACTGGAACTGGCACTGGAAATGGAACTGGAACTGGAACTGGAACTGGAACTAGAACTGAAACTGGACCTGGACCTGGAACTGGAACTGGAACTGGAACTGGAACTGGAACTGGAACTGGAACTGGAACTGGAACTGGAACTGGAACTGGAACTGGAACTGGAACTGGAACTGGAACTGGAACTGAAACTGGAACTGGAACTAGAACTGGAACTGCAACGGGAACTGGAACTGGAACTAGAACTAAAAAGAACTAGAACTACAACTAGAACTAGAATCCATTTACATGAGTATCTAAACGGATAACACGCAAACAATAACAATAAAAAGACTTGCTGCAAAAATGCGGAAACACAGTAACAAAATCCACAACGGATCAAAAAGAATACTACCACTAAGGTGCAAAGAGTTAATCCACAAAATGGATTGAATTAAATTCAAGGTAACCCAAACGACACCGACTACATGTATCTTATTCAAATTTATAATGCAGACCCAATTCAATTGCACGTTCCGTAACAACATTGACAACAAAATACATGTCCTCTTATAGATAACGAGTACGAGAACTTTTAATTTTATCAAACTTAAATAAAGGAAACTCAGTGATGTAACTTGTACGAGAATTATCTTATCTTCGAAATATGACAAATAAGCACTAACGAGATTTTGCAACGTATCAATACATCACACACATCACACACACACACACACACACACACACACACACACACAAACACACACAAATACACCTACACCGACACTAACACTTAAGGCCGATGCAACAACAACCCTAGTTTTCGGGTGCCGAAATCGGGGTCGTGCAATACAAACGCGGACAGCTTGGTTCTGACTTCTGGCTGTCAGTGGTCGAGACCGAGTAAAAATAGCAAATACAAACACAACACTGAAAAAAAACACACACACATTCACACACACACACACACACACGTAGTCGCGAAAACACACACACCACACACACGCACACACACATTCAAACAATAAATCAAATTCCAACTGGATTGACATTGTTCTAACTGGGTCAGGTATGCTTAAATTGTTAGACAGCATGCCGAAAACTGGTTAGAAAATAAATAAAATGTAATTACCTGTAATTTGTTTATTGGTTATTCATGTGAGATTAGTATCAAACTCCATCTACTAATCAGGCACGTATATGTTACTGGTTGTGATTTCATTTTTTGTCAATTTATAGCTACAATAAATACAGTGTTATTATTTTTCTTATTTTTTAAGAAGCAGCAGTTCCTATTCGCGCTAGGAAAAATATTGGAGTCTGTTAGGTCTTCGGGTTTACAAGTTTCTTTATTTTATCATTCGCCTGAACCTTGACGCCCTTTAAGGTCATGAATTTTCTTTCTCCTTTGCAGAGTTTGTACTCCCTGATCGTTGTACGGGTTCTAACCCATACAACCATAGCCGTGATTTGTTTATTTGCTATCAGTTTATTCAAAGGAGATTATTAGTTTAATTGGCTTTCAATTGGAATTTCAATTTAAACCGTGCCAAATAAATTTTGGCGTCCAACCTTATTTTAAGCTTCCCCTCTGTTGTTCTTGCGAGTATCGCTTTGGTATATTAAGCGTTGTTTTGTTAGTACTTTTTGTATTATTAGAAGTTATTTTTTTCTCCATCTAACAAAACAAAATTAATAATAAAAACAAAAATAAAAATACTGTTGTAAAACTTTTGATAAGCAGCTAGTTTGTGTTTAGGGGCACTTTTGTATAATTATTGGTTTATATATTAAATTTCCAAATATGTCAACTTATAAAATTGAGATAGAGCGTTTAAAGAAGATGAAGTAAACTTCTAATTGTTAGTTAGAGGTGTAGAAGCGTAAAAATCCATTTTACTATTTGAATTTTCTCTTCTTTGGTATAAATCATTATGCAGCTTTGGTACACCCTTTATGTAACAACTACAAAACTACAAAGTGATCTCAAAAACTCGGAAGTCTTGCCCTCTTTTACGAAGTAAGTTGTGTACAACGCAAACTGCCAAACTTTTACAAATACTGTTAAATTTAATACTTCAAACATAAACTACCTAGAACAGACGCTCTAAATTACAATTTAATATGGTTTAAGTACAAACGTATACAAATTATAAAAACTTCAGCGTGCCTGTCATGTACGAAATACAAAAGTTATTCTAAAAAAAATTAAAATTAATAAATGTTCATGTATAATTATTTAATACTTTTCGGTATGAACTACTGTTAATACAGTCAATGTTAATTATTATTAAAATCTATATTCGCTCATTAACGTCGAAATAATAATTTTTTTAATGTACCATTCGGTTTTGTGAAATTTGTGTTCTAATATACAAAATACATGACAATAAGGTTTCAAAACAATTATATAAAATAAAGCTAAGAAAGGTAATGTATAAAAATCATTCTAAACGAAATGGTCAGAAAAACTAAAATGTAAAAACTATCACAAACGGAAAAAAAATAATAAAGCAATTTACGCAGAGACCTACATTACATTTAGAACAGATTGTTCTAGCGGTAGATTTACAGGTTTTACGAGCACATCTCCTTTTTTTCTTACTCGACTTCACTAAATGATTGGTTCAGTCAAACTTAATTTTGTACATATCTAGAATCAAACCTTCAGCGATTGTGAGCGTATAATGTCATTTGTTACATCCATCTTTGTTCTCTCAAGCAGAAATATAACTCGTTTCTGTTCTTACACATTATAGGGCCCTTGTTCCGTAAAAAATTGTCCACCTGTGTAGTTTACTACCCAAAAACCTGATATCTCTATTTTCAATTAATGAAGTTTGACTAATGGGAACTAACACGATAGTATAGATAGATACTTTATTACGTAGTACCTAGGCTTAGGCCCGCATTAAGGCGGGTGCAAAGGGGTGCATTACATCCGGACGCCACGCTTAGGTGGCGGCAAATTATTTTTAAAACTTTAAACTAGTTTGAATAAATCTATATATAAGTTTGTAAAATATAATACATATATATTGAATTTTAATGTGGTTAGTCGTAATTGTAAATTTCATTCTCTATTCAACACGACTAATACAAAACAAACCCTTTAGAGAAAGTTCTATAGGTACGGCTCTTTCACAAAAGCAAATTGGATACTTTACATAATAACTTGACTCATGGTGTTATTATTGTTATTGTGGGAAGTATTTACTCCCTAAAATCCTTTAAAACTGAACTGAAAGTAAAAGTAGGTTCAAGGCAGTTTCGAAGCTTTTACTAGGAAAGGATTTAAAACTATTTTTGCAATGATGAGCGATAGTTTATTACACTAACATCGGAAACTGCCTTTGTGGTTACAGATTCTAAAATGACATGTTTATCTGAAAAACTTGAAGGTTCCCTGTATTATATTTCTGCCAAGTAAATAGTTGAATATATTTTAGACACATGTTACATATTTTACAAAAGATTAATCATA
Source organism: Platerodrilus igneus (assembly GCA_036346225.1). Taxonomy (NCBI): domain Eukaryota; kingdom Metazoa; phylum Arthropoda; class Insecta; order Coleoptera; family Lycidae; genus Platerodrilus; species Platerodrilus igneus. The sequence goes on along the minus strand of JARFIW010001325.1, from coordinate 9,386,748 downwards.
TTTATGCGCATTTAGCAAAATTTTTGCATATAAAGTCGACATCGGAACGTTAGTTATCATACATACGGCCAGCGCTTGACGCTAATGGTAGTTTTTGTTGCATTTTTAAGTGTTTCAAGTAGGGTAAATATGGGAATCCTGGAACCTCATTTCCACCAGAATCCCTCATTTCCACACTCATCTGGACCAATTTACATGTAAATTCCCATAAGGAGGAAATGTGGAGATGAAATTTAGATGAATCTTATCCTTACTCCTCCCTGTGGACCTCTTTGTGAAATTTTGTTACCCCAACCATTTTGATTACGTCACACCCGCATTCTTTTCACCCGCGAGATAAATCTTTCTCCACACTTCCACCCACGAGATAAACCTATCTTGTTTGGTATCAATTAATATTAGATTTTTCTCACATACCCGAATCTTTAGGAATTTTTTTAGATAGCGCCATCCCCAAGGGAGCTACCCCAATTTTAAGATTTCTTACCTGTAGCGACTTTTGAGCGTTCTTATAATTTTTTTTATACATGCGATACATATTGTCTATAATTTTACGCAGAATCCGAATCTGTAAACAGATTTGAAATCGGACCACCCCCTGCAAAGTTATACCCCTTTAAAGTCCGGAACCTCTAAATAGTTTTCTTTGTCTAACCAATGCATCTTTCGAGATAAACCTATCTTGTTAGGTATTAATTAATATTAGAAGTTTCTCAGCCACCCGAATCTCTAGGAATTTTTCAGATAGCGCCATCCCCCAGGGATTTTAAGATTTCTTACCTGTTGCGATTTCCGACCGTTCTTAAACATTTTTTTAGTCATGCGATACATTAAATTAGCTTAGAATTTTATACAGAATTCGAATATGTAAACAGATTTAAAATCGGACTACTCCTTACAAAGTTATACACATACCTTCTAGCGAGCATACCGCAAACGTAACACTACTCGCTTTTAATGTTACACCATACTTTCTATCTTGTTTGGCTCATCTTTCGAGATAAATGTACTTTGTTTGGTATCAATTAATATTAGAATTTTCTCACCTACCCAAATCTCTTTAAATTTTTCACATAGCACCATCCCCAGAGAGCTACCCCAATTTTAAGATTTCTTACCTGTAGCGATTTCTGAACGTCCTTAAACATTTTTTAGCCATACGACACATCTTGCTAGTCTACAATTTTATGCAAAATCAGAATCTGTAAACAGATTTAAAATAAGACCACCGCTTACCATTTTACACACACCCTCTAAATTATTACTTTCCTGCAGCTCATATCTAAAAGAAAATCTAAAAACCATTCTTAAAACTTTTTATTACAGACAATTTTTACTAATACAGTTTAAATTTTGTAAACCACATTTCTAAATACATATTCACAATTTTTTATTCTTAACCTAGAACTTCTCATATCGGCTTATACTTATTAATATTTATTTCTAAATAGAGCACTTTTTCCAAAGATCAACTGGCACACATGTTTGAAATTCCTATGATTTTGTTCTTATGGTTTCGCTTAAGACTTCGTACATATTTTCCAGATTACTAGAAGATGTTATAACCACATTTTTTGTGTTAAAGGATTTCACATCGGACTTCTCTTCTCCCATTTTGATGTAAACGACGTAGAGTTCGCAGTAGACCTTTACTGCTGTATGTTGTATTCTTTTTTCATTAATTAATCGAATAAATCGCTCTTTCTGCTTCTAAAGAAACTCGGGCACTCCATCGTCGACACTGGCGTTCTTTATGCGATAGCTAGCCATACGGTTGTTAAACGCAGTGCTAACCATTTCTACACCATCGTCGCTAGTAGCGGTAACTGATGCATTTTTATGTCTGTTGCTCCTTAAGTGTGCGGCATACATAGTTTTTTCCATTTCGAAATCGCATACTTTTCACATAATTCGTGGTTGTTTCGTACAAGACCCTTTAACAGCTGGCGGAGCTGAACGTTTACGGCTTAATGACATACCGTGCTGTTTTTCCTTGTGTCGCTGTAAGTTGTCCATTCTCGTAAAAGCGATACCGCAAGACCCACAGTTAAAGAACTTTGCTGCTGACGGATGTATAAGCTTGTTACATTTTTCCTTAATTGGGCTTAACTAGCGTTCTCTTCTTAATACCTATATCTGACTCTAGAAGTTGGGGGTCAGCAAAACGAAGTCTTCCGACGTAACTAGGGGTCTATTCCTGGGGCAGAGCTATGAGACATGGGGGGGGGTAAGTCGAAATCTGTTGGGGGATCATACTCAAACTAAAACAAATAGGCGCCACCAAGTCCGGATTGATTCACGTTAATAGCATGGCATATTTCTAAGGACGGACGTGGAGACCCAAAGAAAAAAAGATCGCCTTCGCTGACAAAAAACTGTCTTAACAGAATAAGACGCTGTTCCTGTAAGAAAGTAAAACAATTAAATCAACATAAAATGGGAGCACTGTTTGTGTCCCGCAAATATACCTAAAGAAATATATAAAAAAATATTTTCTATATAAGGGTGGCATCAAAGTTCAACTCTTAAAGATATTAATTTTTCGGTGGTTAGGTTTGATCACACTTGATCAAAATAAAAAACCTTAAGCTTGGATTAATAATTTACTAAAAAGAATCTCTTTTCCTTTAAATAAAATTCAATGCAACAGAATTAAATAAAAACTTGAATTACTTTGTTAGTTTAAAGTAAGGTTTATCAACCTTATTCATGATCAAATATATTACAACAAGGTGTAACTTGTTACACAAAATTCTCTAACCCACTCAGATCTGTTTAGGTCATTTACATTATAAAAATTAAAATACAAATTTTCTCTTTAAGTTAAATGTACTAAGTTCAGTTTAAAATGAAAAGTTCACAAAATTATTCTTGTTTTCAAAGGTGGTAATAGCGCAGTGCTAAGCAGCTGCTATCACGGATCCATGTGTCAACAACATATTTCAAACAAACAAGTGACGTAGGTACACCTGCTATTTTATACTGGAGCAACGTGTTGTTTCTTACAAAATCAACTGAGTGAATTTTAAGGTTGATACTGGGAAATCCAGCTTAGCAATAGATGAAGTGAATAACAAAGTCGTACTTCTACGTATCGAAACAAAATAGCGTGTTTCTAGAGTGAAACACAAAAGAATTTCTTAAAGCTACTACGAACCAAACAAAACTGCATTCCTAGACTGGATTAGGAAGTGTATCACCATGCGGAATTTACAGCTTTCATTCTACCAAAGTAGTATCTTCGCTCGGAGCAACAAACGATCTTCTATTAATTAGATCAGCTTTCCATCTTCTAAATACACATTGTAAAATGAAGTGGTTTTCTTACGACGATTCTAGTATTCAAAGTTCTAACTGCATTGTAAATTGTAGATTAAATTCTTATCGCCTAAACTTTGTCGCCTACATTCTTGTCGCTTAGATCCTCGTTGCGCTAAACATATTTTCCAAATTAAATAAGATAATATCGTATATACTATACCAACCGCTATTCAGAAAATGTGCTCACTTATTCAAATTGATACGCAGGTTACTGGCCATCGTCCTCGCATACATCCTGCTGCTTCTTCTACCTATGGCCGAGTGCTTATCACGCGCTCTCGGACGATCCGATGATCCAAGGGGGGGTGTCACCTTTAAACGCGCCTGCGACTGACTGTGGAATACACCGACATCCAAAACACATAGACTAACGAACTAAGATGCTGTTTTAATGTAATATTTGAATTGTTAAACGTATTACGACTTTACTTAAAAAATGTGTTTTATTATTTTCGTACATTTAATGAAGGGATTTATCAACCCAGAAATAAAATTGTTACAAGCTTAACCCTGGACGATGTTACACCACGACATTTGTTCTGGTGCCGTTTGAGAGCATTCCTCCTGGTAAAGTAGACGTGACAGGGCTCGCATTTAAAAACGTTTGCGGGTACCATTTTAGTACAAAACAGAATCCGCACTATAGCACTTTGGTTAAACTTGTAAGCGAACTAACTTATAACTAAAGAGTTTACTCCTGCGTACCTACTTTATGTACCCTATAGAATGCATACCGAAGGTTTCCGAAGACGGCCAAACGATGTTGAGGATTCAGCGAGGAACTAACTGACGTCATAATCCTTGCTGCTCGTCCAATAGATTTAGCACCAATGTATGCGCCCGGTTCGCTTCGTCCATGCTGCGAATATCGTTAGTAGAAACCCCGGAAAACGTCTTCCATGTTATACGGATCGCGTACATATTAAAAATCCAAAAGGTGGCAGCACACGCACACAAATTGCGTGCAAGTCGTGCTGTAGAAGATGAGGTGCTACTATAAACAAAAACACTTTAAACCTTTATTAAGGGAATACCAAACTTGTTGTCTACAGAATACTTACTAATAAAGCAATTTAATTTTAAATAACTTCTACGTCATACTTTAGGAAATGGTAGGCTTGAATATTTTCTAAATGAATCACCAAGCGAAAGTATATGCTTAGCGGTATTAAAATTAACCATTAATTTCCCATTTTTACGACTGTGGTTAATTATAGATTAAAATTTAATTTGTTCACGTTCGAGCTTCTCGTAAACTAACATATTTTATAGCAACAATGCGCTGTATAATACATGCATACCCCTTCGCCGCGCTACTGCTATTTTTGTAATTGCTAGAAAAAGTCACTCTCCTTTTTACTGTTAGGACCGATGCAAAGCACTATTTTTTTATGCTTTCTATAGCACATCGCGCACTTTTTCGTCTGATAATTAAATTTTGCTTCTGTAGGCTTATACACTTTCGCATAGCGGTCAGCCGCACGTAATGATTTCTAGAACCGGTAAGTACTCGATATCGCCCAATTAGAGAATTAGATGCTCGATGTCTGTCAACTTCCGATTCCTCGTAAAAGGTAGAAAAAACTCAGTCAATCATCCACCTAACTTAAACTTCGACCCGCTCCTGTTTTGATAATTTACAAACATTTTTCAAACGGCAATGGGTTCAGAATTTTTAAACCTCCGAGGGATCTTTAAGTCGTGATCAATTACACATCCGAGCTACGCGTAAACTAACATATTTTGTAGCAACTATGCGCTACTGCTATTCTTGTAGTTGCTTGAAAAAGTCAGTCGCCCTTTTTACTGCAAGGGCCGCTAAAAAGCACCATTCCATACTTTGTTTATAAGTGTAGCACATCGCGCACTTTTTTGTCGGATAATTAAATTTTTGTTTATGTAGACCTTTACACTTTCGCTTATTTAAACATCTAATACGATTGATTAACCACTTTTGATTATTCTAACGGGGAGCCACCATACATCCCGCCGCACCGTTCTTTTTGAATCCAACGATCCTATGGGCTTCCGCACACTAACACCTGACGTATCTTTCCTACTATTTGTTAAACAAAAACTACCGGCATCGCTATTATGGATGTATGCAGATGTTTGTGGATGTGTACGAGAGTATGTAACCATATACATTAACCAGTCTAAGCTATTTTATTTAGTCCACGAAAACTACTATTTTTCTAAACCATAATTAATAATCGCCTTTATAGGCTCCACATTTCAACCATTTCCCAATGACTGGTGCTACGTACATGGAAACTTTAATTCCTTATTGGAGATAATTCTTATTCTCCCACGCACTGCTGCGTAGTTGCATGTCCATTCCTTTTGGAGGTATATGCTCGTTATAGGTTGTAAGACCCTTGGTTTTACTTAACTACACTTCGTGAGACCCCTTTAATCTTTTTAATCGTATCTTTCTCGCCTACAATACAGTAGGACTTAACAATACTACCAACAAATTCTAATACTGGACCCCCATTAAATACGTCTTTAATTTTCCCTACAACTTTTTTTGTTGACAAGTGTTATATTGTATTTATTATACGCGGGGTAGTCACTCTTTTAAGATAAATATATTTTGCTAGGTATCAACTAATAGTAAATTTTTCTAGGGACCCCAAATCTGTAAATAGATTTTAAATAGGACCACCCCATACAAAGTTACGCGTTTTAAAGACCCAAATCACTAATTTCTGCTCATCTTTATTTAACTCCATCCTTAGAACCTTTTTTTTTTGCTACGCAAGACATATGTCTTAGCCAACCATCTCCCGAGAAATCTAAAACCGCCGTATCCCGCGAATACCACGTGGAGATAACACGTATACTCTGTCAACCAGAATAGAAGCAGGAAGGATTTGGAAGGTGGGAGAAGAACTTAAAAATTATGGAATCTTAAAACTAATATATACAATAGATTTACAAAATCCATACAAATATAAACAACTATCTTATATCTTTACGCCCCCATGCGTAGATTGTTGTACTATTAGGAATGATGTACCTTTTGTCATTTTCCCTCCATAAACTAATTTTATTAATAAGCTGCGTATGCAAATCGTAGTCTTTTACTCCGGATACATACGCAGACAAGTACTCGATACCATCCAAATAAAGAATTGGATGCTTGGTGACTGTTAACATCCGCTTCCCTCGTGTACGCCCAGACACATCCCAGCCCATGAGCACCCCTGCGCATGCACACCCCTGCGCGTGCGCACCCCTGCCCATGCGCACCCCTCTCTGTGCGACTGCTAATTCGGGGTAACGTCACAGCCTTTTATAAATAAAGAGCAATGTAATACTATTCTAAAATTTTTATTCTGACATTATACATAACAAAATTTAAAAAATGTAATGCCAAGCATGGAGTCATTTAAACTTAATTTTAATACAAAGTTATACACAGAAGACAGTCCTTTCTTTATGTTTCTTTGGAGTGGCTTTAATTTTATCTAATTTTTTCCGCAGCTTAAAATTTAAATAGATACCCAAGTCCTCTATCTCCTTTTCTAACCAATAGTTTGATACATAGAGACCGTCTAGGTTTTCGAACTGTAAAATGTACCGAAGTTTGCCTCTATATTTAAAGTCTTTGATTCCATCGACAACCAGCTCCATTCCGTCGTGTAATTCTTGCAGCTTGTGACAATCTTTTAATCGCAGCTTTCCCACTATATCCTGCATACGTATCTTGTTAGCTTGATCGACTTCTTCTTGTCGGTATTGAAGGAAATTCTTATTCTCCCACAGACTGTTGCGTAGTTGCATGTCCACCACTTTTGGGAATATATGGTTGTTATAGGTTGTAAGACCCTTGGTTTTAAATGATCCAAAAGGTTCTTTACTAGGCAAATATACAATGTTTAGCGCAACCTCTTTGCGTGTCGTGTACGCAAAGATTACGAAACCCGCATTCCTTAGTTCGTCTTTGTTATCTGCCATTTCGATAGATACGTTTTTAGAATAACCTTTTAAAAAATATACGGATTTAGTACCATCCTTTTCCGCAAGGACGCCTACATAACTAAAAGAGTCTTTTTTACTAACCACAAATGCATACAACTTGTAGAAACCAGATGTATCTAAGTCAGTCCATCGGCACATAAAATAATCTTTTAATTCTTCCTCATTTTCTCTAATAAGATGTTCTTTGTCTAACACAAATTTGTATTGATCGCGTATTGTCGCAGTGTTTTCCATGTAGTCCAATTTTCGCCTTTTTGCATCCATTTCCTCTAATTCCAGTTGTCTTTTTCTTCCACTTACAGCGTATGGAATACATAATGGGGCAATTTCCTTTAGCGTAAACGGATAGAGTTTACTACCAATATTTACGCGTTGTCGTACAACCTCTGGACGAATGTTAGGCGTATCTATCAATCCCAATTCCGAAATTACTATTTCTTTTGGAATTGTAGAATATGGTGTTGCAGATTGTGTAAAATATGTACTACCTGCTTTAATGTAGCACTTGTTTAAGATTTTATTTTATTTTGGCTATCTTCCTCTACTATCTCCAAATAATTTACAGGTAAATAGTTAAAACTAAAAGCCGAAAGCACTTACTTTATCAATTTTTCCCTTTCCTCTAGTTTTTCGGACAACTTAATTTGCAAGCCCGTCAATTTCTTTGTATTGCCATTCCCCCAATACACGTACTGTAGCAGGTTATTATACACAAAAACAGCAGCTATTTTGTAGCTTGTCCGATAGCTTACTCCACATTTTGGCAAGTGGTACCGAGTACATTGGCGCCTTTAGGAAGTATAACTTACTATCTTCCAATAAGGTTAAACAGTCTTTTAAGGGTTTATACACCCGTTCCGCACTGACATAGCTTCCAATTGCACAGTTGTATATTGTCGCTTCCAATCGCGTAATACCATGTTCTTTGGCCAAAGTAAACGCAAATGTTTCCCTTAAACGTACATCTGGACAACGTAAAAAATCTAGTATATGATTGCCAAGTTGTTTATTAACACCAGGACTTGTTATCTGATACACAAATTTGTTGTATATCTTAATTCTTGCATTGGTTGTTAGCCATGTTAAACAATCAATCCCCACAGTTTTATCGTTGTCAACTATAATATTACACTTTTCTTCGTATTCTCCTTATAGCAAAAGTTATGCTTTGTAGTTAAATAATTACACATCTCCATCTTGCTAAATATGCCCGCAAAATCTTGGGTTACATCCATGTCAAAAGATAAAATAATCTTTTCGACTTCGTCTAATATATCTGGTAGTTCCTCCAATAAAGTTTCCAACTTAACATCTGCTAGTTCCACTTTGTATGGAACACATATAGGATTTTGGAATTTTTTATTAATGCATTCGAGGTCTTCTTTTCCGATAATTTCTTTTATTCTCTGGCCCATCTTGTTAGTGCTTTCCAGAGAAAACGGAAGCTTAGCTTTAACACCATGCCTAGCGGAAACAAATCGGTCGAACTTTCTTCGTAGATAGCTGTTAAATGCACCACAAATTTCTTTTTTTTAGGATAAACATCTTTTTGTTTGCAGATGCTTGTTCGGTGTCAGAAAGGTCGCAAATTTTAACCAACATTATACTGTCACTAAATGGTTCTGTGATTGGTGTGTGTAGTCCGCCAGTCAGCATCTTTTCGCCTTCGACATAACAAATATTACCAATATATATCACCAGATTATTGTTGCACATATTTTCTGCCAACAGCCATAATCCAAATCGCTCATTTGTAGGCTTCACTTTATTCCCAAGAGGTTGAGAAACGTTAATCACTTTGGAGACGCTCATGTTTACCGTTCTAGCTACCGTCAAATACTAAACTGAATACGAAAATTTGTTCCCTTATGTATCCTACAGAGTGGGGCGTATATTACCGAAAATAGTCGAATATGTCGGACACCGCCATATCGCTTACATTCTCTGGTTTAGGAACTGTTTTGTTATCCGACCTAGGTCGGCAGGGTTGCGCATCGACATATGTCCGGATATATGTAGGATGTTAGGTTAGGGTGAAATTGCACCATAGGGTGAAATTGCCTCCGATCTAGGTTGGATGTGGACTTATCAGGAGTTAGGTTAGCTAGTGTTGTCCGAAGTTAGGTTAGGTTAGTTGGACTTGTGCGGACTTAGGTTAGATAAAAGGAAAAATTGATAGGTTAGGTCAGCGCGGCGGCGCTGACCTAACCTATAAACGACAACGCGTAAATATTGATAGTAAACTCTATCCGTTTACGCTAAAGGAAATTGCCACATTATGTATTCCATACGCTGTAAGTGGAAGGAAAAGACAACTGGAATTAGAGGAAATGGATGCAAAAAGGCGAAAATTGGACTACATGGAAAACACTGCGACAATACGCGATCAATACAAAGATGCGTTAGACAAAGAACATCTTATTAGAGAAAATGAGGAAGAATTAAAAGATTATTTTATGTGCCGATGGACTGACTTAAATACATCTGGTTTCTACAAGTTGTATGCATTTGTGGTTAGTAAAAAAGACCCTTTTAGTTATGCAGGCGTCCTTGCGGAAAAGGATGGTACTAAATCCGTATATTTTTTAAAAGGTTATTCTAAAAACGTATCTATCGAAATGGCAGATAACAAAGACGAACTAAGGAATGCGGGTTTCGTAATCTTTGCGTACACGACACGCAAAGAGGTTGCGCTAAACATTGTATATTTGCCTAGTAAAGAACCTTTTGGATCATTTAAAACCGAGGGTCTTACAACCTATAACAACCATATATTCCCAAAAGTGGTGGACATGCAACTACGCAACAGTCTGTGGGAGAATAAGAATTTCCTCCAATACCGACAAGAAGAAGTCGATCAAGCTAACAAGATACGTATGCAGGATATAGTGGGAAAGCTGCGATTAAAAGATTGTCACAAGCTGCAAGAATTACACGACGGAATGGAGCTGGTTGTCGATGGAATCAAAGACTTTAAATATAGAGGCAAACTTCGGTACATTTTACAATTCGAAAACCTAGACGGTCTCTATGTATCAAACTATTGGTTAGAAAAGGAGATAGAGGACTTGGGTATCGATTTAAATTTTAAGCTGCGGAAAAAATTAGATAAAATTAAAGCCACTCCAAAAAAACATAAAGAAAGGACTGTCTTCTGTGTATAACTTTGTATTAAAATTAAGTTTAAATGACTCCATGCTTGGCATTACATTTTTTTAATTTTGTTATGTATAATGTCAGAATAAAAATTTTAGAATAGTATTACATTGCTCTTTATTTATAAAAGGCTGTGACGTTACCCCGAATTAGCAGTCGCACAGAGAGGGGTGCGCATGGGCAGGGGTGCGCACGCGCAGGGGTGCGCATGCGCAGGGGTGTGCATGCGCAGGGGTGCTCATGGGCTGGGATGTGTCTGGGCGTACACGAGGGAAGCGGATGTTAACAGTCACCAAGCATCCAATTCTTTATTTGGATGGTATCGAGTACTTGTCTGCGTATGTATCCGGAGTAAAAGACTACGATTTGCATACGCAGCTTATTAATAAAATTAGTTTATCGAGGGAAAATGACAAAAGGTACATCATTCCTAATAGTACAACAATCTACGCATGGGGGCGTAAAGATATAAGATAGTTGTTTATATTTGTAGGGATTTTGTAAATCTATTGTATATATTAGTTTTAAGATTCCATAATTTTTAAGTTCTTCTCCCACCTTCCAAATCCTTCCTGCTTCTATTCTGGTTGACAGAGTATACGTGTTATCTCCACGTGGTATTCGCGGGATACGGCGGTTTTAGATTTCTCGGGAGATGGTTGGCTAAGACATATGTCTTGCGTAGCAAAAAAAAAAGGTTCTAAGGATGGAGTTAAATAAAGATGAGCAAAAATTAGTGATTTGGGTCTTTAAAACGCGTAACTTTGTATGGGGTGGTCCTATTTAAAATCTATTTACAGATTTGGGGTCCCTAGAAAAATTTAATATTAGTTGATACCTAGCAAAATATATTTATCTTAAAAGAGTGACTACCCCGCGTATAATAAATACAATATAACACTTGTCAACAAAAAAAGTTGTAGGGAAAATTAAAGACGTATTTAATGGGGGTCCAGTATTAGAATTTGTTTATAGTAATGTTAAGTCCTACTGTATTGTAGGCGAGAAAGATACGATTAAAAAGATTAAAGGGGTCTCACGAAGTGTAGTTAAGTAAAACCGAGGGTCTTACAACCTATAACGAGCATATACCTCCAAAAGGAATGGACATGCAACTACGCAGCAGTGCGTGGGAGAATAAGAATTATCTCCAATAAGGAATTAAAGTTTCCATGTACGTAGCACCAGTCATTGGGAAATGGTCGAAATGTGGAGCCTATAAAGGCGATTATTAATTATGGTTTAGAAAAATAATAGTTTTCGTGGACTAAATAAAATAGCTTAGACTGGTTAATGTATATGGTTACATACTCTCGTACACATCCACAAACATCTGCATACATCCATAATAGCGATGCCGGTAGTTTTTGTTTAACAAATAGTAGGAAAGATACGTCAGGTGTTAGTGTGCGAAAGCCCATAGGATAGTTGGATTCAAAAAGAACGGTGCGGCGGGATGTATGGTGGCTCCCCGTTAGAATAATCAAAAGTGGTTAATCAATCGTATTAGATGTTTAAATAAACGAAAGTGTAAAGATCTACATAAACAAAAATTTAATTATCCGACAAAAAAGTGCGCGATGTGCTACACTTATAAAGAAAGTATGGAATGGTGCTTTTTAGCGGCCCTAGCAGTAAAAAGGGCGACTGACTTTTTCAAGCAACTACAAGAATAGCAGTAGCGCAGAGAAGGGGTATGCATGTATTATACAGTGCATAGTTGCTACAAAATATGTTAGTTTACGCGTAGCTCGGATGTGTAATTGATCACGACTTAAAGATCCCTCGGAGGTTTAAAAATTCTGAACCCATTGTCGTTTGAAAAATGTTTGTAAATTATCAGAACAGGAGCGGGTCGAAGTTTAAGTTAGGTGGATGATTGACTGAGTTTTTTCTACCTTTTACGAGGAATCGGAAGTTGACAGACATCGAGCATCTAATTCTCTACTTGGGCGATATCGAGTACTTACCGGTTCTAGAAATCATTACGTTCGGCTGACCGCTATGCGAAAGTGTAAAAGCCTACAGAAGCAAAATTTAATTATCAGACGAAAAAGTGCGCGATGTACTATAGAAAGTATAAAAAAATGGTGCTTTGCATCGGTCCTAACAGTAAAAGGAGAGTGACTTTTCTAGCAATTACAAGAATAGCAGTAGCGCGGCGAAGGGTATGCATGTATTATACAGCGCATTGTTGCTATGAAATATGTTAGTTTACGAGAAGCTCGAACGTGAACAAATTAAATTTTAATCTATAATTAACCACAGTCGTAAAAATGGGAAATTAATGGTTAATTTTAATACCGCTAAGCATATACTTTCGCTTGGTGATTCATTCAGAAAATATTCAAGCCTACCATTTCCTAAAGTATGACGTAGAAGTTATTTAAAATTAAATTGCTTTATTAGTAAGTATTCTGTAGACAACAAGTTTGGTATTCCCTTAGTAAAGGTTTAAAGTGTTTTTGTTTGTAGTAGCACTTCATCTTCTACAGCACGACTTGCACGCAATTTGTGTGCGTGTGCTGCCACCCTTTTGGATTTTTAATATGTACGCGATCCGTATAACATAGAAGACGTTTTCCGGGGTTTCTACTAACGGTATTCGTAGCATGGACGAAGCGAACCGGGCGCATACATTGGTGCTAAATCTATTGGACGAGCAGCAAGGATTATGACGTCATTTAGTTCCTCGCTAAATCCTCAACATCGTTCGGCCGTCTTCGGAAACCTTCGGTATGCATTCTATAGGGTACATAAAGCAGGTACGCAGAAGTAAACTCTTTAGTTATAAGTTAGTTCGCTTACAAGTTTAACCAAAGTGCTGTAGTGCGGATTCTGTTTTGTACTAAAATGGTACCTGCAAACGTTTTTAAATGCGAGCCCTGTCACGTCTACTTTACCAGGAGAGATGCTCTCAAACGGCACCAGAACAAATGTCGTGGTGTAACATCGTCCAGGGTTAAGCTTATACATCCGTCAGCAGCAAAGTTTTTTAACTGTGGGTCTTGCGGTATCGCTTTTACGAGAATGGACAACTTACAGCGACACAAGGAAAAACAGCACGGTATGTTATTAAGCCGTAAACGTTCAGCTCCGGCAGCTGCTAAAGGTTCTTGTACGAAACAACCACGAATTATGTGTAAAGTATGCGATTTCGAAATGGAAAAAACTATGTATGCCGCACACTTAAGGAGCAACAGACATAAAAATGCATCAGCTACCGCTACTAGCGACGATGGTGTAGAAATGGTTAGCACTGCGTTTAACAACCGTATGGTTAGCTATCGCATAGAGAACGCCATTGTCGACTATGGAGTGCCCGAGTTTCTTTGGAAGCAGAAAGAGCGATTTATTCGATTAATTAATGAAAAAAGAATACAACATACAGCAGTAAAGGTCGACTGCGAACTCTACGGCGTTTACATCAAAATGGGAGAAAAGAAGTCCGATGTGAAATCCTTTAACACAAAAAATGTAGTTATAACATCTTCTAGTAATCTGGAAAATATGTACGAGGTCTTAAGCGAAACCATAAGAACAAAAGCAGAGGAATTTGAAACATGTGTGTCCGGTTGATCTTTGGAAAAAGTGCTCTATTTAGAAATAAATATTAATAAGTATAAGCCGATATGAGAAGTTCTAGGTTAAGAATAAAAAATTGTGAATATGTATTTAGAAATGTGGTTTACAAAATTTAAACTGTATTAGTAAAAATTGTCTGTAATAAAAAGTTTTAAGAATGGTTTTTAGATTTTCTTTTAGATATGAGCTGCAGGAAATTTATAATTTAGAGGGTGTGTGTAAAATGGTAAACGGGGTCCTATTTTAAATCTGTTTACAGATTCTGATTCTGCATAAAATTCTAGACTAGCAAGATGTGTCGCATGGCTAAAAAATGTTTAAGAACGGTCAGAAATCGCTACAGGTAAGAAATCTTAAAATTGGGGTAGCTCCCTGGGGGATGGCGCTATCTGAAAAATTCCTAGAGACTCGGGTGGCTGAGAAAATTCTAATATTAATTAATACCAAACAAGATAGGTTTATCTCGAAAGATGCATTGGTTAGACAAAGAAAGCTATTTGTTAGTTTTGCTTATAGAGCAAAGAGCAAAATTTAGAGGTTCCGGACTTTAAAGGGGTATAACTTGGCAGGGGGTGGTCCGATTTCAAATCTGTTTACAGATTCGGATTCTGCGTAAAATTCTAGACTAACAAGATGTATCGCATGTATAAAAAAATTTATAAGAACGCTCAAAAGTCGCTACAGGTAAGAAATCTTAAAATTGAGGTAGCTCCCTTGGGGATGGCGCTATCTAAAAAATTCCTAAAGATTCGGGTAGGTGAGAAAAATCTAATATTAATTGATACCACACAAGATAGGTTTATCTCGTGGGTGGAAGTGTGGAGAAAGATTTATCTCGCGGGTGGAAAGAATGCGGGTGTGACGTAATCAAAATGGTTGGGGTAAAAAAATTCCACAATGAGGTCCACAGGGAGGAGCAAGGATAAGATTCATCTAAATTTCATCTCCACATTTCTTCCTTATGGGAATTTACATGTAAATAGGTCCAGATGAGTGTGAAAATGAGGGATTCTGATGGAAATGAGGTTCCAGGATTCCCATATTTACCCTACTGTTTTATTTAGTGAAGTAAAAGTGCCGTTTTTTCATTCTGTGCTCTAGATTTTGAAAAATGCTAAGCATTGTTTTATAATAAGTTAGGTTTTAAAAAAACTAAAGTACACAATACACAGTAAATCCAAAACCGTTGCATGGAATTTAATTATATGATAGTTTATTTCTGAAAAAATATAAACTTTTTTAAACACCCTTTCTTACTTAATTTATCAATAATTATTAGTTAATTAAAAATATATGTTCATTCCATTGCTGCGAGTACGGCTTGATCTTTTGAGAAATTTTAATAAAAATCAGTCGAATCCGTGAGCAGTGAGCATATAGATTTGGGAACTAGTTCTTATGCTTTTAATACAATTAATGTATTTTTAATTTGAAACAGTATTTACATTTCTTGAAACTATTCTTTTTCTTTGTGATGTTTTGTTTTAGAATCCCCCTAAACGGAAGAAATTGTCTGGATCTTAGTTTAGAAATCAATAAGCTGCAAAAAAACTAGAAAAACGACATTTGTTTGGTTCAATGGACACCTTTTTAATAGGTCAAACGCAATTGTTAAACAAAGTGCATGGTAAAGAAGAAAATGAAGATCTAATATAAGATTCAGAACCCACGTCATTACCGACCGTACCACCAGAAACAGTTTCTATCACAAGTTCTTCACGTGTATCGAATAATACAGAATTAGCATCCACTTCACATGAAATGAAAGTAGAACCTGCAGGTATTTTACCGAAAGATCAAGCATTGTGGCAACATACGTTAACGACCTCTGAAGTCAGATTTTTAGTAGAAAGAGAACCTATCTACTCTAGTAAAAAGGATTTTCCAACAGACGAAAACGGTCGTAAATTTTCTAATAATTACTTCTGCCAACGACTTCCAAACGGCGAAAAAATTAGGAGAGATTGGTTAGTTTATTCTAATTCAAAAGACGCAGCTTTCTGTTTTTATTGTTAAATTTTGGAAGTGCAAACGTTAGCAATTTTGCAGACTTGAATGGTTTTTCTGATTGGCAACATTTCTCTAGGTCTATACAAAGACATGAAACCAGGGTTTCTCACAATAATAACATTAAGTCATGGTTTAACCTGCGAAAAATGCTTAAATTAGAAAAAACATTTAATTCTGATAGTTTACGTATTATACAGTCTGAAAAAAAGTATTAGTATGATGTATTACAAAGAATCATTTGCTATTATTAAAGTTTTATCTCAGCAATGTCTAGCTTTTCGAGGAACATCAAAAATTAATAGAACATAAAAATGGCAATTTTTTAAAAACCGTCGAAATGATTGCATCAATTGATCCTGTGGTGCGCCAACATGTAAATCGTGTTCAGTAATCTCAAAACTCTGATAAAAAATTGTTCATTACCTAAGGGGCCAAATTCAAAATGACCTGCTTGGATTGCTTGCTAGAAAAGTTTTAACAAAATTCTAGAAATGGTAAGGCACTCAAAATATTTTTCTATAATCCTAGATTGCACTCCCGATACCAGTCACACCGAGCAAGTAAGTGTTATCCTTAGATATATTTATTTCAACAAAGAAACACTCAAAGTTGAAATAATGGAAAGCTTTGTAGCATTTTATCCCATAATCGACACAATAAGTAAAGGTTTACTTAAATTTATATTTAAACTGTTTGCCGATTTGGATTTAGATATTTAATGTTTTCGTGGACAGGGATATGATAATGGGAGCAAAATGAAAGGAAAAAATATTGGTTTGCAAAAAAAAATATTGGACATCAATCCTAGGGCCTTTTTTGTTCCTTGTTTCACTTATACCTTAAATTTGGTTGTCAACGATGCTGCCAAAGTTTCCTATGAACCAAAACTTTTTTGATATTATACAAAAAATCTATGCCTTTTTCTCAATCTCTACAAAACGATGGGACATAATCAAGAAGCATGTACCTAGTTTAATTATTAAGGCTTTAAGTGATACAAGGTGGTCTAGTAGAATAGATGCCGTAACTCCTTTAAGGCTTTATTTACCAAACATCTTTGAAGCACTAATAGAGATTAATAAACACCAAAATTTTGATCGTAATACTCGACACAAGGCCTACTCATTAGCATTGAAAATTCAGAATTTCAAATTTACTGTTCAGTGGTAATCTGGTTTGATTTTTATCAAAATAAATGTTGTTAGTAAAATTCTCCAAGCCCCAAAATTGAAAGTAACAGAATGTTTCAACCAACTTAAAAGTTTATTGGACTTTGTGAAAAACTATAGATCCGATCACAATTTTGAAAATATCTTAAGGGAAGCCAAAATAATTGCTGAAATATTTGAAGCTTATTTATATTTTCCAAGTATCCAAGTAGTTCGTATTCGTAGAAAACCGAAAAATTTTTACTACGAACACCGAGAAAAGCCAAAGCAAAAGTTTAAAGTAAACTTCTTTTATGCCATAATTGAACAAATACTTACGTTCCTTCAAAATAGATTCATCGATTTATAAAGCTTTCATGACACGTTTAGATTTTTTCAAATTTTAATACCTACAGTGATGACGATTTATTAAAATGTTGTACTAACTTAGTCCAAAAACGTACAGATGAATCCAGGAACGAACGTGATATTAACGGTTCAAAACACATTTCAGAACTGAAAACATTGGCATCGTTTCAGCCATTGGATGTTTTACAATTTCCTTTTGCAAATGACTTTGTATCTTCATTTTTTAATTTAGTAGTAGCTATAAGAATTAATCTGACTTTACAGTGACTGCTGCATCTGGAGAAAGATCGGTTTTCGAAATTAAAAATTATTAAAAATTACACGAGGAGTACAATGAAACAAGAAAGGCTCTCAAATTTAGCTTATTAGATATAGAACAAAAAATCGATTATGATGATGTGGTAAGAGAATTTGCAATGGTAAAAAGCAGAAAAATAGATTTATGATCATACGTAGTCTATCGACATTTGAAGAGTAGGTTTGTAAAAGTTACGTTTTTAGTTTAGTTTGTTACTAGTTTGTTACTCAAAGTTTATATTTTGTATGTTACGTATTATATCTATGACTTTTGGTTTTTGATTTTTTGTGTTAATACTGCTATCTATCTGAATCACAAAAAATATTGTTAGTAGCTGATACCATACATACATGAAAATTGAATTTGCTATTTACTTGTCTAATTTTTAGTTTCTGATTATTTTCTCTATTATTTGTTGAATGTTTAGGTTCGGTACACACGTCCGGTGTTTGTGCGTGCGGCACCGTAAATGCGACATGAAGTACATTGATTTTAATTGAGTAGTGTAGTGTACACATACCTCCAGCGCCGTGGCGGCGACGTAAGCCGCACTTGCGGTGGTTTTGAATAACATTTGTCTAAGAGCGCCGAATTCGTACTTCAAAAATAGAGTTTAATATAGCAATTTTTTCAAATGACTGATTTCTTCGGCAGATAAATTGTTTAACAAAAAGAACTTCTGAAAAATATTATGAAATTAGGGTAATAAAAACAGTAAGAGGCGCCACTTTTTGCTCTTGCACCCGGGCGATCGACACCCTTGCGGCGGGGCTGCTGGGCTGACAAATAGCATGAGGTCCGCTACAACATTTTGTAGCCCCTCAAGACAGTCCGCCTTGAATCAAATTTTCTTCCTGTGCGCGACCGAAGATTCGTCACGTATGTTCTACTAAAAAGGCTAAATGGTTTGACCCTCCGCTAACCTACGCTCCCATAGTGGTCCCTATATATTTGTAACAGAACATACTGAGCCATTGAAAACTATGGATTTCCTATTCTTATATCATAAACATACTTTTCAACTTGTTTTATAAGTTTCTTGTAACCCCTGCTACTAGGGTAGAAATATGCGAATATTGTAATATAAGTAAATAAACAACTCAATTTTCCAGCATACCAAGTATTTACACAAACAATTTAAACGGATTTAAAGTGTTTGTGAATTCTAGAAAGACAACGGCTTGTCCTCCTTGTACGAACAAAAGTTGACAAGAAACTCCTTTTCGCATTACAATTGCCCGCGACGTATTCAAAGCTTTCTGACGTACTTGTATAAAATCCCTTAAAAGGCTCAAACACTTGATTATAACTGAAAGGTCGTTTCTCAACACATTCATATTTCAGACTTCGCTAAACTTTTAAGATTTTATTAAAGTAGCTTTTCACGTCGCCTGAAAGTTAATGAGAGAACTCTTTAAAGTTAAGACACGACAGCATGTTTGAATCTAAAGATAGGGGAGCAAAGCGTGTTCGTTTGCATTCCTTAAACTTTTAAAATTGTATAAATTTTTATATGTTAACTTTTGAGGTAAAATCTTTACGATGTGGAATTTGAAAATATAATGGTTGAACATACTAAAAAGCAATTTAAGTTGATTAAAATGTAAATATATTCGACTTCGTAATAGAAACCATGTAAACAATACATGTTATTACGTTCATTTCGAAAGGGTTGCAAGGTATTTCATGTAAATAGCGCTTTGAATCTTCAAAGAAAACAGGAATTTTTGTTTGCTTGAGCTATATCAAGGTTTTATGTCAACTACGATATAGAAAATTCCAGTGATTGGATGGATGTTTAAAAGTAGTTGAGTTAAAGCAATGCGCAAATATGTTTATATAACCTCTGCAGAAATATTTTTAGAGGTAATCATGCTTCAAGAAATGTGTACCTTTAGATGCCAGAAACTTTATTACCAATATAATTTGAAAAACGTATTAGTTAGTGGCTATAAAAACCAGTAGTTAATATAAATTCTGTAAGTACAACGTGTACACAATAGATATCAAATAGAACCTTTAAAAAGCTCAATCGTTAATAGCTAGACATACTTTTGCCGATATTGCTACAGAAAGGTTCTATTTCAAATAGTAACTTACAAATTATTAGTTACAACTATATATTTATTTTTGAATTAATATGTTCTATAAGAATTTGTAATTAAAGTATTTTAATTTTCTAATGTGAACCACATTCTATTGTGAATACTTTATATTCTTTATCTTGAAAAATAGTTATTGTAAAAGAGTGAAAATTTGTTACCTTAGTTAATTGCGCTTTTAGGGTTACAGTACTATAGAGATTAGAGGATATATATCGCTGTTATCTGCCCCCACGATTGGGCATACCATTATTATTGATGTGTAATGCCCCACGATTCTAGCCCCTACGTTGGGCGTCGATTATTATTGCTGTGAAATGCCCCACGATTGGACATACCATTATAATTTGCTGTGAAATGCCTTTTACAAGCCCCACGATTGGTGCACAATTAATATTGCTATGAAATAGCCCCTACGTTGGTGTGGCCTTAATATTGCTGTGATCTGCCCCACGATTGGACGTATCATTAATATTGCCTTAGACTTCTCCTTTCTTTCTATCTGTTGAAATAATTTAAATAAAGCAATCTAAAATTGCGCGGTATAATGATTGGGAATATGCACAGTTTTATATCAATTCAAACTAGCCCCTGAATAAATTATTCTCATTCACCAACTCATTCCTGAACGCCAGCAAAAATATCTTTGCAATTACTCTAAAGTACCTTTCGAACGTTCAAAGGTGCGTATCCATATTTGCAAATTCGCAATGAGCTTTTTGTTGACTCTTACAGATATATAATATTTAGCAAATATTGAAATTGAAACAGTCTTTAACTAATAAAAATTTTAATATCTCTAACCTGCGTTTTCCTTGCTTGTTAGTGGAATTGCCTCAGAGTGTCTGTGGTTAGCACCCCATGATTGTTACTTTTCCTGTTTCACTTGATTTACCAGAATGGTGGATTACGTTTGCTTGTACTTTTCCCCTTACATTTCTGAAGTAACTTCACGTAATTTTAAACGTACATTTAAATATGCCTTTTGAGTATTTATCTAGACGGACACCACTTTCTGATCTTTATTCCAATACGTTTACTTGCATTTTTATTCAAATACGTTTACTTGGATGTTTACTCGACACCGTTTACTTTTCTTGGATGTTTACTCGAAGCCCTAAATTTGTTAAATATTTGAAATAAAATACAACTAATAGTTTATCTTACGTTTTACGCGTAAAAACGGCCTATTCTTCGTTGCACATATTGGCATTTTCATATTTTTACTTTTAATAAATTATTTACTTTCACTAATTTTACTGGTACGTAATTTTTACTTTAAATCGACGTGATTCGTGCCTTTATTAAAGATATACTGTCTATTTTCGAGTTTCATATCCTATTTATAAGCTCCACCTTCCAACCTTCCAATTGGCGCGCGTCTCGTGTTCATTGATCAACGTTTGTAATTTTCACCTATCTCTGTAGAACCTTGGAACTTCTCAAATTTCCTGGTTTCAATTGTTGTACTTTCATTCAATTCTGCATGTCAAGATTCAACATATCATAGCATCTTCTTAGAATCTCCAAATATCCATTGCAATCCTGTCACGTATTTCATATTTGTGTCGTTTATAGTTCAAGGCTTATCGTATAGCGAACCGCCTGTTCTTTATTGTTTGTTATGTGAAATATGTTGGATTTTCATGTAAATATAATTCCTAGTCACGTATTCATTTTCTAATAATGACGTATTAGAATGCGTTTACTTATTCATGCGTTTACATTTTTAACGAAATTATTAAATATCTAGAATGCCAGTTTATCTATCTTTCTCGATAATGTGTTTATATTGATGCAATTTGTTGCGTTTAGAACCTTATGTTTCACTCGTTTCTATTTAATTTTGGAATCATAAATTGCATGCCCAATATCATTTTAAAGCAACTTGAAATACTGCTGATCATTAACGCTTTCCTCGATAAAAAATGGTCCGATTACATGCATCTTAGTAACCCAATCCAAGTATACACGGTTTGTGGATATTAAGAGTTGGTGTCAATTATCAAGTGTGGATTTTGTGTGCCAGTATCTGTAATTTGGCGGTTTGGTTCACCGTTTATACTAAACGTTGACTCATCGGAAAAGCAAATGTTTTTAGGAAAATTTCTATCAAGATTAGCTATATCGATTATTATTCCGCAGAATGTTTTCTTGCCAGTCCATCACTTTCAAAAATTTCTTGATGATTGCTGTATTTATAAGATTTATACTTATTCTTATACAATATTTTTTATGAAGTTGTATAGTGTATATCCAATTCGAGACCAATTTCTCTAGCGCTAATACTAGGATTATTACACACTGCTGCGATAACATTTAATACGTTGCTGTTATTGTTTTCTGCTTGAACCTCCAACACAGCTTCCTCTTGTTCCTGAAGATCTGTTGTTTTCCCAATGCAGGACTCATGGTTTAAAAACTGAACCATACTTAACTTGGTTAGAAATTACTTTTTGAATTGTAGCAATAGTAGGAATTGCTCGACTTGGATAGAGGTTTGCAAACATATCTGGCACTTCCCTGAAACTATATCCCGAATAATACCACTTTAAAGATTGATTTTTTTTTTCGCTTACCGTGTGCAGACAAATTATTTTTAACTAAATCAGAGAACAGATTATAATTAATTAAACGTTAAAATTATAAATGTCAAATTTATTTACAAATCAAGTCATGGGTATTATGATTTCATAAGCTGTTGCGACACTTATTTGAATTTTGTCCGCCTGAAGAACCATTTCGGTGGTAGGCAACTAAGCCACTAGGGACAGTTTTAAATTTTAAACAATTTAAATGTCTCTTGCACTTTTGACGTAAAATAAATAGGAAAGCGGGAAAATGCATAAGTATGACTTTACATGTTGAACCCCTATGTACACCAAAGCAATTCACCACCTGGTATAATAAAAACCCAATTTCCGCAGTATAAATTTCACCCACCAAAGTTTTAAAACTTATTAATTACCAATATCAACCATTAAATTTTCTATCCAACGAAACCTTCAATTCTCTTCACAAACCCTATCAGGATATTCTAAAAAAAAACCCATAAGGCACTGGACCATATAAAAATCTAAATAATTTTCAAAGCCCTATAAATAATTTACAAAATAATTTTGCAAGACCATTTTATTCAAGAACAGGGAAAATTTTTCAAAACAACCCTCAGAGACCTCAACTTACACAAACAATTTCAAGACCATGACCATTACAAACAGACTACGATAGACGTAGAAGAAACATCAGGTAATACGAAATAGATAAACAGGCTTACCACTAAATAGAGTCCAATGTTTAAGTCGTTACATTTGATTTTCCAATGCTCCGTTCAAAGGCACTGATTTGGCAAGCAAGCGAGTTTTTTACCTGAAAATTTTGAATTTTTACGAACCCTTGCTGTTCCAAGCAAGGTAGAGATCTTTAACGTGCATGACAACACATACACACACACACACACACACACACACACACACACACACACACACACACACACACACACACACGGAACCACTTACGTTTTCCTCTCATCCGACCAAGAGCGTATTTTTGAAAAAACCCTCAGCAATTTTTAAGCGGACCATGTTGAGATTTAGACCCGGAACCTTGGGCTCAAAAGTCAAACGCATACCAACTGAGCCATGGACCCGTCAAATATCTAAGGCAACAGCTGAAGGAATTTTTTTGGTATGTAAAAATTGTATTCTATTAGTTTATCAAACTGTAAATAAATTATTAAACTTTTGTGTGCTTAATTTCTTTGTGCTAATACCTCTAAGTGTTTAGTTAAAGGACTCTAGATGTTAAAAAAGATAGGTGATTAGAAACGACCATGGTAAAAAAATCTTAAAATTGGGGTACTCTCTGGGGGATGATGCAATCTGAAAAATTCCTAGAAATTCGGATAGCTGAAAAAATCTTTTAATTGATACCAAACAAGATAGATTTATCTCGAAAGAAACAAGAAATAATCTTTTATATGTTTGTTAGAGGGTATGTGTGTAAAACGGTAAGGGTTGGTCCTATTTAAAATCTGTTTACAGATTTGGATTCTGCGTAAAATTCTAGACTAGTATAATGTGTCGCATAGCTAAAATATTGATAAGGACGGTCAGAAATTGCTGTTGGTAAAAAATCTTAAAATTAAAGTAGCTCCCTGGGGGATGATGCAATCTAAAAAATTCTTAGAAACCCAGGTAGCTGAGAAAAATCTAATGTTAGTTGATACCAAACAAGATACATTTATTTGGAAAGATGAGCTAGGAAGGCAGGAGGAAATGAGTGAGGAAATTTCTAAACTTAGTCTATGCGTTTTATTAGGTTTCTTAAAATTATCCAGCAGAAAACTTTGTAATGGTGGTTTGTTGTAAACAATTCCAGCAGATTCGAATTTCCCAGAAAATTCTAGATCAAACTTATGTAACATACTTTAAGAAAAAACGCTCCGAGTGGTGGATCCCACAAGGTGCATCTGACGTAAGGAAAAATGATTACATCGTTAATGAGTTTTCCCATTAAAAAGCGATTAGCGTTAATGAATTTTATGATTAAAAAGCGATTAGTGTTAATGGATGTTTAATGAGAAAACCATTAATAAGCGATTAGTGTTAATGGGTTTTTAATGAGGAAACCCATTAAAAAGCGATTAGTGCTAATGGGTTTTTAATGAGAAAACCAATTAAAAAGCGATTAGTGCTAATGAGTTTTTAATAAGAAAACCCATTAAAAATCCATTAGCGGCGGTGGCGCTTCTGTCCTCGGATGCACCTGACCCTCTACTTAGAAAGCTCGCTCGACTTACGGTAACCAAGGCAGAAGGAAAAGAAGAAAAAATGCCAGAGATTGGAAAGAGTCTAAAAAACAAAACAAAAGAACACACAGTCCAATTTGCCTTGAACGAATTTCAAGAAAAGTTAGATAACAGTTTCCTCTAAACCCACCCGTTTCCATTGTACAGGGTGATGAAGTGATATTGAAAAATACATGTTTTTTAAAATATTTTCATTTAGGATAGAGACTTTAACTTGAAAATAGATACACGTTAGTTGTTTACTAATACGAATTATTACACTTCATTTCGATAAAATAGTATAATCCATTGGCGTAGAATAAGGGGGCTTATCAAACAATTTTCACCGATACCTTTGGCACACCTTATTTTTCATAAAAATTAATACTCATAATTATTTCTCATACAATTTGCCTCAAAAATGGTACTCTTGGTTAATTTCGGTAGAGCTTTCTATTTTAGAGATATTTTAAATTAAGTCATACTCAACTCATGCATGAAAACAACGTATTTATTCTTTTAAAAATGCAAAGGTTTATTTTATGCTTATAAATTAAAACTACACTTTATTTCTAATTTTTTCCCTTGCACCTTCTGGTACAAACATGGCACCGCATAGCACACCACTTTCATCTAGCACCCAAAAAATGGCCAAGTTATAGCAGTTCAAATATGTAGCCTTTTGCATCTGCTAGTACTAACATAACACCACTTAGTATTACCATTCTCGTAGCTGGCATAAAAAATGGCCCAGGGTAAAAACTAGGCGTTCAGTGGTTAATAGTTAAACGCGCTTCCTCCGAAGATTTGTGGTTTACATTTTTAGTCCCGCGCTGAACTGAACTGTTGGGTGGACTAACATAAACACCACTACATCCAGACGATAAACGACCGAAGTGAAGCTTCTTAAGAAAGGATGTAGAAACTCCTGGGGAAGATTTTCCGAATGCTGTAATAAAGAAAAATATTCCACAAACATATGTTTAATCAGACGCGAACTCGCTTTGCCTACAATCTGCTGTACAGGTGATGCCTATTGAGAAAACAATACAGCATGAAAAATAAATACCTTATCAAACACTTTTGTGTTTCATCGACATTCAATATTTCTATATAACTACATTGGCTGAACTAAAATCAAAGGTTTTTCTATTTGCTCAAATTATGGTACAAATAATAACAATTTACAGATCACTCCAAAATTTAAATCATGATTATGTTTCTCTTGCAAATAAATTAAATATTCATTGTGACTCCAAACTTCTTTCTCTTTCAATAACCGAATAGGCGAAATATTGGGCGTGTTTTAAATGTAGGACATTCTATAGCTTCTTGTTAAAACCGACTCTATATACAACTTAAGGTATACAGTTACTTTCTTTCGTTGTCCGCCCTCCTCTCCGGGTAGATTTTTGGTTGCGCCACTAAATAAACATATTGTTATAAAAATAAGCAAGCAGTAACTAATTTTAACATGTTCGGTGCTAAAACTAAGTAATTGAAAAATTTAGGACATTTGCATCAACTAACTAATGTAAATAACGGATAGTGTAATAATTTAATAAATAACACTATCGCAGTATTTATTTTTCCTTGCAAATAAACTCATATAACTTAAATTAATTATAATTCTATTAATCATTATGATCATTTTGTTTTAAATTATTTTACGTCAGACTTGGCTGATCTTGGCCGTGCTGTAATCAGCGTTAACCTTGTGGTTATTACTATCCTGCGTGTATAGTTATTTATCGTGCGTGTGTCCAAGGTGTTTGTTTTCCCACCTAGTGGTCTGTGTCGCCTGCTGTACTGCTACAGGTGGTTAATATAGTGAGTAGCTTCCCGGATCTTTCCCTGGTTGCTTTCCAGCTATACGATACCAAATCCTGGATCGTCCGACCTGTGGTTTTCGACCGACAGGATGGCTATTTGCCAAAAGCCGCTCCATCATCAGGTAGCTCGTCGAGAGAACTGACGCATGTGCATCCCCAACGATTTCGCTTGAGTCACAATTCCTTGGCATTCCGCATAGATGGAAAACTCCCTCGAATTGTCCGTTCCGCTGCTCAACTTGTTTCGCCCGTAGGCGAAGGTAGGTAGATGTTGATTCTGCGAGGCCTGCTGTAGGAATACCACGTGAGACTATAAATTTTACCAAATTAATAGTGTTAAAGGTAAGGGAGAAGATAAGATTATCCTAGACTCGTAAAAAGATTTTGAAGTGTTTTATCTTTTCTATTTTTTGGGTACTACTTGTGGAACAGGAGGTGTTAGGTGATGCTACGTTACTACTAGCAAGTACTTTATCTATCCCAAAATTTTAAAATTACTATATCTTGGCCATTTTGTAGGTTGTGGCTATTCGATTGGTGCTATTATGGGGTACTACGTTAGTACTAGTAGCTGCAAAAAAGGAAAGCTTATGGGGGTGGGGGTGGGGCATCGCCTAAGGCCCTACACTTTGAACTGTTACACCACCTCTATTTTTTGTGCTAACTATGGCAATGTCTTTGTTATGTGATGCTATATTAGTACTAGCAAGTATAAACGAAAAATTAAAATAAACTGCATTGGAGGGGGAGGGGAACTGGCATCGTCTAGGACCATAAACTTTGAACTATTATATTTTAGCCATTTTTTAGATGCTAGTATAGGAATGGTGATGCTATGTGGTGCTATGTTGGTACTGGCAGGTATACGATAAAAATTAAAAAAAGTGTTTTAGGAATTACGGCATCACCTTACATACATACACACACCCGGCTTCAAACTGTAACGACTTCCTTGGTTTTAAGGTGCTAGCTAACCGACTGGTAGTGGTATATGGTGCAATACTGGTGCAACTAGGTGCTATTTAAGAATAAAAAAAATTGTGGTGTGTGGGGTCAACATCTATCAGCAACAATATTAGAATTTGAATGATAGAAAAATAGGATAACAATGATAGGAAGGTTCAGACATCGAAAAGTGATGCTACGGTGATTCTGTGAGGTCACTTTAACCCAAAGAAAACAAAATCGGCCAATATTCACTATCTACATTATCTACTAATCAAAACAACTTTAGTTGGTATAGATCAATATTTTGAATAGTAGCATAAGCTACAGAAAAGTGACATATTATTAACATTTTTATATTCAAGAATTCAAACAATTTCCCAATACTTTATATTATCTTATTTAACAAAACTAAATTCCGTAAGTGCAAATTAATGTATAAATATCCTTCTAGGTAAGTGTGCACGTACATATTTTAATGCTAGTAGCAAGTACCTATCTAACTCAATAATAATCCCTTAAATGTGGGGTTGACATAAGTGTATAGCTGTTAATAAACCGATAAGCTTTAATAATTGTACAGCGTATCTCTCGAATGATCGTACCTTTATTAAAAAGAAAATATTAGTATTTCTAGTTTAATAATTTTTAAAATGAGTAGTCGTTTGTGCAATTGATGAACAATATACTCGTCTTTCACCCACTAATGAAAAGTGCCTTCGTGGTATGAACTCCATATAAATCATCAATCACACAGGTTTTATTATTTTACTCCAGGAAAGCTTTATTCTTTATGGTTCGAACTCCAATAGCAGCGATTCAAAATATTTCGCATGACCGATAAATGTATTATGCTTAACTTTCCAACTTTTACTGGTTCTTGGTTATAAAACGCAGCTACTATATGATCGTAGGTTTTATCGCAAGAGCTGGGTTAGTTTAATATAATAGCACAGAGCGAATTCTGAGCTTCGGGCAAACACATTAGTTTTTCTCTTTAGTGCATTCGTTTATGTACGTAATATGTTAAATCAAGCTTGCAATTACCTAACTAGCTTCACAAGTCAAATATAGTATTTTCTGATAGTTTAGATATTGGATAGGGAATTAAATTGGAAGCTGTTTATTTTCCAGTTTTTCGATTTACTCAATATTGTTGTTTTATGTAATTATACTAAAGCTCTATCGCGTGCTTTATAATTTTAACTTTTTCATTGTTGATCGTTACTAACAAAAAAGAACTGTCATTCAACGGATACGTCATGCAAAAGGGTGAGCATTTGGGAACAGCAGAGATTGAAACAGAATTTCCGTCAGTAAATCAAGAACGTATCCGGAAAATCACCGTCCGTAATTTTCAGCGAAAAATATACCGTGAAAAATTCTGACATAACATTTACCACGAAAAATTTCACAGCCTATAATTTACCGCGGAAATCTCACTACGAAGCATTCACTACCTACCGAAGAAAATTCACCGCTACCATATCACCACGGAAAGTTCTCCGCAGAGAAATTTGTTTACCATTATTTGGAAGTGTGAACTATGTATTAGTATATTGCAAATAATAGTCAAGTACGTTAAAAAATCATAGATTGAAATCGAATTTTGAATGAGCATTGTTCTTTTTAATGCGATTTATATATTTCCATACAGTTGAATGATAAACTGACACCTGTTCTTCAAACCCTCTGTGCCAACACTCTACAAAGTTGTTTGTTTTGGGTAAACCATCCGAAACTGTTTCATTAAATTATTCATTTCATCCGCAAATGTGTGGAAATGTACAATGCTATTTAAGTTATTTATTGACTAACTAGTATAATTATGTAATTTTGCATGTGGTTGTAGCATGTGACATTTTCATATAAATTCAACTTTGTGATAATAGTCAAATAGTATCTTATTATTACTGTAATCATGCTGCAAATAACGTAATTTAGCACTGTAAATAATTTATTGTAAAACCATTTTAAAAGATATTTTGAAGTTGTAACATTCACCGAACGACATATCAAAATCAAAAATGTCGTATGCATATTTAAGTATGCAAATTCGGTACGACAGTCGACGTCCAGATTTCAACGAGAGAGCACGTACAGTCCAGAGCGATTTTAACTAAATAGTACTTTTCAGTATTATTTAGTTCAACGAGGTCAACTACAACGCCATAATCCAGCAGAGCAGCTATCAAAGAGGGTAATTTCAACGTTCATTAGAAACATCGAGGTTCATTGACTTTAGTGCATTAAAAAAGAATCGCCCGTGTTTAGTTATGCAAACGTGCGAAGGCTATTATCAGCTATTGTACTTTAGTAGAGCTGAACACTGGAAAGTTCCGCATTAAGTCCGGTTCGATTATCTAGCCTAAGACACCTTGAGCTGTGAATGGGTTGGTGAGTCTGCCAATCCGTAGATAATCATCCCGGATCAACGTAGTGAAACCCGTCTTCATCTCCGTCACAATCCAACCCACGGGCGATAGGTTGATTTGCTTCGCTTAAGACACCTTGAGCGCTAAACGGGCTAGTGAGTCTGCTAGTCCGGAAGTAATTCAACCGACCGTTCGTGTCTGGAAGGGACGCTTTGTTACATTGCGCGTGCGTAGTGCTTGCACTGCTACCCGCGCTATTTAACGGAACGATGGAGAACGAGGACGCATCGATGGCACCTGGCGCCGAATCGAAGGACCCCCGAAAGTGCTCCATTGACAACGCTTCGGAGGAGCCTTGTCACTACGTCTTCACGGTGCCGAAGAAGAAGATATCGAAGCAACCGAAGACGACCACCGCCGCCGACCTGCCGATAACGAATCGGTATGAACCGATTGCAACGCCAGAAGAAGCAACAGAAATGGAGTCCGATGCCATCAGTGAAAATCCTGTGTCGACTTGGAACCGCCGCGTCCACCCCGTCGTCCTTTGCAAGAAGGACAAGTGGGTGGCGATTGTGGCGGAGCTTTACCGTCGCAGACTACTGTTCACCAGAGCTCGCAACACATAGGACGGGATCAGTATCACACCGGCGACCTCGACCGACTACCGCGCGATCACGGCTTTCCTGTCCGAATGCGACGAGGAGTATCACACTTATCGCCTCTGGGACGACAAGCAGCTCAGGGTGGTCTTGAGGGGCATCCCGGAAGATATTGGAGCTATAGACATACAAACAGAACTCGTCGGACTCGGGTTTCCAGTACACTCGTGTGCACACATGCACAAGGAGCGACCGAGACAAGCCTTGCCCCTGGTCATGGTCACCCTGACCAAGTCCACGGAGGCTAAGCAAATCTTCGAGCTTCAGCATGTGCTGCACCTACGTGTACAAATGGAGATACCGCACCGACGTTCCGAAGTAAGACAATGCCATCGGTGCCAGCGATTCGGGCACACGCAGTCGAACTGCAAGGCCACGCCTAAGTGTGTCAAGTGCGCCGGTAACCACCTTAGCGGCACCTGCCCCAAAAGCAGGGACGTTTGCGGTGTGCGTCAACTGTGGTGGCGCGCATCCAGCGAGCTATAGGGGATGCTCTGCAATTTTAAAGTCAAAGGTTATTGCCAAGAGGCTACACGAAACGACACCTAAGGCACCGCTCAGCGTCCGTCCTGCGAAATCAAAGCCGGGGACCGCTGCTGTGGGAGCCCGCTCCTACGCCAGCGTCGTTAACGGCTCGGCTACGGCCGTCTCTACACCAACAGCCAAGAACCCAGCTGTTACGCAAGTTGAGGAGACGCCTGCCCAGGCAGCCCAACCCACACCCATAGGTGGACCGGCAGCCAGAGAGACACCGTCCTGTGAGAGCGCGCAATGGGGTTCACTCATCGGACTTCTTGTTGGAATCGACTTCCAGAAGCTGACTACGATTGTCAGATAGCTGCTGCCTATAATCGCCGAAACCAAAAACTTCGGCGAGTTAGTCATGGGTTTCATTGCCTGGGGCAAGGATATCAGCGAACTCTTCCATTTTAAAGGATAGACGTTGCGGAAATCCAGGAATCCTGCAGATAGCGTTCTGGAACGCGCGAGGGCTGATGGGAAAGCGATTTGAGTTGCTAGAGTTTGCGTTGAAGCACGACCTAGATGTAGTCCTGATGAACGAAACGTTCCTCAACGCATGAGACGAGGCTATGCTTCCCAACTACAGGCTGTTTTACAACAATCGAGATGGCGTCGGAGGAGTCACAGCGGCGTACGTCAAGGCAAGCGTGGAGCACTACGTGGTGGACCTGCTAGACCTAGACCGACTTGAAGCGACTGCAGTATGCATGGTACTAGAAGGTTTCAGACCTCTACGCCTGGTCTCGGTTTATAACTGGCCAGGTGGCGAACCGCTTAGCACGCAGGACCTGGATGCGTTGTTGGATGCGAGAGAACCTGTGCTTTTAGCAGGGGATATCAACTCTAAACATCCGTCTTGGAACGCAATGGACGCATACATCGACAATTTGCTGACGGACGTGAGTTGAGGTTTTAAAACCGTCAGAACCCATTCACTACGGCAATAGAGGCAAGCCAGATGTAGTAGACGTCGCGATACTCCACCAAGTGACGCTAAACACCGATATCCGGGCCGTCAGCGACCTCAGTTCTGACCACAACCCGGTGCTACTTAATCTCGGAGGGGAGCGAGCAATAGCCACCAACGAAACCCGTAGGGTTTTGTAGCTGGTATTTGCCGCCCGTCTAGCAATGTCGGTCAAAAGGATGTCTAACGACATTCCGACCACTGGCCCTCTAGAGGCGCAAGTGAACCGCCTCGTGGAGTGCATACGGACTTCGGTCAGTAGAACTACTTCCATAAGACCGGTAGCGGATAAGAGGGACATCCTCCTCTGCACATTCGTAACCTCATCCGGGATAAGAATCGTGCCAGGCGTCAGTGGAATCCTGCGGAACGACTCCGGTATAATCTATTGGTCGCCGAAATGCGATTAGCGATTCGATGGCACCGAAACGAGGCCTGAAAACCAGACCTCCGAGCCGAAGACAACTCTCTGTGGAACATGTCGAAAGTACTGAGGAGCAAGACGTCGCAGACAGCATGGAGCGTCAGTTCGAGCCGGACTATGCCCACGCAGATCTTCGGCATATTGAACAGGTTCATCGCGACGTTCGACGGAGGCTAAGGGACAACGCCTTTCAGGAAATCGACCCCATTACAGTTGAAAAAGTCAAGGACCTTATCAAGGCCTTAAGGGTCAGAAAGGCTCCTAGACCGGATGGAATCTCCAACCGGACTCTGAAGGCGCTGCCGGAAAACGCCCTTCAGTTGTAAACCGGAATCATCAATGCCATGTTGAGACTCCGCCACTTCCCATCCGCGTGGAAGACGGCGGACGTCGTTGTGGTCCGGAAAGCAGCAAATCTGCGACATTCCCACAGAACTACCGGCTAATTAGCTTGCCGTCGGTGGTTGCGAAGATAGCGGAAGCCGTTTTTCTAAGGAAACGTCAGGTAGCGATGCAAGAACGCCACGTGATCCAGTTCAGCAATTTGGGTTCCGTAAGGGGCATTTCACCGTTCACCAGATACTGTGACTGGTGGAGCACATCGCGGAAGGCTTCAACTGGCGACAGTCAATAGGCGCAGTGTTCCTGGACGTGTCTAAAGCTTTCGACAAGGTTTGGCATTATAACCTACTCTACAAGATGTTGAAGATGGGGTTACCAAACGCTCTCGTCAAACTGACGAAATCCTATCTTCACGATAGATGGTTTTACATCAGGCTGGACGGAGTGCGGTCGGCGAGGTGGAGAATCAGAGCTGTGGTCCCCCAAGCCTCTCTCTTCTTGCCGGCACTCTTCGGCATCTTCGTGAGCGACCTACCGAAAACGGCAGACACCAGCATAGCACTATACGCCGACGACACAGCCTTTCTAGTCAGATCCCGTGCTCTGCACCTCATCATGCAGAGACTGCAAACTGGAGGCGTATGACGATGTCTTATGGCAACGACACAGACATCCCAGGGCGATGTTCCAATAATGAACTTTGCTGCAATTCCATCAGACGTTCGAAAGGAATAAACTGCGCGTAACGCCATGTTTTTTCCAACTCGCGACGGCGGCGAAGGACCTAGTCCAGGTACGCTAGTCACGGCATCCCTATAAAGTCTATGACAATGGATCTCGAGTCAGACACCAAAGCGGATTTTTAGTGGGTATGTCCTAGCTTCGGCAAGGAAAAGTCCCACACAGCGGATATAAAATCTTTTACCACTATAAAAAAAAGTATGCAAATTCAATGAAAGTTCCTCAACCTCTAACTGAGATAGCTAGATTTAAACAGGGAAACGAGAAAAATTTTTATCCTGAATATTAAATTAAGAGCATAGAGGGTAAGATTTAACTGCAATAGGGTTCTAATTTTTTTAGTTCGGATATTATTTTGTTAAAACGTTTGTGGTGAATTTTCCTGGCGGTGAATTTATTTCGGAAAATTTTCCGCGGTGTACAGTGGATGATTAGGAGCACGACTATTTTTCGCGTTTAAACCCAATGTAGTACCTCCGGGTGGAGCATTGGGAACGTGGCCGCAAGTATAGCGGCCCTAATTCAAATTATAATGTACAGTGGATGGTAAACGTTTCTAAAATCAAAATAGATCTTATAATTCTTCTAAGAACTCGTCTGTAACTACCTTCATGCCCCAAAATATAATTTTCATGCTTTCATGCTTTAAGTTAATCATACAGTTATACTTCCATGCTTTTGAACTATTTATAGAGCGCTAGCATTACTCACTAATGTCGAACTGATTTTAAACATTTGTGACATTCCTTTGAAATGCTTATAATCATATTTCATTTTAATAGTTTCTGTATGGGTAAATCCCACTAATAAGGTAACGGTTATTTCCTTTAAGGAATATAGTTTTTAGGTTTCATGCATTCTTAAGCAAAGGAAGTATTATTTCTGTATCTTACGTTCTTCATGCTTAAAGCCTGTCAAATACATTATGGCGATTTATAAGGTTAAGAATGATTGCATGGCAACTTTGTATTCTAAAGTAGTACAGTTTCATGTGTTACGTTAAAATTCGAAAAACGATTGATTTTGCATTAATTTCCAACTACTTTAATTAACCGGTTCCTACAAATTCTAATCCAGGCGGCGGTCCGCTATTTTATGTTATTCCAATTTTCCTAAGTGTAAAAATACATGGAATATACTTTAAAATAATTTTTAAAGTTTTCTCAAATGTTAGGGTATCTTTAAAACCACTTCGTTTGATTCGTTGAAAAAAGCTAACATTTTACTGGTTGTTAAAACCATTTCTAATAGGTTCTTTGAAAGATTAAAGCTTTTCGCCCATGACAACACTTTAATAGGTTTGTTATTTACTCGGTTACTGAGAAATAATAAACGCGGTATTTTGTTATTCTATGCGTGCTCAGCTATTTGAGTTTTATAGGTATCAAAACCGATCCCATAACTAATGCATTTATGGTATTCCGTAGGTTGGATCGATAATAATACAAATCTCTATTCATTACTATAAGTCAAGCACCCGATTTTGAGCTTCCTTTAGCAGCATGCAGGGTTGTATACCTACTTGGATGTTTTAAAATATATTTTGCTTTCCCATTCAAACAACGAAACTAAGTGGAACCAAATATCGTATTATTGAGACCTTTTGTCTTCTTTATTGCTTGCATTCTAGGAATATTTTGCAATTGCCTGGGATATATTTTTACTTGCTTTCGCAGAATGTTCAACGCTCTATTACTGGGAATGGTTTTCTGTTATTTCCCCCGTTGTTCTCAATCTGAATAAATTCAAGCCGAGCGCTTTAAAGGTCCTCTTCTCTTCTCTCTTCGACTTGAATTATGTGAAATGTCTCTTGAGTGCAAACAAACGTTGTTAAGTCGGGATTTTAAAATGCGCCGTTGTATGTAGTGCTGCTATAGTTAAATTGGGTCATCTAACATCCAGCCTGTCGACAAATGCAAGCCGTATTTACAAATTCTCGAAGATGGTACTAGAGATGCCAATAGTTTAAAGTACAGTTTTTCTGATTTTTTAATTTTTGCTGCTATTGTGAAAATAGACACTTTTTGGTTAATTCCGTTTTAAATTGTAGACTGTACGTTACCAAATTCACGTTCACAATGCACTAATTAACCCAAAGCTTGTGTTAGAGCATTCCTATTTCCTTTTCTGTGTACATTAATGTTAACATAAAACAACTTGCTAATTGATACTTAATTGCCATATTTAAAATTTAATGTTGCGTTCTGAAATTTTGCAGGATGTACCTCCCAAAGCTGATAAAAATTACTGTAGATATATCTGTATTGTTTCTTGCATGTGGTGCAATTTTATGAAGTTCGGCCGCTACAACAAGTGAAGAGTGGGGAACAATCAGTTGGTTTTGAGGGTTCGTGTAGATGTGTTGTGCGTTGCTCGAACAGAACCCCGTCATTTTATGCATAACGCGTTCAAGTGCATTTACACCTTAGAAGAGTTGTAATAAACACTAAAGTAATATTAAACCATTATATACGTTTTAATTTCACACTTGTAAATCAATTGCTTGTATTATCAATAAATGTATTATTTTGTGGACATTAAGTACGCGCTTACTATTGGCATTCTCTAATATGTATGTGTAGCTGTTTGAAGAGTTTTGTCTTTCGCATCCGAACGTGAAAATTTATTATCACGTTAGCTACTAATGTGAGTATGCTTAATTTTTTTAACAATACTTTTGAAAACTAAAAATTCCCTCGCGAATATCAAATAGCAAATTGGCCCTCCATATACCATAAACGCCTACCTTACCTGATATCACAAGGTCGAGAATTTTTTGTCAATGAGGGAAGCTCAAGGTAAAGTTGGATGGAAAACGACTTAAGGAAAAGAAAAACTCATTAGTGATAAACGGCTAGTAGAGTGTTAGCTTTGGATAGATCATGAGCTTGGGTCATGGATTGATAAATAACCAAAAATACTGATAAATAACGCCACCGTATTTTTCAATACAACTACATACGAAGATACATGTAATTTGTATTAGGGGAATGCGAAAACGTGAAGTCTACACCGCTTATGTAGCCACAAAACCTAAATATCGACGTTGCAAAGCACTTACCACAATGTCACTTACCAGATGTATTACAGATGTCTCTGTATATCCTGTGAACAAACAAATGCCCAACAGGGACACCGTTTGTGTCCTTAAAATATTCACCAATATACAACATATTTGAGTATAACCAAATAAAATCTCCGTTACATATGACCAATAATTTTCATGTTTTCTAAATTTTAAACTAAAGCTTTATTTCAGTGGTAAAACGAATTAATAAATTTTATCAAATTATTTATACTAACTGTTTTAATAATGGATTACCCCAATCTACTTCGCATCTGCAGGAATCAACTGACTTCACCGATGGTGGAATACAAAATAAAATTAATCTTTACCAAAAGTTGTCAAAAACCACATCATAACACGAAGGTATTCGTTAATCAACTTTCTTGCGAACTCTGCACCAGGCCATATGTCTGAATATCATGTTGACTTTTCTATGCTCTGGAGAGCAGCTTACTTCTTCAAGCGTTAATGGAAAAGTGAAGTCCAACTGATAGACAAACGATTTGTGTTGTAACTTATACATCGAAAGGGAAAGGAGCGCATAATCCATTATACACTTAATAAACTATTTTTAGTAATCAGACAATTATAAATTATGTTTTTATATTATCGAAGCATGATGTTAGATTTATAAGGAATATGTAACTAACAAGAAAAAAAATATGTTACACTTCTACAACGTCTAGAGGTTAAGAGTCTCATTTGCTCATGTTTTGGTTACTACGTTACCGAATAAACAGATTCACTTGCTATTTTTTGGGTTTTATTGCAACATCGTTGTTGAGAGCAGCCGCAGAAGTTCAACAATAGAGGGATATTGTAGCATTGTCGCCCAAACCTGTGGCTAGAAGTAAAGGCGAGAAGAAACAGCACATATTGAAATAAGTGAAAAACTGCTAGGTTAATCTTTGTCGTGTATTGCAGCGATTTGATTGGCTCCAGTGCAAAAGGTTTCTTATTATTAGGGTCGGGCTGTTTGCTGTATTGCGTTGTGTTTAGACTATAAACTGTTAAAAGTAGGTAAAGCAGGGTCATCAAATTATGTGAGTAATTCTCAGAAATTTAAATGTTTGTGTAGTTGATGACCTTCCTATTAATTAGAATTGTGTAAATTGTTGGAATATATTGTCGCTAAATTCTGGGAAGTTGAAGCTGTCCTCGCAGCTCAACCTTTCACGCTTGAAGGAACTCTAGTTGAAAAACATTTTGTTGATACGTCTCGCCGCAATGAACAAGGTCGATATGTCGTCTCACTGCCGTTTAGAGATCAAAACAATTTTTTCCAGGAAGTCGTGATCTTGCCTTACAAAGATTTGTTTCTTTAGAAAATCGTCTACTTAAACAACCTCGTGTTTACGAAGAGTACGTTTCGTTCATGTGTGCATATCTGGATTCTCAACATGCAATCTGTTGTTAGAGGGTCTCATTCGGACTTTCTTATTACACCCCGCATCATTGTGTTGTGAAACCCGAAAGCATAAGTACGAAATTACGAGTTGTTCTCAACGCTTCCGCTAAAACTCTGTCTCAATCGTCCTTAAACGATCACTTGTTTGTTGGGCCGAAGCTGCAACCAGATATTACTGCAATTTTGTTACAATATCTTTTACATCCTTACATTGTCACTGCCTATGTTCGTCAGAGGTACAGACAAATTCTTGTTAATGCCACTCGGTGTGATTATCAACGAATTGTTTGGCGCTTTTCCCTTAAGGAACTTATTCAGAACTTGAAATTAAATTCCGTTATTTATGGAATCAATTGTGCTCCCTTTCTTGCCATACGCACGCTTCTGCAGTTGGCCGTAGACGAAAGGAATTCTTATCCGTTAGCCGGTTTCGCTCTTCGACACCATACTTACAATGATGATGTCGCTACGGGTAGAGACTCTATCGAATCAACCCTCGCTCTACGACACCAACTAATTGCTCTTTTAAAATTTGGAGGTTTCGAACTTCATAAAACACGTAATTCAACGTTTATGGTCGTTAAAATTAGACTAGGATGCAGCACCTCATTTGACTTTCTCCATTTGTAGGAAAAATACTTGCATGAGTTACCGCTTCTTGCTAATCCCGCCCCAGTTTACTACGTGCGAAGTTCACTGCTTTGCTGATGCATCCGAAAGTGGCTACTGTGCTGTGGTTTATTTTCGCTTTGATACCCTTTCCGCCGTTGAGGTTTGCTTAGTGTGCGCCTAGTCTAAGGTCGCTCCTTTTCGTACAATTGCGCTGCCCCGGATTGAATTGTTGGCCGCCGCATTGGCATCCAAATTATTAATCTTTGTCCTCAAAACCTTTGATTCTAACTTTACATTTCATAAAGTTTACTGTTGGTCTGACTTCATGGTAGTACTTTTGTGGATTTGTTCTCCGCCGCAGCGTTGGAAGACTTTCGCCGCCAATCGTATTGCTTACATTTAGGAAAACACGTCTCGCGCCTCTTGGCATCACATCTCCTTTATCGAGAAGCCTGTCGATGTCGGGTCACTTGGTTTATTCCCTACCGATTTGTGCCAAAGTTCTTAATGGCGGGCGGCTTCACCAACCTTGTACCAGTCTTTCAGTCCACATATTCCGTCTTTAGATGCTCCTAAAGTTCTCACTGGACAACGCTCTATTGTTTTATCCGCTGTCGTAACCTCCTGTCGGATTCAATCAATTCTAGAAAATCACTCTTTCTTTCCCTTTCGTACGCGCATTGTTGCTTGGATTTTTCGTTTTCGTCATAATCTAC
Source organism: Platerodrilus igneus (assembly GCA_036346225.1). Classification (NCBI taxonomy): domain Eukaryota; kingdom Metazoa; phylum Arthropoda; class Insecta; order Coleoptera; family Lycidae; genus Platerodrilus; species Platerodrilus igneus. Next base: position 9,347,370 of record JARFIW010001325.1, on the reverse strand, counting down.
GTCATCCACTCAAAAGATGTTCCGGATCTTTTGTCATCTTCTGAATTGCACAATGCTTTGATCCCTCTGCTTGCGTATACTCAACAATCTTATTTTGCTCTCGAGTTTGAGGCCATTCAGTTCGGATCCACTTTAAAAAGACTTTTCGCAAGTTGTTCCCTTTTATTCGTGATGGAATCTTGTGGATTGGGGGTCGCTTGGCTCACGCACCTTTATTTTCTGACCGTAAATTTCCTGTTTTGTTACCTAGCTAAAGTCGATTTGCTGATCTTTATGTTACTTATGTTTATTTAAAATACTTTCACGCGGATGCTCAAATGGTTCATTTTCTCGTAAGTCAGCACTTTTGGATTATTTCTGGCAGGTAATCTATCCGTCGTGTTCTGTGTCATTGTGTAACGTGCTGGAAGATCAATCAGGTCGCATTGCAGCACCCTATGAGCAACCTGCCTTCATGTCGAGTTACTCGAGTCAAACCTTTTTTTGTGTTCGGACGTCGACTTTGCTGCTCCCTTTTCTATTACCATGTCTCGACTACGGGGCGCCAAAGTTTTAAAATCGTATTTGTGTTTTTATTTGTATGGCTACCAAGGCTCTGCACCTTGAAGTAGTATCCGATTTATCAATGGACGCCTTTTTAGCGGCTCTGCGCTGATTTATTGCCTGGCGTGGCCATTGTGATCACCTCTATAGTGATGGTGGCACAAATTTTGTGAGTGCTTATAAACAGTTAATTTATATCGCCAAGCTTGCCGTTTCTAGGTACCATACCATTTTATACCGTCGGCCTCATCTCATTTTGATAGCTTGTGAGAGGCGGAAGTGAAATAGGTTAAAACTTTGCTCCTGCGTACTATTGGCGAGCAAGTGTTAACTTTTGAGGAATTGGTCACAGTCTTTGTCCAAATTGAGGCCATCTTGAACTCACGTTTTCTCACCTCTTTAAACAATAACCCCAATGATTTGAGCTGTCTTACGCCCATTCATTTTTTAACTTTGATCCGTTTAACTGCCATTCCGGGGCCCGCCCTTTCTCATCTTCCGCTTATCCGTCTCTCTCGTTGGCAATTGCTCCAGCGAATTCAACAAGGTTTTTTGGTCCCGTTGGTCCAAGGAGTATTTGCACTCGCTACAACAGCGCTCCAAATGGCACACATCGTCTCCTCAAGTTGAGTTGGGCACCTTAGTGCTGATTAAGACCGCTAATGTTCCTTCCCTTCGTTGGTTCCTCGGCCGTGTTATGGCTGTGCATCCTGGGACGGACAGAAAGCGTTTAGTATATATATATATATATATATATATATATATATATTGCTGTGAAACCACCAAAATCCGGGTACTCCGCTTTTCGAATCGAGCCTCACGAATTGGGCGTCAAGAATGCTGTGAAACCTACAAAAAGCTATTAACTTAACTGGTCCGTTGACTTTCTTCTGTTCATCGCCTCGGCTGCTCCCCTAGATAAACCTTCATCCTCATTCATAAAAAAAAAACAAACACATTCCTACCACAAACATCACCGTTAACTCTATTTACATCAATATTCACAATACATTAAAATTTCAAAATTAAAATTCAGCATAAATTTCAGTATCAGAAAATTTCAAGATTTAAATTTGTTATCATTTTAATGTGCATCCAAAATTAAAGTCCTTGTAGGATGCCTACTAATTAATGTAACAATATATGCAGACCTGAGTCTGAGTACAAAGGAGCATCTACCCCCTTTACGTTAATTAACCAGGTTCGTCTAATTGAGCTCAAAGACATACCCAAATTTTCATCAAGAACATAAATACTAAATACTCCTTTCGACTTAAACAAGAAAATTTCACCTTAAAATTAAAAATTTGTTGTTAGTACAACTTCATTACTGTCCATTTTAAGTAAATAAATTATAAAGTTATTCAACACACACGAAAACATCAAAGTTCAAACAAAATAGTATAATTTACCTGAAGGTTACTGCACTCGTAGCTTCAATGTACCTCGTCCCGTTTGTTAATCACACCATTCCAACTGGGTTATATTTACGGCTTCTGATTCTCAACGCTTTTAGAATTTTCTCCACCACCATTCATCTAAAGTTGTTTCAGGGCTTTTCCCGGAACTCATCTGTGTATATCTGACCCTTGTTTTGTGGATCCAGACACGTTTATGAACCATTTAATTATTAACACCCCCGAAAAATAGCAAAGAAATTCATGCTTCTTTCACCAATATACGCCAAAACTGCCTACTTTTGTGTATTCATTTGACGTTGCAAATTTTGACTAATTAGTACAGTGATACTAACTTTATTACCTTGTATCTTCTTTTCTAAGTGCACTAAAGTACATTCATTGTAGCACGTAAAGAACAAACTGTTTTTAAATCACCAAAATATACGAGCAAACTGTTTAAATTATTTAATCAAAATCGGAAAACTAAAAAGCACTGTTTAATGCATTGAATCAATTCGAAAATCTAAGAGAGAGAAACTCATATTAACCTGGGTATATATAGCGGTTAGCCCGTCTGTCGGTCTTGTCCCCAAAACGGACAATTCTTCAGAATTTCGCATGCTAGGTTCCCATTCCGCAGCCCGGCATGCGATTTTTACGAAATTTGCACTCGCACCAGTTAACTCTCAGAAATTTCGACACGGCTCGCAACGTCTGGAAATAACTAATTAAATTTTTATACAGAAATGTTATTTCTACCTCTCAAGTTTGTCTCTTATTTTCAACCAATCGCAACCCAGTGACGTTGCTCCACTCACGCCTTTTACTATATGTGTCTCGGTCTTGCGCATATTATCTGTCTCTATCTACCCTGTTCTTATTGGTGCAAATTGATATTCTTTATTATCGATTATTTCAGTCCATGTGGACTGTGAAATAACCCACCTTTAGCATTTCTCGTAACTATTAAGCTACGGTTTCTCCAAGATTCTCTGTAACCATTTGTTATCTGCCAAATTTACGCAGAATGAGCTTTTTAAAAATACGCAGGTGTTCAAACATAATACTTCTAAATAACACTTCTACGATTTGCATTTTATTGGGTTTTACAAGTTTTATAAATATTATATGTTACTAACGGTTCAATTAACTCAATTAAAATAATACCCTTTAATTTTTAGTGACTCCTAATCAAATATTAATTATTACCTGTACATTTTGTTTAATACCGTTTACTTAAAATTGAGTTAATCAATATAAATTTTGCACGTAATTTCTATTTGTTACTTTACTCGGAATGTTTTAAATTACACGTAGAGCATTTTAATACTGCTTCCTTTTTTTATAGCAAGCGTCTTGTAAATGATTTAAATCTCTTATTTTTAATGAAACGACTAACTTTTTATGCTTCACGGTTTTAATAAAGCGTACCTTTTCCCAAAGCTTCTACACGGTGATTAAAATTATTTGATGTGATTATATAATTTTCTACCCTGGTCTAAATATGAGTAATATATATATATATATATATATATATATATATATATATATATATATATCTGTGTGTGTGTTTTTGCACATTTACGATGTTTTCAATTTTTGGTTAATTTATGGCTGTTAAGTTATTTATAAATTCAGAGATATTAAGTTGCCACCAATAAGTTTGGCAGTCATTCCACAGGCGGTATACGTGGTAAAGAGATACTTCCACTTTCAGATTTTATAAGTGTTAAAAATGCGGCGGTATTTCGATAACCAACTGATGGATTTAACCCTGGTTAGACGGCGCCCACCCCATCTTTTAGTTTGATTTTCTTTAAACTTGTAACGATTTTATTTCCTATCATTGTGTGTATATATAATTAATCTATTTATTTAATAAAAACCAATTTAATGCATAATAACGCTACACAATCCACTAAATAAAAATTACATATTGTCCAATAAAATATTAGCTTTCAATTCAAATTGTAATTTGTGCGGTGACAAAATATACTTTTCAATTAGTGTCATTCTTAGAGCTCCCTCTGTTAGACAATTGTAAGGTTAATCTTGTTGCCAGGCGGTAACCCGCGTGATATGATCACTTCCAATACAGCCGTCGTCAGAAGAAGTCGATTTGTTCTTTTATCACAAGGACGATGACGTTTAAGGTATGTACATGTTGGAAGCATGTACGATTTAAAGTTGTTTTCGTGAGATAACGTCGTCTTCGAAGCTCACTTTTGTTGTCCACTTGTTGGAAAATAGCTCGCAGATGACGAGGAATTATTTTTGTTGAAGGGCCGGTGGTTAACAGTAAGTAGTATTGATTCTGTAACCATATTAAATAAAGATTTTTCAGTGTAATTTAATATATGCGTAAATTTAATATATACGTAACTTTAATTTATACAGAACATTAATTAATATGCAACTTGTAAATAATATGAAAATTGGAAATAATGTTTAGCTTTGAAAAAGCATGCAACCTTCAGTTAACAGAATTTTGTTTAACGTAAATTTAATCAACACACAAGAAGAAAATTTAAGAAAATTTGAGAATTTACCCTTTGTTCGAGTGTGGATTTGACGAGTATCAATTACTTAAAAATGGACGCCGTGATGTAGTTTGGAGCTTCGATGAGCAGCAAATTTACTTGTACTGAATTGGAGATTCCTTTATTTAAATGCTGAAGCAAGACGCCTAGCAGGTATTTTTCCGTCAGATGAACACCTGGTATGTAAATTTGTTTTCGTATGTCCGCTGAATTATGGATATAGTAGATAGATAATTTTTTGTTTAATCAAGTTATTTGAACTTCAAAGTAGGTCAAGGACAGACTATATATATTTTTCATATTAAGCAACAGGAACCTGTAAATTTTTCATTTCTAAATCTTTTATTAATACATTGAAATTACGGAAGATGTCATTATGAGATAGGAAAAGTTAAATTCTACCATTTATGACGGTAGATATTATTATTTGAAACATGGTTTACTCGAATCATTAGAAATTAAACTTCTACGTTTTCTATTTCACTAATAGTTGAGTGGAATAATATTTTGTGATGTTATAGTAGATCTACTCAAACCAACCGAAATTGTTATTTTTAAGTAATTGTTCAGAAAGCAACTTCAAGCTTTATCATTTTTAAACAAAATTTGGCTAGATATTTCTTATAGAAATGACCATATTTTAAAATGGAAGGTACTTATTATACCCAGTACCTTTGTAAATAATTTTCTTGAATTAAATTAATCAAAATTATATTAAAACTGAAAAGATGTTTTGTAAATGGCACAATAACTGAATACTGAAGGAATAGATTTTTATTTTGGTCAAGACTCTTCTTTTTAATTGGAATGAATGAAAGTTGATTCGAATTAAGTTTTTAAATTTTGGGTATAAAGGCACAAACAGTGCTATTCTTTGTTTAATCTGTTCACAGGTGTAGCAGTGATGTATAAAGGTCAAAGTCGAGCCATAAGGTAAGAAACTTTAGGGATTATGTTGTCTTTAATAAATTGTATAGCGGTAATTGAATAAAGGTTTTTGCATTCGCCTTGTACAAGGGACTTAAGTAAGGTTATCTCTGTATAGAAAAATACGGTGGCGCCATATTCTTTATATTTTTGGTCGCAGTCTAACCCCGACCCATAGCTCATGTTCCACCCAGAGCAAATAGTTCGACTAGCCGCTTAGCCTTTGAGATTTCCTCAACTACGAGCCTTTTCCATCAGAACTTGCCGTGGGCTCTATCCGCTTACTGGAAATTCTCGTAAAATTTTCTGGTACCTTTTCAGCTGGTGACACAGAATAAAAACCAATAGGAAAAATCCCTTAATAATTATAATGGCTATAAACTCTTATCACCTTCCCCTTGCTCATGCGTCCGGGGTCCTAAAAACGGTTAGCTATTTTCTCTTGTCAAGTTCATCCATTTACATTAGCCATTTATTCTATTTCTTCTGTCCGTGGGCAAATTCCAGAAGGAGAAACTCCCTATTAACACATCGACGGCTTGTTTAGGTAAAACTTTACCATTTAAGCGTTTTGTTTGCATCTCAAAGTTAAAAGTATGTCGTAAGTATCTTTTGCAAATTGCAATGCTTATAAAATTCACCTAAAAGGGTTAGAACTATAAAAGAATTTCAGAACATAGTACTGAAAGATGAATGAACGTCTGAAAATTTGATTGAAGAGTGAGTGATGTCTATGGAATTATTAACAAAATGTACGCCTACGGAATGCTTCGAGAGAAAATGCGATTTTTCCCGTGGTTTCATAACGTGTTATTTTGGATGCAGTGGAGCCTTACGCATTTGCATTATTAAACTTTGTGTTATCTAGAGCTTCTGGCGGGTTGTATAAAAAATAAATGCAGTCTATCACACAAAAATGGGTGTACATTCAATATCGGGAAGTTTGTTCGTGTTTTTTATGATTCTTGAAATAAACGCAACGCAGATCACAACATTGCTTTTACAGTTTATTACTTGGGCGAGTTTGATACTTTACAGAAGTAGATAAGATGTTGATTATAAGTTTAGTTTTATCCAACTATTGGTATTATTTTTTCAAATATTTGGAAATTACTAAAGGCCTTAACAATTACCTAGCTATTTCACGATGATTAATATTATATGGAACTTCTTTCTGTTGTTCATTATTACGTCCAATATTGCTCCTATTCTTCACAAATACAGAGAAATCTTAATGCACTGAGATGCCGCTACAAATATCACCTATAATATTTATTACAATACTTATAGGTACTAAATTCCTTCTGAATGTGAAATTAATTATATCTGTTACTACGTTCAAATGTAATTTAGCTACACATGCACTTAATTTATATACATAATAAACGTATTTATTTTAACGATATATCCAACAACTAATATCATAATGCTTACGAATTAATACTTTGACTGAAACTAAACTACTTGACTAACTATAATTGTTCTTGAACTTTGTAGATTCTTCACTTTCGTATGCTTAATATTGGTTTTTATAATGCACCCTTGGAGCTGTAGATCAATCTACTGTTGGTTCAATGGCTTTGTCCTTTTTTATTTTAGATTCTTCGGTGCCTTTGTTACAATATGTATTTAAAATAAAACAAAATTAAGTAAATCCTAAAGGCAACATTACATCAGTTTTATCCTTTTTACTCCATTTTCTTTGTTTATATAATTTAAAGGATAAATGGGTTTACGCTACATTAAATATATACTAGATAGAAAAAAATTAATATGGACGATCAGAATGAAGATAAACTGTGTATTGAGATTTTGCGAACAATAAACGTTAATTCGGCATAAGATTTTAAAAATTTTGTTTCCATAAAGGTAATTTAGATAAATATGTATAACATAATTTTTTATAAATACATTGTAAACGTAATAATCTACGACCATGATTTATTTTAAACCGTAAATGAAAACAAATCTAAAGGTACCAAGACGCAGCGTATGCGTTTCCCATATAAAACAAATAGGAGTCAGGGGTGTTTTGATTCAAGAACTCATAGTTCAACCACTGACGTATGTGAACGGTACGGCAATATTGGCAAAAACAGATATGGATTGTGTTACGTTCCTTTTTCGTATTACTTATTTTTGTATAGTATTGTAAATAAGTATTTCAGTGACTATTTTAGGCTATTCTAAATTCATAATACTTCTAAACTAGGCAACACACTTTACTCCGTGTTCTTTCACTATTTGAAGTCTGACTTTCATACATCAAACCACATTTGGTTGTTCATTGATTCTACATTCAACACCTGTTTTGTATTCAAGTTTGAAAGAAGACATATAAAATTGTTAAAATTCTTTATTGGCATTGTTTTACTTTCGTTTGTGTTTTAGGAATGAATAACAATTATTCTTTAGTCAAACTTTCTGAAAAATTTCAAAAGTGCAAGTTACATAAATATTTTTTTAAAACATCACTTCTGGTGTAACTATGGTATGTATGTATGCATGATAAACAAGACTAACTAACATATTCCATTATAGCTGTTTTATGATATGATTTAATTTTATCCTGCAGATAAATTATACGATTAAAGTTTGGGTTGTATATCCTTCTATATATGAGTCCATATTTAGCAGACAAATAAAGTGCTTCTAATATTCCTGTCATAAATGTGATTAATGATGACATTATATAAATCACAAATACTTTCTCAATCCTCATAGGAACTCCATTACTGAACTAGAACGTATTCTCAGGAATTTCGCAAGCATAGATTCTATTTTCTGTGAAATTTACTTTTGAAGATATCGCACAAATTTCGTGCTAATATTTTTAAAGTATGTAATAACAGTATATTATTTAGCAAAACAAACCGCTATTTGTTAAAAATAAATTTTTTAAAATAGTTTAGCTTAGGTATAATAAGTCCTATGGTATTCTTAATGTGTAGCATATATTTCCATGTTTTTTCAGGATGAAAATATCACTTTTTCTTTTGAAAAATTTTAACGTCGCTTTTACTTATAACAATTGATGTTTAAATTTTATAATAGTTCTAATTTTGCCAGATTTGTAGTTTCCTGATTGCTATCAAGTTTGATAGACTATTATTGTTAAAATTATTTTCTTGTGTTAATTGCGTAGGTGGTGTGCTACTAGTCTTTCAAGTAGTTTATGCTACAGCATACGTACTTGAAACTTTTGTGTTAAATTGTGGTATATATTTAATGTGAGCCTAACTTATACCACTACTATTTATAAATTGTTGTTACTGAAAATTTTACAGTTAAAGATATTTTCTAAGTAAGAGAAATTGCTACAACCATTATATTTTTTGGTTTATTTCTTTATGTTACTCTTATGGGACAGATTAACGTTCTGTCGTGATATATTGGTTTTTACAGGTACGCTAATAAATATTCTTTTATTTGAACTAGATAGTTTGTGGTATAGGGTTTTTGTTACCCCCAGTCTCTAACTGCTTTTTGTGCTGCCGCTGGTTTTACCGTAACATATGTTACGTTCACTTTCGACGGTAAGTTAAAAACTACACTCCTTTTGATTCGCTATTCATTTACTTAGATTCTGCTCAAATCCTCCAACAACACCCGGTATATTAGACCTACCTACAATAAATACGCTTTCTAGTAATTTTCAATTTCAAATCTATTTGCTTTAAAACAAAAAGTTTATTCTATAAATTAAATAGTTTATACCCTGTTTTAGATATCCGTGAACTTGCTATACATTGCGATAGCGTGTAATTACTTTCTCTATTGTTTCAATCTAAAACTCGTTGAAATAACGTATTGAACTATCCGATAAGCCGTGTTTCGAGTTTCCTAATTACCTGTTGTTATGTTTTGATAACACTAGCATTGAGTTGGATTCTTGTTATTTTAAAAGGAATCAAGATTCACTTTCTTTTTTATATACACGACGAAAACATTCGTCGGTATTGTTATATTTTTGTTGTTTCCGTTTTCATTTTGGGAATTTTGCGCATGCAATACAGCAGGGTTGGTAACAGTGGTTTTACAAAACTATACTTTTCTGCGACAATAAATGAATTCGTCTGCAATTATTCTAGCTTCTTCCGGTTGCCCTAAAGCCCAGTTGGATTGTCGCTCCTATTGTTATTGGGGACACCCACAGACCGCCCGCTCCTTGGACACGTTGGTGAGTGTTAATTTACGATTTTTTTATTGTGGCATTGATTCTTGTGAAATGGTCACAACAATATGCTTATCCAAGTTGACTTGACGCCTACACTTGTTATCTCTACGGAATGAGCTAGTTAATATTAATATTTTACGTTCGAGGACCATTCCACCAAGTTAATTGCATATTCACGATGGTGATTCAGCACTGTTGGCTTTCTTCTTTTTCTGGGGTTGTAACCCTCTGTTAATTGAGACATTGTAGCTCCGACGTTATATATATATGTAATTTGAGGTATACTCATCATCATCATTAGGTTTTCAGTCCTGGAACTGGTTAGACGCGTACCATCATTGTTTCCTATTCTGAACTAACCTACAGATTTCCCTGAATTTTGCACAGTCTGCATCTATCACTACCTGATCTAGGTCTAACTCTACCTCTTTTTCCCTATCTCTGCTTGTAATATATCCCATACTATTCCCCAAAAATGTCTTAGAACGTATTCCGCCCTTCTATTTCTTTTATCTTTTTTCCCAGATATCCTTGTTCCCCTACTATTTCTATAACCTATTTGTTATTATCTTTGTCTGTCCATGCTATCGTCCTCATACATCTGAAGCACAGCATTTCAAAAGGCTGCTACCGTTTTTCTGTCTGCGTTTCAGACTGCACGTATTTCATAGGCGTACTGTAGTGCTTCACACATATGCTTTCAACAATTTTTTTCTTGTTCTATGTTTGTTGTCTTCCTCATAGTCGCTGTTCCTTCTTGTTAGATGCAGTTCGGTCATTTTCTTATGTTTTACAGTTATATACCCTATTTCTCCGACTCCGACCTTCACTGGTTGTGAAGGTTGTGAGGTATACTATAAGGACTTAAAGTTGTGTTTTTTAGAGATGAATTTGTTGGTTTGTTATTATGTCAGAGGGCGTTGACCTAAAAACTGCAGCTTACCATTTTAAGGGGAGGGTTTATTACCTATGTTTTCTTGATATATGTAAAGGGAGGGTTTATTACTTTTGTTTCCTTGATATATGCAAAGGGAGGGTGTTGTACTAATATGCTATATTCATTTAAAATGTCATTTAGATTAATTAAATGTATTAATACGTTTTGTTATCTTCTTATTTTTATTTCAGGTTGTCCTTCATAATTATTTTTTTTTGTATTTATAATACCCCGCCGACTCACCAACTGAGCCCGGGAATTTTTTTTTCTTCTTTGTTTTCTAGGCTATGTAAATGTACGTAGCATATAATACAGAATAATTTGATAAGAGATTTAGGCATGAAATCAACAATACCACAACAACGACAACGAGATGTAGTAAATACAATACCTGAGGATAATAGTGAAACTAGAGTCAAAAAGATTAGAAGAAGTTGGATTACCATTTAAGATAAAAGTAAAATGTACGTATAAAGCAGAATGTTCCAAAGAATAAAAACTTGTGAGGAGAAGGGCGCTTACTAAAGGGTAAGACAGTTCTAGGTATTAAGAAAAAACTATTGAAAGCCTATATTTAGTGAGTAGTTTTACACAGCTACGAAACCTTGACATTAAGCAAAAAAAAGCAGATGGAGACATTCGAGAATCGGCAGTGCTATAAGGGAATGCTCTAGATCAATTGAACAAACAAGGTTAATAACTATAGAATAATTTACGCAAATAGCATTACTCATGCAATTAAAAAAAAGCCATACACAATGATAAATAATAGGTCCTGTTTTGGGCATGAAGTAATAGGACAGAGATAAAGAGTACATTGAAAGATAAAATTTGGAGAAAACAGCAAAGACGTAAACGTATAGACCAATTAATAAAGTTGTAGGTAAAAATATTTATAAGACGACAAACGATTTAGCACAGGACAGCAACCTTGAGAAGCATGGTATTCCTAGCAAAAGTTTTTGAGAATGTTCTTAGACGTTTGAGATATCGGCTAAATAAAAAGGTTATGGTTGGTTCCAACAATACGGCATTATATTTTTCTCTGAATATTTTTGCGACAACGACGGAACACAGAGTCATCCGAACTTTCCCTATTCAACCTTTTTAATCCCTTGTTATGAAATCTCCATGCTTGTACCACCAAAACGTCCGTACTGTATAAGTACATTGTCGACCGTTCATATATGTTATTTAAACTTTAAATCCCAGTTAAAGAACCTTTTATTATGATTACACATTAAAGTATACTTTATATTCACAGCTATAAAATATACTTCTTACGTAGTAATAAAATGCAGGTTTATGAAAATTAGGCTTGTCATTGTCATATTAAGATACGAATTGACTACTCTTACTGATGTGTAAAATACCTTTGACATTTTCATAGTTTAAAATGTAGCATGTTACGTGTTAAGAATTAGGCGATTAAACTTATGCATTAATTACAAAACTTATAAAAGCACATCAAAGAAAAATCGCACGTCAGAAACGTACTAATTGATGTTTTCAGCGAATTTACAATTAACAAGTTTAGTAATTTGCTGATTTATTTTGTAGACGTTATATATTGAGCGTAAAATGTATGGATGCAAGTTTTATTGCCATGGGCATTAATTTCCAACACTTGCGTGATAAATGTGAGCGCGAGGCTTTCTATTTGTTAAAACCTGCATCTATAAAATCGTAATAATAGAATGCTATATTGGATTTGCTGGAGTCAATATTTAACCAAATTCAATAATCCCCTTAACGGTTTTTGTATTTTTGTGAATGTACACGAACTCCATGCATTTTATTATCTTGTGTTAATATTGATTTTAGTAACCTAATAATTACAAATGAGTTAGGTACAAATTTTAATTTTGGCTCTATACAGGGTATCTACAAACTCTCCTGCCAAACAGAAGCCACACATCTTATAGGCGATTGCCAAACGAGATATTTTATACTAACCCAAAATTATTGTATGAAGCTTTGTAATTTCTGAAAAATGGATGATGACATTCTTTCACCTTTGGGCAACTTGATATGTTCAATATGGCGGCCAATATGGCGGCTATAAGTTACTTTGATTTGAAAATGATCTTTTTATGCAAGTTTTGGTATTAAATTATGTTTTTAGGATGCTGAGTTCAAAAACAATTGAAATTAGTATTAAGACGTTATTACACAAACAGCAATTTTTTTCCCCAACTTTTTAATTTGTGCAATATCGATGACAAGTTTTATATGTTAATAATCTCTAGGTATAAATAAAAAACATTAATGAATGGCACTTGGACTTAAAGAAACTAAAAGATAAAGATATTCAAGAAAGGTTCGAAAAAAAGTCAAATGAATTGCTCAAAGATATTGGGAAAATATCTTATACTAAGAAAGTAGAAACAGAATGGAATATCATTAAATCTAGCCCAGACATGGCGGCCAGAGACATTCTGGGGTATACACAAAAAGAAAATAAGAAACCATGGATAACATAGGATATCCTGAATTTAATAGAAGAAAGACGAAAATACAAAAATAAATCAGACGAAACAGGAAAACATAGATACAAAGCCATAAAATGGAAAATTATTCGCAAATGCAGGAAAGCTAAAGAACAATGGATTGATGAAACTTAGGGATAAGTTTGAATTAGCATTAAAACGTCTAAAAATGGTAAGGCGCCGGGTACAGATAAGGTGCAAGCAGAAACTCTAAAAACCGCTGGCCAAGCAGTAACAGAACGTCTCTTCCGACTTGTAAGCTATATGCATGAGACAGGTGAGATACCCAAAGATTTCAAACGTAACATCATAGTAACTATACCAAAAAGAAAGGCGCGGATAAATGTGAAAATTTTCGAACAATAAGTTTGACAGCACACGTGTCAAAAATATTAACTAGAATTGTACAAAGACGAATAGAAAACGAGCTGAAGAAATAATAGAAGAAAATCAATTTGGGTTTAGGCGAAACAGGGGAACACGGGAATGTATCTTAGCTCTGAGAGTGATAATTGAGAAAAGAATAGAAAAAAGGGAAAGCGTTTATATAGGGTTTGTAGATCTGGAAAAAGCATTCGACAATGTAAAATGGAAAAAAATGTTCGAAATACTCAAAAAGATTGGAATGAGTTATAGGGATAGACGAATAGTACATAGCTTATACAAAGAGCAAACAGCAGTAATAGAATTAGAGCAGGAACGTAGAGAAGTAAACATTAGGAAAGGGGTGAGACAGGGATGTGCCCTATCACCATTAATTTTTAACTTGTACATTGAAGAGGCAATGAATACTGTCAAATGCAGGAAAACATTTGGAATTACTATGCAGGGACCAAAAATTGATATGCTTAGATTTGCAGATGATATAGCAGTATTAGCATCTAGCAAAGAAGAGTTAGAAGCTGCTCTTAATGAAATGGAAACGGTTCTAACAGAGAGATACGGTGTGAAAATTAATAAAACTAAAACTAAAGTACTAGTATGCAAAGGAGGAGAAAATAAATCAAAAACAAGAATACAAATAAGTAACACGAACTTACAAGAGGTTAAGGATTTCTGCTACCTAGGAAGCCAAATAACGCAAGATGGGAAACGCACAAAAGATATAAAACAAAGATTAGCACAAGGTCGTGCTACATTTAACAAGAAAAAGCAACTACTATGTTCAAAGACCACAAACATAGAAACAAGGAATAGATTGCTTAAAACATATGTGCCCAGCACAGCACTGTACGGTTGTAAAGCCTGGACAGTAGGAGAGGCGGATAAGAAAAAGGTAGAAGCCTTTGAAATGTGGTGCTACAGACGAATAATGAAAATATCATGGAGAGACAAAGTTAAGAACGAAAAGGTACTAAAAATGGTAGGGGAAGAAAGAAATATGTAGAAAACGGTAAAAAATAGGAGAGATAGGATGATAGGCTTAACCCCCTCACCGAATCTCGGTGAAATAGAGCATAAAATTAGGAAACAATAGAAGTGAAACCGAGCTGTGTGAGAATTTCAGGGAACTATGCAGGGTAGTTCAGAAAATAGATAAGTGCAGATACGTGTCCAACCAGTTTTGAGACAGAAAACCTAATGACGAAAAAATAAGCGCAGTTAAATCTGATGATTATTATAAACAACTAGCTGTTGGTTGTGAAATATCTGCAACTAATGTTGACTGTGCGAAAAGATATATTGAAAAAAATATTAAATCGGTGAATGTTCAAGTGCGGGGGGAACTTGGCAGCCACATGCTGCTTACCCCCCTTCACAACCACTGAATGTCCGAGAAATAGGGTATATTATTGTAAAACAATAGAAAGGGATCGAATTGCATCTAACACGAAAGAACAGCTCCTATGATGAAAGACAACAAACATAGAACAAGAAGTTGTTGAAAGCAAATGTGTGGAGCACAGCACAGACATTATTATAATTTGAATAAGGGCCGCTATACTTGCGGCCACGTCCCCAATGCTCCACCCGGAGGTACTACATTGGGTTTAAACGCGAAAATAATCGTGCTTCTAATTAATTCCAACTTCATAGCTAATCCACCCTAAATAAAAAACTAAATAAAAATCTAACAAACCTAAAAATCTAACAAACCTAACAAGCTCTAGCAATCTAACAAACATAAAAATCTGACAAACTGAAACAAAAACTAAAAACAAAAACTAAAAACAGGGTTGTAAATAATGGTATCCCTAGCGCTGACTTTGGAGTGTATCCGATCAACAAGACACAAGCAAAAATAAGCGGGGGAGGGATCCGTAATACCGGATAGCAGACGCCGCGTCTGCTTACCAGTGCGACCTGAAGAGTCGTCTTAAAACTATCCAAATCTAGCTAACTAATTTAAATTTGTCTCTAGCTTTCCCTATCATTTCCTAACTGATTTATATTATGATTACAATCTTCTCAATTCTGCTCTTCCTTCCCAAATATATACTGCAACCAAAATGGCGACAGAACGTCAAACAAAACAAATATGTCACAAAATACTACAATACATGCTAATAAATATAAAGTGTAAATATAAAATATAAATAAATATAATTATATAAATATATAAATAAATGTCTAATAAGCGTTAAGCATATAGCAATGCACAAAATAGCAAGAGCATCACCCTATTTATCAGGTGCACTCCCACAAGCATATGTCGGCTAGCGCCGTTACACACAAAACGTGCTTGTTAAATTATTTCAAAAACTACTAATTAATGTAAATCAATGCTTGTGCGAGTACAGCCGCACAATTTAAGTATTACCTCGATGATAAAATTCTCCAGCATCCGAAGATCTGGTGATCTGCTTACATCTAACTGTAACTTACTTCTAAGGGAAAGATGGGGTGAACTGCTAAAGTCCTGATGGGTATGCACTAAATGTTCTTGGGGGGGATCACAATCACTATCACTATCACTTCACTTTCAAGTCCGGGGGGGATGCGCGGTTTCACTCTATTTTATTATCTTTGTTTATTTTATTGATCTAATTTAATGATGGTTTCTGATTTATTTGTTATTGTTTATTTGTTATTATTTATTACCGATTTCCCGATTTCCGCACATAATTATGAAGATAGGCAGTGATTGTATTAATGGCGTAAAGGTTTCTCGTGCATATTGGACATTTGGGTATAATTATCATGTTATTTTATTATTGTTATTATTTTTTTTTTATTTTTTTTTTAATATCAGGTTTTGGTTATATCTATGCTCGTATCCTTACTCACGCCAAGTCAATCTAAAATTTTCCAATCCTCCCACCAACCCCACCGAATTTTACACGCGGTTATCATTGTTTAATCTCGCGACCCTTTCCACGAATTCTTTTAAGGCTGTCCAGAACGCCTTCTGGTTAACCATTTCCCCGACTTCCTCTAGGCTCTTTGGCCATGCCACACCTAGGATAGCTAGTTTGCTATCAGCCAACCCTCGATTTGCCGCCTCAAGCGGGCAGTCGAAGAGCACGTGCTCTGCGCTCTCCGCGCCTTCACTGCATTCACAGCGGTCGCTGTTGGTTAGCCCGAACCTTTGTAAATACGCCTTCAGGGCGCCGTGCCCTGTTATCAACTGCACCATTTTGTGATCGAGCTTAACCTCGATCCTACCTCTAGCTTCTATGCTCGGTATGAATTTGTGGGTCAACCTGCCCGTGACAGCGTTGTTCCACCTGCACAGCACAGACAGCATGCCTTTGAAAAACGGGCAGTCTGAAAAGCAGACAGAACAATAGCAGCCTTTGAAATGCCGTGCTTCAGATGTATGAGGATGGACAGACAAAGGTAATAACAAATACGTTATAGAAACAGTAGGGGAACAAGGATATCTTTGGAAAAAATAGGAGAAGGGCAGAATACGTTCTAAGGCATTTTTGGGGAATAGTATGGGATATATGACAAGCAGAGGTAGGAAAAAAGAGGCGGATGTAGACCGAGATCAGATAGTGATAGATGCAGACTGTGCAAATTTCAGGGAAATCCGTAGGTTAGTTCAGAATAGGAAACAATGATGGTACGCGTCTAACCAGTTTCAGGACTGAAGACCTAATGGTGATGAATGAATGTAGACTACAAAATGATGTCTTGACAGAATTCAGCCTTTTTTTTTAAATATGGAATCAGGTCTATTCTTTTCAAGATCATCATCAATTACAAAACTATCGTCTGCAATTGGTTCATCAACAGAGTCTTGATTCCATTTCATTCCTACGTCAGCAAACCGTGCCAAATGATTGGACCAGGAACTATTTGTGCATGAAGAAAACATGGTGCATGGTTGGCTAACACTACTGCAACTACATCGATTGATCTTGCATGCCAATACACTTTCACGTAAACACCTAACCAATGTGAGAATTTTCGGCGGTGCAACTTGAATATTCTCTGGCGAAGTTGTGGGTAGGAGACATTTCGAGGTCTTATCATTGTAGAATCGATTAAGCAGTGGATCCAGATCTGGTGGCTCAGATTCCATTGAGTTTTTCAAATGCTGATTTGGAGATGAGTTTACTTAAGGTTCTTTTCAAACGCTGAGTTTGTTGGTGGCAGTGAACACAGTTTCAGTAGTTGTGTTTTAGCACTTTCAACTTTTTCAATCCACAGTTTGACACGAGCCTCTGAAGTTAAGATACATTTACTTGCTCCGTAACACGCAACCATAAACGTCTATGCTTGTCTTATCAACTCAGACAGATCAGCATGTAGATTGTCAACCAATGACACGGGGTTTTCATATTTCAAAATCTCAATGGCTTATTCTTCCCTATGTCATAGTACATAGCCGAGTCACGTCTAGTGATAGCATGAACTGGTAGCACATCTGGTATTATTCTCCCATTTTGAATAGCAGATGCTCTAATGTCAATTCGTGTACGACTCTGACAGATGATTCCATAAAAATAGTTGCAAATATTTTCTAAGGGTTGTAAAAATACAAAAGCAAAGGAAAGCATCTGCGTCGTTTGATATGACGACAATCTGTTTGTCTACATTAGCAGCTAGGATAGCTTGCTGTACAAGAATCGTATATGCTTTTTCGTGAGTATTTGATGTAATAGCTCTAGTTACTTGTATAGTCTTTCTTAAACGATTCGTTAACAACAATGCTACTGTAACGTATACAATTTGCGACATAGCTAAATTTGTTAAATTTTTGCTTTTATTAATATGTTTTAGCCTATACTTTTCAAAAAACAACAATGCTACGTATTAGGGTCGTCGCTAGAAGTTTAGCTTACCTATTTCACATTAAAGTGTAACTAGAGTTACATACCTTCTAGTTGATTTTGTTCTGTGATAATTAGTCGTAACCGGATTATGTTGTTTCCATGTGTCGCTCATGTGCAATTATAGAGGTTCGCGTTTAGTTCTAGTTTAATAGTGGGAAAGCTATATTGATAAGAGGGCATGTTTAAACAGGCAAGATATCTTTGAGATCCTGTCGGTGGAAAATGCAAATAGCATTCGGGTGATGAGTGCCAATTTTTTGGGCCCCAGGTGAAATGTATGAATGGTAAATATGCTATTGTGTTCTTGTTCTTATTGTATTCGTTTTAGCGCGTGTAGATTAGTTCATAAAATTAGAAGGTTACACGTGGTCAGTAACAAGATGGAATTCAACGGTTCTGTTCACACATTTGATTTTTTATTAAAGAGTAATTTGCTGTTTGTTGTTACATACACAATAGTATTTTTAAGTAAATTGTTAGGATACGCATGGTTATGGATGTATTACTGTAATAACTTGCGACCAGATAATATTTTGTGTGGGTTTGAAATAATTATTATGGCATACTTTTATATAAACGACGTTCGCGATAAGTACAATTGAACGTTTGTTTCTGGAAAACCACTAGTACCAGATCTTTGGGTGATGAATCTCAATTCAAACAGGCGAATTATCGCAAAACATGTAACAAAACACATTCGTTATTAAGTAATTTGAAATTAAAGAGTATTACTTCGTACTTGTAAAAAATAAACCATCACGTAATTTGAAATTAAAGAATATTAGTCCGTGCTTTTAAAAATATGCATTAAGTAATTTGAGATCAAAATGTTAGTTCGTGCTTGTTAAAATATAATCTATTAGGTAATTGGAAGTTTTAATAATATGTAAGTGAGTTATCATTTCTTTTTGTTTCATCACTTCAAAGGTTAAAAATTTAAATACATTTAGTAGTCACCTGCCGTCATGTGTTGTAATATGTAGATAATTTGAACTTTAGTCATAGGTATTAATAACTGCTCTGCTGCTCGTACTTATTTGACTAAGATATCATACAAATTTATAGCATGCTTACTTTATTTTTACCTATAGAACATTAAAATATTGTAACCAGATTGTCAAATGTCATACCAGATCTACTATGAGATAATGACGAACTTTGTGTCTAAATTAGAATTATAACATTTTGTGTATCTCTAAAATTAATCTTTAAGTGAGACAAGATTAAAGAGAAACTATATTTTACACATTTATGAATGCACATACTTTTGTATTTTTGTATATAAATTGTAGAAAAAAGAATCTTTTTTGTAAATACAAATTATGGTATTATGAAATTTTATTGATTTACTATATGAGAAAATGTGAGTATAACATCAAAGAAATGGCTCCAGTAAATATGAGCTTAATATTATAAAAAAGCGGTTCACTTCCTATATATTTGAATAAAATTTCATTAAGAAACGCAAAGTATTAGAAATAGGGGAAAACACTCCGTATTAATATTTGAAACCTTAGCTTATTTGTTGTATGACATTGTGATGCACAAATGGTGTCTTGTTTTTCATTTAATAATCTAACTTTTATTACAACTCTCGTTAGTGGTTTTGGCTGCTGTCTAAAAATTAAGTCTTATAATGTATTATAGGCAACACTATTCAGGAATATATAAGAATTTCCTTTAATGTGTATTTATTGTTACAATTAGATGCGTTGGCGCCCCCTACCAATATTGGTAACTACCCCTTTTAGTTTTTATGTTGTTTTTACAAGTCGAATGGAAAAATCACCCCCATTCTCATGTTCACGACAAAGTTCGTAACTCGAGCTAGCTGGCTATACAGGTGCTGCAACTTTTGGGCTAGGTAAAAATAATAAAGAAAAATTTTCTCTTACATTAACGTCACCAACGAATGGCTTACTTTTTTAATAAAATAATCTTTTTACACTACTGCAAATCAGTTCAATCAATTGCTTCTTGTTTTTATTTGAGCTCCTCTCTGTGAAGGCAGAGGTGCTTTACATGTACGTACACGAACTCTGGTTACTCCTGTGGATCTACCTGATCTTGGGCAGCTATTCGTACTATACTCCTTGAAGCGATCAATAACAAGGTTATATTTCCATAATGTTTCCTTATATATGTTTTTAGAGCTTTTATGAAGTCTTTTCTACAGTCACCTTTTCTGGTTACTTTACACACCAACAAAGTGTAGGCCCATCAATTACGATAACTGTGTTTTCAACACCTTTCTTTTTTGTTGAGCAAGAAACCTGGAGAAGTTTTTTTATGCTGGATTTAGATTTGCAGATCCTCATTTCTCCAGAGTCTGTAAACCACTACTTGTCGAAAGTTTGCATGAAGTCATAAAACTCGGGGGTAAAAAAATACCTGTATCGAACACTTTAACGCTACCAATGTATACGTGTTTCTTTGCCGGAGACCCGGTTACAACTACTCTAGGCGTAGTCGAATGAAAACTTGAGGGTCAACCTTCTTAAAAAAATTTTATTTGTTGAGTTCCATTGCCAACACCGTCACATACATTAACAGATTTCGGTAGTACCAAGCCAGAAGATATGTTTACTTTTTTTTTGCGTGAGTACCAGGAGCTAATGGGCCAATGAAGTATTGCATCTTGTAATAGTTTTTATTTGCCTAGCATCCGTTGCTGAAATGGTTTACTGCATCCACTGCAATTGAATTTCCATTCCAAAAACACTTTTTATCTTTTATTTTTATATCATGCAATCACATCCAAATCTGAAACATAACAATAAAAATAACATTAGATATCGTGAGAACAGGATTTTTATTTCAGGTAAAAATTACAAACAGTACATTGTGTGACTTGTTTATCATCAATTGAAGTAATCTATAGCGCCAATTTGGTCGCCATATTGAATACATCGAGTTGCCCAAGGGTGAAAGAATGTTTTCATGCATTTTATTGAAGCTTATTATGCGCTTGTACCTAGTCACAAATAAAAAAGGCTTAATACATAATTTTGGGGTATTGGTTTTGACAACACGGTTTTATGTCAATTTAATAAAAGTTATCTTAATCCAAAAAAGCTTCCTAAGAGAGCTAGAGCTCTTTGAAGATGGCGCCTTTAAGTCAGTTTTTAAAAATATCTTTAAAATGCCGTTGTATAAATTGTTTAAACTTGAGAAAATGATTAATCCCCTATTGACAATTCGACCACTGTAAATACAACTTCTTCATTGAGATCACAAGCGTCTTATTTGGGGGAACGAAGAGACATGTTGATGCGTAATTTGGATGAATTGAGAAACCATGAACTTTTATATCTGCACATGGAAAACTATCACATAATTAATACGAGCTTTGTCTTTTGACAAGAGGTATGCTGTAATATTAAGGGGAGAGACCTTAAATATTTGAAAATTTTTTTTATCACACGTTTCACTATTTTGCTGGTTACTACGAAAGCATGTGGTTACTCTAGCAAGTTCACACACTTCTAGCATATTCTTGCCAAAACCCAAGAAAATCTTTCTTCAAGAATTCGTCCAGAAAAAATGTTTTTATTTTACCACGATTTTTCGCAAATGACTTTATCTTGTGGGGATAGCTGAAATTAGAACACCAACAATTTGCATTATCTGAACGAATATAAAACCTTCCGTCAAGAAATGACTCCTATCGCAAAACCTACGTGCAGTGTTCACAATATTGACTATATGTCTAAAAGAGTGATGAGTGTGTAAAGAATTACATTTAAATGACATTGTTATTAAAAAATACCCTTTCGTGGACTGAATTTTAATCAGAATTTGCAATAAACAATATATCTACTATTATCTTTAAACGAATGCAACTTTTAAGATGTTTTGTATTAGAGGGTAGCACTTTATTCTAATTATCTAATTTTTATTGGACACTGTGTGTATATATATATATATATATATATATATATATATTTTGTATACCACCCCCCCTTTTATTTACTTTATTTTATTTTAATTTCGTCGCTCGCCCCTTCTTATAAATTTCAATGCTTTTTTTTTTATAATGTGCAAACACCTATTGCACGCCCCGTACTTTTGCAACGTTTGGTTGGTTATTTAATCAAAATTGTTATTAAGATGCCTCGACTATTTAAAACTCTTTATTCTCAGGGTGTACACCTACTTACCGTGGGTTCAGTGGTAAGTAGATGTGCAATGCCCAACCAAACTGCACTCTCTTTTGTTTTAGTACTAATTTTTGAATCTAGTTTTGTATATGCCAAATTTTTATGATCAACGTTGCCTTGTGCCAAATTAATTTAATACCACAAATTTATGACTTTTGACGTTATAAGATATTTCACAGCACTCACCTGGATTATACTTTGTTTCCGGCCTCTCTTACTGCTGGCTCAAAATCCTCGTCGCCGTATGCGCCTTTACACGGTTGTACTATCTTGTTGAAATTCCGTCTCGCCTCCAGGTATCTTTCTTTAAATTTTAGTTGCACAATATCTGAAATAAATGACCCGAATTTTAGAATTTAGAATACCCGTTTATTTTACTTCCCATGCGCTAATTCTTCCGTCGTAGTTTCTGCGTTGACTCTTCCACTTCCAATTACTGCTCTTACGTGTTCTCCTAATTTCGCTCCTCTTGTTCCAAATAAATCCGTCCGCCTTTAATCCGTACTCAATCCAAATCTATCGTCGTCCTATTCAAAATCACTCAATGCCCCGCTACATATACATCCATATCAAAACCAATCTTCGTCCCTGTTTATAACCACTCAATGCCCTGCTACCAATAAATCTATATCCAAATCGATCCCAAATATTCTTCCTTCTTACAATTCCAATCCGATGCCTTCTGCCTTTATCAATATCGTTCCAAATCTATCTTACTATTCGTCGCTTCGCCGTCGCACTAAAATCAATCTTTACTCTTCCTTGTCGTCGCTATTACTTATTTATGTACCGCTGCTGCTCTTTACCCTTCTTTAATAATCAAACTATTTCAAAATCAAACACGTTTATTAATCTTCAAAATCTTTACACAAATTAGCGCAGTTCTTTAAAATACGTCTTTATACCAAAAATATTCAAAATAAAACTCTCCTTGTTTACTTTCCAAGGTGATAATTATAACATTACTTGCCTACTACATTACAAATTACATAAACTAAAACCGTCCAATAAAATTTAAACACTAAGTTTGTGTCGCACATACCATAAATTATATCCTTTTACACTTTCATGGTTTTCACATAATATTCTAGTATTGGTTCTAAATATTTTACAATCCTTCAATCACATTTGACATTGTTATTACTTATAATTTTGAAATTACATATTCGTCCAAAAGTTGATTCTAATTAAACAAAAGCCAAAATAAATCACACATGACCCTGGATCGGCGTGGTTGATAGTGGACATCCATAGACGCATCCGGTTTTCGGACGGCAAATGTACTTTCAATGGTCTATTAAATTCTAACTCAGTATAAACCCTTGAGCACTTTGCATCTTTTATCACGTCATCAAGTCATTTTTATTTACCTCTTGGCACTTACATTTCAACTACCCTTTTGAATACTTTAGCATATGTAAAGTACGGCAAACATACATTTTTAAATTATGTGATCAGAAATATGGATCATTTTACTTGGCATACACTATTTTCTACTAAACAACCCTTAGAACCCTTGGTAGCTCCCTCTGACACTACAATATATATATATATATATATATATATATATATATATATATAAATGAAAAATTATGAAAAATTATTGCTTATAGCAATTTCAATAAATAAAACAATATTATTTATTTCTGTTTATTGTTTTTGGTTGTTTCATAAGGGTTATAAGCCACTTCATCCTGATGAGATCCACTAAGATCGAAACTAGTTGATGAATGTTTATTCCCTTTATGAAACAAACAAATTCTTTCATTTATGGCTATGCAAATTACTAGCTTGCTTTGTATAATTAATAACTTCCTTTCGATTTTTCGTAAAGGTTGTGATTATTTATACATCGTATTTACTTGTTTTATTTATTCAAATTGCTATAAGCAATAATTTTTCATAATTGATCATTTTTATTTATGATTTTTACCCCTCTAGGGTATAATTCCGAGCGCCGCCAAGGGACGGTGTGTTATATTTTTGCAAAAATTCATGCAATTAACACACCTAACAACCCAAAAAGATGAAACGTATTTGTTATAGCCATCTATGAATTTTCGACTTAATTTCGAAATTACTTCTGTATTTGACTAGTCTAGTACTAGTTATTACTTACCTGATGGCGTTCTTGCTTTACTCTTGCCATCTTATAGAAGTTCTTTCGAAGTTATTTCTGTTTATTGTTTTTGGTTGTTTCATAAGGGTTATAAACCACTTCATCCTGATGAGATCCACTAAGATCGAAACTAGTTGATGAATGTTTATTCCCTTTATGAAACAAACAAATTCTTTCATTTATGGCTATGCAAATTACTAGCTTGCTTTGTATAATTAATAACTTCCTTTCGATTTTTCGTAAAGGTTGTGATTATTTATACATCGTATTTACTTGTTATATATATATATATATATATATATATATATATTTCTGTGTAACTTATATGTTAACTTTGATTAGATGAACCATTCAATAAGTTATTGCTGTTAGGTCATCATCGAACAATTCGGTATTTTGTGACAATAAATACCGTCAGTGCGTGCATCTTGCAGTTGTCAGTGAAACATTATATACCGGCAGTGAGTGCGTGAAGTGACAGTCGTACTCGAGCCTTTACAGAGGCAAGTCGCATCAGAACCCTTGCAGAAGACGGTCGTGTGAGAGCTTTGAAAGCGAGACCGACACCGATTCGTGCGTGTTACTGGTTCTCCGTCGAAAGCTTTGTGCGTGAACGGTTCATTGCCCACAGCGGCACAGGACTTAAGGTATTTATACCCTTCCTTAATTAGTTTGTAGTTGTTTTTAGTTATTACATAACCGCTCCACCATTATCGTTATTGCTACAAAAGCAATTGGTCCTTCATTATAATTTGCATATTTATATCACACATTTATATCAACCTCATTCACCCCCAATCATTGGTCCTATAGTCGATCCGGATTCATCAGTCCTATGTATACGCATGTCCTAAATTAAATATCATTTTGCACACCAGCGAGCTTTAAGTAATTATTTTAGTTTTTAAATTTGTGCTTAAAGCCCATATTTAGCGGGTTAAAATGTGTAAATATTATTTATACTGTCTTTAGATTAAATTAAGCGATTTCGCCGTAATTGAAACCAGCAAGCGTTTTAATTACAAACAAATCCTTAACATAAAATTTGTTAGTTTTCAGTTTAAATTTATTTTAGCGGTATAAAGCACAGCAACCTGAAAATTATAGTCGCCTTATACTTCTTAAACAAGAAAGGAAAGGGTTTGCTTTGTATTTAAAAGCTATTGACGTTTTCTATCACATGCAACCTTTTCAGTCGGTTTACGGTAAAATATTGAACATCGGCAAAGGGTAATATAATGTAAAAGCTGCATTCTTCTTGCAAACACGTTAAGCTGCATCTTTCGGCAAATACCACGTTTCTGTGAGCTTTGAAGTAAAGGCCAACCGTAACCGCTCGGGTTGTTAAGCGGTACATCTTATCTAAACACTTTGTTTGACGAACCGTTAGTCATAAAACGTGATTTATTGGTTTATACGCTGTCTTACCTTTTCGTGCTTTGAACAAACTCATAATATTTTAATATTTCTCAGTGCACATTTAGCTTTACCGTTTTACAACAGTTTATTGTAGATCTTTCAAATAACTGTCAGAATGGCTCCAAAGAAGGCACATGTGGTAGAACTAGAATTACTGAAAACACGTATCTTAGAAATGTTTGAGCTTTATAACGCTATACAAAGTGACCCAACTTTAAAGGCATTGTTCCTTATTTAAACAAGGGGAATACAAGACCTTTATACAAATTTCAGCAAAATTTTAATTGCGGTCTTAGCCTCCTGTGATGAGGTAGAATCATTAACTTACAACGCTGTACGGAAGGAAGTAGATTCCGCTTATTTTTGCATACTGCTGCATCTCGAAACGATGCAAGAAATGAAAGCACCACAAATCATCGAAAATGCTCCAAGCAGCACGGTATCAAAATTGGTACCTTTAAAACTCCCAAGTTTTAATAATGAGGTAACCCAATTCGCATCTTTCATCGACTTATTTGACAGTCTGGTCTATAATAACGAGTCGCTGTCCAATATCGAAAAATTAAATTACCTTATCAATTCTTGTACCGGGGAGTCTTTAAAAATCGTTAAATCTGTACCCATTTCGGGGGATAACTTTATTATCTCATATAACGCCTTGCGTGAGAGATTTAGCAATCCGCGTTTATTGGCAACTTTGCATTGGAAAGCAATGAAAGACTTTCCACCTTTAAAATCAGAAGACCCTAAGAAACTTAGGGCACTTATTGATTGTTTTTCGGAGAACCTTGCTGTTCTAACTAACTTAAAGTTTCCCACTGAACATTGGAACTTTGTTCTGGTCGATTGTCTTTTAGAAAAACTCGATCCGTTCACTAGAAAACGCTTCGAACTCCAATCGGATCCGAAGCAAATACCCAATTTCGAGGATTTGAAATATTTTTTAACTCAACAATGTGCAGCGTTGGAAACTTTTTCTTCAACCGCACCTGTTTCTTATTCGACGACTGTCCATACATCTCACACGTCAGTGCCTAAGAAATCCTCAGCGTTTCAATTTAAACCAAAGGTTTCTTCTAACGTAGTTTCACTGGACACACCAAGTAGCTCCAGTGACTCAAATAATTCATTTTCGCACCATTGTCCTTCCTCCAAAGGCAATCACTTAATTTACAGATGTCAATCGTTTCTAAAGAAAACTCCGACAGAACGTTTCGACATTGTCAAACGCTTACGCCTTTGTTTAAATTGCTTACGAACAGACCATGCGTCCATGCAATGCAAATCTTATAATTCCTGTCGAACTTGCGCCAAGCCGCATCATACCTTGCTACATTTTGAACCGCAACCTGCTTCTAGCCGTTCAGCTGAACCGATCGCTACACCTATGCATAAAAATGCCAATAGGACGCAGTCAGCCTCTCCTATTCCGGCAAATGTTTTGTCTTCACAGACGAATTTAAATCTTGAGGTTACTGTCTTACTCTCCACTGCTGTTGGGGAAGTTCAAGACCGATCTGGTAGATACAAACCGATCAGGGTACTCTTAGACCCTGGCTCTCAAGCTAGCTTTATTCGAGACGATTGCGTGAGCAAACTTTGGCTTCCACGCATACGTTCTCAAGTTCCGATTTATGGACTTGGGCAGACAACTTCAGCAGTCAATAGGGTGCCGTCAGCTGCACCATTCGCTCTATGTTAGACTCTGAAAATCTCTAGAAGTCACAACTTTTGTGCTTTCGTCAATATCTGGCAAATTACCTAGCGTTGAAGTTCCTAATAATTGGGAACACTTATGCGGCCTGCACTTTGCAGACCCGACCTGGAACTCTCCAGGAACTATTGACATGCTCCTCGGAGCAGATGTTTATCCGTTCATCATCAATGGCGGTGTGATACATGGCAAATTTCTTCAGCCTGCCGCCATAAATACAATTTTTGGTTGGACTATTCTTGGTCCCACAAAAAGCTTGCAGTCTGATACTGTCCAAGCATTTTTTACTTCTGTAGAAGATCCTATCGACCAGACCCTAAGGCGGTTTTGGGAGATAGAAGAATTGCCATCCAAGCCTTATACTTCTCCAGAAGAAGAAAAGGCAGATTTGATTTTTGAAAACACGGTTTCTCGTGACCCTAGCGGTCGTTTTATTGTTGCGTTATCGTTCAACGATACTTTGCCCGTTTTTGATAATTCCTTTGACATGGCTAAAAAAAGACTATTTTCGTTGGAGCGCAAATTGCATGCTCAACCGGAGCTACGCGCCCAATACAACAATTTCATGCAGGACTATCTTGATGCGGGTCATATGGCATTACTCGATTCTCCGCCCGTTGGGAACGATAATTATTTTTTACCCCATCACCCTGTGTTTAAAGAGGAAGGTCATACCTCTAAAATTCGTGTGGTTTTTGACGCCTCTGCAAAGGCTAAAAACAACGTGTCACTTAATGACACTCAATTGGCTGGACCTAGTCTCCAAAACGACATTTCGTCAATCTTACTGAAATTTCGTACTCATCTTTTCGTTTTTAATTGTGATGTTCGCCAAATGTATCGACAAATTTTGGTTACCGAAGAACATCGAAAGTTTCAATTAATTGTTTGGCGGTTCTCCGTAGAAGAACCCATCCAGACATATCAGCTTAATACAGTGACCTACGGTATTAGGTCATCGCCTTATTTAGCATTAAAAACTCTTCAGCAATTAGCCATTGACGAAGGCAAAAGGTTTCCGTTAGCCGCTGACGCTATACGGTCAAATCTATATATTGATGATTTCGTCGCCGGTGGAGATTCTATACAATCGGCCCGCGAAATTAAAGATCAACTTATTCGACTTTTACATTCGGCTGGGTTTGAACTTCCAAAATGGGGTTCTAATTCAGTTTCTATTTTGGAAGGCATTCCGTCAGATTTTTGCCAATATACTTCTCTCGATTTCGATTCGGACGAATCAATAAAAATATTAGGTCTTCAATGGTCACCTACAGAAGATATTTTCTCATTTCGGGTTAAACCATTAAACCCAATATGTACAAAGCGCAACATACTTTCACAAGTTGCCAGAATATATGATCCATTAGGATTTTTAGCCCCACTAACACTTTTTGCAAAACGCCTAATCCAGCATCTGTGGATGTTAGGCTTAAATTGGGATGACATCCCACCAGCAGACATTTCGTCTCAATGGCAGCAATACCAAGAAGAGTTGCCGTTATTATCGTCATTAAAGTTACCACGTTGTTTACCCCCTTCGGATCCTTTTACTTGTCATTTGCATGGGTTTTGCGATGCTAACGAGGTAGGGTATGCAGCGGTAGTGTATTTTCAGTTCATAAATCAAACTACTGGAGAAATAACTGTACAATTTGTAACCGCTAAAACAAAGGTAGCTCCAATTAAGCGCATTTCAATTCCACGTTTGGAATTATGTGCCGCCGTTTTATTAACCGATTTACTTTCTTTTACCATTCCTTCTTATCAAGGCTTGATTGACATCTCCGATGTTTCAGCGTGGAGTGATTCTACGGTCGCTCTCACTTGGATACGTTCTCCACCTTTTCGTTGGAAAACTTTTGTGGCAAACCGTGTTAGCCACATTCAAGAAATCATTGCACCTAGCCGATGGTTTTATATTAAATCTTCGCATAATCCGGCTGATCCTGCATCTCGGGGATTAATGCCAAGCGCGGTTATTTCATGTTCGCTATGGTGGGCGGGGCCTGAATGGCTTCACTACCCTAGTGACTCGTGGCCGCCTCAACCAACATTGTCAACCTCAATTGCTGAGGTAACTACGGAAAAGAAGATCCTAACATTTGTCGCTTAAACAGATCCAAACGTCATTGACATTTTACTAAGTCGCTTTTCATCGTTATATAAAATCCAAGGCATCGTGGCTTACATTTATAGATTTTCTAAACCCATGGCTCAACGTCATACGGGTCCCTTAACAGACATTGAATTACACAATGCTCTCATGGTTATCGTCCGGCATGTACAAAATGTTACATTTTCAAAGGAAATAGCTTCGATCAAGGCAAACCGTAAGTTACCTAAAAGCTTGCGAAAACTTTCTCCATTTGTTGATCCACAAAACATCTTAAGAGTAGGTGGGCGCTTGACACATTCTTCGCTTTCCTATTTCGAAAAGTTTCCTGCGTTATTGCCTCAGCGGCACCGATTAACCGAACTTATCATTCTGTCAACTCATGAAAGGTATTGCCATCCTGGTGTTAATACCACAGCGTATCTTCTCCAACATAATTTCTGGATCCTTTCTATTAAAAATTCAATCAGAAATTACTTATCATCATGTCATAGATGTTTTCGTACCAAACCGGTCCTGGTAACTCCTCCTATGGGAGACCTACCGGCAGCACGTATTACCCAAATCAAAACTGCACATGGCACACTAAAACGACCTTTGGTCAAACTAGCGCCGCTACCGGTATTTTAATTTTATTTTATGTTTAGATGTATATACACATTTTTTACATGTATAGTAGTATAATATTTTTACATATTTGCTTATTTACATATATATTTTTATTTTTGCATAGTTGGTAATATTGCTCGCTGTAGTGCACCACCCTATCTTTCGTTACCTGTTTTCCTAGCAAGGTCAAATCCCATGTGATTTCCTTCACCCAACCTACTTCCCTCCTTTTCAAAATTCTATGAATTTGGTGGGCGGTATGCTACGTCATCATCGAACAATTCGGTATTTTGTGACAATAAATACCGTCAGTGCGTGCATCCTACAGTTGTCAGTGAAACATTATATACCGGCAGTGAGTGCGTGAAGTGACAGTCGTACTCGAGCCTTTACAGAAGCAAGTCGCATCAGAACCCTTGCAGAAGACGGTCGTGTGAGAGCTTTGAAAGCGAGACCGACACCGATTCGTGCGTGTTACTGGTTCTCCGTCGAAAGCTTTGTGCGTGAACGGTTTATTGCCCACAGCGGCACAGGACTTAAGGTATTTATACCCTTCCTTAATTAGTTTGTAGTTGTTTTTAGTTATTACATAACCGCTCCACCATTATCGTTATTGCTCCAAAAGCAATTGGTCCTTCATTATAATTTGCATATTTATATCACACATTTATATCAACCTCATTCACCCCCCCCCCCCAATCAATTGCAAAAGTTGATTAAGTGCAGGAGTTAATTTGCATCATTTTTAGCGTGTGTAAATATTCTCAAAGAACTTTCACAATGTTTAAATGATAAGGAGCATAATCCTTTAATCATAAATACCAGTTGCAAATAACAGTTGTTATAATTGTAAATATTCCTATTGTATATTTTATCGTAGTTTTAGTGAAAAGATTTAGAATTTGTGTAACCTTCAAATGCATAATAATAACACAGAAGCTGTAGTTTATAACGTATAGTGTTGAGAACATGTTCCTGATATTAGTTTACGAGTTGGAAAGTTGTTTATCAAGGATTTCTGGGTAGCGTTGTGTTAATTGATAAACAAGTTTAACCATGGCTTTAACACATAACGTGTGCAAAATAACATTTCGATTCTACGAAAGGTAGTTGACGGTTAAACAGACAAGGAACGACATAGAATAAGGAGAGATTGTTTATAGCATGTTAGAATAAGATAAAGATATCACGTGTTAAGTGTTTGTTTGACTTTGAAAGAAAATTGTGAGACAAAGAAAGATTAATAGATTGTGTATTTATAGGAGTAGACTGAACGTAATTTTTAGATTATTTAGAGTGGTTGATTTCATCAAGGACAGATGAAACTTGCATATGTGGAACAGAGAAGGATTATTGGATTTCATATATAGAAGGGGGACAGGCGATAGTTTTAAGATTGTTTAGAGAGGGTAAAAGTTATGTTGGATATAACCGAACTTACAAACATCGTGCAAAAAGGATAGAGGATATAGAATACATGGTAGATTAGGATAGTGATAACTCTTAGTAGGAATATGAAATATGGAGTGGGTGCGAAATAAGAAAAGAAAATTTTCGTATGCAGGTTAGAGTGAGACGACTTTAATACGTGTATTATGATGAGCGTGTGGTAAGCAAGGAACTTATTTTAGTAGGGGCTAGGATTCGGCGATATGAAGATCCGTTGCAAAGCCAAAGTGTATTTTCGTGGTAAATTGTTGTTTGTATTGTTCAAAATTCTAGGATTTCAATGGTGGTTGATGCTCGGATACGAAAGTTATGGAGATTTGTTGAAGATTAGCTCGTGTATTACTGGAATTTAGTGAAAGTTGAAAATTTTGTTTGTAGAAAGGTCTTAACCGTTTCGTAAATTACCAATTAGGATAGTTTGTTTGTATGGATGCATTTACGAGAAATTTCAAGTTAAGCGGGGTAGATTTGTCTTTATAACCACGAGGAGGTGGTGATAGAGCTTTCGTTTGCTGGTCATCGACGCGTCCACTAATATTAGTGAAGAAATTATTGTTTTTTTTAATTAAGTGAAAATATTTGAATTAAAGTTAATAATATCATACACAAGTTGGTGTAATGTTTTACTAGCAGTCAAAAATTTTGATGAAATACATTTTGACAAATGCAAAGCATGTTTGAGCACTGTAAGTAAAGATGCCCTTATATTTTGGTGGTTGGTGCAAGTTGTGCACACTAATGGAGTAGAGAGTATTGATGGATCGATTTGGTGGTTTACCTATGGTAAAGGGACCAGTAGTGGAATTGAAGGAGTTGGATATACCGTCACTTGGTAGTCGAGAGATTTGAGCAGCTAATTGTCATCACGGATGGTGTTATACAATTTGGTGGGGTTTGGGAACGTGCAATCATTGGTGCGGACATCAGGCATTGATGGTATGATTGCAGTTACATGTGCGATGGTGCATTCCAGGTAACAGATATTTGTGAAACATTGTTTATTTTTGTGGTTATTTGGTGTGTTATGACAATTTTGTGCCTTATGGGTATATTTTATAAACTCTATGGACTAATGAGTTACTTGTTGCACGTTTATGATTTATTATTTAACTATTTTATGTAGGGATTTATATTCATAAAATGATTGTTGTAATATTTGATTGTGTGCAAAGTAAGAGGGACTTATGGTAATTTGCATTGCAAAATTTAGCACGAGTATTTAAAAGTATTACTATGAGCTACTATTAAAACCAGGGGTAACGTAACACGTATGGTTAAGCCCTGTTACTTTAAATTGTTTATTAAAGGATAAAATTTTATCTCGAAAATAATTTGAAATAAGATGTAGTATTTCAAAGCGAGGTTGTAAGTAATCTTACTGATGTGTGAAATAACAATTGATAAATATTGTTGGTAAAGTACTTAGGTGTCTGTAGTTTCCATGTTGAGTTTACGGAAACATAACCTAATCCAACCTATCCAGCCCTAGCCTAGCATTAGCAAAAATATATAATTACAACAGATAAATGGTCCCAGAAACAATGTTTATTAATTTGTCAAGCAACGGAATGAAGGAATTAATAATAGAAGTATTTAGTGACAATAATCATCATACTCTGACAATGACCTGAAACGGCTTGATTTTCTTATTCCAGTATTAACAGTCGCGATCAGCAAAATCATCCTTTGGAAGTGCTTGCCGTAGAGATAGATTTCAATAGGCCTCCAAAGCGATTTTATCAGGCGAGTATGAGGACCTGCATATGAACTTGAAAATGCATTAAAGTTAATTTAATGAAAGAATGTAATCAAAAGATATATACCAACAAAGAATTTCGTGTGCTTTACAAATTGTGAAGAAGACTACAAGTTGTAAGACCGTTATAGGTGTGCCAAGCATCCGCCTGAAAAGTCGAACCAGAGGCAACGTGCTGCTCGATAATAGGCATCCGAGTCTCTCCGTCGCCCAATTTATCATGTCAAACAACCATTCTATATTTGCCAGTTACTTTACAAGTCATTACAATGACCCAAAGCCCCTTCAACTGCCGTCTCTGGTTGAATTTACCCTTCTCAAATGTTGACTAGTCTATCTGCACAGTAATTTTGGTCACCAATCTGCCCTGCTACTGTTCTGAAAAGAAATTGTCAACTACAATTTCGCGGGTTATTCTAAATATGTAAAAGTGATTAGAATAACATGAAAAATAGGATATTACCCATTCGCTGTAGCTGCTGAAAAAAAAATTAACTGGTTTTCTGGAGGGAGAGAAAAGTTCTTGCATTCTTTTGTTAAATCAGGGTAGTCTTTGCCATGCGCCACCTATAAAGCAATCTATAACTTTATGTAAGTTAATGCAATAACTCTTACCTAAATTCCTCGTCGATTGGCAAGCGGGATTCTTTCAACAAAGTACTAAAGACAACAGCGTTAGATGAACATTTGTGGTCATGTTTCGTGCAGACAAATGTTCCGCATCCATGACCTTGAAACACCATTTTGATGTGATGATGGCAGTAATTACGTTCTGGGGAAAAAACTGTTATTTTGCCCACTTAATGCCCGCATCTTTTGAATTAGGCAGATTGCGAGCGTTCCATAACAATACGGATTACAGGAGCATCTACAGCCTAGAAATGACTACATAAATTTGAATTAAATAGTACACTAAAACTACATAATCACTTACGAATAGAAATGAGACAGAATATGCGAATGATCTGCGTAATGGCAAGAGGGCATCTTGTGAGATCTGAGCACGTGCATACTGCGTCATCTCTTGAAAATTATAAGAAATATTTTCTTCTGCAGACTTAATATGTGAACTGCAAACTCACAAAACGTTTGAGCGTTTGTCACCACATCTAATACATATATATATATATATATATATATATATATATATCTTTTTGAGAGTTGGAATCCTACCTGATCCGTTGTGGATTTTGTTACTGTTTCCGCATTTTTGCAGCAAGTCTTTTTATTGTTATTGTTTGCGTGTTATCCGTTTAGATACTCATGTAAATGGATTCTAGTTCTAGTTGTAGTTCTAGTTCTTTTTAGTTCTAGTTCCAGTTCCAGTTCCAGTTGCAGTTCCAGTTCTAGTTCCAGTTCCAGTTTCAGTTCCAGTTCCAGTTCCAGTTCCAGTTCCAGTTCCAGTTCCAGTTCCAGTTCCAGTTCCAGTTCCAGTTCCAGTTCCAGTTCCAGTTCCGGTTCCGGTTCCGGTTCCAGTTCCAGTTCCAGGTCCAGTTCCAGTTTTAGTTTCAGTTCCAGTTCCAGTTCCAGTTCCAGTTCCAGTTCCAGTTCCAGTTCCAGTTTCAGTTCCAGTTCCAGTTCCAGTTCCAGTTCCAGTTTCATTTCCAGTGCCAGTTCCAGTTCCAGTTCCAGTTCCAGTACCAATTCTAGTTCTAGCCCCAGTTGCAGTTCCAATTGAGTTTTCTAGTTCTAGTTCTAGTTGTAGTTCTAGTTCTAGTTCTAGTTGTAGTTCTAGTTCTAGTTGTAGTTCTAATTCTAGTTGTAGTTCTAGTTCTAGTTCTAGTTTAAGTTCTAGTGCCGGTTTTAGTTCCAGTTCTAGTTCTAGTTCTACTTCTATATCTAGTTCTTGTTTTTACCTTGTGGTTATGGAGATTATTTGTGTTTACTAAAACTACTTGGATATTGAAGTTATTAGTAATTAAAACAAACAGTAACATATACGAATGAAACCTATTACCTGTAAGGACAGCGACCATCATCAGTTGGCGATATTGCAAAATCGTTATTTACAATCATCTGCTTTTTTATACTAACTTGAATTTAATTATTTTATTTGGAGCCACTTATGCACAACCCTACTTATTTCAATGAAATAAAGTTGTAAATTTATTGTTTTTCTGCCACTTGTAATTTGTGACTTTGACCGACTTTCGCGAACTTTGAACTTGGAAATTAGGAAATTATTTATAGTTGAACACTATAAGTTTTTTTAATCCCTTAAACTTTATTATTTAAATTAAATACAATGTGTGAATAAAATAAATAAGTTTATAAAATTCATTCATAGAGTAACAAATATGCCTGTGACCCTAGAACTTTTGATTCCGCTACTTCTGAAGTATTGGCGTCGTTTATGTAATACTATTTTCCCGATCGTGTTTGGATATTGGTCACTGAATCATTATCTTGTTATCATAAAAAAAATTTTTTTGGGTGCTAATTGGCAGTAATGATTGTCTTCTTCTGGGGTAATTCTTACTTTTGCGTAAGTTGCATATCGCCCTTTTTCAATTGAACTATTGTGTTGTATGACGCTATATAATGAATATAGTGTTTTGGTTTGGTTGATTGTAGGCGTTTGTACATTTTGGTGTGGTTTTGAACAGTATGGGGTCAAATCTAGTATTATAGGAAAGAATACATAGTTATTAACCTTTGTAGATCGATTTCTTGAGTTATAGAATCGTTATAAATATAAGGTCAGTACCTTAGGTGGATTGTAAATTAATAGTTGTTTGATTCCATTTGTATGGACGGTTATTTTGTTGGTCCATCGTTTTTTATAAGTTAAGGGTTGGCAGTCAAAGCAAAACATCTCAATTAAATATTAAAGTAAACCGCTATGAGTTTATTATTTTTTCACACAACTTAATGCAGAATTTCCACATCGGATTTATTAAGTTGGTTGGTCGTTACTTCGGCCTTATTGTTAATGAAATATTGTAAGAGACGTACACTTATACCCTAGTGGCATTACTTATACACAGTATTCACAGGTTTTATGAATTATTTAAATGAGATTTTATGTGAGTATATCGTTGCCATAGTAACAGTTTTATTTATAATTAAAAGATATTTTCTTTACAGGTAGAGTTGTTGGGAGTAGTTTTCATTGTTGTTGTGTAGGTTATTGGATTGGGTACCGTAGTTACGTTTTCAGTGAGTTTCCAATTATCAGCGCAAATCAGTTATATAGAAATGGGTGGCGCTTATTGACTTGTAGTTATAACTCTGGGATTTATTAAAGGTTTCTTCGGTCTGAATTCATCCCACCACAACCGACTGATAGTCAGGGTATACTATTACAGTTATTTTCCGCAATTCAGTACGATATCGCCTTATTCCTATTGCCGTATATGTTTAAACTATGGTTAAAATAAAGTAACGTCTTAGTGTTCACGCGTGCATGTGCATGATAATGTGTAGTGTGTGTTTGTCTGTGTATATGTTTTGTTGTTTTTATTGTTTTGTTGTTTTTTCGCATGCTTCTTACTCAGCCTCTACCAAGCACTACAATTAAATGTGAAAGATAATGTCCGCCAAATATTCACCATGGTTCCGGCGGCACACGTTGATCGGTTTATCGAAATTTTTTATAACATTTTGACATAACTGCTCCTCAATCTCGCCAATGTGGCCTGAAATTTTGTCTATGAGTTGCTGGATAGCGGTTGGCTTATTGACATAGACTTTACTCTTCAAATGGCACCAAAGAAGAAAGTTTAATGGTGTTAAATCGCAAAATCTCGGTGACCAATTAACTTCGCTGTTTCGGGAGATAATGTGCCCGAGAAATTTCTCATGCAGTAGAGCCATAGTGGCGTGGGCTGTGTGGAATGTGGCGACATCTTGTTTAAACTACATGCCATCGATGTTGTAATCAACCTGTACTAGCCACACGATGTTGAATAACATTGCGCGGTAGCGCTCGTCATTCACTGTGATCAAATTCCCAGCATTATTTAAAAAAAAAAGTGGTTGAATAGTTCCTCCAACAGAAAAAGAACACCACACTGTTACTTTTTGTGGATGCATTGGTATTTCAACAATAACCTTGAATTCTTTTCAGCCCATTTTCTACGATTTTACATGTTGAGATGGAAATAGGCTTCGTTGCTGAAAAAAATTTTGGTGAAAAATTTATTATTCACTTGTCTTTGTGTGTGTGTATCCAATTGGCAAATGTACGGCGCTTGAAATAGTCTGTCATTTTCGGTTCTTGTGTTAAATGAATTTTTTGCGCGTGCAACGACACGTCTGTCGCCGATATCCGATGCAAAGTAGCCGTAGACAAATGCAGTTCCTGTGCTCGATGTCGAATAGAGGTGTTTGGACTCTCGGCCACTTTCTCCTTCATGGCAGCAATGTTTCCGCGTAAGCGTCTTGCACGAGCACGTACTGGCTTTTTAACATCTGCCACACACCTAGTTTCTTGGAATTTTTTCACAATTTTGTCACTAGCACTCTTGGTTGGTCGATTATTCAGGTCGAAAAAATTACGAAAAGCGCTCGGTTATAATACTGTTTTATTAGTTAACACACATCATGAATCTAGAAGATATACTTTTTTTTTTTAAACGAAACTAATTTTTCATTCTATTATACGTGTAAATTGAGTGTTTGTTCGAGTGTTTTCTTTCATAAATAAAATTGGTAAATAACGTTGTTTTGCGATTTATTACATTTATTAAACATTAAGGTTCCTTACTAGTTACACCAGTTAGGTTTTGGCCTTTGGGAGCTACCTTTTTAAAAAGTCTTCTTCCAAAAACTCATCTAACGAATTTATTGAAACTGAACTACAATTAAAATTTAATTTACTGGTAATGTATCAATAATATTCTAAGTTGAAATTACTATTAAATGAATTAAATTAAGGCGAGTAGCCTGAACAACCAACAATGCTAAAGTTGTGAGGCTCAAGACTGACTGACTATCATAGGCTCTCCAGGGTGTTTATGTTGTCCCTGCCCCTCACATTGCTTGTGGGAACTGCAGAGCTCAAATCTGCTTATTTCTTTATTCATTTATACAATACAAAGTAACAATCTTAATTCTAGTAATTGCGGTTTTATAACCTACTGTGACCTGCACCCGCACTGTCGCGTTGCGTCTGGAATACAATGGATTCACATCCGTCCTCATGTCTTCTGTCTGACTTCTATTAACCTTCTATTATCTATCCTTGAGTTATACAATCTTGCAAGTTAACTTAAGATTCAATAATTCCATTAAATTATACATATATTTGATTTGGGAGATATGTTACTCGCCTTCCTGATTGACGTAAGTTATTTTAGTACGATCTTGCTGTTTTACCAGGTCAGGAAGGTTGATGCGTAATTTCTGTTTGGTGATCCTTCTTGGCGCTCTACAGAGTTACTTATTTGTATAAATGGCTCTTTATTTCGTTATTATCCACGACCACTCCCTGAGCTACACTCTCCACGCATTAGGCCTTGGTTAATAGTTACCACAGTCAGTACCACCCGACCATTAGTCGCTAGTATTTTGAGGGGTGCAAATTGGCACCCGCATTGTTGGTGTTTCTCTATTTTACGAAGCGTGTTACAACCTTCTTCTGTTTCTATTTCGTGCCATTCTTCGATTTTTCTTAAGTCCTTTTGTTCAACTACCTTGCCTGCGGTCATTTCAAGTCTAATCTTACAATCATAATTAAACTTATATATGTTATAAAGGACGTTACAGTAATTTAGACAGATGTTAAAAGTGAATGGAACTTCAAGGTCTAATGTTTTTTGGTGTTAGTTTTGTGCTTTGACATCTTCAGTCGTTTACAAATCGAATCATAAAAAAGTTGAGCCTTGAAGAACGTGTTGAAGTTATTGAAGTCTATTTCGAAGATGGATGTTTAAACAAAGGTCCATTTCACGCAATCGCGTATGGTACCTATCGCACTTGCATACAACGTAAAAGCGGTTTAGGTAAATCAATTAACTGTAAATTTAAGGCAATGAACATAAATACTAGTGAATGTTACGCATAAATATTTCAATAAAACAGACAGGGTTTTAGACCGTTTAATGTGCTAGACGTAATTGTAACTACAATGTAAATTGATATAGAACAACAAGTTGATTTCATGCAATAGAGTTAAAGTTGTAAATTAAAATCACTTATCTGATGGTCTGGCGGTTGTTGTGTCCCTTGTTTATATACTACGTATAGTTATTCAACTGTCAATATTAGTACCGGGGTGCGTACGTCTCATATAGGGGGCGAATCCAAATTTAGCCATCAATTCGCAACTGTGTTGTCAAAATTACAGGAACCTACAAAATAGTAGCTCTGATTCAAAAGTGCTATAAGGTAAACCAAATGTCACGAATGGAGATGCAGTCGTACGCATTTACCCTAGAACCTTTGTTTATGTTAGAGCTTTTATTTAGAATATCCGAATGGTTTGTCGAATATCCTTCTTGTTTCACCAACTCGATAATGTTTGTTTCAGTTAAATTTAATTTTGTTTGTGTTTACTTACCTTTCTATCAATGCAAATTACGTGTGTGGAGTTGGAATGGACATCATGCAATTTTTAAAAAAGATATATACAGTTCGATTGTGCCGCGAGATAGGTTTTGGGCCGTTGGGAGCTTCTTTTTTAAAAGATTTTATTTCCAAACAAAACACTCCTATCAAGTGTATTTTAAT
The DNA here is from genome assembly GCA_036346225.1 of Platerodrilus igneus. Lineage (NCBI taxonomy): Eukaryota > Metazoa > Arthropoda > Insecta > Coleoptera > Lycidae > Platerodrilus > Platerodrilus igneus. Next base: position 9,307,118 of record JARFIW010001325.1, on the reverse strand, counting down.
TAATTAATTACAAAATGACTTTATTTCTTTTATGACACTTGAATGTTTATATACATTATACATTAAGTAGTTGAAATTGAAAAATACTATAAGTTAATACTTTAACAAATTAATAATTATAATAATTCGCTTTTTAAAGCTGCCACTCCAACTTCACGCGAAGCTGGAATAACTACTATGAAAATTGAAAATTCTTCAGCTTTCTTTTCTCTCGTTATAACTAATTTTTAAATTTTGCATGCAAACATAGTTTCTTTCGTTTAACTTTCGTCTACGTTGTTTTGTTTAAATTTATCCTAATTTATCTTTACAATACATGGCAGACGGGATAATATTGATCCACATTTCCACTTTATTTTAAAATTTGCAGATTAGCATTTTGTAACTTGCAGCCTTTGAAATTCGAGTTATTTCCCATCATATAAAAAATTTAAATATTCCAACCTCAATGGCAGACCCGATAAAATCGCTTTAGAAACACTATCACTATCTCCCAGACTAATAGAGTTTTGATGCAATTTTGTGATTGTGCCAAAAAATTTAATATCATATAATTGTCACAACCACGCTCAGACTAAATAAATGTGTTTTACATACTGCAAAATAAGATTTAAGTTTAGCTGATGTTTTGATTTCAAATAATATGGTCATAGTTTCTATAACTTATATTTTTTAGCTGAAATAATACATAGAATACAAAAAATAATGTTTTATTGAACAAAAAAAAATCAATTGTACAACTATTATTTATATTGAAGTAATAGTTTGTATAGTCCATATCCATGCTCATATGAGAACTTTCGGTAATTTTGGAGAATTTTAGAGAACTTTGAGTCATTTTGAGTTCAAGATGGAAAAGTCAAAATCGACGTAAGGGAAATTTATTTTCAGAATACTTCAAGTTATAATGAGAAGCATGGACAAAGTGAAATATTTTATTTAGTATTTTAACATATTATTACTATTGAGGTAAATACTATTCTGCTTTTAACGCCACCCATTTTAGTTATATATTACGTAGATTATTTAATTCAATGCATCATGTACAAAAAGTACAACAAATGTACAAGTGAAAATAAATTTTAAAAAGCTCAAGGATCGGCCACATAACTTGTGGGTAAAATGTGCGCAAAACACAATAAAACAAAATTTTAATTTGTCTTAAACCAAATTTTATTAAAAGAGAGGTATGAATCGAAAACACATTTCAGAACCCATAATAAGCCATACATCAAAATCAAATTGGGTTATCCATACAATAATGCTTCACTTTTTAAACGCTACTTTATTATATTACAGGGTAAATTCCCACTCGCTTATCAAGGTACTTCGAGTAGATTTAAAATAAAAGAAATAAATACCGCAAACTGTTCTGAATAGCAGCAACTTATGACGCCATGTTGTAATTGCTCCTTTATTAACCATGTATCAAACAAGATATGCCAGGAAATTTAGTTTTTCTCTTAATTAAGTATTACATAAATTACTGTTTGCTGCAAATGATAAATTTAGTAGAAGTCATAATTTATAAATACACTAATGCACAAAACCATACCCCGATAAAATTCTAAACATGTGGTTGAAGTCGAAAACCCAAATAAACAATAGGGTATTATCGCAAGTACAACGCTAGAGATCCGTTAAAACTAAATGGCACGTGATGTTTTAATTGAACGTATTTTGTGTAGAAACATAAACCAGAGTTATCGCATCCTAGTATTTTACCATACGAAAAACCTCACCTCGAAAGTGTGACAATTCATTTGCAATTTACAAAACTAACGTCAAACAAATGAAACAACACAAATAGCGTCCGATATTTTGTACACAGAATTTTACGAAAATAGCGAATCGCGGATATTTATTTATTTGTACGTATAATATCTGCGCACATGCGCTTTTTACTAAATTAGAAAGAATAGCGTACAATGAATTTAGCGGCGGTGGTGTGATAGCTCTCTAATAACAAAGATTACTTCAGTAATGATTTATGGACATTGAACAATTTAGTGAAAAATTAGAATGTTTATATTTTTTATAGCGCCAGGTTTAGATAAAGTGCAAGCAGAAACTCTAAAAGCTACTGGACAAGCAGTAACAGAACGTCTCTTCAAACTTGTAAGTTATATGGATGAGACAGGCGAGATACCCAAAGATTTCAAACGTAACATAATAGTCACTATATCAGAAAAAAGAGGCTCATATAAATGTGAAAATTTTTGTACAACTAATTTGACAGCGCACGTTTCAAAAATATTAACTAGATTGTACAAAGACGGTCTGTAAGTTAGGATCTACCCCAAATTTCTCAGGACGTAGCTATTGATCCATTTTACAAGTAACAATAGTTCTGTTCAATAAATTGTAGTGAATTAGACCTGTAGTAAGGCTTTAATGAACAGAGAACTCAACATATACATTAGTTAAAACTACTTGACATTCACCGACAGTATGCAAGATAAAATAACACAGCTAACTAAAGTATTTAATTAACACCTCAATGAGTACAATCAAGGACTTTTGAGAATTTGTGTATAATGTGACATAATTCAGTTTTTAAAATGTCTGTTTGGGAGTTTGGGGTGGTTTAGAAATTGTGATGATAGCATCTGAAGAAACACTAAAGTCAGCCAACATTGAATGTTTTTGTTTTTGAATAAGGCATGGTGGTTTAAATTTCAAGCCTTTATTTAAGATAAATAAATCGTTAGGACATAATTGAGTTTGCCTACGGTTTACTACTTAAAATTAGAAACTTAAAATTAGAAAAATGGTATGTACGTAAATTTTGTGTTTGTATCTTCTTATTAATTAAAGACTTCAATTTCTTCTTCAGGTTGTTGAATAGGTGATAACCATAATCTTGAACTATGTTTTTAATGTGATGTAAAATAGTATCTTATTCATATGGAATTGTAATATGCTGGCAATTTGTAAGTGTAATAAATAAAGTTGATAATTGGTTTCTGGTAAGTGGCTGTAGTGCAGATTGATTTCATTTCTGATCCAAATTCTTTGTGCTTGTTGAATAGCTTTTTTAGCGCTATAATTGCGTGTTAGAATATATTTGTACATTTTTAGGAACCACATTTTTTGTTATACAAGTTGAGTTGAACCAAATATTTAATTTCAATCGTTTCATTCTCTTGGATAGGTTTTTCAAATTTCTCAGTATAGTTGCACGATTGGCATATGAATTCATAATTTTAAAGGAAATATATAGTCTCCACTTGGAGACTGTATATCTCCTCTAAAATTATTAATTTGTTAATATTAGTTCATAAACAAGGATATTACTGTATGCTAAACACATCTTGCGTATAGATCCTGGCTTTTGAATGTAATTAACCTCGTAATTAACCAAAACACCCTTAATTTATAGGTGTGTGTGATAATAAAATAAAGTTAGGGAGAATTAAAATTTCAATATTTGTATTAGGGAAGTGAAAAATAGTTTTATCTATATAGACAAATGTCAATAAAATATGATTTCTGTATTAAATCTTAGATATTTTGTATATCTAATTTTTTAATCAAGGCTAATATTTAATGCTTACTCACATTACAAACTTTGGTCACCTAAAAATATTATATTTTCAGTTAGCACGTAGCTCAATGGCTGACACTGCCGCGATAGACAATATTTTAAATCCTCTCATTCGATGTTGACTCATTTAAATATTAAACCACATAGTTTTTGTAATTAATGTAATTGACAAAAAATATTCAAGTTCTGGGTTGGTTACTCATTATTCAACAACTAATAGTCAGTAATATAAACTTGTTCCTTTATTTTTATAAAATTTGCACTCATAACCTAGTTCTTTGAAAGCATATTTATCCTTCTATATTTTAATAGAAGAATATAATGGCATTTATTAATGGTCAGTGCAGAAAACGGCAGTCTAGCAGTAGTTGCTCCTTGTATGTTTGTTATGGTTTGTTTTATATTCTTCTTTGGGAATAAAACCAGTCGGTAAAATAGTCCTTATTTACTTTTCGATCCACGACCTAGGATCGTTGCCGAAATAATAATGAAAGTTTCAAAATATCAAATTTAGAATTTCATTATTATTTTGACACTGTTCTTAGGTCATGGATAGAACGTAAACAAAGATTATTTTAACACTTTTTGTACCTAGACGTGCCCAATGTTATAGTAACAATTTTGGTAAATGTTCTGAGGACCATTATTTAAAATGTCACTGCAACAACATAAATGTAACGTTTCAAATGCAATATTAGAGTGAGGAGCTTAGGAGAATATATGCAATATTATTTAAATAGTTCTGGGAACTAAAATACAACGTTGCGTTTAACACTGTAATGTTGTTGCAACAAACAAGTAATGTTTTTATGCTCAGTGGGAACCTAATAACAGGGCGAATAATCCTGAATGTTTATTGAAATTGAAATAGCAATTACCCCGGCAATTACTTAAGATAAATCTTCCATTTTAAGAGTCCGTTGGTTAAACTTATCACTAATTAAAATTACTATATACACTAAGCACTTTAAATATCAACATTTACAATATTAGTTATAAACACTACTAAAAAACAACAAATTCTTAAAATACACTGCACACCTTTCGTTCATATAATTATAGGCACAGAGATTAGTAACTACGCACTATAAAAAAGAGGCTAAGGTTAAGGTTTGTTTAGAAAAACACGTCGTATCGAAAAATTTATTTAGCCGTGCATTTTGCAAGACAGATAAAAATCCACAAAATTCATGTCACTACACAACTTATCAGTTATCTTACATTCCATTATGACATCTAACGCCGAATGACGGCATTTGTAGCAAGTAACGTAAGAATCTACTATTTTACTTAATTTTAATTTGCGACTTGTTTTGGACTCGCCCCCTGGAGACATTGGAGCGGTACTAACCATAGGTTGAACAACTATACGTAGTATATAAACAAGGGTTGTACCTCCATCAAAGTGATAACGACTGATACTTCTATTTTCTTCAAACCCATACGATAGGATTCCAAATATGCACTCTTGTTCTCCACAGATTACGAATCCAATTATTCAAACTCCAACAGGACATCCAAATACGGCCAAAACCAAACGAAGACGAAAAGAATACGTACATAAGCGTATGTATGAATATACGAAGATATGAATAAATCGATGATTAGCAGAAAAAGTAAGAATGAAGAAAAACATAAAATTGAAGAAGTATGGACGACGAATAAAGAACGAAGAAGCCTAAAATATCGTAACAATAACAGGAATTAATAAAAGTACAATTTCAAAAAGTTTCATACCTGGATGGTTGGGGTTCGTTGTAAAGAAAAAATTATCACTAGTGTAATACAGGCAACTTAACATCACATACAGTAGTAATTCACACAAATCCAATACAAATCGATTTGCAGAATAGAAACGTTACAAGAAAAATGTTTAGAATTTCCGCAAAGTCGATTTGGTGAAGTGACCATTCAGATTTTTCATTTTCTCATATTTAAATCTCTTGCTTTGTACAACAACACCGTGTTGATTATCTGCAAAGGACAGTGTTAATATCGCTATTGAACGATAGAATGCAAACTGAACTACCACGGACGCTTTCGTTCTAAATTCCAAGGTACTTTGAACACGAAGGAACTTCTCAAAAGTTTAGTTTCTAAAGGTATAGACATACAGCTCGCTTCGCCTTCTTAAAACATTCGTTCCATAGACTTGAATAATTACATTGAGTGCTTGCAACCAAAGAACAACATTAGCAAATCCTAGGACGCTCCAAAGTTTATTTTAGTAAAATAAAAGTTTCTCTAAGATAAGTATTCAGTGGATCTATGGCGCAAAAATTTTCATATATTTTTTTAGTTCTCCAGAGAAAGTTTTAGCGCCTTTCCAAAGGCGTGCATAAAACCTACTAAAAATTTATTCGGAGGTTTTCCTAGTTAAAGTATGTAACGTTGACGAGTTTCTTTTATATAGAACCTGTTAAATCAGCATAAATTTGTTTGATACAGGACAACATTACATGCGTTTAAATTCTAAAAGTGGTATAAAAACAACAGAGAAAGTGCTCCTAAATTAACAAGTAGAAAATGTTTTACGCCAGTGATTCTGAAAAATCTATTTTGAACAGTTTTACAATAACAAAACTATACACAAAAATACAATTGACCGATTTAAAAATTGCACACTACACAAAGCCTTCACTAAACAAAACAAGTTCAATAAAAATAGTTTGACTGCATTGCTTATTTAAAAACATTTGCATTTGTTTGAATACCGCAGCATGCAAGAGCAGTTCGCGTAATTGTGGAACTTAAAAAAATAAAGCTTAAATTGGACCATCTAAATTCTACAGCATTACGTTTACAGAATACAAATGCTTTCCGACCTGGAAAGTAGGTTATGCAGTTTACAAGTTTGCCTTTCATGACAGCTTTAGCTTGTATGATATTTTAGCAAAAGTTTTTATACAATAAAAAGGTATTCTATTGCAAAATTGGAAGTTCAGCAAGAAGGTAATTTTGTTACTGCTTTAGTACTTTAACTACCGGTGAATCAGTCTTTAAATAACCGTTTACATATGCCTACAAGTTATTTTAAAATAAATATGAAAAGTAAATCCTTGAACTCGAAGAATGATGTAAGGGTCATGAAAGGCTACGCCTTATAGGACGTGTTCTGCAGCTTGATCATAATTGTATGCAATTGGCGTTTCTGAAATATTTGAAAACATTCATGTATAATACACCTTGAATGCTGTTCGTGTAAATTGTAATTTTTTTCAATACCAGTTTATCAAAAAATAGTATAACAATAAAAGATGTGAAAATTTTCGAACAATAAGTTTGACCGCACACGTGTCAAAAATATTAACTAAAATTGTACAAAGACGGGCGGTTAACGGGTTAAAGAAATACTATGAGGTGATTAATTTGTGTTTAAGCGAAATAGCGAAACCCGGGAGGTCATTTTAATTTTAAAGGTGATAATGGAGAAAACAATAGAAAAAGAAGAAAGTGTGTATATAAAGTTTGTAGATCTGAAAAGCATTCGACAACGTAAAATATAAAGGAATATTCCAAATACTCAAAAAAATTGGAATGATTTACAAGACTAGACGGATAGTACCTAGCTTATACAAAAAGCAAACGGCTGCAATAGATTAGAGCAGGAACGTAGAGAGATAAATATTAGGACAGGAGTGAGACAGGGATGTGCACTATTCCCAATGATTTTTAACATGTCTATCGAAAAGGCAAGGGATACTGTCCAATGCAGGAAGTCACTTGGAATTATTATGCATGGACAAACGATTTATATGCTTAGATTTGCACATGTTATAGCGGTATTAGCATTTAGCAAAGAAGAGTTAGAAGCAGCTATTAAAAATATGGAAGCAGTTCCTATAGAGAGATACAATATGAAAATTATCAAACATAAAACTAAAATACTAACATGTAAAAAAAAAAGGAAAATAAATCAAAAACCAGAATATAAATTGGAAACAAGAACTTTCAAGAGGTTAAAGATTTCTGCCACCTGGAACCCCAAATAACGCAAAAGTTATAAAACAAGAATTAGCACCAGGTCGTGCTGCATTTATCAAGAAAATTCAACTACTATGTTCTATGTTCGAAGACAACAAACATAGAAACAAGGAAACGATTACTGAATACATATGTGTAAAGCACCGCATTGTATGGTTGTGAAACGTGGACAGTAGGAGAAGCAAACAGAAAAAAAAATAGAAGCTTTTGAAATGTGGTGCTACAAATGTATGATAAAAAGATCATGCACAGACAAATTTAAAAACAAAAAAGGTTCTAGAAATGGTAGAGAGAGTTATGTGGAAAACAGTAAAATATATTAGAGACAGAATGATAGGACACATACTAGGCACGAGGGCATAAGGAAATAGTGCGGAATATATTAGAAGCAGAGAAACGAAAACAAGAGATAAAAGTAGACTTAGATTAAACTATTGCACACAGATAGTAAAAAATGCAGGCTGTGGCAGTTTTAGAGAAATGTGTAGGTTAACTTAAATTAGAAATCAATGGAGGTACGCGTCCAACCAGTTAGAGAAACAAAACCTAACTTTGAAAAAATTGATTGTGTTTAAACCTGATAATTATCGCAAGCAACTACAGATGTTGGTTTTGCAATATTCGTAAAAATGCTGATTCTACAAAAGAAGTAATTGGAAAACTATTAATTCAGCAAATGTCCAAATGATGGAGGATCTTGGTAGCCTCAGGTTGCTTAACTCCTTTCGCCTAACACTGAATATCGGTGAAATAGGGTATGTTTTTAGAAAACAATAGAAGCGGAAGTGCCAAAGATATTCAAAGAAAAGGTTAACACAACGCTGTGCTGCATGTAACAAGAAAAAGCAACTACTGTTTTCAAAAACAACAAACACGAAACAAGACAAAAATTGTTGAAAACATGTGCGAAGCACAGCACTGTACTGCTATCAAATTTGGACAGTAGGAGAAGCAGACACGAAAAAGATAAAGGCGTTTGAAATTTGGTACCACAGATACAGATGTACGATGAAGATATCATGGACTGAGAAAGTTAAGAACAAAGAGGTTCTAGAACCAGTAGGGGAAGGAGGATGCCTGTGGAAAGCAGTAAAAAAGTACTAGAGATAGGATGAAAGGGTAGTGGTAAGGTATTAAGGAGCAAAATAGAGCAGAGGTAAACCATTGCACATAGAGGGTAAAAGATGTAGTCTATGGAAATTTCTGGGAAATGTGTGCGTTTGCTAAGAATAGAAAACAACAGAGTCTAACTAGTTCCAGGACTGAAGACTTAATTATAATGATGAGCGTAAGAATAACATTTAGAATGATTCCGTAGAACAAATGTTGTTTATCCGACTGTTCTTTTCGCAACAACCAAAGTCTGAAAAGCAGTGATTGGAATTACGAAATCATATTATTCCGGAAAAATACTAATAAGTTTTACCTTATGTTGCTTTTACGAATAACAAGTATTCTAGTAATATATTAAGCATAGTAGAGTAAGAATCTAAAATGCCGCTGACAATGCAAGAAATATAATTAGGGAACAACCCTCAATCACTACGAGAGGTAGGTGCCACGGTTGATTGTAGGTTAAGGAATCTGCTACACTATTCAAAATCAAAACTCCATGTAGCACTTTCCGGTGGTGCATTGAAAAACCAATTATAGCGCACTATTCAAAACGTGATGTTTATATGCATCTTTACAAGAGACAAACAAATGTGTCAGAACTGGTACCATCTCCAACGTTGTGTGGTCTTACACAAAGAGTACATATAGTTAAAACCAAACAAAGTTGCGTATGATTCATTGTTCGTAGGAGTATTGTTGCGTACGCTTTCGACCTGAGTCGTGATGACTGCCGGGAAACGTAGTCTCAGGTATAGCCACTGCTGGCTGCAGAGGTCGCACATAACAATGACTGGTTGGGTCATAGGATCGAGTTAATTCAACTTAGAAATTAAAAAGACTAAAGAACACGTTGACAACAATTAACAAGTATAATAAAATGTTGCTAAAACATAATGGAACATGATAGGACATGAACATAATTTAACCTAGTATAACAGTTATCTAAAAATAGTTTCGACTTACATTGTCGTGCTGGTTTGTGACTATCGTTAGAAGTACTTTGTAGCTCTGACCCTTTGACCGGGGTGAATGTTGTATTCGCGTTGGACCAGGACGGACTCTACATTGACTAGTAACCTGACATTCACTAAGACTTCAATGTATACTAATCAATACTAATACTAATGCTAATTAATACTGATACTCTTTTCAAGCATCCACCTAGTTATATAGATTTCTCGAAGGATATTGGAATGAGCACAACTCTGATCTGGAACAGCCTATCAAAGACTTGGGTAAACCGCTAGTCTTGATCGTGGCATCTGTAACCTGGATAATCTAGTTCTCGGATGTTAAACTAGGACAACTTGAATGTAAAAGGAAACCATATTGCAAGTAGGTCGTGATAAATCTTAAGAATACAATGTAATTCAAGATTAACTTTTTAGTTCAAGTGTATACAAAGTCGTACACTTTATAATTTTTGAATACATATATAACATTATCCTCCGGCAAAAAAAAGTGGTCTCCACATTTGGAAAAAGGACAGAAAAGAAAATTTCAAGTGCATGTACGTCCAACAATATTTAAACAAAATTTGAATCATAGGAGATGCTAATGTCCTATTGAAATGTTGAAAATGTAAAATTAAAGATTGTACAATAATTAAGGGAGTAAATGTAGAACAAACTTATAGTAAAAGAAGTATACAAACTTAGAGGTGTTGCCAATGGCACGAAAATACAACTTAAAGGTATTAACTGAAAATAATTTTAAATTGATTAAACGTAAAGGAATTAAACGTTGTTTAAAAACTTAGAATAACTAAAAATATAAATATAAAAGTAAAAAAGTAAAACCTATCGAAATATACATGAAGTAAGAATACGTAAATGAGTACAATTACAAAATACTTAAGATAAAATACAATTCAATACAATATACAGTATAATATACAATATAATACAAAAAAAGAATGTAAACAAGTGGTAAATTAGAGCGAGCGTATAAAGGCGTCACACAAACAAAAAATTTAAATGCCAATGCGTGATGGCTTAAAGGTTAACAGATAAAAAGTTCATACCAAAAGTCAGTAGTGCTTGATCAAGGCATCTGGTGACAAGAAGTTGAAATTGCGTGCTAGTGACTACTGAAGTCTCAGGATGATTGCAGCTGTTGAATGCAAGCAGTATGTATTGCTTAGTATTGATGAAACGATGTTATTCAATTCTTATGATTGCAAAACTCATCGTCCTATTTTGAAAATTCAAAAGGGCTTCATTATCTTCTAAAAATTTCAAGCCTAATATGAGAGGTACAGGTAGATCTCTGATGACTAATGTAGGTCTTGTAGTATTTTGTCCCTCTAAATTAATAGTTATATTGGATTTGCTTAAAACTGGCAGGTTTCTATTGTCTGCTGCTTTTAGTCTTAAATTCGTGTGTGCGTGTTATGAAATATCATTGAAAAATTTTCTTGAAGTGATATTGTAGTAGGATCCAGTGTAAAGCAAAAATGAAACTTCTTGATTTTTGTAAAATACTTTTACTGTATATAATTTGTCTGCATTAGTATTTAAAAATAAAGAAATATTTTTATTTTTATAGTTTATGTACTGAGAGTTCCTACCCTTATAATTATTAAATGTATACGTTTCCGTATCTTTCCGATTTCGGTCGGAGTAAAAAATATATGCATTATATTTTGCGTCTCTGCTATATCTAAAATTAGATGAAGAAAATTTATATAGGTTTTTCCTATACCTATTTTGTTGATAAGAATGTGTATTTCTGGAGTTGAAATCTACTGAAAAATTATTTTTAAAATTGTAGCTCCCTTGAGTGAGATATTTATTTTTCCTACATGAATATGTATAGTGTCCAGTTTTATGACACGTTGAACATTGTGGTAAAATTATGTGCTCTACGATTAAAATTAAGATACTGTCATGGTCTATAATTATGTGAATTTCTTTGTAAATACGTATATTGGTTCCCTGTATACCAATTTTATGAGAAAAGTGTTAACGTTGTGCCTCTTGAAATTTCTCCATAGTTTATCTTTTTGAAAAAAATTAGTCCGCTTTTTATTTTGTGAAAAGATAAATAAATTTGCTTGGTTTAGTAATGGATCGTGTAAGGAATTAAACTGGATATCTGACAAGGTACATGCTATGCTTTGCAATAAATTTTCAGTAATGTCCGCATTGGAAACTAATAAAATGAAATTACTCAGTAATTCGGGAAATAGTCCTCGTGCGAAATAATCTGCGAGATCTGAAATTGAAATAGTAGATGTCACATCCATAACTAAATTTTGAAGTGCATAATAATAATTTATAGCCAATTCATTCGGCATCTGATGTCTTGAGCGAAAACAATTAAAGAGTTGTTGTGGTAATTTAGGTCCTCAATAATATTTCAAGAAAGTGTTTTTACGTCAGTCCAAGTTGTATTACTATTTTTAGGGTTACTAATAAAGTTTATGATCCACACTTGTGAACTGTCTAGTAAAAAACGAAAAAATAATAAACTCTATGAGAGTCATCCCAAGAATTTAAAATAGCGCATTCTTCAAAGTTCTTTAAGAATTCAAAACAATCGGTCTTACCTGGAGTAAAGGTTTTTGGATTTACATGTATAGGTGCTACCGGATTTAATATAGATGGCATTATGTAAGCAAGTATATGCTTCGCCATTATAAGTTGTGATAAGAATTTGTTGTTTATTTTTTCGACGGTAATTTATTTATTTCTCTGGTTATGATGAGAAATTTGTGTTACAGGAAACTTTGGTAATGAGAGCTCTGGCCTTTTGGCTGGGGTGGATGTTGTATACGCGTTGGACCAGGACCGACTCTACATTGACTAGTAACCAAACATTCACTAAGACTTCAATGTATACTAATCAATACTAATACTAATGCTAATTAATACTGATACTCTTTTCCAGCATCCACCGAGTTATATAGATTTCTTGAAGGATATTGGAATGAGCACAACTCTGATCTGGAACAGCCTATCAAAGACTTGGGTAAACCGCTAGTCTTGATCGTGGTATCTGTAACCTGGATAATCTAATTCTCGGATGTTAAACTAGGACAACTTGAATGTAAAAGGAAACCATATTGCAAGTAGGTCGTGATAAATCTTAAGAATACAATGTAATTCAAGATTAACTTTTTAGTTCAAGTGTATACAAAGTAGTACACTTTATAATTTTTGTTTACATATACAGGGTGTCCGGAAAATACGTGTACAACGTAAGAACAGAGATTCTTTGGCTCGAAATAGATCGATTTGAGCCAACTTACCTATTATACAAGTTGCTTCATTTAGCCGCTAGAGGGCTTCAAAGATTGTGAAAAATATTTGATATTTTAAAATAACTCGAAAACGCGTCGATAGATTTTGATCATTTTTGGGGTGCGAGTTTCTACTTTCAATTGACATCTTTTGGTGGTGTACGCAATAATTTTAAGAGCCTACGAGTGTCCCAAAAATGATGTATTGTATAAATATCCGACCATTACCTTTTTCCTGTATATGCAATGACTACCAATTTTTTTTATGAGTAGCCGACTTAATTTGGAAACTTTTTCCTCTTTCGTAAAATTTTGATTAGACCAGCGGTTTGACAGAAAAAAATAATTTCAAATGTCTGCATACTTTCGTCATCATTGCTGCATTAACTGTAAAACGGGGCAAATATAAGAATATAGTATAGTAGTAGGCTTTGCTTTTTATTTGTTATTTAATTTGACTGTCATTTAACCTCAGTTTACCTGTCAAGTCGTGAATTTCTGCTTAATTCAATAAAAGTTTGCATCTTTTGTCTTACATTATGAGTACTTACACAAACAACGAACAGGCGGATATGCTTTTGGTTTTCGAATTTTGTCAAGGCAATGGTCGTGAAAGCGTCAGAGTATATAGGGAAAGATTTCCTAATCGCCGAATTCCAAACCACCAAACATTCGCAAATATTGAAAGAAGTCATCGTGAAAATGGTAGCTTTCAGTCAAGAAATGCGGATCGAGAACGTGAACGTACCACAAGTACTGCGGATCTGGAGGAACAAATTTTGAATAGAGTTGAAAAAGCCTAAAAATAAGCACCAGACGCTTAGGACTTGAACTACAAATTCCTAGAAGTATTGTTCATGACGTTTTAAAGGAACGGTTATTACACTCATACCACGTTCAACAGGTGCAAGAACTTTTGCCTATCGATCCTGAGAGGCGTCTAGCTTTCTGTCAATTTATTCAAGATCAGAGAATTCAAAATGCAAATTTCAAGCGCAAAATTTTATTTATAGACGAAGCTTCGTTTACAAGATCTGGTATTACTAACATACATAATGAACATGTTTACGCTGTAGAAAATCCTCATACAACTAACGTGACTCACTATCAACATGAATTTAAGATTAATGTCTGGGCTGGAGTTATTGAAAATTTATTATCGGTCCTGTTGTGATACCAAATCGATTAAACGGAGACAATTACTTCAACTTTCTACAACAAACATTGCCGCATTTATTGGAAGATTTGCCATTGTTACTTCGCCAAGACATGTGGTTCATGCACGATGGTGCTCCTCCCCACTTTACTCTAGCTGTTCGACAACATTTACACGAAAAATATCAGGATCGATGGATCGGAAGGGGATATGATGCTCCTACAAATTGGCCAGTACGATCGCCGGACTTGACGCCCTGTGATCATTTTTAGTGGAGTATCTTAAAATCTAAGGTTTATTTGTCTCCACTTGATAGCGAAGAAGAATTGTATAGACGAATTTTAAATACAGCCAACTCTTTAAAAAATAATGCACAAAGAATGCAGAGAGTTCAGTTAAACTTCTTACGAAGAGTTAATTTGTGCATTGAAGAAAATGGCGGCCATTTTGAAAATTTATTGTATGGTCCAACACTTATACCGTGCTGTTAATTTTCAATGATAGTAATAAAAAATAAACAAAGCAGTGAAATAAAAATAAAAAAACAGACATTTGAAATTACTTTTTTTCTGTCAAACCGCTCGTCTAATCAAAATTTTACAAGAGACAAAGAAGTTTCCAAATTAAGTCGGCTACTCATAAAAAAAAATTGGTAGTCATTGCATAAACAAGAAAAAAGCAATGGTCGGATATTTATAAAATACATTATTTTTGGGACACTCGTATGCTTTTAAAATTATTGCATACACCACCAAAAGATGTCAATTGAAAGTAGAAACTCTCACCCCAAAAATGGTCAAAATCTATCGACGCGTTTTCGAGTTTTAAAATATCAAATATTTTTCACGATTTTTGAAGCCTTCTAGAGGCTAAATGAAGCAACTTGTATAATAGGTAAGTTGGCTCAAATCAATCTATTTCGAGCCAAAGAATCTCTGGTCTTACGTTGCACACGTATTTTCCGGACACCCTGTATAACATCCACCCCGACTAAAGGGTCAGAGCTATATGTACTTCCAACGATAGTCACAAACCAGCACGACAATGTAAGTCGAAACTATATGTAGATAACTATTATACTAGGTTACGTTATGTTTATGTCCCATAATGTTCCATTATATTTTAGTAACATTTTATTATACTTGTTAATTGTTGTCAACGTCTTCGATAATATAAAAACTCTTGCAAGCTCCAGTTATAAGCTACTATGAACCATGCTACATTTTCCATGTCAATAACTACAATGCGATTAGTTCATGGGTAGATCAAGAGAGTGGTCATAGGACAATCTGTTGACTAGGAAAACAAGAACAAAGTCGCAACAACATTTATAGAAACCAAGAAACCCTTCAAAAGATGCTATACTACCGTATGAGCAAATGCTGAAACATACGGGTTACAAGGACTATAAATACAAATACCACATAAAACATTACCTGTTAATAAACAACTAGAAGTTCTGCCGAAGGCTTTCGTCAACTTACCTTTATGCTCAACCTGAAAAAATACACATGATATTTAATTATATAAATGATCCTTCAATATTTTCGCCAATTTTTTAATAAAATATTCTATAGGTTTGACTTTGTAATATATCGTGAACTTAATTTTCATTTTATAACCAAGTCTCTAACACAATAATAAGGTTTCATTAAAAATGTTTCAAATTCGACTACATTTTTTTTTATATCACATAATATTTAAAAATTCTTTAAGATTCAAAAACTTTTTTCGGTATAAAAATGTGTAAATTGTTTGCTTTTAATTCAGCAATTCAGATCTGATCCACTGATAACAAATGTACCATAGATTCTTGCTTACTAGTAATTTAAATTTCAGGCATCACTGTAACATCTATTTAACAGACTAAAATATTAAGTATTAAAATACCAGTAAGAAGTTTTAATTTATTTAGCTTTTAAAATAGATTGACCTTTAATCAAGATACCCTAAATGTTTACACATAACTGTTGTATTTTAATTACTAAAATTTTAAAACTAGAAAACCTGTTTATTGTCAACTCAAATTTTATATGAACATTTTTGCAATGAACTACTTACTATCAGAATACGAAGTCTTTTAAACGAGGAAATATATAGAGCGCACAAACGATGATAATTTAAATATAAGTATGGATTGAAATTTAAATTTTAATTCATCTTTAAGCAAACCGCTGTACTTCTGACCCGAACTTCCTTTTTGCTCACTACATTCTTTTTTTGCTAAATTCTGCTTATAAAATTTTGCTTACTCAAATTTTTGCTTCACTATAATGCGTTATAGCACTCCCGCACAATGGTAGAATCTAGTAGCAACAACTAGCTAAATTTTAGAGGGGAGCGAAAATAAAAACTTTAGGTTTTTTTATAACGATTCAAATGGCAAAATGCAATAACTGTTAGGTGGTAGTTAGTTTTTTTTAGCTATTCTTTTCACGTTTCAGAGTATTTTTCTAATTTGATCTTCAGTTTAAGAAATAACGCACTACTTTCTTTTTCACAAAAAACACAAAAATGTTTCAATGGAAAAACATAGTACGTGCAGTTGCTAATAAAAACAACCATTTTACAAAGGAAAAACATAGTACTGGAAGTTGCTGTTTAAGAACTTCTAGAAATTCGCAAAAATCCAATGGAAAATCATTGTATACTACAATACTAAAAAAATAACGTATTTTTAATGTATTTAATTAACTGACACATAATAATAGTCAACGTATCATACAAATTTTGAGTAAAATAAACTAAAACAGGACACAAAACTAAAAAGAAAAGATACATAATACCCAACCATTTACACATGATTTGAAAGTAGATCTGTTGACGTATCGGAAATAGGAATACTATCCCCGAAAAACTTTTTAACTAGGCATTTTCGGAACCAGGTCGCTCGGGACTTTTTGCTTTTTAGATGCATTTATTCCTCGATTACACTCCTGGCATCGATAGTTCAAATTTTGGTTTTAAAAAGTTAGCAAAAGAAAAGTCGTTATCAGTATGTCTGTTTTTGTAATAGATCAGTTTTGAGCTTTTTCGAAATTTGGCTACTTTAATACTAGCTAACAACGGCATCGTATTACTGAGATCTTGAGAATTTTTGCGATATTTTCGCTGTCGGGAACCTTCTTAAGAGTTATAGAAGTCATTGTAATCCAATATTAATGTTTTATTTTGACGAGAACGTTTAAGTATTAAATCATTTAACTCATTAAAATCAAAAATATTGTCAGTTCTTTACAAGCCTTTCCAATTTGTGCGTGTAGTGCATCCGATTTCATAAAAGTGTGGCTTCCTTCAAAGTATTTAAGAGTGATAGTAGAAGAGCCCCAGTCAGCGTTAACAAGGCAAATCAGCGCGGTGTATAATTCCAGTTTTTATTTTTCGCACTACAATTATCATACCAAAAAATAAAATTCTTAATGTCACCAGCCGCGCGTTGGATGACAGCACAAAAACTCGATGCAACATCTTCAGCATTTCTTCCGCTGATGGTTTCATGCCATAAAACACATAGATCTTCATATGGCTTATTCAAACAACAAAAGTCTCATTGAACGTAACTAATCTGCTAATAAAAAATGAGGATTTCAGTGACATTTTAGGAAAGAGTAAAGTTTTTTGCATATCTGCCGAGAACAACCTGTAACACTTATCCCACTGTTTGTCCCGATCAGATTGATAAGCCGCCCTAGCATCAGTATATAATGTATGATGCAGATCGAAAGTTAGGCATGACGAACAAGAAGAAGCCCCATCCCTACCTTCCGTAAAATATATATATCCTACTTTTTCATGATGTTTATGTTGTGTACAAACATCACAGTCATCTTGACTGGGCTGATCAAATCCGATATTCTCCGCATTAAACTCTTGCCTGTACTTCTCATAGCATATGTGCTCAAATTTCTCGCAGTAGTCTTTCCACATAGTAACAATACATATGAAAGATGAAAGATACCTTCTATTGGGAGCGTGATCAGGCTTGTAATGAGAAACCTGAGGATGGTAGGAGTCAATATGCCCTTTCAACATGGATACGTTTTTTTTATTAGATGGAGCTGATTTGCCTCTTTGATTTACGCACATCTTCTCAAGTCCAGTATTATTTGATATATCTATTTGTTTTATTAATTATGTTATCATTCCATCTGTTTTAAGGTCATGACTATGAAGAAACATTGTTTTGCATACTACTTTCTTTGTTTTGTCAGATATAACCATAGTATATATTAGCGAGCATTTTCTTTTATTAACACCGTTTACCCTTCTTGGTTTTTCATTTTGCCCTGTTATGTGACCATCCAAATATTACCTTCTCTCATCAAATATCAGTTTCCAAAATGATTGGCATATTTGCAATTGCTTCTCTTGGGTAAAATATTGCAGTTTTTAAATATTCACATGGAGGAAGCACCTTGTATTTATCCAAATTAAGGGTTATTTTTTGCTTCTGTGTTCGAGCCTGCTTTTTGAAACTGGTGTTTCTTTATCTGTAAGTTTCATACTTAAACTTGGTATTTTGAACAAAATAAAATTACTCGCCATCTATTTCTGTAACATCTCCGTTTCCATTTCGAATACAAGGCTTACTAATAATTATGTTTTTTAGGCTCCTTACTTTTAGAATTTTTTCTTGGTTGTTACTATCGCTTGTTTGGACGGTTAGATTGTTTATTATTGCTCCTAAAGTTGATCTATTTCTATTTTTTTCAGTTGCGGTGGAAGCATAATCGGAATCAAGATCTGAATCATCTCGCGGGCTTTCTCTCTCGCAGTCGTTAATTTTGTCATAGTCTTGATTTTGTACTAAAAGGGACTCTAAATAGTAATGCTGTAATATATATTAGAATAAGAATTACCATTGCAGAATACTACCGGTTGTAATTCAGTTAAAACTACTTCTTGACAGAATGCATCAGAAAAATTCGTTTCAACTTTTACTTCGTCATTGAAATTCAAAACGCTTTCTTGGTTGGGAGTTGTATAATCCTGCTGGTCTAATAATTGATATATAGGATATGACTCATCAGCATTCAGTCTAAAAAAAAACAAAATGCAGTTTTTATTAGAAAATGTAAAGTGTCACTTTTAACATAATTAAGCATCTCCGCAAAATAACAAAGTAGTAACAGTAAGAAATCTTGTATATTATATGAACTAGACTAATTTTTTAAATAGAAATGCAAATATGTACCCTTATGCCTGAGAAAATCTGCAGATGCTGCTGTTAGTCTCTGAAATATTAACATCCAGTCTTTTGCTGTCAAAATCTGCCCGACTCTCTAACGTATCGTTGTTCTTCACCACTTTATCGCGTATTGTTCTACCAAACCTGACTAATATCATCAAGATATGTAAACTATAATATGTAGACAGGTAAGTTTTGAATAACATTGGGTTTTGCTGATATTCTGAAAACACTTACCAAGAATAAACCTAGTAAGTGCTGTTACTATGTTTATCTGGAGCATATTGTTCTACATATAAAAAAGAGAAAACCTAGTAAATTACATTACTATTTTTTCCATAATGAAAGTTGAAATATTATTTTAAAATTCCACTTTTATTTTTAACTTGCTAGTTTTTTCCGTCATATGCTATGTTTTTACTTTGGAACAGTTACAAAAATGTACTTACTAGGAAATTCCATTGGCCCTTTTGTGTTTATTTAGTGTGATATCAGTACGAAACGAATACCAATAGAATGGAAAAACCTAGCAGATTCCAAATGTGCAAATATCATATTTTTTTTAAAAATGCGAGTTACTATGTTTTGCCATTGTGCGGGAGGGCATTTTAATGTTAAAATTCATTGAAATATAACCAATTAATACCAAAATGACGACTTCACCGTCAACAACGAATATGAGATTTCTCATATGTTACGTTATTTTTTTTCCGTGGCAGGCGCGTTGGGCGCCAAAGTTATGTTACGTTGGCTCGTAGCCGTGCGTATCAAAAAGAAAAGCAAAGAGAAAAAAAAAGAAAGTGACCTGGCTCAATCGGTGAGTAGGGGGGGTTGTAGAAAGCAGACCAACCTATAAGGGACGTGGCTGTCAGGAATTAGTAACAGTACCTGCAATAGAAAAATTAGAATAGTAAACCTGAAAAGAAAACAAATTGGTCCTGCAAACCTGAAACAAAGAAAAAAACATAGCATACGGATCAAGTATAAATTGTTTAGTACCTTGTAGAATAAAAAAAACTGTTTCAATAATCTATATAATTTAACAACGTTAAAAGCAATATAACAAATCTTTAGTACAAAGTGAGGTAATATTGCGGAGTAGCAGAAACGTTTCCTCACACACCAATTAAACATAAATCAGACAAAATGTAAAAAAAATAAATAGGTAAGACACAATTGATATAAGTAATTCAGTAAAATTTTTAACAAAGAAATAGATAAATAGATAAGCACAATTGTTATGAGTCATTCAGTATGGTTGATTGTTCTCTTTTTTTTCCCTTTTTTTTTTTGTTTTAAAATAGCCTGCAAGTCTATGTAAAAAGGTATCAGAACGACAAAGAATATTGCAAACCAACGTATAGATATTTAAAGTAACAACAAGTAGGAAATAGTTCAACTTACACAAGGTCCTTCAGTACCGCTTCCTTGCCATTGAAGTGTGGGATTCACGATGTCTGGCACTAACGAAGCACTTCACCCTAGACTGTGAAGGTGTTGATGGAACTTATCACAAATTACCCTAATCACACCGACTTATTTCACTGGGGTTAGCAGCGGACCTTATCACGCGAAGGAACTATGTATATTATTTTTATAAACATACAAAAAGCAGCGAGGAACTTCAACCACTATCTTTGTAAGCCAGTAGTCTGTTATGTTTTACCAATAACGAAAGTTACGCAGGCAATGTTCTATTTTAGATTCGTTGGGGTTAGCAAATTCGGCAACTACAGTATCAACTGTATTTGGAATCACCCAAACGTAGGCACTACTCTGATACAATAACAAAGGAACCGCAAAACGAGATCGCACACACCGTTTAACTATCAGAAGACAAAATCATCGAACAAAACAACCACAATAAGTGAAGCACGTGTATCACTAACGTAAGTTCGTCTAATCTGTTCCGTAGAACACTTGTGTACAGTTAATATACAATTTTTCTTTCATAAGAAAACAACTAAACACAATTAGGAAGACACGCGAGTTAAAGTTCGGGCCTTTGGAGCTGGTTTTTTAAAAACACTTTGAAACTTTAACAATATTTTTATTAGTTAAAATTTGGATAACTTGTACATAATACTAAAATAGTTATTGTACTAGTGAGTAGCTTGAACAACGAAGTATGGAGTTCGAAGACTGACTCGGTTGAGTAGCTCAAACAACGAAGTATGGAGTTTGAAGACTGACTGCCGGGCATTGAGCTCCCGGGCCTTTTATAATAACCTGCCCCTCACACGGCTGTGAGAACTTGCAGATCTCATGTCTGCGTTTCTCTTTATTGTACACTTTATTACAATGTAACAACTTAATTCTAAGTAACTGCGGTATGTTGACCGCCTGTGACCTGCCACCTGCAGTATCACTGCCCTCACGGATGCAAAGCTGCATTCCGTTCTCATGAACTGTCGATAACCTCTCTGGGTTATCCTTGTGTTACAATGTTGCATTGAACTTATACTTTTACTTAATAATTTCTAATAATTCATATTAGATTCAATACATCAATATATATAGGTAATTGGGGGATACATAACTCATCCCACCGTAAATGAAAAATTAAGGTTTTTCTTAATTTTTAAATACATAAAATACATTATTTAAAATTCATTGTTTCTAAGGGTATACTTATTGTTTCCTTTTTTCTCTTTGTTTCCTTAAATCTAGAACTGTTTCCTTCATTCTTATATCTAAGGTACATTTTGTATAATACATACATGATTACAAAATTACTAAAATGATCAATACAATTGTCCAAACACTTATATTATTATAATGTAACTTTGGCGTTTTGATTTCACTTAATTGTTCTTTATAACTTTCCACTAATTTCACGGCGTGGTTGAGATCGTCTAAGTCTAGATGCTCTAGCTTCATAGGTTTCTTGTTTATTTCTTCGTCTTCTTGTTGTATTTTGAATTGTAGTTCCGGTAGGTTTGCAAGTTTCTTTGTTGCTATGGGATCTTGATAAACTCTGATAACTTCATCTTTCAATTTCACATAACAATCTTCTTTGAGGGTAATTAGTTTGCTTCCGATTAATGCTTGGTTATTTTCATCTTGGTTGCAGTGGATGGTTGCTATTACTTCTGTTGGGAAAATGGCTATCCATTTGTTATCTGTAACTTTTTGAATTTTCATATTAGTTATTTGCACTTGTTTGGTTTCACAGTTTTCGTAATGATTTGAGAATTTTAATAGTTGTACTTCACAAGGGCTGTCTTCTTGAATGGTTGTTGTCGTCATCGATTGACATACATATTGGTTTGGTGTTACTTCAGTACATTTTTCGTTTGTATAACCGTATCTCAGTTCATTTAGGGATAGGAATTTGGTTTTGGGTATGATTACTTGGTATGTGCTAGTAACCTTTGTTTGAAAAGCAAATAAATGATAATAATGATAATTGTTACTTTCTACTATCTAGATTTCTATCAAAATATTATTTCGTTATTCTTAATGTTGCTAAAAGTTGTTGCGTTAAAGTAAGGTTGGATATTATTGAGTAAATATTGTATTTTGTATACTGCCTAATTTATTGGTAGTATACCGGGGTTGTTATATATATCTTATGTTATTATTTGGTTGTCCGTTCTACCTGGGTGGAGGTTGACGGTAAGGGTGATGATTGTCCATCTGAAATTACAGGGTGTCTTAGGTTTTTCAAATGAATATACTTTGTTATTTTACCGTTGTCTACTACTGCTATGTTTTTATCTGATATTTTCTTAATTTTAAATGGTCCTAAATTTCTGGGTGCTGTTTTATGTCGCTTGCTTTGAAAGTCTTTCTCATATACGGTTTGTCCTATTGAAAATTTATTTGAGTCGGTATTTTTATTTCGGGTTGTGGTGATACGTTCTTTATCGTTCTCTAGTTTATCTTTTACCTTGTCGTAAGTTATTTTTAATTTTTGTTTGTGATCTTTCGCATATTGTTGATATACTTCTTTATTGTAGTGTATGTCATAGGGATTTCGTGAATCTGAATGTCCTAATGTTAATTCTAAGGGTGTAAAATTTGTTGATGAGTGAATTGTGTTATTATAGGCGATTAGTGCGTATGACATTAAATTGGTTATATGTTCCTTTTTATAATTTATTCTTAATAATCGAATTTGTTCTAACAGGGTTAAATGTAATCGTTCAATTAGTCCGTTTGATTCAGGGTGGTTTTCCGTTATGAAATGAATTTTTATTTTGTGAAGTTCTAACGTGTTTTGAATTGTCTCGTTTTTAAATTCGCTACCATTGTCTAAAGTAATTGATTCGGGTGTTCCGTAAAATGTGAAATATTGTAAAAATCCTTGGGTCACGTCAATGCTATTTTTGGATGTGATTGGTATTGCTTGGCCTATTTTTGTGAATGCGTCTATAATCGTTAGATAGTTTTGCGCTTCTACTACTAGAGTATTGGCATGAAGTTTTTGAAATGGTTTGTCGGGTGTTTTGGTTAACATTAAGGGTATCTTTGGGGGTTTCCTATCGTATTTCGCTTTGTCACATAATTCGCATTGGTTAATGAAATCTGTGGTCAAGTCCTTCATGTCTTTAAAATAATAACGTCTTACAAGTTGCTTTATAGTTTCGTTAATTCCACGATGGTTGGTTTTTCCTTCGTGTTGATTTCTAATTACATCGTTTATTTCGTCAGGGTCGTCTAGTGTTATTAGTTTTCTAGTACATCTGATGAGTTCAGGTCCAGAGTTATTGAATAATTTAATGTATAATTCTGAAAATCTTTGGTATAAATGTTCGGTGTTGAAATAAAATAAAATCGTTTTTCTCGGGGTGTATTCTTTTAAAATTTTAATTATTTGTTGCTCATTGTCATCTTTAGTTATTTGAATTTGGTATATCTTTTTGTTATCTACTTTTGTATATTTTACTGGATTGGGGTTATTTAAAACTTCGGTTATTATAAATTGGTTGGGTTTCATATCGATTGCTTCGTTTAAAATTTTAATCGCGTTTTTTGGTTCTTCGTTTTGTGTCGAATGTATAGTGTCGATCTCGTCTGGATCTTCCCTTATTTCTTCTTCGTCTACGTTTCCTATAATGGATTCCGTTTCTAATGCATTGAGTTGGATTCGGCTTAAAGCGTCTGCGTTGTTGTTATAAATTCCCTTTTTATATATAATTTCGTAATCATACTCTTCGAGTCTGATTCTCCATCTTTGTAATTTTGAATTTGGTTCTTTCAGTTTGCATAGCCATACTAATGGTCTATGATCGGTGTATATGTAAAATTTTCTTCCGTATAAATAAGGTCTAAAATATTTGGTTGCCCAAATTATGGCCAATAACTCTTTTTCTATAGTGCTATATTTTTGTTCGGTTTCATTTAGGGTTCTGGATGCGTAGCTGATAGGTTTATCGCTACCTACTTTTCCTTGGCTCAATACTGCGCCTAATGCTACATTCGATGCGTCTGTTGTCAGTATAAATGGTTTTGTAAAGTCTGGGTATTCTAATACAGGGTGATTCGTTAATATGTTTTTAATTTTGTCTACGGCTTTAATAAATTCCGGGGTGTGTTCAATTTTGTTTCCCTTTTTTAAACAATTTGTCAGAGGTTTGGTTATCTGAGCGTAACCTTTAATGAATTTGCGGTAGTAACCACTAAGTCCTAGAAATCCTTTAATTTCTTTGTTTGTTTTTGGTAATGGGTAATTTAGAACTGCATTTGTTTTGTCTGGATTTGGCATTACTCCTTGGGGTGTTATTACATGTCCTAAAATGATACTTCTTTTGTAAAATTCACTTTTGTCTAATTGTACTTTAAAATGTGCTTGTCTAAGTCTTTCGAATACTTCTTCAATCTTTCTATGTGTTCTACCAATGATGTGGAATAAACTATGATGTCGTCAAGGTATACAAGGCATTTCTCATTGTGTATTCCTCGTAGTATATTGTCCATGACTCTCTGGAAAGTAGCGGGTGCGTTCTTTAGTCCAAATGGCATTCGTTTGTATTCATAATGTCCTCTAGGTGTGCTGAAGGCTGTTTTTGATATGTCTTTTCTTCCATCTCTACCTGATGGTATCCTGATGCTAGGTCTAATGTTGTAAAATATTGGCATTTGCCTAATTTGTCTAAAATTTCGGTAATATTTGGTAGTGGATATTTGTCATCTACCGTTTTTCATTTAACTTTCTATAATCTATTACCATTCTGTACTTTCTCTTTCCGGTTGCGTCTAATTTCTTAGGTACTATTAACACGGGGCTGCTCCATGGTGAATTGGAGTGCTGGATTATGTCTTGGTCTAATAAGTCTGCTACTTGTCTGTCAGCTTCTTCTTGGCTTGCATGAGGCAGTCTATATGCTTTTGTAAAGATTGGTTTATTGTCTGTCAACTCGATATTATGTTTTACTGTGTTGGTGAATGTTAATGGTATTCCTTCACAATGGAATATGTCTCGGTATTCAAAACATAAGTTTTTAATTGCTCTTTCTTCTTCTTGATTGATATCGGTGTTAAAGCGGATGTTAGTTAAATTTTCTCTTAACATTTCGTCATGTTCTATTGGGTTGTAGTTATTTTCTAAATTCTCGTCTATTTCCATTTCGTTAAAATTTAGTTCTTCTACGTTAATTGGGTCTGTCAATGATAATTCTACGGGATAGTCGTTTGAATTTAATATTGTTGTGGTTGCAAAGTTATCTTTTATTTGAACTAAGGCAGTTGGGGTTTCTACTCCTTGTTGAAAAGTTATATGATTTATTATTCCTAAATTTTGTTAGATTTTACTGGGATTTTATTTTTCTTTCCGTTCGGGGTTCTATAGTGTATTTTTGTTCAATTTGTGTGTTTTGAAATTTAATTGGGATTTTTCCGTATTTTGTCCTTAATAAGCGATTTTTAATGTCAATGTTGGCTCCTAATTTTCTTAGAAGGTCCATTCCGATTAATCCGTCATATTTGTCGTTAAATTCGAATACACAAAATTTATGTTTCATTTTAACATTAAATGTTCTCGGTAAGGGTATATTGGTTACGAATTGGTGTAGTGTTGTTTGATGAGCTGTTTTGATTTTAAATGGTTCTCTTTCTACATAATCTAAATAATGTTTTTGTACGGTTCTGGGGCTAATTAATGTTTTTGATGATCCGGTGTCAATTAATAGTTTGAATTTGGCGTGGGGTATTTCTATGTATGGTAATACTAAGTGATTTATGTTATTTAAGTTTATTAAGTTTGGTCGGTTATGAATTGGTCCATTTGAAAATTTGAGTTCGAGTTTTCTTCATCATACTCCTCGTAAGTTTCGTATTGTTCGTCACGTTCGTAAGTTTCTGCATGGTTTGTTTCATTGTTCGTAGGTGTCTCAATGTCATTATTCTGGTCAGTGTCAAATTTTTCTATTTCTTGATGAAATAATTCTTCCGATGTAAAATTACGTTTCTGATGAGGGTTTGGTCGGATATGTGTTATTTTTGTGTTTTGTCTGGTGTTACCAGATGAGGTGTCCATTGGTGTTGGTTTGTAATAATTGTTAGGGTTGTTATGAGTATTAGTCATTGGTGTATTTCTATTAGGGTTTGCATTGAATGCTGGTCTTTGTTGGTTTAGGTTGTGATTGAATCTCGGTTGGAATGCGGGTTTCGTAAAAGTTGGGTTGAATGTTGGTCTTGAAAATTTTTAAATTGATTATTAAAATTGGTATTGTTAAAACTTGGGTTGTTACTTCGCGGTTGATTTGTTTGTGAGTTAAAGGGTGTGAATTTTGTTGAGGATTGTTTGTCTTGTAGCTTGTATAGTTTTGTTGGTGAATAACTTTTATTTGCGTTGGGGTTGTATAGTCTGTTGCGGTAATACATTACATTTTCTTCTTCTATTACTAGGCTCATGGCTTCTTCTAGATTTTGGGGTCGTTGGAATCTGATTTTATCCGATAGTCGTTCTGGTAAAGCGTTTATGTATGTGTCTAGTGCCATTTCGTCATACATTTTTGTTTTTAAATGTCTAACGTTTTGATCGGGTTCTTCGATTTTTAATTTTGTTAAAATTAAACTTCTCACGTCTTGGCATTTCATTCCGAATTGGTAGGGGGATTGATTGTGTTCCATTCTAAGGTTTATTAGGTCTCGTACCAGGCATTTTATATTACGTTGGTCTCCGAAATATGCAATTAGTAGCTGTTTAAACTGGTCCCATTCCGATAAGTCGTCCCTACTGGCGATTAAGGTTAGTGCCCTTCCGGCTAGTTTACTTATTACTAAGCGTATAAGCAATGAATTTCTTGCGTCATCTCCGGGTTTGTAAAAGGTTTTTAGGAACATTTCACATGCTCCAATGAAATTCGAGAGATGGGCCTGCGTGCCATCAAACGTCTGAATTGTCTCTAAATAGAGACGTAAGTCTGTGTTACTCATGTTGGTTAAGGGTTGTTTTCGATTTTGGAAAATTTCAAAAAATTTTTTTTTTTGAATTAAGGTTTTATTTCGTTATTTGTATGGTTACTTTTGCTTCGGATTTATTAATTTTCCGTTTGGGTTGTGAAATTTCAATTTTGTAAAATTGGGGTTGATTTTCTATTTGTAACGTTAATTATGCTTTGGATGTGTTAGTTTTTCTTTTGGATGAAATAATTTCGAATTTTGTAAAATTGGGGATGATTTTCCTTTTATGACGTTATTTTTGCTTTGGTTTTTTAAATTTTCCTTTTTATGACGTTATTTTTGCTTTGGTTTTTAAATTTTCCTTTTAGATTGGATAACTTAGAGTTTTGTAAAATTGATGTTGATTTAGCTATTTGAAACGTTAACTTCGGTTTTGGTTTGTTAATTTTTCAATTAGATTAGGTACATAAAGATTTGGTAAAGGTTGATGTTTATTTCGTTATTTTTCGGCGTTATTTTTTTGTTAGGAATGGTTAATTTTCAGTTTGGATTAGGTGGATAAAATTTTGGTAAGAATTTGAGATTAATTTCGTACTTGTAGTATTAGATTTATTAATTTTAAGTTTATATTGCGTCGAGTTATTTTTAAAATCGTAGTCGTTGTTTATTTATATTTAATTACACAATGCGGTGATGTATTCACGAGATTTGTATTCAATAATGTTGAATTTATTTACCGTAGTCTTGGATTAATTGTTTTTATGCAGCTTTTAGTTCGTCTTGAGTTCCTGTTTCTTAAGGAATCTTAAATGGATAGATTTATTCTCGTTTAGCTTTGTTTTGGTTAAATTCTGTTAATTAATACTCTTTCCGTGGGTTTTACTGAGTTGCGTAAACGTACAGTTCGTCTGTCTTGTGTTCTACTTATAACTTAAGGTTGATTACTCCTGTACTTCATGGTTGAAATTGAATACTTAAGAATGTAATCTTCGTTAATTTGTTATGTACGTTGAGTTAATTGCACTTACAGGTGTTAATAGAAATTATAGGAATTACTTTCCGTACTTTGTAATAAGTGTTACGTCTATTTATTTTTAGATCTCTTAGTATTATAATGCTTGTTGGTAATTGAATCTCTCCGTAATGTAGGTT
The DNA here is from genome assembly GCA_036346225.1 of Platerodrilus igneus. Classification (NCBI taxonomy): domain Eukaryota; kingdom Metazoa; phylum Arthropoda; class Insecta; order Coleoptera; family Lycidae; genus Platerodrilus; species Platerodrilus igneus. Next base: position 9,278,383 of record JARFIW010001325.1, on the reverse strand, counting down.
TTCAGTGTTTTAATTATGAGCTTCTTATGATGACCGTTTTACTGCACTTTATTTATAAAGTGTTGTGGTGTAATTTTCATGCGCTTCTATAATTCCTTGATAGATTAATACTTATGATGCGAATTGCTTTAGTACTGAAAGTTCCTGAAAGCTATTTCTTTAGTACTGTGCAAGGATTCTGAAAACGATTTTCTCGAGTTTTAATTGTATAATAGATGCGAGCTTTGTTTTCTTAGGTGGTTTTAGGTTACCGTAGCAGAGTGTTTGCTATGATTTATCAGGTCAATGGTTTCAAATAATTGTTTTGTGATTGCTTAAAGATTAGCTTTAGCTTTGAAATTAAATTGCGTTCTGTGTTTCTAGTTTTCCGGTTTATAAACGTGCGTTGAATCGCGGTAATTATTTGGTGTTAGTGAATGTGCGCCCGTTTATTTTTGGATTATTTTGAGTTCGTTCTATTAATTATGGTAAGAATCTCTTAATACTAATTCTCATTTACTTTTTAAGAAAATCTCTTTGTAAATAATCAATTCTCATTTGCTTTTTAAAGAAAAATATCTCTTTAACATTCAAGTTTCATAAGTTAATACTTTCTCGTTTTGAAAATAATTCACTTTGAACTATTTTCAAAAATATTCATAATATAAAATACATAAAACAATGATCAATAAAATAATACTAGCATATATCAATTATAATTTGGTTAAAAGAAAATTTTTATGGAAATGAACTTACATTAGTTTCATCTGTTTCTTTGGTGGGTTCGATCGATTCTGTATCTTGTCCACCTTGGTTTGTTTTGTTGGCCTTAGACGATTCTTGTTCCTTGTCCAACTTGGTTTGTTGCTGGATTTAGACGATTTATGTTCTTCCTCCAACTTGGTTTGGGTTCTGCCAAAATTTCGAATTAAAATTCTTGGTCACCAATCTTCCGATTTTTGGATTTTCAGTGCCTTTTTGACATCCGTTACGACTGCGCCAGTTAAAGTTCGGGCCTTTGAAGCTGGTTTTTTAAAAACACTTTGAAACTTTAACAATATTTTTATTAGTTAAAATTTGGATAACTTGTACATAATACTAAAATAATTATTGTACTAGTGAGTAGCTCGAACAACGAAGTATGGAGTTCGAAGACTGACTCGGTTGAGTAGCTCAAACAACGAAGTATGGAGTTTGAAGACTGACTGCCGGGCATTGAGCTCCCGGGCCTTTTATAATAACCTGCCCCTCACACGGCTGTGAGAACTTGCAGATCTCATGTCTGCGTTTCTCTTTATTGTACACTTTATTACAATGTAACAACTTAATTCTAAGTAACTGCGGTATGTTGACCGCCTGTGACCTGCCACCTGCAGTATCACTGCCCTCACGGATGCAAAGCTGCATTCCGTTCTCATGAACTGTCGATAACCTTTCTGGGTTATCCTTGTGTTACAATGTTGCATTGAACTTATACTTTTACTTAATAATTTCTAATAATTCATATTAGATTCAATACATCAATATATATAGGTAATTGGGGGATACATAACTCGCGTAAGCAATAAAAACCGTACCTCAAATATTTTTAAAACACACGTGCGTCGAGTTTAACCAGCTTTACTCCGTTTAGTTCCAACAGAAAATCAACTCCACAACATACCGCGTTTGTTCAGGAACGATACGAAAATTAAGCGCGCATTAATTTTCACTATTTTTAATCGCAGAAAAGCAGTATTTGTATTTTAAAGAACACTTTAAAAGTTAAAGCGCGCATTAATTTTCACTATTTTTAAAAGCAGAAAAGCAGTATTTGTATTTTAAAGAACATATCGCAAGCAAGAAGAAAACACGACTTCCTATCTGTTTATTCAAAACGTTCCATTACAACTTCTTATCTACACTTGTTAATCCACATATTAATTACAGCGGTTTTATTTATTCTTGATAAGTTGGAAAGTACTTTTATGAGTATTCCAATTTACAATTAAACTATCTTTTAAAATTAATACATGCGAGTCGAATTGCCTACCATATGAAAACTATTCGGACGTATTTACTTGATAGAAACAGCGATTCAAAGGAAACGATGCAATCTATAATTAATTATACGATGCATTCGCCTAAGGAGTTAATAAATATTAAATATAGAGATCGTAATTTGTAGAAAGGTATTTATGAATTCAAGATAGCGTAAAATGTTAAAATATACATGAGGAACACCATCAAATCAACAACAACAAACAAGCTACAAAAATGCCCGTTACACATATAATAAACGTTTGTCTTTTATCCGAGGAGCTAATCTTCTCGCCCAATAGAACCGCATCAAGAGGTGAACCTCGTATTTAAAAATGTGCAGTTCCAATCTACAGAACCATGCCGTACTTCTCAGCGACATAGTGTAACGAGCACACCTGTCGGATTTCAGTCAGTAGCAGACAGCGAGAATGAAGCATATGAAAACATTATGCCCTTTACGCAAGCGCTCATATCAATTTACGATGCGAGCTTTTCAACCTTATTCAGATTAGATATCAAATAATATTTAATGAAACTACTTTTCTATCACCATATAATTACTATAACTTGAACCATGCTTATCGTGGCGAAGAGAATCTCCAGTGTTTGTAGAAAGGGCTTAAAACATTTTTTGCTTAAATAACTAAAAGTGGAACTTGTTCGGTCCTTAACGTTTTTCGCACTTTGACTAGTGCTACTACTAACTTATCATCAAATTTCTGTTTACATCTAATGTTCCGTTCAACGCTGTATATATTCAATTATTTCTTTATATTATTACTATAAAATTTAAGTTTATTTGTTAATGGTAATATCTGCTCTTTTATTTAAATTTGATAAACCCAGTCGTGTTATCACCTTCAATGTTCTATCTTGTTTGCCATGTTTGGTGACTGAGCGGTCTAACGCAGTCTATTATCACTGCTTGGACAATAAGTTTCTGTTTTGGAGGTCAGTCCCCGTAGAGGACTACCTCACTAATTTATATTATTTTTCAAGTAGAGTAATAAGTGTTCTGGATCCAAGATCTTCACCGCTCTAACTGGACATCAGGTAAGAGTATTGAAGACCGTTTTTGTTTAATATCTGTTTGATTATACACCTGCTTTTCTCTCCTGAGTATCTTTTTATGTAATCAACATTCAAATTTTTTTGATCCTTGTCGAGTCGGATATTACCAGTAGAAGATATTAGTACCATAATTTAAAACACATTTATTAATCATTTACCTGAGGTCAAGTTTGTGTTATTAAACATATTGTCTTGATAGTTATATTACTTGAATTGCATTTATTTTTATTAGTTATCGTGTTTGATACAAAGTTTATTTTCTATAAAATTTTTAAGAAAATGTATGCTTTAGTTATTATTTAGAATGGCTGAGAAACTTAAAAAGTTGAAATTTTTACGATATACGTAGATTCAAAGTTTACAAGTGATACAAGAAATCGCGCAATCGGACGTTTCTAATGTCGAATATCATAATTTATTTAAATTGCACCTTGAGCATATGGTTAAAATAGAAGAAGCCTTTATCAAAATCACATTGACATTATTTCCTTGCTCGACACGGATGGAAACGCGGAAGATTTGTTTGAGGTTGAAGATAAAATCAGAAAAGCGTTTCGTAGTTCCTTTTATTTAATCAAGTCAATCAAAAGGAAACGTTTTGAATCTAAACCGCCAGAACCTAGCGCTGTTATTTCTGCCGCTCACCCAAAATCAAAAATTAATTTACCTTCGTTGCAAGCCCCCTCCTTTGGGGGCGATTTTTCCATGTTCAAAGGTTTTATTGATTTATACGACTCCCTCATACATACTAACCCGGAATTGTCGCCAATAGACAAATTTACGTATTTAAAATCACTTCTGCAGAGTCCTGCTTTACTCGCCATTAAAAATTTTGATTTAACTGAAAGTCATTATACACTCGCGTATATTAAACTGCGCAGTCAATTTGAAAATATCCACCAAATTACGAGTGCGTATTGGGCAAATTTGGACAATTTTCCCAAACTGCACTCTGATAACCCTTCTGGTTTACAAAAATTAGTCGACGTATTTACCGATAATTTGGAAGCCTTAAAAAAGTTTGATCTTCCGGATGAGGAATGGAGCTTTATTTTAGCTCAGATGCTCTTAAATCGACTGGACGTGCACACGACTCGAGGTTTTGAGTTGCAGCACAATCCCACCATCATTCCTACTTATACTGAAATCATTACATTCCTAGACAAAACATGTAAATCCCTGAGCAACTTATCTTGAAATCACAAATCAGACACGAACAAAATTGTTCACGCGCAGAGCCGGCCAGGTTCATGTCCTAGTGTTTCAATGTTAATTCGCACTACCAACCGTGTTGCTAAGTGCCCGCATTGCAAAGTTGACCATCCGCCTTTTTAGAATTAACCCCTAACGACCGCTATAATTTTGTAAAAGAACGCAAACTTTGCATCAATCGCTTGTCGCACTTGTCGCCAGGGGTATCATACCTTGCTACATTTTAACTCACCCATTAAAATCGCTTTCAAAAGGTAGTGTTTCTACTAGAGTTTATACCACCTCGTCTGATAACGCCGAACAAGATATTTGCAAGTTATCTTCCTTAGAACGACGCCTTCTCAAACAGCCCCTTGTATATCAACAATATAAAGATTTTCTTCAAGAATACATCGATTTTCAACACATGCAGCCTATCCCTATTAAGGGTCACTTTGATCATTCTTATTATATACCTCATCATTGTGTTATAAAACCTAACAATGTTAACACTAAGCTTTGCGTGGTTTTTAATGTTCAATGTATTTCCGGAGGTTCACTAAATGATCATTTATTAATTGGTCCCAAATTGCAAAGAGACCTCACTACACTGTTATTACAATTTCGTCTGCATCGCTACGTCCTCACTGCAGATATTCGTCAAATGTATCGGCAAATTCTTATTGCACCCTATCAACGTAATTATCAGCGGATTGTGTGGCGTTTCTCTCCTGATAATCCTATCCAGGATTTTCATCTTAATACCGTTACTTATGCGGTCAACGGCGCTCCATTTCTTGCCATACGTACTCTTTTACAACTTGCCGATGATGAAGGTGGACCCTTTCTTCTAGCCACTTTCGCTTTTCGTCATTATACCTATATTGATGACGTAGTGACAGGTCGAGATACTTTTCAATCCGCCATTGATTTAACAGAGCAGCTTGTAGCCCTTTTAAAACGAGGTGGCTTCGACATGCACAAGTGGTGTAGTAATGTTCCATATCTGCTTAACGGCATTCTCACCCCTCATCGGTGTTTGCAACCGCATTGCTTTGAGGATCCTTTTGATCCTATCGTGAAAGTGTTGTGTCTCCAGTGGAACTCCTCTTCAGATAATTTTTTTTTCCGGGTCAACTCTATACATACTCCTTGTACAAAACGTAATATTTTTTCTAATCTAGCTCGCATTTTTGACCCATTGGGAATTCTCTCTCCTCTTTCCTTTTTAATAAAGCATTTCCTCCAACGTCATTGGACTCTCAAACTAGATTGAGGTACCCGTCCACAACTGGAGTTTTGTCGTTTATGGGAAAGATATGTTGAGAGCCTTCCTCTTATTGCAGATTTTTTCTTACCGCGCCTTCTGGTCCCTTCTCACTACGATTCGTGTGCGGGTACTACGCCGTCGTCTATTTTCGTTTTCTTAACGGTTCCAAAGTGCCTATAGTTCGTTTGGTAAGTGCGAAATCTGAAGGAGCTCCATTACGACCCCTTTTCCTGCCAAGGTTAGAATTGATATTCACTGCCTTATCTGCTAAATTACTAGATTTTGTTCTGAATGTTTTTTCTTTTCATCTCACCTTTAATAGAATATACTGTTGGTCCGATTCGATGATTGTACATTCATGGATTTTCGCTCCGCCCAGACAATGGAAGGCTTTCGTGGCCAACAGAGTAGTCTATATCCAAGATAAAACTTCTAACGCCATGTGGCTTCACGTGCCTTCTAACGATAATCCCGCTGACGTTGCGTACATCGTTTGTTACCTGCCTAGTTGCTCCAATGTTCGTTATGGTGGGCGACTTCAGCCATTTTAGTACATTTTCAAGAAATAAATCATGTTCCACTTTCTTGTTCTCTGGGACCGCAACAGGTACTAAGTGAAGAACTGTCCGTTACACTTACTACTACTTTGTCTTGTAATGTATCGGATGCCCTACTTAAAAATCAGTCTTCTGTTCTTACTGTCGTTCGCATAACCACTAATCCCTTCCGCTTTATTAATAATGTCCTACATTCTTTAACTAAGCGTACTGGAACTGTATCCGCTCATGGTTCGAGCTCGCTTTGGAATGCCTTGTTAAACATACTCAACAAGCATCTTTAACGGTTCAGATCAGGACCCTTCAATCCGGGATCCCACTTGTTAAAAGGTTCCAAAAATTATCCCCCTTTCTTTTAAATGACGTGCCGGTTAAGTTACGCCCCAATTTCTTACGATAAACGATTCCCCGCTTTACTTTCCAGTAAGAGCCGTTTCACGGATCTGTATATTCAGTACATTCATCACAAATATTATGACGCAGATATTCAAACAACATAACTCCTTATAAGCCAAAGATTTTGAATAGTTTCTACGAGAAGATCTATTCGCCGGGTACTTCGCTCTTGTATTCCTTGTTGGATAACACAGCCCAAGTCTTTTCAACCCCCATGGGCTATCTTCCATCTGCTAAAATAACTCAAGTTAAACCATTTTCGCATACCGGCGTGGACTTTTGCGGCCCGTTTACCATAACCATGAGCCAAATCCGCTGCGCCAAAACTTTAAAAGCCTATTTCTGCATTTTTATTTCGCCTGAAACTAGTTTCCGATTTAACCGCTGACGCTTTTTTGGCCGCGTTTCGTCGGTTTCTTGCTCGTCGTAGTCAGTGTGAACATTTGTGCAGCGACTGTGGTGCAAACCTTGTCAGTGCCCATCGCTAACTGGTTTCCTTTGCTAAAGCCGCAGCTTCCGAAGAACTAATTGCTTGGCATCAAATCCGTCAAGATCCTGCTACTTCGTGTTTTAGCAGAGCAGTTTCCAACCATTGAAGAGTTGTCAACCGTTTTCATCCAAATTGAAGCTGTCCTCAATTCGCGCCCTCTGACCCCAGTTAGTAATGATCCTAACGACCTTAGTTGTTTAACGCAGGGTAATATTTTGGCCCTTTCCGCTCTTTCTTCCCCGCCTGGTCCCACACTAATGGCACTGCCTTTAAATCGTTTGTCTCGATTGCAATTATTGCAGCGTATCTACTAGGACTTTTAGGCGCGATGGTCCCGGGAATACTTGCATACTCTTCAAATAAAATCCAAATGTCATGTAGCCAAAACTAATATTCAACCGCGAGACTGAGTTCTAATTAAAGCCAATTCTCTTCTTCCTCTTCAGTGGTCACTGGGCGTATTATCTCCGTGCATCCTGGCGCCGACGTGATTGTCCGCGTTGCCACCGTTAAAACAGCGCGTGGAGGGTTTAGCGGTCCTGTAGTTAAACTCTGCCCCCTCCTTCTACATGAAAATTATAATATCTTCATTTTGGTGGGCGGTATGTTCCGTCCAACCCTCTATATTTTAATTTAATTTCTTTATATTATTACTATAAAATTTAAGTTTATATTTAATGGTAATATCTGCTCTTTTATTTAAATTTGATAAACCTGGTCGCGTTATCACCTTCAATGTTGTATCTTGTTTGTCATATGTTTGGTGACTGCACGGCCTAACAAAGTCTATTGTCGTTGCTTGGACAATAAGTTTTTGTTTCGGAAGTCAGTTCCCGTATAGGACTACGTCACCGCTTTATATTATATTTCTGGATCTAAGAATCTTCACCGATCAAACTGGACATCAGGTAAGAATATTGAAACCCGCATTTGTTTATTATCTGTTTGGTTATACACCCGCTTTTCTCTCCTGAGTATCTTTTTATGTACTCAACATCTACACTGCTCTCAAAACGGCTGTATCCGCTTTATTTGTAACGTAAATATTATGACAGAGTAACTCCAAGCAACGCAAATTTATCTTGTCTTACATTGGACAATCGACTTAAACTTCATTTAGTTATCCTATTTTTACAAGCTTCTAAAAACAATTCCCCAATTTATCAGAAGAAGCACTTGTCTCTTTTTTCTAATCTACAATACTAGGTGTAATGATCTTTTAGCTATTCCTATTCATCACACCCAAATATTTCACTCTTCATTTCTTGTTAGCAGTTCACTTCTTTAGGATTCTATTCCGCAAGATATTAAGAAAAGTTCTTGTTCCGTAACCGTTCACTATGCCGTGCATTTGGTCGCGTTAAAAGGCATAATCAGTTAAAATGTTACATTGAAGTGCGTGATAAAGTGAACATTGAATCAACAAACAATTCATCATCAAGTGTAAGCCGTTTCACCACTTCGAACAACAAGAATATAGTCGAAACTACACCATATGTCAAATCAAGGTTAGTTATCCTATCATTTATACTACAAAAAATCTGTTATAATTATTATCTGATTATCCATTATTTTGGTAGTCATTTAGACTGTTAACCTTTTATTCAATCATCATACACAGGTCAACACCAAGCCTAGCTTGTTTTCAAATACGCATGCTACAACTTAGTACTTCATTAACTACACTTTTCACCCCCTAAACAAGAACGCGTGTTTTCAAATACGCACGCGCCAACTTGGTCCTTCGAGCCGGATTCTGTTACCCCTCTAAGGAGATAATTTACAGTCCACACATCTAATTTTCTATTTTTAAAAAAAACACTCATATTTTACATCAAGCCTGTTTTATCTTTTTAGTGGTCTTTGAAAGAATGCATAATTATTAATACTAAATACTCAGATTAATTCAATTATTGTGTTATTTCAGCCATTTGAGTGCAGCATAAACAGCGTGTATTTATATAGTCGTTTTTAACTTTACCGTACGTAGAATCGAATTTTACAACAATTTAAAAATAGCAAAGTTCTTATTCTTGTGTTTATAGCTTTGCAAACATATGTTCTATGCTTGATTGTATTATAATAGGCCGTGCTTATTTATCTACAATCGACTAAACTTGAGTGTCCAGCATCTGTTAATACGTGATTGCGTTCAAATTCTAAATATTCACACCTCTACTGTTTCAAAATTTTCAAAGTTTATCCAAGACTATCCGGTACGAGGTAAGATTTAACAGATTATCAATACTTACTAGCACAATTATCAGCAAAAAGAAGCGATTAGAGTGGTGTCACTCCACGAATCACTCGGATTGTATTTGTATGTACAAATAAATGAGTGTCCCTACGTGTGACGGTGAGTTTGTGTATGTGTGTGCGTGTATGGGCGTGCGTGTGCGTGTATATGTGTATTTTTGTAAGTGTGTGCGCGACCGCGCACGTGTGTGTGCGCTATGTATATCACTATTTGTGTGTAACAGTATATTACATTACTAGTGTGCAAAGTAACCCATTTCACACGAGTGCGACAATCCCACGAGTGCGAATGATACTATCGATACAAGTACGTATGCGATTTTTACGACTACCACAACTAAAGAAAAAAAATTATGAAAAATATTTTAAATAAATGTACGCTGTTGATCTTTTCTTTCAATACCTTACCTTGAGGCAAGGTCGTGCGATTGTCTAGTGATATTGCTACGGTTTTTTCTAACTGGGCTCAGCTAGCCTCACGCATGGGCGCTAGTGAAACGTTTTTTCTTTTATTTCAGAGTGTCTAGACGTAGCCGGCAGCAGTGAAACAAATATTGTTTTTTGAGGCACCTGCCCTACGTTTATAGAAAGCCAGTGAAACTAATTTTTCTTATATGAAGCTGGCCTCACGTTATGAGCAAGTGTAACGAAGTCTTCCGACATAACTAGGGGTCTATTCCTTGGGTAGAGCTATGAGAAATGGGGGGGTAAGTCGAATTCTGATTGTAAGTTGAACTTAATCCAAAACAAATAGGCGCCACCAAGTCCTGACTTATTTATGATCATAGCGTGGTAAATTTCTAGGGACGGACGTGGAAACCCAAAGAAAAAATCGCCTTCGATGACAGAGACCCGTCTTAACTGAATAAGACGCTGCTCCTGTAAGAAATAGTAATAATTAGCTTAATAGAAGGGTGGAACACTATTTGTGTACCACAAACATACCTAAGAAAATAATAAAAAAAATATCTCCTATATAAGTTGACATCAAAATTCCACTCTTAAGGATATTAGTTTCTTGTAGTTAGTTTTGACCATATTTGATCAAAATAAAAAACTTTAATCTTAAACCAATAATTTACTCAAAAGATTCTCTTTTAAAACAAAATTCAATGCAACAAAATTTCATAAATAATTAAATGAATTCATGAGTTTTAAATTAAGGTTTATCAAAATAGTTGATAATCAAACATTTTAAAACTTAGTGTAAACTTGTTACAAAAACAAAGGCCCGACCCGTGTAGATCTGTTCGAGCGGGTTACAAATTAAAACATAGTTACTCAAGTTTCCTTATCTAAATTATTTGTGTTAGTTTCAATTTCTAATAAAAAAAGATCACAAAAATATCCTTGTTTACTCAACTTAGGCAAACACTGTTCAAAGCATATGTTTACTAGAACACAGGTGTCAGCAGTATATTGCTGACAAACAAGTGACGTCAAAAACACCTGTCGCTGTTACCAACAGAACAAAATGAACCACGTGTATGGTTTCTTAAAACTTTAAAAATTGTGCATTATAATTTTTAACACTGGAAAATTCCCAGTATAACAAATAATTGAAATTTTATTATTTTCGTGCTTTTATGCACTAAACAAAATAGCGTGTTTCTAATTTGAAACACGGAAAATTTCTTAAAGTTATCTACGAACCAAAGCTGCGTTTTGTGGCTGTGAAGAGGTGTTGTAATATCAAACGTCATCACCATACTTCCATCAGCTGCTGCAATATGTTGAACCCTGCTGTCTCATCAAATAATATCTTTACGTTTTGTAGTAATATGGTCTTCTACAAATTATTCAAATTTTCCATCATCAAAGTTACTTCCTACAAAGTGGTTTTACATCAGTGGTTGGAATAGTTGTTTCTAAAGTTGATTTTATCGTGGTTATTTGCGCGCTAAATAAAATACCTCAATTAAACAAATTAAATAACGTTCGTAGGATACCAACCGCTATTTAAAGATGGATCTCGACTGCTTAAAATGTAACCGCAAATTGGCGGCCTGCTTCCAATCGTACATTTTGATTCAACAAGCTCGCATGGCCGACTGGTTATCACCTCGCCCAAACGACGGCGTGTTCCCGGTGGAGGCCTTCAACCAAAACGCGCCTGCGAACAGTTATCGAAGGCACAGATATTTGTCTATACTTAGAAAACTACATATAGATACAACTTTAGCGTATTACTAAACTTGTTAAATGTATTTTACTTATAATTTTAATAAAAGCGTTTTATAACTTTGCACTTTTATGGATGGATTTAATAACCAAGAAATAAAATTGTTACAATATTATCGAACAAACCCTACATCGTGTTGTTGACATGAGGCATGTTGAATCGTCTAGGTAATTAACGTTCTAATATCTCATCAGTCATATCACTCTAGAGTTTAAAATTATCTCAACACTACACTGATGTTTACTTTCGAACTCTAGAGTGATATACGTCCTTTTTAAATAAATAAATAGTATGCAATCTGTAGTTTTCATACGTGGTTGTTGGGAAAATGTATTTCAAAGTTGTTCAGGTTAGATTTAAGAAAGGACCATATTCATTAATACCAAGGTCGTTAATCAAGAGGAAGCTGCAAGAAAGATCGATTAGTCAGTGGAAAAAAAGATGAAATAACGCCACCACAGGTAAATTGATACATAGGTTTATTCCAAGTATAACGGCTAGGAACAGAATCGAGGTTAAATTCGATCATAAAATGGTGCAGCTCGTTACAGGTCATGGGGAGTTGAAGGCATACTTGAGAAGGTTTGGGCTTGGAAATGACGACGGAATAGGGCTTAGGGAAATAGCAGGATGGTTATTAGGCGATGACGAACTTGGCGCGGAAATGGACATGAGTTGAATTTTAATGTAGCGGATAGTAGTATTAAAAAGTTTAATGTGCACAATGACCCCCACGCCACTAAAACAATCACTGTCCCATTTTCTGCCCGCGCAAAATCGGGAATAAACAAAACAAATAAATCATAACAAAATAAATCAGAAAACCCTCATAAATTTAAATCTGTAGATAAATAAAAAAAATAAAATAGAGTGAAATCGCGCATCCCCTCAGGACCTGAAAGTGATAGTAATTGTGATATTTATTTTATATTTATTTTATATTTATTTTATATTTATTTTATATTTATTTTATATTTATTTCATATTTATTTCATATTTATTTCATATTTATTTCATATTTATTTCATATTTATTTCATATTTATTTCATATTTATTTCATATTTATTTCATATTTATTTCATATTTATTTTATATTTATTTCATATTTATTTTATATTTATTTTATATTTATTTTATATTTATTTTATATTTATTTCATATTTATTTCATATTTATTTCATATTTATTTAATATTTATTTTATATTTATTTTATAATTATTTTATGTTTATTTTATATTTATTTTATATTTATTTTATATTTATTTTATTTTTTATTTTATTTTTTATTTTATATTTATTTTGCACTATTTTGGGGAATGAATTTTTTTTTCCGACGTTCTGCCGTCATCTTTATAGGAAGGAAAACTGCAATTGCGAAGACTGTAATTATAAATAAATCAGTTGGAGAATGATAGGGTAGGTTAGGTACGGATTTAGGCTAAAGATAAAATAGATTATTTAAACTAGGGAAGACGAATTTGTAAATTTATAGAGCAGGCAAAATAGCTGGATTCAATATTAAAATATTTCGCGAATGCCTAGAAAATTTGAATCCATTCTTAAATTAGCTAGCTAGATTTGGATAGTTTTTAAAAACCCTTTAGGTTGCACCGGTAAACAGAGCTGGCGACTGCTATCCGGTATTACTGATTCCTTCCATTTTACTTTTGCTTGTGTCTTGATCGGACGTTAGGGATACCATTATTTAAACCCTATTTTAGTTTAGGTGAGTTAATCAACCAAACTTACGAAGTAAGTTAGGTTAATAGGATCGCTACGTCGCCGTCGTCGCCGCCGTCGTCCGTTGCACGTTTTTTTCGTTTTACAAACATTTGATATATGGATCTTATTCAGTTTTTTACGCTGATTAAGAATATGCTATCCATTTTTCGATATCTCATGTAGTTTTCGAGTTATTCGACTTTAAAGTCGAAATTTTGACTATGATAAACTTCACTCCAGCAAAAAATAAATAAAGTTTTAGGTTAATATCGACCTCTTGAGCATATTTTCTCATAGCTCTCATAGCTCCATACCTCCTGAACATATTTTCTCAAAGCACCAATGCTCTAAGTCGAAAGTTTTTCGAGTTATTCGACATCTTGTTTTCATTAATGTATATGTAATATTTATATATTTTTGATAACAACATATCTGTAAGTTTGGTTAGAAGTTCTGCACATGAGAACTTAGATTTTTTTTTTATTTAGCATCGATAAATTTGCAGTCAGAATAAATTTAAAGCACATTTATATCTTCGCGTTTAAAGCCAATGTATTATTTTCGGGTGGAGCATTGAAGACGCGGCTCTTATTCAAATTATAATGTAAGAAAGAACCTTATGGTCCTAATCTCGCATAATCACTAATTATAAATACATAAACGTGTTTCAATATTCAAAAAAGTAGCCCTCTTAGTAAATTGTGAACCATACTACTTCTTTAAAATTTTACAAATATTTTCTTACTGAAACGGCTGAGATAACTGAAATTAATAATTGCCCATCTATTTACGAACGTATACTTAATTAACGCGCAAACGTTACAACTTTCTAAATATTAACATTCGTACAGAGTGCACTTTCGTGACATATTTGATGTGGTATAATTCTACTTACCTACAGATTTTCCAATTGCTGCATTTATAATTTTCTCTATAGTATTAATAAATTTATTATTATTTACACTGAATAACAGACATCCGTAATAAACGCGAAATCTAAAAAAATTCCAACTTATTCAAACTATTTTTAAAACATTAAAGGTAACCGCTTCGTACTGGAAGAAAATACCATATCAAATAAGCTTCACACTTATATTCTCATATTTATACAGATCGGCCATATAAAACTTAAGTTCTAACTGAATCTCTGAAAGTCATTCCGGAACGTAATTTAGGATTTCAAGCCAAAAGCGTCTAGGGAACCAATATAAGCTGATTGAAACGCTTTTCATATCAAAGGTAGCAGTATTTCCGCATTTTCAACTGTTGACAGATATTATTGGAAAGATGATTGGTTTTGGTAGTTTAAAAACAACACTGTAAATTGAAATTCTACATCTTTCGTTCGATAAATAGATAGTTTTTAATTGGTTTCATATCTAAAACTAAAATAAGTATATAGGTTTTCTAATTATTCATCATAAACTTTTCTATATCACAATATGTTTGCCCGTATAAGAATTGATTTTTAATAATGTCCTGTTAGGTACATTTCGAATTGATAAATCCAATACAGATGAAGTGTTTGTTTTATAAATGCTTGTAAATTCAATTAAGCAAAATTTATTAATTAGTAGTTTGTAGCGAGTTACACGATAAAGAGCGTTATAATTTTGAACAGGTGTAAAATGAAATAACAGTTTCAGTGTACATAGTCTGTTAGTTTGTCATAAGTTTTAACTACTACTATAATATTGCTGTCACACTACTGTTGTATGATACTAATTTAATTGTAACATATCACGAAACACTACATTATATACAATGAAATACGTCCATTTAAACGTTTTGACAAAAGCCAGAGTCATAGAAATTTATTATCATGTTTATGAGACCCTTAAAAGAGAAATAATTGTGTTAAGTATTCAACACTGGTATGAATTTAGCATTAATGAAATAGTTCAAATAGTTTCAGTAACAATTTACTTCTTTCATGAACAGAAAATTCTTAAAAAGGTGCTTTATAGTAGGTTTGTCTCTATAGAAGTGCAATGGGTGCGAGTGTCGAAAGCTTCACACTTGATTGATTGATTAAATTGGGAAGGGTGACTTAAAGCCACGCGCACTTAGGCCTCCTGGTGGGCCCATTGTGCTGCCTTCCTTGCCCTAGGTTGGTCCTTCATTGCTCAACCACCCGACCTTGCAGGTGAATTTGAGGATGTCGGACCAGGGGGTGTCTCGAATTCCGGCCTTCTCGGGCCAAAATTCCGCCAGCATGGATCCTCGAAGTCGGGCGAGTACCAGACAGGTGCACAGAATGTGCTCCGCCGTCTCATCCTCCTGTTGACAGCCGCGACAGGTGGGGTTGTCTGACAGACCCATCCTGTGCAGGTGCTTCCTTAAAGTGCAATGCCCGGACAGAATACCTACTAGTAGCCGTAGTTTCTGTCTTGGCAAGCGTATGACAAATTTTTCTATTTTGGTCATGGGAGACCTTATAAACATTTTTGCCTGCCGGCAGCTTAATGTACAAGCCCACCTATCCTTGTGACGGCGGTGGGTTATTTGTCTTATCATGTAGAACACCACCGATGGCGCAATAGCAACCGATGGCTCAGGGCCTACAAAACCCCGAGCCGCTCCCTGCCTCGCCAAAGAATCTGCCTGTTCGTTACCATGTACTCCTGAATGCCCTTTGATCCAAACCAGTTCAAGGGCGTTTGTATCAGAAACGAGCTTGAGAACACGATGGCATTGGTATACCACCCCCAAGAGAAGCTTCTGCTTGTTTAAGCTCAGAAGAGCTGCTCTACTATCGCTCAAGATGCGTATAGCTTTGTTCTGGATTCCACGTTCCAGTATGGCGTTAGCGCCATGCATGATGGCTATGACCTCCGCTTGGAAGACAGTTACCAGCCTGCCCAGCGCAACACTTTCATGAAGGTCTAGGTCATCGGAGAAAATGCCTGCCCCGGTACCTTCATTTGTTTTGGAACCATCTGTGTAGATGGAGATCTCCGTTAAGGAGGCGTCCTCAGTGTTTAGGCAAACCCCAAAGCGCTTCCTGGAAATCATTATGGGTGCGATCGAATCAACCACTCCTCCCAAGATAGGGGTGTTCTGCACCGCCTCTCTTAGTATGTTGTGGTGTCTACCACCGCCTCCCTTATCGATCCATAGACCTTTGAACCGCAGCCTCATTGCCGCTCTCAAAGCCATCTCCTCCACATGTAGGTCCAGCGGAGTGAGGCCTAAGATGGCTTCTAAGGCTGCAGTAGGTGTGGAACGCAATGCACCTGTAATGTTTAGACAGGCCACCCTTTGGATATGAGTAAGGTCTTTGACTGTATGGGCCAGTCTGGTCCTGCGCCACCAGACTACAGCGCCATAGCAGAGCATCGGCCTTACTGCCATGATGTATAGCCACAGGACAGCCTTTGATGGAAGACCCCAAAGTTTGCCTATGGCACGTTTGCATTGCCAGAACACTTGGTTGACTTTGCTAGTTTTCATTTGTAGGTGTTTGGCCCAGTTCAGCTTCTTATCAAGTATAATGCCCAGATACTTGACTTCTTCTGATAAGGGCAGAGAAGTTTGGAAGAGCATTGGCAATTTGGTTACCGTCAGCTTCCTTTTATTGGAAAACAACACCAACGCCGTTTTGTTGGGGTTGATGGTTAAAATGTTATCGGAGCACCAGAGCTCCGTGATCCTTAGTGCTGCTTGCATCAAATTACACAGCACTTGTTCGAATTTGCCGACTATTAGAATAGCTAAGTCGTCGGCGTAACCTATCGTGTAGAAACCTGCCTCATTAAGACGTTGGAGAAGGCTGTCCACTACTAAGTTCCATAGTAGCGGTGACAGCACGCCCCCCTGGGGGACAGCCTTTATCCACCACCCTAATTACTGAGGTTTCCCCCACATTTATGTGTACCCGTCGACATCGCAGAATCTGCATGGTAAACTGCCGAAGGGTGTCCTCAGCTCCATGTGTCCGTAGAGCTCTATCGATGCTTGCGAAAGTAGTTTCGCTGAACGCACCCTCAATATCAATAAATGCGCCTAAGGCGGACATGTTATTGTCTAGGGTTTTTTCAATCCGTTCTACAACAGCGTGGAGGGCAGATTCCGTTCATTTTCCTGGTATGAAGGCGTGTTGATTTGGGTGAAGTGGATAAGAAAGCATTATCCTCTCCCTCATATCATTGTCGCACAGTCTCTCCAAGGTCTTTAGCAAAAAAGACGTGAGACTGATCGGTCTGTAGGATTTAGCCTGGGAGTAGTCCTTCCGGCCTGGTTTAGGAATGAAGACAACTCTAACCTCTCTCCAACTGCTGGGGATGTATCTAAAAGCAATACAGCCCCTAAAAAGTACCACAAGGAACGGTGTCAGTCTCTCCACTCCCCACTGTAGTAGGGCGGGAAAGATGCCATCCCTTCCAGGGGACTTAAACGGTTTGAGAGTTGAGATAGCCCATTTAATTTTCCTTTCATCCACTACCCGGTTTGAAACCTCCCAGTCGGCCCCGTTAGGGCCGAGCTGCTGATCCAACCCGTATGACAAAGGTTGTGTAACACTGCCTGGAAAGTGCGTGTCCGCGAGTAACTCCGCTGTTTCTGCCTCGTTGGTGGTGTATGTACCATCCACACGTTTCAGACAGCATGGTTGATGACGAGGGTCTTTGGACAAAATTCTGTTAATGCGAGAGATTGCATTGGTAGACTCGACTGAGTTACAGAAGGTCTTCCATGAGTCTCTCTGTCGTCTTCTAATTGTCGTTTTGTATAGTCGCTGGTGGCTTTTATATGCCTCCCAGTCAGCCATACTTCTGGTGTTCTTTGCCTTATTAAACAGTTTGCCCAGGGTCTTTTTCAGCTTCTGTAGCTCCGCGCCCCACCATGGAGTAATGGAGCGAGTAGAATCTGTCCTGACCGGGCATGCCTGTTCAAAGGACTCTACGATGGAGTTTTGTAGAGAGACCGAGTATCTCTGTAGCTCTTCTATTGTTTTTGGGTTGTCAGTACCTTGTGATGTCAAAAGGCGTTGCTCCAAGCTGTCTAGGTAGACAGACCTGTTGGTCGCTTTTGGGTTCCTGTATTCTTTACAGACAGCTACTGCTGCCTTTAAATTAAAACTTAACAATCTGTGATCTGACAGTGTCGCTTTAGGCTTCACCTTCCAGTTCAAGATATGCCTTGAAATGTTTGACGATGCCAGGGTTAAGTCGATGACTGTCTGGAAGCGAAATGTCACAAACGTGGGTTCGCTGCCCCAGTTAAGAATCTCCAGATTCTTGCTCGATATATACTCGAGTAGTACTTTTCCACGGGGGTTTGTATCTGCGCTACCCCATACCACATGGTGCGCGTTGGAATCGCATCCGATAATCAGATGCTTTTGTGCCTATCACAGTGATCAATGACTGCCGTCAACTCCGGAGGAGGTGGGTCATGGTGAATTGGAAAATAGGCTGAAACCAAGATTATGTCAGTAATTCCTCCCGGCCTGCATGTGATCTGTACGGCTGTGACGTCACGGCCACTCAGTTGTGGCAGGAGGAGAGCATTTATGTGCCTGGGTATGTAGATGCATGCCCTAGGCTTAGGTTGGTTACTAGCCGCAAAGATAGTACCATTTAGGCTTCCTAGTCCCGAGATTCCTGAGCATGCCACCCAGGGTTCTTGGATAAGGGCAATGGCCTGGTTATTGCTCAGGTGTCTGCATAACGATGCTGCAGCCGCCCTGCAATGTTGCAGGTTTAATTGTATAAAGTTTAGTCCCGCCATTGGTCTGTGATGGGTCAAACTTGCTTATCAAGCATCGCTGGGCGGGCTGTCGAGTGACGCTTTACTATACTCTTCCGCAAGCCATCCCACTAGCAGCGGATCCGAGTCTGCTGTGTCCATCTGACTGCTTGACGCAGTCGATGGTTCACCTACCTCAGCCTCCTGAGGTTGCTGTAGGAGCGGAGCTCGCTGTAGCTGCTCAGGAGGTGGAGGTTAAGCCTGCTGTTGCGCGGCAGCCGGTTGGGCTGCCTCTGCGGCAGGTTGCAATTTTTGTATTTTGAGATTTAGTGAGGTGAGCTTGTAGTGTAGCTTGCCTCCCTTTCTGTTGATAATCTCCCTCACGTCTTCCCCAACGCCAAAGACTATCAGCCTCCCTGGAGGTTGATCTCTTGTGGCGGTGTGGAAGACGCACCACTTGGATATATCAGCCCAGGGGTTCTGTACACGCAGACGCCTTTGGACGACATCCATGTCTTCCGGGGGCCCCGGAATCCACAGCGCCGCCTTCAGAAGCCTAGGCAACAGTCCCACCTGGACGACAGTAAGGCGTGCAGCCTCCCACAGTAGTGGGAGGTTGCCAACCGCCTCCGTAATCCATGTTAGGGAGTGGTCATCCTCGCACCAGATCCGGAAGATCTCGCCCGAGTACGCCCACCTCCTAAAGGTCGGGGGAGCGCTATCATTGGGAAGGGCGAACAGATGGTCGTCCAAAGCCTTCTCAATTGCTAATTGCAAGGTCTCTGCTTGGGCCTTGGTAATCTTACCCCAAGGGTTGTTCTTGTCTATGACAGCCACCTGAAGGTGCCGAGCAGCTGCCTCCACGTAGCTGCCAGTGACGGGCTGTTTAGTGCTAGTCTGACAGCTCCTCTTCCGCGGTCTACCTTACGGAGGGGTGCCCTCAGATCTGGCTCTTTTCATGCTCCGCGTCTTGGCCTGTGCAGGCCTAGGGGCGGAGGTGGATGGTTTTGAAGTGGAGGGTGTTTGATTGGCACCAGGTTGTGTCGTGGATAGGTTAGCCATAGGGCCAGCCTTTTCCACTACACCCTCCTGTGCCGCCAAACGGGCCCTCCTCCTTCTTTTCTGTTCAGCCCCACTGATTCGCTTTCTCTGTGGGCGCTGCTGTTGCCACTCCTCTGGCTTAACATTCTCCCCACCTTGGGGCTGATGTTGATGTTCTTTTCGTTGCAGTTCCTGTGGGACCTGCAACAAAACTTGAGGGGTGTCCGAGGACGCACCCTCTGGATTGACTACATTAACTATAGGATCCATGTTTTAATAAATAAAGTTCATCTTCCCAGCTCCCCACCCACCGCGGAGCCCAAGTTTGGGGTGTGTAAAAACAACACCAGGGCTACCAGGAAGATATAGCTCCCCTTAAGATGACTGACGTACGAGCCCGCATACCGCTTTGTAGCAGCACACATGTAGCATGTGCTGCTCACCCACAGTAACGGCTGCACGCCCTTCACCTTCAAGAGCTCACCCAGTCGGCAGTCTGACCTGACGACACAGCCAATTGATCGAGATGGGTTAGTCTCGACCCCCCGTCTAGGTGAAATCTGGGCCAAAGTGGCGTGTTGCCAGACACTGAGGATCTAAACCGCCTCAGGTGTGGCTCAACCACCAGGATCCCATCATCCGACCGACACGGGTCGCCTCGCACGGCACAAACACGAGGTGGCCTAGACCCCTGTGCAGACCGCTACCGGCCCATGTAGCAGTAGGGGTTTGGTGGTTTGGTCCGCGATGTGAGATTAACCTAAACCATCATCATGCGGGGTTTAGTCCGCATTGACGTACACTCGTTCCCCCGCATATTGTAGGTTTTATTTTACTCAGCGCTCTGGATCATTACGAGTGCTAGGCTTATTCTGTCACATAACCCGATGGCAGCGAACGATTACTCGTACGGTGACACTGGGTCCCCCCTATCCGCCACCTGGGGACGCGCCCGATGGGTAGCCACCAACCACACGGGAAGCTTCGCACTTATCAAGATCTCATGGCTTCTTTTCTGTTTGTTGGTTAATTGCTAGGATGCAGAGCATGTTCAGACGCCAGGTTGTAAATATCCACTAATAGCCTTTTTTGACGCGTTTACCAATATCACCAGCGCGCCTTGATCCCAAATCTACTACACTGGCTGAGGCGATCTTCTACCTGTACATTTAGAATTTGGCCGTATCTAACATGAGAGAGCTTTTTACTTAGCATGACAACACATACACAAGAACCTACATTTAAATTCTCATTTTTGTGAAAGCTACTTGCATACATTTCTCAAGCCGTCAGTGTAGTAGATCGCATTTGCAGTTCTGTGATTAGTAATTACACGCAAATTTTATTAATTAATAGAGCCGTGCCTAGCGTAACCACAGCAGGATGTTTCCTTTTTACTTAGAAATCAGCTAGAAAACAGTTAGTAGAGTATTCAAAATTAAAAAGCATGGATTGTTATAGTCCCGGGTAACTGTGATGACTACGCGCGCGCGTGTTCAGAGCCACTTCTGCAGTTGGCGACACTGGAACGCTCCACGTTCACAATATTGCGCAATAAAGCTATTACGTCATAATTGCGTCTCAATTTGTATCACATACCAAAAATGTTTACAGTGATACAAGATGCACCTTAAAGAAAAAGATAAAATGTACTCACTTAAAAATGTGGAACGCTTCACGATTTTACGGTCATCCTTACGCAGGAGCCGTGCTGATTCCCATGGATCTCGTTTGGCGTTGTTTGGGCGTAGGTTTCATTATGCCATCGTTAAATCCAGATTGAATGTCTTCCCTCTTCTTTGTTCCTAGGTAGGACAGAGGAATATGGTGAAGGTAACGATATCAGGTGGAGATAAAGGGAAACCTACAGTATCTGAAGGAGAAAAGACAAAAGAAGGACACAGGTAAACGTCACTGTTCGACGTCTCGTTGACTAATCCTGTCGTGTCACACACCGCGCCTAGCGCCGTCACTCCGCGTCTGCGCATTCCTTTTGCGCCGACACAACTGTCCGAAATGACGGAAATGCACAAGTCTATTTTTAAAAATAATGGCGGGAATTCAGTCACATATATAAAACTGTAAAATGCCAATTTTGGCATGTAACAATCGCGACAAAGCCATAAAAGAAAAATCTTAAAAAAAGAAAATGACTGTTAGCACGGTAAAAGCTTAAAATCTAAATCCTAACTAACCTACATAGACCCTAACTTAAATTCTAGAAAATATTTATTTTAGGCGCCACCTGGTTTTTCAACCGATAACACGTTTTACGATTAACCAAGAAACGGAATGTGTAGCCCCATTGTTTATGAACTACATCTATAAATGCACACACGAGTCTTTAATGTGGCGCAGTTATAATCGACAGCATAAATTTGTCGGAGAGCACGAAACACTACTCAAACTAAAACAAATGCGACAAGTCGCCTAACATATATACTATAACTAAAGTTAACATTACAGTTTTTTTAGTGCGCACGCACATAAGCATTGCATCTAAACTGTTTTTTCTTTGGCAAGGAAATTCCCAAATTTCAAAATATCCAAAAGAGCAAGTTACTCTGCACTTTAGCAAATTTTTATGTACTGGTACTCTGGCTTAATAAACAATACACATCAAAACTTGTTCATGACATGGTTGTGAATTAAAAATTTAACAACAGTACCATCTTACTAATTTCTTACATTACTAACCTAACAAATTACATTACTACCATCAGGTTCACTTCTTCACTCAATATTCAAAAAATAATTCCTACGCCTGATCGTAAATACCAAACGTTAGGAAAACAAAAAAGGTAAGGCAAAATCTCAAGTTATTATCGAAGATAATAGGTAAGATAAAGATATTGAGATAAAACTAGATAACAATAGATGGATCCAAAACGTCCCAGCACGATAAGGCACGCTACGACTACATACATTAAAGATATAGCGTAGAATTCTCCAGCTCACCACGCCGTTTTGTCATCCATCCCAAAGAGACAAGACTGAGTGGCTCCTTGAAGCCGTTACACAAGAAAAATACTCGTACCCCCTAAAAGAGAGCGACCTGTGAAGCAGGCCCTTTTATAAAAAACGGTACGAGGGACCGAAAAAAGGTTTCTGGGTGCATTCCTGCACCCAGCGTTGAATGATATTGATAAGATATCCACACGTTTCTATATACACTCACGCATTCACACACTCATACGTACATGCACTGTTAGGGGCCATGTGCGCTGACAGCGGCACCGCATGACCTCACGAAAAATTCCCAGAGACGTGGTCCGGGTGTCTGTGAAAACCCCCCGCGCAACCACACGGTGAGTAACGGAAATGAAAAGGCAATAGAGATATGGGAAAGGTAAAAAGTGGGAAGTGGGCATTTTGGAATGCATAAATGGCACTTTCATGTAGAAGAGAATATAGGAAGGGCTTGCATTGAGCAAAAGAGACAGAAAAGGTGGATAGAAAAGCACTACTCAACCAGCCAATGTAGTCAGTAGCCCGGAGTGAGGGAAAAATCACTCTTATGTGGTAGACGGGTGTTCCGGGACAAAAACAGGTCTACCGAATGAAAGATGAGGCAGAAACGGAGACAGCAGGATAAGAAAAGTAGAGTTTTTGGACAAGCTTTCGAGAGAGGGTAGAGAGTTGTCCTTATTAAGCGCAGATCGGTCTGAAGGACCACCTGCTATATTAATCAGACAAGTTAAGATACATCATAAGTTACAAAATTACTAGACTCTTGATGGGAACTAGTACAATCATTTTCCTAACGAGTGCATCCACTGCGATAAGAAAATCAGACAAAAGTTGAAACAACAATTTAAAAGTATCACTACAAATACCTTCACACAAAAAATCACTGTTTCAAGGTAATTTTTAGAAACGGTAACGCCATAAACACACAAGAATGCCTAACTATAAGCAGTTAAATACAAACACACTATCCCAATATGCTAAAACGACCGAAAATTCGATAAGATATCAATAAAAAGCGATAGTAATGGTAAAAGATAAAGTGGGCGACTGTAATAATTCAGAAAAAAAACGCATGGAATAGAAACTCATAGTTTTTTACAACTGCGAATATGGACTATTTCTTACAATGGCATAGGCCGTGGCTCCTATATGAGCCCAAAGAAAGAAGCACCCACTTAACATCAGCTAAAACCAATCAAAAAAATTCAATGAGTTTTACAACCAAAGTTACGACAATCACCACAAAATTAAACAATGTAAGATAAATGCTGAAAACAAAATAATCAATTGTAGAAAAGGTGCCAAGATTGATTAAATGAAGCGACAGAATTATATTAGAGAATTTAGATAATAAACGGATATGTGGCTAACAATAAATTCAAGGGAAAGTCAACAGGCAGCAAAAAGATAGCTAATTTAAGGTAAATAAGTCAAACGTGTAGAAGGTAAGTGCTGTATAAGAAAAGAAATCTCATAGTAGGGACAGAAACATTAGGTAAATCATTAAAGAAATGAAACGTAAAAAATTTAATTAGCATTTAGGTCAGCAGAGAATGGTTTTAGGTCTTTGATATGCCACCTTCCTTGGCGTTTTCCTTCAACATCTTGAAGTTCGTAGATAAGTAGACTAACAACACGAGTGACCTAACATAGAATGAATTTAGGGGCTATTTTGAAGAAAAAATTTTAGTTGCATCCGATAAGACATAATTCTTTTTCCAAACATGTTTACCTAAAGCAAATGAAATATCTTGTTTACGCAGATTATAGTGGTCCTTACTTTTTTCGTAAGCTTTTAGCAAATTTTTTCTAACGTCGTTAAAGATAGAAGGTAATGATTGTTGGTCTTTGTCCCAGTGTACTTTTTTGTCAAATTCAATTACGTTAGTATCGTCCGGAACTGAACCATAATAGCTACCATCGATTGGAGTATATCTTCCAAAAACAAGAAATGACGGAGTGAATTGAATTGCTTCGTGTTTAGAAGTACGCAAAGCTTGAGAAATTTTAAAGATATTTTCATCCCACCTAGTGTGGTCTGAATCGATATATGAGGAGATAGCAGTAATTAAGACTCTATTTACTCTTTTGGTTGGGTTTACCTGGGGATGGTATTTTGCGTTAAACCTAATTTCTTGTAATTTATAACTCTTGACGAAATATTGAAAAGGATAATTTGAGCAACATCGAAAATAAGAAATACATTTTGTTCTACAAATTTGATTATAGCCGCAGATGTTGCCTTACACAACGGTTGCACCATAACAAATTTAGAAAACCAATCGTTGACAACTAAAAGATATTGGTTACCTTTTTTCGATCGAGGAGAGGTCCTAATAAGTCAAGCGATATTAATTGAAAGGGATAAGATACGCGTTTAAAGTTACCCATTAAACCAGAACGAGCTTCTTAAGAGCTCTTCTAAGATCCACAAATTTTACAGTTTCTAATATAGCGACAGCCAGATTGTTTTAATGTAGGCCAATAATATAATTCAGATATTTTAGCTAGGGTCTCCGCAACACCAAGATGAGCAGCTATAGGATCATCATGACACAATTTGAGAACCTCACTGCGGTTAGCGGTAGGGACAACAAGTTTCCATTTAGGGATGTTAGATATTTTGCGGGATGAGGAAGATACAAATTTATATAATCTATTATTTGTTACACGAAAGGTGGGAAATTTATCGGGATTTTCAGAAACTTTCTTAATCATATTGAGATACCAGGCATCAGGAATTAGATCTGGAAAATTAAGAGAAACGACTTCACGAGATAAGGCATCAGGTACGATATTTAATTTGCCAGATCTATGCCTAACGTCAAAGGTAGATCGAGAGATACGCAAGTTCCATCTTGCCAAACGACCTGCGGGTTGTTTTAAGTTATTTAACCATGTGAGGGCTGCACAATCAGTAATTACTGTGAAATGTGTACCTTCAACATATCCTCTAAATTTTTCAATACCAAAGATAACCCCTAATAGTTCACGTTCGGTAGCTAAATATTTTTGTTCAGCAGAAGTTAAGGCACGACTATCATAAGCGATAGAGTGTTCTATTTAATTGCTCACCTGAAACAACATTGCACCTAAACCAGTAAGTGAGGCATCGGTTTGTATATAACATCTTTCATCAAAATCGGGCGAGATTAAGATAGGTGCGGAAGTGATTTACGTTTTAATTTGTTCAAAAGCCTACTGAACTTCTAAATTTCATTCGATAGATTGGGATTTCTATTTATTTTTAATTAGGGCGGTAATGGGTGTAGATATAGTTGAGAAGTTGGCTAGAAAAATGCGGTAATAACTAATCATTCCTATTAAACGTTTAAGTTCGGTGACAGTTTTGGGTGTTTTGAATTTAGTAATAGCGTCGGCTATAGCAGGATCTGCTAGTAAACCAGTTCCATCGATAATAAAACCAAGAAATGTAAGAGAAGAACAGCAAAATTGACATTTCTCTCAATTTATTTTAAAACCTGCTGCATTTAGGCGTACAGCAACTTCATTGAGTGTGGCGATATGCTTGTCAAAGGAACTTGAGATAACTAATATGTCGTCTAAAAATACAAAGGCACGTTCCTGGTGTAAGATAAGACCTAACGTTTGATCCATAGTGCGTAGTAAAGTTTGTGGTGCGTTACAGAGACCAAATGGCAAAAAAATATATTCGAAAAGACATCGACCTGGAACACAAAAAGCAGTTTTTGGACGGGAAGATAAGTCAAGAGGGATCTGATAAAAAGCTTGTCTAAGGTCAGATAGATGAGATAAATTTAGCGTTTCGAAGCCGACTTAAAATAGAATCAGTACGAAGTAAGGGGTCGGCGTAGGGTACAGTTACAGAGTTAAACTTTCTACCGTCAAAACAAACGCGCCATTCATCATTTTTCTTGCAGACTAATAACACGGGAGACATTCATGGCGAATTTGAGGGAGAGATAACACCAGATTCGAGCATTTTATCTATTTAGGAATGCAAATGTTTTTGTAATGCAGGCGATAACGGATATTGATGTTGCTTAAAAGGGAGGGCATCACTTGTAGAAATAATATGTGTTGCGGTAGTAACGCAACCAAGTTCAGAGGTATTTAATTTACGAAATTTGTCGATGGTAGAGTTAAGAATTGCATTTTGGAAATCGGTAAGAGAAATTTTATTAGAAATTCCAGCAGACGCACAGGAATTTGTTTTGAGGAAAGTTTGCCAAGAAAAATCTTGAAAGTATAGCAATAAATTAAAAAGTTTACAGAAATCCACACCAAGTAAAATGGGTAAGCTAATGTAGGTACGATCAAAAATTGAACGTCACGTTCAAGTGACTCTACTCGAATTTTTAGTTTAAGGGAACCCGTTACATATATTTGATTATCGTCAGATAAATTTATAGAGTTTTTTTCTGGAATGACTAGAATTTTAATGTTTTGTTTAGATAATTGCCGTAAACCTACGTTATTTATAAGGGAGCATGAAGAACCTGTGTCCAGTAAAGCTATTACATTTAAGGAACCAATCGAGATAGGTAAGTGAGGGCGGATATCAAGGGGTTTTTTAATAAGTTGTAAGGCATCAGACTTTTTATGGTAAAAGGAATTAACTGTTTGCAGCCAACTCGACCATTTGGAAAGGGTAATATGACATATTTCCGATAAGGGAGGTAATTTCTTCCGTAAATTTAAGATAACGATATTATTCTTATTAGATATATTAGATAGGGGTTTAATATTAGAGGTAATTTCATGCTTTAAATCTATCGACGTCTGGGTGCGTTGAATGGTTGGTGTTGAGGACGATTTTGATTCCTTGAAATATTCACGTCCCAGGTAGGAATATCTTTGCGGAAGTTTCCCGGTAAGTTAGAGTTACAATTTGTACATGTAAATTTATAGGTATTGCTACGACCGCAACCATAACAAAAAATATTTTTGGGGTATGTGCACACGTTATAGTTATGTCCACTTTTTTTTACAGTTCCAACAGGTAAGTGAGTTACTTGAAGGAGTAGCAGAAAAATATATAGTAGATACTTTACGAGAGGGTTCAGTTTGACATGCTAGATCAGGTTCTAATAAGCCAGATTGTTTTTCTGGGGGAGGACGGTATTTATCGACACGTAATTTCACTTCTTGGAGCGAGCGACATAAATCTTTAAACTGAGGTAAAGAAGAAATGTGTTGTAACACTAAACGTTCAGGAAAATATGGCTTTAAATTCCTACGAAGTTGATCAATAATTTTAAATTCTGCTAGTTTTTTATCTAATCTGCTATATAAAGCTTCGATGGAGGTAATAAAAAAGATTACGTTTTTGTCAGGTCCCTGGGTTCGGTTTCTTATTTCATTCCAGAGATTGGTGATATAGCCATGGTGTAAAAAATCGCGTTTTAAGCACGTAACTAATTCTTCCCAAGTAGAAATTTGATTTCGTATATTTCTATACCAAATTAAGGCAGAACCGGAAAATAATTTACACGCTAAAACAAATAAATCTTGGTCTGTGCAATTACGGGAAATTTTAAAGTCATTTACTCTATTCGGGAATGACCTAAACGAGATTTGGGGTCAAAGGCCTGAAAAGTTAAACCCCATTTATACACAGGTATTGATTTCCCCGACGATAAAGAAGGTTGTGAGATTGTAAGATTCGAGAAGTCTGTAGGTACATTTACGTCCGAATCTAAGTTAAGTTTTTCGAAGACTATTTCTTCGAGTAAGAAAATATCAGATAGGAAGGCTTGTTTGCTCTGGTTAGCTTGTTCATCGTTAAATAAACACAGTAAGTATATTCGTTACTTTACGTGCGCTACACGGGACACAATACGCTTAAGCTCAGTTTCGCTAGGTTCAGGGTCTGTTTTATGCAGTATATTACTAATATCGTCAAAAGATTGTTTAATTTCAGATATATTTTAAGGTAAATCAGAGACCACAACACGCTGAATAAGTTGGCTTTTAGTTTCTTGGGCTAATATAGCTTTAAGCTGCATTTTGGTTCGTTGCTGCTTGAATACTTCGGGACTGTATTTCGTTAATCGATTTAAATGCTTTGAGATGGACGGGATTCATTATGGTATAGTGTTTAAGGAAGCAGATATAACGAAATCAAGTTTACTATAGCGTTTAAAAAGGTATAGGTATATCAAGGTAAAAATTCAGTTAATTGCGAAATCTATATTTAGGGACAAAAATTTCCCTTATAAAATTTTGCAACCTATAGTTAACTATTTAGATTGTAAGGGAACACTTTAGAATTATGGTAAAGTAAGATAATATATGAGTTATCTAAACGACGGCTTTAATAAGTTAACTCAAAAACTAAAGAAATTTGAGGTTCAGAATAGTTATTTAACTAAATTAAGTGTATTTTTAAGAGATTTTTAATCACATAGGTTATTATCTATGACTAAAATACTTAAATAAAGAATTATTTAATCCAAACACATGTTAAAGTTAGGTTATGTAATTTGCTAAACACGTTTGAAAGGTATATGCTTTAGTTTCATCCCAAATTAGATCAAGTAATTATTTGAGGGAATTTAGAATATAAATACACTGTTTTTATAAGGGAAAAGCCAATTAATTCAGTTAGGAATAAGTTATATGAAAGGTAAACAAACACTAATCAAACATGACTGACTAAATGCTCTAGATTGACATTTCAACTGCATTCCATGTCATGCCAACATAAAATAGATGTTGCCAGATTATATTTCTTCTATTTACAAGCCATTAAAAATTTTTAAAAAATTAGTTTTTATTATTATTTGAGTGCACACAAACCCAATTTCTACAAAAATATTCAAAACTAACCCTTATAAGATAGACAAGAGGTAAGGACAAATTTTCAACACAACGTTTTGGGCGCCACTGTTATAGTCCCGGGTAGCTGTTATGAGCCCGCGCG
This sequence comes from Platerodrilus igneus, assembly GCA_036346225.1. Classification (NCBI taxonomy): domain Eukaryota; kingdom Metazoa; phylum Arthropoda; class Insecta; order Coleoptera; family Lycidae; genus Platerodrilus; species Platerodrilus igneus. Next base: position 9,248,639 of record JARFIW010001325.1, on the reverse strand, counting down.
CGCGTGTTCAGAGCCACTTCTGCAGTTGGCGACACTGGAACGCTCCACGTTCACAATATTGCGCAATAAAGCTATTACGTCATAATTGCGTCTCAAATTGTATCACATACCAAAAATGTTTACAGTGATTCAAGATGAACCTTAAAGAGAAAATAAAATGTACTCACTTAAAAATGTGGAACACTTCACGATTTCGCGGTCATCCTTACGCAAAAGTCGTGCTGATTCCATAGATCTCGTTTGGCGTTGTTTGGGCGTGGGTTTCATTATGCCATCGTTGAATCCAGATTTAATGTCTTCCCTCTACTTTGTTCGTAGGTAGGACAAAGGAAAAAGGTCAAGGTAACGATATCAGGTAGAGATAAAGGGAAACCTACATTATCTGAAAAAGAAAAGACAAATGAACGAACAGGTAAACGTCACTATTCGACGTCTCGTTGGCTAATCCTGTCGTGTCACACACCGCGCCTTGCGCCATCACTCCGCGCCTGCGCATTCCTTTTGCGCCGACACAACTGTCCGAAATGACGGAAATGCACAAGTCTATTTTTAAAAATAATGGCGGGAATTCAGTCAAATATTTAAAACTGTAAAATGCCAAATTTGGCATGTAACAGGATGTCTTTGTGTCCATCACATTGCCTGCCTGTGCTGTAAAGCGGTACGTCAAAATCGGCGGCTCCGTGGCGTAGTGGTATGTGTGTGACTACTACGCCCAAGGTCCCGGGTTCGAATCCCGACACGGTCGCTTGAAAAATGTTAGGCGAGCATTTTTCACAAAAATACACCCTCGTTCGGATGAGAGGTAAAATGGAGGTCCCGTGTGTGAGTGTTGTCACGCACGTTAAAGATCCCTACCTTGTTAGAACAGCAAGGGTTCGGCAAAATTCCAAATTTTCCAGGTAAAAAAAAAACTTGCTTCCTGGCCAATGTAGTACCTTCGGGTGGAGCATTGGAAAAATCACATGTAAGGTACGTCAAAATGGCTCATAATTAAAACGTTATGTGTTGCAAATTGCTCTAAGTTATCTAATAATATTTCAAACTAGATGGTTGCGGTAGTTGGTGGTATGTAAAGAGCAAAAATTTTAACGATATCTACTGGGGTTAACAAAAAGAATTACTGGCAAAGTGGAGATACAGCCCTAACCAGGAATGATACGGAATATGGTGCTGTTTGCGAACTAGCAGCAGGGTGGGTCGTGGGCGTTGGTAGCACACAGAAAAAGAAATAATCAGGGGGCGCCAACTGCAGTTGATTGAACCCACAGTCACCACACCAATTACTGAAGGACAAGTCGGCTTCTGCAATTAAACCTACCTGCTTATAAGTGTGCCAAGTGCCAGTAAACCTTGAGCTTATAATAAACAACCACCTCACCAAACATAAGTAACTCTTATATTTACTGATTCATAAATCACCCTATACCTTAACCTGACTACACAACTTAATAAACATTTATATAAAACCCATTGCAACCCCAGAACAATTGGTACAATATGTAACTCCCTCTCCCGATAAACAATAAAATAATAGGTATACTCTAGAGCGACTCAATCCCCTTTAGTTCTGTAATTTTTTTTCTAGTCGTTAGCGTCAGTCATCAATTCCCCAAAACATAAGGATGGGGCACCCTCCTCCTGTCACAAGCAATGCAAACTCAAGTTTCTTTACAATAAAAATAAGATCATGTACTACACTAAAGGATCTGATGCGCCTAAATTTAGACCACCCAAATATCATATTATAATTTTTATTCAATGCATTAAGCCCATACTATTAAACCCCTTAATATTTATATTTGAATTAAACTAAAAGCATTCTCGATACGTAAACGGAAATATTCACATTAAATAAATGTATTTTACTAATAGAAACAAATAAACTTCAGAAGTTGGACGCCAAATTTTGTAACTATATCTAGTGCGGTGAAGATATCGTTAACGAAAAGAACTACTGGTTAGATATTCTTAGTACCTTCTGGCAAAGTGGACATAAAGTCCTAACCAGAAATGATGCGGAATATAGTGATGTTGTCGAACTAGCAGCAGGGAAGGTGATGGGCATTGGTAGCACACAGAAAAAGAAATAATAAGGGGGCGCCAACTGCAGTTGATTGAACCCACAGTCACCACACCAATTACTGAAGGACAAGTCGACTTCTGCAATTAAACCTACCTACTTATAAGTGTGCCAGTAAACCTTGAGCTTATAATAAACAACCACCTCACCAAACATAAGTAACTCTTATATTTACTGATTCATAAATCACCCTATACCTTAACCTGACTACACAACTTAATAAACATTTATATAAAACCCATTGCAACCCCAGAACAATTGGTACAATATGTAACACCACCCCATAAACAATAAAATAGTAGGTATACTTTATAGCGACTCAAGCACCTTTAGTTCTATAATTTTTTTTCTAGTCGTTAGCGTCAGTTATCAATTCCCCATAACATAAGGATGGTGCACCCTCCTCCTGCACTACACTTAAGGATCTGATGCGCCTAAATTTAAACCATCCAAGTAATAATATTATAACCTTACTGCAATGCATAAAGCGTGTACTATTTAAACCCCTTAATATTTGTATTTGAATTAAACTAAAAGCATTCTCGATACGTAAACGGAAATATTCACATTATACAAAATCAAGGTAACAATACACAATCAACTAATACTCTGCTGCTTCTCCGGTGAACTGACTCCAATACTTCCACAGCACCAGCGGCAGTTTCTAACCAAACAAACCATCAATGTAGAAGAAACTTCATGGAACTGAGCCACGTGTGCCGGAATCAAGACATGTTGCTCTTGGCAAGTAACTTCAATGTATAAGGACAATTGCCCTCCGGAGTAAAAAAACCGCTCTATAATGCGGTTTAAATACAAGAGTTGTCAATCGGGTGCAGAGTGTCTCAACAAGTTTTCTGTTCAACCCAAGGAAAATATTTGTTACCCCAATCACCTTATAATATTCTACTAAATACGGGAAACCTGTCCAGAATTGGTTTATTAACCAAATGCTTCCAACCAGGAACACTCCAGATGCAATCGGACACGTTTCCCTCCAAAATGCTACGTCGCACCTTGACTGGGCGTTCACACAGAATGCACAGTCTTCGCAAAACATCTTATCGCTTTTGGTAAGTACTTGGACAACCAAAAAAATTCCTTGTAGCACCTAACCAAGTTAATTACGTTAAAAGCTCAACATAGTGGGCAACTAGGAAATTAATAATTACCTGCGACCAACCTATTCCCTATTAAATACAATTAACGCTGATGGTTGCTCCAATAATTAAACAAAAATACAACAATAAATTAGGCTGTCATTTTTATAGATAATGACAGTTACACAATTACACTCCTGGTAGAAACATGAAGGCGACCCTATTCTACTAGCTGCTTCTAAATAGAATGTAGGAATCAATCTCAACTGATCTATGCTAACAAAAGAACGATTTAACCAAGAAATCAATGTGTATGAAATTAAAATTGTAACGGTAAGAAATTAACCTTTACAAAATATGCAAACATTTACCCTTTATATTAATCTTGTAACCAACAACGCCTATGGGAGGGCAGCAAATCACACTTCCGTGAATGCAAAACAATTTCGAAACGCCAATTGTGCCTCGTCACCACGCGTTAGTCCAACCTCTTCATATCTGCGATCCGTTCTGACAACACTAGTAATTAGAAAAAGCTCCGATGATGCAATATTATCAGTTTGCAAAGTTTCCACAAGTGCAACAATATCATACTCACATTCAGAAACACTGGCACAAAAACTTGGTATTTTTGTCCGTAAACCTCGAACATTCCGAAAATAACAATGCCAGTAGTTCCAATTATCTGACAGCTTTAGTGCTTATTTTGGGGGTAGTTGGAAGACTATTTTCACAATCATTATTTTCACTTTTAGCAACCATATAGAACCGTCATATTTATGTAATTTTTGGAATTGCTAGTCTTGTTTGACAATTTACACCATGACAGCTCCTGACAGCTATTCAGTCAGGCCAAAATCAGGATTAAGTAACAAGTTCGGTAATGATGAGACAATAGTGAATTTAAAAGAACTATAAATATCTGGAAATTTTTATTTTAGGCGAGAAATGTCAATTTTGAGATTATCAGTAGTTTTTCTTTTAGTTTGTTCTGAATATACACTAGTATCTTATTGTCATTAACTTTTAAGTTGACTCAAGTTAGGCGAATATCAACATATTTCACACGTTTTTGCACAGCACTAAACCAATCCGATGAGTCCGTATTTCCATCTGAAGAAATATCAACTTTAGCTGTTCTAATAACTAAACGGCTTCTGTTTTGTTGGTTCTTGTTCTGTAAACTGTATTTTGCCTGTGTTCCTGTAGTTGTGGCATTTTTTATTACATTGAAATAACTTTTTTCACTGTAACATTTATATCCTTCATAGTTACAGAATCTTTTACCATGTTATTACCACCTTTGTATATATTTTTATCATTTTGAAGATTAAATTCATTCACTTTTATAGATCCTGGTATCACATCCAGCATGCCGATCCTGGGCTTATTTTTGCCCATTCTCCTCATGCAGCATTAATTTTAGAAATTTTGGCTGCCTTGTAGCTATTTTGTCTTTTCTTTGGGCGTTACTTGCCCGTTTGGTGGTTTCTTCTTACTTTTTCGCTGGTTGGTAAAGGTGGAAGGTGGCTGCTTGATGATGACTGATTGATGACTGCTGGCGGTTGCTCGATGGTTGATAGAGGTAGATGGAGGTGGCTGCTTGATGATGATTGGTTGATGACTGCTGACTGTTTGATTGATTGCATGTTTATTTGGATGTATAACTGTGCCTGTGCCTTTTTTTAAATTGCTATCCATCTAGTTTGTGTCGGGGATGTGGCTTTCTTTTGGGTTTGTTTGTGTTATATGGATATCGGGTTGCGATGTTGCGTAGGTGTGCTAGATCTGCGGTGTCTATTGTGTTGTAAGTGTTTGTTGCTAATTGTGTAAAGTAGGTTTGTAGTGTTGGTAGTTTTAAGTCGTGTCTTAGTGTCTCGTTGCGTACATACCAGGGTGCTCCTGTGATGGTTCTCATGGTCTCGTTTGTAGTGCTTCTAGTTTACGTTTGTTCTTTTGGTTAGTGTATTTGTATCAAGCTTCAGTCGTGTAACTAAGTATTGGTCTCAGGTACATTTTGTATGTCTTTAGTCTTATGTCTAGTGGTAGTCCGTTTTTGTGGGTAAGTATGCCGTGAAGGTATCCTTTTGCGCGTCTCGTTTTGTTCAGTGTTTCTGTTACATGTTTGTTGAATGTGAGTTGTCTGTCAATGTGTATACCAAAGTATTTTATCGTGAAATTCCAAGTCGGTTGTTGTCCTTCAAGTCCTGGTGGGTTCTGTGTAGTTGTCCTTTAGTTGGGAGATGTTAATTGCTTCTGCTTTTTGTACGATTACTTTGATCCTCCATTAATCAAACCAGCTTGGTAGTGCGTAGAGTTGTTTTTGTATTTTGTTTGTGGCATCTTAGGTGTGGTGTTCTTTTATGACAATTAGTGTATCGTCGGCGTAGATTGCGTAGAAGGAGTCGGGTTGGTTTGGTATATCGTGTACGTAGGCGTTAAATAGTGTAGGGGAGAGTCAGCCTCCGTGTGGAACACCTGCGTTGATGTATGTCGGTGGTGAAAGTGCGTCCTCAACTTTGACCTGAATGGTCCTGTTCGTTAGGTAGCCGTGTAGCAGTTGTATGTATGATGTCGGTATTCTGTGTATGGTGGCGAGTTTGAAAAGTAGTCCATTGGTCCATACCTTATCAAAAGCGTTTTTTATGTCTAGTGCAACTGCTACAGTGGTCAGTCCTTTGTTGTAGTTTGTGGCAATGTGGTTGAACACTCGGATCGCTGGTAGTGTAGTAAAGTGTTGTTCTTTAAATCCGTATTGTTCGTGTCTGTCTTGTAGTAGTGGTTTAAGGCTAGTCATTAGGAGTCTTTTAAAAAAATTTAAAATAGAGTTTAGTAGCGATATGGGTCTGTAGTTGTTAGCGTCTCTTGTGTTTTTGTTCGGTTTCAGTATCATCACCACTATTGCGGATTTCCAGTCTGTAGGAAAGTGTCTATAGTTGCTGATGCTATTGAAGATTTTTGTAATTTGTGCGAGCGTGTTTTTTGTGATGTGTTTCCATGCGATGTTTGGTATTTCGTCCTTTCCAAGCGCCTTTGTGTTACTCTGTTTGTTGATAGTTTGTATTATTTCTTGTGGTGTGACGTGTTGTATATCATTGTCTGTTGGTAATTGTAGTAAGTGGTTTAGTGCCGTGTTCACGAAGTTGGAAAAGTTTTTGTCTTTAGTGGGGTTAACAGAGTGCACTTCTTTCAGTAGGTTTGCGAATTGTGTCGCTCTGTCCTCGGCTGTGTATAGCATACCGTGTTGTTCTTGTAGCGGAGTGAGTTTGGGGTTCTTTTTTTAAAGTAGTTTTCGATTTAGTCTGTACAGGTTACCGTCGGTTCGTAGTGTGCGGTGTATGTGTTTCATCCATAACTCGTTGAAGTGTTCTTTCAACATAATTTTGATTGATTGTTGTTTAGTGTTTAGGGTGCGTCTTATGTGTGGGTCACGTGTATTGTGGCAATGTCGTACTAGCGTTTGTTTGTCTTTAATGGCTTGTTTAATGTATTCCGGCTATGTCTTCCGTGCTTAGCTCAGGTCTATGATGTTCATGTAGTGTCTGTTTTAAGTCGCGCCTACAGCGTCGAGAGTAGTGGGTTTTTGCTGTAATTATTCGTGTAGTAGTCTTTTGTGTATTAGAATGGCTATCCCTCCATTCGGTGGTTGCTCAGGTGGTATGTCGCGGTCCTTTCTGTATGTACTGTAGTTTGCCAGTTATATTGGCTTTTTAGTGACTATCCTGGTTTCTGATGTTTGAGTTCCGTGAATCTGTTTTGTATATCGTTTGCGTTTCAGAATAGCAGTACAAGTTCCGTGCGTTAGTCGTGTTATTCATTAAATGTCTGTATAATGTCACATAATGCTGTTAGTAACGATGTGACCTCCAAAGTCTTTGCCATATAATTGATTATTAGTGTCTGTGCCCAGTGGATGATTTTGTTCAGTACTTTGCTGAATTCGGAGGTGGAGTCGTTTGTTGTGGTTGTTATGTCAACGTTGGACGTTGTGGGTTTTGATGTGCCTGTCTTGTGTGGTGTACTTGTCGAGGCTACGTGGACGAATTTTGGTGTCGTAGCTTGCGTGTTCTCGTTTCTGTCACGGTCGTTTTGGTAGTTGCATTGTTCTTACGTCGTCGTGTTTTGTCTTTATGTTTATGTCTTTCGTTTTCTGTGTCGGAGTTCGAGTGTTCGTCACTGTCGGAAATATTGTCAATTACCATTTTGTTTGCTGATGCGACTGAGGTGGCTGGTGGGAGTCTGTGTCGCCCATCATTAGATAATGTAAATTCTTCCTCGTCGGTTTGAAGTAGTTTGTGTGTAGTGATGATTTTTGGTTGTGTTGGTGGTGCTGTAGTTGGTTTATAGGCGGCTCCGTGGCGTAGTGGTATGTGTGTGACTACTACGCCCAAGGTCCCGGGTTCAAATCCCGACACGGTCCGCTTGAAAAATGTTAGGCGAGCATTTTTCGCAAAAATACACCCTCGTTCGGATGAGAGGTAAAATGGAGGTCCCGTGTGTGAGTGTTGTCACGCACGTTAAAGATCCCTACCTTGCTTGGAACAGCAAGGATTCGGCAAAATCCAAAATTTTCCAGGTAAAAAAAAAAAAAAAAACTCGCTTCCTGGCCAATGTAGTACCTTCGGGCGGAGCATTGGAAAATCACATGTAATGTAGTTGGTTTATGTAGTTCTTGCTTGTAGGTTGGGCAGTACCTGTAGTTGGCAGGACGTGACCCACTGTAGTTGACGCAAACTGGTGGCGTTTCTTTGTTTTTGGTGCAGCTAGCTGCCAGGCGGTTTCCGCTGCATTTTACGCACCTTGGCTTGTAGGCGCAGTTGAGGCTCAAGTGCCCAAATCTCTGGCAGGAAAACATTGTGCTATTTCGACTCTTGACTCGAACGCTACTATTTTCAGCTTGCTGCAGTATAATAAGTTACTGTAGTTGTAAAGGTTGTGCGATGTAGGCGTTTTTTCAAGTGCAGCCATTATTGTGTTGCTGTATGTCTTCTGTTTGTTTTGTAATTTTGTTACGTATTTGACGTCGAAGCCCAGCAGCGTCAACTCAGCCAGTACGTCGTCCGTGGTTATGTTGGCTGCAAGTCCTTTATTACTACCTTTAGATCTCGCTCGCTTTTTTGGGTGTACGTATAATATTCACCATTTACTTTAAGGTAATTTTGTACAAAACGATACTCATTTATGTCCTTCGGCAGGAGTCCTACTTTTAGCCCTGAGGCTCTGATGTTTCTCTGAAGGAATATATGCATCTCTCTCGCATGCGTATAGAAGTTCGGAAAAACTTCTACGGGGATGGGTGGTAGTTTGACGGTAATTGGTCGTTTCTCACCTGCATCGATGGCCTTTGCTGTTGTCGCTGTCGGAGTTGCTGCGGTAGCTGCTGCGCATGCACAGCTGGTCGAGGGTGTTACTTGTTGAGTGCTGCTTGTTCTTTTCTTTTTAGTGTCTTTTTCAGACGACGATATGTCGTCGTGGCTTCGGCGGTATTTAATCTGTTCGGTTTCCATCTCGTCTAATACTTTTATGGTAGCGTGGGTTGTCTAAATTTGTTGTTGAATGTGTATATTCTGTGCTTCAGGATCTCTCATCCTGGTTGATCACTAGCACATTATCGATCACAAGTTTATAGTTTAACACTTCGCTTACACTAGTGATAACTCTTGAAACTAACTAACGAAATTAAAACTCACTCTACACATTTCTATATTTGTCTGTGTCTAGATGATTACTGCTATTTGTATCAAGTTAATGTATACATATTTGTTTTTATTTTGAAAATTTCAGGTCGATGCAGATAGTGGCTATCACCATCCTTTACTTGTTGCACATATGAAATTCTAGTTTTGCTCATTCTTGGACATAGTTAGCTATCGGTTAGGATTTTAATTAGATCTATGTTACTTTCGTTTAATATCCTTACATCAGTTTTTAAATCCAATAATTCTATGCTTACTGTTTCCTTTTTTTATTATGGAAAATATTAAGGAAAAGAACTCTTCACTTTATAGGAAGACAGTAACTTCATCACTATAGATCCCTTTATTAGTGGTTGTGGTGTCATTTAGAAACACTTTATCTTCATTACAACTATTAGGTGAACACATTGAACTGTTAGTCATGCTTGATTATGTAACATTGACACAATTTCCACGATAATAATGTTCTTTTGACCTTCATAGGTTTTAATAAAAGTACCGTTTCTCTGGCTACATAATTTATGAGCTCTAGTCTTGCAATTATTGCACAGAACAAATTTAGTCATTGCAATTTTATTACAAAAAAGCGAGTGTTCAACAGCTCACCAGAAACATGATTTGCACCAGTGGACATCTAACAAAAGTGTATTTATGTATGAATTGCATACAAACTTTTTATATTTGCCTCCAAAATTTGTACAATTATTGTATTAAATTTAGTTTAACGTGAACTTGTGAGATTATGTCTGTCACTTTGTTACGCTCCCTTCCTGTCAACGTACTTAAATTACATCGTTCCTTGGAGCTCCGTGTGTAGAAATTGACTACTTCAGAATAGTTTCCGATTTGTATGCAATTTAACGCAAATCTAGTTGCTTGAAACGTAAAGTTTATGCTATAATTATAGTCAGTATCTTGTTTTAGGCATCTGTTATCGGGTTATACCATACGACCGCGTATAATTGATTCTAGATTACTTCCATCTAAAGACTCTTTGAAATAATGAATCCTACTTCACCGATAAAGCTTGTTTCGAAGTGCTTATCACCTTCGTATGTTTGATATCAACATATTGGTGTGGAGATTACGTGCTAATAAAATATAGCAAGCGAGTACAACACTCTCGTTTTTCTGAATTTTTGTGTGGCGAACAACACTCGATGGTTACTTTCAATCTGTCCTGAAGAGCAAATACACGTGGTTTTGCTGATTTTCTGTACTTCCTGTGTATTTGGTAAGTGTGAAAACTATTTTCTGTTTGGTTACATAATTGTTACTTCTAGCTCTTTACCACCTGCGGTTTGTTCTTTTTTTTTGGTCTTATTTTATCCTATCGCTTATGGTAACTAGTTTTGGTGCTGATTGGATTACACTCTGCTTTGCTTATACGACCGATGACCCGGTGAACGACTTCAGTGGATACGAAATTATACTTGGGATAAAGTCCGTTCTACTGTTACGATGAGTACAGGAACTTGGAACCCCGCGTGAGTTTTTGAAGCTCTAATACATCACTAATACGGTAGCTCTCTTAAAGATTTTACGGAGGCTGCCTGTGAATATTCTATTAACCTACTAACAGTGGCTATTGCTAAGTTAACCATTCCCTTCAGGAAGTATTGCTGTTACCATTGTCAAGTGCTTATCTGTGTCCTTAAAATTTACTACTGCAGGATACTACTAAAGCTTAGTGGCGAATATGCCGTCGTAATTAGTACTTTTGTAGTCCACGTATTATCATCTGTTTTATTTGTTTTTTTGTCCGAAGTTACTGCTTTTGGGTCTAACCAGAGCAGAAAATAGCTTTTACGACAACAGCTTATGTACCAATTGCCAGACGTATGGTGTACTAAATGAGAACTTTTAATCCCTTATTTTTAGAGATTTGCCGGTAGGGATAATTTTGTATTACGTGATCACGATAGGGAGCTCATAAACTTTAGTAATATTTAACATTAAGTCACTGATATTTCCGCTTGACTGTGAGCGTGCACTACAGTCTTAAGATCGTTTTTTTTTCCTTTTGTGACTTGTAAAACACTCAAAACATACGTAGGAGTTATTTTCTACCTGTTAATAATAAACCGAGCTTTAGTAATATGCTGTGCTTTTTTTTGTGATACCTATAGGTTGGTAGATAGAAATTCGTGCAGTCATGGTATACTATGGCCTATGGGATGCAATGGGTTTCATTGTCAATTCTTGATTATATTAGTCCTACCCACCCCCCAATCTACGACTACTGCTAGTCGTCGGTTCCTTTTCTGTATTACGGGTACCATTTTTGTCCCCAACGTTTACTTTTCTTCCTGACCCATGGTTTTACCGTAGCAACTTATAAAGGCTCAACGTTAGTTTTAAGCAAACTTGAAAGTGTTCATTATCACAAAAGTTAGTGTGAACTTAACAACAATTTAATTAGTTATAGGTTTGGAATAATCTTTTCTGTTTAATAGAACATTTCCAATGACCCATAATTTACCTGGCGGCATAATAAAATTTGCACACGGGTAGTGCGAACCTTATTATTTGCCTGACAACTTCTCAAAAATTAAAATGCTATAAAGCGATTTAATAACTAAAACTTCGAATAGTGTTTCGTAGCTGTTAATATATCGTCTACGACGTTATGGCCTAGACAGGTATATTTACTTTTGTATTCTACTTGAGAAGCTTTAAAGGGCATCAGTAGCCTAACATGACATCAATACAACAAAGAAAATCTACATAAAGGGAATGACAATAAAACCTATAGAAAGGTCCATAATGCATTGTGACGGTCTATAAAATTCAAGCACATCTTCCACGGTGCAGCGAACAAAAATCCAATGCGATGTTTTATCACCGCAAAATTTAGTACTCGAAGCCAGAAATCATACAAAAAGACTAGTTTAATGGAATACCAGCTTTATTCATGAGAAAACTTAGGACATTCAAAGTACCTAAATTGAATAAAGCAAAGTTTTTGTTATTCTAGTTTACCGGTTTTAAACCCTAGAATATTTACAATCTCAAAATGCAACACAATTTGAACTTCTTACTACAACAGATACAGCCAATAATCTGGCGTTATTACAAATGCAAAAGCGTTTTCCCCTAAATCAACGAAAAAGCATAGAAACGCTTTTTGTTTTCTTGATCCGTTTAATTTATACTGAATGAAACAATGCCACAAATAACTTGGAAATTTTGCTACACCTGCTTTTAGCAGCAGTTTGTTTCTCTAATTGGTACAAAGTCCTCATTAATTAAGAATAACAGAGTAAATGAGAAACCATAAACAAGAATTAACGGCTCGTTAAAGACTTTCGTTTCAAACGTCTTTCTGACGAAAACATCTAATGTAACTAACTAAAGAAATCATAAACGTAATTTTAATGAGAATTCTTCGCTTTCCTATAATTGTGTTTCCTCTCTGAACTCTGGGCGAGTAAATTATGGCAGTGTCTGAAAAATACTTGCCAAATGGGTCATGTACCTTACCACGACGTTTGAACGTTTGTGTTACATTATTTGAATATTTCTAGAGAACAAGATTTAAATGATCTACTCCATATATTGCATATTACAATATAACTCAAAGAGCAAAATCATCGCACAGATGATTCATATAACTCACGTACTCGAGAAAGAAAAGTTCATAATTGAGTGTCTTGCGGATCGGATTTCATAACAATGCGACATTTTCAAGGTGATTTATTCTCTTGAGCACTTTGCAGAAATAGTAAGTTTCAGAATCGGGAATAAAATTTACAGCACCTAAATTTTTAGTTATTTAAGCTTTAGCATATTTCTAATTTTTAATCACGTGAACAAACTAACTTTGGTGGAAGTTTAATATTTAAGTTTGTTGCATTTTACAAACGATTAGAAAATTCTAAAAAAATAATAAATAATGCCATACAATCTTCTCGAGAAGTAAGAATAGCAGTTCCAATATTACCGATGTTTGTACTTGATCCAGCAGTGCTATTTTTATTTTTTTTAAGACCGTACTGAGACTAGAGCGGTACACGTCAAATACAATCCGTTTTTTTACGATCGTCAGCTTGATCATAGCTACCACATTCACTATCTCTTTACATAAATAGTTTGTCACTGTTTTTAAACCATACACAATGCTCTATATATCTCGGGTTCCAGTGAATAAGCACATACATCGTTTTTTAGAAATTTTGCAAGAGAGACAAAACAATATTTAAGAAGATCTGGTGAATCATAGGTAGTCAAAAGCAGGTAAAGTACCTTAGTACGGCCTCAAAAAGTGCAATTTTCCCATTATTTTCTTAAGGAAAAATCTAAGATTCATTTTGCACTTTTTTGTACCCAACATTGAAATCCCCATAAGGAAGATCCGTGAGTCAATTCAGGTTATTTTGATCCCAACACCTTGACGGGAGAGTCTATTACATTCAGTTTTTAAGAATAGGATAACACTATACTATATAAAATTTTATTGAGGATAATATTTTTACAATCAATATTTCACATTTGTAATAAGTATTAAATTTCCCCTTGCTTATAATTGAATAATGTCCAACAGATAGTATTGGGTACGAACCAGGAAGTAAGTGGCGTTTATCATCGTGTGGACTTAGGGCGATCTTCTCCTGAGCGATGGCGTGAACTTGATGCTTGGATGATTGAATTAGATTCTGCGTTATACATACTTCTTTGTAATCTTCTATACAGTCCAAATAATCTTCAAACGTCTATTCTTTATCACCAATCTTATAATTTCTTTAGTTTTCTTTGTAACACCAAAGTCTAGGATGCTAGGCGATTCTTCTTCTTCTCGTAAGAGTTTAGCTTCATCATCCTCAGCCGTCTTAAAAATCCTCGTCGCATACATTTTTTATCGTAACCCAATCAAATCTGTCATAACTCGTCCATTATTTTCATTCTTCTTCATACCCAATACTTTCTTGTTAATTAGCGGAATTCCATAATTGTTGTTGGCAGGATAGTCGGAAGTATCGAAACGTTGCTGACAGTCCCGCTTCATAGTTTCATAAGGATCACGATTTATAACCTTGTAAATTAAGCTATCCGTATCTGAGTAAATAACTCGGCACCCATCTCCAAAGGCGGCGTTCATATATCCATCGTGAAAATCGTAGATTGTCAACTTGGCTATATCGAGAATGCACATACCAACATATATAGGTTTATGAAATTATATTTCAGATTTTAGAAGTTCCACTGCCACACGGCTTTCATCAAATATTGTGACATTTTTGAATAGCGTGAGTTATGTATCCCCCGATTATCTATATGTATTGAATATATTGAAACTAATAGGAATTATTAGAAATTGTTAAATAAAGTATAAGTTCATTGCAACATTGTAATACAAGGATAACCCAGAGAGGTTATCGACAGTTCATGAAAACGGAATGCAACTTTGCATCCGAGAGGGCAGTGATACTGCAGGTGGCAGGTCACAGGCGGTTAACATACCGCAATTACTTAGAAATAAGATTGTTACATTGTAACAAAGTGTAAAGCAGACATGAGATCTGCAAGTTCCCACAGCCGTGTGAGCGGCAGGTTATTATAAAAAGCCCGGGAGCTCAAGGCCCGGCAGTCAGTCTTCGAACTCCATACTTCGTTGTTCAAGCTACTCAATTAAGGCAGTCAGTCTGAGTATTACAGCTTTATCATTTTTGTCTACCTAAACTACTCGCCATAGTACAATTATTATATTTTTTTGGTTTAAGTTATTATGTTACTAGTTATTCAAAATTTCATTGTAATTTCTGTTTCAAGTTAATAAATTTGTTAAATCTTCGGAATTGTTTTTAAAAACACCGCTCCAAAGGCCCGAACCTTAACTGGCGCAGTCGTAACGGATGTCAAAAGGGCACTAAAAATCCAAAAATCGGAGGACTGGTGACCAAGAATTTCAATTCGCAATTTTGACAAAACCCAAACCATGTTGGAGGAAGAACAAAAATAGTCTAAATCCAGCAACAAACCAGGTTGGAGGAGGAACAAAAATAGTCTGAATCCAGCAACAAATCAACGTGGACAAGATACAGCATCGATCGAGCCCACAAAAGAAACAGATGAAGAAATTAATGTAAGTTCTTTTCCATTTATACCAATTGATCTCACAAACTATAATTGATATATGCTAGTTTTATTATTTTATTGATTACCATTTATTATTATGTTATGAATTTTATTTTATGCCAATATTTTCTTGAAAATAGTTACAAAGTGAATTATTTTCAAAACGAGACTGTATAAAATTTTATGAGACGAATGTTAAAAGTAAAAGAGATTTTCTTTTAAAAAGCAAAAGAGACTTGATATTTAAAAGATTCTTACCACAATTATTAAAACAAACTCAAAAATAAACCAAAAATAACTGACGCACATCCACTAATACCAAATACGAAAAACTAACTACCGCGAAACAAAACGCACAATTAATCCGGTAAACTAAAAACACAGAACGCAAATTAATTTCAAAGCCATAGGTAATTCTTCAAACAAGCAATTACGGAACGATTATTTAAACCATTGACCTCTATAATACTGTATAAACTACAGCAAAACACTGCAAACATATCAGTAACCTAAAACCAGCGTGCAATCTTGACCTAAGATAGCAAAGTTCGCGAAAGAAGCATCATTTAATACAAACTTAAAGCATTGCTATTGTACAGTATAAAGTAACGCAATTTGCATTATTAAATCCATCACGGAATAATAAAAGCGCATGAAATTACACCACAGCGATCTATAAATAAATTGCATTAGTACAAACACGGAATAAGAGCTAAACGGTCATCATAAAAAGCTTTAATTAAAAACGCTCATAATTGCAACCTGAAAACCAACAATACGGAGAGTTTCATTTACATGTCGTGCATCACGGAGATATCTAAGAATAAATAGACGTAACATTTATGCAAAGCAATTAGGGAGTACGGAAGTGAATTATTTAATTCCTATAAACTGAAAACGAACACCTGTAAGTGTTAATTACCTCAACGTTTATAAGTGTACGCGATTAAATAACCAAGACTATATCTTTTAGTATTTAAATTACAACGATGAAGTGCAAAGGTAATTAACCTGCAAGTTATAATTAGAATTCAAGACAGACAAACTATACATTTATGCAACTCAATTAAAACCCACGGAAAGAGTATTAATTACAAAGTAACAGAATTAAACTAACACAAAGTTAAGTAAATATCGTGAGAGCAAATATATTTACTCCAGATTCTTCAAAAAGCAAAACTCAAGACAAATTAAAAACCGCAAAATAGAAACAGGCAAATTCAAGGCTACGGTAATTAAATCAACATTATCGAGCATAAATCTCACAAATTCATCACCGCACTATGTAACTAAGCGCAAGTAACAGCAATTACGATTCTAAAAATAACCCGACGCAGTCTAAACTTAAAATTAACAAATCCAAACCAAAATTAATGCTACAAATAGAAAAATTAATCTCAATGTTTACAAAATTTGAATTTTCCCAACCTAAATAAAAAATTAAAAAAATCTAAACCAAAAGTAACGTTTCAAATAACAAAAATAACCCCAATTTTTACAAAATTCGAAATTATCCAATCTAAAAGGAAAATTAATAAAACCAAAGCAAAATTAACATCACAAATAGCAAAACCAACCCCAATTTTTACAAAATTCGAAATTATCCAATATATAAGGAAAATTAATAAAACCAAACCAAAATTAACGTTTCAAATAGCAAAATCAACTCCAATTTTTACAAAATTCGAAATTATCCAATCCAAACGGAAAATTAATAAAACCAAAGCAAAAATAACGTTACAAATAAAAAATCAACCCCAATTTTTTACAAAATTCAAAATTACCCAACCCAAATGGAAAATTAATAAATCCGAAGCAAAAATAACGATATACATAGCAAAATAAACCTTAATTAAAAATTTTTTTTTTTAAATTACCCAAAATCGAAAGCAACCCTTAACCAACATGAGTAGCGCAGACATGAAGCTTTATTTGAAAATAATCCAAATATTTGATGGTATGCAAGCGCATCTTGCAAATTTTATTGGAGCAGCCGAAATGTTCCTAAAAACCTTCTACAAACCCGGAGATAACGAAAGAAATTCATTGCTTATACACTTGATATTCAGTAAACTAACCGAAAGGGCATTACCCTTAATCGCCAGTAGGGACGATTTACAAGAATGGCAAGAATTTAAACAGCTACTAATTGCATATTTTGGAGACCAACGTAACATAAAATGCCTGGTACGAGACCTAATAAACCTTAGAATGGAATACAACCAATCCCCCTATCAATTCGGAATGAAATGCCAAGACGTGAGAAGTTTAATCCTAACCAAATTAAAAATCGAAGAACCCGATCAAAACGTTAGACATTTAAAAACAAAAATGTATGACAAAATGGCACTGGACACGTATATAAACGCTTTACCAGAACGACTATCGGATAAAATCAGATTCCAACGACCCCAAAATCTAGAAGAAGCTATGAACCTAGTAATAGAAAAAGAAAATGTCATGTATTACCGCAACACACTATACAACCCCAACGCAAATAAAAGTTATTCACCAATAAAAACTATACAAGCCACAAGACAAACAATCCCTCAACAAAAATTTACACCCTTCAACGCACAAACAAATCAACCGCGAATTAATAACCCAAGCTTTAACAATACAAATTTTAATAATCAATATAAACATTTTCCAAAACCAACGTTTAACCCAACTTTTACGAAACCCGCATTCCAACCAAGATTTAATCAAAACCTAAACCAACAAAGACCAGCATTCAACGCAAACCCCAATAGAAATACACCAATGAATAATAACAACCCTAATAATTATTATAAACCAACACCAATGGATATCTCATCTGGTAACACCAGACAAAATACAAAGATAACACATATCCGACAAAACCCTTATCAGAAACGCAATTTTACATCGGAAGAACTATTTCACCAAGAAGTAGAAAAATTTGACACTGACCAGAATAATTACATTGAGACAGGTACGAACGATGAATCAAACCATGCAGAAATTTATGAACGCGACGAACAATACGAAACTTACGAGGAGTACGACGAAGAAAACTCGAACTCAAATTTTCAAATGGACCAATTCATAACCGACCAAACT
This sequence comes from Platerodrilus igneus, assembly GCA_036346225.1. NCBI lineage: Eukaryota > Metazoa > Arthropoda > Insecta > Coleoptera > Lycidae > Platerodrilus > Platerodrilus igneus. Next base: position 9,230,601 of record JARFIW010001325.1, on the reverse strand, counting down.
TAATAAACTTAAATAACATAAATCACTTAGTACTACCATATATAGAAATACCCCACGCCGAATTTAAACTATTAATCGATACCGGATCCTCAAAAACATTAATTAGCCCCAGAACCGTACAAAAACATTATTTAGCTTATGTAGAAAGAGAACCATTTAAAATTAAAACAGCCCATCGAACAACACTACACCAATTCGTAGCTAATATACCCTTACCGAGAACATTTAATGTTCAAATGAAACATAAATTTTGTGTATTCGAATTTAACGACAGATATGACGGCTTAATCGGAATGGACCTTCTAAGAAAATTAGTAGCCAACATTGACATTAAAAATCGCTTATTAAGGACGAAATACGGAAAAATCCCCATTAAATTTCAAGACACACAAACCGAACAAAAATACACAATAGAACCCCGAACGGAAAGAAAAACAAACATCCTAGTAAAATCTAACAAAAAAGTAGGAATAATAAATCATATGACATTTCAACAAGGAGTAGAAACCCCAACCGCTTTAGTACAAATAAAAGATAATTATGCAACCACAACGATATTAAATTCAAACGACTATCCCGTAGAATTATCATTGACAGACCCAATTAACGTAAAAGAATTAAATTTTAACGAAATGGAAATAGACGAAAATTTGGAAAACGATTACAACCCAATAGAACATGACAAAATGTTAAGAGAAAATTTAACTAACATCCGCTTTAATACCGATATCAATCAAGAAGAAGAAAGAGCAATTAAAAACTTAGGTTTTGAATACCGCGACATATTCCATTGCGAAGGAATACCATTAACATTCACCAACACAGTAAAACATAATATCGAGTTAACAGACAATAAACCAATCTTTACAAAAGCATACCGACTACCTCATGCAAGCCAAGAAGAAGCTGACAGACAAGTAGCAGACTTATTAGAACAAGACATAATCCAGCACTCCAACTCACCATAGAGCAGCTTCGTGTTAATAGTACCTAGGAAATTAGACGCAACCGGAAAGAGAAAGTACAGAATGGTAATAGACTATAGAAAGTTAAATGAAAAAACGGTAGATGACAAATATCCACTACCAAATATAACCGAAATTTTAGACAAAATTATCCCCCCAATTATCTATATGTATTGAATATATTGAAACTAATAGGAATTATTAGAAATTGTTAAATAAATTATAAGTTCATTGCAATATTGTAATACAAGGATAACCCAGAGAGGTTATCGACAGTTCATGAGAACGGAATGCAACTTTGCATCCGAGATGGCAGTGATACTGCAGGTGGCAGGTCACAGGCGGTTAACATACCGCAATTACTTAGAAAAAAGATTGTTACATTGTAACAAAGTGTAAAGCAGACATGAGATCTGCAAGTTCCCACAGCGGTGTGAGCGGCAGGTTATTATAAAAAACCCGGGAGCTCAAGGCCCGGCAGTCAGTCTTCGAACTCCATACTTCGTTGTTCAAGCTACTCAATTAAGGCAGTCAGTCTGAGTATTACAGCTTTATCATTTTTGTCTACCTAGACTACTCGTCATAGTACAATTATTATATTTTTTTGGTTAAAGTTATTATGTTACTAGTTATTCAAAATTTCATTGTAATTTCTGTTTCAAGTTAATAAATTTGTTAAGTCTTCGGAATTGTTTTTAAAAACACCGCTCCAAAGGCCCGAACCTTAACTCGCGTTGGATATAGGAGCTTCGGCTCTGCCGTCCCAGTTTTGTACAAGCTTTACGTTGCAATGTTTGCGCTTGTTCTCCATCATTTTCCCAAAAATGCATTGTTCATTAGCTTGAACAAGTTCTTCTCAAATTCATTCTTTGATCGTTTCCGAAGTTTGGTACCTAGGTCAATGTAGGATTTTAACCATCAGCTTTGTTTAAATTTTAGTACTCGATGAACTGTAGATAATTTAAATCCATTCTTCAACGTCTGTTTCAGATTTCTATAGCAGATCGTATATCTTCTTTTAGAATTTTGAGTAGCCATTACTTGGTACTTTGGGTTTTCGATGCAGGCGGTTTTTCAGTCTTTGGATCAATGTGCTCTGGAAAGAATGGGATATCCTTATGTAAGTCATGCATAGATTCCGGATACTCCAAATCAACTTCCAAGATATAACCATCGTTAGCATTATCAAGAACTGATGTTACATCGATGTTGGTGTCCACCCATTCAAATCCTCCGTAGGGCGAGGACTAGCTGTTCGCCCATCCATATTGTTTATTTACGCCATAGTACATAAGATACAATTATGAAATGGCTATCGTATCCACCTAGGTTGTGAAAAACTATCGGAATCGTATGAGAATCTTGATATGCGGTATTACAGCTCTCATGCGCAGGTCCTCTATAATTATTAGTCGGCACTAAATGATTATGGTCCCGAACTTTTTATCTTTTGAACTGAGCGGCTCCTGGCAAATATAACAATGTGTTGCAGCTATGAAAGCAGCTTCCTGTTCTTGTGCCAAAGGAGTCATATCATAGGGACACATAAAAACGGTTTTAACTTCTTCTGCAAACTGTTGTAGCTCTATAGTAAACCATTGTACACAATTTTCACCACAATAAGATCGGTAAAACGATAAAGAGTCATCATTTTGCATAATATCCAACACTATATGGTACATGTTCTTGATACTTCTGCTCAACTCTAGTAGACTTTAGTATACATTCCAGATCTGCATATATTACAAACAGAACTTTTACTTTATTCTTGAAATTCTTGAAGCGAATGATCTTGTCTTCTTCCGTAGGCAGCCGAGGTATGCATAATTGTTTCATTTTGCAGTCGTTTATGTGATTCATCAATTTTTCTTTTGTAGTAAAACAGTGTAGGCAACGATCGCAGAAATGTTTCTTTGCATGATCTGAACTTAGTTCCGATGAAACTAGTCAACCTAGGTCTTTAAACCAAACATATCCTACATCTCTTACTTTTCTCAGATTTACGCACGGTCTCATCAAATTTCATCTCATACAAGATTTTCTTCACTATTGTACATAATTCATCATGTTATCACATTCCTCTCTAAATTATCATAATCTTGGCAAAATATAAGTTATAGCATTTTCATAAAGTTGTCCTGGCAACTACTCAGCTACACTACTCACGTCAAAAAAAATGTGGTCTAGAATCTCACTATCTAGCCTACTTACATTACTCTCCAATTACTCTGCATTAAATGCATAAACTTCAGTCTCAAATGGTTCACTATCAATAGCTTCTAACTTATTTTACAATCAGCAGCAATTCTTGACACCTTAGCTTTCAATTCATACAAGTCTTCCTATAACAACGATTCTATTTTATTCTTAATTTCACCTGGATATTTAGTAACAATTGATCCCTTATCAATATTATCTTCACATTCTCTCTCAAAATAACTTACATCTTTCGCCAAATAATTCACATTAAACTTTTAATTTCCTCATTCTCTTTCATCTCAATAATTTCTTTCTTTTTCCTACACTTCCAATTCTTTTTTAGATCCGCATATTTGAATGAATGTATCGACAAACCAAACGCTATTCTTCCATAAATATACATACGCCATTTAAAATATCGATCTGATTCTCTACTCGCAATTATTCTAAACGAATTATTAAGTTCTACTTTCCAAATTCTATTATTTAATATCTTACTACCTCTATTTTTTAATTTTTATGAGCTGCATTCGCTGAGAATTCCTTTATCTCTTTTTCAACACCTGCAATTATACTATTTTCAACAGTTTCATCTATTATTTCCATCTCTTCAACATCATCTTCTGCAGTTTCCAATAATTCTGCCTTTTTCTCTAAAAACGCTTCAATTCTAACTTCATCAGGACATTTAATACTTAAACCCTTATCTTCTTCACCTTCCATCTCCTTATCAAATTGATTCAAATTCATACAATCTCCTTGTACTTCGGACATCTTCGTCCCATTTAATCCTCTTATCTCTCACAATTATCACCTATTGTACTTTTCCTCTTACTTATAAAATCCATTCCCAGAATGGCATCAACTCTTAATCTTGGCACTATTAAAACTCTTGCTCAACTTTCATCTTTCCCAACTTAACTTTCAGAATTATGATACTCTTGATAGCTGCAAACTTCTTATTATTCAGCGATAATAAATTATTTCTTCTAATAGAGGTAACTTTCTGCATTAACTCTCCATTACCTTTAATAGAACCTTCACTTACTAACGTTGTTTCAGCTCCTGTTTCTACCAGTAATTTTATCTCTTTTCCCTCTACTTGTAATTTTATTATAGGTAGGAAATCATTTTTTTCATCATTTTCCAACTTAAATTTTATAAATTCACTCACATGTTCATAATTATTAATTTCTATAGTTTTATCGCTTCATTTGTTTGCATGTAAAAATCCTGCCTACTTAACGTTCCATGTTGATTAACTATTTCTGCGTATGTTCTAATTTTGTTGCTACTACTTATGTCATTTCTTTGAGCATTTGCCACATTTTCCCTTCCTTGGGTAACGGATCTATTCTCCATGTTCCGGGATTTATTATTCTCTCTTCCCGCGTCTCTCTTAATGATATTTCCTCTACTCTAATCATTTCTTTAGCTATTCCCCGTTTCAAATGGCCTGCCTTGATATCTCTCTTGTCCATTATTCTTTTGGAATCTAAATGTGTTCATGGGCTGGCTCCTTGGCCTGGTCTCCATCCTCCCTGGTTGACCTTTATCATCATAACTTTGAAGATATTCTAAAAACACATCTCTATCAACAATATTTTGTAAGGCTATGCATTGCCTTACTTCCGTTTCGTAATTATCTGCTAAATACTTTATAATTTGCTTGTCCTCTAAAGAAGGATCAAGTTGTTTGGCAACGCTAAATTTCTTGATTACATACAATTCCCTTGCCATGCCTGAAACGCTACTATAATGGCTATCAATACATTAAATCTAACTTTAAATTGCTAGTTGTCTCCCCAGAAATGCTTTGAAATTTTAATTTCGAAGTTTTTAAACAAACTCATCTCACTTTTAAAAAATCCAAACCAAATTTCGTCACTACTCTTCAACGTGGACCTTACAATATTTAGCTTCGTATGTTCATCCCAGCTACCTTGTATTAAAGTTTTCCAGTTGTTTAAAAATATTTTAGGGTTAAGTTTATTATCCCCATAAAATTTCGAGTGTCGTTCCAACGGAACACTAGTTGGACTCCATCTCATTGGTTCCCCAACATGAATATTTTTATCTTTCTCTTCTAAATTCTCAAATTTATTCCCTATGTATGTTTTAAAATTTTCCGAATCATTTCTAAATGCTTTAAAACCCACTTGACAGCTTCCCTCTATTTCATTTACTTTTTTATCTAAAGTTTCAAGTTTCCCATTAGTTTCTCTTTCACTTGCTTCCTGATCCGAGTTTATTTGAATTATTTCCTTTTTAACATCATACATATCCTCTAAAATTTGTACTACTTTTCCTCTAACTTCAAATTTCATTTCCTCAATGGTTTTGTTAGTTTCCTCTATACCCAATGTTATTCTTTCACTAATATCTTTAAATTGCCTTTCAATTTCTCACTTTCTAATCTTAAATTTTCCCCTAATTTTGCTATATTCTCCCCAAATTCTGCTCGTAGCTCCTGAATATTTTTATCAGATCTTTCAGTCATTTTCTTGATGTTCTCTTTCACTTCCTTCATATTCTCTTACATTTCTTGCATGCCTTTTTTATTCGTTTTACTCATTTCTTTTATATTCTTTTTTTGTTCCTTCGTATTTTGATTTAGACTTAATGAAGAAGCCATCATTTTTTATTCCTGGGTCTCGCCCACACTTTAGGACTCTGGATTTTCTTTTTCGCTTTTTCCACATAAACACTTTCCTTAGAACCAATTTCCACTCCCTCAGTGCTCAAGCTTTCACGAACTTCTTTTATTCTGTCCGTAATACTGGAAATTAATCAGATTTCACAAAAGAAAAAGTAAACTCCAAAAAAAATAATACAAGACAAGAAACTCCAATTTACAGATGAATTACTCGTGGCACAGGTTGGTTCGCCGCTAAAAGAGTGCTGGAACAACGGCCGCGTTGGTCGTCACTAAAAGGGTGTTGTGATACAAATACAGCAATTTGTTTAACTTGAAATTATTCACTTACCTTTCTTTCCAATTTTGCCAGGCTAGCTCAATGGAACTGACGGAGTTTTTCAAAATGAAATCAAACAGCAATATTACAAAGCATTTATACAGTATTAAATATTCTCTCTCATACAAAAGCATTTAGAACATTTACAACATTGTTTCTTCCAAGCATAAAATAATTTCTAAACGTATTGATTACAAACAAAAATTGTTGCTTACTTTATTTTAAATATATTGAACTAAATTTATTCTTTTGAGGATGGTTTACCTGGTTATGATTATTTCCACGCTTGTAAGATTTGTTTTGGCCAGAAAAAATCCTTGACAGATAATCTATTAAAAGGTCAGAGTATTACGAACTCTGATGACAAATTCTCCTGGTAAAACCCTTTGCATAAAATTATTATATGATTAATACTTGTTATAATACCTTACATTAAATATAACTTAGTTAAATAAATCTAAAAGTGATACTTGCAGAATCCACAAAAACGTTCCTCGTAATAAAATATTTTCTATTTTTAATTGACGTCAAATCAGCTTGCAAGATTCTCTATATTAAAATTCTCATTTCAAACAGCAATTACCAAAGTACATTTCTGGTTAAATCTTTCTCTCGATTATTTAATAAAATCTTTAAAAATAGCGTTATCTTGAAGAACTTTCCCTCTTGCAATTAATAATTTTCATTTTTCGTTGCAACTTACGTTTAAAACGTTGTTTCTTTATTCCTTGCAACCTCGCTATTATTAAATTATAATATGCTTACTGCATATTCAAATACTATTTCCGCATAGCAACCGCTTTCGACTTAAAATAACATTTCGGGCTCGAATCAAATTATAGAATTAACTTCTCGAATTCTAATCAATGAATGAATTTTTTATTTGATAAACGCTTTTCTATATACAAATTTACTTTCCAGCAGCTTACTAGAAAAATGTGGAATATTATGATGCAAGGTTCTCGGAAAACCAATTAGCGGCTAAAATCACAGCTATTAATTACTTAATTATATGATTTTAAGTTATCTGTGGCGCTCTCTATATGTCCTTGTATTACATATACTATTATTGTGACGTCGCCTACCAATGCTAAAATCATAAATAATGTTTATCAGTTATTCCAGGGATTTTGCAGGTTTTTTCAATGAGTGTGCCGCTTTTATGAATAAAATGTTTATTTATTAATGAGTTTATAGGAATCTGGCGTATTTTCAAAAACCGATGACTCATCCCTTTATGTTCTAAAAGATTCTCTATTTAAAATGAATTGCTGTTATCCAGGGGGTAATTAATTTAAACTTTAATTATTTTTTAATGCAAAAGGGGCTTCAAATACCCGTTAATTGTAGTTTCTTAAACTAAAAGCGTAAAGCTAATACTCTTTTATGCCATTTACAGCAAATCAAATGCATTTTTATTAAAAATCTATTGATAATTAATAAGTAAAATAAATTGCTTTGTATTTTTCTTAAAGCAATCAATTTTTATGTTTGTATTTAATGCGTTTTACGGTATCTTACAATTAATTATTTTACATATACGACTTACGTTACTTGCTATTTATTTACAATATGCTTATATCATACAGGGTAATTATTTATACACGACCAATCTGCGTTTTTGCATGGCACTTTAATGAATAAAATGGGTTTGTATTTTACAGGGTATAACCATGAATTTAGGGAAAATTCGATCTTTCCGGATTCAATTATATTTTGGTGGGATTTATTTTTAGAATTTGGGATTCAATGACCTCTAGTTACCCCTTATCACGTCTGTCTATATATATATATATATATATATATATATATATATATATATTGCTACGATATCGTCGAACTATATATATATATATATATATATATATATATATATATATAATGCCCAGAGAAATAAGCACTATTTTGTAAATTAGGGCATAGTTCTAATTTATAATAATTTATAATAAAAACTTGAACAGTTTTGAAAATACTCACTATATAGGACTAGATTTTATATTATTTGGATGAATGGATAGTTTACTAAGATATTTCGTTTAATATCAAATGAAATTTTTTAAACAAAAGAATCGTTAATATCACTGAAAATTAGATTTAGTATTACTTTAAATCGCTATACGTATGTAGCCATGTAATTTTATTTAAGAGTTCAATAGTCCATTCAATAGAAACCACATTGCAGTGATATGGCAACATATCGAAGTGAATATTCTATTTATGAAAAAATTTAGACAGATAATAGTTTGAAATCGTGGGATTTTACATTTGGTCAATAAAGTTGATCTTGCATAGCTGAGTGCGCTAAACTAACCACTATCTTTATCTTGAAATGTAGTTGCGTCCGAACTGGAGTGTTCTGAATAGAAACCATTATTATTCAAGCAGGACTACGTAATTTTTGGCAGGACTTATACTCTTTGAGAGTAAAAAATCTTCTTAACCCTGTTATGATTTCAATCTAGATGTTAAGTTATAAATAAAACAAATATAAGTTTAAGGGATTATTTCATGTTGTTCTGCTGATAAACGAAGTCATTTAAAAATAATACAGTGACTAATAAAAATTAGGACAAGTCCAAGGTATCCATAATTGATATAAAGAGTCTGCAACTAGCTGATTATTGCCAATTTTAGAAAAATTGTAAGTAGACCTACATTTTTTTAATTAGTTTAATGAAGATTATTTTAGGGTTTGTAATTCTGTTGAATTTAATTCAATTCTATTCAATTTGAACACATTTGATTTTATTTCATTTCATTCCTTGATTAGTTTCCTCGGCTTGGTCTAGTAAAAGCTTTGTGTAGTTTAATTCAAGTTAAACAATCACGTCGCAAAGCAAATTTGGCAGTACCTTATGTGTGAATCTAGAATTATTTCAAAGCACCAGAGAATAGCTTTTAAGCTTTATGGTTTTTGAGACATTCTGAAGATATTTAAATCAGTAATTTGCAGAAGGATTTCGAATTTTAGTAATTTTTATTTTGAGAGGCAATAACTTTTAAGTTTAATAAATTTAATATCACGATTTTCATTTAGGAATTCTACTGTTTTTACAACAAAGGCAATTTACACGTATTGTGGAGAAAGGATATATTTTGAAAAGAGTAAAACCGGTCAGATGAGTAATCTCAGACGCTGAAAGAGCAACGTAATATTATGCTTGGTGTTAGTTGAAACTTTGACCTATTTATTATTTTTAATTATTTGACCTATTACTGTAAAAAATTTCATTATATTATTTGTTAATTTTTTTGTTTAGAATCTTAGTAAAAGTTTTATACACTAATTCATTAGAGCTGGAAGGACTTTTTAATGTTCTTCTAACTGAGATAGTCAAGAAAGTTGATGAAAATGTATTCTTGAATTTATGTTATAGATTCTGCGTATGTTGTGTTTAAGTAAACAAAGTGAGCTATACAACTTCACAACATTTGGTGTCTAACAAACGAGACTTAAAAAACACAGCTATATATATATATATATATATATATATATATATATATATATATTAGCAATCTTGTCGTTTCTTTGGTTCGAAAGCTCACGGTTTCTGGTCCCTGGCAGGTGCTTAATTCCTATGAAAACAAATGAAAACATTGTTAATTGACTATCAACTACAAAGATTGTTTCATTACAAAGATGTAGTTATATATAGAACAAAAAACTGTCAGCCTGTGACATTGTACAATCTAAACAGTTTTATATCATCTATATTTCAACATACCTCATAAAGTACGTTTCTTATAAATATTGCGGCAAATGGTTCAGCTGAGGTGTCAATTATTTATGCCGGTTTGTTCGCTCCTGAATGATAAACATCTTTTTCCGAGAACGTGGATTATATGAATCATGAATGAATATGCATCCTTCTTACTTTTAGGTTTAGACTTTATAGCGGCAGACATGAAAGAATATTCAGAAAGCTTTGTTTTCTTAGAACTGGAAATATAAGGGTATTGGAAGCATTTACTTTTTGTGCATCGAAAACAGATTTTAATGAAAGTATTGCCAGAATTTTACTAACAATCAACCGATCGAATACTTGAGATGTGCACATTTTTGGGAGATATTTTAGCTTTTATTATTTAAGAGGGCCTTCAAATGCAAATGTCTAGTGTGCGACTAAGTTGGTTAGTTTTTTTTTTATTTTCCCATATATGTTTAAACAAGAAGAAACCATGATTAATAACAATACGTGTTTTAGTTTGGGACCGTGTAATAAAGGCATCAATAATGCCGACGTTTCCCTACTGTCATTAGGATCATAGTCAGGACAAGAAGTAGAACTCTTTAAGACTGCAGACTCAAAACTCTAATTACACCGGGATATCTTGCGCAAGAAAGTTATTTGTATACTACCAGACTCACTAGCTCAATCAATCGAAAAAGTATCTTGTTGCAAAGCAAGTTACTTTGCCATAAGATATTACTCTGCTGTAAGATATCTATGGGTTTGATTAAGCGTGTATCTGCACGTTCAAATGAAGTGTTCTGTATCTTATCCTGAGATGCTCTTTATGAGAGCGGACGAAACGTCAACATGTTTAAGGTTCTATATTACACTACCCAAACTAGGAACACGTATATCTTAATTAATCACGACTCCGACCGTAAGCGCCCCAACGATGTAATAAAGAGCCACTCTGAACGCTGAGAAATTAAAATCATAATAAACTTTATACATTGATCTGATTAGTGCTAATATCAAAAGCTAAAAAGAGTGTGTTAGTTTAGGTATTATTTTAGCATTTACGTATTCAGGCGAATAATGTGTCTCGTAGCATACGTTGCAATTGTTAAAATATGATGCCTTATTCCTGCCAATAATCTTCTATAGGGTTACAGCTGCTTTTAAGCATTATCAGAACAGGCATAATAATGAATAAAGTATCTAGTGTTGTAGCGCTAGCGGTTACTTCAATGACAATTAGAGGTAAAGAAAAGTCGACTTAGTAAAATTATAAAAATTAACGGTTCCTTCAACTTACCTAATTATTATAAAACAATACGAGGTAGGCTACAACACGAAATCGGAGATCAAACTTCTTATTTCAAAACTGACAAGAGGTTTTTCTAAGTGCTCTTGATATTTTCTTGCCTTTTTACCCTGCAAACACAATTAGTTTTCTCACTATCGTGACATTATTCGACAAAACCATGTGTACTTAAGGCGAATCGCGAGAAGTAAAACATTATTTAATATATAATGCGGATTCGAATAACTTGTAAGCTTTAGAAATATAACTCAACTAAAATAATTATTTTTCACATGAAAACGGAACATTCCCTTCACTAAAATGAATGGAATTTTAGAAGAAAAGTATTTATACAAGGTAGGACGGGAAGGAAAGATAAAGGAAGATAGTGATAAAAAAGCAGATGAAAGTTTATTAAGCGGTAATAGCAGTGTTTAGCGACAGAACACTAACTCGCCACTAAGGATGACAACTCAAGCAGCACCATCAGTACGTGGATGCACAGCCACCACATGTCCCGGAGACAATTGATAGGGCGGAACATTGTAAGCTTTAATTACCACTAATATGCTTGAATAAACCTGATGAGAATTTTTGTGTCACTTGCAGCGTGTGCAAATACTCCTCAGACCAACAGGACCAAATATTTTGTTGGATTCGATGGAGCAATTCTCAGCACGAGAACGCCCGAAATGACGGGTTCCAGAATAGCTGATAGAGGGACTTAAATAAAAAAATTATCCAGCATTAGGCAGCTCCAATCATTGAGGTAATTGCTATTAGGAGTGCGGGGGTGCATGAGTTTAAGATGTACTCAATTTTCATAAATACAGTAAATAACTCCTCGAGGAATAATGCTTGGTTGCCTATAGTACGAAGAGCTAGGTCTTGACGGACTTCACACCATCGTCCCGATCCACCAAAATGTGTCGCAAAATGTGATATAAAATGGTATGATATCTGGTGTTTCTATACAGCAGACTTTGCGAGATGAATTAATTGTTTGTCGGCGCCAACAAAATTTATGTTACAATCACTATAAAGATGGTCAACAAGGCCACGCCTGGCAATAAATTCGCTTAAAAGCCTTAGCAAAGCGTTAGCTGACAGGTCAAAAACCAATTGCAGAGGCTGTCATGCAAATGAAATGGCATAGATATGTATTTAAACTTTGGCACCCCGTGATCTAGACATGGTTAACAGAAGAGGGGGTAGTAAAATCGACACCCGAACGCCAAAAAGGTTTAACCTGCACAACTTGGCATGAAAGAAGTTTGCACAAAAAGGTCTGCAACGCGACAGGATTAGTCTTCCTTCAAGTTAGACACTAGCTCAGAACGCGACGAATTGACTATTTATTAGAAATAATTCAAAAACGTTGACTGATAATAAAGTAAACCATCTGAACAACACCATAGTAATATTTTAAATGAAGAAAAGTGATATATAAATTGACAAAGCGGCTTTTGCTAGGTAAAAAGGAAACAACTTGTGGAAACTTTTGATCGTGACTGAATGCGTCAAACCTTCTAGAAAAATCTCTTTGTTGAGTAAACTTAATCAAGAGGATCAAGCACTGTGTAACTCAGATGAGGATTAAGGTCCGGTATATTTTTTCCCAACGTGTGATGTAGATTATGAAGAAAATAGAGAATCCCAGCTACTATACGATTAATCCGTTAAAAAGAAGAACAATTTTGCAAAATTATTGCAACCTAGGAACAGGATACGATAGTGGTTACTCTAAAGAACATTCTTTAATGAAAACTTTAATGGTACCAGAATTTGCAACATGTGGACTGTAATTTTAAAACAACGGTATAGAACATGTTACGTTCATTTTCGGCAATAATTGGTTATTTTATTTACAATAATTTTCAACTCAAATCCTTTACTGATTAATTATCCATTTATCTAAATTCCATGTCTACGGTTAAATAAAATCGTCGATTCATAATTTAAAAAAAATACGCTGGCTAATGATTTTTAACTAAAATCGACTTTGCTTCTAAAACGAAACTTTATTCGATAAATTAAATATCCTGTATATTTTACTTGATAAATACTTCTGCTAATTAAGAATAAATTCTACTTCCCAGAATTCTCTAACGTAAAGTTTACGCTATACTCAGACAGTCGATAACGTGTTCCAAGTATCCGATAATTGCTTCTTATGTGTTTTCCGTTGAAAGAATTCGTCGAATTAAATCTGCGTCTTATCCCAATATAAACTGTGTTTTTCCAGGTTAATTCTGAATAAAAATATAACTTTGAACTCTGGTCACTGGCTGAACGAAATTAATTTTATTTGCGTTCTAATCTACACAACAAAGACACGTGTAGGAATGTTTGGTTCTTTCCGTTTTTCGTTATGAAAATTTCGCGCATGCAATATGGCGTGTTAAGTATTTAGGGTTTTAAGAAAATTGTATTTTTCGTCAAAATTAGATTAATTTTTACTGGCAATTGATCTAGCTTCTTTCGGTGGCCTCCAAGCCACGATGAATGGTCGTCCCTTGCTGTAATGGGAGGCGAAGTGCGTTCATTCTGGGTGTAGGCCCACCTAATCGTTGCTCTGAACCAGCTAGTGACTCATCCCCGACGTCCGCAACTTCAAGGGTGAGTGTTTTCTTTCTTCATCATTTACGATTGCGACCATATCGGTTAGGATTTTCAGTTTAAGCTCATGCATTCCTAAATTTAATACGTTTAGACGACAATTAGTGAATTAGTTGAGATTTATTGACACTATGAATGCATTACTATTTGCTTAAAATAACTAAGAGTGTGCAATTTATTAAAGTGAAAATGATTTGAAAGCTTGCTGGCACGCTTGAAAATGTTGTTGCCATTAGATGTATATACTTAGTTTTTGATTTACCATGCTGATTTAGAGCTGTTGGTTTTAGAGGGGTAATTTCGCTTAATTTCTTTTGGTTGATTTTTTTTTAAATTTAGTGTGTAAATATTTATTGCGTGTACATATTGTGTTTAATTATAGATTTCTTTTGTTGATATGTTGTGTTTAAGGTATGAATGAGTGTGTGTAATTTTTCTTTCTTTATTTCAGGCCTCCCTTAATTTTTGTTGTAGGTGTAATCCCCCGCCCACTCGCCGATTGAGCCCGGTTCATTTCTTTTTTTTGGTTTTTTCTAGACTACGTCAATGCTCGTAGCAAACAGGTGATGTCTCCCAGTATACAGAACACTGGTACAAGTCAGCAAAAATTAAACCACTTGATCCGACATCGGCATGATTTCCGGTAGAAAGAATATTATGCCAAAAGACGCGAGAAGTGTTTTCTTGAATATAAGCAATTCGATTGGCGACCAATGTCTTCCATCGCTGTGGTAGAGAACGAATCAATGACAGGATCACGATAGGGTCAAACCAACAATAAATTTTACAAAGGCAGGTTGCGAATCAAAAGATTTTAGGATAATGGATTACAATTTCGATGTCAAGGCAGCGACTAATAACTCGAGCATGGGAAAAGAAATGTTATGAAACGGAGCAACCTTTGACTTAGCACATACTATGCTAACATCAACGGTGGCAGGGGTATCACAACGAAAATAAACTACAACACAATAACTGCTTTCAGAGACGTCCAAAACAACAGCATACTTCGAAAGTAGAAAACTGTGGCAGGACTAGCAAACGAGACATGGTCAAATAGGAAAGAAACGGTAAGTTATACAAATATCTCTCCCACAAACCGAGCAAGTCCAGAGAAGGTGTATTATCTCATTCCAATTTCAAAGATAACAACCGCTGAATTAAATGTTTTACCAAGAAGGTAAGTATAGATAAAAGTCCCATAGAATCGTAAATACGGTTGAAAAAGTTCTGTTAAAGATCCAGAACTTTCAAATATTGGATTTCAGAACCCTCATAGGAGCGAGGTTGAGCAAATTATTGAGAAGCGACAAGATCTTTTAGTAAATCAGGATGATTACTAGACCATATATGAAGTTCAAAACCAACAAGTTTTAAAAAAGCAGTTAATTAATTCCGTAGAATGAGGGTTGATGCAATAGAGTCTTCACAGGAAGCAATATTATCAATGTAGGTATAATGTCAAAAAGCAATAGTGGCTAAAGGGAAAGAATCCCCATCGTCCTCGGACAAGTGCAAAAGGTTGCATATTGCGAGAAATGGAGTACAATTTACCCCGTAGGTAACCATGTTCAGTTTAAAGTCTAGACAACGCTCATCAGAAGAAAAGCAAAAAAACAATTCATTGATAATTGCAATGAGCAGGATTAACAAGGATTTGTCTATACATCTGACCAATATCATCGGTAAAAACATAATGATATAGACAAAATTGTAACAAAATTACAGCAATAGTTAGTGGAAGCTCGAGTCCAATAAATAAATGATCATTTAAGGAAAATTGAGAATAGAGTTTTAGGGGAGGCATTAAAGACAACGCGTAACTTAATACTTAGACGTACAGTTTGCATGTGTTGGAAGTCCAAGTATTCACGCATAGACGAAACGCATTATTCGTAAACAATAGGTTGTTTAATTAGAAGATTTACTAAAGAAACCAAACATTGTATAGCAAGGTAAAGATGACTTTTGACTATTAAACGAAAGTGGGACGACTTATCAAAGGTATATTCATGTACGTTGCTAGCAACCCAGCGTACTTTTATAAAGTTAAATTCTTTTCTGTCCACCCTGTCGTAATTATAAGTTGCTAACTACAATTAGTGCTATATGGTTTGTTAGCTGTCCTGCAGAAATTAACTGTTAGCATGTATACCATATAAATATTGAAAACGTATACAAATATAAACGACACGTCCAACGTATGTGGTGTACGTTTACATATATTAATAACCAGCAATGCATTTTTTACTGTATGTATGTAACAAGTGTGTTATTAATGTGCTAAATTAAACCCCTGGTTTTAATATCTAAAATTTTCAAGCTTTTAAACAGGTCTAGCGAAGGGGTTAAAGACATATAAAGGGTGTTTCAAATTGCACGGTTTTTTAACAATAAATAAGATACATAATTTGTATTCATTTTCAAAAACTTTTTATTGGTAATTGGAGTATCACTAATGACATTTATATGCGAAAAATAATATCTGCCAAATGGCCTCCTCTTGCAGCTCCACAGACGTCCATTTCTTTGTTAAAATTTTCAATGACATTTTGGCATAATTGAGGCTCTATCTCACCAATGACACCAATAATTTCATCTTTTAAAGCAGGAATCGATTGTTTCTATAAACCTGACTTTTCACGTAAGCCCAAAGAAAATAGTCTAATGAAGTCAAATCACATGATCTTGGTGGCCAATTGACATCACCGTTTCTTGAGATTACACGTCCAGGAAATTTTTCTCTCAATTAAGCAATTGTTTCTTGTGCAGAGTGAGATTTAGCGCCATCCTGTTGAAACCAAATATCTTCTACATCAATATTCATTCAGGCCACAAAAACTTGGTTATCATCCGACGATATCGATCACCATTGACAGTTACAGCTTCACCAGCAGCATTTTCAAAGAAGTAAGGTCCAATTACACCACCTCACCATAATGCACATCAAACAGTAACTCGTTTAGAATGCATAGGTTTCTCATGAATAATTCGTTGATTTTCCTCACCCCAGATACAACGATTTTGTTTATTAACATAGCCACCAAGTTCAAAATGTGCCTCATCGAAAAACATAATTTTTTGAGAAAAATCAGCTTGTTGTTCATTGATGAATTGACAAATGAACGACGCTTTAAATGATCTAATGGCTTTAGTGCCTGTGTTATTTGAACTTTATATGCTTTTAGAGCTAAATCCTTGTGCAAAATACGCCATGTTGTCGATCCACTAAGTCCAACTTGTTGTGAACGTCGTCTAATGAACATTTTAGGATTTTCAGTAACACTATCACGAACCAAATCAATATTTTCTTCTAAACGACCACTACGACTGTATTTTTCACTTTTTTGATCTTCCACCGAACCGGTCTCTAAAATTTTTTAATAATTCGACCAATAGTGCTTTCAGCTGGACGATTATGTAAACCATAAAATACACGTAGTTTTCTAAAAACAATTTTCATAGAACGCTGATTTTCATAAAATAATTCAATAATTTGAACGCGTTGTTGTATCGTGTACGAAACCATTTTTATAAATGTCATACATCACACTTCTTAAATGTCAAAATACCCAGACGAATTGTTACGGGCCTGTTTGACACTACGACACCAGGGGACAAAAGGATTGATATCCTTGAGTTGACTAGCTCTAGTCGGCGAGGGGTGGGTCTGACACAAGTCGTAGTTTGGGGTGTCTAACAGCCCAAATCCGTAGTAAGCGGTAAACAGTATAGATTAGAGATAGGTTTTAACGATAACAAAATCGGGTGGGCACCACCAGTAATGACACAATGCTAGCTATAATCATAAGAATCTCGTTACTGGTCGAGAAAGCTTTTTAGCACTTGGTAATAATAATAAAGGAACAATAAAGAGAAACTCATGGTGTAGAATGCTCTGATTTGCCCTACTTGCACATGCAATCTTAAGTGAAATGATACACCTTATCTTCGGTTGCTGGCTCTATTTCTACACATAGCTGTAAGGATTACATTAATTGACACAGATATATATACATTTGAACAAACATACGGCGCCTACTAGTACGCCTTAAATGCAACAAATATAAACAATAACTTAATACTAAATCGACGTTAGCACTGGCCAGAGCTTTCAAAATAAACTCTTATGCACAACTTATATTTTTAAACAAAGTAGGGATGGATGCAACTGGATCTTGCGCTGATGCGGCTAATCAATTTGACGACGTAGGGTATGAACTGAAGCCCAAAGTATCATGCATTTTGATCCGGGTGCATGCAAAACCTGCTGTATCTAGGTGGATACTAAACGTAGGACTAGTTGAATAGGTTTGCTTTACACATATTATGAACTTGCGTCCACGGAACAAATTACACCACGGCTATATTACCTTGAAAGGCTCGTAGCTTTACAGTTATAAATGCTAACAGTGCGCACACATCGATTTCTATCCCACGTGGCCGACGTGCAGCGAGGATAGAGTGAATATACGACAAAGCGCACTTTTCTAATGTTGGCTCCACTGACACAGATTGTCAACAACAACTTATAGTTTTGGGGAACAAAATAGCTCAGTGCCAACGTGCGGAACTAGTCTGATCACTAAATAAAAATAGTAACAGTTCAACGCTTACCTTGTGGGGTAAATCAAACCACTGTACATAGTGAGGAGTCGTTTACGTTTTAACAAACTACCAACAAGCGTCATTACGGGGTGTGTGCTGTTCCCAAATAGATTGGACAATTACGGCTTACGGCATACGTAATTAAAAGGTTCTTTCTTTCTCGTCCAAATTAGAAATTCCCAATATGGATTTGTATTCTATATTCTAGATATAGATACCGGCAAATAAAAGTGGACAATGAGTAGACCTGCAACAAATAGATTAACACACCCGCACCATAAAATAACACAAAAACTCTGACGTTACTTAATGTCAATTCCTCGCCTGCTTTAAAATTAATATTCGAAGTGCGTCATTTACTACGCTTGCTATACGATTATAATATAATGAATGGTTATACCAACGGAACGTTACACCTCCCCCACTCGAAGACGAAAATCCCATTTTCGACTTAAGAAAACGAAACATAAACTTAAAGAAAACGAAATCAACTAAGCAACACAAGAAAGACAAATAAAAACCAAAACACATTGACAACTAATCGGGGTGGCGTTTGAGATCTTTGGCGTGCCATACACCTTTAGACATGCCAGTCGAATCGGACAACTCGTAAGTCGAATAAGACACCTTTTTACGAATAATAAAGGGCCCAACAAATTTAGGGGCTAATTTCGCGGTAAAATGTTTCGACGCGTCAGACAGAACATAATTCCTTCTCCACACGGAATCACCAACCTCAAAATCTGCGGGACGCCTTCGTAAATCATATTTGATTTTAGCGCGATCATATGCCACTTTAAGTCTCTTGACAATATCATCGTAAATTTTCTGCATCGCAGCAGAACGCGATAGGAGATCTTTTCGATCAGCAAAATCAACACCATTTAAATCACGAGAATTATCAGGCGCATCGGGACTTCCTTCAAGATTCATCTCACGACCAAAATTAGCAAAATATGGCGACATACCGATAACTTCATGAATAGCAGTACGTACGGCGCAAGCTACTTTAGGTAAATAACGATCCCAATCTTTGTGATGATCTTTCACATACGACGACAACATGGTCTTCAAAATTCTATGTACTCTCTCAACCGGATTCGCTTGAGGATGATAATAAGCATTAAATATTATCTGAATTTTATACGAGGATGCCAACTTGCCGAATTCCTTAGAACGAAACTGAACACCATTATCGGTAAGTAAATATTGCGGAACACCAAACACTAATATAACATTTTCTTCCAGACGTTGCACCACAGCTGAAGCTGTAGCAGAACGTAACGGGAAAAACAAGGAAAATTTCGTAAAACAATCGGTAACCGACAAAATATAGCAATAACCTCTAGAAGAACGCGGTAACGGACCTATAATATCACAAGATACCATCTGCCAAGGTTTCTTAAC
Organism: Platerodrilus igneus; assembly: GCA_036346225.1. Classification (NCBI taxonomy): domain Eukaryota; kingdom Metazoa; phylum Arthropoda; class Insecta; order Coleoptera; family Lycidae; genus Platerodrilus; species Platerodrilus igneus. The sequence goes on along the minus strand of JARFIW010001325.1, from coordinate 9,210,851 downwards.
AATTGGGTGTCTGGACATCAGACCTGCAGGTTTCTTCTGCTCAGGCTTTTGCTCTAAACACACTTTACAATGGTTCACATAACGAGTAACATCAGCTTTCATTTTCGGCCAATAATATAAACGAGAAATACGACTAAAAGTCTTAAAAATACCTAGATAACCTGCAGTAGGCTCATCATGAAACTTTACTAAAAGTTCTTTACGGTGAAGTTTCGGGACAACTTCTCTCCAACAATCATCTTCTTCAGAAACATCCGGATAATCAATTTTCATCCGCTTATACAGAGTATCACCAACCATTTTCCAACTATTATAGACAATCGGTCTAGTCTGCACAAGCTTACACATACGATTATACCAGCGATCAATTTTCGAATTTACAGGAGGCCCCACTTCTTTACGCTCCTCCACAACCACATTGACAACATTAACCTCAGGCACGGAACGAGATAACGCATCAGGTACATGATGGTCTTTACCTTTCCTATGTAGAATCTCAAAATCATGCTGCTGTAACCTAATAGCCCATCTGGCTAATCTACCTGATGGTTCTTTCAAATTATTTAACCACACTAGGGAATGATGGTCCGTAATGACGGTAAACCTAGCGCCTTCAAGATACGGACGTAACCTTTCAATAGCCCAAATCACGGCTAAACATTCACGCTCGGTAACGGAAAAATTTCTTTCAGCTTTAGTAAGAGAACGACTAGTATAACATACGACATATTCTTGACCATCCTTGGTTTGAGTTAGGACTGCGCCTAAGCCATAACCAGAAGCATCTGTTTGCACACAAAACGGTAAGTCAAAATCAGGACATCTAACGATAGGGGCGGAAATCAAATGGTTCTTAATAGTAGTAAACGCAACATTACAAATTTCGGACCAATCAAATTTACAATTCTTTCTTAACAAAGCCGTTAACGGGGCGACAATTGACGAAAAATTCGGAATAAAACGTCTATACCACGAAGCCATACCTACAATTCTCCTAACTTCGCTAACAGACTTCGGGGGCGGTATGTTCAGAATAGCGGTAACTTTTTCAGGATCAGGGGAGTAACCCCTTACTATTAACTACGTATCCAAGATACTTAAGTTCAGGTTTGCAAAAAATGACACTTCTCACGACCTAACGTCAGACCAGCATTACTTAAACGGGTAAATACTTCTTGTAGCATTTCGATATGTCTCTCAAAATCAGGTGTACATAGGATTATATCGTCCAAATAAACGAAAACGTAGGGTTCCAACTCGGGACCCAACACAGTATCTATTAAACGTTGCCACGTAGCCGGAGCATTATGTAATCCGAACGGCAAACGACAAAATTCAAATAAACCACGGTTTGGAACCGTAAAAGCTGTATACTGACGGGATTCCTTAGCAACAGGGACCTGCCAATACGCTGACTTAATATCTAACAAAGTAATATACTTTGCATTACGAAGACGATCTAAAATAGACGAAACATATGGCAAAGGATACGCGTCCTTCTCCGTAACTTTATTAACTTGACGAAAATCTACACAAAATCGAAACGTATTATCCCGCTTCTTCACCAACAAAATCGGACTAGACCAAGCGCTGTTCGATCGCTCCACCACACCTAACTTTAACATCTCCTCCAATTCGTCATCAATATGTTTTTGCATAACCGGCGACACCGGATAATATCTCTGCTTAATCGGTTTTGAAGAGGTCTTAATTTCGTGCTCAACTAAATTCGTGCAACCTAGAGATTCACCATAATGTTTAGCAAAATGTTCATCTACCAACCGCTCTAATTTCATACGCTGCTCAAAAGACAAATCATGGGTAGACTGTAGAACTGAATTACTTAACGCATCCTCAATAGACAAAACATCGGGGTTAGTAAACTGCCATTGGCCTTTCATGATATCCGGGACTAATCCTATAGACAACCAAAAATCAATTCCTAAAATTAACGGATGCTTGACGTCAGGCATAACTAATACTTCAACAGTAACAGTTCGTTCCTTCAAAGTAATCGGTAACATAATTGTCCCCGAACTATTAATTTTTTCACCATTCGCTACGGTACAGGCGGGACGAGAATCTTTTCTTATCGGTAACTTCAACAAACGTAATAAATCCCAACCTGTCGAACCTAAAATTGTTCTACTAGCACCAGAGTCTAAAAGTCCAAGTAACTTATAACCCAAAATATCAACAGTAACATGAGGTCGTGCATCGGGTGCAGAATTCTCAAAACATAATCCAGAATAACTTTATTCTTAACGAAATCGGCATTCTTGACCTTAACTAAATTTTGTACATAAAAGTCGAGTTAGTAAACGTACGGGACAAAATTGCTCGACCATTCAATTGCCCTCGGCCGTTTCCCGAATATCTACGACACTTATTGCAAGTATTCACTGTAAAACCAGGATTTCCACAACGGTAGCAATATTGACGACGGCGCGGTACATCACATTGACTGGCTCTGTGATCACTTTTATCACAATTCCAACAACGGAGTGTTTTCTGACGGATTTCGTCTCCAAACCTTCGACCTGCAGTTGTAGCAACTTCGGTAGTGCATAAATCACTAGAAGAACCCATATAAGCTAAATCAGCTTCCAAATCTGTGCGACGACGAGAAGGCGGTACATAAGTATCAATAGAGAAACGTCTCTCTTCCATCTTCCTACCATACGACAATAGTTCCTTTACAGAACGCACTTCAACAAGCGCTAACTGATTTTGATAAAAGGGAGCAATATTACGCATCAAAATTTTAAGTTGGTCTGGTTCCGAAACAATCTCACTTAACCTACTAAACATGTTCAGCATAACTGCAATATAAATCCCCATAGTCTCTTCGGAGCCTTGGGTGCGACGCTTAATTTCCTCCATCAAGCGCTCATCATAATTAATTGGCTGAAATTCTAAACGTAACAGACGAACTAATTCTTCCCAATTACTTACGGAACATTTATTTGCTCGGTACCATAACAACGCTCTACCGGTAAAAAGATCAACCGACTCTGAAAATAACTGAACAAAATTAACATTACGAGCTACCCTCAGCTCATCTACACGTTCAAGAAACGCACCTAGCGACATGGTTCGAGGCTCGCCCGAAAATTGAATACCCCATTTTGCAACTGGGACTGATTTTGTCAAATAATTTTGAGACATTGACACTTGCGTCACAGGATTAGTATCAACAACAGTATCGTCAATACAACTAGTACCTTCATTTACTAATTCATCGGAATCAACTTTAAGCGACAGTAATTGATAACGAGACAACAACAATGAAACTTTCGTCAACAGTTTTCCTTTCACAGCTTTTCCTTGATCATCGGGACGACTATTATTTACACGATCAAGATAATGCGATAATTTGGTCTCAATGGATAACGCGGATTCTTTACAAGGCGTACATTCATACGCATCAATCAATTTTTCTAAAATAGAACACCCTTTCTCGACAGCTTCAACATCGACAGAGAATTCTGGAATCTTAACAGCGGTTACCTCGCCGCTCTCTTTCTCTTCTTTAAGAACCTTACGTAAATTAGTCCGTAGCTCTTTAACTAAACCTTCCGTTTTACAACCTCTAATACCAAGTGTATACTGCAACTCCTCTTTACTCAAACGTTCAACCATCATTCGTTGTCAATGTGTTTTGGTTTTTATTTGTCTTTCTTGTGTTGCTTAGTTGATTTCGTTTTCTTTAGGTTTATGTTTCGTTTTCTTAAGTCGAAAATGGGATTTTCGTCTTCGAGTGGGGAGGTGTAACGTTCCGTTGGTATAACCATTCATTATATTATAATCGTATAGCAAGCGTAGTAAATGACGCACTTCGAATATTAATTTTAAAGCAGGCGAGGAATTGACATTAAATAACGTCCGAGTTTTTGTGTTATTTTATGGTGCGGGTGTGTTAATCTATTTGTTGCAGGTCTACTCATTGTCCACTTTTATTTGCCGGTATCTATATCTAGAATATAGAATACAAATCCATATTGGGAATTTCTAATTTGGACGAGAAAGAAGAACCTTTTAATTACGTATGCCGTAAGCCGTAATTGTCCAATCTATTTGGGAACAGCACACACCCCGTAATGACGCTTGTTGGTAGTTTGTTAAAACGTAAACGACTCCTCACTATGTACAGTGGTTTGATTTACCCCACAAGGTAAGCGTTGAACTGTTACTATTTTTATTTAGTGATCAGACTAGTTCCGCACGTTGGCACTGAGCTATTTTGTTCCCCAAAACTATAAGTTGTTGTTGACAATCTGTGTCAGTGGAGCCAACATTAGAAAAGTGCGCTTTGTCGTATATTCACTCTATCCTCGCTGCACGTCGGCCACGTGGGATAGAAATCGATGTGTGCGCACTGTTAGCATTTATAACTGTAAAGCTACGAGCCTTTCAAGGTAATATAGCCGTGGTGTAATTTGTTCCGTGGACGCAAGTTCATAATATGTGTAAAGCAAACCTATTCAACTAGTCCTACGTTTAGTATCCACCTAGATACAGCAGGTTTTGCATGCACCCGGATCAAAATGCATGATACTTTGGGCTTCAGTTCATACCCTACGTCGTCAAATTGATTAGCCATCAGCGCAAGATCCAGTTGCATCCATCCCTACTTTGTTTAAAAATATAAGTTGTGCATAAGAGTTTATTTTGAAAGCTCTGGCCAGTGCTAACGTCGATTTAGTATAGTTATTGTTTATATTTGTTGCATTTAAGGCGTACTAGTAGGCGCCGTATGTTATGTTACAAATGCTACAGTAAAGAGCTAGAATTACTATAGATTGCTGTGCAATTAAGGAATCACTTAACAGATTTCTTATGTGTAAAACTTATCAGTACCGAGAATGTAAAAAACATTTACTAAGATTGCTATGATTGCAAGCTAGTTGGCAAACTCAGGCATTCTCACCATGAGTTTCTTTATGTTAAACCTTTAACTTATTACTTACACGATTGTGCTAACACCCAAAAGACTTTCTCGCCACCAGTACACGAGAGTTACTTAGATTAAGCCTTTTTAGCACTGTGTCGTATATAACTGCGTAAGTGAACCGATGTTATGTACATATCGTTAAACCCTATATCCTAATCTAGTACTGTTTACACGCTTATCTACGGATTTGGTCAGCTGTAAGAACCCAATACTACGAACTATGTGTCATTGACCCACCCTCGCCGACTAGAGCTAGTCAACTCAAGGATATACAACATAACTTGTCCTGGGTCGTAGTGTCAACAGGCCGTACAAGATAAATTTTAACTTGATTTAACAAAATCGGTGGGCACTGCACCAGTAATGACAACAATTGACTAGGTTACTGAGTCAAAGAAAGCTTTTATGTGCAGCAACTTGGTATAATAATAAAGGAACAATAAAGTAGAAACTCAATGGTTTGTAGAATGCTATGAATTTGCCACGACATTGCACATGCAATCTTAGTGAAATGATACACCTTAATCTTCGGTTGCTGAGCTCTGATTTCTACCACATAGCTGTAAGGATTACATTAATTGACACAGATTATATACATTTGACAACAAACACTACTAGTACGCTAAATGAACAAATACAAACTTCACTTAAATCGGTAGCTACCAACTTTAAAATAAACTTCTGACACTTATATTTTAAACAAAGTAGGGATGGATGCAACTGGATCTTGCGCTGATGCGGCTAATCAATTTGACGACGTAGGGTATGAACTGAAGCCCAAAGTATGATGCATTTTGATCCGGTGCATGCAAAACCTGCTGTATCTAGGTGGATACTAAACGTAGGACTAGTTGAATAGGTTTGCTTTACACATATTATGAACTTGCGTCCACGGAACAAATTACACCACGGCTATATTACCTTGAAAGGCTCGTAGCTTTACAGTTATAAATGCTAACAGTGCGCACACATCGATTTCTATCCCACGTGGCCGACGTGCAGCGAGGATAGAGTGAATATACGACAAAGCGCACTTTTCTAATGTTGGCTCCACTGACACAGATTGTCAACAACAACTTATAGTTTTGGGGAACAAAATAGCTCAGTGCCAACGTGCGGAACTAGTCTGATCACTAAATAAAAATAGTAACAGTTCAACGCTTACCTTGTGGGGTAAATCAAACCACTGTACATAGTGAGGAGTCGTTTACGTTTTAACAAACTACCAACAAGCGTCATTACGGGGTGTGTGCTGTTCCCAAATAGATTGGACAATTACGGCTTACGGCATACGTAATTAAAGGTTCTTTCTTTCTCGTCCAAATTAGAAATTCTAATATGGATTTGTATTCTATATTCTAGATATAGATACCGGCAAATAAAAGTGGACAATGAGTAGACCTGCAACAAATAGATTAACACACCCGCACCATAAAATAACACAAAAACTCTGACGTTACTTAATGTCAATTCCTCGCCTGCTTTAAAATTAATATTCGAAGTGCGTCATTTACTACGCTTGCTATACGATTATAATATAATGAATGGTTATACCAACGGAACGTTACAGAATTCAGGGCGCCATCTATAATTTACTTATTCTTTAGAAAAACCGCGCAATTTAAAACACCCGTTAGTTTGTAAATTCTGTGACGTCACCCGTAAATTCTGAAATATACTGAACCCATTTCTATAAAGTTAAATAATCGCAAGTTATGTATACACAGCAAGTGAACAAAATTAGTTTCTATAAAAGACAAAAAATTTGCAAACCCCAACAGTACGCAAACGTATGCATGAGGACATAACGACAAACAAGTTCTATTTTACCGAGTTTTAAGTAGGCTAAATGTAAATACGTTCGTACAAATTTTAAAGATTTTTGTTATTGGAATAAGTCTGCAAATTTGTTGGTACAGTATTGATTGTGTTGCTAACTTTGAGAAAAGTGCTGTACCTCTATGGTGGATGTATAAACGCTTTGAGGGAGAACCATCTCGGACATAAACCTCTAGCGAGTACATAAAAGGGATATACTTTTTCAATGTATAGTCCTCTGAGTATGTACCAGACATTACAATATATATTTGCAAATGAATGGTGTCTATATACTATTCCTCACAACGTCACTGGTATATACTTGGGGTGAATACCATCTTAAAATAAAACGTGTCTAGTACATTCCCTCATGTGTGACGTGAAAAAGTGTATACATACATTACTACATCTTTGTTTTTCACAATTCTAACATTTTTCTCTGTTTACAGATTTTTATGGACAACTCCATTTTATGGTATGCATGTAATGATACATTAGTCGCTGCAGAAACGTATAAATATTTTTTTGCAATGTGTAATTTTGTTGATTAAGTATTCTTTGAATGTATTTAACAAATTATGCATACAGTGTGCAAAATAAACAGCGCTGTCTTATATTGTCACTTTTACTTAGAAAATCAAAGAAGCAGGTCAGTAGGTCAAATTCGCCCAATTTCGGAGGACCAAAATATGACAATTTTTTGAGGCCAAAATTTGACAGGTTTTTGGGATCGAAATTTGACAACTTTTTGGTCAAAAATTCGACAATTTTTTGGGTTATTTATTTTTCTGCATATGTATCCTTGTGGAGATTGGCATAGCGCTACAAGATAAATTAACACTAACGCTAACAACTGTACCATTCCTTTAGGAGCTACTGCAGGGACAGGTACGTAATCCTACAAGGCACGGAAAGCATTACCAAACATATAAAAAAAGGCTGTCCGCAGGGCTCCATATGCGGGCTCTTATTTTGGAATATTGTAATAGATGAACTCCTGAAAAAGCTGGACACCTTTGATGAAGTGTTGTCGACGATTGCATACGCTGACGACATCTTGCTGGTGTTTGAAAGCAATTCAAGAAGGAAAATCGTTTTAACCCAAACGCAAAGTTGGTGCAAAACAAACAAAATGACCACACCACCACAAAAACCTCATACATTGTGATGAAGGAAACCTTGGTATAGACCTCACCATCAAACTAGACGGTGTACATATAAGTAGAACACAAAACACAAAATATCTGTGCTTAACATTAGACGAAAAACAGAATTATTTTACACATATAGACACCGTGTGTGCAAGTGCAACTTCTGCATTGCAGAACATCGCAACGCCGGCCCTATAAGTTACCATTTAATTACGTAAGGCTTTATCTCAACAGTGTGCTGGGGGCTATGACATCATATGCTGCGAACGTCTGGAGACATCGCCTTAACACAATCAAACCTAGACAAAAAATTAACAGTACACAACGAAGTGTTTTACTGTGACTGACGGGGGCTTATGAGACTACCGCACATGATGCACTTCATGTACTGGTGGGAACTATGCTTTTGGACCTAGTAGTAAAACAAGGAGCTGCAATGTACTATCTTTCACACAATGACAACCAACAACCACAAGGCATCTTAAACTAAAACCAACTGCCCATGACAAAGACGGAAATAAAGTACTACATACTGGCACAACTTGTAGAAGTGTATATGCAATAATCTCAAATATCAAAGACCGTCTAAAAGCCAAATACCTGGTGCCCAGTCGAAGATTTATTCAATACTTAACTGGCCACGGACCCTATCCAACATACAGTGAACGCATGAATTTAGTTAACAACATATGCACGTGCGGAGAAATAGGAACGCCGGAAGATCTAGTATTCGAGTGCAATGACTTACAACCGTACTTCTACGCACATAGACAAACATTATTAAACAAGACCCTGCACGCGATGTTTTGAAACGAAAACCTTTTGCCACACTTAAATGTACTCACACAAAAAAACCACGGTTCTTATCCACCAACGTTATCTTGACGGATAAAAGACAAAAACAAAACTACCCGGACAGAGACATAAAAGTACCACCTCTCCTCGGACCGAAGCTCTGCCCTGGAGACCGGACACCGATCTCCTGGAATTCTTGACGACCAGAAGCAACAAGATTATAACATCAACCCGACTTTGAAACAACCCAATGTTGCTACATATTAGCATATTAGCAAATAATACCTAACACTAGTAGTGTAAGTTAATATTAAGTATTAGAATAGGAAATTTCTTTTCTTTTTACTAACGCTATATTTTAAGAACCAAACTTACATATACCTGAGGCAAATAATACAACAAATAAATACTTCCCTCTAAAACACCTAGTTTTTTATGTAATAGTCTAAGTTCAAACATGTTCAAAATTATACCAATTCAGTCCACCTTTTGGTAACATGGGCAAACATAAACACAAATTAACATTTTAACCACACTTCTAGTACATCTGCTAAGCATTCTTCCCTGAAGACTGGATCTCCGGCCGCCGATGGTCCCAGTATTAGGGGCAGGAAATGCAAGACGGGTGCAAATAACACACAAACACACACAAACGAACACAAAACACCTCTAAAATACTGCACACACACAAACATCTATTCACACACTTACATTGCCTTTTTAACATCTGTATTTCCGGCCGCCGATAGTCCGGACTGATAAGGCAATATCCGTTAAGCGCTCTTCCTTGACGACTGGGATATTCGGCTGTCGATGGTCCTGGTCCTACAAGGGGAACGTAACACTGATATCAACACTACATACACAACACACATACACATACAACCTCACACACACACACACACACACACACACATAACACATGCCCTGAAGCGCGCACACACACACGCACACACACACACACATAAACACACAAAACACCTCTTATGCACTGTGCAAACACAAAACACCATTTACACCCTTACATTGCCTTTTTAACATCTGTATTTCCGGCCGCCGATAGTCCGGACTGATAAGGCAATATCCGTTAAGCGTTCTTCCTTGACGACTGGGATATTCGGCTGCCGATGGTCCTGGTCTTAGAGAGGGAACTTAACACGGATATCAACATCACACACATCATACATACACACAACCCTTACACACACACACACACATATAACACACGCCCTCGTGTCCACGTACACACACACACACACACACACACACGCGACCATACACACCTTACTCACGGTTACTTTCTCAAACGCTTTACAAACACAAATGCTTGTTCACACACTTACATTGCCTTTTCAACATCTGAACTTCCGATTGCCGATGGTCCGGACTGACATGGTATTATCCGTTGAGCATTTTTCTTTGACGACTGGGATTTTCGGCTACCGATGGTCCTGGTCCTGGAAGGAGAACGTAACACGGATATCAACACTACAAACACAACACACATTTACGCACACACAACCTCTCCCACACACATAACACATGCCTTCTTTCGCACGCACGCACACACAAATACACACACACGCCTTACTTACGGTTTCTTTAGGAGGGGGGGGGGAGCCAGGTCTGCTTAAATTTCAGATAGCAGACTACTGAAACGTTGGAACAAATAAATAAATAAATAAAAATAATATGTGTTATTTCCACAATGATTATAAAGGCAATACATTAGTATCAAAATTCTTACCGAGCTTTTATTTTTTTGGAGATTTTGTTATTTCTGCAATAACTAGATAACACCTCAGCATTAAAAGTTTTTCTATCAGTGTTTATTGATATTTATACAGAGTTGATAATCAATCTAAATTTAGCATTTGCTGATTACTCTTAAATTTTTCAACTTACGCTTGTCCTACTTGGAGTACAAAACAACGTAGTCTCTAGTGCAAACTAAGCGGTTTTCAAAATCATGCAAATATACTTGCACCACCAGCAGTTTTGCTGACCTACTTTGTGTTCGAAGTAACGCTGTTATGAATAGGCTGTTCTGCTAACTAGGCGGTTAGCAAAATTATGTGCCACCAGCAGTTTTACTTACATACTATGAGTTCGAAATAACGCACTTTTTTAGTCGATTGACATACAAACTAATGCAAATAGGTCCATTTTAGTCGATTGATCTACATTGAGTTCAAAGTCGCATAGTTTTACTATTGGTGTTTCATAGTAAAATGCACGTGAGGTGTGTTTCGTGAAAATTTGTGCCACTCAAAACGCAAATTACACATGTCAGTAACTAGTAAAATATTAGTACGATATGTCATGTGTATAAACAGTTGATAGGTGAATTCTGAATTGTCCAACCAGCTAAAATTTGTTATTTAGACAGGTAGGTTTATATAATAGTGAATTACATTAATTTAATATTTATAAAAACCTTAAAGCGTTTATAATGACATGTGTGCCAGTATATATAGCAGCCAATTCTAGTAAGCCCACAGTACTGTATAGAATTTTCTGTATAATAATAATCGACTAATCTCCGTATAATCGGTCGACATGTAGCAACGTTCCGTGGTAGCATATTCTAAATTTTCTTTCAAATTTGAGTAGTAGTATAACAGGAGGACCTTTTGAGAACATCTTGGGAACAATCATGTGTACCCACTCTGGAGCAAGTGTCCTGATCTGCTCTTCTCTTATATTTTAAAATGTATGCTACTGGTTGTTTACTAGTTAGGGGTTATTTTTATATCCCCAAATGTGACCAGTTAACTTTAAGGAAGGATTTCCTTAGAATGATGGGCCGCAAATATGTTCCGAGTATGCTAGGGGTCTATTCCTTGGGCAGAGCTTATAAGGATTAGTCGTGGTTCTTTTTACAAAGCATTATTTTATTACTAGGGCTTGATTCTTAAAAAACAGGGGTTTAAGTAGGGCGGAACCAAGTCATTAATTTTTAAACACAGGGTTTCCTTAAGGGGGACTTGGGAGTTCTTAGAGAAGAATCTCGTATTAACTGCTAACGCAGAAGCTGTAAAGAAAATTTAATTAAATTAGCAAAAGTGAGAACACAAGAGGTATTCTCTTGTTGCCTCATATAAAAAAAAACAGAAAAGATTAATCAGGCAATCAATATTATGAACACAGATTTTATGCTTCAAGTTCTGAAAAGGCTATTAAAGCTTCTTGTTAAATAGGGGTTACCACTTTATGCTATTTGTTTATATATCTGGTTACTCTATTTCTGAACTTACTTGTTCAGAATAAAACAATTAATTAAGAAAATTAAATGTTGAATATTTAATTAAAAGTTGTTCCTTTATAAAAAATGTAAATATAAAATTTATGTTTAAGAAAAGATTATACAAATTTCATCTACCCTGAGGTAGGATTCTGTATTCAAAAGAAATATCAAAAACTTTAAGTGTCGCTTTCGTTACAAAATTTAACTTGAATTTATACCAAAAATATCAGATCTGTTATTCGGTTTACATATATGTATAAAAAATTTTCTTAGTTGTCTATTAATTCAACGTTCAGAAACTGTAAGTGGAATCATGCATAAATGAAACTTTAATAAGAACTCTTTAGGTTCGCTTAATTTTATTATATTGGCAATAAACATTTATCAAAGTCCTTTTTAGTTTGTGAAACAGATTAATGGTAATAAGTCTTCACAAAGTTAGTTTCTGAAGCAGCCTTGTATCAAAGATCGCCAATTGTAGACGTGATGTAAGAATAATACTAATCTCTTACCTCGTTTCAACAGATGTTGTATACGTGAAGGTGTTACAGCATGTTAGAACAGGTGTTAATACATACGTTCTTCGGCAAACAATTGACGTAGGCTCCACATGTTGTACAACACACAATCAGCTGCGTGATCGTTGGACCGGACCACATGAACTTAAAGCGTTGTTCTGATACGCACAAACGAGTCCAACCAAAATCCAATACAAAACTTAGACGTTCCAATATGTGTAGATCGTTACCAAAATAATTACGATCATGTAGTTGTCCTCCTAATTACTTGCAATTTCACACCTTGCAACTTCAAAAAGACCATTTCAATTAATTATCGGACTTTAGTTCCAAACCATAAAAATTTCTACGTACTTTGTAGAACGTTTCTTCAAAATCAAAACATATTGATTTCTTGCAGAACATTTCATTAAATCCAACTATTCTAGTAAGGTTGAAGGACGGTCATACTAGATCGATATTTGCCTTTCGCAACGTTGACGTGAATGAACTATAACTTGGTACTTGTAGATGCGAAATTAGAATTAATATCATCTTGAAACACAACAATTAGACGGCCTTATTTTTATAAAACCAGATAAGGCGGAATCATTCTAACAAAAGAATATACGAAGAAGCCTTACAATTGATATACCTAACGATTTCTTAAAAGTTCTTCCTTTACATTTGTAGGAGAATTATAAAATAAATATTTAATTGAAGATGTTTACGGAGCATTTTAAGTAGTATTTAATTAAAACTTTTACGAAGTTATTTAAAGAACAATTTTAAGAGATATCTAAAGATATATCTAAGGAAATATGTAAAGAGCTATCTAAAGAGCGCATTATTAAAAACACTGAGCCTAGTGTTCACTACACCAGGGCTCCACTACGGCACACGCAAATTCTTGCTAGAAGCTTTTGGATTTCTATGTTAATTCTTGACGAAAGTTCTAGCTAAAGTGGGCGCTGATGCAATATGCATGAAACAGGAAAGCTGTTTGGCCTTGATAATATTCATACTAACATTCAACGCCTGATGTTAGCATTTTTGTAGGGCGGTTAGACCTCATGATACCAATACAGATATTTATATACTTAAAAATTGTTTACGTGATATAATGAACTAGACAAAAGGTTTGTGAAACTAAAAATTTATTGACGTTCTGCAGTGGTAAAAAAAACTGTTACAATTTGGCGAGTTTTACTTAGGAACTCACTGTTTTTAAATTAGATTTATAGTAGTACATACAGAGTTTTTGATTATATAACCAATATCTTTCAATCTGTGTGTATTTAAAGCGCCTTTGGCCGTTTATTAAGCTTGATCATATTAATGAACCTTTTTTCATGTACCATATAATTATGTTTATAATAGCTAGGTGAATTGCATTCAAATTACAAACTCGAGACTGAGTGTTCGGGACCTAAACCTAGATCAAGATTAAAAATCAAGGTAGAGACTAAACCAGTATGTTCTCGTTCTCGTCCGTTACTAGTAATTACCGACATATCGTTATGATGTAATCGCTATATCTAACAAATGTGCTGGCAGTAGATATTTGAACCGGTTTACCAACCTCATTTGCTCTAGAATCCCTCATTTGCTCCCTCGAGATAAATCTATCTTGTTTAGTCATTCTTTCGAGATAAATCTATCTTCTTTGGTGTCAATTAATATTCTATAACAGTGCATAACCATCCCCCTCAGAAGTAAGAAACAAATCGACGTAGGCAGACGACCAGGTTTTCGGATGCTGGGAAAATTTATAATTAAGGTAAGAATAAAATTGCGGCGTTGTACTCGCATAAGCATTAATTTGTATTAATAAGAAGATTTTGAAATAATTTAACGCGCACGTTTTTGTGTGTAATGGCGCCAATCGACATAATGCTTATGCGAGTGCACCTGATAATTTATTTGCTTCTGCTAAATGCACTGTTACATACTTATGCTTTTAAATGTTTATTTGTTTTTATATTTATATATATATTTTATATTTATATTTTTTTTGTATTTGCGTGTATTATATTATTTTGGGGCTTGAATTGTTTTTTCTGACATTCTGCCGCCATTTTTGGAGGCAGCATTTAATAGGAAGGAGGAATGTACTAAAGAAGATTGTAATTATAATATAAATGAGTCAGGGCATGATAGGGAAAGCTAGGGACGGATTTAGGCTAAATTACTTAGACCAGAGAGGACGAACTTGTAAATATATAGAGCAGGCAAAATAGCTGGATTCACTATTAAAAATTTGGCAAATGCTTAGAAATTTGAATCCATTTTTAATTAGTTAGCTAGCTTTGGATAGTTTTAAGTTGACCTTTGAGGTCGCAACGGTAAGCAAAGCTGGCGACTGCTACCCGGTATTACGGATCCCTCCTCTTTTACTTTCGCGTGACAGAACACACTCCAAAATCAACGCCAGGGATACCTTTATTCAAACCCTATTTTTAGTTTTTGTTTCAGGTTATTAGATTTTTATTTTCAATGGATTAATTTTAAAGTTAGGTTTAATTTAAAGCACGTTATATTTTCGCGTTTAAACCCAATGCAGTATCTTTGGGTGGAGCATTGGCGACGTGGCCGCGAGTATAGCGACTCATATATTATAATGTCAATTAATATTAATTTTTCTCAGCCACCTGAATTTCTGGGAACTTTTAAGGTAGCTTCACTTCCTAAGATTTTTTACCAGCAGCGATTTCTGACCGTCCGTATAAATTTCTTTAGCCATGCGACACATCAAATTAGTCTAGAATTTTACGCAGAATCCGAATCATAAAACAGATTTAAAATCCGACCACCCTTTACCGTTTCACACATACTCTCTAGCAAACATATAAAAGATTTTTTTTTTCAAGATGATTATATCTTGTTTGGCTTCAACTAATATTAGATATTTCTAGGGAGCATAAATCTGTAAATAGATTTTAAATAGGACCACCATTTACAAAGTTACGCCTTTTAAAGGCCCAAACCTCTAAGTTTTGCCCATCTATATTTAACTCCATCTTTAAAACCTTTTTTTCTCGCTAGCCAAGACATATGCTTTAGTCAACCATTTTCCGGAAAATCTAAATCCGCTGGAATTTTAGAAATGAACCGTTTATAAGCCATAGTGTTTGATATTTAAAACCATTTTCAAACAGTAATGTTCTGTTTTTAGAATAATGTAAAACATTCCAATGTAATGTGTTTTTAATACATAAATGGGAAGGTCGAGTTTAGCAACAAAAACCACACTCTTAAATTAAAATATTCAAAAACACGACTTAGAATTTTAAACAGGGTAAACCTTTACACAAAATTTTATCAATTTTCTTGGTATACATTTAGTTAACTCGATACAAAATATGTACTTAGGAAAAATACAATTCGTATCTGAACTAATTTCTTGTCGAAAAGACCCTAAACCTCTATTTTTTGTCCATCCTTATTAAACTCCATCTTTAAAACCTTTTTTTTTGTTAAAAGAAATACTTAACCTATATCCTTGTGTCCCTATGCGTAGGTTGCTGTACTATTAGGGATGACGTACCTTTTGTCATCTTTGCCCGACAAATTAATTTTATAGATTAACTTTGTATAAAGCTGGTGTTTATGACTCCGAATAGTTACCATACTATGCATAAGGATCCTAGAATTATTATTTACAATATCCCTAAAACTATCAACACCGATCCACCTCACAACACTAAGGCTAATTCGCTTAATCTTTTTTCGATGATGCAACATAATTTATGTACAACTTTATTACAACAATACAGACATTTAATCTAACAACATAATTCATTTCGAATAAAAACAACATTCTGTCGAGAGCATGTTAAATTGTTATCTTCGTTCAGTAGGCAATGACTTAAACCATCATTCTACTTTTGCAGTTGTTTTACTCATTTTTGTTTAACACTAATGTTAAACTAATTGAGTCATCATTAGTTGCACCTTCGGCATCAACTGGAGCTTTGGTTTGTAGTATTTGTTTTTTATAACTTCTGGTGCAGTTTCATAAATCGATGATAATACGAGACCGAGCTGCTTTTCGTTTGTCTTATGTGTCAGTCATACGAGGAAGTAATACAGCACTGTACTGCTGTCTCAGTATTGCCCGAGGATTTGTATGATTTTATGGAAATAATAGAGGAGATGGGGTTTATAAAACTGTTGGCAGATATTTAGATGGAATACATACTAAATTGTAAGTTTCAAAGTAAAAAATTTAACCACCTCAACTACTATCATAAGAAATGAATGATGTGAATTTAGATATTTTTTTTTTATATATTAGCTTGTTTATGTCATAAACTATAAGGTATACATTGGTATGTTTAATTCTGCAAATCTCTACATAACTGAAATGGATATGTAAGTTCTTATGAAAAGAATTATAATAAAGATGTGTATTTATTAAAAGGGTGCTATAAACGTTTTACAAAATTATTAATCAGAATCGTTTTATTTAAAGCTATAACATAAATTTATTTACAGCTATTTATATCAGTAGTTGAAGTACAATAATTTAGAAAGGTATAAGAGAATAAACTGTAATATACAGGATTATAGTGACAGAAATTTCTCTAAAATCTATAGTTTAACATTTAAACAATGCTCGTAAATGCGTGGGATGGAAACCTGTTGTACACTTCCATATACTCAACTTGTCTACAAATACTGTTTTCAAACAATCTTGGATAGGTTCTTATAGATTTGTATAATATGATTCCAATATCACTATTACTGTATTTGCTTTTCATTATCATGTGCAAGATTCTGTAATAGATTATTCCTATTTTATCTTCTCATTGCTACATCTAACAGAAACCGAGCTATATTAAGAGTACCATTTTCCGTTAGTTTTCTTAAAGTATTAGCATGGTTGAGAACGATCTGAGATACCCCTAAAAAGTGTTCTAAAGTTCCTTTGGTAAATAACATATAATTCTCGCTTATGTATCAGTATTATATCAGGAATTTTAGAGCTTATCTTTTGAAGCAAACAAAACTAAATTGCTGAAACAATTTTTATTTAAATAAAAACGCAAGTTGTCAAATTTGCATATTTGATTTCGCACGCCAACTTCCATAGTGGGTATAATATATGGAAGATTTGATATAAACTTCCTAAATACATTGAGGAATACATCAAGTACGGTTTGCGAAATGATGTGAACAAATTTGAAACTTATTTTATAATCGTCGAACGAGTTCAGACCTACAATTATGATTCTAGTAAAAGATTTTGTTATGGCGTATGGTTTTTCAAACAGCAACTTGGTTCGCTCTAACTGAATTGCGGCGTTTATACATTCTTTAGGCGCTGCGGATAACTGCTTTTCCAAATTCTTAATTTGCTCCCACTCATTGTAGGTAAATTTTAGCTCATGTAAATAACCCATCTTGATGTGCTTCTCATTGTGTTTGTTTACGGCGTCACATTCAGTAAAAGCGCTTTCACACACACACTGCATGCGATACTTAAGATGTTCATTCTAGAAAAAATTAATGATTAACAGTTTTTAAATTACACATGCAAATATTAATTTTTTCTACATTTGCAGGTTAAAATTCAAACTAAGACTTACTCCTCTATGTCGATAGTCATCACACGATATTTTCAAAGGCAGAAAATTCTATAACACTATTAATTACACTTTGAACGACTTTACGTTTTACAAAATTAAATTCATAATGAACTTTTGGTATCATTTCCCCTGTATTTATGTACATAGAGAAAGTATAAGTATAATTTGTCCTTACATACACCCAATTTAAATCAAATTATAGAATGCGTATTTCCGTATATTAACTAGAATTGTAAGAAAAAACCTTTCACAATTAATAGTCAAACGTCATTGACAAAACAATGCAAGGCTGAGCAGCCTACATTTCACTAAATTTATTTAGAAAATACGTCTTATTTTGAACTACATTTAAAATAGATTATCGAACTACTATCTAACCCACAGTGCAGAATTAATATATATTTAACTTTTTGGTTTAATTATTTGAATGCGAATTCACTAATTGAAAATTTTAACAATCCTAGATATTAATAACAATTTTTTGAGTTTTACTCAATGATTGAATTAAATCTAAACAAAAATGCAGAGGTGTTTTGCTGTTAGGTTTTTGAATATTAGAACATTATACGGGTCTTTGTTGGGACTGATTTTAAAAGACGTGATAATTGGTTTTGATTCCCCAGGAAAGTCTATACTAATTTGATGTTACACGATGGGTTTATCTCAAAAGACGGAGCAGTACTGTTTAGAAATAGATTAAAGATGAACATTGTATGGTTTGTAAAAAGTTGATCTGTAAATCAGTAAGGAGTCGTTTGATTTGAAAAAACAAAATTCTGAAAGACTCGAGAAGCTAGGAAAACATAATAATAATTGATATTTTACACGACGGAGTTATATTTAAAATATCGCTAAGAGTAATTTTTATATAAATTATAAAATGGTGTTGGCGGTTAAATACAAACAGGCAAAATGTAGTATAAAACAATTATAAGCGTCACTTTTCCAGTCAAGACTTGCATATAACGCCAATTAACATAATAAGGAACTGCGCGCGCTTGGCGGTCAGCATAAAAGACGAAGGAGCCATGTTCCAAAGAATTAGTTGTCAAAGTTTCGTCGAGTTGATCAAAAATTACAAGTTAAAGATATATTTTTTTCTGGTGTTGAAGTTACAAGTGATGTAAGAGTATCATTAGGTATCGACAAACTAGTAGGTAAGACTACTTATGTGCTAGGTAAATTTACATCAAATTTTCATCAGAAAAACACGTGTGGTTTGGATATCCAGGGGTCCAAGTACAAGTTAAACGAATTTTTCGTGAAAGAAATAGCTGTACTGAATGTTGGAACGGACAAATTATGGCACGAATTCTGCATATGCCGTTAAGAAATGAAGACTTGAATGAGGATTTCCGAAGACATAACGATTTTTGTAAAAATCACCTACACGGGTTAGACTGGGACATTCCCGCAATCAATGAATTATCAGCTCAACGTTTAAGTTTATTTTGCAAAAAATAGTACCTGTACATAAGACCGTTTATGTAAAAGGGTTGTTACAGAAAAACATCAACACCCGCTACCTTCCAGCTAACGAAGTTGTGAATCTTGAATAGTTTGGTATTGCCAGTTTAAAGCAGTTACGAAAAGATAGGCAATTCAAACCATTGTTTATTGCATTAAAAAAATTTTCTGAACTGCGCCAAGCAGAACGTTTGTATTTTAAACAATACTATTTTTTAAACTTTTATATTAATTTGTAAACATTATTAGTAGTAGGGAAACAAAGTTTCACTCCCAAAATATTTACAAGACTGACCTCATATTTCTAATTATAACTAAGTCATAAGACAACGTTGATAAGCGTATAAGTGGTTTGCGTTTAACAAATGAGATACGAATTGTTCCAACTAATGAGTCGGCAATGAGTGAATCATTGAATCTAGTCAAGTATTCGATTTCTTTATTTAAAACAAATTAAACTTTAAACACTAATTAACTGCGCTTGCAAATGATATACAAGTTTTGCTTGGTAATTCATTTGAAAACTAAACATATCATAAATTCCATTAATATGACGTAGAAGTATTTAAAATTTATGCTGCCAGGTCGAGGATTTCTGCTAACGTCAAATGGTGATGGATACGAGATGCAGCAATGAAGGTTAGTGAAAACATCAGACCCGAAAGAAGATTGTGATCTAGTTAATCACAGAAGCACTATAGTATTCAAGTCTGGAGAGGAAACAATTAGTTTTCGTAAAAGAAGCATAGTTGATGTAATGGAATCTAAAGACGATAGTAATTGCGTTTCTAAAAAGTTTGCTGTTAGCCTTCTATATCTTTTTCATACTGTCTATAAAGTATGGAAGATGTTCAGCGTAAAGATAAAGCATTCAATGCAAGAAACCAACGTATCACAATGCTTTGCTTACCCAGTTGAACCCGCTGATGCAGTTAATAAACAATATGTAAATGAAAAATTGGATAAGCTTATATCTGATTTTAAAACCTTTATACAGTTTTTTATGAATTTGATTACGGCTTCTGAGGCAAACGAAAAGCAGCTCGGTCACGCATTATCATCGATTTACGAGACTGCACCAGAAGTTATGAAAAAACAAAGACTACAAACCAAAGCTCCAGTTTATGCCGAAGGTGCAACTAATGATGACTCTATTAGTTTAACGTCAGTGTTAAACAAAAATGAGTCAAACAACTGCAAAAGAAGAATCATGGTTTAAGTCATTGCCTACTGAACGAAGATAACAATTTAACATGCGGTCGACAAAATGTTTGTTTCTATTCGAAATGAATTTTGTTGTTAGATTAAATGTCGGTATTGTTTTAATAAATTTGTATATAAATTATGTTGCATCATCGAAAAAAGATTAAGTGAATTAGCCGTAGTGTTGTGAGGGGGATCGGTGTTGATAGTTTTAGGGATATTGTAAATAATAATTCTGGGATCCTTATGCATAGCATGGTAACTATTCGAAGTCATAAACACCAGCTTTATACAAAGTTAATCAATAAAATTAATTTGTCAGGCGAGGATGACAAAAGGTACGTCATCCCTAATAGTACAGCAACCTACGCATGGGGACACAAGGCTATAGCTTAAGTATTCTTTTTAGCAAAAAAAAGGTTTTAAAGATGGAGTTAAATAAGGATGGGCAAAAATTAAAGGTTTGGGGTCTTCTCGGCAAGAAATTAGTTCAGATACGAATTGTATTTTTCCAAAGTACCTATTTTGTATCGAGTTAACTAAATGTAAAACCAGAAAATTGATAAAATTTTGTGTAAAGATTTACCCTGTTTAAAATTCTAAGTCGTGTTTTTGAATATTCTAATTAAAGAGTGTGGTTCTTGTTGCTAAACTCGACCTTTCCATTTATATATTAAAAACTCATTACATTGGAATGTATTACATTATTCTAAAAACAGAACATTACTGTTTGAGAATGGTTTTATATATCAAGCACTTATGGCTTATAAAGGGTTCATTTCTAAAATTCCAGCCGTTTTAGATTTCTCGGGAAATGGTTGGCTAAAGCATATGTCTTGGCTAGCAAAAAAAAGGTTTTAAATCGCTGCTGGTGAAAAAATCTTAAAATTGGAATACCGCCGTAGGGAGTGATGTTATCTAAAAAATTTCTAGAAATTCAGGTGACTGAGAACAATTAATATTAATTGACACCAAACAAGATAGATTTATCTCGAAAGAATGGCTAAACAAAATAGATTTATCTCGAGGGAGCAAATGAGGGATTCTGAAGCAAATGATGTTGGTAAACCGGCTCAAATACTCTCCTGCTGACTAACGATGCAAAATTATGTTTGTCAAATATGTCACATTTTTGCTTTTTCAAACTACATTAATCAAACTAGAAGCTCAAAAATCTTCGTTGAGGTTATAAAAAAAAAGCACAAAGCGAAATTGAGATTTTTCTATATTTACCTAATGGTTAGAGGAAACGACCTGTAATTATTATCTTTAAACGCCAGTAAGAAAAAGATATACGGTCTAATCTACAACGATAAAGTGTGGTTAAATGTAGCAATCAAGTGGAATCTTAAATACAATTTGATCGTTTAAGAAAAGAATTATAATTCAAATACACCTACGTTATAGATAAATCAGCTTCGCATCAAATATATCCGAAAGAAACTATTAAGTACATTAATCTCCCCTAAATTCGTTCAAAACGAGCACCACAATTTGAATATTCTACAATTTAAGGTTTGTCTTACCAACAATATGCAGAATTAGCGGTTCCTCTAAAATTCTTGTTACTGAGTGAAAATTGCTCGCGTTTTAATTTCCGTTGATTAACCTTATCATAAAATTTTAATTATATTACCGTTCGGAACATCCCTGCAGTAACCACACTGACGAAAAGAATTCGATGGCTTAAAGACATTACTGGAGTGCCTCCCTAACGTAAAATTAACCTTTTGCATAATTATCTCTTATACAATAATTTCTTGATATATTTTAAGATTAAGTACAGCAAGGAAAATCAGTTATGCACGCAAATTACTCAAATTCCTGAAACCTTAAATCTAATTACCTTCTCGGATTTGGAAATTCTTATTTTAAAGTGTCTGGTTAAAGCTTTATGGAAATACATCATCAAAATACAGCCTTTTATGTAGGGAATATCTTCTTCTAAGAATTTATAAAGCACGTTTCTTATAATTTACAGATATTGCGGTGAAAACAGAGCAAGGTTAAAAAGTATTAATATTTATTCACCGTCGTTTGATAAATACTTTTCAAGAATTTCTGCGACATATCAAAATTGACGCGAATTTTTGTTATCTCGTTTGTAGCACGATGTTTAAGTTTAAAATTTTAATAAATTTAAATAAAGTTTCATTTTATGCAGGGTCGTATAGAGATGTTCTTCCGAACCCTTACATCCAAGTTGTGTTCATTTTATTCATGTTAAAACAATCTATAATTTTACCACCATTCACGAAAGGGGCACGTGTACCCGTAATTGCATGATAAAATAATAAATTCTTACGAAAATTAAAAAAATGCAGCCAATAGTTAACACTACACGGGGCATTTTTTTGCTTTTACACCTTCATGTCATTGATATTGACAGTTTTAGTTTTCGCAATTCGAACCTCTAGGGTTAGCACTCCAAAGGTAGCAACATGATTAACCGCGTCACAAATTATTTCTTTCGAAGCACTCACCACTAGCAACGGACACGACAATTTTTAAATAATTCACAAAAGAATAAAAAAATTTGAAAAAGTTAAAATTCATTTAATGCAACAAATTAAGCAAGTTAAAGGACTACAACATATTTTCTGATAAATCAGCACGATAAGTTGCCTTTAAGTTTTTGACATTTTAATGAGATGAAATGCCTACCTTAAATTTCTTTTTCGGTTACGTATAAAGGTACCATAGAGTTAGAAAGGATGCACTACTTTATTTAAACGATTTGGAATCTCAATTTTCAAGTCAAATGTTATTTGATCTGTTATGACGTAATGTATACTTTTTGATGAGTTCAACCGTATTGGCTCAATTGCGCGTACAAAGCTCTCCGTTAGCACAACATCAAGGCGTTATATCACCACACCTTCTGTTTTTCCCGATATAAAAACTTCGCCTGTCAAACAAACTCGCACAAGCAAGTCGCCTGCTTTGCAAAACTACACTTCCTCGTTTCCCACTCTCTTAACATTCTCCTTCATATCTACATGGAGTCTATACTTCTTAAGGATATCCATTCCCAAAATAAATTCTTTGGAGATATTCGCTATTACTACCTGTTGGTCATATATTTTGCTCCCAACTCCAATTTTTACATCTAGTTTGAATTTCCTTACCAGCTACGGTTCGAAAACGCAACGTTGCGGGTGACTGTCGTGCATCCGTCTGGATTAGTAATTGCCCCAGTGACTCCGCTATCGCAGTCAAGAATTTCACGGTGTTGCCGTTAAATTGTCCTTTATATTCAAATGCTCTCTACATGATTGAATTGTGCGATTTGGATGATGGTCTCCGGGGGCAGAATCTGCGTAATTCGACTTTCACCCGCACCCGTGGACCCATTTTAGATTTCCAGCTTCTATGCTTCCTTTTTAAGCCGTTCCCATTTGGGCTGTATGCTTTTTTGCCCTTGTTCTTTACGGTGCATGTGCCACGACTACAATGCGAAGCCATAGCCATTCAAACTCTAAAGCGTGAGCTAACCCATCATCTAGAGTACTTGCTCGAGTCAACCATAGTGCTTACTGGATCTCTCCGTCGTTTATTCCGTTAACTAAAGTATGTATTGGCAGCTCGGGTGCTGTTGGGAAAGTTAGTCTCACCAAGCAAGCAATATCTGCTTCAAACTCTTTGAAGTTTATTACACATAGATAATTTCTTAACATGGTTAAACTAAAAAGTTGTTAATGAGATAAGCGCATGTACGGTAACAGTTTATTGATATTAGAATTAAGAAGCTGTTCCGTATTTGTGTGGTATATAACGGCGTAAGACTACGGATCCCATGGTTCTGGGTTCGAATCCCGACACAGCCGACTGCTTGAAAAATGGCAGGTGAGCATTTTTCGCAAAAATTACGCCCTCGTTCGGATGAGAGGTTAAATAGAGGTCCCGTGTGTAAGTGTTGTCACGCACGTTAAAGATCCCTACCTTGCCTGGAACGGTAAGGGTTCGGCAAAATTTTAAATTTTCAGGCAACAAAAAACTCGCTTCCTGGCCAAAGTAGTACTTTCGGGTGGAGCATTGAAAATATAAATGCACGGTATATAATGGCGTTCGTATCCCGACACGGTCCGCTCAAAAAATGTTAGACGAGCATTTTTCACAAAAACACACCCTCGTTCGGATGAGTGGTAAAATGGAGGTCCTGTGTGGCAGTGGTGTTCTGCCACGTTAAAGGTCTCTAACGTGCTTGGAACAACTAGGGTTCGGCAAATTTTCCAGGTAAAAAAAACTCGCTTCCTGGCCAATGTAGTACCTTCGGGTGGATCATTGGAAAATCACATGTAAGGTATATGACGGCGGGGCGGCTCCGTGACGTAGTGGTATGTGTGTGACTACTACGTCCAAGGTCCCGGGTTCGAATCCCGACACGGTCCGCTTGAAAAATGTTAGGCGAGCATTTTTCACAAAAATACATCCTCGTTCGGATGAGAGGTAAAATGGAGGTCCCGTGTGTGAGTGTTGTCACGCACGTTAAAGATCCCTACATTGCTTGGAACAGCAAGGGTTCGGCAAAATTCCAAATTTTTCAGGTAAAAAAACACGCTTCCTGGCCAATGTAGTACCTTCGGGTGGAGCATTGGAAAATTACATGTTGGCCACACTATCGGTTCCCTTTTCATTTGCAATACTAGTTCACCGATGCAAGTATCATTAACTTGTTCTTTCCTAATTATTTCTAAATTATTAGATTCGGTTAAATTTGGATGGCTTACTGTTGTAGCCTCAAGCTAAGAGCTTCTTTTGTCATAAAAGTATTTTCACTTCTCCGGGCGAAAACATACTTTCTCAACTTCAGGGTAAAATTTGCTTTCCCTAAATTTGAAAAGATAAATTCCAAATATTCAGTATGTTCATTTGTGATCCTAAAATAGACCACTAGGTAATCAACGTACGTACATCAGCGCAAAACTATCAACGTCCGGACCCAAAACTTTGCTGAATGCCTTGTGTAACTAGCTAATCCGAATGATAATACATTAAACACAAAAGTAGTTCCATTAAAGAGAAACTCGTCGTACTTTCTATTATGCTTTCTACTTGTGATTTTGTAGTCATATCTAACGTCGATAAATATTGCCCTTTTCGTAATCTTAGAAGTTATTCCGACCGCGGTGGAATAGTGTGGTTTTTTTCAATTTGCAATTCAAAAATCGCACCTCCAAACACACGCTAACACTTTTATCCTTCTTCACCACTGTTGTTAACTGTGATATAGATTCCGTTTGAGCAGCCTTAACAACTTCAACCTCGTTAATTTGTTAATTTGGTGTTACATTTCTTCGCTATGTTTAATAGCAATTTCATTTGTAGCTTTAAAAATGATACGCTATCACGCATTCGAATTTCGTGTTAATACCTCTTAATACTCCCGTGCGTTTCCGAAAAAGCACGATCATACCTCTGTAATACTTCGGACAAATCTATCTTTTCTTTATCATCAAAACACTATGCTACTGCAGCAGCCTTTCCTATCTTCAAACTTGAATACCAATATCTGACCGTCACCGACTCTGCTTCACATATTAAATTTAGCGCTAACCATTTTTCTATTCTCTCCCCACAAAGCATTTTAACTCTTAACTCAAAAATCCAGTAACAAAATTTAAGAGAGCTTTTTCTGCTGCGAAGCAATCCCATCCTAACACAATATTCTGGTTACGTTTCGGAATCACTAAATAAGATATATCAACAACGTTTTATTTATCCTCAGTGGCAGTATAACTTGCCTACTTATTTGTTGCTTCTTTGCTTCCACTGCAATACATGTTCACATATTACTTACCGGCAATGGAGGTCTCGTGTGGCAGTGTTGTCTCGCACGTTAAAGGTCCCTACCTTGCTTGAAACACCAAGGGTTCGGCAAAATTCCAAATTTTTCAGGTAAAAAAAACTCGCTTCCTGGTCAATGTAGTACCTTCGGACGGAGCATTGAAAAATCACATGTAAGGTATATAACAGAGGCAGCTCTATGGCGTAGTGGTATGTGTGTGACTACTACACCCAAGGTCCCAGGTTCGAATCCCGACACGGTCCGCTTGAAAAATGTTAGGAGAGCATTTTTTACAAAATATATACCCTCGTTCGGATGAGAGGTATAATGGAGGTCCCGTGTGTGAGTGTTGTCACGCACGTTATAGCTCCCTACATTGCTTGCAACAGCAAGGGTTCGGCAAAATTCCAAATTTTCCAGGTAAAAAAAACTCGCTTCCTGGCCAATGTAGTACTTTCGGGTGGAGCATTGGAAAATCACATGTAAGGATATATAACTGTGGCGGCTCTGTGGCTCAGCTGGTTTGCGTGTGATTTCCACCCTAAGGTCCCGAGTTCGATTCCCGACACGGTTTCCTTGAAAAATGTTAAGCGAGCGTTTTTCACAAAAATACGTTCTCATTTAGATTAGAGGTAAAATGGGAGTTTCGTGTGTGTGTTGTCATGCACTTTAAAGATTCTCACCTTACCTGGAACATCAAAGATTCGGCAAAATAAAAAATTTCCAGGTAAAAAAAACTTACTTTTTGGTTAATGTGGCATCATCGGGTGGAGCATTGGAAAATCAGATGTAGTTTATATAATAGTGCACCTAGGCACAAGTTCTAGTACTGACTTGAATTATTTATAAAACCTGGAAAATGTAATTCAGCAAACTAGGTACCTTAGGACCAGATATCTGAGCATGCCCCAGTTTCACTCATTGCTAAAAACAGCACTTGCGAGTGGCCGAACTAAACGTTAACTCTGGGACAGAGACACATGTGGTCAGTAAAATAAACAAAATGATTGAGGACGTATCGTGTGTAACGGGCATTTTTAATAGTTGAACATTTTACGCTTTTTCTCAACTAGTAAATACCTTTCTGCAATTACGATTTCTATATTTTATTTATAATGAGTGGATCGCTGTTTGTATAAAGTAAATTACTTTCCAACTTATCGAAAAGATAAACAGCTCGTAATTAATTATTAGATATGATGGCTGCATTCTTTTATGGGATGTTCCTTATGTGGATATACAAGTTTAGATAAGAGTCGACAAGAGTTTATGGTAACAACGAGTTTATATAAACAGTTTTGAGTTTGCTCTTCGATCCTACGAATTCATTACGTAAAACATACTGTGTGCGGTTTTGCTTTGAAAAGGGTCGGATTGTTATAGTGATACGCGTACTTTTACTAATTGTTCTTTTTGTTGCTTTTCTGTTGAAAAAAAAAAGTGATAGTACTTGTTGACTCGACCGCACGTGCTTGTTTTACGGAACATTATTTTAGTGATACGCGTGTCTTCCTAATTCTTTTTAGTTGTTTTTCTTGTGAGATAAATGTTTTAAGGATTTTGACGGACTTGTTTTAGTGATACACGTGCTTGACCCGTTATGGTTCTTTTTAGTTGTTTTGTCCTTTGATATTTAAAAACTGTGTGTGCAATCTAGTTTCGCGGTTCTTTTCTCTTTATCAGAGTAGTTCATACTTTGGATTATCCAAATACTGTGGATACTGTAGTTTCTGAATTTTCTAACCCCAAAGAATCTACAACAGATCTTTGCTTGTGTAAGTTTCGTGTTTGCGAAATATAACAGATTACCGGCTTACAAAGGTATCGGTTGAAGTTTCTCACTGCTTTTTGGGATGTTTATGAAGATAATAAACATTTGGACCCAGTTGAAATTAAACTAGTGCTACAATATATTTCGAAATTATTGCCTCAGGAAATA
This sequence comes from Platerodrilus igneus, assembly GCA_036346225.1. Lineage (NCBI taxonomy): Eukaryota > Metazoa > Arthropoda > Insecta > Coleoptera > Lycidae > Platerodrilus > Platerodrilus igneus. The sequence goes on along the minus strand of JARFIW010001325.1, from coordinate 9,182,401 downwards.
GAAGTAACAAGAAATTTATCAATGCTACATAGTTCCGTCGCGTGATAACGTCTGTTGCTAACACCAGTGAAATAGGTAGGTGTGATTAGGGTAACGTGTGATAAGTTCCATCAACACCCTCCCAGTAAAGGGTGAAGTGCTTCGTTAGTGCAGGACATCGTTGAATCCCACACTTCCGTTGCAATGAAGCGTTGCTGAAGGACTTTTGTAAGTTGAACTATTTCCTACTGGTTATTACTTTAAATATCTATTCGTTGCTTTACCATATCTTTGTCTTTCTGATACCTTTTACAATAGGTTTGCATGCTATTTTAAAACATAGAAAAAAAAGAAAGAAAAATCAATACTACTGAATTACTCATACTAATTGTGTTTTATCTATTTATCTTTTGTTAATATTTTGTCTGATTTATGTTTAATTGGTGTGTGAGGAAACGTTTTTGCTACTCCCCAATATTACCTCACTTTGTGATAAAAAATTTTGTAATGCTTTTATCGTGATTATATTATATAGTTTATCTGAACAGTTTTATTTACATTCTACAAAGTACTGAATAACTTAGACGTTTCATTGCTGCTATTCTTTTTCTGTATTTCAGGTTTGCAGGATTAATCTGTTTTTAGTGCAGGTTTGCTATTCTAATTTCTTTTATTGCAGGTACTGTGACTAACTCCTTACCGCCGCATACATCATAGGTCAGTCTGCTTTCTACAACCCCTTCTACTCTCCGATCGAGCCCGGTCATTTCTTTGACTTTCTTTGTGTTATGTAACAGAAATTTGGCGCCCAAGTGGTGCCACGAAAAAAACGTAACAAAAATTTTGGCACCCAACGTGGGGCCACAACGAAAAAAACGTAACACAAATTTTGGCGCCCAACGTGGGGCCCACGAATTAACGTAACACGTGTGGTGACAAAATCGTAACGTGTACATTGCGTTATTGCATTGTCTTATAATTTTTAATTCCATTCTTTTTTGAGATTCTAAAAAATTGACAGTGCTGGCATCAGAGAGTTCTCTTCGCTTTAGAATGGCTTTGCCGGCTAACTTCTATTTATATGAAATCACGCTATAACTTCTAAGTGTTGTACTTTTTAAAAAAAATTTCAGCAAAACAATTTTTATTAGCACAAATAAAACGGAACCATTTGCAAAATTAAACAAAAGCGTTTAAAAATTAATACATTATAAATTCTTGCTCCTTTTACTAGACTTCTTCGCGTTGATTAAAATTCATTATTAAAACATGTAGTAATATTTCAGTTAAACCTATATACAAGGGAACTAGATTTCAAAATTAAACAAACCATATTTTTACTTTTTTAACAGCTTCCATCTTTAATACTCTTGCTTTTTAAAAATTATTCAAAGTACAAATTTAGGTTATTTCAAAAATACATGAGAAATGAAATTTGAATTTATACAGATTTAATAAGCATATGACAGTCATAGGAAAATAAAAATATGTCTGGCTTTTAATAACACAACAATGACGCCGAACGGTCTAGAGTTGCAAAAAATAAAGTCAGTAAGCAAACAATGGAATAATCGACAACTACATGAGTAAAATATAATGGAAAATGCTAGACTGTTCTGTTGACTTCGTGATTAATACAGAAGGTATACAGTTCGATATACAGGGTGTTTTAGAATAAAGTACCGTAAATTGGGGAATATATAGATCTTGACAAGTTATCAAGAAAAATTACATAACAGTTTCTTATAAACCCACCCATTTCCTTTATACAGGGAGATGAAACAATATTGAAAAGTACATGATTTTTAGAATATTTTCATTTAGGGTAGAGACTTCAACCTGAAAATAGGTACAAATTAGTTGTATACTAATACAAATTATTACACTTCATTTCGACAAAATAGGATAATCCATTGACGTAGAATAAAGAGGGTTATCAAACAACTTTGACCGAAAGTTTTTGCACACCATGTATTTCTAAAAATTAAAACTCGTAATTATTCCTCATACACTTTAGCACAAAAAAAGGTACTCTTAGTTAATTTCTGTAGAGCTTTCCATTTTTGAGATACCTTAAATTAAATTATACTCAACTCGTGCAAGGAAACAACGTATTATTCATTCATTCAAAAATACAAAGGTTTTTTATGACTTCGAAACTGGTATTTGATTCAAATCAAATACAGTAAGTTGACAAACGTGTACGTATTTCGTAAAAATAATGTTTCATGCATACTAGTTTTACTATTAAAATACAAATAATTACAAACTGTTGCTGAATCTAATAGGTATCTCTTACTCGCTGTAGTTGTCAAAAGCTATACTCGTTCAATACGTAACTACAGCTTGCTTATTTCTTATTATTTTGTTAATAATCAACCACAAAAATGGTAATTTACACCTTCTCTAAATATGCTGACTTGCATTTGGTACTAGGAGAATACCAGGGCAATTCTGAAAAGGCTTTGAGAAGATAAGCAGAGAAATATCTAGGACGCATTGTTCCCAATAGAAAAAGTTTAATGGCAGAAGATAGACAGATAAGGGAAACTGGAACTGTTTTACTCTGCTGCTCAACATCGTGGAAGTGAAAGAGTAAAACGCACATTGAGAAATGAAGAAAATATTTTAAATTTAGTAGAGGAGAATCCAGGAATGAGCACCAGAAGACTTTCGCTACAAACGGGCGTTTTTCAAGTAACATGTTGGAGAATTTTAAAAGACTAACAGGTGTATTCTTATCGCCTGTAACAAGTTTAGGAACTTTTAGAAACCAACTACCAGCCTAGACTCGAGTTTTGCGACTGGCTGCTAAGATTAATTAGAGGAGATAATGAATTTGTTAACAATATTCTTTTTACTGAAGAAGCAACCTTTAGAAAATGACATATTTAACATGCATAATGAGTCTGCGTGGTCAGATGAAAACCCACATTTCACGAAAACCAGCAGTTTTCAGCATAAATTAAAAATAAGTGTTTAGGCTGGAATAATACACAATCAGCGGATATGACCAATTATTTTGAAAAAAAATTTAACTCGAGAGCGATATACAGCTTTTTTAAGCGAACATTTAATAGCTTTATTTAAAGATGTTCCTTGCTATCAAAGACTTAACATGTGGTTCATGCATGCCAGTGCAACACCTCATTTTGCATTAACTGCTAGGGAGTGGTTGAATAACAATTATCCTGGCAGGTGGATTGGACGTGGAGTAAATGCTCCGGTTAAAGGGCCACCTCGGTATCCCCGAGTTTAATCCTATGGATTATAGAATTGTTATTTTAAAGCAAAAGTTTATTCTAAACCTATTAGTACTGTTTAGGGGTTAAGAGAGAGGATGGAATATGCTTTTAGGGAATTAGCCAATTCTAGGTTTACTCTACAGAAAACTTTTTACCAGATTAAGAAACGAGCCCGAAAATGTATTTATGTTGGAGGACGTCACTTTGAACATTTACTTAAATTATGAGCGATATGAGCTAATTCCTATTTTGTAGTTTGTTGCGGCTCAGTAAGTAAATTTTAGCTTGTAAAATCAAATATTTTTCAGTTTGTAAACACTGACAAGTTTATTAAATACGTTCTTTTGACTAAACGTATTTGATTTAAATCAGTTACCAGATTCGAATTCCTAAAATAAACCTTTGCATTTTTGAAAGAATTAATAATACCATGTTTTCATGCATGAGTCGAATATGATTTAATTTAAAATATCTCGACGATAGAAAGCTCTAGAGCGATTAACCAAGAGTACCATTTTCGTAGCAAGTTGTATGAGGAATAATCGTGAGTTTTAATCTTTATGAAATACAGGGTATGCAAAAAGTATAAGTCTAAATCGAAATATTCTAAAAAACGTATATTTTTCAATATCGCTTCATCAGCATGGAAACGGGTGGGTTTACAGGAAACTGTTATCTACCTTTTCTTGATAACTCGTCAAGATTTATATATTCCTCAATTTACGGTACTTTATTCTGAAACTCTCTGTATAAACTCGATAGTTAGTTCATTCTGGGTATTAATCCACCAGTGACATAAAATAGATTGTTGTTCGGGTTGTTAAAATAAATATGCTTAATGTCTGTTTAAATTAGGATACCAACTATTCTGTTACTGCTTGTGTAGTGATAACCCGTTTAAGAAAAATTTGATGTAGTAAATTTTGTTAGTAATTAGTTACTGCTGGTAGATTATGGATCCTACATGAATATTAATGAATAAGTAGTATTGTTTTGGAGCATTTAGATAAAAGGGAAATATTAAAACGACAAATGATCGCGCTGATATTGATATAATAAATATTCCTCTAATCAGATGAATTTTCGATAAAAAATTAACCAAGCCATTCCATAAACAATACGAGCATCAAAAGGAATTTATTAAAATTGATAAGCAATCTGACAAAATGATTATAAAATGTTGTCCCATTATTAATATTAAAGATGTGAATGTAAAAGCGTTGATTGATACCGAAGCAGAATGTTGTTTTACCTCAGATGAGTTTGTAGACAAGAATTATGAGAAAGTAAAAGATAAAATGATTTTTTTGAAACGTAGCAACTTGATAACACCAAACAATAAAAGATTTGCAACTATAAATAATAGAATGATTCTGAAGGTTGAACTATGTAGCGCGCAAGAACCGCAAGAATTTTTAGTAGTACAAGGACTCAAGTTTGATTTTATTGTGAGTATGAATCTGATAACAAAAATGAGAATAAGTATAATTGCCGAAGTGAGATTATTAGTGTAAATGATGAGAAATTATGTTGGAATGAAGAGTTAAAGGTCAATGAAGATGTTGATTGTATTAATTTGAATCATGTTGAAAGTAATGATTTAGAGATATATAGTGATGTATCCATCTAGGATAGTCCCTTTAAATAAATATTCGAGATTTGTGAATTCAGAGTCAAAATTTGCTAGTAGATAAATTTATAAATTAGTAGTCGCAAATACAGAAACGTTCATTCGAAAACGAATCCCAGTCATGCAACTTACAGATACTAGGTTATTGAGGAATTACAACCCCTGTTGAAACAGAGGATAATAGAAAGATTATTAACGCATATAAATAATTCGTTAGTGGTAATGATGGAAAATAAATATAGGTAGTACACAGATTTCTCTGTCGAAAGACAGGATTTTCTAAATAAAGTTGCCCCATTCGGTTTGTCCCCTTTTTTTCTAAAGATGCGTTAGTCAAAGCAATAGCGCGAGTTAAGGTTCGTGACTTCAAGCGGTCCTTTTTAAAAAGACTCTTTGAACTTTAACACATTTATTTAATTTTTTATACAGAAATTAATGTTGAATTTAGACAATCTTGAATTATTACTCTAAGTCCAAAACTATTAATTAATTGTACAATTGAGCTATCTACGAACTGCAATGCAAAAGCTGAACGTTTGATGAACTGCCTGTGAGTGGAGCTCCCGGGCCTTATATAATCTCCCTACCCCTCACAGTTCTGTAGGAATCTGCGGACCTAATATCCGCTTACACTTAATTTTATTCATGATACATAGTTGCTATCTTAAAAGCTATTCATAATTACTTTGTTGCAGGCTTATTCTGCGTAATCTCGGAACGTGACTTTCTACGACCGTTTGTGACCTGACATCTGCAGTGTCACTTATCCTTGTGCTACTTTGTAGCGCTTCCGTTCCCACGAACGTTTATAAACTGAAATAAATTGTAACAATTTGTCTTTTATGACATTGTTGCACATTTCCTAATATTTACTAATATCTTTCTTAAGTATTAGTTTTATATTGATACAATAAATGGGGGATCACATAACTCCTCCCGACGTACATTAAAAATTAAGGACTTTTACCTTTTCTTGATTTTTAATTAAATTCGTTTAATCTCATTTAAAATTCATATTTTCTAGGGGTACATTTGTTTCTGTGGGTTTCTTAAATCTAAAACTGTTTCCCTTATTATTCTTATATCTAATACATATTTTGTAAGTTACGTAAATGATCAATAAAATAGTCAATATAATCAATATAATTGTCTATACACTAATGTTATCGTAGTGCACTTTGGGCGTCTTGATCTCGTTCAGGTGTTCCTTGTAATCTTCCATGAGTTTCATGGCGTGGTTGAGGTTGTCTAATTCCAGGTGTTCCAATTGCATTGGTTTTTGAATTATTTCTTCGTCTTCTTCTTGGGCAATCCTGATTTGTAAATCGGGTAGATTTGCTAATTTCTTGCTTTGTACGGGATCTTGGTAAACTCTAATTATTTCGTTTTTTAATTTTAAATAACAATTTTCCTTAAGGGTGATTAATTTACTTCCGGTGAATGCTAAATTACTTTCATCTTGATTGCAATACATTGTTGCGATTACTTCGGTGGGGAAAATGGCTATCCATTTATTTTCTGTTACTTTCTGAATTTTCATGTTGGTGATTTGTACTGGTTTGGCTTCACAATTTTCATAATGATTGGTGAATTTGAGTAGTTGTACTTCGCAAGTGCTGTCTTCTTGAATTGTTGTTGTTGTCAATGATTGGCATAAATATTGATTGGGTGTGACTTCATTACATTTTTCGTTCGTATAACCATATCTTTGTTCATTTAAGGATAGGAATTTGGTTTTTGGAATAATAACTTGGTATGTGCTAGTCATTTTCATTGGAAAAGCAAATAAGTGATAATAATTGTAATTGTTAATCTCTACTATTGGTATTTCTATTAAAAATGTTATATCGTTATTTTGTACATAGCCTTCAACTATACCTATTTTTTCAAATATTAAAATGTTTGATTCTATTACATCGAAAGGTAGTTTACTGTTAGTTATAAAAGATTTTATTCTCAATAATTCTTTTAATAAATCAATTGGTTATATGATACTTTAATGTAGGGTATTTAATTTTGCAAAGGTTACTGCGTTTTCTAATGTAGCTAGATTTTGTTGAATTAAAGTTAGGGTTGATATTATCTGGTTGTATATCGTGTTGAATCTGATTAAGTCTCGCATGCCTAACATGGTAGTTCGCATGTTATTTTCTAAGGTTTCTATTCGATTGGCTATACTATCTTGATTTCTAACTAATTTTCTTAGGGTTTCATTAAATTTGATGATCGTTAATTGAGTTAACGATATTTGGTTATTAATTTTAGTTTTGATGTCGTTTTGGTTTTCTATTAATTGTTGTATCGCGTTGTCATAGCGTTCTGCGTCTTGGTTATCTAGATTGCCGGTAATTGCTTTGATTAGGTTTCCTAATCCTCTTTTTCTTCTCGTCATTTGTTCTGTAGGTATTAGTCGATTAAATTTGTCTTCTATATTTTTCAAAATACCTTCTGTTATACTGTCGTAGTTCAGCATTTCTATTGCGTATTCTTTTCCGAATTTTGTTGTGTCCATTGATTGTTTTAGTCGAAAATAGTTATTCTTGATTATTTGAAATTCTTGTTTTAGCTCGGTTAAATCGAATTTTTGTGCAAAGGTCCAATAATCTATAGTGTTCTACATACTGCCTAATTTTATTGGTAGTATACCGGGGTTGTTCTTTATGTCTTAAATTATAATTTCTGTGTCCGTTCTACCTGGCTGGAGGTTGACGGTAAGGGTGACGATTGTCCATCTGAAAGTACAGGGTATCTTAAATTTTTGAGGTGAACATATTTTGTTGTCTTGCCGTCGTCTATTGCGGCTACGTTTTTGTCGGATATTCGTTTGATTTTAAAAGGGCCTAAATTTCTCGGTGCCGTTTTGTGTCTTTTACTTTGGTAATTTTTCTCGAATACGGTTTATCCTATGGAAAATTTGTTTAGGTCTGAGTTTTTATTACGGGTCGCGGTAATGCGTTCTTTGTCGTTATCTAACTTATCCTTTACGTTGTCATAAGTTATTTTTAGTTTCTCTTTATGATCTTTGGCGTATTGCTGATAGATTTCCTTGTTATAATGTATATCGTACGGGTTGCGTGAATCTGAGTGTCCTAGGGTTAGTTCTAAGGGTGTAAATTTTGTCGATGAACGAATGGTGTTATTATACGCGATTAATGCGTATGACATTAAGTTAGTTATGTGTTCTTTCTTGTAATTTATTCGTAATAATCTGATCTGTTCTAATAGGGTTGAATGTAGTCTTTCGATTAGTCCGTTGCATTCAGGGTGGTTTTCAGTTATAAAATGGATTTTTGTTTTGTGTAATTCCAAAGTGTTTTGAATTGTTTCGTTTTTGAATTCGCTTCCGTTGTCTAACGTTATTGTTTCGGGTGTTCCGTAAAATGTAAAATAGTGTAAAAATCCTTGAGTTACGTCTATACTATTTTTAGAAGTGATTGGTATTGCTTGGCCTATTTTCGTAAATGCGTCCACGATTGTTAGGTAACTTTGTGCTTCTACTACTAGAGTATCTGCGTGTAATTTTTGAAAAGGTTTGTCTGGTGTTTTAGTTAACATTAAGGGTATCTTTGGGGGTTTTCTGTCATATTTGGCTTTATCACATAATTCACACTGATTGATAAAGTCTGTAGTTAATTCTTTCATGTGCTTGAAATAGTAACGTCTCATAATTTGTTTTAGGGTCTCGTTTATTCCTCGATGGTTGGTCTTTCCTTCGTGTTGGTTTCTTATCACGTCATTTTTTCGTCAGGGTCGTTTAATGTTATTAATTTTCTTGTGCATCTTATAAGTTTGGGGCCAGAATTGTTGAATAGTTTTACATATATTTCTGAAAATCGCTTGTACAAGTTTTCCGTGTTAAAATAAAAGTAAAATCGTTTTTTCTCGGGGGTGTATTCTTATAGAATTTTAATTATTTGTGACTCATTGTCGTCTTTGGTTATTTCAACTTAGTAAATTTTCTTATTATCCACTTTCGTGTATTTTACAGGGTTGGGGTTGTTTAAAACTTCTGTGATTATAAATTGAATGGGCTTTATGTCTATAGCTTCGTTTATAATTTTAATTGCGGTTCCGGTTCGTCATTTTGTGTCGAATGTATGGTTTCCATTTCTTCTGGGTCTTCTCTAATTTCGGTCTCGTCTACGTTTCCTATTACTGATTCGGTTTCTAGTGCGTTAAGTTGGATTCTGCTTAAAGCGTCTGCGTTATTGTTGTAAATTCCCTTTTTGTATATGATCTCATAGTCATATTCTTCTAGTCTGATTCTCTATCTTTGTAATTTCGAGTTTGGTTCTTTGAGTTTGCATAGCCATACTAATGGTCTATGATCGGTGTATATATAAAATTTCCGTCCGTATAGGTACGGTATAAAATACTTTGTTGCCCAAATTATGGCTAACAATTCTTTCTCTATCGTACTGTATCTTGGCTCTGTTTCGTTGAGGGTTCTGGATGCGTAACTGATGGGTTTATCGTTACCTACTGTTCCTTGACTTAATACTGCGCCTAAGGCTACATTTGATGCGTCTGTTGTTAATATAAATGGTTTCTAAAAGTCTGGGTATTCTAATACGGGGTGATTTGTCGAAATGCTTTTGATTTTATCTACTGCTTTGATAAATTCTGGGGTATGTACAATTTTGTTTCCCTTTTTTAAACAATTGGTTAGGGGCTTTGTTATTTGAGCATAACCTTTATTGAATTTTCGGTAATATCCACTAAGGCCTAAAAATCCTTTTATCTCTTTATTCGTTTTGGGTATGGGGTAATTTAATACAGTGTTTGTTTTGTCGGGGTTTGGCATCACTCCTTGGGGTGTTATTATATGTCCTAAGAATGCTACTTCCTTCTGTAGGAATTCGCTCTTATCTAGTTGTACCTTAAATTGTGCGGTTCTTAATCTTTCGAACACTTCTCGTAATCTTTCAATATGCTCCACTAATGATGTTGAATACACTATTATATCATCTAGGTACACAAGGCATTTTTCGTTGTGTATCCCTCGTAGTATGTTATCCATTACTCGTTGAAAAGTTGCGGGTGCGTTCTTTAGTCCAAATGGCATCCGTTTATACTCGTAGTGTCCTCTAGGTGTGCTAAAGGCTGTTTTTTGTGTATCTCCTTCTTCCATTTCCACTTGATGGTATCCTGATGCTAAGTCTAGCGTCGTAAAATATTGGCACTTGCCTAACTTATCTAAAATCTCTGTTATATTCGGTAACGGGTATTTATCGTCTACCGTTTTTTCGTTTAGCTTGCGGTAATCTATTACCATTCTGTATTTCCGTTTTCCTGATGCGTCTAGTTTCTTTGGTACTATTAATACGGGGCTGCTCCATGGTGAATTGGAGTGTTGTATAATATCTTGATCTAATATATAGGCTACTTGTCTGTCAGCTTCTTCCTGACTTGCCTGGGGTAATCTGTATGCTTTAGTGAATATCGGTTTGTTGTCTGTTAGCTCAATGTTGTGTTTAACTGTATTTGTAAAGGTTAAGGGTATTCCTTCGCAATGGAATATGTCGCGGTATACATAACATAATCGTTGTGTTGCTTTCTGTTCCTCGTGATTTATGTCGCGGTTAAATCGGATATTATTTAAATTTTGTCTTAACATTTCGTCGTTTTCTAGGGGGTTGTAATTTTCATTTGGGTTTTCGTCTATTTCCATCTCATTAAAATTTAATTCTTCTACGTTAATCGGGTTTGTTAAAGATAGTTCTACGGGGTAATCATTTGAGTTTAATATGGTCGTTGTGGCATAATTATCTTTGATTTTTACTAATGCGGTTGGGGTTTCTACTCCTTGTTGAAAAGTTATGTGGTTTATTATTCCTAAGTTATTATTTGAATTTACGGGGATTCTTATCTTTTTTTCTGTTCGGGGTTCTAATGTATATTTTTCGTCAATTTGGGTGTTTTGAAATTTGATGGGAATTCGTCCATATTTGGATCTTACTAATCGGTTTTTAATATCTATGTTGGGTCCTAATTTTCTTAGAAGATCCATTCCTAATAGTCCGTCATATTTGTCGTTAAATTCAAATATGCAGAATTTATGTTTCATCTTTACATTAAAGGTTTTTGGTAAAGGTATATTTGCTACGAATTGGTGCAGGGTTGTTTGATGGGCGGTTTTAATTTTGAAGGGTTCTCTTTCTACATAGTTTAAATAGTGTTTCTTTACTGTTCGCGGGCTTATTAATGTTTTTGAAGATCTGGTATCGATTAGTAATTTAAATTCAGCGTGGGGTATTTCAATATAGGGTAATACAAGGTCATTCATATTATTTAGATTTATTACGTTTGGTCGTTTATAAGATGGTCCATTTGAAAATTTGAACACATGTTCTCTTCGTCGTCCTCCTCGTAATTTTCATATGGTTCTTCGCGTTCATAATGGTTTGATTGGTTTTGTTCATTATTCGTACACGGTCGATTGCTATTATTCTGTTCATCTTCATACTCTTTTACTTCTTGATGAAATAGCTCTTCTGAAGTGAAAGTGCGTTTTTGATTGGGGTTTGGTCTTATGTGTGTTATTTTCGTGCTGGGTCTGGTGTTACCAGATGAGGTATCCATTGGTGTAGGTTTATAATAGTTATTGGGATTATTATTGTTTATCATCGGTGAGTTTATAATAGGATTCACGTTGAATGCTGGTCTTTGTTGATTTATGTTTTGATTGAATCTCGGTTGAAATGCGGGTTTAGAAAAGTTAGAGTTAAATGTTGGTTGATATGCGGGTTTTGAAAAGTTCGGGTAAAACGTTGGTTTGAGAATTGTTTGTATTGGTTGTTAAAGTTTGAGTTATTAAAATGTGGATTATTTGTACGCGTTTGGTTTGTTTGTGCATTGAATGGGTTAAATTTTTGTTGTGGATTTATTTGTCTTGCGGGTTGTATAGTTTTCATTGGCGTATAACTTTTATTCGCGTTGGGGTTATATAGTCGGTTTCCATAATACATTACGTTTTCTTCTTCGATTATCATGTTCATTGCTTCTTCTAAGTTTTGGGGTTGTTGAAATCTGATTTTGTCTGAAAGTCGTTCGGGTAGTGCATTTAGATAGGTTTTTAATGCCATCTCGACGTACATTTTCGTTTTTAAAAGTCTTACGTTTGGGTCGGTTTCTTCGATTTTGAGTTTTGTCAAGATTAAGCTTCTTACATCTTGGCATTTCATTCCAAACTGGTATGGTGATTGGTTGTGTTCCATCCTAAGGTTTGTCAAATCTCTCACTAAACATTTTAAGTTTCTCTGATCGCCGTAATATGCAATCAATATGCGTTTGTACTCTTCCCATTGGTCTACGTCCTCGCGACTTGCAATTAATGTTACTGCCCTTCCGATCAGTTTACTGATAATAAGACGGATAAGCAAAGTGTTCCTTTCGTTATCACCTGGCTTATAAAAGGTTTTTAGGAATATTTCAGAAGCTGAAATATAATTGCTTAACAAACATTGGTCATTTCCGTTAAAGCTGGGGATCATTTATAAGTACAGTTTCATTTTATTAATCATCTTGGCTGGGGTAATATTTGGATAATTTTAAAAAAGTAAAAAAAGTTTGTTTTTTTTTTAAAAAATTTGGACTTATTTTGTAGTTTTCGGTGTTATTTAATGAGTTTTACGCTTGGTATTGGTTTGGTTGAGTTTACTTTTGATTTACCGATTTTAATTTTAATTTCTGAAGTTTCAATAGGCTGAGTGATTTTTGTGGTAATTTATTGGGCTTGAATGTTTTGCGTTAGTTGCGTCAGTTAATACTTCTCTATTTTTAATTTATGTCGATTTTAGTTAGGTGTGTAATAATTATCTGTTTGGTTTATGCGATTGTAAGGTGTCTGCAATGCTTACAATGTTGTCAATTAATTAGTTTCGTTAGCGTCTCTATTATAGGTTTAATTTTAATTATACTGTGGGAGTTATTCAGTACTCGCTGCGATTTTATACAATGTCGTGTTTGAGAATAATACAATTTCTGCCTTGAAATATTTAATTAAAGTTTTCACGTTTGAATGCGTTCTCAGTACCGTAATTATTAATATCTTTCCTGAGTGATTTTAATTTGATAATAAAAAGATTCTGCTTGTAATTTTAAGCTGTTTTAAATTTCACAATGCTGAAAGGTTTCGCGATGTATTTAAATAGCTTTTGATGTGATTTATTATTAGATTTTTTTAATGTGAGGATTTTTATCCACCTTTTAAAAGATGAGATGATGAATGTTGGTTTTGCGTTTGAATAATTCTCGTATTAAGATGTGGTTTTTAATAATAGAATGTAAGTTGTTTATTCATGGATTGTATTCCGTCTCGCGTTTGAATAATTGCGTTGTTATTAGGATTTTGGTTTTAATTGCTCGTGATTTAACTTTCGCTTTTTTATTCTCGGTGTATTTAAATTATTTTTATGCGCCAGTTAATTCTTTTATTGTTGAATTAAAAATTTGTTTCTTGCGTTAGTTAAATTTGTTAAATTAGAAATTCTAAAAATTTCTTGCGCCAGTTAAGATTGCTGAATTAGAGGTTTGGTTTAGTTTCTAAAAATTTTCTCTTGCGGTAGTTAAAACGTGATCTAGTCTCTTGTGCGCTTTGCGACTTTTTTTTTATTGTCTCTAATTTTTGTGTCTCAGAATAGTTTTTCTCAGTTCTTTGTCTCAGAATTTTTAGTTTTCTCAAGTTTTTATAAATTTTTCTCATATATACAAATTATAAAATAATGATAAAAGCTTGAAGATAATCTCTAGCAATTGCTAAGTCGATTATTTTCAAAAAATTGCATAAAATTTTTGTAACAATTAGCAATATACATATATAAATCATAAACTAGCAATTATCAAATGTTTTTGTTAATAATAAAATAAATTTCAATTGGTTTAAAGGAAAATGAACTTACACTAGTTGCTTTGTTGATTTCATTGATTTCTTTCTTTGTTTCTGTTTTCTTTTTGGTTTCTTGGATTTGATTTATGCTTGTATCGCTTCCAATTTTTCTTTTGTTGAATTCGAACTATTCTTGTTTCTTCTTCAACTGCTGGACTTGAACGATGCTTATTTCGCCTCCAACTTTTATTTTGTTCTGCCAAATTCGGAATTGAAATTCCCGGACCATCAGTTCCTCGAAGTTGGATTTGCTAGTGCCCTTTTGACATCCGTTACGCTGCGCCAGTTAAGGTTCGTGGCTTCGAGCAGTCCTTTTTAAAAAGACTCTTTGAACTTTAACACATTTATTTAATTCTTTATACAGAAATTAATGTTGAATTTAGACAATCTTGAATTAATACTCTAAGTCCAACACTATTAATTAATTGTACAAATGAGCTATCTACGAACTGCAATGCAAAAGCTGAACGTTTGATGAACTGCCTGCGAGTGGAGATCCCGGGCCTTATGTAGTCTCCCTACCCCCTCACAGTTCTGTGGGAATCTGCGGACCTAATGTCCGCTTACACTTGATTCTATTCATAATACATAGTTGCTATCTTAAAAGCTATTCATAATTACTTTGTTGCAGGCTTATTCTGAGTAATCTCAATACGTGACTTCCTACGACCGTCTGTGACCTGACATCTGCAGTGTCACTTATCCTTGTGCTACTTTGTAGCGCTTCCGTTCCCATGAACGTTTATAAACTGAAATAAATTGTAACAATTTGTCTTTTATGACATTGTTGCACATTTCTTAATATTTCCTAATACCTTTCTTAAGTATTAGTTTTATATTGATACAATAAATGGGGGATCGCATAACTCGCGTACTGTGGAACTATGTAAGGAATTTATTATCTAATACGTGGATGCTATGTAAATAAATAGGCAGGATGTAGAGCAACAATCCATAGATTTGGTTAGAACTTTAAGAGAGCTAGATGTTGCTAGATTTGAGTACAATTTAAGTAAGAATTGGTGAATTTCTGTTGAAAGAAGTTCCGAATTTAGGTTTAAATATTGAAATTTTCACTCAGTGGTATTTGCGCAAAGCGATACAGTTGTATAGTTTATTAAGGAAGCATGTAAAATGGAAATCGTTTCATAAACAGAAAACATAGTTTATTCGAGTAAGAATATGAGAATTTTATGATTAGACTAATTCTAAGGAATCTTTTTTATATAGAGTAACTGTACATAAATAATTCGTATAGTAGATGTCAATTAAAATTAAAGAAAAGGGGGTTGCTTCACTTTATCTACTTTAATATGCAATTTATTTTATTTTTATATGAAGGAAAAATTATGTGAATTTTAATGAGCAATGACTTTTTCAGCACCAGATCCGTGTTAATAGCTAGAAAATAGCATTTGTAATAAAAATTTCTAACATTGAAAATAAATCAATATAACTCAAAATTACAAAGTAAATGAATAGTATTAAGCGGTAAAATATTACATAACGAGTATGAATTATTGAAATTATAGGGAAATTATTGGAATTAAATTGAGTAGGTTTAAGAAAGTATTTCGGGGAATTAAAACGCAATCATACAATAGAATGTGTAAACGTTATCACATTGAAAACACTTGTTAATTTAAGGATTCAATTTGTTAATGGGAAAGACTAAAAATATAGGTTCAAATACAAAGCAACGTAGATAAATACCTTAGTCTATCCTAACTAGCGTGTTATTAATAAGATTATGTAGCCAATATGCGGAAATAAACAATACTATCATAGCAAAAGTTCAAACATTCTGCAATTTTGCAAGGCAGGTGTGCTCTAATCGGGCATCGTTTTGTTATTTCAGTATGAAGTTTAAATATGCACAAATAATAATCAAAACATATGCACTATAGTTGTTCAAATCCTTTCAATGTCTTTTATTTGTTGGGAAATTCTAAATTACACAAGTGTTGAGAAAGTTTCAATCCGACTGATAAAACCATTATCATACGATTAGAAATTCTACAAATACCAGACAAAATCTAGGAAGGAAGAGTTTTGTTGTGTGTCAGCACGCCTATGTGCGCAGGGTATATGGTGCATTTAATTAAAAATGTAAAAATGAACTTAGTGAAAATTTTTAACTAATAGCAACTTTAGAGGTAAAAATTTATTTAACTGATAATTTACAAAATGTTATACAGTTATAATGGTGGTCCGTCAACTTAGTCATATGAGAGACGAATATTTAAACCACTGTGTAAAAATAACCAGTTTGATAATTCAAACTTTATGCAGTTTTCCTTATTTAAAGGACAAAATAGCATTTAAGAATTAACATTACATTCTTTTATATTGAATTGCCGGTCTTTAAATTAATTGGTTAAGAATAAGTTTAAGGCAATTATGCATGTGTCGCACTAATTTAAACTATTTGATTACGTTAACGAATAATTTTGCCTAGCATGGAGAAAGTAATTCGAGCATAGGGGATCGAAATCAATATATAAAAAGGTAACAGGTCATTTGTTTATTTAATTTTCATCTTGTCTTTTGACTAGCTATTTAAATTTTGTCTGGCAATGCCATCTACACTATCACGTCGGAGACTGGAAAAAGTCTTCGATAGTTAGTTGCTTATTTTCGAGTATAGAGAGCGCATGAGAAATATTTGCACTATAGATACACTTTAATTTGTGTATTATTTTAGAACTTAGTTGGTTGTTTTACAAAAAGATATGCGTCCGTCTGATGATCTGCAAGAACAGTGAAACCGGTCACGGGCTTGTCTTTTTGCAAAATAACCAACAATTTATATATTGATTTCGATCCCCTATGCTCGAATTACTTTCTCCATGCTAAGCAAAATTATTCGTTAATGTTTAATTGGAAACGGATTGGTTTCCGTCGACCAACTTCCTCGATTAGCACTGGGTGTAGTACCTTCTTAGAAGGTCCGCCAGTGCTAGGTAGGTAACAGGTCATTTGTTTATTTAATATTTGATTACGCTTTAGGTTTTGACAAGAGAACGTTAAACCTGGAATTTTCAGAAACTTTACAATAAGTTTTCATATCTACCATTTAGAGAAGAATCCTTTTACGAGCTAGCAAGTCAAGAGCGCAGCTTCACAACACTTTTATTGGTTTACAACTATAAAACGGAATCTACAACACCTTTTTTAATGGCGACACAACAAAGAGACTTTCGCGACCGATTCGTTTTTTCAATTACGCCACTGGGACTGATGACGACAACTGAAAAATTAAACAAATCTAAATCGTCTATGCAACGATACATTAACCTAATTTTCAATTATGTTGAACATTTTTGTCAATCATATCTGACAGTGTCAAGTTTTACAAAAACCAGATAAGTCACCAAATCTTACTCGGTTTTTTTGGCCTCTTAGTCAAACAAATTTTGAATGATTTCTCTAACTGTTCTAACCACCTATAAAACTAAAGCTAGTTAGATTCTTTGTTTCAAGTTTTACTTTTTACACAAGTTATAAAAGTCTTCGTTTCATAATATCAGTTAAATAAAATTTTCTTACATTTTTGTCCAGTTATAAAAACAAAAGGATAACTTTCTAAGATAAGTTCAAGATAGCAGTAAAATCCCAAGATATAGGTAATACCCCAAAATAATTCCCAAAGGGAATCCTAATATAAGTTCAAAATAGCGATAAAATCCCAAAGATAATTTCTAAAGGTAGTTCTACGATAACAGTAACATTCCAAGGTAATTTTCAAAGGTACGCCCAAGATAAAGATAATATTCCAAGATAATTTTTAAAAATTCAAAGAAAAGACATAGATATACGAGGCTTGTTTAATTGAAACCCATCTTTAGTCAGGTTATCCTTGGAAACAACTGTAATCGCTCAACTGACATTTTGCAACGTTAGTGGTGTTTGTAAACTTCCCACTGGTCAGTTTCACTTGTATATATTTGACAGCGATTTTATGTATTGTGACTTTGAAATGACAATTGTTGTTAACAATCGGACCAAATGTGATCAGCGTGCGGTCATTCAATTTCTGTGTGCTGAAGGTTTGAAACCATTGGAAATTCATACACGAATGCAAGCAGTTTATGAAAACGCATGTTTTGCGTATCTAACTGTTAAGGAATGGTGTCGAAAATTTAAAAATGGACGCGAAGGGACGAATGATAAGCCGCGACCAGGTGCAATGTGTACTGCGTCAACATGAAGGACCCTTGTTGATAGAATTTACAGAACCTCGAGTGCATATCAACGCAAACCTGTATAATGAAAAACTTTGAACTAACTCCATCAAGCAATAAGACGAAAACGTCCAGGGAAGCTTTCACGTGGTGTCATTCTGCTTCACAACAATGCTCGATTTCGTGTTGCTAACGTAGTGAAAGAAAATCTACAGCGAAAAAAATGGAGGATATTTGAGCATCCGCCCTATAGTCCCGATTTATCGTCTTGCGACTTTCACACCTTCGGGCCACTGAAAAAAGCGTTAAAAGGTAACCGTTTTTAGTCGGACGAAGAAATACAAAACGCCGTAAAAGAATTCTTTGAGCAGCACTCACAAGATTTTTTTAGGCAGGGTATACATAGGTTGACGAAACAATGGGATATATACCTTAATCGTAGTGATAATTATTTGTAAATTTAGTAGTCAAGAAATTTTTTCTGAACCAATTTCAGTTGAACAAGCCTCGTATTTAAAACTAAGTTTAGACAATGGCCGTGCATTTATATTTCCAATGCTCCACCAGAAGGTACTACATTGGCCAGGAGGCGAGTTTTTTGTTGCCTGGAAATTTTAGAATTTTGCCGAACCCTTGCCGTTCCAGGCAAGGTAGGGATCTTTAACGTGCGTGACAACACTCACACACGGGACCTCCATTTAACTTCTCATCCGAACGAGGGCGTAATTTTTGTGAAAAATGCTCACCTGCCATTTTTCAAGCAGTCGGCCGTGTCGGGAATTGAACCCAGGACCTTGGGATCCGTAGTCTTACGCTTACTACATTGATCCACGGCGACGCCTTAGACAATGGCCGTCCATTTACATTTCCCATGCTCCACCCGAAGGTACTACATTGGCCAGGAGGCGAGTTTTTTGTTGCCTAGAAATTTAGAATTTTGTCGAACCCTTGCCGTTCCAGGTAGGGATCTTTAACGTGCGTGACAACACTCACACACGGGACCTCCATTTAACCTCTCATCCGAACGAGGGCGTAATATTTGTGAAAAATGCTCACCTGCCATTTTTCAAGCAGTCGGCCGTGTCGGGATTTGAACCCGGGACCTTGGGATCCGTAGTCTTACGCTTACTACATTGATCCACAACGACGCCCCTTAGACAATGGCCGTGCATTTATATTTCCAATGCTCCACCATAAGGTACTACATTGGCCAGGAAGCGAGTTTTTTTGTTGCCTGGAAATTTAGAATTTTGCCGAACCCTTGCCGTTCCAGGCAAGGTAGGGATCTTTAACGTGCGTGACAACTCTCACACACGGGACTTCCATTTAACCTCTCATCCGAACGAGGGCGTAATTTTTGTGAAAAATGCTCACCTGTCATTTTTCAAGCAGTCGGTCGTGTCGGGATTTGAACCCAGGACCTTGGGATCTGTAGTCTTACGCCTTAGACAATGGCCTTACATGTGATTTTCCAATGCTCCACCCGAAGGTACTACACTGGCCAGGAAGCGAGTTTTTTTTACCTGGAAAATTTGGAATTTTGCCGAACCCTTGCTGTTCCAAGCAAGGTAGGGATCTTTAACGTGCGTGACAACACTCACACACGGGACCTCCATTTTACCTCTCATCCGAACGAGGGTGTATTTTTGTGAAAAATGCTCGCCTAACATTTTTCAAGCGGACCGTGTCAGGATTCGAACCCGGGACCTTGGGCGTAGTAGTCACACATACCACTACGCCACGGAGCCGCCTCTTAGACAATGGCCGCGTGAAACCGCTAAAATGGAGATTGCTGAACGCACAAGGGATCGGATTATCATGAGTATGGAATTGCTTGTGTCCCAGGTGTGGAGTCCATAAGGTATGCTGATGACGAACAAATTAACAAGCACATTTCCACCGCTTAAAGCAAAGACAGTGGCGACGCATATCTAAAAACGAGGTTTGCACATGGCCAAGTGCCATGGGTTGCGTTGTCACCAGACCATACGGTGACTAACAGAAAAGAAAGGATAGATAGAATTAAAAAAGGTACTAAAGGAAGAAGATTGAAATCAGTTGGATGCAATAGTAGCTTCCGAGACAAGGTGAGAAGAAAAAGGTCTCGCATTGAACAAAAGATAGTATACAAAATGGATATACAAACGCTACTCGACTCACCAAAACGAAGTCAGTAGTCCGGAGTGGAGGAGTACCACACTTTTGTGACAAGCGGTAGTCTTTAGGTCTTGCTTCAGTCCCGTACAAGGAAAAATAAGGCGGAAAACGACACAGCGAGATACATAAAACATTAGGTTTTCGGACTTCGGCCAAGGGTCCAACAGAAAGAGAGAGAGAGAGAGAGAGAGAGAGAGAAAGAGAGAGAGAGAGAGAGGTATAGAGAAAAAGAAAAATGTCCCCAAGTACAGAGAACAGGAAGTCTGAAAGGCCCTCTGCCCAGCAAAAGAAGGAAAAGCAAAACCAGGCCATGATATTTCCAGACACAGGCATACTGAACCTTAGGGCGTAAAAAACCGATAAGAGAAAGGTATTCACGTTAAATTCACATCACCATAATCAAAAGGGATATAATATAAAGAGAATGAGAGAGCATCTCACCCATATGTTAAACCAAAAAAGAATGCAATGAAATTTCTAGGTCGGAAATAAAGAAAAAGGAGAAAGGTGCCGGAATGGGACAACGTGTGATAACTTCAAAATGAAAAAACACAAAAAATAAAAATTTTTCATCTTCGCAACTGCAAATATTGACTTTTGCTAAAATAGGCATCGTTCTCCACTCCTGTGTTTAACCTATTTGAATAGTATCAACTCCGCATTAGCTCCGACAAGTTCTAAAGATTTATTGCGTTATTCATGCCAAAGATATTTCAAACATAAATGAAAAAAGGCGGGAGGTAAAAAGGAATAGTAACCGAGAAAATATTTAAAAAACCTAGTAAAGATAGTTTTAATATTTTAGGAGCCGAGTAATAGAAGGATTAAAGGTAAATGGTACAGATGAAATATCAACGTCATAAGAAGGAAAAAAAATTTTTACGCAATTAATCAAGAAAACTAAAGAAATCCAGAAAAACTAAATACGAGATATAAAAACTAATTGACCTTTTTTTTTTAAATATTGGGATAAATTTCGTTTGATTAAAGTTAGTGGTTTAGTTTAAAACATTTATTCAACTTAACGTTTCGGAAAATTTGTTTCCTTAATCATAAGTTGATGTGGTTGTAGAATCCATTTTTAAATTTAAAGTTGATCTTCCTTTCAATAACGAACGTATTTGTTATAAACTAAATTAGTTTATAACAAATACGTTCGTTATTGAAGGAAGATCAACCTTATATATATATATATATATATATATATATATATATATTGCTGTGTATCCCTGGTATGGATTCGAGCCTCACGAATTGGGCGTCGTGTTTGCTGTGAAACCTCCTAAATTAACTGGCCCGTCGACTTTCTTCTGTTCATCGCCTCGGCTGCTCCCCTAGATAAACCTTCATCCTCATTCATAAAAAAAAAACAAACACATTCCTACCACAAACATCAACGTTAACTCTATTTACATCAATATTCACAATACATTAAAATTTCAAAATTAAAAATTCAGCATAAATTTTAGTATCAGAAAATTTCAAGATTTAAATTTGTTATCATTTTAATGTGCATCCAAAATTAAAGTCTTTGTAGGATGCCTACTAATTAATGTAACAATATATACAGACCTGAGTCTGAGTACAAAGGGAGCATCTACCACCCCTTTACGTTAATTAACCAGGTTCGTCTAATTGAGCTCAAAGACATGCCCAAATTTTCATCAAGAACATAAATACTAAATACTCCTTTCGACTTAAACAAGAAAATTTCACCTTAAAATTAAAAATTTGTTGTTAGTACAACTTCATTACTGTCCATTTTAAGTAAATAAATTATAAAGTTATTCAACACACACGAAAACATCAAAGTTCAAACAAAATAGTATAATTTACCTGAAGGTTACTGCACTCGTAGCTTCAATGTACATCGTCCCTTTTGTTAATCACACCATTCCAACTGGGTTATATTTACGGTTTCTGATTCTCAACGCTTTTAAAATTTTCTCCACCACCATTCATCTAAAGTTGTTTCAGGGCTTTTCCGGAACTCATCTGTGTATATCTGAACCTTGTTTTGTGGATCCAGTCATGTTTATGAACCATTTAATTATTAACACCCCCGAAAAATAGCAAAGAAATTCATGCTTCTTTCACCAATATACGCCAAAACTGCCTACTTTTGTGTATTCATTTGTCGTTGCAACTTTGACTAATTGGTACTGTGATACTAAACTTTATTACCTTGTATCTTCTTTTCTAAGTGCACTAACGTACATTCATTGTAGCACGTAAAGAACAAGCTGTTTTAAATCACAAAAATATTCGAGCAAACTGTTTAAATTATTTAATCAAAACCGGAAAACTAAAAAGCACTGTTTAACGCATTGAATCAAGTCGAAGATCTAAGAGAGCTTGTTCATATTCACCTGGGTATATATAGAGGTTAGCCTGTCTGTCGGTCTAGTCCCTAAAACGGACAATTCTTCAGAATTTCGCATGCTAGGTTCCCATTCCGCAGCCCGGCATGCTATTTTTACGAAATTTGCACTCGCCCCAGTTAAATCTCAGAAATTTCGACAAGGCTCGCAACGTCTGGAAATAACTAACTAAATTTTATACAGAAATGTTATTTTTACCTCTCAATTTTGCCTTTTATTTTCAACTAATCGCAGCCCCGTGACGTTGCTCCACTCACGCCTTTTACTATATGTGTCTCGGTCTTGCGCATATTTATCTGTCTCTATCTACCCTGTTCTTATTGGTGAAAATTGATATTCTTTATTATCGATTATTTCAGTCCATGTGGACTGTGAAATAACCCACCTTTAGCATTTCTCGTAACTATTAAGCTACGGTTTCTCCAAGATTCTCTGTAACCATTAATTATCTGCAAAATTTACGCAGAATGAGCTTTTTAAAAATACGCAGGTGTTTAAACATCCTACTTCTAACTACCACTTCTACGATTTGCATTTTATTGGGTTTTTACAAGTTTTTATAGATATTATATGTTACTAACGGTTCAATTAACTCCAATTAAAAATCATACCCTTTAATTTTTAGTGACTCCTAATCAAATATTAATTATTATCTGTACATTTTGTTTAATACCGGTTACTTAAAATTGAGTTAATTAATATAAATTTTGCACGTAATTTCTCTTTGTTTCTTTACTAGGAATAATTAAATTACATGTAGAGCTTTTTAATACGGCTTCCTTTTTTTTATAGCAAGCGTCTTGTAGATGATTTAAATCTCTTATGTTTAATGAAACGAATGAATTTTTATGCTTCACGGTTTTAATAAAGCGTACCTTTTCCCAAAGCTTCTACACGGTGATTAAAATTATTTGATGTGATTATTTAATTTTCTACCCTGGTCTAAATATGAGTAATATATATAATAGAGAAGAATAACCCACCACATTTAGAATGCAAATGAATGCTTAATATATATTAATAGTTATTAAGATGAAATGAAAACCCAACTTTGTATTTAAAGTTGAATTACCATTTCAAATCGAACTAGTAATTGAAAACCACTAAAAGAACGGCTACAGCAGGACTTGAACCTGCAACCTCTGATTTTCCGGATCAGTGCTCTAACCAATTGAGCTATCTAGCCTAATTGTGAAGTGGTTTTCAATTACTAGTTCGACTTGAAATGGTAATTCAACTTTAAATACAAAGTTATTTTCATTTATCTTAATATATATATATATATATATATATATATATATGTATATATATATATGTATATATATATATATATATATATATTATAGTGAATAAGATGAAATAATAACTTAACCTAACTTTCAATTACGTTCGTCATTTTTGTCAATCATATCTGACATTGTCAATTTTTGACTTATGTCAGTTATAGACAGGAAGCTACGCTCAAAATTAGTTGGCTTTCATTAGCTAAGTATTAAATATATAAATATTTTAGGTAGTTAATATACACATAGGTAAGTTGATAATATACTATCGTATTATAGTGAATACGATGAAATAAAACTTAACTATTATCAATAGCTCATAATGATCATATTCAAATCGAGCTAGTAATTTGAAAGATGGAAGAATACTAAGGTCTTGGACAGCCAACTTAACTGTATCCTGGTTTTACGTGTAATTACACATGTCAAGTTTACAATTACGCCATATGACGATGAACAATGAAATTTACAAATTTAAATCTTGTACGTCGATACATCAACCTAACTTTCAATTACGTTTGGCATTTTGTCAATCATATCTGACATTGTCAATTTTGACTTATGTCAGTTATAAACAGGCTACGCTCAAAATTATAGCTATAAGCCAGTATTAAATATATAAATATTTTATGTAGTTAATTCCACAAGGTAAGTTGATAAATACTATCGTATTATAGTGAATAACATAAAATAACTTAGACTTTTATGCAAAGCCCAAATGATCATTTCAAATCGAGCTAGTAATTGAAAGATGGAAATATAAGGTCTTGGACAGGACTTGAACCTGTATCCTGGTTTTGGAACCATGCGTTTACCAATTACGCCACCAAGACCGATAACACAATTGGGAAATTTACAAATTTAAATCTTGTACACGACGATACATCAACCTAACTTTCAAGTCCTGTCCAAGACCTTATATTTTCCATCTTTCAATTTTCCAATTGTGGCATTGGTCTCGGTGGCGTAATTGGTAAACGCATGGTTCCGGCAAAACCAGGATACAGGTTCAAGTCCTGTTCAAGACCATATATTTTTCATCTTTCAATTACTAGCTCGATTTGAAATGATCCTTTGGATTTTGCATAAAAGTCTATGTTATTATTTTATCTTATTCACTATAATACGATAGTATTTATCAACTTACCTTGTGTAATTAACTACCTAAAATATTTATATATTTAATACTTGGCTTATAGCCATAATTTTGAGCGTAGCTTCCTGTCTATAACTGACATAAGTCAAAAATTGACAATGTCAGATATCGTTGACAAAAATGCCGAACGTAATTGAAAGTTAGGTTGATGTATCGTCGTGTACAAGATTTAAATTTGTAAATTTCCCAATTGTGTCATCGGTCTCGGTGGCGTAATTGGTAAACGCATGATTCCGGAAAAACCAGGATACAGCTTCAAGTCCTGTCCAAGACCTTGTATTTTCCATCTTTCAATTACTAGCTCGATTTGAAATGATCATTTGGGCTTTGCATAAAACAGGTAGACAACAAGTATTAATTATTATGATGGGGTGTTGCAGACAAAAAGTTTAAGTATTTTATATGCCATTTCCCTTGTGGTTTACTATTGATAATTTCGAGTTCATAATTAAATGTTAACATACGACAACTTTTGGAAGTAATTTAACGGATAAAGTTGTTAGTGCAGAGTAAACCTCTTTCGTTTTTAATCGTAGGTAATACATTTTAATAGTTTAAATTTAATTTTCAGAAACAAAATCAGTTTACAAGTTTTTATTGGTAAGTCAACAAATAAAAGTTATCAAAGGTTAGGTTAATGCAATCAACAAGTAAACGAAATAAGCTGAAGGAAATTTTTTCAAACATACATAAAAAAATTTAAAAATTCAAACGGGGAAAAACTATTATTAAACGTCGAAATCTTAAATGTGTAAACAAAATCACTCCAAGGCAAATATTTCAAATACTCGTCAAAAATTACGAATATTTATAATACGTAAATTTACAGGCAAATTATAGATAAGTTTACGTCATTTCAAAAACATGTTAAAATAAATACGATGGTAGTTTAAAATAAATCACTTTATGGTAAAAATAAATTATTTATAGGCTATATGTAAAAATGTGAGATCTAAACGCGTTACTAATTGCCGAATTTTAAATGTTTACCTCCAAATAAAGTAGATTGTATAAAATTATTCGCAGATTCACAATTCCAAGTCATTAGCTTCAGTAAAACTCAAACGCTAATTATACCTAAAAAAACCTGTCTAAATATGTGAAAATGACGTTTCCCGTTGTTTAAAAATATTTCCCAATAAGTTACGTATCCTAGTAGAAAAGTAAGCTACTAAAAGTCAAGCGTAATGTATTCTGGAGTATGAAAACCTTTACAGCTCTACAAGACAGAACGGTATTATTTAGATACGAAATTGAAAGATGTGTCCTCGTCCGGTAATAGAATTGATATGTTTTAGGTAAAATAATAGTTACAGTACAACACAATATGGGAAATGTAAACAGGTTAGCCAATAATAGAAAAGACGTGTTATGGATTAAACCACTTAATACGTAGCATACATTAGACATACAGAGTTAGTTGTTAATAATTCTATATTTCAATACAACTAAGTTCTTGGCATTTTGATCAATGGTCTGTCAATTTTTCCTTATAAAAAAGAATTTTAGTTTTAAGCAGCATCGTATACTCTTCTATATTCAATTTAGATTAGGAAACGGTACAGTTAATGGTAATAGTGCGTTGTCTTTGATTCGCAGCACACATCATACTACCAACTCAATCCGTTAAAGCACTTTACGGTTACGACATAATACCTGTTTCTGCCCTTCCTGAAAATATAATATTGTTTCGGTGTTCTAGAACTATGTGTTGTCCCTATCAATTTTGTGTTGTCAACAGATACACCAGTACCTCTAGCTGAATAATGATATTAGTGCGCTTCGTCTTTTACTCGTCAGGTACAAGCAATCATACGGCGCATTTAATTCTGTTCCTTTTTGGAACTTGTTTATATAAAATAAATTTTGCTAATTATAACTCGTACCATAATATACGAGAGGTTAAACCTTTCAAACTGAATTTCCGTGTACGATATCTCGTAGTTGTTATAATTTCATTCAAGGCAAGCTTATGTTAATGTTTACATCAAATTAACGTCAAAGTTAACATATTTTCCAAGAGTGCACGTTTCCATGATAAGAGATTAGAAAGATCAAAGGTATTTCCACAAATTGGCTGTTCTTCTTTGGTAAGCACGCTGTTAATAAATTCGAAAGGTTTCCTTTGTACTTTATAAATCTGAACGCATGTTCAAAAAGACTGAAGCTGCTTTCGACAAAATTCAATGATATAATGGGCTTTTGTAATATTTTATACTAATGAGAAGCGTTTTGTAAATTTTAACATAATGAACGTGTAGCACATTAAACACGAAGCCGTAAAGATACAAAATTGTAGGACTTAACCAGAATAAAGCCATTTTAATAAAAGTTATTTGAAGAAAATAAGGAAATAAATATTCTAAAGCTGTAATTTCAGTAAATCCTATCTTTTCCGGAGGGATTACTAAAATCAATTTCATTCTCACTTTCTGATCCGTACCTCTAAAATCCTAAATCCACAATCTTATTTGAGTTTTAGTATATATTCAATGCATTTGAATATAGCAAGGAAAACTCTATTATTTAAATAAAGCGATACACACAGAAAAATTTAATACCAAATGCCGCTTTCTAATATCCAGCATTTTGTAAAACGTGTTTGACATTAAACTGCTGTAAGAATGTTAAATGTTACAAAGTACTTTTAAATATCCGTACGTGTAATTAGTAATTGCGCAAATGAATCTCAGCACCGGTTCACTTAGTGTCCTTAATGAGAAGTGATCAAAGGACACCGCGATGACGATTAAACTAATTGGAACACTACCATTTGCTTGGTAAGTAAATGCCATTTCAACAAAATTGTTCTCATGTTTGACAAATGAGGTAAATTAACATAAAACGCTTGCTTTTAGGCAAAGTGTAATACAAAAATGTTTCACTACAAAAAGCTACGGCTTTAAATATAATTTTTATGCTAGAATTAATACTGAAATTTGAATTTATTTGTCAGAATGTGGAACATAGTAGCCTTTTAAGTAAGAGTTCCTATTAGTAGAAGAGAATGCAAAAATGACTTACGTTAATTAGAAACATACAGGGTGCCCACAATCTATCTCCGTATATGGGTAACTTTTTTATTATAGAAGATACAATATTGGTTAAATTAGCAAAGTTGAAGAGAAATTTACGAGTAGTATGATGCTTTTTTGAAAACTCACCTAGATGCTCAACTTTTTAGATATTTGAAAAACTGAAATTTGCCATTTTCTTCAAACGCTAATAACTTTTTAACGGTTTAACCTATAGAGAAAATAAAACTGCTTGTAAGGTAACTTTTACGTAGAATTCAATAGCGTATATGACAATTTTAATTGGAAATGGGTTTTCAAGCTACAAACATAACCTCACTTTTTAAATGGAAACCATAGTTCAATATAACCCAAATGGAAAGGTTTTTCTTTTCTGATTACACTAATGTAAGGGTTGATGTACTTATTTTCAGTAGTTTCTTCATAATAAAGAAAAACGATTTATTTATTTGCGGACATCAAGGAGTCCATGGATACATATTACAAACAAACAAAATGTGTAAAATCAATAATGGAAACACAAGTTTATTGTAACTAAATTTATTATAAACTAAGAAAAATAAAATACTTAAAAATAAACTATCCATACAATACAAATAACTTAATCAAAGGAAACAAAATTAATTAATGCGAATATGCCCACTCCTACATTAACATATGCTCAAAATGACCTCCATTAGCTTGCAAACACATTTCGCACCTTTTAATTAGGTTTTGGTGCACCTTATTTAACGTTTGTGGTTTTATACTTGTAATAGCTGCTGTAATACTATCTTTGAGTTGCTCAATGTTATTGGATTTTTAGCATACACTACATCCTTTACAGTACCCCAAAGAAAAAATCCAGTGGCGATAGTTCTGGTGACCTTGCCGGCCATGGATCAGGACCTGCATTGCCATTCCAATTTGGAAAACTATTATCAAGATATTCAGAAACGGCTTGAGCATTGTGAGCAGGTGCACCGTCATGCTGAAAATAATATAAGTTTTGCAGTAAATGAAGTGGCAAATTATCGAGCATTTCTTGCAATTCGTTTTGTAGAAAATTCAAATAGTGTACACCATTTAAATTATAATTATAGAAGAAAGGCCCAAGTATTTTATTACCAAAATGGCACACCACACATTTATCGAAAATTGATGTTGATCCCGCCTTTCTTCTGTTAAATGGGGATTTTCCTGACTCAGTAGACTGTATTTTTCTGTTAAACATGCCTTTGTTAGTAAATTTTGCTTCGTCGGTAAATATAATAGTGTGACTAAAACCAGGATTATTATTTGTTTCATTAAGAAACCACCTACAAAACTGTTGTCTTCTCTCACAATCCCCATGATACAGTGTATTGCTAACATGGGTTTTGTATGGTTTGTAGCGGTTTTGTTTTAAAATTAGGCGAGCTTTTTCTGTAGAAGTAGCGCACTCAATTGCAGTTTCTCGGTGGACGCTGTTGGCTTAAAATTTATGTAGGCTAACACACGTTCTTCATCATCAGTTTTGAATTTTCTTTTATCAGTACTGGGTTTTGTAAAAGCACCAAACCTTTTAATTTGTTTTCTAATTTAGAAAACAATCGTTTATCTGGCTGCCTTCTTTCCAAATATCTTTCATAATACATATCACCAGCAGCATCACAATTTCTGTTACAGGCACAGTAACAAAAGAGCATGTCATTTTTTTCGTCGTTTGTATACATTCTCTATTATAATCAAATAAATTTAAAAGTCTTCTACACAAAATTTGCAACCCAGAGCAAATAAACACTTTAACTAATAATATCTGACAAATGCCAGTTGTTTTTTGTTTATTTAAAATATGTATCCATGGACTCCTTGATGCCCGCAAATAAATAAATCGTTTTTTCTTTATTATGAAGAAACTACTGAAAATAAGTACATCTACCCTTACATCAGTGTAATCAGAAACCGTTAAAAAGTTATTAGCGTTTGAAGAAAATGGCAAATTTCAGTTTTTTTCAAATATTTAAAAAAGTTGAGCATCTAGGTGAGTTTTCAAAAAAGCATCATACTACTCGTAAATTTCTCTTCAACTTTGCTAATTTAACCAACATTGTATCTTCTATAATAAAAAAGTTACCCATATACGGAGATAGATTGTGGGCACCCTGTATAGCATATTTCCCGGACCAGGAACTATAGCGCGAGATAGGTTTTGGGCCTGTTGCAGCGGCTTTTTAAAAAGGCTTCTTCCAAAAAACACTTCAATCAATTTTACTTAAACAGTAATGGGCACGAAAGGGATTATTGCTTCACAAATAAGATTGGATGTCGACTCTTTCTGATATTGATTTAGAGTTTAGTTTATTAACAATAATTAAATTAGCAAAAAAAACACTTCGATTGGTCATGTATGTAGAATAAAAACAACGCGTGCTCGATTAACGTATGTACATTTACTTCATTTATTAGTTTAATTAGAATAGTACAATAGCCGCGCAAAGCGAGGCATTTTTAAACACTAGAAACAATTACATATTCATTTAGAATAATGGTTGCTCATAGGGAGCATTGCGAATAACATTAATATTGCGCGACCGCTCTTGACCGCATTTTAGACAGTACTCCTCTACCGTGCCAACGAAAAAACGTGTATCTGCAATATTCACGTTTTTACTTTTTATTTATTTCCGTATAATATAAACACGTAAAAGTCGTTACGAATACCTTCCACCATCAAAATCACAGTAGTTTTTAAAATATTACATGTCCAAAAAGCTGTAAGTTCATATAGGAGTACAGAAGTACAATGGAAATAACATGTGTGAACTTCTTACATTAAAATATAAATTGGCATTGCAAAGCAAAAATAATGTACTCTTCACTTACATCTTTCCACCATTGAAAATCTTAAAAAATATTTTCAGCGATAAAAAATACTACAAAGGAAAAAGAATGTATACTACTTATAAAGGTATTTGTGTTGTATGAAGAACACGTTATTATTGATACAAAAAGCTGTATAAATGCTTACGTTTATTATTTCTCTTTCGTTGATAAACAATTCTTGGCATTCTTATAATTACATGCTCATTCGGTTCATTTCCGTCGCATACTACAGTTTTTGTTGTGTTGTGAATTTAGTTATCAACGTGCAGGTAATTATGGAATGCTATCTAGATCCAAAAAAATACTCGGACTAGCACTATCCACCTCCAGGAATGAAGCGAATGTGGACTTATACAAAAAATGCCCTTCGGTACGTAATTTAAAATCATATTTTGATGGAAATGTTGTAATGACCGTTTTTAGCATGAATCAGTGTTCTATAATGAAAAAGAAAACGTTCAGGTGGGCGATATAATAGACCTTAAGGACTACAACGTTGTCGTCAGCCCCTCGAAAAATATTATACTTTTGGAAGATGTTACAAGCGTAATATATTGAATTTGTATTGCCAAAAGCTAACCTAACATATATTACAGTTTACTCCGGGAAGTCCCGCCAGTTTAATCTTAAGAGAAGTAAATGGCTGCAGCTCCAGTGCAGGTTCTGGTACTTTACAGCGTTTGTAACTGAGGTACATATCTTTTTATGCAGTACAGGCGAAATATATAATATGCTTATTATTTATTGTTATATTGATACAACTTAATAATATATTTACAGAATAATTTGGAACAAGCTGAATTGCCTAATGATCCAATTAATTCTTCAAGTACCTGTAGTAGTAATAATGAAAATATTCATTTTAATGAGGTTTTGGTAATTGGTTGCCAGGATGTTGAAGAAGAACAACAAGGTGATATTATTAAAAACTTTGAGAGCGACCAAGATTCTGATTTAAACTGTAATGTCTTACACGCCACGCCGTGGTTATATTTACAAAGTTTGATAAATACAACCCCGGAAGCGAGGTTTAATAGACACTATCCACAGTTGGCAGCACTAATTCTTATACAGATTTGGGCGCGGTCAACTACTAGTGATGTAATCAATATTACGCAATACAACGTAAATTTACTCAATTTTTAACACAAAGGATAAAGCACCCAAATTAGTAAAGGATTACTTACATCAGAAATCCTCCTTTCGCCCGAAATAGCGCTCGGGTAGGCCTCTAACCAAGTCCAGTCGGGGCTCCTTCCGGAGGAATTAGAGATGATACGTCGACGCTCTCAAATGCGTACGAATCAGCTCCGGCTAGCTAAGGTAGACATCAGGCCTTCATCCACAGGCGTGAAGATCGGTATGCCTAGGTGGCGGCAGATTCTTACCTATGTAGGGATTGGGCGGGAGAATAAGGTATGAGGGTAGATAAACAAAGATAATTAGATAGGGAACTACATAGGTAAACCTAACGATACGTTACCAGAAAAGAAAACGAGCACTCAACTCGACGATACCCGGTAAAAAGCCACGTTATCGAGAGGAACCGCGAAACTTTTTCACCCTTTGTCTAGTATTGCTCTACCCCTCTAGGGATAAGCACACTGCGCAAGCTCACTACTCTGACGTACGGAAGTACCGCCTAGTCCATTTAAAATTCCCGCGCATTTGAATTTATGCCGCGAAACTTCCATACATAAAAACTTAACCTAAAACACTGTTTAAGTGCAATGGCACGTAACAAATGGTAGAAAGTCTAAAACATTGAAAAGGCGCAAACTCTCAGTTCAAATGGCACATAATAAACTAAAACATCCGATATTGCCTGCGTGCAATTGCAAACTCAAATGTTTTAATAAAATACTTGAAAATACGCGAATAAATTTGCATGACGACTTTTGGAACATTGATAGACACCAACAACGGATATGGCTTGCGCAAAACGTAAATGAAGTGCCAGTTAAAAGAAAACTTAATAAAGAGAGTCGGAGATTAAAGACTAGAATATTTGTATTCCCAACGGAATATAACGCGGATAAACTCAAAGTTTGCCAAAAAATGTTTCTCAACACTCTTGGCTATAAAAATGAATCAGTTATTAAAAATATGTTAAAAGCAACAGTAAACGAAGATGGAACAAAACGTTTGATACCACATAAGGATCGCACAGGAACAAGCACTTCTGTCAATAAGAAAGACAGGGGATGTATAGTTGAACACATAAATTTATTCAAACCCCAACATTCGCATTATAAAAGAGCTCACACGCCAAATAAACGCTTCTTGCCAGAAGACCTAAATATAAAAATAATGCACGGGGACTTTAACGAAAAATACCCTGACAAAGCAGTATCTTATGAAATTTATCGCTCAACTCTTGCCTTGGAAAATATCGGTTTTAATTCAATTGACGTAGACAAATGTGGCGAATGTATAAGACTGGACTTTGAAGGAAAATTGGATGAAAAAAAAATACACTTAAAAACCGCAAAAATTGCTAGAAATTTATATAATAATGATTCCGAAACAATGAGCGACACAACTGCTGTTTATGCTGCTGATCTGCAAAAACTATCTCTCTTACCTAGAATGCCCGACATAAAAGATTCATTTTTTTGTAATAGACTCGTAGTATATAATGAAACATTTGTGAGCATGACCAAGCATAAACGATTGTCTCATTACTGCATTGTATGGCATGAGGCTATTTGCAAGAGGAATTGTGAACAAGTAACATCGGCGTACATAAAATTTCTTCAAAAATTGAGGGATGAAAAGGAAGTAATTCTCCGGTTAGATAAGTGTAGCGGCCAGAACAAAAACTGTGTTTTATATTCTACACTAATTACGTACATAAATTCTGATCTGTGCGCCACAGAAAATATAACTTTGAAGTATTTGGTAGCAGGTCACACGTATATGGCAGCAGATGGAATCCACGGCAGAATTGAACAAAATATGAGAAGAACAAAGAATATATATGATATGAATGATTTCTGTAACGGATGTGAAAAATCCTCAACAAAAATGAAAGTAGTTCAGTTAGAACCTAAGGATGTAATGGACCAACTTCCAAATAATATCAAGTCACGACAGGCGAAAGGAAATACCATTCCGCTATTTTCAAATATAATAATGGCAAAGTTTACACGCGGTTCCTACGATTTTGAATATAGGTCAGACTATGAACAACCATATTTTATAACAACTGTCAATATATTGAAGAAAAAACAAATTAAGTCTTCCAAATGGCATGTGCGGACCTGTCGGAATATCAACTGACAAAAAAGATCAAATAATTAGGCAACTAGTAAACAAAATGCCAGTCAATAGAAGACACTTTTGGCACAACTTAGCTACATCAAATAACTAATAAGTATGTTTTCTATATATTTAAAAATTAATACGTGTGATTTTATTGTAGTAAGTTGTATTACATTATTTCAGGTTTCAATGATTATGTTGACATTTTTATTTGTTTATTTTTCATGGAATTGTTTATATTTTGAATATTGTCAGCAAATCAGACTTTATATTAAAAAAGATTTCTCAATATTTTTTTTATTTCCATATTAGAATTCCTTTATTACTTTAGCATTAACGTCTCTTTGCTCCTACTTTTTAAATAACGTTTTAATGTTTGTATCAGACTATACAGTACTATTTCATAATACTACATTAAATTATACACGCAAAATGTATTACATTTAACAATGTATAACAATATACATCTCATCATCTTTGTAATTTAGTGGAGCACATTTTCCATAAAAGCATATGCAGTTACATTCCTTTGTAAAACAGTGAAACATAAAAAGTTTATACTGAGGAGAAACTTATAAATAGCAAAAAACTATATTAAATCAGTAGATATCGATAAATTATATCAATATATTGAAAGAGAATGATAGTTGTTACTTGAAAACACGGGCTGCAGTATTTGTAGTATTTTTAGTTGTATTAGATATAAGTTGGACGTTATACAGTATAACGTCTTGTGTGGAATTCCAAACGATACCTAAAGTTTTGGCATTCACACGTTCGTCCAAAGGAATATTGTAAAGTTCAGTATTCCCTGAGTAGACTAGGTTTTCTGTAGAATTAGATAAAAATTTTCTTATAGGAAAACCAACACTAGCTAAAACAGTAGTGAAGTCTGTATGCAAGGATAGCATTTCCACTACAGTATTAACGCCAGTAATTAGATCATCCATATAGAAATCAGATCTTAGGATAGCTGAAACCTTAGGATGAGTTTTACTACAGAGATCAGAGAGATGAAGTAGGCACTTTGTAGCTAGGTAACTAGCACTAGCCGTGCCATAGGTCACGGTATTAAGTTCGTACGTTTCTAGATTTAAAGTAGGATCATCAGGCCAAAGTATGCGTTGAAACTTACGCTCAGCAGGTTGCACTAGTACCTGGCGATACATTTTCTCGATGTCACCAGTTAACGCAATTTTATGTTGACGGAAACGTATAAGTATAGAAAATAGGTCATTTTGAATAACAGGACCAACAACTTGTGTATCGTTAATAGATACATTAGAATGTGTAGGTGCACTATCATCAAAAACTACTCTTAGTTTTGTAGTTAACGAGTCGGACTTAAAGACAGCATGGTGTGGTAAGTAGTATGGAGGTATGTTAGAAACATTTAGTTCGGCATCTAGAGCCTTTAGCGGCGTTTGATTTGTCGGTTCAGTATTAGTTGAAATCTTAGACATATGATCCAACGAAATATATTCATGAATAAATTTGAATATTCAATTTTAAGTTTAGGGTTCAAAAGAAATTTCTTTTCTAAGTTGAAAAATCTTTTCTTTGCTAATTCCAAAGAATAACCTAGTTTATCTAACTTCGAGTTAAAAGGTATAGAAACCACAAAACGTCCAGTATTGTTTTGAGTGATTGTTTCCGAAAAATGATTTTCACAAAACCGCTCTTCGGGGGATAGTTTAGAAAGTTCGCTAAGAGGTTCTATGCCCTCCAACTGCCAAAATTTTTCTACAGAATCGTGTAAGCTCTTAATAGTAGGTCTTGCACCATTAATAGTCAAATGTGTGCAAGCTAAATTATTAGTGTGTGGCGGGGCTGGACAATTTCCAGAGATCACCCAACCAAGCAACGTTTTTTGCAGAGTAGGTTTACCCTTACCTAGTGAAATTTGTCCTACACATAATAGGGAATAAAAATCACTAGCTCCAATTAGAATCTCTATAGGAAGAGATTTATTAAAGTTAGCGTCGGCAAGCTTGATCCCGTTAGGAATTTCCAGCTGCGACTTATCGAAAGCTACCAGAGGTAGGTTTTCGGCAATTTTGGGAATGGTTAAACACTCCAAGTTTACAGTGTAACCACAAGTTGTCAGTTGCAAGTTAACTACAGAATTAGAGACAGAAGAATTTGAATTAAGACCAATAATTTTGTTGTTAGTGATATTTAATTTTAAGCCCAGTTTTTTAGCAAACTCATTTGTAATGAAATTAGCATGTGAAGCGGAATCCAAAATAGCTCTGGCTGGTTGCCATTTATCTTGAACATTTTTTACTTTAACAGAGGCAGTAGCTAGCAGTACTTGCTGCATGCTAGCAGCAAAACTAGAAAGTGTAGTACTAGTATTTAGTACAGTTTCAGTGGAAGAATTTTTGGAATTTCTCCTATGTTCAGTGGGAGAAGCACGAGTATTAGCTTCCAAATGCAAGAACGTGCTGTGTCGTTTATTACACCGCTTGCAACTAGATTTGGATCTGCAAGTTATTTGTTTTGAATGACGAAGGCAGTTTTTACACAAGTCAGTATTTGAAACCTTGTTGAAACGTTGTTTTGTAGTTAGCTTTAGAAAGTCAGGACATTGAGTGATAAAGTGGTTTAGTTTGCACATAGGACATGCATTATCGCTTTCACTAGTAGTAATAAATGTCTGTTTATAGTTAGTTTTAACTTTATGTTGTTGATTTTTAGAAAAACTCTGACTAGTACAGGTTTGTTTATCGTGCTCAATCTCCTCTAGTAATTGGCAACGATTTTTAGGAAGTCGTCTATTTCATTTAGACTCAGTATAGCGTTTCGCTTGTATTTTGATAATTCAGTTCTAGAACCATCATCTAGTTTAGTCATTAAAATGTGCGACACAAACATTCCAGTCTCGTCGATAGATGTGTCTAGTTTCCGTAACGCTCTGATGTGTTTTAATAACGTATCATACAAATAACGGAATTCGGAGCCATTAGATTTTAGAATAGGTTTAAGGTCGAAAATAGCCTTTATGTGATTTTGTATTATCAATTTAGGATTATTAAATCTTTTCTGAAGTAAATTGAATGCATATGGTAATTCTCACCCGAAGGAGCAATATTTGCGATTAGTTCGCTTGCAGGACCTTTTAGACTATCTTTTAGGTGCAGAAAGCGTTCTACGTCGCTTAGATTAGGATTATTATGAACGAGTACCATAAAAATTTCTAGGTATGGTAACGTATTTTTTTTCTTGTTACGCTTCGTTCTTTAATATAAAATAAATCAGCAATAATATAAAATATATAATTTATAAATTTCCGTTCAGTAAAAAATAAATACATAAAATTAATAATAGCATATAGACTCCTTTACCTTTATGGTCTAAGATTCGTTACTAAGCTTCGTCGAGTTGTCAATTTGTTCACTTCTTTATCAGCGTTCGAACGGGTAAGCTGCTCTGCAGGATAGTGACGTCAAGATGGTCGTGTCTAAACACGTGGCCTGTAACACAGTCCTAAAAAAGATGGATAATCGATTGAATCTTCGTGTCTAGAGGTTGAACCTCGCAGTTGTAGCGTGAGGATGTTGTTGTATAAGTTCCACTTAGAGCGGTTCAGTTGATCCCTGCAGGCCTAAGGAGATGGAAGCTCCCCTTTCATCATTAATACAGTTGGTATAAAATTATTTAAATAATTTTTTTAACATTTTCCCTATAGTGCAATATCGGATATGATAAAATTTTATACAATATGGTATATGGTAATTTCATGTTATGCAGTTTCATATAATTCAACATCATAAATAAATAATATCGAATAAGCAAATCTTGGATCTAGAAAATTTGTTGGAGTACTAAATTTAATATTATTTAAAATCAAGCAGAAGTTAGTTTCGTTAAATAATGGTTGTATTCAGAAGAGCTTTGGTAATTCCAGTAATAATTTTGTAAGTATTCACATGGTTCCTGTTTGTGCGTCGCAGATAATCGATGGTTATGGAAATTTCCGACAGCTTAGGTCAAAGTCCTATTTTTTTCGTTCAGCGCAGTATTACTACATGTGAGTGTTCCTTAGAATTTAATCACTTTGAATATTAATTAAGTTGCAATAAGAAAATAGTACATTGAAATTTTGTAACGTAAAAAGCGTTTAAGGAAAGAAAGAATTAAATAACAAATCTATTGTTTGTCAGAATGTTTGCACATGCACACAAAGTTTACATTTAAAAAGTTGTGAATGACATTTTATGTCAGATATAAAAAACATAGATTTAGTTGTCCTATTTAGACCTCACATGTCATCTTACGTTAATTTAAAATATGTTTAAATATTTTGAGGTTATGAACTTTGATTTTTAGTCAACATGTGGAATTCGCGTAGTAACTGTTAAGTAAAAGTAACTTTAGGTAAATACATGCTAGTTTATCAGCACTTAGGTACTTAAATTTCATTGTGAAGGTCGAAGAAGTACTTCTATGGCTTGAAGAAAATATGTAATATGAATAATTGAAAATTGAAATCCGTACATTTAAATTTTTTAGAAAGATCCATTCAGAGATCTTTATATTATTGAATACAATTCTTTATTAGTATATTTCCGTTCCATAAAAATTATTAATTGAAAATATTACAGAAATACGAATTGAAAATATTATAGTAACATGAATCCAGAAATTTATTCAAATAGAATCTATTTTGTTTTTGCATGACTTTTTATTATTTAAAATTCAAGTAAAAATTACAA
This sequence comes from Platerodrilus igneus, assembly GCA_036346225.1. Classification (NCBI taxonomy): domain Eukaryota; kingdom Metazoa; phylum Arthropoda; class Insecta; order Coleoptera; family Lycidae; genus Platerodrilus; species Platerodrilus igneus. The sequence goes on along the minus strand of JARFIW010001325.1, from coordinate 9,143,638 downwards.
GTTATCCCTGATCAGAAATTGTGTGTAATGAAAGCAAATTCCCTGGGTGTATATTTTAGAAACTTAAATTCTATTATTTCATTTTTGGCAAATATTTTTGAGGACACAAATGGTGTCCACGTTGTACCTTTGTTTGTTCACAGGTCAAGCCGAGACATCTGGTGTTTGAAGTTTTGGTAAGTGTGTTTAAAAGAGTGAAATTCAGGTTTTATGGCTATGTTAGTGGTGTTGACATAAGGATTCCGCATTCCCCTCAAACAAGCACAGTTAAATTTTGGTGGTTATTGTATTGAAAAATACGGTGGCGCTCATTAAATATATTTTTGGTCTTTTGACAACCCATGACCCAAGCTCATGATCTACCCAGAGCTAACACTCGACTAGCCGTTTATGTCTTAAGAGTTTTTCTTTTTCTCGAGCCATTTTCCATCCAACTTTACCTTGGGCTTGCATTAATAATAAGAAATTCTCGACCTTGTGATATCAGGTTAGGGTTTAGAAAATTTAATGGTGTAATTTATTAGCTGATAGTCACGAGGATAAATAAATTCAATAAAAAAACAAGTTAGAAAAATTTTTTTATTACAGTATGATGGAAACTCGGTGAAAGTTCCAGAAAAATTAGGGATACTTAATTTGGGTAATTTAGCATTTATTTGTTTGGTAGATGTAGTACTACCTGGGCTCACTGCAGAGCTTAATGACTCCGAGGAGCTTGCTTTAGATAGCTTAGAAGTATTTTTTAAGAAGCTAGTTGCTTTACTTATAAGATCAATAGATTTATCAAAATAGTTATCTTCAGAGATTATTTCTTCTGATGTAACTGAATTTGCAGTCAGCTCAATAGATACTTCTCTATATTTTGCTGCGGCTGGTTTAATAATATCCAACCGTAAGTTCAAATTAGTAATAATAGTTTGGGTATTTGGTACACTAGTAATTGTAGCAAGAAACCGCTCAAAGTTTTCTAGTTCGTTAATTAGCGATTTGGCTGTAGCCGACGCAATCATAGCTTGATATTGTTTAGGCATTGTCTAGATTAATATGCCAAAAAATAATTAAAAATTTTAGGAATGCAGTAGAAAGCTCAAACGCAATAAATATATTTAATAAATATAATATTATGCTTAGTACACGTATTAACCACTTACAACTTCAACATAATGAAAGTTGCAACCCTTTAGTAATTATTGATCAGTATTGTTTGCTTAGATACGCAAACATCACCAACAAGCATTAATTTAAATAATGGTAGTTTAAATTTTATGTATGAAAACGACTAGCACTCACTCAAATTTCAAACTGTGGTACTTGAATAAATTGAAAGCTTTTTTAGTAAAGCTAAGTCAAACTCAAGGTAGATAATAATGTTAATTTTATATAAAGGGGTGAGGAGTCGCTTATCATTTAAAGGTAGAAGGATGTAACTGACCTTAAGCTGGAAGCGTAGCATAAAGCTGTTTATCCTTGAAACATTGACGGGCTGTTACAACCATTAGTAAAATGCAATGCGCAATACTTTTAGTTAGGGTGCATATAACGATAGTGTTTTTTGCAGTCGAACACACTTCACGCGTTTATAGAACACGTTGGAATTAATGTTTGAAATAATAATTATCCATTATTTAGCACTGATAGAATCCGGCTCGAAGGACCATGGGCAAGAAAGGGTTTATTGCTTCACAAATAGGATTGAAAGTCGACTCTTTCTGATATTGATTTAGAGTTTAGTTTATTAACAATAATTAGCTTAGCAAAAGAAAACACTTCAATTGGACATGTATGTAGAATAAAAACAACGCGTGCTCGATTAACGTATATACATTTACTTTATTTATTAGTTTAATTAGAATAGTACAATAGCCACGCAAAGCGAGGCATTTTTAAACACTAGAAACAATTACATTGTAACAAATACGATTTTCTGCTTTTTTAAAAATACACTTTGTTCCATGCATCTATTCAATAAATATTAAATTGCTATAGAAATAATCTATTACGAATTTATACATAGGGCCCCATCTACATATAAATAGCCAAAGTAAAATTCTAGAACTCTTTTATTTGTATGTATCTTGATACAATATCCCCTTTCCTGCGCGTAGATAAGATAAGCAACGTAGCCTCGTGGTCAAGCTCCATTTTGATATCAGCATGTAATCCGAATACAAGTGTTAACGTGGTCCTGCAAGTTTTTTGATAAAACATGCCGTCCTAGAGGAAAGTAAGGTGGAGTCAACAGATACCATGGATTCATTTTTCGTTGTAGCATCGACCTAATATAGTCATAAATACATTTCTACGGTAGGTAGATAATTCTCAAACTTACCTTTAAATTCATTTTCCCGTTTTTTTTCACTGCAGATCTTGAAGTTTTAAAGTCTTTGAGTTTTAAAGTCTTGAAGTTTTGAAGTCGTGAAGTTTTAAAGTCTTGAAGTTTTAAAGTCTTAAAGTTATAAAGTCTTAAAGCTCTAAAGTCTTAAAGTTGTATAGTTTCGGGGTTTGAAAAGTTGCAAGTTATCAAGTATGAAGTTATGAAGTTTGTTTTACAGTTTCAACGTTTTAAGTATTAAAGTAATAACAATTATGGATTATATTAAACAACTGTTAACCGTATGGAAATTGGTTGATTTTTAGTTGCAGTTTCAATTGTTGCTAGGCAAGAGAGTGGAAATTTCCACATATGATTGGTTATGATTGAGGTCAAGCTCGGACACCTGCGTCAGCTGCGCGCAACCACATTTGTAAGTACGTAAATGTATGAAAAAATTCGGTTGCCAAGCAGAAATTCAGCGGTGAGTCATCCTCCATTTTATAACTGTATTCATTTCAAGGAACAATCATTTGGGATGTACAAATAATTTTTAAAGATTTCATAAATGTTTATTTAAAGTGATATTCGAAATTTTTGTGAAAGTTTTATGGTCATTTAAATTGACACAATTAATATTTAGTTCAAAATTTAATATTTGAATAATGCATAAACGTCCCTATTATTTTCAAGGTATTTCTATAAAATAATTTTGAAGTTACAAGGTTATATTAAAATGTTTGCATAACTAAACATGTGATATGATAAGAATTGTTTGCCAAATTATGGTGTATAATATATTTTGACAGTACACCCGAAGTACAGCTTAATACCGACAATAAGTATTCTTTGACCTTTGATTCCATTTAATATATCTGTTAAAAATATAGTTCTTTAATCTACAGAAATAACTTTTGAACATTTAACTTGATTCTTGTAAACTGAACAGGATCCTATTCAAGTATCATGATTTAATTGTAACATAAAAATGAAAATCATATATTTCTTATAAAGAATTAATGTAATTTATTCAACAAAAAATTTCGCATGAATATTCAGAGATTAATGTTAAATTGTAATAAAGAAACTATTTTGAAGGTCTCCGTACAGATAACTTTATACAAACAATGTATATATATATATTTTTAAATTAATAGAAAAAATAATAAGTTGTTATAAGGCTTTCTTTCTTTGAAGTCAGCAGTAATTGTCCTATAGAAGCAAACAATCACAAATATGAAATTTTGGTATTAAAGAAAGATATTATTGGTGTTGAATTTAAAAGTTTTTTTTTTGAAGCATAATTTTGACTAGTTGATCTATTTATAATCTATTTTTTGGTGATAAAGTGACTAGGCTCTAATGTAGCTCTAGGTTGAAATTGTTTAGATGTGGTTAAATTTTCAGATAGTACAAGATCGTCGTTCCCATCCTAGATAGCAGAGTCAAAAGTAAGTCTTTTTTTTATATGTTGCTCGTCATAAGTTTTTTTGTCTCCGAAGATTTCCGTATCTGATCTTCGGATAGATTCTTATTATAACATTCATTAAGATACGGTGGCGTCCAATAAAATTTCTTTGTTTACCGTATACCATCCTACGACCCTAGCTCATAGCTCTGCCCTAAGTTGAAGAAGCTTAGCTGGCTGGAAGATCTCTTTAGAGGGACCTTTTTCTCTCAAAGCCATTTAACATCCTTTTTACTCTGGGCTTAAACGTCAAACAGGAACCCCTTGTAATCTATTGAGGCTCTGCCGCCTATAAGGTAGAGTAAACATACTATTTACTTTTGAGAAATTTAGTATGCTACAACATATTCATTTAGAATAATGGTTGCTCATAGGGAGCATTGCGAATAACATTAATATTGCGCGACCGCTCTTGACCGCATTTTATACAGTACTGTTCACCTCAACGAACGACGTTACCCCTATGCGGGCTATTCCATAAAGTGGGGTGTTGGGATATTCCTAGATTCTAACCGCTTGAACGGTTTAACCCAGGTGAAGATAGATTTATAAATTCTCAGAAGCCACATAAAACCCTAACAAGTAATTACAATGTGACTTTGATAACAGGTTCGTTATATTCAGTAACGTATTGAAATCAATATTTAAATTAACTAAAATAAGGGTGAGTAGTTGAAGAACCAACAATGTTAAAGTTGTGAAGTTCGAGACTGACTTACCCTCCTGGTGTTTTCTGGGTATTTATGCTATCCCTGCTCTTACATCACTTTGTGGGAAGTGCAGATATCATGTCTGCTATTTCTTGATACAATACAAAGTATTATATTTTAATAATCTTAATTCTAACAATTGCTATCTTATTGTCTACCGTGACCTGTACCTGCAGTGTCATATTATGTATGGAATACAATGTAACTGTTTCCGTTCTCATGTCTGGTTTGTGAACTTTCATTAACCTTTTTATTATGTCCTTCAATTATACAATGTAACAATAATTTTTAAAATTAAATAGTCCCATTTGATTATTCCTATATACTAATTTGGGGGATATGTAACTCCTCTCGACGTCGATGAAAATTAAGAGTTTTACTTTATTTTTAAAACTCATTGTTCCTAAGGGGTATTTTACGATTTCTTTATTTACCTTTGTTGCTTTTTTCTTATGACTAAAACTTGTTTTTTGCTTCTATATCTAAGAGACACTTTGTACAATAAGTACATAGTTAATAAAATTATTACAATAATCAATAAAATTGTCCAAACACTAATATTATCGTAGTGTAGCTTTGGCATTATCACTTAATTTAGATGTTCTTTATAACTGTCCATTAATTTTACGGCTTGGTTGAAGTCGTCTAGGCTAGGTGTTCTAGTTGCATTGGTGTCTTGAGGATCTTGTCTTTTCGGTTTGTATAATCTTGAACTGTAGTTCGGGTAATGTTTGCAAATATTTTCGTTATTGCTGTGTTTTGGTATACTCGAATAATTTCGTTTTAATTTTAAATAGCAATATTCTTTTATTGTGATTATCTTGCTCCAATTAAAGCTAGACTGTTTTCGTCTTGGTTGCATTGGGCGGTTGCTATTATTTCTTGTGGAAATACAGCAATCCATTTGTTGTCCGTGACTTTTGAATTTTCATGTTTGTAATTTGTACTAGTTTTGACTGGCAATTTTCGTAGTGATTAGAGAACCTTAATAGTTGCACTTCGCAAGGGCTAACCGTTTGAATAGCTGTCGTCGTTAATGATTGACATAAATATTGGCTAGATGCCACTTCTTTGCACTTTTTGTTTGTGAAGTCATACCTCAGTTCATTTGGGGAAAGGAACTTGGTTTTAGGAATAATAACTTGATACTGGCTAGCAACTTTCACGAGGAAAACAAATTAATGATAATAATTATAAGGGTTAATTTCTACTATGGGGATTTCTATTAAAAACGTAAGTTCATGATTCTTTACATAACCTTGGACAATGGCTATTTGAGATTTAAATATAAAGTATCGTTGAGGTTCATAGTTACATCAAAGGGCAGTTTACTGTTTGTTATGAATGATTTAATTCCTAATAATTCATTTAATAAATCAATTGGTTTTATAATACAGTATTGCCCGAAATAAACAGTACTGAAATTGTAATTAGTTATTGTATATTGTATAAAATACATATTTAATATGACACTTTATTATATGTTCTAAATGTCACCTCCTCGTTCGAGACAGACTTCATAACGATGTTCTAAGTTTCTGGTCATGTTATTGAATAAGGGTTGTCTCAGGGCTGCGAAGAAGACTCTAACGGCATCCTTTAATTCATCGATGGTTTGTGGTGCCCGTTTGAAAACGGCATTTTAGCCATGCCCAAATGTATGCGTCTGGAGGTGTGAGGTCTGGAGAATGTGAAGGATAAGAAGTCAGTAAATCGTGATATGAATTTGCTTGGAAAATGTTCTTGAAGAAATTGACGAATTGCGGCAACAGTATGGCAAGTTGCCCGTCCTGCTGAAAAAATTGGTTTCGAAATGCCAAGTTACGTGCACGACAGAATTGACGTAGATCAGGGATAAATCGTGTTAAAATTTGTCTGTACCTCTGTTGATTAAGTGTGACTTGCCTACCATTCTCTTCGATAAAGTACGGACCAATGATTCCGTGTCCGGAAACAGCACACCAGACACTCACTTTTCACTATGTAAAGGAACCTCTTGAACCTCATCGGGTCTGGCAAAGCCCAGAAATCGATTTGTGCGACGATTCACATAGCCTGACAAGTGAAAATGTGCTTCGTCTGAAAACCAAACATTTTTAAAAATTCAGGATTTTCATACTGTAACGCGAGAATTCTGGCGCAATATTCACTCTACTGCAATAATCCGAGGATGTAGTTGTTGATGTACCTGAATCACATACGAAAATGTACCCAGCTCCTTCAGGATTCTTTGAAAGGAAGTTCTTTTTAAATCAAGTTGTAACGCTGTCCTTGCCTGGCTGACTTTCGGATTTTCTAAGATTTGCTCAAAAACACGTTCATGGTTATTGTTGTTAACTGTCCTGGGACGCCCCGAGTTTCCTTTTCGTTGGCACAATACACTACCTGTATTTCTAAACTTTTCAATAACCTTCAAAATTACAGCATTACTTGGAGAACGTTTATTAAACCTTTGTGTGAATTGATCAGACACGTATATCAAACTTGCACCATTATGTCGGCCGATTCCGTATGAACGAAAATAATGCTCTACCAGAAACACTTTCTCCTCTGTACTTAACACCATTTTAACAATTAGGCCCTACTAATTACTTGTTTGAGGTTTACTTGACAGGTCTATACTAGCTAACTTGGGTGTGCAGCGCAGTAAACACCGCCAACTTGGTTTCAGTACTGTTTATTTCGGGCATACAGTATTGCCCGAAAAACAACTGAAACTGGTTGCTGTTTATCGCTGCTGTCACACTCAAGTTAGCGAGGACCGTCAAGTAAACCTCAAACAAGTAATTAGTAGGGCCTAATTGTTAAAATGGTGTTAAGTACAGAGGAGAAAGTGTTTCTGGTAGAGCATTATTTTCGTTCATACGGAATCGCGACATAATGGTGCAAGTTTGCTATACGTGTCTGATCAATTCACACAAACGTTTAATAAACGTTCTCCAAGTAATGCTGTAATTTTGAAGGTTATTGAAAAGTTTAGAAATACAGGTAGTGTATTGTGCCAACGAAAAGGAAACTCGGGCGTCCAGGACAGTTAACAACAACAATCACCATGAACGTGTTTTGAGCAAATCTAGAAAACTGAAAGTCAGGCAAGGACAGCGTTACAACTTGATTTAAAAAGAACTTCCTTTCAAAGAATCCTGAAGGAGCTGGGACATTGTATGTGATTCAGGTACATCAACAACTACATCCTCGGGATTATCGCAGAGTGGAATATTGCGCCAGAATTCTCGCGTTACAATATGAAAACCTGAATTTTTGAAAATGTTTGGTTTTCAGACGAAGCACATTTTCACTTGTCAGGCTATGTGTTTCGTCGCACAAATCGATTTCTGGGCTTTGCCAGACCCGATGAGGTTCAAGAGGTTCCTTTACATAGTGAAAAAGTGAGTGTCTGGTGCTGTTTCCGGACACGGAATCATTGGTCCGTACTTATCGAAGAGAATGGTAGGCAAGTCACACTTAATCAACAGAGGTACAGACAAATTTTAACACGATTTATCCCTGATCTACGTCAATTCTGTCGCACGTAATTGGCATTCGAAACCAATTTTTTCAGCAGGACGGGCACTTGCCATGCTGCCGCAATTCGTCAATTCTTCAAGAACATTTTCCAAGCAAATTCATATCACGATTTACTGACTTCCCTTATCCTTCACATTCTCCAGACCTCACACCTCCAGACGCATACATTTGGGGCATGTAAAATGCCGTTTTCAAACGGGCACCACAAACCATCGATGAATTAAAGGATGCCGTTAGAGTTCTTCCAGCCCTGAGACAACCCTTATTCAATAACATGACCAGAAACTTAGAACATCGTTATGAAGTCTGTCTCGAACGAGGAGGTAATTTAGAACATATAATAAAGTGTCAATAATATGTATTTTTAAATATACAAAACAATTACAATTTCAGTACTGTTTATTTCGGCAATACTGTATTTGCTTGGTTGGTTTCGGTTTTGATTAAACCTTGAGGTAAATACGGGTTTTGTAAAATTTGAATTAAATGTTGGTCTTGAAAATTGTCTAAATTGGCTGTTGAAATTTGTTTTATTAAAGTTTGTATTGTTAATTCGAGATTAATTCGTTGGTGCGTTAAGGGATGTAAATTTTGGTCGTGTTTGTAATTGTCTTGCGGCTTGTATTGCTTTCATCGGTGGGTAATTTTTATTTTTATTTCGGTAATACATAACGTTTTCCTCCCCTACTATCATGTTCATTGCTTCCTCTAAATTTTGGGGATGTTGAAATCTTATTTTGTCCGATAACCGTTCAGGTAATGCATTGATGTATGTGTGTAAAGCCATTTCGTCGTACACCTTCGTCTTTAATAAACTTATGTTTTGGTCGGGTTCTACGATTTTCAGTTTGGTCAAGATTAAGCTTCTCACATCTTGGCATCTCATACCAAATTGGTAGGGTGATTGATTGGGTTCCATTCGGAGGTTTATTAAGTTTCTCACCAGACATTTGATATTTCTGTGGTCGCTGAAATACGCTATCAATAACCGTTTGTAGTCCTCCCACTATTCGAGGTCATCGCAACTTACAATTAGTGTTAATGTTCTGCCAGTTAGTATGCTGAGAATCAAGCGTAGAAGCATAACGTTGCGGTCAATGTCGCCCCCTTTATAAAAAGATTTTAAAAATATGTTACAAGCAGTGATAAAGATACCTAATTTTGCTTGGTTTCCGTCATATACTGGGATTGAATCGAGATATAATCTCATGTTTTCCATGTTCATTGTTTTTATATAAACTAATTCTATAATTATTTTTCAGTCGAGTTTGTATTGTATTAAGATTGTATTAAAGTTGGTATTCAGTTATTTAAAAAATCACTCATCTTTTACGTATATTTTGTATGTAATTACCAAGTGCTATAATTACATTAAAGAATTCTGCTGGGTAATTATTTCGTCAACCACTGTTGCGTTAAGTGTATAATTATAACTTTTGTAGAGATTGCAAAGTTATGCAAATTGATTTTAAGGTTTTTTCTGAATAGTTTTATTTCAGTAATAGTTTCCTGCAATAAATTGTACAAAAACTGCGTTATAATACACGCTTTTGTTTCAGACTTGTGCAGAGTAAATCGTTTTAATAATAAAATTGCTGTAATAAATTGTACATAGACTTGTGCATTTATACACCTTTGTTATAATTAATTTTCAGACATTGCTGATTCAATTCTTTCATTAATAAGTTGAGATAAAATGTAATAATAAATTGTACAAAAAAATGCGTATATAAATTTTTTCGTTGCTTACTAACTAATATCATTAATTGAAAATGGTTAGGATAAATAAACTTACAGAATCTTCATTGCCAGCTCCATCAGTTTTCTTTCCTTGGGCTTGGTTGATTTCGTACTTTGTCCATATTTTTGTTTATTCTTCCAGATGAAGAATAAAGATTCAAGACCTATCAACGCAGTTAGATTCGTGGTAACGGTTGAACAAATACCGTCAGTACATTATTTATTACAAATACAGACACTTTCATGTTTCTTTGTGTATTTTCAGTAAAAATATAGAACACATGTATTATTTCAGATAGTCGTTCTTCAATGTATGTTAGGTGATAAATTGACGTTAATTACTTAGATTAATTTACTCGACAAAGGCAAAGTGACGTATCCGCAAATAGTGCAGCAGTTAGTTTTCAGTGGTCAAGGGTGAGTTCTAGAAAAGCAAATACAAGTCTTTTTAGGAGTACATAAATTGTACCACTCACTAAATACTCTTACACCTATGTGGAAAGATCTTTGAACTCTCTATCTAATAAAACCTTTGAGCACCAGCTCACCTGGATAATAGCTGCCCGGATGACGCGTGCTCCGATAGACAGTTTTAACGGTTCTTGCTACAACATAGGTTAATGAAGTTTTGTGTACACGTTTTTCACCTTCTACTAATTTACAATAAACACAAATAATAAGAGCACACTAAGTATTGCTCTCCTATATTAGCTATCATAAGTATCACAGTTAACAAACACAAAAACAAACTAAACTCTATCCCTAATTGGCCAAATATGCATATATCTAAAAAACAACCTGAATTTGTCAATTATAGCCCTCCAACGATGCTGGTGCTTTCCCATATAAGACTTTCCGTATTTATAATGCGCTATAAATCAACATGCACTAACTTAAAAAGTCCTCTTAATAATAAATTTTATTCATTCGTATTAATACCAGCAATCGCAATCCACGTAAATGTAACAAATGGAAAGCAAAACTTTATTAACTTATTGGTTTTATTGGTCCTATTACAAGGCTCAGAATGACCATTTTAAGGCAGAATTTTTTTGGTGGTAGGTAATCCAATACTCCAACTTAACGTTAAATGAAATCTTCCAACACAAATGCATTTTTATCAATATTTAACCCGTTTAATTTAAGCAAGGACCGCTACACCTGCAATCATGTCCCCAATGCTCCACCCGAAGGTACTGCATTGGGTTTAAACGCGAATAGTTGTGTCACATATAAATTTGACCTCAAAATTAGTGAATCGTTAAATATAATTTATAAACTAAAACTAAAGTTAGGGTTTAATAATGGCACCCATAGCGTTGACGTTGGAGTGTGTTTGATCAACAGGGTACTAGCAACAAACAAAAGCGAAGAGATTTGTAACACCAAACAGCAGCTGCCGGCTCTGCTTACCAGTGCGACCAAATCTAGCTAAATTAGTATTTACTAGTGAATTCTAATTTCTAAGCATATGCCAAATTTAATAATAATCAATACCGGGTGTTAGTTCCGCGCGTTTTAGGTAACACGGTGTGAAATTTATCGTACAGATTTAAATATTTGGGTGCTTTGTTTTGATACTGTATATATTTTTTTGCTTTTCTTATTTTTGTAAATTAAGTTATATAGTGCCACGAAATAAATGTATGCCAAGTCTAAACTACTTACTATTTAAAATTTCAAGCAACACCTCTCCTTGGTTTACACCTGGTTCTCAGCGTGCAGTCCCCGACCCTTCTCGTAAGCTCCTCGCTGCTTCTTCTTAATTAGCGACCTCGGTACAGATAAATAGGATGACTACGATATAAAAAACTCCCCTGTTGCGAACTCTTTGGTCAGTGCATTTGCTCTGTCCTTTCTTCGATTGCCACCATGCGACCTAACCTAATAAAACTTCATATTACGAAATCTAAGTGCTGTTTACGCTATCTTCCATACGTTCCCTTGAAGATCTGTCGAGGTGTTCATACTTGTCAAAGCAGTCTGGCCCGATAGAGTACTCACTTGTGTCCGAGTGGTTCATGACGTACTCTATAGCTTTCCTTATATCTACCAACTCGCACTAAAAATTTGTGCTCCAATCCGCAAGTTTAATTTGGAATCGGAACACTTCCCTCTCAACACATCGGCTTTTCACGAATCATTAGTTTAAATGCCGATTCCATCGCGTTTTTATCGTCCTCGACAAACTCGAGCCCCTAGACATCAGTAGGATGTCCTATTTCAGAAATAGCGGTTTTGTATTTCCACGTCCGAACCATCAAGGCTAAGAGTTTTGACAATTCCCCTCTCTTTTCCTATATCTCCGATCTCTAATTTCCCTACCGATGAATTCGATTGGGAACACCCTACTAATCACCAAAACTGACTCTGTGAAAGTGGACCTGTACATCCTCGCCGCCTTGACCGCGGTTATGCGCCGGACGCTCGCCAATTGACAAACTTTTTTGACCTTACAACCCTTCGGTCAGATAGATGCCGCATACCGCATCGTCGGTTTTATTGCTCTGGCGTAGAACGTACTCAACGATTGGCCTCTAAATCTCCAGTTTATTTTTGCAACAACCATCATTCTAGTAGATATTTTGCTGTCTTTACTTTTAACATACTGCACGTGCACCTTCCAATTAAATTTGTTCTATAATTTAATGCCGAAGTATGTGATGGTTTTCTTGAACGGGGTCATTCCCCCTACCAAATCTAGCCTAGGATAACGTCCCAGCTTTGTTCAAGCGTTTGCGATTTTATTGTGTTAAATTTCAACTTGATCTCCTGCGACCATTCGTGCAACCTACTCAACACCTCGTTCGGTTTCGTTTGCATCTCCATTAACAATCACGACCTGATAATCAACCGCTTATCATCCACGAAATCAGCAATAGTGCATTCTTTGGGCGATTTGACCTTAAAGATACTCTCATAAAACAATGTCCAGAACATGGAACCAGAGAATGACCCCTGCTGGCATACGCATTCCACCGTTGGCGACACAATCTTGCCCGGAATTTTAACCTGTGCCAATTATCCCAAAAAATAGCTCTTGATCAATGACATCAGGTTTTGCAGACAATACCTACGCTCCATCTCTTAAACGGTAGATGTCCACCAAACAGCATTGAATGCTCCTGAGATATCCAACGCCACGACTACGCAATACGCTTTTGCCTCCCTCGTTTGCTTGATTTTTTTGACTACGAACCCTAACGCGTCGATAATCGACTTACCCTTCGCAAATCCAAATTGTCTCTTATAAAAGCCGCCACTATATCACATAGGGTGCACAACTCGGATGGTCATAACTTGATCGAAAGCTTTCCCGGTACCGGTAGCTAATTGGACGATAGCTGCTCGGGTCTCACATACACCTTTTTTGATTTAGGGATAAATTTTACATTTTGTACTTTCTAACAACAAGAACACACGCCCTGTGCCTGAAGTGATTCCATCAAACCCCAATGCCTTCTTAGAGTTTATCCTCCTCAGACCCCTTACATCCTCATAACCGAGAATTGCAATATCCTCTTCTGGATTGTGCTGTGGAAAAAATTTCTCCTACAAATACTCTACCGTCGCTTTATATCCCTTTGTTTATTCCCCATTATCTTTTCTGATGTTGCCGAACGCGATATTCTACTGTTTACCCCGTATTATTCAATACGTTGTCCAACGAGGTTCTTTTTCAGAATTGCTTTTGCAGAATTCTTCAAAGTTATCTGTAAGCGTTTCTTCAATTAGGACTGCTTTATATTTTCAGTTACTTTGACTTTACTCGATTTACTCGATTTTCCTTTGTTCTCCAATTTCACTTGTGGCGCGTTGATAGCTGCGCCTTAAGTTGTGCGTTTCTCCACGCTTGGTGGTTAGCTTTCAGGTGCACCAAGGTACGCTATCTTTAAATATTTTTTACCGCGGTATGAAGTACGACGATGCGTCTACCACCGCGTCATTTCACTTTTGAGCGAGCGTTTCTATTTGAATAACCTCCCGACAGTTTGCTAAATCGTTCTAAAGTGTGGGAATGTTTTCTCTAATTTTCGCTGAATTTTTGTTCGAACCGTTGCCAAATTGCTTTTTATTGTAAATCCGTCATTACCTTATGCTCAGAGATCATGACATTTGATCTCATTTCCCAATTACAAGCAACCTCCAACATCACGTGCCAGAGTGCAGTGACATCGATAGAACCGCTGCCCATATGCCCCGTGAACGTCGGCGCATCGCTGTTGTTTAACACGCGCAAATCCCATTCCATTAGTAAATCAGCAATTGGCGACTCTCTGTCGTCCTCTATCGGACTACTCCAGAATGAAGATTTGGCATTAAAATTCCCCATAACAATTATTTTTTTGTTTCGTCCAAGCGTCCATATTACGTCTTCCATGTGATTTATTAAATCTTCAGTTTGTGGGTTTAAGCGCGGCAAGTCGACCGGTGGCAAGTACACGTTTACAACGTAAAAAGCATTTGCTCCAATTTTTATTTCGGCCACCGTAAAAAAGTTGTTTGATAAGTTATTTAACATTTTTCCCGCGCTTGTAAAACGGTAACGCCTTTCGCAAAACCTGTTCTTTTAAAAAGCTCGATGTTGATCTTATTTTCTGCGAATAGTTTAACAAAACTGCTGGTCTCCGCTTTACCTTTCCTTGAGTACAATTGGACGCATGTGATATTCTTACCCTTTTCGATGTTCGAATGGGTTTTACATTCTATAATCAATGTTATGTATGATTTCTACGGTCCTAGCATCGTAGGACATCTACTCGACTTGACGTCGTGGCTCGGATCGACCTTCGCCCTATCGCCCTCTGTCGTCTGTTCTTGCGCACACCACACAGCTGGGGACTGCCTTCCGGCAATTCTTAAATTCATGACCACCATCGGTACAGTTACCGTACCACTGTACCTCTTCCTGCAGTCCATCGATCTATAAGGCGGCTCCGTGGCGTAGTGGTATGTGTGGACTACTACGCCCAAGCTCCCGGGTTCGAATCCCGACACGGTCCGCCTGAAAAATGTTAGGTGAGCCTTTTTCACAAAAATACACCCTCGTTCGAATGAGGGGTAAAATGGAGGTCCCGTGTGTGAGTGTTGTCATGCACGTTAAAGATCCCTACCTTGCTTGGAACAGCAAGGGTTCGGCAAAATTTAAATTTTCTAGGTAAAAAAACTCGCTTCTTGGCCAATGTAGTACCTTCGGATGGAGCATTGGAAAAAAAATCACATATAGAGTCCATCGATCTATAGTCAGATGAAGCACACAAATGAATTAGAATAAGGTTTAGGCATATAAAACCGCATAACAAAAACATAAAGGGCGGGGCAGCAGGCACCATTATAGAAAATATGGATAGATGGCAAGATGGACTTAAAATTGTATTACGAGGAATTGAGAGAATTTTACTGTTTGAATATAGTTATATTACCTAAATTACTGCTTATGTTAAAAGTCACTACGTTATTTCTTAGGATTATTAATTTTATTAAGTAAATTTAAAAAGGAGATGTTCATTCAAGTCAAATAATACCAAAAATTATTTTTATTTTGCATTGAGTTCATAATAAATAATTGTAAACCAAGGTAAACAAATCTGTGCATTTTGGGTAAAAACTTTGAGGTTATGTTTAGATCATTATTGAGATTAATAAATATTTTTATTTTTACATATTGAAGTCTAAAAGATTAGACCACACCATTGTAATACATTTTTGTATATGAATTTCAAAACAAAAGGAATAAATTCAATTAAAGAACAATCGTTTGAGTTAGTGAAACAACTGTTTTATTTTGGACAAGTGCGTTCAAATGTAAGTAAAATAAGCTAGAAGGGTATAGATCTTCTTTTATAAAGAGTAAGGTTGTTACGTTTATTTTCGTCATAAATTAAAATACCCCTTTTTCTTTCTAATTCATTATTCATTTACTTAGATTCTGCTCAAATCCTCCCGGTATATTAAACCTTCCTACAATAAATACACTTTCTAATAATTTTTAATTTCAAATCTATTTACTTTAAAACAAAAAGTTTATTCCATAAATTAAATAGTCAATACCCTGTTTTAGGTATCCGTGAACTTGGTACACTTTAGGAAAACGTGTAATTACTTTCTTTATTGTTTCAATCTAAAACTCGTTGAAATAACGTATTGAACTATCCAATAAACCGTGTTTCAATGTTTCCTAGTCACGTATGTTTTGATAACACTAGCATTGAGTTGGATTCTAGTTATTTTAAAAGGAATCAAGATTCACTTTTTTTTCATATACACGACGAAAACTTTTGTCGGTATTGTTATATTTTTGTTTCCGTTTTATTTTTGAAATTTCGCGCACGCAATACAGCTTGGTAAGTAATGGTGGTTTTACAAACCTATACTTTTCGGCGGCAATAAAATTAATTTGCCTGTAATTATTCTAGCTTCTTCCGGTGGCCCTAAAGCCCAGATGGATTGCCGCTCCTGTTGTTATGGGGGGCACCGACAGACCGCCTGCGCCTTGGACATGTCGATCAGTGTTAATTTACGATTTTTTTATTATTGCATTGACCCTTGTGAAATGGTCACAACAATATGCCTATCAAGATCGACTTGCCGCTTAAACTTGGCAAGTTTTTTTGTTCTTGGAAGCATGATTATCTTTACGGGAGGGGCTAGTTAATATTAATATTGGACGTACGAGGACCATTCCACCTAGTTAATTGCATACTGATGATGGTGATTCAGCACTGTTGGCTGTTCCTTTTTTTTCTGGGGTTGTAAACCTCTGTTAATTAAGACATTGTGACGCAGACGTTATATATATATATATATATATATATATATATATACAAAGACAAGTTATTTGCAGTCCGCAATAAGAATTGAATAGTAAGATGTATCGTAAACAACTCTTATGAAAATAATAGTTATTGACAAATACAAATCGGGCTGGTAGTTAATGGCTATATAACTACCAGCCCGATTTGTATTTGTCAATGGCTTTTATTATTTTCATAAGAGTTGTTTACAGATACATCTTACTATATATATATATATATATATATATATATATATATATATATATATATATATATATATATATGTGTGTGTGTGTGTGTGTGTAATTTGAGGTATATTATAAGGATTTAGAGCTGTGGTTTTGTTGAATTGGTTGGTTTGTTGTTATTTCAGAGGGTGTTGACCTAAAACTGAAGCTCGCCATTTTAAGGAGGGTTTATTACTTTTGTTTTTGATATATGTAAAGAGAGGGTTTATTATTTTGTTTCCTTGATATATGTAAAAGGGAGGTGTGTATTGCTTTGTTTGTTTGTTTTGTTTTTTGGTTTGCTGGTTATTCTACTATGCTATGTCCATTTAAATGTCATTTAGATTAATTATATGTATTAATACGTTTTGTTAACTTCTTATTTTTATTTCAGGCTGTCCTTCATAATTGTATATTTTTGGTATTTATTATACCCTGCCTACTCGCCAACTGAGTCCGGGCATCCTTTTCTTTGTCTTTTAGGCTGCGTCAATGTACGTAGCAAGGTTTTTGGTTGCGAGTCAATTATAAAGTACTGAAACAGCGCTCCTAAAAGCTTGATATTTAAATTTCCTTTTAATATTTATGTTTAAATTTCACAAATTAATAGTAACTCTTTTTCTCTTTACTGTATAAGCTAGCAAGAGTGCATCTCTTGTGTCTTTCGGTTGTTCTAATAACATTATTATCTTTCAGATCCTGCGTTCTTGCAATAAAAGCGATATTCTCCCTGAGGATTTCCAAGTTCTCCCTTAAGGTACTACCCCTTGCTTTATTAAACCTAGGACTTGTTGACGCCTCCCTGCACCCCTTAATTATTGTAGTAATGAGTCAGTTCTAAAAAATCGTTGTTGTAAAACTCACGGTCATTCCTCATAAGCTCTACCCGAGAAATAGACCCCTAGCTTAGCCGGAAGATTGTCGATTTCCCTTCATTACAAGGGGATCGAAAACCAAGGTACAAAAAGGTATTCAAGGTATTTCATAATTACAAAGGCAAATGTAATACAATTGACCTTCTGAATGTGCAAATACAACAGGACAGATAAGCTTAAGATTAAGGATTTTGTCCTTAGGATGCAGAATGACAAAGGATGACTGCTGCAAATAACACAAAGTGTAGTTGCGCGAGAAAATGAAGCATTTTTCGCCTACTTTAATTTGCTTAAGTCAGACATTAATTTAAATATAAGGATAGAACTTTTAAGAACGTTTTTGTAGAATATAGCATTGTATAAATGTGGAACTGTAAGAAAAATAAAAAGGAAAGTGATCGAAGTTTCTGAAATGTGGTGTTATAGAAAATGTTCAAAATTAACTGAACAAGATAACAAATGAAAGTGGTACTGAAATGGAGTGGTGGAAAACAGCCTATGAAGGGGATATAGTAGTGAAAAGAGATCGCTGATAGGACATCGCTGACAACATCTGGATCTGGTATTATTGATAATGGAAGAACGGCATAGATGAAAAAAATTGCGTAACCAAACAACGACTAGACTATCTTACACAAATTAAAACTATGTTGTAGGTTGTGTTAAGTTTGTTAGCATGAAGTAACTGGTGCAGAATAGGAAAGTTTGGAGAGTTGGATCAAACCAGTCAACTGGCAGATGCTAAAAAAACTATTAACATGTGAAACTTGAAGACATTGTATTTAAAAGTGTCTTTTACCGAAACCAAGATTTAGACGTCTGCTCTCATCCACGTTTCTGTGACAATTTAATACATCTGAAAAAACAAATTAATTTATTTACATTGTAACTCACAGCTAATGTAATTGTTAGATTAAATCGCAAGCATGTTCCTTCGCATAACTCTAGGGTCTAGTAAGATTTGCATGAAAACCCTAAATCCCTTTTTGTCAGTTTGTCAGTTTGTATCTCGTCTTGGCACAGCTCCACTCTCGTTTAACATCATTTTGATCCCTAAAGCCTACAATGAAACTATCAATCAGGATTGATTTTCTATACCTGACGGCATATAACGACGCGTATAAATTGAAATTCATGAAATAGCAGAAAGGTAATTACTTTGCCGACGATGTATCCGAGCTTTTCTTGATAAAATGATATTAAAATTCATTGAAAAATAATATAAATTATCGTATTTGCTGCGGCAGCTGAGATTACAGTGCTTTCCATGTAAATGGAGTTAAATCCTGCATGGAGATTAATTTTCATGGAATTCGTTGGTTTTATTTCCATCTCTAATGGTTTGTCTGGATTTTGTAAAACAGGAATAAGAAGCTATTAAAGATTTTGCGACGGAAACTAAAGGATAGCAATCCTCCCATTAAAGGTAAGCTAACAGTTTGACATATATATGCCATTCATCTTTGAAATTTCTGGACGTAAGTTTCTAACTATTCACAGTACAATGTGAGTATTTTAAGAATTTGATAGGGCAGGTGTGATATTTTGTGACAACTGCTAAACAATCTTAAATAGAGGAGAAAAATGTATTAAAAAATATTTTAGGCGTCCTCCAACAGTGCAGCAGAAGAAATATATCTAAGATGGCTTGGCAGTGGAAGTAATATTAAAAGAGATATCTCTAATTTATGCCATTATAATAAAAAGAACGCTATGAAAAAGACTTTGTGTATTAAGTGTAATGTGAGAATTCACTCCTCAAGTAGTGGGGTTTTGACTATCAATTCCGGTGATGCTATCTACGTTTGTAATGGCAATTTATAATTTTCCAGTAGAACTTCACACTTAGTCGATGACTTCTTCAGGTTAAACACTTTTTACAGCCGTAAGTTAGTGCTTCGTTAGTGCTCTTTAGTACTTTATATCTCAGCGGCGTACGACTATTAATAAAAAAAGTTGTGGACACTTACATTGTTGCGGCTAACTTAATAACTGATAACTGTTTGTTTTAAATTCAAAAATTCGTTTTTGCCGAAACTTAGTGCATCGTTATTGCTTTTAGTGCTTCATATTCTAGTAATGCGCGACTTCTAGTAAAAGTTGTGGCCACTTATATTTTTAATCCTAACCACGGTTTGTTTCAATTTTAAAAAACTTTTACAGCCGAAAGTTAGTGCTTCGTTAGTGCTTCGTATTTTAGAGACGTACGACTTTTTATTAAAAAAGTTGTAGCCACATATTTTTAATTGTAACCGCGGTTTGTTTCAATTTCAAAACCTTTTGCATCCAAAAATTAGTCCTTCGTTAGTACTCTTTAGTACTTTATATTTCAGTAACATACGACTTATTTAAAAAAGTTGTGGACACATATTTTTAATTCAAGCCGCGGTTTGTTTCAATTTCACAAAATTTTACAACCAATAGTTAGTGCTTGGTTAGTGCTCTTTAGTGTTTCATATCTTAAGGGCGTACGGCTGGTAATAAAAAAGTTACGATCACTCACATTTTTACAACCGGCCGCGGTTTGTATCAGTTTTAAAAATTCGGTACAGTTGAAAGATATTGTTTCACTAATTCTCTTTAGTGCTTCATATCTCATTGGTGTAAGACTACTAATAAAGCAACTGTGACCAGTTACATTCAACTGCTTCATTGTGCTTTATGCCCAAAACCACCGTACTTCTGTTTGGAAATATTCAACTTCGAAGGTCAGATCTGAAAATAAGCTACAACTTTTTTGTTATAGAAGCACTAACAACAATATGTAGCATAATCCTTAGTGCTTTGTTATAGAAACACTAACGATAATATATAGCATCTTTAATGCTTCGTTAGTGCTTTATTATGCTTCAAACCCCAACGTTGCCATCCTTCCTGTTTCGAGAATATTCGACTTTAAAGTGCAAAATCAGAAGCTGGAAGATGACCACCACTTTTTTATTATGGTAGCACTAACAAGATATATATGATGCACAATGTTTAGTGTTGCGTTATTGCCTTATTGTGCTATAAACCCCTACGTTGCTGCGCATCCGGTTTCCAAAATAATCGATTTCAAATTTCAAATTGGGAGGTTGGTTACAACTTTTTGTTATGGCAGCACTAACGAGTATAGCATCATGCACTTTAGATTTACCAGTTCTTCATTGTGCTTCAAACTCCAACGCTGCCACATTTTCGGTTTCTAGAACAATCGACTTTAAAATGCGGATTTGGCAGCTGGAAGGTAAATACAGCTCTTATCTTATAGAAGCACTAACAAACGTATGTAGCATAATATTTGGTGCACCATTAGTGCTTTATTTGCTTTAAATTCCAACCCAACCACAATTTCGGTTCCGGAATTATTCGACTTTAAAGTGCAGAGCTTAAATATTCTTACCGAAGTTCCAACGAGCATATAGGGCATAATCTTTAGTGATTTATTGTACTTCAATCTCAAAATAGCTGTACTTCCAGTTTCCGAGGTATTCGACTTCAAAACCAGATCCTAAAGTTGGATACAAATTATTGTTATGGAAGCGCTAACGATCATATGCAACATAAACTTAAGTGTTTCGCTAATGCTTCATTATGCTTTAACCCCTGCCTAGCCGCTTTTTCGATTTTGAAAATAATCGAGTTCAAAGTTGTGTTCCGGAAGTTGGCTACTACGTTCCTCTTACGCAAGCACTAACGATGATATGTAACATACTTTGTAGTGCTTCGCTAGTATTTAGTCGTGCTTCAAAAACCATCACAGCTGCACTTCCGGATTAGGACATACTAGATCTTAAAATACAGAGCTGGCGGTCGATTTCACCTTTTTCTTTGTACATAAGCATAAACAGTTAGAAGATCAAAAGTATTTCGTGCTTAATTGCATTTAAAAGTTCAGCCCTACATCATTTCACTTCTCGGAAATGCTACACTACATTTGATGTTTTCCAATGATCCACCCGAAAGCATTACATTGGCAAGGAAAGGAGTTTTTTACCTGAAATATTTTAATTTTGCCAACCCTTGCTGTTGCAAACAAGGTAGAGATCTTTAACAGGCATGACAAAACTCACACACGAGACCTAATTTTACCTCTCATCTTAACGAGGGCGTATTTTTGTGAAAAATGCTTGCCAAGCGGCCCGTATCAGCATTTGCACTAGGAACCTTGGGCTTAGTAGTCACACGCTAATCAACTAAGTTGCGAAATCGCCTTGAAATGCTACAGCCAAATAGCTGCGGTAAGAGTAGAAAATTTTAATTTACAAAAAGTGGAGTTTGTTTTGGAGAATAGTTAAAAATACGCTTTTGACATATAACTACATAAAACTATTATACTTTCATAATAAAGAAGCTCTAACCAACTTCCAGATTTGAATTTTGAAGTCAAATATTTTCAAAGCAGGAAGTACGCCTCAGTGGCGTAACCAGGCTTGGGGGGCTAAATAAAATTAAGGATAAAGCAAACTTTACTGGATTCTTTAATAACGCTCAGGAAATTTCTTTTAGTGAAGTGTGCTACGCATTCACCATAATTATCTATAATAATTATACTAAAAAAATAGTTTAAAAGAATTTTTTAATTAAATTATGTTCAAATTTTTGCTTTTAGGTAGTGGTGGCATTAAATAGTAGTTCCATTTTTCTACTATCACTATTTGCGTACGCTGTGATTATTTCCTAAACATCATTTCCACCTCTCCTAAGGCGATTTTCTTCTGTATTTGAACGAAGCCAGGTTTTAATTCGTTTGAGAACTGAAAACATTCTTTCTGCTTCTGCTATAGTTGCCGGAGCAACACACAGGGTTTGTAACAAAATGTATATATTTGGGAATGAAAACACCTGTTAAAGTTATCGACGCTTCATATGGAACAAAGTATGTTTTTTAGAACGCTAATTCAACAAAATTTCGTTTTACAGCTTGTAAAACCAGCTCAGCAATCAGTTGAAACTTTTACAATTTACGTGTACTAAACACAAAAGCAAGTTAATGTGTTCTAAGTTTTGAAACACATGCAAAAAATTCTTATAGCTAATTACGAACCAAAACTGCCATATTCCCTCACAACAAGGCAAGACGGGATCCCCGTTCTTCAGGCAAAGATAACAGCGTTTGCAATTTGAACTCCATCTAAATTAACATCTATAGTTCCTTCCAAGACAAATTTCTTGTTAGGCAAAGTTTAAATCAATTATTCTTGTCGAGTTATATTTGTTACGTTCCATGTGTCGAATCACATCTTGTCGCATTATATTTTATAGTAGTCGTGTTCTCAAGGTTAAATTTTAATTTGTCCCATCCTAAGTTGTATTCTAAATTGTATTCTAAGTTGTCTTCTAAATTGTCTTCTAAATTATCGTATTGTATAATATATACTTACCCAACCGTTATTCGAAGGTATCTTCACCATTGATAATGGATTCGAAGATTGCCGGCCTCTAGCCAGGAGTACATGTTGACAAAACTATCGCTCGTGGCCGACTATCTCGTAACCAGAGCCGAGCGGTCGCGCTGTCAGGGGCGGGGGACACAAAACAATCAAACAGAGATGTGCTTGCAAATAGCTTTATGCGACACAGATATCTGAATATAATTAAATTACAAGGGAACGATGCACGCTTAGCGCATTATTTTTGAAATTATATGCAAATAATGATTATTAAAAATAAAATTGTTACACTACCTCTTTCCTAAAAGAAAAAAATCTTTTACAACAAAGAAAAATTTAAGTAAAAAAAACACAAACGATTTTTTTTTTATTATACTAGCTTTTAATATTCTCCTAACTGACATTACAAATATCTACGAAACATCATACTTTCCGAATTAGAATTACTAATTTATTCCACATCCAGAATAACTACGAAACTATGAAAACGAAGGGGACAAATATATACAAATTTGAGTGTGTCGGTAATTACGTGTACCAAACGTCCATAGGGAGACAAAATCGGGGAGTCACAATCGGTATAAGTCGAAATTGAGAGAGGTCAAATTAAAAAGTCAAACACTCCACGGGACAAAAAAATTATTCTAAGTTTAAATTTAAAGGAACCCTTTTACTAGAGCAAGAACTTTCTTACTCCTACCAAGGCTAGTATCTATCAACTATAACTAAACACAGTACAAATTATCTAAATTTCCCAAACATAACAACTCCACTTCCTGGAGCTCAAGCAACTCCACCAACCAAAAAAAAGGGACGCTACTATATCAAAACAGCATCACAATTCAAAATATTATCATCTCAAGGTGATAATCAAAACTAAAGTAACCTACCAACAGGTCACTTACAAAAATCGAATACAAAATATTATCATCAAAAAGTGATAATCAAAACTAAGGTAACCTAACCAACAGGTCACTTACAAAAATCCGATGCAAAATATTATCATCACCTATTAATGATGGATCAAATGGTGAGGTTCACCGTAAAAACCTCTGACCTTAAC
Source organism: Platerodrilus igneus (assembly GCA_036346225.1). NCBI lineage: Eukaryota > Metazoa > Arthropoda > Insecta > Coleoptera > Lycidae > Platerodrilus > Platerodrilus igneus. The sequence goes on along the minus strand of JARFIW010001325.1, from coordinate 9,119,550 downwards.
AAACAAAAATTACAGAAAGGTCCGAAACAAGGGAAAGAATAGGCCAATATTCTCTCTACCTAAATATGTAGAAATCAGGACCAACAACCTAAATAGTCTACTTATTTCTACTTTCTAATAATATCTTCTAATAACGCGCGACGAATTTAACTAGTATGTACATTAATGTGCACTACAAAACTACTACACAAAATTTTGACTACATGTTTCAATCATCAAAAAAATTTTCAAACAAAATAAGTTGCAAAAGGACAGTCTCCATTTAGTATTAGTTAAAACTATACTAAAATTGCATTGAGGAGCATAAACAGCATTGTACCAAATCTTTTGAATTTCGTACCTTGCACACAAAGCTTTAAAAACACGTCCACTCAACTGTGGACCATTATCACAAATAACAAATTGTGGTACGCCGTAGACAAGAAACACTTTTTCTTCTAAAAATTTTCAATCAAATGTGCCTTGGCACTGCGCAAAGGTTGTAAAATCGAATACTTCGAGAAGCAGTCACCAACAATTAAAAGCCATTTATGTCCGCGTTTGGAACGAGGGAACGGACCCATCAAATCTAAAGCAATGGCTTGGAATGGAAATCCAACCTCTTTTTCCTTTCCCATTATGCCAAGGGGACCTTTATTTGGTGGTTTTTGAGCACCACAAATCAAACATTTCCGACAAAATCTACGTACATCAAAAATCATCTTTGGCCAATAATACAATTCTTGGACACGAGACAAAGTTTTCAAAGAACCAAAATGTCCTGCTGAAGGGGGGTCATGACATGATTTAATGACATCTTTACGCTGAGATTTCGGTACTAAGTGCTTCCACTCTACAATATTCGCCGAATGAGGTAATTTGGAAGGAATAAATTTAAAAATAAACCCATCTTCCACTTTCCATTGTGGGTAGCTTTTAGGTGACGACAATATTTTCTTTCTTAAAGATTCATACCACAAGTCTACATTATCAAGTTTGATCTCTACTAAATTAATTTCTGGATTTTCTATAGAAACAGCACGACTAAGACAATCTGGAACTATATTAAATTTTCCTTTCCTATGTACCAAATCAAATGAATGTTGCCTTAATCGAACAGACCATCTGGCAAGTTTTCCAGTAGAATTCTAAAGATTACTCAACCAAAGTAACGAAAAATGATCAGCGACAACTGTAAATCGAACTCCTTCCACCCACGGACGAAATTTTTCAATTGCAAAAATGACTGCTAAACACTCTTTTTCTGTGGTGGAATAATTGCGCTCCGTACGGCTTAGGGTTTTACTTGCGTACGAAATTACACGTTCTTCTCCTCTTATATTCTGTATCAGAACAGCACCTAACCCAGTGTTACTGGCGTCACATTCAACAATAAAGGGCGCCGAATAATCTGGTTGTGAAAGAAGAGGTGCCGAAACTAATGCTTGTTTAATTAACACAAACGAATTTTCTGCTTCCGAGCTCCAATTTACAGTTTGACCTTTTTTCTTTTTCTTAATGAGATCATTAATGGGCGAAACTAATGACGAAAAATTCTTTATAAAGCGACGATACCAACTGCACATTCCTACGAACCTCTTAACTTCAGTCGTGGTTTTCGGTCGAGGAAAGTTAACCGTTGCTGATACTTTATCGGGGTCTGTACGAAGTGAATTTAAACCTACTATATAACCCAAAAATTTAAGTGACTTTTTGAAGAATTCACATTTTCCTATATTTATAGTAAGGTTAGCCTCTTTTAAACGTTGCTTAACCTCCGACAATAATTTCAGATGTTCTTCAAATGACGACGAACGTAGTATTATGTCGTCCAAATAGCAAAATACATGAGGTTCAAAACGTGGACCAAAAATCGCATCTACTAATCGCTGTTGAGTCTGCGCAGCATTCTTCAACCCAAATGGCATACATGTAAATCTATACTGTCCTCGCGAAATAATACTAAAAGCAGTCTTGTCTTTAGATGACTCACTAAGAGGGTCTTGCCAAAACGATTTTCTCAAATCAAGTGACGAAATATAGTTTGCACCTCTCAACATATTGAGAATTCTATCTACATTCGCAAGGGGATACGAATCGTGAACAGTTGGGTCGTTCAAGGCTCTACCATCAAAACAGAAACGATATTCTTCATCTGCCTTTTTAACCAACAATACTGGAGATGACCACGGACTAATACACGGTTCTATAACTTTAAGTCTAAGCATGTCGTCCAACTCATTATTCAATATCTTACTCATATATGGTGACATCACATATGGTTTCTTATGGAAGGGCTTGGCATTACCTGTATCTATATCCATTTCGATCAGGTTAGTACGTCCCAACCTATCATCACTGCTAATTTCATTGAATGAATCTATAATCTCTTGTGCTTGCACACACTGAGCATCCGAAAGGTCATGCAAATCAAATAAGTAATCATTAGTGTTCAAAGGGATAGAAGATGAACCTAAATACACAATACTATTCTCAATGTTACTCTGAATAAACCATTTATTGTTCTTAAAATCGGCAACTACACCAAATAGTTTTGCAAAGTCACTACCGAATATAAAGGCATGAGGTAGGGACGAGACCACCAATGCATTAAGAATACGACAATCATTACCCACACAAATTGGTAAATCAACAGAACCTAAAACAGACTTTACTGAACCATCAGCAGTAGTAATACCTGTTTTTGCTGAACTAAAAATTTTTAAATCTAATTTTTCAATTATCGAAAGAGCTAAGGATGCAACCACTGAGGTAGTGCATCCTGAATCTAGAAGACCGGTAATATCTCTATCAAGCAATTTCACCATAATGTAAGGTCGATTATCAGACTGCTTTTCAATGAACAAGGAATTATTCTTAGGCTTCGAAGAGTTCTGACAAAAATTTTTTACAACTGTAAGCCATCTCGACCAATCGTCTTTGCAAAAATATTTTTCTTGTTTACATAACATCACTGTAGCCTTATCACGCGGAACAGAATGCCGACCACTATGCACCTGCCGCCTTACTAGTTTTTTGAACATTGTGGACACGACGTTGCTTTAACACCTTTTCGACCACATCCAAAACAAAAAATCTTTTTGGTTGCTCTAAAATCTTTAAACCAATGTCCATTACGGGAGCAATTCCAACAAGCAAAATTATTTCTCTTATCAGGACTAAACGAATTAAAAACTGAAGACTCCGAAGTACCCTTATCCGCTACTGGTGCTTGAGAATTAACTAATTTATTTTGATAAACCCTACTCTTAACTGAATAAATTTTTTCATTCAACACGGGATGTTTAGTCTCGAATGGATGCTTAGAAGAACTACAAGACTTGTTAGGCTTACTAGAAGATGCAGAATCTGAGTTTAGTTTCATCAAAGAAGCTTCTTCTAATTTTTTGCACAACCTTACTAAGGTAGATACATCTTGAATGTCCGACAACGCAAGTGCTGAAATAAAATCAGGAATCAAATTTTTTCTTATTATCTTATCTTTAGTGACTTCTGCTGGCTCATTAGTAAGTCTACTAAATAAAGTTTGCATATGCGCAACAAATAAAACAATACTTTTATCTTTACCTTGACGACGATTTTTAATTTTCTCCCAAATATCATCATCAGAAAAACCGGGTAGAAAATCTTCCTTTAAACGTTCTAATAATGAATTCCAATCTCTCAACGAATTTTTTACAGTTCTAAACCAAATCAAAGCATTTCCCACAAAAAGTTTACATGCGGATCCAAATAAATCAGCTTCGGGTACCTTACGAGATTGTGCTAATTCGCTGACTCTATCTAAAAATGAATATAGTTGTTTAGGGTCTCCTGAGAATTTTACGGGCCATGAACCTATAGGTAAAGAAGGTGTTACATACAAAATAGAATGGGTAGGCGCACTAGCAACTGAAGGAGATACTACAACAGACCGATCAAAATTAGTGGACTCTGTACTCTTATTGATTTTATCATATAACTCAGCTTCTAGGGATAGTATGGTTGCTACGGTCTCATTTCTGAACTTAATTGCTTCCTAGGAATTTATTGAAGGAATCTTCATACGCTTAACTCGACCAGAAAGGTGGATCAACCTTGAACAAGCTCTCCTAAAAATTGAATCTGACGAATCACCTTCAAATTCGGATAAAACATTTCGAACTAACTCAACTGAAACAGAAATCTCTTTACATTCCGTTGCAAAATCTACTTCATAACTCGAAAAGTCAATCAGGCAACTAGGCTTATCGACTTCTTTAGCTAACAGTCTTCCTAAAATTTTTCTTTTCTCCAAAACTGGCCTCTCACTCACTATTCCTTTGATTTTCAGTTCATACTCCAGCTCCTCTTTAAGTAGACAAACAATTTGGAATTTTTCCGACATGATTGTTATAGTCTAATATTTTAATGAAATCAAATTGATAAATCTAAATGATTTAAGCCTTCCGAAAATCGTCAAAACAAATTCGGGCAACTAAAGGTCAAAACCAAAAGGTGTATTTGGTAAAAATAAATTTTTGCCAAAACAATATCAAAAAAATCTTTATTGGGTCAAAACAGAATTAAAGTTAAAAATAAATTTGACTAAGGTAATTAATTGACTGAAGTAGGGTCAATGTCTCAACTAAATTTATGCCAAAACAAATTTCAAGAGCAATAGCAAATTTAAACAAACAAATTTTGATGCAATATAAATTTTGAGCAAACAAATTTCGAAGCCCTACACGTTGCCGGCGCCAGTGTAACGTAATTTTTGTTCTTACTGAACGGACCACGTTGTGAACGCCAGTGAAACTTTTTTTTTTTACGTCGGTAGGTTGTTTTTTTTTGTTATGGGCGTGGCGTCAGTGTTACTTATTTTTCCAAAAATCTTCCGACAAAGCTAGGGGTTTATTCTTGGGTAGAGCAATGAGAAGTGGGGGGGTGGGGGGGTAAGTCGAATTCTGTTTGCAAACCAAAGTTAAGCTAAATCAAATAGGCGCCACCATGTCCTGAGATAATTACGATAATTGCAAAGCACAGTTCTAAGAGCGGACGTGGAGACCCAAAGAGAAAATGATCGCCTTCGTTAACAAAAACCTGTCTTAACAAAATAAGACGCAGCTCCTGCAAGAAATTGTAATGGTTAAATAAATAAAAAAGTGGAACACCATTTGTGTCCTACAAAAATATATAAAGAAATAATAAAAAAGTATTTCCAATATAGTATTGGCATCAATTTATTACTCAGAAAGATTTTAGCTTTATGTAATTAGATTTGATCGCACTTGATCAAAAAAAAGTCTTCAATTTTGAATTAATTGTTTACTAAAGAAACTCTTTTAAAATATTGTAACTTGTAACAAAAAAATTTTCATCATCAACTACATTATGATTAAACTTTTAACTTTCCTTTTTGTCTTTCATTATTATTAATCAAGCAACTTTACTTTAAACATGAACTTGTACAAATTAAAGTAATAATGGTTGGCAAGCATAACACAGTAAATTAAATTCTAACCTGGGCAGATCTTTTCAGGTTGATAACAAATTATTGGCTCCTAACACTATCAGAATTTGAGCTTTCAAAATTACGTATAATAATCTAAGTATAGATAAAGCTGATCACAAAATTAGGCATGTTTATTTAAATTGCATTACAGCTGCTCAAAGCATTTGCTTTTAAGGCAACATCTGTCAGCTGTACAAAGTAGAAAAATATGACGTCAAAAACACCCATTGAACTTATCGACGGTTCATATGGAACAAAGTATGTTTTTTTAGAACGCTAATTCAACAAAATTTCGTTTTACAGCTTGTAAAACCAGCTCAACACTCAGTTGAAACTTTTACAATTTACGTGTACTAAACATAAAATAAAGTTAATGTGTTCAAAACTGCAATATTTGCCTCACAACCAGGCAAGACGGGATCCCCGTTCTTCAGACAAAGATAACAGCGTTTGCAATTTGAAACGACTCCATCTAAATTAACATCTATAATTCCTTCCTAGACAAATTTCTTGTTAGGCAAAGTTTAAATCAATTATTCTTGTCGAGTTATATTTGTTCCGTTCCATGTGTCGAATCACATCTTGTCGCATTATATTTTATAGTAGACGTGTTCTCAAGGTTGAATTCTAATTTGTCCCATCCTAAGTTGTATTCTAAATTGTATTCTAAGTTGTCTTCTAAATTATCGCGCTAAATAAATTACCTCAAATTACATAAGTTTGTATAATATATACTTTACCAACCGTTATTCGAAGATATCTTCACCATTGATAATGAATTCGAAGATTGCCGGCCTCTAGCCAGGAGTACATGTTGACAAAACTATCGCCCGTGGCCGACTATCTCGTAACCAGGGCCAAGCGGTCGCGCCGTTAGGGGCGGGGGACACGAAACAATCAAACAGAGATGTGCTTGCAAATAGCTTTATGCGACACAGATATCTGAATATAATTAGATTACTAAGGAACGATGCACGCTTAGCGCATTATTTTTGAAATTATATGCAAATAATGATTATTCAAAATAAAATTGTTACAATGCTCTTTAGTGCTTCATATCTCATTGGTGTAAGATTACTAATAAAGCAACTGTGACCAGTTACATTCAACTGCTTCATTGTGTTTTATGCCCAAAACCACCGTACTTCTGTTTGAAAATATTCAACTTCGAAGGTCAGATCTGAAAATGAGCTACAACTTTTTTGTTATAGAAGCACTAACGACAATATGTAGCATAATCCTTAGTGCTTTGTTATAGAAACACTAACGATAATATAAAGCATAATCTTTAATGCTTCGTTGGTGCTTTATAATGCTCCAAACCCCAACGTTGCCACCCTTCCTGTTTCGAGAATATTCGACTTTAAAGTGCAAAATCAGAAGCTAGAAGATGACCACCACTTTTTTATTATTGTAGCACTAACAAGATATATATGATGCACAATGCTTAGTGCTGTGTTATTGCCTTATTGTGCTATAAACCCCTACGTTGCTGCGCATCCGATTTCCAAAATAATCGATTTCAAATTTTAAATTGGGAGGTTACTTACAACTTTTGTTATGGCAGCACTAACGAGTATAGTCATAACCTCTACTCTATTTTTAATTATTATTGTTACTATTTTGGAAGTGTGGAAGTTAACTAACCGTTCTAAAATTCTCACACCTAGCAGCTCCTGATTTTTTGAGATTGGGATAATTTTTTTGAAATCTGTTGGGACCCCTCCTGTGTCATATATTACTTTTACTAGTTCATATAATCGGTCTAAAGTTTTCTGATTTGCATATTTTATTAATTCTGCTGTTATATCGTCTATCCCCGGCGCTTTATTTAGTTTAAGATCCCTAACATCTCTATCATATTCCTCTCTTAATATTGAAGAACCCTATTTCTACATCCCTTTCTTGATCGTTCTCTAACTCATCCATATCGTCTCCCTTATATAAACCTTCTAAATATCTTTTCTATCTATCTGCTATCTCACCTTTATTTATTAGAAGCTCATTATTCTCATCTTTAAACCATTATATTATTTCCTTCCCCGAAAAACTTTTTAACTGCCCTGTAAGCCCTGTCTGTCTTATCTACTCTCAAATCATCTTGTATTCCCTTACAACTCTCCTCCATCCATTTATTTCTATCTTTTCTACACCCATGTACCATCTTATGTCTAAGTCTATTATATTTCTGCTTACTTTCACTATCCAATTCTCTGAAAGGTTTAAGCTTTGTTCTATTCTCTATAAATCTAATATCGTTTTTGTTACCCAGGGTTTTCTCGCTTCTACTTTTTTCTTACCTATAGTCTGTGTTGCTGTATCATGTATAGCCCTTTCTATTTCTTTCCATCTATTTTCTACGTTCCCTCCTATAGTTATCTCTTTGTTTTTATTATCTAATACTTATGAATATTCCTCTTTTACCTTACTATCGTTAAGTTTACTTAGATCCCATTTCTCTCTTTTAGCCTTTCTCAATTTTTTTTAATTTTAGATTACACTTCATTATAACTAAGTTATGATCGCTATCTATGTCAGCCTCTGGATAAGTACGACAGTTTTTAACTTGGTTTCTAAATCTTTGTTTAACTAAAGTGTGATCTATTTGGTATCTAGCCCTATCACCTGGCGCTTTCCAGGTATATCTTCTTCTAACACGTTCGAATAGGGTGTTTACAGTTACTAATCTATGTTTCTGGCAAAACTCAACTAATCCTTCTCCTCTATCATTTCGTCTACCATACCCAAATTTTCCAAAAAATTTTCCCTTACCACCTTCTCTCACTGATGCATTAAAACCGCCCATAACTATTAAATTCTCATCTCTCTATACTTTTCACACTATACTATTTATATCCTCGTATACCTTTTCTACTTCCTCATCTTCGTACCGAGTTGTTGGCATGTAAACCTGTACTAAAACAGTGTCTGTGAGTTTTGTACTCTGTTTAAGTAACATTTAGTTATTTTGAGTTTCGCGGCCTTATGGGCATTATTTTCGGTTATCTTCGTTATTCCCACTCGCCAGACTGATAAGAAGTTAGTTGCTCGTCAACATCTTTTTGGTTAACATGGCGATCGCAAGCACTGATAAGTTTTAATTTTCGTACTTACAATGCTTTATCATGTTAAATAACACATTCGTCGTCGATACAGTTCACTAGCTCGTAAAATATGCCACCATACTCAATCCAACCATAATTATTCTATCATTAAATTGTAAGAAATCTTAGCTTTACGTCCTAATCTTTTACTTAAGACTGTTCCTACCCCGACCTGTCCATTAGTTGAAGAACTTGTAGTTATTCTATAATTGTCTTTCCAAAAGTCATTACTATCTGGTCATCCCATCTCCTAATACCTAAAATGTCCAGCTTTCCTTTTCTCATTTCGACTAATAAATTCGTTAATTTATCTACTCTAAGTATTGACCTTACATTCCAAGTCCCTATCACTAAATCGAACCCCTAAGATCCGAATGAGGGGATATTTTACCTCCGGACAAGAATTTTACTTGTGCGCTCTCCATCATACATAGTTCGTATTTTAGGCCACGGATATCTGCGAAATATTGTGGTAGGTTGCCATATCTTTGCACAACGCAGTTTCTAATTATTTTAGCAAAAAGCTGTATCTATCACGGCCAACCCCAAAAACCTTGTAAATTATCGAGGATCGCCCGAGACCAACCGACTCTCCTTCAATATCTTTTAACCAGCAAGGCTGCTGCCCCCTACTGCGCCTTTTAATCGCCTTTTACGATAAGCAGGCTTACTATAGTAGTATTCTTTGTGCCCTACTATAGGGATATCATTATTTCAATACTTTCGGAAGAAGCAATATTTTGAACTTCTTTAAAAATTTCAGCAAACTTTTGATTGACTTTCTTCCGGATATTTTCGAAAACCGATTGAACATTCTTTACTTCTGTATATTCACAGCTACTAAATCGCATTCTTTTTTTTGGAAAAATATACTTACAGGTAATAATATCTTTGAAATAAAGTCTATAATTTGTAAAGTAACAATAAACTTAAAATTTCCAAGTAACGCAAGAAAAGCAGCTGCCCCAATATCAATTTCAGTAAGGTGTAGTAAAGCTTGCCTTATAGTATGAGACAGTAGTTTATGTTTTTGTGCCCTTCAACCAAACGAGTTTCACACATACCTTTAATAATCGATATGTTACAGTTTTCCGGTAAGTATTTCTCAAAAGCTATTTGTCTAAGATGACTTTCACAAATATAATTTGTTACCGATTTATTAATCCCTATGGTATTTCTTATTAGAGGTACCGTACAACTAGTAACTATAACTAGGTTTAGAACATGAACAGAGCAATGAGTGTAAGTCGCTAATGGGTACATTTCAAGAATTCAAGCCTGAATTCCTCTATATCTACCACTCATGTTTCCAGCTCCATCATAGCGTTGGCCACGTAACTTACGCAAATCTACATTTAATCAAGTCATTGTTTCTAAAATCACTTTGAAGAGTTTCTCCAGTTGTATTTTCAACTTCGACAAATTTCAAAAAAGATTCTATTAAATTTTCATATTTTAAATAACGTACACATAATGCCATTTACTCTTTGACTGATATATCACCAGTTTCAGTCGCAAGTACCGAAAAATACAGAGATCTGTTCACATCGGACACAATTTGCAGTGTGATATAATTGCCAATTAGTTCAATTAAATCATTTTGTACTTTTGGACCAATGTAGATTGCATTTTGTGGCGCTTCCTCAAAGTGCTTCTTTAAGATTTGGTCACGACACCCTACCCGAAATTTTAGCAACTCTTTAAGATTTCCTTGATTCGAAGTTGATTCCAAAATCTTGTGGCTTTTGTCTTCTCGGTGACCTCTAAGTGGAATACTTTAACGACCATTAAATGTAATTGCAGTTAAAATACTGTAAAGTTTTTTTCGGTTTAATGCAACTTTTTTATGCACCGTATGTGATATTTGATCTCGAGCACTTGGGACATCTTGTTCACAAACGTTCAAAAAGAATTCAGCAACTCCAAAGCATTTTTACGAAGCCGGAAGTGCGGCAGTGATTGGATTCGAAGCACTTTAAAACACTAACGAAGCAGTTAAGATTATGCTGCATATACTCGTTAGTGTTTCCATAAGAAACGAGTTGTAATTATCTTCAAGCTTCCAGCTCTGCAATTTAAAGTCGAATATTTCTGAAGTCGAAATGCAACAGCGTTGGGGTTGAAACACAATAAAACACTAACGAGGTATTAAAAATTATGTTACATATGGCCGTCAGTGCTTCCAAAACCAGAAAGTGGTAGCCAACCTCCCAATTTGAATTTTAAAGCCGATTATTTTGAAATCCGGTTGTGCGGCTGCGTAAGGGTTTACAGCACAATAAAGCAATAAGGATTGTGCTACATATACATGTTAATGCTTCCAAAATAAAATAATAGAGGTCATCTTCCAGTTTCTGGTTTTGATTTTTAAAGTTGAATATCCTCGAAACTGACAGTGCAGCTACGTTTGGGTTTGAAGCACAATCAAACACTAACGATGTACTAAAGACTGTACAGCATATTATTGTTAGTGGTTATATACGAAAAAAGTTGTAGCGTATTTTCGGATCTGACCTTTGAAGTCGACTATTTCCGAAACCGGAACTGCGCCGCTTTGGGGTTTAAAGCACAATAGAGCACTGCATATTATGCTACATATGATCGTTAGTGTTTCTATAACAAAAAGATTTAGCCAACTTCTGGATCTGAACTTAGAAGGCGTATATTTATATTTATTTTACTCAACAACAGGTTAGTTACACTTATTTCCAAAGCTTATTCGAATATACCGTTATTTCTAACGTCACAGTTTATTAATTGCGAGTAAGAATTTCAAAAAGTAATATGTGTATTTTAAATTTCGGATAATGCATTACATGAACAGCTAACGCTAACATGTGCCCTATAATTACGACTAGTGTGCAAACTTACCTATTTTGCAACTTCTTAGTATATTTGTATAAATAGCTATTTTTTCACGGACAGCACACAATTTTTTTCGGCCACTTTATTCGCTTGATCAAAACAAATGATTCATCAGTAGGTAAGGTACCTTCGTTCTAGAGCAAAAAGTGCAATTTTGCCAAGTATTTTCTTATAGAAAAATCTAAGGTCCATTCTGGTCATTTTTGTATGAATCATTGAAATTTCCATAAGGAGGAATTGAGGGTCAATTATGTTGCACCAGTCCAAGTAGAGTGACAATATTTTTTATTAATTTCACGAAAAGATTCATTTTGGCAGCTCAACGTTTTACAACAAGTAACACACGATCAACTTTTACACTTAATAAAGACTGTTGTATGTTTTAAAGATAGGTCTGCCTATCGCAAGGATGAACAAAAACTGACGCTCCGCTCGATAGCAACGATTTATATACCTGCGGACGAGCCCATTTGTTGGGGGATGGGGATCCCAGAATAACTATAAACTTAGACTTTAGACCCGTGCTCGTATCGGTTCATGCATGGAAACGTCTAGAATGTTTACCAAATACGATCAGAGAATAATTAAATTTCACTTTCACCCTATGCGGCAATATCACCCTAGGAGGCAATTTCACTCTATGAGACAATTTCACCCTATGAAGCAATTTCACCCTATGAAGCAATTTCAACCTATGAGGCAATTTCACCCTATAAGGCAATTTCACTCTATGGGGCAATTTCACCCTATGATACAATTTCACCATATAAGACACCATCACCCTATTTTGATAGGGATAAATTCAGAAAACTTTGCCATTAAAGCACCCACAATCAGACTTGGATCTGATTATGCAAATAAAGGACTAGTTTAATATTGTTGCAAAATCACAAAGCTATACGCAACAACACACTTTAAATAAATTGTCTTTGAAACTTAAATGGATGTTATGACTAAGTTTTATCAATACGGTGGTACTATATCTGGTTGAACCGAGAAACACTGCAATTAAGGCGATGACGAGGACAAAATCGATGTGAATTGGCATAGCTCTGACTCCCAGCAGGTGGGGATGGACCTGTCTGACCGCAGAGTCTACAAATAGAATGACTGAATTAGCGCACACCCTTATATTTATAGTATACCTCCAGCCCAAATAGCGAACTGAAGGTCATCCAATACATGCAAGTCATTAAACAGACTAAATTGTGATTAATTAAAAACAAGTGCACCGTGACGGGCATACCAAAAAGAAATTGCAACAATTTAACCGAACTTGTTTGATGTGTTTTAAGACCGGCACGGCCATCATGACGGCCGCCCCATGGCGACCGCTATGGCCGCCACATGGCGGCCACCAGCGGCCGCTATGGCTGCCCCATGGCGGCCACCATGGCCGCCATATGGCGGTCACCATGTTAGCTGTCATGGGAATATGACGGTCACCATTGCGGCCACCATGTTTGACGGTTGCAATGGCGACCACCACGTTAGAGCCAGGGCTGACATGGAGACCGCTAAATACTATGTATTGTTTACTTATTGTCATGATATTTCAATGCAAGGTAACACAGTGCATTAACGTTTACCACATAGGCCAGTCGCTAGACTTTAGATGTTGAGTTGGAACTATGCCGCAAGCACCATGAACCTAACTTTGGTCAGAAGCACATGCAAAGGGCAACCACACACTCAATTATCACAATATATTATGCAATTATAACAACATAGTTAACCACAGCCAAATCATATTCTTTACTAAACAAAATATTGCTGTATATTTCGAAAATTACAACACTATCTCGATCAAATGTTATTAATCAAGAATGTGATGATTATACAAATCGATAAAGCATACCTAAATATATTAATAATTGTCTATACAAAACATAAATATAACCCATTTTCAAATTCTAAATCAAAAACCAAAACGGCGGTAGATATAAATACAGCAATTACATCAATTATTTACAATTTTTTTATATTTTGCACCGTTTTCAAGTCATCATCAAAAAAACCAAAACGGCGCTACATACTATTATGACAAATGCTCCAATCAATGCGGTATATTCAAATATGAAAATAATTGTCTTTACAAAATTTAGTTATGTATAACCGTTTTCGTGCTATCTGTAAAAACCAAAACGGCACTACGTATCAAAATAACAATTGCACCAATCGATGTAGCATTCGCAAATATAAAAATAATTGTCTTTACAAAATTTACTTATCTTTAGCAGTTTTCGTGCTATCTGTAAAAAACCACAACCGCATTACGTATCAAAATAACAATTACACCGATCGATATAGCATACGCAAATATGAAAATAAGTGTTTTTGCTGAATTTATTTATCTTTAACCGTTTTCGTGCTATCTGTAAAAAACCAAAACGGTACTACGTATCAAAATAACAATTACACCGATCGATGTAGCATACGGAAATATGAAAATAAGTGTTTCTTCAAAATTTAGTTATCTTTAACCGTTTTCGTGTTATCTGTAAAAAACCAAAACGGCATTACGTATCAAAATAACAATTACACCGATCGATGTAGCACACGCAAATATGAAAATAAGTGTTTCTTCAAAATTTAGTTATCTTTAACTGTTTTCGTGCTATCTGTAAAAAAACAAAACGGTACTACGTATCAAAATAACAATTACACCGATCGATGTAGCATACGCAAATATGAAAATAAGTGTTTTTGCAAAATTTAGTTATCTTTGACCGTTTCCGTGTTATCTGTAAAAAAACCAAAAAAGCACTACGCATCAATATAACAATTACACCGATCAATATATCATACTCAAAAACGCAAGTTATTGTCTTTACAAAATGTTGATATCTTTAACCGTTTCCGTGTTATCATTAAAAAACCAAAAAGGAACTATATACCAATAAGACAATTACGTCTATGGATTCCTCATACTCTACTACGCAAAAATGCCTTTGCAAAATTTAGCTATCTTTAACCGTTTTCAAATTATCATCAAATAACCATTTTTTAACCATAAGGTCTTAAAACGCGATTATCTCGAAAAGCAAGCAAAATTTGGAAAAAATAAATCTAAAAATCTCCCTTTAATAAAGCCTGGTTCTGATTGAATGACCTTGACTCTTATAAAAGATTTCATCCCAATATCTTAAAAAACAAAAAAATTAGAAATGACCTTATGCATGCATTCAGAGCAAAAGTTTCTACTTATATAAAAACGCTTTGGACACTTTATAATAGATATATTAACCACTATGTAAACCATCATAAAATTAAATTTGCAGGTGGAACACGATTGTTAACTGAACAGAATGGTATAAAGTCAAGCTTTTTCTGAATATTCGTTATCAGGTGGATGGTGATTATACTCATTTGTCTATCTGATGGTGCTTACAGACAACATTAACATAATGTTTAACACGAAGTAGGAATCAAATTATAATGGTTACATTAATTACCACTAGATGGAGATAGGTTGTTAGGTTTGGTCAATGACGCGCGCGTCAGTTCGCTATTTGGGCTGTGGGTACACTATAAATATAAGGGTGTGCGCTAATTCAATCATTCCGTTTGTAGACTCTGCGGTCAGACAGGTCCAACCCAACTGCTGGGAGTCAGAGCTATTACAATTCACATGGATTTTGTCCTCGTCATCGTCTTAATTGCAGTGTTTCGCGATTCAACCAGATATAGTACCACTGTAATGATAAAACTTAGTCATAACATCCATTTAAGTTTCAAAGACAATTTATTTAAACTTTGTTAAACTAGTCTTTTATTTGCATAATCAGATCTAAGTCTGGTTGTGGGTGCTTTAATGGCAGAATAAGGTGATGGTGCCTTATAGGGTGAAATTGTGTCATAGGGTGAAATTGCCCCATAGAGTGAAATTGCCTTATAAGTGAAATTGCCTTATAGAGTGAAATTGCCTCATAGGGTGAATTGCGTTATAGGGTGAAATTGCCTCATAGGGTAAAATTGCCTCATAGGTTGAAATTGCCTTATAGGGTGAAATTGCCTTATAGGGTGAAATTGTCGCATAGGGTGAAAGTGACTTAAAGAGTGAAATTTAATTATTCTCTGATCTTATTTGGTAAACATTCTAGACGTTTCCATGCATGAACCGATAGGAGCACGGGTCCAAAGTTTAAGTTTATAATTATTCTGGGTTTTCTCCAACAAATGGGCTTGTCCGCAGGTATATAAACAGTTGCTATCGAGCGGAGCGTCATCCTTGCGATAGGCAGATCTATCTTTAAAACATACAACAGTTTTTATTAAGTGTAAAAGTTGATCGTGTGTTACTTGTTGTAGAACGTTGAGCTGCCAAAATGAATCGTTTCGTGGAATTAATAAAAAATACTGCCACTCTACTTGGACCGGTGCGACATAATTGACCCTCAATTCCTCCTTATGGGGATTTTAATGCTTGGTACAAAAATGACCAGAATGGACCTTAGATTTTTCCATAAGAAAATACATGGGAAAATTGCACTTTTTGCGCTACAACGAAGGTACCTTACCTACTTTCATCATTTGAAATTTGTTGCCTTATATACCTTTCGGAGGTGTTACTGAGATTTTTTATTAAACTGTAGTTGTATAAAAGCGTCTAGAAAAATAAAATCACGATATTCTGTTCCACTTCTAACTCAGTAAATAGCATTTCGTCTGAAGTTTAGGGGCATTGTTTACATATAAAATTAATCAAATTAATTTGTATCCTCCAAATGTTCCTATTTGTTGTCTGGTTTTGCATGCCAGTGAACTTTAGAGCACTTGGGAGTTCAAAACTCAATCTTTCGGTTGTAAAAAATTCTTGAAGTTGAAACGAAACGGCGCTAGCTGTAAGTGGCCACAATTGTTTTATTAGTAATCGTATGCCACTGAGATATGAAGCACTAAAGAGCATGAATGAAACACTATCTTTCAGCTGTACCAAATTTTTGAAAATGAAACAAACCGCGCCCACCTATTAAAATGTAGGTGGTCGTAAATTTTTTATTACAAGCCGTACGCCGCTACGGTATGAAGCACTAAAGATCACCAACGGCTAGAATTAAAAATATAAATGGCCATAACTTTTTTATTAGAAGTCGTACGCTACTGAAATATGAAACACTAAAGAGCACTAAAGAAGCACTAACTTTCGGCTGCAAAATATTTTTGAAATTGAAACAAACCAATTCTAGAATTAAATATATAAGTGGAAACAACCTTGTTATTAAAAGTTGCATTTTACTGAAATATAAAACACTAAAGAGCACTAACAATGCACTAACTTTCAACCAAATCGAATTTTTAAATTTTTTAACAAGTCGTGGCCAGTTGTGAAGTTAGCCGCAAAAATGTAAGTGGTCACAACCTTTTTATTATTAGTCGTACGCCACTGAGATATGAAGCACTAAAGAGCACTAAAGAAGCACTAACTTTCGGCTGCAAAATATTTTTGAAATTGAAACAAACCAATTCTAGAATTAAATATATAACTGGAAACAACCTTGTTATTAAAAGTTGCATTTTACTGAAATATAAAACACTAAAGAGCACTAACAATGCACTAACTTTCAACCAAATCGAATTTTTAAATTTTTTAACAAGTCGTGGCCAGTTGTGAAGTTAGCCGCAAAAATGTAAGTGGTCACAACCTTTTTTATTATTAGTCGTACGCCACTGAGATATGAAGCACTAAAGAGCACTAACTTTTAACTGAAAAAAGTTTTTATAATTGAAGAAAGCCCCGACTAAGTGTGAAGTTCCGCCGGAAAATTATAAATTGCCATTTTAGACAAGGCGACTATTCGGCGATCTTCTTTATAAAGCACTAAAGAGCACTAACGAAGCACTAACTTTCGGCACCTATAAAAAGATTAATGTTTACCAAGTCGCGGCTAACTAAAGATATAGATTTGTTTACTGATGATGAAATATTAGGAAACAAAGTTAAGTAATCAATCAAAAGCTTCGCCCTCAGGATTCTTCGATGTCAACAAAAAAATAACACAATATTAAATTAACGAATGTTTCACGGATTTTGTCAACAAATTTAAGATGCCCACAAAGTAACTATGCAAGTTATTAAGATGGCTCCGAAAAAAGGTTTGCTTATTGGGTTTCTGTTTAGCACGTGGATATTTATGATCGTTTTAGGCAAAATATTATACAAACTAAAAATTCAAAAAGGCATTTATTATTTATTTGAATGCCTAAAGTTTTCTAAAACCCAGGTGTATTAGCTAGCGTGTGTATCAAATAATAGCGAATAGGATGTCCTCTATGTAAACCATCCAGGACGTGGAAGGCCGAAGATTTTCATTTACTACCTATAAAAGACATTGGTAAGAATGCTAAGAATGAGGTTGGCGTACTTGTCAGGAAGCTAGCCCGGACAGATATAACTTTTAATACCACATGAACTTTTAGAATTCTGGGCAGAGGCTATCAGAAATACCACGATAAGAAAACTTTCGAACACGCACTTAAACAGTTCAATACCTCAATGTGGCTATAGTTTTTCCACGTTCACTTTTCAAACAAGTCTTAGTGTAATTATCCCAACAATGTGAAATTTAAAAAAAAGCTTTTTGGCAAAATTTTCGTGTGGAGTCAAGAGATGTAGCACCGTTTAGTAATGGTCAGGTACGGGCAGAAGTATTGAACGGCAGATAGTGTATTAACAACTGTAACAAAACTCCCTGACTTTTTGAATAACACTATGCTGCAAACTAAATTATGTTTAACCTGATCTGGCTTGTTGCCATTGTGCAAGAGGACTTGGCTAGACACTACATTTGCTTTACTTGAAGATACTACATTGGCCAGGAAGCGACTTTTTTTCCTGGAAATTTTGAATTTTGTCGAACCCTTGCCGTTCCAAGCAAGGTAGATCTTTAACGTGCGTGACAACACACACAGGACCTACATTTCACCTCTCTTTCGAGCGAGGGCATATTTTTGTGAAAAAAGTTTGTCTAACATTTTTCAAGCGGTCCGTGTCGGGAATCGAGCTCGGGACCTTGGACTTAGTAGATAAACGCATCAAATAAGCCACGGAACTGCCGGAAATCCCGTATTTCCCAAAAATGATAAGTCCAAACATGCCAAGAGTACACTCCATTTTTGACATTTTTAATACACGAAGTGTACGACAAACGCTGATGATCCACTACGTGCAAGAATTTTAGCCAAAATACGGAAAATAGATATTGAGGATTTCCCAAGGAAATTGCTTCTGGTGAAGCAGCACAGGTCACTCTATAAAATTAAATGATTAACTTGTGTCGCTAGAAATTCAATTTTCTTTAAAAAGAAATTTAAATATGGCTTGTTTTTATAAAAATTTTATTTTTCTTTTTGACGGAACCTTTAAAATATACGTTATTAATATGTCTTCAAGGACTAGTAATTCACAATCAACTCAATTTTCGGTTTTCATTTTATTTTATTCTAGCTGTGGGTATTTTTCTGCCTCACAAAGAACGCACTCATTCGTGATTTGTAGATATGCTCTTCCTATAGTTGATGAATAAAGTTGAGAACAATAAATTTTCAATTTCTATTTATTGAAGGAAAAATCAATGTGTTTGCTATTTACCCCTGGCTTTTTTGCATGATGCTGGCGGGTATTAGTTCTCCTAATTAGTTGATAAATTCAAACGATTTAATTTCAATGTAATCTTCAATATGTAAACAGAGGGCGCCATACAAAACAATTCCAATTTGAACATCAAACGCTTTGCCACCGTCGAAATCGTGAAACCTGAAAAGCACGAGTAAAACAAGCCGCTAACGGGATAACATTACTGTAGTTCTCACTTATGGTGTTATAAGATTGACACTTCCAAATTGCACAGTTAGTATTGAAAGCTTGCGATAACGACAAAATAAAGAAATTAAATAATTAAAATGTTCGTTTAAATCTTCACCTCCAGAGCAACAAAGCGTTATAGGGGGAGAATGACAAAGGCGTGACCCGTGGCGGTTCCAAACAGTTACTTTTTAGCTTCTGAAAAACAAAACCACTGAATTTTCTAGTGAAAAAAACAAGGGGAAGACGGATTATATTGTTTCTCACAAAAAGTTTTGAATTAATGTGGCGTATCTAAAACAGACCGACTGTAGCGATAAGTATAAGTAGCCCATCATAATGTTCAAAACTTCTGTAATTCCGTAAGTGCCTCCGTCTTGTTTGGCTGATCCTATAAACTTAAAAGTTTTCATAGTAAGACAATAACATTGCAGTAAAATATTGTAAGACCAGCATATAGAAATTCGTACTTCTATTTTTATTGCTTGCCTTGTGCAATAACAGAAAATATATTGATTCGATTGGAGGAATGGAGTTTTACGTGTACAAGGCGCTCAACCTATATTTTGTACTAATGCGTTCTACTTTTATCTGTTGTCCCTTTGAAGTGTACACGTTTTCGAATGGGTTCTGACAGCATTTTGTTATTTGTATTCAGAGCCGCTATATTTTAACGTACAGATTTGTGGTTTTGTAATTAAAGGGTGCTTTTATAAAACTGATTGAACAAATTTTTATCAATCGCAGTGTAAAATTTAACCAGAGATACTATTCAAAGTGATTAGTATTTTATTCTGCGCCGATGTCTTTCAGTTAAAACAAGGTTAATAAAACAAACCTGCTCGATATACAGTACATTCATTATTATTTCATTTATATTGGTTCCTGATTTGATTTTACATGGCTATCCCATAAGTTTACGTGCATACCGTCTGTTTTATGAATGATTAGAACAATCTAAAAGTTTGTTCTTCAACACACAGTCGATTATTATCTATTTATCACACATTTCCACTTTTTGGCAATTAATTGAATGTGACAACGATGACATTCCGGTGGTTTACAGGTATGAAGTTTTTGACACCGGTTCTTTACTTCTTCAAGATTGTTAAAGGAACGTGCCATTGAATGAAATAATACTCAGGGTATGGACTACATGATGAGTAGGATAAAACTACAATTTCTTCCATGTTCCTAATTTTTTCCACACTGATAGAGATCTATATGCTAAAGTTTCTCTTGTAATAAAACTGATTCCTATTAGTTAAAGCTGGGTAGAGTACGCAGAAATTTATAAACTCTGCCAAATTTATCAGAATATTGTTACAAAGTCATTATAAATCAAAAAAGTTTTTGAAGAAATTTTTATTATTTTTATCGTTATTCATATACGTGCACATTGCCCTATGCTAATTCCAAGTAGAGTACAATGAAACAAATTACAAAGTAGGCCGCGGCTTCACCACTCAGATTTCTAGTTAATCAGGAGGACGTAGGCTAACCAGTCCTAATTTGTAATGAAGCCAACATCCTCGAAGAATGAAATCAACTCACCATGAGGTGGGATATCAGCTTCTATATAAAGAACAGAATGTTATCGTCGGAGTGGGCGGCGTCTAAAAATATGTAGACTTAGCACTGTTATTTTTAATGTTCACAAGCAAAAAAAAATCAAGAAAGTTCATAAGTACACAAATATACAAGTAAAAAGTCAAAATGAACAGTTTATGCACTTTGAAGCACTTTGGAAGTCTTCGGTAATCTTTGGAAGGTTTCGTGGTTGCTCGTGGAACCAAGTAGGAGCTTAAATACTAAGTAGACAGGTATATACAGAGTTTGGAGTGGTCCAAAGGTCTTCGGTAGTCTTCGGACTTCTTTGGTAATCTTCGGAAGGCTTTGTGATTGCTTATGGAACCAAGCAGAAGTTTAAATACTAAGTAGACTGGTATATACAGAGTTCGGAGAGGTCCAAAGCTCTTCGGTAGTCTTCGGACCTTTTCGGTAATCTTCGGAAGGCTTCGTGGTTGCTTGTGGAACCAAGTAAAAGTTTAAAAACTAAGTAGTCAGGTATATACAGAGTTTGGAGAGGTCCAAAGGTCTTCGGTAGTCTTCGGACTTCTTCGATAATCTTTGGAATTTCTTGGTGAAGTCGAGTGAGAGCTTCAATAACAAAAGTAAGGAAATATTTATTGTTTGACGAGGTCCAGACGGCTTCGGAGGTCTTCAGAACTCTCGAAAAGTCTTCGTGGTTCACTTGGGGAACAACGTGGAGTTATAAAGAATAATGATAGACATACAAAAACTATACATTGACTATATACACAATATTGGGAGGTTTGGAAGTTTTCGGTAGGCTTTGGAAGTCTTCGTAAACCCTCGGGTGTTACTCGAGAAGCTGAGTAAGAGCTTGGATGACGAAATAAAGAAGTATTTATAGGTTGAAGAGGTCCAGACGTCTTCGGGGGTGTTCAGGACTTTTCGGAAGTCTTCGTGGTTCTCTTGGGGAACAACGCGGAATTATAACGAACAATGATGTACATACAGAAACTATACATTGACTATATACACAATATTGAAAGGTTGGAATGTCTTCGGTAGGCTTGGGAAGTTTTCGGAAATCCTCGAATTTTACCCGTAAGGCCGGGTAAGAGCTTGGATGACAAAAATGAGGAAGTATTTATTGATTGAAGAGGTCCAGACGTCTTCGGGGGTGTTCGGGACTCTTCGGAAGTCGTGGTGCTCTAGGCTTCGTCGAGCAGTTGTCACTGAATTCCATGGGGGTTCTATCTCGGAGGTACAGCGCACAGATACATTCGGCGTCACCGCAATAGATGACCTCTCGAGATGTTATTGTTGTGAGGGCGGCTGGGATGAATTCTTGCCGCAGACCTTGTGAGTGCTGAAGCTGCTCTGGCGACGGCGGCAGGGGTGACAACAGCTTTGGCAGCGGTAGGACATATCTCGGAAAGCACGCCGGAGAGCGTTCTGCAGTTGCATCCGGTGAATCTGGTGGTTTGAATGGGGTTTCCTGCCCATCCGAAGTGGATTATTATTGACAACAAAAAGGGGCGACGTGACTGGTCAGGTATTTGAGCAGGCTATGGAGAGCACTACTATACGAGCCCCAGGTACGGCGTTGGGCAGCGTAGCGAGTCCGAATTTTGGGCAGGCTATGGAAAGTACTGCGGTACGTGCCCCAGATGTAGCGGCGGGCAGCGTGGCTAATCCGATTCTTAAGCAGGCTATGGGGAGGAAGCACTGCTGGTTGAGGTAGTTCACAGGCTATGGTGAGCACTGTAGTTGAGTCCTCAGGCTGAGGTGAGCACTAAAGGTATTGAATTTTTCAGGATTCGCAATCATATTTATATGCTTCCTTCCCCTATGCAAGGTAAGTTGAAAAAAGATTTGTGGATTGGGCATCTAATAGATTCCCTACTTTTAGGGTAGCACAAAAAATAAGTTGGAGATCCCGATTTTCTAGGCCTTTGTTCTATGTTCGGCACGTGTACTTTGATATAAGGTAACAAGAAAGATGTCACCAACGGACACAGTCAGTCAGTTGTTCAAAAAGAAAATAACTATTCATAGTCTGAGTTATGAAGTCGTCCGTCATGTAAATTACAGTCTTGTATTTGCTTCTGTGTATAATTTTATGTTACTTTGTTCTGCTTAAAAAAACATGCATGTTTTAAACTAGCTGTTGTATGCTGAATAAACTATGCAAGTCCGGGAGTCAACATAACTTTTCGTTGCTACATTTGTTTAAGATTTGTTTATTTTTTTTTATTCTAATAATGTTGCCTGTCACAAAATCAACTACTGCCACCTCGTTAGCGGGACAACAATTAACAGAAGTATATTATGTTTAAAAAAAAATGTCAGTGTGATAAATGTTTATAGTTTAATATCTGGTTATTGTTTAAAGACATTTTATTAAGTTGTAATATAATTTTCTGCCACTCTTATTGCAGACCCGTGTACTCCTACCATTGACTTGATTATGTTAAAAAAAGTATCTCAGTGTTACAAATGTTTATGACTGAAAATTTATTTGTCATTAAAGTAATCGTCCAGGAAGTGAAAAAACGTATACTGCCGATTATTTGACGGAACCTGGCTTCGACAGGATCTATCGAAGTTCCTGCATAATGAATGAAATAATATAGGAGTTTTATTTATTGATTTTCATGCACATGTACAATAAATTGATATGTGCACGCACATAAAAAATTTTTGGGACGCATCCTCATCGAACATTTGCTAAACTATTTCCACAATACAGCACAAATCTTCAACGTCCGAATCTTCTTCAGAATTACTGTCTTGTTCCTCACGATCGTTGTCACTTTCTTTATCCTCTTTATTAGAGTAAAAATTAGAGTAAAGTCTGGAAATAAATAAAAAATAATTTTGAAAGCAGTGGCAACATATGTTTTGAGTGTAGAAATATTGTTAAAATTACCTATGTCGCCGATTTTACAAACATCTTCGATTATAACGTCACTGACAGCAACTGGCAATTGATCGCCCTTAAACCATCGGAATACTAATTTACTTTCGATTTCTTCCCATCCGCAACAACACAGTTGGATGTTGGAGATGATCGTTACACCACACACTGGAGATATAAATTGCCCTCAAGATTTGTTGGCGCAACTCCAACCTGCGGGTAGTAAAGCTTATCCATCGAAGTTCTTAGATTTCATTTTGAACTGTTCATCAATGTCGTTGCACTAAAACTCTTTCATGAACAAATCTAATCGTACTACATTCATTTGCAGGCGTACATCTCACCAACATATTTTTCGAGAGCTGGAATAATATCATCGATTTCGATGTCTGGATCGGTACACATTTTCGAAAGGTCATCAATTAATTGTGTGAAGTTTTGTAAAATTGTGAATGGTCACTTCTTGGCTTTTTTGAAAAAGAAGGATTGAAATCACATCCCATGACTGCGTGAAACCCTGGAAGTGCCCGGCATAAATTTTGTCCTAATGTTTCGTACGGTTTGTTCACATTTATACACCTCTGGTGGTTACCAACTCCAACTTTTAACCAAATTTTCACATTCTCATTTAAATATTCCATGTTGCCTAGAGCTATAATCAAAAAATATGTGTCTGAATATCTTATGACAACATTTGAATCACGTTCCACTTGGCAAGCATGAAAAATTACTTTTGTGTCTGATTCCTCATGTCAAGGGCATGCCATATCTTCTACTTCAGTTTTCTCAATAGCGTCAATAATTTCTTTATATCGGAAACTATTTTATTTTTCATGAAAGGTGCCATTTCAGAATTTCTTCAATGATCCAATTTCTATTCTGAGCTAGTCTACGCATTTCACTGAAATTCCTACAGCCTACATCTTTCACTATCTATGTGCAGTAGTCTAACCTAGGTATACTTCTACTTCTCTTCTTTCCTATTTTTGCTTCTAATATATTCCGCACTATATCCCCATGAGTGGCCTATCATCCTGTCTCTCCTACTTTTTACCGTTTTCCACATATTTCTTTCTATCCCTACCATTTTTGGTACCTCTTCGTTCTTAACTTTGTCTGTCTATGATATCTTCATCATACGTCTGTAGCACCACATTTCAAAGGCTTCCACCTTTTTCTTGTCCGCTTCTCCTACTGTCCCGGCTTCACAGCCGTACAGTGCTGTGCTCTACACAAATGTTTTAAGCAATCCTTTCCTTGTTTCTATGTTTGTCTTTGAACACAGTATGTTGTGGGATGATAAGGTGATCTAGATATGTTAATTATAGGGAAGGACCAATTGCTTTTTGTAGCAATACCGATGGCAGTGTAGCGGTTATGTAATAAATAAAGCAACTACAACAAACTACTTAATAAAGGGTATAAATACCTTAAAGCCTGTGCCGCTCTGGGCAATAAAAGTCACACACAAAAGGTTAGCGGACAACCAGGAACACGCACGTTTGGTGTGGTGTCGCCTTCCAAAAGTTCTCATGCAAGTACTGTCTTCTGTAACGGTTCGAGTACGACTGTGTACCCGCACTAATGGTATTTAGTGTCACCAATACCAAATTGTTCAATGATGACGTAACATACCGCCCACCAAATTCATAGAATTTTGAAAAGGAGGGAAGTAGGTTGGGTGAAGGAAATCACATGGGATTTGACCTTGCTAGGAAAAACAGGTAACAAAGGACAGGGTGGTACACTACAGCAAGCGATATTACCAACTATGCAAAATAAAAAAAATATATATGTAAATAAACAAATATTTAAAAATAATATACTACCATACATGTAAGGAATGTGTATATACATCTAAACATAAAACAAAATTAAAATACCGGTAGCGGTGCTAGTTTGACCAAAGGTCGTTTTAATGTGCCATGTGCAGTTTTGATCTCAGCGACACGTATAATACCGTCCGCACCGGGAAAGGTATTAATAATACGACCAAACTTCCATTGAAGTGGAGAAAGCTGGTCGTCCTTGATGAGGACAATAGTGTCCTTTTCAACTTGTCGGACACCTACCTTAGAGTGCCATTTAACCTTCTGATCCAGAATATGTAAGTACTCATGGCTCCAGCGAGCCCAAAAATCTTGGTGGAGTTTTTGCGGGAGTTTCCACCTGCTCTTTAATGATAAAACGTTGGTTGAATGGTCCTCATCTGGTGGTGAAGAAAGAGGTTCGATAGTTAGGAAATGGCCTGGTGTTAAGCAACGCAAGTCATTTGGATCCGAACTCAAAGCGCAGAGTGGCCTTGAATTTAAAACGGATTCAATTTGAGTAAGAACTGTGTAAAGTTCCTCAAAGGTAAGTTTTTGTTCGCCGATTACGCGAGCTAGGTGTGTCTTTACCGACTTAACACCGCTTTCCCACAAGTCACCAAAGTGAGGGGCGCTAGGTGGATTAAACGACCACTTTATCTTTTCTGAGGTTACTGCACTATGCAGATAACTCGTAAGCTGACGATAGGCACCTACAAAATTAGTTCCGCAATCACTAAATATTTGAGAACAGCGTCCTCGACGTGCTATAAATCGTCGCAAAGCAGCAAGAAACGCGTCTGCCGACAAATCCGAAACAAGTTCAATATGTGCTGCCTTAGTGGCAAAACAAACAAAAATACAAATATAGGCCTTAAGAGTTTTAGAGGCTCGTAGGCGGTTGGCCTTTATTAAAAGAGGGCCAGCAAAATCAACACCAACAATACTGAACGGTTTGATTTGGATAATACGTGCTGCCGGTAGGTCTCCCATAGTATGAGTTACCAGGACCGGTTTGGTACGAAAACATCTGTGGCATGATGATAAATAATTTCGGATTGAATTTTTAATAGAAAGGATCCAGAAATTCTGTTGGATAAGATACGCTGTGGTATTAACACCGGGATGGCAATACCTTTCATGAGTTGACCGAATGATAAGTTCGGTTAATCGGTGCCGCTGAGGCAATAACGCAGGAAACTTTTCGAAATAGGAAAGCGAAGAATGTGTCAAGCGCCCACCTACTCTTAAGATATTTTGTGGATCAACAAATGGAGAAAGTTTTCGCAAGGTTTTAGGTAATTTACAGTTTGCCTTGATCGAAGCTATTTCCTTTGAAAATGTGACATTTTGTACATGCCGAACGATAATCATAAGAGCATTGTGTAATTCAATGTTTGTTAAGGGACCCGTATGACGTTGAGCCATGGGTTTAGAAAATTTATAAATGTAAGCCACGATGCCTTGGATTTTATATAACGATGAAAAGCGACTTAGTAAAATGTCAATGACGTTTGGATCTGTTTGAGCGGCAAATGTTAGGATCTTCTTTTCCGTAGTTACCTCAGCAATTGAGGTTGACAATGTTGGTTGAGGCGGCCACGAGTCACTAGGGTAGTGAAGCCATTCAGGCCCCGCCCACCATAGCGAACATGAAATAACCGCGCTTGGCATTAATCCCCGAGATGCAGGATCAGTCGGATTATGCGAAGATTTAATATAAAACCATCGGCTAGGTGCAATGATTTCTTGAATGTGGCTAATACGGTTTGCCACAAAAGTTTTCCAACGAAAAGGTGGAGAACGTATTCAAGTGAGAGCGACCGTAGAGTTGCTCCACGCTGAAACATCGGAGATTTCAATCAAGCCTTGATAAGACCGAATGGTAAAAGAAAGTAAATCGGTTAATAAAACGGCGGCACATAATTCCAAACGTGGAATGGAAATGCGCTTAATTGGAGCTACTTTTGTTTCAACGGTTACAAATTGTACAGTTATTTCTCCAGTAGTTTGATTTATGACCTGGAAATATACTACCGCTTCATACCCTACCTCGCTAGCATCGCAAAACCCATGCAAATGACCAGTAAAAGGAGCCGAAGGGGGTAAACAACGTGGTAACTTTAATGACAATAATAACGGCAACTCTTCTTGATACTGTTGCCATTGATACGAAATGTCTGCTTGTGGGATGTCATCCCAATTTAAACCTAACATTCACAGATGCTGGGTTAGGCGTTTCGCAAAAAGTGTTAGTGGGGCTAAAAACCCTAATGGATCATATATTCTGGCAACTTGCGAAAGTATGTTGCGCTTTGTACATATTGGGTTTAATGGTTTAACCCAAAATGAGAAAATATCTTCTGTAGGTGACCATTGAAGACCTAGTATTTTTATTGATTCGTCAGAATCGAAATCGAGAGAAGTATATTGGCAAAAATCTGACGGAATACCTTCCAAAATAGAACCTGAATTAGAACTCCATTTTCGAAGTTCAAAACCAGCCGAATGTAGAAGTCGGATAAGTTGATCTTTGATTTCTCGGGCCGATTGTATAGAATCTCCACCGGCGACGAAATCGTCAATATATAGATTTGACCGTATAGCCTCAGCGGCTAACGGAAATAAGGTGTCGGTGGTTTTGTAGTCTTTCCCTCATCATACTGTAACTTGCCCTTTCGAGAATTCTTGATAGTTTATTTATTTATTTATCGACCAGAATGAAGTTCCAATGTTCAGTAGGAAATTTTAAGTTAGTTAGAACAGCATTGTTTTCTGAAAAACAATCAATAAGTGCCCTAATCTTCTTAGGATCTTCTGATTTTAAAGGTGGAAAGTCTTTCATAGCTTTCCAATGCAAAGTTGCTAATAAACGTGGATTGCTAAATCGCTCACGCAAGGCATTATATGAAATAATAAAATTATCCCCCGATACAGGTACCGATTTAACAATTTTCAAAGACTCCCCGCTACAGCAATTAATAAGGTAATTTAGCTTCTCAATATTGGTCAGCGAAGCATTATTATAAACCAGACTGTCAAATAAATCAATGAAAGATGTGAATTCAGCTACCTTATTATTAAAATGTGGGAGCTTTAACGGTAACAATTTTGTTGCCGTACTGTTTGATGCACTTTCAATAATTTGTGGTGCTCGCATTTCTTGCAGCGTTTCAAGATGGAGCAGTATGCAATAATAAGCAGTATCTACCTCTTTCCGTAAAGCTCTGAAAGCTAATAATTCTTTATCGTTACATGACGCTAAGACATCAATTAAAACTCTATTAAAATTGGAGTAAAAGTCATTTATTCGTTTTGTTTGAATATGGAATAACGTTTTTAAACTTGAATCACTTTGTATAGCGTTGCCAAATTTCAACATCTCGATAATCCTAATGTTAAATAATTCGAGTTGTGCTAAATCTGTCTTTTTCGGAGCCATAATGACACTGTTATTCTGAAAGACCTACAATGCAATGCTGTAAACGGTAACCGCTCAGCTGTGTGCTGAGTATGGGTTGTTGTTTAAGCACGAAAATGTAAATAGCGCATAAATCAATAAATCACGTTTATGACTATTAGCCTGCAATGGGTCTTAAGCAAAACGTGAAAAACCTAACGGTTTGTCAAACAAAGCGTTAAGATAAAATTTACAGTTTAAAAACGGGCGGCTTTTACATCAAAGCTCAGAGGGTCCACCAACTTTTAACATGTAATTAACATATTTGCAAGAAAGATGCAGCTTTTACATTTTATTACTTCCGCAAATGTGTTCAATATTTTACGTTGTAAACCGACTGCAAGGATTATATGTGATACAAAAAAATGCGCAATGGATTTTAATGCAAATTAGCAAGTTTTATATTAAGGATTTGTTTGTAATTAAACGCTTGCTGGTTTAATTACGGCGAAATTGCTTATTTTAGTTTAAAGAAAGTATAAATAATATTTACACATTTTAACCCGCTAAATATGGGCTTTAAACACAAATTTAAAAGCTAAAGTAAATGATTAACACGCTCGCTGAAATGCAAAATAATATTCAATTTAGAACATGCGTATAACATAGGACTAGTGAAATTCGGATCGTATTAAGGACCAATAAATGTAGTGGGATGATAAGGTGATCTAGATATGTTAATTATAGGGAAGGACCAATTGCTTTTTGTAGCAATACCGATGGCAGTGTAGCGGTTATGTAATAAATAAAGCAACTACAACAAACTACTTAATAAAGGGTATAAATACCTTAAAGCCTGTGCCGCTCTGGGCAATAAAAGTCACACACAAAAGGTTAGCGGACAACCAGGAACACGCACGTTTGGTGTGGTGTCGCTTTCCAAAAGCTCTCATGCAACTACTGTCTTCTGTAACGGTTCGAGTACGACTGTGTTACTTGGCGCACTCCCACTACCGGCCAAGGCTTCACTAAAAACTGTAGAGTACCCGCACTAATGGTATTTATTGTCACCAATACCAAATTGTTCAATGATGACACAACACAGTAGTTGCTTTTTATTGTTAAATGTAGCACATCTTTATGTTAATTTTTGTTTTATACCTTTTGCGCTTTTACCATCTTGCGCTATTTGGCTTCCTAGGTAGCAGAAATCCTTAACCTCTTGTAGTTCGTGTTACCTATTTGTATTCATGTTTTTGATTTATTTTCCCCTTCTTTGCATACTAGGCCTCAATTTTAGATTTGTTAATTTTTATTCCGTATCTCTCTGTTAGAACAGTTTCCATTTTATTGAGAGCAGCTTCTAACTCTTCCTTGCTAGATACTAATACCGCTATATCAACCGCAAATCTAAGCATATCAATTTTTTGTCCCTGCACAGTAATTTCAAATGTATTCCTCCATTTGACAGTATTCACTGCCTCTTCAATGTACAAGTTAAAAATTAATGGGGATAGTTCACATCTCTTTCTCACCCTTTTCCTAATGTTTACTTCTCTATGTTCCTGCTCTAATTTTATTACTGCTGTTTGCTCTTTGTATAAGCAATGTACTATTCGTCTAAAACTCATTCCAGTTTTTTTGAGTATTGCAAACATTTTATTCCAGATTTACAAGCCCTAGATTCACGCTTTCCCCATTTTCTATTGTTTTCTCCATTATCACTCTCAAAATAGCCTCCCGAGTTGCCCTGTTCCGCCTAAACCCAAATTGGTCTTCTTCTAGTATTTCTTGAGCTCGTTTTTCCATTCGTCTTTATTTATATCATTATTCATATACGTACACATTGCCCTGTGCTAATTCTTTGTAGAATGTTACAAATTACAAAGTATGCCGCGTTTTCACCAGTCAGACTTCTAGTTAATCAGGAGGACACATTGCCCTATGCTAATTCCAAATAGAATACAATGTAACAAATTACAAAATAGGCCGCGGCTTCACCACTCAGACTTCTAGTTAATCAGGAGGACGTAGGATAACTAGTCCTAATTTGTAATCAAGCCAACATCTTCAGAAAATGAGATCAACTCTCCATGAGACGAGATATCTGCTTCTATATAAGGAGCAGAAAGAGGTCACCAACGGACACATTCAGTCAGTAGTTCTATTGAGGCGGCTCCGTGGCGTAGTGGTATGTATGTGACTACTACGTCCAAGGTCCCGGGCTCGAATCCCGACACGGTCCGCTTGAAAAATGTTAGGCGAGCATTTTTCACAAAATTCACTCTCGTTCGGATGAGAGGTAAAATGGAGGTCCCGTGTGTGAGTGTTGTTACGCACGTTAAACATCCCTATCTTATTGGAACAGCAAGAGTTCGGCAAAATTCCAAATTATCAAGGTTAAAAAAACTTGCTTCCTGGTCAATGTAGTACATTCGGGTGGAGCATTGGAAAATTACATGTAAAGTAGTTCTATGAGAAAACAACCGTTTATAATCTGAGTGTAAGGGTTGTCCATCATGTAAGTGTAGTCTTTATTTGCTTCTGTGTATAATTGTATGTTGTTTTGTTTTGCTTAAAAAACACGAATGTCTTAAACTAGTTGTAATATGATTAATGAACTATGCAGGTGTTATCCTCTACTTATAAAAGTATTATTTCCTCCGGTCCTTAATTTGAGGACTTTCCCAAAACCAGTCACTGCCTCCTGCTACATAAGGCGAGTTCATAAAGGTCTACCATATCATTTTATACATCAAACCAAACTGTGATAAAATGGTGGAAGCACCGTGTTCTTTTTCTCTGTTCTTTTCAGAAATACTCACTGAATAAATAAGGGTAATGTTCCAAGAAATACAAATCAAAACAGTCGAAATTTACAAACCTACAAGATACAATGGCAGGCACTAGAATCGCAGCTCTTAACATGGTTCACCCCAATTTTAGTAAAATTTGTTGATCCAAGTACTTTCACTCCGGGGAAATCTAACTGTATAGAGTTTATCCAAGAATATGAAAGGTGCGCTATTTCTAATTCGAACCAAAACGAATTACAATATTTCGGGCGCCAGCAGACAGGAATGCTGAGGCAACTCATTTTGTTCAATTTGACTTCTAAGGGATATTTATTACATTGAAAATGATTGTATAGTAAAAGTGAATGTTCAGCAGTCATTTCTGTAGCCAATACATGCTATTGTTAGGGTGCCTGTATATTTGTTTATGATTTTCTTAATGAATGAATGTGATATAAAGATACTATATTTTTCCCATGCATATACATCAGACTAGAGAGTTTCTAGGAACATAGATCCTACACATTTTTGCATTTAATTTTACAGATGCCTCTCTTTTATATATTAGAATCAATAGTATTGAACTTAATTTAGTAGTGCCCGACAACTTTCAAGTCAATGAACCTACCCCGTATTTATGTAGACTTCTTCGCCAACACGGATGGACTGCACATAATCAATACCTTCCCCCACACGAACTAGTTCATTTATTCTTCTTTGATTTCACGGAGAAACTAAAACTCCTCTACCAGAACAACAATAATTCAGCTGCCCTGTAACTGCAGGATTACCTGAAACAAACCGTGGTCGTCGTCGATGAAGCATCATGCTTAAATTCCAATTTAGTCATGACCTTCACACATGTGATACCAGATGAATGGATAAAGTTACAAAGTCTAGCAGTACCATTAAATAGTGATTCGACCTTACGTTTCGACACTATCAAAGATTGGTTTAACACCCAATTGTTAGCACAACATAAAAATCATACTGATTTCCCTTAAATCTCATATTTACTTGAATTCATTTTTATCTTAATCTTTTTTAACTTCATCTTGCTGTTCCTATTCTTTGGTCAACTTACCTCATGTTTCTGTGCGACGACAGGGACAACAAACATTTGCTCGTTCCCATACAGGTTAGTTTACATTGCTGCTACCACCACCGTTACCAATGACCACCAACGACATATATGCTAACGAGTATCTTACACCGTCACCTGTAGATCCCCATATTTACGATACCTTGAATAACCAAAGCGTGCAAGGAAGTCAAGAAACAAATCTTCAGAACCAACTACAACAGCCTTCTTCTTCATGCCATATAAATATTCAACGTCGTGTCTTCACATACGTCTCTAACATGTCACCACCACGAACTACGCTTCCTGTTTTACATAGCTAGTGCAGTGATAGTAAACTTTGCTTGTTCGCCTAATGTGTAATGCTACAACCACTTATAGTAGATTTAGTGAGTCAAATCCTTTTTCCTGTACAAAATTATTGACTTTTATGGCTTTTTGTATTATTGATGTTTATACTATTTGAAGTTGTTAACTTTTGTAAACTTTACTTTGCCTTTCACATGTGCATTTAAACTTTGAATGACTTTTCAACCACGCCATTTCTTTTCGAGCTTTTGATTGTTTCTCTAAATTTTTTTTCTTTAAATTTGGAGGTGTAAATTTTCCATGGACGCGGCATATATTGCAAAGTCATTACAAATTAAAAAAGTTTTTCCAAGAAATTTATATTATTTATATCATTATTCGTATACATACACATTGCCCTATGCTAATTCTAAGTAAAATACAAAGTAGACGGCGTTTTCACAACTCAAATTTCTAGTTAATTTAGAGGACATAGGCTAACCAGTCCTAATTTGTAATTAGGTCAATATTCAAGAAAAATGAGATCAACTGGCTATTAGGTGGGTTGTCAGCTTCTATATAAGGAGCAGAAAGAGGTCACCAACGGACACGGTTAGTCAATAGTTCAATAAGAAAGCTGCCGTTCATAGTCTGAGGTCTAGGGCCGTCCGTCATATAAGTTATAGTCTTCTATTTGCTTCCGTGCATAATTGTATGTTGCTTTGTTCTGTTTGAAAACAAGGATGTCTTAAACTAATTGTTATATGCTTAATAAACTATTCAAGTGTTGTCCTCCACTTATACAAGCATCGTTTCCTCCGGTCCTTACTTTAGGGACTATCCCAAAGCCGGTCACAGCCTCCCGCTGCATAACGCAAGTGATTGAAACTCTACGACTTCAATTTATACATCGGTGACAATATTATCTTGCGTTTACAGCTTGGAAGTTTCACCAAACGCTATACATCACTTTATAATCAAAAATATTTTGTCGAACCTTCCGCCTCATGCAATCCAATTTTTTGTATTTGTCTAGGTGAGGCGATGAAAGAGAAAGTAACAATTCTTCTCTGATAGCGATTATCTGCGTGATTTTGCAGCAGTTTTTGACAGACTTTATCTAGTGACTGCAAAAAGATGTAAATTTGTTAGGAATCAGCCATGGTTCATTGATGTCTGCGATCGCTAAATTTTTTTTTTTTTTGAAATATTGCATAACCAGAAATTATTTTTCTCCCTTTAAGTATTAAACAAGATATAAATACTTACAGTTCAAAGCAAAAAATGATGTTCCACAGTTTTATAATTAGCAAACCAAAATTTTAATTTAATAGTGTTGCGAGCTAGTATTAGGCAACCCGTCAAACACACAAACGCCGCAAGCACTCTATATTCTCCATAAACCGAGAAGCTTCTGGCAATTAATGGAGGATGAGTCATCTTTTTTAATTCACGGTATAAGTAAGACCGAAGATGAAGTACAGGGTTAGTCTATATCGGAATGTCGAATATAAATTATGCCATGTAAAGTTATATAGTTCAGATTTTGGAAGACCAAGCGTAAACATAAATGTTAAGTGCACGTGTCTAATGTACATGCAGCTTCTAGAATACATAAATAGACAAAGTGTAATCAATAAATAGTTGTGTTAGTGTTGTTAATGGACCAATCCTAAAGAAGTTAGTTTAAAAAGATAGTAGTGCTTGTAAATTCATTAGTGTAATAAAGCTTCGTTGTTAAGTGGACTGAAAACATCTATGAAAAAGGCATATACTGTTAATTAGACTTCTGAACAGTAAGTGATAAGGACTCTTGTTATTACTTGTTTTAAATTAGTGAAAGGCGGTAGTAGTAGCCCGCTACAATAGGTTTGTCGCATATATACTAGTGAAGCGTACAAAAACACGTCTGCGCGGCCCGGAGGTTGAACCAATAATAACAATAATAATAATAATAATCATCATCATCATGATAATGATGATAATAATAATAATAATAATAATAATAATAATAATAATAATAATAATAATAATAATAATAATAATAATAATAATAATAGAAAGATATTACAGAAGCTTTGTCAAAAACCAACAACTGGAAATCGCCAGGTAAAGACAAAATTCAAAATTACTGGCTAAAGGTCTTTACAAGTACTCATAAACCTATAGCTGAAGCATTCAACCATATTTTAACACATCCCAAAGATACCCCTTCATACTTATTGGAGGGTATCACATATTTATTACCAAAAAATAACGATACACTAAATCCAAGTAATTACAGACCAATTACATGTTTATCCACTACCTATAAATTATTGACATCCATTATCACTAAATACGTTACCAAACATGTGATAGAAAACAAAATCTTAGCTGAGGAACAAAAGGGATGCCAAATAAACGGATTTGGTTGTAAAGAACAAATAATAATAGATTCTGTTATTACAGCAGATGCTCAAAAGAAAAATAGAAATCTATACTCAGCGTTTATTGATTATCAAAAGGCGTATGATAGTATACCTCACTCCTGGTTGATAGAAATACTAAAATATATAAAATTAACGAAAATGTTATAAACTTTTGTCTTGCTCAACACAACTAAAGAGCACAATACTTCAGCTACGAACCAAAGACAAAATTATTACTTCCAATACTATTAAAGTAAATAATGGTATATTTCAAGGAGATTCTTTAAGCCCTTTGTGGTTCTGTTTGGCACTTAACCCTTATCTAGGTTATTACATGATACAAAATATGGCTACACAATCAACAACCCCACTAAAAAATGTCGCATAAACCACATACTATATTTAGACGATTTAAAAATATATGCCTCAACAGCTCACCAATTACAAAACCTCCTAGAAATTACAGAAAAATTCAGCCTAGATATTGGAATGAAATTTGCAGTAAATAAATGCAAAACTCAAAAATTGAAAAGGAAAGCATAGCCTACATGAAGGATACAATCTAGTTACTGCAAATGAACACATAAATGCACTAAAATTAAACGAGGAGTACAAATATCTGGGAATTATACAGAGAACCAAAACGGACCATACAAAAACGAAAGAAATATTAAAGTTGAAATATAAGGAACGCTTAGAAGAAATCATGAAAACTCATCTAAATGCCAGAAACGTATCCAAAGCAGTTAACACCTATGCAATACCTATCTTAACCTATTCATTTGGCATAGTAAACTGGAGTAACACCGAGCTGGAACAACTAAACCGACTAACAAGGACTACAGCCACTAAATACCGAATGCATCATCTAAAATCTTCTGTCGAACGTTTTAATATTCCGCGTTCAGAAGGCGGTAGAGGATTCACGGATATCTATTCTCTCCACTACAACCAAATACATAAAATCAGAGAATACTTTTTACTAAAGAAAGAAACGAGTTTACTATATTACTCTATCGTAATAACAGATAAGAACATAACACCACTTCATTTAAGAACAAAAAATTTTCATCCATTGGACAAAGTTGAAGATAGTGTTGCTAAACAAACAAAATGGTCAAGCAAAGAACTACACGGACGATTCTTTAACCAGTTACAAGAAACCAACGTAGATAAATTGAAATCAAATGAATGGCTTAAAAAGGGAAATATTTATGCGGAAACTGAAGGCTTTATGATTGCAATCCAAGATCAAGTAATTAAAACAAAAAATTATTTGAAATACATCATAAAGGATCCTACAATAGAAAATGATAATTGCAGATTATGTCAATTAGAAAGAGAAACAACGGATCATATAATTGCAGGATGCAGTACATTAGCACCTGTTGACTACATCTATAGACACGATGCAATATGCAATATAATACATCAAGAACTAGCCTTGAAATATAAATTGATAGCCCAATACACACCCTACTTCAAATACAATCCACAACAGGTTTTAACGAACAGCCGACAGACTCTTCATTGGAACAGACAAATTACAACTGATAAACGTTTACTACATAACAAAGCAGACATCGTACTTAAAATCCATGATTCACGAGAAACATATATTATTGATGTAGCAATCCCACTGACACAAAATTTAAAGAAGAAATACAAAGAAAAGTGCGAAAAATATCAAGCTTTGGCACATGAAATAGAGAACATGTGAAAAGAAAACATCGTTAAAATTGTACCAGTGATCATCTCAGCAACAGGAATTACACCTAAAAGTTTTTTTGATAGTTTAAAGTTACTACGCATTGACAAAGATATTCACCTGCAAATACAAAAAAGTGTAATAATTAGTACAACCGCCGTCACCAGAAGATTTTTACAACATTCATAGCATAAGCAGAAATTGTTACTTTAGTTTGACTTTGTCCACTAATGTATTAATCCCAGATATTTAAATCTGTGAATAAAGAGATAATAATAATAATAAAGTTCAATTCGATTCAATTCAATCATTTATTTGAACAATGCATTACATTCACCATAAGCTAACCTGCACAATAAAGGACCAGTCACGTTGGTGCACGCTACTTTAAAACGTATTGTAAACATAGAATTTCCATTTAGAAACATTCACTAATGTAAAGGCAAAGTAGCACTTAAAGATTAAATTGTTTGAATTTCTAGCATTGATAGTATTAGGTTGTTTTTAGCTAAACGCATATTGGGCTAATTACAGATAGATTTTATTTTTTTCTATGTTATTATTTACCGTTATAATCATGTTATACAATTTAGGTTCGGTATTCAAGAAGTGGAGTTTTTTATTTGTGAATAGTTTAAACTAGTAAACGAGAAGGATATAGTTGGAAGCAAGAATTTTCGTAAGCTTGATATTTTCCGATAGAGCTTTTTTTTATTGATAGAGAGCCACTGTAAAGTCTGCACTTTGACTATCGGAACGCCTGGCGCTGAGACGCTTGGAAAGTTGTAAAATTAATTAGCATCTCCAAACTGTTTTCCGACAGTTCAAAATGTGTATGTAATTAGTAAATATAATATAAAACACGAATCCAACAGTCAGATGCTTTCCCAAGGCGCTACTTATGGTAATTAGCAATTTGAGGTTGTTTATTAAATATTTATAATGTATTTTGCAGCTAAATGAAATGTAAATTACTGTAAAAGTATATATTTAAGTCGCGATTGTCAAGCCCAAGCAGGTATACTAATCCTGGAACCATATTAAACGAACTTTTTAGGTAGAGATTAGTAAAGAGAAAGTGACAGGTGCGTGTTAGTCACCAAAAACTGCGTCCTGGCTTTCAGTTCAATCGTAGTAGATATTCCTTGTAAATAGATGTTATTCTGTGCGTCGTGGAAGAATTATAGAAAAATCGAGTGATATTTGTGTATTTTGTATGAAAAAGGGAAGCATTATAATTTCATTCAAGATGCCAATTAGTTTTAATAATTCGTCAAGAGAGTAGTTTATTGTTAAGTAATGTAGTTTTACCATCAATTTGTAAAGAGATTCAAGGTTCTACATGCCGTGCTACAGAAAATTTACTGCGTTGCGAAAGTCCTGGTCCTAGAGGGGAAACGTATCAACATCACATACACAACAACCACACACACGCGCGCGCACACACACACACACAGACATAATACATGTTCTCAAGTCCGCACACACACACACATAAACACACACAGATACACACACAAACACTTCTCAAATATCGCACAAACACAAACTCCTATTCACACACTTATACTGCCTTTTCAGCATCTGGATTTCCGGCTGCCGATGGTACGGACTGATAAGGCAATATCCGTTGAGCGTTCTTCCTTGACGACTGGGATTTCCGGCTGCCGATGGTCCTGGTCCTACAAGGTGAACGTAACACTGATATCAACACTACATACACAACACACACGCACACACAACCTCACACACACACACACACATAACACATACCCTCAAGCGCGCACACACACACGCGCGCACACACACACCTTACTCACGGTTATTTTCTGGGACGAAGCCAGGTCCGCTTAAATTTCAGGTAGCAGATACTGAAGTGTTACAACAAATAAAATTTAAAAAAATGCCAGTCGAAAACGGTTGGCAAGGAATCAGCGGATATGACTTGGATTTGTATGAAGGAAATTAACTGCGCAATATAATTTCTGATGTTATTATTCAACCGTATGCAACTACAGGTAATTTATGCCCGTTCATTCGCAAATGTGAGACAATGTTTTCTACATTAGCGAACATGCAGCTAAATGTTGTATTTTTTATTTTTGCACAGATGCTGAACCCACTAAAACTGACTATACCGAAGGTTATGGTTGTTGAAAAAGTATTCGACAAATCAGATAAAGTTAGCGAAGAATATAACTGCAACTGCCATGAAAACGATTTTGAATATTAATTTTTTTTATTTATTGGTCCATTTTTTATTATTTTATAAAAAAACCAAAAATCTTTTTCCTATAAAAGAAATAGTAAATAGTTAATAAACAACTTCAAATTGTAATTACCATAAGTAGCGCGTACGTGTTATCCTCACTTCTATTGTCTGATGACTGACGGGTTCTATAAAAATTGAATCTGACTGATTCATGGATTGTAAAGTTTAAAACGATGTTTTGTATAATTTCGATCTTGGGAAAGTAGCTGCCCCAACTGTTTTTTAACATGCGTAGGGTAGAACTGACGCCACCGGTCTCTATATTTTGCAGTCTGACTGACTGTTGGATTTACTAATTACATACAAATTTTGAAGTTTCGGAAAACAGTTTGGAAATTAACAATTTTACAACTTTTTGAGCGTCTCAGCGCCAGGAGTCTCGATCGTCAAAGTTCTGACTCCACAGTAGCTCTTCATCAATAAAATGAAACGCAATCAAAACATATCAAACTTACGAAAACTCTTGCACGTTTTTGATGCTGGCTCTTAGACTAAGCAAGACTCCGTCAACTTCTAGCAGAAGTTTAACCGCTACACCATTACGCAAATGACCCACCTTTCGGGTAGACTTTATTTGTGTTGATTCTCTTTAAGTGGGTTGGCGCTCAAAGACTTTACATAGAGAAAGGGAATTTTAAAGCCCCTAAACTGTCATGTAATTCCGACATCCTGTAGTGTCAAATTAATTCAGAAACGTAGCATATTAACAATATATGTTTAAATAAAAAAGCTTTAAATTTAATTTATTTCAATTCAAAACAACTGTTTAAAAATCTCACATTCATTTATGTACGGTAACTCATTCGTCAAAGACACAAAGTTATGAAGTGGCACGCGGGCAGCCTTTGAATTCGTTGGGGCCCTTCTAAAGTGTAAATTTGGAAATGTAGCAACTTATTGTAAGAATGTACCAACTTGCATATATCTTTAAGATGCTAAAGTATTTTTCCTAAATATGATTCATTATTCCTCTCCCCTTTTGATTATTTGTAGTCCTGTGTCAATTAGGTAACCAACCCTACTTTTAAGAAATTTGGTAAGTAACATTATAGTGTCATTATAACAATTGAATATCCACTATTTCTAAATTAAAAATGACGTTGATGGCGTAATAAAAACGTGGTTGTTATTTCAGAGAGTTGAGTACGATAATGCCCTATTATTTAATTATTGGAGTATAGCAGCCATTACTATAAGAGAAATCCTAACCCAAGGGTAACTAACCCTTTGCTGATATGAAGTTGATCCCCGACTGCAATTTACGTTACGATATTAGGTTTACTATTTTATCTACACTGTAATGTGATGAAAATGGTTGACAGTCAAACAATAGTTTCAAGAGGGTAGATAAGAAAAGCAGACTTGAAATAGGCTTTCCAGTTTCAAGGGTGGTTTAAGATAATCTTATTTCATTAAGCTGTACTGTTTAAAAGAGTGTAGGGGTGTTTCCCGACACTAAGGGGCAGACAATAATATACAATGTCACAAGTTATTGTTAGATTTAAATACATTTGAGTAATACCTAATGTATTTGTCTCAAACAAGTTATGAGATCTTGACATAAAATCATTTCTATTATTTATTATTCAATTCTTGCGAAATTTTCGTAAGGGTACTTTAGTTAAATAAATATACCACCCGGGTTATAAAAGTATATATAGACATGCCTACTATTCCCCAAAAACCATCAAATGCGAATATATTTTTCTCAGCTTTTAAGGCAGAAAAATTTATCGTGATATCTACGCCAGAATTCACGTTAACCAAGTGGACAGTGTGTCCCTTTTAGAATGCATTTGTCATTTAAAAGCCACGCGTCAGAAACATTCTGTGATGTGATGTTTTTATATAATCGAGGAAAAACGTCTTTTTAGGTTGTAAACAGCTTATCGCTATAACGTGAAAAACGTTTGCAGTCAAATCTTAATTTTGAAGTGGGTAAATACTTAGTGTGGGTAAAAAATGTAATAGCCATACATTCTACTGCTTTATATCTTAAATCATAATCCAGATTTGAACTTCCTTTCATTTGGATGTGTCATAGTTCAGTTTTCTATTACTTAATTGATTAACCTGCTTTGCATACAAGCGTATATTTTTGAGCAAAAAGAGACGAGATGATAATTTTTATATTTTTAGTATTTCGCACTGCTAACTTTAAAAATTTATATATTTGTTTTGTATATACGGAGTATAATCTTTAATTCAGTTAGTGGTAGAAGGGTTATCTATGTTTGGGATCAATAATAAATTGTGGAATAAGAATATTTGATATTAACTTTACAACTTTTAGATTTTTTTTTGGGACTATTCGTTAGACCTTTGCATATGAAATATCCGATTCTAAAAGCATCAATCGTTTTGATCAACTTAGTCTTGGTTTATTTACGCTGTTATTCTTTTTTTAGAGTTGACAGATAATAGACATATTTTTCCGCAAATCGTTCAGAAATTTTGACACTTCTGATCAAGTTTCTTAAAAAAGGCTATATTTCCATATGTTAAGTGGTTACCATGCAACGAAAAATAACTGAAAGAAAATTTCCATTTCTGTATTCCAAGAATAGTTATTTATTATACAAGGGAAAAAGTACTAGATTTTAACTCGAGGTGTGTTTGTCTCCCGACTCGAAACGGAAGGAGACAACACACCGAGAATTAATATCTTACATTTTTACCCGTGTATAAAACACTAATTTTTTCTGTGACAAGTAGAACGATGATTTAATATCGAAAAAAATGTTACAATGTATTAAAGTCAAAAAATCAATCACTAAGTATCTCCACGTGGCTGTCATAGACAAGAATAACCCTTGGCGTAAGATTACCAAGACTCAAGCAGAATCTTTGCAACTAGCTGTTAAGAAGGTATTGGACGACCACCTGTTTTCCCTTCCCAACGACAGTGCTCCACCAACCTTTAGTAGGTGGGCGTACTCGGGCGAGATCGTCCGGATCAGGTGCGAGGATGACCACTCCCTTGCATGGATTACGGATGCGGTTGGCAGCCTCCCACAACTGTGGGAGGTTGCATGCCCTACAGTCGTCTAGGTGGGTCTGCTACCTAGACTCCTGAAAGCGGCATTATGGATTCCGGGCCCCCCGGAAAACATGAATGTCGTTCAAAGGCGCCTGCGTGTGCAGAACCCCTGGGCTGACACGTCCAAGTGGTGCGTCTTCCACACTGCCATAAGAGATCAACCCCAAGGAGCCTGATAGTCTTTGGCGTTGGGGAAGACGCGAGGGAGACTATCAACAGTAGGGGAGGCAAGCTGCATTGCAAGCTCACCTCCCTGAACCTTAAAATCCAAAAGTCTCAACCTGCTTCAGAGGAAGCCCAACCGACTCCCGCGCAACAACAGAGCCAACCGTCACTTCCAGAGCAAATAAAGTGAGCTTCGCTCCTGAAGCAACCTCAGGAGACTAAGATAGGCAAACCATCGACACCGTCAAGCAGTCAGATGGACACAGCAGACTCTGACCCGTTACTAGTGGAGTGGCTGACGGAAGAATATTAGAACGCGTCACTGGATCGCCCGCCCAGTGAGGCTTAATTACAAGTCAAATCCATTGCAGTCCAATGGCGGGACTAAATGTAATACAGGTGAACCTACAGCATTGCCGGGCGGCTGCGGCATCGTTATGTAGACACCTGAGGAATAAGCAGGACATTGCCCTTATCCAAGAACCCTGGGTGGTAAGCTCGAGATTGGAAAGCCTAAATGGTACTATTTTTGCGGCCAGTAACCAACTTAAGCCTAGGGCATGCATTTACATACCCAGGCACATCAATGCTCTCTTCCTGCCACAACTGAGTAGCCGTGACGTCTCAGTCGTTCAGACCAGCTGCAGCATGAGAGGAATTGTA
The DNA here is from genome assembly GCA_036346225.1 of Platerodrilus igneus. Classification (NCBI taxonomy): domain Eukaryota; kingdom Metazoa; phylum Arthropoda; class Insecta; order Coleoptera; family Lycidae; genus Platerodrilus; species Platerodrilus igneus. The sequence goes on along the minus strand of JARFIW010001325.1, from coordinate 9,076,223 downwards.
CTTGGTTTCAGCCTATTTTCCAATTGACCAAGATCCACCTCCTCTGGAGTTGATGGCAGTGATTGATCATTGCGATAGGCACAAAAGGCATCTTATTATCGGATGCGACTCCAACGTGGCGTAGTGGTATGTGTCTGACTGCTACGCCAAAGGTCCCGGGTTCGAATCCCGACACGGTCCGCTTAAAAAATGTTAGGCAAGCATTTTTCACAAAAATACAGCTCTGTTCGAATGAGGTAAAATAGAGGTCCTGTGTGTGAGTGTTGTCACGCACGTTAAAGATCCCTACCTTGCTTGGAACAGCAAGGGTTCGGCAAAATTCAAAATTTTCCATGTAAAAAAGCTCGCGTAGTATCTTCGGGTGGAGCAATGGAAAATCACATGTAGGGTATGGGGTAGCGTTGACACAAACTCTCGTGGGAAAGTACTACTCAAATACTTATCGAGTAAGATTCTGGAAATTCTTAACTGGGGCAGCGAACCCACATTTGTGACATCTCATTTTCAGAGAATCATCGACTTAACCCTGGCATCGGCAGGCATTTCAAGACATATCTTGAACTGGCAGGTGACGCCTAAAGCAACACTGGCAGATCACAAATTGTTAAGTTTTAAAATAAAGGCAGCAGAAGCTGTCTGTAAAGAATATAAGAACCTAAAGACGACCAACATGTCTGTTTATTAGACAGCTTGGAGGAACAACTTTTGGCATTACTAGGCACTGACAACCCAAAGCAATAGAAGAGCTACAGAAATACTCGGTTTCTCTTCAGAACTCCATCGTAGTATCCTTTGAACAGGCATGCCCGGTCAGGACAGATTCTACTCGCTCCATCACCCCATCGTGGGGCGAGTAGCTATAGAAGCTGAAAAAGACCCTACACAAACTGTTCAACAAGGCAAAAAACACCAGAAGTGTGGCTGACTGGGAGGCTTATAAAAACCAGTAGCGACTATACAAAACGGTAATTAGTAGACGACAGAGAGATTCTTAGAAGACCTGTAACTCAGTCGAGTCTGCCAATGCAATCTCTCGCATTAAAAGGATCTTGCCCAAAGATCCTTGCTATAAACCATGCTGCCTGAAACGTGTGGATGGTACGTACACCACCAACGAGACAGAAACAGCTGAGTTACTCGTGGACACCCACTTTCCAGGTAGTGTATCACAATTTTCCTCATACGGGGTGGAATAACCCAGCTCGGTCTCTAATAAGGCCGACTTGGAGGTTTCAAACCGGGTAGTGGATGAAAGAAAAATTAAATGGGCCATCTCAACTTTCAAACCGTTTAAGTCCCCTGGAATGGACGGCATCTTCCCCGCCTTACTGCAGTGGGGTATGAAGAGGTTGGCATCGTTCCTTGTGGTACTTTTTAGGGGTTGCATTGCTTTTAAATACACCCCCAGCGGCCGGAGCGAGGTTAGAGTTGTCTTCATTGCTAAACCAGGCCGAAATGATTACTTCCAGGCTAAATCCTACAGACCGATCAGTCTTACGTCTTTTTTGCTAAAGATTTCCATTTCTGTATTCCAAGAATAGTAATTTATTATACAAGGGAAAAAAGTACTAGATTTTAGCTCGAGGTGTGTTTCTCTCCCGACGCGAAGCGGAGGAAGACTAAACACCGATAGTTAAAATCTTACATTTTTACCCGTGTGTAATCTCGATGTCAAATTTGAAGTTTCAAACAAGCAGGCTGTTATACTTATAGGAACAGTTAGACTTGCGTTCCTAAAAAAACCTTTAAATTAATCAAATATCTGTCAATTTAATTCTGCGAGTGGTTACTTATTTGCACATACCCGGGAAAAAAATACTCATTTTTTTCCCGGGGAAAAAAGGAAATTTATAAAAAGTGACATTTTGTTACCTGTAAAACGATCCACCTCTGGTCGAATTTGCCATTTTGTTTTCTATATGCAAAATTCTGTTTTTACAGAGTCCCATTCTGAAAACCTTCAATAAAGACCAAAATAGTACATTTTGAAGCACTGCTCATTTTTACTACACACATGCGAGGCACAACGTAAATAGACGATTGCGTTTTTGTCTTTTTTAATTTCTTTCTGAACAGAGTTGCACCTTGAAGAATGGCTTGATGGTTTCAGTGAGCTAAAAAGCCGTACTATAGGTTTAACTAAATTGGTAGAATCTTTAGTGAAGGACCAGACTAAGACATCAACGAAGAGAACAGCAGCTTGTTCGGTACTTAGAGTGGCAGAGGCCATAGGGGTTGGTATGGCATTCTATGACACACTACTGCAATGTATATGGCAGCGGAAAGCAACTATATTGCTTCTAAGTACACACTACATTACATTTTCCAATGCTTCACCCGAAAGTACTACAGTGACTAGGAAGTAAGTTTTTTTATCATGGAATTTTGAATTTTGCCGAACCTTTGCTGTTCCAAGCAAGGTAGGAATCTTAACTACGTGACAACACCCACACATGGGACCTACATTTTACCTATCATCTGAACGAGGGCGTATTCTTGTGAAAAATGCTCGCCTCACAACTTTGAAATCGCCCGTGTCGAAATTCAAAACCCAGGACCTTGGGCTTAGTAGTCACACGCATACCAACTAACACACACAACCACCTCCAATGTACACAGTTTGCCAAAAACATTTTCAAAAGTAATGCATCCTCCGGAGTTAAAATAGTCTCTCATTCGGATTTCCAGGAAGAAACTGCTCTTTTTAAAACTAAATAAGGCATCCTCCGCAAACTTCAAACGTGGCTTTCTCTATCTAACCTCATATATATTGAAACTTACGTATTTCGAGTTTTACATGTAATTTGAATTAGCATAAAACTGTGTATGATCTACTTTGTTATTAGATAGATGAAATCATTGGCGCCATTCTATATTTTCTACTCAAAACAAATCAAGCTGTATTAATTACCAAGGTGATACCACTCCTAATCTTTTGAAAAACTGACAAGAATTCTATAACCTTTGACTAAAAATTGAATATGATGCCAAATAATTCTCTCTTTTATTAAATTTTATCAAGGTTTAAAACTTATATTTCCTAAATTTACTTATACAGAAATTTTTAAATAAAATGTAATTACAATTATTCCCCACTCTAATTATTCAGATTTTTTCTAAAAATCTCAAGTGAATTAAGACAAATCGACATAGATAGTGAAAAACGGACACCAAGGCAACAACCTAAAAGTATAAAATAAATCGAAAAATTGCGTGAGAATAAATGAAGGTATGTGTATTTGTGTTAGTACGTCTATGTTAAACTTAACCTAGGTGAAATTTACAATGCCGTAGATGTCACGGAAGGTGAGAGGCCGTGAAGCGTCCTTCTCCCAACCTTTAAAAGTAGAGAACATCTACGGTGAGCCTATGGGATAGGTTCTGGTACCCCCACCCCCATCCTAATAGGGATCGGTACCCCGTAATCATATTGATAGAATTTACTTACATATAAACTATTAAACTGAAATGTAATTACAGTTATTTTTAAGGGAATGTCACAACATACAAAATGAAAGTTGTTACGTACCTAGACGTAGCCGGAAAAAAGTAAATACCAGACCAACTATCAAACGCGGAGAGTGGGGGAATTCGCCTACATACCAAGAAGAAACCAAAAAAACACATCGCCCACAATTATCTATAAACACAAAAAAAATAAAGGATTCTGTACAAACAAGCAAACGGAAAAAAAATTAAGCGTTACTATTTTACAGCAAACAATTATATTATACGGACAATTTAGAAATCTAGATACGAAGTGCGCATCTCGTATTTACACAAAATAAATTAATCAGTAGCAAATAAAAACTGTGAGAGCGTGTTTATAATTAATTATGTTGAAAATCAACGTAACAAATACCCCCGAGTAAAATTGATAGGTCTAGGTAGGAAAACAAAAGTAATGGCAGTGGACAAAACAATAAAAACAAACAGAAAAATCTCAAAGAGAAAAAGAAACAAAAACCACAAAACCACAAAAACCACAAGAACCACAAAACCACAAAAACCACAAAAACCACAAGAACCACAAAACCACAAGAACCACAAGAACCACAAGAACCAAAATAAAAATTCGTCACAAAAACGAAACAAAAAGAAAGACCCTAAAATAAAAAAAAAGAACTCTCGTCCGGCTCGAAGGGCCAATAATAGAAGAGGAAAAAAAGGAAGGAAGGAAGGGAATCAAGCAACGAGGAGTAAGATGAAACGGCATTGACACTGAAAAGTCGTCAGAAGTCGGAAATTTCTTGTGAAGAAACGGTAAAGTCTTCGACCTCAAAAGAAGAATAGTTTCTTGCAGAAAATCAACAGTAAAGGAAAGAAGTGAGGAAGAATACCAACTGTACAAGCCCAAACAGGACCCAAAGGTCAAGCCTCAAGTAAACATAGGGATAACAAGGGAGAACGAGAGGAAGGGAGGAGGAACGCTGGTAAAAGGAAATGATGTACTGCAAACTGTGGTAACTAAAAATCTCAACAAACAAAGGACCAAAAAAAGAATAGCTGACTAGACGTAAAGTCGACAAAGTCGTGGTTTCCGAAGAACGAAGAACGGACTAGAAAGCACCTACAACAGGAGCGGATGAACGAAACACAATCGGCCTAGGAACTGACAACAAAGAAGAACAGGAACAGGAAAAAGGAGAAGAATGTGGAACGAAAGGAACGAGAAAAAAAGAAAAGTCAAAGAGAATTACACCAACACCAAGTACAAAACCCAAAAAAAACTAATATCGTACAAAAAAAATAAAACAGAATCCCAGTGTAGTTATGTATGAAAAGGTGTGGGCGTGTGTGTGTGTATGTGTGTGGGTGTGTGTGTGTGGGTGTAAAAAGGGTGTGTGTATGTGTTATGCGTGTATAAAGTGTGCGTGTGTGTATGTGTTTGACCACTGTAGTCGCCTCTTACGACGGGCAGGTCGTATCATGTGACTATTCTATCCCCGGACCCTCACGGAGTAAAAAAAAGAAAGAAAAGAGAACCAAATAAAACAGGAAGTAAAACGAAATCGTAACGTCCAAAAATCAAAACCTAAGGAAAACAAAGTCGGCATAAGAAATGGGCGCGGGGACTAGATATTGAGCTTAAGATGTTTGCGCCGCCAGAAGGAAAATAAAACGAGATCTAGGACATTATGACTTCGTCGACCAACATTTTCAGATTGTGAATCAGTATGGACAAATTTCTGTCTCTTATGGGCAATTTTCCGCAAAACAGGGACAGCAGGAGGTGTAGTAGTTGTAGCACGAGGTTTAGGAGGTGGCAAGGGTAGTTTAGAAAACTCGAAACGAGTGAAGAAAGAAAGTTGTTTGCTGTTAGGACTGAAGGTAAGAAAGTCAACGGTAGAAAAGGAAACAAAGGAAACAACAGAGTATCAACGGTACAGAAAAAAAATGTATTACCTCTAAGAGAATCGACTTTACGAAAAGAAACACAAGCAGAGCACACTTCAGTTACGTGAGATAAAGGGACAGAAACAGATAACATTTTATCGCTATTAGATAAAGGACTAGAAGTATCACAGTCATGAACAAAGACAGCATTGGCTGTAGAAGTATCAACCTTAGGATAAGGAGCAGAATCCGATAACACTTCAACAGAATCAGTTAGAAGTTCATCAACGTTACAAGAATAAACAGCATCCGGAAGAATTTCATGTGCAATAGATGAGAAGGCAGAATCAGGTTGAACTTCGCCAACATTAGATAACAGGACATCAGCTAGGATTTTTCACCGAGCTCCTTTAAAAGAAAAGAAGTAAGTAGCATTTTGTCAGCATGAGAAAAATAAGTAAAAGTAGGTAACGTTTCATTAACGTCCGATAAAGGAGTAGAATCAAGTAAGAGTTCATCAAAGTTCGACAACAGAGTAGGAACAGACAAAATTTCAGCCAGTATAGGAACTGATTCCTTAACAATAGTACACACCAAAACAGAATCAGGTAAAACTTTGACAACAGCAGCAACAGGCATTATAGCTACGGGTTCCCTAACTTCAACAGGACCTTCTCTATCCGTATTAGGAGTTATCGTTAGTTCAGCTACGGCTGTTATTGTAGGTGCGACAGCAATTTCTTCACTAGAGTCATTTAAGACAGCAGGAACAAGTAAAATTTTGACAAAAACCGCAACAGGCATTAACGATTCAGGTTCATGGACCTCAACAGGATCTTCGCAGACTGAATTAGGAATTATGCTCATATCAGCAACATGTGTGCTTGCAGACACGACAGGAATTTTTTTGGTAGAATCATTCGAGAAGTTGGGAACAAACTCTTGAGAAGCTACCTGCAAGTCACTAATCCGAGGCATGGGTTTTAATGCTGGTGGAAGCACAATTTGAGGTGAGAGTGAATAAGTAGGGAGAACAAAAGGAGGAGTAGAATAGGATGTAGAACTAGAAACGGAAGAAATTTTGTTCGAAGTTATATTTGCCGAAGAAAAGTATGTTTTGATAGTAGTGACAGGATGACCTGGATGAGGTATAGAAGAAAACGTAGAATTAAAAGCAGAAGAAGTTTGGCTCCTAGAACTGACACCAGAAGTTGAAGTAATATTTGAAGACCTATTAGTAGTAGGATGACAGTGTGGACAGTTGCGGCGAGAAACTCCTTTATAACCGTAACCATGGCAATGGAGTACTTCAGGACGAGTACAACGTGTCGAAACATGACCAGGTTTGTTGCAATTAAAACAGATAACCAGACGAGTAGAAGCAGAATTAGGAAGAAGAACAGTAGAACGTACGGAAGAAGTATCGGATCTACCCGTAGGTGTAGGAGAAACCTTAACAACTCGGTCATCTGAAGCAAAAATATTTTCCTCAATAGTAGCAATCTTATAAGCAAAATCAGAGGGTTCAAAATGTTGAATCAGTAAATTGGACAACGACTTTCAGTCAGGAAACATATGCCGGTAACCACGATACAAAAGTAACGCGTTAGCCTTGAACAAATCTGCTGCAGACTCAAATAACTGCAATTCTGACACATAGTGAGTTCGTCGGAGTTCTTCGACCCGTCCCAAAAAATCAGGTACGGTAAGAGTGTTTGGGACACCAGAAAATTTTAAATTCCACTGCCACATATTAAGATCTTTGTGAGAAGTCGAAGAAGAAGTAGCAACTGACTTAGGCACTATAGCAGGGGCTGATTCCGATCCAGCAGTAACAGTATGTGGTCGTGAGTAGGTGATACGGAATTATTGGCCAGAATCTTCGCCGGTTCCACCTTCAGACATTTGTCCTCTAACTCTTGTAAGAAGTGGACGGTATGCAAATGCTTTCTATAAAATGGATCAAGATTACGAGGCAAAACGGACAATTGAACATCTTCACTAAAAGGACCATAGTTCTTAAACAGACCTGTCATACACACAAAATAGTTAGTAATGTTTTCGGATTATTTCTGTCGTCTCTTACAGATCATATTAAACACCACCAACCTATGATCAGTCATTTTGAATAAACATAAAAAAAACATTGGGAGAAAGTAACTAAATAAAGCCTAACCGTAATTCGGTAAAAGCTCAAAAGAAAATTATGGCGAATACAGGGCAATCTAAAACATATCCGGCGGATAAATCTAAGGAACACCAATGGAAGTAAAACAACAAAATAGAAATTAGAGTAGGGCTGTAGGATAAAAGCAAAATCGGAGGAAAACAACTAACTCTAGACGTGACGGGGAGAACAAAATGTACAGAGAGGAAAGGAACATATCCGACGGATAAACTTAAGGAACACCAATGTAAGCGAAACAACAAAATAGAAATTAGAATAGGGCTGTAGAATAAAAGAAAATCGGAGGAAAAAACTAACTCTAGACTGACGGGGAGAACAAAATGTACAGAAAAAGAAAGAAGAAAAAATTTTGGGCGCCAGCGTTTTCAGTGGACTAGGATTATTGGCGAAAACACAAGTCCAATAATCTGAAATTAACCAACCAGTAAGATCGAGAGATTAGGAAAGCAAACAAAACTAAAATTTAAAAAGATTGAACCGCATGTGGGGGACAGCAAAGAGTCGAAAGGTAAAAAGGAAATAACAGTTTGAACGTAAAGGAAGGAAAACAAGTAGCATCAGGCCAAGAAATGCGGGTAACGTAGGAACTTAGGCACTAACAATAAAAAAAATCAGAGTAAAAATTAACTAAAACAAACTCCGAGCAGAAATTAATCAAACCAATCGAAGTAACAGTTAACTAAAACAAAATCGGGGCCAAAGTTACACGAAACAAAATCGGAGCACAAAAAAATTAACTAAAGCAAACTCGCAGCCCCACGCCAGGGCGTCAGAAATTATGCTACGTACCTAGACGTAGCCGGAAGAAAAGTAAATACCAGACTAACTATCAAACGCGAGGAGTGTGGGGATTCGCCTACATACCAAAAAGAAACAAAAAAAAAACACATCGCTCGCGATTATCTATTAACACCAAAAAAAAAAAGGATTCTGTACAAACAAGCAACCAGAAAATAAATTAAGCGTTACTATTTTACAGCCAACAATTATATTACACGAACAATTTAGAAATCTAAATACGAAGTGCACATCTCGTATTTACACAAAATAAAATTAATCAGTAGCAAATAAAAACTGTGAGAGCGTGTTCATTATTAATTATGTTGAAAATAAACGTAACAAAGTCAAAACATAATCAAAAGTGACAATCAGTAGCCAACGTTATAACGTAATATAAAACGGAGGTCGTGACATAACATGATAATATAGCTTAAATCCGCAAAATAAATTAACAGAAAAACTCGTGACGTCATAGGTTGGTAACTAGACAAGACTGCTATTAATCTGGATTAGTGACGTCAGAGTAGAAGGAATAAAAGACTCGTGCAAAATGCCATACTCATGTAGGGTTATTCAATCCAAACATTTGAAAGTGTAATCATTTCCTTGCACAAACAGAATCATATACACTAAAATAGGTAGAAGCAATTACACTTCCGTAATGAGGCTGCTTAGAATTGGCCACAAAAAGATTAATATATTGTGCATTGTTGAAACATGTAAATGTCAAAATCTAAATAGAAGTGCCTTCTTTGATGTTTCGAAGTGAATTTATTTTAGGTAGACAACCAGTTTTCTCATATTGCTCTCATATGAAGTTTCATTTCATTATTATATAGTTTGAATACGCTTTGTACATCAAAGTACGGAATATACACTTTTTACCTTGAAACTAACTTCTATGCTATTCGAATGTACATACAGAATGAACACTGAAAATTTACTGATTGTATATGCTTTATTAAACTGAAAGTTAGAAAATAACGAAAGCAATAATGTTCAATATCCGTAGTCATTTTCGAAAAACCAAACTAGCTCTTACATAATTATTAGAATAGCTCCCAAACTTTTAATATTTTTGACTAACTTCTGAATGAACTCGAGGTCATAGTGTCAAACAACATTGACCACGATTATTTTGTTTTACAGGAAACTAAAAAAACACAATATTTTTTGGTTAAATGACAATGAGGCGCTTTATTCAAAAGGAATTTGCATATATTTTTTCAAAATAGGTTCTGAATATACTGTTGCGAGCTACTATTAGGCAACCCGTCAAACACACAAGCGCCGCAAACACTATACATTCTCCATAAACCGAGAACCTTCTGCAATTACTGGAGGATGAGTCATCCTTTGTAATTCACGGTATAAATAAGACCGATGAGGAAGTACAGAGTTAGTCTATATCAGAATTATATCGTGTAAAGTTAAATAGTTGAACTTTTGGAAGTCCAAGAGAAAACATAAATGTTATATTATGTGAGCGTGTCTAATGTACATGCAGCTTGTAGAATAGATAAATAGACAAAAGTGTAATAATAAATAGTTGTGTTATTGTTGTTAATAGACCTAGGGTTAAAAAGTTAGTTTAAGAAAATATTAGTGCTTGTAAATTCATTAGTGTAATAGTGCTTCATTGTTAATTGGACTGAAAACATCTATAAATAAGGCATATACTGTTAATTAAACTTGTAAACAGTGAGTAATAAAGACTCTTCTTATTACTTGTTTTAAATTAGTGGAACGCGGTAGTAGTAGCCCGCTCCTATACTTATGATACAGAAGGTAATATTAGCTTGAACGTTTTAACTGTAATAACGTGCACAAAAATTAATCAGTTAATTAAAATGGAGTTAACGTTGTTTGACATTAACTTACATAGTGTTTTATGGAGGTAGGTACCTTATAAGATCGAATGTCAAGCTAATGAGTTTTCATATTTTTCAAGATCTTAGACATTATAAATTCAAACACATTACCACAATGTTCCAACACTAAATTTGAAATTTATTTAAGAAATGAAATTTCTCATAATAATATTAAATAAAATATAGTTTTTATACTTTACTATACTAGAAATGGTCTAATTAACAGAGGAAAATTACAACATTAGTGTCAGCTTAGTCGATCCTGGACCTATCAAGTCCAATTTCTTTTTACAGCGTTAATTTAAGTGATTCTGGTTGTCTTGTTGCTAACTGATTTTACTGCTTAATAAGGCTTTGATTCTCTGCTCGCAGAGGGTGTGAAATCGTTTCTTCGCGCCAGTCTTGCTGGCGGGAAGATTTGTGTACTTGGTGTTGTTATATTTACGCGCTGTTTTCACACTTTAGGTGTTGCTCTAGCGCCATTGTTATATTTTCTACAGATCACGTTTTACCGAATGATGCAATCGCTGTCTAAGTCAAATTTGCATGCACAATTTAGGTAAAATCAAATTACTTACGAGATATGTATCTCGGAACTTAATCAGGGTTGTGTACCACGTGGGTTGGATTTGGTTACGCCATGTTAAACATCAAATTTGCTATCCGTCACTAAGCTCCCATTGCACTCGTAGGGGGTTGCGGGAGATAGATAGCGGAACGCTAGAAGCAAGATACCGGAAACCTACATAACTTGTTTCTTAAAAAAACTCAACTATACACCGACACTTGTTGTTTAGTCCATGTCTCGTGGCTGAATGTCCGCTTTTTCCACACGCGCACATCCGCATTCCCTCTGCGCAGACGCGACTGTCAGCAATGACGGAAGTTAACGATATTAATTTAAAAATACGCGGAAATTCAACTTACAAATGATACAAAGCCAGTTTAACATGTAACAGTGTATGTGTTTACGGCTCAGCCATCTAATATGCTTCTGGGTATTTCCTTGCGTTTGTGTGGGTATCCGTCCAGCGGAGGTGCGATGTGTTGATTGTGTTCGATATCTGAGTTGTCGATATTCTCGTATATACCTGGCGCCAGCGTCCTGAAGTGGTTTTCTAGCGTTTGTAGCCTAAAGTCTTGCCTTAAGGTTTCATTTCTAACGAACCATGGTGCTCCGGTGATGGTCCTAGCGGTCTTGTTTTTGAATGCTTCAAGTTTGGTTTTGTTTGTGTTTGAAATGTAGGTGTACCAAGCCGCCGATGCGTAACACAGTAGGGGTCGTAAGTATATCTTGTAAGTCTGAAGTCTGATGTCCATAGGTAGTCTATTTTTGTGGAGGAATATTCCGTGGATGAAGCCTTTTGCTCTTCTAGCTTTGTTTGTCGTTTCTGAGACATGTTTGTTGAACGTTAATTGCTTGTCGATGTGCACCCCTTTCGCTTTTTCTTGCGTCTGGAGTATAATATGGCTTCGGTCTTCTGAACGTTTAGTTTGATTTGCCATTGTTGGAACCAATCCGGTAGTGTGTCGAGCTGTCTTTGTAATCTTGTTGTTGTTTCCTTAGCGTTTCGTCCGATTGTCAGGAGCAGGGTATGCATTGAATAGCGTTGGTGAAAGGCAGCCTCCTTGTGGGACGCCGGCTGTGACGGGAGTTTCTAGTGACAGGATGCCTTCTACCTTCACTTGTATCTTCCTGTTGGTCAGGTAACTTCGTATCAATTGGATGTAAGGCGTCGGAAGGTTGTGAATGGTGGCAAGCTTAAACATTATAATGTAAATAAGGGCCTCTATACTTGCGGCCGCGTCCCCAATGCTTCACCCGAAGGTACTACATTGGGTTTAAACGCGAAAATATAAACGTGCTTGAAATTAAATCTAACTTCAAAATTAATCCATCCTAAATAAAAAACTAACAACCTGATACAAAAATTAAAAATAAGGTGTGAATAAGGGTATCCCTAGCGTCGATTTTGGAATGTGTCCGATCAACAAGACACGCGAAAGAGGAGTGATCCGTAATACCGGATAGCAGTCGTCACCTCTGCTTACCGGTGCGACCTAAAGGGTCGACTTAAAACTATCTAAAGTAATTAAAATTGATTCAAATTTTTAAGCATTTGCCAAATATTTTAATAGTGAATCCAGCTATTTTGCCCGCTCTATATATTTACAAATTTGTCCTCCCTGGTCTAAGTAATTAAACCTACATCCGTCCCTAGCTTTCCCTGTCATGCGCTAACTGATTTACATTTTAATTACATTCTTGTCTATTACATTATTCCTTCCTATAAAAACACTGCCACCAAAAATGGAGGCAGAACGTCAGAAAAAACAATTCAAGCCCCAAATTAATATAATATATGCAAATAAATATAAAATAAATATAAATAAATATATATATTTATATATATATTTATATATATTGTCGTGGAAATTATAGGTTAAGAAGGGTATATGGGTCTAAATAATAAAATTTTAACAACTGTGTGTATAGGAAATAGAAACAATTTATTTACGCGCCAAATTAATCAGTTTAGATAGTGGAAACGGATGGTTATTAAGATATTTTTGTATTACTCAAGGATACGCATAGGTGTAATATTTTAAATCAAGCGCATCAAATCAGAAACGGAGCTTTTGAGTATAGAAAACCAATAATTTAAACGCATATTTCCATTTAAATAAACGAAAACGTTCGTTATACAAATCCTAAGAAGTGGTAAAACTCGGAATTATTTTAAACGGACAAGTTGCTTCGAAGAAACACCTGTTAGTTATATGTCAAGTTCAAAAAACGGAAATATACGTTGAGACAGAATTTCTATGGAATTGTTCCGACATAACTGTTAAAATAACAAGTGCTTTGAAGACTAAATGAAATGAAAGATCTATAATGTAAAACAGACAGAGAACACGTATAAGAAAACGTTGGTTACAACACACGTCTAAAATACACAAAAGATTTGAAGGCCAACAACAATATCGATTGTCTGTAGCTTGAGAGGGTTCTAAAAGAGACAATAAATATGGGTGAAACGGAGAAAGGTAGCTAAGAGGTGGAACGTCATAACGGGGGAAAGGAATATCATTGGTCGAAGACTAGCAGTTTTGAGAAGCTCTCGTCCGTTGATATTATTGAACGAATTTCATTATAACAGCACGATAAACTTGGAATTTTTCAGACGTTGAAGTTCGTTACGATCAAAATTTGAAGAATCGGTTTTAGAAAATAAGCATTTCAATGAAAAGAGGTTCCGTGGGGGGTATTGAAAAGCGTATAAATACACTGGGAGAGATATTAAAGCTCTCTTGTTCTTAGATCTTATATCGCTTAGATCTCTTACGTAATTGCTATTACGTGCTCTTACGTTATAGTGATTGTTTGTATTTTATTCGTTAAAGTAGTATACCACATCCTATTTTAAAGTGTATAAAGCTGTTAGTAACGTACCGGAAATGTATTAAAAGTGATTTGCACAAGTGGGTGCTAGGATATCACAGGTGCGGTTACTACACGATACAATCTAATGATAGGATAGTACTTGGGTAAGCGAATCAAAAAGTTAGAAACTAGTATGCGTAAAGGGTAGTGGTAGGGAAGGTAAAGTTTGGTCAAGACAATTATCCGGGTAGAAATACTAAAGGTGGTTGCAGAAATTTGGATAGTGAGTGGGGATCAGTTGGATCCAGGTATAATCACGAAATATATGGACACAACGACAAGGGTTTTTGGTACACATCTTCAGAGGTAACAATGGACGAAGCTTACTCCAGGTAAAGAAAATTATTTTCTTGTTTTCTGCTTGAACATTTGTGCTGGCATTGTGTGCTTGAGTGTTTTGACTTATTGGGGGTGTATTTTATTACCATAAAACCTCATTTAAAGGGGTATATGTACAGGACAATTACTATTGATTAGTTAAAAATGTTTATTGATAATTTTAATCAGAGACCTCGGTATCCACGAATGTGATATCCGAAAATTGCCAGCCGGCCTCTTTAGCTAATTCTTCAGCCCTATCAATCCCTACGTTACCTTCGTGCGACCTAACCCAACAAAGCTTTAAACGTCGAAACTCGAGCGCCTTAGTCGCTATCCCACAGACATCCGCTTGGAGGTCTGTCGAGGTGTTCATATTTGTTAGGACTGTCAATGCCGATTTGCTGTCGCTGGTTATGTAATACTTGTCTCTGCCCGTATGATTTATTACGTAATAGATAACCTCTCATATGGCTATCAATTCGCACTGGAAGATAGTGCTCCAGTTCGCGAGTTTAGTTTGAAACCGGTATACTTCCTTTTGTTGCTTATGCACGATAAACGCCGTGCCCGCTTGCCCATCTTCCATACGTTAACTGTCCGTCTAAATTCTAGTACCTTTTGCGTCCCCATTATTTTCGACAAACTCGATTCTTCTAAACAGCTTAAACAGCAGTCCGTTGATCCATACCTTGTCAAAGGCGTTCTTCAAATCCAGCGCGATGGCGACTATGGTTAGTCCTCCCTGTTCAGGTCTGTCTTTCAGCAATGGTTTCAGTCTTGTCAGTAGTAATCGTTCGAAGATTTTGGATATTGTACTCAGTAGGGAAATTGGTCTTGTAGTTTTCGGCGTCCATCTCTTCTTCCCTAGCTTCGAAATCATGACCACTATTGCCGTTTTCAATGAGCCTGGAAGAATTTGAGGTTGATCATACTGTTGAAAATTTTTGTGAACGCCAGTGCTTTTTTGTTATGCGCTATAGCGACCATGTGCGTGATTCCGTCCTTTCTTGGAGCTTTCCTGTTACTTTGTTTGGTGATAGCTTGTTTTATTTCTTGTGGAGTGATGTGTAGAATGTCGTTCTCTGCAGGTGCTTATAGCATTTTATCAACTCTTCTGTTTATGAAGTTAATGAATATATTGTCTGTTGTTGGGTTTTCTGAAAACGTTTTTTGGAGAACTTCGGCGAATTTGGCTGCTCGCTCTTCGGCGCTGTACAGCATTCCGTTTTCTCCTTGTAGCGGTGCGGATTCAGGATTCTTCCGTGTCATAAATCGATGGTTTCTTCTGTTTGTATTGTGTAGTTGACATGGTTGGTTCAGGATTCGTCGTAATGTTCATCCATCATAATCTTTATTGCGCGTTGCTTTCGGTTAAGTAACGTTTTTACTTGTGGGTCTCGTGTGTTCTTCCACCTTCTGACGAGGGTTTCCTTCTCGTTGATGGCCTCTTGTATGCATCGTGGTATGTCAGGTTTTTTGTCTTGGGTGCAGTCTCTACGGAACACTGTTGTATTGATTCTTGTATGATCTTAGCGAGATATTATAGTGAATCGTCAATATCTTGTGTGGTGTTCGTGTCTGGGTTTCCGTCAGTGATTTTCCTTTGGAGAGCCTCGTTGAACTTATGCCAATTATGTCTTATCCTGGAACGCCTGTGTGTCGTCTGTGGTTGTATATGTATTTCGATGATAATTGGTCTTGAAGAGCTTCCATGTCCAGCGGGTACGGTATGTTTTTTATTATTGAGATGTCGAGGATGTCTGCTCTTAGATTCATCAAAACACCGCATGTTTGATAACGAAGACATTATTACATTTGATTTTCCAATGCTCCACCCGAAGGTACTACATTGGCCAGGAAGCGAGTTTTTTTTACCTGGAAAATTTGGAATTTTGCCGAACCCTTGCTGTTCCAAGCAAGGTAGGGATCTTTAACGTGCGTGACAACACTCACACACGGGAACTCCATTTTACCTCTCATCCGAACGAGGGTGTATTTTTGTGAAAAATGCTCGCCTAACATTTTTCAAGCGGACCATGTCGGAATTCGAACCCGGGACCTTGGGCGTAGTAGTCACACACATACCACTACGCCACTGATAACGAAGACAGCTGCGACCAGGTCACAATTATTGGAAAGCATTGAAAATTACATCAGAAACTACTTTAAATGTAATTATTTGATTGGTCAAAAGGGAGCGACGGGTTTGTAGACCATACCCACTGATGGAGTAGGAGAGAAAAGATATATTAACTGGTTCAGTGATAACGAAGTCTGTTTTGAACTCAACAAAGGCCGAGGTGCGCCAATATGAAATAAAGTGATACGTAATAATAATTCAAAGTGAAAAATTGTATAAGTGCTAAAATGAAAATTACGATTGCCGATTAAACGTAAGTAGATTTTAGGGGAATTTTATTTTAAACTAAAACACAATAATAATAGAGCTCCAAGTCCGTGGAGAATAAATGTAATTTCAAGTCTGGGGAAGATGATAATCCAATTCTTAGTTTGGGGAAATTGATGAGAATAAGAAGTAATAAGTGTGAATGAGATGACAATAAATTGGGGTGCATAAGTATAAGTTAATAATGGTAGTCCAGAGGGTGATGACAACAATTTAAATGCAATGATTCAAGTGTGTGGATAAACAATATTTCGAATGGGCATGTAATAATCCTGAATTGGGGGAAGATAATTTTTATTCAAATGGATGGCTTAATGCATGGGAAATATTAGCTGATGCGTCAATGCGAAGAAAATAGACCAGGTTAGATTTTAGTTATAAGACATTATTTTTCTATATTTTTTTTATTTTATTTGAATATCGAATTTGCTTAATATAAATTAATGTGACGAAGTCCACCAAAACAAAGGATTTAAATACGTATAAAGTGCGTGATATGATAAGAGGTTTAGAACGTTCCACACTTCTTTTTTATAAAGATAATAGTTTTTTTGTGACTTTGGGTTTTGAATAAAAAGTATATGATTTCTGATAAATGAGATTTACAACATTAATTAATTGAAAAGTGTATTTAAAATAATTTACAAAAACTGTACATAATATTTGTTTCATTATATAGAATCGAATTAACTGGTCGACAAGGTAGGTTCAAGATAAAATCCAGTTAAGTTTCTGGAGGGAATTTATAGCAATATTAATAATACAGCCTAACGTCGGAGAACGATAATTACCATTCTTGTTTATACATAGCAATATAAATATGGTCGCCCAAACGATGGGGCGCGAATAATTTAGAGGACATAGCAATATATATATATATATATATATATATATATATATATATAAGCTGAAATAATAACTTAGACTATTATGCAAAGCCCAAATGATCATTTCAAATCGAAATAGTAATTGAAAAAAGAACAGACGAGATTTGAACCAGCATTTTCAGCTTTCCGGGCCGACATATTTACCAATTACTCTACCGGGACTAGTAATGAAATTGGAAAATTTTTACAAATTTAGATCATGTATGTTTCCATACATCAACCTAACTTTCAATACGTTTGGCATTTTTGTCGATCATATCTGAGAGTGCCTATTTTTTACTTATGTCAGATATAAACAGAAAGCGACGCCTAAATTTACGGCTGTAAGCCAATTATTTAATATGCATATTAGATAATTAATTGCACAATGCAAGTTGATAAATACTAAGGTAGTATATTGAATAAGATGAAATAATAACTTAGACTTTTATGCAAAGCCCAACTGATCATTTCAAATCCAGATAGTAATAGAAAGAAGGAAAATATATGGTTCCTGTCTTGGACCTTATCCATCCAAAAGATGAAACATATCTACTCACAGAAATAATACTAAGATTTCTATTCCTATTCTCTTGCTCTGTATGCAGAGGGCTTGTCAATGTATTTCCTCAGTATAGAACCAGGAAATTTGATAAGGAAAAATGTCCTTAAAGATTATTCAACTTTTATTGGAAAGTTAGGCACTATTCAATAAATAGATAGTCGAAACTAACCAAATATAATTTTTAGAATACATACTTTATGTCGGCCCTTTAATACAATTTTTAGAAAACAAATAAAGTTTAAATGATATAAAAACTATTTCATGCTTTAAATTAAGTATAATAATTCTCGTTGTCTTAATTAATTTTAAAGGTATTAGAGTGATGTGTTAAGTTTCATTTGTATTTGGAACGTATCTTTACATAATAGTTAGACAGAGGAGGTTTAAGTCTTATGCTTACATATTTGCATATTGGGTAAATGTATAGAGTGTAGTAATTATTCAATAACTTACATACACAGCGTTCTATTCACTTGTCTCCTCCCAAGCATATGGTAATCAGAATCTTGCTTCGAAACTTAAATCTCATTTGCCTAAAGACCTCTAGACATTTCCGATTTCTGTACGACTAGTATGATATATTGTAACCATGAGTTTGCAAGAATAGTAACTAAATCCTAATTATTAAAGGTTTAAGACACATTAATAAATGTACCTTCTGGAATAAATGACACTTTTGTATTAATTATATAAAAATGGTACATTATACACACGTTATAATGACGACGCTATATTGACAGCTATTTTAACCGAAGACGAAAGTTACATCACTAGCGAGCAAAGCGAGCGAGGTATTTAATCATCAGAGGTATACTAACAGTCATTATAGCGAATTTGTATACTACAGTTTATCCTCAACTAGGGTCGATTTTAAGGGAGAGCAAACGGGAAGTTACCCAAGGTGGCAGATTTTAAGAGCATTGAATCATAGAAGTGGTCAGTTCCCCCAAATGCTTTATCATTCGATGATAGTTTAATTGCTATTTAAGACTATTACCTACTACTCTCATAGATTTATTTCAATTAACGAATAAAGACACTATTGTTCGAGTACTTACTAAGAATATCGCTCCTGATACAATACCAAGCTGGGTCGGGGGTATGATGACCAGTCTATCATGAAAGGTAATCGGTTATGGATGCAAAATCGAATTCGTGATTTAAATCCAGGTGCATTTTTTTTTGTATTTTCTGGTCACGATTCATTAAATTTAGTTATTAGATATAGTAGTGGTTTTATTGGAAGCAGCAAACTTTTTTAGCCTAGTTCAAAAAATATATGTATTATTTTCATGTTCACCAGCAAGATGGGTCATTTTTTTAAAGCATGGTGAAGAACTGCCTCTAAAACATTTTTGCAATACAAGGTAGGAAAAGCGTATAAAAGTATTAAAGCTTTTCATGTATGACAGGCAAAATATACCAAGCTATTTTTAACATTTATGAAAGCGGTTCGCAGGATAGTTTAGTTTGTGACGAAGCCGCCAGACTACTTGCTCAAATAAACCAATTTAAATTCTCTTATTCTTTTATGATGTGGTACGATATATTATCTACAATCAACGGATCAGAACAACTTATATAAACAGTTTTAATTAGTTAATAACAGATTTTATCGCACTCAGTGCGGTCGTATCTTATATGTTACATTACCACACTCAGGTAAATATTACGTTGGTAGACGCAAAACACCGGTTCTGGAACCTCCTCTGATCCCCTCCATTCTCCTCTGATCCCCTCCACATTCCACCACCTCCCTACACATCCCTCCACACCCCTTCACATCACTCCACATCCCCACAACTCTCCACATACCTCTATATTCCACCCACATCCCTCCACATCTCTCTATATCCCTTTACATCCCTCCACATCACTCTACATACCTCCACATCCATCTACATCCCTACACCCACCTCCACATCTCTCATATCCCACAAACCACCCCACGCGCGGTTAATTATTATTTAAAATCTAATTTGTTTTAAATAAAGAAATCGAATATTTGACTAGATTTAATGAATCACCTAGGAGTTATTGTTATTTAACGACTTACTAATGCAAACCACTTATAAACTTATTAACTTTGTCGAGTGTCCTCACTATAATTATTCATACGAGGCCAGTCGATTTTTTCGAAAGTGAAATTTCGTTTTCTTTAATACAAGTAAAGTTTAATTTTAATTAGCGGAATTAAAAATTGCCGCCGGCCTTACTGCTCATTTTTAAAAAATTCCGTACAACTTTGTATAGATACAATTAACCGCATATTTGGGGACACTAAAAGGAGTGCAATTATCGGCTACTATGATGACTCTGCGGTCAGACAGGCTCAACCCCACCTGCTGGAAGTCAGAGCTACATTAATTCACATAGATTTTGTCCTCGTCATCCCCTTAATTGCACTGTTTCTCGGTTCAGCCAGATACAGTACCACTGTAATGATAAAACTTAGTCATAACATCCATTTAAGTTTCAAAGACAATTTATTTAAAGTTGGTTGTTGCATATAACGTTTGTCATATTGCAATAATATTAAACTATTCCTTTATTTGTATAATCAGATCTAGGTCTGGTTGTGGGTGTTTTAATGGCAAAGTTTCTCGAATTTATCTCCATCATAGGGTGCAAGTGCCTTATAGGGTGAAATTGCCTTATAGAGTGAAATTGTTTTATAGGGCAAAATTACCTCATAGGGTGAAACTACCTTATAGGGTAAAATTGTCTTATAGGGTAAAATTGCCTCATAGGGTGAAATTGCTTTATAGAGTGAAATTGTCTCATAAGGTGAAAGTGTCTCCGACATAAGATCATTGATAACTTTTACTTATGTCAAACTTACGCTAGTGCCTTATAACATAGATTAAGAGATAACGCCAATGTAATCGCATTATGGAAACAGGATGACACAAACTTTCCCCATATCTTTCTTGATCATATAAGTGGCAACATGCCATACCTTAAATTTAAAGAAATGTGCTTGCAGTGCTGGGGTGGGGGTGACTCAAAGCAAAATTCTATAACTATTGTGAAAGATTTTGATATCGATAAAGGACGGTATCGGAACAATTTCGAGGATTATATAAATATGAAAGAAGACGTTAATGGATAGCCCCAATTCAAAGTTTCATGATGACGGACGTTAAAGATATTATTGCAAATAAACGTAATCTTCATTTTATGCAGGATGCCGTACGAAAAAAGTTTGTGAAACGCAAAAAAGGATATACCACTTCTCAACAGGAATTCAAAGAAGCTCATAAACAATTGCTTGAGCCTTTGCAAGTCACCGCTTCCCAGTCACAAGGAATAGCAAAAATAAATGCCAAAATCTATTAAGGAGATTAAAGTTGAAAACAGAGGAGAACTGTTTAAAAATATTAAGTTATCAGTTGACGAGGAGCCTGTACATTTTTATTATGCGGACGTGTTAGTTAAGAAATGAAGACGAAAATATATACAAGTCGGTTAATGGAGTAAAGTATAATGGCGAAATCGATACTAGGAGTTTGTGGAAAAGTGTATTGGAAATTAATCCGGAAAACAGTGACATAACCTTAAATAATATCGTTTCTCCTGGCGCTAGAGGTCTAACAAGAGTTATAATTATTTTTAAAGTCCTTAGCAGTTTCCTAAGGAATGTAATAAATTAGTTCAGAGGATACATTCCCTACCTGTTGTTTCGTGCGTGCACACAAATCGGGTACAATCGGGGTATATCCGAACAAGAGTAACTCATAAAAAAGGACTGTTCGCGTAGAAGTTATTATTTGTGACTGTACAGTTAAAAGAGACGATTAAACAAATATGTATAAAAACTTTGGGGAGGTTATTCGAAGATTTCGCATTGCTCTACGAGTAGAAAAAGCAGAATTCAGACAACGGTTTTCGACAGAAGGAGAAAAATGTCTTATGCGTCAGTCATACGAAAAAGTAATACAGCTCTGTACTGATGTGTTAGTGTTGCCCGAGGATTTGGATGATTTTATGGAAATAATCGAGGACATGGGGTTTATAAAACTGTTAACAGATATTAAGATGAAATACATACTAAATTGTAAGTTTTAAAGTAAAAATTTAACCACCTCAACTACTATCAAAAGAAATGATTGATATGAATTTAGAAATTATTTTTGAACATACTACCCTGTTTATGTTATAAAATATAAACTATACATTGACATTGTTTAATTCTTCAATTGTCCACATTATTGAAATGGGTATATAAGCTCTTATGAAAAGAATTAAAACAAAGATGTGTATTTATTAAAAGAGTGTAATGAACGTTTCACAAAATTATTAATCAGTTGTTTTATTAAAAACAATAACATTATTTTATTTACAGCTGTTGATATTTGTAGTTGAAATACAACAATTTAGAAAGGTTTAAGAGAATAACTTGTAATATGCAGAATTATAGTGACAAATTTCTCTAAAATCTATGGTTTAAAATCTAAACATCGCTTGTAAATGCTTGGGTAGATTCATATAAATTTGTATAACATGATCCCAATATTGCTAATACTGTATTTGCTTTTAATTATATCATGTGCGAGATTCTGTAAAACATCATTGCTATTAAACTTTTCCATTGCTATATCTAACAGAAACAGATCTATATTAGGAGTTCCGTTTTCCGTTAGTTCTCTTAAAGTATTAGCGTAGTTGAGAACCTGAGATATCCCTAAAAAGTGTTCTGAAGTTCCTTTGGTAAATAACATAATTCTCATCAAATGTCACCATCTTCACTAAACAATTCTTATTTAAATAAAAACGCAATTTGTGAAATTTGCATATCTAATTTCGCACGCCAACTTCCTTAGTGCGTATAATATATGGAACATTTGATATAAACTTTCTAAATACGTTGTGGGATATATCAAGTACGGTCTGCAAAATGATGCCAACAAAAATGAAAGTTATTTTATAATCGTTGAACGGGTTCAGGCCTACAATTATGATTTTGAAAGAAGATTTTGTTATGGCGTATGGTTTTTCAAATAGTAACTAGGTCCGCTCTAACCGAATTGCGCAGCGGTCGACTGCTTTTCTAAATCCTTAATTTGCCCCCACTCATCGTCTGTAATTTTTAGTTCCTCCGGGAAGTAAACCATCTCGATGTGCTTCTCGTTGTGTTTGTTTACGGCGTCACCTCCAGTAAAAACGCTTTCACACACACTGTATGAGATACTTAAGATGTTCATTCTAGAAAAAATAATGATTAACAGTTTTTGAATTATACAGAGAAATTCGGTGGTCAGAGACGGGGGATTTTTGGAGTGGAAACTTCAAGGTAATTCATACAGGAGAAGAGGAAGGAAATTTGGGTGTTGGGATAGTTATGCGGAAAAAGATAGGATACTGTGTAGAAAATTACTTACAAAAGAACGAAAGAGTACTTATAGTTAGATTAGAATCTAAACCGGTAAACACAGTAATAATAATACAAGTGTACATGCCCACCTTTAGCTACAGTGACGAAGAGGCAGAGCGATCTACAAAGATGTCAAAGACATATTAAGATATGTAAAAGGACATGAACATTTAATAATTACGGGGGATTTTAATGCAGTGATAGGCGAGGGTAGAGAAGGGGCGGTAGTAGGTTTATTTCGGTTAGGCACGAGAAACGACAGGGGAAATAGGCTGGTAGAATTCTTCAACAAGAACAATTTAATCATCTCAAACACATTCTTTCAACATCATGCTAGAAGACTACATATGTGGAAGATGCCAAGAGATATAGGAAGATATCAAATACATTACATTCTTACATTCTTGTTGGACAACCGTTTAGGAATCAAGTAAAAGACTGTAGAAGCTACCCAGAAGCAGATATAGAGACTGACCACAACATCGTAACTATGAAGGCCGCACTTAAAATTAAAAATTTGAAAAAAGAAACGGAAAAAGGCAGTTTGACTTAGAGAAACTAAAAGATAAAGATGTTCAACAAAGATTCGAAAAAAAGTCAAATAAATTGCTCAAAGACATCGGGAAAATTTCTGATACTAAGGAAGTAGATACAAAATGGAATAACATTAAATCCAACCTAGACATGGCGGCCAGAGATATTCTGGGGTATACACAAAAAGAAAGTAAGAAACCATGGATAACAAAGGATATCCTGAATTTAATAGAAGAAAAACGAAAATGCAAAAATAAATCAGATGAAACAGAAAAACAGAGGGACAAAGTCATAAAATGGAAAATTATTTGCCAATGCAGGAAAGCTAAAGAACAATGGATTGATGAAAAGTGCAAAGAGGTACAAACTAAGATGGAAATAGGAAAGACAGACGAAGCACACAAACTAATTAGAATCAATTTTATTAGGGTTATAAAACCGTATAGCAAAACTATAAGGACCGCGGGAACAAACGTCATTGTAGAAAATGTATAGAACGTGGGTAGATGGAAAGAATATATAGGGAATTTATATGCAGGAGAAGAACTAACAGCATTAGAACAGGAATCAAACATTGAAAATGATGACTTGGGGTATCCTATACTTAAAGATGAGTTTAAATTAGCATTAAAGGGTCTGAAAAATGGTAAGGCGCCGGGTACAGATGAGGTGCAAGCAGAAACTCTAAAAGCCGCTGGACAAGCAGTAACAGAACGTCTCTTCCAACTTGTAAGCTATATGTATGAGACAGGTGCGGAGTGATGTGAAAATTTTCGAATAATAAGTTTGACAGCACACACGTCAAAGATATTAACTAGAATTGTACAAAGACAAATGGGAAAACGGGCTGAAGAAATACTAGGAGAAGACCAATTTGGGTTTAGGCAAAACAAGAGAACACGGAGGCTATTTTAGCTCTGAGAGTGATAATGGAGAAAATGATAGAAAAAAGGAAAAGCGTGTAAATAGCGTTTGTAGATCTAGAAAAAGCATTTGACAACGTAAAATGGAAAAAATGTTCGGAATACCCAAAAAAGATTGGAATGAGTTATAGAGATAGACGAATAGTACATAGCTTATACAAAGAGCAAACAGCGATAATAGATTTATAGCAGGAACGTAGAGAAGTAAACATTAGGAAAGGGGCGAGACAGGGATGTGCCCCATCCCTATTCATTTTTAACATGTTCATTGAAGAGGCAATGAATACTGTCAAATGCATGAAGACATTTGGAATTACTAGGCAGGGACAAAAAATTGCTATGATCAGATTTGCAGATGATATAGTGGGATTAGCATGTAGCAAGGAAAAGTTAGAAGCTGCTCTTAATAAAATGGAAACGGTTATAACAGACAGATACGGTATGAAAATTACCAAAACTAAAGTACTAGTATGCAAAGAAGGGAAAATATGTAACAGGAACTTACATGAGGTTAAAGATTTCTGCTACCTAGGAAGCCAAATAAAGCCAGATGGGAAAAGCGCAAAAGATATAAAACAAAGATTAGCACAAGGTCGTGCTACATTTAACAAGAAAAAGCATCTACTGTGTTCAAAGACCACAAACATAGAAACAAGGAAAAGATAGCTTAAAATTTGTGCATTCACTTGTCATTAGTTCGTATGACAAGTTTCAACTTGCTATCTCAAGTAGTTTGTTTACACGATTTTTTTCAAGCAGGCGTCTTATGCGTGTTTTCTTAAGATGGATAAACTTGAATATCGTGCGGTCATAAAATTCTTCGTTTTGGACGGATTAACCCCTCAGGAAATTCATCCGAAGATGACAAAAGTTTACGGAGACTCTGCTCATGCTCTGTCAACCGTTAAAAAGTGGGCAGCTGAATTTAAACATGGTCGCACGTCTCTCGAAGATGACCCACGTAAAAGACGACCAAAAACCGCAACCACACCGGAAACGATCGAAAAAGTGCATGATATCGTGTTGGACGATAGGCGAGTGAAAGTGAAGAAGATAGCTGAGACTGTAGGGATATCGGACGAAAGGGTGCGAAACATCTTACACAAAGAGTTAGGGATGCGAAAACTCTGCGCAAGATGGGTGCTGCATTTGCTAAATGCCGATCAAAAGAAAATGCGAAAACGAGTTTCGCAGCAGTGTTTGGCCCGGTTCAATAAGAATCCGAGTGATTTTGTGCGGCGATTTGTCACTATGGATGAGATATGGGTCCACGATTACACGCCAGAAACAAAACAGCAGTCGAAGCAGTGGATGGAAGCCCGTTGTTCAGCGTCAAAGAATGCGAAGTCGATCGCATCTGCCTGAAAGGTGATGGCCAGCGTGTTTTGGGATGCGAAAGGGATCCTGTTAATAGTTTACCTTGAAAAAGGCAGAACACTTACAGGCCAATATTACTCCGCCCTTCTTAACCAGCTGGATGCCAAAATTCGCAAGAAGAAGTCTGGCTTGAAGAAGAAAAAAATTAACTTTTACCAATACAATGCATCTGCACACAAGGGTGCGTTGGCGATGGGGAAATTGACGGATTTGGGCTACGACTTGCTCGGCCATCCCCCCTACTCCCCTGATTTGGCGCCATCAGACTTCTATTTGTTCCCAAACTTGAAGAAATTTGTTTCTGGAAAGCGCTTCATGTCCAATGAAGAAGTTGAGAGAGCCGTAGACGAATATTTTCACAGCCTTCCAGACTCTCACTTCCAGGAAGGAATACTGAGAAACGCTGAATCAAGTGTGTTCAAGTTAAGGGGTATGTCAAAAATGAAATCTTTTTTTACTGAAAATTGCAGTCTTTCATTGTAAGAACTTTTCACTTTACCCTCGTATGTGTGGAGCACAGCACTGTACGGCTGTGAGGCCTTGACAGTAGGAAAAGCGGACAAGAAAAAGGTAGAAGCCTTTGAAATGTGGAGCTACAGACGTATGATGAAGATATCATGGACAGACAAAGTTAGGAACGAAGAGGTATTAAAAATGATAGGGGAAGAAAGAAATTTATGAAAAACGGTAAAAAATAGGAGAGATAGGATGGTAAGCCACATACTACGGTATGAGGAAATAGTGAGGAATATAATAGAAGTAGAAATAGGAAAAAAGAGAAGTAGAAGTAGACCTAGGTTAGACTACTGCACACAGATAGTAAAAGATGTAGGTTGGGAGAATTTCAGGGAAATGTGTAGGCTAGCTCATAAAAGAAATCAATGGAGGTATGCATTCAACCAGTCCCAAGATGGATAAATTAATGACGAAGAAAGTACCTGTACTTAAACATGATGATTATTATAAGCAACTACCAGTATTGGTTGGGCATATTCTCGAATAATGTTAACTGTGTGAAAAGATTTACTGGAAAATGATTAATTCGATAAATGTCTAAGTGTTGGGGGATCTTGGCAGCCACAGGCTGTTTAACCTCCTTCACCGAATCTCGGTGAAATAGGGCATACAATAATAGGGCATACAATTAGAAAACAATAAAAGGGAAATCGAGCTGTGTATAGGCTGTGTGAGAATTTCAGGGAACTGTGTAGGCTAGCTCAGAATATAAATAAGTGGAGGTATGCGTCCAACCAGTTTCGAGACGGAAATCCTTAGGATGAAAGCATAAGGGTACATAAATCTAATGATTATTATAAACAACTACAGGTTGTGAAATATCTGCAAATAATGTTAATTATGCGAGAGGATATATTGGAAAAACTATTAAATCGGTAAATGTTTAAGTGCTGCAGGAACTTGGCAGCCACAGGTTGATTACCCCCCCCCCTTCAAAACCACTTAATGTCAGAGAAATAGGGAATATAATTGTAAAACAATAGAAGGGGACCGAACTGCATCTAACAACACAGAACAGCACGTATGATAAAAGACATTAAACATAGAAACAAGAAAAAAATTGTTGAAAGCATTTGTCTGAAAAGCAGACAGAAAAACGGTAACAGCTTTTTGAATGCTGTGCTTTAGATGTATGAGGATGATAGCATGGACAGACAAAGTTAATAACGGAAACAAGGACATTTGTGTAAAAAACCAAGAGAAATAGAAAAGCAGAATACATTCTAAGGCATTTTTGGGGAATAGTTTGGATACATTACAAGCAGACATAAGAAAAAGAAAGTAGATGTAGACCTAGATCAGATAGTGATAAATGCAGACTATGCAAATTTCAGGGAAATGTGTAGGTTGGTTAAGAATAGGAAACAATGAGGGTACGCGTGTAACCAGTTCCAGGACTGAAAACCTAATGATGATGATAACGTGTAAATATTAATTTCTTCGACGTTTACAAGCGGATAATCTTGCAGGTAAAGTTGCTGAATAACAATAGAAAATCGCAGTTTAAACATACGTTTTAAAATATTGTCTTACCCCGAAATTTTCAAAGGTAGAAAATTCTGCAACACTATTACACTTTGAACGACTTTACGTTTTACAAAAATTAATTCAAAATGAACTTTTAGTATCATTTTTCCCGTATTTATGCACATAGAGAAAGTATAAGTATGGTTTGTCTTTACACTCACCTAATTTAAATCAAATTATTAGAATGTGTATCCTCATATATTCACTAGAATTGTAGGAAAGTACCTTCCATAATTAATAGTCAGACGTCATTAACAAAACAATGCATGGCTGAGGATCATACATTTCACTAAATTTATTTAGGAAATAAGTCTCATTTTGAACTACGTTTAAAATAGATTATCGAACTACTTTCTGGCCCACCATGCAGAATTAACATATATTTAACCTTTTGGTTTAATTATTTGAATGTGGATGCACTAACTGAAAATTCTAACAATCCTAGAGATTTATTTAAAATATCATGGCACTACAGAAACATTGTTTCCAACTGACCACCTTTAACTAAAAATAAAAATATAATAACATAACAACATAATAATATAACAATATGGTATAATAAAACAGATAATAGAGCAATAAACCTAAATATTGCATGCCCCTTTCTTTCTAAGGAGTCATGCAATCTTCTTCACTGCACTCAAACTTAAACTAAACAAATCAATTCCTGAAAAATGTGTAATATAATTAACCAATAGTCGAGCTGATATGTGGTAGGTGCCATAGTTAGTTCGATGTTGCCTTTCTTGAAGTGAACGTACCATACGTGTGTTATGCTGCGGCATTCAAAGCAACACTTCAGCAACTAAGGATTCACAAATTACAAGACCATCGACAAGCTTGAACAAGAATATCAGCATAGCATTAAGTCTTCTCTGGTGCAAAGTAGTCATGCCACACAATTGCAATCTGCTACTTGCTGTAAAAGCGTCATGTGTAAAATGAAGTTTCCACAAGAGGTACTTAGTGAATTTATTTTGAATATGCTCTAGTCTCGTAGAATGACAAATATTAATAGGAGACCAAATAATACTATGGAGTCAAGTATACTAAGTACTAAACCATTATACAAAGCTTTGATTGCTGTAACATCTGAAAAATGTTTTGTGTACCTTTTGATGAAGTCCAACATCCTGAAAGCTTTAATATTAATGTTATCAATGTGGCAGCTGAAGGCTAACTTCGAATCATATGTTACACCCAAATCATTAATAGTGGAAACAGATTCTAGAACCTGGGATTTATAAACATACTCATAAACAATCGGGTCTCTGCATCTGTAATATCTCATAACTTTGCATTTACTGATATTTAAGCACAGCTTTTTCATGTCACATCATCGAACAAGGTTATTGGCATCGTTTTGGGTCATGATACAGTCTTGTGTAGAACCAACAGCTGTAAACAGTTTGAGGTCATCTGCATACAACAGGAACTTAGTGTTACGTTGTATTTGGGATATGTCGTTTATAAAAAGGCTAAATAAAATGGGACCCTAATGAGACCCCTGAGGAACTCCGGAGGTAACTGAAATATCATTTGAACTTGCCCCACCAATAACACTTTTTGAACTCGTTCAACTAGATAAGAACTTATCCATTTAAGGTAATTGCTATGTATTCCCAATAAATGTAATTAGGAACATAATAATTCATGACACGCACTATCAATTGCTTTCTGGATATCTGTGTATATCACATCTATTTGTTTGCCACTTTCAAGTGACGAAATTACAAAATTTTGATAGACTGCCAAGTTGGTACAAGTAGAATGGCCCTTAAACAATCCATGTTGTTCTTCGACTATGCAATTTTTAAAGGTTTCAAAAATTTCGTCAGACATAATAGCTTCCATTAACTTAGGAATAGTGGATAATAGAGATATTCTTCTACAATTATCTATTTGGTCTTTTTTACCAGACTTAAAGATCGGGAACAACTATGCAATTTTCCAAGCTGATGGAAATTCCCCCACATCGAAAGGTTTTTGAAAAAGTTGTAATAATGGTTTACAAAGCGATTCTGCACACTTCTTCAATAGAAGTGGAAGAATACCATCAAGTCCCACTTTTTTATTCACATCGAGTTCAGATATCTTCTTCATTATCTCATCCTTAGTAAACTTATGAAACGACAAATTTACAGTACTCTTACTATAATGTAAGTGTGAGGTACCATGAGAAATATTTTTGTGGGTTGGGCAGCATGCTTAAAAATGCTTGGCAAATCGGTTAGCAATGTCAACTGGATTGTCATACTGATTAGTGTTTGATTCCATCCTAGCGGGAATACCAGTATCTTTACGAATGCCATTGATATAAGACTAGAAATGTTTCATATTCGAAGAGACCCCACTTTCAATATTTGACACATACAAAAAATAAGACAAGTCGATCAGATTTTTGCATGTACAACGAGCCACAGAGTAATTCTGATAGTCAGTAGATGATCCGGTTTGCTTAAATTTTTTATAAAGCCTATTCTTTTGGTTAATGCATCTTTTAGTGTCAAGATTATACCATCTAGGATACTTATTAACAAATATTCTTTTTAATGGAACAAACTGCTTTATGCCATCAACAAGAGCTTCATTAAATTTGTCACAAGCCTCGTCTATGTTATTTATATCATTAATAAAGCTCCAATCATAACTTTTGTTAAAGTAATTTAGTGCATAATAATTTCCTTTCTCAAAATAGTATACTGCATCTTCATAGATGTTAATAGAATCGTTTACCTTCACCGACTTAAATAAAAACTCAAGAACATGATGCTGCTTATCAATATATACTAATGGAGAAATAGATTGAATAATTTTCACATCATCTAGCTGAATCTGTAAAAATTAGATCTAAAATTCTACTATTATTGTTTCTTATATAATTATGTTGTTGAAATCCCAAAAAGAAAAACAATTCAAAGATTTCTTCTCCAGCATTGTGTGAAAATTTCCCGGCATGAGAATCCCATCTTCCAAAATCCAGATAATTTCAGAAAGATTAAAATCACCCTATCTTATAACGTAATGTCAGTAAACCGATCCTTTAAATGTTCAGTCTATTCGGCAAGATGTTTGTAAATCTCATGGAAGCTATTTGGGGCAATATAGACCACACCCAACATATATTGTAATGTACCATACTTGATGTGCACCCACAATTCATCTATTGAGGGCCGAGAAGAGGATTTAACAATCTTAGTTGGATAAGAGGCTAAAGTAGCAATAAGCACACCAGCACCTCTGTTACAACTTTGATTGGCATAATTACGATCTTGACGAAATACCACATAACTGTTATTAAAAAGTTCATTGTTACTGAAATCACTATTTAACCACGTTTCTGTAAGGACAATCACATCATAATTTGTACAACCAAGTGCTCTATGAAAGGAGTCAATTTTGGTACGAAGACCCCTGACATTTTGGTAATAACATGTAACAGTCGACAAGATGGCAAAGCTCCTGCAGATCGTTGAATAACGTGAGGCCTGTGATTGAACATTTAACAGCAAAATGCTGGACATCTATAGTGCTGGGAAAGAATTGTCTTTAGATGAAGTGATGATTTTATGGAGAGAAAATCTTCATTTGGGCAGTACTTAAAAATAACAAGCACAAGTATGTCGTAAAATTGTATATGCTTGCAGAACCTAATGGACTGATGCTTAAATTTTGTATATACGGGTTCTAGCGATAATGATATAGGTGACAAAGGTCATGCATCCTAAGTTGTCATAAATCTAACGAGAGAAAACTCAACAAGGAGCACTCCTTGTATACGATAACTTTATAATAGCTATGGCCTTGCTTCTTAGTTGTTAGAAAACATTACCTTCCGTATAGGAACGCTTCGTGCTAATAGTTAAAATAATCCAAGAGATGTTATAAAGAATAAACTAAAAAAAGGTAACAGGACCAAATCATGTCCTATTATGGTCATGGTAGAAAACGTTCCGCTGGTACAAAAAAATTTGCTTATATATAATTCAAATGCTGCTGAGGAATGCTTATTATTTATATAATAAATATAGTGGTGTATAACTTTCAACAAGTTATCAAAGGGTTATTGACATCTAAAATAATGAAAGTAAGAACAAGTAACACATTGGGTACTAGGGAGCATGTTGCAATGAAATTTGAAAAAACGAAAATGATAAAACGATAAAGCGTAAACTCTGCAAACAATGTTTCAAAACGAAAATCAAAAAAGGCACAATATAGTGTGTGGCTTGCCCAAACTAACTTGCTCCATGTTCAGGACAGTGTTTGGTAAATTACAAGGGTGGTTTGAAAAGTTCGCAAAACAAAGGGAAAATGAAATAATTTTGTTTTTAAAATAGTTTACTTTTCAACATAATCTCCGTCAAGTTGAATAAATACACTTCATCCATCGATGTTCCAAACCCATTATGCCATCAGTTTTTTTTCTAAAATCTCAACCTGTAACAGGCCCATTTACATGTATTACTTATATATATAAAAAAAATTGTTAGAATATTTAATTAATGTAAGTAGGTTTCGGTTTAGAGACTGACAGTTAAAAAAATGTCAAAGGAAGAAGCGTTTTAAAAATAGATTGATGTACTTAATGGTTAATTAGTAATATAAAATACTAATTATTTATAAGTGTAAACAATTACTATTAGTAGTTTGGGAGCGCTGGTGTTGTAGGCGATCATAGCAGGTAAATTAATGGATTTATTTCATGCTGCTGTTGAATACTGTGGAGTAAAGGTTGAAATCTACTTTATCTGAAGTTCACTGATGGTAGACCGGAATCGTAGACTGTCAGATATCAATGTAAATAATGTTAAATGCTTTGATTGCAATTTACTTGTGTTAAACTGTACTTTTAATGTGTCGTAGTTGTGTGCAATGCTGATGCTCTGGCTACTGGCATTATTGACATCGAGGTAGAAATTGATCTTGTATTCATTACGACCCAGTTGTCCCTTAGTTGTGTTAACTATTCTAGTGGTACGTAATTATATCCTGGCGTTATTTAAGCCGCCTGTAGACTCTTGTGCATCATTGGCATTCTGTAATTAAAAAACTATTAGGCCAGTCAACTGTTTTCCTTGCTCTAGCTCACACCCTGTGATAATTAATAGTGTCTCAGGATCCTTAACATCCAGACGCTTACATTATTTGGCACCCAACCTTCAAGGGCAAGATAAGTGTGATTGAGTGACCTTTAAAAAAAATTATCATGCCTAAAATTAAAACGAAGGTGTTTAGTGATCCAGAAGAAGGGAATTTAAATGGTTCTCTTAAAAATATGATGAGCGAAATAAATAGCAATTTAGCCAACATATTAGGTAGCTGTATAGAAAACACTTTCAAGAATTTAAATGTTAATCTGAATGAAGGCTTTTCTCAACTTTCATCAGCCTTGCAAGAAAAAAGAGCATTAAGTGATAAGAATAGTGAAAATGTGAGGGATAGTTTAGGGACTCAGGCGCATGTAGTCAAACAGCTACGTATTAGTTTGGAAAGATGTTGGCGAAATGAACCTACACTTTTCACCAAATGTTCAGTGTTATTTTTTAGGAAATTAGAGGAAATGTTTGATGAGGCAGGAGTACCATACGAAAAGCAAGTATTTTTTGCAGTAAATTATTTGAAGGTTGAGCTCAAATTTGGGCAGAAATAAAAGAATTTTCGTCATTCGAAGCTTTTAAACAGTGATTTTTAGCATGTTACTGGAGTGTAGAACAGGAAAGGGACACTCCTTGTTAAATATAGGTTTTATTGAACCGGGTCTAGGGCTGATTATTTTTTGCATGTCATTAAGGAAGCAAAATACTTAACTCAATCATTCCCGAATAGGAGCTAGGTAATGTGGTGGTGAATCACTTCAATGTAGACATAAAACAGGGTGTTTTAAATTCTGGTTTGTTTAGTATCGAAGAGGTATGAACGCATTTATACAGAATTGATGCTACTTACAACGAAACTCTTGCTCAGGTTTGTTATTTAAACCAAAATAGAGTAGATTGGCGGCCGGAAAATCGTGAACAGAATCGTCAGGACAATAGTCGTTCTGACAAAGGTCCTAGTTCTTCTGATGAGAGGGAAGTATCGACAATTTTTAATTCAGATTTAAGTGATTGAGTGAAAGAAAATGGAGAGCAACAGGGTACTAAACTTGTCACCTATTGTGAATATAGTAGTGTGTGATAATGTTACGGCAAGGGGATTAGTTGATTCAGGTTCGCAAATAACAGAAATTTCTGACAAGCTTTTAAAAAAATTAGAGGGGAATCATTCCGTAGTCCCGCTAGTACCGTGCAGAAGCGCTACTTTGACGGGTGCTTGGGGTAATAAACGTATAAAAGTTTATTACGTGCCGAAAATCGGCATATAAACATTTCTATAAGTTCCTAATTTGTAAGTGATTTCGCGCCAATAATTTAAAAGACTTGTGCGTGCATTTCCGTCACTTTAGTTAGTCGCGTCGGCGCTCGAGATTGCGCAGATGCAGAGTGAAAGAAGGGTGATGATTTCCATCACGTCGAGACTAGTCAGCCAGATGTTGAGCCTAGTGGTTACCTTTGTGCCGTTTTCTTGTCTTCTTTTTCAGGTAATGTAAGTTTCCGTCCAATTCTACCTGATTATCGTATCTATACCTGTATTCCTGTCGTACCTCTATACAAGGAAGAAGACAAATTTGAATTTAGATTCAACCGGGGGCAAAAGGATAACTCACGCCCACAATGCTCCACAACCCCCAGCTGCCGCCAAAATAGCCGTAATGCTGTGAGGAGTCCTACAGTTTACGTGAGTATTTTTTGTTTTCTCTTATAATTAAAATAAACATTTTTTGTACATGATAATAATTTGATCAAAGGTATGACGTAACCGTTTATGGCGCAATATTTTGCCAATATTTATCATTGTTACCAACTGTCGTAGTGACTCTCATACATTGCCGCCGGGACCTTAAAAGTAGACCTAAAGTGTGACAAGTTAGGGAATAAGTTTGTTTATCAGTAAGTGTTGGAGGAATGGAATTTTAGTATCCCTTTTTGGTGGTACTTGATTTGGTCAGGAATGTTATTTTAGGTTGTGATTGGATGACTGGGGAGTCTCGATAGATATCTCAGCAGATATGGTTCAAGGAAAGTTATCAAAAGGTCTACAAGTAAAATTTGTAGGTGAACCTATCTCAGGAGTAAACATTTCAGTTATACAAATAAACGATGAAAACTACGAGACTAAAAGTAAAAAAAATCCAGTCTCGTATTCTGAAAAAGAAATTATTGAGGTAGCCAGTATGGCGGAGTCGTTTTCTGTGGAGCAAAAAGAGGAAATTAAAATGTTATCGAGTATAAAAGTATTTTCTCAAATCAACTGGGGCTTATTAAGGGGTATGTACATGATATTAATCTAAAAAATGAAACTCCCTTTTATTGTAAACAGCATTATATGCCTCGCGCTTTTCGCGATGAGCAAAAAGACAGATTAAAGAAATGGAGGAGTGGGGGATAATCGAAATGCGCCGGACAGAATGTAGTCTGCTAATTACTGTTAGTAAAAAGGACGTTAAACTCTTAGTGCAAAAGGAACATTAATCAAATGGGCATTTCAGGGCAGAAAAATGTTTTCAATCCCTGCAAGAATTTTATTACTTTCCGAAAATGCATCGCCACGTTCGGAAAATTATATCGGGCTGTCAATTACATCAGCAAACAAAAATATCTTGTCGTATAATTGGTGAAATGTATAGTGTCATCCCAAATGGAATCAATCAGGTAGTATGTGTGGATCTTAAGGGTCCTCTTCCAAAATCTACTTCGGGTTGTATGTATTTGTTAGCATTTGTTGATGCATTTGGCAAATACATTGCGTTGTATCCTTTGAGAGGTCTTCAACAGTAACGGTTGTTCGTTGTTTGAAGAAGTATATCGAAGGAGTAGGCAAGCCTCTGGCTATATTAGTCGACAATGGCAACCAATTTAATAAGTAAGTTGTGGGATGGAACGTTGTCTGATCTCGGCATCCAGGTATCCCATACCTCGCTGTATTTTCCGCAATGAAACTTAACGGAAGGAGTTAATCGTGAGATAGGACTCCTTTTTAGGCCTCTTTGTTTTACTAACCACACAAAATGGGCTAGTTGCGTGAGAGATGTCGAAGATTGGCTTAATAGGGTGAATCACAGTACATGGAGTACACTCTGGAAATGTTGCATTTCGGAAAAAAATCAGTTTCTGTGAAAATATTAAATTTCCGGACTCGGATAAGGTTGAAGTCGTCAGGGAGGAAATTGTACTTCTGGCTTGTGAACGGTTCCTGTCAAAGGCCACGAAACGTATAATCCGGGGCATGATGTTAAAAATAAAATTAAAGTAAATTTTAATGTTGATGAAAAGAGGTGTGGGTGCACACCCACCCGCAATCTTCAGTAGAATTGCGTGAAATAAAGTTCTTCTGGCTCTGTAATGGACCGGGTACTATTGTAGGTAAGAAGGGGACTAATTCATATGTAGTTTATTTGGACAAAGGTGATGTTAATTTAGGAGTTTAAAATGTTTGCAATTTAAAAAAAATATGTAACGCCTGTACTATACTACGCCTATACTACTTTCATTGCCAATATTGAAAGTACAATTAGTAGGAATACCAAAAGTTTTTGGTCATATATTAATACATTAAAGAAGGAAAATGGATTTCCACAAACTATGAAATTCGAAGGTAAAATTATTAATTCACCTCAAGCCATTGCTGATAGTTTTGCCGATCATTTCAGTTCCTGCTATTCATCTTTTCAGAATCCTAGTAGTAGCTCTAATAATTTGAATATTTCATCAATGAAAATATTGTGTCACCATAAGTTTTCTGGCGATGAGATATCTCAGAAGTTGCATCTGCTAGACATCAACAAAGGTGCTGGTCCAGATGGTGTTCCTCCAGTTTTTCTTAAAATTGCGGTAGTGTTGGCAGAACCGCTTGTGCTGTGTTCCAAAAATCCTTTGATGCTGGTATTTTCCGGATATGTGGAAGAGATCTCTTGTATCCTATATTTAAAAGTGGTGACAAGTGTGAAATTTCTAATTACAGGGTATTGCTTTGATGTCAGTGATAGCCAAGGTATTTGAAGCAATTATCGCAGACGAACTCTTCCGTACTTTTAAATATTTAATTGCTAAGCAACAACATGGTTTTATACAGGAAGATCTACTACAACGAATTTAATGGTCTTTCAGAAATTTTGGTAAATGCAGTTGAAGCTGGTAATCAAGTAGATGTAATCTACACCGACATGTCAAAAGCATTTGACAAGGTTGATCATGACTTATTATTGAAAAAACTATTATCATTTGGAGTCCAAGGTGTTTATTTGAATTGGATATCATCATATTTGACAAATAGAAAACAATATGTGTACATAAATAATCAACGTTCAAAAGATGTACATGCGTCATCTGGGGTTCCTCAGGGATCTCATCTAGGTCCGGTCTTATTTAATCTTTTCATTAATGACATTGTTGATGAATTCAAATTAACACAATGTTTGTTGTATGCTGATGACCTCAAGTTTTATGCTTGTGTAAACTCTTTTGAAGATTGTCTATGCATTCAACAGGATTTAGATAATTTAGTAGCTTATTGTATGAGAAATCAGCTTGGTCTTAATGTTTCGAAATGTAAAGCTATGAGCTTCTATAGGTGTAAACATCCTCTTACACATACTTATTTTATAAATCGAGAACCATTAGAGTGTGTGGCCCACTTTAGCGATTTAGGTGTTTTTTTTCGATAAACATCTGTCTTTCGTTACTCACGTGGACTATACTGTTATTAAGGCATCCAGATTATTAGGTTTTTTAAAAAGGAATACAAAGGATATAAATCATATTCCTATCCTAAAGAGATTATACAGTGCATTAGTTTTAAGTATTTTAGAATATAACAACATTATTTGGGTACCTATGTACAAGTGTCATATTAATAGACTAGAAAGGGTTCAGGATAAATTTGTAAATTATCTGTTGTATAAACTAGATTATAGGTATGATCACTTACTTAGACCATAGTGTAAGACGTCAATTAGTGGGCATGCCCAGTTTAAATCAAAGACGCAATAACAGTATGGTTTGTTTATTATATAAGATTATGAACAATAACATTGATTGTGAGGAACTTCTAAATTACATTGGACTACGAGTCCCATCTAAATTTACTAGACATAAAGCTTTATTTGTTGAAGCTCCTCATAAAACTAATTATGGTTTAATGGATTGCATTAACAGGCTGTGTAAGAATTATGTACGTACCTATGAGGTTGTAGCTAGAATATAGCAAGTTACATACCTGGAGATATTATCGAAGGACGAAATTTGCTGGTCCAACGATTGATAACCAACGACCTTGTGGACTGTATGTATAAGATGTGTTAGTGCTTCCTCTGCAAGCCGAGACGAAATATCCATTGACCGACAAGTTTTGTTATAACTTACAAAGTTCGCACTATTATGGCCATAAATAGCACTTGTGTAATTACACCCTTCATTCCAAACACTACACGAATATTAATGTTTTGCATAACGAACCATAAACGAGCTTCGAAAACATACCGAATTGTATGCTGCTTTAATAACGTCTTCACGTTTCAAACGATTAACTACGACTGTCGTTCTTACACTCTATTTAGGGGTGCAGGCAGGTCAAAACAAGTTTCTACTGGTTCGAACCTGATCACGCGTAACCTTCGTGATAAAAGGGGTGAGGTATTCAGGATGCATATTTCCAATGTCTACATTAATAGGATACAGGAGCGAGTCGTCTTCAAATTAAACTTAATAAAATAATAAAAAAGACCGAACATACCGCTCACCAAAAATAATTAGAAACTAACTTATTTTTAAGCTAAAGATAGAACGATAATACAATAGGTTTATACGTGAGTATATACAACAACACAAAAAAAAATATATTACTGTACAGGCAGTAAGCATAACTTAACCAGTGGTCGTTTGATTAACCCTTGGTTAGTTTTTACAGTAGCAACCCGAATAACTCCATCATTACCCGGATGCACTTCAACGATGCGTCCTAAACGCCATTTTAACGGAGGAGTGTTCATTTCCCTAAGAAGCACTAACGAACCGATATTTACCTGATTCGATTGATTAATAAACCATTTATTTTTTTGTTGTAGAGTGTGCAAATACTCTACACTCCATCTTTTCCAAAAGGTTTGGTGTATTTGTTGTAGCAGTTGCCACCTACCTAATCGAGACACTTTGGTATTCAATAAGTCTGGATCCGGTAGAGCAGAGACTGGACCGAGAGTTAAAAAATGACCTGGTGTTAAATACCAAAAGTCATTAGGGTCTGTACTCAACGCACATAATGGGCGTGAGTTCAGCACCGCTTCAATCTGCGCCAATACTGTGCACATTTCCTCATACGTTAAAATTTGATCACCTACTACACGATATAAGTGACCTTTCACGGATTTAATCCCAGATTCCCAGAGACCTCCGAAGTAAGGAGAACCAGGCGGATTAAAAACGAATTCGATACTTTCCGACTCCACTGAAATTTTCATCATTTCTTTCAAGGCTCTAGAGGCACCCACAAAATTAGTTCCACAATCCGAATATATCTTTAAACAACGACCTCGCCGCGCGATGAATCGCCGCAAAGCTGCAATAAATGCTTCGAAGATAAACTCGATGCCAATTCTAAATGAATGGCTTTTGTGCTTAAACACACAAACAAACAAATATAAGCTTTAGTAATCCGTGGGCCTCTAGTCCTATTGAATGTAATATTAAAAGGTCCACCATAATCAACTCCGGAATTGAGAAAAGCCTTTCCTGGAGTGACTCGGGGAGAGGGTAAATTTCCCATCGACGGCGATAAGAAGGGAGGATTAGTCCTAAAACAACGAACACAAGTTTTCAAGCAAGCTTTTACTGCTCCCTTTGCTGAAACAATCCAAAAATTTTGACCGAGCAAAATAATGTAGTAATACCGAATGTAAATATTTGACATGACAATCCATAATAATAAGTTCCGTCAATTTATGCGACTTTGGTAAAAGTAACGGATATTTTGCCTCAAATCCTAACTGCAAATTTTTCAATCTGCCGCCCACCCTAAGCAAACCCCGATCATCAATAAATGGGCTCAAAGGGCGAAACTGTTTTGATATAGGTTTTTTATGAATACAATTGTCCAGTTCCTTTTGAAATACTTCCGACTGTACATTCTTCACGAGAATATGCAATGAGGATTGCAATTCCTGACTTAAAATGTTTCCCACCAATCGTTCTGAACGAGCAACTCTCAAGTTACATGCGAAACGTCTACAAAACGAAAGTACTCTTAATAGTCTCTGTAATGTTGAGAATTTGTACAACAAACAATTAAAGAAATTTTCCTGAGAAATTACCAAAATGTTTTCGTAACTCTCTTCCGTAGGCAACGTATCCTCTATTTCTAATACCTTACTGGAAGGCCAATTCCTTTTTGCAACCAATAACCAAGGAGGACCCGCCCACCATAACGGATGGTTGACCAGTTCCGAAGCGAATAAACCACGAGAAGCACAATCTGCGAGATTGTACTTCGATTCCACATGATACCAATTTGAAAGAGCTACGTATGACTGGATACGAGCTATCCGATTTGCAACAAAAGTTTTCCATTTATTTGGCGTTGATTGAATCCAGGCTAATACCACCTTTGAATCCGACCAAGCAAAAATATCTGCGAACTCCAAAATATCTTTAAATGTCACCATGACAAAATGAATTAATTCCGATAGTAATACTGCAGCACAGAGTTCCAATCTTGGCAATGTTATCTTGCTGAGTGGTGCTACCTTTGACTTAGCACATACCAAAGAAACGACAATATTATGATCCATATCCACACAACGAAAATAAATTACCGCAGCATATCCTGCCTCAGAGGCATCACAAAAACCATGTAACTCTATTTTTTGTAAGTTATCTCCAACGAATCTACGAGGAATTTCTATATTCGAAACTTCCTGTAAATCTGATATAAACTTTCTCCATTTTTGAACGAACTTAGTATGAGGTTCTTGATCCCAATCTAACCCCCATAACCATAATTCTTGGATAAACCGTTTAGCAAAGAACACCACTGGCGCTAAAAGACCAAGCGGATCGAAAATTCTAGCTATTTCCGACAAAATATTACGTTTAGTGCATCGCCTTTGTTGCACATGAATAGTGTATGCAAAAACATCTGACAAAGGTCGCCACTGAAGACCTAAAATTTTTAAAGAACTGTTTACATTATCTTGAAATGACAATGTTTCCATTTGACCTAAATTTGAGAAGCTTAAGAACTTCTACCGAATTACTGCACCACTTGCAGTTCGAATCCTCCAGATTTACAAAGGGCATTCAATTCAATGACAAGTTGTTTTGCTGTTGCAATCGAATCACAACCTGTTACTACGTCATCTACATAAGTATCTTCGACCATGGCCTTTGCAGCAAGAGGGAAATTAGATGCTTGTAGCTTTGCTAGTTCTTGGATGGTACGTAATGCTAAAAATGGCGATGATGCCAACCCATATGTGACAGTATTTAACTGAAAGTCACAAATAGATTCCGAGGGCGTATCTCCAAACAATGCGTTGATAGTTACGCTGACTTTCTTTCACGAGAATTTGTCTATACATCTGCTTTATATCTGCAGATATGACTACACGATGTACACGAAAATTCAACAATAATACAATTATATCCTTTTGCAACGCAGGACCAACTAACAAATTATCATTCAAAGAATTACCTGCAGCATCCTTGCACGAGGCGTCGAATACTACTCTCAATTTAGTGGTAGTACTGTCTACTTTATGTACTGCATGATGCGGTATATAATACAAATTACTACATTTTAGAGAATCTACTGAAGGGACCTTAACCTTAGTCATATGACCACTGTCAAGATAGTCTCTCATAAATTCTTTGTAGCTCGAATACAAATCCAAATCCTTTAATAAACGACGTTCCAAACTCAAAAATCTACGAACTGCAATTTCTCTAGAATTACAAAACAAAGGTTCCGGATTTTTAAATGGCAATGAAACCACAAATCTTCCAGTTTCATCCCCTCAAATAATTTTCACAAAAATCTTGTTCACTTTTCTCTTCCTCAGGCGAACGATGCACTGTGGAAGGAATATTCTCCAAATCCCAAAATTTACGAATTTCCACATCAAGTGGTTCTACCACTGCACAGAATGAAGTAAGCGAATGAGTAGGAGATACCACTTTACCTGTTAGTACCCACCCCAAAGTAGTATGAATGGCAACGGGTTCAAATGCATTGCCCCAACGTGATTCATTTAATATTATTTGAGCAAATAAGTCTGCTCCCAAAAGCATTTCGATTGGCTGCGGAACATCAAATTTTGCATCAGCCAACTGTAAATCTTGAATATGTGGCCAATTATTTATTGGTAGTTTAGTAGACGGCAATCGATCACAAATCGTAGGCAAGATAAAACATTCAGTCTTATATAGAGGTGACGATAAACCAAGTGGACTAACAAAACACAATGCCTTGCCATACACTGAAGATGACTTCAAACCTAATCCCTGAACCGTGACTTCAGTTTTAGCTTTCCTTAACCCTAACTTCTGCCGACATTTTTCTGTAATAAAGCTTTCCATACTTCCATTATCGATTAAAGTTCAAACAGAATGTAATTGACCGAATAATCTTGTACGAAACCACCGCTGTAGCTAACAACGTGGTGGTATGGTCTAACGACGTTGATATTAACGAATTAGTAGTGGTTTGTTGTTGAATAACCTGTTGGTTAACCACCGAACTTTCTTCAGTTGAAGATGACAAACTATTAATTGATGTGGTTCTCTGCGGAGAAACTGGTGCCTGACGATTTCCAAAATGTAATAAGGTATTATGATTTTTGGCACATTCTCTACAATTCCACTGGCAACGACAATCTTTCACCGAATGTGCATCACCTAAACAACGAATACACAACTTGTGCCTTTTTACCACCTCATAGCGTTCTTGAGGGGATTTATCCAACAATTGCTGGCATTTATACAATGGATGCGAAGCTTGACACAAAATGCACTTTCTATCAGTAGAAGTAGCGACAAACGAATTTCTAGGCGCCGACGATGCGCTAGCGAATTTTCTATTATCTGAAGCCCCGAATTTTATGCTTTCCCGAATTTTCGAAGAAGTATCTAATGAAACAATCTCACTCACTTCCAACACCTTACATTGCCTTTCTACGAATGCCCTTAAATCCTTAAATGTAGGAACATCTAAAACATTCTCCAACTCAAACCTTTTTAGAGTTTCACTGTCTAATTTTTTGGATAACAAATTAAAAAGTGTGAAATCCTACAAGTCGATTTCTAATTTTTCCAATGCAAACAAATTTTCATCGATGCAATTAATCAAACTTCTTAATTCTTTATGCGAATTTACCGTACTAATTTTCGAACATCTCTCAAGCAAGTTCCAATAAGTGGATGCTAATAACCTTTTGGATTGAAAACGATTTACTAAAATG
Organism: Platerodrilus igneus; assembly: GCA_036346225.1. Classification (NCBI taxonomy): domain Eukaryota; kingdom Metazoa; phylum Arthropoda; class Insecta; order Coleoptera; family Lycidae; genus Platerodrilus; species Platerodrilus igneus. The sequence goes on along the minus strand of JARFIW010001325.1, from coordinate 9,032,642 downwards.
TCATACGCCTTTTGATACGAATCATTCCCAATTGGAATATGTTTAATCAAAGCCTGTGTACTCGAATCAATGTTATCTAACAAATACATGAACTTCTGAATTGGCAACAATCTATCATTCTCATGAACCAATTTTTCAAAAACTGATCGAAAACTTTCCCAATCGACAATCTTACCGGAAAAGCGAATTATTTTTAACAAAGGGAGGGGGAGGTTACCACTAGCGGGAACAACATCATGCGGTCCTGTAGCTGACATACCCATGACCGGTTTAACATCTTTCGCGAATTCCACTTTAAATTTAGCAGCGAAAATTTTAATTTCCGTAACTAGATTACCTATCTCTATCCTCAAAGCACGATACTCCTCTAATTCCACCGACTCTTCTAACACGACCGTCTGACACAAAAGTTTAAAATCTGATTCGACTTCTTTCGCAGAATCCAGCCAAACATCTATCACACAACAATTATTTTCCGCTCTACCAATTTCTCTCATATTCTCAAGAATACTATTTAATCTACTCCACGCTGTTTTAGCTTCTAAAATAATCGTTTCCAATTTATTACTCATATTGAATATTAAATAACAAATATAAATTATCTAAGTTATTAAAACGACGAAATTTCAATTATATTAATATTTGAAAGCGACTCCAAGTTTGTAGGTAAGGAATACCGAGATTTTATTGAAGGACATAAACAAACACAAGTGTTTACAACCTGCACCAAACGACGAATTATTCACGCACCAATCACGTGATTACGAATACAACCGACACCAACGACAGCTGCACTATACCCTGAGGGTACAAAGTTCAGTAACTACACCGTTAACCAGATCCGGCTCGAAGGACCAAATGTACGTACCTATGAGGTTGTAGCTAGAATATAGCAAGTTACATACCTGGAGATATTATCGAAGGACAAAATTTGCTGGTCCAACGATTGATAACCAACGACCTTGTGGACTGTATGTATAAGATGTGTTAGTGCTTCCTCTGCAAGCCGAGACGAAATATCCATTGACCGACAAGTTTTGTTATAACTTACAAAGTTCGCACTATTATGGCCATAAATAGCACTTGTGTAATTACACCCTTCATTCCAAACACTACACGAATATTAATGTTTTACATAACGAACCATAAATGAGCTTCGAAAACATACCGAATTGTATGCTGCTTTAATAACGTCTTCACGTTTCAAACGATTAACTACGACTGTCGTTCTTACACTCTATTTAGGGGTGCAGGCAGGTCAAAACAAGTTTCTACCGGTTCGAACCTGATCACGCGTATCCTTCGTGATAAAAGGGGTGAGGTATTCAGAATGCATATTTCCAATGTCTACATTAATAGGATACAGCAGCGAGTCGTCTTCAAATTAAACTAATAAAATAATAAAAAAGACCGAACGAATTACAATAAAGTTTTCTAAATATTGATTTATTTAATGTTCAAAATTTGAATAATTTCAAATCAATAATTAAGGAATCAATGTAGTTTCACCCATATTGAATTAATTTTTTAATAATAATTTGTATCATTTGGAGTTTCTCTGTAGATACCATAAGTTGATAAATAAATAAATAAATAATTTGACGTAGCCTGTGGCTATTGTCTTAATGTATCATGTAGGCGTTTAGTATATAAGTTACGTGCGTGCTTAATGATATTAATCTCTCATTGTTATTACTCTTCAAGATCAATAGGGGGGTTACGTAACAGGACCATTTACATGTATTACTTATATATACAAAAATTGTTAGAATGTTTAATTAATATAAGTGGGTTTTGGTTTAGAGACTGACAATTAAAAACATGTCAAAGGAAGAGGCATTTTAAAAAATAGATTGATGTACTTAATTGTTAATTAGTAATATAAAATAATAATTATTTACAAGTGTAAACAATTATTATTAGTAGTTTGTGTGCGTAGGTGATCGTAGCAGGTAAATTAACAGCTTAATTTCACGCTGCTGTTGAATTCTGTGGAGTAAACATTGAAATCTACTTTATCTGAAGCTCACTGAAGGTAGATCGGAATCGTGGACCAGCAGATAGCCATATAAGTGATGTTAAATGCTTTGATTACAATTTACTTGTGTTAAACTGTATTTTTAACGTTTTGTAGTTGTGCGCAATGCTGATGCTCTAGCTACTAGCATTTTTGACACTAGGTAAGAAATTGGTCTTGTATTTAGTACGGCCCAATTGTCCTTAGTTGTGTTAACTATTGTAGTGATATATAATTATATCCTGGAGTTATTTAAGCCGCATGTAAACTTGTGTCACATTGAATTTTTTTATCTTTATTTTTCGGGTTTACATTTCCACTGCAAAATCAAGCACTTCGTTATAAAGCAATAAGCATAAACGTGAGGTCTTTAAAATCGGGATTTACATGCCCGTTCCATTCTACCACAATGTAGATATTGCAAATTAGTTTGAAAACACTTGATGCTTAGCAATTAGCTGAAGTTGTTAATCGCATTGCAATTTCTTACTTAAATAAATTTTTAAATGATTCGCATCATGTACGACCTAATTATATACATCTAAAGTTCATATCAGGCCCCACAAATGGTCACTTATTTTAGTGATTAAAACATTCCAAACTCGCTAATTATAAACTTTGATAGCTAAAGTTGCTTTTTCAACTACGTTTTTCCACTTCCATCAACAAAAACAACGTAATTTTTTCCTGCAAAAAATAAATAATTATTTCTGATGAATAGTAGAAAATAAATAGTATATTGTATACCCAGTAGGAAAAGCTCACCATTCCCAGACGACGTAAAGATTGCTTGTCGAGGCGCAAGCGAGACAAGCAACACGGAGTCCGGAGATGTTGCTTTTCTACATAGTATACATACTATTTTTCCATAAATCGTTAAAAAACAACAGAAACTAATATACTAATTTTAAACAAATCTGATTAATTTTATTTATAAATAAATGGTGCTGTTAAATTCTTAGTAAAAATTTTTGCGTAACTATGGAAACGTTCCTATCAAGATATTGAACTGTCAAACTAGACACATTGAAATATGATTGCTGGTATTTTTGAAAGTAACAAAACAAATTCTATAATTGTACCAATTGATAAATACCTGAAAATATCACACACAACTTACTTCAGAATCAAATACATTCTGAAGTTAGTTGTTTGTTATATTTACATAGTGTTAAGATTGTTTAAATAGAACTTACCATAAGAGCATGTTCTGTCATGTATACACATGTATACACATATTATTTCTGTACAGTACAGTAATGAATATTTCCTTACAGTAATTTCTCGTTGCTTGGCAACGACTAAACACTTGGAAATATTCAATTTTTCTTTAAGAAAATTTATCAGAAATGTCAAAATTTCTGAAAGATTTGTGGAAAATGATCTTTTTAGCAATGTCAAATAATTCAATTGGGAATTAAACAACCTTAATTATTTAGAAAGCTCCGCCACACCAGTGCCAACAAGACAGCATTTAAAAGATGAAACAGCTTCTATCGTGCCTTGATACGCTTCTCTTTCTTGCTGTTATTTAATACTGCAACTAGAGATAGACAAAGCTGCTGTGATGGACATAATTTTTTATAGCTGGTTTTGATAAAAAAAAAGTCTTGCAAAATGTTTTAATTGAAACATGTTTATCTAATGGTATTAATTTCTTTGCATAGCTTTATGGTTCCAGGCGTTGGCTGTAATGATTCTTTTATATTTGCAAGACCAAATATACGTGATAACATTTCTTCTTTCTTGTTAGATGCTATTAGTACAGCTTTTCTATGTCAGAGCAGTGCAGAATCTTTATTGTGCGAATTGAGGATATTTTAAATACATTGGGTTGTATAGACACGTTAAGTTTAATATGGGAAAGTGTAAATTTGTGAACGAGTGGTTAGATAAAACGCACAATAGTGGTCATATCATTCAAAGTGGGCTAAGAAATATGATGACACACAATCGTTTTGCCTAGTATGTAATGGAACGTTTAGTATTTCATACGAATTTATTAAACTAAATCAGCATGCTAAAGAATATCATCACTTGCAGTTGGTAAATTTGAAATTAAACCCAAAGCAATTGCAGAAACAGTTTGTGAAAAGGGAAAAAGTAGACAACATTGAAGATCATCGTACAGGTTTGTTGACTTAACATAGTTCTTTAATCTTAGGAGCTCATTTTCAATTTAGGATTGACCCAGGGTGAATTAAAAACTTCCAAGGCATTACAAGTTATTTTAATAAGAGACAAAACAACTAAATTAGAATTGTAATTGTATCTACAAATAGTGTGTGCATACTGCAGTGTAGAGTCATGCAAAAACTTAGCTTCGTTTTTGAAATGTATTATACCTGATAAGGGTACCAAACCTGATAATTTTTTATACAGTCGCCAAAAATTAGATACACATTACGTATTGCAAAAAGGAGATACTTAAAGATATAGGCAATAGTTTTTACACAATTCCATATGGTGAAACCACCAACCCCGAGCGTTTAAAATAATTGCACATAAGTGTTAGGTATTTTTCATATAAGTTATCGAAATTCGTGGTTTAGAAACTTATTTTTTGGCCATGCTTTTTGGCACATTATCGGAACATATATTAAAGGCCATTAATAATAATGGCCTGATGCTAACAAACTCTTTAATGCTTGGTGTAGTTTTTTGTATTGCAACGTACAGCAGTAAATTTAATATTTTTCCTTCGATAAGTTAGTGGACCAGTCGTGCATTGTTACGACAAAATCCTAATGGAAATACGTAAATGGTTGAACAGTTTATAGCAGAAAAACGTAAACAAAGGTCAAAGACTTACCGATGTTGATAGCGGCAGCGGCCCAGTTTTATCACTAGCTGTAATAGGATATTTTGGAAAGAAAAGGAAAGGAAACAAACAACTCGCACTAAACAATTAGACGATTCGAGAGCACTTCTGCCGGAGTTGACGTCACGAAAGGTGGCTAGAAGTGCCGTGCTCTGATTGGCGTTTGCTACACCGCAAAGAGTACTGGATAGGTCTTCAAAAATATTGCTTGTATTAGGAATACAGTTATTGGACAAAGTGCCTGAAGGTGGTTGTGGGCTAGTCGAAACGTTAGTGGGTGAAGTGGTGTGTAAAGTCGAATGGTGTTTCACTTTACATGTATAGCATTGAAAAAGAGAGGAACAATTTTGTACCACATGTGAAGGGTGTAAACAAATGATACATAATTGCTTTTGTTTTATAAATGTTAATCTTTCGTTTTCACTTTTCTGTAAAAATTTGGCGCATTTTGAAAGAACGTGGCCCCGATTACACAAGTGGCACGTAATCATATTGTTTCCACGTTTTTGTAAGGGTGTAACACCCTTGTTACACAAAGCAGTAAACGGAGGTGTTGTTTTTGGGTAATTTTTAAAGAAAATGTTAGGACTGCTTTTTGCCACCGGTGACGTAATTTTTTTTGTGGAAATACCTTATAGTTGCACAGATTCGAGAGCCTTGCATTTATTTTCAAGATAAGACACTAAATTGTCTAAAGCGGGAATTTCTACCTCAGCGTATTCGGCTTCGAAATGGGTTTGGGTAGAAACGTCGAGTTTTTGTAAAAGAATATGAAATAGTAGGAAATCCCATTTGTCTGTTTCAAATTGTAAAACCTTTAGTGTAGCAATGGATTCTGAAAATATGTTTATAAGAGCACATAAATCTTTTGCATTATCACCTTTTAAAGTGGACTTCATAATATTGTTAACGGCTTCCGATGTGAGAAGCCGTTTATTATGATACCTTTTTATCAGCTTGTCGTAGGCGATTTGAAAATTATCCCCTGAAACGGGAATGCCGGCAAGTAATTTTAAGGGTTGTCCCTCCAAAAATGATAGGAGATACTGATAGCGTTGCATAGGTGCCAAATTGGAGTTTTTTTAATATAATACTATCGAAAAGTTCGTGAAATGTTTGGAATAATTTTTGATCACCCCTGAAAATAGAAATGCTCAACGATGGTAATTTTGCTGCAGCCTTCACTGAAATGGCATTAGTGGTTTGTGCGGGACACAGTTTAACATGAACCGTTTTTGCCAAGTAATAGTAATTTTCGACTTGTTTTCTAATCAGTTTCTGAGCATCAAAACCTTCATCGTCTGTAATTTCTATTATTTGGTTATGGACGTCAAAGAACTGATCAAAAGAAGATTGTAGGTCTTCGTAACGTGTATTGAATATCATTGGTTGCCTTGACGGAAAGATTGTACACCTCGGTGATTCACTGAGCAAATACATTCCTTTTGTACTCTAATCGCTTTCGTTGTTGAGCCATTGTAATATGTAAACTTATAAGCGATTGACAATTTATTTTTGAAATACGTAAATTAATTTTGGTGCTACTTCTAGCAACAAAATTGAAATCTGAAATACTGTATGGAAATAAATTATCCTCTGATTAAAGAGAATGAAACAAAACGCCACAGGTGTTTTAAGACCAATGATCGCACCACCTGTTGTTTCTACAAATAAAGTTCCGTAAATTGAAAAGTAAATATTGTGACCTTTGGTATTTATAGGAGCAAACGTAAACTAATTAAATAGAAAAGAATTGTAAATGTAACGTAATGAAATGATTTATGTTAAGTGCCAGGAATTGTTTCTACAAATACAAAGTTCCGTAAATTAAAAAGTAAATATTGTGATCCTTGGTATTTATAGGAACAAACGTAACATAAATTAAATAGAAAAGAATATTTTAAATGTAACGTAATGAAATGATTTATATTAAGTGCGAGGAATGTGCCGCAAGGTATATAATTAAGTAAAATTTTAATTGTGACGGCAAACATGAACAGAAAACAGCTGTTCGTATATTAAACTATACACAAGTGGTAATCTTGATTAATGTTAAATGTTAGATTTATCAAAACCTGCAATTCCGACCTAATATACGATAGGAATTTAGGAAAACACTTCGTGTATTTTAATGAAAATTGTAACAAAGTTTATAAATTCCGATTTTACTCACTGGCTTCTTCTGGATCCACGCTTAAATACAATTTTTTGTTGTTCCACGACGTTAAAACATTTGCTTACTATGTGGATCCGTGCTCGTAGAATCATGTAGTTTTTTTTGTATAACGCACGCCAGTAAATTCAATATTTTTCCTTCGATAAGTTAGTGGACCAGTCGTGCATTGTTACGACAAAATCCTAACGGAAATACGTAAATGGTTGAACAGTTTATAGCAGAAAAACGTTAACAAAAGTCAAAGACTTACCGATGTTGATAGCGGCAGCGGTCCAGTTTTATCACTTGAAGCTGTAATAGGATATTTTGGAAAGAAAAGGAAAGAAAACAAACAACTCGCACTAAACAATTAGACGGTTCGAGAGCACTTCTGCCGAAGTTGATGTCTCGACAGGTACTTTAAAACTCGACCGTTACTATTAAAAGCTCGACTGTCACTGATAACACACGCAAGGATTGTTCTGTTTTTGACCACGAGTGCGTTCAGTTCATTTGAAATAAATGGTAAAACCAAATTAAGTTGAATATTGCGCTGTTGCGCAAACACTTGGTGTGATGGTCCTAATGTCAACAAAAAGATGTGGTGTATAATAAACAAAAATATTACAGAAATAAGAAGCAAGTCTTTAATAGATTTTGATCTTGTAACATTCATACAGTGCATGATTCGTTCTTAAACAGTTTGAAATGTTTAGGATTGGAGACCTCGGATTTCATATATTTTTTCTGGTTGACCTACAAGAGTGAAAGATTATGAAGTTACTCAAAAATCTATGTGTTTCTAAACATTGAGCAGTGACGCAGCATTTTAAATCACTGTCTAGTTTACATACCAAAAAATGGTTCACAAGACTTGAACAATAATAAACATGATAAAATAAGGGAAGTCGGGGCCGAGTGGATCCTATGAGCAAAACGGATTTCAACAAAATTCTTGAATGCATGCGACATCTACAAGTTTGAATGTTTGATAGTATACAGTGCTCGACACCACAGCAATCAGTCAAGCCTGAATGGAGGTACGAAGCATTATGTGTTTTTATAATTCATTAGTTGTTTGTATTAAGAGATTGATGTAATATTTTGTGGTAAGTATTGTAGATGTTGACATAAAAATATGATTTCTTTTCAAGTCATTTTGCATACAATTTTTTGTTAGGAAAGTTTGAAAATACTTTCCAACGAAATTAATGCAGTTTACTGGCAACTGCTTTTTTAATATTATGGAGTCTGTGATTGTTATGGTTGGGGCAAAGTGATCCTTTCTTACTGGGGTAAAGTGGAGCTCTGTTCACTTTACCCCAATATGCAACACATTCATTTGAGATTAGGGCCAGGTTATTTAACATCTTAACAATTAATTAAGCCGGTGATTTACTGTTCAGGTTGTTTGTAAGTTAGAAGAAAATTTTTGTATCTTGCTTTGCAAACTTTGAAGCAACCTATTTTTTAGGTCACTAACAATGGTACTAATTTACAAAAGAACAAGTAAGCAACAATCTTGGTCACAAGAGTCCATGGAGAATGCTATTAGAGAAGTAAGAAGTGGTGCCATTATTCTGAGAAAAGCTGCCCCACTTGATAACATTCCAATTACAAGTCTAATAAGGAGGCGAGCTAAGTCAAATAAGGATGAGTAAGAGGCTTCTAAAAAAGATTTAGGGCGGTATAAACCGGTCTTTACAACTGAACAAGAAAAAGAATTAGCCGATTTTATATTATATTTTTATTTCGATTTTATATTCTATATTTATATTATTTTATATTCTATTCCAATCGCAGTCATCATATGCTCTGTTAGCTTGGGGACATTAGGTTTTTGCCAAAAGAATTTTTTCTATTCAACATCGTGCAGTGGGAGTAATTGCAAATTTATCGCACACTGAAGATTGCCGGCATTACTTTAATCCTTAAAAATTATGACTTTGCCTTCAATGTATATTTATCAATGTCTTTTATATTTCATAATAACACCGAACAGTATTAATCTCATAGTGAATTTCATAATCATAACACCCGTAATAAATCTACATTTTGTTTGCCGCAGCAGACTTCAAAAATCGAGATTTAGTTTTAACTATTATTGTATAAAATTCTACAATCTGCTACCATGTTCACTAAAGCAATTGTCTTTTAACTCTTTCAAAGCTAAACTGAAGGTGTTCCTTACTTGCAATGCATTCTACTCCTTAGATGAATTCCTGCAAGTAAACAAAGAAATTTTTGATGAATTATAGTTGATTTGTTATTGCCATTTTAATATGTTTCAACTTCTGTCTGTCGATGTACTGTAATATGTATGTTTCTATTGTTAATTTATAAGGTGACTTCTGACGATTGTAAAAATTGTAAAATTTAACACATGCATAAATTATCTATCTATCTATCTATTGGAAATGGAAAGTCGCTTCTTTGGACTCTGTACAAGAGACCTGCGCCATCTTGCATTTCAGTTCGCTGAACGAAATAATATTCCTCACACATGCAATGCAACTAAGAATCTATCTGGTCGTGATTGGATCTATAAGAAATCGCAATATCTCTCTTAGACTTTCAGGGTACACTTTTCCGCTGCAAGAGCATCTTCATTCAATAGAAACATTTCAGCATTTTTAAATCTTCCTGGCGAAGTTTACAAAATACATAAGTTTATGCCGAGTAGAATCTTTAATTGTGATGAAACAGGCATATCAACCGTCCCAAGCAAACTATCTAGAATATTTTCAATGAAAGGAAAAAACAAGTAGGCTACCTTTTCTCAGCTGAACGGGGAACTCTAACAACAGTGGAAATCTGCTTTAATGCTACTGGGTTTTATTTACCTGCGTTAATAATATTTCCAAGGGTGAGAAAGTGTTCACCACTTGAGAGGGAATTGCCATCAGAATCAGTGAATATCATCCGTCAGGATGGATGCAGAGTGAAATATTTTCGGGTGCCTGGTTAGATCATTTTTTGAAATTCACTAATCCAAGAAAAGAAGACCTCGTTTTAATAATTCTTGACGGCCATGCTACATATACAAGAAATCTAGCATTGATTGAAAAAGCAAGAGCTAATAATGTGCATATTATTGAAATACCACCACATACAACACATAGGCTACAGCCACTAGATGTTACGTTTATGTTGCCTGTTAACACTTATTATGAGCAAGAAGTCAAGAACTGGCCGATTGATAATCCTGGAAAAGTAGTCTCATTATATCAAGTGGGAGAATTTTTCTGAATGCATTTAGAAGGGCAGCAATTACGCAAACGGCTATCAGTGGTTTTCATTCCACGGGAATTGTTCCATACAACCCGAATATATTTCCTCATCATTTGTCTAAGCCCACAGAAACAACTAATAGAGGGTCTCGTTGAGTCGGATATTGAAAATAACGCAGATCAGTTAAATACATTGCCACCTACAAAAACTCCGACAAAATTGTAGTGGTTCTAAATTTGTGTACAATATTTAAAATTGAATAATGTGATGCGTAACCGGATATTCGATAGCTGTGGTTGTCGTGGTATGACAGAAAACGCCGATCGCACTAAGTAGGCACTCGTAAGAAGAAAAGCACACGGACCACGGAGACAGCGAGGACGAGTCTGTTCTCGTTGGTTACAACGAGAAGAAACATAATTATTTTTTTAACTATGAAGAGCATCATATGGTGGAATGTTGAATTTAAACACGACCATCACTTTTAATTAATCGGCAATTATACCACAGCTGCATGGGTTCCACACTGAACAACTAATAAAGAAGAAAAAGGTTTTATTTTTGGGGCGGCGTCACTAATTTTTCCGTTTAAAGCCCGTTTAATTAGATTAAGATTTAAGATGAAATCGTCATCAGATTAGTGGTAAGTTTTGTTAGGTAAGTGACAAATTTGTATGTTACCAATAAAATAATTTGTGAACGTAGTATACTTGGTTTTTCTTCGAATTTTTATACAGAAACTCCCCAAAATTTAATAAAAGCACTACAAAATTAATTCTTTCCGTTTGCAGTAACAAAAACAAAACTATTGGACAATCACCTCAACTGGGATGTTTTGTTGCTCGAACCTTATCGCTGCCCGTTAATGAAGCGTCAATTTTACAAGATTCTCATTCAACTAATATTTCTGACATGTATTATTCTCTACAAGGCATTATTTAATTGTCAAAAGCTGGACCGAAAAACCCCGAGAAGCTACAAAGAGGCGCAAAACTATGATTTTAACCAAAACGCCTAACTACGAAGAACTGAAAACACATTCAATTGAAATGACCTCAAAATGTAAACAAAAGGATGTTAGAAAAAATTTACTAGCACCGAAAAGATCAAAAACGTCCATGGATGAAACTTCATCCGACAGTTCTGCCGAGTTAGAATTAACAGAATCTGAGGATTCACATATAAGCGATACTGAATTTTATCCAAAGACAGGTGATTTTACCATCAATAAGTTAATTTATGAGAGTTGTCTAAGGGCGAGTTCTTGCTGATAGGATTAACTTCAATAAAACAAAGCAAAAAGAGGTTTATTGCTCAAACTACAACTATTGATTCATTGGCCGATACCTCGGCTGTTACCGTCAATTCAGGATTTAACATTACCGTAGCCGTCTTAAGGCAACACCGGCAAACTAAAAATGTTTTTGTCTTCCCTGATATTCCAAATATTAGTGAAGTTGTTCAAGAAGAAATTTTAGAGAGACAAAACAAAAAATCTTAGTACGGAAAAATTCAGGTTATATATTGTGATTGTGAATTTTTAATTCTTGTTCCGTTAGTCATGTTAGTATTTTTATAAGAGTTCATACTTTTTAACTATACGAGCTTCTGAGTGTTTTTTGAGTTTTTCAATTTACCTATATTTTTGTCTATGATATTAAGTAAGTATATAATCGTATAATATTTGTTACTATAACAAGATTATATTCTTGTTTTAATAAACTTATCTATCTACTTTTTACTTATACCTACTTTGATTATGACTGCTCTGTCCCATCAAAATTTTCACTTTGCCCACTTAATGGGGTAAAATGGCACATAGCACATTAAAAAAATTAGATATAAGTATTAGAACAAACTGCATAAAAGCTTATAGAGCAGAGTTAGTCATAAACAATATATATGTTAATAATGTATAATGATTAAACAGACTGGATTTTGTATCTAAGAGGTTTCATAACCACTTAAAGTTAAGGGGGTTCACTTTCCCCAGACTTCCCCTAATAAAAAGCTTTATATCTAGCCCTACATCAAAAGCACATATACTATTCCTGAATAGTGTGGCAAAAATATTCACAAAGTTTACATTATCTTTTCAAAAAGATGAGCCTTTGGTTAATGTTGTGCATGAAAAACTTCAATTCCTTGTTTTTGATTTATTGTCCAGAGTATGTATAGATGATATGCTTAATTATAAAAATATGGATATCTAGGAAATGTTTGAAATTAAAAATATTTTGATTTTGGACAAGATATGTTCTAGTGAAGAGTGTTTAAGCTTAACTAAATAGTAAAGAGACATCTGTACGTGAAAAATTAGAAGTTTTAAATAAAACGAAGAATTTTTATATTGCTGCAATTAAACATATCTATGAAAAAATTTCACATTCAAAACTACTTTCAAGTACTTATCTTTTTTGAATATTAAACTCTGTATCCAGAAAAGTTAGTATGAAAAGAGGCACAAATTTTTTTAAATGCCTAAGATTTTGCCTTCTGATGTAAATAAAAAAGTAAATTTTGATGGAAATGGAATTGATACAATGTGTTCTTCTTAATCTTCTTTGGGGATTAAACCACTCATAGTTTTTAAAATTATCTTTATTAACGTTTCGATCCATAACCTAGGATCGTTTTCAAAATAATAAAAACTTCAAGTTTGTATTAATTTGCGTAAACCTGCCATAGGGTCGCCTCAGATCCATATACAACCTTCATAGAACAACATTGGTATCTGACAAGTGTAAACCCACCATAAGGTTACCTCAGAACAATGTTAAAATCTACCAAAGAGGTAGCCTAAATCATAATGATTTCCCCTTCAAAATAAATAAAAACGACTACTTAAGCCTTTTAATAATGCAATTGCACACTTCTTTAATAACCATCCTCTAAATTGTATAAATAGAAACATGTTAAAAATGTTTTCCAATTCCCAAGTTATTGAATTTTACAATAAAATTAATCAGCTGATTTCACGTTAAGCGTATTGGCTACCTAAAAAGTCGGTCCCAGGCGTAACACAAATTGAAGGCAATTATTCATTTAAACTTTAAAATTTTTGCTTAGTGTACTCAAACCAAATATTTCAAACATCAATAAATCAAAGTCACCTTCAATTTATGTCATAAATGTCAAACTTGAAGTTTTATTATTTTGAAAACGATCCTAGGTCATGGATCAAAACGTTAATAAAGATAATTTTAAAAACTATGAGTGGTTTAATCCCCAAAGAAGATTAAGAAGAATACTAAACAAACCACAACAAACATGCAGGGAGTATGATACAATGTGAGCTACACTACTAGAACGAGCTGGTTCCAATGGGGTAGAAACATGAAAAACTGTAGAAAGTAGTAAAAGCTTTATTAACATTAACACATGGAAATGCAGAGGTTAAAAGAACTTTTCTTTGACAAAAAGAATGTTAACAGAGCCTGTGTTGCATATTAAAAACACTTTGAGGTTTATGATAATAAATCTAAACTAATGTTAATTACAAAAGAATTGATGAACATGAGTAGGGTAGCTTACAAAGTGTAAACAACTATTTAGAACAAAAAAATGAAGAGAAAAAGAAGAAAACAGTGCGAAATCAGAACAAGAAGCTAAACTATTTAAAGAATTACAAGAGAAAGTGGAAGAAAGTAAAAATATGATTGCTAATATGATTAAAGAGTTGCGTGATATGAATGCTCAAAAGAGAAACACAAACCAACATAGTTAGTCCGAGTTGCAACAGACAAATTAAAATATGCGGTAGAACAAAAGAATTTTGCTGAAGTGTCTATTGTACAAATATTATAGACAGTGAATTGAAAATTATCTATAAAAAGGAACAAGTTAATAAGAAAATTATTAACCTACAAACTAACATTTTAAAACGTCAAAGCAAGTTGAATACAATAGATAATTCTAAAACAAAAAAACTTAAAAAATGACTGAATGATGGTTGAAATGCTCATATTTTCAAGTATTTGTTGCTAGTGAAATACTGTAATATTATTTTTTGTTAATTCTGTAGTTTTAAGCATTTTTTTAAACAAAAAAAACACTTTTTAGTGAAATGGTCACTATTTGACTACTTTTTCATATTAGGAACAGTGGCCAGAATCACTATTTTAAAACGAAACTTTGTTGTGAGCCCTGTCATATCTTTGTAAACCTACTTAAACACTGGTACAATATACGTGCTAGTGCAATTTATATTAACCCATAACGATGCAAAATTACAAAAAATTGAGTCTTCATTTATTGTATAACATACGAGAGAAACTTACAATTAAAAATACTCCTTTAAAATACATATGAGGTACAACTTACACACTACTGTTTATCACAGAATTGAAGATGGATTTTGATTTTCTTACTTATATTTTCATTATATGTAAGTGATAAATTAAAAAAAAACTACCCAAATTTCGTTAATCTACCAACGCCAAGCATCTAACCTGGACTTTTTCAAAGCTTGTAAGGCCAAATCAGTTCGTTGTTGAGCCTCGTAGTGAATTTTTATATTGTTAGCCTTACGACCACCTTGTACTATCACATCATGTTGTAATGCTGAATGAACACCTAAAACAAATTAAAGTTTTATAAGAAAATTAAATATCGATAGTATTCAAAAATAAAAAAAAATTGATTGCCACAAAAAGGAATATTTCATTTGAAGGACGCTATAATGATTTATCATCACTGATTATTTCTTTCATCTATCAATCAAAGCTATTCCGTAACCACACTCTCGATTGTCATGTGTTATGCTCAAAACCACATCACAAAATTATTCCAGTAAATAATCATGTTAGAGAACTTTTGTATAATTTATTTAATGGTATTTACACACAGTTTACACACAGTTGTGTAATACAGTTTTTAGAATTAGAGTAATACACATTATAATTGTGGTTTAAAATGTCACCGCTAAAAATTCTTGCTGGTATTCTTATGTCTATGACCACCCGTATTAGCTTGTAATTGCTATTATTAGATTTAGCTGCATCGAAAATTCTCTGGTTCCATTTGCTTTTAGATTTCCATTTTAAATAATCGTCACACCTCAAAGTATAAGTTTTCGAAAGTACTTTTTGTTTTTAATAAATTAAAATAGACGGCAATCTTGCACAACTTATTATTTATATCCAAGCAGTAAGTTAATCATCGTAACACTCTATTCAGTAACTTGGTAAACACAATTTAAATTCATCACAAAGATGCACCATCCATAGTCTCATGTTTACTTAGATTTAGATTGTTGTTTAAATAACAAATTCAATGAAATGGACATGGACTGTACTTTGTATTAATTAGCAATAAATAATTGTCATAGCTACAATATTTAGAAAGATATCTAAGTAGCAATGCATACAAAATATTAAAAGTAGCAAAAAAAGATTTTGTAATCAGCCAAATTAAAAACTGACACCTTTTTTACTTAATTTTTTTCTGTCAGTGCATGGTTCGGCCAACTATAAATACAAAGATAGTTGTTTGTTGCTACCATAAATGGCCCAGTCTGACAAATGTACAAAAATAAGTAAAAAAAAAATACTCCAATTAACAATAACACAACAAATATGATCTACAAGAAAAACTAAATAGGTATGCCAATGGATCGAACATTAATCCATAGAACCTTAACTAAAGTTCAAATATAATACTACAAAACATTTTTATATCAAATTCAATCAGTATCCCCTTCACTTGGAAGAATACAAATTTTCGATACTGAAGTTACTAAAATACCGTTTTTAAGTTAAGCACAACTCTAACATTGTTCTTACCTTGGATCACCTTAACAACAGGTGCTAATTTCCACTCTATTGGAGGCAGTTTATCATTTTTCACTGAAACTAGCATTCCTTCTTGTACATTAGGTTTATCCTCTTTTCAATTTGATCTAATTTGTAACTTACCTAATTAGTTCCGAGACCAGACCTGCCAAAAACTATATTGCAAGTGCTTACATAAATTCCAAAATTTAAGCTTATTTAAAGGCTTATCTATAACATTCCCTTCAGACAAACATGCTAAAGTTCCAGTTAAAAAATGAACTGGTGTTAGGCACGCCAAGTCTGAAGGATCTTTCGTAAGAGCACTTAATGGCCTTGAATTTAACATTGCCTCTATTTGAATTAAAACTGTGTTGAATTCTTCATAGGTCAATTGAGTTAAACCAATTACTCGTTTAAAATGGTACTTAAACCCCTTTATATTGCTTTTCCACAGGCCTCCAAAGTTAGGACAACATGCAGGAATAAATGACCACTGAATACGATGATTTCCTGTGAAATTCTGGAACTGTTTATTACTCCCCTTCCAAAACTACCATATAATTCCCGTAATTCTTTATCTGGACACTTAAAAGTACTCCCATTATCACTGTAAATGATTCGTGGCACTCCTCCTACCAATAAATCTTTTTAAAGCATCAAAAAATGTTTCAGTTTTCAAATCAAATACCACTTCTAAATGTACTGCCTTTGTTACAAAACAAATAAAAATTGCAACATATGCTTTTGTAACAACTACCTTCCGAATTCTGGATTGCTTTATAAAGAAATGACCAGCAAAATCAATCCCTACCTTTTCAAAAGACATCACTATGTTAACCCTATCATATGGTAAACTACCCATGAGCTGGTTTGAAGCTTATGCCTTCGGCCTCCAACAGACAACACATTTTAAAATAATCTTTTATTTCTCTAGTTGCATCTAGGATCCAATATTGTTGCTAAAAATTGATAACATTAAATTTGCTCCAGCATGCAATAAATGTAAATGTTCACTTTCTATAATGATTTTTGTTATGAAAGCTTTTTTGGGTAAAATTATCCCACATTTTTGTTCGTATGGAAGTGCACTATGGTGTAATCCCCCACCCGTAATAATCCTTGTAAATCTAAAAAATGGTTTAAAGGTAACAATTTTGTATTGTTCATCCATCTCTATCTCCAAAGTGTTCTTGAACTTGTTTCAAAATTCTTACACGGGCTTCGTCTAATTCATATAACGTTAAACTACCCAACCTTTTGACGGTTTTATGTTTTCAATTATAAATAAACCGTATATAATAATCTAAAACTCGTACCATGGTTGTATAGTTTGAAAACTTTTTGAACAGTATTAGTTGTTCAGTATCCTGAACTGAAACACTTATCACATATTTCACTTCTGGCAGATTCTCCATAAATTTATTTACTTCAGAATTTTTGTCCACAATCTCAGCAGAAACTGAGGATCCTCGCATCATAATTTATGGTTTTGTATACTTTGTGGAAAGATATTCCTGGACGCAAGTTCCGCAGGGTTTTCAGTAAAATTTACATACTTCCAGGAAAACCTTGCTGTTAGCTCTAGTATTAATTTGACCCTGTTAGCTACATAGGTATTAAGTCTCCAATAATCAGTTTTTAACCAGGCTAACACTATTTGTGAGTCGCAAAACAATAAAATATGTTGTGCTTGATTCTTCATTACATTCAAAATTCTGCATACCAATTTTGCCAAAATTAATGCACCATCTAATTTAGAGCGTGGTTCGATTTATTCTTTAGAATTAATTTTTGATTTAGAGCTAATTAGCTTTACTTCTACATTATTACTAGTATTTGCCACTCTTAAGTAAACACAAGCTCCTTGAGCTATTTGCGAAGTATCGCAAAACCCAATGAAATCAATTGAGCTGATATCCCACAAATTTAAATGCCGACCTATTTCAATTGCATGCATCTTTATTAATCCTTGAGAAAATGTTTTCCATTCATCCGTAATCTCAGTAGGCAATTCTGTGTCCCAGCCGTACCCGGCTTTCCATATTTTTTGCACTATGATCTTGGCCACCGTAATAACTGGTGCCAAAATTTCAAATGAATCTGGCAATAAAACAATACCATACGCTTACTGCATAATTCTGGGACCGCTTTTATTTCACAGCTCATTATAAATTGATGTTTTTATATTAAATGCTAGATCAAGGGCTTTTAACACATCCTTTATCCTCAAATGTATTTACTTGATCAAAACATTGCTGTTGCAGAATGTTCTTCACATCTGCATGGTTTGAAGACCATTTATGCAATTCAAACTTAGCTGAGTCCAATAATTTTATGAGCTCCATTTGTGCTTGCTAAATTTTCTAGTTGATTTGATCCAAAAAGACAGTCATCTACATATGTATTATGACGCAAAATAAAGGATGCTAATGGGAATTCTTTTTCTCTATCGACTGCTAATTGTACCAAACAATGTGTTGCTAAATGTGAACTCGATTTAAAACCAAATGGTAACCGTTTAAATTGAATAACCTGAAGTGGCTCTTCAGGCGTTCCTCTGCCAAAGAAAATTCAAAAGTTTTCTATATGAAGGTTCTATCAAAATCTGTAAATACACTTGCTTAATATCTATCATATAAACATATTTGTAGATACGAAATAAAACAAAAAATCATACAATTCTGGTTGGAAAGTTTTGCCATTGAATAAACACTGTTCAAAGAAACTTCGGCCCTTGTTTTGGCACTTTCATCCATAACTATTCTAAGCTTATCACACGTTGAAGCGGCAAAAAATACCAATTATGATGGTGTAACTTGAAAATGTCAACCTTGATATATTCTGCAAAATCATTATCTAAAATTTCTTTTATAAATTTGAATATTCTAGGAATATTCCAAATTTCTAAAGCGCTTAAAAGCCATTGGTGTTGAATCACCCAAATAGAAATCCATAATTTCACCTTTAAAGATAACTGAACCTGAAAGTGTCCTTCAATTCTTTTATAACTACTTACAAAACATTGTTCGGCTTCCTCAACTTCTGGTAACATTTCTTGATTATTTTTAACGTAATACCTTCTGTTTCCCAAAGTTTTTCCACGAGGTTATATAAATTACCTTCCATATCCATAAGGGTGCTATGTAATGGTACTGAATGTAAATCAGCTTTACTTTTTAATATACCATTAATAGGCAACTTTCCCGTCACAAAGTAACCAAGATATGAATTTTGCAAGTTAGGTTGGTCGATACCTAACTTTATATTTTGTGTAAGTAAAATGGAGAAAAAAATATTGGCACCAAAAAACATCAATTTCTGCAAACTTATACAACTTATCATCTGCTAAAGGCAAACATCGCTCTGAATGAACCTGCACCTTGAAGAAGTTCTAGATTATTACAACGGGTAGAACGGCTTCGGAGTTCCAGTGATCTAAAGAGCCGAAATATTGGTTTAACCAAATTAGTGGCGCCTTTAGTGAGGAATCAGACTAAAACAGATCCCGAAAGAGGGCAGTAGCTTCTTCGGTACTTAGAGTGGCAAGAGACCATAGGGGTCGGTATGGCATTTTAAGACACACTACTGCGATGCGGAAGGCAACGGGAAACCACCACATTACCTCCCAAGTACACGGCGTACTTAAATTGACATTTAAGTCGATGGCATCCTCTGGGGTAAAAAATTCCGGAGTTAAAATAGTCCCCCCTTCAGATATCCAGGAGGGGACTACTTCGGAGATGTGATCGGAAATTATAAAAAAAGAGTCGTGAACATTCTGCGAGTCAGAGCGTGGAATGTCAGAAGTATGAAGCAAGCGGTAAGCTAAAGAAATTGAAAAATGAAATGGATAGGTTAGCATTAGACATAGTAGGGATCACCGAAGTTCGATGGCCAGAGATGGTGAATTTTTGAAGAGGAGACTAAGGTAATTCATACAGGATCAGAAGAAGGAAATTCAGGTACATGCAATCCTATAATAACATATTACACAAATATCCACCAGCAACACTTCACCAAATTCAGTCTTGGGGGGTAGAAGCACCCCCCTACACTAAGAGAAAAATTGAGTTCGTAACAACTCGTTAGAAAATTTTCAAACTTTTCACAAGCAATCCTCTACTACTCTATTACAAAAATAAACTCCAGCAACGTGACTTAACTGGAAATCAACCATATTAGCTGCATGCCAGATGTTCGCAATTGCAGTGTGTACAATTGCGAACATCTGGCATGCAGCTATTAGAATGTATTGTCCTTGTGGTATACATAAGCTTCTTCAGAGATTTAGCAAACAACTTGCTTTTATAAGCGCATGGTTTTACTTGGATGTACAAGGTTTTCCATTGTCATTTTAGGACTAATGACATTAAATTAGATTGCAGACTATCAAGAGTTCTGTGCCTTGGTATGCCGCTTTAATATCCAAATGATTGTATGTAAGTTTTAAGTTTATTACCTGTAATATATGAACTTGCCTTTTGTTCGGTCAAGCAAAATAAGTTTTAAAATTGGAGGTTTTGCAGCTGCTTTAAGCAGACTTTTATTTTTACAAAATTAACTATGCTTTATCTTCCATAAAAGTTTACAAGAAAAGCTTTTTATTTGTTGTCCAGATGCTAAATTTTATAAGGTAACAAACAGCGTGCGCTGTCCTTGACTTTTGTATTTGTGATCCAAACATGCCAGACCTGTCTAATTGGAGTAGCATTTGTTGTAAATAATTTAATTGTTTTAGCGTATCTTAAAAATTGAATGACCTTTGATCCTTAAACTTATTTTTAAAATTAAAAATGCTTATAAAAGAAATATCTTAGTAAACATATTTTTCACTTTAAATATCTAATTTTTATTTCTGAGTGCAAATGATTTCTGAAAGAAAATATTTATTGTCAGAACGCAAAAAGTGTTGTTTCTTTGATGATTTTATTATGTTGTTTATTTTTCAGGTTTAAATATGTTTTTAGATGCACTCTAGCCGTGGATCCATTGATGAGGGACTTAGTAATTAATTAATTTTTTATTTTGATTATACCAGAAGGTTTCTGCGGTTCCCTTATGATTTCTCCTTTGTTGGTATTTTCATAAACGCAGTGGCGCCTAAATTTTTTTGGTCAACAAAATCGTCCATGACCCTAGCTAATGTCTCTCCGCATAAGGTAATTTTAATCTTAGCCCGGAAGTAACAAGTGTTCCTATAATTTTGAAGCCACCCTTTTACATCTCGTAATTAGGCTCGTCTCTGATTGTTAGGAACCCCAAGTGTCTGTATTAGCCTTTGACGTCTTAGGACAAATCGTGTAAGAATGTATAGCTAAAGCTTGTAACTTATTGTTACACAATTTGTTAAATTTTACAATGGGATACAGTATATAGTTTTCTAAATTATAGTGCTTTTAATTAAATTTGACCAAAAAAAATGCACCGAAGATGGCTCACATCAAAAGCGCTTTGCTATTTATTAAATTTTTTAATTAAATTTTACATGTTAATGCATCCATTTTTTAATTTTATATATCACTTATGACTACTCACAGTTATTCGCTATCCTTAATTCAGCTTTGTGGCTATTCCAAATGTAGATTGTTAATGAGATATGACACTTTTAGTACTGGAGGGTGCTCCAAAGATTACATCAATGGATATGCTTGAAATACCACTTTGCAAGTACTGTTCATTGTACTTAAACTTGATGATTATTATAAGCAACTTCAGGTGTTGATTGTGCAATATTTTCAACTAATGTTGATTGTGCGAAAGGATTTACTGAAAAAACTATTAATTCAACAAATGTCTAAGTGTTGGGCTCTTGGGGGCTGTAGGTTGCCTATCTTCTCCACATACCACTGAATATCAGTGAAATAGGGTATATATTTAGAAAACAATAGTAGGGGAACAGAACTGTATTTCAGGGAAATGT
Source organism: Platerodrilus igneus (assembly GCA_036346225.1). Classification (NCBI taxonomy): domain Eukaryota; kingdom Metazoa; phylum Arthropoda; class Insecta; order Coleoptera; family Lycidae; genus Platerodrilus; species Platerodrilus igneus. The sequence continues at coordinate 9,010,724 of JARFIW010001325.1, read as the reverse complement.
GTAGGTAGTTCAGAATAGGAAACAATGGACGTAGTGTCTAATCAGTTCCAAGACTGAAGACCTAATAATGATTAAATGAGCCCTTTATTTTGAAAGTGGCTTAAGTCTATTTTCATCTTTTATCAAGTTGGCACTTGTGACATTTATAATTTATGCTGAACTGTCAAAAAAATAAATCGGTATTGAAATATACTTAGTACATTTGGAAATTTTATATCACGTACATTTTCAAAATAATATAAATACTGAAAATCCTAATTTTGAAAGTAACCTAAGGCACCTTTTTATTGACGATGTCAAAAAGTGCGGCCCAAAATGTTAAAAGCAGTGATGAAGGTAATTTAAATTACGTTTTGATATTAAATTGAAATTTAAAAAATAATATTTAATTTAAAGAAATTATTAAACCCATGGGAAAGGATAAAATAACAAGATTTCTTGATTCTGAAAGTGAAGAGGAATTAAACTCATACAACAGATTTAAAAAAAGAAGGAGAATTTTAGAAGTTCATTCTTCAACAGAGGAAGAGGAAGTAATTGAGAATGAGAATTTATAAAACAGCACCTTCAAAGAAGGATTCAGAGAACACAGAAGTGGTACTTATATTCAGAAAATTCGTAAAATTAAACGGAATTCAGGGAAAAGATACGATACACAATCAGGAAAAATTATTTCTGCCAAAGTTTTTCAAAATGAAAATTGCCAATGCCGAAAAGAATGCTTGAAAAATTTAAATGAAACAGAAAGAAAACGTATTTTCGAAATGTTTTGAAACTTAGGAGACTTTAATAAGCAAAATATATTGCTATACGAAGCGACCGGACGCAGTGTTGTAAAAAGAAGACGTCAGAGAAACGGAAAAGGTTCATTGTGAAATGAGAGTTTTACGTATTGGTTAAATTCTAAAACAGGCAAAGTTGCTGTTTGTAAAAAATTCTTTTTAGATACTTTTCAAATAAGCGAAGGACGAATGAAACTTGTATTAAAATCTAAAAACGTTGGCAACGATTTACGTGGGCGTTTGCCGGGATCGTCGCGAAAAATATGTGATGAAGCAAATATGATTGTTCAAAACCATATTAACAGTTTCCTGAAATTTGAATCCCATTATCCTAGGGACCATAATCCCGACAGAAAATATCATCATCCTGAACTGACTATAAAAAAAATATTTAATTTTTATGAGCTTCACTGTGAAGAAAATAATTTAAAAGCAGTTAATGAATGAACTTATAGAAAAATATTCAAAAAGGATTTTAATCTACATTTCCACCAACCACGCAAAGACATGTCAAAGATGTGATCTATTAAACATTAAAGTCAAAGCATCAGAAAACCATGAAGAACAGAAAAAACTTATGGAAGAACATGATATTCATTTGAAGCTAGCAGAATCGGCTAGAAATGTGTTAAAACAAGATCAAGAGCGAGTATCAAGTAATCCATCTCATTATTTTGGCTTTTCATTCGATTTGCAGAAAGCGTTACCATTCCCAAAGTTAACTACTTCAGTAGCTTATTATAAATGTAACATGTATATTTTAAATTTAGGCATACACAATTTCCACAACGATAATGTATACATGTACGTTTGGGATGAAACAAAAGCTTCTAGAGGTTCCCAAGAAGTGGCTTCATGCCTCTTGAGACACCTAAAAACCCTGAAAGGGTTGCATATAGTGACATGTGTTGAGGACAAAACAGAAACATCAAAATATCTTTAATGTGGTTAAAAATTCTATCAATGGGAAATGATGTGGAAATCATACACCACAAATTTTTAATATCAGGGCATTCATTTTTACCTAATGACAGAGATTTTGGCGTTATAGAAATGTCGTTAAAAAGAAATCAGTTATTTATGTGCCACAAGATTATTATAATATAATTTAAAAATGTAGAAAAGGTAATACTTTCATACTAAATGAAATGAAACAAAAGAATTTTATATCAACAAGACTCTTGGAAGAAGCAGTTTACAAAAGATCCAAAAATACCAACGGAGAAAAAATAAACTGGCTTCAAATATGCTGGATGCGATTTTTAAGAAATAAACCATATTCTTGATTTATTGCCACGTCGTGGTAGACCTAAAAAATTTGGGAATATTGTATTGCCATCGTTATATAAAAGTATAACAAGCATCACATCACTAAAATACCGACACATGATGGACTTATTGCGGTATATACCTCCGGAACACCATAACTACTTCAAATCACTCCCGCATACTGAGAATGTTAACGAATAACTTGTTACTAAATTTATTTCTATTATCTAAAAATATAATTTAAATGTTTTTTTTCTATTTTTAAGCTATATGTATGTAAGGGACTTAAGCTCTTTCACTTTTTGTAACAAAACAAATTTTTATTTTGAAAGTCCTTTTAAGGCAAGCAAGGTCATATTATACACTTAATAATAGTGACTTTTTAATAGGATGTATAAAATTAAATCCCTTAAATGCGATTTAACATTGCAAGTCAACCATATATCTTACTTATATTTTTAAATTTGTAAAAACGCAATACCTTAAGTATTTCAAATTAAAGATAAATGGATTTAAGTCACTTTCAAAATGAACGGCTCAAATATGGGATTATTTGTAATAACATTCATGTGATTTATAATTCACAATTGAATAGTAAAATAGAAAAAAACAACTACAATAAAGCAAAACGAGCAGTCTTTCATCTTGTCAATAAACCGGATTCATTAGTGACTACATAAATAACTTGCTTGAACTAGTCTATAAACTGTTTTTGAATCAGCCAAAGGTTTTGGATTTGATGCCCTAACTTTTCCTTACATCTAGACATAAATAATAGTATTGTGGAGAGCATAAATAAATGATGGCAAATGAAACAAACACAGTTTTGAAACATATAAAAGATATCAAACTAATAATGTAAAGCAGCTGGAATATCCTTGCACTAAGTGTATTGATCAGAACTAATACCGCTAAGAATTAGAAAACAATTCGAGAGAATTCTGTTTAAGTCCATGCTGTTTAGCATGTTAAACATCTTATATAAAGCATAATTGCAATATTGCACATAGATAGTAAAAAATGTGGGCTGTGGGAATTTCAGGGAAATGTGTAGGTTAGCTCAGAATAGAAAACAATGGAAGTATGAATCCAACCAGTTCTAGGACTGAAGAGACCAATGATGATGACGATAAATCATAAGTGTTGGTTACAGAAAACACCCTTAATACTAATAATCCTAATTAAATTTAATTTCTTACCTTTTTTAGAAAATAACTTCTGTAATACATATTGGTCTTGAGTGGCATCACTTAATATAGAAGACTTCTGTTTCATTTTATCTTTTTTCTTTATTTCTGTCTTAAGTAAACCTTCAACATGTTCTCCATCTACTTTACCAGAATCGTCTGTTACATTGTTGCTTCTTGTCTTTTTCTTATCTTTATGCTTTTTGGTTTTTATACATTTTTTTATACTAGAGGCATTTTTTCCGCAGATATCTTTACTTAATGCAATAGAATTAGAATCGTTAATATTGTCACCACTTTTACATGTTTTCGAATTTAAGGAGTGATAAAGATGTGCTGTTTTTTCAGATATGTTCAAAGCTTTTGAGAATGTAATGTTTGTTTTAGAATCATCAATTTTATTAACTGGAGGTTCAATTCGATATTGAGTTTTTCTTCTATTTAAAAGTCGTAGCTCCATGGGTGTCAATTTTTTAAGGGATTCCTTTTCACGAAGCTTCTTCTGTCTTTCTTCTTCTAATTCTCTTTGATATGTACTTTGTTTTTTTTCAGTATTATCTGAAGGCATGGTGGTGGCTATACTTTTAGCAATTTGTTGGGCTAATTCCTTCATCGCCAGTAATTTTTCATCGGAAAATGCAGCTTTATCAGAAACTACAGCACCTGTTTGTTTTCTCTTTTTATCGATCTTTTCTTGAAGATTAACCTTAAAATTAAAAAATTACACATGCTATAAAATGAACCATTACTCACCCTAGAATTTTTAAATATATTTGCTGTTTCTAAATTAGAATCATTTATATGATCTGGTAATGAAAATAAATCGTGTAAATCAGAGGTTTTAAAAAATTTTTGCGTTCTCGGATCTATAAGTACTTTATTAGTTAAGAGTTGTTTCCAAACTTGACGTTGATACATCTATAAAATTGTAAAATCAAAATAAGTTTAACATACATTCATTATACTTTTTCTTCAATTGTACCAGCACAAATTAATCTGTACACTGTAACCTGTTTGTTTTGCCCAATCCTCCATGCTCGTTCTCTAGCTTGTGTATCAGTGGCAGGATTCCAATCAGGATCATAGATAATTACACGATTTGCACCAGTAAGGTTAACTCCCAAACCTCCAACCCGCGTGGTTGACAGAAAGATATCATACGATGTATCCTTAAGCATTACGTAAATACAATAACAAATAAAAGTTTTTGAAATGTACTTACAGTATTGAATTTATTAATAAGAGGTTGTCGAGCACTAATACTAGTTGAACCATCCATTTTCAAATATTTATACCCCTGATGAATTAAAAATGCTTCCAATAAATGTACCACTGCACGTCCTTGAGTAAAAAATAGTACTCTATGATTTTGCTTTTTCCAAATTTTTAACAACGCTGCTACAACTATCATTTTACCAGATCTTCTATAATAGCCATGACTTTCTTCTACAGACAAATTTTTGTATGGATTACTCTAAAACATTGAGCAGAAAATAAATGAAATACTTAAAATATTGTAAGAGTTATAAAAATTGACTCATTATAAAGGACTTAATTTAAAGGGATTTAACTCCAAATATTTTACTCAACATAAACTTTTAATATTGTAATGACAACTCTATTTGCACAGACAAACAAACAACAGCTCTTTTTTAAACAGATTATACAAGCCTGCTCAACAACTTGTAGTTACAATTAAATTTCTATCTTTCCTAATGTTTTATTAACTATCAGAACTAATCGCTAACAGTACAAGTAGTATCTTCTAAACTACGATGCTAATCTAATTAATTAACTTATATCGATGCACTATGATTAATTTATATTATCACTACAATAAATTTATATCGATCTCTACAATAATATATCTCACATGGGGTAATTTATTTGTACCACTATTTTATATCATGTCTCGACTTTCAAAGCTTTAATAGGAACTTAACTTCTGAACTAACATAGTGATCAAAGCCACCATCACAACTGGTTTCCAAGTTCAACAACGGTAATTTATATATATTTCCAAATGCTCTAGACTATTCTAAGACAACCTAAAATATGCAAATGACATTATTGAGATTTCCCATTGTAACTTTTAAATGCAAAGTCTTGTACCTGCCAAATAAGCAATTTCGCACCACAGGACCTGTCAATCATCTTTTGTGTATAATGCACCGCTTACTTCCGATGTATTATTCTGGTCACAAAAAGACCTGTAGGTGTTGCTGTGTATTTAATCAAACACTGTACGGATTATTTAAATATTTTAATCGATAATTTAACTTAAGAAATACAGTTCTAATAATAACAGTAAAAACTATCTGAGACATACTACTATGACTTACTAAAAACAAAAACACAGGTCTGCCATGTCTCCGTCATGCTACTTAAAAAACTAATAACCATAGAAAACACAATACATAACATTTCTCCCCTCTTTATAAACGAATAAACTTAAAATACTAGCTACTTAGAGATCTAGTCTTACTGGAGGTTTGGAAATTCTACCAAAGCAAGTAATTCGTTGTGTCCCCTTAGAGGTGTGTTATGTATTAACTTCCTTCACTATATTTTCTGCAGTATGAAAATCTCACTTTGGTGTAACTTCCAAGGCTTCCTTTGCTCCAGGAGTAGTGCAATTAATGACAGTGTCATTACCATTATTATCGCAATTAGTACTGATATGTCGGCAAAGGAACCGACGTAGACACACTTAATTTTTTATATACATTTTTGTTTGTTTGTTTGTTTGTTACCGACTTTATTATTTTCAAAATCAATTCTTTGAATGCAAGCGATAAGCGAGATTAGGGCCAAACGGCCCTGTCTTACATCTAACTTATAGCCTGCAGGTACATATTTATATACAATATTGTATTAAATGGAAAAACCATAAGGCAGACATGCACAATACACTAAGTATAATACCTGCATAAACAAACTATGCTACACAAAACACACACACACACACATGTTCACATTCACGCATGCATTCGCATCAGGCAGAAACAAGGTAGACCGTAGAGTTTTAGCAAATTCATGAACGGCTGTTAGTGTCTTTGATGAGACAATCATACAATAATTCACGGAATTTTGTTTTTGACTGGGCGTTCCTAATATTTTGTGGAATAGAGTTCCAGAGAAGCGAACCTGTGACCAGGAACGAAGAGTGGTACATTTGAAAATGGTGGATAAGAATAGATAATACATCCATTTGCCTGGTATTGTAAGTCCTGCTTGAAAGTAGGGAAAACTGCGATGATAAATATGACTGAGACTGTTGTATCAGTAGTTTATAAATAAAAATAGCTAGGTGAAGTTTGCGTCTTCCATCAAGCGTAAGCCAATTTAATTGAGAGTAGAAAATGCTAACTCTGGCATAATACTTTAAATCAAAAATATTGCGAATGCATGTATTTTGTACATGCTGTAAACGCATATGAAGGTCTGAACATAAATTTGTATAGATTAAGTCACAATAATCAAAATGGGGTAGTATAATAGCTTGAACTAGCATCTGTTTGAGTTTAAGTGGTAAAAAACGCTTTAGTCGCTTAAGTGTGTGAAGAGTTAAAAAAACTTTTTTGCAGACGTCAGATATTTGAGCACGCCAGGTTAAATTAGAATCTGAAAGGATTCTAAGATTTTCAAAGGTAGAAGAAATGGTGATAATTGATTTAGCTAGCAGTAGAGGAGGAACATCATCAAGGTTAAGTTTGTTTAACATTTTTTGCGTCCCCAGGAAGATTGCTTGACATTTTACTGGATTTATGGTGAAGTTCATACATGCACCCCACTCAAGAATTCTAGCTAGATCATTGTTAACTTCAGTAAATGCTTGAATGGCATTGTTCGGATTAAAGTGATGATACAATTGGACATCATCAGCATAACAGTGGTAGCAGCAGAATTTTAAGCAGGTAGAAATATCTTGAACGTATAAACTAAATAGAAGGGGCCTAAGACACTCCCTAGTGGAACTCCTGACACTAGACTCCTTGAAGCTGAAAAAGCTGATGTGTTGTGGTCAACTACTTGCTGTGTATGTTCATTGAGATATGACCTAAGCCATTTCAATGATAGCTCCGTAAAATTACATTGATATTTAAGTTTTGTCAAAAGAATATCGAAATCTCTACTGTTGAAGGCTGAGCTGAAGTCTAAGAGAATTAGGATTGTAATTTGTTGTGTATCCCTAGCATGTCTTACGTCATCAATAACTTTTAAAATTGCTGTACACGTACTATGATTTGCACGAAATCCTGACTGATATTTGTCTAGAAGGTTATTACTATGTAAAAAGTCCAACATTTGATCTAAGCTAAATATTCTATAGATTTTGACAATGCAGGTAGGATGCTAATTGCCCGGTAATCACAGGGATTCTGAGGTTTTGAATTTTTAGGTAGGGGTCTAACAAGTGCATGCTTCCATAACAGAGGAAAAGAACCATTTTATTTATGTGAAGCACTATTTGTACACAATTCATCATCTCATTATATGGATTCAGTATAATATCATTAGCATGAACAAACTTGACAACCCCATACACTTGTACTAAGTATGTTAAATGACTAAAAATTTTCATAATTTTCCCTTTTCCCCATTGGTTAGTATGAACATTTTTAACAAAAACATGTTCGTTTAGTTAGTTATCGGCACTACTTGAGATGGTGTCATAGAACATCGGTTTTATTAAGTCAAACCTTGTTCAAGGTTCAATTTTAAATAAAGTTGTAATGAGGGTAAATTGGATGCACTTGAAGCAGTGTTTCTGTGTGTAAATAAAAAATCTGATAAACGACTCAAAATTATTGTTTTACTTGTTTCCTTTCCTTTTTCCAGAAAGTGCTTTTTCTAAATCCTTTTTTATTGTCTGTACACCCTTCTCGGCTAACCCATTACTTTGGGGGTGGTATGGTGGGGACTTGATTAGTTTTATACCATTTGCTTGACAAAAATTAAAAATGCAGATGAATTAAAATGTGGACCGTTTTCGCTAACTAACTCTAGAGGAAGCCTAAAGTTTAGAAAAAATTCTTTTAAGTTTCCATATTGTTTCTGTAGCGTTAGTTCCATATTCTATTAATTTATCATCAATCCATTTTGATCGTTGATCAATAATAATTAAAAAGGTAAAGTTAAATTTAAACAAAAAATCGATATGCACTCTGTAAAAATTATTGGGTGCACTTGGCCAGGATAGTAAAACACTACTATATATGAAAAATTCCGCGTCTGTGACAAACATCACGTACACCAATATATCTTTCAAAAGCATCGTTGATGTTTGGCCACCAACAATAGCATCGCATTAATATCTTAGTTCTAACAATACCTAAATGCTGTTCATAGAAAAGTTTTAAAACTTGTTCTTGTAATGAATTTGGAATAGTGACTTTTGTGCCTATTAATAAGCAGCCCTTTTCTAGAGACGAATCATTTTTTCTTTGAAAGTATGGTTTTAAACTGTCATCAGTTATATGATTAGGTCAGCCAGAAAGAGTTAGTTCACAAACTTTAGTTAAAACTGAGTCAGTCTTTGTAGCATTAGCTATGTTTTCCGAATTTAAAGGAATATTATTAACTAAACTGAAAAAATAAAATGAACATGAAATATTAGTTTTGCTTGCCATCGGTAACCTGGATAATCCATCAGCGTTACTGACAAGTTTACCCTTTTTATATTCTATGTTATAATTATAACTAGACAATGTAATGGCACAACGAGTAATTCTAGCAGATGCCGTTACTTGTATACCTTTATTTCTACTAAAAATAAATTGTAACGGTTGATGATCAGTGACAAGAGTGAATTTTCGACCAAAGATATACTTATGGAATTTTTCAACGCAAACATAATAGCTAAACTTTCACCACGTTCTATATTAGAATATCACTTTTAGGCTTCCATTAAGCTGCTTGAGGCTTAAATTTATATGTAAATTAATTAACTTTTTTTTTTAAACTGCACTACTTGAAACATAAAATAAAGGACAAACTTTGACGTTTCTCAGATGTTGAGCAATTGTTTCTCTTTGTCATAATGGAAATTAAAGCCTACTACGAACAAAACATAATTATGTGATTTTTAGTGTTTTGATTCAATCAAACATAACCATGTTATACCTCTTTGGAAAAGGTTTTTTGTCAGCATTTCAAAAATGTAAAAATCCAATATGGCGGCTATTTAAAAATAAAAAGTTGAACATCGTCACGCAAAATCTAGATGCCCTAGACAAAATCTAAGTTGAAAATGTGAAGCGCAATGGGGAATTACCATGATGTATCAAATTTGAATATTCTATTATATTCTATTTCAATTAGTAGACTAACTAGGAGCAAATAAAGAAATCGTCAATTTTGTGTTTTTGCCTCTATCTAGTAACCTAAAAACCGATCTGAGATACCCTCATGATTATGCAACTTTTGTCCCATTTAACCAAGATCGTATCTCCTACATCCTAGACCCCATGTACTGCATTTATACTGTACACACTGTATATATATATATATATATATATATATATATATATATATATATATATAAGAATATGTAAATTTAATGAGTCTTAAAATAATATTAAAGAATGAAATTTATTGGCAAGTGACTCAATTGGGCTCATCAGAGGAGTAGCAAAGATGTAATATTTAACACGAACACATTATGGAAGTACAGCATCACCTAGCCAATTGTGCCTTGCTGTTTCACCTGACTTTGCAGGTTTTATCAACAGTCGGCACGGAGATCCGGTTCAACTGCCTTTTCCATAGCCAAAAGATTATAATTATATTATAATTATATTTTAAGACTCATTAAATTTACATATTCTTTATAATTATAATCTTTTGGCTATGGAAAAGGCAGTTGAACCGGATCTCCTCCGTGCCGACTGTTGATAAAACCTGCAAAGTCAGGTGAAACAGCACGAAGGCACAAATTGTGGGCTAGGTGATGCTGTACTTCCCATAATGTGTTCGTGTTAAATATTACATCTTTGCTACTCCTGTCCTGATGAGCCCCAATTAGGGCGTAAACGCTATATATATATATATATATATATAATATCTATAATAACAGGCTATTAGGTCTGCTGGTTAATAAAATAAACTCTTTATTATAGTCCAAGCTTTCGGTTTTTATTTTAAACCTTTTTCAAGAATATAATGTGAGGTTTTAAATCAGAATCGTTGACATAGATAAAATTCATAAATGTAAATAAAGTGATGTATAAAGCTTTAAACAAAATAAAAATAATGTGGTATTCTTATTTACATTTGAATGTTTCAGAAAATAAGAATAAATAAGAATAATAAGAATACCACATTATTTTTATTTTTGTTTAAAGCTTTATACATCACTTTTTATTTACATTTATGAATTTTATCTATGTCAACGATTCTGATTTAAAACCTCACATTATATTCTTGAAAAAGGTTTAAAATAAAAACCGAAAGCTTGGACTATAATAAAGAGTTTATTTTATTAACCAGCAGACCTAATAGCCTGTTATTATAGATATTTTATTTTATAATTTGCAAGGTCGTTACACCACATAATTATATATATATATATATATATATATATATATATATATATATATATACACAACAGTTTACTAATTGACGTGACATATGCGAGTTATATATATATATATATATATATATATATATATATATATATATATATATATAAATATATTAAATCAGTTTAATACATGCAAATTACAGCGTACTCATTGTTTCATTTACTGCATACCCAACAGTTTGGCGACAAGGCAGGAGAATTCACAGTGAAAATTAAAAAATTCGTAGATTACAACCACAAGGCGTTACACATAACCTCAATTACCAAAGACAATGAGTAAAGAGAATCAACCTACAATGCATTCTATACAAACTGTATTTACAATTGAACCGTTTGAGATCACTAAACGATTTGATAGATGGCTAATGCGCTTGGAAAGTGCTTTCAAGATATTTGGAGTGCCAGTAGACAAGCAAGCTCCATACCTGTTACACTACATGGGTACGGATGCATACGATGTTTTATGTGACAGGTTATCACCAGAATTACCAGATAGCAGAACTTACAAAGAATTGGTAGATTAAATGAAAGCCCACTACAATCCAGAGCCCCTGGAAATTGCAGAAATCTTTAAATTTTCTCAAAGAAAATAACAAGAAAGGGAAAACATCAAAGAGTATCTTACAGCCCTACAAGGGTTAGCGGCAACATGCAACTTTGGTGACTACCTTAAAAAAGGGTTGCGGAATCAATTCGTGCTTGGCTTACGAAACCAAAATATTCAAAGTCGACTACTGGAGCATTCACAACTTACTTTAGAAAAGGTATTAGAAGTGGCAAATAGTATGGAAATTTCAACTAGAGATGCAGTTCAATTACATCGACCTATGATTTCACAAGTGTGCATAAGTTAAAAACAATTACAAATCGTCTGAATCTGTAAGCACTGGCGGTACACAAAGGAACTTTAGTAGTAACAGTAAAAATTCAAATAAATTGATTAGATGTTTCAGGTACAGATCAGAACAGCATTTACCTGATAAATGTAACAAAAGAAATTTAACTTGTAGTAAATGCAAACGTAGAGGCCACTTGAGCAAGGTATGTATGCAGAAAATTCCAGGAACAGTCAATACAGTAGAACAAATTCAATTTGATGAAATTTAAGAAATAACAGCTGATTACACCGGGTACAGAGAAAAGTTTACTTTACAGTTACTGGTAAATAAAGTGAACTTACAATTTAAAATCAATTCGGGTGCTGCTGTAACATTAATTAATCATACAGATTTTAGAAGTTACTTCCCTTATTTAAATACAAACGATACGGACTTGAACTTAGTTACATATTGTGGTCAACCACTTAAAATGGTTGGGGTTGTACAAGTGGAGGTTACATACAAAAATGTGACAAAGAATTTAAATATTTACGTAATTCAATCTTGCAAACAACCACTTTTAGGTCGGGGATGGATTAGGCAATTAGGGTTAAATTTACAAACGGAAGTTGCACACATAAATTCAGGTTCTAAGTTAGATTGGTTACTTCAAAAATATCATTTAGTCTTTAAACAAGATATTGGAAAAATTGTAGGCTTACAAGCCAGTTTAAAAGTAAAAAAGGATACACCTAGTTTCTTTATTAAAGCTCGGAAAGTACCACATGGTTTGGTACCTAAAGTAGTGGAAGAAATTGAGTTTTTAGAAAAGGAAGGAGTATTAGTAAGGGTAAACAGTTCAGAGTATGCAACTCCAATTGTTCCGGTAAGGAAAGCAAACGGGTCCATACGTTCACGCAGAGATTTCAAAAATATGATTAACAAGTATCTTTGGTGGATGAGTATCCATTGCCTTCGATTGACGAATTATTTTCTTCAATGGCTGGAGGTGAAAAGTTTACTAAAAATGATTTAAAACACACTTACTTACAAATGGAAATAAGACCTGAAGATAAAAAATTTCCAACATTTAGTACTCCAAAGGGGTTATTTCAAAGCACTCGTTTAATGTACGGATTAGCAGGTGCGCCTGCAATTTGGCAAAGAGAAATAGAAAATCTATTAAAAAGTATACCGCGCATTTCTGCTTTTCTTGACGACATAAAAATTACTGCTCCCGATGATGTTACACATTTTGAAAGATTGCAATTAATGTTAGAACAATTACAAAAACATAATATTCGTGCTAATTTTGAAAAGTGTCAATTTTTAACAAATTCAATTGAGTATTGTGGGTACAAAATTGACAAACATGGCATTCACAAGGACCAAGGCAAAATGGATCCTATTCTTAAAGTAAGAACAAATAAAACAGAGATACTGGCGTTTGTGGGATTAATCAATTATTATGGACGATTTTTACCAAATATTTCAGATACATTATGCCCAATTTACAACCTACTTAAAGATAGTATTAAATTCAAATGGACTGATGAGTGTGAGAAGGCATTTACTAAGGCAAAGATGGAAATTTTATCTGATAAAGTTTTGGCTCATTTCGATCCCTCTTTACCTTTGGTGGTAGCCACGGATGCCGGCCCTTATGCTGTAGCGATGGTTCTATCACATATATAGCGCGATGGCTCGAAGCACCCAGTTCAATTTGCCTCTCAGATGCTTAGTCCAGTCCAACAGAAGTACGTTCAAATTGATAAAGAAGCGGATGCCATTAAATTTAGCATTAAGAAATTCTATTATTATCTGTTTGGTAGACCATTTACCTTATTAGTGGATCATCAAGCACTTGTTCAAATTTTTTCACCTGAAAAAAGTTTACCATCCATTACAACTAATCGAATGCAGCATTATGCGTTATTTTTGCAGAGTTTCAATTATAAAATAAAGTACGAAAATACAACATCTCATTCAAACACGGACGCTTTATCTAGAATGCCTCTAGATGAGTATCCCGACTTTAAGTACGATGTTGCAAATAGGTTTGAAATTTTTACAATAGAAACATTACCTATTACTTTAAATTAATTAGCAGAAGAAACTGCTAAAGATATCGAATTGCAACCACTTTTACAAGGCCTACAAAAAGGTGCAAACGTGGATGCAAAGTACAGATTTCATGTGCCTCAAATAGAATTCACCTTATAAAATGACTGCATTCTACGAAATGACTTAGTAGTCATTCCCAAAAGTATACAAAGTAAAGTATTATGGGAATTACATGCAGACCCATTTTGGGGTAGTTAAAATGAAAGCACTGGCCAGAGGCTATTGCTGGTGGTCAGGAATATCTGATGATATTGAAAATGTAACCAGGAATTGTTCTGAATGTCAATCATACAGAAATAATCCTAAGAAGATCGTTATGCATCCTTGGGAGATGCCAACATCACCTATTGAATGTGTACATATAGATTTTGCTGGCCCATTTATGAATCATTACTATTTCATCTTGGTGGATGCATATACTCGTTGGCCAGAGATCCACAAAGTAAATGATATGACCAAACGGCGATAAAATTTTTGAGAAAAATTTTTATTACATTTGGCATACCTCAGTATTTAGCTTCTGATAATGCCAGAATCTTCATAAAAACTTCTTTAAATTCACCGACTGTATTTAAGGCACTAGGCTCAACAATACCAACATCCACAAAATTGCTTCATATAGGATTATGAGTATTTAACCAATTACAACCTAGCAATGGTATAAACTTGTTTTTGCTATTTAATACAATAAGTGGCAACAAATGCTTAATATTGTTATACACAATTTCTACATTTACTTGACTTGCGATTGAGACACTATCTCCAGTAACTACTTTTAATTTAAAATTAACTGGTTCTAGAACTAAGTCAGGAAACAACTGATTAAAATCATCGACATGCATTACACTTTTACATGCTCCCGAACCAACTTCCATTACTGCCGATTTATTAAAAATAAACAATATTACCTTCAGACTGTCATTTCTCTTTTCGGGATTTATTAGATTTACTTCTTCCTTAGTAGTGACTTCTTCGATAAATCCTAGCTCTAGATCATCATCCACAATTTCATTATTATCAGACTTTTGTGGCCCTTCTAATTTAAGAACTTTATTTTGACAACGGTGATTTAGCTGTATGACCCCTTAGATTGCATGCATAGCATGTCCAATTTACTGCACGGCAGCTGTTATCTTGATGTATATGCAAATACCTTCTACATTTTGGCTGACTATTCAAATGTTTTTTGTATATGACTGGGACCTTGGTTACTATTACCATAACGTTTTCCAGACTCACTCGGGTTGCCATTTTGGTTTACCAAACCTACGACCCTGACTTAAATTATGAAAGACCTCCGATTCGGACCCCATAGATTTCATCTGTCCTTCTGCTAATTCCATACCTACTGCAATTTGATAGGCTTTCTCACTATCTGCGACATATTACTATGACTTACTAAAAGTAAAAAGACAGGTCCGCCGTGTCTCCTGTGACGCTACTTAAAAAACTAATAACCATAAAAAATACAATATATAACAGGCATTACAATATATAAATGCATGCTAGCTAGCGAAAGCAAAGCCACAAAAAAACCTATCGTATGCAAAATATATCAAGTTATCAGAAAGTATGGAATATACTTCAACTGATATATTTTTTAATTAATTATAATAACAACTGAAGCGAAAGAATTAAGTTAACTTTAATAGCGAAGTCTGTGTCTGGTTACCCATGAATGTTCAATATAACGTCCCGTTTTGATGTAGAATCACTACATATTTTTCTAAATTGTATACAGTTTTATTAAACATGTATGCACCAAATTTACTAACTAATACTGTCTTTTAATTCTTCTAATTAATTGTTGCTCAGAATCTACCCATCACATTTATTTAAATAATCACACAACCAGTAATCCATGGGGTTCATATCTGGTGATATTGGCAGCAATTAATTTTCAAAATGTCTGTTTATATAATGATTTTGATAAGCGGCAATTAACATTTCTTCTGGTAGATAAATGTTGCAAATACAGAATAATATAATCCATTAATATCGTTCACTGGTGATGGTTGCGAATATGGCCTCCCTGTTCTGCATTACTTCAAAAAAGTTTGGCCCAGTATGAAGTTATCAGTGAAACCGCACGAAACAGTTAATAATGACTTTTTGGAAAAGTAGGCATTTCAGAAGAATTTTGAATATTACCTGTAGCGTGTTATGCTAGTTATAAATTAGATGGGGAATGAAAATTTAGTGAATAATTTGAATGAACATATTAATAATGGATGCATCTTGTATGACAGATTTCACATATAATTTATTAAACAAGATATTTCAAATTTTGTTTATATAAAAATAATTTAGATAATAAGATATAACACTATTTTTTTTAAATACATTGTAAACTATCCAGGATGATGACTTAAATTAAACAAAAAAAAATAGATACGTATCTCCATATAACAAAACACTATGTATGCAATTCCCATAAACAAGACAATTTACAATAGACAGATATAGTCCAACTCAACCACCAAAAACATTAAAATTTACATGACAAATATTTTGAAATTATACATTGTATAACCCGAAGCTGATTGTAATTAATATTATTTAGCAGTGGAACAAAATGACCATAGTTAAACCCAACGGAAAAGAAATGAATTAATTATCTGCAAGTAGTTATCAGAAAACCTCAAAATGTAATAATACAAACGAGAAGTATGGGTTGGGGGGGTTTGTTTGGAAGTTGAAGGGTGAAAAGAAACAGTTTTAAGATACGAATATAAATTTCCCACATGGAAAAATGCGGCTTGCAACTAAGTTTATTTGAACTAACAAACAAGATAAGAGGTTTCAATACACAAATTTGTGGAATTGTGGTTGTTGTGACTAGTAAAAAAAAAAAGTTAGGACCTAGAGAGTACGCCTCTCCGTTAATTTTAAGTTTTGTGATGTGTTGAGTTAAGAAGACTGTGTCAACAGGTTTCCTCATGAATTTCCACTGTACCTGAATTATTTCATAAATTAATTGAAGATTTAATTATAGGCATTTCGGGACTGGCATGCTTTTTAAAAATTTGCTAATTACTGGAAAATACAAACAATGGCATTTATTACAATTAGAAAAAGTCCTACAAAAATTGCAAGATTGTCGGTTAACCATAAAAAAAAGAAGAGCGTTTGTTTTTTAAACATGGGTTACACATGTCAGACAATCAAATTAAGGAATACAAAAGGCTCCAATTCCAGAGAGCATTACTAAGTTGAAATCGTTTCTTGATACGATTAATTTGTATTGTAAATTTATCTCTTTATAATGCAGCTATTTTGCAACTACTTTATAAATTACTAAAAGGACCTCGTATGAAATTGGAACAATACATGCCAACAAGCCTTAACAAAGCCAAACAAATGCTTTGATCGAAATGTGATGGATCACTATGATCAAAATAATGATTTAAAATTAATTTGTGACGCCTCCGTAACTGCAATTAGAGCAATGATTGTTCATGAATATTGAGATAAAAGGAAACAGCTGATTTCCTTTGCATCTCGAGTGTTAATGTTGCCTAAGGAAAATATTCTCAAATTGATTGCACTAAGCAGTATTTTCGATTTAACAAAATTTTATTAATTATTCAAATCGTAGGTATTTTACGTTTGCGACCAAACATAAACCTTCATTGAACAATATTCGGATAAAAAAAAAAGTATTCGCACATTGGCTACAAGCATATTATAAAGGTAGATGCAAATATTGGGAAAATTTGATTATAAAATACAATTTGTGTAATCACAAGAATTAAGTGGATTGAATGTCCAGAATTGCCTTTGAGAGCAATTAAGAATCTCTTCAATGAAACAAGCCATTTCAATTATTTTGTGGAAAATGAATTTCATATAAATTGGAAAATGTTGCACTAGAAAATTCACCGTTTTCAAAAGTATTATATTATGTTTTAATAGGTTGGCACGTGAGAAGCTTGAAAAAGAGTTTTAGCCATTTGTAAGTATGAAGATCGCGCTAACAAGTGAGCAAAATTGCGATTCCACCCTAAATACGTAAATTGTTTTAAAAGAATTACATTCTATCCACGTGGGTATGATAAAAATTAAGTTATTAGATCTTATTTTTGGTGGCCACATATGAATGAAGCACGCAGATATGAAACCTGCTTCCAAAATCATGAGCAAGACTGTATAAATTCACAAAGGCACCACGACAAAGACCAATTTTGAACTTGTTGTGTAATACAAAATGCTTATTCTAAATGGACGGAATATTTCAGCACGAGCAACATTACAACTACTGCTACAATTAATAAATTACATGAATGCTTCGCTATATTAGATTTACCAAGTGGGACAACATCAAATAATGGTAATCAATTTAAATCTGCTAAATTCCAAAACTATTTAAAATGTAATGGAATTCAGCACTTGATGGAGACATCCACTGCATACAATGAGCTAAAAAAGATAATGTTAATTTAGATTTAAATTTGCTATTAATCAACTACCAGTGAATGCCCAGCAACATTACTAATTACTAGAAAATTAAAATGTAACTTCAATTTGTTATTACCATCGACCATTGAATTAGTTAATAAGAAACAAATTAATCGGTCTAAAACTTACCAAGGGCAAAAGCAGGGTGTCTTCGAAGTAGGCGATGTGGTATATTATCGCAATTTTAGAAACAAATTAAGTAAATGGATTAAGGTCAAAGTAATAAATAAGGACGGGCTTCAAATGTACGTTCTTGAAGCTATTAACAAGTTAGCCTGGAAGTGCTGAATAAATCAAATCATAACAGCAAACGCAGATACTATTGCAAATGATGATACGCTAGCTATTGAACTGCCTAAATTAGAACCTCGCACACGTTGAATATGCAATCGCGCTTTGAGTGACAGTTCAAGAGTTTTAAAGTGCCGTTCACAACTTAAACCATCCGAAACCAAATTTAGAAAGAGAGGATTGTTATGTATTCAAGTTACGAACAAGTATATATTACCTAGTAGCAATTGTCATGTTAAAGGTAAGGAAGTAGTTCGATAACATAGCCAGTTACGTACTTGTTGTCGTGTAGTAAAGTTGTTCATAATTAACGCTTCTTAATTAGATTCATACAGAATACCGCACTAGTCTATTTCCAGTAACTTTTATTTAATTGTCCAGTGTCAGGTAATATATTGTGCAACAACTCTTTTCATTTGAGCTTATATTGAATGATTTTGGTTTTGTAAATTTAAATTATATCAAGAAGATTAAACACATTACTATAACAGTAGTAGTAAATTTGAAAGGGGAGGGGGGGGACAAAAGTAGTTCTGCAAATAGGCCCTTTGGTATTTTACTGACCATAATGCTCATCTCAAAAATTCTCACTATTTGGTTCCTCTATTTTGACCCTATTCTGCCCTCACGTTGCAAACCTCCCAGTTTTTCAAATGAAAGTCAGCATGCCTGGCCAGTGAAGGAAGATCAACTCCTCCTGCATCAGGCTGCATAAGCCCAGGATCCTAAGTTTTAACCTCATATACCTCTCACACTCCCCTATGTAATGGGCAACAGTTTCCTCCTACCTTTCGTAGATTAGCCACCTAGACTTTGCTTCGATATCCAACAGGACCAGGTGTCTCTATAACCGTTAATGGCCAATGAAAATTCGTACCAATACATTAAGCATATTCCTATATTTATCGAATAGCTATGCTGCTCTTGACTCGTCTGGTCCAGTTATCATTATCTTTGACGGTCTACAGTTCCCACCTCTTTTGTATCCAAAGCTTTAATTCAAACGCCACTAATTTTCTCGTTAAATCTATGCACGCTTCAGGCTCTGAATAAGGGATTACTGCCCGTGCTTAGTTAACCTATCAGCTTCCTCGTTTCCCTGCACACTGTGGTGTCCTGGAACCCAGAAGAGTCAAACTTCTTTCTGACTGGCTAATTCTGCCAATGCGTCTTCACACTCATAAACCAGTGGACATCTGGTCCTAGGGGAAGCAGATTGCTAGGAGTGTTGCTTGACTATCTAAGCAGATAATAACTTCCCTTCTTCTACCTCCCTTATCTCCTGATTTCAGTCACTTTAATATTGTGTATACCTCTGCCTGGATAATAGTTGTGCATTGGCCTTAAGGAAAGCTCCAATGATCCCAACTACTCTCCAGAAATACCCCTGCCCCGGCAATTCCTGTATCCCGTATTCGTCACTTATCAGTATAATATACTACCTAGTGCTAGTGGAATGTAGCCTTATTTTGTTCCTATTTTTCGGTCTAAGGGATTCTGAAAGTGAATTGCCTCTATAATCTTCTATTCTCTGCTTCCTTTACTTTCAAAGCAGAAATTGAAGGTTCCTTTTCAGCTTTAACAGCACCAAGATACGTCACTATAACTTCCCTCTGGACCCAGATAGAGAGCCCATACGTTACTATAAGTTTATTATCAAAAGTTTTACTTCTTGATCGAAATAATTGTTTTGCTTCTTTTTACTTACTGAGCAACCAATGTTTATTATTATAGATTCAATCATGTATTGATTTGTAAATATTAAACCTGAACTATTTACTAACCTAGTATTTTCTGTTTCATTTGACAACATTATTGTTGTCAAGAAATTATTTAATCCATATATTGCTGAAATAGTACTACCAAAGAACCCACTTCAAACCCTGCAGATTTAGTGCAGGCTGTGGCGTTGTTCATTTAGTTAGAATTTATTTTATATTTGTATATTAATTTAATTTTTTAGGTAAGAATACTTGCGACCACCCTATCAGAACAGCACTAGGTATGTTTTAATTGTCATGAACAATTTCTGATACTTGAAGATAACTCACTGTTGGTCTTCCAAATTTCAGAAGGTCATTTACAAACCCCATTTCCTAACCAAATGACAGGCGGTATTTATTTAACTATGCCCTGCTTTCATACCCATTTTTGTATAAAATCTTCATAATCCAACAGTCTAATTTCTATCACGTTCATAATAACATTGTACCAAACATATTCCTGTTTGCAGATCCATATTGCTAAGTTAAAATCGTTTGAATTTATGTTCACATGCATATTAGTTTGAGAACAATTCACTAACTTGTGATTTTGTGTAATATTTGTAATACTAGTTGATTGATAATTAACCCAAGTTCTTAACATGCAAACAACATATTTTGATTTCAACATTTAAAAAAATTACTGAGTGTATTTTATATGCTTATAACTAACATGTGTGTGTGCTAAAGGGCACTTCACATGGATTAGGTAGATTTAGTGTCTACTACTAAATATGTCACATTCACAACCAACAATGACTTTGAATTCTCAACATGCTCCCTTTCTTGAAATAACAATTCAATAATTCAATTCAAAATAATTCTAACATAATAAAAAATGCATGTTAATAAATAAGTATTATATAGCCACAAACGGTAGTATAGAAGATTTACTTATGTAAATGGTAAATAAACATTAAACAAAAAAAGATAATGCTACACTTTTACAAAACTTTTTCACTCCTTTATTTTGCAATTTCTCTCAGAAGTGTGCAGGACCCTAATAATATGGCATGCTCCCCGTCATACGAGAGTTAGTAAAGTTTTTGAATTTCACTCAGAGATGGAACAGGTTAAATTACTGATAGGAAACTATCCCAAAATTCACAACACTGATCCAGTGACCCTATCAATTTACAAATTTCAAAACTGGCACTTTTATGCTCCTTTTTTGTTAGCCAATGGTGACCAACCAACAACTGAGCTCCCATTGCTTACACTATCCCTATTAGTAGAATTTTCATTAATTATTAATTTAGAAACTTCTACCGAGAATTATAAAAAAGATAAAATTTTTAAGGTTAGGCAAGACACAAAAGGTCTCATATATAAAATGCTCTGTACAACAAAAACAAATAACGAGTTAGAGATGAGATTACTTTTGACTTTCTAATTCATAAAATAGAACATACGCTTCTCTGCTAACTAGTACTTTAGAAGATATACTGCACATCCTGGAGTCATTGTATCTATGCCACATAAATGAATATGGATGTTGGGAGTATGCTGTATAATAGCCACTCTATGTTCCCGCTGTGATTGCATATAAGTTTTAATGACAGTCCCCGGGATTATTTTTGGCAGCATAATCATGCATATCCAAACCATCTGAAAGAAAATCTATAGCTGTAGATAGTTTCCCTCGAAATTTTTCTGTAGGTGAAAAGCATTTGAAATGTACTACTAATATTATTAGAAACTTCTATGGCAAACGATTTTGTGCATTTCCTTCTTTTCTTACATTTTGAACATGTTGGTTTCACATCACTATCCAATATTTCCTCTCTAGTAAAATAATCTAAACATTACTGTAACCTTAAATGACCAACATGCTGAGGTCCAGAAAACGATAAATCCCAAAATGGATCAAACGTTACAGAATAATGTCCACAATGTGTACAATGTAATGTACAGGGTGTCCAAAAAGTCATGCACCATAGAGATTTTACACTATTATCTATTACCTAAACTATTATTGTTTTCTTATTGTTGCAGGACTGAAAAATGCTGAGCACTAAAGAGCAGCTAGAGATTATTCTTCTCTGTAGAAGATAAGGTCTCTCTACCAGAGGCGTTGCAGATGAATTTAATAGGAGGCATCCTCAACGAGAGCCAGTGTCGCACACAACGGTTGGCAGATTGCTAGCAAAGTTCAAAGCTACAGGTAGAGCAGCTGATGCTCAAAGAAGCGGCCATCCAAGCACGTCAGAAGAGGTTGTGGAAGGAGTTTTAGCAAAGGTTATTGCAAGTCCCAAAAAATCAATCCGACGTACCAGCTTGGAAATAGGTGTTCCTCGATGCACAGTCTGGAGTATTTTGCAAAAGAACAACTTTCATCCGTATAAGTTACATATGTTACACCACTTGTCAGAAGACGATCCTGATCGCCGTATGGAAATGTGCTTTTGGTTTCTGACAAAGTTGGAGGAAGACCTCCAGTTCTTGTCTAACGTTATGTTTTCGAACAAAGCTAACTTTTATATAAATGGAGAGGTCAACCGACATAATATGCGTTACTGGTCTGACAGTAACCCTCACTGGTATAGTGGAAGCAAGAAGCAAGGAGCTGATCGTGTCATGGTTTGGTGTGGCTTGTGGAAAGACTGTATCATCGGCCCCATCTTTTTTGACGACACAGTTAACAGTGAAACGTACCTGACCATGCTCGGAGTTGAACTGCTTCCTGATTTGGATTTCCAAGGTTTGGGAAAACCAGATTGGTTCATGCAGGACGGTGCACCGCCACACTTTGGTACACAAGTTCAGGTTTGGCTGGATGAAAATTTCCCCCAGTGGATTGGCCGGAGAGGACGAGTGGAATGGGCCCCACGATCACCAGACTTAAACCCCATGGATAGTGCAATGTGGGGTTACGTAAAATCCAAAGTGTACACAATTAGGATTAGAGACAATGGCTACAACTATCATAACCATGACACTCGCAATAAAAGTAATCTCAGGATTCCCAGCTTTAAGTATAGAATTGGAAGGACATCTCCCACTTATTTAGGTCAAAAATTTTTTAACAGTCTCTCTCAAGAAATAAAGTCCTCACACAATGTAAATTTTTTTAGAGTTAAACTAAAAAGTTTCTTGGTAGCTCAGAGCTTTTACAACATTGAAGAGTTTTTCTCCTACAGTTTGAAACTTGCCAAGTATGCAAGTTATAGTGTGGTATATGAAATACAAAGTTATATTTAAAATTTTAATGTTATATTTAATATACAATGTTTCTATAGATAATAGTGAATGTTGACTTGTTCCATAATGTTTTTTTATGTACATTCCTATGGAAATGAATTTCTGAAATAAATAAAAAAAAATATAAAAAAAACACCATTTGAAGGAGTTCATCTCAACTGTGTGTCATTCAATTATGCCTGGATTAGTGGTCAACATTCTCCGGAACGCTGGAGATCATTTTCAAATATGTTTCGACTTACATGGGGGCCATATTGAACAAATTTTGTGAAATATATATTCACCCTGTGGTGCGTGACTTTTCGGACACCCTGTAGAAATCAACTGCACTACAAAAATATACACTATTTTCAAATTCACTATTCTTAGATATTGTCACCAGAATTTGGGTGCTTCATCACAGTATTTCATTTTTATCTATTTCTGTACAAATTGGTGTAGGTTTAAGAACAATTCGATTGATATCTTCATGAAGTCGTTCTCAAAAATGTCGTAAAAACTCGTGTGTTTGTCTATACCGTTGATGTTTTGCATGACAATAGGCTGTTGAACTAAATAATCGAATTGAACGCCTTATTGGAGTTACTTTTGCAACATTTTCTTTAAAAAATTCTCACTGTTCTTCATTTTCTGTGTTTGCTGCTGCCTTATCTAATACATCGATTTTATCTGTTACATCTACAATTGCTCTGGTCATGTAATCAGATTTTTTGGGCTTATGAATGCAAACATTATTGTTTATGGGGTTACATGGGCAGTAATCTCCAAAAGTTTAAAAATGAGTGTTTGCTAGAGCATCTTCTTTATCTGGTGCAACTGAAGTCCGCAAAGAACTCGTAGTGTGTTTTCAGACAATAGATGCAATGTTTTAGAGGTTTAGGTTTTTGTTAATTTTTGGACTAAAACTGACGTTTTTCCTTATTAAGCTTTTAAGTTGGGATATTTTCAGTTCGTGGAAGTAGTTTTGACCATTTTACTAAAAATATATGGTTTTAACAACTGCTTGGAAATTGTCTTGTGTGGTTTAAATTTTACATTGTTTTGTTTTTTGATGTTGCATGGAAACAATGTTGATGTTGCAACTTTTGTTTGATGAGAGACATCTTCCTTAGGCTTCTTTTTCAACTAAGCTTTGAATTTAAGAGACCTTTGTAACTAACCATGAACTTCTGCTTCTTATTTTTCTACTTGAACTTATTACAATGTTATATTGTAGTAACACATAGCTATCTTCCTTATTAATTTTTTAAAAATATATAAACATTATTAATAAAATACAGTCTTATATTCGTTCATAAAATAACAAATATGGTTGTGCATCAAGAACCCTTTTTTCGGACACTACTGAAACATAAGAGTCATTAACATAATACCATTTCTCCAACGGAACTTTGGCGTTAGCTTTGGTATCTATACACGGTGAGGACAAGAGTTGTTTTTGATTTTTAAATACAGTGGCACCAAGCAAACATAGAACCTGGAAAATATGTGAACTAATTTCAAAAAACAACATATGGAACCAATCAGAAGACGATTTGTTTCAGAGTACACTGCGGACAAAGCATTTTTAAGCAAATTCCATATGTGCATTTAATAAATTGCTTTAGATTAGTGTGTGTTGTCATGTCGTTGTTAAATAAATATTCTAAAATTATTAAAGATTAAAAAATACAATAATGCCATTAATGTTTGAAGATTAATAACCAAACTTACAAATATTTCAATTTGACAAATAAAAGCTTTCTACTTTCGAGTGTACCTCTTAGCAGGCAGTGACACCAAGAACACCTCCCAAGTCTTATGCTTGCTGGATGACACTATAAAAATTGCCAACGGTAACTATTGCTTTCTAACAGAGTTCTTATTTTTTCATCTGCATCATAATTTCTACCGTGAAGCGAGATGCTATGTTGCACAACACCATATAATGTATATAACACTTTAGTTTCATTAAAATTGAGCATTGGGAAATTTTGACATCGCTTTGAACAGAATGGCATTAAATCCAATAGAATAGGGAATGAAACATGATTATTCACCTTTGCAGATCGACCCCACTCAAGTTATTTTTAAAGGATGTTAAACTACGTTTTAAACAATTTCGTTTCTTAATTAATGAGTTTAATTCTGACATTGTGTTTCAGATTTAAAAAGGGCAGGACATTATTTTGTAGAGTGTAAACTTACTCGTAAATATGATATGCCGGGCTGAATTGTATCCAACTCAATATATATTTTTACAACTGCTTCAAATTGACAACTGTGCTAGATGACTGTAATGCCAACAAACACACCTTCATATTGTGAATGATACTTGCCTTTGTAAAATGTTGCACCACTACCGATGTACCTGTATTTGAAATTAATAATATACTAATCACATCATGTAACTTGAAGACCCAAAACAAATTCTATAATTAGCTTAAATTCCTAACTCGCAAACAAAACACTTTGAATTTAAATATTTAATGAAATTGCTAAACATATTTTACACGCTTGTAACCAACATGTGCAAGTGCTAAGAGCACTTCCAGTGGACTATCCAGATGTAATGGTTGCAGCTAGGTATCCCACATTTACAACCAAAAATGATCCTATCTTCTTAACACTGGTTGTCACGACAACTTCTGTTTCCATAGATACAGTAAAATCCAATTACTCAGGCAACTAGATTCCGTTTACTTTTTCTAAATAGTTTAATTTCATAAATTATATACATCTTTAAAGTATATCCCTTACTTTGTGATAACACCATATATTGTACTTAAAGGCTTTAATCATTTTTATTTGTGGTTAAATGTTTGGCAAAATCGTTTAAAAATCACAGTCCAAATATGACGATTTTGTCTCCTTCTACAATTTATTATTAAAAGAGGCAAAACATTAACAAATGTTGTGGAAAAGAAACTTAATTAAAACAGTGTTATTCAAAATCTTGCTGTAAATAGGTACTTTAGTATAGAGAAAGCAGTGTGGTTGTTAAATGTTTCACTAATGACTATTTTAGCAATTTAAATAGAATTTCATTTGCTACTTACACAGTAGTTACTTTCAGTTTCGTTTAAGTACAAATCTGGATGATTGCAAATTTTACGCAATGTTGTAATTGCAACTAAAACGTTGGCCCTTGTTTGTTTCTCAGAAAACCAATTTCTTCCTCCTCTCCCCAGAATCGTGCTTACATGTTCACTCTGCAAGTAACTAAATTAAATGCTGCATTATAATACTCTTTTCCATACCAATAAATAACCTTTATAAAGATCATGCTGTTCTGGAGTTAGTGAGCAAAATAGCACTTGTTCACTTTTGCTAGGCAATCTAATGTCCTCCTTTACTTCAGCTTTTGTTCTTCTTAATAAATGGGGAGATATCATATCCTTCAATGCAGTAGCCACAGATAAAGCTGTTGCCTCCTAAAATGCATAAATGCTATAAATAAATATATATTTAAATAAAATTAATTGATATTCTAATATTTATGCAACAGTCTGTTCAATTCTTATATTTTACATGAACTTCAGTTTTACTAGAATGTTATGTGAAAAAATATCTTGGGCCGTGATATGGAACGCACTTGGAAATGTCATCTTGGTCATTGAAGGCATAAAAAATAATGTTAGTTGATAAGCTTATTGCAATTTTGATATATTAAATATGGCAAACTTGAGATTTGTATATATGAATATATATTTAACAGAGAAGTGCTAGCAGCCACCTACATTTAATTCGATATAACCTTGAATGCACAACATAGCCTTGATGAAGAGGATAACCCATCATGCAATAAATTTTGTATGAAGTTATTACGGCAAAGTTTGATGAATTGGAAGAAGGCAAAAGAATCATTAAAGGTATGTGATGAAGGTTTACAACAGTGTTTCCTAACCAATGAAACTAACATTAAACCAAAATTGTATGCAACTCTAAATATGCATTATTTCTTGCTACTCCTGCAGCTAAAGTTAGTAGACATTAAAAACAATTGCTTCTACCTCCAGTATCATTGTTAGAAGGTATAAATTTCATAATAGAACACAAAATCCTTATCTAAGTTATGTAAATTTAGAAATTTCTTTTATTCTAAGTATTGAGAAAAGTGTTTGTGTACTGGGTTAAGCAGCAATTGCATTCAAACTAATGTATTAAGTAAACCATAAACATTTGTGTTCGATAATGCTTGTATCAAAGCACAGTTATGAAACAGCTGAAGATCAAAGTAAATTAGTTCTTGGGTTTCCAGATGTCTGTATGTAAATTTCAGGAACATTCATCCAAAAATCGTATTTTCGAACAAACTGAAGCAAAACAATGGTCCATGACATAAAAAACTAAGACCTTGTTTCCATGTAATATAGCATCCACACATTTATGGCAAAATTTAATAAACAGTCTATACTACTTTTTTGATCAAATTCTAGTCAGAAACAGCTACCTCTGTTTGTCAAACATATCTATTACATGCTTTCTTGATTATACAAATTTACCACAGTTGGTTAATCAACGTTAGTTGTGTATCCTCTTTTCTTGGACTAATACTGACAAAGTGATAGAAGCTCCAGTAGCTTTGCTACAATAATTCCAACAAACTCACAACTTTCAGCGCATGCAAAAATCCGAACTGTATATCATGAAAGTTCAGAGTGTAAAGCAGTGACAATGAATTGAAGTAATTCTTTAAATATGCCAAACCTCGGTTGCTCATATTAATGGAAATAGCATCTTGAGACATACTATTTACATAATAAATTAGTGTTTGAACTTTGCAAACATTATTCAGATCAATTTTGTTGTTATCATTGAGATGCACATATCTCTGAAAGAGCATCATATCTATAAACTGTTACTTACTAAGCTGTTATATGTATCTGCATTATTCTCTAACAAAAAAGTCTTTACAATAACCAGATAATAGTCCTGAAACTCCGACAGTCTTTTATACCTGCATAGCTTTTTTTATTTCACTAAAAATAACTTCAATAAAGTTTTATCAAAAAAGTATTTGAAAATATCTGCTAGTTAAAGAAATTTATCACTAATAGCCTGCACATACTCTGGCTCGACAACTGACAAAAGCAATGTTTTATCAGATTTTTTAGTTGTCGAGTTCTGATTTTGTGTTTCGTGCAAATCTTGATTTCTCTTTCCACTAGTTCTGTTGGAAACAGTCTAAATAGCAAAAAGAATATCATTATCAGTGTTAATTTCATTTCCATCTGTTTCAACTTCCTTCGGATACTTTGATGCTTCATTTCTTTCATTATGGTTAATAATATGTAATACCTTCATTGTTTGTTCCTAAATACCTTCGCCTATTGTTCTAGTTGTCAACTGCTTCCACGTCGCTTGATGTGTCATTTCTATCGCTGTCTGCACCATTCTTTGAAGGAAAAAAATACAGGCTGAATCCGATCATAATTTTTGCACCTGGTCATATCATTCATTATCGGAATCTATTTCTTCAAAATAGTTCAGAAGTTTATCTGCTGCAAGTGATTACCAAGGTTGTAGAATACTAAACTAAAATTAAAAGATGTTTACTAACGTACAATGTATGATATTGCATACAAAACATGCAAAAGGCCAATATAGCTATTTTTATTTTTAAAATTCTCGATATTAACCTACTACACTACAAACAACGGTAGTAAATAATATTGTTTACAACAATAATAAAAATTTAAGGATTTCTTTGTAGCGTTTGGGCATTACGTGAAATAAAAAATTAGATTAGAAAGGTATGTGAAAAATGCTCGCCTAACATTTTTCAAGCGGACCGTGTCGGGATTCGAACCCGGGACCTTAGGCGTAGTAGTCACACGCACACCAACGACGCCATGGAGCCGTTCCCCTTTGCATACCACTGAATATCGGTGATATGAGATATATATTTAGAAAACAATAGAAGAGGACCGAGTTGTATCTAACAAGAAAGAGTAGCAGCTATGTTCAAAGACAACAAACGCAGAAACAAGGAAAGAAATGTTGAAAGCATATATGTGGAGCACAATACTGTGTGGCTATAAAATAGGGATGGGCAGTAGTAGAAGAAGACAGGAAAAAGTTAGAAGCCTTTTGGAATGTGGTGCTTCAGATGTATGATGATGAATAGCGTGGACAGACAAAGTTAATAACAAAGAGGTTTTAGAAATAATAGGGGAAGAAAGATATCCATGGAAAACATAAAATAGGAGAAATAGAAGGACATGACACTTTCTAATGCAATTGAGGAATAGTGTGGAATATATTACAAACAGAGATAGGAAAAAAAGCTAAAATTATACCTGGATCAGACTATTGCATGTAGATAGTGAAAGATGTAGGCAGTGGGAATTTCAGGGAAACGTATAGATTAGTTAGGAATATGCAACAATGAGGGTACATGTCCAACCAGTTCCAGGACTGAAGACCTGATGATGATATCTACAATGAAATAGATGTGCCATTACATTAACAAGTTTATTGCGTCTTGGTTATTTAAGAGTTATATACCTTAATTATTTTTGTTTCCTAAAGAGTACAGTTGGGAAATGCATCTAAATGATTGAGGCAAGACCTACCTTATATACAACATTATATTTATCCAAGAGTTTTGATAAAGAATAAGGATTAATAAACACTAAAGAGTTTTCTGTATCTGCCCTTTAAAATTAATTAATATTTGTTAGCTACATTGGTATCCCACTTAAAATTACATTTTCCTTTATTCAACTAAACAAATTCAGCCCCAACCCACCTATGACTCCACCTTGGGATAATAGTCAAAAGTTAGCCAAGACATATAGTTTTTAGGACTTTATATCTTTAAAGTGTAAAACTGTAACAATATTCTTAAGCAAAATAATAAAAATCAAATATATCAAAAATTACTTAGCTTAATGGAAAACATTTTCGACAAATAAAATTCCTATCTAAATTCTTAACCTACTAACAAAAACGTACTGTGGACATGTTTATAAATTTTATACAATTAATTAAAAATGCCCGTTCATTTACAGTAATTGTAGGTTATAGTTTCAGAAATTTTAGTCATAAGTACCTGATGAATGATTTTTGTCTGAAGATAACTCGAACACAACTAAAAATCTTTATCTATTGAACATATTTTATATTTATCAGATCCTCTTGGGACTTCAAAAAGAAAAGCCAGATATTCTAAATCAACATGATTTTGTCCAACATGAAGTTGTTAATTTAATGGGAACCAATGTGTGCCTAAAATTAAAAGAAATTGACCCGGTACGGTATTATTCGAACTTTATTGACTACACGCAGTCAGTTCGATACAGATTCTTCAATATTAACCAACCTACTGAAGTTACATGTTAATTGTTTGAATGTTACATAAGAAGTGCTCCATAAAATTACTTTGTGTCATTGTTCTCTAACTAATATATGTAAAGGTAACTTACGAAAACGTTAACTAAAACCAAAGAAAGAGAATTTCAATTTTTTGACTCGGCACAAATTTTCATGTGAATGCTTTCATGCCTAGACGATGAGGTGATAGTCGTGCCAGTGAGATACACTATTAATCAAAACAAATGAATCATAAAACTAATAACTTTAGCATACAAAGCTACATTGCTGATATCATTTCTAACTTTTACAACCACCATAATAATTTCGACAACCTTCGAGTATGAACTATACAAGATGTAGAAATCATCCTTCCTTTGATCAAGAATGCATGTAACCTAAAAATTATATTTCTCACAGAAAATAACCTAACCCCATTGTTGGGGTTTACTAATACAGTAACTATTAAAATGAAATATAATTATATTAACAGTTCAAATGAATATAACAAATTATTATTAATTGATGCATAATAGAGATAAGTAGAATCATTGTTGATGCTACCACTGTAAGAACAAGACGCGAAATCAACTTATTATTAGAAATATTTAATTTACAAAGTAAAAACAGTTGAACAATCCTTAAACCGAAATTTATCATGTGTGAATGTGGTTACAAATAATTAAATTTTTAATTGATTGTTCTTTTGATAAATTGTTATTTTGGTGAATTGCGTTTCAATTAAATTTTCCAGTATCCTGAACTCATATGCAAACAAAGTGCTGCAATAATAAATTACCAAATGTACATAATTGTCAGAATCAAAAATCAACAAATAAGCTACATAAACTTCATAGGAAAAAGCCCAGCATGCAATACAGCAATAATATCCTATTGAATATTATTTATCTACAGATGCCAACTCGAAATGGTAACAATTGAGCATTATTCTTCAATTTTAGTATCAACTTACCTGCATAGGAGTAGCATTAGTAAAACCACCTTGTACAATTGGATTATTAAAATGTTCAATAAATGTAGGTAATGTGCCCAGCATCCCAGACTCAATAAAATCGAAAAGACTCCATAATTCTTGTAAATTATTTTGCATGGGTGAACCAGTTAACATTAAACGATGCGGTGTTCGTAATTGTTTAATGGCGACAGTTACCTGAAATATAATATATTAAATCAAAATAGCTTTGAAACAAATAGTAGCATCAACCAACAAAAGCATTATTAACAACAAACAGTTGTATTTAGAAATGTATACATATGTTAAAAAAATTAATATGTTCTTTTCTTTAGTGTTTCTAAAACTATTTAACCGACAACTTACACCTGCAATATATTAAAATGAATGCAATTGAACACAAAACAATAATCCAAGAATTATATTTTTATAACTATAGTCTATTATGAGTGTAAGAACAAGATGCAGCTGTCTTTTGTCGTCCTACCATGTGAAACTGAGAGGGAATGTGCGGTTCAACTTGTTTATGCAAAGCACAGTCATATGCGTAGTCTTGTTTTCCTTTCTTAGTGTTGTGGTAGACGATGGATTGCCATCATAATATCTGGTCCTTTTTGGTATTTCAACAAGGTTGTGACCATTGCGTTGAACTGACAATTAAAACAATTCAAGTCATGTATGAGATAAAGGTCTTCCTGTGCTATTAATTGAATTGCACTCATAAGGATACATATTTTTTAGTACTTAGGAAGGAATATACTTTCATAGCTTTCCTTTTTTGTGAAAGCACCATGTTGTTGCTACAGAACTGGAATTCTGATCACTAAATGGTTGGAGACTCCTCATAAATTTGGACTGGCATCAGTGATGAGCTTTTGAATGGGAGTCGTGCATTTAGTACGAATTATTGTTTCATTAGTAGATGTTATGAGAATTCTTTTATTAGTTTAGTTAGCATTTTCAAAGTTTTCCTCTAGAATAAAATATTTGAAAACCAGAACTTTCGACATTTGGGATCAACAAGTGTCAAGGTTACTTACATCAACAACATATTTATAAATCACTATTGTTTTAATAGAATGAGTTCATATTCAGTGCATTTAGACTGGTTTAATGAATAAATTATGCATTCGTTTAAGATATTTAACAAGCAATTTTATAATTGACTTTGAGCTCAAGAAGTAGGTAAGTGATTCTTAACTTTTGGTTGTCAAGTTATTTTTTATTATTATTTGATTCTTTAATGACGTGTATAATTATACACTGACTGTAAATAGTTGTTAATCTACACTTGATGCGGAAACTTTAAAACAGCAGTTATTGATTTAATTTCTTTATTTAGCATAAATGAACTTAGTGGTAGTTACTCAGCCGTATTATTTAACAACCTTCACTTATCAAAATGCTGTATTAATTTTTTACTATGTGTATTAAAATGTATACCTTTTGAGTGCTCCTGCAGCGACAAACAAAAACCCACTACATGATCGAGAGATAAGGTCTCATTGCAATGTCGTTGTTTAATCTTTTCCAATAGCTGCTCTTGCATTTAAAAAAAATTAAAAAAGGGATTACTATGTAGTGCTCCGAGCAAATACTAAACTATTTGTGATCGTTATAAATTAATACAAAAAATTTAATTTAGCAATCCTTAACTACACAATATGTGCAGAAACAAAAACCAAAAGTGACAATTAAATGCACTTACGTGCTATGTGTTTTGTACTGTCCATCTGTACTAAAACTTTTCTTCGCTTTCAAAATTTTAATTATTGTTTTTTTTTAAATATTTCTACATTGCATCTTAGATTATAGCAATTCATATTATATCAGTATCCAAATCTTCATGGCATCGATGTTTGATCTAGGTGTTGTTATTGAGCACTACATTTTACACCTTCATTCTTCCTTTAAGGTCTAACGCCTTAAAAAACAGTGCAAATGCATATTATTTTATCTAGCGTTTAGTTTTGGATGTGTTTGGTATTATTATTGTTGACTAGATTTTGGTATTTCATTAGTTTAATTTCTCCTCACAATAGCATTCTTCTTTTCGTTTTATAAAAGGTAGTCACATGGAAAAGTGTTTAGATATTAATCTATCGCATTCCAGAATCTCATAATAAAGTTGCTTTGTGTAACTTATTAATTAATTAGATCCCGTATCTGCTGGTAAATCTCATTTTCAGCAATTTCTTAGACCAATAACAATTATTTCAGGTTCTTGTATAGCATTTTTCAGACGTCTTACTGCAAATAATGCAATGATCTACTGTATAGTCAAGGTAAAAATCACACACTATGTTTCTAAGAAAAACAGTCTTAACATACATTCTTTAGAGGATATTATTTGTAAATGGAAAATGTTGTAACCTTTGCCAATATTGTTTACACAAATACTTACTTTTGCTGTTGCATTACGTATCTTATGCCCCTCATCCAAAATAAGGTAATGCCATTGATAATCAGCCAAACATCCTTTATATCGAAGAACTCCAAAGTATGTGGTAATTAATATTCCTTTGCATTTGTTTATTTCCTTTACAAGGTGAGCTTTATTACTACCTAAACAATTCATTTCATTAAGCAATATGGTTAATACCTTTTAATAATTTAATTTATTACATATATAAATTGGATATCAATTGTACAGATTTTAAGTACCACCCTGACTTGTACATAATTAACTAATAACATTTACGATTCATTACAAACCAACCCGAACGATTATCTCCCTGTTGGCTCCTACCTTAACTCCACAAACCAAATACGTGTCTTTTTGTCGCGATTTATATTTGTGTCGGCATTAAAACATTAGTGCTCCATGTGGTTAATCAACCTATGATATGTATATACAGTCCTAATCAAAATCAAATTGGCATTAAACCAGCATGATCCTGAGTATTCGTTATCTGTTTAATTAGTTTAATTGACACTTGTACATTGTTCTTAATCAGATATTTAGAACATAAAACATTAATAAAACAAAAAGTTTTGTTTTGTTTCATATCGCTATGTACAAAATAGCAGTGATTATGAGGGAAGTAAGTTTATTAAAAGTGTATTTATGGCAATTGGACTCTCATACATATATCATAAAAATTTTTCCTATAACATCTTAACAACGAATTAAGACCAGGGTGGTACAGTTGTAAAAGCTACATTAAATTTCATTAAGCCAAAAAATACTTTATGAACTATCATTAA
The DNA here is from genome assembly GCA_036346225.1 of Platerodrilus igneus. Taxonomy (NCBI): domain Eukaryota; kingdom Metazoa; phylum Arthropoda; class Insecta; order Coleoptera; family Lycidae; genus Platerodrilus; species Platerodrilus igneus. The sequence continues at coordinate 8,975,770 of JARFIW010001325.1, read as the reverse complement.
CATTCCTATAGCTCATTAAGTGGGAAGACAGATTCATTTCTTTTGTATGGCAAGGGTAGGTAATTTACATAATACAGAGCAGATATAGGGTTAACTTTGCAAAAGTCCAAATTGTTAAGTACATCTATCTCACACTCGCATGTTGTGAAACAGAATTCTTCATTTGAACACATAAAAGTTGTTGAGGTAGTTATATTTTGAACAAGTTGTCGTATCTGTACAAAGATCACAAATTTCATATAAATAGTTTCCTTATTGAAATTAAGTTAAATTTAAGGTTTTCTTTGATTGGACATTGTTGGGTGGTAATGTGCTAGTTCAATTGCACAGAAAAAAAATAATATTAGTAGGAGTATATATTTTGAATGTAAAGAATTAAACAATTATTAAAGAGCACATCTTGTGCTGTGTACATGATGGACTCTAGCGCACAATAACAATGCAAAAACAGAAGTGGCAGACGCAGCTGTCCATTAATCTAGTAGTGGGAATTTCAATCCGCTAATATCAAATTTTTAAAGTAAACAATTCTAAACATGCCCCCAATGTTGAAGTGGAAAGGCATTTCAAAATCTTAAACAAGTACATATAAGAACGATGTAAATATTAGTATTAAGTACATAAGTAATATGCAATGTGTAACACAGAAGTCTTTTAATTAAGGTATGAAACCAAGGAATCTAGTCACTTTTATTTATTTTAGTCTCTTCTATAGGAAGTGGGGATATCCCCGTAAATGTCCTTTTGATTATTCCCTTGGAAGTACGAATGGATGCAACTCTGGAGATCCTATCGCTGCCAGGATGCATGGCTACAATTCGTCCAAGTTTCCAATATAACGAAGACAGTTTATCATCTTTGATAAGAACCATTCAATTCTCAAGTAGTGTATGTTGATTTTTGAACCATTTTACATGAGGTTGAAGTTTATCTATGTATTCTTTGCTCCAACGAGCCCAAAAATGTCGTTGAAGCTGCTGAATGTTTCGATACACTAATAATCGGGAGATTGGGATGTCTGCTAAACGAGGATCAGCTATCGAGTTTGCTGTACTTCCAATCAGAAAGTGTGAAGGTGTCAAAAGATTAAACTCATTTGGGTCACAAGAGATTTACAGATTTATTTCCATTTTTCTCCAACAGAAATAATTGAAGCGTTCCAGGCAGTTAATGATGATCTATCAAGGGTTGACGATTGGTGTAAAAATAATTTATTAACCATAAATCCGGCCAAATGCCAGGCTTTGCTTCTGGGAACACAAAATTTAATTAGATCAGTTCAGTTCGTGGATCTTCCCATGTTAATGCTTGGTAAATCAAACATAAACTTTTTACCTATAATTAAAAATCTAGGTATCCTGTTGGATCCAAACCTCAGATGGAAAGATCAGGTATCAAGCGTGTGTAGAAAAGTTCTATTTACTCTGCATACTCTTAAGCGTCTAAAACGGTTTATACCGACTAAATTAAAGTTAAAGTTAGTACAATCATTAATTCTTCCACATTTCGATTATTGCGATGCATTATATACCAATCTTTCATCTAATTTAAGTTTACGTCTACAACGCTTCATAAAATAGTTGTGTACGGTTTATCTTGAACTAAAATATTGGGAAAGAGTCACCCCATTTTACACAAGAATGTCGTGGCTTAAACTAAACAATAGGCGAAAACTTCACTTGGCAGTGCTTGTCTATAAACTTATTTCTAACGCAACCCGTTCTACCTCGCCAACATTTTTCTTTTCTTTCAAATCGGCGCTATAACACTAGGCGAGATGACTTGCTATCTATCCCCATACACCATACCCATACATTCCATTTGTCTTTTCTTGTTTCCGGTTCCCTCTTGTGGAATACTATTCCTCTTGATATTAGGCAGGCTCCGACCGTGCAACGTTTTCGTAAACTCTTGCAGGAACATCTTTTAAACTTTCAGGTGTAGAGGCAAGTGCATTTTCCTAAACTGATGCTCGATGAGTGTGTGCGTGGGTTTGTATGTGTGAGAGAGAGTTGTGTGTGCATGTGTGTAAGTGTGTGTTGTGTGTGAATGTGTGTGGCGTAGGGTGCGTTTGTGCGAGGGTGTGTGCGTGTGTGTAGTGATTTCTTTTATTATTTTTTTTTTTTTACCTTATTCAAGAGTACAGCTGTATGCAAGTTAGGTGTAAGACAGGGCCTAATGGCCCTAATCGCGCTTGATGCAGTTTGTATCAAAACTTTGTATCTTATAATGTATATTTAGTTAAATAATAAAGACGTTTCAATTCAATTCAATTCAAGAGAGAGGAGATAAAGGACTGGAGTTCAGGACCCTTTTTGTCTTTTATGGGCAATGGACTTGCATAATGTACGCGAGTAGTCATGAACGGATAGAAAGAAGTAACATGCAATGAAAGTAGATTACCCATAAGAGGATTAAAAATTTTCCGAGAAGCACGAAAGCAAGTTATGCAACGTCTACAATCTTGATTAGACAAATTTCTACCTAAAGTTTCAAAAATCGTTCCCTTGTAGAGGAAACCAGCAATTGAGGTTAGACATGTAAGTCTTAGATGCTCAGAAGAAAGTATAAGATATGATAATCTGTGTTTGCTGGAATAAAGTACTGGGTGCTTTTTGTCAAAAGAAAATCGAGTTTCACAAACGTCCACCCACACGAATAACACCACCCTCGTCTAAGAATGGATTTAAACCCAAAATTTGACCACAAGTTTTGATTGATTGATTTTTCTGAAGCATTTTAAGTTCTTCCTTGAAGGAATCACTTTGAGCACGTTTAACAAGTTGAATAATAGAACGATTAATCTCACTACTACTGAGTGATCCTAATATTCTATCATTTGCAGATGAACGGCAGTTATGAACAAACCATAAGCAATAGGCCATTACACGAACAAGATAAGGAAGTCTAGAGTAATTATGAAATGATATGAACTCTGTTAAAACAACTAAACAATGAAAAATATGCTTTAGTTCTGGAAGCTCGTCTGGCTCAGAAACTAAAACTGTCCAGTTGGAACTATGATGTAGTAACCAGTCTGGATCATGTCGCCAAAATGAAGAATTAACGAGTTGGTCTGCAGGAAAACCTCAAGAAAGTAAGTCTGCTGGATTGCTTTTTGTAGGAACGTGGTTCCAAGTATCACCTTTTGTGAGTTCTTGAATCTCCACAACGATTACAAACAAACGGTTTTAGAAGTGTGGGATTGGTTTTCAACCAATCTAACACAATAGTAGAATCAGTCCAACAAAAGCATTGGCAAGAATCATGATTCAGAGCATTGGATGCTTGTTCCATTGCCCTAGCAAGTACTTGAGCACCACATAACTCAAGGCAAGGTATAGTGATTGGTTTCAGTGGAGCAACTTTAGCCTTAGCAAACAGAAGGTTGATCGAAATGTCACCCCTTTTTATTTTCAGAACGAAGTCCCATAACTAGTAAGTGAAGCATCGCAAAATCCACGCATTTGTATCTCAACATGATCACCGATAAGAACATGTCTTGATATTCGAATATGATCCAGAACGACTAAGTTCGAGCGAAATGATTTCCACTTTGACTGTAACTGATGTGAAACTTCTTGGTCCCAAGAAAATTTCTCTAACCACAATTGTTGGAGAATAATTTTTGGTACAATAGTACAAGCACTCAAGAACCCCAAGGGATCGAATACCTAAACGATTTCAGATAAAACCAAACGTTTAGTAATTGTACCACTGTTAGGTTCAGAAATAGAAAACAATAATGAATCGAAATTATGTGACCAAGCCAAGCCCAAGTGTTTTTGTATATTCATGTGAACCCAAGTGTTTTTGTATATTCATGTGAACCTAAATCGAGTACATTAGGATGAATATCCAAATGTGAGTCTATTAAGAATCCGAGCGTCATTAAACACCCATTTCCTCAATGTGAAGCCACCAGACGACAGAATTTTAGGCAAAGTTTCAACAATTGATAAGCATCTTCCAAAAAATCAACTGTATTAAGCAGATCATCGACGTAAAAGTCTTGTTAAATAACTCTCGAAATATGAGGATGTGAATATTCACACTCAACTCCTAACTGAAACAATGAACGAATTGCCAAAAAGGGTGCAGAAGCAGTACCATAAGTTACCGTATTCAACTCATAAGTTTGATGGGTTCATCAGGATTGGGTCGCCACAAAATGCCTTGCAGTGACTGCTGATTAGGATCAACTGACACATGACGGTACATTTTCTCAATGTCCGCTGAAATAGCATAAGTATGCGTACGAAAACGAAGTAGAATAGACACTAAGTAATGCTGAATGACTGGACATACCTGTACATGCAGTTCGCAACCCCCGCCCCCGCACCTACCCTTCCGCGACGGCCTTTGAAGTAATCACGATCGTAGTTAGTACCGAGCAAGCGAGAGTTCCGTACAGACTGCGGAATAATAAACTCCTTATTATCATGCTTTCGTCTACTAAAATAAATCAAACAGGTCAAAATTTACTTATTTCACTTCCTATGCACCTACCCTAGACCTAGATAACAATCAGTGAGTGTTGTACTACCAGAAACTAAGTTTGGGGTAAGTGATTTGAAACCATTTCTGTGTCGTCACTATATGACAACCCTCTACACCCCTATTTTACAGTCCATTACAACCCCCCTCAGTTGCCACCATAAATTCGGTAAGGCGGCAACATAAAGTTTGGTTCCTAATCGTTCCAGATGTTAAAATTTTCGGTTAAATACGTTTGTAATTTATTGTTAGAAAATAAATTCAATTCAATTGTCTCAAAAGTAAAAGTGTTGAATTGATAAAGCCAATAATTCAAGTTCAACATTCTTATTATTTCACATGTTTATAATTTAATCATTTGAATCGGGCTTCTTAATTTATTATTGTTTATATTTACATTTTGCTTACTCGTGAAAATGGCAAAGAGGATAGTACTAGAAAATAAACTTGAAGATTTGTATTCGGAGCTAACAAAAACCTCAGATTATATAAAAATTGTTACTGTTGCTCGGTTACCAGCTCTAGAACCAAATACACTCGCATGCAGTCTATGGAGAATAAATTTGATCAACTCTATAACAATAGCGTAACTTACAATTCGACTGTCGAAGTAAATGATCAAATAAATGCTAATATGCCCTCATTTAATGATGTTTTTGATGTTATACGTACCAAATATTTCAAAATCAAAGGCGGATCATCTAAACCCCTTCAAAGCGACTCTGTAAACCCTCCATAGTGTAGCTATTTGAAACCTCTTCAAATCCCCCCTTTTGATGTGTCGATTGATCAGTGGACAAACTTCATTTCACTCTATAGGGGCCTTGTCCATGAAAACGGTCAGATTCCTGTCATGCAAAAATATCATCACTGCGTAATGTTTTGAAAGGATCGGCATTCACTTATTTCAGATTTAGCTCTTGACTCAGAGTTGTATGATCAAGCTTTCAAGAAGCTGGAATCCTGCTATAATTCTCCTAGAAGAATTACCAGTTATTATTTAAACAAAATATTGCAGTTTAAAGGCGTTGGATCCACATCAAATTTTAGTTCATTTCAATGCAGTTAATGCTCTAAATACCTCTGTTAAAGGCGAGGATCTAGCTGATTTTCTGCTGTTTTCTTTGTGTTACCGCAATCTTGATTTTAAAATGCAAAATGTTTTTAATTTGCGAGTGAGTTCTGTGATTCCTACTTGTACGGAATTATTTGATTTTCTCACTTTGCAGAGTAAAACTTCGGAACTTCATGAGGATATTAAAAGTGAGCGAATGGTTAAGCCTATTTCGCAACCTCATTTTAAACTTGATTCTAATCAATCTCTGATTGTCAAGAATACCTCTTCAGTCTCTAAGAGTAAACACGATCAAAAGGATTGTCTGTATTGCCGTAAAATTTATGGATGTGCTTTTTCAAGCTCTGGATGTTTCTGGTTGGTTCTCCTCCATAAAGAAATAAGCACGTTGTTTCAAATGTCTGGGAAATCATACCCAGGGACATGCAAAATATGTGCTTCGAGTGGTCACCACACTATTACATAAAGCGATTGATGCTGCATCTTTAGTCGACACGTCTAATTCTGTTGATGCAGCTACTTCCCATGATGTGGTCCCCACGTGTAATGTTTCAAATTCCACAGAAACTTATACTGTACTTTTAGGTACAATACAAGCTCTAGCATTAGATAATAACGAGGATTTTCAACCAGTGCACTGTGTTTTGGATTCTGGATCACAAATAGATACCATTTCTAATTCATGTGCGCAGCGTTTGAGTCTTCGACGCATTCACGATTGCCATCAAGTGTGCTGGGTTTCTAATGCAGTAATAAATTCGAAAGCAGTAGTTTAGATGCACTATTTGCTCTAACTATTCAAACCATCAACTTAATTTTCAAGCCCCTATAGTTCATACGATAAGGGAAATGTTCCAGGTTGTACGCTACCCCTTCAAGTATACGATAAATTTAAAATTCTGAAACTAGCAGATACAGATTTTTACAAATCTCTTCAAGTGGATATCTTATTTGGTGCCGAAATATGCTCCCAAGTTCTGTTTTCTGAGCGTGCGGGTCTAATACCAAGAAATCCTTTAGCCATCCAGACCATGTTTGGTTATGTTCTTTTAGGACAAGTTCCGACACTGAATAATTTAGTTATGATTACCTCACTTTTTATAATGTCTACTTCTATTGACAATGAAATTTAAAAATTCTGGGAACTAGAAGAAATGAATACCCCTAATCAAACCAATCTGGAGGATCTTTATTGTGAATCACATCTTCTTGAAATACACATGCATGATGAAATGGGTCGTTACGTAGTATCTCCCTTTTAAGACCAATGTTGAGCCCTTCGGGACAAATCGCTCGATAGCTTATAAAAGCTACCTCAACTTAGAAAATCGTTTGTCACGAAATATACCACACCAACAAAGTTATAACGAATTTCTGCAGAAATTTTTGCTTTGGAGCATATGACCATCTCTGGAACTCCTGCTAATTATATGTTACCCCATCATGCAGTCTATAAACTCACAAGCAGTGCTACCAAGCTGCGGGTAGTATTCAATGGCTCTGCTCTTGATTCTACAGAAATATCCCTAAATGAAAGGTTATGTGCGGGTTCCAAACTACAATGGGGTCTTCCGGAAATAATTTGTTCTTTTCGGTCCCATGCGGTAGCTGTTTGTGCGGACATTCATATGATGTACAGTCAAATCCTACTACAACACTTCGATTGCAAATATCAACACATTCTGGCATCCCTCTACTCTGGAAAGTGTTCAAGAGATAAACTTAAAACTCTGACATATGGTCTCTCTCCTTCTGCATTTCTTGCTCAGCAGGTACTTCAACAATTAGTTTCTGACGAAGGCAGTTCATATTTGCCGGCAGCATGGGCTCTTATGCATCACACCTATATGGATGATTTGATTTCAGGTGAAGAATCATTAGAATTCACTGAGAAATTTCAACAGGAGCTCATAAATCTTTTTGCTGTGGGGCAATTTTTCATTACGTAAATGGTCCAGTAATAAATTAGAAATATTAGAAGATTTTCCAGAAACTGAGCTAGAAGCCTCTTTAACATTTTCTGATGATGTTAACAGGATCAAAATTTTAAGATTGGTTTGGAACCCCTCCTTGGATATATTTACTTACCACATAATTCCATTTGAAGGCATTTGCACAAAACGCACAGTTCTTTCTTATATGGTACGGATATTTGATCCAATTGGTTGATTGACCCCGGTAGTTTTTCTCGTTAAACACTTTAGACAACAACTTTGGTTTGAAGGTCTAAACTGGGATGATGCTCCAGATTAGGAATGTGTGCTAAGTGGAAACAACTTTGCAGGCAATTTTGTAGCCTATTGCAACTAAAAGTACCTTGTAGATTATCTCTCACAAATAGCGCATTTTCAATATACATAAATAGAATTACATATCAAATAATAGCACAATGGAAAAATAAATGTCTCTGACCAACTAATTGTAAATAAATCAGAACTTCTATTGTTTACCAGTAAAACTGCCAGATTGATGTAGAATAGCCACACGAAACTCAGGTGCCCATTCATGAAAATGTTTAACCCACTGATGAACCACTGTTGCAGGTACCACAATAAGAGTTGGTCCTAGCCCAACGTAATAACTGAAATCAAATATATTTTAGAAATATAAATAAGTCAATATTGATTAATAAAATTAGTTCAGAAAATCACCAATAAAACTAGTATTTTATGATTCTATAAAGCTATATAAATAAAAAAAATATAAGAAATTAGTACCAGAATATGAAAGTCGACATGCATTCTAATTAGAATATTTTGTACTACCATCTCACAAGTAAATTGATTTAATATAGCTGTCAGAACCTGAAATTATTTTTTTTTAATCTTAGAAACAAGGATATGCCTAAGAAAACCTTGGTATTTCCATGTTTAAGAGTTTGTTTCTGCTCGTTACAAATATCTTCTAAAAGTTAAACAATACTAAGTTATGCCGCCTTTATTTGTAAATATGTTAAACAGAAAATGGCTGCCTTTGTTGTTATCAATTTAATTACTACTTTGGTACAGACTATATCTTATTGGAGTTTGTCCCACTCTGCTTTCTTTCTTTATCACTGTTTTGAATACTTTTACAAATACCATTAAGGTTATTGAAATTACCTAATTCTGATATAATTTATCAATCCCAATTAGTAGACAGCTACTCAGGAGCTAATTTTATCCTACCAAGAATTAAGCAAAAGTGAAAAAAATGTAGGCTGATTCAAATTGTGACTTGTTCTTCGGTGTATGAAGAGTGGTTTTAAGATACGAAATATTTTTTAAGCAGTTTTAAAAAGAAGCAAATCGGTCTGTCCTATTTATTTTGTGGTCTATTTAAGAAATCTACGATTACAAGTTCTTCAATGAGGTCATAGACATTATTAGTCAAAATTAATGTACAGCATGTTTTCAACAAAAAATGAGTTATTTCTGCCACTGGGCATGTGGATGTAGTCTAACCTATAACATCTGTTTAAATGCTTTCTTCATCAGGTAATTCTTAAAAAATTGTAGGTATTTATGTAAACCTATACAGTGTATTCATCTGTTAATTGTTAATTGTTTATAACAATTGTAAAAAGCGTTCAAAAAGTTTTGATGTTCTTATTAATCACGTTCGGAATACAGCACTTTCCTGTATAACTGATCTAATATTTTCTTCATTTTAGGACAAACAGATACAACTTTTTAAAATATAGAATTTTTACAGATAAGAGAAAAAATGACACACCGACTGACTTCAGCACATTTCTAGAAAAATAAATATTAAATTCAATACAATTCTAACATCTCCCCCATCTTATGTTACCAACATACAAGTAAGATGGGTAAGTCAACAACTTTAACTATACAATAGTAATGGTCACTCTAAATGAACCAACAAATTAATTCTACAAGGTGCACTCTCTCACTTTGCTACCCCTACTGGTAGTAATGTGGCTCATGGATGCACTTCATTGTTAGAGGTAGTCCATCTGTCTATCGCAGGGATGTTTCTCAAAAACTATGTAATGTAGGAATTTGAAATTTGATATAATGTTAGAATTTCATGATGCCCACATCGGCAGTCAACAATTACAAAAAAATCATTTTAGATTAAAATGGTGGTAAGTTTGATCAAAAGACAAAAGTTCTAATTAATATAACGTATGCGGTATCATTTGAAAGAGCTGCCTCTAAGGATTTTAAATAATACTTTTTATAATTTTTGGTCCAGTAGTATTAATGTATAGCTCAAAATTTGCTTAAACTGACCATACCGTCCCTGGTCACCTAGATTTACAAAGCTAAAATATACATTCAATAGGGATAGTAGATAGATGATTATCAAAACAACTACAGTTTTTCTCTACAGTGAAATAGGTGCTAGAAAAAAAATATTTTAAATAAAATAGATTGTATAGAATTTTGAGTTTGTACCAATTCAATAATCAATATAGCAAGCACATTTGTTATAATATCTAGTAGGTACTCACTATCTGGTCGTGTTAGAAATATTATAATAAATACTCTTGTTCATTCATTGTATATAAGTACGTGTTTTAATTTAATAGACGTTAAAAATTGGTAGTAAATCAAAGAAGAATTAGTAACGGAAATTATGTTTGAAGCAGTGACAAACCATATGCACAGTACTTTGCTGAAGCATATATCACTGTAATATTGGTACGAAACCCTAATCGTATGAGCTTACTCGCTCTTGGTCAATTTTTATATAGTGGTTTGCTTGATTTTCTTCTCAATTTCAGGTAAAACGAAAATTTTCTGCTACGATTCCAAGAAATACAGTCTCTGTACAGCACGCATGCATTCACCACCTTTGGTTCGCAAACGCACAACTCGAGTTTTTCTATCTTTAGAATCAAAAACTTTCAAAATTCTCGCCTATGGCCAATAGATATGTTAAACTTTATTGTTCTCCATTAGAAACACACTATTTTCATTAGTTATATCATTTGTTGAGTTGTTGCATAATGTAACTAGAAAACCAAGACATTACAGAAACACTCATGCAAGCTATTTATCATATTATGCATGTAATGAATACGTTTATCCAAATCTATGAATTTGAGCCTCCCAAGAACATAGATGTTCTTAGAGAAAGAGTGGTGAACATGTTTGCTATGGTTAACAGAAATACACTTTCTAGGGTTGTAAAAAATGTTTGAAAAACTGTCAAGAATGCCGAAGGATAAGCGGTAGTCATTTAGCACATTTCTCTAACCATAATTAGTTAAGTAGTCCTAGATATAATTATTATTAGTACACACTAATGCATAAATATTATGTTTGTTTTATTAGCTTAAATTCATTTTGTTCTATTCAATAAATTTATAATATTTTTCATATGCAAGCTTCTAATTTTAAAAAATGTATTCGAGCGATTTACCACTTAAAAACACATGGCGCAAGCACAATGTTATTATACAACAAAGTCACGGCTGATTAGATATAAAATTAGAAAAAATTTAAAACATTTTTTGCATGACTGTCAATTTTACGTACTCATAGGGTGTTGTTAGAATGGAATTTTTGCGCTCTATCTAGAAATTAAAAATCCAATATGGTCCCCATAAGAGAAACAAAAGTTGTAGTGCATTCCAAAAAATAAATGATGATCACAACTTATCGTGCACATCAACATGTGCGTCGTGAAAAAGTGTCTTGATAATGTCACACTTTGATAACTGTCAAATTAATAGTTTAGAAAGTGCAGGTGATATTCAAAAATGCACCTTTCCAGTTTATTTCAATTATCTTTAAAATAGATAAAGAAAACTTAAGTCTTAAACTGGAAATAAATTCATCACTAAATCCCCTGAAACTTTCCCCATTTAATCTTTGTTGTATCTATTATAATCTATCTATCTATATTGCATCTATTTGTATCTATTATAATAATAATACAAAGTATATTTTTATTTATATACCTAAAAAGATACCTAAAGCCACAAGCAATTAAAAATCCATCAATCTAATTTATGATTCTTTCAACTAGGCACCTAAACTTATTTTTTCAGTTTTAATTAAAAATTAATAAAATAAATTTAAATAAAGCAAACTAGTTTTACCTTGAATGTATTTTGGAATGTTCCACTGCAGCCAAAAACACTATCACTTGTACAGTTTTTCCCAAGCCCATTTCATCTCCTAATAACCCACCAGATTTCTGTTGGTGAATTTTCCACAACCACTCAACACCATCTTGTTGATAACTGAAATCAATAAAAAAAAAATCACGCCCTTTCAAAATCTAAAACATCTTTTACGAATTTATCAATTATACTACAGAAAATTTATCACATAAACAGCTGTGATTCTGAATGTACAGAGATCACATACCATTGTCATAGCTGCAAATATCACTAGGTGAATCGGGTACAAGCTAGGGCATCCGTTTTTGTAGAACAGCATTTTATAACTTTACCCTTCAAGAATTCCTGATATTCAAACTTAGCAAAAAGAATATTTTCTTTCTGATTTAGTTGGCGTTCTTGGCAACAGAGATGGGATCATACGCTCACATCTGCCACACTATAAAGTGAGAACAATAAAGACACATTCGATAAGAATGTTTACGGTGTGCTTTTGTTGAGGAATAAGTCGGTTAGTGTTAACATCAACTGAAGTAGTAATTCATACCGTATTAGTACATGTGTCCTTGGCTAGTGACTACCACTACAGGCGACAGGTATATGAGTCTTTCTTGTTGATGTACTAGTTATATGTAATGTGTTTTAATTAATTATAATACCTTCGAACCTGCAGAGCAATTAATGCACAAGAGACATGTTCTTACTACCTTGCTATTGCAAAAGAAAAAACAAAATCATTTACTGTAATAAATCTATTATCAAATCACACTATTGAAGCTATTTGAGGATTACTGTAAGACAACACTACAAAAGAGCTTGTCGTTTTAGATTCTTACTAATATAAACACCACGTAGTATTACTGACCAAACCTGATGGGAAAAACAGTAGGAATGATTACCAATAAGCCACCATTAATAACTCACTTATTTGGCAATATAGATCAAGGGATTGTATTAAGTTTCCTTACTTTTGGATGCATTTGACCAAAATAAAACAGTAAATTTAGTTTAAATTATTCGTTTAATAAATCTGCATTCTCTTTTATGCTCAATAATGTTATTTATAAAATATACAACAAATATTCATAAAAAACAAGAGCTTTCAGAAAGTGGCATCAATTTAATTTTCCTTACTAAATTCATACAAATACAGTAACTTTTTATGTTGCATAATTTACGAGGTTCTTTTATATGAAACCTATATATTTGAGTTCAGAACATTGTTGACTAGTATTTTTAAATTTTAGGATAAAAATATTTACTGTTTGCAAGTTTTTTAGACCTATATGTTAAGCGTCACTTCAAAGTCGAACAATTTCTTAGAATATGAGTCAAAAAGTTATACTATATCATATGCAAGGGTATGAATTCTCTTGACAATGTACTTAAGTTTCAGATACTATTTTTTAATAATTATTCGCTTGACCTGTGCAATGCAAACCAGCTTTATGTTACAAATATTACTTTAAATGTAAACATTAACACTTTCAGTGGAAACTCTGATTGCACCTTAATATAAATAAATATTTATTAGTTTAACATACTCGTGTAAATGTGACATTGACTTCTTTTCCAAACTTCAAAATGAACAGGTGGCAAAACAAATATAAAGCATTAGCAATAGTTTACCTTGGATCGTTACACAAACGTTGAAAGTTCACAAGATAACACAAGGAATACATATGCTTTGAATTGAAACAGGCAAACTTCTTATAGGAATTTTCCTGAACTGCAAGTTACCAAGGAATTGAGTGCATATGCTGTTTTCCTATACTCTTTGAAAATTACTTGTTAATTGAATTTATTCTTTGTGATCAACAAACCAATAAACTAAAACAACGTGTATAAGAACTGACCTCGCGGTACAGTAATCTTCCTAAAATCATCCTTAAAAAAAAATGCGTTAACAGAGAGAGCAGAACCGTCCGGTTTAACGAACTAACAAAACAACCTTGTATTGTCATAAAGAAAAAAATTCAAACAACCGTACAAAAAAACATTAGTTTTATTATTTATTTTAAATAATACCCAACTCCTAATTGGATAATACTGCAAACCCTTGAATGGTAATTAATATTAAGGAACTAATTACTGAACTAAACAATTAGTACACTATGTTGCACATTTTTTATATGACTTCAAGTTTTATTTTACTATTTAATTTAGGGGATTTTTAACGCCCCACATGGGGAAGTTTTCTTTTATCATTCTTAATTTAAGTTTTTACATTTAAGTCCCATGAATATTAGGTTCCCACACATTTCAGAACATTAGCCTACAAATTGCATTCCCAAGCTATGAAAATGCAGTTGCGTTTATCGGTTTTTGGCCGTGGTAACATGAAAATTGTGGAGGGGACTATAGTTGTTGAGAACTAAGCATATTAAAAAACGGGACTTGACTATCAACCAAGAACGAATATGAATGTGTGTGGTGCAGTTCCAAGTTCGATAAAAGATTCCTTTCCTTGCTACCGCTTCCCTATATCTACAAAATTATCTTGGTTTCAACAACGTCTGGACTGCATCGAGAAAACCCTCATCTAAGAATTCACTAGTATATGAGTTATCCCTGAGATGTAGAACACAATAGCGCCTTTAGCAATGCACCCGATAAGTTTTTGTTAATATTAATTTGTGTACCATCTACCATGCTAGTTATGCAACCAATTTCTGGGCATAATATTCTACGTCAAGGTTATGCAAAACTGACACTGTTGGGGAATTTAATCTTAAACATATATATGGTAAGATGTAAAAATATTACAACTAAGTGTAGTAAAGCATAGAATCTACGTATTCATAAATCTCGCCAAAAATAAAATACAATGTTGCTTCCAATTCTGAGATTAAGGTAGTTTTTATGGAATTCACCAGTTATGCACAACATGACTCCTAATATTTGGAGTAGGTAGAATTAAAACAAGAATTAGAAGAACGGTCTTTCTACATAAAAATGTGCAGGACAAAGTTGAAAATGTAGCCTATATGAAAGATCCTTACACAGGTTTACAAGCTAGCCTGAAAAAGCATAGTTCTACTGCACATTATGTACCATGCTCCAGTCACTCATTGAATTTAATTGAGAACTATGCTGCAGAATCTTGTTTGAAAGCTGCACAATATTTTACTTTTGTTCAAAATGTACTTAACTACTTTTCGTCTTCTAGAAGACGATATATATTCTACAAACGTTTTAAAAATAATTGCTAACTGCTAAAAAATTAAATGAAATGAGGTGATCTGCAAGAGCTGACATTATATTAGCTTTAAAACAGGGCTATGTATAATCAAAGGGGCGTTATTTGAACTATCCATTTCTACAAAGTAATTCGGTTAAATATTTTAATAATTTAGAAATGGCAATTGTGACAGTTGTGTGTCACAAAATTTTGCAAGGTATAGATGTCACTAGTGAATCTCTACAAGGCCCCAGTATGGATTTGTTGTGAGCTAATAATCTGTTATAGTTTTTAGTTGGTTTTGTTTCAGATGCGAGAAATAGTTTGTATATTTTATTTGAAGATGACGACATTTAAGGATAAGCACGAAAGTATGAAGAAACGAAAAAAATGAGTGACAAGTATTCAGAATCTATAACCATGAAATAATATTACATGGAAAAGAGTATTTGATATTGTTAATATTTTTTTCGTCATTTGTGATAAGCTAGTTTTAGAAATTAATAAAAGAATAAGTTATTCAGATATACTGGATATGAAAAAAGATATAGTTCAAGAAATGTATAAGAAAAGTATGGATAAAATTTTACAAACTTGCATATTAAATCAGAAAATTTTAACGATGAAGTTGAGCAATTATTATCAATGATAAAGGAGGAGAAATTTTCAATCAAAAGTATGTATGCATTTATAAACGACAAGTTAAAATTTACATTGCAAAATGTAGACAATTTTGATAATATTCTTGACAATATCCATTTCAAATGCAAGTGCTGAACGCTTACATATTATAGCACATAAAAATGATCTAAGGAGAAATTTGCAGCAAAATAAAACAAATAACTTGTTGCCAGTATGTATCGAGTCTGATTTAATGAATTCAATTCATTACGATGATATTATAGATCCATTTGCTAAAACAAGTCAGAATAAGTAATTTTTTAGTTTTTTTTTTAATATGTACCTAAACTGATATTTTCAGTTTGATATGTAAATTATTGTTACTTTGAAAATGAAAATTTTAATTTTAAATAAACTTAAAAGATATGTATGAACTTGACTTACTTATTGTTACTTTTGAGACTTACTTGTTATTTTAGGGTCTCACAATGTTGTTGTGCCTAGGGTCTCATAAAGCGTAAATGCAGCCCTGGATCATTGCAGTTGGATATTCCCTTATTAGTAAAGACTGATACACGTGGTTATTGGCACCTTATTTTACTTTTTGAAAAATGTATGATGTCACAGGAATTATGTTTTGTCCATTAATATTGGTTTTTAAAAATTTTTATTATATTTTTAATTGCTTCAGAACTCTTACTAGAACATATTTAAAAAATTTTTAATTAATAATTTTTCTAATTATCGTTTAAGGTATATTTTACTATTATCTTTTAACTTTAAATAATACAAGCTTTTATTCCGTATGCTTGTATTCAGCAATGACAAATACGGTAACTTGAACTTCAATTTCACTTTTATATTACTTAACTACTACCTAGTGCCAATCGCATATTACTATTCGCTAAGTACTAAGTGCTTCTTGAGCGCAAAACAGAGTTTTATATAACAAACATCTTCTTTGTCTTAACAATTCGCGAAAGTGTAATCTTCCTAATGACTAATATCGTTTGCTCTTTGTACATAAGTTTCTTAATTTAATCAAATTTATTCTAATACACTGTATTACAATGTAATGAAACTGCAAGACATCCAATTATCATGTGAGTTTAATACACTCGCGTGCAGATGGCAAGTCTTCTTAGTATTTAACAATGTTATGCACAATAATTGATAAACTGAAGCGAAGGCTTGCACGTACTTCATACATTGTAGATTTTAATTACAAACAATAGGCATCTATTTCTTACATACATGAATGTAAATGACTTGATTGCAAGTTTGTTGTATATGTCTACTTTACAGTGAATCATTAAATATAATTAATAAAAATTGAAGTTTGTTGAAGCTTTTAGTCAAATTAGTTATTGCTTAAAATTAAAAATGCTCTCCTTACGCTAATTCTATTTACGCATTATTGGAATACATAATAACTTAAATTAATATGAACTTAAAACTAATTTAGAGGACTCTGTTCTTCATGACTGTTATTGTACAATTTGAAAAGCATACTTTATTAACACTTCTTAATTCGAATTTTATTAAACAGCTAATGTGGCAATTCCATACCTCAGGTTAAATTTTTTCAAAGCCAATTTGATGTATGAGGAACTGAGAGAAACAAAAACTACTTTTCATTATAACTCAAAACTTCCACAACTACTAAAAATATTCCGTGGTAGAAATTGTACTTAATATTGAATGTGACGTGCAATACATTAATTGTCAATGTAGCTGTGCCCACATGTAGATGCAGTTAGTTGAGTTGTAAGGTTTATTTGCAATAAATATTAATGATTCGCATTAAAATAATAAATTAATGAAAAATAAAAGTGCATACAGGTCATAAAAGCTCGAACGAATCTTTAATGTAGTCTAATCAAAGTTTGTGTGTTGTATGATAAATTACATGTTCTTGAAACCATTCAAAACATAATTAGCAAGCCACAAAATGATATGAAACTAATAAAAACTGTGTTGGTTGAGGACCACAAAATACCTTTAAGTATATCATAAAGGGCCTGGAAAAACCTTGTCCTAACAGTTGCTATGGCAACTATATAATTATTATGTCGTGGTTGATGTCTAGTTTTTTTTGTACAATAATTATAGAGCCAAATAAATACAAGATTTACTACTGATATATCGCATTACTTATTTATTCATGCACTCTGACCAACAGGTTATGGGCCCAGGCCAAAACCAATAATGTAGTGATGTATTTTGCACATTAAGTAAAACGATTTGAATGTCAGAGTTGTATTAGTTAAAAATTTGGCAGTAAGTTATTTAACCAGTGTACCACGATTGTTAGGCCGAGAAAATTACCAGGATTGGTCTTTCGCGGTAGAAAATGTGTTTGTTCTCGAAGGCTTATCAAATTGCCTTGTTGGAACTGAAAATGATAAGGAGCTTGTTGCAAAAGCCAAAGCAAAGCTAATTTTGACTTTGGATCCCTCCTTGTTTATGCACGTGAAAAGTGCAATAACAGCTAAAGATGTTTGGGATACCCTTAAAAAATTGTATGAGGACAGTCGATTTACATGAAAGATTGGTTTACTCAGAACTTTAATTTCTTTGAGACTGGACAATTGCGATTCGATCGAATCTTATGTAAGTCAGGTCATTGAAACAGCTCAAAAGTTAAATCGCACAGGTTTTTAAATTGATGATACTTGGGTCGGTTCTCTTCTTTTAGCTGGACTTCCAGAAAGGTATATGCCGATGATTTTAGCTATTGAACATTCCGGCATTGATATAAAAACCGATGAAATTAAGTCGAAATTGCTTGCCATGAATCTAGATGTTGGTAGCCGCGGTGGAAGCGCGTTTGTTACTAAACCTAGGAAGAGCTTTAAAAATAAAGCAATTGATAGTAGAAGCAGTTCTGTAAACCCCAATAAAGTTGACAGAAGTAATGTTATTTGTTTTCGTTGCAAGAAAAAAGGTCATTTCATGAACAAATGTCCTGATTTAAATGTAAACAATGATAAATCAAAAAAGGGTCGTAATAATAGTGCTTTTAGTGCAGTTTTTTTGACTGGACAGTTTAGTACTGCAGACTGGTTTATCGATTCGGGATGCAGTATGCATTTAACTGCTAGGAGTGATTGGTTGACCAATACTCGAGTACAGCATGAGTTAAAAGAAATAAGTGTAGCCAATAAAACGTCCATGCCAGTCGAATGTGTAAGTGATGCAAATATTACTACATTTGGTGAAGAAAAATACAATATAACAATAAAAGATGTTTTGTACGTACCTGGTTTGACTACAAACCTTTTGTCTGTTGCTCAAATGATAAAAACTGGGAATGATGTTGTTTTTAATGAAACCGGCTGTAACATCTTCAATAGTCAAGGTAAGCTCGTTGCAACAGCGGATTTACAAGATAATGTTTATCGCTTAAATTTCAAATACGAAAAGCAACGTTCTGTATTAGTAGCGACAGCTATAACGAGCGAGATTTGGCATAGAAGATTTGGTCATGTAAATTATAAGGATTTGAACCTGATGAAAAATGGTTTAGTTGAAGGGCTTGAATGTAAAGGAAGCTTTAATCGCAATGCAGTATGTGAGGTTTGTTGTGAAGGGAAGCAAACAAGGTTACCTTTCAACCACACAGGTCATAGAGCTAAAACTTTTCTAGAGATCATTCATGCAGACATTTGTGGACCAATGGAAGTACTGTCAATTGGCGGGTCAAAATATTTTCTCATACTTGAAGACGATTTTAGTAGAATGAATTTCGTTTATTTTTAAAAACTAAAGATGAAACCTTTGAAGGTTTTAAAAAATTTAAAAAATTTGTTGAACATCAAAAGAAATCAAAAATAAAAATTTTTCGTTCCGATGGTGATGGTGAATTCTGCAGCAAGGAGTTTGAGTCTTATTTATCTGATCACGGTATTAGTCATCAAAAGACGAATTCGTATACACCGCAACAGAATGGTACTGCTGAGCGTTTAAATCGTTCGATAGTTGAAAAAGCTAGGTGTTTGCTTTTTGATGCAAAATTAGGAAAACAATTTTGGGCGGAAGCAGTAAACACGGCTGTCTATCTTAAAAATCGTTCTATGCAAAAAGACATTTTAAAAACGCCTGTTGAAATGTGGACTAACAAAAAGCCAAACATCAGTAATTTGCGTATTTTTGGAAGCAATGTTATGATGCACATTCCAAAAGAAAAACGCCTCAAATGGGGTAAAAAATCAAAAAAAACTTTTTTGGTTGGTTTTAGTGAAAACGTAAAAGGATATAGGCTTTATGATCCAGAAACAAATAAGATCGTGATAAGCAGGGAAGTAATCGTAAATGAACGACATAGTGAAGTTCGTATAGATACTAACAATACAATGGAGTCATTAGATTCAGTGGGAGGTTTTACTGAAATTCTTGTTGATAGTGATCAATCGAACTTGTCTAATATTTCGGATATTTCAGTAAACAATACTGCAAGTTCAGAGAGCGATTTTGTTCCGGATATCCCTGAGGTTGTTGTAACTGATGCAATTCGTAAATCGAAAAGAGTATCTACAAAACCTAAAAAGTATGAAGACTTTGTCAGCTACCTATGCACAGATAATGATAATCTTGAAAGTGAACCAGTATCTGTTGAAGATGCAATGTCCAGATCTGATCGAGATCAGTGGACACAGGCCATGCGTGAGGAATTGAAGTCATTTGAAGATAATGCAGCATGGGAGTTAGTTGAGGTTCCTGATAGCGGTACAGTTGTCAAATGTAAGTGGGTGTTTAAGCGCAAAGTTGATAGTGAAGGTAATGTGCGGTATCGTGCCAGACTTGTAGCCAAAGGTTTTTTGCAGAAAGCAGGTATCGATTTTAACGAAACCTTTTCACCTGTGGTAAGGCACTCTACTTTACGATTATTAATGGCTTTATCAGTTAAGTTAGGTTTAGATATCTTTCATTTGGATGTAACAACAGCTTTTTTAAATGGAGATCTTAAAGAAACTGTGTACATGATGTAGCCTGAAGGTTTGCAAGTAAATAATTGTAGCAATAAAGTGCTTAAATTAAAAAAGGCCATTTATGGTCTAAAGCAAGCTTCAAGATCATGGTATGAAAAAGTTGATTTTTTTCTTAGGGATCTAGGATACAAAAGATCTGAATTAGAACCCTGTTTGTACACTAAGATGAAAGGTGATCAGAAAACTATTATTGCTTTGTATGTCGATGACTTTTTCATTTTTTCCAATAACCGAATTGAATCCGATGATTTGAAGTTTAGGTTAGGTCAGGTTTTAAAATAAAGATTTAGGAAAATAAAAATTGTCTAGGCATGCGTGTAACCATTGATAAAGAAAATGGGACTATTTCTTTAGATCAAAAACAATATATTGAACAATTGCTTAAAAAATTTGGTATGTTAGAATCCAAAACTGTAGCTACACCAATGGAAATAGGTATGAAATTAGAAAAAAGTGATAATTGTGTTAATGAAACTAAGTTTCCATATCAGCAACTTATTGGTAGCTTAATGTATTTGTGCATTTTAACAAGGCCTGATATTTGTTATTCCGTTAGTTATTTAAGTCAATTTAATAACTGTCACACAGGAACATTGGAAACATGCAAAACACATTTTGAGATATTTAAGAGGAACTTTAGATTATGGACTTAAGTTTTATAAAACAGATAGTTTTTTGGAAGGCTTTGTTGATGCCGATTGGGGTAGTAACTGTTATGACGGAAAGTCATAAACTGGTTTTTGCTTTATGTTGTCCAATGATCCAGTAGCTTGGGAAAGCAGAAAACAGAGTACTGTTGCGCTCTCTAGTAGAGAAGCTGAGTATGTTGCAGTTTCTGAAGCCACTAAAGAGGCTGTACATTTAAAAAACCTATTGATAGAATTGACAAGCATAGAGGGTTGTATAACATTGTATAATGATAATTTAGATGCACAGAAATTGTCAATTAATCATATGTTTCATAAACGTACAAAACACATAGATATAAGATATCATTTTGTAAGGGATGTTATTGCTAGTAATCAGATTGCTTTAAAATATTTAGAAACTGCCAATATGCCCGCAGATATGTTGACAAAAAGTTTGGGTTCAATTAAACATAATACGTTTATTAAAAAATTGGGAGTTCTGAATTTGAAGAAAACTAATAATTAGTTGCAGCTTTCGTATTCTTGTGCTCCAGTGGGAGTGTTGGTTGAGGACCACAAAATACCTTTAAGTATATCATAAAGGGCCTGGAAAAACCTTGTCCTAACAGTTGCTATGGCAACTATATAATTATTATGTCGTGGTTAATGTCTAGTTTTTTTTGTACAATAATTATAGAGCCAAATAAATACAAGATTTACTACTGATATATCGCATTACTTATTTATTCATGCACTCTGACCAACAAACTGGGCATTGATATTCATTTATTTATTTTCACAGCAGAATCCACTGATTAGAAAAATTCCAAAATTGAACATTCTTCGTAAGACCACTACAGATAGATATAATTGAAGTATAATGTATCACCCTATACATTAAGCATTAACTCCATGTAGAAAGTCTAAAAATTAAAAATATTATGTAACTGCCTACCTATACAAATTGTTCCACATCTTTGCAGGTACCTTCAAGCCTTGTAAATTAATATCTTCCAATAGACTTTCAGGATTTTGGGTATTTTCTAATTGCTTATAATATTCCTTTAGTCGCTGTTTATACAATTTTGTACAACCATCATCTATAATTTTCTTAACCTGGGGCTTTTTATCAGCTTGTATTTTTGTAACAGGTTTTGAATCACATTCACTATCTGTAACAAAATACAAAAGAATTACACAAAATTTCAATTTGATCATGTTATGTAAACACTGTACACTAAATGCATAATTACTTTTCATAATGTAACAAATGGTCAGATCTTTGAAAATACGCCATATATTTTTATTGTGGTTTGTTTTGTACTCTTCTTAATTTTCTTTGGGAATTAAACCA
Organism: Platerodrilus igneus; assembly: GCA_036346225.1. NCBI lineage: Eukaryota > Metazoa > Arthropoda > Insecta > Coleoptera > Lycidae > Platerodrilus > Platerodrilus igneus. The sequence goes on along the minus strand of JARFIW010001325.1, from coordinate 8,953,343 downwards.
CTCATAGTTGTTAAAATCGTCTTAGTTTACGATTCGATCCATGGCCTAGGATCATTGTCAAAATAATAAAAACTTAAGTTTGACATTTGTTACATAAATTGAATATATTAGGTGAAAAATGTTAGTTTAGAAGAATGAGTGCCTTCAATTTGTGTTAAGCCCTGGGAGCGACTTTTAGGTAGCCAATACGCTTAACGTGAAATCAGATAATTAACTTTTTATATAGTTAAATTTCATATAAATTCAATAACTTGAGGATTGGAAAAACATTTTTAACATGTTTCCATTTATACAAGTTCTTTACAGGAGCTGCTAATATGTCTATTATTATGTAATTAATGTAATTAATTATTGTAATAAATAGAAATCATGTATGTAAACTGCATTTCATGTTAATATCACAAGGAAAACCCAGGAAAAACTTGCGATGCTACCTAGATATTGGGGGCATTTGATTTTCATTTGCTATTACTTTTAGTATTGGAATCCATTGTTTATTGAAAGTCACGGATTCGTTTGCTATGCAGTTATTTCTATGTAGGGTTATATAAGCAGCTTCTTCGATTTTGCATTTTTTGGCGGTTTTCTTCTTTGTCAATAATTTTTGCGTCTTCCCATTTTATTTTATGCCTGGAGTCCCATGCGTGTTTGTAGAATTGGTCACTTATTTGAAAATATGCGGTATTGACGCATACATCAAGTAATTCCATGATCGATGATATACTTTGTTTTATACTTTCTTTAAGGTTGACATCTTTTTCTAATTTGTTTTTTATAATATTAAGCGATTTGTTTACAGGGACATTTGTGAAGAGATTTACTACACATCAAAATTTACCATTGTGTGTGTATTTTCAAAAAAGACGTGCCCAGCGAGTATATGGTGGCGATTTTTATAGTATAACTGTTAAGGTATGTTTAATTTTCAAAGACGATGTTTTTATATGTATCTGTTGGTGAATAAGGACCCTTTACTGGTATATGTCTTAATACGATCCATGTTATATTTTACCAAGCTGTGAACGGACACTACACAGTCAGTCACCTGAAAACAAGCTTTATCTTTCTGCGTTAGTTATATTAAAAATTTATATTAACCTGTATTGCATTGTTACAAGGTCTATTATTGTTGAGGTATGAGCAGTTATTCTAGTAAAATTATGCACTTTTTGATATAGTCTATTTGCAGATATTAATTTTTTAAGCTTTTGTGTGCAATGTGTTTTTTGACATATCAATATTGTAATCACCTATAAAAATTAGGGTTCTATCTACTGTTATATATTCTTCGAAACTTTCTTCCAAGTATATCAGAAATTCAGCATCACTTGCTGCAGGTGAGTCATAAAGACAAAATATCAGAAATTTTTGTGATTGTACTATAATTAATCTCTATTCCTGTTATCCATATATTATTTGATATCAATTTTATCATAAGTAGCTTTGTTTTCAATTCCTCCTTTACATATATTGTGGTTCCTCCAGTGTGTCTACTATGTGAGATTGTATTAATTAAACAGTATCCTTCCAAATCTAGCTCATGATTCATAATGTCCTCTGTTATGCAAGTTTCTGACAAACATATAATGTGGAGTTTCCATTCATTTATTAAAAAACTTAAAGCGGTCTTATGAGCAGGTAAGCTTTCTATGTTTAAGTACATAAACTGACATTTTAATTGCTATCTTTCCCTTTGATAGATACTTGGATAATTCACTTTTTGTTCCATTTCCCTGTAAATTCTTTTATATGCTTCACAGTTTTTATCATATCCAGGGTGATTATAGTTCACATTAGGAATTTTCAAATTTTCATACATATAATTTCATTTGACTGACATTCATTGGCTTTATGATTGCCTGCACATTTTTGACATACATTCTTTTCGGATCTACATTCTTTTGCAATATGTCCAAACTTATAGCATTTAAAACATTGCACAACATTTATGTGATCAAAAAATTTAATATGATTTCCATCCGATGGTCAGTTTATCTTTTTTTTTTATTAAACTATATGTATTAGGGTCTACTTCTATCACAACACTTTCTTTACCTATTTTACCTTTATAATGTGTAACTAAGGTTATTGTTCTTTGTGCTTCCGGATTGGTTATGCCATTTAGTAAAATAATTTTTTCTATAAAATCCTCTACATTGCTTATCATTTTTGTTTCTACATTTACAATTTTTATCTTCGGATTTTTTCTTTTTAGGATATTAACATCATAATCTGTGCCTAGTTGGTGTTTTATACTTTTTGATATATTTATTAAATGTTCCTTATTTTCATAGCCACAACTTATTGCAATGCCTCCTTCTTTAATATACTTTACCCGTGATATTCCAGCAATATGTTTTGGATCAACTTTTTCTACAATAAATGCTTTTGTTTTAGCACTATCTTGAACTGTTTTTTTACCACCACCACCTCACTGTACTTTCTCTTTCCAAATTCATTACTACTTTCAATTGATTTATTTTGTAACTTTGTTGGCATTTCTATTAAATTTTTATTTAGGTTTTCAAAACTTTGCTCTATTTTTTCAGATAGAAACTCAATTTTTTCCATACATAGCTTAACTTTTTCATGCATATCTTGATCCTTCTTTTTCTTTCTGTTGATCCACTGTGTAGAATATGTGTAAGGCATGAGTCACAGAAGTATTTCAATGTTCTTTCTTTTTTTAGTTGTAAGACTCTAATTTCTGACGATGTAAAAGTATCATTTACACAGGTTTCACATAAGATTTTTTTACATAAATCACAGTTTAAACTTGTGTCTCCTATAAGCTTCTCTTCTACTTTTTCTTTACATTTAATGCACTTTCCATCATCTTGTTTATTCATGCTTTAAGAATCCACCCGAGTCCAATTCTGCTTATGTTTGTTTTAATAAATGAATGAATTGAGATCTTATCAAACCTAGATAAGCCGACATAATATCTACAAAAATTGCGCCCAAATAATTATTTCTGGAAAATGATAATTGAATATCGGAAACTACTTGGACTATTGCGTCAGTAATTCCTAATCCTTTGCGGAAACCATACATCCCCTTAGGAAAGATCTCGCTTTTTTCGAAAAAACTTTCAATTCGACATTTTATAAGCCTTTCAAAAAGTTTGGACAAACATGACATGAGAACAACTGGTCGATACGAGGACGCTTGATTTTCATCCTTGCCCGCCTTTATCATGGGTACTACACTTTCACTAAATTCCGGGATGATCAATTCACTGTTCCATACCCTATCGAAAACCTTAAATAGATACTTTTTACCAAAATGGGAAAGGTTTTTTAACATTGGGTAGCGAATATTATCTACAGAAGGCGATGAATCGTTATAAAAGTCCATCAAAACTTTGTCAAGTTCGTTGGTTGAAAATATTGTCAACAAAAGGGAGTTACTAATTTCAGTCGTGTTAAAGTGATATTTATTTTGTACGGTAGAAGGTGCAATCAAATCTAAAAATTCCTCACAACGAGTGAATTTACTATTTCGTGAAGTATTATCATTTATACGGTGTAATTTTTTGCAATATGATATACCTCTGTCAACAGAGTATTTTTGTTTAATTTAGAACAGAATGCCTTCCATGATGCTTTACCCTTTGTTTTGAACAGTCTTTTGGAACACGCTGTTACTTTTTTTATAGTATAACCAATTATCGAAGATTGGATTATTGTCATATTCAATTTCAGCCTTTTTTCTTTCATGTATTATTGTATCACAATCCTTGTTCCACCAAATTGGTGATGCTCTACCATTTCTGATGTATATTACTTATTAATTTTCTTTGAAAATATTTTGTGCGGCGTACTCTAAGGAATCAATAAAGTATACATATTCCTGCCTGGGTGTTTCAAAATGAGGAGACTGGGAAAAACATAAATCGGATAATGACTTAAATAGATTCCAATCTGCATTCTTCATGTTCTACTTAGGGTTTCTAGTAAAGAGTATGTCGTTATATTTAAATGTTACTTGTACATTTAAATAAATCACGTAATGATCTGACCCAAGAGTTTCGTTTGAAATCGACCATTTACATAGCCAGGCTACGTTAGGGGAAACTATAATAAGGTCAACCGCTAATGGATTAGTACCGTAGGATCGTCTGGTGGGTGAGCCTTCGTTGATTAAGACTAGGTTGTGATCTCCAATAGCATTCAGTAGCGTAACTCCATTATTGTGTTAAAATCTCCGCCATACACTATTGGCATGTTGAGTTGTGAAAAGATATTAGACCAGTCTCTCGCACAATCATTAATCCTCGGAGGTATATAAATAGCAACAAAACTTATATTAATATTATTTTTAATCGTACTCCACAAACCTAGATGTTTTGATTGTAATTTTTTGAAAATTTAATGATTTCGTAGTTAAGTTTGTTGAGTAGGATAGCTACACCTGCTTTTCCATCAATGCAATCTATTCTAACTATATTGTACCCTTTACAATGGACAACAGTGTCAGGTTTGTACCAAGATTCACTTAAAAGTGCAATATCTACTTGTTGATTATTTAAAAGATATAATAAATTACCACCGTTAGCCACAGCTGAACGGCAGTTCCATTGAACTACTCTTAAGTTATCTATATTATCCATCCTTGCCATTTAGATAACTAAAAAGCAATGATTCTAAATCTTTTTTAAAACTTATACACGACAAGTTTGTTATGTTAGTTTGAGATTTAATTGACTTAATTATGTTTTTGAATAGATTTTCCAATTCATATACTCCATTAGAGCCTTAAACTATTTTTTGCAACTTCATCCATGGGATGCTGAAATGGAGGTAAGGGTTTTAACAGGAGGTTTGGTCTATCATATTCCCTTTGAATGTGCTGGGGTTTCGGAGTTAATTGCGGTATTTTCTTCCTTATAAGTTGTATAGATGTAAAAAAATTGGACATTTTACTGTTATTTGTGTATATAGATTTTCTGTTTAAAGCTGGAAATTGATCGTTATGATTTAAATTGTCGGGGGAATACTTGTTAGTCAAGAATACAGCAGAAATGGAACCCTTGGACACTAATTCTACCTCCTTAAAAGATAAGTTCTGTTCCGCCATTATAGATTTAATTTTTAATTGCTGTTCATATATAGGACAGGTACGAGAAGTGGTGCTGTGTGTATTAATTACACTTGCATTTAATGCAAAAAGGTTCGTTGGTACAATCGTCACCATCAGTATGAGCATATTTACCGCATATTTTATATTTACTCCCAAACGCTTTGCACTGTGAAGCCACGTGGCCATAATGAAGACAGTTATAGCATTGTACAACTCGAGCGATAAAAGGTTCCACATAGCACCTTACACTGTTACGAATAATAACATTTGGCAATTGATTGCCCGTAAATGTGATGAGAACTTTTTGAGTAGCTTTAGAAGAAATAGTACCGCTTTCAGTAACCTTTCTGTTAATCCTTTTAACTGCAATAATGCGAATGTCACTATCCATGCTTTCTAAGATATATTTATCATCCAACTTGATATCTACACCTCCTATAAGGCACGTAAACCCGATAATTCTTGGCTTTAACTAACGGGTTTCTAACTAATCTGTTTACAAGTGATGGTGATTTCATTTCTACACGAATTCTATTCTTTCTAATAGACCCTATTTCAACGATAGAATTTTTAATTTTAAGTGTGTTGTGTAGAAAGCCTCCTATCGCCATACTATGTAATCTGCTGATATTTTTATCAACAGATTCTATAAAACAATAGAATGGAGGTGAATTGTATTGCTTAAATCGTATTCGTTACAGACATCAGTTAAGAACATTTTGTGAGTGCAAATTATCCTCTTCCGCATCTACATTTCCATCTGACCTGTTACGTTTTCTACCTTCGAGACCTTAGGTAGTGTAATCGCTTTGCATGTCCGAATTTTTATTGGAGTTCTTTATATCCATTATTATTAATGCATTTAAACCACTATCACCACAGACATTTCTAGGTATACCTGAGTTGGGCGGCTCAAGGTCGCCCACATTTGTTGTCATACTATGAGACCAGGCCGGATGTATAATCTTTAACACACCACTGATAAGAATTCACTTAGCTCCGATAATGACAATTAGTTAACTAAACGTCTTTGTGTGATTTATTTAGCTCGGAATTGAGTAGAGAAAATACGCCTACACTCGCTAACGGCTAAAATTATACTCAATTCGCATATTCTATAAAATAATTTTATTCCCGCATAAAACTTTTCATTTAACTAGTTTTATTAGCAACTTTTGTACAATCTTTCAAAATACAAAACGTTAGCAACAATTATTTTTCTCAAAAAAACTCGACGCTGATTATTTCTTTTTGAATTCTGAATAAAATCAAAACTATTTGGCATCACTATTATTAATATTAATCATGTTGATCCGGTAACATGTAATTTAATTTGAATTGAAAATACGAACTATTTTTTTTTCCGTTCGTGTACAAGTTAGTTTTGAAGGTGGTGTAGAAGTTAGAAAATGACCATGTACACTATAAAGGCGTGTTTCTACGTACTAGCTATGCAAGACTATATATGTTGTATCGAATAATCGGACACGGTTTACATTACGTGACCTCAGCTAGAGACTTTTACTTTGCGGTAAATACTTTCAAATACGTCTAAAATAACAAATCAACAGAAAAAAATTTGGGTTTTTGCAATTTATGCGTAAAAAACGAAATTTTTGTACCCAATTTTGAGGTTACGTAACCCGATTACGTGTTATTTTAATTTTGCTTTAATTATGTTTAGGGCATTAATTGTGATGTAATAAAAGGGCGAAACACATTTGGGTAGTTGTTTCTGATAATCTGCTTTGAATACAACTCACACAAGGTTTGAATATTTGCCCAAAAAAATTTTGCTTAACCTTTTCTAAGAATATGTTAGGAGTATAAATTAGTTATTTTGACTGTTTTATTTTTATCACAAATACACACCACTAAACTATTAAATACTTACGTTTTCGGTTACTATTATTGCTCATTATCATTTTTATTATAAGAATTAAATTTTATTTTTATTTTGTGAAGGTTTAAAGCATATTGCATAATTATTGTCCCATTCTGAGATGTTAGTGCATAAGAATAACAAGGATGTGCAATGATTAGGCAAAACGTTGTTGAATATTACTTCACTAATATTAGTTGTTGCTGAAGGTATCATCACAGATTATCTGTGGTATCATTAAGGTTATTGATGTAGTAGTTATACTAACATTATTCGATGCTGACTGTCAACGAAACAATATAAACACAGTTAAAGTGCGGCGAGGTTAGGTTTCTGTAATAATTAGAAGAGATTATGTTATTGTTTTAATAGTTGCATTAATATTATTCGGAGCTTCAGGTAGAGCAGAATTTATTTAAGAAGAGCCTGTACGTCATTTGACATATGCGCAAACCTTGAAAGTCAGTGGCGTAGCGGATTTAATAATTTTTATTAAACTCCATAAAGTAAATATTCTAAAATCACGTTTTATTTTGTTGGTAGTTTAAATACGCATGGCGAATACGCGAATAAGCAAAGCATAAAACACAAAGAAACAGAAAGAAAACTATGAAAGCGTAAGAAATAAATATAAAATATCAAAGTCACAAATATCAATTGACATTTAGTAGCAAATTATCTATGTTACTGATATGCTGCACGAACACGATTATTTATAAATAATGAAGTAATCTGACACCGTTTTAGCCATGTGCGCATGATGACGTCCAGGCTCTTCTTAAATAAATTCTACTATTCAAGATTTTCAAACGGGTGCATGAGTGGAAATAGTGTTAGGTATAAATAATGCTGAGGCGAAAATTGAGGTTTCAGCTTAGATTAGTAGTTGAAATTTTTTACTACTAAGACGAAATAATCGATCGGGTGTAAGAACGGAAATAGTGTTGAGGTATAAACAGTGCTGAGGCAAAAATAGTGCTGATGTTTCAACTTAGGTTAGTAGTCGAAACGTTTTATTAGTCAGACATTATAATCGAACGAGTACATGAGCGAACATATAGCGTTGAGGCATAAATAGTGCTGAGGCGAAAACAGTGCTGTGGTTTCAACTTAGGTTAGTAGTCGAAATGTTTTACTACTAAGACAAAATAATCGAATGGGTGCATGAGCGGAAAAGTGTTGAAACCTAAATACTGCTGAGGCGAATATAATGTTGAGGTTTCAACTTAGGTTAGTAGTCGAAATATTTTACTACTAAGACATAATCAAAAGAGTGCATGAGCGGACATAGTGTTGAGGCTTAGATACTGCTGAGGCAAAAATAGGGTTGAGGTGATAACTTAGGTTAGTAGTCGAAACGTTTTACCACTAAAACAAATAATCAAACGGTTGCATGGGCGATAGTCTTAAGGCATAAATAGTGCTGAGGCAAAAATAGTGTTGTGGTTTCAGCTTGGGTTAGTAGTCGAAATGTTTTACTACTAATACAAAATGGTCGAACGGGAGCTTGAAAAGAAATAGTGTTTAAGTATAAATAGTTCTGAGGCAAAAACAGTGTTGAGGTTTTTACTTAGGTTAGTAGTTGAAATGTTTTAATGATAAGCCAAAATGATCAAACGGGTGCATGGGCGGAAATAGTGTTAAGGTATAAATAGTGCTAAGGCGAAAACAGTGTAAAGGCTTTAACTTAGGTTAGTAGTTGAAATGTTTTACTACTAAGACAAAATGATCGAACGGGAGCATGAGCGGAAACAGTGTTAAGGTATAAATAGTGCTGAGGCGTAAACAGTGTTGAGATTTTAACTTAGGTTAGTAGTTGAAATGTTTTACTACTAAGACAAAATGATTGAATGGGTACATGAGCAAACATATAGTCTTGAGGCATAATTAGTGTCGAGACGAAAACATAATCGAACCGGTACATGTGCGAGTATACTGTTGAGGCATAAATAGTGCCAAAGTAAAAATATTGTTGAGGTTTCTACTTAGTTTAGTAGTCGTAATATTTTGCGACTGAGATATAGTGATCGAATTGGTACATGTGTGAAAACACTGTTGTGATTTCATTATAGGTCACTAGGCGGAACATTTTACTACAGGGCAAAATAATCAAAGATGGGTTCAACACTAACTGCAATTGAACCACAGCATATTCTAGCAATACATCTACGATTATGCTGTATAAAGCCCTTTTGTTGCAAGTGTCCTACGATAGCGGCTTTGTCGTGTCGAAAATACTCATATATATCAATGTCGATTAGAACTTGCACATGCACGCACAAAGGTAACGTTCGGCAATTAATTTGTTTTGTAAAAGAGTTCGGAATAGTTAATACAATAAGTAAGTATTAAATGAAAACGTTTAAACAAGCAATTGTAAAAAATACATCATTATAACAGAACAATTACAACACAATTAAGAAGCAGTGCCAATTCGTACGTTTGACATTTAATTACTGCAAAGTTTTTATATTCGTATGGTTGTTGACGTTGCAATAGTAACACTATTATTCGATAAAAAGTACGTATTTATTTTAAAGAAGAAACCATACATGTATAAAATTTGCAAAAACTGTTTTTAATTAACATTTTATTTTATGGATTGGTGCATTAGTTTTCAACTTTTAAGCGTTGTCTGTATTTCCATTCAATAACCCCCAAAACTTCTATCGTATTATTAATAGCGAAGTAAGATCGACAATGTCAGAACGTAAGATTTAACTGAATGCAGCCATTATTTTTTTACAAATTATGCTACGCCAATGACCTGTTCGAAAACTTACAATCCGTGTTTAATGGTTATAACGTTCTGTGTGTGTTTATGAATCAATACTTGAGAGCCTTGGTTGTTATGGCACGCTTTGATATTTAAATTACAATTTCATACTGTGAGGAATATGTTATTGTTCTGTCTATAATAGTGTCAAAAGCTCTTCCAACTGCAAAAATTATACAAGGCAAGTTTATTGTTCTCATAGTATCAAGAGCGCTTCGTATATTTATCCGCGATCTACGGTCGCGTGACATTTCCGTAAGAAGTAGTTGCAGGTTTTGGAATTTAATTAAACCAAATTTACTGAAAAACCCACAAATTTTTCATTAGTGTTTGAAAATGTACGTGTTTTTGTATGGTATCTAATAATTTTTAATTATTTTTGACAGATCACGTAAGGTAAACCGGCACCGAATAATCTAACAAGAGATAAAAAAGGTCCATAAAACAATAACAAGAGTAATACCACTTTAGAATATAGTAACGAGTATTGTTTCTAATTTGATATATTAGTCCAGAATACACTTTTTTTATGTTAATATTACCAACTATTATGGATACTGTGCAAAATATATATGTTCCTATACTCAAATATTTGTTGTAGTATGTGTTAGTTTGTTAATAGTTACACTTATAATAGGTTGGCCTTGTCTGTCATAATAATATTAGTTGTTATAAAATAAATATATATGCTGTCAACATTAAATTGAAATATATCTACACTTCATGATTTCCTGTTATTTCTTGTATGCTCCCTCATACTCTAACATTGGTTATGGGCCCAGCAGGGAATTCAACTGAAATACAGTGAATTTGTGGATTTATATTTAAAGAACAGTATTGACTTGTTTGGACATTATAGTGTAAGTTTGTCTAGATTCTAATATGACTCAAAATGGACAAATTGAAGCTACTGATGCTATTCATGCTGTATCTACGCCTATTATAATAAATAGTGGAAGTTCTTTAAGTAGTGTTGATAAACTTGAGGGCGTTCACAACTATGCATCATGGAAATTTCTTATGAAATTACTTTTGATTGATTCGGTTTATGGGAATGTATAGAGGATAATTCTGTTACTGATTTTAATAAAGATCAGCGAGCTTATGCAAAAATATGCTTGTGTGTTAAACCTTCATGTTATCCTCATGTACGCAATGCAAAAACATCCAAAGAAGCATGGAATAATTTAAAAATTGCATATGAAAACCAAGGTATTAGTAGACGTTTAGCATTAAAACGTAAACTATCCCGTATTCAGTACAACGATTTTGAAACCATGGATCAGTACATTGGGGCCATTATTTCTTTAACACAAGAGCTTGCAGATGTAGGTTGTCAGATTGAAGATGAAGAAATAGCTGAATTGATGTTAATTGGGCTTCCTGATGAATTCAATTCGTTGGTCATAGGAATTGAAGCTACACAAACAAAGTTGAGTAGCGAATTTATTAAATCAAGACTGTTGCTGGATGTTCATCGTAAGAATGATAATGTTGGTGCAAGTACATCTACTGCTTTTGTTGGAAAAACTAAAAAGAAAACAGTACCTGTATGCCATCATTGTAACAAACCAGGTCATATTAAGCCAAAATGTACATTGTACAGGAAGGAACAAAAAAGAATGAAGAGAGATTCACATGAGTTAAGTAGCTCCGAATTTAATTCTAATGGTAATCATTCTTATACTGTTAAAAATAGTAAAACTATGTTTTCTACTGAAAACATTTTTGTTAGCTGTGATGCATCTAAATCTAATGATTGGTTGCTTGATTCAGGTTGTACAAGCCACATGACAAATCGTCATGATTGGATAACGAATTTTTCTAATTCAAATCAAATATCTGAAATTACGGTAGCTAATAATAGTAAAATATACAGTAAGGGTGTAGGAGATGTCAATGTTCTATTAGATAATGACGAAGAAAAATCATTACTGATGTTTTGTATGTACCTGATATTGCTGCTAATTTGCTTTCAGTACATAAATTAACTAACAAAGGTTATGTATTATTATTTGACAACAAAAATTGTTATGCATTTGATCAGTCGAACATAAAAGTAAACGGACGTTGTCATTTTTCAGCAACAAATGTTAATGGGGTATACAAACTCAACAAAAAGAATGTTCCAAATATCAGTATGTCAAACACAAAGTTAACTGAATGGAACAAAAATGACTGTTTATTCAGTTCGCCAGAGGTTTCTCTGGATATGTGGCATCGAAGATTAGGACATCTCAGTTTAAATGGAATGTTGATGCTTCGTAATAACTTAGCTCAAGGTATTAATTTTAAAAATGACTCTTTAACCCCTTGCATTTCTTGCATTGAGGGGAAGCAAAAAAGGTTTGCTTTTCCAAAAGGTGTAGCAAAACGGTCAACTCAAAAACTAGAACTGATTCATTCAGATTTATGTGGACCTATGTCTGAGAATAGTTGGGGTGGAGCTCGTTATTTCATAACATTTACTGATGATTACACCGATACACATCTGTGCATTTTCTTAAGACTAAAGATCAGGCGAGTCTTGTTAATGTATTCGTTGAATTTAAAACTTTAGCAGAAAATCAAACCAATTGCAAAATAAAGCGTTTTAGGAGTGATAATGGCACAGAATATTGTAACAAAATTTTTAGAAATTATTTAGAGAAAAGTGGTATTATTCATGAAACAACCGTACCATATACGCCAGAGCAAAATGGAGTTTCTGAGCGATTAAATAGAACTATTATGGAAAAGGTTAGGCGATGCTTCACGAATCAGGTTTAAGTAAAAGTTTTGGGCTGAAGCAGTGTCTACAGCAGTATACTTAAAAAATAGGAGTCCCACTGCAGCTATTGTAGGAGTTACACCTATGGAGATTTGGACTGGTAATAAAATTAATCTTAGTCACCTACGTGTCTTTGGATGCAGTGCATATGCTCTAAAACCTGAACATCAGCGTAAGAAACTAGACTGTAAGTCCAAAACATGCATTTTTGTAGGATATTGTTTATACGGTAATGGTTAAAGACTAGTAGACCCACTAAAACCAGCAGATATAATAATTGCTAGGGATGTCATATTCTTGGAGGATAAGTTTATTAAAGATATATCCACCAAAGTGGACATCTCAACTTCTGTTGAAAGTACAATTATGCTACCTACTAGAAATGATTTGTTGGTTAAACCTTTACCCAAGTTGATGGAAAATACTCATTCAAATGAAATAAATGATCCGATAGAACCTAACAGACTTGATGACTTATCCGAACATGTAAACGAGAGGCCCCAAAGAGATCGACGCTTACCTGTTTGGATGAAAGATTTCGACGTGGACGAGTCTTATTTTTTTAATGCATCAAATAGTAATGAACCGCAAAATTATAATGAAGCTGTGACCTCAGAAAAGAGTGCTCATTGGATTCAAGCTATGGATGAAGAATATAATTCACTAATGAAGCATAATGTCTGGGAGCTAGTAGATCGACCAAAAGGTCAAAATGTCATTAAAAGTAAATGGGTCTTCAAAGAAAAGTATGATGAAAATGGCGTTATACACAAATATAAGGCTCGATTAGTAGCTCGTGGCTTTAGTCAAATATTTGGTGTTGACTACGAAGACACATTTGCACCAGTTGTTAGGCATTCCACATTACGAATGTTGTTCACTATAGGAGTAGAGCTAAATATGGATATTGAACATATCGATGTTACTACTGCTTTTCTAAATGGTGAAATTAATGAAACAATTTACATGGAGCAACCTTTAGGTTATACTCATAATGGAGAACATACTGTATGCTTATTAAAAAGGGGTATTTATGGATTAAAACAAGCTAGTAGATCATGGAATTTGAAGGTACATAAAATTCTTTCTGCTATTGGTTTTAAACAGTCAGGGTGTGAAAAATGTGTTTATGTAAAAACTGAGAATGATAAAAGGGTTATTGTTGCCCTGTATGTCAATGACTTTTTTGTTTTTAGCAATGACGAAAAGCTTAAAAAGAATTTATATGAAGAATTAATTAAAAACTTTGATATTAAAATACTTGGACCTGTAAAACAATGTCTTGGTATGAAAATTATTCGGGATCGTGAAAAAGGTTTTTTGATACTGTCTCAAAAGAATATATTAAAATCTATTAAATAAATTTCAGATGTCTAATTGCAAGTCCGTTGCTACTCCAATGGACGTAAGTTGTAAATTAGTAAAATCAGAAACTTGTGATACCAAGAATCCTTATCAACAGTTGATAGGTAGTCTTATGTATCTTTCTGTTTGTACAAGACCTGATATTTCTTATACTTGTAGTAAACTCAGTCAATTTAACAATAGCTTAAATAAAGAGCATTGGCTTGCGGCAAAAAGGGTCTTACGGTATCTATCGGGTACTTTGGATTATGGATTACTAATTAAAAAGGGTGGAAATGATATAGAGATTTTCACAGATGCAGATTGGGCCGGTGATATTAGTGACAGAAAATCCTGCACTGGACTTGTAGTAAAGTTTGGTCAGTCTGTTGTTAGCTGGGAATCCAGAAAACAACAAACCATTGCATGCTCCAGCACAGAAGCTGAATATTACAGCTTAGGTAGTGCTACAAAGAAGCATATTTTATCAGAAATTTTCTACATGACTTATGGCATATTGATTGTCCGATTACCATTTATAACGACAATCAAAGTGCACACAAAATAGTTGAAAATTGCAACCGCATAGGCGTACTAAACACATAGATGTATGCCATCATTTTGTAAGAAATGCAGTTGACGAAGGTTTAGTTTTAATCAAATATAAAAGAACCGATGACATGTTAGCTGATTTGTTTACGAAAGCATTAAATCAGATCAAACATTCAAAACATGTAAAAGAATTAGGACTTATAAATTGTGATACATATTTGAGTAAGGGGAAGTGTTAAAATATATATGTTCCTATACTCAAATATTTGTTGTAGTATGTGTTAGTTTATTTATAGTTAGATACTTATAATAGGTTGGCCTTGTCTGTCATAATAATTAGTTGTTATAAAATAAATATATATGCTGTCAACATTAAATTGAAATATATCTACACTTCATGATTTCCTGTTATTTCTTGTATGCTCCCTCATACTCTAACATACTGGACATCAAATTGTAATTATTATAATCACAAATCGTAAACTTGTTTCAACTGCTAAAAACAGGAGTCATATAGGACATAAAGGTGTCAATATCGAAAGTAAACTGTACGATGTACAAGCTAAATCCTACCCCAGAAGTAGAAGAAAAACTGCGTTGTCAAAAGACAAATGTTTAAATACAAATATTTAATACCTATAACATTTGCAGTAAAAAGGAATTCATTCAAATAGTTAACCTATCATAGGCTCTGATTAAGTTATCACACCTAATAAGATCACCAACTTTGTTTTTAAATACATACCTGAATTATAGTCATCTGGTTCTGAAGGAATATATTCACTGTCAGATCTATCGCTAGATTCTACTCGTGTATTAGTGCAGTTTCGTCTCTTTGGTTTATGTAATTCTAATGAATCAGTAGAGACTGTATCCTGGGCATTCCGCTTCAAATGCTTCTGCGAGTAATGTGCTAAACTCTGTGAATGTTCGTTAACTAAAAGTGAGCGTTTATATTCCAAATGTTTTTTCAATTCTTCCTGTCGTTTAATATAACTCTCTAAATTCAAAACATTGTCTCCACTGGGTTTGGAATTAACAGCAGATTCACTCCCTTCAGAAATTTCGCCATCTTCCAGATCATCTTTCGTACCACAGTTTTGTTCTGTGAAGATTTGTAGTTCCTTCAATGCTTGTTGTTCCAAAACATCTTGGTGTTCGCTCCATACGTTTAATGTACGTAATTCTTCAATTTCCGATAAATTGTTATTGTTGTTTTCAAGCTTGAAAAAAAGTGAGGTTATACTAGAACAAAGTAAAGTATAATGTACATACAAGTTCGGGTGTTTCATTAACAAATGAAAGTCTTCTAACAGAAGTATCCCTCAAATGATCCATTGCATTTTAGTTAAGAACAATCCCTAAACAGTAATAGTTATATATGTCTTTGTTCTGATCTTTGCATAGAGAACATCTATGGATCTTTGACCATTTCTAAAATCTGCAACTACACTACAGGTATAACCTTAGAACTAAAGCAACATATTCAACAAGGGATGGGCAGCTAAATTCGATTTTTCTCAAACTCAATTTTAACTGGAAGTGGAAGTGACTATTTTTAAAAATTATTGTTAACGTACTCGATAAAATGGACTTACGGGGGGCACACAAATTCCAGAAATTAATACGGATGTATTACATGCAATGATATCTCTGTTAGCATTTTCTAATATCGATAGAAACGCATAAGAATGCTTTTAATAAATATCACTTTTCTATCAATAACCCATAAATAGAGTATAAATATATCGTAGGAGTACAATTAGCGGTAATCGCATCAGTTCCGCCCACTTGACATTTGTGTTTGATTTATTATGTGGGAATATTATTGCATGGGGAATTTAAATTAACCGCGTAAAATCAAAATCTCTCTACCCCTACTTATAAAAAGAATCAGTATATAGCACCAGTGAAGTTTTAATGCTTAATACGTGAAATGAGCTGTGTGTTATATGGTAATATTTCTTAAAGCTTTCATTAAGAAAGAAGGGTAAGTACATATTTTAGTACTTTTTGAATGACTAATATAAAGTAGCAAAAATGTAGTTACAGGTTATAGATAGCCTAAAGTTCAAATTTTTCTTTAAATTGCTTGTACAAAAATAATTATGTTTTATTTAGTTAGGATGGCCGGAATCGGGGCATAGGAATATACAAAATATACGGTTACGGCCATTCTAGTGTCTTTGATTGGAGTATGGTTTTCGTGTTGCGACCATAGTGGCCAAAACTGGTATGTACCTGTATGCAATTCAGCCACAAATATTTTTAAATTGGGTTAAGATAAAAAATACCAATCTTTTCTTTTCAGTACCTAATGGCAAGACTAAGAAAATTTATAGGAAAAGCCGCTTTAATCCAGCATTCTTCAATTACATCTCCGAACAGCTCAAATGCGTACTGAAAACCATTAAGAATGGGATGCCAGTTTTGACAGCCTTCAAAACCTATAAGACCCCAAGAAGCACTATTAGGTATAAAGCATCTGGTGTCCGGCCAGAAAGCTATGCAAAGGTAGGCCCAAATTGAGCTTTGAGAGATGATGTTGAGAACTTGTGTGATTGGATGAAAGCGTCTTGTGCAAAAAACTTTCTGGTAACCAGAGACGGTTTTTGTTACTCTGTATCAAAGATTAGCAATGAAACCAAACAAAAAAACTCCCTTTACCAATAATCGGAATACATTAGCAAGGCCCGCGCCGCTGTTACTGCCGCAAAATTAGAAAATGGTTTTAAAATACAATGGATGATCTGGGAGAACACGCAACAGTGCTTGAGGATCCAAAACGTTTGTGGAATATGGATGAGACAGCTTTCTACTTTAACCCAAATTGTGAATGTGTTATAGCTGAGAAGGGCAAACACGTGTATGCTACTTCTATGAATAGTGAGTGACAAAGAAAATGTTACTACTTTGATCACTGTTAATGCGGTGGGCGATTATGCTCTCCCGTTAACATATTTCAAGTCGGCACCACTTCATTGGAAATTGGTAAAACTAGAAATGGGTGGATAACTGTAGAGACATTTTACGAGTACATGGTTAACGTTATCATTCGTTTTTAATTAAACAAAAGTACACTCTGTTACGTTAATTTTTCAACATAAATTAAATACCTTTTTTCCACTAGTTAAGTCATTATCCGCTCGAATAAATTCCATTTGTATTCTTAAATTCTCCAACAATACCCTATATAGTGTACCTGTTCAGAATAAGCCCGCCTTAACATAATTTTAACTTAAATTCATTTTGCTCTTAAAGCAAAGATTTATTCGATAAATTAAATAGTCAATACCTTGTTTGAGGTATCCGTTAATTTCTTAAACATTCCGATAACATATAATTGCTTTCTCTTGTGTTTCCCATCTAAAGACTTCTCAAAATAATGGATCCTACTATTATTTGATAGCGTGTTTTACAGTTTGCTAATCGCGCTTTGGTAACGCGAGGATTGCAGTTCAAACTCGTGTTATTTGAACCAATTTTTAATTTGATTCTGCAGCTTGTGCGTTGAAATATTTTCTACATTACTCGTCCCAGTACTTCAAGAGCGAACAACGTTTTTTTGTTCGACAAGTAGGAGGTATCTTGCGTGTATCGCTCTTAGCTGGAGGCCAAATTGGTTCTTTCTTTATATAGGCCCAACTGTTCTTTGCCACAGATTAACTGCCGTTGCCTATAGATCGCTAGTGACGTTATGGTAACATAGTAAATAGATCCCGACGACCGTGGCGATGCGGTGCTGATTCACTCCCGATGGGGTGCAAGCTAAGTATCCCGACACATACAGGTATACAACTTTTCTTTTATGTATATCAAGGGCATATTCCTTATCAGTGTTTGGTGTAGTTACGTAATAAGAAACGTGACACTGTATGACTATTGTTTGTTGCTGCGAATTGATATTATCGCTCTACAAGTGTGATGTACCATTATTAAAAATGTTTGACAACAGTTTCCATACGCTTATTCTTTTCTACTGATTAGTTTATTTTAAAAAAGGTATTATGTGTAATTTTAAAAACGCTTGGCAAAACCTCTTACATGTTTATTTTTTACTGATTAGTTTTATTTTGTGTAAAATACGAGATGCGCACTTCGTATCTAAAGTACTAAATTGTTCGTATCACATAATTGTTTGCTTGAAATAGTAACGCCTAATTTATTTCCTTTGCTTGTTTGTACAAAATCTTTTAGTTATTTTGATTATTAATAGATAATCGTGGGCGACGTGTTTTTCTTTTTTGTTTTTTTGGTATGTAGGTGAATCCCCCCATTCTCCGCGTTTGGTAATTAACCTGGTATTTACGTTTCTTCCGGATACGTCTAGGTACGTAGCACATAATTGTTTGCTTGAAATAGTAACGCTTAATTTATTTCCTTTGCTTGTTTGTACAAAATCTTTTAGTTATTTTGATTATTAATAGATAATCGTGGGCGACGTGTTTTTCTTTTTTGTTTTTTTGGTATGTAGGTGAATCCCCCCATTCTCCGCGTTTGGTAATTAACCTGGTATTTACGTTTCTTACGGATACGTCTAGGTACGTAGCACAAATTTTGACGTCCTGGCGTGGGGCCTCGATTTTGTTTCGTGTAACTTTGGCCCTGATTTTGTTTCAGTTAACGGGTACTTCGATTTGGTTTTGATTAATTTCTGCTCCGAGTTTGTTTTAGTTGATTTTTGCTCCGATTTTTTTTGTTGTTAGTGCCTAAGTTCATACATGACCCGTATTTCTCGGCCTGATGCTACTTGTTTTGCTTCCCTTACGTTCGACTTATTGTTTATTTTTTCTTTTTCTTTTGGCTCTTTGGTGTTCCTCATATGAGGATCGGTTTTCTTCATTTCTTGTGTGGGTTTGATCTTTTTGAATTTTGATTTTGTTCTTTTCCGTGATTGCTAAATATCCTTTGTTAGCTCATGTCAGATTATTGGCCTTGTGTTTTCGCCAATAATCCTAATCCGTTGAAAACGCTGGCCCTCAAGATTTTTCTCTTTCTTCCTTCCCTCTCTGTATATTTTGTTCTCCCCGTCAAGTCTAGAGTTAGTTTCTTTCTCCGATTTTTCTTTTATTCTACAGCCCTATTCTAATTTCTATTTTGTTGTTTCGCTTCCATTGCTGTTCTTGAAGTTTATCCGTCGGATATGTTTTAGATTGCCCTGTATTTGCAATAATTTTCATTTGGCTTCTATCGAGTTACTGTTAGCCTTTATTTAGTCACTTTCTACCAATTTATTTCTTGTTCGTATTCAAAATGACTTTTTTTTCGTCTTCCCATCAAGGTCTTCCTGTGTGGGAGTGAAATTTGAAATTTTCTGGTAACTCAAAGACTCTTAACGTACATGATTTTTTGGGACGGTCGCAGAACTCCGACGAACTCAACATGTGTCAGAATTGCGGTTATTTGAGCCTGCAGTGGACTTGTTCAAAGCTAAAGCGTTACCTTGATATCGTGGTTACCGACATAAATTTTCTGACTAGAAGTCGTTGTCTAATTTACCGATTCAATATTTTGAACCTCCGGATTTTGCTACCGAACCGGAAGATGTATGTCGGCTAAATCCTAATGTCCTTGATTTCGTTTCGTTCGCCTTGTGGTGGCGTAAACGCCTTAAGCCCAATATCTACTCCTCGCGCCTCAGATTCTTATGCCGACGTTGCTCTCCTTTGGACTTGATTTTTGGACGTTATAATTTCGTTTTACTTCCCTGTTTTGCTAGGTTTTCTTTCGTTTTCTTGCTTTTTCTTAACCCGTGTCGGTTCGGGAACAGAATAGCCCCATGGTACGACCTACCTGAACAAGAATACAAATAGGATTTGTGCTACCTATAGAAAGGCAAATAACGCAAGATGCGAAAAGCGCAAAAGATATAAAACAAATATTAGTACAAGGTCGTGCTACATTTAACAAGAAAAAACAACTACTGTGTTCAAAGACAAAAAACATATAAACAAGGAAAAGATTGCTTAAAACCTGTATGTGGAGCACAGCACTGTACGGCTGTGAAGCCTGAACAGTAGGAGAAGCGGATAAGGAAAAGCCTTTGAAATGCGGTGCTACAGACGTATGATGAAAATATCATGGACAAACAAAGTTAAGAACAAAGAGGTATTAGAAATGGTAGGGGAAGAAAGAAATATGTGGAATACGGTAAAAAATAGGAGAGATAGGACGATAGGCCACATACTAAGGCATGAGGGAATAGTGCTGAATATATTAGAAGCAGAGATAGGAAAAAAAGAGAAGTAGATGTAGACCTAGGCTAGACTATTGCACACAGATAATGCACGATGTAGGCTGTGGGAATTTAGGGGAAATATGTAGGCCAGCTCAGAATAGAAATCAATGGTTGTACGCATCTAACCTGTCCCAAGAAAAACTAATAACAAAAAAATAACTTTACTTAAACATGATGATTATTATAAGCAACTACAGGTATTACTTGTGCAATATTCTCGAATAATGTTAATTGTGCGAAAGTATTTACTGGAAAACTATTAATTCGGCAAATGTCTAAATGTTGTGGGATCTTGGCAGTCACAGGCTGCTCAACCCCTTTCACATACCTTACATGTAATTTTCCAATGCTCCACCCGAAGGTACTACATTGGCCAGGAAGCGAGTCTTTTTACCTGAAAAATTTTGAATTTTGCTGAACCCTTGATATTCCAAGCTATGTAGGGGTTTTTAACGTGCGTTGTAACATCACACACGGGACCTCCATTTTACCTCTCATCCGAGCGAGGGCGTATTTTTTTGAAAAATGTTTGACTAACATTTTTCAAGCGGACTACTGAATCTCGGTGTAATAGGGCATATAATTAGAAAACAATAGACGGGGAATCGAGCTATATATAAGCTGTTGTGAGAATTTCAGGGAACTGTGTAGGCTAGCTCAGAATATAAGTAAGTGGAGGTACGCGTCCAACCAGTTTCAAGACAGAAAACCTAATGACGAAAAAATAAATGCACTTAAATTTTGTGATTATTATAAACAAGTACAGGTGTCGGTTGTGAAATGTTGATTGTATGAAAGGATATATTGGAAAAACTATTAATTCGGAAAATGTTCAAGTGCTGGGGGAACATGGTAGCCACAGGCTACTTACGCCCCTTTACATACCACTGAATATCAGGGACCGAACTACATCTAACACGAAAGAACAGCTAGTATGTTCAAAGACAACAAACATAGAAACAAGAAGAAAATTGTTGAGAGCATATGTTTGGAGCACAACACAGTACGTCTATGAAATAGGGGCAGTAGGAAAAGCAGGTAGAAAGAGATAGAAGCCTTTTGGAATGTTGTGCTTCAGATGTATGGGGATGATTGCATGGATAGACAAGGTTAATAACAAATAGGTTATAGAAATAATAGAGGTAAAAATAAATCTGTGAAACGCAAAGAAATAAGAGAAATAGAAGGGCAGGATACATTTTTCGATAATAGTACGGGATATATTACAAGCACAGATAAAAAAAAAGGGAAAGAGGTAGACTTAGATCAGACCATCGCACGCAGATAGTGATAGATGCAGACTGCAAATTTCAGGCAAATGTGTAGGTTAGTTCAGAATAGGAAACAATAAAAGTACGCGTCTAACCAGTTTCAGAACTGAAGACCTAATTATGATGATGTTGAAACACCTATCTCACATTAGAAAAAAAGAAAAAATGTACAATATGTTGTTCAGTGTTTTTAAGTTATTGCTACTATACTACTATATTGCTACTATTGCTACTATATGTTAAAAAATGTTGGCTGAAATGCAGACACAAAAACGGTAGCAGTCTTTTGAAATGCTCCAGATGTATGAGGACGATAGCATGGACAGACAAAGATAATAACAAATAAGTTACAGAAATAGTATGGGAACAAGGATATCTGGGGAAAAAGAGAAATAGTAGGGCGGAATACGTTCTAAGGCATTTTTGGGGAATAGTATGTGATATAATACAAGCAGAGATAGGAAAAAAGAGGTAGATGTAGACCTAGATCAGACAGTTAAAGATGCAAACTGTGCATATTTCAGGGAAATCTGTAGGTTAGTTCAGAATAGGGAACAATGATGGTACGCGTCTAACCAGTTCTAGGACTGAAGACCTAATGATGATGATGCTACTATTGATGGTCACTTAACGGTTTTAATAGGTATGGAATCTTTAAAATAATTTGTGGTTTAGGGATTTTTAGTTTATTTTATTTAAATGGTGATACGCGTTTACCTTTATTATTTAAAAGTTATGGGGAAAAAGGAGAGTACTCTCAACTTTTGTGAAACTTGAACATGGTTTCTGCAGAATATTGACATTCGATTATTAAGTTTTTCTAACAACCGCTTACAAGTACCATAATATCCAAGGACAATTATCAAAGGGATATGTATCAGCAGCTTTGCCATTACTTCAGAACAAAGGTTTCAGTGGTCATTTATCCTTTGTGTTATAAAAGGTTGCATGTTTGTATTGTTTTCTGCTTTGTATGATTTTAGTAAACGATAAGACTAATGTTACAGGTAATGCGTGGTTTGATTAGTTTTAAATGTTATAAATTTACAAAATTTATATCGCCGAACTTGTATACATTTGTGTGCTCGAGTTCTGGTAAGTACATTTAATATCCATAGCAATTTAGTTTATTACAAAACTGGACATCATTAACTTCGTCATAGTTAACTAACAATATCCTGAAATAGAATTAAATTTTTGTAGTTGTAAAACAGATTTGTTACACATCAGGAGTGTGCGGTAACATTTTGAAACGCAAGCAGGTGCTATTTATAACGTAATTCTCTTTAGTCTTTTTTTTGGTAAACTCTTCAATAATATCGTCACAACAACTGAGATATTCAGCAAATGTTTCTATATCGACAACGAAGGGAGTTTTAAAAATCTACATTCCACTCGTAAAATTCCTTCAAAAGTTTTTAATTCGCTTAAGAGTAGAGAACTACGTTCTATCCAAGAACAAGCAGATGGGATTTTTAACACTATTTCTCATACATTACAGCGGATTTCATGCAATTTTGTTTGTTTTAAGGAACTCAGTAATTTTTACATTCATTGCTTTTTGAATTTGTCTTCAGTAGCATTTATATATTTTTCTAGGGTTAGGGAATATTACTTGCAAATAGTCGGTTCTGCTTGAGCCGTAGGGATCAAGCAGCAAACATTATTGTTGATACTCAGTTGTTCGAAATGTTTGTGTGTAGTAAACCTTTAATAAAATAGCCTTGTACCGTCCAAAAAAAATTATTTTGTGGCTTTGATTGTGATACGTATATGTTCCTATTTCTATCTGCCTATTAAAGTTTTTGTCGAATAAATAAGTTTAGGTGTATGTACTGGCATTAATTAATTTATTTACGAACCCGACAAGATCAAATTTTTTATACTTGGCGCCCAACGTGAGCTTAATAAGAAGGTACAGCAAGTTGAAACACACGATGAGAAATGTTGGTTTTAGTAAGTTTATATTCTGATAGCTGTGTTAAATATATCGAAGCAAAATGTCATCTGTTTTTATATTCACAACATTAAAGTACAAGGGAAAAGAGAAAAGAAGTATTCGAGTAATGAGCGGGCGGTTCGTAAACGCATAGTACTGTTGTTTATAGTAGTCGATTGGATGGACGTTGAGCTTTGTTATCGTGTTGTCGCCCAGTCCAGACAAGGAATCGCATCGAAAACTGAATGTATGATGCGTCATGAGGTTATAATTTTTAGACATAAATAGAATAGTCAATACACTTGTTATTGTAACGTTACGTGCGTGTAAGCTTATGTTTTAATTAATAGGAAGAATTGCATTTAATAATAATAAAAGCATAATACCACGTAGAAAGAAAATTTTGAACTCGAAAAGAAATGATCGTATGATAAATTCACTTATGGTGTAAAACAAAAAAGCCTTGTTGAGCAGCATTACGGGAATGCAAGCGAGTCATGTCAGCGTTGTAGAAATACGCGATATGTCTATTAAAAATGTAAACGAAAATTTAAATTATATGACGAAAGGGGTGTGTACGAGTGTACAATGAATGAGTAGTCAGGTATTGGGCGGTTTACAAGATACTAGGCGGCTCCGTGGCATAGTTGGTATGCGTGTAACTACTACGCACAAGGTCCTGGGTTCGAATTCCGACACGGTCCCCTTGAAAAATGTTAGACGAGCATTTTTCACAAAAATACGCCATCGTTCGATGAGAGGAAAGATGGAGGTCCTGTGTGTTAATGTTGTTATGCTTGGAACAGCGAGGGTTCGGCAAAATTCAAAATTTTCCAGGAAAAAACTCGCTTCCTGGCCAATGTAGTACCTTCGAGTGGAGCATTGGAAAAATTAAATGCAGTGGTTTACAAGGTAGGTACTCAAATTGCTGAGAAAGGAAATGTCGTGTGAGTTGCGAAGAGGTACAAAGCGAGAAAACAGGAAAGCGTGTGAAAGTAGAGTATTCAATACGGCGCGATTTATTACATATTAGTTTGTTTAAATTTAGACCAAACAAATCTAAGAACACTTTGACATTTATAAATGAGGTACAGCAAATTTTTGTAAAGGCAGGCGTATTATCAGTGGAAAAACAGAACACCTTGGCGATAAAGTCCCTCAGAAAAAAATCCACCTCTGATTAAGCGTTTACAGAAAGGTATTGAGACTCTGATAAACGTCGCGAAACTTATTGTAATTTAAAATTTGGGGAACACCAATCTGTATCGAGGAGGACTACTTTATGAAAACTGTTAGAAAATGTAAATATTTAGATGAGAAATTTTTTGAGTATGATGTAATACAATCAATTTCTTCAAAATTTGATTTTCAAACTAAACGAGGAATGTATAATGGGGGTTACCGAACTATAAACGAGAATGAGGAGTGTTATAGGTAGTTAGGTGAAATAGATAACCAAATAGGATGGTTTAATGATCAGGATCAACAACAATGTAATTCTTCTCCACTCGGAAGTAATATGACAGTTGGTCGTGGTTTTGGAAAGAACTGTGTTACGTTAAATTTACAGAATCCATATATTTTTAAACCCTTCAATTAAATTGTAATTTTCTAATTACTTTGTTTTACTTCTTTTGAATAAACACCTTCTAAACGTTCTAATCTAAACGACTTTACCCTTTTTATGCTATTTCAAATCGTACGAACTGTCATTCAGCAAGTTCAATTACCTTCCAATTGAAATAAATATTCAAAACGTCCAATAAAATTCTTCAAGTGTTTCGTACAATGGCAATACTTGGAATACATCCTATAACAGTTTCTAAATCTCATGAAATATTTGCTTATCGTTAAACTAGTTCTAATAGGTTAAAAATCAGCGTTCTGAATTTGTTGCAAGGAGCAGACATCTGTTTGTCGTTATACATCTTGGTTTTATAAATTCGTTGAAATACGCATCATAAAGATATAAAAGCTTCTAATGGTACTGAGAAAGAAATCTTAGTCCGATATCAATGCAGGTGTTTAACTCGCTTAAGTTTATGGGCAATAAACCGTTCCCTCAATAAGTCATTCCCGGAGTTGTAGTTTGATAATATAAAAAATCTCTGTCGTTTCTCTAACTGTTAAGTAAGCTGTTATATATTTTACGCCATAATGCTGTAGGGAGGGTTGCAAAACCTACCTGACCATTGAGATAGTTGTCAATTTCCCATGCGGGCGAAATTCAGTGGAAGTCATTATATATCGAGACTTTCTGTTTGAGTTAATTGGCTATTTTTCTAGGAATATTTTGCAGCTGTCGTCTGGCATATACTTTGACGGATGGTATCCTCAGAATACTTCACACATTATTGCTAGAAATTGTTTTTAACAACGAAAGCACGTTCCTTATAAATACAAACTGAGCTTTTGAAAGATGCTTTGTTGTACTTAGTGTTACAGTCTAGTTAAATTGTTCCATCCCGTATCCAGTCCTTTGGCGAGCACAGCGCGCATTTCCAAAATCTTTACGACGGTACCAGACCCGCGCAGCTTGACAGATACATATATTCTGTTTTATTTTTTTCTGATGCTGCTGTGGAAGATAGACACTTCTTTGGCTGGTTGTTAACCACCTAAGCGCATTCGTTTTTTTACTCATGACTGCACAATAAATTACAGCCTATTCGTTACAAATTTACTTTCACAATGCACAAGTGATTATGTAATTATTCTTCAAGCCACAATTAGTATAAACCGAAGCTCGCGTTAGAGTACTTTTTACGGTTTCTTTTCTTTTTAATTAATACTACGAAATGCTAACAAATCGGTTACTAAATTATGATGTAGATTATGGTTAATACTTGATTTATTTCAGTTAGTGTTACGAAGTGCATTTCACAGAGCAGATAAAATTACTGTATATGCTGTCTAGTTTTCTTCTTGTATAAATTTAGGGTTGGAAAGATAAAGTAAGCATATATGTACATGTTAATTGGATTTTAATATTTTACAATTGATATTTGCTTAAAAAAATATTTTACGGTCTTATATGCAAAGTGAAGCCTTTTGTTTCCATTAAGTTATAACAAGACGATTATGTAAATGTTCGAGGTTGGTTTCTGTAAATATTCTTTCTTATACTATGTCTAACTAACTGTTTGTAAATAAATCTCCTTACTGAGGTTTCAAATTTTTCTTTTTGTACGACCTACTTCATTCTACGATGTTCTGAGCTAACACGAAATCCAATTTCTGTGGATGTCTATTTTACACCCCCATTTTGTTGCGGTATTTGGTGTAGGTAATTTTCTTTACTTACTTTAATATTTTCTTGTCTGCACGGAATACCGTAACAACTGGGTGCAAAGTCTGGAAAATCGAACTGAAACTGATCAGAGTAGGGCTTAGAATAGACATCGAGGGGAAAATATTAATCCAATGGATAGTGGAAAAGAGTAAAGGGAAATACAAGAAGAGCCACAGAGAAGAGAAATTAATTAATTACAAAGAATAAACGAATCAGGATAACGTAACGGCAGATAAATAAGTAGATATGCTATTTATTCAGAGTAATGAAGAGTTGTTCCAGAAAAATGAGGAGAAAAACAAGCAGTCGAAGAATATATTATGGATTATTGAGTAATATATGGGAAATATTGTCACATTTATTTTGATCGATAGCGGGAGTCAGCTGTCATGTGTATCGCAGAATCTCTTTTGGAAGTTCAGAAGAGAAATCCATAAATCAGTACCTTGTCTGTTAAAAATAGTGTTATTCTCGTTGCTTTGCGTAATAAAGAAAGGAAAAGATTAAGCAACAAGGGTGACTTGAACTTCAAATGCTTGGATGCGTGGCACCTCATTAAATCGAAACGTTGTATTGGGATGCTATTGACTGCTTACCATAAAATAAAAATATGTTTTGAGTGCTAATGTTTAATAGGTCGTGTTAAGGAAATTGGGGTCTCACTAGGTTTTGTTCAAGACAAATCGAAATAGTGGGTCTTTATGTAGCTGAAATCAACGTACGAAATGATAGTGTCCAAACGGTTCCGTGAATAAAGCGAAGGTTATAGTTGATAGAATAAAGAGTCTTGTAGGAAAAGCAGAAATGCTAGGGGACGTTTAGAAAGATAAATTGCTGGAGACGATTTTAGAATATTTACTGGTGTTTTTGAATAAACCCGGTCAAACCAAAAACTATGTTCAGAAAATTAAAATGTAAAACGAAAGTCTGTTTATTATCAAGCCCTACCCTATCCCGCACATAAATCATCTGGAGATGAAGAATTATACAGAATAATGGGTACACTAGGGAGGAGAGGGGCCGTTCTTGTTAAAGAACAACAAATCGAAGCATTCCTTAGCCTATTAATCGTAAGTAAAAAAGAATGGCGGCACTAGGGTGTGTGTTGATGCACGGTTTCTAAATCAACAAATGGAGAAAGACCACGCAATCCCCCTCGACCAGTTAGAGTTGTATAGAATTCCCCCCGACGCCCTTCTCAGTACACTCTATGAAACCCATCAAAAATATACGGGTTTCATATTTGCGGCCGTTACTTATGTGTTTAAAGTGTCTTAATAATTTCTGAGACCAGTTTTATTAGAGCCGTAATATCAGTATCGGGAGAAAAGGTTGAGGAATTTGTTATTCCTTATGTGGACGGTCTGTTGGTAATATAAGGTAATGTTAAGTAGCACGTTAATCATATTCTAATTGTCTTGAAAAAATATTTGAAGTGAGAAATTAGAAAAAGGCCCGTTTGCACATAAAAAAGTGAAGTTTGCAGGTCATATTTTGACTAGTGATGCTAAAATTATAACACCTGAGTGTGTTCAAACAATTTTAGATTTTGATCGCCGCAGAAATCTTAAGGCGTTGCGAAGTTTTTTTGAGTTTATAAATTACAATGCTCGTTTCATTGATAACTTTTCCGATCTAACATTAGGTCTAAGTCACTAGTTAAAAGAGTGGCGGTGTATTCGTGGACAGACCGAGAAAAGCAAACATTTGAAAAAATTAAAAAACTTTTTGTAAAACTATAATGCTGGTTCACCCGTATCCGAATATACGATTTCACATTTGTACTAATGCCTCTCGCTATGCAATAGGTTCGTGTCTGTACCAGATTAGATATGGAATGCTAGATGTTATTACTTTTTATTCAAGAATGCTTCAGGGGGTCGATCAAACTATTCTGTAACAGAAAACAAAGCTCTCAGCATTATTCCATCTTTAAAAAATAGGTATATGTTACTGCTGACCCACGATGAAAGTATAATAACCGATCACAAAGCATTGTCATTTTTAGATACAATGCCGACTTTTAAATTACAATTTGTTGAGGTGTAGCCTCTATTTATAGCAATTGTCTTTGGAAATAAAATACAGTATGGGTTCATCGAATCTATTGGCTGATATACTATGCTGATATCCTAAGGGACAGGAGCGTTTGGTAGGCAGAGTTAATTGCTACGTTTCAAAATAAATGCGCTAAATAACAACACATTTATTACTTCGAGTAAGATTTCCAAATATGTTGAATATTTTAAATCAACTTAAACCAATGATACGGTGCGTAATAAAATCAAACAGGAATTAAGTCGAAGAAATCCCATGGTTCGTACTCGTCAATGGTGTGTTCTGCATGAAACTATACTTTTTAGGCGGGAAATGAAAAGTTATTTGGGTTTAGGTTATATGTACACAAAACCGAAATTGTACCGTTGATGAGCGTTACTCATGTTAATAGTGGCCATTTCGGCCGAGAAAAATGTTACAAAAGCCTTTGCCGTGGTTTGTACTGGCCGAAAATGAGAGAGATAGTTGATAGAATGGTCAGTGGGTACAAAGATCTCTAGAAGATGTATTGAAAAAATGCTTGCCGCTTTGGTTAAAGAACCCAATCATACATTAAGTGTGGATTTGATGCGTCCGCTGCTTGTGTCTCGAGGCGAAGTTACACAGCTTTTTGTTGTCTTGAACATTTTCAATCGGGTGTCGTATCTGTTTAAGAAAGTATCATTTATGTCCATTGTGAGGTAAACCTAAAGTGATCATATCTGACAATAGGTCTCGATTTGGTAGTAGTCTATATTTGAGCAGAACGAAAGCGTGAGGTGTGGCGGTAGCTCACACGTCAGTTTATTTCCCCAGGATAAGCATGGTCGAACGGTCGAATCGCGAAGTACGTCCCAAAACGGGCGCATTTGATTCCTAAAATTACCACTTATTTGAATCAAGTCATTCACTCAAGTACAGGTTTTACTTTGTTGGAGGTCCATGAAAATAGAATTACGAAATGGAATGACATGGGCGTTGTTCCGTTTCCGAATTATGATACGGGTGTCATAAATGTGGTAGTGCTTGGTTGATCTAGATTAATATTCCAGGCAGAAAGACGAAAATGAAAACATGATTAAATCGAATTCTTTTAAAGTGTGGGATAAAGTGACCAGGAGTCGTTCTCAGGTGAAAATTATTAAATTAGCTAGTTCTTCTCAATTTTTAGGAGACCTAGTACTGTACAAGAAAAATTAAATAATACTGCCTATCTGGCGGTGAAAGAATACACTGGTATTCATCTACGTACTCAGAATATTTAGAATATTAAAACCATATCAATTTCCAATTCATTTTCGAATTTTCGGCAACCATCTCTGTAATTCTAGTTTTATTACAAAATTTTAGTTAAACTTTTTAATTACAACTATCCCCCTTAACGGAGGTGCATTTGCATGGTTGTTTTTAAGTTTATTACATTATTTGTTTTAACATAAAGCTTTCCTCTTAGCCGTTTATTTGCGAGGGAGTTAGAAACAAAAACAATACAATTCCTGGATGTTTGTTACGTTTTTATTGGGGGGAAATGTAGCATTCGCATATTTCGGCTAGAATTAGGAACATTACTTGCAAATAGTCAATTCTGCTTTAGCCGTCGGGCTAGGGGAGTGCGGTTAACTAGGATCAAGCAGCAAACATTGTTTTTAATTACCAGTTGCTTTGTGTGCAGTGAACATTCAATAAAATAGTCTTGTAACGTTAATGAAAAATTATTTTGTGGCTTTGATTGTAATGCGCAACTGTTTGTATTTGTATGTATTAAGTTTTCTTTTAGAATGTATAAGTTTTGGTATGTGTGGTTGGCATCAATTAATTTATTCATGAACCTGAAAACAAAATTTTCTGGAACATCCATCAAAGTCGACTTACAACGTAAAACTAAGATGGAAAAGTGTTTTTCATAATGGAAAATCAAAGACTGAAAAGCACTTTCTAGAAATTTCTTATTTTTAAATTGACTAAAATTACAGTTCCAGAAATGTTAAGCCTTTAAATTTTTCAAAGTGTTTGATTTGTCTAGAAATATGATTTATTATTTCAAATTTTATAACAGATTAATTGTAAATTAAAGTACAGAATATCTAAAAGTTACACATTCTATTTAAACGGAAGCAAATGTGGTTTCTTTTAATTTTCCATTTCGTTAAATTAGAATATATGTTTCCGCACTTACTATTTGTTTTAGAGATATACTGCACACCTGGGTGTCATTATATTCATGGCGCACACATGCGTACAGATGTCGACAGTATGCGATATAATGTCCTCTACGTAGTCACAATACGCTTCGATAATGCAGTTATAAGAACAGTCTCTAAAATCGGATTTAGCAGCATATTCTCGCATGTCTAGACCTTCTGAGGTTGAAAAAGTTTCAAGTACATCACCAATATTTCTAGGAACTTCTGTATGGAGATTGGACGTTTTCTTTGTTTCGCATTTAGAACATTCCGGTTTTTCGTCATCGTCTAGTGTTTCCGTTCTATTGAAGTAGTCTAGACAATACTGTAACACTAAGAGATCCACGGGCTTAAGTATAGCGAGTAATAAATTCAAAAAAACGTCAAACTTACAGAACAGTGAATACAGGCTGTACAAAGTAATATACATTTCAATTGTCCGACTAAAATATCAACAATGTTCGAATTAAATATTGTTGTCAGTATTAGAAACGCTCAATGGTTTATGTAATTCTGATAATGTAGGGATCTGATTAGTAATAACAAGATTGTCCTCATGAAAACCCAAGTACTGCACGAACTCTTGTGCGTCTTGTTGAGAGAAACCCATAAATTGTGTAATGTGTAATTTTGAGTTAATTGCATTAATTACTCTATCAGAGCCATCTTTAGGTCATACTACGCTTCATTTGACTACTCAACTAATTTATTTTAATAATTATTCTAGGGGAATTCTCTTTGTAAAATTAAGTAGGTTGTGACGCATTATAAATGTGGTTTTGAGTTCTCAGCACTACTCGGGAAATAATCTATAATTTATTATTGCTTTTGCGGTATAGACCTTTTCTCACGCTTTAAAGTGATATGCGCCATTGCTTCGACTAATAAAAACGTGCGACGATAGAAAAATTTTAAAAGTTGAAGGGAACGTGATCAAACTAAACTGGGGTATCGTGCCTAAAGGACAAAGTAATGAGAGTGCGTTGTAATGCAGTGTAACCCATAGAACCCAAGACCAAGCGTATAAGTTTAGAAGAATGATGCGTAGTAATTCGCACGGCAATGACCGTATTACAAGCATTTATTAATTAGTTCTATCGTAACTATTTATATGGATAAAGCTAAGGTCGAGTTAATTATTCATTTTAGATTATAAAGTTTGTACAATATTATTACGCCCTCTGTACAAGTACGCTATAAACTTTTGTATCTTTATTTTATATAATTAACAGGTAACAATTTGGTGCCTAAAATACGTGGTTTTATTCAAAACGCATTACTTAAACATCTAATTACATTTATCACGGCTAGCCCTTTTCAACTATAAAAACTTTAAAGAAATTAAATTAAATATAACGAATTAATTTTGATCACTTACATGCTAACTGAAAATGGCGTTCACCATGTTTATTTTAATTAAACATTCAAAATTTATATTTTTTTACCTATAGTGTTTTTGCATTAAACTACATACGGTATTTGCACAACAATTCTGCAGTTGTATATAAAATCACTAATACTTGTACTTTTTTCTGAAATTACCCAAAAGTGTAGTGTTTCACAGCATAATTATTATATTAAGTAATATTTAATTAAACCATTAGGTAAGTTTTTATTAATCTAATTAAAGTTCCTATTTATATTTCTAAATACTAAAGTATATTGCTTTACCTAAAAGATTTCAATCAATAGAGAAAACTATCGGGTATTAAAATACTTAACATATCTTAAATTTTTAAAAACCCTTTATCTAATAAACTTGCGAGTTCAAATCCTGTCTGGGACCTTCTATTTTCCTTTTTTCAATTACTAGCTCAATTTGAAATGATCACTTGGGCTTTGCATAAAAGTCTAAGTTGTTATTTTATCTTGTTAACTATAATATCTTACTATCTATCAATTTGCTTTGTGCAATTGATTACCTAATATGTATATGTGTATGATATATATATATATATATATATATATATATATATTATAATGTTTGAGGGAGCTACCAAGGGTTCTAAGGGTTGTTTAGTACAAGGTAGTGTATGCCAAGCAAAATAATCCATATATTTGATCACATAATGTAAAAATGTATGTTTGCCGTATTTTACATATGCTAAAGTACAATTCAAAATGGTAGTTGAAATGTAAGTGCCAAAAGGTAAATTAAAATGACTAAATGACGTAGTAAGATGTACAGTGCTCAAGGGTTTATACCGAGTTTGAATTTTATAGGCCATTGAAAGTACATTTGCCGTCCAAAAACCGGATGCGTCTATGGATGTTCACTATCAACCACGCATCCAGGTTCAAGTGTGATTTATTTTGGCTTTTATTTTAAATAGAATCAACTTTTGGACAAAATTTGTAAGCTCAAAATTATTAGTTATAAAATGTCAAATGTGATTGAAGGACTGTAAATATTTAGGACCAATACTAGAATTTTATGTGAATTATGAAAGTGTAAAAAGACATGAATTATGGTATGTGCGACACAAACGTAGTGTTTGAATATTATTGGACGATTTTAGTTATGTAATTTTATAATTTAGTAGACTAAAAATGTTATAATGGTCGCCTTGGAAAGAAAACAAAGGAGATTATTTCAAGATTTTTTTTGTAAAAAGACGTGTTATAGAACTGCGCTAATTTGTGTACGATTTAAAGAGATTAATTCGAGATTTTTTGTAAAAAGACGTGTTATAGAACTGCGCTAATTTGTGTACGATTTAAAGAGATTATTTTGAAATTTTTTTGTATAAAGACGTGTTTTTCATAGAACTGTGCTAATTTGTGTAACGATTTTAAAAGTTAATAAAAGTGTTTGATTTTGAATAGTTTTTGATTGAATAAAGAAGGGTAAAGAGCAGCAGCGAAATATAAATCAGCAACGACGACGATAATAAAAAGTGTAAAGATTGGCAATAGTGCGACGGCGAAGCGACGAGTACGTAAATAGATTTGGAACGATATTGGGAAAGGCGGAAGGAAAATCGAGTGGTTATACATAGGGACGAAGTTGGATTTGGATAGAGATTAAAAGGCGGAAGGACATAGAGTGGTTATATAAGCGACGGCGAAGCGACGAATATTTAAATAGATTTGGGATTGATTTGGATAGCGATTTAAAGGCAGAAGGACATAGGGTGGTTATTTAAAGGAACGAAGATCGATTTGGATAGAGATTTATAGGTAGCAGGACATCGAGAGGATATACAAAGGAACGAAGATTGATTTGGATATAGATTTATAGCGGGGCATCGAGTAATTTGAAACAGGACGGCGATTAGATTTGGATTGAATACGGAAAAGCGGACGGATTAATTGAGAACACGAGGAGCGAAATTAGGAGAGCAACAATTGGTAGTGGAGGATTCAAAGCAGGAATTAGGACAGAAGAATTAGCGCAGGGGAAGTAACATAACCGGGTATTCCAAATTCTAAATTAGGGTTATTTATTTCAGATATTGGGGAGCATCTAAAATTTAAGAACGACACCTGGAGGCGATACGAAAATTCTATCAGATAGTACAACCGTGTAAAGACGCATACGGCTACGAGGATCTTGAGCCAGCAGTAAGAGAGGCCGAGAACGCAGTATAATCCAGGTGAGTGCTGAAATATCTTAAAACGTCAAAAAAGTCATAAATTTGTGGTAGTAATTTAATTTGGCACAAGGTAACGTTGATCGTAATAAAAATTTGGCATATACAAAAGTAGATTAAAAATTCAGTACTAAAACAAAAGAGTGTGCAGTTTGGTTGGGCATTGCACATCTACTTATAATAGAACTCACTATAAGTAGGTGAACACCCTGAGAATTAAGAGCTTAAATAGTCGAGGCATTGTAATAAACAGTTTAATTAAAGAACCAACCAAACGTTGCAAGTACGGGGCGTGCATTAGGTGTGCACATTACATAAAAGGCGCGACAAAAAGGGGTAAAATTAAATAAAAATTAAAGAAAGAAAGGCGGGGTAGCGAGAGAGAATAGAGATCAGTAAAGGTGGCAAGCCCAACGTGGGGCTGGAAAAAAAGGCTAGATTGAGTAAAATTAGACAGAAATAGTAGTAGGATACGGGATCCCGAGATTAGGTGGGGCCCGTAGTTTAAACATTTTCTGGAAAAGGAGTTCAAAAATAGGCAGCAGAGATGACGGACGCGGAAATGAAACGGATTACGAGATCAGGACGGATATACGGAGTTGAAGCAGAAATTATGACGCAAAACGAGGAAATTAGGACACAAGATGTAGAGCTAGACGCAGGCGGAGACATTCAGGAGACGGAGGCGAGGCAGACATATCCAGAGGTGATAGATATGGACACGGACCAGGCGACGGTACCGGAGGTTAGGGTAGCAGAAACCGCCGGAAGCCAAGACCTTAAACGACTCCTGATGAGTTTGCACGAAAAAATTGAACAGTCAAATATGAGTTTAAAAGACGATTTTAAAACTTCACAGACGGAACAAAAAGAGGCAAATACGCAATTAACTAATAAAATAGCGACTTTACATACGACTTTAACTAACCAATTTACAGATTCCCACACTGAACTGAGGAATGAGTTTAGGACGGCACACGCGGAACTGACGGCCAAATTGAATTATGCACAGGACTATCTACTCACGAAAATGCAAAATGTAAAGGACGACATAAGGACAGAGGTACAAGAAAAGGTAGACAGAATAGATGACAAATTAGAAAATACACGGGTACAGATTCAGGGAGACTTGAACGCGACAAGGACGGACCTACGGACGGAAATCAAGACACGCGTAGAGACAGTCGAGGAGACGATGGTCAGTGGTTTTTCGACATTAAATACGGAAATTCAAACATGTGACAGAAGACATATGACAAACTACAGAAATCTAGGACAAACTTTAGAGACGATACAGAACGAAAATGTGCACGGTAGGATGCAACTGGACGAAAAACTTGACGACAAAGTCACGGTATTAGAAAACAGGGTAGGATAAGACGTAAGACAGATACAGGAAAAATTGGACGACCTAGAACGGAGGCGCGTGGGACTGGACTACGGACAGCACATTAAATTGAACCGGGACGCGTTACCTAAATTTGAAGGACGGAGGACGGAACAACCAATGGGATTTTTAGACAGACTGGACGAAATCGTGGAGACTGAAAACGAAAGGACTAAATTACAGATAGTAGGGGCGACGTTGACAGGGAACGCAGAAAAGTGGCACAACATCATACGCAGACAGTACGACACATACGCGGAATTTCGACGACTATTTATGGAACAGTTCTGGAGTAACACGCACCAGACGGACATACGGACAAATTTAATCACGGGACACTACAGTAGGACACACGGGACACGCGAAGAATACGCGATTGACAAATTTAACCAGGCACAGCACTTGACACCAAAATTGGGCGAGGACGACATAGTGTTACTACTTGCGGGCCACATGGAACCGGAAGTGACAAAGATGGTCGTGGTACAGAATGTGAAAACACTGCAGGAATTTTTAGGCGTCATGAGAAATTTCGATTTAGCAACAGCACTGGAGGCAAAAACGCGGACAAATTATTGGGAGCAAAACCGGGGTTATAGGGAAGACAACCGACGACATGCGTACCACGAACATCGACCCAACTACCGACAGGACAATTTCAACCACGAACAGCGACATAACTACCGACAGGACTATTTCAACCACGGACACCGAAATCACTGGGGACACGACGGAAACAGACGACCATACTACAATAGGGAACACCGGGGGAACGACTTACAAGGACAAAACAGGTACCAGCACGACGACAACGCGGATGACGGCCGGACTACGGGAGGCGGAACACAGAATGAATACAGCCGGACGGACAGGGACGCAAACGTCCACCACATGACGACCAGCGCAAGGACTCAGGGCACCGATAAAATTGAGGTGGTGCAGATACACGAGGCGCCGTCAGGACAAAAAAAAACGCAAATTTTTGGAAGAACGAATGTCTAGGGTTAAATATCGACGTATGTTATAGTTTAAAAGATTTATTGTTAAATAGTTATATTTTTAATAAAAAGAACCTGTTGTTTATTAATATTAGTTTAAGGGATTGTTTATATGTTGCTTTAGTTGATAGTGGTTCGCAGTTGTCGCTGGTAGATGAGAATGTGGTGATAAAACATGCAGATTTTCTAAAAGGAAGAATAGAAACAATTGATGGGGTTAATTTATGGTCGGCAGTGAACAAAAAGCTAACAACGATTTATAGGGTCATCCGTGTACCGATATTTGTAGGGGATAAAAAGGCAGGAGATGCAGAGTTTTTGATTACAAAGGGGTTGCAGCTAGATTTCATATTAGGAATGGATTTTATAGAGGATTTTGGATTGAATATAGATGGTAAGGATAGGTCGATTCGAATATTTGATAAAGATAAGTTATGGGTGGTGCCTACGGTTAGTTCGGAATATAGGAATGGAAATAATATAGATAAGTCGGGATTAGGAATGGATAGGACAAGTGATTATAGACAGGTTGAAGTGAGATTATGTAATATGTTTGCGAGATTAATTAATGATGAACAGATAGGAAAAGTGAGTATCGAGATTAAGGCGAAGCTAGGGGAATTATTTAATAAATATATAGGGTTGTTTAATGAAGAGCCAAGATTTGCGAGGCGATATATGCATAAGTTAGAAGTCACGGAAGACAACGGGTTTAATACAAAGGTGTATCCAATTCCGTTTGCAATTAGAAATAGGGTTAAAGCCGAGATTAACAAAATGTTAAAAGAAGGAATCATTGAACCAGCGAAAACTCCATATGTGAACCCGGTAGTTATTGTACCTAAACCCAACAAAAGGGATATAAGGATTTGTTTGGATGCGAGGAAGTTGAATTCGATTACAAAACCGCAGTACGAACAACCACAAGGGTTGGATAATTTGTTGTATAAAGTGTATGAGATGAAGATTTTCAGTAAATTAGATTTAAAAAATTCATTTTGGTTGATTCCGTTGCATGAAGACAGTAAGAAGTTTACGGGGTTTAGCATTGAAGGGGAGATTTACATGTTTTCTGTAGTTCCGTTTGGGTTAAGTAGTTCTTCAGCAGCACTTGTAAGGGCCATGCAGAAGCTGTTTAACGAGTATGAATGTTTCTGTTCGCACTATGTGGATGATTTGTTGATTTTTTCAAGGAACGAGCAAGAACACATGGAGCATTTAGAAAAGGTAATCCAAAGGCTGGACGAAGGGGGTTTGAAGTTGAACGTGGAGAAATGCGAGTTGTTTAAGAGCAAAGTTACGTATTTAGGGTTTGAAATCAGTGAACATGGGATGAAAATTTGTAATAAAAGGTTGGACGAGTTGAAAAATATTGCTCAACCAAAGAATGTGAGAGGATTGCGAGGATTTTAGGGTTCTAAATTATTATAAACGGTTTATACCGAGATATTCTGAGTTGTGTGTGCCGTTGGTGAGTTTATTGAAGAAAAACGAAAGATGGAAATGGACTGCTGAACGGGAGAAGGCGTTCCAGGATTTAAAAAGTGCGTTTTATAAAGAGTTGTCATTAAAATATCCAAATTTCAAAGACGAATTTATTTTGAGAACGGATGCGTCGAAATATGCGATAGGGGCTGAGTTGGTGCAGATCCAGGACGGAGCTGAAGTACCAATTGTATTTATTTCGAGGGTATTAAAAGACTGCGAAACCAGATATGCGACTGCAGAGAAGGAGATGTTGGCGATAGTATATGCAGTGAAAAAGCTACGTTTTTATCTGCTAGGTAACAAATTTTTGATAGAATCCGACAACACGGTGGTAACATTTATGAAGAAAAAGGAGTTTCTAAACAGTAGGTTGTACAGATGGGCATTAGTATTACAGGAATACGATTTTGAAATTAAGCACAAACCAGGAAGGGAGAATGTGACGGCGGATTTTCTAAGCAGACCGCAGGTAGAGGCGAATAATAAAAACGTGAAGGATTGTTTAGTTGCTTTGCAGGAGTTCAGGGATGTTGGTCGGTGGACAAACGCCAAGCTTATGGAGACGCAGAGGCACAGTGAGGTGAGCTCGATCCGCGAGAAATTAACAAGCGAAAATGTAGAGGAGTACCGTGGATTTACCATCGTAGGGCAGTTTGTGGTAAAAAGGATAGGTGATGCAGAGCTGTTAGTGGTATCCAGAGACGCGGCTGTGGAAATTATAGATGAAATTCATTTAAAATTTGGACATATAGGCATAAGAAAAACATTTTTCGTATTCAGAGAAGCGTTTTATGCAAGGAACGATATCACGGTGGTTAAAGAAAGGATTAATCGTTGTAAAATTTGTATTTTAGGGAAGGACAAGAACGTGGTGTTGCAGAACGTACCGATGAGTGTGAGCGTGAGCGGACCATTAGAATTGGTAGCTATTGATTACTTGAGCAACCTGATTACGAGTGAACAGGGGTATCGGCACATATTGGTAATGGTGGACGTTTTTTCAAAATTTGTTAAATTATTTCCGGCAAGACGAAGTAACACGGTGCATGCTTTACAGTCGATTAAAGAATTTGGAAGCCAGGTCGGGAGAATGGAAAGGATTTTGGTAGACAACGCGACATATTTCAACAACCAAAGATTTAGGAACGGGTTAAATAGAGCGCACATCAAGGTATCATTTAGCAGTATACGGCATCCGAAAGCAAATCCATGCGAACGATATATACGAGAAGTAATAAAATATCTACGGTTGGCGACGCAAGAGCACCATAATAGATGGATTAGATATCTACCACAGATTGAAAATTTCATGAATTGCGTACCGAGTTCAGTTACGAAAACGTGCCCGATAACATTGATTAGGAAGATTATACCAGCTAGGCCATGGAGGGAAGAAGTTGAGGTGCGGGACATCACAGAGTTGTTGGGTAGTGTTAGGCGTAGAATCGAAAGGATGCAGCGTAGGGACATCGAGCGAAGGTGTAGCAGGATCAAAAAAAGGACGACTTTTGAAATAGGAGAGATGGTGGTTGTAAAAAGGTTAAGAGTTTCGAACCGCGACAGGAACATTTGCGCGAAGTTGTTATTTCCTTACGAAGGGCCGTACAAAATCACGCGTATTTTTGCGGAAGGAAATACATTTGAATTAGCTACTATGACAGGGGAATATCGTGGGCGTTTTCACTTGGAAAATCTATACCCATATAAAGTTGTACAGGAAGAGGGTTTAGTAGGATAGTTTGTTATATAGTTCATGCGACGGAAAGTTTAGTTTTGTTTTAGTTTATAGTGTAGGTTAGTATATAGCGTAGTTAGACAGACATGTAAAGAAAGAAAAATAGGGGTTGAATAATTAAAATATGTAGAAATGCGGGAGGGGGTTTGATTTTAAATAAAACTAGAAATTATGCACACCAGGAAAGAGTAAAACAGACGAAATTTCCACTTTTATCCAAAATCAGTGGGGCCAGTATAATGTTTGAGGGAGCTACCAAGGGTTCTAAGGGTTGTTTAGTACAAGGTAGTGTATGCCAAGCAAAATAATCCATATATTTGATCACATAATGTAAAAATGTATGTTTGCCGTATTTTACATATGCTAAAGTACAATTCAAAATGGTAGTTGAAATATAAGTGCCAAAAGGTAAATCAAAATGACTAAATGACGTAGTAAGATGTACAGTGCTCAAGGGTTTATACCGAGTTTGAATTTTATAAGCCATTGGAAGTACATTTGCCGTCCAAAAACCGGATGCGTCTATGGATGTTCACTATCAACCACGCATCCAGGTTCAAGTGTGATTTATTTTGGCTTTTTATTTTAAATAGAATCAACTTTTGGACAAAATTTGTAAGCTCAAAATTATTAGTTATAAAAATGTCAAATGTGATTGAAGGACTGTAAATATTTAGGACCAATACTAGAATTTTATGTGAATTATGAAAGTGTAAAAAGACATGAATTATGGTATGTGCGACACAAACGTAGTGTTTGAATATTATTGGACGATTTTAGTTATGTAATTTTATAATTTAGTAGACTAAAAATGTTATAATGGTCGCCTTGGAAAGAAAACAAAGGGAGATTATTTCAAGATTTTTTTTGTAAAAAGACGTGTTATAGAACTGCGCTAATTTGTGTACGATTTAAAGAGATTAATTCGAGATTTTTTGTAAAAAGACGTGTTATAGAACTGCGCTAATTTGTGTACGATTTAAAGAGATTATTTCGAAATTTTTTTGTATAAAGACGTGTTTTTCATAGAACTGTGCTAATTTGTTGTAACGATTTTAAAAGTTAATAAAAGTGTTTGATTTTGAATAGTTTTTGATTGAATAAAGAAGGGTAAAGAGCAGCAGCGAAATATAAATCAGCAACGACGACGATAATAAGAAGTGTAAAGATTGGTAATAGTGCGACGGCGAAGCGACGAGTACGTAAATAGATTTGGAACGATATTGGGAAAGGCGGAAGGAAAATCGAGTGGTTATACATAGGGACGAAGTTGGATTTGGATAGAGATTAAAAGGCGGAAGGACATAGAGTGGTTATATAAGCGACGGCGAAGCAACGAATATTTAAATAGATTTGGGATTGATTTGGATAGCGATTTAAAGGCAGAAGGACATAGGGTGGTTATTTAAAGGAACGAAGATCGATTTGGATAGAGATTTATAGGTAGCAGGACATCGAGAGGATATACAAAGGAACGAAGATTGATTTGGATATAGATTTATAGCGGGGCATCGAGTAATTTGAAACAGGACGGCGATTAGATTTGGATTGAATAGGAAAAGCGGACGCATTAATTGAGAACACGAGGAGCGAAATTAGGAGAGCAACAATTGGTAGTGGAGGATTCAAAGCAGGAATTAGGACAGAGGAATTAGCGCAGGGGAAGTAACATAACCGGGTATTCCAAATTCTAAATTAGGGTTATTTATTTCAGATATTGGGGAGCATCTAAAATTTAAGAACGACACCTGGAGGCGATACGAAAATTCTATCAGATAGTACAACCGTGTAAAGACGCATACGGCTACGAGGATCTTGAGCCAGCAGTAAGAGAGGCCGAGAACGCAGTATAATCCAGGTGAGTGCTGAAATATCTTAAAACGTCAAAAAAGTCATAAATTTGTGGTAGTAATTTAATTTGGCACAAGGCAACGTTGATCGTAATAAAAATTTGGCATATACAAAAGTAGATTAAAAATTCAGTACTAAAACAAAAGAGTGTGCAGTTTGGTTGGGCATTGCACATCTACTTATAACAGAACTCACTATAAGTAGGTGAACACTCTGAGAATTAAGAGCTTAAATAGTCGACGCATTGTAATAAACAGTTTAATTAAAGAACCAACCAAACGTTGCAAGTACGGGGCGTGCATTAGGTGTGCACATTACATAAAAGGCGCGACAAAAAGGGGTAAAATTAAATAAAAATTAAAGAAAGAAAGGCGGGGTAGAGAGAATAGATCAGTAATATATATATATATATATATATTGCTGTGATAAGAAAGTTGTTTAGGGGTGTATTGAATAGCAAGATTCGGGTAGTAACCATAAATTGCGATAGGAAGCAGAAAACTGCATTTATTTAGCAGAAAATTAAGTAATTCATACATTATGTAAATATTAAACATTTAACACCCTGTATATAGATCATAGTTTGCTCTAAACAATGCGAATAAGCAAATCTTACAACAATAGTACTCGTATTTAGCAGGAAAATAGGTAATTCATACATTAGGTAAATAATAAGTATTCAATACTCTGTATATGACCTTTATCAATTTTAAGTAATGCAAGTGAGAACATCTTTCAGTCAAACTATGCGTATTTAAGAGAAAATGATAGTAAATGTAATTAAACACGCGTTGAGACGTGTTCTAATTAGTTATAAAACAAATACGAAGATAAGAGATAAAACCTAACAAAGCGTTACGCAATTATGCAGAAACAATAAACATTTTGATATGAAAACGCAGTTTCAAAAATAAACGAAAGTGGAATTAAGGTTACTTCATTTATTTTGTTCAATTATCCAAAAAGGCGATATCTAAACAAAACAACGTATGGTCAAGATAGCGAACAATAATGTATCAAGCAAACACCATTACACGGAAAACCGAATATATTACATCAGAAACCACTTCAAGATGCATGAAATACAAAGACCTTATTGGTTAAGATATCTACAAGTCTTGTTGAAAACCCAGTCCACATGTAAGTAGGAACAGCCTATATTTAACACCAAGCAATGATAAGACGAGGCAGTTTAAACTCAGGCAGGGCAAAGCTGCGTCACTGCTAATCAGAGGGTCACGCGAGTTAAAGTTCGGGCCTTTGGAGCTGGTTTTTTAAAAACACTTTGAAACTTTAACACATTTTTATTACTAAGTTAAACAGAAATTACATTGAAATTTGGAATAGCTGGTTCATAATAACATTAATAAAAATAATTTAATTGTACTGATGAGTAGCTCAAACAACGAAGTATGGAGTTTGAAGACTGACTGCCGGGCATTGAGCTCCCGGGCCTTTTATAATAACCTGCCCCTCACACGGCTGTGAGAACTTGCAGATCTCATGTCTGCGTTTCTCTTTATTGTACACTTTATTACAATGTAACAACTTAATTCTAAGTAACTGCGGTATGTTGACCGCCTGTGACCTGCCACCTGCAGTATCACTGCCCTCACGGATGCAAAGCTGCATTCCGTTCTCATGAACTGTCGATAACCTCTCTGGGTTATCCTTGTGTTACAATGTTGCATTGAACTTATACTTTTACTTAATAATTTCTAATAATTCATATTAGATTCAGTACATCAATATATATAGGTAATTGGGGATACATAACTCCTCCCACCGTAAATGAAAAATTAAGGTTTTCTTAATTTTAAATACATAAAATACATTATTTAAAATTCATTGTTTCTAAGGGTATACTTATTGTTTCCTTTTTCTCTTTGTTTCCTTAAATCTAGAACTGTTTCCTTCATTCTTATATCTAAGGTACATTTTGTATAATACATACATGATTACAAAATTATTAAAATGATTAATACAATTGTCCAAACACTTATATTATTATAATGTAACTTTGGCGTTTTGATTTCACTTAATTGTTCTTTATAACTTTCCACTAATTTCACGGCGTGGTTGAGATCGTCTAAGTCTAGATGCTCTAGCTTCATAGGTTTCTTGTTTATTTCTTCGTCTTCTTGTTGTATTTTGAATTGTAGTTCCGGTAGGTTTGCAAGTTTCTTTGTTGTTATGGGATCTTGATAAACTCTGATAACTTCATCTTTCAATTTCACATAACAATCTTCTTTGAGGGTAATTAGTTTGCTTCCGATTAATGCTTGGTTATTTTCATCTTGGTTGCAGTGGATGGTTGCTATTACTTCTGTTGGGAAAATGGCTATCCATTTGTTATCTGTAATTTTTTGAATTTTCATATTAGTTATTTGCACTTGTTTAGTTTCACAGTTTTCGTAATGATTTGAGAATTTTAATAGTTGTACTTCACAAGGGCTGTCTTCTTGAATGGTTGTTGTCGTCATCGA
Source organism: Platerodrilus igneus (assembly GCA_036346225.1). Classification (NCBI taxonomy): domain Eukaryota; kingdom Metazoa; phylum Arthropoda; class Insecta; order Coleoptera; family Lycidae; genus Platerodrilus; species Platerodrilus igneus. The sequence continues at coordinate 8,908,439 of JARFIW010001325.1, read as the reverse complement.
TTGACATAAATATTGGTTTGGTGTTACTTCAGTACATTTTTCGTTTGTATAACCATATCTCAGTTCATTTAGGGATAGGAATTTGGTTTTGGGTATGATTACTTGGTATGTGCTAGTAACCTTTGTTGGAAAAGCAAATAAATGATAATATTGATAATTGTTACTTTCTACTATCTAGATATCTATTAAAAATATTATTTCGTTTTCTTAATGTTGCTAAAATTTGTTGCATTAAAGTAAGGTTGGATATTATTTGAGTAAATATTGTATTTTGTATACTTCCTAATTTAATTGGTAGTATACCGCGGGGTGTTTTTATTTGTTATATCATTACTTGGTTGTCCGTTCTACCTGGGTGGAGGTTGACGGTAAGGGTGATGACTGTCCATCTGAAATTACAGGGTGTCTTAGGTTTTTCAAATGAATGTATTTCGTTATTTTACCGTTGTCTACTACTGCTATGTTTTTATCTGATATTTTCTTAATTTTAAATGGTCCTAAATTTCTGGGTGCTGTTTTATGTCGCTTGCTTTGAAAGTTTTTCTCATTTACGGTCTGTCCTATTAAAAATTTATTTGAGTCGGTATTTTTATTTCGGGTTGTGGTGATACGTTCCTTATCGTTTTCTAATTTATCTTTTACCTTGTCATAAGTTATTTTTAGTTTTTGTTTGTGATCTTTCGCATATTGTTGATATACTTCTTTATTGTAGTGTATGTCATAGGGATTTCGTAAATCTGAATGTCCTAATGTTAATTCTAAGGGTGTAAAATTTGTCGATGAGTGAATAGTGTTATTATAGGCGATTAGTGCGTATGACATTAAATTGGTTATATGTTCCTTTTTATAATTTATTCTTAATAATCGAATTTGTTCTAACAGGGTTAAATGTAATCGTTCAATTAGTCCGTTTGATTCAGGGTGGTTTTCCGTTATGAAATGAATTTTTATTTTGTGGAGTTCTAAAGTGTTTTGTATTGTCTCATTTTTAAATTCGCTACCATTGTCTAAAGTTATTGATTCGGGTGTTCCGTAAAATGTGAAATATTGTAAAAATCCTTGGGTCACGTCAATGCTATTTTTGGATGTGATTGGTATTGCTTGTCCTATTTTTGTAAATGCGTCTACAATTGTTAGATAGTTTTGAGCTTCTACTACTAGAGTATCGGCATGTAGTTTTGAAATGGTTTGTCGGGTGTTTTGGTTAACATTAAGGGTATCTTTGGGGGTTTCCTATCGTATTTCGCTCTGTCACATAGTTCGCATTGGTTAATAAAATCTGTGGTCAAGTCCTTCATGTCTTTAAAATAATAACGTCTTACAAGTTGTTTTATTGTTTCGTTAATTCCACGATGGTTGGTTTTTCCTTCGTGTTGATTTCTAATTACATCGTTTATTTCGTCAGGGTCGTCTAGTGTTATTAGTTTTCTAGTACATCTGATGAGTTCAGGTCCAGAGTTATTGAATAATTTAATGTATAATTCTGAAAATCTTTGGTATAAATGTTCGGTGTTAAAATAAAAATAAAATCGTTTCTTCTCGGGGGTGTATTCTTTTAAAATTTTAATTATTTGTTCCTCGTTGTCATCTTTTGTTATTTGAATTTGATATATCTTTTTGTTATCTACTTTTGTATATTTTACTGGATTGGGGTTATTTAAAACTTCGGTTATTATAAATTGGTTGGGTTTCATATCGATTGCTTCGTTTAAAATTTTAATCGCGTTTTTTGGTTCTTCGTTTTGTGTCGAATGTATCGTGTCGATCTCGTCTGGATCTTTCCTTATTTCTGCTTCGTCTACGTTTCCTATAATGGATTCCGTTTCTAATGCATTGAGTTGGATTTGGCTTAAAGCGTCTGCGTTGTTGTTATAAATTCCCTTTTTATATATAATTTCGTAATCATACTCTTCGAGTCTGATTCTCCATCTTTGTAATTTTGAATTTGGTTCTTTCAGTTTGCATAACCATACTAGTGGTCTATGGTCGGTATATATGTAAAATTTTCTTCCGTATAGGTAAGGTCTAAAATATTTTGTTGCCCAAATTATGGCTAATAATTCTTTTCTATAGTGCTATATTTTGTTCGGTTTCATTTAGGGTTCTGGATGCGTAGCTGATAGGTTTATCGCTACCTACTTTTCCTTGGCTCAATACTGCGCCTAATGCTACATTTGATGCGTCTGTCGTCAGTATAAATGGTTTTGTAAAGTCTGGGTATTCTAATACAGGGTGATTTGTTAATATGTTTTTAATTTTGTCTACAGCTTTAATAAATTCTGGGGTGTGTTCAATTTTGTTTCCCTTTTTTAAACAATTTGTCAGGGGTTTGGTTATCTGAGCGTAACCTTTAATGAATTTGCGGTAGTAACCACTAAGTCCTAGAAATCCTTTAATTTCTTTGGTTGTTTTTGGTAATGGTTAATTTAGAACTGCATTTGTTTTGTCTGGGTTTGGCATTACTCCTTGGGGTGCTATTACATGTCCTAAAAATGATACTTCTTTTTGTAAAAATTCGCTTTTGTCTAATTGTACTTTAAAATGTGCTTGTCTAAGTCTTTCGAATACTTCTTTCAATCTTTCTATGTGTTCTACCAATGATGTGGAATAAACTATGATGTCGTCAAGGTATACAAGGCATACAAGGCATTTCTCATTGTGTATTCCTCGTAGTATATTGTCCATGACTCTCTGGAAAGTAGCGGGTGCGTTCTTTAGTCCAAATGGCATTCGTTTGTATTCGTAATGTCCTCTAGGTGTGCTGAAGGCTGTTTTTGATATGTCTTTTTCTTCCATCTCTACCTGATGGTATCCTGATGCTAGGTCTAATGTTGTAAAATATTGGCATTTGCCTAATTTGTCTAAAATTTCTGTAATTTTTGGTAGTGGATATTTGTCATCTACCGTTTTTTCATTTAACTCTCTATAGTCTATTACCATTCTGTACTTTCTCTTTCAGGTTGCGTCTAATTTCTTAGGTACTATTAACACGGGGCTGCTCCATGGTGAATTGGAGTGCTGGATTATGTCTTGGTCTAATAAGTCTGCTACTTGTCTGTCAGCTTCTTCTTGGCTTGCATGAGGTAGTCGGTATGCTTTTGTAAAAATTGGTTTATTGTCTGTTAACTCGATATTATGTTTTACTGTGTTGGTGAATGTTAATGGTATTCCTTCACAATGGAATATGTCTCGGTATTCAAAACATAAGTTCTTAATTGCTCTTTCTTCTTCTTGATTGATATCGGTGTTAAAGCGGATGTTAGTTAAATTTTCTCTTAACATTTCGTCATGTTCTATTGGGTTGTAATTATTTTCTAAATTCTCGTCTATTTCCATTTCGTTAAAATTTAGTTCTTCTACGTTAATTGGGTCTGTCAATGATAATTCTACGGATAGTCGTTTGAATTTAATATTGTTGTGGTTGCAAAGTTATCTTTTATTTGTACTAAGGCAGTTGGGGTTTCTACTCCTTGTTGAAATGTCATATGATTTATTATTCCTAAATTTTGTTAGATTTTACTGGGATTTTTATTTTTCTTTCCGTTCGGGGTTCTATAGTGTATTTTGTTCAACTTGTGTGTTTTGAAATTTAATTGGGATTTTTCCGTATTTTGTCCTTAATAAGCGATTTTTAATGTCAATGTTGGCTCCTAATTTTCTTAGAAGGTCCATTCCGATTAATCCGTCATATTTATCGTTAAATTCGAATACACAAAATTTATGTTTCATTTTAACATTAAATGTTCTTGGTAAGGGTATATTGGCTACGAATTGGTGTAGTGTTGTTTGATGGGCTGTTTTAATTTTAAATGGTTCTCTTTCTACGTAATCTAAATAGTGTTTTTGTACGGTTCTGGGGCTAATTAATGTTTTAGAGGATCCGGTGTCAATTAATAGCTTGAATTTGGCGTGGGGTATTTCTATGTATGGTAATACTAAGTGATTTATGTTATTTAAGTTTATTAAGTTTGGTTGTCTATGAATGGGTCCATTTGAAAATTTGAGTTCGAGTTTTCTTCATCATACTCCTCGTAAGTTTCGTATTGTTCGTCACGTTCGTAAGTTTCTGCATGGTTTGTTTCATTGTTCGTAGGTGTCTCAATGTCATTATTCTGGCCAGTGTCAAATTTTTCTATTTCTTGATGAAATAATTCTTCCGATGTAAAATTACGTTTCTGATGAGGGTTTGGTCGGATATGTGTTATTTTTGTGTTTTGTCTGGTGTTACCAGATGAGGTGTCCATTGGTGTTGGTTTGTAATAATTGTTAGGGTTGTTATGAGTATTAGTCATTGGTGTATTTCTATTAGGGTTTGCATTGAATGCTGGTGTTTGTTGGTTTAGGTTTTGATTGAATCTCGGTTGGAATGCGGGTTTCGTAAAAGTTGGGTAGAATGTTGGTCTTGAAAAATGTTTATATTGATTATTAAAATTGGTATTGTTAAAACTTGGGTTGTTACTTCGCGGTTGATTTGCTTGTGGGTTAAAGGGTGTGAATTTTTGTTGAGGGATTGTTTGTCTTGTAGCTTGTATAGTTTTTGTTGGTGAATAACTTTTATTCGCGTTGGGGTTGTATAGTCTGTTGCGGTAATACATTACATTTTCTTCTTCTATTACTAGGCGCATAGCTTCTTCTAGATTTTGGGGTCGTTGGAATCTGATTTTATCCGATAGTCGTTCTGGTAAAGCGTTTATGTATGTGTCTAGTGTCATTTCGTCATACATTTTTGTTTTTAAATGTCTAACGTTTTGATCGGGTTCTTCGATTTTTAATTTTATTAAAATTAAACTTCTCACGTCTTGGCATTTCATTCCGAATTGGTAGGGGGATTGATTGTGTTCCATTCTAAGGTTTATTAGGTCTCGTACTAGGCATTTTATATTACGTTGGTCTCCAAAATATGCAATTAGTAGCTGTTTAAACTGGTCCCATTCCGATAAGTCGTCCCTACTGGCGATTAAGGTTAGTGCCCTTCCGGCTAGTTTACTTATTACTAAGCGTATAAGCAATGAATTTCTTGCGTCATCTCCGGGTTTGTAAAAGGTTTTTAGGAACATTTCACATGCTCCAATGAAATTTGAGAAATGGGCCTGCGTGCCATCGAACGTCTGTATTGTCTCTAAATAGAGACGTAAGTCTGTGTTACTCATGTTGGTTAAGGGTTGTTTTCGATTTTTTGGAATTTAAAAAAAAATATTTTTTTTTTTTGAATTAAGCTTTATTTCGCTATTTGTATTGTTACTTTTGCTTCGGATTTATTAATTTTCCGTTTGGGTTGTGAAATTTCAAATTTTTTAAAAATTGGGGTTAATTTTCTATTTGTAACGTTAATTATGCTTTGGATGTATTAGTTTTTCTTTTGGATGAAATAATTTCGAATTTTGTAAAAATTGGGGTTGGTTTTGCTTTTTGTGACGTTAACTTTGGTTTTGGTTTGTTAATTTTTCAATTAGATTGGGTAATTTTGAATTCTGTAAAGATTGAGGTTTATTTTACTACTTTCGGCGTTATTTTTAGTTTGGAATGGTTAATTTTCAGTTTGGATTGGGTGGATAAAATTTGGTAAAGGTTGAGGTTTATTTCGTTATTTTTCGGCGTTATTTTTAGTTAGGATTTGTTAATTTTCGGTTTTGATTTATTAATTTTAAGTTCAGACTGGTCTGGTTATTATTTTTTTTAATCGTAGTTGCTGTTATTTATTTTTAATTACACAATGCGGTGATGTATTCACGAGATTTGTATTCAATAATGTTGAATTTATTACCGTAGTCTTGGATTAATTGTTTTTATGCAGCTTTTAGTTCGTCTTGAGTTCCTGTTTCTTAAGGAATCTTAAATGGATGAATTTATTCTCGTTTAGCGTTGTTTTAGTTCAGTTCGGTTAACTCGTAATTAATACTCTTCCGTGGGTTTTACTGAGTTGCGTAGTTATGACCTGAGGTTACTTACTTTTGTACTTTACTGTTGAAATTGAATACTAAAGGATGTAATCTCCGTTACTTTGTCACGTACGTTGAGTTAATTGCACTTACAGGTGTTAATAGAAATTATAGGAATTACTTTCCGTACTTTGTATAAAGTGTTACGTCTATTTATCTTTAGATCTCTTGGTATTATAATGCTTGTTGGTAATTGAATCTCTCCGTAATGTAGGTTTTCAGCGTTTTAATTAAAGCTTCTTATGATGACCGTTTTACTGCACTTTATAATGCTGATTAATTAGTTGAAAACGTTTAGAGTTTATACCGTGTTTGTACTGCAAATTATTTATAGAGTGTTGTGGTGTAATTTTCATGCGCTTCTATAATTCCGTGATGTATTTAATTACTTATGATGCGAATTGCTTTAGTACTGAAAGTTCCTGAAAGCTATTTCTTTAGTACTGTGCAAGGATTCTGAAAGCGATTTTCTCTGAGTTTTAATTGTATAATAAAGAATGCTTTCTTCGCGTATTTATCTTAGGTGGTTTTAGGTTACTGTAGCAGAGTGTTTTGCTGTGATTTTATAAGGTCAATGGTTTTATTATCGTTCTGGATTAGTTTTGAAATTAAGTTTGCGTTAGTTTACCGGTTTATAGCGTGCGTTGAATCGCGGTGGTTGATGTTTCTTATTTTTGGCGTTTAGTGAATGTGCGCCCGTTATTTTTGGATTATTTTGAGTTCGTTCTATTAATTATGGTAAGGATTTCTTTTAAAATCAATTCTTATTTATTTTAAAAGAAAATTTCTTTAAACTTCAAGTTTCATTTGCTTTTTAAAGAAAAATTTTATCTCTTTAACATTTGTCTCATAAAATGTTATACAGTCTCGTTTTGAAAATAATTCACTTTGAACTATTTTCAAAAAAAAAATATTCATAATAATAAAATACATAAAACAATAGTAATCAATAGTTATAATACTAGCATATATCAATTATAGTTTTGGTTTGAAATAAAATTATGGAAATGAACTTACATTAATTTCATCTGTTTCTTTGGTGGGTTCGATCGATTCTGTATCTTGTCCACCTTGGTTTGTTTGTTGGCCTTAGACGATTTTTGTTCCTTGTCCAACTTGGTTTGTTGCTGGATTCAGACTATGCTTGTTCTTCCTCCAACTTGGTTTGGGTTTGCCAAAATTTCGAATAAAATTCTTGGTCACCAATCTTCCGATTTTTGGATTTTCAGTGCTCTTTTCACATCCGTTACGACTGCGCCAGTTAAAGTTCGGGCCTTTGGAGCTGGTTTTTTAAAAACACTTTGAAACTTTAACACATTTTTATTACTAAGTTAAACAGAAATTACATTGAAATTTGGAATAGCTGGTTCATAATAACATTAATAAAATAATTTAATTGTACTGATGAGTAGCTCAAACAACGAAGTATGGAGTTTGAAGACTGACTGCCGGGCATTGAGCTCCCGGGCCTTTTATAATAACCTGCCCCTCACACGGCTGTGAGAACTTGCAGATCTCATGTCTGCGTTTCTCTTTATTGTACACTTTATTACAATGTAACAACTTAATTCTAAGTAACTGCGGTATGTTGACCGCCTGTGACCTGCCACCTGCAGTATCACTGCCCTCACGGATGCAAAGCTGCATTTCGTTCTCATGAACTGTCGATAACCTCTCTGGGTTATCCTTGTGTTACAATGTTGCATTGAACTTATACTTTTACTTAATAATTTCTAATAATTCATATTAGATTCAGTACATCAATATATATAGGTAATTGGGGGATACATAACTCGCGTAATTATATCAAGTACGTTATAGTGACAACAAAGTGCAGCAATTATGAAGACTTCTTTTGCCGTTTAACGGCTTCAAATTCGAATGGATATAATACTTTAAATGTGTGGATCGATATAATACTTAGAATGTTGATGACAAGAATTCGAGTTGTTGGTATAACATTTCGAATGTGATGACAATAGTTCAAATGCGTGGATAGATAAAACATTTCGAATGGTTGATGAGAAGAATAATTTAAATGTGTTCAAATTCGAGTAGATAGATATTATAATTCAAATGTATTAATTAGAATAATTCAAATCTGGGTCAATAATATAATATTTCAAATCAGCGTCGACGATTTTGGTACAATTGTGGTACAATTTTGAGTTGCGAGAATCAATGCAAATAAAATAAAGAAGCACGAAGTAATTTATGGAAAACGAGGGGCTCAACTAAACAGAGCAGTGATAGACGAATGAAGACAACAAAGGGCTGTTAATCCACAACCCGAACAACCTGTAACAGGTCAGATCTAATTAATTTTAAGATATTTTTTCTATTTAAATTTCAATACTGAATTTATTCAATTTATATAAACGCGTGATAAAGTCAACAACAAACATTGCATACGTTAAACTTACGTAATATATTATAAAGGGGGTCCAGAACGTTCCAGGTCTCTTTGGGAAAAAGAGGTAGTTTTTGGTGACTTTAGATTGATTTCAAAGCATATAAGTTTTTGGGGTAAATGATACATATGTTATCGATCGAATGAGAAGTGTATTTTAAATATTTTCCAAAATTTGTAAATAATAGCTCGTTACAAAGCTTATAACCTATTTACACTTTTTATAGCAATTAAAGTCAGGAAAAAAATTGTATATTACCACGAAAAGTTTCGTTGAACGTTCAAAAAAATATCCTCTTCCTTAATCATGCTTATACGTATCAACTAAATTTTGGTTGACCTTTTACACAAAATATTTAAATTACATGTTACTTTTAGCTAACTTTTGAATACTCAAATAATTTAAAATTATAAATGTAACATACTATAAATTGAAAAGATAGCCCTGACCTTATATTTTTCATGTTTTTCTCGCTGGAGCTTCCTGGCCCAAATCGGTCGTTTATTCAGCAGCTTGGAGTCGTCAACCAGCAGCTGAGCGTGTTGATCCAGTACCTTAAAATATCTAGCAGCAACTCGGAGTCCTTTGCCCAATGATTTGAAGTGTTAACCTTAGAGTTTTAACCCAGTAGCTTGGTCTTCTATACCAGTAACTTAGAATATCAACGTCGTGACTTAATTTATTATTAACGTTGTGATCTAGTATATTAACCCAGTAGCTTCTTCTTAACGTCGTAATTTGGATTATTAACGCTGTGACTTAGTGAATTATTAATGTCGTGGTACAGTATATTATTATTGTCGTGACTTAGTGCCGTTTATGACAACGGCAGAATTTTATACACACTTGTTTCAACGCGCACTTTACTGTTTCATCACTTGCAATTATTAATTTATGTTACTTAAAAGTTAACGTTCATTAAATTTTACGTACGTAATAATCCTCCTTCAACTATTACAGTCGGCGCGTCGATTAAGGTATAAGTGCCCTTTATCTGCTTTGTTTAGCTTTATAGACAAATCTCTTCCCGAATGTTGCATGCGCCTCATTGGTTGACAGCTTGCTATCGGTTGTTTGTCCATGGAAAAGACGTTTCTATGTTTATCTGTGATGTGATATCTGCAACTTTTTGGATTTTATTAAATATTGTTTTTTATATACGTTCGAATTTGCACGTACATCGGAACTTCGTAATGGGATTCGTTAACAAATGTTGTTTCGTGTACGTTTTAAACTGCACGTATTTGGAATATTAATATTCATATTTTAATTACATATGTTCGTTTCATTCAGTATAGCAATTTTTATATATTCCAAACCGCACATACTATATCGACTCAATATCTATACTTTATTGACATGCGCTTATTGACTTCTTTACGCAATTGAAAAAAATTTTATTTCACATTTATTTTTCCTCAAATATGTTGAATTTTAAATTTGATTTTAAGCTTAAAATTATCTTAAATGTTATAAAATTAATGATTGAATTGCTTCCACAACTATTTATTATAATGAATGTGGTGAAGTTATTACTGAATGAGTTTTTTTTGATTAATTGTGGCTTGTTATTGATTTTATATAGGGTGATTTGTATTCGCTTTTGCAATATGAATAAATTATGTACATTTTAGGATTTAAATGTTTGGTTTTCGTGGTTTTTATGATTTTTACATGAAATATTCCTCCTTTGTGACCTCTTATATGACCTTATGACATTAAATAACCTTGGTATTATAGCCGATGTAATTAACGTTCAGTTTCCTGCTGCTCGCCACCGCTGTCTCTAAACAACCTAAAATTTAAATATATCTCGACTAGCTTAGTCTAATCCACACAGTGTACGTTACGATAACAAAGAATTTACCTCCTTTTTATATAAAACTTTCCTACTTGAATGAGAAAAACAAAATTGACCAAGATTTGTATAATGACAAAGAAAAAATATACACACTTTACAGTTTAATTTCATTCAGTATTTGACAAAATAAACCCCTAAATCAAATAATAATAATAATAATAATAACAATTTGTTTATCCCCAAAATTATAGCTCCCTTCAGTTAGTTTAAAGCCATCAAAAATGACACTGTACTCTATTGGAAACGCCCTTGAACGTTCAATAACATTTCCCTTTTACGTACATTTTCACATATAAAAAAATTTTTAATGACCCTTTACATAAATATTCTTGTATAATAAAAAATATAGAAAATGTTCAATAAAAAAAGAAATTAATGTTTTATTCTATTTAGATAAAGTTCTGACCTGCAGTTTTCCTTGCGTGTTTTTTGTTTGCCCAATTCTTGGATCTGCTACTGCGCGCTGTGTACAAGTACCCCTGGATTACTTTCAGTTGAGTTCACTTGTTAATTTTATAGTACCGTTTGGCCAAACCCCCATTCAATGCCTAAAACAGTCCTTCGTTTTGTGCTCCGATGCATAGATGCAAACCAATATTTTTATATAATTTTAGATCGATTTATATTCGGATTTATTTAAAAATTTAGCTTTAACCTTAGATTTCAGCTTATTACTTAGAGTTTCACCAGATTTCTCACATTTTCCCAGATTTCTTAGATTTTTAAAGTTTTTACTTATTACTTGGAGTTTCACCTATTACTTAGATTTTCACTTGATTTCTTAGAGTTTCATCTATTACTTAGAGCACTAAATTATAAATATTAAAATTATGTTTAATTAATAAGCTTTCACTTACGTTTTCCAGTTAACGGCAAAACTTTTCTCGTATATTTTTCACTATTATTTTAATTTCAAACGTTTCTATCATGAGATTTCCACGAAATATGATTATTTAATTTTCTACGTTCACTTATATGTAAATTTTTAATTTAAACTGATGTGAAGCGTGCTCAGATTCAAGTCTGTTTGTAAAATTTGAGTGATATATAAAGCAACGCCTCCATCTGACACGATTGGTTATTGGCGTACTACGGTCAAAGTTTAAGGCATGCTCTAGGATATTGTCAACACTCTGGTCTTTCTCAGAAATGAATTTAATAATAGTCCGCCGGAACAATGCTGTCGGTCACGTATTATATCAGTTCTATATAGTGAATTTCTATAATTCTTGTACTTTGACCCGTCTGTTTTGTTTTGTTGTAGGAAATTTTAATTCTACTTCTCATGTAGACAAACTTATGGCTTTATTTTTGTCAAGATAATGTTTGGGTTTTGAATTTATTTTATGTTAAAAATCACGTACGCGAAATTTTTATAATGACGTAAATTGAAATGCGTTTTTTTACATCTTGCGTTTCTGAAACGTATTTGTTTTGAAATGTGCGTTTATTTCGAGATGCTTTGTTTCTTCTCAGTACTGCGTATTTAATTTTAACAGAATTTGTATCAAGATTTTCTAGCTTTCTATGTTTTTAATGCGTATTTATTTGTAATTTATGAATGCTTTTCTGGTTTAAAATAGGTTTGATTGCGTACAGAGTTATTTATCTTACTGAGTGTGGTTGTATTATTGAAGAATTAGTTTCCCTGCATTAATTAAAGTTAACTGTGATTCTTATACAGTGTGTTAAATGTTTGCTTTTTGCATAATTTGCGAATTACGTACTTTTCATGATAAAATTGTTTAGTTTTCTAGCTTTTAATACTATTTACATGTAGTGTGCGACCCGTATGACTCTTTATACCCCTAAATAACCCTACTCCTTTCTTTAACTATTTACTGACTATTATTATATCTTTTTTTGTTTACTTATCAGGTATTAAATCATGAGAAGAGCGGGCAGACATTATGTAGAAAATCCATATTTCATTTTAGGGAATGTTTTGCCAATAAAAATTGTATCAAAGTTTCTTTCTCATTTTTCTTTAACCCACACCATTCTACGACCTTTTAGCTAGCACGGTAGGTTCTTATAAATTCTTACAATTTCTTCCTTTCCTTTTTCTTTGTGTTGCGGTACTCGGTGCGGGCTGTTTCTTTCACTTTTTTTGCTTTCTTGCTTGTCCGCACGGATTACTGTAACAATCTACTGTGTTATTGTATACTCGGTTCAGAGAGTTGTAAATAAGGATTCAGATACTTTAGTATTCGATTTTGTTTCTTAATGTTTAAGTGCAATTAAGAGACTGGTCTATTTCAGCAACACGTACAGGTTCCAACATTTTAAGGTACTTGTACGTTACTTCCGACAACCGGGAACTGCAGATAAGCTTGGCATGATTAGCTTTAGTCTTATTGTCCTTACATTTTGCCATTCGGGTTCTTGTCTGAATTAATTGAGTTTTCCCTCATTTTGTAAATATCCTTTAAGCACAGGGAATTAGTGCAATGTTAGGCAAAACTTCTTTAAAGTGGGGGTAGTGGCCAGAGTATTTTTCCGTTTAAGACAGTGTTCTCACTATTTTTCATCGCTTCCACCCTTCGATCCATTTTTGATCCATTTTCTGGTTATTCTACTTCTAAACAGAAAATTGTATTTGAATTCTAGAATACAAAATAGTGCTGTTTCAAAGCCTATTCATAAAAGGTTGTAGCATTTGTAGGTGTAGGTCAACCTTTTACTAAATGTACAGGTACATATCAAACGCAACACCAAACCTAATAGGAGCTTTTAGATAGCAGAAATAGATGTTTTATTTTTTGAATAACCTTTAAACATATTTTTGTTGCAGATCTATTGAATCGTTCAAGAATGTATGGTTTTATTCTTTTATCGACTCTTACGTGTATTGGCAGATCATTTGGGGTAAGTACCTAACATCTTCAATAAACGTGATTGTAGCAAATTTTTGTAGACCCACCATGAATTTACTCTACATTTTGATAGCATCGAAATTGAATTCTATAACAAAGATTATATAGATAATTTAGAAATAGTAATGTTTGTATTAAATGATGGAAATCAGGCATTTAATGGTAGTGGAACTTTAAAAAAGGAATTGGGAAGAGACATAAGGGTAAGATAAATAGGTTTAAGCAATAGAACAATTAGTATTAGATTTACAAAAATGTAGTATTCATTTTTGGGTCATCTTTAAAATGAACAATATTGAAAACGTTTTTCACCTATACGCAGTTGAATGAAATTTCTGATAATAAAACATGACACTAACTAATCATTTTATACGATTCAGTCAATGAAAAACGAATTTTGCAGTAGTGATACAGGTAGCTCGCGTTGAATCAACAAACAACAAGTAAAAAGGTTCTGCTGATCCAAATACTATATTTCTTCGTTCACAAAGCTTCTTTTTCATATCCCTCATAAACATCGATTTATAATCTCTCTACTAGTTTTACCTCTAATTAGTACACGTCTTAAGTATTAGAAGATGCTTATACTCACCTAGCAGGTGATTGTAATCACCTATTCCACTTCTAAAATTTAGCTTTCTATTTTATTTATTTCTCTAGATGATTAATTTATGTTTTTCTTCGAATTCAGAAATTCTTATTATTTTTTTGTGTTCACTTCAGATATCTGATTATTTCTTTGATGTAGAAATGTTTCAATTTCAATAAGAGCAAAAAGAGAACATTATGATATTAGATTGGATTTACATCAATTAATTATGTTTTATTTTTGTGTCGTATAAATGTACGGAAGCTTCGTCTACGGTATCAGACAATGCGGGTTAGAAAGGTAGCGCAATTCTCAAAATGGTTACAGATTGGTTACATCTTTGCTCCTTCTTGTGGCTCCATTTACCTGAGTTTTTTCAGGTCCAAATCAATGTGAATGTGCGATGGATAAATGCCGATGCAATCTTCAGTGTTCCAGATTTTCAATTTACTACAATTTGGAGGTCTGATGCCGTATATGAACTGTACTGAAAGTTTTGGAAGTTGATATAAGAATTGGTATTCGTGGTTTATTCCAATCTTCTGAAAGCTTGCCTTTCTTCAAGCTCACAATTCAATTTTTTATGGTCATATAGAGAGGAGATTAATTACCATGTATATCTACTTATTTCCAAGCCGTTTTAAATATATAAAGTTAGGGATTATTCATGACTTCAATTATTTTATTTATACATTTGCGCTCATTGTGTTGTTTTTAAATTCTATATTAGACTATTCTTAAACATATTTTTACTCAACTTTACGCTGGTACCTCTAGTACGTAGTTGTTTGTTACTACGGTAACACAGTTTGCTTATAGTCAGTAAAAATAGTCTAGGCTAGACCCAACCACCCTTTCTAGTGGACAGAGTTTCATAGCAGGGATGCAGGTGATATCAAAACTACGTGTCATACAAAGATATATATTAAAACTTGATCTGAGAACCAAAACTTTTATATTTATTTAAAGCTGCACTTTAAAAATGTATCACAATCTTCAATAAATTGCTAACACTCTCTTACGTGCAAAATTGACGTTAAGTACCTGAATTAAGTTACTCTATAAAAGCAAAGTGATGTAACAGTAAATGGTGTAAATGCAAACTTTTCTAGTAGCATACAAATTGTAGCACTCACTAAATACCCTTAGACCTACCTGGAAAGGTCCTCGAACTCTCTTTCTAATAAAGCCTTTGACACCCAACCTACTTAGATAATCTTAAATAATGCCTGCCCCAAAGATGATTATTTCGAGATAACGGTTATCACTGCAATACAGGTTGATGTAGCCTTGTGTACACGTATCCTTATCTTCTAATTTAAAATAAATACAAATAATAACTAAAACTACAAGTCCTGTTCACCATACTTATATTATCAAACAAGAATATCAGTAAATAACAAAAAAAGCAATTTGTCAAATATGCGTGTATTTGAAATAAGAAAAACATCTTCAATTTATCAATTTTGGATAACTAACCAAATCAATTGGTACATATAAATTATGCTTTTTCATATAAGAATTTTCAGTATACAATACGCTTTAACTAAGCGTGCACTTACATAAAATGACCTCTTAATAATAATTTTTATTCCTTTGTATGATTATAACCAATTATAATATTATTAAATATACAGCAGCATTAAATTTGTAGCAGGTAAAAAAAATATTCAAGACTTACAGATTTGTTGATATTGGTAAAAAGTTCAAACAATCTTGTAGTGTAGGAAAAGAATTGCAGGTAATACAATATTCCAATTTATCATTGAAGGAAATCTTCCAACACAGAGGTACTTTTACATGTAACGGTATTTCTAAATTCCGCATTTACACTCAGGTTTGGAAACTTGTTTCTCTAACAATTCTGGGGTTTTAAATACCGTGACCTTGGCTGCCCGATTTACAACCTAGTTTGAACGACGGTAGTTGCTTAACTCTGTTCTGCTATCAGGTTTCAAATAAGTGAAGATAAAAAGCTTCCTTCCCCTATGGTCCGTCGATTTTTATAAGTTATAATGCCCTAAGGTATTACCAGATTTTCTAGTTAATACGGATTGTACGTCTAAAGTTGTCCTGTTTTCGAGTTCAATATAAATATATTGATTAGACGGTATGCTCGGTATGTATTTGAGCGAAATCATAACAAACGAAATTTATAATTGATTTTTAATAAAAACAGATTATAATACTTTAACGACCTAAATTCGTACCGCTGCTAAAGTGAACTTAGTCCATTTTTATTTTTAAAAATGCATACTTATTACACTAAAAATATGTAAGAACTGCACTTACTAACTCGATCACTGCCATTTGTTAGTGCAGAGGCTATAATAGCAGGAATCAGTTGTGTCCTTGCTGCTTCTTCGAGTCATAGACATATTTCGGCAGCATAATTTTCCATCTTCCAACAAAAGAATATAAATTCTTTATGTTGACTGCCGGTTATTGTAACTTAACCACTTTAATCCTTATTTTTAAATTTACGTCTGTCTACGCGTTGGGTATGTACAATATGTCCAGATTATCGATCTGCAAAATGTAACCGACTTATTGCTAAATCAAGTTTACAGAAGTGAATACAACTCGTTAACGCGCACTGGGTCGCGGCGGGCCCCGCACTTGGCCAGGCAAAAACTTATTTTTAAAACAAAACAATTTTTTATAACATTTTACAGCTTTTGTCAAAGACTCTTTGGTGTAGCTAGCGTTCACTGCGTGCTTGCATTTTTTTCTTAAGAATGCTGTATCACAACTGATTTTACTTAGAAAATGCCTCCCTGTATACTTTACTATGCCGGACATATGTCGGAAGTTCTCGAAATTTGTATCTGCTAGGCATGGAGTGAAAGCTAAACTCTCATTTCTTACTAGAAAGCTAAATTAAAATGGCAGGTGTAGTAATACAAATTATTAGGAAATAAGGTCTGGAAAAGAAGAAGTATACATATCCAATATGTATTCCGTACAAGGTGGAATTAGCAGATGCTGAGTTAGAGGTTTTGATGGAAGAACTACCAGATATATTGGATCAGCTCGAGAAAGAAGATTACTATCTCCTAGATCTGAATATAACCCAAGATTTTTGCGGGATATTTAACAAGGCGGAAATAGCCGAATATTTAATAAATAATTTTAACTTTGTCCACCACGTTAATCCACTGTTCTACCTTGTACTCATATACCATTACAATAATTTTTATATATAAAGTTTATAGAGATTGATAAACAAATACAATATTTTTGTATACGCACTCTACTCTACCAGGTGGATGGTTTGTTACAATAATCACCCAAATGTGTAGAGTAGTCTTTGTGGCTGTGGCACTCGGTACATAGCGACATTCGATGCCTAAATGTTTCCTTAGAAACATATTAACACTGGGGAGCTTAGCTTTAATATTGATCGTTATAAAATCCGTCTACCTTAAGCCATA
This sequence comes from Platerodrilus igneus, assembly GCA_036346225.1. Classification (NCBI taxonomy): domain Eukaryota; kingdom Metazoa; phylum Arthropoda; class Insecta; order Coleoptera; family Lycidae; genus Platerodrilus; species Platerodrilus igneus. Next base: position 8,891,329 of record JARFIW010001325.1, on the reverse strand, counting down.
TGAATTGTGCCTTTGACTTCCAAGGGGTTGTATCGGTTACAAATTATTCGACGATTGACTTTTGTCTTTTACTATTATTAATATATAGCGGTATGGGTCTAAACTTTTTAGAGTTGGAATTTATTTACGCATATAAAGATAACATTGTCAATAGGTGTAAACACGGTGACTAGTTAATAGCATAATATTATCTCACACCCAAATAACATGCTAATAATATGTAAACGGAACATGACCTTTAAAAATTACTTTTTGGAATATTTTCAGTCTAAATCAATTACTCTATATTAATTGCTAATAGTCGGAAATAACTAGTATTGCTTATTAAATTTCTAATTGCCACGACCACTCTAGCACTTGGTCGCGCGCCAGGGCACGTCCGGGCGCTTCGAGTTGCATCTGGTCACGTGTAAGGCGCGTGGAAGCACGGAGCTTCTCATATACACCATCATATACCACCTCCAGCTTCACACACAACCTCCACCTACACCACCACCCCTACATACCACCTCAACCTTCAATCCACCTTCCTTACTCAATCTACACGCATTACCTGCACCTTCTGCTCTCTGCAAGAGGTGAATGACCTTTGGACTCACAAAAATGGTCTTTTTGGCCCTTGAAATTTTCCATGTTAAATGCCATAAGAAAACTGGTGCTTTGATCTCTTATGAACATAACTTATCTACTTGCTATTACAAATCTTAATATGTCTTGGATATCTTTCTAGATTGCTTCCACCTCTTCCTCACTGCAGCTAGAGGTGGCTATCCACACTTGTATTATTACTGTATTTACCGGTTAATATTCTAATCTAACCATGGATACTCTTTAGTTCTTTTGTAGGTAGTTCTCGACACCGTGTTCTATTCTTTTCCTCATAACTACTTCCACACTCTAATTCTATTCCTTTCATCCTGTATAAATTACGCTGTCTCCGCTCTAAAAATTTTCCGTCTCTAGCCACCGAACTTTGCTAATCCCTACTATGTTTAACGTTAACCTATCCAATTCAATTTTCAGATTCCCTAGCATACCTATTTGCTTCATGCACTGACATTACACGATCTGACTCGCAAAATGTTCCCGGCTCTTCATTTAGACTTGCCAATTACATCGTCTGAAGTAGTCCCCTCCCGAAGATCCGAGTAGAGGAATATTTTAAATCAGGAATCTTTTACCCCAGAGGATGTCATCACTAGTATTAATTAATATTATACTATATTATATTATATTATTAATATATATATATATATATATATATATATATATCTATTACTCATATTTAGACCAGGGTAGAAAATTAAAAAAATCACATCAAATAATTTTAATCACCGTGTATAATGAATATTATTAGATAATACGCGTTATTAAAACCGTGAAGCATAAAAATTTATTAGTTTCAGTAAAATAAGAGATTTAAATCATGTACAAGACGCTTTATATCAAAAGAAACAGTATTAAAAGCTCTGCGTGTAATTTAATTATTCTAATAAAGAAACAAATGGAAATTACGTGCAAAATTTATATTAATTAACCCTATTTTAAGTAACCGGTATTAAACAAAGTGTACACATAATAATTAATATTTAATTTGTATTCGCTAAAAATGAAAGGATAGAAGTCAATTTTAATTGGAGTTAATTAAACCTTTATTAATAATAAGCATAAAAGCCTGTGAAAATCCAAGATTAAAATACCAGAAAATAAAGCTCTGAGAATTAATATTATGTTTGAACACCTGCGTAGTTTAAATGTCACGTACGGCGAAAATTTTGTAGATAACAAATGGTTTCAAAGAATCTTGGAGAAACCGGAGCTTAATAGTTACGAGAAATGCTAAAGGTGGGATATTTCACACTCCACATGGACTAAAATAATCGATAATAAAGAATATCAATTTGCATCAATAAGAACGGGTTAGATAGAGACAGATAATATGCACAAGACCGAGACACATATAGTAAAAGGCGTGAGTAGAGCAACGTCATGGGGTTGCGATTGGTTGAAAGTAAAGGCAAAATTTGAGAGGTGAAAATAACATTTCTGAGATTTAACTGGGGCGAGTACAAAATTCGTAAAAACCGACGCGCGGGCTACGGAATGGGAACCGAGAATGCGAAATTCTTTAGAATTGCCCGTTTTGAGGACTCGACCGACAGACAGGCTAACTTCTATATATACCCAGGGGAATATGAACAAGCTCTCTTAGATCTTCGACTTGATTGAACGCGTTAAACAGTGCTTTTTAGTTTTCCGGTTTTAATATTAAATAATTTAAACAGTTTGCTCGAATATTATATGATTTAAAACAGCTTGTTCTTTACGTGCTACAATGAATGTACGTTAGTGCACTTAGAAAAGAAGATACAAGGTAATAAAGTTTAGTATCACTGTACCAATTGGTAAAATTTACTATGACAAATAAATACACAAAAGTAGGCAGTTTTGGCGTATCTTGGTGAAAGAAGTATGAATTTCTTTGTTATTTTTCGGGGGTATTAATACTTAAATGGTGCATAAACGTGTCTGGATCCACGAAACAAGTGTCAGATATACACAGAGGAGTTCCGGAAAAGCCCTGAAACAACTTTAAATAAATGGTGATGGAGAAAATTTTTAAAGCGTTGAAAATCAGAAGCCGTAAATATAACCCAGTTGGAATAGTGTGATTAACAAAAGGGACGATGTACATTGAAGCTACGAGTGCAAGTAACCTTCAGGTAAATTATACTATTTTGTTTGAACTTTGAGATTTTGGTGTGTGTTGAATAACTTTCTAATTTGTTTATTTAAAATGGACAGTAGTGAAATTGTACTAACAATAATATTTTAATTTTAAGGTGAAATTTGCTTGTTTAAGTAGAAAGGGGTATTTAGTATTGATGCTCTGGATTATGATGAAACTTTGGGTATGTCTTTGAGCTCAATTAGACGAACCTGGTTAATTAACGTAAAGGGGTGGTAGATGCTCCCTTTGTACTCTGCATATATTGTTATAGTAATTAGTAGGCATCCTACAAGGACTTTAATTCTGGATGCACATTAAAATGATAATAAATTTAATTTTGAAATTTTCCGATATTAAAATTTATGCTGAATATTAATTTTGAAATTTTAATGTATTGTGAATAATGATGTAAATAGAGTTGACGTTGATGTTTGTGGTAGGAATGTGTTTGTTTTTTATGTATGAGGATGAAAGCTATCTAGAGGAGCAGCCGAGGCGATTAACAGAAGAAAATCAACAGACCAGGTAATTCAAGAGGTTTCACAGCATTCTTGACGCCCAATTCGTAGGGGCTCGATTCGAAAAGCGGAGTACCCGGATAGTGGAGGTTCACAGCATTCTTGGCGACCCAAAAGTGAGGCTCGAGTTCCAAATAAAATTTTTGTGATTTTATTCCAGGAAACTGGCGATCTGAGAGAGAGAGAGTTTTTGTGTGTGTATAAATTTAGGAGTATTTTAGAGTGTGTGTGAAAGATTTGAACGTATGCAGAGAAAGGAGTGGTTAAGGAGTCAAGGAGTGGAAATTGGAAGTGACGATAGTGCATTGTGTGAGAAAATTTCGAAAATGGAAGAAGCTGGAGGCAGTAGAGATCAGTCGAGGACGGAATCAGGAGAAACAGGAAATGAGTTAATGATGAGAATGTTAGAGGAAATGCGATTAGCTAGGGAAGAATCGAATAGAGCGATGGAGGAGTCTAACAGAAAATTAGAACTGCTAAGCGATGAATCGAATAGAGCGAGAGAGGACTCAAATCGAAAATTTGACCGAATGAATGAGACATTAACAGGAGTTAGGAAACCCTAAGTGAGAAAATAGATAAGACGAATAAAGAAGTTTCAGAATTTAAAAATAGTCTTACCGTAAAGATGGGGGAAGTTGAAAATAGGGTTGAAAAAAATGAGCGTGATATTACAGGTCTTCGACAGGAAATGGGACATTTAAAGTCCGAAGTACGCATGTTCTGTGAAGAAGAGATTAATGTAAAAATGACTGAAGTGACGGACTCATGTAGGGATCAGTTAGGCAGGGTAGAACGCGAAGTTAGTAGTATCAAATACAACATGTCAAATTTAACGGGGGATGGTCCCAGATTTTCTACAGGTGGAGTATCATTGGACCAACACATGAAGTTTTATGGCGATAACAGGGTAAATCCACAAATTTTATTAATAGTGTAAGAAATCTAGTGGGAAATTTATTTGACGAACAGACTAAACTGAATACGATAAAGGCTTTATTAAAGGACAATGCGGAAGCGTGGTACAATTTAGTAGGACAGGACATAGACACCTACATGGACTTTGAGGACAGATTTTTAAAGCACTACTGGAGTGACCACTGACAAGACCAGGTACGAGACGACTTAATCACAGGAAATTTAAGGAGAATTTTCAGGAAGTAGGAGCAATATGCTATACGCAAGTATAGCATAGCAAAGCAACTGAACCCACCACTGACGGACCGACAAATTATTAAGTATTTATCACGACACTTCGAGGTAGAAATAAGACAACACGTAGCACTACAGAACATAGTGGACAGAGAAATGTTTCTAGAATACTTGCAGAGGTACGACGACGTAAGTAGTGGACGACCTCGGGAAAATAGGGAAAGACAGATCAACACAGTTAGGTTTGACAATAGACGGGACAACTATGCTAGAAGGGGAATAATTACGGATACCAGCGACAGAATTGGGAACAGAGACGACCATACGTTAGGAGTAATAGTTTAGGCAGGGGACCTGCACCGAGACCGGAACCTACCAGAAGGAATAGTTCACCGGACATAAGGGGGACTGCTAACACAGACACGGAACGAGTGGAAACGCCTAGGACATACGCTGAGGTGACGGCTAGACCAGGACCGAGTAGGAAAACAGACCTGGACAGGATTTTTAGAACGCGACAGACCACTAGATTTCAGTGTAAATGTATATGAACATCCACGTGAATTTTTCAAAATTGAGGAGGAAGTAGAGCCAGAAACTGTAGAAAAATTATGTTTGCCAATTATTAATTTAGAAATTTTTGAGAATAATGTAGAAGTATTACTTGATACAGGGGCAGAGGCGAGTTTAATATCGGAAGAATTCGTCAGCAAAATTAGGGATAAGGTTTGTGATAGAATTATGCCTATAAAGCGTAGCCATTTAGTAGCTCAAATAAAAGAAGTTTGCTGTAGTAAATAGTGTTGTGGTGCTTAGGATAGATATAGGAGATTTAAGCTGTGAACAGGAGTTTGTAATTGTACCTGGACTGAAGTTTCAGAGCATTTTAGGTGTTGACTGTATGATGAAGTTAGGGGTTTTGATAGATATGGAGAGGAAGGTAGTAAGGATTAAAGATAGGGTAGTGCCATGGAAGGGCAGTTATGAAGTCACAGAGGATGACACTGGGTTTAGTATTAATGTAGTAGAGGTAGAGGATGATGAAGGTAAACAGATCAACACAATAAGATGTCCAGAGGAAAGGAAAGTAGAGGTTCAAGCTTTAATACAAAAACATGCAGAAGTAGTGGGGGTAGAAACAGCATATCAGGAGCAGGTGAAGGCGAAATTAAGTAAAGGTGGCAAGTTTGTTTTTAATCAAGTAGATTTAAGGGATTCATTCTGGCGGATTCCATTACATAAGAATTCTAGAAGGTACATAGGATTTTCCGTAGAGGGAAAAATCGAGAATTGTAAAGTAGTATCGTTTGGTTTGTCGGCAGAAAGGGAAACAACAATAAATGAGAAACAGACAAGTGTAGGGACGGAAGAAGAAGTAATATTTAAGAGTCAGGATAAGAGGGATGATAAGTTTATTGTATGTGAGATAATAGAGATGTTAAGTATAGATATAGAAGGGGGAGAGATAGGGATGAAGAGTATTAGGATGGTAAGAAGAAAGATATGGAGGGTCAAGAAGAGAGTTAGATTTAAATAGGATAGGGATAGAATAGGTGTAGATAGAAGAGTAGAAGTAAGTGTTTATAGAAAATAAAGCTAGGTATAGGATAAATATGGGAGATAAGTAGGAATAGGTTTAGGATGAGAATAAAGAGTAAATGTAGGAAGAAAATAAGATAGGTTAAGTGTAGATATTCCTTATAAGATTAGTGGAGAGTTAGGAATAGAGTAAGAGTAGGATAGGCATATAGGATTAGGTAGGGGGAAGTAAAGTATAGTGAAGATTAGTTAAAAGTTAGGAATAGGATAGGTATATAGGATGTATATAGGATTAGATGGATAAGTAGGATGAAGTTAGGGATAATTTCAGTTTATAAAATTAGGTGAGAGTTAGGAATAGGATAGGGATATAGGATAGGTGTAAATATTTTTTTTGGATTGGAAATAAGGTAGGTAAGATAGATAGATAAGGGTAGAGAGAGATAGGCAATTTTTTTTTCTAAATATTTTTTGGCAGTCTAAATGCTTTATATTTGCATTCAAATAAGTGGGATTATTTGTATTCAAATAGGGGGAAAATACTCATATTTAGACCAGGGTAGAAAATTAAAAAAATCACATCAAATAATTTTAATCACCGTGTATAATGAATATTATTAGATAATACGCGTTATTAAAACCGTGAAGCATAAAAATTTATTAGTTTCAGTAAAAATAAGAGATTTAAATCATGTACAAGACGCTTTATATCAAAAGAAACAGTATTAAAAAGAAGTTCTGCGTGTAATTTAATTATTCCTAATAAAGAAACAAATGGAAATTACGTGCAAAATTTATATTAATTAACCCTATTTTAAGTAACCGGTATTAAACAAAGTGTACACATAATAATTAATATTTAATTTGTATTCGCTAAAAATGAAAGGATAGAAGTCAATTTTAATTGGAGTTAATTAAACCATTATTAATAATAAGCATAAAAGCCTGTGAAAATCCAAGATTAAAATACCAGAATATAAAGCTCTGAGAATTAATATTATGTTTGAACACCTGCGTAGTTTAAATGTCACGTACGGCGAAAATTTTGTAGATAACAAATGGTTTCAAAGAATCTTGGAGAAACCGGAGCTTAATAGTTACGAGAAATGCTAAAGGTGGGATATTTCACACTCCACATGGACTAAAATAATCGATAATAAAAAATATCAATTTGCATCAATAAGAACGGGTTAGATAGAGACAGATAATATGCACAAGACCGAGACACATATAGTAAAAGGCGTGAGTAGAGCAACGTCATGGGGTTGCGATTGGTTGAAAGTAAAAGGCAAAATTTGAGAGGTGAAAATAACATTTCTGAGATTTAACTGGGGCGAGTAAAAAAATTCGTAAAAACCGACGCGCGGGCTACGGAATGGGAACCGAGAATGCGAAATTCTTTAGAATTGCCCGTTTTGAGGACTCGACCGACAGACAGGCTAACTTCTATATATACCCAGGGGAATATGAACAAGCTCTCTTAGATCTTCGACTTGATTGAACGCGTTAAACAGTGCTTTTTAGTTTTCCGGTTTTAATATTAAATAATTTAAACAGTTTGCTCGAATATTATATGATTTAAAACAGCTTGTTCTTTACGTGCTACAATGAATGTACGTTAGTGCACTTAGAAAAGAAGATACAAGGTAATAAAGTTTAGTATCACTGTACCAATTGGTAAAATTTACTATGACAAATAAATACACAAAAGTAGGCAGTTTTGGCGTATCTTGGTGAAAGAAGTATGAATTTCTTTGTTATTTTCGGGGTATTAATACTTAAATGGTGCATAAACGTGTCTGGATCCACGAAACAAGGGTCAGATATACACAGAGGAGTTCCGGAAAAGCCCTGAAACAACTTTAAATAAATGGTGATGGAGAAAATTTTAAAGCGTTGAGAATCAGAAGCCGTAAATATAACCCAGTTGGAATGGTGTGATTAACAAAAGGGACGATGTACATTGAAGCTACGAGTGCAAGTAACCTTCAGGTAAATTATACTATTTTGTTTGAACTTTGAGATTTTGGTGTGTGTTGAATAACTTTCTAATTTGTTTATTTAAAATGGACAGTAGTGAAATTGTACTAACAATAATATTTTAATTTTAAGGTGAAATTTGCTTGTTTAAGTAGAAAGGGGTATTTAGTATTGATGTTCTGGATTATGATAAAAATATGGGTATGTCTTTGAGCTCAATTAGACGAACCTGGTTAATTAACGTAAAGGGGTGGTAGATGCTCCTTTGTACTCTGCATATATTGTTATAGTAATTAGTAGGCATCCTACAAGGACTTTAATTCTGGATGCACATTAAAATGATAATAAATTTAATTTTGAAATTTTCCGATATTAAAATTTATGCTGAATATTAATTTTAAAATTTTAATGTATTGTGAATATTGATGTAAATAGAGTTGACGTTGATGTTTGTGGTAGGAATGTGTTTGTTTTTTATGTATGAGGATGAAAGCTATCTAGAGGAGCAGCCGAGGCGATTAACAGAAGAAAATCAACAGACCAGGTAATTCAAGAGGTTTCACAGCATTCTTGACGCCCAATTCGTAGGGGCTCGATTCGAAAATAGGAGTACCCGGATTTTAAGGGAAACACAGCAATATATATATATATATATATATATATATATATATATTCATATTATATTACATACCGAACAGGGCAGTAGATTATTATAGCCGGGTGCTGGTTAGATGCGCGAGGTGCGCAGCGCTGAGGGTAGCTATAAGCCCGAGTCTGAAATGATCCTTCCCGCAAGGTAGGAGTATTAGTATACTCACAATATATTAGTAAATACTAGCCCTAGTTATTATTTTTATTTGGGCCCACCATTAATAGCAACAAATTATTTTCTGGCTGTTTATTTTAAAAATTCTGAAAATAATTCTAAGATTTCATATTATGACAGTACAGCTTCGTTCACCTCCGACGACCCTCTAAATCTGTTTTTGACATTTTTCGGAAAAATTGTATAAAGTTAATGTACAAATAAAAAAACCACCCCACGCATGGCAAATCCTCGCCGAAAGCAGATTAGTAGTCGAATCCCCAACGTTTTTGCGCATGTTAAGTATTTTACCGAAACTCCTGTGGAATTGTGGAAGCCTTTTAGATGTTCTCTATTGATCTCATTAGTACGTTCTCGAACATTGCCTGCTCTGTCGTACATCGCGTTCGGCTCCTTCGTTCGGAATCTGTGCAATTTTTAATTTGTCGGCTTAAATTACGACGCTAGCGCAAACTCGACAAATTCCAAAAAACCGCTATTTTTCTACTGCAATATTCGCTTCCGCGCAACAAAAACCCGCCTATCGCATGTAAGACACTATTCCCAAACGACTCCTCCCGGAGGCAGATTCCGATTTATCCCATCTTTGCCATTTCAACTCCAGGGCGTTAATCGGGATCAAACCCGACTGTCAACATTTATAGTTGTTTGATAAATAAGCTTCAAATGATTTCAATTTATATATAATTTGATAAATTATTTCAACAAAGACAACTGTGAATCCGTTGCTTGGGAGCTCGATGTTTGTTGATTTTGACATGATATTGTATCAATTACTTCTACCGCATTGTTAAAGGTTGTATTTGTATTTTTACGCAAATTTGTACTCCATTTAACAGTTAACAGTACTCAGAATTCTAATGTAACAATTAATATATACAATTCCAAATAGGTTTTACTTTTATATTAAATAAGGACAGAGTTGTTTGTTTTTAATTAATTTTAGAAATCATGATTTAATGCAATTAGATTTACAAGAATGAGAGTTAATAAGAAACTAACACTTGCTAACTTTCACGAATAATCGGAAAAGTAAAATAAGTAATGAGTCGCTTCCCGATTGCTTTGTAAAGTATAAATGCACATATTACTGACCGATTGTGGGTAAAAACATTTTCAGTACGCTGCTGTGTACTTGAGAGATAATGTGGTGGTTTCGAGTTGACTTCCACATCGCAGTAGTATGTCTTAGAATGTCACAACGACCCATATGAGTTCTGCCACTTTAACTTCCGAAAGAGCTGCTGCCTTTTTTCGGGGACTTGTCTTAGTCTTGGTCCTCACTAAAGACTCCACTAATTTGGTTAACCCTATATTTCAACTCTTCAGCTTACTAAAACAACAAAGCCTTTTTACCCGTTCTAGTGTTCTAGAACGTCTTCAAGGTACAGGTCCGTTCAGATTCGATGTGAAGATTATTGTCAATTTAATGTCCTTCCAAGCGACACAGTAAAAATTCAGCGAGACGTGAAACAATAGAGATAGGGTTAGACCTACGCGGTATCACAGCATCCGTTCAGTCAAAAACATTACTGAAAGTCTGGGCAAAAATCTGACATTGCTAATTCATCAACATTGATAGCGTTTGGGTTCTTCTATGTCTCCTTTTGGTGCATTTTGCCTCAGAATTTACGCCTATATTAGTGTAAAATTCTTTTAATTCGAGAACTGAAATTCAGATACCATGGACAGCGAACAATTAGAGGTTGATCGGGCTTTACTGCACCAGGAAGTTAATGCTGATTTTTCACGGAAAATCTTCTTTTCTGGTTAGATACGCGCCACACCTGGGGGTATGTTAACAATCAAAATTGCCGCTTATGGGGTGAGAAAAATTATCATACGATTTACCAGGCACCGTTAATCTCCAAGAAGTGTTTTCAAAGTGTTACGGTCAGGTGGCGTCACTGAAGTTTAAGTTTTTGAAAACGATAAAGGTTGGACTGTAGCAGTCGATAGTCATTGCTATAGGCAGATGATGACCGACCATTTCTGGCACAAAATCAAAGATACTGACATGAAAAACATATCGTTTCAACAAAAAGAAGCATCTTACTAGGATGCATCGATAGAAGCACTTAGATTCCATTATTTCGCATTCTTAATGACATCTCATAGCCTCAAGACGGGTAGAATGGTGCGATTTAATGCCGTGAAATTTATTTGGCGGGGATTCGTTTAGAGTTGTGTCTATAAAATGTATAACCTTGGGGTACCTAAAAATTAACATTTGTCTCGTTTTAGCCCCGACATTACATGAAATTTACTTTAGTAAAAATTACCTCAAAAAGATTGACTACTGCAAAAATTGCAGAGGAAGCAATTTAACTGATGCTATTAATCATGATTAATGAAAAATATAATACTTTTGAGTAATAAAAGAAAATCTGAATATTTCCCGAAATTTAGTTTTTATAAATGTATCAAGTACTGTCACGTTTTCTATAACAGTAATTATTTTAATGAAATGGGAAGATTTACCGAAAGGATAGACTATACAAACAGGTATTTAACAAGAAAACTGCGAATTAAATAGTCCATTTGATTTTTCTCTCGAGTAAACGTATTGGGTTATTATTTAAATAATTTTTGAATATTTTTTAGTATAAGCATTTATCAATGAAAATAATAAATAGCAGTTAAGGAATTTTAATCTAAATTTTGAGATTAAATAAGATTCATTTTAGTTATCTAATTGCTATGTTTTAGGCTAACGTTGAAGCATCGAAGTTGCAATCCAATAACGAGTACAAGTTAATAACGTCTCTTCATGAGTTAGAATTTTGCAATCTACTAGATAGCAATGCTATCGGCATGAAAGATTTCTTGAAATATGGAAACCTAACCGTTTGTCCTTGGAAACCGGTAAAGTGTAAATAAATAATTAACTATGTGACTAATTTTTATTGTTAGGATACTTATGCCTTGTCCAATGCCGTAATCGATGTCACACAGTTACCGCCCCGAATTCCAGTTGGAAAATATACCGTTCACTCACATTTCAGAACTGGACCAACGGAACTGTTTCATATTAAATCTACTGTATCTGTAGTTCCGATAAAAGTATAATTATTAAAATTGTAACTATATTGTAATATGTAGTAATTATGTAGTGATTATGTATATTGTTGCAATACATTATTTCAAACTTACTACGACTGTTAAAAATGAAGCTTGTTTTGGCAAACAGCATTTATTTGCCCTTTCGCACTTATTAGAACTCAGCAGAATAGGTGTTAAACATGTTACGTTAAATTTCCGAAATCGATTGATTTCTGCATGTTGTTTATAAACACATTTCCAACTACCTTGTTTTACGTTTATCAAAAAGCAAATTATATATCCCCCATATGAAAATGTATATAAAATTAAACGCATTTATTATGTCTTAGTAATAGCATGTTACATTGTATTAAATGAAGGTTGTAACTAAAGTTTAACAGAGTTCATATCAGAAATAAAAAAAGAAGCAACTACTTTGTATTCCAGACGCAACCTGATGCTGAAAGTGCAGAAACAATCAACTGCACTAAAGCAGTCTTAATTAAAATTACGTAGTATAAGATAATGTATATTTATCAAGAAGTAGCAGACGGTGAGATCTGCACTTTCTCACAAGATAATGCAGGGATTACATACAAACCGTGATGAGCCCCTGATCGCCAGTCAGTCTTCGAACTTCATAACTGTAACATTGTTATTGGTTCAATTTACTCACCGTAATTTTTAATTATTAATTATTGATTTATTAACTTCAAGTATTTTTGTCAAATTCCATTATTTAATGTTTAATGAATATAAACGTCTAAGTTATAACAGAAATAGGTCATTTTTGTAATTATACAATTAAAAATAAATTTGATGGAAGTGTTTTTGGCGACAAAACTTTTAAAAAGGCCCAAACCTATCTAGGGCCTCTTAAAAATATCTAACTTAAACGACTTTACACATTTTATGTTATTTCAAATCATACGAACTTTTATTTATCAAGTTCCACTATCTTCCAATTGAAATGAGTACTTATTTAAGTGTCCTATAAAATCGTGTTCAGTACAACGGTAAATACTTGGAATCGATTGGATAATAATTTGCTTTGCTTTGCAAAAGTTAAAAGGCCCGCGTTATAAATTCCCTAAAATAAGCAAACACCTGCATATCGTTAAAACTACCTTTAAAGTTTCTATAATAGGTTTGTTATAAATACTAAGAAATTCTATTAAAGCGGTATTTTGTTATCACGCAGGTGTTTAAATCGCTCAGTTTTACGAGCAATAAAGCTATCCCTTTATTATTTAGTTCTCGGTATTGTAGTTCGAAATAGTAAATTGCTTAGTTTTTTATATCAGATAGGCAACATGACATACTCTTTACTCTATAATACTGCAACGCCGGTTGCAAATTTTCTTAACTATTTGGCTTTTGTTTGCAAGCAGTGTTCTAGGAATGTTTTACAGTTATGTTGACTATATCTTGCAGGTGCCGTTCTCGGAATACTTTACATTTTATCGTTGGGAACTATTAACTCACCTTGTGTAATAAACTACCTAAAATATTTATACATTTAGTACTGGCTGATAGCCGTAATTTTGAGCGTAGCTTCTTGTCTATAACTGACATAAGTCAAAAACTTGACAATGTCAGACATGATTGACAAAAATGCCAAACGTAATTGAAAGTTAAGTTTATGTATAGTTGTACACGATTTAAATTTGTAAATTTCCCAATTGTCGTCATCGGTCTCGGTGGCGTAATTGGTAAACGCATGGTTCCGGCAAAACCAGGATACAGGTTCAAGTCCTGTTCAAGACCTTATATTTTCCATCTTTCAATTACTAACTCGATTTGAAATGATCATTTGGGCTTTGCATAAAAGTCTAAGTTATTATTTCATCTTATTCACTATAATACGATAGTATTTATCAACTTACCTTGTGTAATAAACTACCTACAATATATATATATATATATATATATATATATATATATACTGCCGTGTGACCTCTCTAAATCGAGCCTCAGTAACAAAAATATTCGAAAATTTTATTTATTTACCCAAAAATCGTTATAAATTTCACACAATAGAAAAATTTAAAAAAAAAAATAATTTCTTACCCAGATTTCTCTCTTCATCAACTTAATTCTTCAACCGCTTCCCTGGCTAGCTCAGTTGGGTCTCCTCTTGGATACCTAGATTCACTATCATACTCTTTATCGTTCACGCACACACTCAATAAAACCACAAAATAATACAACAATCATACAATGTTTATTTACCACTATTTACAAATAAAAATCCAATATTATCTATTTTTCGGTGCTCAAGTTACACCTCAATAAATTCTATTTTTGTAAAGTCTAGTATTTTAACTAGAAATATTAAACACATTGAATGTAACCGGAGTAAATGGGCCCTGACTAATACCTTATTTTTCTTTCTTTATTTATAATTAATTTTAATTAGTACACTCTGGAGTATAGAGAGCTCATGATCACCCAGTTAATTATGAATAATGTATGCTTTTTACTTTGCATACTCTTACAACAAACACAAGAAACAAAAAACCCATGTACTCGTAACAATAAAAATTTAAATTCCTGATGGAACGTTAATAAGCTTTATATACACGTTTAGATTTAAATTTAAATACCATAATAAAAGTTAGTTATACGTATTATTTTCAATACGCAAAATACCTTCATAATTCACTCTCACACCTCACCACAATTTTCATAGTTTATAAAAACAACAAATTCTAAAGCGCTCCTGGAATTTCTTGAAGATCTCTACTTCGTTGACGAAGCCGTTAAGTTGTTTTCGCTCTCGGTTTCGTGGTTCTGCTCTGCTGGCCGCTTCTAGTTATTTGTAGATGAACACCATCTAAGTTGTGCTGCATGCTCTGCCTTCACAATGCATCCAAATCCAAATCCAAATTTATTACACTTCTTTTATAATTGTTTACTTTACTTAAATTTAATTTAATTTACGTTTCATTTCTTCGCTTCACGAGCTTGTTTAAAATAAATGTTGCACCTCAATAAAATTTTAGACTCGACACTATTCGCGATTCAAAATTGTGCGGCCAACACTGTACTATTTAATTTAAAATAATTTTATATACTTACAAGCTCGTGGTAAATTTCTGTTCGTAGTCTGAAGCGATGAAAGTATTACGAGAACGAAGTTTAAAGAGAGCGATGCTAAATCTTTTAGAGTATTTATATAATTCCAATGTAACCTCTCAATACCCTCCTAACGCGAAACATTTAATTAAACTAATTCGTTCTTAAAATTTTTGGTTCAACCGTTTTCGAAATCTTCGAAATTTAACTCGCGTTATTATATTTTCCGAAAAATTAACATTCAATATTCCCGTGTTTGTCTGTTGTGCAACTAACTATATTGACCAATAAGATATCCAATGACGTCTTGAAACCCCGCCTGTATTAACGCTATTCCTCTCTTATGCACATTCTATGTTTCCTTCTACCCTCGCTTGAGTGGTAGAAATCGATATTACTGTCCGCGGTTCAAATTAACCCATGTGGACTGAATACGTGCGTTTTAAAGTGGACTGTTATTATGCCTGTCTCATTCCGACGTATTTCCTTGATCGTCTATCCCTTCTGCACTCTAAGAAAACTTTTAGTTAACATTTACGCGAATCGTCCGACCGTTTACCCCATATACTTTGAATTCTGTCTTATATCTACACAAATAAGGGGAACTTGACCTTTCCAAAACCAGCAGGTGTTCAATAACGAACGTTTTTAACACAACATTTCTAGGAGGTTGCGTTTCAAGGTATTTTATATTCAACGGCTGTTTATGTGTTAGCAAAGCGTTTCACCTTGGTATTATCGATTTTTCAAGCTCTTATGCGTATTAAACTTAATAACCCTTTCACTAAACTCAATTAAATTAATTAATAATTTTGCATTGGCTTCTACAATTTATTTTCTTTACAAACCTAACTAAATTTTTAATCACTACTTGTAAAATTATGGTAATATTTGTTACTTTAAATTCACTAAATGAAATAAATTTCGCACGTAAATTTTGCTTGTTTCCTCTATACAGGGTGTTTGAAATTGTCTTGTTTATACTTAAATTTAGCCCTTTAGAACTACTACAATATATATATATATATATATATATATATATATATATATATTGTTCTGAAGTGTAATTTTGTTCTAAAGCTAAGCCCCACAATTGGATCTTAATTCTACGAGCTTTCCTCTGTAAAAACCCTACATTTGGGCTGAAGATAACCTACCTTCCTGGACGTACAGCTACTGTCGTCTTTTAATTACCATTAAAAACTCATCTTTATCAGTGAAGTTCGCCACGGCTACTATCTTTAGAAAATTCTACCCAACTATCCTACTAAAGAAAACTCGTCTACGGCAACTCACCTCGATTTATTCACACAAAACAATTCTACACCAACAATTTTTATCAATTGTTATTTTACACATCAGTAAAATTACTTACAACCTCGTTTTGGAATACTACATTTTCATTCAAATTATTTTTGAAATAAAATTCTTTCTTTTAATAAACAATTTAAAGTAACAGGGCTTAACCATACGTGTTATGTTACCCCAGGTTTTAATATGAGCTTATAGTAAGACTTTTAAATACTCGTGCTAAGTTTTGCACTGCAAATTACCAAAAGTTATCTCATACTTTGCACGCAGTCTAATATTACAAAAACATTTTATGAATATAAATTCTACACAAAATAGTTAAATAATTAATCATTAACGTTCAATAAGGAACTCTTTAGTCCATAGAGTTTATAAAAAGATACCCATAAGGAACCAAATTGTCATAATACACCAAATAACGACAAAAATAAACAATGTTTTACAAAAATTTGTTACCTGGAATGCACCATCGCACCTGGAACTGCAATCATACCATCAATTCCTGCTGCCCCAATTATGCTACTCGTCCATCTACCATAGGTAAACCACCAAATCGATCCATCAATATCCTCGCCCCCATTAGTGCACACAACTTGCAATAAGCTCCAAAATATAAAGCCTTCTTTACTTACGGTACTCAAACATGCTTTGTATTTGTCAAAATGTATTTCATCAAAATTTTGGACTGCTAGTAAAACATTCCACCAACTTGTGTATGATATTATTAACTTTTAATTAAAATATTAAAATTCACTTGATAAAAAAACAACAGTAATTTCTTCATCAACATTAGTGAACGCGTCGATGACCAGCATAAGAGCAAAAGCGTAAAAGAGACCTCTATCACTACCTCTTCGTGGTTATATAGCCAAATCTACTCCCCTTAACTTGAAACTTCTTGAAAATACATCAATACAAACAAACTAGTCTTTTTGGTAATTTTCGAAACGGTTAAGACCTTTCCACACACAAAATTTTCAACTGCCTCTAAATTCCAACAACACACGAGCAAACGTTCAACAATTCTCCGTGAATTTCGTATCCGTGCACCAACCGTCTTTGAGATCCTAGAATTTTGAACAATATAAACAACTATTTCCCACGAAAATACACTTTAGCTTTGCAACGGATCTTTATTTAGCCGAATCCTCGCTTCTACTAAAATAAGTTCCTTGGTTAACACACACACATCATTATACACGTATTAAAGTCGTCTCACGCTAACCTACATACAAAAATTTTTCCTTTCTTACTTTATACCCACTCCATATTTCATATTCCTACCACGAGTTATTTCTATCCAAATCTATCATATATTATACATCCTCTCTCCCTTCTATATAAGTATTCAATAATCCTTCTCTGTTCGTCATATGCAAGTTTCATCTGTCCTTGATAAAATCGACCACTAAATGATATACAAAATACGTTCATTCTACTCCTATAAATATACAATCTATTAATCCTTTTTTGTCTCGGTTTTCTTTCAAAATCAAACGAATACTTAACATATGATATTTTTATCCCATTCTAATATATGCTGTAAACAATCTTCCCTTATTCTATGTCGTTCCTTGGCTGTTTAACCGTAAAGTACCTTTCGTAGAATCGAATGTTATTTTGTGCACGTTATATGCTAGAGCGACGGTTGAACTTGTTTACCAAATTAACACAGCGCTATCCAAAAATCCTTGATAAACAACTATCTAACTCGTAAACTAATATCAGGAACATGCTTTCAACACTATACGTTATAAACTACAGCTTTTTTGCTATTATTATGCATTTGAAGGTTACACAAATGCCAAATCTTTTCACTAAAACTATAATAAAATATACACTAGAAATATTTACAATTGATTAACACCTGTTATTAGCAACTGGTATTTTATGATTAAAGGATTATGCTCCCTATCATTCAAACATTGTGAAAGTTCTTTGAAAATATTTGCACTAGTTAAAAATGATTCAACACTCATAGGAAAATTGGTGCAATCTTAAGGAATTCCAAAGATCAGATCCCATTAGAAGACCAAGCAGTCTACGAAATACCATGCTCAGACTGTAACAAATCTTACATTGGGCAGATAAACAGAAGAATTAGTGTTAGGATGGAAGAACATAAAAATGCAGTAAAGAAGAACAAAAAGCCTCATCGCTAGCTCAACACTACAGGTCACAACATCGACTTCAAGAATAATAGAACATTAGCTAAGATTGAGCACTACACCTCGAGAATAATCCGAGAAGCCATTGAAATAAAGACGCGCACTTAGTCTCAACACAGAAGATGATTCCCAAAGACTTCCGCAGACATGGAAACCAGTAATTGCTAGTCTCCGCATCGTTAAACAATCAGAAAGAAAATTATGTTAAATCAGCCGTGCAGAACAACTATACAACACGCGCCAAGACCAATGACACGAAGCCGCACTAGATATCATGCAAGTGTAACGGAGCATAAATTCTAACAAGTATATATAGCAGGACAAAGGGACACTTCTTCATTCACTGCTCAACCAATAGCGCCTGAAGATAGCACACGTGATTTTGCCAAAACGTCGCCAAATTGACAGCGGTTCACTTCAGAACCAGCTAGCTATGCGGTATACTACCTGACAAATTGACGAAGCAGACAACGTCTGCGAAAACCTCAAGAATCTATCTTAATATATTTATCACATATGGTCAAGGAAATAAAATTATAATTTATATATATATATATATATATATATATTAACGAAGCATATACATATATATTGCTATGATAATAGTGTCATTTAGGAGTATATAACATTACTAGCATAGTACACTTTATATAAACATCATGAGAGTCCAGAAAACTAAACATTTTGCTAAGAAAATTCGACGATTAGGCAAAAATGCAAATACCAACACCCTGCATATAAACTATGATTTTAATTATATTTAAAGAAAGGAGGAGTATTCGTAGAGATTTAACTAAATAAACAACCTTGCAAGTCATAAACCCACATGGACAGAAGCTATAAAACAATACGTGTGAGTAGTGCATCATTGTTATACAAAGAATTCCATTTAAACGAGCAGGTTTGCCAATGCGTAAAACGGATAAACGCGTATAATTTCGTACATCAATAAATACAAAACTACGTGACCAAAAATATGAAAATCCAACATCTTGATAATTTGGAAATAATAACAGCTTGAGGATAAAGCAAAGTTCAACAAATTTCCTGTACAAACAAAGCGTACGTAATTTAAAAGACCATGAAAGATGTTGAATTCCAACTAATTTATACAGTATACCTGAAATCCTACGTGCAATAAAGAGCGTCTTGACTTCGTTAAACATGGAAATTTCATAGGAATACCCAAACCCGCATGTGAAAAGCAAGGTACACGGCGGTAGTCAACGAATGATGTGCTTGACCCACCAATTATAAACAGACAGGCGTTTTCTTTAAATACCACAAAATTTGATAAACAAATTAGTTTGGCTCTAATGAGGGAACAATCCACATTACCTGATATAAAATATTTACGTGATATAATTGCAAGTGATTTAATAACTAATAATATAAATGTGGTGATAGTTAAATAAGTTAATAATTAAAAAAGGTTTGTCGTTTAATCCTTAAGAACGTAAGTTATAAAAGGTTACTTTAAATAGGTTTTAAGATTGACATTAACAAAGGACTACAAACAGTTTCTGGATCCGACCTGGAGAAGTTGAACAAGTATGTCTAAACAATTTCTGAATCCTACCTGGAGAAGTTGAACAAGCATGCCCAAACAATTTCTGGATCCGACCTGGAGTATTTAAATAAATACCTGAAGAATCTACCTGGCGCAGAATTTCTAAATCCTATTTGGGTAACTCAAGGAATAACTATAAACTGAAGTTGAACCAGAGAATAAGGAATATACGTGAAGCAAGAGAAGATATACCTGGAGATAACTGGAGCAGAAACTGGTCTGAATTGGGGGAATGAGACTCACGAAAAAGGGACAACAGGTTAGCCATTATAAAGGTTTTGTTGCATTGATAATTTTATTTCTGAATATTTAAAAATATTACATTCACGAAAATTTATGTGGGTCAACAAAAATCGTTTTAGCATACGTTATAATTTATGTAAAATTTTAAGGAAGATTGATGGACGTTGATAGGACTTCAAGTGATAATAAAAAAGGTAATTTTTCCTGGATTTTTGATCAATTAAAGGGAGTTATAAAAATTTGGTAGAAATTCAAAAGGGGTTCTATTCAATAGCATTATAAACGCTTTGGTACATTGTATATATTGAGAACATTATATAAATTGTGATTAATTGTGTTTAGCTCAAACACACAGGAAGTAGAGATAGAAAGGGAGATTAAAAATTCTTTGTTGTCGTATCATCGCAAGCTCCTTGCGTGGTTAAAACTGAGCTAGCTGGGGCATTACAATTAAAGTTGAAAAAAAAATAATTTTTTGAGATAAAAAAAGAGGGGCCACCGGGTGATTGCAACCACTGCAACAATTATAGCAATAATATATATATATATATATATATATATATATATATATATTGCTATGCATAAACAAGAATGGGAATTATCGTTCTCCGTCGTTGGACTGTCTTATTAATATTGCTATAAACTCCCTCCAGGAACTTGACTGGATTTTATCTTAAACCAACCTTGTCGACTTTACTAAATAAATGCAATTTTCTGCTGCCTATAGTAATTTCTCATTTCTAAACGACCTTTACTATAAAGTACACCCTTAAACAACCCCTTATCACAGCATAATTCTCTCAAATTAAAATGTAAAATTTTATAACAATGCCATTTTTGGCGCCCAACCTGAACTTAAACTCACATTGGTATAAAATTGTTATATTTTTATTTCGTTTGATAAAAATCTAACTTTTGCTTTATTAATCCCATATTTACATTCATCTAATCTCATACCTATGTCCTATTATACTACCCTATTCATACCTATACCTATTCCTATATCCAAATCCTATTCTATTATTCTATGTATACCTATTCATAGATTTATTTTACATCTCATTCATTTATTCAGGTTCCTTTGCATGGGTATCTCAACTAAATCAAATTTATTTCTAACTTCCCCCTTTTTATTCTTGAATCTGGGTCCTTTCAATTCATGTTTCCTAGTCATATTTTTAAATCTGGGTCCTTTTAATTCGTATTTCCTAATTCTATTCTTATTATCTATCCTACAACCTAAAAATCTAACCCTATTTTGAAAAAATCCACACTTTCCTAAATTCAAAATTAAACCAGCTATATTCAGCTCTAACAATATCCTATCTAAATGTACGAAGTGTTCCTCTACACTATCACTACATATCAATACTTCATCCATATAGTGGATACTAAATTCCTCGTACGGTCCCAAAATATTCTTGATCGCATTCTCTAATGCATCTGTACTCGAGGACAAACCAACCGGGACCACCCTAAATTGATACATCTTTCCTTCTACCGAAAAACCCGTATACTTCCTTGATTCTCGCGCTAATGGAATCAAACAAATTGAACTCTTTAAACATAATCTGTTATAAATTTTCCTATTACCTATTCTCCCTAAAATTCTATCTATTGTTGGTGGACAATTGTATTGCGGCTTCGTTCGCTTATTAATTTCACTTGCATTTATACACAACTTAATACTATTATCACTTTTCTTCACGACGACTACTAATGAATTCACAAAATTCGTACTGGAGCTTTCTATAATACCTTCGCGTAACATTTCTTCAATTTCTTCCTTCACTCTATTCCTATATACTACTGCAATATGATATATTTTAGTGCTAAACGGCTCTGTATTTATTATTTCCAACTTGTGCGCATAACCCGTGGCAATTCTCGACTTCGACCCAATTAATTCTGAATGCTTATTCAATAATATATTCACGCTATTTCTTAAATCATCTGGACACTTAATATCTTTATTTTCATTACCCCCATTATCTATTTCATCACTAAACTGATTAATATTCACGTAGTCATCTTCTATTTCAATATTCCCTTCTTCATACCATTTAATATATTTACCATTACACTCTATCTTTTTGCATTCCGCATTTATCTTCAACCCCAACTTATTTATCATATTCATCCCAAATATAACATCTATCTTTAGTCCAGGTACTACCATAAACTCATTTTCCCATATTTCATCTCCCATTACACATTTCAGAATTACCATTTCATTTATCACACTAAATCTCTTATTATTTGGTGCCACTAAATTACACCTCGTTATAGGTATCGCTTTATCCCCCAATTTTTCTCGTTTAACAAATTCTTCCGCAACAAGTGATGCGTCTGCTACAGTATCAATTAACACTTTAACTATTTTATCTTCCACCTTTAACCCTACATAACGCAATTTTTTTAATAGCCATAAGAAAAATATTTTTGACTGTAAAATTATGCTTACATAAAGGAAAAAATAATTAAAAAAATCTTGATTAACTATTATATATTTATTTTTCAAAATGTTTACTTGTAGCATATATGATACATAATGCTTCTCTTAAGCGATCTTCCTAAGAAGTATGAAATTTTACAAAACAATTATTATTTTTGTTTAGGCAAAAATGTAGACCGCATTTCTGACATTTTATATAAGAAAATGATTTACATGAAGGGTACTTGCATCTCTGGCGGGTTTCTTCGTATATTGGCCAATGACTTGCCCCATCAAGCCTTACGTCTTTTGGTGGAACATAAGAGGTCGTTGCAGAACGTGCCTTTTCAGCTGCAATTTTTTCAGTTTCAGAGGGCCTGCCCTTTTGAATAATTGTCGACGCCTACTTTGCATAAACAACAAGCTATATCTGCTCGAAAATCAGCAAGTCTTATGTTGGTAGTTTCACCACGCTGTTTTTCTACTCGTTTGTAGAGTAACCAAGCATTCACTATCATTTGGTCAAGGAGGTGATAAAATAAACGTATGTACCACTTTTGGAACGAATTTTATATTGTACCTGCCAATAAGGCTATCCATAAGATCGACGCCTCCCATGTGGCGATTATACTCAGTTATTACATTCGGGCACTCTATTTCAATCCGTTTTTTGCTTTCTGTCAAATCTTTCTAAAGTTGCCTTTGGAAGTGTTCCGGTATATGTAGACAGTAGGCAAACAGTTTTATTATCTTTCCAGCCAATACATGAGATATCGACACCATCATAGTTGCAAACATATTCATGAGATGTGCCTCTTGCCATTTTCTTGAATTCGTTTTCTGTTGGCAGCTTGCAGTTTGGAATTCTGGACCTTCTTACTGTACCCAAAGAAAATATTCCTTTTTTTGCTAGACATGATACCAAAGGAAGGCTGGTGTAATAGTTATCAAAATACAGCACATAATTTTGATTTATGGGAACAATTCTACATAATCGTTGAGCTAAATTTCCGGTAGCTCCCAGATCCTCCTCAGTGTTAGGCACGAATTCATGGTTGCCTTTTCCAACATATACCTCAAAGTGATAAGCAAAGCCAGATATACCAGCTAAAATAAATAATTTGATGCCCCATTTATGCGGCTTAGCAGGCATATATTGCTTCAGAGAATGCCTGCCCTTACTGGCACACATCTGCTCGTCGAGCGATAACTGTTTTTCAAGTGGAATAGATTGATATTTTGACAAAAAGCTGTCAATAATAGGCCTAATTTTGAATAATTTGTCGTAGTTGGGATTATCTTTTGGGACCATTTTACTATTGTCATTGAAATGTAAGAACTGGCGTATTTTGTCAAACCTCTTTTCACTTAATGCTTGTTTTATTTGAGTAAAACCTAAATTGGTACTCAATAGGACCGGATCTTCGGCATATGTACGATAGACATATAAATACATATGCCTAAATATTTACGAAGATCTTCTTTGGTAATATTGGCCGGCTTATTTGGATTTATTTGTAATGAATATAAGTTTGATTCATCAACTATCTTTTGCAGAATGTCTTCAGAAACAAAATATGTGAAAAATGAATACGGAGTACTTAGATTCATAATTTGTGGAGATAATTGTTCAATACCTTTGAAAGATTTCACATCATCATCTAGGATCAAATTCTTTTCTTCCAGGTGACCGTTTTTTTCTCTTTTTTGCATCCAAAACTTGCTTATTCGATGTTACTAGAGTCAAGTTAGTTTCATGGTCTCCTGTCTGCTCGCCTATTACAATCCCGTCTTCAAACTCAATGGTGGCATTACGAATATCAACCTCGTCGATTTTACCTACATCGTCTTCCAAATCGGATTCATCGTCATCCAATCCATCCACACTGCACACGCTATCATCAAATAAATGCTCAGCATACCATTCTAATTCAGCCTCTGTGAGTGGTTTGTGTTTATTCATTATGACGGCAAGTGTGCGTTACTGAATTCACTATGTATCAGCTTTGATACGCTCAAGTCGTAGCCGTATATCGACTGATATAGATAAAAATATTTTACTTAGGTCGTAAAAACAAAACTATACTTACATTTTTGCATAATATTTTCAACAATAAACAGTCAATTCTGCTGAAATTTGTGATTATTCCAAACACGTGGTAAACTCTGCAAGACAAACAAACACTACCATCATTTCACGTCCTCTGTCGGCGGAGCATAAAATTGAGCGATTTTAGATCTAATGTAAATTGGAAATAGGTATGTATCAGAATTGCTACACAGCGTTACTAAACGAAAAATATTTAATACACAGTTGGAAACAAGTTAGTTTTTAGGTTGTATCAGATACGATACAATACGTTATGTAGGGTTATATTAATTATTGGTAATAAGTTCCTTTCAAATCTTCCTAATTCATTATCCATTTCATGTTCAATAAACTCGCGCTGGTGTTCATATCCGTTAATTCGTAGAATTTCCTTGGTTCGTCCGTACTCAAAAATCCTGATTTCGCGTTGAAGTTCCTGCCTGACTCATTATCCCTGTATCTGTGCGATTCGTATTCCTTATTTGCGTGCTATTAATATCTTTTGCTCGTGTCCGTTGATCATCATTTTCCTGCCTATTTATTCCTCTATTAATATTTCCTTTATGATTCGTTCTCTTCATTCGTTGCCTTGGTATCTGACCAGTATTCCTGTTTTGCCTAAAATCATTATTAAAATTGCCTTAGTTCCCCCTATTAAAATTTCTTCCACGATCATAATTATAATTGTTCCTTCGATAATTATTTCGAGTCTCCGTATTCCTTTGCATTCTTACAAAATTCGTGCTTCGATCCCTAACATTATTTTCTATTTTATAATCAAATTCCAAATCATTATATCTCTGCAAATAACTAATAAATGTATCCCTATCTACTATATTCTGCGTCGTTATGTATCGCTTTACTTCAGCGTTAAAATGACTTGCTAAATATCTTATAATATCTTTATCTTCTAAAGGAGGATCCAATTGCTTCGCTACAGTAAATTTCTCAATCGCATATAATTCTCGCGTCATTCCTTTTTTCTGAATCGTATCTTCCCATACTCAGGTTATTCCGAATTCGATTTTGCTGATTGTCACCCCAGAATTGACGTAAAAATTTCCGCTCAAACTGTTCAAATGTTTCTATTTCACTCTCCACCAAATTGTACCACTTTTCCGCATTTCCCCTTAGCATCGCTTTGATCAAATTTAATTTATATAACTCAACTTTAGAATCCCGTATTAACATATTCAAATTTTTCAGAAATATCTTCGGATTTAATCTTCCGTCCCCGTAAAATTTAGTAAACGGTTCAATTGAAAGATTCGTTTGAACTAGCCTAATTGGTTCTCTATTAAAATTTATTGGATTACTTTTTAAATTATTTATTTCTTGATTTATCGATTTGAACTCCGTTTCGCAATTTTCTTCAATTTTACCTGATTTAATATTTAAATCCTTAATTTTAGCGTTGGACTCGCTTTCGTATTTTTCTTGTTTTGTTTTAACTAAAGTAATATGGTCCCATACGCATTCTATTTCTTCAGAAACTCGCTCAATTCTTTCTTGCATTTGTTCCCTCATTTCAGCGATCGTTTGGTTCGTTTCCTTCAGTCCATTGCTAAGAATTTTGATTTCATTCCATAATTTCTCGCTGTTTTCATCCTTTTTTGTTGTAATTATTTTTATGGCTTCCTCACTCCTGTCCATCTTATTGTTTAATGCCATTAGGATCTCCATCATTTTGGTCTCTTGTGAAATTCTCGGTTCTTCGCTCGAACTTCTAACAAAGTTAGGAAAAAGTAGAGAATAATAAATTCTTGGTGTCTGGAGGTCGAGCCTAACAGCGGTTGCGTGAGCATGATTTTCGGTAAGCCTCGCTCCGAGCAGTTTTAGTTGATCCCGACAGGCCTGAGAATATGGAACCCCTTTGGACATCATTTTAGACAGTTGGTATATATTAATACAATAGATTATACTAATATTTTTCATCTTAGTGCAATATCTTAAGGACATATCTTCAATAACATTTTCGATAATAAACTAAAACAAATTTTTATGGCATTAATTTAAAGCAAAGATTTATGGTTTCGTTCTATTCAATTTAATATGCAGTAAAGTAAACGCTGATTCCATATGGGACCTCGATATTTCAAACTTACCGATGACTAATATCACACCCGGATATTACGATGGAAATGTCCGACAGCTAACGTCAAGGTCTGGCACCTGTAGTACATTTTTGATGCACGTGAGTGTTTTTAACTTTTGATAGCTTTGAAATTATAGTAAATTATTATGAATTATCCAACATTAATTGTTTGAGTAACGTAAATATAAAGTAGTTTTTTTAAGAAGCCAGTAACATTAACGAATAAGTATCTTGTTTTACAGTTTGTTTGCACATGTACGCAAACAGTGTATTTTATGAAATTCTGAATGACAACCTATGTCAGACCAAAAAAAATTGTAGATTCTGTTTTACAATCTAGACGCCATATGCTGTCTTGATTAAGTTTACATTATGTTTAAAGACTTTCAGGTCATGTAAAGGCACTTTTATTGTTATATGAAATTCGCGTGTTTATTGTAGATTACAATTAAATTAGAATATTTGCATTTTAAAATGTCTGCTCTTTGATAATTAATTTTTGTTGTAATGATCAAGGAAGTACTTCTCTGATTAAAAGAAATTTATGTGTTATGAACAATTAATAAATAATATGTTTATTTAATCAAATTTTATAGATATGATCTACTCATAGATCTTAATTTTGAATGTAAAACTTCATTAGAATTATTATGAAAAATTATGAGAAAGATACAAACTTAAATATTGCAGTCACATGTATATAATCAGAAATTTATCCTAATAGAATCCCTTTTGTTTTGAAAGACGTTTTATTATTCAATATTTAAAAAGTGCAAGTCCTCCCGGAATAGAAAGTGTGTGTAATGAAAATAAATTCCTCAGTATATTTTAGATGCCTAAATTCTATTATTCTATTTTTGGCAAGTGTTTTTGAGGACACAAATGGTGTCCATGTTGTGCTTTTGTTTTTTCACAGGTAAAGCTGAGACATCTGTATGACATCTGGTGGTTGAGGTCTTGGAAAGTGTGTCCGAAAGAGTGAAATTCAAGTTTTATGGCTATGTTAGTGGTGTTAAGATAAGGTTTCCGCATTCCGCTTATACAAGCACAGTTAAATTTTGTTGGTTATTGTATTAAAAAATACGGTGGCGCTAATTAAATATATTTTTGGTTTTTTATTCACCCATGACCCAAGCTCATGATCTACCCAGAGCTAACACTCGACTAGTCGTTTACATCTTAAGAGTTTTTCTTTGTCTCAAGCCATTCTCTATCCGACATTACCTTGGGCTTAAAAGAAAAAGAAGAAATTCTTTCTTTCTTGGGAGGTATAATTTATAGCTGATAGTCACGAGGATAAAGAACTATAATATAAAATAAAATAATTTTATAGTACAATCTTTTCTCCATTTTGAAATTATTATTTTTACTCTAAACTTTTAAATACTAAATAAATCTACCTAACTTTAATTACTGTACAAATTTCTTGATTTTCCGCTCATTGAAACTCTTTAAATCTCCGGTTTAATTTAATTAATTTGTTTTAAATCTGGCGATCGTATTTTAAATTTATTTTTGATTTAATTCGTGCCGGTTAATCTCAGGTTGTATTTTATTGTGTTTTAATTCGTGTCTCTTAATCTCAGGTTGTATTTTTATCGTGGTTTAATTCGAGCCCTCACGTTGTTGCGACATATTAATATTGCTATGTATAAACAAGAATTGGAATTATCGTTCTCCGACGTTGGACTGTCTTATTAATATTGCTATAAACCTCCCTCCAGGAACTTGACTGGATTTTATCTTGAACCAACCTTGTCGACCAATAACAAAATTTGATACGTCACCGCCTTACTCAACAAATATTATGTACAGTTTTTGTAAATTATTTTAAATACACTTTTCAATTAATTAATGTTGTAAATCTCATTTATCAAAAATCATATGCTTTTTAATCAAACCCAAAGTCATCAAAAAAACCTATCATTTTTATAAAAAAAAAGAAATGTGGAACGTTCAAAACCTCTTATCATATCACGCACTTTATACCTATGCAAGTCCTCTTTTTTGTTGACGTTTTCACATTCATTTATATTAAGCAAATTCAATATTCGAATAAAAAAATAGAAAAAAATTGTCCTATAACTAAAAATCTGATTTGGTCTATTTTCTTCGCATTGACGCATCCATAATCAGCTAGTTTTTCTCATGCATTAAGCCATCCATTTGAATAAAATTTATTTTCCCCCAATTCAGGATTATTACATGCCCATTCGAAATATTGTCTATCCACACGCTTGAACCATTGCATTTAAATTATTGCCATCACCTTCAGGACTACCATTATTAACTTATACTTATGCACCCCAATTTATTGTCATCTCATTCAGACTTATTACTTCTTATCAATTTCCCCAAACTTAGAATACCATCTATTCTCCCCGGACTAAGAAGTTGGAATTCTTATCATTTATTTGCCCCTGACTTGGAGCCCTATTATTATTGTGCTTTAGTTTAAATAAATTCCCTAAATCTACTTACGTTTAATCGGCAATCGTAATTTTCATCTTAGTCGCACTAATACAACTTTTCACTTTAAATTATTATTACGTATCTCACTTTATTTCAGAGTGGCGCACCTCGGCCTTTGTTGAGTTGAAAACTGAGTTCGTTATCACGGTACCTGTTAATATATCATTTACCTCCTACTCCGTTAGTGGGTATGGTCTACAAACTCGTGGCTCATTTTAACCAATCAAATCTTTGCATTTAAAGTAGTTTCTGATGTAATTTTCTATGCTTTCAAATAATTGTGACCTGCTCGCAGCTGTCTTGTTATCAAGCATGCGGTGTTTTGACGAATCTAATTGCTTTTCCATAAACAGCTGATGCAATTCGACTTTTAATTTTCATGTATGCATGTTATCTACGCAATTTTTAATCTCCTTTCTTATTAAAAATGGTTAACTATTTTGTACGCTTTTACACTATGCTTCCCGAAGCTCTATTTCTTATCTCCGTATTAACCTAATTGTTTGGAACTCTTTTGAATGCGTGTTTAACTACGCTTTATTATGTTTACTTATAAAATACGCGTGCTTTCACTGAAAAATATTATTATCTGCCTTACTTAAATTAACTAAAATTCTATCTACAGGGTCTTTTGTTGAAATAAAACTTCTTTTATACTAATTCGAGCTTTCGAAAATTATTATTTTCTTCTTCAGGAAAACTATAAGTACAAACTTGAGCAATTAACAATTGTAGGTTACTTAACGAATAATGAAGTTTTTATAAATTAGGATTAAAATGTAGCATCTAAAATTAATTTGAATTTGTATAAATTGAATTTGACGTGTTTTGATTGAAGACAACTGTAAGTGTATCTTAGGTAATAATAAAATTAAATTTTGTATCTCTTGTACGGTGAATTGTAAAGTATTCTGTTTGAATTGATGTTAGGTGTTGGTTTGTCTTTTGTATTTATTAAATTTTTTAATAACGGTCAGAAGATATGAGTAAATGTTGTTGAGATTTTGTGTGTCTGTTTTCTTATTCAAGGGTGTTTTTTTGTAAAAAATAGCGATCATTTCTAAAAATAATCGTTTTTTGTAGTTTATTTCATTGAAGATTATACTGGTATCATTATAATTAAATTTATGACCTGTTTCGATGGCATGGGAGGAAAGTGCACATGTTTTATTGTTGTGTCTGCAGTTGCTTTTATGTGAGGCTATTCTGGTTGAGAGCCATGTGGAAGTGTGTCCTATGTATTTTCCATCACAGACCTGGCAAGGTATACAATACACAATTCCCGATTTTCGTTGTTTTGTAGTAACATTTTTTAAGTTTGTGTATAATGCTCTGTTTAAAGTTAATGTAGGTTTTATTGAAAATTTGATATTGTTTAGGTTTTTGAAGAGTTGTTTTAATTTACCAGTAAGTTTGTCTATGTGGGGTAGTGAGATGTAGGTTGAAGGATCATCACTGTTGTTTACGGTGTTGTTAATTATATTGTTGTTGTTTATTTTGGAGGTGTTGAAAAGAAGTTTATTAATTAGGGTTTTAGGGTATGCGTTTTTTAATAATAGATCTTTTAGTAACAATAAATTTTTATTTTTTAAGGTATGATGTGATACAGATTCTATTTTTCTCTTTAGACCTAGAATGATATTAATCTTTATGTGTATGGGGTGGAAAGAATGGTAATTTAAGTATCTTCCTGAAGATATTGATTTTCTGTACCAGTCGGTTATTAAAGTGTTATTTTTACGTATTATCAACATGTCTAAAAAGGGAACCGTAGAGTTTGTTTCTTTTTCTATCGTAAATTGAATGTATGGGTCATAACTGTTAAATATTTGTAACGTATAATCTTCACTTTCTGATGGGACGCAGCAAATTAAATCGTCTACAAATTTTTTTAGGAAAGGAAATTCAAAATTGCATTTGGTAATGCAGTTATCTATTAAGTCATCCATAATAAACTCTGCTATTATGGGTGATATGCTGGCTCCCATAGGGGTGCCTAGTATTAGTTTGTAGAAACTGTTATTGGCCGAAAAGTAAGAAGTGTCAAATAGGAAGTCAATTAATTTTAAGAAGTTGGTTTTGTTGATTGTGCAATTATTTTGGATACTGTCCCAATGAAGGTCAATACTTTTTTTGACTAAGTTTAGTGAAATATTACTAAATAAAGATATGACATCTAAACTAATGATAACGTAGTTTTGAGGTATTTTGAATTCATTAATAAAAGTGGCAAATTCAAACGAGTCTTGGACATAATAAGGGTTGTTAGTGTTGTATGAAGATGTAAGAATTTTGGTTACTACTTCGGAAATTTTGGAATTTGGTGCTAATATATAAGATATAATCGGACGTAGAGAAAGTGTAGGTTTATGGATTTTGGGTAGGCCATAGAATTTAGGAGAAACGAAGTTGTAGATCATTAATTTAGTGGCTTTTTCTGGATTGTTGGTTGGTTTTACTAAGCTATTAAATTTGTTTGCAGCAAACTTTACTAAGAAATCCAATTTTCCTTCTTGTTATTTAAAACGTAGAAATCGTTATTTTTAACGAGCTTAACACTTTTAAAACTGTTCCCTAGTAACTTCATTATGCTATAATTTAACCCCAAATTATTTTCTTTACTTTTTTACATAAATACTATGATACACGGTCCCTAACTAAATCTAATTAAAATAAATTATTCCTACTTTAATCACGCGTTAAACTAAATCGCTATTCCCCTATTATCCATTAATTAAGCTTAGAAAATAGTTGTTGAAAATCTTCTAACTCAATAAATTTATTTGACTGTACCCAATCGCTCTTACCCTATGAATTAACTTATGTATTTTATTGTCCCTTTTAATTACACGATAATACTATATATATATATATATATATATATATATTTTGCTATCATGAGAGGGTAGTTTAACAGCAGATTAAGTCATAGGGGTCGTAGAATAAATGTAAATAATTTTAACGTTATGAAAAACAAATAATTCCACCAATTATAGGAGTAAATCGACTATTTTACAAACAGTTAATAGCGAGCACACTGTATATAAATTATATTTAATTTAATGCATAAGGAAGAAACTCATTTTCAATAATTAGATAATATTTAACTAAAATAAGAATGTGTACGTCGTATAATATGTTTTAAGTTAAATTTATAAGCCCAGAATTAAATAGAAACGAGTAATAAGTAAGGTTCTAAATGCAACAAATTGCATCAATATAAACACATTTTCGGGAAAGATAAATAACTTGGGATCCTAGCTATTTAAGGATATCCTCAAAAATGTGAACGCATGAATAAGTAAACGCATTCTAAAACGTCATTATTAGAAAATAAATACGTGACAAGGAATATTATATTTACATGAAAATCCAACATATTTCAAATAACAAACAATAAATAACAGGCGGTTTGATAAGCCTTGGAGTATAAACGACACAAATATGAAATACGTGACAAAATTGCAATGGATATTTGGAAATTCTAAGAAGATGCTATGATATATTGAATTTCGACATGCGAGATTGAATGACAGTACAACAATTGAAACCAGGGAATTTGAGATCGACAATTAAAACGCTAGAAGGTGGAGCGTATAAATACAATGAAAAACTCGAAGATAGACAGTATATCTTCAACAAGACACGAGTCACGTCGATATAAAGTGAAAATTACGTACTAACAACAATTAGTGAAAGTAAATAATTCATTAAATGTGAAAAATTGAAAGTGCCAATATGTGCAACGAAGAATATGCCGTTTTACGCGTAAACGTAAGATAAACTATTAATTGTTTTTTATTTTAAATATTTAACAAATTTAGGGCTTTGAATAGAGAGTAAACGTATTCAAATCAAGATCCAAAAAAACGTATTCGAATAAAAGTATATTTAAATAATACGTCTGAAAACACGTCCAAATGAATTATCACCTGCAAATAAAAAAATAAGCGTGAAGATATTCAAAGTTACTCCAGATATACAAGGGGAAAAATACAAGAAACCATTAATCCATCATTCTGACCAATTAAGGGGTGCTAACCACAGACACTCTGAGGCGATGCCAGTGACGAGCAAGGAAAACGCAGGTTAGAGATCTTAAAATTTTTATTTGTTAAAGACTGCTTCAATTTAATATTTGCTAAATATTATATATCTATAAGAGTCAACAAAAAGGTCATTTGAGAATTTAAAAATAGGGAAAGCACCTTTTAACGTTCGACATGTACTTTAGAGTAATTACAAAGATATTTTTGCTAGCTTTCAGGAAAATTAAATTTGGCGAATGTGAATAATTCATTCAGGGGCTAATTTTTGAATTGACATAAAACTGTACATATTATCAATTATTATACTGTGTAATTTTCGATTGCTTCATTTGAATTATTTCAACAGATAGAAAGAAAGGGGAATATTACAACAATTTTAATGGTACGCACAGTCGTGGGCATTTCATAGCAATTTTAATTGCGCACCAATCGTGGGACTAGTAAAGGGCATTTCATAGCAATTATTAAGGGCACTCCAACGTAGGGTCTATTTTGTAGCAATTTTAATGACGCCCATCGTAGGGGCTTAAATCCTAAAAATGCTAGTTTCATATCAATTATAATAATGACCAAACGTGGGGCAAGAAAGGGAGATATCATATCATTATGTATATATATATATATATATATATATATATATATATATATATTATAATTGCAAAGCAGATTTAATTGCCTTTATCAGAAATGCCACTTCAATGCCACCACTCTTTGCAACCAGCTTTTTACATTAATATCTCTGAATTAGTCTAGATCAAAAACCATTGAGGGAAATACTGATAGTAAGCAGGTCTTAACCATCGGCAAAACAGTGATTGGCTTAGAGCTGTATCAAACCTGCACCATCAGTTACCACCTCGTTTCCGTTCATACTATTTACGATGATATTTCAAGTAACCCATCGTCGACATAACGACAGGTGGGTAGGCTGACGACAAGCAAAAGTGATTATTAAGTTATATGTGATGAAATTGATATATTGTATCCACGCTTGTGGAGGTAACAACTATAAGTATTAGTCGAGATCTTGTCAATATACTGAACGTTAGGAAACACCTATACATGTTAAGTCAGAATGACGATTCAAACTGTTAAGGTTGTTAATCAGAAAACAAAACGGCAGTACGGTTCCTTAGTATCTGTATAGCGCTCAACATACTTCATGGACTATACTGTGGCGCCACAGCCTTCAAACCGCAAAAATTAGTGTCCAATATACTCAAGTTCATCTGCAGGGACCGGTAGATGAGCGAAGGAGAACCATGTTTTTGCAGTGAGTGCAGCGCAGTGGATTCACTTTGAGGTATAAGAGCGCCTGCTTTTGTCCACCCTCTCGTACAAATCTCAATTAAAAATACTGTTTTAA